>OY720162.1:7004463-9669726 GCA_963082805.1 Hemicrepidius hirtus
ACAATTGCAATAAATTTTGCAAAGCAATTGTCTATTTCTTTCATGCTCTTGCACATAACCATGAACTGTCAATCGATGCCCAGCTCCAGTCGATTACTACACGTTTAAAGCAAGGCCATCTGTATTGTTTTACTTCTACAAAATGCTGGTAATTTCCGAAAAATGCCATAATCGAATTTATGCTGTGGGCGTTACTAATCATCTCGAGCAATGGTAAAATGGTATTGTTCACTTGTATCACCCCTGCATAGTAATAATTTTTTGTCCCTTTATAATTGTGATTAAGGTCTCGCACAAAAGAACCGGTAGCATCAAAAAATAGTGTGACTGCAACGCCTAAGCTACGAACGATGTCGAGCTGAGGATAGGAGTACAAGTGCACATATAAAGGTAAACCAATGCTCTGAATATACTGATTACTGGGATCGAGACTGTCTTGTTGGTATTTTTGGATCAAATCCTCAAAATCATCACGAGAAAGGTCTCCTTCAGCCAGTACTTCGGATTTAGCTTTTTGGAAAACGGCTAAACTAGGATACCTTGAAAATTTCGTGCCGAAACGCACTTCTCATTCATATTCCTGACAAATTCTAATTGAACCGATCTGTGATTTTGATGAATCAATGAGCGCTTCACAGCCTTCCTCTCATTTCCTCTCAAACAATAAAATTTTGGAGCACCAACGTGTTTAAAGTCAGTAAAATTGGTAAACACAGAAACATACAAACAATTGATGTCTTTCACACAACATTCAAACTTGAATTTTCTGCACTGTTTATATGCACACGTTGCATAACCTACAATTTTTGCGCCACGTTTTCCAAATTGAAGACCTCTAAATGACAATACGCAAAACACATTCGCAGCTTCCTCTTGACTGCTTAATGGAACGACTCTGAATCAAAGTTACCGTTATCGTCAAAGAAGTTGACAGTTCTTTTGAGTCTTGTCAATAGGGTTTGAAACTGTTTCATCTTTAGAGGGACACGCGGTTTTAAGAATTTTGGTTTGTTTTCACAAGAATTGCCTTTAGCAGTAGGAGTACATGGCGTGATTGTAACAGGCAGAGATCCATTACAACATTCTGAGAACTTGGGTGAACGTGATCAGACATAAGATACATCCGACGGCCAAGGAGGAGGCTTAGTAAGGAACCTCTTCAAGGATATGAAATTGGCGACAACTGACCGCAATCCTTAGGAAAATCATGATTGAAACTACTACTTTCATTCTCGTCTACGGTCGCTTAAACCGTAAATTTTTAACAAGCAAATTATTCCTTATACACTTCATTAAATGTGGTGGATCTAACAATGGAATGACTTTTATGTTATGAACCAGGATAATATTATCAATTGGAGCTTGCTGACCCGCCCTTAATAAATTACCACGTGTCTCCTCCAAAAGCATCTTGATGGTGAGTAGAAGGGGGCGAGCTCTGAGTCATCAATTCGCGGGGTCAATGACCTTAATCGGCGGATAATCTCTGATTAATTGAGGGTTACGCCCACTTGTAGCGTAATTCGGTGTTAATTTTGCACTTTGATGCGTGTTTTGATTGATTGATCTAATTAATTTGTGCAATTTATGACTTTGATCGGCTGGATTAATTTAATTGACACGTGTGTATGTGTGTGATTGACCTGATTAATTTAATTGATACGTGATCTAATTAATTTTTATTGATCTAATCTTGATTGACCTGATTAATTTAATTGACACGTGTGTGTGTGATGATGATTGACCTGATTAATTTAATTGATACGTGTGTATTAATGTTTATTGATCTAATTATTTTGATCGATCTGCGGGTTTGATTCAAGGTTACGCCCCTTTTTTCTGCAGGTCGAGACAGGTTTAACAGTTTTAAAAACATGACGTCATCTGGAATTTATTGATTGTTTTTCCTGAGAATCTTGTGACGTCAGCCGTCTATTTTTGCTGTAAACAACTCTTTCTGCAGGTTCAAACCTGAATAAAAGCATGCGCCTGATGCAATTTTTAATATCTCCGCGTTTTAGGTGTCATTAGTGTTTTTTGACTGCTTGAGTGTGGTTCTACGAGTGATTGCCTACTGCTTTAACGGTAAGTTTAAAGTCCCTCTATTGTTTAACTGTATCTTAATTAATTATAATTATAAAGAAATGGAGATTTGGCCAAATTCACACCCCGAAATAGAGTGCCCTTCAACGATGGGGAATGCACTGACTGCCTACAAAGATGCTTTAGAGTTGGAGCCTCGAATGATTTCCGAAACACAAATATGGGTGAATAAATCAAAAACTAAGCAAATTAAAATCGGACTAAGTCCCACACTTTTCCTTATACCAACGATCAAAATCGAAGATGTTTCGAGGGGTGTCGCCTTCTCCATGGACTCGTTTGCCGCTTTGACATCACTCGATCTCGATTGGAACACCAAGAGCCCCCAGAACATTGGCGAGTACATAATTACTTTCGTGTCATATGCTAGTGCTGTGAAAATTTCGAAGCCCCCATTCAATGTTATTTTGAGTGAAGAAAGCTATGAAAATTTAATGAACATGAGTGACTGTATCGGCACACGTATGGAGTTACTAGAACAGTACGAGTTTACAGAATTTTACAACGCGATGCTTGTACATTGTGATGGGGACGACAGCCTTTTGAAAAATTTATAATATGCACTGTGTAAAAATAAAAATGGACCAAATATGTGTAATATGCTGGAAATGCTTGTGTTATATCCAGAAAAAATATTAGACGATTATGTAGCTAGCCTAAAAACCCTTCGTACTGTGTCACAGTCCTCATCGTCGTCACGTATACGCTTCGAGTACTGAATGCTGTAATTTATCGAATTTATAAGTAGATTGTTTATTAATTAATTATAATACTTGAAGTTTATATATTTGTAACGCAAGCATTTCACTGCATGTTCAGACTTGTGTAAAACTTGCAAGTTCACGCTTATGAATCATCAAAACCTTCGTGGTTTGGTCATAAACAAGTTTCGACAAGATACGCAGTGTAAGTGTATAAAACGAGACGCAAGTGTATGATCACCCTCAGTGTTTCCACGTCAAGCGCCTGAAAATAGTTAGTAAAGTCTACTTTTACCAACTGCACGAAGATGTATTCCAGATATAGTCGTTGCTATGAAGATGGTTTTCAACAACCAGCACCACGTCAAGGAGGTCCTGCTAAACGAACCAAGACAGCTTCGTCGTCGTCTCCAGGTCCTTATTTTCGTCAATCACCAGTTTTTGAACCTACCGCTGAAGATTTCAAGCGTTTTGAAAATGAATCGATGAAAAAATACGGTGTAACAAGCGAGTTAAGTGAATCCGAAAAGCAAATAAAGCGTGAAAAACTCAGACTCCTAGCGGAAATACGAATCCCTTTAAATAATTGTGGTTCGAAATTTGTAGCTGTTGGTTTAGATCCGTTTAACAATTTTCAAGTGAGTGTCAGAATTTTAAAGCAGGGACTTGAAGATGGTGTGATTTTTACATCAAAAACATTTAATACTTTTATCGAGAAATTACAGGAAGTGTTTATAAATCTTCGTGATGGTGACCCCAGTAAAATAAATTTGGAAGATTATGAGGTGTTCTGTTTTCAAAATAAACTCGTGCAGTTCAGATCTAAATTGAACAATCAGCTACAACTCTGCATCGTTGAGTCAACGCTATTACGGCTGTTTGAAGTGCAACATTTTTTATTTGCTAAGATAAATTCTCTGGACAGTGTGGAAATAGCTTTTAATAAGTTTTGTGAGGATGTTGTGGACGATGTTGCAAATACCGTAGATGTAAATGTAACCGATGAACTTATTCGAAATAAAGCAAACTCAATTTATCGCGATGATATGTTAATACGCGAGTTAGTATGTAAGTTTCCGACTTTTGTAATAAATGCAATTTATGAGATGATGGATGTATCTGCTAAAATTAAGCCCTATATTTTAAATTATTGATGTTTTGTAAATATGTAGAATACAATTTAAAATAAAAAAATAACCCCTATATTTTAAGCTATTGAAGTTTTGTAAATATGTCCAATAAAATAAAGATAATAAAATATGCTTTAACACAAGTTTGTTTAAAATGTTATTTAAGTAAAAACTCGATGTGGCTAAAGTCAGTCTTATTTTATACTTCTAAGTGTTTAGTATGGAGTTTCAATTTTACCACCCGTTTTCAGCTATTGTAGCTGGGCCTTGAGGGTGTGGTAAATCTTATTTTGTGGTGAATTTTTTAAAAAATATGAACAAGTTATGCGATGCAGATTTTCACAAAGTTATTTGGTTCTATGGTCAATGGCAGACTTTATATACAAGTTTACAGCAGTCTGTAGAATTCCAGCAAGGTTTACCGAATTTAGAACAATTTGAGGGTGTTAATTCAAGTTTAATTATTATCAACGATTTAATGAGAGAAGCAAATAGCTACATTATCTGTTTCAAAAATCCTAGAGATGGTGGGCAAATACGTCATCTGGCTCGTCAAATTAATCCGTCAAATTCGATCTTTGTGCGGGAGGCTTACGAAGACGCCACATCCAAACCGCATGGATATTTATTATTCGATTTAAAACAGGCTACCCCAGATTACTTAAGATACAGAACTTCAATTTTTCAAGAAGATGGCGCTTGTTACGTTTATATACTTAAAAAAGACTATAAAAGTAAATTCGCCGACAGGTTCAATCTCATTAAAGCATAATGCATCCCACACTTATCAAGAATTCAGAGTTGATACGTGCACTAACTAAGCTGGGAAATAAAGAACGCGTGGCTCTTTTAAAAACTGTACGAGATAAAGAGATACACTGTCTTTGTGAATGTGTTTACAATACGTTAAAAGGAAAAGTACCTTTAACGCAGCTTCAGAAAAAACGGCTGTCCCGGTATAAGACAACTCTTAGATGCATAGTAAAACCTAAAGAAACCACACATAAAAAACGAAAGTTGCTTGTGCAAAAAGGCGGCTCATTACTTCCACTCATTCTAACGCCGATCATCACAGGATTACTAGGGAATTTGTTTAACTAAAAAAGATGATGCTTGTACCGCCGGAACTTGAACAACGATTAACAGCTAGTGAAAGTACAGGCCCAAAAATTATATCACAACTGGATCAAGACATGCACAAGGTGTTGAACTCAAATATAAAAGATAATGATAAATGGTTGGAATATAATCAGGTGCTACAGAGATACCTTCATTTTATTGATAAAAACCGCCAACCAATCAACATCCCCTTGCATGACATATCATCACCATCGCCTTCAACAAACACGGTTACAGAAGAAAAAGTTTTGAAATCTGAAGTAAAACACGAACAACTTCCAGAAGACGAAATTCTATCGACTGTACCACAAAAATTCAGGAAAAAAGCCGAGAATTTTATTCGACGGTTAAATAAATCAGATGACATTCATGGGATACCAAAGGCGTTGTTAGTATAAAGGGTGAAATTATTCCGCAAACTAACATAGTGGATCTTTTAAACGATGCATTAAGAGAGCGAAAATCAACTAACCCTCACGGGTGGAGGCAATTTGCCGCAGCGCTTAAGGAAATCAACGTACCTCACGAGTTAATAGGTAATCCAAACCGGCGAAATATATCACACACCAGTCAACATACGAACCCCACACCGCTGTTAAAAAGACTTTCGGAGTATGACTATGATGCTGATACCGAGGCATATTCGAGTAAAGTGCCGCGTCGCGACGACAGTTTTAAACAGACTTTGACACCTTCTGGTAGTGGTAAAAACACTAGCTGGAAGCGTTTTAAATTGTAATAAATAATAAAATTGTAATAAATAATAAATTTGTAATAAAATTGTAATAGATAATTAAATAATTAAATAAAATAAAAATGGATTTAGCTGGTGTTTATTATGACCCCGCAAACCCTTCAGGGTTCGCCGGTGCACAGTCACTCGTGAGGTCAGTTAAAACATATCACACTGGCGATGCTGTAAAAGAATGGCTGCAGAAACAAGATGCTTATACTATTCATAAACCAGTTACAAAACATTTTGCTAGAAATCGGTACATCGTAAATAATGTTTTTGAATTATGGCAGGCCGATCTGTGCGACATGAGGAATCTTACCCGATATAATGACGGGGCTAATTACATCCTAACAGTTATTGATGTGTTTAGTAAAGTTGCATGGGCCAAAACGCTAAAACTCAAAACCGGTGCTTCAGTTATAAATGCATTTAAAGAAATATTCGTGGAGTGCGGTACAACCCCTGAAAATATTCAAACTGATAAAGGGAAAGAGTTTATAGCGGGCCCCGTTAAAAAAATTTTTAAAGACCATAAAATTAATTTCTTTGTAACCAACAACCCTGATGTTAAAGCCTCTATCATTGAACGATTTAATCGAACATTAAAGGTGCGAATGTTTCGATATTTCACATATGTTAATTCTTACCGTTATGTGGATGTGTTAAACGACTTACTCGAGTCGTACAATAACCGCTATCATTCAAGTATTAAAATGGCTCCTAAAAATGTCAATGAACAAAACATACTTCAAGTGTGGAATAACCTGTACAGGAAAGGGGTGGGGCCGAGAAAAACCCCTAAATTAAAACTCCATCAACATGTTAGAATTAGTAGAACTAAACACGTTTTCGAGAAAGGATATGAGAAATAATTGGAGCCTAGAGGTGTTTAAGATATTTAAAGTAATTAACCGTAGACCGCCAGTCTACAGAATTGTAGATTTGAATGGTGAGGAAATAGAAGGGACGTTTTACGAGCAAGAATTACAACCCGTCACCTTAGAAGCCAGCACCGTGTTCAAAATTGAAAAAATATTGGATAAGAAAGGCCGCGGAGCGAACAAGAAATTTTTAGTAAAGTGGTTAGGCTACAGCGATAAGTTTAACTCGTGGGTCCCAGAGTCGGATCTTAAGCAAATATGAAAAACGGAGATGAGTTTTATTTAACGCTACTTAGCAACAGTTCAATGGGTTATTACCCTAACAATACAACAACAAAATTCACTACACAACTCCCCAGGCGATTTACGTTAATAGGTGATTGGACCGTCGGTGTCGCTGAAATACATTATCCCTGCTCTTTTTTATCCGTCACCGATTCGGATAATCTTATTTATTTCCGACCTCCCACACTTGAGAATTCAAAAGGTGATCAAGACACAGAAACTTTACTTAAAAACGCATGCAAATACTTTAAAGATTCAAACCAGGAGGTTTATAATAACGGCGGATGGTGTGTTGTTCGTATTTCTGCAGGTAATTATGAACGCATAGAAGATGTTATTAATGCCATTAATAATCACGATATACTTGGAAGAATTGTAAAGTTTGAATACTACAAAGCATCTAAACGGACATCTCTCTGGATAGAACCATCAGTCACAGCTCTGGGTTGTTCGCAAAGACTTGCTCTTCAATTAGGTTATAAACCACACGTGAATTTAGTGCAAAATACTAACCCCAGCCAGCCTGCAAATATATGGGTTGGAATGCCCTCGCAAATGTTCGTTTACTGTGACCTTGTGGAACCACAATCTGTTGGAGATGTTTTATCGCCACTTATTCGCATTGTAAATATTACCGCTGATAATTATAATTACGGCTGTCATAAAAATGTTATATTTTCATCTCCGCACTATATACCCGTTATGTGTCGAGAGTTTGAGAATCTCGAAATTGATATAAGAACTGATAACGGAGAACTCATGCCATTTGAGTTTGGAACGTTGAGTTTGAAATTACACTTTAAGAAAATTCATGCATAATGGATTGTCCGTATCAACAATACTACGCTAATCAAGCAGGCAGCGGTATAGGCGCAATTTACAGAGGGGCGCCCTACCAACGCGGGCATGGTATAGGAAGTTTTCTCGGAGGAATATTTCGTAGCATACTGCCGATTTTTAAAACAGGTGCCCGAGCCGTTGGAAGGGAAGCTCTAAGAACAGGGTCCAATTTTTTGGGCGATTTTATGGAAAACAGACCGGCAAAAGAGGCCTTCCGTGATAGATTACAACAAGCTGGGGTAAATCTTAAACGAAAAGCCGATGGAAAAATTGATTCGTTAATGGAGGGGTCAGGGTATAAAAGGAGCCGACAAGCAAATGAAGCTCACTCCACATCTAGACCTGTTAAAAAAGCGTCTAGAAAGAAAAAACCGTCCTCAAAGGTTAAACATAGTGATATATTTAGTTAAATATTTTTTAAAATGGCGTTCCTACATGCTAATTCGTGTGAGTGTATTAAATCCGAGCTAGACCTGTTTGCATTACCATCAACACAAACCAGCATAGAAAATGGACAGTGGGTATTCTATAAACCTTTATCATCAATTAGTGATGACGCACCGATTGAATTTCTTGTCCCGGGAAACGGTGCCGATTACTTGGATTTAAGTCAAACCATGCTGTACATAACCGCGAAAATAGTGAAGCACGATGACTCACCGATTGCCGAAACAGATGTTGTGGCCCCCGTGAATAACTGGCTGCATTCCCTTTTTAATCAGGTTGAAATATATTTAAATCAAAAACTGATATCACCACCCAACAACACGTACGCTTATCGTGCATATATTGAAACTTTGCTAAACTACAATGCGGAGGCAAAAAACACCCATTTAACGTGTTCGCTATGGCACAACGACACACCAGGCAAAATGGATAATGTAGAAGATTTAAATAATAAAGGTTTTGTTACGAGACGCGATCTTACAGAAAAAAGCAAACAAGTTGAAATGATCGGTCATGTGCACGCCGATTTATTTAACCAAGAAAAGTTTCTTCTTAACGGTGTTGAAATGCGTGTAAAGTTTATACGTTCGCGTGATTCATTTAGTTTAATGAGTGCAGCTAATTCAACATTTAAAGTAAAAATTTCTGACGCTAGTTTACTTGTAAGAAGAATGCGAATAAACCCCAGCATTTTACTCGCGCACACTAAAACCTTGGAAACAACGTCTGCAAAATACCCCCTCACCAGGACGGATGTAAAAGTTTTAACAATTCCTTCAGGCGTGCAACGAAAATGTTTAGATAACGTGTTCTTAGGCCAGTTACCAAAACGCTGTATTATTGGCTTTGTTTCAAATAGTGGATTTAATGGCGATTACCCGAGTAACCCGTTCAATTTCCATCATCATAAAATAAACTATTTCTCGTTATTCATCGACGGCCAACAAATACCCTCTAAACCGCTACAACCCGATTTTACACAAACTGGAATGTATGTTCTACCGTATAATACTCTTTTCTCGGGGACTGGTATTCATTTTCTCAACGAAGGCAACGTTATTTCTAGATCAGATTACCCGAATGGGTATTGCCTAATGGCTTTTGATTTAACACCTGATTTATCAGCTAATATGAGCACACATTGGAATTTAGTTAAAAACGGTTCTTTGCGCATAGAAGTCGCATTTGAGGAGTCTTTAAAGTCTACGGTCAATTGTTTAGTTTATGCCGAATTTGACAACGTAATCGAAATTGACAAACATCGAAACGTGGTAGTGGATTTCAGCAGTTAAAATCACGTCGAGACTTGTTTACCCCAAAACACAAAGAATCATTAGGGGAACGAGTTTTTAAACAAGTCCGGACTTGCAGAAAGGTTGACAAACCCCCGCGACGTGGTGGTTAAAAATCTTTAGTTGCGCTTTGATCTTCGTGCAAGTATGGCCGTAATTGTTGACCTACAAGGGTTTCGTGCAGTGAACAACAGTTTCATTCCTAAAGACGTTCGAGTAATTTCGACGGATGGTTATAAAGTTGGCCACTTTCTTTTTAAGTCGCCGGACACGACGCCCCCTAAACCGCGTGACAAATTCTTCCTTGAAAATCATTACCATGGCCTTTTATGGAACAGTGGATGTATAAATTTTGAAGACTTTGAACCGATTTTAATAAATGTTTTAAAAAACTTTGAAACAATTTACGTTAAAGGCGAAGAAAAAAGGAAAATGTTGTTGTTCCTCGGGAAAAACATTGTAAACTTCGATAAAATTGACTGCCCTCCCCTAACTTCTTTAAGGAGAAGAACATTAGCCGTTCAGTGCTTACATCACCGCATCGAGTCACCTGTTTGTGCGCTTGAGAACGTTTTAATATTATCGGAGTGGCTTCGCGAAAATGAACACCCTGGAAATACAGAAAGCGTTGCAGACAATTCAGAGCCCCTGGAGTGTGCGTCGTCATGTATTTGCCTCTAATCAATTACCGAAGTTTATATCCAGACCTTGTGCGATTGTAGCAAACACAGAACCGTCTAATAAACCTGGGCAGCACTGGTGTGCTTTCTACATTGATAAAGAAGGTTACGGTGAATTCTTTCATTCGTTTGGCAGACCGCCTGAAGGTTTACATTTAAATTTTATTCGAAAAAATTCAAAGTCTTGGAGTTACAATTCTAAAATAGTGCAAGATTTTAACTCTACCGTGTGTGGTAATTACTGTTTAGTGTATTTATGTTTGAAAATGAATAATGTGCAAACCGTAGATTTCTTAAACATGTTTGACTCCAATTTAGTTAATAATGATAACTGTATTAGGTTACTATACGATTGTTATTTTGAAAAAATAGACTTGTTAAAGTTAACATTCGATTTATTTAATGTTGTAGAAACATATAATATATAATTATCAACATGTAATACGTAGACTAATAGTTTTGTTTGTTCAAATGGTAACAATAAAAAATATTTTTACAATCATCTCATGTTTTATTCTATTTTATGTTTGTTTTTACATGATTAATAATAATAATAGATGCAGTGAAATCAACTCACAATAAAATGGCTAAGCATTATTATTATTATAGTAATAATAATAATAACCATAATTAAAACAAATAGCCTGAAAATGCACAAATTAGGTGCGTTATTAAGACTAATGCACAAATTCCATACGATATTAAAATCAGAGTATGAAAATACACAAAAAAATTACAATATCAAATAACCTAAAAATACACAGTGAATATATAACAACATTTTAACTTTACATACGCACATTTAATAGAAATAGAAATATACACACGCGTAATAAGTAAGATGGAAAAAAAAAATAATTAAACACCTAAAGAACATATTTACATTTGATACCCGTATGGTACAGTATCAAAGCTCCCGTCATCAATGCGCCTACGCTTCGTGTACTGAACGCGATAAATTTTTCGTTCAGGTTTTGACATAACCTGATAGGTGGAGGTTCGAATTATTTTACGATCTGTATCGACGTAAGTTCTATCGAGATTATTTATGACCATGTTTTTTAATGTCTCGAAATTGACTTTTTTCGAGTTTTTATTATTTAAAGTTATACCTTTAACTTTGCATACAAATGCCGACTCGTTTGTATGCGGTAAGGATACTTTAAAAGCATAATTCTTGGGGCCCCCGCTTACAAACTCTACGAGTTTACTACCATGGCCGTAATCTTTTTCAATCTCGTCGGTCATATTACCCAGAAAGTCTCCGACAACAGGCGCCCATTCACCCAGTTTTTGAGTAAAAAACACAGAATCGGTATCAAAATAAATAACCCTACGACCTAGCTTCTCAAGATAGCCGTATAACTCGAGTCGTGCATGCGCTGTAGTAAATGCGGCGACCACAACGTTTATGGTTTTGAGATACGAGGGCTCTTCCTCGGGCCTCACCCAGTTCACTACAACGACATCGTCGTCTATTGTTGCAAGGGACTGGGTCTCAACTGACGGATCCGTCAATATTTTAAACAAATCATGGGGTTCTGACACAATCGTTGTCTGGCTTAAATTCTCACGCTGACCAAATTTACCCCAGAAAGAGTTTAAGCACAGTTTGGCTATGTAATGTAACCCGGGGTTGGACGCTATGTTATTTTTGTCGAGTTCAACACCCTCCTTTTCTGGATACGACGCAATATATTGGTCTTTTAACCTTCGGATGACCAAGCTTTTTTTCGTACATGGAAGACCAAGTGGGGTAAAAACTGACCCCATTTATTTTCCGTAATAAAAACATAAATAATCATTTTTTAACATTTATTCTTTCATCAGAACATAAAATAAATTATTCAGAAACAAAAATTAGCAGTATTTGAAAAAGAAAAAGAATCTATATTGTCACGTTATAAATTGTGACTAGTCTGGATTCAAACGCATCTTCGGTTAAACATAATTATATTTAAGATAAGTTACAAAAATGGCTTAAGTACTAAAAATGCACCATACAAATGGTGAGCTTACTCTAATACAGTTACTGCTGACTAGTAGGCCATGAACCCAGGGTTTGGCTTGCTGTTGTTATGCTGAGTCTTCTGATGCCGAGTCTGGACCCCAAAGGGCCCAAACCGTTAACTTGGAACTAAAGCTGGGTTGAAGAGTTTGACTGGTTGTTTCAACTGTGTTGCAATTGAGGAAGACTTCCTCTTTTATACTGATGCCAGCTCTTGTATCAGAGTTGTTAAAGATTTAACGATCCCCCCGCAAAGCAATAACTATTCCATATCTTTTAGTAGGCAATAAAAGATAAGTGGAACCACGAGGATGCAGCGTGCTTGCAGCCAGCATGATCTTTTAACATTGTTATAACATCGGACCTTGATCCTTAGTAACCAATATTCTTAATTAATTATTCTTAATTAATCCCTCACGTGACACTTCCTCTCCTTCACAGTAAGCAAGAAGCTATGATTGCTTGAAGGAAGGATCACGTCTCCTGGACTCAAGTTCCTAACATTACTGCAGTAATACACAAATAGAAGCAGTGAATATCAATACATATAGCATAGAGATACATATAAGTTGAAACTGAAAGTTTCCTATGTTAAATAAGTTTACAAAATCATAGACAAGGACACAACAAAGTTATAGTGTATTGGGACAAAAATTAGTACCTTGACCGTATATTCAAGTACTTAAGCGTGCTTAAAGCGACAACTTTAATAAAAAGAACAACTTTAGAGGTTGTGAACGCGGCTTAAGTAAAGTAAGAATATAAAGGTACTTATTTTTATCACGTATGTTGAAACGCGAGTTAAGTGTGCTACGGCTAGATGGCTAAACATATATGATTATTTGAATTTCAAACAAATAATTATTGTTAAGGGTAAGTTTACATTAAATATTGAGTATATGTACTAGATTTTTTTTCTCTTTTTTTTTTCTTATAGTATTAAGATAACATAATTAGTTTTAGGCATACGTTTTACGATCAAGTTTGTAAAAAGAAATAGTTACATATTGTTTATTCCCAGTCTGTAGGTAATGGTGTAGGAGGCTGTCTAATCTTTTGCTGAAAAGGCATTTTTAGAATATAAAAACAATGATGCGTCCATTCAGAGGGTATTATCATCATTGTCGAGAAAGAGTACTGATCATGAGTAGCCTAACCACCACCCAAAGTGTTCTTCACATCACATCCCCTCAGGATCCCTTGTTATTACCTGCTGTCCGTAAGTTCTTACAAATTTCTGCTTGTCCCAAATTTTGGGAGTAACGGAAGTCATGTAGGATTTTAGGCTTATTTTTGTGTTCTTTCTGTTTTATAGAGGTATATGAGGGAAGACGACTGGAGTCAGTTGTAGTGCAGGCTGGGTACCCCCTGACTATTGTAACGTCAATTATTGAGTCGCCTGTGGGACGCGGCCAAATTTATGTGATGATCCCTGGCGATCACTATTTCATCTACGGGATGAATGTGCCAGCGTATTTTGTCACAATCAATGTGAGCGCCGTCGCCCCGGGGTATTTCCTGGTGGAGTTCTTCTACCCTCACGAGGACGGCCATGAAGAGGGTCCTGCACCACCGTTCCCAAATCCCGCGTATCCTGCTGGACAATTGCCCTCCGTGTTGGGGGAGGACATCTGGGGCCAAGACGAGTGGAATGAGGCCGTGGAAGAGATGCTGGGGATTCCAGCCCCGCACTAGCAGGCTTTAATTTAGGTGTTGTTTTTTTTCTTAAGTATTTTTTTTAATGATGAATAAATGTTCGTAAAGATACCATACAGACTTTTATATGTTTTTCCCTTGTACCAAAAAAAAAAATTTTAGCAATGTTTGTGATCGTAAAAGGTAATAAACTACAATGTTATGCCTACTAATATTAGCTAAAACTACTGAATAATAAGTAGCAAAATTCTAACATAACTAAATAAGTGCCCATACGTTATTTGACAAGCATTTGACGTGTTCCAGTAATAAGTTTTCAAAGAAAATCAGTAAGTATAAGCATGAAGAAAGTAGTATTTTAACACAAACATGAGGTTTTTGTGCTGGAATTACTTTCCTGTGATTTTCCTTTCTTTAAAAAAAAACATACTCAATGAAAATAGTCATTATGAGAATTGTAAAAATACCCCATATTTGCGTTATGTTTATAACTAGCAAACCCTTTTCAAAGTAATTTATTCAACAACTGCCTCGCTTCTTTATTTCGCTCAAAATATCTAGTATCAATAAGAATCGTACCGCTAGCGAAATTCACAAAGAAAAGTAAATGAAACAAGTTTTTTCTTCAATTATGTATCATGACACTGGTTTGATATCAATATACGATAGTGGAATGTCCTAACATTAATTATTTATTTCCTCAAAATTCTTGGTATTATTGAAATATTTGCTTGTTATCGAAATATTTGGTTTTTGAAAAATAATACATAACACAGTCAAATTAAAGTGTTATGAAAATGTAAAGACGGGTGCTAACCGAACTTCAGGTAACAAATTTTAGTAGAGTTCGAATTATATTGGGCATTGGTGATAAGCACTTGATTAATTTCGTAAATAACGTTAAAGAAACATTTTTTAAATCGGTAAATATTCTGACTGAAGTAAGAGTTTATATTTGTTTGTCAAGGTTAATATTATGCGTAGCTGCAAAAACTAGGTTTTTAGAAATAATTTATGAAAACGGAAGTTATTGAATGGAAATTGGTTAGGTGCACTGTAACCTTCCAAGACTTCAAGGTAAGGTAATTAGGAACCCTGTTTATGAGCTAGTAAAAAAAGAACAATTTAAATTCAGTAATATTGATAAATAATGATAAATACAAACACATCATGTAACAGCGAAAGTTAACAGCGAAATTTAAGACTATCCTGTTTAACACCCGACATGATTAAACGAAAGGTCTTACTCATACTTCCGAACTTTAAATTATGTCACCAATTTAATTGATTACAACTAGGTCGAACGTCGACGTTTTGTATCATTCCCTAAAAAAATACTTTTTTTATTTTGCTATGCTGCCGGATTGAACTCCAACGATTTGTATATTTTCGGAATTAAATGTTGAAAGAAAGAAAAATACATGTAATCGTCAAACAAACATAAATAACTAGCGTCCCTATTTAAATCAATCATTGTCGACAAACTGCTATGGACCACTATTTTTGTTTTCAAGATAACTCTCGTAGTATATTTAGGTCTAAAAAAAAATTTATTCGCCTTTGCCTAGGAACGAAATTCCCAGATACGAGGGAAACCCGGCTGAATTATCTGAGTATATTAGGTCTGTAGAAGACATATTTAATCAATTTTGGCAAAGAAACGAGCCTAGTGCCTAAGAATTTACAGCAGGAGCTCATTCATAATAAAATAATTGACCACTTCTAGCTGAATTTAAACGAGAACCAGTAATTGAATTTAGTAACAGTAATTTAAAAGTTTTATTAAAAGAAATGTGTTTTGCCATAACTGCAAAAGAAAAGGCTAAAGTCTTGAAAACGTTTAACTAGTATAATAGTGAGCATTATCACCATGATTATTCTTATCTGTTATCAAGTGCTCCGCAATGTTCAAGGCATACCCCCCTGAGATAAGTAGAGTAATCTAGACAGATTACATTGTTTATTGTTTTATATTTTTACTTTGCTGAAAGTAGCAGTTATGGTTTGCGTTTAATTTTATCTGTCGTGCTACGAATGAATATGGGATTCACTAGTTCTAATGATTATTTAGTCTGTTTACCTATCAATCAATGGTATTGCTATATTGTATATGATTGTTAACCAAATTTAAATAATGAAGTAAATTTTCACATTATCAGTGTTCAGTAATCAATTCCTTTAAACATGAATTCTTATTTGAATATAAAAAATAATTGAATTATTTTTGTTGTGAACTCAAGATTTCTAAGTCGGTAAAATAGTAGTGATCAGATCAAAAAGAATCGGTCAGCTAGCTAACGGCTGAACATTTCTATCCTTGTAGAAAGTTCCAGTTTCTCTTATCCCTTACAAAACACACGCGTTTTAATACATAACTAAATAATAATTATAAATCGTATTCGCGTCTGCCTACAAATTTACATCAGGAGTCCATTTGTTATTATTCTGATAAATTTTAGTCGATAAAACATTTCTAATAAAAGGTTTTCAAATTTAATTTATGATTGTACAACTAGAATTGTATTGTCTAAGAACATTACTTCTCAGTAATTCACCCAAACTATTTTCGCGTAATAAAAATATATAATATTTGAAAATTGCTGTTGGCCCCTACTAATTATTTAATTTATATACTATACTTAAAATCAATAATTAAGTCTGAAATTTCATTAATCATTTTCAAATGCATTACGATTTCGTGTACCTACATTATGTTTGGATTTAAGCATGTCCAGTCTGTAAGAACCAAAAACCCATTTTGGTAAAAAGCTCCACATCGTCGTATTTCAAATATTGCATTAATTGCAAGTCTTCAGTCAGTTGAAAGTGTGTCACTGTTACACCAAGGTGATTGTTATTATCTGGTACGTAGATAAAGTTATCGTTATCAGGTTCTAGGTGATGTTCAAGGCTTACCCCCCTGAGATTATTGAAGAAGCAAGTATAGACTGCATTGTTTATTGTCTTGTGATTGTACTTCGCTGTAACTAGTATTTGTGCTTCGTGTTCAAATTTATTGTTGGACGTTTTATTCATTAATATGCAACTCACAATTTCTTTGAAATTATTTAATTATTTATTATTTCCTTTTATGTACCAATCAATTGTAATATTATTTGAATTTTTAACAAAATTTATTTTAATTTATTTCATAAAATAAACACATTTAACTAAATTTAAATATTCATTTGTCAAAGAAACATAAATTTTGAACTTTTAAATTGGTTTGGGAAGTTGCAGTGTTAATTTTCGCTATTGAGAAAAAAGAAATTCTTGTGATAAGAAAAATCTTGTATGGAAAATGTAAATATGGCTGTCGCCAATGAAACAAATCTGCATAAGGTAGGCATTTGTGAAATTCATAGTATGTGAATAGTATAATACGTGATTGATACTTGATTACATCCAAAGTACATATTAAATTTTTGCGATTGATTTTGAAATGATTCTTTATAATTTTTTCTGCCATCAGATTTACTTTCTAATGTATCAAATATAATTTTTAAATATGATCCAGCACCACTGAGAAGATTGTATGTACTTCTGTCTTGGTAGTGACCAATTAATTATTCGGAAGTGATTTTGATAAATCTAAATTATTAATACATTAAAGTTTGAAATGCACTTATTCTGTTTCATAGGTTCTGCTGAACAAAGAGTATCTACACAATTTTCTTGTAAAAAAAAAATTTTTTAATAATGCGATCTTTAGGTAAATATTAAAGATAGGATTTAAATTTGCGCGGAACTGTATGTTGCCAAATTTATCTAATAATTGGAAGTAAATTTTATTAAAATGTTAAGTACCTTTGATAATTTTATACTAAATTTGAGATTTATTAATTGCAAGTTTTAACAATCAATTTATAGCTGGTATTTTTGCCTATGAAGATTTTTAAAGTTACAATTCCCTAAATTCTTAAGGAAAGATTTTATTATAGCAGCAATAATTACTTTCAATAAAAAATTACAATTATCATCTGAGGGTAGGTTTTATAATTTATTGGCTCATTTTGTTCTCTGTGTTAAAATCAAGAACATCACTAAACCTAATTATTTGCACATTTTATAAATCATCTATTATATTATATTATATTCATCTTTTCATCAGAGCTTATGCAGTGACCCAGAAGTGAACTGGTGTCTGTCTAACCTGCATTTACATTAGGTTGCTAAATTTCGATGCTTACTTATTGAGTATTTCCAAGTTATCTATTTTTTCCTATTTTTTTCATTGTACAAAATTATACTTTTTAATTCACGCTGTATTTAAAATTTTTTTCTCTAATAATTAATCAATTGTCCTTTTTTATATTCTCCCCTAAAAAAATATTTATTTTCTTTTATTTTGAATTTATTTTCTGTAATTTATCGTATGTACTTCTTTATATTCTGACTTTATTTTTCCTTCGTCCTTATAGTTACTTCTTTATATGTGAATTAAAAAGGCGGTTAGCTATCTAACGACTAAACATTTTTAGCTTCTCATTTACCCCTAACTCATACATGCGCGCTTAAACAAAACTCAACTGTCGTTAGATTTCCCCTTGTCTTAAATTTTTAAAACTACCTCTTAATTTTCTTGTGGCGCCCCGGAAAACTTTCCAATACTGGAGAACAGTAATTTTAATAAAATAAACAAGAGACTAGGTGTCTAAAAAAAAATTGAAGTATACTTCCCGGCGAAAACAGGGGTTTAATAATATCTTTGACAATAATTGGAAGTAACTTACCTACGTAGGATTTCAGACAACCTCTTTGCCAAACTTGATTACAGCCTCCAAAATCAGTTCGACAGAACTCATATACAGAGAAAAATCCATTTCTCTAAAATTAATGGGACAGGAAAAGCCCTTTTAATTCTAAAGTAAGTGAAAAGATTATTTTCAGTTAAATGAGAATCAATTTTCCTGAACCCGGCGAAGCTAACCTTTGTATGACATATTCGAATGTCATATAATTATTTATTAGTATAACTTGGAATAAATTGACCTGTTATCACTAGAGAAGCTCGAAGACACGTGATAACAAAAATTCTTTCTGAGGCTAACAATATTCTTAATTCATCCGAGGGTCCAATCGGATTACTGTAGAAATTAAAATTCTTGAAATATGAGCAACCTCTTGATTAGCATCTGATGCTTTTACCTTTCTTTATTACAATAATTGACGTGAACTAGTTGTTTGATAATATAATGAGGTCTGGATTATCGGGATTGTTAGATTTAACCGATATATTTAATTGATATATTTAATTGATCATATGTTTGTAATCGTTGCTGTTGCTGATCAAAAAAAAACAAGCAGCAATTCGAATTAAAACAAATATTTCTGAAAACTCATTTAAATTTTTATTTCCCGTAACTTAAACAAATGGATACAACGACACGTAAAAATAAACTTATTGACGTAGGACTCCTGACATACTTCTGACAATATTTTGATTATGTTCTTTAATTAATCCACTGGAGCATTTCTACCGAGAACGCTTTATTGTTACTTAAAAAATGTAGCTTAGGCAACCTTTTATTCATGATTGTAAGCCGGAACGCAATATATAAACCTATTAAGTATTATACTTGCTACGTGGTTATAAGCAAATTTAGTAATTTATAAATAGTAGATTGTATTGTTAATAAAAAATTGATGAATTTGTGCTTATAAAATTTTGTAATTATGAGCAGAGTTGATAATAATTTAATAATTCCCTCCGTGCTCCATCTTTGGAGACTTTTTTTCTAGTGGAACTCCGAGCAATTGCTTTAGTGGTTAAAAAGTTAGGAAACTTATGATTCATGGTTGTTAGTGGAAAAAATACCATGTTTTTAACATTGTCATTAAAAAATTTTATATAAGAATTTGTTTCTTTAACATAATAGAACTAGAAGTAAATAAATAAAATTAATTAAATTTTGATTTTACCAATAACTTTTTTCTTTTTTGGCAATTTAATGCTTCCGTGTTCTCTTCCTTCCTGGAAAGTTCGCCTTAGCAAAATTATTTGTACTACCCGTATTATTGTTAGATGCAAAATTATTGAATATTGACACACGAGTACTAGAATGTTCATTACATATGAAGCATACTGGCCTAACATTCAATGTGCGACGGGGTCGACATTTATTGACTTGACCTTTTTTAGACGAATTTTTGGAATTGAGTGGATTACCCTGACTAGAATTGGAAGTTGTAGTAAAAGTTTTTGAATTAGTAAGCGTAACCACATTTCTAAATACTAAAAATTCCTTGCGGTTTTTCATGATACCGTGTTGAAAAAATGATCTTGTACCTTTTTTGATGGGTATGTTAACTTTCATTTTTAAACTCTGTGAACGCGTAATAGGACCACACTTTAATGTTTGTGTGCTCACTGGGAAAGACATACCAGTGTTCTCAAATTTGGAAGAAGAGGGTGTAGATACTATTTCCGAATTATTATACTGTGACAGAGTTTTTTTCATTACAAAGGGTTTGCTGGCGTTGTCTCGTTTAATACGTTTAGATCCAGACATGATACACAGGACCGATAACTAGTTTTTTACTTTCTAATTACAAAAAAGAATAAACGGCACCTCCACCACAATGTCACGTTATAAATTGTGACTAGTCTGGATTCAAACGCATCTTCGGTTAAACATAATTATATTTAAGATAAGTTACAAAAATGGCTTAAGTACTAAAAATGCACCATACAAATGGTGAGCTTACTCTAATACAGTTACTGCTGACTAGTAGGCCATGAACCCAGGGTTTGGCTTGCTGTTGTTATGCTGAGTCTTCTGATGCCGAGTCTGGACCCCAAAGGGCCCAAACCGTTAACTTGGAACTAAAGCTGGGTTGAAGAGTTTGACTGGTTGTTTCAACTGTGTTGCAATTGAGGAAGACTTCCTCTTTTATACTGATGCCAGCTCTTGTATCAGAGTTGTTAAAGATTTAACGATCCCCCCGCAAAGCAATAACTATTCCATATCTTTTAGTAGGCAATAAAAGATAAGTGGAACCACGAGGATGCAGCGTGCTTGCAGCCAGCATGATCTTTTAACATTGTTATAACATCGGACCTTGATCCTTAGTAACCAATATTCTTAATTAATTATTCTTAATTAATCCCTCACGTGACAATATAAACTCTATAAGTAGATTATGAAAACTTGTTTTCTCTCCACACCAACTAAGGAGTATTGTCGCAAGTGTTGCATATTACCTTTTTTTTTAAATGTTCCTTGCAAACAAAGTAATTGCACTTCTCGCACTTGGTCGAACATTTCTTATCGGAAGAACGCGAACAAATTTTACAGCGTCCACGTTTTCGTAAATTTTCCTCGGGACCCCAAAGTGACAAAATATTTTTTTTAACCTTTTTTTACAGACGAAAATAAATTTAAACAGGTAATACGACACTATAGCTCAAGAAAGTCAGCTAAAAAAATATTCAATGCCAAACCTATAATATTAACATATTTATACAAAAAAATCAAGCGCTGGGGTCCAATTTTACCCCGCTTGGTCATCCGAAGGTTAAGGGGTCAGTGGTACACCAAGCAGGGTAATCGCTGCATTCCTGTTTTAATTTCAAAAATGTATCTACATATTGAGCAAATAAACCTCCACTCTTGTCCGCTTTATTATACCGGACTACCTGGTATTTCCAAACCTCGTGAAATTCAAGGATGCTGTAACCTAACTCAACAGCTTTGCGGAGCTCATCTGCCACATAAGTTCCTGTGAACTTGCGTTCGTCAACTGTATGATTGCAGTCACCTTGATTCATTGCATCACCGCAACTCTTACATAATATAAACATTAATTTACCGTGCATTCGATGTGGCAGGATAGGGTGGTAAAGATTAGCCGGGGACAAGACCGTGACTTTAATGAGACCTTCAAGAGTGTCGAAAGGTATTTGCCGGCACTCGTGATCACCCACATACACTTTGGGGTGGCCTATGGGATATTTACCATATTTATTAATAAAAGGGTATAAAGAGCATACATCGAGGTAGCGGATTTCTTCATCCGGTCCTACCTCGTGGTATAATTTAACTGCATTGGTGCGTCCACCGAATAGAGAATTTTATTACCTGTAAAATGATATATCACAAAGTAGGTGGTTCCATTTGAAATTTCAAAGTGGGGGTTGCTGGGGTGGAGAGGGTGAATTATAAAATTACTTCAATGGCGGTTTTAAACTTCCCCCTCGATATCAAAGTTGACGTGTTTTTATTCAAACTGGAAATTTCAAAACTTTCAGAGTTATTAAAGGTGGATCGTTTTCAAATGATCACCCTGTATACTACATTTAAAATAGCAAAACGTGCTAAGACGTAAGACCCTGTTACTGGGAATTATCATCAGGGCTGAGCCGTCCGGGGGGTGCAAGAGGTGCACAGCCGGCAATTTATTTGGGGCGGCAAAATGAAGAATGAAAGAAATTTTAGATTTATTATTTAATATTTTTGAAGGTAAGATTTTTGATTTTTTTTGAGGTAATTTTCCTTCACTAACTTTTAATTCATTTTCAATTACAGATAACTATACCATTATGTAATACTTTTTATTTTCTTTTGTACTGAAGAAGGCCAAACTTTTGGTCGAAATATATCTACAATTTTTATTTTGCACTTATAATTAAATTTTTTTAAATGACTGCTAACATTCTCAGATATTAAAATAAAAATGAAAATACTTGTATACCTATACATTCAAAAAGGGGCGAGTTACCAAATGCACGTTTCATGTTCACTTAAAATTATACATGTTGTCCCTTGAAATTTTCAATATGAGTAATGTAGGCACTGTGATTTTGTTCTTCTCGATTATTATAATAGATTGCCATGGTTGTTTATTACAAATTAGAAATTACTAATTATTTCACGTCGCTTAAATATTTGACTCGGCTAGGTATGTAAAAAGTGAGCGTGGTAACTAACCACCAAGTACCTAATGCATTCAAATGTCCGTATTCAAAATTTCAGGGGATAACGTGTATAAACACTTGAACTAATATGTTTATGATATCTAATATACCGGGTGGCCGGTCTCAAAGGTGTATGTACATAGGGATTTAACATTGTAATGAACGTTTCTGCTGATTCCTGCTCGCCAATTGACCTTTCCCAACCCTCTGTGGCAAGTTTTGGAACTTAAAGCGGGCTACCCGATTTATCTATCTAACGTTGGCAGCGCTGCCAAAGTTGCCATTGTTAATGTTTTTATGTTGGCGTTCCTGTGGTGTGACGTTTCCTTTGAGTCGGCTGTCACATTTCTTAATTGTCATTTCGTGACAGCAAACGTCAAAGGAAACGTCACACCACAGGAACGCCAACATAAAAAACACTAACAATGACAACTTTGGCAGCGCTGCCAACGTTAGATAGATAAATCGGGTAGCCCGCTTTAAGTTCCAAAACTTGCCACAGAGGGTTGGGAAAGGTCAATTCAACTTACAGATTTGGTAATGGTATTAATTGAAAGGTAAAATGATTGCGCTTCAAATGGCGCTGTGCTATATTTATCTTACAATTAGCGATATAAAATTTTATGATTTTTAAGTATGATGTGCCATGATTTTCAAATTTGATAGCATTTGTCAAAAAAATTCATAATTAGTTAGCATAAATCAGTGGATTTCTGTAAATGACAATCCATTTAATAAATTTTTGACAAATGCTCAAACAAATGCTGATGTAAAATTTGAAAATCATGGCACGTCATATTTAAAAATCGCAAAATTATAAATCGTTATTTTAAAATAAATATAGCACATTTAATTTTATTATTAGCACCATTTGAAGCGCAATAATTTTATCTTTCAATTAATACCATTACCATTACCATTCCTGTAAGTTGAATTGGCGAGCAGGAATCAGCAGAAACGTTCAATACAATGTTAAATCCCTATGTTATATGTACACCTTTGAGACCGGCCACCCGGTACCTTCCTATATTTCTAATTGAGCTAGTTTTAGTTAGTTGATGTAGAGTTGCTGTAGAACCATTATTCTGTATCAAACTTCGGTTTTTATGTTTTTGAAAAATAAATGTTTTTTAAAAACAACTTTTGTCCGTTATCAAAGTTATTTGGCGCCCCGACCCCATAAAAAACAGATGTGAACAATCTGTAGCAACATCTGGTAATGGGTTTCATGAAATCATTTCAGTGCCGGCCTTGGAAAATTGGTATTGCGCTCAATCACTATGAATGTTACGAAGGCGTAGAAGGCTCATGATACTTTTTTTTCTTAAAATTCCCAGTTTGATCTGGGAATTTAACTACATTCCCACTTCGAACTGACAATTTAACTAAATTCCAACTTCAAACTGGAAATTTAACTAAATTCCGACTTCGAACTGGCAATTTAACTAAATTTTCACTTCAAACTGGAAATTTAACTAAATTCCCACTTCGAACTGACAATTTAACTAAATTCCGACTTTGAACTTGCAATTTAACCAAGTTCCCACTTCGAACTGACAATTTAACTAAATTCCCACTTCGAACTGACAATTTAACTAAATTCCCACTTCAAACTGGAAATTTAACTAAATTCCGACTTCGAACTGGCAATTTAACTAAATTTTCACTTCAAACTGGAAATTTAACTAAATTCCCACTTCGAACTGACAATTTAACTAAATTCCGATTTTGAACTTGCAATTTAACCAAGTTCCCACTTCGAACTGACAATTTAACTAATTTCCGACTACGAACTGGAAATTTAACTAAATTCCCACTTCAAACTGGAAATTTAACTAAATTCCCGGATCTGTATATTTTAGCATATTGTTGATACGGTCACCGACGCGATTATTTAAGTGCAGTTAAACGTTTTTTAAGGTAGGTACAAGCTACTGGAGTTTCTCCCTTGTGTATATTATTTATAATGGGTGACCGTTAGCATTTCGGCTCTATACTGCAAATGTTGAATATCAGAGAGCCGGCGGCGGTCTTGCACATATTTTAAGAGACAGAAGCAGTGAGGTAAGCAGTGGTAGTCCAGGGGGCGTTTGATCCTATGTATTGCTATATACACCTACAAAAAATGTTAGGACTCCTCCGAATAAAAAGCCTAGCTACGTCACTGAACGGACGATTGGAGCGCCACGACGACGCGACGGTGCTAGGACCTGTCCTGTTCGATAGCCCGCCATTTGCCCGCCAGTCTGCGCTCCCAAACAATTTTAGGGATTCCAGTTAATTCCTGGTACTTCCCCTTAATTCCTACCTCCGGATTACTGTCCAAGAGCGTGAAGGCCATGCAGAACGGGCAGTATCTTTGGAAGGCAGTAGTATCGGTAGCCGCATCGGGATTGAGTGAAATTACTGATCTAAAGTAGGTTAATAGGTTAACGAATTGCTGGATTGGGTTTTAATAGGTATATGCTACTAAGCTTATTTATTATCCAAAACAGATGACAATGAAACTGACATGCTTCTGCCCTTATAACAATCGGCTTATGCTATTATAAAAATCGGGGAAGTCCAGATTTAGTTGTAGATTTGTTAACGTTTTTAAATTGAAATCTTTGGCTGTTATAAATGCGAAACATTTAACTATTTTATTTGTGTTTAACTTTTAAATATATATGCGCCGAGATTGTTCTCGCCGCAAAAATAAATTTTATAGTTTGTGTTTTTAAATACCGAGTAATACGTAATCTTTAATTAATTAAATTTTTTATTATGAGGAGTATTTATTTCGAGTGAAAACTATGGCATTAAGAATTAGTTGCACTGGTAACGCGCGAAATTTTAACGTCACATTAATTTATTGAAGTATCTAACGTCGAATACCTTAAAAAAAAGTCGGTCTCCGGGGATACTGCCAATTGTAAACATTTTGTACTGATCACACAGTTTGTATTATTGGGCGTCCCACTGAAAATTCAGGAACTTATGCCATTAAAAGTTGGGGAAAAGTTGCTATCCTATTTTTCTCGTCCTTTTTTTACAGATGGAGGATATTTCTTTTGAGAAGTAGGAAAATACCCGAAGATAGCATAAGATATTTTAAGGATGAAAAAGATAGTACACTAATACACAGATAAACTTAACTTAATTATATACTATGATCAGCGGCTGTTGGTCAACGTTTTTCTGTTACTTCCGGCATTTTTATTTTAATTTTCAGATATATGCAGCAACTGTTTTAATTATGCTAGAAGATGATCTCAAACAACTGATGCCAAAATATGGAGACAGAGCAGCTCTCCAAGATTTCTGTAGAAAGGGTCTTGTTCCGAAAAAGCAAAGCTTGATCGAGAAAATTAAAGAAAAAATGTATAAGAAAAACGACAGGAACAACTTAGTAGGAGAGTGCAATGCCGTGCATAAAAGGAGAAAAAAGGAAACCAGGTTTATTGAAATTGGTTGGGTTTGTTTTGACGCCAAAGAGGATAGATACCGTCAGATTAGAACTAAACTTGGGGGTGGAACGCGGAAAATCGGAGTACCAACAAGTAGTACATGCAGGGAAATTTTGAGTAAAGCAGAACAGTTGTTTTTCCCTGAAGGACTTTAAAAAAAAGGACCTTTGGACAATTTTGACTGCCAGTTGTTCGATTTTAAAAATAACTCTGTTGAATTAGATTTAACGGTTGGAAAACTGTATGAAATTACAGCGTTGAAAAAACTTAGATTTTACCTGGCTACTAAATATAAAACTGGAATTGTTCCGGTTGAAAGCTGTGATGATGAATATATACCTGCAACAGTAACAACCAATAGGTTATCTTCTGATGATTTTCATCCAACTCCATTAAGCGACTCAGAACAACCTGGAACGACGGCATCAGACCTATTTCCAATTTTATTATCTTATGGCATTCAATGAGGTACAATATCCGCTTTCAAACTAAAATGCGTCTGTCTGCTTAGACTACTTTGTTGCGTAGTACCTACCTACTAAAAATTTATTTTAAATATTGTAATTTGTTTAGTCTATTTTTTATTGTTTTTTTGCATGGATCTGCCTATTAATTATTTCGTTAATGTATAAAAATATTTTTCTAGGAGGCCGAAACTAGGGCGGTAAATTTTGATTTCCCTATTTCAAGTGAAACTGGGGTGTTTGCTGAAGAAACTGAACCTTACAATTTAGACAACACCTTCCCCAATCTTGGAACCTACCCCAATCTTCCGGCTGAAATGCCAGAAGTCATATTTCAATTGCCAGCATCACCAATTTTAGAAAGAAGTATTGCTAAAGGTGAAAATAGATTAGTCATACACAGGGGAAAAGGTTTCGAGGAGTGCATTCAAGCATTAAAAACGCACGATTACTATGATTTTAAACGCTTCCTGAAAGTTCACCGAAAACAATTCACCGAAAACAATTCACCGAAAAGAAAAATCACCGAAATACAATTCACCGAAAAGACAGTTCACCGAAACACAATTAACCGAAAAACATATTCACGAAATACAATTCACCGAAAAGACAATTCACAGTAACGGATGAGATTGTATAACTTTCCTTCACATTTTATCCAGGCTTAGCATTGGCAGAAAGATTCTGGCGTGTTTAAAAGTTGGAATTAGTTTCCTTTGTCATTATGTAGTTGTATTATTTTCTATATTTTTTATAATTTTTTTTTTAAATTTTGGATCTTAATTTTTTTTTTTTATATTTTATATACCGAGTGTTAACCAGCAAACCTGGCCATAGTACTTACGTAACTTACGCATGTTTCACAAACAATATATGAGTTGCCTTGAAATATTTTTGTTTATTATCATTTTGAGGGCTTCCAATTGAATAGTTTGTTGAATGTTTATAACACAAATTACAGCACGACTTATAACGCAATTTCATTAAAAAGATAAGCTGGCAACATGGCATTAAACAAAAATATTTCAAGGCAATTCCTATTTTTCTGAAACATGCATAGCATTGCATACTGCATAGGTCCAATGGCCAGGTTTGGTGGTTAACACTCGGTATATTTTTTTAATTGTGAATACTTAAAATGTTTAATAACCTAAATTATGTGCAATACCTCGCAGATAATCGGATACGTTGTCCATGATGTTGTAGTTATCAACTATCTGTAACAGTACACTATAATGTGAAAATACATCAAAATCGTGTAGGTACTATTACACCTAGCATATGCAAATTTACATTTTTATTTAGGAAAAAGTATGCCTATCCATAGAGTAAATTTACCCATTATAACCAACTTGGTGTAAAATCATAAACATATTTCGGGTAAAATTCTTTTGTTACATTTTACACCCGTAACATTACACTTATTTTTTACAGTGATATTCAATCTCATCCATTTCGGTGAATTGTCTTTTCGGTGAATTGTATTTCGGTGAACTGCCTTTTCGGTGAATTGTATTTCGGTGATTTTTCTTTTCGGTGAATTGTTTTCGGTGAAATTTCCGTGACCCGATTTTAAAACCATAAAACTTGAGATGATACTTCCTAACGGAGTACCCGAATCTGCCGAAGACTTAGGGTGTATTACGCGACGCAATTTCAGAATTTTGGGAGGAATTTTATGAGAGATACACCACTGGCACAAATTACAAAATACCTTACTTACGACATGATTTTGGAGAAACGGAATGAAGTTTCTTGTCCAAGGTTGGAGCAGTGAACATTATTTTCCAATAGAAATTGCTCCAGTTTTCATAAAACATTGTTTTGAGCAAAACATAGACGACGTTGAAGTTTTAAATAACTTTCTTGAGTACCTGAGTGAAACTGAAGCAGATACTTAAAAAATGTCATACAAGATTTAGACAGCGTTGACTATAGTGATCTGTTGGATTTTGTGGGGAGCTAATGAGCTATGATTCTAAATGGATACCCACCAAAGAGAATTTCAGCAAATTATTAACAGATATAGCACATAAAGAAATTATCCAAAAACCAGCATATGTTGCGCAATGTTTCTCCCAGGAATTACGTAAAATATCTCAGGACTTTAATTTAGACAGGATTTATAAAGAATTAAGGCCGACCGTCAAAAATATACTTTCCAAGTTGAAAGTATGTGAAGACAACTTAACACCAGAAAAAAATACAATATATGGGCATTTAAAAAGATTTATTAAAGAGTCGGATGAAAAAATGCGATCACTGTTCCTAAGATTCTGTACGGGGTCAGACTTGATGATTCAAAATATACAAGTTGAATTTATCCACTCGGAAGGAATAGCAAGAGCACCTATTGCACACACTTGCACAGGATTGTTGCAACTGCCAACATCTTACGAAAATTTCCTATTTTTTAGAAGCGAGTTCAACAATATCTTAAACTCAAATATATGGGTAATGGACATTGTTTAGTAAACTTCTGAAACAGTTTTCTTCGCATCTGCAACTCTTTGTATAAATATAAGTTTATTTTTTTTATTATTAGTATTATGTAAAAGTTAAAATAAGTTGAACCTGAAGAAATGATTTTACCATAAAATGTTTAATTAACAATTGATTTGGTTGATATGCGTTTAATACTTACTGAATGTACAATTTGCGTATGTATTTTTTTAATTTAACTTTGTCCCATAAAAATGAATAATATACTGGATGCAACTTAAGTTAGGTAATTTCCTAATAGCGTTTTTGTTTATTAACAAATCAACGAAATTTTATACACATACTAAATAGGCGTATTATAATGACTTGCTAGATTATGCATAGATGCGTAAATTTCGACTTCCGGTGAGCGGGAGTGACCTTTTGAACCTTGTGAACTTTCTTATTTAACATGGAACACCATGTATTTTATTAGCGATTTTTAGTTTATTGTTTATATTAATTAACAAACAAGAACGTATACAGGGTGTTTCAGGAGGAATGGTACAAATTTTAGTATGTTATAGTATCGTTCATTTTGAACAAAAAAGTTCGTATGAACATGTGTCCAACTCTCAATGGTTACGGAGATACGCCCACTTGTATTATTACAGAAACGAATTTATTACTTTATTAATTCTAACAATTAACATGTGAAAAAATAAATATATAAAGAAATAGTTCAAAAATCTCACCACCAAACCGCGGGAGCTCCATCATGCTGGAAGATCATACTGGCCCTTATTTTGGAAAATTGGAATTTCATTGTGCAGGAAATCTAAATAAGTACCTGACCGCTGCTGTTAGACGCTCTGGTAAAATCGCTGCGAATCGCTGTATCTCAGTAACCATTGAAAATTGGATACATGTTCATATGAAACTTTGTGTTCAAAATGAACGATACTATAACCAAGGTGGCCTTGCTATAACATACTAAAAGTTGTACCATTCCTTCTGAAACACCCTGTATGTACAATGTTAAGCAAATTACAATTATAATATGCGTAGCAATTCAGTTCTTAATGTTATATACAAATCAGTGGCGTCGTTGGGATTCTTCGTACAAAATAATTGATTTTCATGCATTATTATACAGTGCCTTCATTAATGATTGATACCCACGTGACCACAAAATATAGGCAATCCAACTTACATAGTTGGTAAACCTTCATCCAATAATTCCCTAACTGATTGTATGTACGTAAATTAGGGCAGACATTGACACTTTAGTTACTTAGTTTAGTTACAACGAGTAGGTACCAATCCTACCTGACTTCAACATTTAAATCTGAAACTCCCAAGGCCACTACGAATGAAAGGTCACGTGGGTATCAATCTTTAATGAAGGCGCGGTAGTAGCTAATTCAAATACGTCTCTGTCACATGGAATATCCAAAAATGTACATAATTCATCACAAACAATAATTTCATTGAGTGGTACCTAGTGGACATAAGTAATCAGCAGTTCAATAAACTTGCGGCGTGTGATACATTACAAAAGGTCGCCCTCTGGGACAAACACTATTTCTAGATGAAGTAATACGATGCGAATTCCATTCTATAGCAACCGTATCCAGCTCATCCTAAAATTTAAAAAAATAATATTAATATTTTACTAATGGAATGTCTAAAACCAAAATTAGATCATTTTACGGGAGAATTGTGACAATAGTACTACAAAAATATGAGAAAGTAACAACTGATTGCGTAGGTATTACACCGATCCTCTTGTCCACCAGTCTGAACTCAAAATATGATTACATTGGTAAACCGAAACAGTCTATAGACACTGTAGGTAAACCTATAGTTGGGAAACAAATAAATGACTAGAAAGCTAGATGGCAGTAATTTTGCTTACCTGAATTATTTTAAAAAACAAAAGTGGATCAAAGACTTGTCCAAAAACGAACCAGAAAATAGGCCATCATCCTTCAAACTATGAAATAGATTCAACCAAAACTGACTATGGTGTTTCCTCAAGATTGACCACCATGCTTCGATCCTTTGATTCGAAGGGCTGCTGGTCCCGTATAGGAAAGCTGGTAAACCGTACTGTCGATTTCCATTGGATTCTCTTAAATGATTCTGAACTTGGCTTACAAGCCCATTTTCCGTCCCCGAGTCAGCCCGTATTGTATTGTTTGAGGACAGCCTCCAATCTATTTAATTGATTGTACATAATAGCCGCAAATAATTTTTGGGTCATTACTATTTCTCCCAGCTGTCAACCACACAATGTATCTTGAGAAACCATCGATACATCAATTTATACAGATTCCAAAAGGTTTGAGTTTGTCATAGCAATCTATATGCCAAAGAAAATTCGGGCCTCTGTTTCGATATTGCCTCCGACGCAGTCTTTTTCTGCTGTGGATGTCAACACCTTTTTCATCGATAAGGTGCAAAAGTAAACGAACCATATCCTGCGTCGCCACTAAATTATTCTGGCGGCATTTTAGGTGCATCCAGCGATATCCATGTAGTTGTCCGTGCATGCGAATATTATCTTTGATGTATTTAGACACTTCTAAAATACCACTAAAGTTTTTCCTTCGATACAAGTTTAATTTTCTCAACTTTCTTTTAAGTGTAGGTACTTTTACTTATGACAACATTGTGATTTAATTCTAAACAACACAATATTTCAAACTGTTGCAGCCCCAAATTGAAATAAAACGTAATGAGATCATCCATTATTCTGAATTACTATTAATAGGTACCTAGTATCAATCTGGAGAGCACAACACAAGCGCAACTGCACTGTCAAGATTGTACGATCGCTTCCGTTTTAAAACACACATAAATGTAAGAATTTAGTTAAATTCCCAGTTTCAAGTGGGAATTTAGTTAAATTCCCAGTTTCAAGTGGGAATTTAGTTAAATTCTCAGTTTGAAGTGGGAATTTAGTTAAATTTCTAGTTTGAAGTCGGAATTTAGTTAAATTGTCAGTTAGAAGTGGGAATTTAGTTAAATTGCCAGTTCGTAGTCAGAATTTAGTTAAATTTCCAGTTTGAAGTGGGAATTTAGTTAAATTGTGAGTTCGAAGTGGGAATGTAGTTAAATTCCCAGATCAAACTGGGAATTTAAGAAAAAAAAAGTATCATGAGCCTTATACGCCTTCGTAGGTTGTGGACAAAACGTTGTACGAAAATAAAACGCTCGAACTTTGTTCTCGCGTTTTAACATTCTTACGTGGATAAATACTTCCTAAGACACTTATACAATAAAGTACTATTTGTTTTGTTATCTTGTATGTATTTTAAGTATGTGATGTTATGCCTATAGAAAATAATTTAAACAAAATAGTGTTTGATTTCTAAGCCCCGGGCCCCACGAAGTCTTATTTTTTTATTCAAGTAGTATCAAGTAGTATATTATAATTTATAAGGTCATAATCTAGTATTAAGAGACTATTATGATATTAATAAAACACATAAAGTCTGTTTTTTTTAAAGATCCACCAACCTCGCAATTTCTCGCGAAAGTATGTTTGGCAACGCTGCTGGTAATATTTTTTAGTAATTTTTAAAGTAGGGTTAGGACTAATAAATTTAATGGTTAATTTTGACAAGCGCTTTTCACAAGAAGTATTTTCATATATTTTGTTAAATATTGTTGATTTATGTGGATATATGCTGAGTTTAAGCAATTTCGCTGGATTTAATAGGAAGTATTATAGTTTTATAATAATTAATATATAAATAATTCGAGGTATTAGAATAATTGGGATTATTTTCAGAATCAGATTCCGGCGGTTCAAACTCTGAATCATCATATGAGAGATATAAGGTTCAAAATTGAATCTATATCCGAATCTTCACCATGATATACAGTGAAGTCCATTTATTATGCAATATAGGCATGTTGCAAGTTAATTGGTGTACGCACTTTACCATTGGAATATAGGCAACCCATTATACACTGCTAACCTCTCTTGCCCCTGCCTACTGATGAATTTAAATTTTCAATTGTCAGGAATGTATTATTATTATTGTTTTGTTACCTATTAAATTTTTTTTAACTAAGAAAATGTTTTATTTTGAGGTTAAACTTTCATGTGTTGCTGATTTCGGTTAGATCATAGATGGTTAGATTAAAAAAAACTAGCTAACTGTATAATGGGTTGCCTATATTCCAATGGTAAAGTGCGTACACCAATTAACTTGCAACATGCCTATATTGCATAATAAATGGACTTCACTGTATTACGATTGGCGGTATATTTTGAACATAAACTTGTCCATGGCATTTATCCTAAATTAGTTATCAGCTGCCATAATTGAACTTTTGTACATGTAAGTTAAAATGGAACGTTACACTTTATTAAATAATTTCCCATTGCAGTTTTGTTGGAATAATGTGTTGGAGGTCTCTCCAAATGGACAGAATGACATGGGACATTTTCAAAAATAATAACAGTTTTAAAACCATCAGATGGTAGAGTTGGAATTAATTGATTACTTAATCCACCCTTTAAATAGCTGACTATTCTTCGTTTTGTGGTAATCCCGATCATTGTTTCTGGGTCTTAAAAGCAAACTACATCCATCTAAGAAACCTCAACACACCCAGGATGGAGCACTGTAAACCTGCTTTCCTTAATTTCTAACCTTTCTTGGGAAGGTTGTCAATAGTCCAAGATTTAGTAGCAGACTCGTTTTTGTAAATCGGGGTTTCATCAATAAAAATAAATCTTATATTAAAGTACCTAGTCTTCTTTATGTTTTAATTAACATTTTAAATAATTTAAATTTGAAATGTAGCGATGCGCACGCATAAATTGACAGAACATTTTGATTGAGCTTTGAATCAAATGTTACCATATAATAGCCAAAAATTACTAAAAATTTTAATTTTTTTTATACCAACTGAAAGCAACAGGTGGTGGATCTTTAAAAAAACGGACTTTAGTGTTAATTTACAGGGGTGAGTGAAAAAATCCTTAGACCCCACATAAGACGCCTACAGTTAGTGAGTTGAGTACCCGACCAAAATTTGAAAAGTCACACCTCTTCGAATGAGGAGGTCTTGGAGTAGGGTTGATATCTTCCTTGTTAACCTCCTTAATGACCTCTTCTTTGGTTTCTGGTGGGAATTTGGAAAGTGTTTCGCATCGCCGGACTCTTCCTCGTCCAACATGGGATTGTCATTTGGGCATTCACCATATGGTGATAGTGGCAAATGGTGGAGCAGTTCAAAGCAGCTTTCCTGCGCCCATATATGCAGAAGATTAATTCAAAACCGGAATTTCTATAAAAAAATAGGCCATTGCTACCTCCACGGCTAACGTGCATATAATTTTGACACTAAATCCACGGCATTACGTCTTGTCAAGGGGTGACGTCATTAATTCGGCGATGCGAATACGAGCTGCACCTACTGCGCATGTCAGGGGACAAAATTATTCCATTATGAAAGTTTCAAACATTTTCATATTTTAAACTGATTTTTAATTAATTTGCAAGTTGAATATGACCAATAAAAAATACTAGAGTAAAGTTTCTCTAAGTCCGAGCGATTGATTTTGTTTGTAGTTAATAATTATTACCTATAATTAGATTTCTCAGAAACAGACTTTTACGCCATGGGAATAGGCAACCAATCGTGCGTGCACCTCTGTCCCTGTAATCTCAGGAAGCTGAAATAATTTTCCAAGTCCCCAGACATGCCCCGAACGTAATGCCGTGGATTTTGTGTCAGAATTATATCCACGTTAGCCGTGGAACTAGCAACGGCCAAAAAAATAGTTCAATTTTTCATGCAAATCCCTATGGTCCCCATGCATGTGCTGTTTATATTGAACACCCTGTAGTGAATAGGAATGTTTTGCCTGGGCGAGAGTAAACATTTTGGTAATGGTTCCAGGAAATCATTGCAGTCTTGGCAACGAATTAATTTGACTATAACTTTCTGTACAACTCATTGCAACTTTTGAAACTCAACTAGACAACTATAACTAAATTTTTAAAAACAATGCTCTCTCAATCAGCTTTTCCTATGTGTATCCTAAATCTCAAAATAACGCATGAAAGTGCCCATACTGTAACAAGAGTATTACAACATTTAAATTCATTATTCCTTTGATTTTTCTTACAAAGTTAAAAGAAATAAACTGGGAACTGCGTTAAACAGTGCAAGAGTTTAAATACGTTCCATAAATTATTTTTAAATTTTGGCGCCATATACAGCGGCCCACATCAACCAATTAGAGGAGCCTCATTTACAAGTCCACTGCTATTAGAAATCGAGTGATCTACGCAAGACGTTGCGCAGGATTGTTACTTTCACATGACTTTCACTTGCTTTTGCTGTGCTGTTATTGGTGTTATTTGTCATGATTTGTCGCCATGTTAGTGTGCAACATTCTTTCTCGATATTTATTTGTTAGAAAGTGTTCTACAAAATGAATATTTTATGCAGTGAAGGGTATCATATTTTCGGTAAGTTGTAGGTTTTACTTTTAAATTAAAAAATTGGAAATTATTTGAAATTTACTTGTCAATACGTGTTTGCTTTTATCAATCTGAGGGTGTGGGGGAACGTGCGAGGTTGGGTTCATCACAAAGAGAATATTTAATTGCACAATCTTATGTAATGGCTTATCACCCTGTAAGAGATTCATGGTATTATAGAAGGGTGTTTTTTAGCAGAAACTATCGTTCCCTGTAGGTGTTAATGCGCGATGCACCACGTCCTTGTGATTGTAACAGTCGGCCATTTTGTAAACGACATCGCAAACCCCGTTTTTGAATATTTTGAGAGTTTGGGTCATTACACCCCCGTTCATTGTTCGTTAGTATTTTTTATGTACAGTTAAGTACCTGGGCTACTGTTCTGTAACCATAATTCCTGTGATTTCTTTACAAAATTTCCCAAAGTGAATTTCCTTGGGTGTAAAAAGAAAGTAATATTGTCCGAACCTTTCAATCCTTTCATATTTGTTTGGTTAGCAATTCAATGTTTTATTAAATAATCTTTTCAGGGTACCAGCAAGACTGACCTGTAATTCAGATGTACTACATTACGGCTGCTCGCTAGTTGCACGATTCGGATTAGTGAATGACTGAATGAATAATTCCGAACATTCATCTACAGTACTGCTGCCAGAACAAACAACAGGTAAAAAATCTCTTCCTCTTGTTAGACTGTAGCATTACTTGCTGTTTTATAATTGAAGAAAATGAATTATTACGTGGTTTGTTTTAGTAGTAGGTTCCCAATCTTTTGTTGCTTAATATTAGCGAATATACCCTAGAATATGGTGTTTATAATTTCTGTGAGGTTTTACAGGGTGATTATTTGAAAAGCGATCCTTATTGATGTCCCCCGATCTTATATAAAAGTACAGCTTGTCAAGCGAGAACTTTCGGTTGAGGTGCGCAGAGTAGGAAGCAAGACGGGAGTCTGAGCACATGAGATGCACTTACTCTCGGTTCTCCACTTCGTCGAAGTACACTTAGTAAACCAAGTTATTTACCTATTTACGATTCAGACCATCATACATCGTGTACTTTTTGTCAGAGTGTACTCGAAATGCTCTGCCCGACGTTTAGTAGTCAGATGCGCTCTGCTGCTGATAACAAAAATTTCCCATTGCGCACCCTCTAGTCAACCGAAAGTTATCCTTTGACAAGCTGCACTACATTTTCACTGATATTTGGTATGGTCTAAGACTTATTCAGGGTGGATTCTTTTTAAATGATCTCCTTGCGTAACGAGAACCAGAAACATTTTCAAGTAGGGGAGTTCTGTTACTTAATGATTGATGAATCTGTTGAATTTTTGTAATCGCATCCTTTGGTTTTAACTGGATATCTGTTTAATTTAAGAACCGATTCCAATACTGGGTTAATCACAATAAAAGAACTTTCCCCTATGTTAGGTGAAGTTCAGTAATTGTTAATGTTTTATGGGAAATATAGAACAATATTTAATATTTATTTGTGCTTGTTCACGAATTATTTACTTTAAATCTATTGAGGTTGCCCCACACATTCGATATTTGCCGAATTTCAAGCACCAGTTTGGTCAAGTATTTATTTGAGAATTACTTGTAATGGGTTTTAATACAAATTCGATGCTCGCTATTTCCCAACAGGAGTAGGTATGAGGTTCGGGTAATTCCAGGCAACTACAAAAGCCGTAGTAGCAATTACTGTAGCTTCATGATCATCAAACAGTTTTCAAAAACCAAATCAAATCAAATTCACCCCTGAACCTCCATCATGAGATGCTTATTTACTGTTGGCAGAATGCTGTCGTAGAAACTATGCTCTGCTAATAAGCATGTCTGTATAGGGTGTTTCGAAATTCGCGCATACGGACAGTAGGATGACAATATACCACATGATCAACAAAACTTTAGATAAGGGTTGACCATGAAATATAATTAGTGTGTCGGTATTCAAGCCACACGATTGATTTATTCTTGCTCTTTACTTTCCCATACCACCACTGGTATATGGGAAGTACATATTGATATAAAAAAATTTTGAAATTGAGATTTTCACGGAAATACGTGTTTTGGGTCCGCAGGAACCCAAACAAGTGGTCTAGAAAAAATGTCTGTCTATGGGTGGGTGGGTGTGTCTGTGACGCCTCTAACGCAAAAACTAGTGAACCGATTTTGATGAAATTTGAAATGCAGGGGTATATCGAAAATTCATCGACAAAATAAACTTTTCAAAAAAATCCGAAACCGGAAGCGGAAGTTAGACTAAGACATGTTTTTTTGCTAGCATTTTTTTCAGAAGCGGAATTTTGAAAATCTTAGTAGGGGATATGAAAGAAGGGCATAATTCAAGAGAAACTATTTTTTACCCGACCCTCTAACTTAAAATGGCGGTCGCTATGAATTTTTCAAAATTTTGACTACGCCCCACAGCCTAAAAAATCAGTTATGTGATCAGGTTCAGCAACAACTTGTTTGAAAGAGCGTACTACACCAGGAAAAAAATGTATTTAGAAAATCCAAAAACGGTCGCAACTCGAAAATTTTCATGATATGTTGTTTTTGTAATAATAGCTTTCACTGTAATTTTCATGAAAGTTGAAAGTGTAGCTGTGAAAAGTAAAAGTTTATTAATTTTTGGTTTATTTTGTTACAGATTGAGAGGAAGAAGCACTTTCCAACTGTAAAGGCTTAAATTTTAACAAGTTCCGACACTTTATACAAGAGGGGATGTGATGTTGGCAATATCTAAATGATTGACTACACAGGAACCAAGTCAACACTACAATACCGAAACGCTTCACATATTTCAACAAGTGTTTTAGCTGTCGTTATGTCATACAATTAAACCCTTCTTTTTTTGCTAGATAACTTATTCTTCAAGTTAGGAATTCTCTTTTTGTTCAGGCATTGTTAAATTTTCATTACAGAAGAATTTCTAAATAATCGATTGAGTGATTCTGATTCACAGAGTTTTTGTTGTTTCAGGTGCTTCCACTTTGTGTATTTTTTCTATTTCAAAAGCATTGCAAGAAGAGAGATTTAAAAAAAACTTTTGGAGTGGTCTTTAATGACGATTTAATCTGAGGATGAAACGAATCTCATGAAAGTGTGACCGGTTTCAAAATATTTAATATCTAATGAATTCAAAATAACTTCCCTAGAATTTACTATATTGCCGCATTTGGTTTTAAGGGTGTAACTTGCGACGGGTTTTTGGGTTGCAAAACATAATAAAAGCATAAATACAATTTAAAAGAATATATTGAGAATAAACTTACACAGTGGTGGTCATCTTGGTACGTTCTGGGGTCGCTTGATATTTCACAATTGATCTGTAATCGAACTGCCCAGAATGTTCCAAAACTACCGTATTTATACCCAAAAGTATTGACCCAAAGAATAGAACAGTCACCAGTTGACCGTGATCTTTGGAGGGTTAAAAGACACACGTTTGTCCTTACAATCTTCGTAGACAGAAAAAGTTCGACCTCTCTTTTTTTTTTCGTAGAGTAAATACGACATCTTCTCTTGGTTTTTTAGGGTAATGGTTCTTTATTGTTAGACATTTTTTTAGGAGTCTGTACTTTCAAAAAATCTAATATTATTTTCTCTGAATTGTAAATAGCTGCATTTTCTGAGCTTAACTTTATTGTATATGTAAGCACTGTTCCATAGCAAACGTCTACTAAGTGAAAAAAAACCTTTCGATACCATCGAATTGTCTTTCTACGTGTGGCATAATATGAGACCATCTGGTCACTCCTATCAACGCCAAACATGTTCTTGTTATAATCTATTACAGCAATTGGTTTGGTCTTTTAGTTGTTTCGGTAGAAACTTGTTTTTATAGCGGAAACTAACGTATTTTATCAGCTCTATACCTAACTGACGTAGAAACTTTCGTTGCCTTGGTTCTTTTCTGCTTAAGTGTTTTGCTTTCCTAGAAGATAAACGTGATATCAGCTGCGCTGGTGGGGCTGGTAACATATTGCCTGTGTCCCTGTAGTCAAAATAGGCTCTTACAGCCTAACCTAAGCTGATAAACAGTTCAAATGTTTGGAAAATGTTTTTTACAATTAGATTTTTTAAGGATGGATAATGGTGCGCCAGTGTCAATCAAAAAATTTAATTTTGTTGTGGGCTGCTTTTAAATAGTATAAGATGTCTGTTGGGGTAAATTTAATATCTTTATTAATCTGTCGTTTTAGTACTATTGACTGTCTTCCGAGAATATTTCGGTATCGATTTGGGCTAACAACTCGAGATAGTCTGTCTGCAATTTCGGGTCTTCGAAGTTGTCCAGATTCACTTCTACTTGTCCCTGGGGTTGAACACTGGAGTCGTTCAATTCCTGATAGTAGTTTAAACGATTAGGAATTGATTTATTTTGATAATTTTGACTGAGAGAAGTCGAGGGTTGTTGAAAAGGTGGTTTATTTTAAAATGTAGTTCCGTTAGTTATATCAGAGTTTTGTGTTTTCTCAGAACTTTGTGATTGATTAGGTATTGAATTATTTTCAAAGTTAGAATTAATGTTTTGACCTTTGGCTTGATACCATTGATAAGATTGATTTCGAGATGGTTTAGCATTGGGGTTATAATAAGAAGTGTTTTTATTAAAATTTCTCTGAACCGAGTTCTTGTTAATATTTTGACTTTAATTATAATTTTGATTTTGGGATTTTACTTTAGAAAATATCTTTAGGGTTAAATGTTTTTAATTTTTGAAGTGGTTTATATTTTCTTCCTGCCCTAATAGTTGTAAGGCTAAAGCTAAACTTGTTGGTTTTTGCGAACGAGGGTTCTCTACCCATTGGTTCGTTTAATTAGCTAAAAATGTTCGTAAACATATTTTCTCATAATTATTTATTAATAAATTTTTTTGAGCATGAGTATGTGAGTTATTTAATGATATGATGTTACGAATGCTAGAAATCGCTGAATATGTTTTATAATTTTCATCATATTTTTGTGTAGTGGATAAATCACGAGTTAAACTTTCTAGATCTCTACGGTCTCCAAAATATTCTATTAAAACTGGTCTTATGTCTATCCAAGAAGCGAGGTTTCTGGATGAAATTACCTGTTTCGCGTTACCTGTTAATTTTGATTTTATTCTTAAACTAACAGCTAACTCTTGACCTAGAGGAATATTACCTACGGCGAAATCACAAGCTTCTATGAAATCTTGCAGATTGGTTTGGTGACCTTACTTAATGAGGATACCACAAGTAGAGTTACCTTCACAATGCGCTACCTCTTAACCCTTTCGCTGCTGAATTAGGAGAGCCGCGGTGTATTCTCGGTGCTGAATTAAAATGTGGACAAAACGTATAAAACCGTGTAACGCGCTGCGTACATTTCTCGTACGTATATTTACGTTGGCAGCAATTATTTCCACAGGTTATCGTGCGTATACATACGTTCAACACTTATATTCGCTGTTCATGACCGGTCTTTGATAATTCTATTTATTGTGACATAATAGGTACTCATCAAAACGTATTTTATTTAAAAAAAATATTAAGTACAACAAAAGAACCATTCATTACCTACAACAGAACATACATTCTAAATAAAACAAAAATCTGAATATAAATAATAGAGAAGAAACATTCTAAATAAAACAAAACCTTAACAATAACAATTATAAGATTGGGTATTGTAGCCAATGTTGGAGCATATATTTCATCCGAACCAGCCCCACTTCGTTTAGAATCTTCCATCTTTTTCATCTCTTTTCGGAAAGAACCACGAAAACTTTGTATTTTCTTGACTACATAATCTCGATTTGCGTCTGGGTTAAAATTTTTGCAAAATTCAACTAATTTGTCATATGCTGCGTTTTTCAAATTTCGATTTGTGTATTCACGAGATTTGATTTTCCATAAACATGGGTGACATTTATAAATTTCAATAAAATTCGTCATCACTTCTTTCGACCAATATCGTGAATCTGCCATATTACCTATAACAATTAAAATTATTCAAAAATTTATAGTTACATAATTAATAATTGCAAAGTAAGTACTTACCGTTTTTTTTATTATAATTATTATTATTTTATACGACTGCACGAAAATACCGCGTGAAAACAGAAATCAACAAATTTTTCAACCGCCGGTAAATCGCTGGAGAATGGAATGCAGGTTTTAACACGTTTAAAAACTGCCCGACTATTTGCAATTTAGACTAACGCGCTTTCGCGCGTGATTGGAACGGGGCGCTCCAATCGCGCATGATAGAGCGTAAGTGTAAAGGTACCTAATACTAGCTAATACAGAGGTAATACAGTCTATATAAAACAAAACGCTAAGAGTTATATGAACGGTTATAACTAATACTTCTTCATTGTATGGTATTTTTCGAAGCATGGAATGATACAAAGTCCGACATCACACTCGGGGCAATAATATCTTGTATCTCTTCTTTTTTTTGACCAATTTCCGTCTGTTTGCAGGCGTAACACATACGCTGGGCATTTTTCTTCCCTCGGGGAACTGATGGTACCAGTTATGGGAAATGCCGCCCTGTCAGACGTATAGGTATATCACCAGATGCAGGACGACCTCTTTTTGCAAAGACTTCGGCTGCTCCATACTTTTCTACTAGTTCTCGAACTAATTGCAACTGAAAATCGGCGATCGATATATGTTTTCCAGTATGTGCTTTGAACATGGAGTAAGCGTTGATCACAGCAAGGTCCACCATGTGAAAATATACCTTTTTATACCACTTTGTGGTTTTTCGTAGACATTCTGTAGAATTCAGTAGCATATCAATCTTATCTATACTACCCATGTTTTGATTATAATCAATAACGCTTGCTGGTTTTAGAATAGGGTCACCAGCTCGATCATTTTTCCGGATGGTGCTATGGTGTTTTCATGCATTGTTGTTAGCATGTTTACAACTCTTCTATCCTTACATCGTACAACCATCATGTTGTCTGTGTGTCGACTGACGAATTCACCTTGTTTCTTGGGATCATCCAACTTTGGCATCCCTCTACGATCTTTGCGAACAGTGCCGCACACATTAGTTTCATGGGAGTGAAGGTATTCAGCTAATGTAGGGCTGCCATACCAATTGTCTATATACAAATTATGACCCTTGTCTAAGTACGGACCCATCAAAGTTTTTACAACTGCACCAGAAACTCCTAAGTTGGCATCACTTTGATCAATTCTGGTAGTTGCTCCTGTATATATAATAAAATCTAACACGTAATCATTTTCTACATCTGCTAGCACAAAGAATTTTATACCAAACCTGTGTCTTTTTGTTTTTATGTATTGCTTGAAGAGGAGCCTGCCTTTGAATAGTACCAAAGATTCATCGATACATAGATTTTGTTGTGGTGAAAAGTTTTCACGAAATCGGTCCTTTATTTCTTGAATCACCATGTCTAATTTGTAAAGCCTGTTTGCTGGTACTGGATCCCCATTATCGCAAAAATGCAATAACCGCAGAATTAGAAGGTATCTGTCTGCTCATTACTTTTGAAAAAATTGGTGTGTGCAATAGTGGATCTAAAGACCAGCAATCATTCAATTTCAGTTTACTATTTCGAGACACAAGCATCGTTACTGCTAGGAATAAGTAAATTTCATTCCAGGTTGTTTCAACCCACTTCTTCAAACGAGAATATTTTGCCAAATTTACGTTTTTTGTTACGAATTTGAAGTACCTGTTTGTCTCTGCTGCAATCTTTCCAGCCAAGTTGTTTGTAAAAAAACACTCGAAGTATTCTCTTATACAAGATCCATCCTTGATGTTAAAGTTATCATGGTGGAATCCTGAATTTTCATCGTCAAAATCATGTTTCACTGGCGAGAAGTTCCCAGTTTGCCAAATAAACTTCGGAGGATCTTGTTTTGAATTTGCCGGTTTCTTGCGCGGAGGTTCCTCTTCTATTTCTTCAGATGAATCACCACTATCAGAATCAAAATCAATTTCGAAATCTGAATCATCACCGGTCATAAGTTCTTCAAGTAACTTTGCTTACTTTCAGTCAGACCAACGTGTGTAGACATTTTTGCAATAAATAAAACACGATATGGAATAAAGGCTAAACTGCAAGTTACTGCGTGGAAAACAACAGGTGCATGTGTACCAAGTGTTCAAGTAGACCCCCTACTACACCTCTATGCCGGCAAAACCATCGTACGTATATCTACGGCTACAGCACGATTTTGTGAAAATATCGAACGTAAATTTACGTGCATAACACTGCGAATGGGACTTTACCGAAACGTATACAGATTGGTGGCCGTTATTGTGAACATAGAGAGACAAATGCTTACGCGCTTTGCATGTATCGACACCTTGATTATGCATTATTTTTAAAATTTTCGAATGCTACATTGAACATATCTCGAATTGTACGTATTGACATGCCCCCATAAAACCATTTTACGATTTGTACTTTTTCAGTTACCTTGTATTTATCCATCTAACCAAAATTTTTTCTTTCAATTGCAAATATTATACAGCAATGACAGCAACTGACAGAACACAATTTTAAAAATAATGCATAATCAAGGTGTCGATACATGCAAAGCGCGTAAGCATTTGTCTCTCTATGTTCACAATAACGGCCACCAATCTGTATGTACGTTCGTAGCAGCGAAAGGGTTAAAGATTAGTAAACAATATAAATCTCGCTTACGTTTACACCACAGCGAACCACAAAACACTTAGGTTGTTGGGAAGAGGAATGTACAGAAGTTTTTCTTGAAGTTCTGAGATTCTTACTCGATCCTTTGTTGTTGATTGGGCTACGGTTGTTACCTGCTTCAGGTTGGAAGTTTTCTTTCTGGTTGAACGACTGCTGTTCCCTGGAGTAGGTGTTGAATAAACAACTAGTGTCGACCGGGTTCTTGTAGTATCAGGGATGGGTTTGCTTTCTGGATACTTTTACAGGAATATATGGCTGCCACTCTGGTCCACATACCTACTTTGGAATCGGAGGCATCGTCAAAACAATAATTTTCCTGCACCTCCGCTGCAGGACAATCTTAGTTTTCTCCAACTCCTCCACCATTGTGTGCAGATCATGTTTCTAATAAACAATGACTACATACATTGTGGAAACAGGATAAAGTAATAATAATGTAATTACCTGGAGGAAGTCATTTCTCCCTATCACGAGGATGTTTTCCCTAACGGGAGTTCCTCTAACCAGTCGGCTGTTTAGCTCCCAGAGCGTGTGACCGCTTACGCAGAGACCTAGATGGCGGTTGGGTGTGTCCGCTAAAATCAAACTGAAAGTTTATATCTATAATGATTATTAACATGAGATTATTTTACCAGTTTTTCTTACTGCCGATTTGGGATAGCCCAACAATATCTTCTTTTTGTAGGTGTTGGTGTACAAATAGCATTCTGCTGTAATTTTAATTCTTTAAACTGCCGGATTCAAAATGCGTTTTGCTTTCTGGATTGCGTCTTTTTTCCAAATTTCTTCCACCGAGTGGGTTAGAATTTGCACTGCCTGTTTGAGTACTTTTTGCCGTAGTGGGAAATACTAAATGTTTTTTCGCTCTACGTTTAACAGGAATATATTTAGTTTCTAAACAAAGTGATTTTGTACGTTCCTGCACTTTGGAAACAAATCTGTCAACTTTATCATTAATGTGATGTTTTGCAATATCATGTTTTACAAGACTAAACCACTTTTCCACTACGGGATTCGAAATACGATGTTCAGACTCTACAAAAAGACCTAACCAAAGTGGTACGTACGACATGTAAGTTCTTACAAGAACTGTGACAAAAGTGTGGTAAAGAAAAACCGTTTTTTTATATCCAAAATTATTTTTTTCTACCTAAAACAGCTTGATAATTCTTTTGAAAATGTTTATAAAATAAATTTTGCTTCTTCGTATAACAAGCGTGTCCAAAATCATTGGCGTTACCGTTACACGTATTGTCGGTGGATGTTGTTTCATAATGTTATTGAGACATCACAAATTAAAGAGTCTCCAAAGAAATAATTTTATTGAGACACATCACGAATTAAGAGTCTCTAAAGGAAAAAGAACTATTTTACAAAACCAAGAACAACGATAAATCATTGGAGATTAAAATTATCGGAGTTCGATTACGAAATCCATTACCAAAAAAAAGTAAACAAAGTCCCGCAGAAAAAGGAACATATTAAGGTTGGAAAACCAAACCTCGTTTCGATTAACCAAAACGGTTTTATAAATCCAAGGTTAACAATGAATCTAATTACGATAAGTGAGTAAGAAGAACCAGTAACTCAAGAAAATAATGAGAAACCTAATTGTAATAAAAATAAATGAGAACAGCGAGGATGATGAATCCAGATCAATTCATCCTCCATTAACAAAACGTGATGTGGTAGAACTTCACCCACTGTCACAACAACAGCAAAACTCTGCTAACCGCCACCGCTTCACAAAAACATGATTCTGCCAAACTGACGTTGCTAAACACCCAATAGCTTCTGTCACAACTGGGGTTTCCCATTTGTTCAACAAAATTACTAAACAATCGTTTATTTCTTTCATGCTCTTGCACATAAGTATCCATCCAACCCCGTGTAAAAGTGCACGTCGCGCAACCTTGTTCTCCACACGTAACGTTTCACGCGTAGTGGTATGATGTGCATAAAATGGGCACCGCAAATATGAACAGTTACGATACCGTTTAATCCAGATTTATGCTTTGTATCACTAAGAAAACGGTACATGGTATTCATATAGGGCACAACTTTCATACCATTACAGATTCGTATGAAACTGTTAATCGATGCCCAGCTTCAGTCGATTACTACACGTTTAAAGCAAGGCCATCTGTATTATTTTACTTCTACAAAATGCTGGTCATCTCCGAGAAATCCCATAATCGAATGTATGCTCTATCCATTAAGCTAGAGGCGCCCAGTGCCGGGAGTAACACTCCTATTTATTATGGGGCTTTCTTGTCAAACAGCGTTAAGTATATTTGATATTACGCGCTGCCTTGTAATGCAAATTACTAAACTCGTTATATACACTCATTTGTCTCTCATCATGTAGACAGGGTACCGGTGTGAAGCACTCCGAGGTAGCGAAGCGCCATCACCATGTCTCCCGCAATTCCAAGGGATGGTACTTCCTCAAATAAGTTATGAGTATTCTCATCTATCCGAGGTGCGTGGTACCCCCCGTGGTTTTGAACTACGGTTGTTGGTAAGTTTGGAATTTCTAGTAAGGTTTCCTTCCCCATTTTGTCTGTGTAAGTGCCAATTTGGCTGAGCGCTGCATAGAGTGGCTGACGTACATTAAATGTCTCATTTGTCACTGCTTTGCGTATACCCTTTTCTTCACTTGTTAAAACCACATCTTCCTGTTTGGCTTTTACTTCAATGAGCTTCATAGCGACTAGACCTGTTGAGTAATACAGCAGTTCTTCTTTGCATAGTTTTCGGTCGAGCATTGGTTCGTCGACTCGGTATGCGTTGAACACGTCAAGGGTTAAGTCTTGAAACTTTGAGTAATTTGCACTAAAAGATTGTCGTGGTGCAATTTCTGTTACGGTGATGTCAACACCGAAGATAGCTTCTGAAATTATGCTATCGTTCCGTTGCTCAGTTGGTTTTGAGTTCGGATTGAAATTGGTTGGTGGCGGGACAGTATTATTCCTTTGGGATTACCTTCGGCTTCACTTCTTTCTTGAAACCAGGTTTAAAGTTCTCCGGTTTGCCTTTATAGCGTGGAGCTATCTCTTTAATCTCTTCAGCGGTATATACTTTTTCGTCTGCCATTGTGTTTAGATTTTTCTACCCTTCAGGGACCAGGTTCCAAAACTGGGCTACTTCTAATAGGCAGAGATTTCCTTCAAGTTGCTCGCCGGTGGTAAGTCGCTCAATATTATAAAATTCTTCAATATCGCCTTCAATAATACATCGACCATAATAATCATCTAATGGTTCGTTCTCATCGCGATCAGTAATACGTAGGTTCTCTTGCTCGTTGCAGACAAGCATAGATTTACTCCCGTCTACTTCAAAGCTTACAGTCTTGTTAAAATATTTAGAAATATACCGCCTACAATACGCTGATTGTGCGATAAATGAAATAGAGCAGGGACTCTACTGCTCTAGAGTTTTTTCAACAATTTAGCGACATCCGTTTTTAACTGGGACTTTGTGTTGCTGTCACTTGCACGTGAATGTTTGGAATCCGCATGTCCTACCCGGGCAGCACATGCAGAGTCCAAGCATTTTATAAGATGGCGTTGCTTTTCTTCGTCAAAATGATATTTGCCTTTTTTTCCAGACATCCTAATCGCAGCAGTATCCTTGGACAATTTTAATGCTGATCTTGGGGTGTCGAATCCGTCAAGATTGAATTGTTGTCATTTTGCCAAAACTTGTATTTTGGATGCTCGTTTCAACAATGTTCTCCGTTTCGGAATTGTTATTGGTTGCAGTGCTGTCAGTAACTGAATTTTCGTATTCGTTGTCTGACATTGTTGTATGCATTATCGTCCTTTTCGATAATTTTTTTCTGAAATTCCAAAGCCTTATTGTATAAACTTTTTTCTTTTAGCAGACAATCTGGATTCCGCTTCTTAAAAGACGCAGCAGTGTCCGTTACTAAATTAAAATTGTCTTTCCTTTTTCTTCTGTTTAGCATGCCCTAAATGCAAACATTCCACCAGGTATCGTTGTTTCTCTTCGTTGAAAATATATTTCGATTTTGGTGGCATCTTTATACTGAATGGCGATTGGTTGTCTGTGTTTTCTTTGTTATTAGGAATTGCCTAGTGCTAATATTGTTGCTGAAAGAAAAAAAAAATATTCTGAAAACGGTTGGATAAAAAGCACTTAACGTCACACCGAAGAACACGCGCCATCAAAAGAAAAATAGTTTTACGCTGTATTTTAAATTTAAAACGTAATAATTTTTTTTTTTTAAATTTTGCATCCCAAACGCTAATTAACATTTAATTTTGTAGCAGAGAGGTTTTAACCCTTTGTGGCCCAAGATGTTTTTTTCTGTGCCAGATACTTCTTTTTCGGATTTTTGATATTAGTACAATAGTAAAAATAACAATCTGCAAAAATATATTCATTTTATTGTCAAACTTTTTCATAAACATGTGGTTCCATGCACCGCAAGTGCACAAAAGAACAATAATTATAATAATCATTTGGTATGAAATGATTAAAAACAGTTGAATTGATTGGTCAAACATAGGCCAACTTTACAAGTACTACAGTGCCACCTTGAACGGTGTGGTTTTGCACAGGTACTACAATGAGCACATCGAACTTTGGTGCCATAGATGGGCACACTTGTCTAATCGCTTTTCAATGGGTACATTTACTTTGAATCTATTTGGTTGTTTTTCAGTATTGTATCTATATTTCTTCCTAGCTCCAGGACCCGTTCCAATGAGCCCACATACTACTGCCAATCTAAAATCTTTTAAATTTACATTCCGAACATCAGGAACTCGATTCGAATAAATTCTGAAAGCATTTACAACGGTCAAATCAATGAAATGCCAAAACAACCGATGCCACCACTTGCGAGATTTCCTATTTATTTTATACAGAGAAACGTACATGTCACATTTATCAACGTAGCCCATGTGCTGATTATAATCTTTCACTAACTGTAAACAGGAAATGTCATCTTTGGTACCATCTTTTTTCAATCTTTGCACTACTTGCATGTCAGTTGGATCATGAAAATTACTTAGAAATAAAACCGATCTATTATCTATCCATTTTAGGTACAAAAGTCCGTCAGTACTAATTGGCCAGTCACTGTCTCCTCTTCTCATTTGTTTATCTGGTAAAAGATCCTTTGGTTCACCTTTGCGTTTTTTTGGAATAGTTCCACAAGAATAAATCTTATCGCCCAAAAGATATTTCTGTAGTTGTACCCCATTGAAAAAGTTATCTATAATAAACTCTATGGTGTTTCCCCACTAGTGCTCTAATTAATTAATGTTTATTCTGAATCACAGCATGAACTGCCTAAGCAAAAGTCAAAACTGATAATCAATTAAAGTTTACATTTTGTGAATACTTATACTTAAAATTACAAGGTTAAATAGTTAGGTTTACAAACAATGTCATTAGGGGAATGACAGAAAGTTGAAAAGGAAAGTATAAAGGCAATAAAGTAAATTGTAAATAAATGATAATGTCTGCGAGACATAATTATATATTACAAATTTTACTAGTACCTATATTACAATATTTACATGTTTAAATTTATAGCCGTATGGTGATGGGTTTAAATCGTCATTAACACCGTAGTTTTGAGGGTATCGGACAATTATCCTCCGCCCTCCGCTTCCCTGGAACGTTGTAGGACATATAGGTGGTCCCAGCAGGCTGTCCCGCCAGTACCATCTCCAGGATATGTGGTTGCAGCTTGAACTCCCAGTCATGACGTTCCAGCCATGCAACCACATACTCGATGGCCCTCCCAGGCGGGTACATATACCACATTTGTAGTCTGGGGTCGTCGGACCCCCCCTCACGACCCTTCGTGAATATCTCACTCACACGCCTGTTTAGAATTTCCCGCAGATAACTAACCTGTAATGTGCAAAAAAACTTGTTCACATCATTATCACACAACCAGACACTTAAAAGTTATAAACAGCAGAACCAATTAAATTTAAAATAACGCTTCTTCCTTGATATTATTATTAGCATATGCTTATATATAATATGATTATATATAATTTATAAATAATAATATATAAATAAATAAATAAAAATAAAATAAAAATCTTACACCATCCTCGAGGCAAACGCAATCAACGGCCATGCTGGTGGTGTTCATTTTCATTCTCGAGTTGTTTTCGAAGGATGAACTGCACGCGAAAGCCGAATATACACCCCACGAATTTTGGTGAGGGTATATTATAAAAAATAATTATTAGATACATTATTTGTGGCCATTGGCGACTACACATAGTGGACATATATACTCTGCATCAGGAACAATAAATGTTGTCTTGGTAGCACGCTGTATGCAATCCTGGTGATCCATCTTCTACATATACCATCGCAGAAAATCCATTGAAGTGTTCGGTTTATATTAGATCGGTTGCATAACATACAGGCGTTTGTCATGTCATCCGACGCTTCTAATAATGTACGTTGCAATTGAGATCTATATTGGTTGGCTTCAAGCGATGCGTCTATTGTCTGCTTCTTCAGAACACTAAGGGCGTAATAAATTATGAATACGCCACAATTATATCCGTCTTCCTGTCGTGGGTATTTGTCAATCTGCGCCGCCTATCCTCGTACTGGTATAGTTGGTCGCCCTTGAGACTCAGCCTTAGGATTATATCTCTTCGCAAATGCAATAAATTTGTTTAGATGCAAATCGGTGGCATGCGTGTCCTTTGAATGAGTACTGGGCATGGGATCGTAATATTTGAAGATTTTTCCCTGAAGATCCGCCACTGCGAAAGAAAAATGTTGCCCTATACAAATTGGCATGATAACCGTGTCTTTTAAAATCGGAATATTATCTACGGCGAAATCGCTGTCCTCACAGTGTATCAAGGCGGTCGACAGCTCGCATGGAATGATCTGATAATTGATTGCGTCTTTGGACGTCACATACCGAAGAGCATCGACAACGATTGTGCTAAGGTACATGTCCTGGCCGGTGAAACGCTGATTAAAATGTAACGTAGAAAAATCTTCAATTGCGATCCCTTTTCGAGGAAATGGACAATTCTGGAAAGAACAGTGTAATTACGTGACGAAGCCGATTCTGGATGTCGCACGTAGAATTCTCCATTGGCCACTAAACCATTCCCTAATAATCGACATTCTGCAATTTTTGGCTTCTTGTGCTTTGGGTCGGGTTCCCAACCTTTGTGGTGTTTCATTTTCTTCGCATCCTGGCATCTGTTTTTCCGTATGGTCGCAATGTCCCTTCTTTTGGGTACTGTTTGGTTAAGTTTGCCATCTACACTCCGGTTCAGGTGTAACTGTGTAAAATATGAAAATGGCCTCTTTTTTCGTTTATTCCATTGTTCTGTTGCAGCCACATCTTTAGGTATTTTCCTCTTATGAACCGGCATTAAAATACACTGTTTGCATAACAAGAAACGCCATCCCTGTTTATAAATCTTATGTACTCGTTTTTATTATTGCTTGAAAGGGCACAATTATTAACGCCTTCATCCGAAACTGTAATTACCGAAGAATCGTTAAAAATTGCAGCCGGCTGCCTAGAAATTATTGGGAGCAATGCATATATAGCCTTATGATATGAAAAGTAACTGTCGTAAACACTTGCTATCAATGTTTCGTCGTTACTAAATACAATGTCTATTTGAGTATTGTGATCGATTGTGGACGTATTACGGTTTAAAATACTTTTAAAATCGAACTTTGCCATTAAATTTGGAAAATATGAGCCAGCATGAAAATTAAATATAAAAAATTAAAATCTCCCAATACAACAATTTTACCATCGGTATTAGATAACCTATTACTTATAAATTATAATTTCTTGAAAACAATTTTCATTCATAGCATGCCTAAACGAAGGCGAGTTATAACCACTAATTATCCAAAAATTCTCTACTTGAAAACTAATCAAATCAACATTAATTTTACATTCGAATTTTAAAACTTGCTGAATATTGCAAACGGCAATGTGGTTTTTGATACACAAACATCGTAGCCAGCTTGATAATTCTTTTCTAAAGCAGTATATAAATTCTGATGTTCTTCCATGTTACTGTATACACTGTTAGTTTGATGAATAGGATCCCACTTTAAATCGTCAAGTTGGCATGATAATCGTTCTACAGCAGTTTTTAAACTTACAGCTTGAGGCCAGTGTTGTTCACTATAACACATCCACAGTTTTGTCTAAAACGTAAATGGTAGATATATGAGATATGACTAGATTATACAAATTTAAAGGTGTATTACTTGTATAACTTGTTTGATTATTAATGATCAGAAAGTTGCAGCGAGGATGTTGCAGAAGGAGTAATGTAAATCGTTCGATTTTATAACCAATTCGCAACGGTCATCGAGTTGATTCAAGCTGGTGCTGACTTAAACATAAGAGATGAGGAGTTTTTATTTATATCTTTTCACTACAGTATAACTTCATATAATCATATCTTTGTTGCAGTTTATCTGCAATTTCTTTCATTTCTTTTTTTAAAAGATTTGGAATACATAATTCATCTATATCTGATGCACATCTTATATTTCTTAAAACAGATAATATAGAATTTTCTTTTAAAGATTGAGGATATATAAAATATTCTCCATATAATTCTTTACAATACTTTAAAAAAAACAGTCCATATTTCCAAATTTTATTTCAATACCAGCCAGCATGTCTATTCATACCAATAAGTTTTACTCTTTTATTATATTCCATCATATGTGTTGGTCGTCTTGTATCTTCATAAGATACCATTAAATATAGAAAACTATCGAATGTATTCAAAAGTAATATAAATCCATTAATCGAAAATAGGTTACAAACGTAAGAAGAAAAAAAGCTCTGCTCCATAATCTATAGGGAATTTTTTTAAATTTATATTTAATAGATTTTTAAACTGCAAAATATATATTTTAGCAAGCATTTAATGTTTGAGGTTAACTGTTATATTTTCCACCGTCACAAATTTGAGTAGGGTAGCCACATTAGTCTTTCCCACAACTTTAATTCCCGTTTTTTAATAACTAATTTCTTCAGCTTTATCATTTTTAGTTTTGTTTAAGTTTTCAATTTCTTCGTTTGTCATATTTGAAAATCTTGTGGGTAAGAATATTTTAAATAACTTTGTCTCGACGAGAGTACGTCTACTCCAATCTCTGGTATTAACAGCTTTTATGTTTTCTATGAGGTACTTTTCATTAAGCACCATTTCACTTACTGCCAATAGGCAGGGGAAGATCCTTCTGACCGCCGTGTGAATCGGCTGGCTGTGCTTACGGTGCCTACTTAAAATAATTAACACGTAGTACGTACTACTACATTGCGTTTTGGGATTATTTATTGTTAAAGGTTCCGGGGTAAAATAATAATTTCAAACTTGATTTTAAAACACCCTTTATTGATTATACAATGACGTAATTACTGGCTGATGGGTTCGGCGCCCTCGGAGTCACTGGCGGCTGCTATAAACGTAATAAAACAACATAAGAAAAAAGAACGTGGGCAACGAGCTACCGCATACATACCTCCTCTACAGTCGGACCGTCGTTGGATCGCCGCCAAGGAAGCCTTGGTAGTGGCAAAGGCCGCCTTCACCCGTTAGATGAAGTTCCGGAGGACGCCTTCGCGCTGTCTTCCTGCTGGAACCAGGCGTTTGGGGAAAGCGTCCACGCTGAGGGCGATCTTCTGACGGGTAGGCATGTGCGGTGTATTTCCGGCTCCTCGTCCTCTTCCTGGAAGGGCCCGCCAGAGCTTGCCCCTCGGTTACCCGCACCCGATGATCACACTAGTAGACCAAGAAGAACACTGCGACGACGGCGACTGGGACGGTTGTGGTGTGTCCATAATTGTTAACTGCAATTAATAATTAAGTTGATTAAAAATTTTTGGTGGGGAAAAACAAACGCAAAATGCTACACAGTTACGTCGCGACGGTATTACTACTCACGTTTTGTTCGGTGGATAGATGAAGAAAAACTGAAATGAGCAAAGACTTCGAGGGTAGCGGTAGTGAGATGTTACCCCTTCTGAGTGAAGACGATAGCTTGGTGGTTATGGTAGTGGTGGGGGTATACGCCTACTTTTTAAATAGTACACTTCCTATTTAACATAAAGCAATCCACTTTGCGTAGGACCTATGTAGACTACTATAAAAACTATCTTGATACTTACCGAGTTATCGCTACTACTACATTGCGTTTTGGGATTATTTATTCTTAAAGATTCTGGGGTAAAATAATAATTTCAAACTTGATTATAGAAACACCCTTTATTGATTATTACATTTTTAATATAGGTACTACAACTGCTGGCTGATGCAGGGTTCGTCGCTCTCGGGGTCGCTGGCGGCTGCTATAAACGTAAAAAAACAACATAAGAAAAAAGAACGTGGGCAACGAGCTACCGCATACATACCTCCTCTACAGTCGGATTCTCGTTGGATCGCCGCCAAGGAAGCCTTGGCAGTGGCAACGGCCGCCTCCATCCGTCGGATGAGGTTCTGGAGGACGCCTTCGCGCTGTCTTCCTGCTGGAACCAGGCGGTTGGGGAAAGCGTCCACGCTGAGGGCGATCTTCTGACGGGTGGGCATGTGCGGCGTATTTCCGGCTCCTCGTCCTCCGAGAAAGAGGACTCCAGCGTCCTCTTCCTGGAAGGGCCCGCCAGAGCTTGCCCCTCGGGTGACCCGCACCCGATGATCACACTAGTAGACCAAGAAGAACAACACTGCGACGACGGCGACTGGGACGGTTGTGGTGTGTCCATAATTGTTAACTGCAATTAATAATTAAGTTGATTAAAAATTTTTGTTGGGGAAAAACAAACACAAAATGCTACACAGTTACGTCGCGACGGTATTACTACTCACGTTTTGTTCGGTGGATGGATGAATAAAAACTGAAATGGGCAAAGACTTCGAGGGTAGAGCTAGTGGAATGTTACCCCTTCTGAGCGAAGACGATAGCGTGGTGGTTATGGTAGTGGTGGGGATATACGCCTACTTTTTAAATAGTACACTTCCTATTTAACATAAAGCAATCTACTTTGCGTAGCACCAACGTACACTACTATAAAACCTATTTTGATAACTTACCGAGTTATCACTTTATTTGCACGGAAGGAGAAGAATTATAACTAACGTGGGGAAGTAGGTAGTAATTATTAAATTTAACATATCCTTCTGACCGCCGCACAGACGTTGCGCGTTGATTTGAATGATTTACGCGGCCAAAATTATTTTATTGTCTATATTGGTTCTAAACGGAATATTTAATTTAAAAAACATGATTTTTGTATACAGAGTATTTTAATCAACGAACAAAAAAAAACATTGAAAATAATACTAATAAAAAAATACTAAACAGCTACAAATTTTTGTTTCATAAATAAATGTTGGGTACTTTATGAATAAAGAGTTTATTCATTAATGAACAAATCTTGCTCGCTTTCTGAAGAATCAAGTTTTGAATTTGGGTCAGCCGGCATTAACAGTTCTATTGTTTATGGTAAAAATGCTTTACCGTTTTTTTTTAATCCGCTGCATACTACTTATCAGGGGGTCTGAACTTAATAACAATCTATTATAAATATCAAGGTTGCAAGCTTCTCTTGAAAACTTTCGTGAAAAGTTTGCACGATGCAACCGAAAATATTTGTTCCGGGCCTCTGCTGCCTCTTTCAATTATAGTCGCACCATGCAGCAAAATTTTGTGCATGGTTGGAGTCATCGGATGCCACGCATATATCTCGATGTACAATTTAGCAGTGTCCAATGCGTAACTTTCATATTTGTTTGTGTTTATTTTATGCCTCCAATATAACCTTCAATCTATATATTAATTCATAACGTATTCCTGTAATATCAGCAGCTAATTGTGGATTTTCGAAAAATCTTCTGCTGGTGGTATTGGTATTTCCGAAATTGAATTTTGGCATGTCTACTAATAAGCCAGTTTCTTTTCGAAATCTTTCTTGGATATACAATTTTCTTTGTTCTTCCATTAACTTTTCTTCTTCAGTCCTTTTCTCCCTATATTTTTGAACTTATACGCCAAATGCAAAATACTTTCAAATAATCGTAATCTGGCGTGTAATATAGAAAGTCCAAAGTCGATAGCCGTAGAACATGCTAGATTTTTTATGTTTAGATTGTTAAAATCTTTTGTTGTTGCTTTACAAATATAGCAACGACTGGTCGATTTGGTGCCAGTTGCAGCGTTGCAAATTTTCCCATCAACCATAGTCATCTTGAAAATGTGTACAAACAGGAATTTACTCCCATTTAAATTTACGTTAGTGGCGACTAGCGTCTTGGCAGACTCTTCTACGTACCTAATTTCTTCATTCGTCACATCCGTGGATTCTTTTACAAATCTAAATCTTATTGGTCGGCAATATCTTGGAGAAGACGGTGTTGGGTTCTGCCAAACAATTTTTTTGTTTTCGTTGCCACAAACTATTTGTAGTGGGACAAAGCAGCTCATAAATATATTTGCGTCCGATTCAGCATTATCATCAAATTTCTGTTTATATTTGGTTTGTTGGGAACCATCGCAGCCCCACTTACAAATGATTTTCAAAGAATTTCTTTCTTTTTTATTTAATGTGATTAGTACTTCTTCCAAGAAAATTGACAGGCGCGTAACGGTATTATCAATTAGACTCTGTAAACTACTTTCCGCGTAGGTACTTGTGATCCGTAGGCATTCTTTGGGCGGATAACATTCCTGTTTCGCCTTTATCAATAGATTATAACACGGATAAAATTCCTTGTTCGTGTTTCTTATAATTTCATACTGCCGCTTGGTTAAATCGGCCTCTACAAACATTGCTGGTGCTTGCAACGGTGTCAGTGGTGCGGTAAATTTTTCTTTATTAATTTTATTATACGCTTTTTTGTATTTTCCTGCACGAGTTGGAGAATTCGCGATTTCTCTGAGGATATTGGAAGCGTCTCTTTTTCCATGTGTTCGTAAAGTTGTTTGGGCAGCGTGAACAATTACTTCGTCGCCTACAGTGGAGCGAATTTCCACGGTTTTTCTTGCTTTTGCTATTGGAAGTGCGAAAGTTCCTGTGCGCTTTCAACCATCTTTCTTTTATTTTTGATTTGAAGGAGGATAATCTTTGCTTAAAACTCCTTACAGTATTTTCAGTGTTATCATGACACGGCAACAGATAACTTTCCAAATAATTTAATTTTTCATCAATATTTGACAAATTTTGTTGTTGCATTTGCTCAAATAGATATCTACGAGTCACCAATTTAACACCCGATGTGCTCGGTACATCTGAAGCAAGCAGAAACAGACATTATTTACGCTAGTAATAAAAGTAGTAATATAATGTTGTTGCTATGAAATATTGAAGTATCTTTATTCTAGTCATCTGCAGCTATCCGCAGCCACTTTTTTAGTTTTTAATGAGCCAAAAGTGTAAGGTATTGAATACACCAAACGTATTAACGGGTATGGCCCGCATACTACAACAAAAGAGCTTTTGAAATTTAAAATCACTGTACTCTGTTTTAGGCCTCTCGTTGAAGACCTCACAATACATTTCAAAGCAATTGCAATTAGGTAAAATGTATTGTTAAATATATATTCTTACCTGAATTATTACAATCCATCACTGTCACTTGAATAACACGCTTAGAAAAACAAATATTTGCATTGAAAGAGTTGATTACGCTGAGAGCGCCCAGAATAGATAAGTCACAGAGTTCTATATAGATAAGTACACCCGCGCGACACGATGATTTTCCTAGAACTATCTTCTAGCTCTAGGAATGTATTTTTTATTGTTTACAGTCTCTTTCGAAATTCGACTTTTGGCCGCGCAAATCATTCAAATCAACGTCTGTGCGCCTTGTGAATCGGCTGGCTGTGCTTACGGTGCCTACTTAAAATAATTAACACACCGTACGTAGTACTACATTGCGTTTTGGGATTATTTATTGTTAAAGGTTCCGGGGTAAAATAATAATTTCAAACTTGATTATAAAAACACCCTTTATTGATTATATATTTATACAAGTAATTACTGGCTGATAGGTTTGGCGCCCTCGGGGTCGCTGGCGGCTGCTATAAACGTAATAAAAACAACAAGAAAAAAGAACGTGAGCAACGAGCTACCGCATACATACCTCCTCTACTGTGATCTTCGGAGGACTCTCCTTTGATCGCCGCCAAGTAGGCCTTGGCAGCGCCAACTGCCGCCTCCACCCGCCCGATCAGGTTCCGGAGGACGCCTTCCGCGCTGTTTTCCTCCTGGAACCAGGCGGTTGGGGAAAGCGTCCGCGCGAGGACTCCAGTGTCCTCTTTCTGGAAGGGCCCGCCACAGCTTGCCCCTCGGGTAACCCGCACCCGATGGTCGCTCAGTCTGACGATTTGCAACAGCAAACTTTTTGCATTAGATACTGCTTCCGCATTTGAGAAATCATTTGCAACTGTTTCTAATGCTTTCTTTACTTCGAGTAATTGTAAATAAAGCGATTTTATTGCATTGGCCTTTGATGACCACCTTGTATCTGAAAAACTCTTAAGGGATAATTTTAAATACTTCATTAACATTTCCCATCGCAGTGTTGAGGCTGAGAAAAAATTAAATAAACGTTACACTGTACCAAAAAATGAGATCATCTCTGGCGTTGTTGATGCAGCGTGCACACCAGCTAAATTTAAGTTATGTGCTGCGCAAGGTACAAATAAGCCCAAATCATTAATTTCCAAAATTCGTGCGCTTACTCCTTTATATTTACCAGCCATATTGGAACCATTGTCGTATCCTTGTCCTCTGGCATTATGAATATCCAATTTATCTACTTCGAGTTTAATTTAAAATTTCAGTAGTTAAACCTTCTCCCGTTTTTTCATGCGATTGAATAAAGTCAATGAAACTCTCTTCGATCTTGACCTTGCCTTTAGCAACGTGGACGTATCGTATAATTTGGCTCATTTGTTCTTTCTTTGAGACATCCGGAGTGCAGTCAAATAAAATTGAGTAATATTTTGTTTTCTTGATTTTATTTATGATTTCATTTCTAATTTTATCACTAATCAATTTAATTATTTCATTTTGAATCAAGGGTGAAAAATATGACACGGAACCTTTCTTATGTTTTTCAATACGTTCTTTTAAAGTAGTATTATAATGGCTAGAAAGTTCAATTAAATTTAAAAAAAATCCACAATTTGGATCTCCAATTATTTCATTTGAACCCCTAAGAGCAATATTATTTTTGGCGCAGAACAAAATAGGATCGACTATAATTTTTAATAATTCACGCCATATATTTTTTTCTTTGTTAATTGAATTAATTAAATAATCATCTACTGCATTTCCCGAATTTATACTTTTTTCCATCACTTTCCATTTCACATAATGGTTCCGGTGCTGAGAGGAATTTTCATGTTGAGGAATAACAGGATGAAGATGCCTCATATCATGGAATCCCTTTTGTGGGTTTGAAAGAGGATGCGATGTGTGTCCGAAAAGCATACAAGGAAAGCAAAATATTGCATTCCGCATAGCCGAATATAGAATCCATTTTCTTTTAACTGTTTCACCATTAATTTGTTTAACATAAAACCGGTCTTTGTAAATTTTCGGCTCGAATCATCCGATGGTTACAAATTGAAGTTGATGTCGCCTTGATTTGGACCATGTTTAACAAGGCAATATATTAATTTATTTGTAATTGGGGACCAAGAATGAGGATCGTTGTAATTTAGCAGTATTTCATTGGGAATACTGTCTTCCTTTGGAACGGTGGAAACCAAATTTTGGACAGTGTTATCGTCCTCCTCCGATATACCACCGATATCTACGAGATTATGGCTTTCTGGTGTAGTAATTGAATTGACCTGTCCACACTCTTCGTCTTCTTCGGATGTTTCTTTCATCAACCATTTAACAAATTGCCGCGACATAGATCTGCATTCTTCTAGTTTTCGCATATTTCTTTTTCTCTTTTGTGCACCCGATAATTGCTTGGACATTTTTGAACTAGAAAAACAACGTAGATACTATTTTTCGCACTGTGTGCCCATTTCATAAAAATATGAAAACTTTTAATTCCATAAAAATCGCAAAACATTTCAAGTCATTAAATCTTCTAAACATTTAAACCCAATAAAAAATAAAGAATACGGTTTTATTTAGTTTAATGTTTTAAATTATAGCAATCAATCGATAGAGTAAGTGAAAACACCATAAAATGCGGCATGGCATGTTTTAGTTGTTTTGCGAAAAAACCAAAACAGTAAAGGTAATAATTAAAAAGTTGTACCCCTATGGTGGGAAGAATATGTTTGAGAATGATATACAAATTATTTACCCTTGATAATCTGTTTAACATAGCTTACCTAATTGTTTTCGCAACAACACAGAAACAAAGTAGTTAGTTCACCACTCAATCCACACTCAATTACTAGTCAGTAATATACAATATTAGCTTAAAAATTGGCTCCCTTAGGTGAGCGACCCTGTGAACTGCATGCAAATGATAAATTTTGAAGGTATGAACAGACACCAGTAATTGTTTCTAGAAAGTATATTTATTTAATTTCTATTGTTAAGTCACGTACCTAAACGTACCCAGGGCATTGTCCGTGAGTAAAAGCATTGGTAAAAGTTTACAATTTTAAAAGTTTAAAGTAATAAAACGTCGAAAAAATTTATAACTGCAAAATATTTACCACAAACAGATGTTGAAACATTTAGTGGAAATTTTGTGGTGGAAGCCGGTTTTCTTGATAAGCAATCCCACGAAGAACTTCGGCGTAAATTGCAGAGTCTTTTGTCGAGTTACACCAAATAAGCCCCAAGAATAAGATAAAGCGCTTTGTAATATATCCTGCCTTGATGAAGCAACCCTTGAAATTAAAAAGAGCAAAGAAAGTTTTAGCCTTATTAGTGGAAAAACAAATGATCTTAAATTGGAATTTACTTTTGATAAGGTATTTCCACCAGAAGCCTCACAAGCTGAAGTCTTTGAAGAACTTTCACAGCTTGTACAGAGTGCCCTGGATGGGTACCACATCTGTGTTTTTGCTTACGGTCAAACTGGTTCAGGGAAAACCTACACTATGCAAGGGGAACAAACGGAAAAGTATTCGGGGATGATTCCCAGAACAGTGTATCTTATTTTTGATCTGATCCGTAATTTGGAAAAAATTGGTTGGATTTACCAAATCGAAGTAAGTTTCCTAGAAATTTAAAACGAGATTGTTCGAGATTTATTAGATCCGAGTAATAAAAAACATCATGATATTCGATATAACGAAGGTAAAGGCATCACGGTCACTAATTTAACAATAAAAAAAGTCCTAACAGCAACAGAATTAATTCCGTTTATGGATACTGCAAACCAGAACCGTGCGATTGCAACAGCAAATTACAACGAACACAGTTTGAGGTCACATGCGGTAACCAAACTAACCCTTACTGGATTTAATGAAGAAATGGGGATATCTTATATCTTGGTTATAGCTTGGTTGATTTAGCTGGTTCTGAAAGTGCTAAGACTAGCACTGCTGAAAGAATAACAGAGACAAAAAATATTAATAAAAGTCTTTCAACTTTAGGAACTGTTATGTCTGCACTTCATAATAAAGAAAATCATATTCCTTATCGTAATTCTAAACTAACTTATTTGTTACAAAGTTGTCTTGGGGGCAATTCAAAAACTCTTATGTTTGTCAATATTGCTCCATTTGAAGAATGCTATAATGAAAGTGTTAATGCTTTGAGCTTTGCCGCTAAAGTTAAGGAAGTGAAAATTAGGTCAAGAAGAAATAAAATGTACCTATGTCCAGAGAGAATTGTCTAATCTATCCAAATGATTTTTTAACCTTGTGTTTGAAAATATAAGGGGGGGTCAAGTTAGCTGTGATTTATATTTTGTCCTAGCTTCCAACCTGACCTTTTTTTTCAACATTTTTTACTTGTAAGTTGACTTACATTAGTAATATTTTAATTTGTTATGTGTTGAAAGTTTTTAGGTGCTTGTAGTGTCTACTTTTTGGTTTATATTATAACAAATATAAATATAGGTAAATAGTATAAATACTGCGAGACTTCAACCTAAGCAGAGCTTGTTTGTTGAAGTCATCGCAAGTATGAAAAATGATGGAAAGAAAGAGAGATAATAAGAGACATTGCAATGCCATGCTATCTATCTGAATGCGGTCTATGGTTAATTGTATTTATATATTATGTTGTTTGGTTAGTCCAAGAGTGCCAATCATTATAAATCCCACAATTAAGCATTCCAATGGGATTTAGTCAGATGACCTTTCTGGGGGGGCAGTACAAACAAACTGCATCACAGTTATATCACGTGATCCACGCCAAGAGCGCTGATTAGCCTATTTTGTTTGTATCAACCATATCAACAAAGGTCACCTGTCAAACCAGACGTTGATTGTTTGTACTGCTCTTCCCAGGAAGGTCACTTGACCAAATGTCATTAGAATACCGTTATTACTGTATATCTTCTTCATAATAAAGGGAGTCATTATCTAACCTGTGCCTTGTACTACAAATTTTATAACATATGGGGCGATTGAAAATAAACCTGGTCAAGTTGGCTGTGATTCTATTTAACTTCGATGGAATCACAGGTAACCTTGACCAAGTTCATTTTAGATGTCTTGCAATAGTTGCTCAGTGTCTTCAGGTTGAAGAATTTTAACCGTCGTTGAATCTCTTGGTCATAATAAATTTGTAGCGGGCCAAAGAAACCAACATCCAGAGGTTGAAATATGGCAATCAAAATCAACAGGTGTTGCCTTGTTCCTATGATGGCATACGTATGCCATCATTACCACTGACTAAGTATGCTATCATAGGAAAAAGACGTTATTCTAGTTGAACCACAAAAAGGAGATTTTACAGAAGCTAATCTCAAATTCAGTTCAACTATAAGTGCCGGCATCCACTACTGCTTATTTTACGCATACAAAATTTTATACTTATATGCAGTATTACATAAAAAAATAGAATTGAAAATTGGCTAATATTACTTCAACACTTACCTGAATATTTTTTTATTTACTGTTAAAGTAAACAATACCCGATCTGTACCAACTTGTAGTATACCTAACAATCACAAACAGACACATACGCACGTACACATCTATAGCCATACGCGCTAAAACTAGTACATTCAAAAATATGTTCCGTATGCCATCATAGGCTACCTTCCCCTACCTTTGTGGTTCTGAAATATTTACATGTTTTTTTAGTACTTTTTATTTTCGTTTACGTTTATTTTTGCAATGCTTACTTTTTTTTCTCTTTCCCTCCACCACCAGCCCCCTGCTTTCGTTCAAAAATAATCGCTACAAATTATACGCTCGGTAATTAATTTCCATGCACGATACATTTGTTCGATTCAAAATTCCAGTTGCAGGGTATTTTACCAAACGCTCGATAAAAATAGAAAATGCTCGGTAAAAGTATCAAAAGCTTAATAAAGAGAGAAAACGCTGAATAAAAATAATAAAAGGATATTTTTTTAGAATATGAATGGTCATGTATAAAGAAATGGTTATATATTAAAAAAAATGCATTATTCTAACAATTACAAAAAAATGTATATTAAAAAACAAGCAGAACGTCGTAATATATCGAGCATTTATTATTTTTACGGTACAAACCGCTGCGAAATTTATCATGCGTTTACTTTTTTTTACCGTGCAAAACTTATTTGAATATCAAGCATTGCATTCCTGCGTTTGCAATATTTTGGCGGACATTTCAAATATTTTATTTTGCAAAACACCTTTAAATATCGAACATTTTATTCTCTAGTTTTTTGTTACTTCCTACCATTTTCCAACTTTTCCCATAATATGCGGTCGACCATGGCAAACTGGTTCCCGCACGCCCTTGCTGTGTTGCGGACTACAGAAGGAACCTTTGCCAAGTAGGCTGCGATCCTTCCGTAGTCTAACAGCATCTGACGGGCGTGCGCCACCGTCACATGGCCGTCCCGCAAGATCTCCTGGGCAGTTTCCACGTTTGTCGCCGATATGACCTCCTCTAAATGATTTTTCCAAAGATCGCCCTTTGCTATACGCCCTGTAAATTGTAAAATACTAAATTACTTTATTTCCTATACACTGTAATTGTTTGATATGCATTAAGAGGGTGGTGAATTTACCCTCTAGTTTTTTGTTACTTCTTACCATTTGCTACCTTTGCCCTTAATAGGCCAAGTAGGCTTCAGTCCTTCCGAAGTCCAACAACATTTGCCGGGCGTGGCCCACCCTCACCCGGTCCTTCCGCAGGATCTCCTCGGCAGTCTGGCGGTTCGTCGCCATAATTAGGGTTTCCAGGTGGTTTAAGTGTAAATCACCCCTCGATATAGGCCCTGTAAATTGTTAAATACTAAATTACTTTATTTCCTATACACTGTAATTGTTTGATATGCATTAAGAGGGTGGTGAATTTACCCTCTAGTTTTTTGTTACTTCTTACCATTTTCCACCTTTGCCCTTAATATGCCCTGGACCATCGGAAAGCGGTTGTTGCACGCCCTTGCTGTATTGCTGACTACGGTAGGCTCCTTTGCCAAGTAGCCTTCGGTCCTTCCGTAGTCTAGCAGCATTTGGCGGGCGTGCGCCGCCTTCACCCGGCCGTCGCGCAGGATCTCATTGGCAGTTTCCCGGTTTACCGGTATAACGACGCTTTCCAGCTGATTGCGCCACAGGTCACCCTTCGGTATAGTACCTGTAAATTGTAAAATACTAAATTACTTTATTTCCTATACACTGTAATTGTTTGATATGCATTAGAGGGTGGTGAATTTACCCTCTAGTTTTTTGTTACTTCTTACCATTTTCCACCTTTGCCCTTAATATGCGCTGGACCATCGGAAAGCGGTTGTTGCACGCCCTTGCTGTATTGCTGACTACAGTAGGCTCCTTTGCCAAGTAGCCTTCGGTCCTTCCGTAGTCTAGCAGCATTTGGCGGGCGTGCGCCGCCTTCACTCGACCGTCGCGCAGGATCTCATTGGCAGTTTCCCGGTTTGCCGCCATAACGACGCTTTCCAGCTGATTGCGCCACAGGTCACCCTTCGGTATAGTACCTGTAAATTGTAAAATACTAAATTACTTTATTTCCTATACACTGTAATTGTTTGATATGCATTAAGAGGGTGGTGAATTTACGCTATAGTTTTTTGTTACTTCTTACCATTTTCCACCTTTGCCCTTAATATGCGCTGGACCATCGGAAAGCGGTTGTTGCACGCCCTTGCTGTATTGCTGACTACGGTAGGCTCCTTTGCCAAGTAGCCTTCGGTCCTTCCGTAGTCTAGCAGCATTTGGCGGGCGTGCGCCGCCTTCACCCGACCGTCGCGCAGGATCTCATTGGCAGTTTCCCGGTTTGCCGCCATAACTACGCTTTACAGCTGATTGCGCCACAGGTCACCCTTCGGTATAGTACCTGTAAATTGTAAAATACTAAATTACTTTATTTCCTATACACTGTAATTGTTTGATATGCATTAAGAGGGTGGTGAATTTACCCTATAGTTTTTTGTTACTTCTTACCATTTTCCACCTTTGCCCTTAATATGCGCTGGACCATCGGAAAGCGGTTGTTGCACGCCCTTGCTGTATTGCTGACTACGGTAGGCTCCTTTGCCAAGTAGGCTTCGGTCTTTCCGTAATCCAGAAACATTTGCCGGGTGTGCCCCACCCTCACCCGGTCCTCCCGCAGGATCTCTGCCGTGTCGAACCTCTTGGCCATCACCAGGGTTTTCAGATTTCGCAAGTGTAGTTCCCACCTCGGTATAGGCCCTATAAATTGTAAAATACTAAATGCAACAGGGTGCTATCAGAGCACCACTCTTTTGTTTTGAAAATTCCTTTTCGGAAACAAATTTGTGGCCCTGTAAAGGACCATTTAAAATGATGACGCCCAAATGCGCACACAAAACTCGGCACGTCTGCAGCCTCTTGAGGTTAAGAGTATTAAACAGGAAAAGATTATTCACACAAATTAGCATATTTAGATTATTTTCAGTATCAGATTCCGGCTTTTCAAAGTCTGAATCATCATTTGAATCCGTGTCCGAATTTCCACCTAAATTTATTATGATTGGCGGTATATCTTGCACACTAAAAATTACCCATACATTTATGCCAATCGTCGTAAATTAGTTTTCACAATGTTGAATGCTGTGTTGCCACATTTCAGAGGTGAAATTAGATAATGCTTCCCTCCATAAGTTTACTGTCTTGTTCTTATCTTCAGTGACAATATTATTTATATTTTTATTGTAATATTGCTTACAAAATCCCCAAGCAATGGGATTGTACTCGCACTGATATGAAGGAAGTCTTTAAGACATCTACACCGTGCTTGTAAAAAATCTCGTCAATTTCATATTTCATTGTACCTCATTTGTAACGAGGCGTCTGACCAGTAGCAAATATTTAAGAAGCAGTTTAATAGCTTCTGTATTTGCTGAGGTCAGTCGTCCTCGAATCTCCCCGATACTCCCGCCAGGACCAAGTTTCAATCCGCCCAGTTTCGTCCCGAGTGGGGAGCCTTGAGCTCTCCTATAAATTCAGAGCGCAGCTCATTTTAGAGGGGATTACTGTACTTATTACCGACCGACTTATTTGTCAGTTATTTTTCCGAAATTAATTCGACTTATTTTCCGAGAATTATTTAGAACTTGTCTAAATAATTTGATTCCGTTAAAACCGTTTTAAAATTTGATTTATTCCGAGACCCAGATTCAAAATTGACCTGAATATTTTCAGCTCTTAAAGCAAACCGAGTAGTGGCTAATAATTACAGTGATCTGTGGTGTACAAACGATAGCTGGTATATTTAATTTTTATTTAATTTCCTGATCGATTGATTGTTTAATTATAACCCGCCTTGTCTCTCCGAGGATTTGTAAACGCTGCATGTGTATGATCCTAGGATCGAAACATAGCACTTTACTTATTCGAACTAATTATCCAGACGTGCATGTGCTAAACGTTGCATTCTGGTGGCCCCCGTATATCATTGGATTTTTGTATTAGTTTGATTTCAGTAGTAAGATCACGTGCAAACGTTGCTCTACTTTTGTTATCCTATTACTACTTGAATCTGGTGAATTAAACAATCAATTGTTTTGCCAGTTAAAATCCTGTATAAAGTTAATTACATACCAGAGTGTTTTGTACATTCCTGAGATCACGTGAATTTAACCACTACCAGAATCAATCGTCGAATGACACTCAATTGTTTTATTTCCATAAGCAATTCAATTTTCACAGTAAATTGATTGCTTATCAGGATAGTTTGTACGTTCCTGACAGAAATTCTTTGTTCTCACTGGAATTAAATTCCGTATTAAAATCATCTTTGATATCACTTACCCGTTATACCAGAAGACTCCTGAAGGGGTCGAGCCCCCATATCACTTGGAAATCGCTTTCTTTTACATTTAATTCCACTACACCCGTTTCGCCATTGAAAAATCCTTCGTGGCCATTACGCGTCGTTCAACCTGCGCCAATCTCCTTAAGAGCAAGGTGCGCACTGAACTTTATTAAAGTCCGTTTCACACACGAAAATATTAACTTATTCATATTTTATTTATATTTTGTCTTGATTTGAATTTTATAATTGCATTATCCATGTTTTATTTTAATGTACATAAATTGTAAATATTTAATATTGTTTCCGAATAAATTGTTCACGAGGTTTATCTCCAGTTAGTTATTTAATTCCCCCTTTCTTTGTGTAAGAACCCTGGATATCTCAAGAGCTACCCTAGTGCAAAAATAAATACTGTACGTTCAAGGGGGAACGTTACACATTAACATCAACATTTTGTTGGACACTGAACGCGATCCAGTATAATCAGAATGTTCTCTAACGAAACGTCATAAGTCATTCAAAGTAAAATGTTCCCCTCTCCGTTTGTATTCCAGAGTTTGTGTGTTTATCTCTATGAAAAAAATTGTTTTCGTAATACGTTTTTTCGCCCTCTCTCATGCCACAGAACATGCATTTCTCTCTATCCCTGGATCCACAGTCTTTAAGATGTCTGGCTAAGGCAGCCTTGGTTTGGTAAACCTTCCCACACTCGCATGCAAAAGACTCGGAGTGGCGATTGTGATCGAAGATTGGGAGGCTGCAGAGCATCAGAAGGTGTTGCAGCTCACCGTGATCCGAACTTGGACGTCCCCGGTTTAGAGGAATCGGAGACGATCCTCTTTCTAATGGCACCAGTAGATGCCGATGGTGGAAGGCCGGAGGCTACTGCGGCGGGCTTTGGAAGAGCCCGGGGCGGATGACCCCACACCCGTCTTCGCGCTTTTAGGTTTCTCGGGGTCGAACATCGTAATACCACAAACCAACTTTCTCCCTACTGTGTTCCCTCGATCGTTGGCTTGCCTGTCCCCGGAGGTTAGGTGGAGGACGACCTCCTGGTATGGGACAGTAGAACACAGTAAGTCGCCTGCCTAGCTTGGCGCTACCAGGCTCCCGGTTGCAGAAAGCGGGGCATCCGAAGATACCCTCCCGCGGAACCACTGAGACGCACAAGGCACTAGCTGCTAGGGCAGACACTTGATTACAGGCGGGAATCAGTATGAGCACTCAAAGCAAAACCTCTGATTAAGCCTCGGCAAAAGCTTCGACTACACCTTGGAGACACAATTCGTAACTTATACGACTCTTAACACACTGTATCAGGTCTGAAAATTGGAATTTCGTCTTCTAGAATGATGTTGTTGACTCCACGTGCTAGCTCAACGTTTGCTCTCCCTCCCCCGGAAGGGCTACCCGACGATCCGCAGACAGCACTCTGAGGTAGTCGATACATTTCGTATGAGATAAATAACACACTGTGGCCCGACTCGTCACTCCAATGTACACTAAGGCCCGGTTTTACAATACTAGTATATACCTGGAATAAGCTATACCTCCGACAGTTGCCATGGTTACAATTCCTTTAACAATTGTAACCATGACAATTGTCGGGGGAATAACTTATACTTGTATTGTAAAACCGGCCCTAAATGTTTTCTGGTTCATTGACTTTAAATTCAAAAAGATGCTTTTATAGGTCGGCTTGAAAGGCTTGTTAGTAGGATCTTTTCTCATTTGCTCAAGATATGGCATCACCTTATCATATTTTGAAGTAAAAGTACTCAACCATGTTTTTAACTCTTCGTCTCCTTTATATAAGCATTTTACAAAAAACTCTACATCTGACAATTGGATGATCAATAAGACTAATTGGAAGCATCTTGTAAACTTCTTTTGCAGTATCAATCCTTGTATTCTTTGTCTATAAATTGTTCCAATCGTGGAAACTGGTTGCCACGATTGAACCATAGATTTCCTCAATTGAAACACCTGTATCTGTTGAGACAATAACATAAAATAACACAAGTTTTTACTACAACTGTATTAAAAGTTATGAAACTAAATATAAAGGTATATAATAAACTAAGTGTAGATTAAAAGATGATCAATAGCCTTCCAGTCCTAAACACGTGGGACAAAAATAAATTTTTCTTTGTGGACTCACATTAGCACAAATAGCATGAACCGACTTTTACAATCCTGGCACTGGATCATGTCGAGCTTGTCATCTTTCTTACATAAGAAACAATACCAAGATGATATCTTTCTGTAGATGGTTTGCATTGGTCCGCCTATGGTACACCGGATTTTACAGGGTATAGGCCAATGTATGCTTCTTGGTGTTGAACTACGAATGTCCTGTCGGATATCCAAGAGTATGATATAAAATTTAAATTTGACCGCTATTGGTAAAAGCCTCGTAAAACAATGGGAGCGGTTTATTTTGCTGTAGTCGCAAAATTTCTGTTAGAATTTTGTCGTTCCTTTTTGGAGACTTTGGGGGTTTGAAACTACCAAAAATGTAAAATCCAGATAACTTACCCTACTTAATGCTACTACGTAAATCATTTGTCTGATAATTCTTTTTGATTTTTAAAAATCGATACACGCCTCTTCGTACGCCTGCTCCTGAGATTTATGAATAGCTTCCGCTGCTATCGCTGGAAGCTAACGGCGGCGTATAGTTTGATACTGCAAATCTTTAGAAATAGTTAGAGGATACGCATTTTTACTTTTGGGTCAATTTTGAATCGATACGTTCGGCATTCTTTGAACCTACAAACGTTTTTCGCACTTTGTTACCCACCGCATTTGACAAAAAATCAATCCAAAGTTTGCTTGGAAATTTAGAATTTGGTTCAAACGAAATATGCCTTAGTATTCCACAAGATCCGTTTACAAGCCCGTCTGCGATATCTATATTAGAAGTTATCATATACTTAATATCCAATTTTGTACGTAAATATGTTGGTAAACCTCCGAAGTTCTGAAGTTTTCTTTTTCCATAACGTGCCCAATACTTTACCTTTACTGAATTCTGAAACTTTTCCTAAAATAACGTCTTCCTCAGTAAATAAGAATTCTTCACCAGGCGCATTGTTTATACAACATTCATTGTACAGGTACACGTCAACGTTAGCGTTTTCTGCATATAACCTAATCGCGGTTTTCTGGGACTACAGTTTCTTCTATTTCTCGCGATTTATTAAATTTTTATCGTCGACGCTCATAATTCCTTTAGCTAACTTATTTAAACAAGGTATAAACTGAACATCACCCGCTGCCGCATTATTTGTGTCAATTCGTAATAATTAAAGTCGTTCCATAAGGGGTTTGATTCGACGTAAAAAATACTTACGACTTGTTACCGTTTGGTGAACAAAATACAGGGCGATCCATGACAGGAGGTAATTGATCTAAACTCCTACAACTAGAACCTATATTCCCCGAAAACACTACAACCTGTGATTTGTCAAAGTCTAGTATCGACCCGTGATAATAACCAACTACACCGCCATCCATATTTCGTCAATAATAAGTAATTTTAAATGAAATAATTTTGCTCGTAGCGTGTTCGCGATATCGTTGGGTAATTCTGGCTCACCAAACTTACGGGTAAGGAGCACACAGCAAAACAAAATTTTCTCCTTCACTTGATCCGGACAATTTATCAAAATAATTTGTGATCAACTGATACATTTGCATTTATAACCGTATTTTTGCCGACGCTGTGCCGGCGGACCCACCTAATGAAGGAAGGAAGTTCTTATAGGCAACCTATCAGTTTTAAAACGATGTAAAATGTGCATTATGAACTCCGTCTGGCGCGTATTTAATTGCTGTATTAACTGAAAAGTTTTTTCGATTGATTGAATAATAATACAATAAAATACAAATACGTTTATTAAGCAAACAAAAGATACATGCATTTGAATACATTTTACAATATAAAATAATAATATAATCATGGGAAGGCGGCCGTTCTAGGATGGTGTCCTCTTCGGTCTTGGGTTATTCTGGTCCTGGTGGGTTGTTAATCTTCTTATGGGCTAGTGGATTGGGTTGGTGGTGGCTTCCTGGAGTCTGAAAATACAAATTTTGTGTAGTAAGAGAGTATTGGTTGGTTGGTTGGTTGGTGGTTAACGCATGGAAAGGGGGGTGTCCTCGACTAAGTCGTCGGTCGCGACAAAGGGAGGAGAGAAGGCTGGTGGGAGGGTGTTTTAGCTTACGCTTGGGTATACGAGGGATACGATTGAAGGGAATAAGGTTCTGGTTTAAGGGTTTGTGGGAGGTTCGCAAGGTTTGTACCTTCTACGTGGACAACTAAAGTGTAATGCACCACGATCTTTAACAATTTCCGAACCCCCCCTGTTGTAAAATATTGATTTGTTGGTGTTCAGGTAATGTACCTTTGGAAAATTCGTCGATATCTTCTTCCTCGATCTCTATAACATTATTTTGCGCATAGAATTGCGCCGTTTTCAATAATCGAGCAATCCTATTGGTTCTCGTTGAAAAACACACTCGCAGAATAGGGACTCGCCTGTAGGCTCGTTGTTTTCCTTTCCTTTGTTTTAAAATTACAGACCAAGGACACCCTACTTACTTATAAATAAAGACATACTTAACGTTTCATAACTATAATTTTGTATCTCACCAGTTTCTGAATCGTCAGCTGCTGCTGTTTGCCTAGAGGTAGACGGCTAAAACAATTAAATTATAAATATTTTAAAACAAATTACAAAAATCATACATACAAAAGCTTCTGCTGTGCACGTGGTGCAGGAAATTATGTCTGTACTACCGGAGCGACGAGCTACAAAAAAATATTCCGTCATTTTCGAACAAAAGAAGGAAATTAAATGTTCGGTGCATGAATATTATTTTCTTTAATGACCCAAAAGCTTGGTTACTCAATCAAAAAAATTCATAAGGGGTGGCCATGAAAAATCTGGGACTGAAAATGGGCTACTCTGATTGGTTCTTGCTGTGTACAGCTGCACCAATCAGATGAGCTTCATTTGTAGGTCTGAAGTAAGCCAAGACGGTCATTTTATTTTTCATTGTCAACCCGTACCAGAGCCGTACCTAATGATATTTTTACTATGTGCGAAAAGCAATTTTAGCGCCCCTCGAAATTTGTGTCGTAGCTGCAGAACGAAGTTACAAGAAAAAATACCTACCCCAATATCATAATATATTTCAAAGAACTTGTTTATAAATATAAAAGAGAATTAAATATTTAAAATACTATATTTAAACAATAATTAGAAAGTTATAAAACAAGAACAACTCGCCGTGCTTTGATAGCTGCAAAAGAATCAATTAATTCTTCGACATCTAGTTTTCTCACATCTGTGTTTTTGCTTACGGTCAAACTGGTTCAGGGAAAACCTACACTATGCAAGGAACAAACGGAAAAGTATTCGGGGATAATTCCCAGAACAGTGTATCTTATTTTTGATGTGATCCGTAATTTGGAAAAAATTGGTTAGATTTACCAAATCGAAGTAAGTTTCCTAGAAATTTATAACGAGATTGTTCGAGATTTATTAGATCCGAGTAATAAAGAACATCATGATATTCGATATAACAAAGGTAAAGGCATGACGGTCACTAATTTAACAATAAAAAAAGTCCTAACAGCAACAGAATTAATTCAGTTTATGGTTACTGCAACAAGTTTCAACAATAAAACACATGTAAGTTTTAATCTTTGCAAATCTCGTTATTTAATGTTTAACTGATTCACATTTTTTGCTCATTTCATTCGAAAATTACAGTTTTCCATGTTAAACCTTGATTCTGATCAAACAATTCATTACAGAGTTGACTGATTAGTTGGATAAATCAAAAATCCCCTTTACTTCACGCCTGAGGCAACCTCAAACAATGCTTCCCATTTCAAAATCATCTTCTTGTGTTTCATTTTGAACTCGCGGTGGAAGACCCATTGAACAATTACCTGCTAGGAGGATGTTATCCAGAAGATCAAAATCATTCTCCGATCTACGTTCAGACACTGAACCTACAGATTTCGTATCAAGAAAACCGGCTTCCACCACAAAATTTCCACTAACGAAACCTTTAACTAAATCCACATCTACTTCGAACTTATACCAAGCTGAAGTAAGGAACCCTTCGTTTAAAAATAGCTTGAAAACTATACCACGGTCATCGAAAGGTCCTGTAAGGAAAGAACTGACTATTGTTGGTAGATCGGCAGTAAAACGACCAGCTATTGGTGAAGCAGATGACGCAGCAAAAGCAAAGTTTTCGAAACCTATGAAAATTGCTCCGGATGACTACAAAGCAAGGTTTAATTTTTTTAAATGAAAAAGATACACTTTTAGTGCAAACATTTAAAGAAACAAAACAAAAAATAGTTGATGTAGAACAAGATTTAGAAAATTATGGGGTTTTGAAAGATCATCATTTGAAATTACAAGGGGATTATGATAATTTATCTAAGGAAAAGTTCAGAAATATTTCTGGAAAGGGATAATTTAAAAAATTCACTTGAGATATTAACAAAGGCCCACACGGAATTAACAAAAAATCATGAAACATTAACAAACGAAAACATATTAAATTTAAAATCAATAAACGATTTAAAAGAAAAAAATAATACATTACAAAATGATCTTGAAATTACCAAAAATTCGCTTGATCTTTTAAAAACAATCGTACTGTAATGGTTTCATGGGTTGGCTTTGATTTAATGTTTTGGGTTGGGATAGTAACGAATATTTATTTTATAATAAGTTCTATTTTGTATTAAAAACAATAAACACAATTTTAATGCTGCTCTCCAAAGATCTTACATTTAATTTATATTTATTTAAATATATTGTAACATCCGTTACATTTGGTGACCCCTCCGACTGATTTGGACAAGCAAAATGACAAAAATTTACTAATATATTGATATGGTTGTATTTTAAATGGTAATGGTTTTGATACTACTATTAAAACGACTGGATATTATCAAAGATAAGTGTCATGGTGTTAATTTCTCAATTTCAATTTAACAGACTCAATTTATATTATACACTCCTTGAATGCTATTTTTTTAAAATTCATTTAATATTGGACTCAAACGTCAAACTTCAAATATGACATAAATCAATTTCAACATTAATTACAAACATTTTATTTTAAATTTTGGTTGGTGCGAAGTGAATTTTTTGGGGATAAAGTCAGTAAATAATACGGAAAGGGTTATGGGATGGATTTGGATGCCATTTATGGTGCGATTGGGGCAGATGATAGTGGTTTTTTGTTTGAAATAATGTTTTTTATTTGTTTTGGGATGATTGGGGCGATAATTTTTTTTACTTTTTATAATTACACATTTCATCATAACAAATACACATCTACATCTTTTTCTTAATTGCTTGTGTAAGTCGAACAGATAATTTCTCAGGTTTTGATTATCAATATTTGCGTAATTTGACTCTTAACCGGAATTTATCTTAATTAGTCCAACTTCACAATCTACCTTACAAACTTCTTATGCTTACTTATAATTCACTCAATCATGCAAATACAACATTCACCTCCATTAAATATTAACAAATACAAATACAACACTCATATCCATTAAATATTAATTTTTTCTTCACCAGATGGTTCCTCATAATGATAATCAAATTTGTGCAATTTGACTCTAAACTGGAATTCATCTTGGTTTAACAATCTACTTACAAACTTTTAATCTAAACTCACTCATTTTCATTTCTAATACAAATACACTACTACACACAATTAACAATTTTTGTTTCTAATTTTTTTTTTGAGTTTTTTTCAGTTTTGTATATTTTTGTATCCACTATCATCAAGATTGCAAGCAACGAACATCAACAAGAAACAAAGAAATAAAGAAAAAAGAAAATTTATTATACTTATGTTCAATTCTATATTTGTAATTGTTTTCTGAAAAGATGGTCAAGTGTTTTGCAGCTTGGAATGTTCAGCATCACTGTTCATCCAAAGTTTTCACTTACCCAAAGATTTTTTTTTCTCTTTTGGAGGGGGGGTAGTGTAATGGTTTCATGGGTTGGCTTTGATTTAATGTTTTGGGTTGGGATAGTAACGAATATTTATTTTATAATAAGTTCTATTTTGTATTAAAAACAATAAACACAATTTTAATGCTGCTCTCCAAAGATCTTACATTTAATTTATATTTATTTAAATATATTGTAACATCCGTTACAGTACAACCCTCGAAGGTAATTACAATCAATTACAGCAAGACCACAAATCTTTATTAAATATAAAAACTCGATTAGAAACAGATTTAATTAAGTACAACAAAAGAACCATTCATTAACTACAACAGAACATACATTCTAAATAAGACAAAGCAGGCTGACGAACTTTTTTTTTTTTTGCATAACCGATCTGAATTTTCTTGGTGGTTTCTTGATTTACATCATGTGAATAGTACCTGGTAGCAATTACAGTCCATTCGCTACTACCCTGTTGATTTCACATGACTATTAAATATTTTTCAATCGGCGAACCGCACTCTTCATGAGCGACTTTGCGCTTTTTCTTTACTTTGTCATTACCGATCTCAATTTCGTGGACATCAGCGGCCTTCTTAGCATGCCGGTAGTGCATGGTACCGATTTCAGACCGATCGGTGATCCCATGCTAATTTTATTTTATTTTATTTTTTTTTGTTTGGCATAACCGATCTCAATTTCGTGGACATCAGCGGCCTTCTTACCATGCCGATAGTGCATGGTACAAATTTCAGACCAATCAGTGATCCCATTCTAATTTAATTCTTTTTTTTGGTTTCTAATTACCGATCTCACTTTGGTGGACATCAGCGGCCTTCTTCGCATGCCGGTAGTGCATGGTACGAATTTCAGACCAATCGCTGCTCCCATTATAATTTTCGAGTTTTTCTTTTTTGCGATATTACAGCGGTTTTAGAAATTTGTGTATTTTAAGTTAAAATTATACGTTTTTTCGGTATTTTAGGTGTTTTCGGTTTTCTATTTAGGATTTGCGTTGATGGCATCGTGTTCATTTTATTTATTCGCATATACCTACCTTGTCATTTCAACTAACTTCTGACGCTACGGTCCTTCTGGAGTCGTTTTAAGTCATTTTCTTATTCCGGTTTATTGAGAGAAGTTTTTGCCGCCGCCCACACCCTGCAAATGCTTGCTATTCGAGTGTTTGCAACTCTGCTGTATGTATTTGCTTCAATACCCGCGCGTTCGATGGCGCTCCCTGTTACCATCGCAACAGTCACTCCCTACAATACGTTCGGTTCCATCTATAGTCTATTCGTCTTATGCTGTACTATAGTCTATTCGTTTGCTCTCGCACTTCTATATACTTACAGTAGACACTTTTAATATGACTTTTCGCATAGAATTTTGTTTTTAATAAAGTTTTGCCGCTGTTGAACCGATTTGCGAATGATTCTGGTGTAGAATGCCTTTGCACTGTTTATTTTTATATACGTGTCAGCTTGCATATTCACAATAACTTTTAAAAACACACTTATGTTTGGATGCGGAGATGAACAGTACGCACTATATTTAGCATGGAAAGATTCGCACGCATTTGTTGTTCGAGTAATGGATTCTGTATTTGCTGCCCAAATCGAAGGAGGAAAAGTAGAATCTTCGATTATATAGGTATCGGCTAGGTAGTCTGCGAATTCTATAACTCTAGGGTCGTCTGGTTTTTGTTCTGCAAACTCAAACGCGAATGCATCTCCCATTTCCTGGGGCGATAAAAAAGTAAGGCCAAATAAATAGTGCAACCACTGTCCGGTAGCAGATTCCTTGTCTTTATATTCCGCTGATAATCCAACTTGCTGAATTTTTCTCCACCTGTAAGGTAACATTAAATATTAGGTTGTTATAAGCTTTTCAAAACAAGTAGAAAGAAAATTAAAATGTGAACAACAATTTTATTATTATAGCATAAACAGTTGCTTACCACGCTTGAGCAAGATGGAATCTACAGCATTTGGTTATGTACCCGGAATTTTAGAAAAGTCCTTATTAAAGATATTGGAAATAGAAAATTATTTTAAGTTACCTACGGAATTTTAGAAAGGTCGTTATTAAAGATATTGGAAATCAAAAATTATTTTAAGTTACCTACTTTTAGACGGGAGTTCAGGATAGGGATTATAGGACGTTAACGACTTAGTAATCAACATAATTAAGTTGACGGGAGTTAGGGTTACCCGATTTGGTCGAACTGAGGAGCGGGGTTAACACGACTTTTTTCAAGTATCTGATTATTTAAGGTACTCGTGGTCGAACTGACCGGTGGCCCGGTTTTCATATCAAACCCGTTTCAATGTGATAATATACAGTGAAGTCCATTTATTATGCAATATAGGCATATTGCAAGTTAAATGGTGTGAGCACTTTACCATTGGAATATAGGCAACCCATTATACACTGCTAAGCACTCTTGCCCCTGCCTACTGATGAATTTAAATTTTTAATTGTCAGGAATGTATTATTACTATTGTTTTCAATATTAAATAATCTTTTTTTAACTAAGAACATGTTTTATTTTGAGGTTAAACTTTCATGTGTTGCTGATTTCGGTTAGATCATAGATGGTTAGTTAAAAAAACTAGCTAACTGTATAATGGGTTGCCTACATTCCAATGGTAAAGTGCTCACACCAATTAACTTGCAACATGCCTATATTGCATAATAAATGGACTTCACTGTATGTGATTATAGAAGTTCACAACAGAAAGCTATACACGAGCATATGAAAACCCATAAGGGCGATAAACCATTATAGAAGTTCACGGAGGACTGGTTTACAGCGACATTTGAAAACCCATACGGGTGAAAAACCATTTCAATGTGATATACGTGATTATAGAAGTTCACGGAAGACTAGTTTTAACATTATATTTGGCGAGCTTAAAAGAATCGTTTCTAACTATATTAATTAGGTTATTGGTTAATGGTTGGATGTAGGGTAATTTTTTATAATTGATTGGGGTTGTAGGTGCAGGATTATTAGTGATGGTAGATGTGTTGAACAGCCATCTTTTCACAAGTACTTTAGGGTATCCATTGTTGAGTAATATATCAAAAAGTTTATCTAAATTTTTCTTAAGGAGAGAGGGATGGCAAATTTGTTTAATTCTATTTATTTAAAGCAATACAAATATTAATTTTTAGATTGAAAGGGTGGTTCGAGTGAAAATTAATATAGCGACCTGAGCTAGTAGGTTTAGTGTACCAATCCAGGATGATCACGTTGTTATCAGTACGGATTAGTTTAGTGTCAAGGAAGGGAACACTATTATTGGTTTCTTTTTCCACTGTAAACTGAATGTGTTGGTTAAAACTGTTAAACACATCTTTTGTGGATTCTATTCTGTCAAATGGGACAGCACAGCAAATATCATCTACATATTTTTTAATGAACGGAAGTTGAAAAGTTAATTTTGGGATGACGACGTCTAATAAATAATCCATAACTATTGTAGCTATAATGGGACTAAGCGGTGAACCCATAGGCGTGCCAAAAATTTGCAAGTAAAATTCATTATTGAAAGTAAAGTAACTATTGTTAAAAATAAAGTTTATAATCTGGTTAAATTGGTCTTTAGTGAAATTGCAATCGGGTTCAATGGAAATCCATTTTATATTAATGATATCCATTACTAGTTGTAACGGGATGTTAGTAAACAGTGATATTACATCAAGAGAAATGAGAACAAAGTTCTCAGGGAGTTGAAAATTATTCATTTCTTGAGAGAAAATTAGGGAATCTTTAGTATTATAAACATGATTGTTGCCTAAGGCAACAGTTAAAATTTCTGATATGAACTTCCGTCGCGCATTTGATCAAAAAGGTGTCTTTTTCCACGTACCGGTTGTGAATGTTTGGTTTAGGGGGGACGACGAGTGTTTTTTTCTTGCCCTTTTCTAAATTTGTCGCGTTATTGTATAAAGTTTTTGATTTAAACGGGTGTGTCGGACAAAGTTTTATGAATTCGTTGTATAAATGTTGATGTACGGAATCTTTGGTATTTGTTGTAGTGGTTCGTATTTTTTTAAGGCATTGTATAAGTATTTGTTCGTTTAGTTTGTCCCATACGAATGGTGTTGGTGGTACCTTTATACGTGGTGCTGTTTTGACGTTGGATACGTTGTCGTCGTTTGTTAATAAATTATTTTGGGGTGCGTTCGCGGTCTGCGTAATCGTTTTTGGTGTTTGTAGCTGTTCGAGAATGGAATCGGTATCTGATTCAATTACGTGTTTAGGCACTGCATCAATTACCGTTTCCATTTCGACAACAATTTCGCTCCCGGCGCTGACTGAAAAGGAATCCTCGGAATCGCTCGTTGCTACGATCGTAGTGCTGATGTCTCGTTTTAATTGATTTTGAAAACCCTTATCCTTGTTGTAAAGACTTCTACTGTTTAGAGGACAATCGGGGTATAATATTTTAAAATTTCGCGCTGTTAGGTTGTGGAGGTTGAACTTACAACTGGCATCATTTTTGCGCGCGTCGTGAGCAGAACGCAAACATTCTACAAGTTGAAGTTTTCTTACCTCATCACAGTGTATGTGGATTTGCGTCCGATACTTTGAGTACTGATTACCGATTCTGTTTCGACATGTACGCTGACGGAACTGACTGACAGGGAATCATGGGAATCACTCAGCTCTACGATCGTAGTGCTGATGTTTCGTTGGTATTCCTTTTGGTATTCTAGAGCCTTGTTATAAAGACGTTTATCTCGTAGGGGACAATCGGGGTATAATTTCTTAAAATTTTTCGCCGTTATCGTTTGGACCTTTAACTTACAATTAACATCATCTTTGCGCGTAGCATGAGCAGAACGCAAACATTCTACTAGAAATGATATGAAAGTTTACGTGGCTTCAGCGACATTTGAAAACCCATACGGGTGAAAAACCATTTCATTGTGATATATGTGATTATAGAAGTTCACGGAAGACTCACAAGTTCATATGAAACCCATACAGGTGAAACCCCATTTCAATGTAATATATGAGAGTAGCTACTAATGCCAAAGATGGTAATCTCCAATTAATAATATAAAAACGCATTCGGGATCGGGTCGGACCCGGTGGAGGTTGTTGCCCTTGAAAAGCTGTATCCGAAAAAATAATAAAAAATATTTTGCCACTCTTGCTGCCCAATATCTTTACACTTAATCTCTGCTAATTTCCAGACATCATCCAACTTAAACGTTGTGTTGAAAGCAGCAATATGATTTTTGAGGATGGCCCAGATTTTCTCGATGGGGTTTAGTTGTGGATGATATAGAGGTAAACGTAGAACTGAGTGTCCATGTTCGGCAAGTAGGGTATCAATAACGTACACTTTGCTCATTTTCTTATGCTTATGTAGCTGTCTTTTTGAATAGAATTCTGGCTTCGTTTCCTTCATTTCAAAATGAATGTTGCGCGCGTTTAGTCATGATTACATTTTTGCTTTTGACCAGGAAGAAGTTGGATTTGGTTCGACCGTAACATTGTGGTATGAAGCATTATCTATTACCATAACAGAATTTGGTGCCAAATTTGGTATTAGTTTTTCCTTTACCTATTTCAGATAGTTTGTATGGTTCATGTCATCATGATAATCTCCGGTTTTAAGGCCCGATTTAAATATTAAATTGCCCATTTGGTACAAAACCTGCTGCACCTCCAGCATGAACAATTATCAGTCGTTGTCCTTTCGACACTGACTACTTCAAACAGTTTTTGGTCCCATCATCCCAAGCTTTCGGTACAGTATGTGACGAATGCAAATATGTTTCATCGGTATAAACAATATTCCTACCTTCGTTCTTGTACAGCTTGAATTTTCTTAAAAACCCAACACGTTTTGAACGAATTTCCAGGGTTTCAATAAAAATATTTCTGTTATCCTGTGCCTTCTTCCACCGAAATCCCAAGGTGTTGAAAAATACTTAAGTAAATAGATTCATAACATTCACAGAGGATATTGTTGCCGGACACATATCATAAATTCCGCAAATATGTTGCAGTTGCGGAATTTATTCCTCCACATAAATTCATGGAGGTACGATATGAACAGAGCCTCCGATGTTCCATATTGGCGACGTAATTTTCTTTTAACATGCATCCACATATTTTCTACGTTTTGCGTATGAACATTTGGATCGTTTGGGTCTGTGAAGTTATGTTCATGGATGATGACCCCATGTTCATACATTCCACCGCCTATTTGGTCAATGTTGTCATAGGCTCTCCATCCATCGGACATAATATAAGTTCCAGGAACAATGTATCTGTATAAAAATATACACAAACAAGCCTTACAATTTTATCTAGTAATAACAAACTCAAAAGGGAATTCTGTAAAAAACGTTATCAAAATTAGCAAGTACAGGGCGAGTCGTATACGTGGCGAGGGTTGCTGTCTATGGTTTGACACGTTACCCAGCTTGGCCTCGAATGCGATGTCCTGCGAGTATTCTCGGCACCATCCGTAGATCACCTTCAAGAGTTCTGCCAGTGACAGGTGGCTGCCGGAGAAGAATGAGGCTCTTCTGATGCTTACCACAGAGAGACACCCCCTGCACCTCCACTGGTAACCATCGGAAATTTGCATTTTCTGCAGAAACGACATGGGAAGATGTAGACTACTTGCGAAAACTAAGTCTGTGTAAGACAGAACCTGTACCCGTACATGATCTACATCCAACGCTACGTCAACGGGAACTATCACCGTTGGTGCAGAATGACCTCTACCACCCATAGTTAAAATAATAACATATACAAACAATAACAATGAACAGTAGCAATTAACAATAAACAGCAGCAATTAACATTAACAACAAATAGCAACAAATAACAACAAACTCGATGCTTTTTATCAGTTGTTTCAGGTATTTTTGCTTTCTTAAGCATGCCTAATAACAGTTCTTCAAAACTTTTGTTTGCATCTCTGAATGTACTAGTTTGCTCTACTTGAAGCGGAACTCCGCCTGCGGGAGGAGCTAAAGTCAAATCGGCGAGTGCTTGCATGTACGTCATCAAATATTTTAAGATGTCGTCGCACCTTACTATGTTTATATTTTTAATTTTTGTGCAGTGTCTAATAGGCAACCATCAAAACTTTCATGAAGGTAGGCAACTAAGCACTCATTTGGAGTAAAATTTAGAAAATTAAACAATTTATATTTTACGAGTGGCACAAGTTAGTTTATAATAAATTTATACAGTTTTAAATTGGTTTATTTATACAGCGTGTCTCGCAGACATCAAACATAATGCAAATTGACATTGAGAAATTATCTAAAGATCATCTATGACTATAAACTATAAATTGTACAAAAGTTATTATAATAAAATTATGTTGAATCCCTCGTCTTCAAATCCAAATTCACTGTCATCATCTGAATCTTTGTCAAGATTTATAATTAATGCGGTTAGGTCATCTCTGTCGAACCCAATCTCTCTCTTCCACCAATCTAAAATCACTTTATTTGTGTGTTCCACTGTATGTTTCCACATATATGCCGTAACTGTGTTTAATGCTTGTTGCCACATTTCTAAACATTTTTCTTGGCCATAACCAGCGACTCCTACTTGTTTTTTGTAGTATTGCTTCGCAATCCCCCAAATATTTTCAATGGGATTGAAGATGCAGTGATACGGGGGAAGTCGCAGTACAATGTGTCCATGCTGAAGGGCCATTTGGTCAACGGCGTGGACTTTTTTGGGTTTATTTCTAAAAATAGTCGGGATTCTTGGTTGACGAGGAGAAAATTAATGATGATCCAGGAACAAATCATTCGCTGGTCCCTGCAGCGATTATTATATATCTGTAAAAAAAGGGTTAGGGTTCATTATAAATTTTATTATGAAAACCTAATTTACCTGGCTTCTTCTGGTTTAATTTTTCCAACACTCTTCACGTTTTTGTCTTGCCACGAACTGCATGTTGTCCCATTTTGAAATACCCAAGTCTCGTCCAAATATTCAAATTGAGCACTTTCAGACTAAATTTTTTACATAATGGCGCAAAAAATGCATTCTTGCCATTGCAATGTTAGGCATTTCCATCAGGCCTCTTCGAGGATCCTCTTTAGAATCGAAATCCAATGTTGTAGTATTATCCCCAATGAAGTCATTCTACCGCCGCCGTGTAAAATATCTTTGTCGTTCAAGATTTGCAACAGCGACTTTTTAGTGACTTATTCGTGGACATCAGCGTCCTTCTTAGCATGCCAGCAGTGGATGGTACCACTTTTATACGAATCAGTCTTTTTATGCTAATTTTATTTAATTTTTTTATGCCGGTAGTGCATGCTACTTTAATTTAATTTTTTTTGTTTGGCATACCCGATCTCCATTTCGTGGACATCAGGGACCTTTTTAGTATGCTGGTAATACATGGTAACGCTTTCAGACCGATTGGTTGTTCCATTCTACTTTTCACGTTTATCTTTTTTGCGATATTACAGCGGTTTTAGAAATTTGTGTATTTTTACTTAAAATTATAGGTTTTTTCGGTATTTTAGGTGTTTTCAGTTTTCTATTTAGTATTTGCGTTAACGGCATAGTGTTCATTTTATTTATTCGCATATACCTACCTTCTCATTTACAATAACTTATGAAGCTACGGTCCTTCTGGAGTCGCTTTAAAAGTCATTTTCTTATCCCGGTTTATTGAGAGAAGTTTTTGCCGCCGCCCACACCCCGTTCCCCGCGAATGCTCCATTTCGACTGTTTGCAACTCTGCTGTATGTATTTGCTTCAAACCCCGCGCGTTCGATGGCGCTCCCTGTTACCGTCGCAACAGTAATTCCCTACAATACGTCCCGTTCCATCTATAGTCTATTCGTCTTACGCTGTGCTATAGTCTCTTCGTTTGCTCTCACACTATTATATAGGTACTTACAGTAGACACTTTTAATATGACTTTTGCCATTGTTCAGATACTTACGCTATTTATTTATTTCTCAAAATTGTTATTATCAAACTCGCCTGCTTACACTTCATTACGTACAATAACCAATAGTACATTGAAACATTTTATTAATACACAACAAAATTTGCACAGAGACATATCAATATCAAATATAATAACTATTTTAATTAACATACAACACATAGACATATACGTATCACATACAATATCGATTTTAAACGTCGTGCTCACGTTAATCACGTAATTAACTTATATGAAAGCAAGTTATAACAAACAGGGTAACTTTCACAAGTACGACTTTATTTTGATTCTCATCGCCTTTCTATTTGAAACGCTCGGCCTCGCTCGCGACAAATTGCCTTCAAAGGGTTGCATTTGTTACACAACCCTTTTTTTATATGTTTTATGTCCTTTTTCACGAACACATGCTGTTTCTGGACCTTGCTGCTCTCTTGGCTTTTCGGTACACAAAGACGTCCGCTTTCTATTTGACGAGCTAGTCCTAGAATGCTAGGAATTGTATTGAAAGGGTTGTTTTTTTCAAGAAACCTTTTTACATGTTTTGTTTAATTTTTTCACGACCACCTGCTGTTTCTGGGCCTAGCACTGTTCGATTTTCAGTAAACAAGGGCATCCATCCCTTCTATTCGAAATTTCTTAAGACACTTGGTGTCTTTTTCGTTTGCTGTCGCGATAGCCGCCTTTATGCAGCGACACCCTTATGGGTGACACTCTTTTCGATTCGCGGGGGTAGGTATACGACATTGTTTTCCTATATCCTTCGTAGTCTTCGACTTGTCATTCTGTTATAGTTCTACGAACACACATCACGTTCTACAACGCTCTATAAACTTATTATTCCTACGATGGAAGGTGATAATCCGAACATACCCGTTCCGCCGCCTCGTGGCGGCGGCGGCGGACGACGCGACGTCGCGGTCGCGGACGAGTTCGTAGACGTGGCGGACGTCGCGGAGGAGGTGGTGGCGGCGGTCGCGGTGACCGAGGCGGACAACACGGCGGGGGTGGCGACCCTAACGGTGACAATGGCAATGGAACGGGGGAGGCGGGGTCTGCCAATCTGACAATACAGCTTGATAAATTTGTTGAAAATGTTTATTAAATAGACTTTGCTCCTTGGTATAACAAACGTCTCCAAAATCATTGTCATTACCGTTACGCGTATTGTCAGTGGTAATTGTTTCATCATAGTTTGACGTTGCTAAACACGCAATAGCTTCTGGGGTCTCTCATTTGTTCAAAAACAATTGCAATAAATTTTGCAAAGCAATTGTCTATTTCTTTCATGCTCTTGCACATAACCATGAACTGTCAATCGATGCCCAGCTCCAGTCGATTACTACACGTTTAAAGCAAGGCCATCTGTATTGTTTTACTTCTACAAAATGCTGGTAATTTCCGAAAAATGCCATAATCGAATTTATGCTGTGGGCGTTACTAATCATCTCGAGCAATGGTAAAATGGTATTGTTCACTTGTATCACCCCTGCATAGTAATAATTTTTTGTCCCTTTATAATTGTGATTAAGGTCTCGCACAAAAGAACCGGTAGCATCAAAAAATAGTGTGACTGCAACGCCTAAGCTACGAACGATGTCGAGCTGAGGATAGGAGTACAAGTGCACATATAAAGGTAAACCAATGCTCTGAATATACTGATTACTGGGATCGAGACTGTCTTGTTGGTATTTTTGGATCAAATCCTCAAAATCATCACGAGAAAGGTCTCCTTCAGCCAGTACTTCGGATTTAGCTTTTTGGAAAACGGCTAAACTAGGATACCTTGAAAATTTCGTGCCGAAACGCACTTCTCATTCATATTCCTGACAAATTCTAATTGAACCGATCTGTGATTTTGATGAATCAATGAGCGCTTCACAGCCTTCCTCTCATTTCCTCTCAAACAATAAAATTTTGGAGCACCAACGTGTTTAAAGTCAGTAAAATTGGTAAACACAGAAACATACAAACAATTGATGTCTTTCACACAACATTCAAACTTGAATTTTCTGCACTGTTTATATGCACACGTTGCATAACCTACAATTTTTGCGCCACGTTTTCCAAATTGAAGACCTCTAAATGACAATACGCAAAACACATTCGCAGCTTCCTCTTGACTGCTTAATGGAACGACTCTGAATCAAAGTTACCGTTATCGTCAAAGAAGTTGACAGTTCTTTTGAGTCTTGTCAATAGGGTTTGAAACTGTTTCATCTTTAGAGGGACACGCGGTTTTAAGAATTTTGGTTTGTTTTCACAAGAATTGCCTTTAGCAGTAGGAGTACATGGCGTGATTGTAACAGGCAGAGATCCATTACAACATTCTGAGAACTTGGGTGAACGTGATCAGACATAAGATACATCCGACGGCCAAGGAGGAGGCTTAGTAAGGAACCTCTTCAAGGATATGAAATTGGCGACAACTGACCGCAATCCTTAGGAAAATCATGATTGAAACTACTACTTTCATTCTCGTCTACGGTCGCTTAAACCGTAAATTTTTAACAAGCAAATTATTCCTTATACACTTCATTAAATGTGGTGGATCTAACAATGGAATGACTTTTATGTTATGAACCAGGATAATATTATCAATTGGAGCTTGCTGACCCGCCCTTAATAAATTACCACGTGTCTCCTCCAAAAGCATCTTGATGGTGAGTAGAAGGGGGCGAGCTCTGAGTCATCAATTCGCGGGGTCAATGACCTTAATCGGCGGATAATCTCTGATTAATTGAGGGTTACGCCCACTTGTAGCGTAATTCGGTGTTAATTTTGCACTTTGATGCGTGTTTTGATTGATTGATCTAATTAATTTGTGCAATTTATGACTTTGATCGGCTGGATTAATTTAATTGACACGTGTGTATGTGTGTGATTGACCTGATTAATTTAATTGATACGTGATCTAATTAATTTTTATTGATCTAATCTTGATTGACCTGATTAATTTAATTGACACGTGTGTGTGTGATGATGATTGACCTGATTAATTTAATTGATACGTGTGTATTAATGTTTATTGATCTAATTATTTTGATCGATCTGCGGGTTTGATTCAAGGTTACGCCCCTTTTTTCTGCAGGTCGAGACAGGTTTAACAGTTTTAAAAACATGACGTCATCTGGAATTTATTGATTGTTTTTCCTGAGAATCTTGTGACGTCAGCCGTCTATTTTTGCTGTAAACAACTCTTTCTGCAGGTTCAAACCTGAATAAAAGCATGCGCCTGATGCAATTTTTAATATCTCCGCGTTTTAGGTGTCATTAGTGTTTTTTGACTGCTTGAGTGTGGTTCTACGAGTGATTGCCTACTGCTTTAACGGTAAGTTTAAAGTCCCTCTATTGTTTAACTGTATCTTAATTAATTATAATTATAAAGAAATGGAGATTTGGCCAAATTCACACCCCGAAATAGAGTGCCCTTCAACGATGGGGAATGCACTGACTGCCTACAAAGATGCTTTAGAGTTGGAGCCTCGAATGATTTCCGAAACACAAATATGGGTGAATAAATCAAAAACTAAGCAAATTAAAATCGGACTAAGTCCCACACTTTTCCTTATACCAACGATCAAAATCGAAGATGTTTCGAGGGGTGTCGCCTTCTCCATGGACTCGTTTGCCGCTTTGACATCACTCGATCTCGATTGGAACACCAAGAGCCCCCAGAACATTGGCGAGTACATAATTACTTTCGTGTCATATGCTAGTGCTGTGAAAATTTCGAAGCCCCCATTCAATGTTATTTTGAGTGAAGAAAGCTATGAAAATTTAATGAACATGAGTGACTGTATCGGCACACGTATGGAGTTACTAGAACAGTACGAGTTTACAGAATTTTACAACGCGATGCTTGTACATTGTGATGGGGACGACAGCCTTTTGAAAAATTTATAATATGCACTGTGTAAAAATAAAAATGGACCAAATATGTGTAATATGCTGGAAATGCTTGTGTTATATCCAGAAAAAATATTAGACGATTATGTAGCTAGCCTAAAAACCCTTCGTACTGTGTCACAGTCCTCATCGTCGTCACGTATACGCTTCGAGTACTGAATGCTGTAATTTATCGAATTTATAAGTAGATTGTTTATTAATTAATTATAATACTTGAAGTTTATATATTTGTAACGCAAGCATTTCACTGCATGTTCAGACTTGTGTAAAACTTGCAAGTTCACGCTTATGAATCATCAAAACCTTCGTGGTTTGGTCATAAACAAGTTTCGACAAGATACGCAGTGTAAGTGTATAAAACGAGACGCAAGTGTATGATCACCCTCAGTGTTTCCACGTCAAGCGCCTGAAAATAGTTAGTAAAGTCTACTTTTACCAACTGCACGAAGATGTATTCCAGATATAGTCGTTGCTATGAAGATGGTTTTCAACAACCAGCACCACGTCAAGGAGGTCCTGCTAAACGAACCAAGACAGCTTCGTCGTCGTCTCCAGGTCCTTATTTTCGTCAATCACCAGTTTTTGAACCTACCGCTGAAGATTTCAAGCGTTTTGAAAATGAATCGATGAAAAAATACGGTGTAACAAGCGAGTTAAGTGAATCCGAAAAGCAAATAAAGCGTGAAAAACTCAGACTCCTAGCGGAAATACGAATCCCTTTAAATAATTGTGGTTCGAAATTTGTAGCTGTTGGTTTAGATCCGTTTAACAATTTTCAAGTGAGTGTCAGAATTTTAAAGCAGGGACTTGAAGATGGTGTGATTTTTACATCAAAAACATTTAATACTTTTATCGAGAAATTACAGGAAGTGTTTATAAATCTTCGTGATGGTGACCCCAGTAAAATAAATTTGGAAGATTATGAGGTGTTCTGTTTTCAAAATAAACTCGTGCAGTTCAGATCTAAATTGAACAATCAGCTACAACTCTGCATCGTTGAGTCAACGCTATTACGGCTGTTTGAAGTGCAACATTTTTTATTTGCTAAGATAAATTCTCTGGACAGTGTGGAAATAGCTTTTAATAAGTTTTGTGAGGATGTTGTGGACGATGTTGCAAATACCGTAGATGTAAATGTAACCGATGAACTTATTCGAAATAAAGCAAACTCAATTTATCGCGATGATATGTTAATACGCGAGTTAGTATGTAAGTTTCCGACTTTTGTAATAAATGCAATTTATGAGATGATGGATGTATCTGCTAAAATTAAGCCCTATATTTTAAATTATTGATGTTTTGTAAATATGTAGAATACAATTTAAAATAAAAAAATAACCCCTATATTTTAAGCTATTGAAGTTTTGTAAATATGTCCAATAAAATAAAGATAATAAAATATGCTTTAACACAAGTTTGTTTAAAATGTTATTTAAGTAAAAACTCGATGTGGCTAAAGTCAGTCTTATTTTATACTTCTAAGTGTTTAGTATGGAGTTTCAATTTTACCACCCGTTTTCAGCTATTGTAGCTGGGCCTTGAGGGTGTGGTAAATCTTATTTTGTGGTGAATTTTTTAAAAAATATGAACAAGTTATGCGATGCAGATTTTCACAAAGTTATTTGGTTCTATGGTCAATGGCAGACTTTATATACAAGTTTACAGCAGTCTGTAGAATTCCAGCAAGGTTTACCGAATTTAGAACAATTTGAGGGTGTTAATTCAAGTTTAATTATTATCAACGATTTAATGAGAGAAGCAAATAGCTACATTATCTGTTTCAAAAATCCTAGAGATGGTGGGCAAATACGTCATCTGGCTCGTCAAATTAATCCGTCAAATTCGATCTTTGTGCGGGAGGCTTACGAAGACGCCACATCCAAACCGCATGGATATTTATTATTCGATTTAAAACAGGCTACCCCAGATTACTTAAGATACAGAACTTCAATTTTTCAAGAAGATGGCGCTTGTTACGTTTATATACTTAAAAAAGACTATAAAAGTAAATTCGCCGACAGGTTCAATCTCATTAAAGCATAATGCATCCCACACTTATCAAGAATTCAGAGTTGATACGTGCACTAACTAAGCTGGGAAATAAAGAACGCGTGGCTCTTTTAAAAACTGTACGAGATAAAGAGATACACTGTCTTTGTGAATGTGTTTACAATACGTTAAAAGGAAAAGTACCTTTAACGCAGCTTCAGAAAAAACGGCTGTCCCGGTATAAGACAACTCTTAGATGCATAGTAAAACCTAAAGAAACCACACATAAAAAACGAAAGTTGCTTGTGCAAAAAGGCGGCTCATTACTTCCACTCATTCTAACGCCGATCATCACAGGATTACTAGGGAATTTGTTTAACTAAAAAAGATGATGCTTGTACCGCCGGAACTTGAACAACGATTAACAGCTAGTGAAAGTACAGGCCCAAAAATTATATCACAACTGGATCAAGACATGCACAAGGTGTTGAACTCAAATATAAAAGATAATGATAAATGGTTGGAATATAATCAGGTGCTACAGAGATACCTTCATTTTATTGATAAAAACCGCCAACCAATCAACATCCCCTTGCATGACATATCATCACCATCGCCTTCAACAAACACGGTTACAGAAGAAAAAGTTTTGAAATCTGAAGTAAAACACGAACAACTTCCAGAAGACGAAATTCTATCGACTGTACCACAAAAATTCAGGAAAAAAGCCGAGAATTTTATTCGACGGTTAAATAAATCAGATGACATTCATGGGATACCAAAGGCGTTGTTAGTATAAAGGGTGAAATTATTCCGCAAACTAACATAGTGGATCTTTTAAACGATGCATTAAGAGAGCGAAAATCAACTAACCCTCACGGGTGGAGGCAATTTGCCGCAGCGCTTAAGGAAATCAACGTACCTCACGAGTTAATAGGTAATCCAAACCGGCGAAATATATCACACACCAGTCAACATACGAACCCCACACCGCTGTTAAAAAGACTTTCGGAGTATGACTATGATGCTGATACCGAGGCATATTCGAGTAAAGTGCCGCGTCGCGACGACAGTTTTAAACAGACTTTGACACCTTCTGGTAGTGGTAAAAACACTAGCTGGAAGCGTTTTAAATTGTAATAAATAATAAAATTGTAATAAATAATAAATTTGTAATAAAATTGTAATAGATAATTAAATAATTAAATAAAATAAAAATGGATTTAGCTGGTGTTTATTATGACCCCGCAAACCCTTCAGGGTTCGCCGGTGCACAGTCACTCGTGAGGTCAGTTAAAACATATCACACTGGCGATGCTGTAAAAGAATGGCTGCAGAAACAAGATGCTTATACTATTCATAAACCAGTTACAAAACATTTTGCTAGAAATCGGTACATCGTAAATAATGTTTTTGAATTATGGCAGGCCGATCTGTGCGACATGAGGAATCTTACCCGATATAATGACGGGGCTAATTACATCCTAACAGTTATTGATGTGTTTAGTAAAGTTGCATGGGCCAAAACGCTAAAACTCAAAACCGGTGCTTCAGTTATAAATGCATTTAAAGAAATATTCGTGGAGTGCGGTACAACCCCTGAAAATATTCAAACTGATAAAGGGAAAGAGTTTATAGCGGGCCCCGTTAAAAAAATTTTTAAAGACCATAAAATTAATTTCTTTGTAACCAACAACCCTGATGTTAAAGCCTCTATCATTGAACGATTTAATCGAACATTAAAGGTGCGAATGTTTCGATATTTCACATATGTTAATTCTTACCGTTATGTGGATGTGTTAAACGACTTACTCGAGTCGTACAATAACCGCTATCATTCAAGTATTAAAATGGCTCCTAAAAATGTCAATGAACAAAACATACTTCAAGTGTGGAATAACCTGTACAGGAAAGGGGTGGGGCCGAGAAAAACCCCTAAATTAAAACTCCATCAACATGTTAGAATTAGTAGAACTAAACACGTTTTCGAGAAAGGATATGAGAAATAATTGGAGCCTAGAGGTGTTTAAGATATTTAAAGTAATTAACCGTAGACCGCCAGTCTACAGAATTGTAGATTTGAATGGTGAGGAAATAGAAGGGACGTTTTACGAGCAAGAATTACAACCCGTCACCTTAGAAGCCAGCACCGTGTTCAAAATTGAAAAAATATTGGATAAGAAAGGCCGCGGAGCGAACAAGAAATTTTTAGTAAAGTGGTTAGGCTACAGCGATAAGTTTAACTCGTGGGTCCCAGAGTCGGATCTTAAGCAAATATGAAAAACGGAGATGAGTTTTATTTAACGCTACTTAGCAACAGTTCAATGGGTTATTACCCTAACAATACAACAACAAAATTCACTACACAACTCCCCAGGCGATTTACGTTAATAGGTGATTGGACCGTCGGTGTCGCTGAAATACATTATCCCTGCTCTTTTTTATCCGTCACCGATTCGGATAATCTTATTTATTTCCGACCTCCCACACTTGAGAATTCAAAAGGTGATCAAGACACAGAAACTTTACTTAAAAACGCATGCAAATACTTTAAAGATTCAAACCAGGAGGTTTATAATAACGGCGGATGGTGTGTTGTTCGTATTTCTGCAGGTAATTATGAACGCATAGAAGATGTTATTAATGCCATTAATAATCACGATATACTTGGAAGAATTGTAAAGTTTGAATACTACAAAGCATCTAAACGGACATCTCTCTGGATAGAACCATCAGTCACAGCTCTGGGTTGTTCGCAAAGACTTGCTCTTCAATTAGGTTATAAACCACACGTGAATTTAGTGCAAAATACTAACCCCAGCCAGCCTGCAAATATATGGGTTGGAATGCCCTCGCAAATGTTCGTTTACTGTGACCTTGTGGAACCACAATCTGTTGGAGATGTTTTATCGCCACTTATTCGCATTGTAAATATTACCGCTGATAATTATAATTACGGCTGTCATAAAAATGTTATATTTTCATCTCCGCACTATATACCCGTTATGTGTCGAGAGTTTGAGAATCTCGAAATTGATATAAGAACTGATAACGGAGAACTCATGCCATTTGAGTTTGGAACGTTGAGTTTGAAATTACACTTTAAGAAAATTCATGCATAATGGATTGTCCGTATCAACAATACTACGCTAATCAAGCAGGCAGCGGTATAGGCGCAATTTACAGAGGGGCGCCCTACCAACGCGGGCATGGTATAGGAAGTTTTCTCGGAGGAATATTTCGTAGCATACTGCCGATTTTTAAAACAGGTGCCCGAGCCGTTGGAAGGGAAGCTCTAAGAACAGGGTCCAATTTTTTGGGCGATTTTATGGAAAACAGACCGGCAAAAGAGGCCTTCCGTGATAGATTACAACAAGCTGGGGTAAATCTTAAACGAAAAGCCGATGGAAAAATTGATTCGTTAATGGAGGGGTCAGGGTATAAAAGGAGCCGACAAGCAAATGAAGCTCACTCCACATCTAGACCTGTTAAAAAAGCGTCTAGAAAGAAAAAACCGTCCTCAAAGGTTAAACATAGTGATATATTTAGTTAAATATTTTTTAAAATGGCGTTCCTACATGCTAATTCGTGTGAGTGTATTAAATCCGAGCTAGACCTGTTTGCATTACCATCAACACAAACCAGCATAGAAAATGGACAGTGGGTATTCTATAAACCTTTATCATCAATTAGTGATGACGCACCGATTGAATTTCTTGTCCCGGGAAACGGTGCCGATTACTTGGATTTAAGTCAAACCATGCTGTACATAACCGCGAAAATAGTGAAGCACGATGACTCACCGATTGCCGAAACAGATGTTGTGGCCCCCGTGAATAACTGGCTGCATTCCCTTTTTAATCAGGTTGAAATATATTTAAATCAAAAACTGATATCACCACCCAACAACACGTACGCTTATCGTGCATATATTGAAACTTTGCTAAACTACAATGCGGAGGCAAAAAACACCCATTTAACGTGTTCGCTATGGCACAACGACACACCAGGCAAAATGGATAATGTAGAAGATTTAAATAATAAAGGTTTTGTTACGAGACGCGATCTTACAGAAAAAAGCAAACAAGTTGAAATGATCGGTCATGTGCACGCCGATTTATTTAACCAAGAAAAGTTTCTTCTTAACGGTGTTGAAATGCGTGTAAAGTTTATACGTTCGCGTGATTCATTTAGTTTAATGAGTGCAGCTAATTCAACATTTAAAGTAAAAATTTCTGACGCTAGTTTACTTGTAAGAAGAATGCGAATAAACCCCAGCATTTTACTCGCGCACACTAAAACCTTGGAAACAACGTCTGCAAAATACCCCCTCACCAGGACGGATGTAAAAGTTTTAACAATTCCTTCAGGCGTGCAACGAAAATGTTTAGATAACGTGTTCTTAGGCCAGTTACCAAAACGCTGTATTATTGGCTTTGTTTCAAATAGTGGATTTAATGGCGATTACCCGAGTAACCCGTTCAATTTCCATCATCATAAAATAAACTATTTCTCGTTATTCATCGACGGCCAACAAATACCCTCTAAACCGCTACAACCCGATTTTACACAAACTGGAATGTATGTTCTACCGTATAATACTCTTTTCTCGGGGACTGGTATTCATTTTCTCAACGAAGGCAACGTTATTTCTAGATCAGATTACCCGAATGGGTATTGCCTAATGGCTTTTGATTTAACACCTGATTTATCAGCTAATATGAGCACACATTGGAATTTAGTTAAAAACGGTTCTTTGCGCATAGAAGTCGCATTTGAGGAGTCTTTAAAGTCTACGGTCAATTGTTTAGTTTATGCCGAATTTGACAACGTAATCGAAATTGACAAACATCGAAACGTGGTAGTGGATTTCAGCAGTTAAAATCACGTCGAGACTTGTTTACCCCAAAACACAAAGAATCATTAGGGGAACGAGTTTTTAAACAAGTCCGGACTTGCAGAAAGGTTGACAAACCCCCGCGACGTGGTGGTTAAAAATCTTTAGTTGCGCTTTGATCTTCGTGCAAGTATGGCCGTAATTGTTGACCTACAAGGGTTTCGTGCAGTGAACAACAGTTTCATTCCTAAAGACGTTCGAGTAATTTCGACGGATGGTTATAAAGTTGGCCACTTTCTTTTTAAGTCGCCGGACACGACGCCCCCTAAACCGCGTGACAAATTCTTCCTTGAAAATCATTACCATGGCCTTTTATGGAACAGTGGATGTATAAATTTTGAAGACTTTGAACCGATTTTAATAAATGTTTTAAAAAACTTTGAAACAATTTACGTTAAAGGCGAAGAAAAAAGGAAAATGTTGTTGTTCCTCGGGAAAAACATTGTAAACTTCGATAAAATTGACTGCCCTCCCCTAACTTCTTTAAGGAGAAGAACATTAGCCGTTCAGTGCTTACATCACCGCATCGAGTCACCTGTTTGTGCGCTTGAGAACGTTTTAATATTATCGGAGTGGCTTCGCGAAAATGAACACCCTGGAAATACAGAAAGCGTTGCAGACAATTCAGAGCCCCTGGAGTGTGCGTCGTCATGTATTTGCCTCTAATCAATTACCGAAGTTTATATCCAGACCTTGTGCGATTGTAGCAAACACAGAACCGTCTAATAAACCTGGGCAGCACTGGTGTGCTTTCTACATTGATAAAGAAGGTTACGGTGAATTCTTTCATTCGTTTGGCAGACCGCCTGAAGGTTTACATTTAAATTTTATTCGAAAAAATTCAAAGTCTTGGAGTTACAATTCTAAAATAGTGCAAGATTTTAACTCTACCGTGTGTGGTAATTACTGTTTAGTGTATTTATGTTTGAAAATGAATAATGTGCAAACCGTAGATTTCTTAAACATGTTTGACTCCAATTTAGTTAATAATGATAACTGTATTAGGTTACTATACGATTGTTATTTTGAAAAAATAGACTTGTTAAAGTTAACATTCGATTTATTTAATGTTGTAGAAACATATAATATATAATTATCAACATGTAATACGTAGACTAATAGTTTTGTTTGTTCAAATGGTAACAATAAAAAATATTTTTACAATCATCTCATGTTTTATTCTATTTTATGTTTGTTTTTACATGATTAATAATAATAATAGATGCAGTGAAATCAACTCACAATAAAATGGCTAAGCATTATTATTATTATAGTAATAATAATAATAACCATAATTAAAACAAATAGCCTGAAAATGCACAAATTAGGTGCGTTATTAAGACTAATGCACAAATTCCATACGATATTAAAATCAGAGTATGAAAATACACAAAAAAATTACAATATCAAATAACCTAAAAATACACAGTGAATATATAACAACATTTTAACTTTACATACGCACATTTAATAGAAATAGAAATATACACACGCGTAATAAGTAAGATGGAAAAAAAAAATAATTAAACACCTAAAGAACATATTTACATTTGATACCCGTATGGTACAGTATCAAAGCTCCCGTCATCAATGCGCCTACGCTTCGTGTACTGAACGCGATAAATTTTTCGTTCAGGTTTTGACATAACCTGATAGGTGGAGGTTCGAATTATTTTACGATCTGTATCGACGTAAGTTCTATCGAGATTATTTATGACCATGTTTTTTAATGTCTCGAAATTGACTTTTTTCGAGTTTTTATTATTTAAAGTTATACCTTTAACTTTGCATACAAATGCCGACTCGTTTGTATGCGGTAAGGATACTTTAAAAGCATAATTCTTGGGGCCCCCGCTTACAAACTCTACGAGTTTACTACCATGGCCGTAATCTTTTTCAATCTCGTCGGTCATATTACCCAGAAAGTCTCCGACAACAGGCGCCCATTCACCCAGTTTTTGAGTAAAAAACACAGAATCGGTATCAAAATAAATAACCCTACGACCTAGCTTCTCAAGATAGCCGTATAACTCGAGTCGTGCATGCGCTGTAGTAAATGCGGCGACCACAACGTTTATGGTTTTGAGATACGAGGGCTCTTCCTCGGGCCTCACCCAGTTCACTACAACGACATCGTCGTCTATTGTTGCAAGGGACTGGGTCTCAACTGACGGATCCGTCAATATTTTAAACAAATCATGGGGTTCTGACACAATCGTTGTCTGGCTTAAATTCTCACGCTGACCAAATTTACCCCAGAAAGAGTTTAAGCACAGTTTGGCTATGTAATGTAACCCGGGGTTGGACGCTATGTTATTTTTGTCGAGTTCAACACCCTCCTTTTCTGGATACGACGCAATATATTGGTCTTTTAACCTTCGGATGACCAAGCTTTTTTTCGTACATGGAAGACCAAGTGGGGTAAAAACTGACCCCATTTATTTTCCGTAATAAAAACATAAATAATCATTTTTTAACATTTATTCTTTCATCAGAACATAAAATAAATTATTCAGAAACAAAAATTAGCAGTATTTGAAAAAGAAAAAGAATCTATATTGTCACGTTATAAATTGTGACTAGTCTGGATTCAAACGCATCTTCGGTTAAACATAATTATATTTAAGATAAGTTACAAAAATGGCTTAAGTACTAAAAATGCACCATACAAATGGTGAGCTTACTCTAATACAGTTACTGCTGACTAGTAGGCCATGAACCCAGGGTTTGGCTTGCTGTTGTTATGCTGAGTCTTCTGATGCCGAGTCTGGACCCCAAAGGGCCCAAACCGTTAACTTGGAACTAAAGCTGGGTTGAAGAGTTTGACTGGTTGTTTCAACTGTGTTGCAATTGAGGAAGACTTCCTCTTTTATACTGATGCCAGCTCTTGTATCAGAGTTGTTAAAGATTTAACGATCCCCCCGCAAAGCAATAACTATTCCATATCTTTTAGTAGGCAATAAAAGATAAGTGGAACCACGAGGATGCAGCGTGCTTGCAGCCAGCATGATCTTTTAACATTGTTATAACATCGGACCTTGATCCTTAGTAACCAATATTCTTAATTAATTATTCTTAATTAATCCCTCACGTGACACTTCCTCTCCTTCACAGTAAGCAAGAAGCTATGATTGCTTGAAGGAAGGATCACGTCTCCTGGACTCAAGTTCCTAACATTACTGCAGTAATACACAAATAGAAGCAGTGAATATCAATACATATAGCATAGAGATACATATAAGTTGAAACTGAAAGTTTCCTATGTTAAATAAGTTTACAAAATCATAGACAAGGACACAACAAAGTTATAGTGTATTGGGACAAAAATTAGTACCTTGACCGTATATTCAAGTACTTAAGCGTGCTTAAAGCGACAACTTTAATAAAAAGAACAACTTTAGAGGTTGTGAACGCGGCTTAAGTAAAGTAAGAATATAAAGGTACTTATTTTTATCACGTATGTTGAAACGCGAGTTAAGTGTGCTACGGCTAGATGGCTAAACATATATGATTATTTGAATTTCAAACAAATAATTATTGTTAAGGGTAAGTTTACATTAAATATTGAGTATATGTACTAGATTTTTTTTCTCTTTTTTTTTTCTTATAGTATTAAGATAACATAATTAGTTTTAGGCATACGTTTTACGATCAAGTTTGTAAAAAGAAATAGTTACATATTGTTTATTCCCAGTCTGTAGGTAATGGTGTAGGAGGCTGTCTAATCTTTTGCTGAAAAGGCATTTTTAGAATATAAAAACAATGATGCGTCCATTCAGAGGGTATTATCATCATTGTCGAGAAAGAGTACTGATCATGAGTAGCCTAACCACCACCCAAAGTGTTCTTCACATCACATCCCCTCAGGATCCCTTGTTATTACCTGCTGTCCGTAAGTTCTTACAAATTTCTGCTTGTCCCAAATTTTGGGAGTAACGGAAGTCATGTAGGATTTTAGGCTTATTTTTGTGTTCTTTCTGTTTTATAGAGGTATATGAGGGAAGACGACTGGAGTCAGTTGTAGTGCAGGCTGGGTACCCCCTGACTATTGTAACGTCAATTATTGAGTCGCCTGTGGGACGCGGCCAAATTTATGTGATGATCCCTGGCGATCACTATTTCATCTACGGGATGAATGTGCCAGCGTATTTTGTCACAATCAATGTGAGCGCCGTCGCCCCGGGGTATTTCCTGGTGGAGTTCTTCTACCCTCACGAGGACGGCCATGAAGAGGGTCCTGCACCACCGTTCCCAAATCCCGCGTATCCTGCTGGACAATTGCCCTCCGTGTTGGGGGAGGACATCTGGGGCCAAGACGAGTGGAATGAGGCCGTGGAAGAGATGCTGGGGATTCCAGCCCCGCACTAGCAGGCTTTAATTTAGGTGTTGTTTTTTTTCTTAAGTATTTTTTTTAATGATGAATAAATGTTCGTAAAGATACCATACAGACTTTTATATGTTTTTCCCTTGTACCAAAAAAAAAAATTTTAGCAATGTTTGTGATCGTAAAAGGTAATAAACTACAATGTTATGCCTACTAATATTAGCTAAAACTACTGAATAATAAGTAGCAAAATTCTAACATAACTAAATAAGTGCCCATACGTTATTTGACAAGCATTTGACGTGTTCCAGTAATAAGTTTTCAAAGAAAATCAGTAAGTATAAGCATGAAGAAAGTAGTATTTTAACACAAACATGAGGTTTTTGTGCTGGAATTACTTTCCTGTGATTTTCCTTTCTTTAAAAAAAAACATACTCAATGAAAATAGTCATTATGAGAATTGTAAAAATACCCCATATTTGCGTTATGTTTATAACTAGCAAACCCTTTTCAAAGTAATTTATTCAACAACTGCCTCGCTTCTTTATTTCGCTCAAAATATCTAGTATCAATAAGAATCGTACCGCTAGCGAAATTCACAAAGAAAAGTAAATGAAACAAGTTTTTTCTTCAATTATGTATCATGACACTGGTTTGATATCAATATACGATAGTGGAATGTCCTAACATTAATTATTTATTTCCTCAAAATTCTTGGTATTATTGAAATATTTGCTTGTTATCGAAATATTTGGTTTTTGAAAAATAATACATAACACAGTCAAATTAAAGTGTTATGAAAATGTAAAGACGGGTGCTAACCGAACTTCAGGTAACAAATTTTAGTAGAGTTCGAATTATATTGGGCATTGGTGATAAGCACTTGATTAATTTCGTAAATAACGTTAAAGAAACATTTTTTAAATCGGTAAATATTCTGACTGAAGTAAGAGTTTATATTTGTTTGTCAAGGTTAATATTATGCGTAGCTGCAAAAACTAGGTTTTTAGAAATAATTTATGAAAACGGAAGTTATTGAATGGAAATTGGTTAGGTGCACTGTAACCTTCCAAGACTTCAAGGTAAGGTAATTAGGAACCCTGTTTATGAGCTAGTAAAAAAAGAACAATTTAAATTCAGTAATATTGATAAATAATGATAAATACAAACACATCATGTAACAGCGAAAGTTAACAGCGAAATTTAAGACTATCCTGTTTAACACCCGACATGATTAAACGAAAGGTCTTACTCATACTTCCGAACTTTAAATTATGTCACCAATTTAATTGATTACAACTAGGTCGAACGTCGACGTTTTGTATCATTCCCTAAAAAAATACTTTTTTTATTTTGCTATGCTGCCGGATTGAACTCCAACGATTTGTATATTTTCGGAATTAAATGTTGAAAGAAAGAAAAATACATGTAATCGTCAAACAAACATAAATAACTAGCGTCCCTATTTAAATCAATCATTGTCGACAAACTGCTATGGACCACTATTTTTGTTTTCAAGATAACTCTCGTAGTATATTTAGGTCTAAAAAAAAATTTATTCGCCTTTGCCTAGGAACGAAATTCCCAGATACGAGGGAAACCCGGCTGAATTATCTGAGTATATTAGGTCTGTAGAAGACATATTTAATCAATTTTGGCAAAGAAACGAGCCTAGTGCCTAAGAATTTACAGCAGGAGCTCATTCATAATAAAATAATTGACCACTTCTAGCTGAATTTAAACGAGAACCAGTAATTGAATTTAGTAACAGTAATTTAAAAGTTTTATTAAAAGAAATGTGTTTTGCCATAACTGCAAAAGAAAAGGCTAAAGTCTTGAAAACGTTTAACTAGTATAATAGTGAGCATTATCACCATGATTATTCTTATCTGTTATCAAGTGCTCCGCAATGTTCAAGGCATACCCCCCTGAGATAAGTAGAGTAATCTAGACAGATTACATTGTTTATTGTTTTATATTTTTACTTTGCTGAAAGTAGCAGTTATGGTTTGCGTTTAATTTTATCTGTCGTGCTACGAATGAATATGGGATTCACTAGTTCTAATGATTATTTAGTCTGTTTACCTATCAATCAATGGTATTGCTATATTGTATATGATTGTTAACCAAATTTAAATAATGAAGTAAATTTTCACATTATCAGTGTTCAGTAATCAATTCCTTTAAACATGAATTCTTATTTGAATATAAAAAATAATTGAATTATTTTTGTTGTGAACTCAAGATTTCTAAGTCGGTAAAATAGTAGTGATCAGATCAAAAAGAATCGGTCAGCTAGCTAACGGCTGAACATTTCTATCCTTGTAGAAAGTTCCAGTTTCTCTTATCCCTTACAAAACACACGCGTTTTAATACATAACTAAATAATAATTATAAATCGTATTCGCGTCTGCCTACAAATTTACATCAGGAGTCCATTTGTTATTATTCTGATAAATTTTAGTCGATAAAACATTTCTAATAAAAGGTTTTCAAATTTAATTTATGATTGTACAACTAGAATTGTATTGTCTAAGAACATTACTTCTCAGTAATTCACCCAAACTATTTTCGCGTAATAAAAATATATAATATTTGAAAATTGCTGTTGGCCCCTACTAATTATTTAATTTATATACTATACTTAAAATCAATAATTAAGTCTGAAATTTCATTAATCATTTTCAAATGCATTACGATTTCGTGTACCTACATTATGTTTGGATTTAAGCATGTCCAGTCTGTAAGAACCAAAAACCCATTTTGGCAAAAAGCTCCACATCGTCGTATTTCAAATATTGCATTAATTGCAAGTCTTCAGTCAGTTGAAAGTGTGTCACTGTTACACCAAGGTGATTGTTATTATCTGGTACGTAGATAAAGTTATCGTTATCAGGTTCTAGGTGATGTTCAAGGCTTACCCCCCTGAGATTATTGAAGAAGCAAGTATAGACTGCATTGTTTATTGTCTTGTGATTGTACTTCGCTGTAACTAGTATTTGTGCTTCGTGTTCAAATTTATTGTTGGACGTTTTATTCATTAATATGCAACTCACAATTTCTTTGAAATTATTTAATTATTTATTATTTCCTTTTATGTACCAATCAATTGTAATATTATTTGAATTTTTAACAAAATTTATTTTAATTTATTTCATAAAATAAACACATTTAACTAAATTTAAATATTCATTTGTCAAAGAAACATAAATTTTGAACTTTTAAATTGGTTTGGGAAGTTGCAGTGTTAATTTTCGCTATTGAGAAAAAAGAAATTCTTGTGATAAGAAAAATCTTGTATGGAAAATGTAAATATGGCTGTCGCCAATGAAACAAATCTGCATAAGGTAGGCATTTGTGAAATTCATAGTATGTGAATAGTATAATACGTGATTGATACTTGATTACATCCAAAGTACATATTAAATTTTTGCGATTGATTTTGAAATGATTCTTTATAATTTTTTCTGCCATCAGATTTACTTTCTAATGTATCAAATATAATTTTTAAATATGATCCAGCACCACTGAGAAGATTGTATGTACTTCTGTCTTGGTAGTGACCAATTAATTATTCGGAAGTGATTTTGATAAATCTAAATTATTAATACATTAAAGTTTGAAATGCACTTATTCTGTTTCATAGGTTCTGCTGAACAAAGAGTATCTACACAATTTTCTTGTAAAAAAAAAATTTTTTAATAATGCGATCTTTAGGTAAATATTAAAGATAGGATTTAAATTTGCGCGGAACTGTATGTTGCCAAATTTATCTAATAATTGGAAGTAAATTTTATTAAAATGTTAAGTACCTTTGATAATTTTATACTAAATTTGAGATTTATTAATTGCAAGTTTTAACAATCAATTTATAGCTGGTATTTTTGCCTATGAAGATTTTTAAAGTTACAATTCCCTAAATTCTTAAGGAAAGATTTTATTATAGCAGCAATAATTACTTTCAATAAAAAATTACAATTATCATCTGAGGGTAGGTTTTATAATTTATTGGCTCATTTTGTTCTCTGTGTTAAAATCAAGAACATCACTAAACCTAATTATTTGCACATTTTATAAATCATCTATTATATTATATTATATTCATCTTTTCATCAGAGCTTATGCAGTGACCCAGAAGTGAACTGGTGTCTGTCTAACCTGCATTTACATTAGGTTGCTAAATTTCGATGCTTACTTATTGAGTATTTCCAAGTTATCTATTTTTTCCTATTTTTTTCATTGTACAAAATTATACTTTTTAATTCACGCTGTATTTAAAATTTTTTTCTCTAATAATTAATCAATTGTCCTTTTTTATATTCTCCCCTAAAAAAATATTTATTTTCTTTTATTTTGAATTTATTTTCTGTAATTTATCGTATGTACTTCTTTATATTCTGACTTTATTTTTCCTTCGTCCTTATAGTTACTTCTTTATATGTGAATTAAAAAGGCGGTTAGCTATCTAACGACTAAACATTTTTAGCTTCTCATTTACCCCTAACTCATACATGCGCGCTTAAACAAAACTCAACTGTCGTTAGATTTCCCCTTGTCTTAAATTTTTAAAACTACCTCTTAATTTTCTTGTGGCGCCCCGGAAAACTTTCCAATACTGGAGAACAGTAATTTTAATAAAATAAACAAGAGACTAGGTGTCTAAAAAAAAATTGAAGTATACTTCCCGGCGAAAACAGGGGTTTAATAATATCTTTGACAATAATTGGAAGTAACTTACCTACGTAGGATTTCAGACAACCTCTTTGCCAAACTTGATTACAGCCTCCAAAATCAGTTCGACAGAACTCATATACAGAGAAAAATCCATTTCTCTAAAATTAATGGGACAGGAAAAGCCCTTTTAATTCTAAAGTAAGTGAAAAGATTATTTTCAGTTAAATGAGAATCAATTTTCCTGAACCCGGCGAAGCTAACCTTTGTATGACATATTCGAATGTCATATAATTATTTATTAGTATAACTTGGAATAAATTGACCTGTTATCACTAGAGAAGCTCGAAGACACGTGATAACAAAAATTCTTTCTGAGGCTAACAATATTCTTAATTCATCCGAGGGTCCAATCGGATTACTGTAGAAATTAAAATTCTTGAAATATGAGCAACCTCTTGATTAGCATCTGATGCTTTTACCTTTCTTTATTACAATAATTGACGTGAACTAGTTGTTTGATAATATAATGAGGTCTGGATTATCGGGATTGTTAGATTTAACCGATATATTTAATTGATATATTTAATTGATCATATGTTTGTAATCGTTGCTGTTGCTGATCAAAAAAAAACAAGCAGCAATTCGAATTAAAACAAATATTTCTGAAAACTCATTTAAATTTTTATTTCCCGTAACTTAAACAAATGGATACAACGACACGTAAAAATAAACTTATTGACGTAGGACTCCTGACATACTTCTGACAATATTTTGATTATGTTCTTTAATTAATCCACTGGAGCATTTCTACCGAGAACGCTTTATTGTTACTTAAAAAATGTAGCTTAGGCAACCTTTTATTCATGATTGTAAGCCGGAACGCAATATATAAACCTATTAAGTATTATACTTGCTACGTGGTTATAAGCAAATTTAGTAATTTATAAATAGTAGATTGTATTGTTAATAAAAAATTGATGAATTTGTGCTTATAAAATTTTGTAATTATGAGCAGAGTTGATAATAATTTAATAATTCCCTCCGTGCTCCATCTTTGGAGACTTTTTTTCTAGTGGAACTCCGAGCAATTGCTTTAGTGGTTAAAAAGTTAGGAAACTTATGATTCATGGTTGTTAGTGGAAAAAATACCATGTTTTTAACATTGTCATTAAAAAATTTTATATAAGAATTTGTTTCTTTAACATAATAGAACTAGAAGTAAATAAATAAAATTAATTAAATTTTGATTTTACCAATAACTTTTTTCTTTTTTGGCAATTTAATGCTTCCGTGTTCTCTTCCTTCCTGGAAAGTTCGCCTTAGCAAAATTATTTGTACTACCCGTATTATTGTTAGATGCAAAATTATTGAATATTGACACACGAGTACTAGAATGTTCATTACATATGAAGCATACTGGCCTAACATTCAATGTGCGACGGGGTCGACATTTATTGACTTGACCTTTTTTAGACGAATTTTTGGAATTGAGTGGATTACCCTGACTAGAATTGGAAGTTGTAGTAAAAGTTTTTGAATTAGTAAGCGTAACCACATTTCTAAATACTAAAAATTCCTTGCGGTTTTTCATGATACCGTGTTGAAAAAATGATCTTGTACCTTTTTTGATGGGTATGTTAACTTTCATTTTTAAACTCTGTGAACGCGTAATAGGACCACACTTTAATGTTTGTGTGCTCACTGGGAAAGACATACCAGTGTTCTCAAATTTGGAAGAAGAGGGTGTAGATACTATTTCCGAATTATTATACTGTGACAGAGTTTTTTTCATTACAAAGGGTTTGCTGGCGTTGTCTCGTTTAATACGTTTAGATCCAGACATGATACACAGGACCGATAACTAGTTTTTTACTTTCTAATTACAAAAAAGAATAAACGGCACCTCCACCACAATGTCACGTTATAAATTGTGACTAGTCTGGATTCAAACGCATCTTCGGTTAAACATAATTATATTTAAGATAAGTTACAAAAATGGCTTAAGTACTAAAAATGCACCATACAAATGGTGAGCTTACTCTAATACAGTTACTGCTGACTAGTAGGCCATGAACCCAGGGTTTGGCTTGCTGTTGTTATGCTGAGTCTTCTGATGCCGAGTCTGGACCCCAAAGGGCCCAAACCGTTAACTTGGAACTAAAGCTGGGTTGAAGAGTTTGACTGGTTGTTTCAACTGTGTTGCAATTGAGGAAGACTTCCTCTTTTATACTGATGCCAGCTCTTGTATCAGAGTTGTTAAAGATTTAACGATCCCCCCGCAAAGCAATAACTATTCCATATCTTTTAGTAGGCAATAAAAGATAAGTGGAACCACGAGGATGCAGCGTGCTTGCAGCCAGCATGATCTTTTAACATTGTTATAACATCGGACCTTGATCCTTAGTAACCAATATTCTTAATTAATTATTCTTAATTAATCCCTCACGTGACAATATAAACTCTATAAGTAGATTATGAAAACTTGTTTTCTCTCCACACCAACTAAGGAGTATTGTCGCAAGTGTTGCATATTACCTTTTTTTTTAAATGTTCCTTGCAAACAAAGTAATTGCACTTCTCGCACTTGGTCGAACATTTCTTATCGGAAGAACGCGAACAAATTTTACAGCGTCCACGTTTTCGTAAATTTTCCTCGGGACCCCAAAGTGACAAAATATTTTTTTTAACCTTTTTTTACAGACGAAAATAAATTTAAACAGGTAATACGACACTATAGCTCAAGAAAGTCAGCTAAAAAAATATTCAATGCCAAACCTATAATATTAACATATTTATACAAAAAAATCAAGCGCTGGGGTCCAATTTTACCCCGCTTGGTCATCCGAAGGTTAAGGGGTCAGTGGTACACCAAGCAGGGTAATCGCTGCATTCCTGTTTTAATTTCAAAAATGTATCTACATATTGAGCAAATAAACCTCCACTCTTGTCCGCTTTATTATACCGGACTACCTGGTATTTCCAAACCTCGTGAAATTCAAGGATGCTGTAACCTAACTCAACAGCTTTGCGGAGCTCATCTGCCACATAAGTTCCTGTGAACTTGCGTTCGTCAACTGTATGATTGCAGTCACCTTGATTCATTGCATCACCGCAACTCTTACATAATATAAACATTAATTTACCGTGCATTCGATGTGGCAGGATAGGGTGGTAAAGATTAGCCGGGGACAAGACCGTGACTTTAATGAGACCTTCAAGAGTGTCGAAAGGTATTTGCCGGCACTCGTGATCACCCACATACACTTTGGGGTGGCCTATGGGATATTTACCATATTTATTAATAAAAGGGTATAAAGAGCATACATCGAGGTAGCGGATTTCTTCATCCGGTCCTACCTCGTGGTATAATTTAACTGCATTGGTGCGTCCACCGAAAAATGCATCACGGGGATTTAAGGGGGTACTTTTCAGAACGTCATTATTTTCGACAAATTCTGCGGCTTGAGGGTTTTGTTTTAAAAAATGTTTATAATCACACTCCCACATTTCAACCAGATTATAACCGTGTGACCTAATTCGGTCAGCGCATGCCTTTGTAGCCTCGCGACGCATAAACATTTGTTCATTTTTGGCGCCCGATAATGGAGCTGTTTGATCGGGAAAGCAGCGCTCACACCCATGATAGTAACAGCCGTGGAAGTTATAAACGGTGTTTGTCGCCGCGCAATACCCATCCACTAAGAAATTCTCCCTTAACCGTACCTCACGGCCGTTACCTGCATGACTGATCTGGGTTCCGCTATCATGTGCGACCCATAACAACCATTTTATAGCAATAGCTGATTGATTATCGGCCATTCTATACCCCCCTCGTGGTATTAGGCCTATAGTGTTAGGTTTAATAAAATTACGCCTAAAAACGGTCATACAGGCACCGGCGATTGTACAAGTCTCCCTAAAGGGGTCTACTCCGTTTTGTATTAAAAAAAGCCTCCAAAAATCTAGACAGGCTGTTCTTAAAATCTGAACATCCATTGTGCAATACTGAACCAGATCGCGTTGCATGTCAAATACCGTGTTTTTTTCTAATTCAGTATTGTACCAGTTTAAAAACGTGTCTCGATCTTTGGAGGACATTTCATCGGGGCAATAATACTGAACAGCAGGAAGTGGGCCTACATAATGTTGGTTACCAATAGTGTTGAATAGAAAGGGAAAATAACCTTTAGCACCAGGAAATTTAAAAGTCCCTGGTAGTTTAGAGAGGGACATGGTCATGAAATTCAACGAGTCTATAAATTTAATGTTATCGCAGGTGATGGACATAATTTTTGTGCCTGTGGAAATAATTTTAGGTGTCCATCTTGCCTGATTTTTAACCAATTCACCTAGCACAAAGACCCCGTCATACCCCTTCATATTATGGGCTATGGCCGTAACGCTAGAACCGCGGCTCGCTAATCGAGCTACATACTCTAAAAAATTTTGGACTGGGGAATCCCTAAAAATATGTTCACGTGTACCACACATTGCGCATGCTCGGCTAATGTCGCGTTGTCTATGCAGGCTTTGCAAACGTTTTGTGCTACACACAAATTGGGTTGATGTAAAAATGTATTAGCACGCCCTTCAACAAGATCCTCTTGCCTACTTTCAAAGTCATAGAATATGAATATAAAATTCGCGTCCATAACCTTTTTATTCATAGGTTTGCCTATCATGTGACAAAGGTGTCTAATCGGTTGAATTTTTTGACATGTTATACACCGTTTGTATCCGCATTGATGAGGGTTTTTAGCATCTACCCACACACTAATTAAACAATTCATACATCTCTGCAACGATCTACATAACGTTTTAGTGTGCTCGGCAAAACCTGTAGGTAAGGAAATACGGTCCACCTGGAGATGCATGGTATCCCGTGCAAAGAAGGAAGCATTGCTCTGTAAAATCTTCTCCAGCGTGGCCAATATTACGGTTGAAGACAGCTGATCGACCCTACGAAACGAGAACCCCACGGGCTTTTCTGCGAAGTTTTCGTTGCGCAATATCATCCCTATTCGGTCGGACGGCATTGACCCCTTTGTAACATGCCCAATAATTTCATCGAAGGCACTCTGTAAATAATATCGAATTATTATCGAGCTGTTACGGTTTATTAATTAATATAAAAAAAATCGGGTCTAAAAACGTGCAAACCATTCTTTACATTACAAATTCTAAATAAAAAGGTTTAAACCCTTACCTGAAGCCATAAAATCGGGTTTTCACACTCCTCCACGTCATTAAACTTGAACGCAAGTGTTTTAGCAATGGCATTGAATTTTTTAATGGATTTTTCACCCTCGGAAAAGATGGTGAAATATTTGGGTTTGTTGTACACTTCGATCTAAAAAATCATAAAAAATACTTTTAGTTTAGGCGCTAGTATAAAAGTTTTAAATTTTGGAATAAGTTATAAAAGCGTTCTGATGCTTAATTTTATTCGTAAATACATGAAATTAAAGTAATTTTTGAAATTTTCAACTCACCGTTCCACCATATTGTGTGGCACCCATTTTAGACGGTTGGGGTCTTGAAGATGAGACTCCTCCAGCACGTGGTATGGCTACTTTTACAGCTGCACGCTGCATAACGCCTTTAAGGGGCCCACTGCGTGATGATAATGACTCACCAGCATCTCGTGGTGCCACGTTTTTTACAGATGGACGCTGTAACAGTTAATTATTTTATGAAATAGAACGTTGCCCTTGGCCAGAAACATAATTTTTAAAAACTTGATGTAAAAAATACACAATAAAATTTAGTTTTATTAAAGAATAAAATATTAATACTCACAGGAAGCGTAACCTCAACCGGCACCGCTTTGGAGCCCGAAGGAACCCCCTCAGGAAAGGCACGCCATGGCTGCAAGCTTTCTTCAACACGTGGTGAAGCGATTTTTACAGATGGGCCCTGCAGGCCACCTTTAAGGGGTCCACGGTGTGATGATGACTCATCAGCGTCTCGTGGTGCCACGTTTTTCACAGACGGATGCTGTAACAGCTATTATTTTATTATTTTACGGCCTTAATACTTGTTTTCCAGTTTTGCAATTGTGATAATAACCGATATAACTTATTATTATTAATATTACGACATTTTTACATACCTGATGGCTGGCTGAAGATGGCGCACTCTGAACTCCACGTATTTGTGTGACGAAAGCCGAAAGCGTTTCAAATAACGGCACATCCGCGTCGCTAATTACTTCACCAAGCACTGATGTTCTATAATTAAGCATATCAAATGCTATCAAGATTTCCAGACTGTTTTGTGGGCCACCGTTGCGAACCCAATTTAAAATATCACTCACACTGGCAAGTTGAGACATTTTAACGCAGTTTAAAACAAAATTTGACTTTTTAGATAAGGCGCAAAATAAAATATGCTTTGAACACAAAGTTTCAAGAGCAAAGAGAACCTCTAGGTGGATGTGTAAGAATATATAGATTCAATTCGTAAGTCATCGAGAAACCACCGAGGGTGGCGTCATTGTTTTCGTGAAAAACTTGTGTAGAAGGGTTAAAATAATATTGTACGAACGGCAACAACTTTCTAAAATTCCAAATCTATTACCATCGATCCATGCCTTTGTCTATTAGACAGATTAAAAATTCCTTTAAGATATTTAAGACCTACTTCAAAATTTCTATTTTAATTACTCTTTCCATCTCTGTTAAAATGTCTGTTATCTCACTCTTACTCATTGAAGGTTCGAAGATGACGTCATGTTTTTTAAACTGTTAAACACGTCTCGACCTGCTGTTTTGTATTTCATGTTTCCACGAAAAAAAAGGGGCGTAACCTTGAATCAAACCCGCGGATCGATCAAAATTAATTAGATCAATAAACATTAATACACACGTATCAATTAAATTAATCAGGTCAATCATCATCACACACACACACACACACACGTGTCAATTAAATTAATCAGGTCAATCAAGATTAGATCAATAAAAATTAATTAGATCACGTATCAATTAAATTAATCAGGTCAATCACACACATACACACGTGTCAATTAAATTAATCCAGCCGATCAAAGTCATAAATTGCACAAATTAATTAGATCAATCAATCAAAACACGCATCAAAGTGCAAAATTAACACCGAATTACGCTAAAAGTGGGCGTAACCCTCAATTAATCAGAGATTATCCGCCGATTAAGGTCATTGACCCCGCGAATTGATGACTCAGAGCTCGCCCCCTTCTACTATGGTGCTAGAATCGGTGGCACCTTGGTCTCATATTGATGCAACTATAGTGAAGCCGGCATTATGAGTTTCACGGACCATCGCGATCGCCCTGAACATGCGAACAATGTCCGCTGCTGATGCCGACGATCTACAGAATGTGTACGCAACTGATTGCTTCCACTTTCTGCAAATACCTTTCAATATCCTCACCGTAACATGGTTCGCAATATCATTATGCCGGTGTAACCCGTCATCCACAAAACTTTCAACCAAATCCTTGCTTTTTGAATAATCAAAATGTGCCATCTCATCAAACATAAGCACACAAAGTCTGATTTTGGAAACTGGGTTTGCAGATGCCGGGTTTAAAACAAACATCCTGCAGTACTGCGCGCACCGTTTGTGGACTGGGCAGAGATAAAAGTTTGCTTAAAAATGTATACGCCTTTGGGCTTTGTTTATATACAGAGACCGCCAAAACTTTATCATCTACTGTAAATATTTTACCTTGGTCGCTTCTAGATGAATTTAATAATTGAGACTTAAAAAATTTCGTTATTATCGGATCCAGTTGTGTCGTTTCTAAAAAATCTAACTTACGACTAGTAAGCAATTTTTGGAATTCCTTTATCCGCATTTTCAGACTAGCATTGTTTTTCCTGCACTTTGAATGTCTCTTGTGCAGCTTTGTTATATGGTAATATAATGTCTTTTTTTCTGGGCGTCTAATTCTTGGGAGACATTTTCCCCTATCAATCCCAATATAGAGCCTGAAATACATTATGTCACTGTAGAACATAAATTCTTTGTGTACTCAATAAATATATATAAATGATACAACAAAGGTTTAAAATAAAATAAACATATGAAAAATTAGAACATGTTCACGTAGAGGGAAGCATGCTCAATTTCGAAATGGCAGCATACAATATAATGTATATAATACTATAATTATATAATATAATAATATAAACAAATTATTCAAAAAATCGTTGTCGTTCTATACTCCATATTTAATTAATACGCTGTTTTGGCCCATAAGGTCACTTTTGAACGCGGAAGGCATTCCAATTCCGGCAACCATACACCTTCCGTTACTGAACAATCGTAATTGGCCATCTTTAACCAGCATGATTACATTCACATGCGTTTATAAACGGTTGCCCAACAATAATGGGGACCTGCTGTACTTCGTTTGGCACAATCAGAATTTCAACATTACGGGTAACTAAATCGACTGTAATGTCAAGCCGAACCTCCCCAACGCTTTGAATTGCGCCCCACCGTAGCTGGTAATAAACGTGGAGCTTGGAGACTGTTTTAAATTTAGGTCAAGTGCTTGAAAGTTTGTCATTATAATTGCCCCACTTCCGGTGTACACGTAATCTCGCACCGGAATCGAGTTGATCTGACAATCTGTGAAATAGCAAGCATGCGAGATGTGACGTATCTTGGAGCCCTTGGAGAGGAGGGCTAAACTTGACGTTTGGGCGTTTTCCATCCAAGACTCGTTTTTGACATGAATCGGAGGTGTGACCAAGGCGATGACATTTTTCGCATTCTCTTCGTGGCTTCGGACATTTGGTCGAAATGTGTTCCCTCTGAGAGATTTACGGATTTTATATCCTTTGCCCCAATCAACAAAATTACTTTGAAGTTGTCCCCAAGTTGAGACTTGAAAGGATGTAAATCAAGATATTTATATAAGTTGTCATGTATGTTCTAGATAAGTAATATTTCAACCGTTACCTGTCTTCCAATTCCTTAAATAAATGATTAATTTTCTAAATGCAGATGAAGAAATATAACCTAAAAATGTAGCATGTGCAATTCAACACAAACTAGAAAATATAGTTCGTCGGTAAACCAGAATACTGAAACACGGAAACGCATAGAACTTCGATAAGTGTCATGGATGCTATTAGCCCCTGTACACCCCAGTGGAATGGTGTCCCCAAACTTTGTGCTGTGCAGTGGCAGGCCGCAGTTTCACCGTGGTGACCCAAACCCTTCTAGTTGCATTTTCTACATTGTTACCACCAACCGCCGACAAATGCTATGTCAAGAAACAGCGTTTATACCGTAACAGTATGTGAATCAGTTATGATTTTGAAAGGACGGTCGATATTGCTCAGCCAAGTAATAATATGGTGGAAAGAGAAAACAGCGTCTGTTTCTCTCTTTCACACTTTTTATCTAAACTGGGTAGCGTACGGAAAATAAATTATACTATAACATAATAATGGGAATTCGTTTTGCTAATATTTGATACAGTTTAATCCTTTGGATCACAGTTTCCACATGAATGAGCATTTTGCAATTCTTTTTGTTAAAACTTCCTCCTCTGCTGTCAGTTTGCATCTTCCGACAAGAACGGTGGTATCAACAACTTACATTTAAAGTGGTCACACACCTCTTGTATTGTGAGACCTCTATCTACCATCAGTACATCGCCTTCTATAAGAAAATTATCGAGTCCGCTTCATTTGAATAATTGTAGATCACAGATAGAACCTTCAATTCCCTCACTACTATAAATTATGGCACCTCTTGTCGACATCCCTACCAAGAATTTCACGGAATTGTAGTGTTTGTATGTGGAGAATGTATTTCCCTGCCTTTGAAATTTTTTTGACATTTGAATTTTGATTTCGGTGGCATCCATAACTATGGGGACTTTTTCGTCCAAAGCTCGAATACAAGCAGGTATGTTATGCCTTTCCATATTTCTCGCTTCTTGGTTAAGGGGACCTCGTAACCACAACACTGCATATATATTAATTGTATCTATGTGTGACAAATGATAGATACACGACATACACTGTAGAAGATTGATAATTCTTTTACAGTATATCCCCTTTTCAAACGAATCAGTGTTAGGACATAATTTATCTTTATCGTCTTTATGGGAGTTTTGTTTCTTTTGGTGTACTTTAATTTCGGCATAATTGTTGGATCCAAAAATAAGTACAATGCCTCAAAGTGTGGCACTGTCAAACCAGTGAAGTATTTAAAATGAATGCTTTTCGACATCGTTTAAAATAAAAATTGCTTTTCTTCAAATTAATTTACTTCCATGGCCAGCATTACTTTGAAACAGATTTCGGGAAATTGTTTGTGTAGATTTATCTTCCGTTACAGTATTTAACAATTTGCTGCAACTATGATCACCAGAAGTAGCTACCCTTTCACAATTTTCTACAGAAGATAGTGTTTCAGCATACTCATCTTTGTTATGTACTAATTCTACCACTGAGGCAACCTCTAAATGCTCCCCAGTAACTTTATAAAATGGTTGTGGTTCTCTTTGATTATTGGTCAAATGGTTTTCACACACATAATATGTTGCTGTGATTCATAAGGTGACATCAATAAAAGGAAACTATTTAAATCTACGTTTTATAAAACTGAGTAAATGAGAAGTTTATAAATGTTGTTGGGACTTGTGACACCGCCATACAAATTCATGCAGATAGGAGGAAAAGAGATATCGACACGTGTGCCGAGTTTGTGCTTTGCCCACATCCACATATTGTCCACATTTTCTATATGGATGGTTCTGTCTTCCGGATCCACTAAATGATCCTGGTGAATTATCACCTGATGCTCGTACACTCTCCTCCCTATCTGCGGAGTATTATGGTATGCCCTCCAACCGTCGGACATGATGATGGTCCCTGGCAATATGTACTGCTGGATGACCGCGAATAATGTCGCCTTCGTTCTATCCGGAATTTCAACCAAAAAGCAGGCCCCAGAGCCTCGTTCAATCCCCCCCCAACACCCAGTGGCCTTCTCTCCACATCCCACGATGATGCTTGCGTTGAAAGAACTTGGACTCGTCGATCTCCACCACCTTCGATGTGCCGTCTTCATGACGGCTGGATAGTCAATGAGATATTGCTGCATACATCCTTGCAGAGAGAGGACCAATCTACAGTTGTATGCGACGCTATCTTGCCAAATGTAGCTTTATGGGAAGGAAGATCCTGCACCAGCAGTACACAGGGTCAATAATTTGTTCGCACCTCAAATGGCTACCCTCGAAAAAGGAGCCGGATCGTAGTGACGTCGTTCTACCACACCGTCTGCATTTCCATTGGTAACCATCCACTATTTGTGCACGTCTCACAAAAGAACAGAGAATGTTACAGTCGGCGCACTCACATTTTTAATTAATCGCCGCACAGCCAACCACGTTATAATATAAATTGGAAAGCGAATTGTAGTAAAAACCAATTTTCTAAAAGACTTGCATCATTATTCAAGATACAATCTGCACGGGTGCAGCTGGACCTCGTTGAACGGTCATGGTTATCATTAAAACTACCCTACAGTATAATTCAGAAGAAAAATATTCATGTATAAATAACACCCCACGTGACGTAGCAGGATCCTTTTATTTGGGGGACCCATTATGGCCCTATACAAAATGTCAGGATGATCTACCTACATTGATTAAACCTTCATTTTTTACATTACAGGGTTTAATCAGGGTAGTGTAAGAGAGGGTTGGTTTTGCAAAATTTAGGGTCAAATTTTAATTTTCGTATGATATCTAACAAATTTGGATATTTTAAATTTCCGAAACAGGGTGAAATTTAGTTCCGAAAATAAATAACTGTTGTCTAATTTAACTGATTTTGTATTTCTTGTGGTTTCCGATATACCCATAGTGACCTGAATTTTAGACCCTGTATACTGTTTTTATATATTTTCCTTTTCGGTGCAGGTAACAATAAATTGCGGATTACAACAATTTTACTTTGTATGAAAATTGTAATTGTTCCTTTAACTGGTTCTCAAGTTTATTACACAAGGATGTCGATCTTCTATGTCTGCTTGGAAGTTTGAATTATGACTATTTATGATCCTCAGATCTCGTATTTATTTAGATAAAAATGTAAAACTGCTGGTAGCAAGTTCCCAGGCTTCTTGGGGCGGTTTGACAAAAGGTTGTTTACCGTTGTAAAAATTACAAGTCAAGTAGTTTTATTAATATCAGTAGTTTGCACACCTTTCAAGAGTATGTTGTATCTAACCAAGATTTTCTATTTTGTAAATATAAAAAATGAGTGCCATTTCAAACATGGAAATGCTTCCAATACCTCTGCGATAGGGTTATTATTATAAAGTATCTGTCTGTGGGATACCGTTCGCATCATCGGTTATCAATAACATCTTCATCTATGACATCGTTTAAACATTGATTGCGAATGTCCTGCATGTGATTTTCCAGAGTGTGTTCATTTTTTCCTTCAAATTGCACCACATTAGAAAGACGTTGCTTTTTTTCTATTGTTACGGGGGTATTTTTATTTGCTGCTTTACGCACAGATGTGTGTTTTCTTCGCATTTCATCTACTATCTCATTGCTTTTTGGTTTCTGTCTTTTAGATTTAAATTTTGTAACCAGATATTTGTGCCAGGATTCCTTAAAAAATGTTTGTATTATTTAGATAAAATTTTATAAAAGTAGAATTAATGCTACAAGATCCTATTACATACTGTGCTATTACTTACATATGGTCTCAGGTTTACAGTCATAGAAATAGTTGTGTCCGATAATTTAGGAAATTTGTAGGACTAGTAACGCACAGACATCATTGTATTCTCTCGGACTAGGATACCATCATCATAAACTTTAGGACGCTTCACAGTTTTTGTTGCGACTTCAATTTGTTTTTCAGGAAAACCACAAACATTTTCAATGGCAGGAAAAGGAAACCTTTCTAGAGAATCTCCTGGTAGTTCAGATTAGCGTCAAATAAAAGTGATTTAAGTGCAATAACAATATTGCAATGTACACAAATAAGAGAAATTGTAGAAATTATGCACAATTATTAGCATATATAATTTGGGAGTTAACCCCTGTTATATTCATCATGGTATAAAAAATGACCATCGGCCATCTTCTGGTACTTCTAGTTGCATCATAAGTTGCACTTAATTTGTCTAGATTGCCAGTAGATATAAAATGGGGCTTGAAAAACAGGTCTCTTATGGAAATTAGCATGTGTTTTAGATTTGTACATCAGGACTATTTTGTCGTATGTATCGTGTGTGTAAGAGTGAGAAATTGTGAGCGTGTTAGAGAGAGCTAGCTAGATAGATAAGGCATTGTGTGTATTTACGGTTGCCTAATCGTCGGTTTGGTTAGGTAAGTAAGATAGGTGTAGCTAGATAGGTAAAAAGAGATATCTCGAGAGAGCGAGATAGAGACGGTTCCGCGTTCATCCGCTAGCGCTCTGCCTGGACGGTGTGCAGGTGTTATCAGGTATCAGCTAGGAGCTATGATCTATGACTGTGTGCAGCTGTTATCAGCTATCAGCTAGGATCTACGATCTATCCCCCAGATGGTTAGACGGTGCATAGTAACAGCATTTTAAGAGTTGAACGTCCGCGTGGTGAGGCGATGGGTACTAAAAATGGAAACAGCTTGCGTAGGAGCGTGATCTTTGACCTTGTTATGAGCGAGTTTGCAGATATCGTTGGGATAAAAATAAGAATTAGGAGCGTGATAATGAAATAAAACGACTTATTTAAGAATAATGTTTGTTTTATAATTATATTTATTAATAGATATAAAGTATATTTAAACAACTAAGAACAAATACATTAAACATAATACTTCATCGTTTCGACTAAACCGTCCAGTGGATCTTCTTGAATCTTACAATTGCCCCAAGGTAGCGTAGATACCCCATCTTGAAGAATGCATCTCTTGTCATCTAATGGATCTAAAGCTTTCTTTTTTATTTTTAAACTGAATACCTTATGTTTTTTAGATCGTATCGTATTATTCGTGGCGTAAATAACGTAACCTTTAAAAAGTGAATTATGATATGATTTAAAATTTATTCTTTTCTTTAAAGCTGTTTTTCCCACACCCTTTGCTTTTAATGTGGGTTTTTCACCATCAACCTTGAAAGCGTACATTTTAGATCGGAGACCGATAAATTCTTTAAGAATCTTGGCCTTCAATTCATCTTTAAATTTTCCTATTACCTTTTTGTTTGCACGTTGAATACCATAATCGTTATTTAAAGGATAATCAGAGGTATCAAAGAAGCCCTTGGAACCCTTAACTGATTCTTTTTTAACAACTTCATAGATGTTTTCTGTAAAGGAATATATAAACGAATCTGTATCCGTATACATTAATTTAGGGTTTTCAAACTGATTTTTAATAAATTCATAGTGAAAAGAGTACATTAACAATTTGGAGAGATCTAGAATAGTCATTCCTAAATATACGGGCTTGTTGTACTTTAATATTGTTTTATTTAATTCAACTGCAACGAGATTTTCTTTAAAAATTGTAAAAGATCGAAAGTTTGGTTTTGCAATTAATTTTTGGGTTTGTTTCCAAGATGTTGAAAGCTTAATTATCCTATGGTTGCGAATATTCTCCATAGTTTTACCGAACACGGCGTTATTCATAAGCTTAAAGAAGTCCTTTTCAGAATCATTGGTAGCTTTAGATCTCATTTCAGTGTTTAAATCAATGTATTGTTTTAACCAATTTTTTTGTTCAAACTTTAAAATTCTATGTATTTTTTCTAATTTTAATCCGTGCTGAAGGCACTGAAATAAATTTCTAACATGTATAACATATTTTTGTTTATCATAATTGGTAGCCATTAATTTTGTGTACTTAGAACCGGGAGGCATTCTATGTTCAGGACAAAAAGGTAAATCTTTGTGCATCTCATGTAACTCCTCTGGATATTTTAAATCTACTTCTAACATAAATGATGTTTCTTTATCTTTTGCATCATCGCCAAATAAATAATGCATGCAGAAAGAATCAGTGTAATCAGAATACGGCACGGGATGTTCACAAGTAAATTGTTTCAATTTTAATTCAATATAACTTATTATATCCTCGTTTAACCATTCGAAACCTTTATACGGTAAAGGTTGACTCATTGCATATCCATAAAGGTTATTTGCATCAACATAAAATAAATAATTTAAAGGTTGAGAAGGTGTAAAGTTTTTCATATATTCGTTGTTTGCTTTCATGTATCGGTGTGAGCATTGAGTTAATCCTCCTCGTATACCCTTTTCAATGAATAAAATTTTATCATTATCCGTTAAAAGTTCCAATGTAATGTTAGTTTTTTTGAGAGCAGCGTTCCACGCCAAAGATGGACCCGTATAAAAATGTACGGGGTCCAAATCGTAAATATTAAGACATAAATTTCTAAATTGTTCAAAAATATCACATAAAATTAGCACATCACATTTAAGATAAACATCGCTATATTCACCTAAATTTTTAATTTTGAATGTTTCCCAAACCGTTCGTGCATGAAAATAGTCAATATCAGAAATATCTTTCTCTGTTAGCTTATTATAAAATTTAGATTTTGGTGGTAATTCTTTTTCTTTCAATTTTTCCCAAGCATTCAAGTAATCATAACATAAAACCCCTTTACGTTTCATTAATTGAAAGTTTTCATTGAATTCGTCCTTGGTATATTTAAACATATCATCAGTTAAATTTTTTGCTAGTTTATCTAAACTTTGTCCCATAAAGCGAAAAGAATCGATAAATCTCCAAATGTAGTTTCCGCATTTTTTTGAAACCGAAATATAATTTTCCATTGTAATAGGTAATAATGTGATAGGTTGTGTGTCAAAGTCTAATTCCATTATAATAAAGTGCATATCGTAACCGGATAAATTATGAGTAAGTATGGGAATATAGTTGCCAACTTTATAATTTAAATTACATGCTTGACAAAGGGCATAGCGAAACCTTCCCGAATAATGATCGTGGTCACGACACTTGATAATAGTATCATTATTAAAAGTACGTAGGCAATATTTACAAGCTAAGGTATCATTAAAAGTTTGTTGCTCGTCTAAACTTAAGGGGTGCATGGGTTCTATAAACTTTAATCTTTCTTCAATGATCCTCGTTTCCTTACGTAATTGATTTACAAACCATTTCTGAGGATTCGGGCCACGATATGATTCGTAATGTGACAACGAATTGTCTATAGAACACACCACCTGATAGGCTACAGAATAAGGAACATGTTTTTGATACGGTTTCGTATAAGATTCTTGAAATGCATTGTTATTATCATCATCATCTCCATTAGTCTCATAGTCATCTATAGGTTCTACAAGACATTCAAAATCTGCATAAATAACTACAGGGTGTCGTAAATTATATTGAAAATTTTTAAAAGAGAGCTCCGTTTCTTCAAATTCGGGTAACGTTACCTTAACAGGATCCACCCTTGCACAATCTTGTAGATGATTTTCTAAGCGTTGTTTTGATGTAAAATGATTTAAACATCTATCACATATAAAGTGAGATTCCTTATGTTTAGATATTTGTGATCCACACAACCGGGAAAGATTCTTGATCCAACAGTAATGACTGTTTTTACTTTTTTCCGTTAGATAAAGAAGGTTAATGTGATTCTCCTTGATCTGTTTGGTGTGATATAAAGGTCCCACGATAGCATCTTTTCGTAAACCATATACGTTGATGGAGATAGTTGGGTTTAGTCGTTCAAATTTAAAAATGTCCCTAATTTTAACTGGGAAAGTAAGGTTTCCCAGGTTAAAAATTTCACCAAAATTGCTAGGATACGAAGACGGTCTATGAGGATTTTGATAAGCTGGATACAAAGCCGATAACAAGGCGTATATAAAGCATTTGTCATCTACATTTTTTACGTTGATTACAGCTCTTTTCGCTATTATAGCAGGTGGAAGCTTAATATATTTTGATCCTCGCATAGGTTGATATTTACTGATGTTAACAGCTAAATTTACTATTCTTTCGAGAACCCAACCGCTCCCTTCCATTTCAAATTCATCCATCTACACATAATGTACAAATTCAATTCAATTTACTGAAAATTATTTAAAACAAATGAGCATACCTGTGTCAATACGTTGTCTTTTATATCATGAAATATATCGCGAATATCGGTAGAATTGAGAACCTCATAATTTTTAGTTGAGAAATACTTTCTGGCACGTACTTCAGGATCTTGAGGTTTAACATAATCTCCGCACAAAACAACATTTACTTTTATTGCAGGCATTCTCTGTATAAGGGCAGCCCTTAATCGTTGCTCAAAAATTTCATACGCTACATCAAAAAATTCTCGAGGTTCCTCGATTGTGTTATTGATAATAACACCGGTTTTTATCCTGTGCTTAAAAGCAGATGAAACCTATTTAAAAAATAACTTAGTAAATGAAGTGAAGTAAAATAATTGTATATTTACCGCTTGCCATTCAACTTTTGAGATTTCTGCACTTTGAAGACCAGAACCGCTCTTTAATTTATTTCTAATGGTTGTTTGTAAAGTTTTCAGCTGTGCTAACAGATTTTCTAAATGTCTTTTTTCACCTACAGTGCTGTTATTAGGCTCTCGACAATTTTGTATAGCTTTAGACAAAATTCTGATGTTTGTTTCATTTAATTTTAACACTTTAAAAAATTCATCGAGAGTTCTACATATCTTGAAATTTTCAAGTGCAAGAGCCACTAAACGTTCCATTTTATAGCTTGCGTTGTTTTCAATAGCGCTGGTAAAACTGACACTTATTCCTTGATCAATTTTTGGTTTATATCTATTTTTATTATCATTACATTGCTTAAATGATAGTATATAAGTTGAAACTGTAGCTCACTATTATATTTCAAAAAAAATGTCAAGAACAATAGAACGAAGACTACAACAACAAAAAATTCCAAACGTTCTTAGAAAACTTAGAGAACCACTCCAAAAAGGTGAAGATACGACTGTGTTAGATCAAGAAAAATGTATTGCAACATCACAACGAGAATTACAAAAAATTTCTGTTCGAAAAGCAGAAACTACAATTATGCTAGATCATGAAAGACGTACTGGTAATTTATATACTAAAGTAGGAAGATGCAGCAAATGTAACATGACATTCTATTCAATAACTCAAGATTTTAATAATGTGAAAAGTTTAAAATGTGTTAATTGTACAAACAAAAACTATAGTAAAATAGCAACAACAACTTATAAACCCTTCGAGTCGTTTTTGGGTGGTTCTTCTAGAACCTACAAAGAAAAATCTTCGAAATGGAAAGCAATTTGTACTATTAATGATAAATAAATCTGTAATATAAATATTGTAAATCAAATAAAACAAGATTTACTGTACATTTCTTTTATTTATTTATTTATTTATTTATTTATTGGTTATTTTATATATTAAATTATAAAGCGTTTTTTCTAAGAAAACGCACCAACGACGTTGCGTTACCCTTATTTATTTTGTGCGCACCATCATACACCATTACTAGTTCATCTCGCATGTCATTTAACATGACAATGCGATCGTCTTTTAGCAACTCGAATCTTTTAGGTAGGTAGACAAGACTGTCCTCCAACTCCACGACTACGGCTCGCTTCTGAAATTTTGTCTTGATAACCCTAACATCCAAAAACTCGTAGGGTTTTCCAACTTCAAGGTCGACCATCTTGGTTACCGGTTTCTGGGTTAACGTTCCCACATCGTTGATAAATGACAGGTTGTCTTCCCTTGCATCTTTGTAGTTGCTGCTGCCGGCCTTAGCTTCTACTTCAGGACGCACTTCAAGAATATCGTTTTGACTTTGACTAGTCATTTTAGTTGTTTGTAGGTAGTATAATGTTCAGAGGAAAGAACGGCTGATAACTGTATGTTAGAGTCGCGGTCGCGCATATTTATACTCGTTTCTACGTTTTATCTCTTGAACTTTTACCAACATTGCACATGTTGTTTTGATATCATTTTTTACTCTACAGAAGTTTTCTAAAATACATTGAATAAAAACAAAAAAATATCCATACTTTTAATATGTTATACCTGCACGACATTTTTCCAAACAATTGTCTCTATAGGTATCACACATATCACCACAAATTGATCGGTCGGCAGGAAAACGTTTATCGCAAGCTGTATAACAATTTTCTAGATTATTAGAATTTTTTTGATCAGACTCGTTCTTGATTTTAGCTTTCAAGTCATCAATCTCCATTCTTAAACCTACATTTTGAGACAAACAATTAGCTAAATTTGCTCTTTCAGTTATCAAATTTGTTGTACAATCGTAGTTATCGGTGTTTGCTTCCAATAGTTTACCATCACATTCTACCCATCTGCTCTTATAATTATCGTTTTCAAAAAGAGTGGAATTTTTCAAATCTGAGCTTCCATCCAAAGTAAGGGAAACAGGTTGATGCTGTTTTGAATTTTTATACATTTGCATGTGAAATCCTCGGCTAGATAATGGAGTCCATTGGGCGGAAACCATATGGGTATGGTTTAAATGATGGTATAGATTATGCGAACCATTCAAATAATAACTAGCATTTAAAACCAATTCTTGCGCGTTTAAACACGGAAAGAATAAAATTGTAAAAACAATAAATACAATCATTGTGATGCTCTGACACTGGTGAACTGAAATAAACTAATCTATTGAAGCCCTTTTATTTCAAAAAAAACGTTAATTCAGCAAAATTTGATCTTTTAATCTTAAATTTATGAATTTTTAAATTTTGTAACAATATATAATAAATATTTTAACTATAGGAAACTGGAGCTTGTAAATCATGTATTAACTGCGATAATATTCGTGTCTACGTGACCTCTTATGTCCCGTGTTGACCTTATTGACGATCAGAATAAAAGTTTGGCTGATGCAATAAATTTCCATGTTGCACCGTTTTTGAAACTTTGTATGTGACCTCTTGAGTCTCGTGTTGACCTTATTGACGATCAGAATTAAAGTTTGGCTGATGCAATAAATTTGCATGTTGCATCGTTTTGAAACTTTGTCTTATGTTGTTTTTGTTTGATAACGGCGATTTTTTCGTAAAGATTTTATGTTGTAATAAATATACAGGGTATACAATATAAAATATTTCTATTATAAATTTCTGCTACCCTTGTTACCTAAATTTAAGTTATCTTCGGGTGAAATCGATATTTTACGGATACATTTGGAGAAAATATAAAGACCCTTGAAGGTGTATTGCTTTCATAACGAGTAAAAATGTGTACACAAACGGAACGAATTAGCGATGCTTGTTCATCTTCTATCAACCCAGTTTCATTGATAGAATTAAAACGTGATGAATCACATCCTGTGTTAAAAGCATATAATCAAGATTTTAAAGAAATAAAAAAAATTCAAGATAGTGATCATGTTAACTCAGTCGCTTATTATGAGTTTAAAGGAAAAATCTTGGCTAAAACACCGGAAAATGAATTCGTTTACTTCAGAAGAGAAGATATATTTCCTATCAACGTGAAAGATATAATCCTAATTTATAGAGGTTTGCAAAAATTTGGAGTGGAAAATACTGAATTAGATGTTTTAGAATTTGCTAAAATGAAACGAAAAATTCGTAGCAATGAAACTATTTGTGAAAATAAAAAAAGGCGATTAACACATTAGCAGTAAACATGATAAACATGTGCTTATCTGTTTAATAACAGCGAGTTTAGTACTATATAACCGCTGCAATTTTGTTATTTAAATATAAAATTATTCAATATCTACACCAACCAAGATGACTAGTAACGAAGTTAACAACGCTTATAAAGAAAAGTTCATGCAGACGATTGTGCCAGGAAAAGGGGTACAACCCTTATTTCTGCAGAATCTCTGCATGTTAACTATCTGCATAAAGTGGACTCCCGACCAAACGAACGACGACTCTGTTGGGTTACCTCTTCCGATGAAGCGCAAGATCCGAACTGAATGGCGTGACATCCAGACCAGGCTGCATGAATTTTTGGATACGTGGATCAATTGGGAGAATCGAAATAGAGAAGCGTTCAGGTATGTGCCCGAATGGTTTTTGAATCACCTGCCTTCATTTATTCAAAATTTAAGAATTAATAATGGTGGTCTATCACAAGTAGACAATTATGTTGTTAACTTTTTAGACATTTTATATCACGTAGATAATGAAAGTGAGGGATCCAGATACCTGAACCGACGCATACTTGAATTGTTTGTTGCTAACGAGCCCTTGTTTGTCATTTTTCGCGCCTATAAGGTTATAGATGCGCATAGAATGGCTGCAGGGTACCTCTGTGTTGACTGCTATGGAGATCTCCTAATACGCGGGCACCTGGAGGAAGATCCTGAGTATTCAATGTTTCATTTTCAGAATGTTACAGGTAGAATGAGAATTGCTCGGCTGTTGGGCTGCATATCGCCATATGGTATGTGTCGTGAGTGTGGCAACACCCTCATGCTCTCCGTTTACACCAGAGAAGATCAGATAACCACAGAGGATAGCTTTATCTCAATTCCATGCGGTCCGGCCAAAAAACGGATGATAAGGCCGGTGACCTTTCAGCCGCAATTGAGATATTTGACACCGATAACTCAGTGGTTATCTAGGATACCAACAGCAGTAAATTCTCAATATACTCAGGATCTGCAGCTGGTTAGGGAAGTGGCAGTCGTCAGTTCAAGTGAGGAAGAGGAAGAGGAAGAAGAGCAAGAAGAGGAAGAAACGGAAGAAGAAGAGCAAGAGGAATAGGGAGTCCAGAAAACTTTAAATTATTGAAATTATTGTAATATTTATTTAATAAAAAATGTTTTTCTTTTCATTTTTATTTTATTTATTTATACATTAAAGTATCTAAGTAACAATATGCTTCTTTTGAATCCACGAGTTATGAGAGCTATTAAAACCTAACCATTTTACGTATAAATTGTCTCCTTCTCGTTTTAAAATTTTTTCTACTAAATAAACGTCAGGATGCTGCGTTTTCTGCAATTCTTCGGTGTAGAAGCTTCCTAAGATAGGATTATCATCTGTATCTTTCAACAGGTAGGTAGGTGGGTCTGTATAAAGAACTTTAGCTATACGAAACAATTCTGAGCTCCAATTTGGTAAATACCCCTTAGAAAAGGCTGACTTAAACTTGGATATTCGTACGATGTCTCCTTTTTGAAATTTAACGTTGCGGCTTGTTTTCTTATTTATTTTGTTTTTTAACGATGACATCAATGGGGTTGTTTTTGTTACATCACGTGGTCTCATGCCAATGGTGCTATGTTTTCTGTAGTTATATTTAACGGTTATTTTTGCTAGCAAATCCAACCATTTATAATTTCCTTTAAAACTAAATTCTTTAAATAACCATGATTTCAATGTTCTGATAACACGTTCCGCCATACATGCTTTGGTTGAACTAAAAGTAGAATAGTGATTAATACCGTGTTGATTTATAACTTTTTTCATTTGAGAATTGTAGAATTCGGTTCCGTTATCGGTCTGTAGATTCCTTGGAATTCGTTTATCTTGCTTTAATATTCTTTCAAAAGCAGTTGCTACATGTTTTCCCGTTTTATTTTTTAAAGCAATCGTCCATACGTATCTTGAGTAACAATCTATAATTACAAGAATATAATTATGTCCACGATTACTTTTCGCATAAGCACGCATGTCCGCTAGGTCCATTTGCCAGAGATTATCAAATCCTTTACATGTAACTTTTTGTCGTTTGAAATTTTTTCTCGCTGACTTGTGAAGCTCCTCTATCACCTCTCGTTTTGTACTCATTTTTTCAATGTACTTTCCAGTTGTACTGTAAGGGAGGCTTTGAATTAATGTTTTGGGTTGGCAGGGTAACATAATATGAAGATATGATATAATTAATCAATCAATAAAACACATTACAATATCTCTCCAAATATCGCTATTTATTTATTTATTTAATAATTATTGTAACAACCGTTACATTTGGTGACCCCTCCGACTGATTTGGACAAGAAAAATGATAAAAAATTAATGATGTTTTGATATGGTTTTATTGAATGGTAATGGTTTTGCTACTGCTATTGACTATAACTGGATATTATCAAAGATAAGTGTTGGGTGCTAATTTATCAATTTTAGTTTGAAAGACTATTTAAACTTATATTACACACTTCTTGAATGTTATTTTTTTTAAATTCATCTAATATTGAACGCAACGTTAGATTGTATGTCAAATGTGACATAAATCAATTTCAAAATTAACTACGAACATTTTATTAAAATTTTGGTTATTGTGAAGTGATTTTTTGGGGCTGATGTCATTAATTAATATGGAAGGGGTTATGGGATGGATTTGGATGTCATTTATGGTGCGATTGGGGCAGATGATAGTGGTTTTTTGTTTGAAATAATGTTTTTTATTTGTTTTGGGATGATTGGGGCGATAATTTTTTTTACTTTTTATAATAACACATTTCAACATAACTAATACACATCTACATCTTTTTCTTAATTGCTTGTGTAAGTCGAATAGATAATTTCTCAGGTTTTGATTATCAATATTTATGCAATTTGACTCTTAACCGGAATTTATCTTAATTAGTCCAACTTCACAATCTACCTTACAAACTTCTTATGCTCACTTATAATTCACTCAATCATGCAAATACAACATTCACCTCCATTAAATATTAACAAATACAAATACAACACTCATATCCATTAAATATTAATTTTTTCTTCACCAGATGGTTCCTCATAATGATAATCAAATTTGTGCAATTTGACTCTAAACCGGAATTCATCTTGGTTTAACAATCTACTTACAATCTTTTAATCTAAACTCACTCATTTTCACTTCTAATACAAATACACTACTACACACAATTAACAATTTTTGTTTCTAATTTTTTTTTTTTGAGTTTTTTTCAGTTTTGTATATGTTTGTTTTCACTATCATCAAGATTTCGAAAAGGATGAAGACCTACGCCATTGAGATGGAATTTAATTTTATATTATTTTTCTTTTCTTTTTTTTTGGAGGGGGGGTAGTGTAAGGGAGGCTTTGAATTAATGTTTTGGGTTGGCAGGGTAACATAATATGAAGATATGATATAATTAATCAATCAATAAAACACATTACAATATCTCTCCAAATATCGCTATTTATTTATTTATTTAATAATTATTGTAACAACCGTTACAGTACTATTCGTCTTCTTAAATCTTCCTGCGACACATCCACTTTTTCCCAAAGCGTATTCTTCAATTCAGATACATGTTGCTTAAGTATACCCTCCGTCTCAATGGTTGTCAGAATTTCTCCCTGTGTATAACTTTTTTCTAAGGGAGCTAAACGCTCAAGGCCATTATTAATTTTAAGTAGGGATGGATCGATTCTTTCCGTGTAAAAGTCATCTATTCTTTTTACCGTTTCTTCTACTTTTGAAGTTACATATTGTTTGGTTGTAGCGTCGCCATCTTCCAAGGGTTCGCCTACGTTTAACAAACGTTTATTTGTAAAATCAATGTTTCCTTCGTTTGTAAACTTTAAACCGGTGGTGATTGGAGCAGCAGATCGGGAAACGTATCGATTTTTCGATGTATACCTCCCAAATTTATCTATGGGCATTGTCACTTATTCAATTATTCCTTCTTCGCGTAACTCTTCGAGTATATTTTGAATTTCGTTTTGATGACTCGTGTGACCTGCTTGTTGAGATGCAATTAACAGCCTTAAACGTTCTACTAATTCTTCAGGTTCGTTCCAGTAAATATAATCTATAGGATTTTCAGTAACTTGTTTTAGGTTATCAGTAACACCCTTTCCACTAAAATATTTAGAACGCATGGGCCTTTTAAGAGGTTCATGCCATCGATGAATCATAGGTCTAATAACGTTTTTGTATTTATCGCTTTTATTTCCTACCACTTGTCCGTAAGGTTGAAATCCTTTTCTATGAGCGTTCGTTTGGACTATCATCTGAATATAACGAGATTCATCAATGGGACTAAAATGTACAGGATACTTTAGAGTTAACAGCTGCATTAAACCGTCGCTTGCAAGATATTTTTTATTATCAATATACAAATTTCTCTTCGAAAACGTAACCAGAGAATTACCCATTTGCCATTTATCCTTTACAATATCATACTTTATTGCGAAATTTGATTTATCTACATTTTTATCATTTTTTAAAAATAAATCAACATATTTTCTTATCATGGGATCATATTGTTGCAATAGTTGTTCCCCTGTGGAATCCTTGAATATGTCGCTCTGTTCTAAAATATCCTCAGGTGTCATTTCTTCATTATCCTCTTCTTCCATTTCTTCCTCTTCTTCTTCTTCTTCTCTCATCTCTCTAGACTCATATTTTGAAAGTGGTTTGTCTATAGTCAGACGTTTCTTAACGGCACCCGGAGCGGGAGATGGAAGAGAAATCGATTTAGAGGAAAGAGAATCTTCAACTTCGTTACGATCATTAGAAGACGGTACAACAGTATTAGTAGCAGATGGTGGGGTTGGTTTTGTTTTTCTTTTTGCACTAATAGTTGCAATTTCTCTTAAAGGATCTAATATGGGCTTATGTACTCTTTCAAAAGTTTGACGATTTTGACTAAGATGATCTTTGAGCTCTCTCAACTTTTTTCTAACGTTCTCACCTGCTTCAACCACCTTTTCTTTTAGTTTTCGTTTATTTAAATCCATAGCTCAGCTGTTACAATACCAGTTGACTTACCCGATCAACGATTTGATGGGATTAGAAAAATTAGCATTTATATTTGAACTATATATCCATCTAATTCTTTCCGGTATCTACCTGCTTTGAGATCACTATCTTTATCTATAGTTAAAAAGCCATAATTACTTTTCCAACACTCTCTACATATTTCATGAAATTTATCAAAACTCATGTCACTGCTCACGTGATCGTTATATATTTTTCTTAGATTTAAAGTATCTTGTTTAAATACATATTCATATTTGCATTATCGCGTAGAAGATGTTTTGGCACTCTCGCATACGATTGACATAGATAAAAGCAGTCTATATGATAATGTCGACCCATACTAAAATACTGTCTCATAGGTTGATGATTGTCACAGGAAACGTCATCAAAAACAAAAATTGAATTAGGTTTAACCATGTTTGGATCCATTATTTCTTCATTTCCGTTAAATGTAAAATATCCTATTTCAGGTATTAATTTAATGACGCTCCTTAAGAACTCATATTTAGGCTGATGTAACGATCTGGAGTAAACATACACGTTTTCAAATTTTAAACCGTTCGGATGCGTTAAAAGAGACAATAATGTTGAAGTTTTCCCACAGTTGCTAGGACCGCATACAATGCATCTAATGGAGGAGGGTAACAAAGGTCCATGTTTCTTTCTACAATCTTTTGAATCAACTTCTTTGTAAATTTTTATTGGTAAGGTATGTAGATGTTGAATTTGAAGAGGCATTCTGCACAACTGCGTGATTACATATATAAAGGTGTAAAGTATGTTCTACTATTTAAATGCTAGTGTACGAGGGAAGTGGTCTGGTCAATACCCTGATCAATAAATTACCATTTGAAATTCATATACCTGGAGGGTATCAGTATTGCGGCCCGGGTACAAAATTACAAGAACGTCTCCAAAGGGGTGATCCAGGTATCAACGGTTTAGATCAAGCTTGTCGCGAACACGATATTGCATATTCACAATCCAAAGATTTAACTGCAAGACACAAAGCAGACGCAGTGTTAGCTGAAAAAGCTTGGGAAAGAGTCAAGGCAGGAGACGCAAAATTTGGAGAAAAGGCAGCCGCTTGGACCGTTACCAACATCATGAAAGCGAAGCGTAAATTAGGTATGGGCGTTAATAAGAAGAAGAAGACAACGTTCAATAAGGTTCTCAAGGAAACACGAGATATTATAAAAAAGATTAATCCTTTAACACTAAAGGAAGCATCGCAGGTTGCGGTAACGGCAGCTAAGAAAGTGGTTAAGAAAGCTGGTGGTCGAGGTAAAATTAAAAAACCTCGTGTAATTCCTTTACCAAAAAGTGGAGGATTCCTACCATTATTACCTGCTATTTTTGGAGGTTTGACGGCTCTAGGATCTTTGGCAGGAGGAGCAAGTGCTGTGGCAAAATCGGTAAATGCAGCTAAAGATGCTCGAGATAAGTTAAATGAGATGAGACGACATAATGCTAAAATGGAGGGTATTGCTGTAGGAAGAGGGTTATACCTAAACAAAAGAAAAGTTGGATTTGGACTTTATTTAGGAAAAAAGCCAAAAAACCGTTAAAGTTACCCCGTAGACCTTTACGGGACATTGATATTGTTCATCATGCTGCCGAAGTACCTAACTTTAGAGGAGTATTTATGCGTGACACTTTGCCATCTAAACCTTGGAAGAACGAAAGTGCCGTGGTGAATTTGGATGAAAAGCGCGGTTTGGGAACTCACTGGGTGGCTTACCGAAAGAAGGGGAAGATCGCTGAATATTTTGACTCTTTCGGAGACCTACAACCTCCTCGCGAACTCATACAATACTTAAATTGTAAGATAATATACAATACTAAAAAGTATCAAGATTTTGATTCATATAATTGTGGACATCTTTGTTTACTTTTTTTATATTCCTGAAAGAGATCGAACAGTACGGTCATGTCTATCACATTCAGCCTCACAGGAAGAGGAAATTATTTGCATAGCTTTTTTCGACCCTCGTTAGATTTGGATGGAAATCATGGACTAGGACTGGTTGGATTTTATAGTTACAACGCTTTGCAAAATATTTTCGAAGGCAATAACAAAATTTATTACTCTGAACCAGGGGAGGATTCTAAGTTTTTAGTGATACCCAACGGAGCTTACGAAATTAGCTCATTAAACAATTACATTAAAAAGTGTTTAGGTGAAAAAGACGATCGAAAAGAGAGAGACGAATCAAATAAGATTTTCTCCCTTATAGCTAATACCAACACATTACAGTGCGTAATTGAAAGCAAGTATAATATTGACTTTACACGTTCCGATTCCATCGGTCGTATGTTGGGATTTTCCTCAAAAACATTACAGGCAAATACGATTCATGAATCAGATCTTGACGTAAGAATATCTCCAGCTACAAACATCAGAGTACAGTGTAACATAACGGGAGGATCTTATCTTAACGGAGCGCCAGATCATACAATTTTTGAATTTGCTCTTGATGCCGAACCTGGCGAATTGGTGGCAAAAGAACCCTCTAGTGTTTTGTATTTACCAGTCTCCACCCATAGAATCGAGGACATTGCTCTTTGGTTATCGAATCAAGACGGTGAACCTATAAATTTTGGAAAAGAGCAAGTATCTATTCGTTTAGAATTAAAAAAATGGGGATAGACTTTTCAGAAAATAAAAGTGATCGTTATAACATCTCCAACGTCACAAACTATAGAGCCATACGTCAAACAAGAGGTCATCATCGTGTGAATCCATTATCTACTAAATCTATTCGTTTTCTAAAATCTTTGGGGCTTAAAGTAATTAACAATGGAATTAAACATTAACAAAAAAGTAGTGTTTGATAATAGAATAATCGAAAGAGAGTACCACGCTCATCCTCCCTATGGATCTGGCGGCAAGTACGGTCCAAGTGATGAAATTCGTTTTGTAATTCAACATCAAGATCTAATCACGTCCACCTACGACAGTTATCTATATTTGGAAGTGAAAGTGTCTCCAGACGAAGCCGCCAAATCATACGAGTTAACTAGTAATGTTATTACATTCATGTTTGAAGAAATTTGGTACGAATTAGGCGATCAAATAGTAGAAACCGTTCGAAATCCTGGAATAACAACAACATTAAAAGGTTTAGCATCTTTAAGTCCATTAGAAAGTATCGAGTTAGAAATTGCAGGATGGTCACCAGAACAAGAGAAACTAAACATAGTCAAACGTAATGCTGCCGGTTTTATTACAAATTTCACGGCACTGGTACCTCTAAAATTCATATTAGGGATCGCCGAAGATTATAATAAAATCATACCTAACATGAAACAAGCTTTAGTTCTCAGGCGTTCTCAAACAGACACAAATTGTTACAAAGGAGATACTACTGTTAAATTTGAAATTGAAAAAATACAGTGGTGGGTTCCTTATCTTAAGCTTAATGATGCAGAAAAACTCAAACTGCTAGATATTTTAAAGAAGGATGGCGAAGTTCAGATGGGTTTTCGTAAGAGAGAACTTTATACTATTCCAGGTCTACGCAACAATAAAATAGAAATAACAAATCTAAGCACCAAAACCGACTTCTCTAAACCTAGATATATAATCGTTGGTTTGCAAACAAACAAATCGAACGATTCAACTAAAGATTGTAGCATATTTGAATCAGCTAACATTACAAATATAACCGCATATCTCAACGAAAAAGCCTTTCCATACACAAAATGGAACTTGGATTTCTCTAAAAATTATTATCTGTTAGCGTATAAAAATTACTGTGATTTTCAAAAAAGTTATTATCAACGACCCTCACAACCTCTGTTATCATACTCAAAGTTTAAAGAAAATCCTATTTTTGTTATTGATTGCTCGAGACAACAAGATGATATCAAAGCAGGTACCGTTGATATAAAAGTTGAATTGGAATCTTCAGTCAGTTTTCCACCAAACACATACGCGTACATGTTAATTATACACGACGCTCTCGTAAAATATCGTCCGCTTACCAATATTGTTTTAAGTCAACAAATCTAAGATGTTGATAATTGACATACAAGGATTCAAAACGCCCGACTTCATACCTAAGGAAATGGCAATAACTAACGGTTTACATACAAGTCAATACTTGTTTAAACCACCGTTTGACCTTCGACAGTTGACGGTAAGCTATCGACAGGATGTAAAATCAGATACAAGGAATAAACACGGATTAAGGTGGAACTCAGGATTTATAAACATCGATCAAATAGGCTTCATTTTGGATATGCATACCGAAAGAGAAAACATTATCTACGTTAAAGGAAGAGATCAAGCTGACTATCTAAGGAAATATACTCGAACACCTATAATTGATTTGGACGAAGACTTTGACCTTAACATCACGGAACCTTTTAAAGTGGGATCTCCATGTTGCTTTTCACATTACTTAAACAGTTGTCTTTGCTCTGTTAACAATGTATTTTTCATTTTAAATGCAATCAATAAAACAATTTAAACTTATAATATTTTTTTTCCTATATATGTACATGTATATAAAATTTTATAATGTAATTTTATTATAATATTTATGGTATTCTATTAAACATAGTTTATTGATGTTATCCGGTCTATCTTTAAGTAAAGTTGAAAGATCGGTTGATGCATATATACTCCGCACATATTCTCTAAAATTTTGTTTTTTTAACAATTTAATTTTTAACCTAATCAATTCTTGTAAACTAAACAACGTTTTTAAAGAATCATGAGCCAAGAATATTTCCATCGTTCTAGATTTTATTGCCACGAATTTAACATTGGCCGTTTCAGTAAACGTAAACCGAAAGCTTCTAAAACTCATGGCTTCTGGCACCACTTTGCGATTCTCTGCGAAAAAACTCTCGATGAATTTTTCATTTTTCATAAACTCGTACCATTCATCTTCCGAGAAAAATATCATATTCAGTCCAGAAACAATTCGTACCGCTGGTTCTAATCCTATAAAATTATTCTATTAAAATTTCTCAACTATAATATAATATTAATTATTCTTACCAAATATCGGAACCAAGCCCACTTCCACAAACTTTATGTGCGCATTGCCTAAAAAATATTTCGATCCGTTTAATATATGGTGCTGACTTTTTAACATCTTATCAATTGCTGCATCTAACGTGACATCTTGAGATTTTGACTCCATAACTGCAGGTTTCAAACAGCAACGACGCATAACTAATCCAATCCAATACAAGCAGGACACCGTTCTCCGTGTCTAAACCAGTAACTATGTTTTCTACAATAAGTTAAATGCTCGGAAGCATAAACGGTGGGGACAGGCATCTTAGTGGTTATCTTTCACCAATTACAATGACCATATTTAATAAACCTACATACTAATACACCCAATCGCATGGCAAAACATCAAACCGCGTGATCAATGTAACAATATAAATTAAAAATATTCATACTAATAAATAAACTATATTTAGCGATATCTGCAAACTCGCTCATAACAAGGTCAAAGATCACGCTCCTACGCAAGCTGTTTCCATTTTTAGTACCCATCGCCTCACCACGCGGACGTTCAACTCTTAAAATGCTGTTACTATGCACCGTCTAACCATCTGGGGGATAGATCGTAGATCCTAGCTGATAGCTGATAACAGCTGCACACAGTCATAGATCATAGCTCCTAGCTGATACCTGATAACACCTGCACACCGTCCAGGCAGAGCGCTAGCGGATGAACGCGGAACCGTCTCTATCTCGCTCTCTCGAGATATCTCTTTTTACCTATCTAGCTACACCTATCTTACTTACCTAACCAAACCGACGATTAGGCAACCGTAAATACACACAATGCCTTATCTATCTAGCTAGCTCTCTCTAACACGCTCACAATTTCTCACTCTTACACACACGATACATACGACAAAATAGTCCTGATGTACAAATCTAAAACACATGCTAATTTCCATAAGAGACCTGTTTTTCAAGCCCCATTTTATATCTACTATTGCCCACTCCTCCTGCGTCAATGACATCATCATGGTGTAAAGTGGATATCAGAATTACGTTTTTATACTTTTTGGGAATGTACGAAACAATTGTAGTGTCTTCTTGGTACCTATGTAGCGACGAATATTCAGGTCTAGCTCTTGTGTTCCTGTAGCTCCCTTTTGTTTTCTTAGCAGTTCCCACATATGTAATTTTGTTCCTCGAGTAATTTTTTAACTAAATCTATACTTGTGAACCAGTTATCACATGTGAGGTTTCTGTTTGTTCCGGGTATTGGTTCTATCAGCCTTATTGCATGGATTGTATTTCTTTCATACGGACCATCCGGCTGCTTCCCAACATAAACCTCGAGATTTAAGGCACAAGACGTAGCAGAATCAACCAAAGCAAAAATCTTTATCCCGTATCTATTAGGCTTACTGGTGATATACTGTTTAAAGGAGCATCTTCCTCTAAAAGCTTCTAGTTTCTCGTCAATTGTAGGTTTGCACCAACAGTGTATGCCTTTTTACAGTTCTCAATAAAAGAATCAGATATTGTTCGTATTGGAGCTAACTTATCACATTGCCTTCTTTCTTCTCGTGTATCAAGATGTCAAAACGTAGACATCTTAGCAGAAGGTGGTGGAAGCGATCACGAAACATATCTAACCAAAATCGCTCAACTCGACTTCCATTCCTTTCCTATAATTATTTTGTATTTAGCCGACTAATTAGCAGTACGCTGAGCTTTCCTTTCTCTTGTATAATTTACAGCTAATTTAGGAATATATAAGTTTGTGTTTTGAACTATTAGCTCTAATATATTGTTTGTGAAATACAAATGCCAACAGTCCAATACCGATTTAACATCTTTACCATAGTTTCTTACTCCTGGTAAACGAACAATAATATTTTCCTTCCTGGTTCTTACCGATTTGTTAGGGCACTGCTTCTTCCACCTGGTGATTTCGTCTTTGCCTATAAAAGTTGGTACTCTTGGAACCTTTTCAGTAGGAGCAACGGTTTCATTATCGTCTTCATCACTTACTTACTCTGATTCGCTGCCCGCGTCTCCTTCCTCAGTGAAATCATTTTCAGAAGCAAGTTCCGCCTTCTCGTCAGCAATTTCATCAGCAGTCTCAACTTCTTTCCACATCTGAATGTTATCAACAGCAAGGGCAAGGTTAAGGCCCGTTTTCACGGGTCGATTTGAATCGTTCGACCGTCGAATCGAATGAAAACTGAACGTGTAAACCAACTTTCGACTTGGTCGTTCGACGGAGTCAGTCGAATCGACCAAAGTAGACAGCCACTCTACTTTTGCCGAACGACTGTGGTTGAATGTACGTCGAACGACTGCAATTGAATGTGTAAACATCTATTTCAACCGTACAAGAATCAATTTGTCTCATTATTCTGAATATAATCCTGAAGACCCTCATATACAGGGTGATTCAAAAATGGCGCATAAGCTCTTCAGTACGTTGTAGGGGACGGTTATTTGAGCTGTAGAAAAATCATAAAAAAAATTTAGCTGCTACATTTTTGTAGTTAATAACGAAGAAGTAAATTGTAGATTTGGCAACACGGGTGCAGCTATGTAGTATATGAGTGGCTTTTATTTCATTCCATTTACATAGCGACCTTTTTTAATTAAACAATAAATTCAGATTCGTATAAAAATATGAAATTTACTAACACGTACAAAATGAAATAAGTCACAAATTAAGAAACATAAACTGAATGTAGGTACCTATGTTCTAAATAAAGTGTTCGAAATTTTGCCCTCCAGCCTCTAAACAAATTTGAGCCCTACGAACTATGTTGTGCTGAACTCGCTGCAGCATTTGTATGTTGACGGTTTCAGCGGCATGTTGAATTCGAGCAATTAGATCCTGCTGATTCTGGACTGGAGTGCGGTATACTAGCTCCTTAATGTAGCCCCAAAAGAAAAAGTCCAAGGGTGTTATGTCTGGGGACCTAGGTGGCCAACTTACTGGTCCATTACGACCTATCCATCTTTCCGGAAATTCTCCATCCAACCAGACTCTCACTGGGCCAGCAAAATGAGCAGGGGCTCCGTCTAACTGCATCCACATATGTTGAATAGCCGCAAGAGGGACATCTTCGAGACGTTCTTGTAGCTGATTTTGAAGAAAATCTAAAAAATTCTCTCCATTTAGGCGATGGGGCAGTATTATTGGTCCGATTAAATTATTTCCCAAAATCCCAGCCCACACATTCACGCTAAACCGTTGTTGATGATGGTGTTCAAAGGGCAAATGGGGGTTTTCTAGTCCATAATGATGACTATTATGTTGATTAAAGCAACCATCTCTAGTAAAATTGGCCTCATCAGTCCACAGCACACGAGAAGTAAAAAGATTATTTTCTGCTACACGGTGCAGTAACCAGTTGCAGAAATTTACACGCAGCTCGAAGTCGTTTGGTAGCAAGTTTTGAACTTTTGTGTAGTGGTAAGGATGATAACCTTCACTACAGATAAATTTTGTGCAATTACTCTGCGAAACTCCAACTTGTTGAGCAATACTTCTTGTGCTGCTAGTTGGTTGCTGCTCTAAGATCTCAAGAATTTCTTCCTCTATCAGAGGCCTCAACATGTTTCGTGGACGTCCGCGATCTAGATCTGCATTAGGTATTACACTTCCAGTTTCTCTAACTCTTTGATCCAATCTTCTAATCACATTCACATCTGGATGTCTTCTATTGGGATATCGTCCAGCGTAAAGTCTTGCAGCTCTGTTGGCATTATTACGGCATTCGCCTAAAACTAGAAACATATCTGCGTACTCGTTATTGGAATACATGATTGACAATCGATGACACTGACAGATAAAAACATAAGAAATGTACTTACTTAGATATGGTTATTAAAAGTTTCAAACATCGTTGCCACATATTTTTTTTAAACAACTTGGTACAAAAATATAAATTTTGAAAGCTAATATTTCAGGATAATGAGGTGTTATGAGTATTTTATTTATTACCCACTATGAAAAAATACTTAAATTATTTATATCAATAATGAGAAGTTTCAAAATCCACATGAATTCAAAGTTGATATCTCAACTTTACTTCTTCATTTCTCAGCAAATTAGCGGCTAAGAATTTTTTTACTATTTTTCCTACACTTCAATTATTATTCCCAACAACGTACTGAAGAGCTTATGCGCCATTTTTGAATCACCCTGTATAGCGTCTAAAACATCTAACATGAAGAGGGATATTCAACACTTTGGAACTCTATACAAGGCAGAAAGGGTGGAATAGCTGTCGCCGGTGGCTAAGAATCGTAGAACTATTTGTAGTTTTAGGCGTGCTGACAACGCTTCTCTCATATTTGTGTCCTTTTTTTGAATCAAAGGTTCAACTTTTTGTAAGAGTTCTTCAAAGTGCGCTTCATCTATTCTGAGATGATTTCGATAGCTCTTTGGATCTTCTAGAACTAACTCTTTCAGAAGTTGATTTGATGCACCGAGGGCATCTCTTCTCAAAATCCATGGTCTTGTCCACCAACGCCGCATGTTCTTCTTCTTTTTCATTAACTTATTTAATATATTCTGACGGATTGCGCTACAAACTATTTGTACTCCCGCACGTACCACTTCAGTTGACGCCATTTTGAATTTAAATTATCGTTTCAATACGGTTGCCTGGTGTAAACCTTTTTTCACGTTCGATCTAGTTCGACCTAGTTGAACGGCCCAAGTCGTACGATTTAAATCGACCCGTGAAAACGGGCCTTTAGATGCATTTTGAATCTTGTAATTTTCCGTTTCGCTTCTATCGAATTTGTTCATTTGGTTTTCTTGATTTGCATTTTTAGATGGCTTTGCATTTTCATGTGATATTTGTCTACTATTATTGTCGTACGATTCAAGCTCTGGGCATGGACATTTCTCTTTGTTGTTAAAAACTCAAAAAGCGTTTTTATTATTATAAAATCCATGGGTAATATTTCAATTTTTAAAATATTTGCACCCTACACCTAATTTAATACTTAAAGGTCACGGTTTTTTCGAAAAACTACTTCGGCATTAACACTGTACTGTTGTCCACAGTTCACGACTGACGAGTTGACATAAGGGAGTTGAATTGGTTGAAGTAAGGGGTTTTCGCTTCATAAAAAAATGTAAACGGTACACAAATTTACAGCGTCCAGTATGTTTTGAAAACATTTACTAATACCTATGTGAAGGATATTTACAATGTGGTAGTAATGTTTTTATACAGTGCCATTACACTTTATTAAAAAAGAGTACTAAACATTTGTAGAACATCACCGTCTTCTTCAGCATTATAGCAAACATATTTTTGCTGACGCCATACTGCCAAAACAAAAGCCACTCGATAACCATGGTACTGTATAATGCAACAAACAAAGTCGACGAAGTAAAAGCGGAAATACAGAGGTTACTGTTCAAGTTAACGAATTTTTTAGGTAGTACAGATTAATTTTAGCTACTCAGGAATGTGTTGATTAGATTTTCGAAGCCCCAACCTGCAAGAATTTCCTTAGTAAATTTAAATTTATCTTCGTATGGGTTTATCATCGTGAGCAGCATCAGTTGCACCATCCGTAATTAATCTACAGATTTTTATACAATTATGTCAATTACTACCTACCAATTCGAAATTTCATAATATAGAGGTTGTAGGTACTTACCAGAGATCTTAGCCAGATACAATAATATTAATAGATTAAACACGCCGAACTAATTAACAAACTCACAATATTACATAGGTACAAGGATAGGATAAAGTTGGGTATATTGTACCGGGTTTACAAAAACCCTAGTAAAAACTTATAGCTAAAATATTATATAAATGCGATTTTAAATTTTCCGTCATCGATACGATTTGCCCAACTAGTCTGGTAAATCTACCACCGGGTGGGTAAATCGTACCTATCTATAAAATAGTGTCGGGTAAATTGCACCATAGTCGGTAACATAGAATATAGACTATTTTTGATATTCGTTGTATTGTAAACACAACAATAATTATTTTATATTTTATTACTTTAAATATTTCATTTATTGAAATTAGCTACAGAACACAATGAATGAATGTATGAAAAGAATGTCAAAAGACTGATAGACTCGAGTTTTACTAAAACCTTTTGTCCTAGCCATATAAGTGGATTCAGGCTGCCGTAAACTGATGTTTAGATGGCGCTTTAAAAACGCATAATACCTTTCTTTTCTTGCAATTTTCTTTTCTCCGCTAAAATTATGTTTAATTTAATGAAATAAAAGATGTAGTAAATTTACTTTGTGACCAACGATCTTAACAGTGAATTTCAAGAGGTAATGGAATATTACACACAATGTGTATCAATGAATTTACTTGGTAACGCAGTAAATTTACATCATTAATGTAACAATACAATACGATTGTGTAAACACAATGTAAATTTCAATATTAACTTTACACTCACAACGTATAATTCCAATGTACTTTTGTAAAGTTACAAGGTAGTTTTACCGCTGTGTGTGGGGAATTTCACAATATTATTAATGATTAAAACGCAATTTTACAATAAACATGCACAATATGCAATACGCATCTTATACAGGCGGCGCGCGGCGCCACACATTCGCCGAATTTCGAGCAACGATTTGGCACTCGGTCTTCCTCTTTTTCTGCCAGGGACAGCTTTTCTAGCTTTACATAAACCATCTGCTATAGCTATTTTGAAGTCTGCCAGGGGTATATATTCGTCATTATTTTGTAGTCTTCACAAGATCCAGCTGTTTACGCAATACATATCTATCATGTGGAAAAATATCCTCATGTACCACTTTTTCGATCTTATCTTGATACGGTAGTACCCTAGCATGGAGTCCAAAAGATTGTTACGGTGCAAACCCTTATTTTTTGAACACGTATACAACGAAATGCTTATGGCTGTCTCAATGGAGATTGGGGTGGGGTTATTAATTCGCGATTTAAGGGGGGGTTCTTAAGGGCGGAACGATAACTTACACAAGTAGCGTTGAAAAGGGCCGCCACCTATTTTTCTGTAAGCCCTAAGGCATCGAGGGTGAAAAATAGGAAAATCCTCTGATGGGTGTAATCGCAGGACTGTAGGTAAACAATCTGATCTTACCTGTTGACCTACTTAGGTTTCTGAAACCGACAAGCAACTAGGGTGGGTTTGGGAAGAGGTCATTACGTTACTTTTCAATCAAAAACGTTATTTCACAAATACTCGACTTTTAATTAATTAACTGCAATAAATGAGAGTGATAACATAAATCTATTCACATAAAATATTCAGTAATAAACGAGAAAGATAACAAACATATTTACACAAAATATTCAATAGTAAATGAGAGAGGTAACAAACATATTTACACAAAATATTCATTAATTAATCGAAGCAAACAGTCCTGAACTTGTAGGACTATGGGGGGGAAACGATTCAACCCAGAGCCCACAACCTTGAGGTCATATTTACCTTAAGAATACCAGATCCTCGGGGTCGCCGCTCTGTACAACACAAGATATTTCTATGCTAGACTTAAAAAATCGTAACTAAGATTGAAGAAAAACTTCGGAACACAAAAATATCGTCTTATTACTTCAACTGTAGAGACTCCTGAGCTTAACTGACTCGCTCTAGGAGCTTAATTGTTCAATGAATGCCGAGTCGGAACTATGTACGTTAATTTACAAGTGTAAATGAGTATTCGGGATTATTTTTGTATGCGGGGCGATTTCTGTTCGCCGGGAAAGTTGGACTTAGAAAATTTTTAAAAGTTTGACGATTGTGGTTCGCCGGTCTGTTTGCTGTTCGCCGTTTGAATTTAGAAAAATTTCTTGAAAATTTTACTCGGGCATTTATTTGCGTGACTAAAAGGGCGGTAGCCGACTATACTAATAAGGACAGTAGCCGGTATACCTTAGAAGGTACTGATAACGAAACAGTAGCGAATAAAATAAGTTAAAAGCGACTACTGAGTGAAACTCAAGAAATGAGTACCAGGAGCACAGAAACTGCTAGACTAAAACTTTAATAATTTAGGATGCGGTAGACGGCAGGAACTTGGTAAAAGAAGTTAGAATTAGGTGATAGAACAAAACGTGTGTCACGCGTACCAAAAATGAGCAAACCGTCGAAAAAAGCGGAGGCTTAGGGTTGACGCGTTGAGGGAATTATAAAGAATGAAATTGAGTTTAGGAATGTGGGATATGATAAGTGACGAGGTATTTATCAAGAACTTGTTCCAAGGTAAGGAAAATGCCAAAATTTAGAGATAACACCATATAGAGATAATGGACGTTTGAATGCAGTACGGATCAACTATAATGAAAAATTGAGTTCAATTCGATCAACAATCGAACGTGCATTTGGCTTACTGAAAGGAAAATTTCGTCGTTTAAAGTATTTAGATACTATTCTTGACACTGTTAAAATTTAACTTCACAAACGATTCAGGTTGTACACCTCCAATTTAAGCTTCATTTAATACTAATTTTTTCAAACTTCTGCTACCCACCGTCAGATAATGATACCGATCGGACAGTTATCACGCGTAATTTGTCCAAAGTTACATAGCTGTCCGAGGTATAGGCGCATTTGACGGTACTAATATGTTTCGTTTTCCGATAGCTGAATAAATATCTACTTATTATTGTTTCCGTGGTGCACTTGTGACCGTCTTTAACTGCCTTATTCAACCCCTTTTTAAAACTCTTTACTGAATTCTCTGCCCCATTGGTAGCTGGATGAAATGGTGAGGAACCCACATGTATTCTCCCGTTATTTACACAAAAATGTGTAAAGTCCACTGACGTAAACTGACTACCGTTATCTGTGCAGAGTTTGTTGGGCAACCCAAACCTTGCAAATACCTCCCTCAATTTCTCGATCGTTGCACCAACATGGGTCGAAGTCATCTTAAAAACATCTGGCTACATGCATCCTGTCGAATGAATATAACCCTAGGGGCCAAGTTATTAAGCTGGCTTTTGGTGGTTCTGACTGAAAAGCCGCGCTCTTAACATACTGCTCTATGTCTCGATCACAGGTCGTTAATTTTCAATTTTGACCGTTCTTGAATTGGTAGCCTGTGATCATATAAGGTAGGTCTTTTTGACACCTCATTTATTAATATCTCGTCGAAGTTGCTGCATCATCATCGCTTTCTTCTTCTGAAAATTTTTCTGCTGTTTCACTTTGCTGAGTATCGTGCACTTCTACAAAATAAACGAGTGCTGTCTGTTTTGTCTTCACACAAACGTACAAGGACTATTTCTGCAGACAATTGTTCAAATCTTGACTTCGAGATTCTAGAAAATTGTTCCAAATTGTTGCTAACATAGAAATGAGTCACTTAGTTACGATTCATCCGGATTACCAGCCAATTCATTATTCAAATTACTAGAATTATCACTATTATCAGAGAGATTGCCTGTGTTTTCATTCTCGGTAACGACTATTACAGCTTTTAAAAAAAATATTCTTTTACTTATCTACATCACCATGACGCAGAAACTGGTATTATTTTCTATTCAGGTGGCAAAGTGTTATATAGAATTTTAGTACTACATAAAATCCATACAATTTAAAAAATACATACATATTATAAAATTGGTACAAATTTTTTCACTAAATAAAACAAATAGTAAAATACAAATCTACATGGAAAACGTCTGTGCAAATTGTGATGGCACTGAACCGTGCAACATATGTTCAGCTTGCCATGGACAGAAGTCAAATAATTAGCCAAGGTTTCTAGCAAATTTTCTACGGAATGACGAGGGTTGTTTGTTCCATGCCCGCCAACAGACTGTAAAGTAGTAGGGTCTTGTCGCCATTGACCATAATGTAAATTTCCCGCTTCATCTACATAATCTGCGAATCCACTGGGACAATACTTTCGTTCCTGTACCGGTATGTCCATTTAATTTTTTTGTAGTAAATTGTGCAGCACAATTGTAGCTTGCACTATTTCCTCACATGTGTCTAAATTTGCAATAATTGGCTTGCGAAGATATCTACACCGTTGCACCAAGATACCAAAGGTATTTTCAATAGTTCTCCTTACTCTGGACAGGCGATAACTGAAAATTTTATTTTTCTTTCACAAATTTTCTCCTGGATATGGCCTCATGATTCGTTCATGTAGTGGAAATGCTTGATCTGCTAGAACAAAATATGGCACTGTTGTGCCAGGAAGTATTTTATTTTCTGGAGCACCTAGTTGCTTGTCCAATAACGCTTTACCAAATTCGATATTTCTGAAAACTACGCTATCATGACTAGATCCTACAGCACCAATATCCACAAGTGTGAATTTGTACGGCCAGTAGTACTATGCTGAATGACTTCCCTTCCCTTTCTCTTCCCTGCTGATGTCGTTCAGCAAGTCACTTGAAGTACCAGCGACGTTATCCAATGCGACCGAGGTCCGAGTCCTAGCCAAAAGTTTTCAAAAATATGGAAATAAAATAGTTTATTATTATTATCTTTTACTTTACAAACAATGTTTTGGAAAATGAAATTATTTGTATACTGTACAGATCACAATACTGACAAGATGGAATGGGAATGCCAAGAATGCACAGAGAAAATAAAAATGCAGAACCTCACATACTGTAGTGCCCCCCTTTAATAACATTTCACAATAAAGGAAATTTAGTATTATAAAAAAATATAGTAAAATAAAAATGTTTACAAAAATATTAAGTTTTGGGTTCTTTCATCTCCTCGCTAAGAAAAAGATAATGTAACACATTACATATTTTATTTTGTATTTTTTACAGTGCATAACTTATGTATTATTTATACAAATGAAATGTAACATTTTCGTAAGATAATTGTGATATAATTTTTCAATTAATCGCCATGCATAAAGTTCATCATATTTTACAGATATGCTCAGCAAACTTTTATCAAATGATGAATATAATACAAAGTTGCATTCTGGTAAATTTAATAACATCATACCTAGTTGCATTTGAGCTTAATACACGTGCTTTTCTTTAATACTCACCACACCATTTGAGGATTTCAGATATTTGCAAGTCTGTAAAAATCTACTCGCTGGGATATCTTTTCCTATAAGTAAAATACATTAGTAATAAATATGAAATTGCTTTTCAAATAAACTTGCCTGTATACGGAGATTTTATCTCCAATAGTTTTGTTGGTGTGCCATTTTCAAATATGATTCCGTTAGGGGTATATGCAAGGCACGGTTGCTTTTGACTCACAATGAGTTCTGTTTCCACAATTGTGTAGCCAGTGTAACCATGGTAGGCATCTTTGGCGACAGTTTCATGTTCTACACCGTAACTTGTAAATTTACTTTTGAATGATTTTGGCTAAAAGTATTTTATTGCCTTCGTTTCTCAATCATTCAAGAGTAAAAAGAGCGTAGGAGCTCGAATTGCTGACATGTTTATAGCCTGATGTACACTATAACCCTGTTTTCTATATGCGCAAATCACAACGAACGCACATATCATCGTGTTACCGTAAAACTGATGAATATAATATTCCTGTTTTCTATATGCGCAAAACACAGCGAACGCGCATATCATCGTATTACCGTAAAACTGATGAATATAGATCTTAATAACTATATTTATATAAGGTAATATACCTTATATAAATATAGTTATTAAGATCTCTGAACAGTATTATCTGTGATATCTTCCTGCAATCCAGATAACAAATCTTGCAAATAAAGTTTCTTTTCATCATCATTAAATCTAGCACTTGTACTGCCACTTATAACGAGAGATCAATAAAAAAACCAATTAGGGCAGGCTGTGAAATTGAATTATATTAAATTGGTACTGTAGCCACATCCACAGAATGACATTTCTGACATCAAAATTTAAAACTGAACGGTCTTGTCTTACGTTTTTAAGTTTTTTTATTTGATAATAATATTTTAATAATTTGATAATCAAATAAAAAACTTAGACAAGAGCGTTCAGTTTTAAATTTTCATGTCAGAAATGTCATTCTGTGGATGTGGCTACTGTACCAATTTAATATAATGCAATTTCACAGCCTGCCCTAATTGTTTTTTTTATTGATCTCTCGTTAGCAACTCCTCCGTACCTAACTCGAGCTTCTAAATAGTTAGTCACAATGGATGCAATCTTAGCTGAATTCTCGTCAACAGAACTTTTAAAATTTTTCATCGAGGTATTCTCAAACTTAGTTGCAGCTACTGCCGCAGCATGATATAGAGCAAAGTTATTTCTATTTAATGTTGCAGTTTCTTCCTTTGTACGAAGTAATTTCACATAGAAACGCTCATCATTAGGAATTTGTTCCAGGTATTCCCAAGTTGATTTCATAGGTTCATACTCATCTGATAATAGTCTTATGGTAAGAAGCTCGGGATATTTAGAATATAAGTACTTATCAATTATTAATATATGATTCATTTCGGTTCCTTTAAGTAGTGTCATGAGCCATGTAAAGATGTTGGTTAGGGGATTATAAAATAAACGCAGAATTCTCTTTAACTAATTATATTTATTTTATGTCTTCTTAAGATGTTAACATATCGATAGTTCGAAACCAACTCTACATACTTCAATAAAATCTATATTAATTAATATTGCATGTATTGCAGAAAAGAACTCGATGAACCTATGTACTTTGTAATCGACTTCGAGTTCTTGCTGACATTAAAGAAATTTGTCAATTGCAAAGCAGTAGTTCATTAAACTCTATGTATTTCACATTACACCTCCTTGGGGGGAGAGGAAAAAAACAAATAACAATAAAATTTGTTTTTTTTTTTTTTTCAATTGTACAATAAACGAAATTGAACTAACTATAATTAGAAATGCCAAATTAAATAAATATAAATGCTAATGAATTGTAACTAATATAACCTATGTAGTATAATGTACTAATAATAGGGCTTAACACGATTTTTATGAACACACAAAATAGATCATTCTGTATAAGATTTGAAGTACCTTTAAAAATTGTACGAGTTTTCCAAATGGAATTTCAATGGTTCATCATATTTTACCAGTAAATTTATTAAATTTACATAATTTCCCTTATTAGAAGAATTTTCAGATTCATTGTAACCCCTAAATCCAAGTTCATGTTCACCGAGGAAACATACCAGATCTATAAGTCTTTTAAGTATGTCACGATTTTTTCGCACTAGCTGATTGTGTTGTTCATTGCTTATTCTCACCTGATCATCTAAAGCATGCCCTATGCGTGTTTTACCAAAAGTTTGTTGATTGTCTGAATATGTGACTTCTAGATGAATGTCTCTTTATTAATTTATGAAGATGATTTAGTTCCGAAAACCCACTTTTGTTCCACAAATTCTTTTCATTTGAGAAGAGAAGACGTGGCCAGCAAAATAAAAACTTAGTGTCACATCCATACAGCCATTTTTTATAATTTTCTGTTTGGAAATGTCTTACATAAAATTTAGTCTGTTTGGTTAACTTCGTTAGTAATGGAGTTAACCTACCTTTCAAAATGATTTACTTTTTTTCTTCAAAACTGAAAGGTCCAAATCCCGTTAGCACCAAATTGCAAACAATGCAATCACATGCTGATACTCTTCTGTCATCGGAATTGTATCTTGAAGATGCTAACGCGCTCGGTGCATCCATAGCTGAATATTAGGTTTTAATCTGTCCGACTACAGCTTACGGATATATTTTATATTTACACGGGATTGAATTTAAACTATTTTTTAAAATTTAATTAATTACGATAGAAAATGAATATACTGCTAAAGTAGCAAATTTTTTTATAACAATATTCACATCGTTGTCGAGTAGCATATCACAATTAATTGACAGACAAGCCAATTGGGATGTTTTTTCGTCATTCATCATATTTCTAAAATACGCCTTTGTCCGTTTAAGGGTAGAAAATGACCGTTCCGCGCTGGCATTGCTAGCTGACATTACCATAAATATTCACAAAATTATCTCAATATTGCAAAACATCGATGCTATACATTAGTTTTTAAATAATGTTAGGAGATATTGGGTCGCAGGTTGTCGCGGATTACACTCCGTCTCAATTTGCAAGAGAAATTCTTTGACATGCAAACATTCCTCAATAAACTCTACCTCTATATCTTTCTTATAAACTTCATAAAGTTTTAACGCAGATTCTCTTATTGTAGTTGTGTCCCAGGTACATCAAATTATGGAAAAATCCAAACAAATCCTATCTTTTATAAACTGCGCTTCTGCGTTTCAGTTGACTGGTTAGTTTGTCGATAATAATATAAAAGGAATTTACTCGTATTTGTGAACTGGCACAGAGTGGCTGCATTTCGGTGTTCGCTTCATCAAATTGCGGTTTTCTTTTTTTTTAATTCTTAACGGCCGATACTGCTGATAAGCAACGCAGCCTGACAAAACTCGACCCTCTTCTTCGTACCTTGAAAAGTCGTTTCGTAACTCTTGGAAGTAATTACATAGTGATTTGTAGAGCTGTGATATCGTAACTATATCTATCTCAATTTTTTGTATTGACCACAAATCACCAACTTTTATAGATACTCAACCCCCATGTTAACTGCTTGTCGCGATTTACAGCGCCTCTCGTGTTTGTAAGAAAAAGTAAACCATGCCGGCAGGAATTTTGAATGTATGAACTAGATGAATTCAGCACTCATACTGCTATACTTAAAGTCACCAACAAATGTTGATTATCAAAACTGCAAGAAATTATTAAAAACAAAAATATATACCTAAATAAACATTTTATTAAAATATAATTGTTAATATTGTTACATTTGGGTCATTACAAAATTATTTCATATTTGTTAAATTATAATTTTTACATTTGGGTCATTGCAAAATTATTTTGTGTTTGATAATTATAATTGTTATTCAAATCGCAATTGGAATGTTATGCTTTATAATAACATTGGCCTAATTGTCCTAGATTTGAATGGTTAATTGCTCCAATCCTTGTTATTAGCTACCCTATAAAGTAATATATTTCACTTAATTAAGTAACTAGAAACAGATACGTAAAAAACAACTTACCGAGCAATAAACTTCACTATCACAAAAGAGAACACAGAAAAGTAACACACAAATCGTAATAAATAAAACTTAATTATCAGTGTTGAATATTGTTAATAGATATTTCAATTTGAATATATATTTAAATTTTGACAGAACTCTGACCATGCGAAAACTTGAGAATAAAGTTACTAGATTGAAAATAAAGTTACTAGAAAATAACAACACACGAGCGGTGGGGGTACAAAAATGCGATACTAGAGACATCTGTGGTTTGTAAGAGAAATCTATAGCATAGACACTAACCACAACCGAGGCTTCCCATTTACCTTAAACATCTATAAAAGTTGATGATTTGTGGTATTGACAGACTTGACCGGACTTGACTATGCTCTAGAAACTACTTTCATAAAAAAAAACATCTTTGTAATACTTTCAGGTTACCTAGTCATTCCGTATTCCGACAAGTTGTAACAAGAAATTATCGACAAATTAGATTTCTTTATACACAATAGGCTACTTATAATATTAAAAATTAATCTTGAAAATTCAATTGAAATATAAATTTGCTTACATTAATAATATCGTGTCTTCTGGTGTACCTCCAGACAAATGGTATGCCTTAATTTTAACCCAAGCTTTGGCGACGCTTGTCCTTGCTTTCAGTTGTTGATGAAGTTGGCGATGTACTGTTAGGATGGAATTGGTACTTAATTGTTGAATCAAACAGTTTCCAAATTTTCGAAACTTGTGCCAATCCTACCGACTGCGCCAGTTATGTATTACTTCCAGAGAAACTCGTTTTTAAAAAACTTCTTTATTTAACCAGAAGGAATACAAAGTTATTCGTAATTGGACAGAGTAACGTTCTGCAACACCCCATAACTAAAATTGACCTATGTTTTACACTTCTAATATATTTATATAACATAATTATAATAATATCGGATCTTTACAGCTGGGGGAGAAACAAGCTGCAACTTTAGTTATCAATGAAGGCTTATAATATTAAAGAAAAGTCAGTTTCATGACTGAAATAACTCTACACTGTATTGGATGTTTATATTTTAAGGGTTGAAGCAAGTCTTGTTATGAAGGAAGGCTTGCAGTAGTATAACGGAAAGTGTAGTGTACTGTACTATAACTCGCGTACTGGTGCTCGGATTGTTCGATTGTTGATTTTTGTGTTCATTATTTTATTTAGGTATATTTTTTCTGTGAGTAAACGTTTTATACCATAGATTTCCCGAGCGATATACAATAGGTGAATTATTGGCGTCTAATAGTTTCAATTGTTTAGTGATTGATTACATTGTTTTCTCCTTTGATTGCAGCAGTATCTCTCGTTCTTCTTTGACCATGTTCGGTACTTGCTCTCTCATAGTATATTTTTGACAAAATATACATTTATGATCATCAAAAAATTCACAGTTATTTGTCGAAGTGATAAGCGCACTCATTGTTATTGGAAAATTAACAAATAACTTAAGAGCTCGCCGCAAGAGATGAAAACCAAGAGGTGGGGCCACAAACAAACAACAGACCTGTCTTTGAATACCATTATCTTGAATAGAACGTAATATTACAGTTTAAACGATACTCACAAGCCTAGAAGACATACCCACTTCGGTATTAAAGCAGCTTCATTGCGAAATTTGTTGATTTAATGATATAAATCATGTTTTGAAAATCGTCAATTTAAAAAAAAGTTTCTCACTGCTAACTCCTAGTAAATCTTCTAAGTGCGTTTAGTTTTTTCTTCTTGCTGTTTTATAGCTTTTAATATACTACGGAGGATCCTTACAGCGTCTTCTTTGGCTATATTATTTTCAATTACCTCAGGAGCTATACAATTGTTATAAAAGTTTACTAATTCAGGCAACATTTTCTTTCTCCAAAACTCACAATCTCGTTTAATTTTTTCAATAAACATTGGAATTTTATCGTTGATATAAACCACAAAATAAGAATTTACTTCTTCGATTTATATTCAGTTGACCTTGTATCTAAAAAAAAACTATAAGAATTCAATGCGTTATCTGGAATAACTACTCACTTGATAATAATATGAATGATTCCTTTTCAAACAAATAGTAGATGCTTTATTTTCTAAATAGATGCTGCTCTTTTTTAATTTGATTACGTCTTCTATGGTGGTTGCTACAAGGTCACGGGCAGAGTAAAGAGATTTGACCTCCAAAATTGCATCTTCTCCTACAAGTCCTCTAAATGTTTGTAGTCAAAGTATAAAGTAGTCCAAGTTGTTTATGTAGGTATATATAATACAGCAGCCAAAGGAAAGTAAAATTTTCCATCCACCACCAAGTTACAGGAATCTCGGAATAAATGGAATGTTCCTTAAAGTAAGTGCTCGAATAACTCTCCATTCACTGTTAAACAGCGGCCCAATCTGTCATAAAAAATTCTTTGTACGTTTGTTATTGTAACAGCTGATATGTTAAAACAGACATCCGTAATTTTATCCTTTATGGAATCTTCGACATCAAGTAAGGCCACAAAAGAAATCATTGGGGGCCAAATCTGGGGTACGTACTGGCCAGGTTATTTCGCCATCTTTTCCAATCAAACTGTTATGCTACGTCTAAAACTTCTCTCGCTATTCGTGCATTATGAGATGGCCACCCATCGTGCTGGAACCATACAGTCGCATGTTCATCGGGTACCTCCATAGACGTAAAAAGTAGGGTGGACGGAGCCTTCCCTATACTATGCTACAGCGGAGACTGACCCACACTCGAAGAGAGTAATAGCTGTAACAGGTGCCGCTCAAGTGCAACGAAGACGAAGCGGGTTGTACCACGTGGTTTAGGGCGCTGCTCAGTGCTTTTGTATGCGTTTTATACGAGAATTGCGCGGATTATTTTAAATCGTTGGGTTTTTACCTATAATTTTTATGAGATATGTTGATCTAACAGACTTTTATGTTTTAAAATGAATTGTTTGTTTGCCTTTATTTCAATATCAAAATTATTAAAAAACGTGTTCTCGTGAAGAGGCATAATGATTACAAACGATTTTTTCAACCAACTCAAACAAACACCTTAAAAATTTCAGTTATATTTTATTTATTAAGAACTTATACATTTATAACGAGAGATCAATAAAAAAACCAACTAGGGTAGGCTGTGAAATTGAATTATTTTAAATTGGTACTGTAGCCACATCCACAGAATGACATTTCTGACATGAAAATTTAAAACTGAACGCTCTTGTCTAAGTTTCTTAAGTTTTTTTATTTGATTTGGTGAAAAAATTTCAAGTTTGAAAAAATGGTATTCATTCAGTTTTAAATTTTCATGTCAGAAATGTCATTCTGTGGATGTGGCTACAGTACCAATTTAAAATAATTCAATTTCACAGCCTACCCTAGTTGGTTTTTTTATTGATCTCTCGTTACTACTAAAAAAAGTTATTTATTGATTTTTGAATAGTATGAGCTTTGAATATTTATGTTACTTTAACGGGACATGCTAGATCTTCTTCTTTAAAATCGCCGAAGTGGATAGCACCACTGCGTTTTCTACAGTAAAATTTGATTTGTAAATAATGAAAAAATATATAAAAATATTTCAAGGTAATGACCTGTTATCAGTATTCCGATCATTAAGTAATGGAGTTGTGGTTGGTGCAATATCAGTCGCTCTATAAAAATATCAACACATTAACCAAAAATAAGATTACTTTCATGCAGCACCAACCGTAATGATTGCTCAAGATCAGCTTTATTTGATATCTCCGACTCATTCATCGCCTGGCAAGAACTACAAAATTGTGATACTATGTAGATGAATCGCAAATAATAATCTTTGGAATTTCAATTAATAATAATTACTGTTGCTCATGACATACTTGCTGGTAGGTCCTATTTTCAAAATATCCTGAAACTGGAGCCTTGCTGATCTTTTTTTTGCTGGGTTTTTTATGAGGCGAGCCGGAAAATTAAAAATACTTGGAACTGCATCCGATTTCAGCGTTTTTAGACCAAAATTATAAATAAAGTCGGTTTCTAAAAAGTGAATACTACACAACCTGCTGTTCGAGTTTGGTATATAATTGTCTCTTTTCATTGCCACAATCCACAATTTCCTCAACTGTTCATTCTTTGGAAAACTAAGATAAAACCCGCCCGTTAGGCATACCTACACCTTCGTTATTTGTTGGGATATTACCTATGAAATGAGGGGCCACCCTTCTTATATCGATTAGTGCACCCATAACTTGAACAAGACATTACCATTTTGACTGATAATTGATAATTTAAATGATAAAAATAAGATAGGAAACACCTGCACTATGTCATAAGACAGCAGCCGACTGCAGTGGCTATGCCTGTTTCTTGCCCGAAACCACGTGGTACACAGCATGCGTCTCTCTCTTCACTATGAGTCAATGCTTAAAACTTCCGCTCCGTCCATCCCACTTATTATGTCTATGCGTACCTCATGCAGTGATGGTAAAATTGAGTCAGTGAGCAGCTGTCGGTATTTTGCACTAGTTAACATTCCTTCAATAAAAAATGGACCAATAATTGTATTTTTGTATATTCCCTCCCGCACGTTTACTTTCTTCCGATACTGTGTATACTCTGGAATGTACAAATGTGGGTTTTGGGTACTCCAATTGCAACGAAGCACATAGGGGTATTTCTGTGGGTATGGTCTCGAGCCGCTTAATAGGGGATCTGACCGTAATAGTAGCCTGTTTATGATGTCCAGATTGCACGTTTCTCTAGAAAACTTCCTCGAAAACCCAAGCGTGTATTGCCGGAAATGATAGTTATCCAACTGGTAAAATCGCGGTAGAAATAGCAGCTCCATGAAGGAGCCACTTTATGCACTGTCGGAGGCATGGGGTACCAGCCATGCAGCTCTACGTACAATTTTGCTGTATCAAGGGCATACTTTGAAAATTGGACTACATAATATTCAGTCTGCAAGATATAGTTTCGAGAATTATTTTGTATCGGTATAATACCCCTGGGTAACTTATACCACTATGCCAAAATGGTGAGTAATAAGATGGCAGAAAAAAAAACCTTAAACGTTTTTTGTAACATCACGTCAATGACACGTCAATTATAATAAAACAGAAAGATTGCAACGTGCATATACAAAAACAAGCGCGGATGGATTTAGATATACTCTCAGATAGGTTTTGCCACAACAAAATGCTATTGAATTGTACCAAAACAAACTATATCCGTTTTCATACGTATCAGAACACTTCGGAAATAAGTTTATCGTTAACAATAAATGATATCAGTCTAGATAACGTAAAAAATGTGAAGTTTTTGGGAATATATCTAGAAAGCACACTTCAATGGAACATGCACTGCCAGGAATTATTAAAAAAACTGAATACAACCTGTTACCAGATAAGAAGTTTAAAATCAACAGTTAATTTTCAATCAGTAAGTGCTTTCTATTATGCTCAGGTATATTCCCGCTTATGTTACGGAATCACAATATGGGGCGCTTCAAGCGCAGTAGAAGCACAAAAAAGAATAGTAAGGTGTATTGCCTCGGCCTCACCGGCTGACTCCTGCAGACCGCTCTTTATAAAATACAAAATTTTGACAATTCACTGTATTTATATCCTATTTCTATTTTACTGTAATAAGAATAAATTTCATCGTAATTGCGATATTCACAAATACGACACAAGAAAGACCAATCAATTTCATTTAGACCTACCTAGATTAAATTTATTTAAATGTGCTCCGGAATATATGGGACCCAAACTATTTAACTTATTACCTCAGGATATTTGCAATGCCACGAATGTAAAGAAATTGAAACAAAAAATTAAAAAACTCTTGATAGAGAGAGCCTTTTATAGCATTGATGAGTTCCAAAATTATTTTTTAGTCTAGCGATGTGACGTCTAGGATGGTTTGTAATATTGTTGTTTTTTTTAATATTTGTATATCAATTGTATGTATACGTATGTGAATTTATCCAATCAACAGTTTTAATATGTAGTAATTTATGTTACTGGGACGTTCTCTATATACAAGCAATGTATCTAAAGAGATTAATAAACATTACATTACATTACATCTCCACCGATTCTTATGCGCCCTGTTTAGAGATATGCAATTCTACCTTAAAGGTACAACAACCAAATTAAAAAAGAATCTATATTATTAAAAACTAAGTAATTAAAACACATATTTAAACAAATTTGCTCGTTGCTAAAGCAATTTGAGACTTAAATTGTCTAAGCGGTTCCTCCAGTTCGCAAACATTTGCCGACAGAAAATTTAAGGTTTTGCGATTACTTTTTGGAAACTGAATATTAAATAAAAATATAACAGCTATTGCAGCTTCCAAAGTCGCAAGAAAAGTATCTTCATGGCAAATTTTAAAGTGCATACATAATAACTCGCGTTGGGACCAAACCACGCTGATTCATTATCAGCCACGGGTACTATGCTGGGTAGTCTGTTGGGTTCCTGAAATGGATTGGAAATATTTTACAATTAGCTCACTCTCAACTTGACATGCATTTCGCAATCCAACCACATCCTTTAAAACTTACTTTTTTTATCAGCCCTAATGGATCTTCCTTAAATAAAAGTGGCAGTAAGATCAGGAATGCCTCTCCTTCATTGTCTGCAAGTATAAATATAATATTATTTACTAATTTCTATAATCTATGTCAAGAATTAGTGCGCTTACTAGAAAGATCTAAATTCGATTCTTTATCCACTGTTCTAATTTTCTCCTCGTACTTGAGCTGTCGTAGTAAGTTTAAAATGTTTACTTTTCTTTCTTCAGTAAAAAAAGTTTACTTTTTTTTCTTCAGTAAAAAAAAGATTTATTTGATTCCTAATATTTGAGGTACGAGAATACCATAACATTACTATGATAGTTGTAGTTTTGTATAGTTCTCATCCTACGATCATCTACATAAGATCGCCGTCGATAACTTGATTTAAATATTGTATACGAATGTCCTCGACATAATTCGTCATGGTATCTTTTCCTCTTCGAATGACGTAGTAGGAGTAAAACGGTTTTTTTTTCAATTGTTATTATAACGGATTTACTTGGTGCTTTACGCACGGATGCGTGTTTTCTACGCATTTCCACAATATCGTGACTTTCGATTCTATGCGTTTCTGTCTTCAATTTTGTAATTAGGGATTGATACCAAGATAACTGCCTAAAATAACGGCAAAGTAATTATTTATCCATTTAGTTATCCCTCCGGTACTAACATGGTTTTTTTAAACAATGCTAACATCGGTTTGTGATTTCGCATTTGTTTAATAAAACGCAAAGTATACCAAAAAGCTTTTATCATCTCAAAACCAACCAAAAGTTTAAATGTAAAGCATAACAATCTTATTACTCATCATCATCTTCTAGGCAGTCTCTGCACGTTAGTACAGTATGCTCCAAACACAAATATTTCTGGCAAATATTGCATTTGTATTTGGTTCTACGTTTTTTTTTGAGTCGCAGAAGCGCATCGCCCAAAAATTTTCTCCTCTTGTGGATCTTCTTCAGATGTCATGTCCACTCTGCAAGTCCTCATTCTGCTTCACAAACTCGATCAACATTTCTTTATGAACGCGATTTATGGACGAATGTCTAATCAACCTCCATTATAAAATACAAGAATAGATAGGTAATAGGTATAAATAAAAATAATGGTCTGCCGAAACAATAAAACAAAATATGTTTCTTTTTCTGCGCAAACATCGTTGTTAGTTCTCTCAGACGATCAGCACAGACAAACCAAGAGAACAACGTTCTCTCAATTTTCGTAGGAGCGGAATAGTCTCTAATTTGGATTCTATTATTCTCTGATAACCAATTTTATCAGACCAATAGCTCCTAATATTTGACAATAATCGACCCGACCCGATTCTCCCCTACACCGTCTCAAACGTGTCAAACCTCCCCTACACTGACCAGTCTTATAAGCCATTCCTATTCTCACATAACATATAATTAAAGATATAGGAATCGTTTTGGATTTTACTAATGTTAACATTGTGTGATTTTCCAAAACATTTTTCAAAATAAACCCATCATTACAGTTAGAACATTCAATCCAAACCATTTCTTTTCCCTCTTCATCGTCTCCGATACCACACATTTTAAGCACCTATACAAAACTGGCTGCGATTGTTCCACAGTGGCAACTCTTTACGGTAATCGTTGGATTGATTTGCTTTAGAGATTGTGCATAGATTAAGGGCGGGTTGTATGGATGCAGTTTAACTGCCCGTTCAGTTGAACCGCGATCAATTGTCATGGATACGATTGTTACAATAATTGTATCCATGACAATTGATCGTGGTTCAGCTAGGTGGAGAGTTAAACTACGTCGATACAACCGGCCCTAAATGATACATATAATAAACTACATACACACCACAATTAAAACTACCCTTTTGTTGGAGGAAATTGTAAATATTGATGTCGAAATTATCAAACACTGTTTCCGTTAAAATTTATTGACATACTTAAAATATTCGGAAATGGTATTTCTAAATCTTTCTGCGTCCAAACGTATAGCAACTTTTGCCGAGTCGTAAACAATAAATTTGGATTCTAATGCATCAACAATTAGCAAACTCCAATGATTTCCGTTAATTAAATGTGGAATTAATAGAGTTGTTACTTCAGTCAATGGAACCTTATTAAGAGAAAATTCCGCGAAAATGGGATGCCTGCACTGTGCAGAAGAGTATACGACCATTCTGCTGGGACATACGAAAACGTTGGAATAGAACCTGATGAACACGAGACTGGGAGATCTTCCACTTCTGAATCTCCACCAAAATCAGAATTTTCAGCTTGTTCTGCCATCATTTCTTCGACGAGCAGTTCTAGCTCCCTTTGGGAAAATCCTTTGTATTGATGTGAAAGTGGTTATAACATCTAAGCCGAAAACACTATTTGAAAAATCTACATAATTATGAATAGTTCAATCTACATTACATGAACTGTAAAAATATTAGTTTGTTAAATTTGAAAACAAAAAAGATTCTTTATTTTTTAGGTATGGATGTTTTTATAGCCTCATGTTATTTACAAATTGAACCACTTGCTAACAATCATCTGTTTATACACGATTTTTGTAAAAATCAGGATCATATAACATACATCTATCAATATTTACATAGGTTTCTGTCAAAAAACAATTCTACAATGAGCACAGAAACACTTCAAGAACACCCACTTACTAACACTATTATCACTAACAGGTCGCTGCAATTAAAAGTTCGCAATATGTAGTGGTGAGAAGTTGGACTTGGTCCATACCAATACAATGTTGCTTAGGGATCTGTATTCCACACTCTCAATAATGGAGCAGGCATGGTGGGAAATATAGTTCCCACAGACCTATAAAAGGTTAAATTAAGTCGATGATTGTAGCAATGCACATATTGCTCTAGGAACTTCATTCCGAAACAGTTTTTGAACTCCTTTTAACCGACCACTCATTACATTTGCACCATCATAAGTTTGTGCAATACACTTGTGCAGGTCCACTCCACACCGACCGAACAGTTCTTCTACGTAATTAAGTGACGTTCGGGCATTCAAATCTTTCACAGCTTTATATCCGATAAATTGTTCCTTCTAAATAATACCGCAAAACCACTGAAACCTGCTCCATTTTAGAAATATCTTTCGTTTCATCACACATTACAGCAAAATATGACGCCCGATTAATTTCTAAACTTATTTGGTCCAGAATCATCTTTGAACAAATAAACAAGATCTCATTTTTGGATTTGAGGGCTGGTATATTTTGCATTTTTTACTAAATTGTCTTCTAATTTTTTCTTTATAATCCCTACTGAAAATGACCTGATAGAACCTGATAAAATAATCTTATGAGGTTTGTATATGGTTAATGAAACAGGCAAATTCGGATACAATCCTAAGTATTTTATTTATGCGGTTGTATACGGTTTTCCGTAGTATAGCTCTTACCAGGTTGTATACGGACTTACTAAGTTAATTCTTTATGAGATTCTATCAGGGTATCACCGTTTCTTTTTTAATACGGTTCTATGAGGTAAATTGTATCAGGTTGAACCGTAGTTTGCCTGATTTAATATCAACCAGGTTGAACCTATGAAAACCATATCATAGCTCTTACCAGGTTGTATACGGACTTACAAAGTTAATTCTTTATGCGGTTCTATCAGGGTATCACCGTTTCTTTTTTAATACGGTTCTATGAGGTAAATTGTATCAGGTTGAACCGTAGTTTGCCTGATTTAATATCAACCAGGTTGAACCTATGAAAACCATATCACAGCTCTTACCAGGTTGTATACGGACTTACAAAGTTAATTCTTTATGCGGTTCTATCAGGGTATCCCCGTTTCTTTTTTAATACGGTTCTATGAGGTAAATTGTATCAGGTTGAACCGTGGTTTGCCCGATTTAATATCAACCAGGTTGAACGTATGGAAACCGTAGTTGAGCTTTTATCAGGTTGTATACGGATTTATCAAGTTGGTTTCTATGAGGTGAAATTGTACATCTTTAAGGCCCGGTCTTTCCATCTCCTACTAAAGCTTCTATTAGCTAATAAACGATTAATTGTCATGGAAACAATTCTTGTAACAATGGTTTCCATGACAACTAATCATTTATTAGCTAATAGAAGCTTAGTAGGAGATGGAAAGACCGGGCCTAAGAGTAGAAAATGTACAAATATGAAATAAAGAGATTTGTTAAATAGTCTTATTTGTATTAATACTAAATATAAGCAGTATGTACAACAAATATTTTTTTCTTTAAATCTAAAAACTAATAATTATCTGCATCCTCATCTGGTTCTACTTGCAATTCATCTAAAACCAAAAAATAGATTACTAAAGAATATCTTAGCGAGGATGCAATTATTATTGCAGTCACTAATCTTAAAAAATATTGCGCAAAAGGTTGTTGTTGCATGGAAAGTTGATAATACATTATTAATACTTAATACATACATACATACATTAATACATTATTATTATTATTAACCTTCCCTGCAAATTTTGACATAGGTAATAAACTTTTAGCCAAAAAAAGGAAAAAAAACACCTATCTTTAAAGAGGTATTGATGATATGAAGTAATGGTAAAAGAAACTCATATAGGTAACGATAATTTAATCATACTAAATGTGACATAATGCTCATTTAAATTTCGGTAAATTAGGTTAAATTATCGATTTTGCCTTTATCGTTACTTTATGAAGTTACTACCGCTACGTCTTTGCGAAACGATTTACATGCAATTTTTTCTATGATAATACATACCATTTTCTTCTAAATTAATTAATATTTCCGGATCCACCTCATCCACCTGCCGCTCATCCTCATCTAGTGTACATTCTAAAACCATTGCCTCAGATTTACTTGGAGTTCTAATTGGCCTATTCAGATCATATATTTTAGACGCAATTATAGTTCCAATTTTACCCAAATATATGTCAATGGTCACCTCATCAACATTCTTTTTTTGAAGCCACCACTTGTAAAATTCTAAAACAATAGTAAGTATTATGACTGCTATCGAGATATACGTAAATACAGGACCATGGTGCACCCTCCCTTTACCTAAGAGAAATATTTTTTATATCGTATGTAAGTAGCCTATGCTAACTAATAAACGTTACATTTTTGTCACATAAATTGTTTGTGATACCAACCAACTTTTGATTTTCAAATAGAACAGTCTCTATATTGTATTTTTGAATTATAGACAATTTTCTGACATTACAAAAAATAGTATATTATATTATTAGGAGTATAAGCAAAGCTTTATGTGCTGAGGATGGTTGACTGCCGATCGTAGTGAGGCAGCCAAATCAGCCGAAGCACATAAAGCGCTTATACTCCGAATAATATATGTAATTTTATCTCCAAACGTGTAAAATTATAATACAAAAATAAACATCTAATTAACAAGGGTATTTCGGGAAACATTACACTTATACGAAAATCGCATTGCCTGATAGACACTTTCTAGATATTACCGTAGCAACCCACCATAAAAGTTGAAAGCTAATAGGCATATAAGTACTTTATCTGCCTAAGCATATAAGTGAAACTTATACTACCAATGTTGTCTGTCATTTAAATGCCACTTTTATGACGTTTGGAGATAAAATATTTTATATTTGAAACTATAGTCATAGATTTTATTTAAGTTATCAAAAACAAATGAAAAGCTAGAAGAAAAGAGAGCCCGCCTAGTGGGGAGTTGGTGTACATGTGTCAAGTTTCAAAAAAAGTTCGTCAAAACTAAAGAAAAAGGGGATGAACCACGGTCACATTACACCAGTTATTAATATTATTATAAGTCAGATGGGAATAGTTACCTTTAATAGCCAGTAATTTTTTAGGCTCAAGTGGAGGTTTTGCAATTGCATCCTTTTTTGCATTGCATTTTTTCCCAGTTACTGAAGAGGCTGCAAGTACAGCCGTACCAAACACGCAGCACGCCAAATTGGTAACTAGCTTGCTCCCATCTTTTACTTTAGAAAAGGAAAGCAGCAAGGAGTCGTGCTGCGGTGTTGGAATCCACACCCCATTTCCAATATGAGTCTAAATAAAAGAAATTGTGGTTTTTAATCATAATTTAATAAAGTGGGTTAGTTTAAACTTACATTATCCCGGTGCCGCTTTCCAATTTCGGGATATACATTTGTCGGTGGAGAATCGTTTAAATAATTAAACTTTTTCAGTAATTCTAAAAAAAAAGAATAATTTCGATAAAAAATAAAATATATATAAAATATTAGAAAAATAATAACCTTGGACGTTATTAATGCAGGTTCCCTGCAACTCTAGATTTAGTGTTGTCAACTGGGCAATCTGCAGCTTGTATTCGGCGTTGTTCTTTTTCAGCTGAACATTTTCTTTTCGCAGTTTCACTAACTCTTCTGCTGCGTTACTAGCTGGCTTCACTACTGGCTCTGGCGCTTTGTTTGACCGTTCAGCTTTGTTGGCCTGTGGTCCAGCCGGTCCAACTCCAGCATCTCTTGCAAGTTTATTATCCATTATTTTTTGTAAATGACTCCGACTTTTTTCAGTTATCGTTGTTGTACATTTGCGAACCTGTTGAAATTAATAGTAGATACAACAACGATACAATAGTATACAATAAGTAATAAATATAGTTAAGCGTAGTAAAAAGTAATAAGCTAAATTAGAAATACAATATAGAAATGTTTACAGCAAAAAAATTTCAAAACTTACTTTTGCGGGTCTACTTGGTCCTTCCGCTGCCAAATCAACATCTGAATCTATTCCTTCAGAATCGGTGATGAGAAGATCTTTATTTTGACAGCGCACCCTCCGACTGTCCACTAAGCGGGTTATAGCTTCTTCTGATGCTAAAAATTTATTTTATAATAAAATAATTTCTCTTAATGCCTGGTTTTTCATTTGCTTTAGGTAATCGAATATAAAATATTTTTTATCATTCAAATAATTTTGACAATCTAGGTATTTCAGTCTTATTATTAAAGGGCGAATTTATATGAAAAAATATTAAAAAAGCCGAAATATGCAGGCAAGATATGCACCTAAAAATCCAAAATTCAAAAATTTTTAGGTCGGATTTATATGCGCTAAAAAAGACGAAATATGGAAAGTAAAGCATTAAAAAATCAAAATAAGCATAATATTTTTTATTTAATATTAATATTAGAAAACAAGTAACCAGATATTTTTCTAAATTGTCTGGTGTAAAATTTTGTCTTGGGGGGGGATTAGCCCTTCCAAGATAGTACATAGCTCCCCCCCCAGGAACCATCATTCCGCCATATTAAAATCTGTGTATAATGCAAAACAATATGAAAATGCATATAAATCTAGCCTTTAATTATTATATTATGCTAAAAAATTCAGAAGAATCCGTCGCTTTTTTTACATAATATAAAATAATAACATTGAAGGTACTTACCGCCAATATAAATCACTTCAGCATCATAATCATCTCCGTCTTCGGACGGCCACTTGACGTTGTATTTTTTATTTTTTTTAATGCCAACTTTTTCATCGAAGTTGTCCACCCATGACAACGGCACAGTGACAAATTTATTATCTTCCAAATATCGCACATACGCGTATTTAGCCGCCATTTTCGTTATTTGAATGTTCGTTAAAAAAATCAAAGAAGTCAAAGAAGACGGACTAAGTAAAGATGAAATGAACACGGCAAAGCACAGTATCTTAAAGTTTATTCAAACGTGTAGGGCGCATGTTTCCCTTATTCTTTTCTTCCCTCCCTTTTTCTGGTATTGAGTTACGTTCTGAGACCTTGAATGATAGAAAACAATTGTATATTGCTGGTTTATAGCACCCTCAGGGGCCAGGACCTAGCCGTGTCGGGGGTGCAAGGGGTGCACAGCAATTTAAGATATACTATGCTATGCTAAAAAAAATGCAACTTAATAATACTTCCATTGGTTCACTGGACTGTTTACACTTACAAAAATGAAAATGCTTCTATACATTCAAAAAGGGCGCTCTACTAGGTAGGTACCTAGTAGGTAATATTTTATGATCACATCTGGCGAACAGACGTAGAAATTTACGAAGCAATGCAAGCATATCTTCAAATTTTATATACAGTGTGGAAGAAAAGTATGGAATAAATTCATTATTTCTAAAACGATGAAGTTTCATGCAATTTGCTCGGACACGTCGATTTTGCTTTTTAAAAAGATCCTTGTTTCTATACCTGTGCATTTGCGATGTTAATTTGTTTCCGCCTGATGACGTCATCGGATATTTTTTTAATGGAACCCCTATATTTTTTAACGGATTCGTGTACAGCTCAACTTGTTGAATTCGAAAATTTACCACTTTAATACTTTATTTTTACAAAATTTCCGAGAAAAAAAAATAATAAACGATTCGTAGTAAGAACAACAAATGAAATCAAGTTACCTAAGAAATTGTTTCCGGCAGCTAAACAACATCTAAACAAAATCGACGTGTCCAAGTAAATTTCATGAAACTCCATCGTTTTAGAAATAATGAATTTATTCCATACTTTTCTTCCACATTGTATATATATTTACTGTTTATTATATTATATTATATTATATTATATTATATTTATTATAGCATCTTTGTCTTGTTCACATAATAATTATATGCAATAGTCAACCTTATCTTGTCGAATAGTTATTGGCCATTTTATTATGAAGTGGAAAAAGATCGGGCCTAAATTTAAAAAGTATCTAGGTACTTTTTAAATATCTTAAAACAAAACATTTTTTATCTTAAGTTTGGCGCTTCCCAGGGCTGGCCGCCTCCATGAGCGTCGTTTATCAGGGGCAACACCGACTGCTATCAGTGCTAATGGAAAGAAAATCAATAATCAGCAAAATCAATAAAAATAGCCATTTTTAAAAATGTTTGGTAAATAAAATTGCTAAAACAAATTATTACCACCGTGTTGTTACAATAAATCACTAACAATTTCTCTAGATTTTGAGGCGGAAGCCCTTGTCTTTTATCGGTCAACATATGTATTTTTGAAAGCTGGAAAGCTACGTTGAATATTACAGGATGTTACTGGCGCAAATTTTAAATTCGAAATACTATGTTTAATTTCTGAAATTTCATTTTCTTTGCTAAAAACTAATTTCTGTTGCGATTGATCTTCTTACAATAAGAGAACAATCAAGGGATTGCTCTCGGTAGGTTCTTATTTTTTGTAGCTAATTCGAGAGCCACTTAAAACACTTGCTTGGACAGATTACAACGAGGTATTTGAATTTTTGTTGCTCAAATTGCTAGAATATTCCTCAGCTACCTGAAAGCAATCAGTAAAGGGTAGTTCCGAGAAAAATACGTAATATTTTTAATCTTTTAAAGAATAGGAACGTGACCATAAGAAATGCTACAGGATTTAGAAATATTACCTACCAACTACTTTAGATATAATGCTTCCCAAAAATATTCTCAAGAATTTTTTTAATGTTACTTTTACGAGATATGAAAAATTTTCGTAAATATGAAAAACAACCAAAATATGATGAAATAAGAAAAATTTTATTGCACCAATTAAATCTATATACTACTACCGGAGGCGAAAATCTTATTTCGGAACAATCTAACCATTAATGAAGAATATGAAATTTCATAAAATTCCGGGCTCTACTTATTTACAATACCTACATATATTTAACACAGAAACAAATTAAGCAAGGTAGGTACAAGCCATACGGGAAACTGCGGGAAACTAGAATTATTATAATAAGTTGGGTGGGGTTGTAAATGAGTCATTATCCGTGTCTACCCTTATACAATGATACCTATAACTACAGTTTTGTCTGTCAAAAAATAACCAATGCCGCTGTAACCTTGAAGTAATAATCAACAAGGGCTTTGTAAAAAATATAAGAATATAAAATATTTTAGGCCGCGGACAGTTTAAAATACTTAAGGCAAATATTTTATGTTTTCAAGGTGTTATTTTTTATCTCGCTGATCTTGAGAAGGATTATTATTCTGTGATTTTAAGAAAGGTTTTGCAAGTAGGTACAAATTTAAATTTTAAATGTTCTGAAAAGTATTTCTTTTATTCTCAGCTGGTCAATCTTAATTTAAAATGGATGCAATAACACAAATAATATTAGTTTCAATGGTATTATAAAATTATTTTGGATAAAATCGTGTGCATAGGAAAAATAATAATAATTAGCTGCCTTTTCCTGAAATGTTTATCATAAAAGGACAAATAATAATAGTATAGGTAAATAATATCGGTAAGTTTTTCTTAGAAAGCAGGGTACCTAGCTTAGCCAGGATCAAACCCTATACCTAGGATTATGCATAGAGTTTGATCCTGGGTAAACTAGTTGTGCGTTAGTAACGACTACATTTGTTTCTGAATACGGCTGTGTTAGTGTTGTTTGCTCACAAATTGTATAATGTAATCAAATATTTGATAAAACATCTGTGCCTGAAATTATTATTAAAAACATAGGTACCTATTCGCATCGGAAATTCGGTATGTGTTGCCCCAAGAAAAAAAAGACGGCACAGGTTTTTTGATCGGGATGAAATTCCTGCAACTTCCAGTAGGGCCACACTTTGGCGGTGGAAAAGAAGACAGTTCCAATTTAATCAACAATTATCGGGTAATGCAACCGAAGTCGACAACATCGACGAGAGTGCTTCTTTAACAAAAAATTATAACCAAGAAACTGAAGCGGAATTTATATCAGATTTTAATTTAGTGTTGCCAGGTACTTACATTAAAAACACCAAAAGTCTTAATAGCATTAGTGAAAAAATGATTAATACTCATACTAACTATCCTGATACTTCCGAACTTGTATCGCCAAGCAGCATGTTGTGTCGAAATAATTATGATTTTTATGGTGATTTACTACGAGAACCGGTAGAAAATGAGGATGTAATGTCAGAAGCGGAAGGACCTGATGACAACGAAGACAGCGATACTGATTTCAGTAAAGTGAATGATGCTGATGACAACGAAGACAGCGATACTGATTTCAGTAAAGTGAATGATGCTGATGACAACGAAGATGATTTTAGAGAATCCGAAATATTATTTGACAAATCTTTAATTACCTCAAAAGAAACGTTCATAATGGTGTCATCTTTTGCTTTACGGCATTCCATATCAAAAGAAGCTGTAACAGATTTGTTAAATCTATTAAAAATTTTGTCGGGCGTTCCAGAATGTAGGGCTTCCAACTACATTCTCGAAAAAAATTTTCGAATTCCAGAAAATGCAATATGAAATCGGATGTGCAAAAAAATAAAAGAACAGTATGTAATAGTTGCAGCAAAGAATTTTTAATATCTCTTAATTCAGCTAACTGTTTTTTTACCTTGAATCTGGAGTATCAACTAAAAAATGTACTAGAATGTACAAACATAAGTAAACATATCTTACTAAATAAGAAACGTGGAAGTCGCAATGGTAACATAAGCGACGTATATGATGGAAGTATGTACAAGAACTTGGCCGAATTTAATAGAAATTCTGATTTTACATACAACTTCAATACAGACGGAGCTCCTGTATTTATTTCATCAAAAGCTTCTATGTGGCCAATACAAATAATAATAAACGAACTTCCTCCCAAAATTAGATTTAAAACACTAATTTTGGGAGGAATGTGGTTCGGAAAAAAAGAGCCAATTATGAATATCTTTTTGGATGCTTTTGTTCAAGAAGCGCAAAGAATAGCCACGCATGGAATTACGTGGAATCACAATGGAGAACATATTACTTCCAAGTTTATCCCATTATGCTGCTGTGTAGATTCAGTAGCACGTCCAATGATTCAAAATTTTACACAGTTTAACGGTTATATGGGGTGTCCGTGGTGTTACCACCCAGGGAGAACCGAGGTCAAGGACCATAAAAGCACCAGTAAACAAATTAAGTACCCAATTGATGTAAATGACTATGGTAATCCAACTGATGAAGATTTTATAAATGATATGAGAGAAGCTTTAGCAGTCAGAGCAAAAATTAGGGGAATAAAAGGTCCCTCGGCAGTAATTAACTTGCCACAGTTTCGTGTAGTCTCTGGTTGTCCACCAGAATACATGGTCTACATATAGAGGTCCAACTATGAACGACTATTACATAGCTACTCCAAGAAAACTTCAAATTGTTAACAACCGATTAACTAGTATCCGTCCACCATCGGAAATACACAGGCTACCTAGACCTACTTCAGAAAGATCGAAGTGGAAAGCTTCTGAATGGAGATCTTGGCTGCTTTTTTATTCAGTCCCATGTTTGGAGGGAATTCTAGGGCAAGCTTATCTGCAACATTTATCACTACTGCAATGTAGTATTTTTTTATTACTACAAACTGAAATAAGCGGTGCTGATTTAACAGAAGCAGAACAAAATCTCACGAGATTTGTGTGTGAAATGCAATTATTATACGGTGCCGGTGCAATGACTTTTAATGTTCATACTTTAACGCATTTTGTAGACAATGTTAAAAAAAGTGGACCACTATGGTCAACAAGTGCTTTTCCGTATGAATCTGGAATTTTTTACTTGAAGAGTAAAGTGCATGGTGCAAAAGATGTACACAAGCAAATAGTAAACCAAGTTTTAAAATCGAATTTATTACCTCGCATATATAACACAACTAAGGAAACATGTAAAAACTATTGTGAATCCTTGTTTAGTAAAAAGTCAAGTTTATGTAACACTCTGCATGTAGACAATGTAATCTTATTAGGTTTAGGGAAGAAGTCGGATAGCGGCAACATTGTTTATACACGTTGTATAATCAATGATACAAAATACTGCCAGGCCGATTACGCAAAAACAAAAAAAAACGACAACTCATTTGTTGAACTTAAAGATGGGAAGGTAGCTCAAATTAACAAAATTATATATGAGCAAGATGGCACGTGCATTTTCGAGATATCCGAGTTAATATTAGAAAACTACATAATTGTTAACAGGAAAATACAACACATTTTTAAAATTGCTCAAAAGGCAATAAAATAGTGAATCAAAGTTTTGTCACTGGAAAATGTATTCACATTAAATTTTCAAGCGGTGCTTCATTTATATGTAAAAGTCCGAATAACATAGAAATACAGTAGCGTAGTTACTCGATAATCAGTCAACTGCTGATAATCTAAGAAATAAGCAAATCTGTTGCAACTTTAATTACTGTAGAATGTTAAACTTCTTTGGGGAAAAGGGAGTATTTTCGAGCTACTAGATATTGCTGTACTTTGTTATATAATAATAAAATGTAACTTTGCGGAACTTATAATTGTGTGTTTTTTTCGGATTTTTCCGAAATTTTGTTAAGTTCTATACGCTGTGAAATTACAGCGGATACCTATTATCAATCATAAAACATGTTCATGGTGTGTTTATGTATACCTAGCTATATATAATTAGTAAATCATTTCTTAAAATGCTGTATGTTTTTAGTGGAAGTATTAAACTTCATTATAGGTATACTATAGGTTACTTAGTGTTTGGTCAAGCTCGTGGTAAACAGCTTGCGTAGAGAACTTTTCATTGTTACAGGCCAGATGTGAGAATACCGACCGACATACAGTGGAAACTTTTTCAGTTGGAGCCTTTAGCCTTGGCGGGTTTTGACCGAATTGGTTTAACAAAGGAGGTATTAAGTTGTAATCGTTAAGCACTACTATAACTCAGTACAGGAGGAAGATTTGAGGATAGACGTAAATGTATTCAGGCAAATTTCATCTTAACACCAATTTGTTTAACAGATCCGTACAATCAGTCAAGTAAAATTTGTTGTTAAAACTACGTTGGTACCTACTTACATTCTACACAACAATTTATTATTAAAGAATATAATTGCTACAAAAAAAAAGAAGAAAATTACAAATCATTATTCTGCATTCTTTGAATTTGAAGCTACAAAATCAAGAAGTCTTTTTAACACGCCCGTAAGCCAGAGGGGCGCTAGGGGAGTCTGAGACTCCTTTGGAAAACTTTCAGTCTCCCCCGAGATTAGCTATATTGAATAATTCTCTTTACTAAAACGTTATACGAAGTCCAGTTTGAATTTAGAATTAACGTCTTAAACGTCATATTATTCGGCGGCCGTGATATTAAATCAACACGAATTTAGCATTATTTTTGAAAGATATTGGCATTTCAGCCTTATTACATTCCTGTACCAACCTGTCTATTTTAGGAAAGTATTTAAGGTTTACAACCCAAGCTATAAAACTAATCCCTAACAATTCGGTTTCCAGGAATACTAAACCTGCCCTCTGCCCAGTTATTAAACATTTCAAAAAGCCACATTTCTTACAAAACGCAAAAGTTTCAAAACTTGGAAACAATATTGCAGGAGTTATTGAAAAAATCTTAAATCTCAATTTGCAACCTGTTTCGACGCCCACAACATTGTTAAATAAATAAAAACATAAATTTTCTATATAAATCTTTCGAAAAAATTCCAAAAATTGTGCAAACTTTGGAAAATGTTTTAAAATTTGTTGTACGCCTTCTTTTAAGTTTTAAGCCTATTACAATAAACGGAACATTGTAAATTGTTAAGAATTAATTAAATTTGTGAACTGTTATTATGAAACAAAATTCTAATTTTGGAATTTTATTTCATTTGTTAATTTCGTACAGGATATTGTTATACTTGATAAAACTTTAGAAGAAAGCTTTCGAAGATAGATATGTTATTAGAAACCGCTAAATTTCGGGCCGCGGAAATAATGGCCCCGGAAAAAAAGTCCCGGAAAAAACGACCCCGGAAAAAAGTCACCGGAAAGAAAGGCACGTACAAAAAGTCACGCGGAAAAAAGGTCACGCGGGAAAAAAGTATGTAAAATAATGTTGAACTTAAGTATATAGTTCAAATTAAAAAAATTATATACCTATAGGCAAGATGCCACGTGCGTCCTCCAGTTGTCCAAGCTAATATTAGGAGTATACATAATTGGCAATAGAGAAACATACTACACATTTTAAAAATTGTAGCCTCGAAAAGCAATAAAACAGTTGATCAAAATGTAATCACTGGAAAATGTAAGTTATTCATATTGAATTTTAAAGTGGTGCTTCGTTTATATATAAAGTCCGAATATCGTAGAAGTACAGTAGATCTGCCATGTAGTATGTATTTTAAAAATAAACAATAAAAACGCAAATGAATGAAGTTACCTTTGATCGATAATGTTACCTAGGTACTAATAGGTACTTAAATATGCAACTTTTTAAAAATTACGTATATTACCATCCCATATATTACAAAATAAATGTTAAGCTTGTAAATAAAGAGACGAGTTGAATTAGAATTTAACGGTCACTCAAGGTCATGAAACCTTTATCTATCTTAATCTTATAAAACGGTCAAAGGTAAAGTGGCGGAATTGATAATTGAGATTTTTGCTGGGATTTTTGTTAGGTACCTTATGATTTATTATTGTCATTACCGTGGATATTAGTATCAATCATATCACTAGACATGTTCATTTTCTGTATATTATTTTATAACTGATTAATATAGGCGCCCCGGGTTTTCAATACAACTATGGGGGGCACAATTAATAACCAGATGTAGGGTGTAAACGAAAGTAAAAAGCGTTTTTATCATAGAAGCGTATAGAAAAAATGCCGATATTTCCTGATAAAACCGTATACCCTGTTTGCCTCATAGAACCATATAGAAAGGCTGCCGATATTTCCTGATTAAACCGTATACTCTGTTTTCCTCATAGAACCGTATAGATAGGCTGCCGATATTTCCTGATAAAACTGTATACTCTGTTTTCCTCATAGAACCGTATAGAAAGGCTGCCGATATTTCCTGATTAAACCGTATACTCTGTTTTCCTCATAGAACCGTATAGATAGGCTGCCGATATTTCCTGATAAAACCGTATACCCTGTTTGCCTTATAGAACCATATAGAAAGACTACCGATATTTCCTGATAAAACCGTATACTCTGTTTACCTCATAGAACCGTTTAGAAAGGCTGCCGATATTTCCTGATAAAACCGTATACTCTGTTTTCCTCGTAGAACCGTGTAGAAAGGCTGTCGATATTTCCTGATTAAACCGTATACTCTGTTTTCCTCATAGAACCGTGTAGAAAGGATGCCGATATTTCCTGATAAAACCTTATACTCTGTTTTCCTCATACAACCGCACAGATAGGCTGCCGATATTTCCTGATAAAACCGTATACCCTGTTTGCCTTATAGAACCATATAGAAAGACTACCGATATTTCCTGATAAAACCGTATACTCTGTTTACCTCATAGAACCGTTTAGAAAGGCTGCCGATATTTCCTGATAAAACCGTATACTCTGTTTTCCTCGTAGAACCGTGTAGAAAGGCTGCCGATATTTCCTGATTAAACCGTATACTCTGTTTTCCTCGTAGAACCGTGTAGAAAGGCTGTCGATATTTCCTGATTAAACCGTATACTCTGTTTTCCTCATAGAACCGTGTAGAAAGGATGCCGATATTTCCTGATAAAACCTTATACTCTGTTTTCCTCATACAACCGCACAGATAGGCTGCCGATATTTCCTGATAAAACCGTATACCCTGTTTGCCTTATAGAACCATATAGAAAGACTACCGATATTTCCTGATAAAACCGTATACTCTGTTTACCTCATAGAACCGTTTAGAAAGGCTGCCGATATTTCCTGATAAAACCGTATACTCTGTTTTCCTCGTAGAACCGTGTAGAAAGGCTGTCGATATTTCCTGATTAAACCGTATACTCTGTTTTCCTCATAGAACCGTGTAGAAAGGATGCCGATATTTCCTGATAAAACCTTATACTCTGTTTTCCTCATACAACCGCACAGATAGGCTGCCGATATTTCCTGATAAAACCGTATACCCTGTTTGCCTTATAGAACCATATAGAAAGACTACCGATATTTCCAGATAAAAAATCAAAATCATTTATTGGTGTTATATAACAAAAGTTTTACACAAGTCAATAATTTAACTTAGAGCTAGTTTGGCAAGTAGATATAAGTTCTTAGTATTAATATGATTTAATTTAAGTTTAAAATTAGAATTTACTATCTAAGAATTCATTTGAGGAATAGTAGGACCCCTTCAGCAGTAACTGTTTTAATTGGGAATGAAAGGCTTTTTTTGGAAGTAATCGAATTCCTTCAGGAAGTTTGTTGTAGAATTTTGGGCCGTAGTAATTTACGCCGTTTCGGCTTTTTTCTAGTCTGGTGTAATCAATGTAAATGTTTGCCCTAGACCTAGTTTTGTGTTGGTGGACATTACTGAGTATAGTGTACTTGTCAAGATTTTCTTTTACATGCATTAAAGCTACTAATATATAATAGGAAGGAACTGTGAGTATACCCAGTTTTTTGAAAGTGGTTTTTACATTTTGTCTATATCCCATTTCTGTCATTATACGCACAGCTCGTCTTTGCAGTGCAAAAATCCTGTCAGTGTGACACGAATGACCCCACGACAATATAGCGTAAGAAAATGTGCTCTGGAATAAGGAAAAATATGCAATTTTGATTATGTCATTTGTTGTTTGATTTCTTAAGTTTCTTAGGAGATACACTACTCTAGTCAGTTTTCCTGACAAATACCTTATGTGGTGTTCCCAGCTTAGATTGGGGTCTATCATGACACCTAAGAATTTTATGCTATCTGGGTTTGATACATTATCTAATTTGCGGGTGGAAAAGAACATTTGTTGAGTTTTAGATTGGTTCAAATGCAATTTATTTGCCTTAAACCATTCAGAAGCCCTCGACTGTGTAATTTCCATTTCTTCAACTAAGTGATTTTGGTCGTGGTTTACTTTTAACATTGTTGCATCATCTGCGAATAATACAACTGAGGTACCGTTCATATAATTTGGTAAGTCATTTACATAGATTAGGAAAAAGAGAGGTCCTAAAACCGAGCCTTGAGGAACCCCACACTCTATGCTGTTTAAAGACGATTGTTTTCCTTCAAAGACCGTCATCTGGCCTCTGTGTTCAAGATAAGACTTTAATAACTGTATTGCACTTGGATGAATGCAATATTTGTGGAGTTTGTTTATTAGAACATTGTGGTTTACACAATCGAAGGCTTTCGATAGGTCGCAAAAAATGCTCCCTGCAAATGCCTTGTTTTCGAAAGAATCAATAATATTTTCTACCAAAGTATTTATTGCAAGTGTGGTTGATTTGCCGGCCCTAAAACCAAACTGCCTACATGAGAGAAGGTTGTTGCATTCTAGAAAAGAGACAAGTTGCATGTAAAGTGCCTTTTCTATTATTTTCCCTAGGGTGGGTATAATTGAGATTGGGCGGTAGTTGTTCATATCATTCTTTTCTCCTTTTTTATGGACTGGTAGAACTTTTGAGATTTTTAGACATTTTGGAAAAATTGATTTTCTAATACAAAAATTTACTAATTTGGTAAATGGAATAATTAGTATATCTTTGACATATTTTATAATTTTTATGTTAATACCATACACGTCTTTGCTGAGTTTTGTTTGGATGCTGTCTATAATTTCTCGCATTTCGATGTACGAGATTTCTTTGAAATTAAAACGGCTTGCGCAGTTTTTTGCAGAAAATAGATTTTGTGGATTAATATTTGTTATATTATTTTGTAGTTTAGAAGCAATGCTTGTAAAGTATTTGTTAAAATCATCGGGATTTATGGGGTTGGAACCCGAAGTAACACATTGACTTTGTCTATTTGAGTTTATTATGTCCCAGCTTGCTTTTGAAATGTTTGTGCTGCGAGAAATATACAGAGCATTTGCCCTTTTTTTGTAGAAGAGTATTTTGGTTTTGTAAAACATCTGATACTGACTAACTCTATCATTTATTTCTGGCAAGTTTGGCTGCTGTTTACGCAGTTCTTTAAGGAATATTAACGTTTCACGAATGTGACGAAGCTCATCGTTAAACCAGTCTAGCTTTGGCCTGGGATTTGCATTTTGTTTAGATTTGGTGGGAAAAGCAATATCTATTTGATGAATAAGGACATTTTGAAACATATCGAATTTATCGTCAATGTTTATATTTGGATCGGAAATAAAATTCCACTCAATAACGCTAACGTTGTTATATAGGGTATTTAGACCAGCTTGTGTAGTGGGTTTGTATTTAATGACTCTTTTGGTATTTCGTACATTTATACTTAAGGTTAGATCAAGAACAATAGCTTTGTGATCTGACAGGTATGTTTCCACAGCATAAGACTTGCTTTGGGTATGTTTAAAGTTAGATATGAAGTTGTCCAGACAGTTTTTCCCTCTGGTTGGTTCCCTGATTAGGGAGTTAAATCCAAAAGAGACAAAAAAGTCATTGAATTTAATATGTTTCAGGGAGTTTGTGTTAAAGTGTACATTAAAGTCACCAGTAATTACAACTTTTTTGTTAAGAATTTTGATATACTGAAATAGTTCGTCCAGTATCCCTAGGAAATTTTCAAAATTAGCGTCTGGTGATCTGTATAAGGCGATTAGGATAATGTCAAACTCGACAATTTTCACGGCCGAAAGCTCACAAACCTGTTCCTGAGAAAGTTTGGTTATTTTGTCAAGTGCAAGAAATTCTATGTTGTCCCTGATATATATTGCTACCCCTCCATGAGATTTTTTGTTTCTGCTGAAAGAGTTTCCTAAAATATATCCTTGAATTTTTAATAATTCAATTTCGTCATGTGAACACCAATGTTCACTAAAACATAAAATATCATAATGTAATTTAGAAAGATTAGAGGATTCGCGCAAATAAATTTCAAGTTCTTCTATTTTGTTTTTTAAGCATTGTATGTTAATGTGAAATAGGCTTAAACTATTGTTTAGTGTGGAGGTCGACTTTTTTACCTCTGGCGTTTCCTCGGACTTCCAGCTTGAAAATCCTGGTTACGGAAAGTAAAGGTGCGAACGGCAGCTCCTTCGGGCCATATTTCTGGTTTGTAAACTCCGTTGATAAATTCCAATGGAAAAGAAACTTTAAAGCAAGATTGGTAATCGTTTGTTTTCAACAGCGTGCATCGAAAGGGTATATGTGGTGCAGTTTCTCTTAGATACTCGCTTAGGTCTTCCACTGTGGTACCCGGATGTAGGCGATAAACACTTAGATAGCCTTGTTTTGGTACACTTTTTATTTGTTTGTTTCCATTATTGTTTGAGCCTGTAACAAAAAATGTTGACTGCTTTGCGATGCTTATCGCCTTTTGTACTTGATCACTGGTGATAGTATTCTGTGGTTTAGTTGTCGCATTTTCACTGAACTGATTTTTTTTTTGATTCGTAAGGCTTTGATTACTTTTTGTTTGCTGATAATTTTTTGATGGTTGCACTTTTGTACTCACAACATTTGAGTAATTTTGGACGATTTGTTTTGGCACTGTTCCTGTTTGATTTGGTTGAGAACTTGGCTTAGATGCATTATCTGTATTTCTTTTAAATTCATTAAGTAAAGAGATCAGGAGCTCTTGTTCACAAACCCTTTTTTCCATTTGAAAGATGATTTTCTGGAAGCCGTCATTTTGTGTTTTCAATATGTCCATTTGATGTTGCAATTTGTAGTCTTCCAAATCCGGTTTGTTTCCGTTGTGATGGGAGTCTACCGATAGATATTCGTTTTTGCATTTCAAACACGGCCTTTCACTGAGATGTTTTTGTAATACATTAATGTTTAACGCATTGGGAACATCACCTGTCACCTCACCATTTAGAATAATGTTTATAAGTACGTCTTTTTTGAGTTTTTGAAGCTCTGCACTGACCAGCAATATACTATCCCGCGCCATCTTTTCTAGTCGATAAAACCGTATACTCTGTTTACCTCATAGAACCGTTTAGAAAGGCTGCCGATATTTCCTGATAAAACCGTATACTCTGTTTTCCTCGTAGAACCGTGTAGAAAGGCTGTCGATATTTCCTGATCAAACCGTATACTCTGTTTTCCTCATAGAACCGTGTAGAAAGGATGCCGATATTTCCTGATAAAACCTTATACTCTGTTTTCCTCATACAACCGCACAGATAGGCTGCCGATATTTCCTGATTAAACCGTATACTCTGTTTTCCTCATAGAACCGTATAGAAAGGATGCCGATGTTTCCTGATAAAACCGTATACCCTGTTTTCCTCATACAACCGCACAGATAGGCTGCCGATATTTCCTGATAAAACCGTATACTCTGTTTGCCTCATAGAAGCATATAGAAAGGCTGCCGATATTTCCTGATAAAACCGTATACTCTGGTTTCCTCATAGAACCGTGTAGAAAGGCTGCCGATATTTCCTGATAAAACCGTATACTCTGTTTGCCTCATAGAAGCATATAGAAAGGCTGCCGATATTTCCTGATAAAACCGTATACTCTGGTTTCCTCATAGAACCGTGTAGAAAGGCTGCCGATATTTCCTGATAAAACGGTATACTCTGTTTGCCTCATAGAAGCATATAGAAAGGCTGCCGATATTTCCTGATAAAACCGTATACTGTGTTTTCCTCATAGAACCGTATAGAAAGTTTACCAATATTTCCTGATAAAACCGTATACCCTGGTTTCCTCATAGAACCGTGTAGAAAGGCTGCCGATATTTCCTGATTAAACCGTATACTCTGTTTGCCTCATAGAAGCATATAGAAAGGCTGCCGATATTTCCTGATTAAACCGTATACTCTGTTTTCCTCATAGAACCGTATAGAAAGGATGCCGATATTTCCTGATAAAACCTTATTCTCTGTTTTCCTCATACAACCGCATACATAGGCTGCCGATATTTCCTGATAAAACCGTATACGCTGTTTGCCTCATAGAACCATATAGAAAGGCTGCCGATATTTCCTGATAAAACCGTATACTCTGTTTTCCTCATAGAACCGTATAGAAAGGATGCCGATATTTCCTGATAAAACCTTACACTCTGTTTTCCTCATAGAACCGCATAGAAAGAGTCTCTATTTTTCCTTATAAAACTATTACCTTATTAAACCTGGTTAACTATTTATATTGTTTTACCGGTTAAACCGTATAACATACGGTTCCTCATACAACCACACAGAAAATGAACCGCGTTTATAGAAACCGTATACAACCCTATACAAATCGTACATGGTTGTGTGAGGTTTCTATGTGTATTTTCGGTAGGGATAGGATTGTATTTTGAGAAAAATTTGAGTAATTCTAAGACATTTCCCCTGTTCAAGCTTTCTTTAATTGCTTTATTTCCCCTTTCTGAAATATTTTGTGTGACCGTATAAATTAAAATATAAATAATAATTCTTAAATATGCTCTATTCTCCGCCACTAAAGCCAAATGAGCTTCATTAATTTGACTCTCTACAGATGATTGAACTCGAGATTTTACTTGCATGTATTTAATCCACTTTAGGTGACAATTTTTGTGTTCTGTGCTCATCTCGTGTTTTTTAAATCCAGATTCTTTTTCTAAAGCTCTTTTTCCAATTTTTAAAACCAACACTAACAAAGGCTTCAGCAGGATTCAGCGAAAAGTGTCTAAACACAAAACAAAATGCAGCATCACACAGTACACTGATGACCTACCTTGTTGCTTGTTGCAAATGACTTTATTATTAGAACCCTTGGCGCCATTCGTACGAGGAGGGTCATTGGTACGCGTTTCACGGCAATATCGACTTACATGCCCAGGTTTATTACAATTATAACATAACTTTGTTTCATTTTTCACATCAAAGCGGTAAGAGCGGTTCTTACGGGTATTCATCTTATAATTACTAAGCAGGGTTAATAAATCGGAAACCGATTCTACGTTACTATTGAAAGCAGCAGTCTTTACTTGAATATCGTTTATATCGCCAATTACAAGCTCTAATAACTGATTATTGGTTAAGTTGAGGTTTAAAGATCGCAACAAAGTAATTTTTTTTCTGGTATACTCACAATACGACGCGGCCTCGAGGGGGCAGATCATATCGGCCAACGTTCATATCGGCCAACGATCATATCGGCCAATTTTGGGCAATCACATCGGCCAACTCGTTCACATCGGCCAACATCAGATTTCGTTCATATCGGCCAACTTGTTCATATCGGCCACTTTTATTTTCGATCATATCGGCCAACTCGATCATATCGGCCAACGCTGGCGGAAACGTAAGAACGAGGAGAAATCATATCGGCCAACGATCACATCGGCCAACGATCATATCGGCCAACTTGTTCATATCGGCCAACGTTAGATTTCGTTCACATCGGCCAACTTGTTCATATCGGCCACTTTTATTTTCGAGCATATCGGCCAACTCGATCATATCGGCCAACGCTGGCGGTAAACGTAAGAAACACCGAGACTAACCGAAGGTCGCTGAGGTAACGTAACGTAATCGTCTTGTACTACCTGTTCAGAACGCCCATGATCACATCGGCCAACTTTAGTTCTCTTGCACACAATGGCGATTTTAATTTTGGATTTTATATCGGATATTTTGATATGAGTTGGCTAATTAATTAAATAGTTTTTTTTAATTACATTAGAAAACTCGCCGTAAGCGGCTGGTTCACTAAACTTGGGCGCGTTCGCTGAAATCGCATCTTATGAAACTTGTTTTTTAATATCCTATTAAAAATTATAATTAGTTTCTAACTTTCAAACGGTTTATTGAAATATCAATTTATTGATCTACGTGTTAAAACATGTGGCGAAAACAGGGTATGCGAATTATTAAGGGTGAATGGTCTTAAATGCGTCCAGGTATAACAACGCTTAACATGGTTAATAATCTATATAATCTCTACTACACTACCCATATCCTGTTGCCAGGCCCCAGAAGCGCAATGCTTGTGCGGTGGGGAGGAAGGGGCTATTATTATTAAACGGGCCCGCTTGCGTCTGCAGCCGACTTAGAGATGGAATAGCACAACTCTCATATTCATGTTACAGCCAAGGAAAACTGCAGAAAACCTTGGCCAGAAGTTGCCGGCACCGGGAATCGAAACCCGGCCCGCTGAGTAGGAGCCTAGCATGCTAGTCGCTCGACTACCGAGGCACAATATTAAGGAGAAGGAAGGACTGATTATTTGTCAGTTAGTACTTTAACTTTTGCCAAATTAATGTGAATCATTTTATGTAATAATGCCACTGTGGTGGTTGTTTTAAAGGAAACTGCAACTTGATTATCAAAAATATGCTTTATTAAATCTAGAAATGACGTGCCAAAGAATACATTTTAAATTTATGTGAATTTTATTTTCACAAATCCTTCAATAGGGATCCTATCCATGGGGCATATAGTGTAATTGACTGTATAACCCCATTCTTCATCGGGTACTTGATACTCTTCGCCGCGCCGTTGCATTTCGTCGCTGCACTCATCGCACAGACCGAAATGATTACAGGATTGGAGTAATACGGTGGGAGGAACGAGTCCGCAGATCATACACATCCCGCCATTGTCCGACCTTTGAGCCTGATCAGCGTTGTCCGACCTTTCAACTTGACCGGTGTTGTCTTGTGCTTCTACCATTTCTTCCCCCACTTCATTATCTTCGCTTGGATTATTATCTGAAATTTTACATAATAACAATATTGACAAATGGATATATTATAGAGGGAACACGAAATCTTACCAATCACGTCAAATTCTGCTGGCAGATTGTGTGCTAAGGGGGCCAATAAATGTTCCTCGTCTTCGTTGACCGTACTCCCCAATTCGGCTTCTACAAATCGATTACTGCCATACGAAACGTGCTCCAAGAAAGCTGGTACATCTTCATTGGTAACGAAAAGTGCAGTCGCTTCCCTAATTCTGTTATCGTTCCATATGTACCGCCTTCTCTGAAGATTTCTAATTCGCAAGCCCTCCCCTGTAAATGCCGTTAGTTCTCTAATTGTCGTTGCCGTTATATCGCGTAGTGTATCTAAAAAAAACCTGATTAGCTGTCATCGAATTCCGTGCGTCCTTATCCCAGCTTCGCCAGCTTCAGTAATCAACAGAATCAAACATACCAACAAACTGCCATACGTTAGGTCCATGCACCCTTAGGTGTCGTCTTAATGCTGCGTGGAAAGATTCCGCGTCATTGTTTGTGCGTCTGGATCGTTGGTACACGGAGACGGAGTTTGCACCAACTCGCTGCATCCACTGCCTTTGATAATAGCTATAATAAACGGTACAACAAGGTAAGTATACAGTGAAGTCCATTTATTATGCAATATAGGCATGTTGCAAGTTAATTGGTGTACGCACTTTACCATTGGAATATAGGCAACCCATTATACAGTTAGCTAGTTTTTTTTCTCTAACCATCTATGATCTAACCGAAATCAGCAACACATGAAAGTTTAACCTCAAAATAAAACATGTTCTCAGTTCAAAAAAGATTATTTAATATTGAAAATGAAACAAATAGGATCAACAGCAAGCAATTACGAGTATTATAAGTATAACAAATGTTCGAAGTGCCCACCTTGCATTTCCAAACAGAAGGCTAAACGATTGTTAATTTCGAAATTAACAGGTATGTTTCGACATTCATTAATGCAGGGGCAAGAGTGCTTAGCAGTGTATAGTGGGTTGCCTATATTCCAATGGTAAAGTGCTCACACCATTTCACTTGCAATATGCCCATATTGCATAATAAATGGACTTCACTGTATATGGATATTGCACACTTAGTAAGAAAATAACGTAAGGTTATATTATACCTCATTAACATACGGAATTGCCTTTGTAGCTGATGTTGCCGTACTAAGGAATTAATATAATCTAATCCTTCCTCGAATTTATTTGCAGGGAGCAAGGGCAAAGATAATATCAAACGCAAAATTTTTCTAGCGGAAGCATTATCTCGCAGAAATCTGTTCATCCCCAAACTGTTGGTTTGGCGGACGGAAGGACGAGGAAGGATTAGATTATATTAATTCCTTAGTACGGCAACATCAGCTACAAAGGCAATTCCGTATGTTAATGAGGTATAATATAACCTTACCTGTAATCATTTCGGTCTGTGCGATGAGTGCAGCGACGAAATGCAACGGCGCGGCGAAGAGTATCAAGTACCCGATGAAGAATGGGGTTATACAGTCAATTACACTATATGCCCCATGGATAGGATCCCTATTGAAGGATTTGTGAAAATAAAATTCACATAAATTTAAAATGTATTCTTTGGCACGTCATTTCTAGATTTAATAAAGCATATTTTTGATAATCAAGTTGCAGTTTCCTTTAAAACAACCACCGCAGTGGCATTATTACATAAAATGATTCACATTAATTTGGCAAAAGTTAAAGTAGTAACTGACAAATAATCAGTCCTTCCTTCTCCTTAATATTGTGCATTTATTAACCATGTTAAACGTTGTTATACCTGGACGCATTTAAGACCATTCACCCTTAATAATTCGCATACCCTGTTTTCGCCACATGTTTTAACACGTAGATCAATAAATTGATATTTCAATAAACCGTTTGAAAGTTAGAAACTAATTATAATTTTTAATAGGATATTAAAAAACCAGTTTCATAAGATGCGATTTCAGCGAACGCGCCCAAGTTTAGTGAACCAGCCGCTTACGGCGAGTTTTCTAATGTAATTAAAAAAAACTATTTAATTAATTAGCCAACTCATATCAAAATATCCGATATAAAATCCAAAATTAAAATCGCCATTGTGTGCAAGAGAACTAAAGTTGGCCGATGTGATCATGGGCGTTCTGAACAGGTAGTACAAGGCGATTACGTTACGTTACCTCAGCAACCTTCGGCTAGTCTCGGTGTTTCTTACGTTTACCGCCAGCGTTGGCCGATATGATCGAAAATAAAAGTGGCCGATATGAACAAGTTGGCCGATGTGAACGAAATCTAACGTTGGCCGATATGAACAAGTTGGCCGATGTGATCGTTGGCCGTTATGATTTCTCCTCGTTCTTACGTTTCCGCCAGCGTTGGCCGATATGATCGAGTTGGCCGATATGATCGAAAATAAAAGTGGCCGATATGAACAAGTTGGCCGATATGAACGAAATCTGATGTTGGCCGATGTGAACGAGTTGGCCGATGTGATTGCCCAAAATTGGCCGATATGATCGTTGGCCTATATGAACGTTGGCCGATATGATAGGGACCCGGCCTCGAGACTAGTATAAAGACTCGCTTTCCGAAATTTTTCACTGAGATTTCTCCTTGATGGAAACAGATTGGTAATTTCAGTCTTGAAGGTTGCCCAAGATTTTTCAACGGGCTGCCATGGAGAAACCCAATCCTTTGCCTCTCCCGCAAGACCTCTGGTTGCCCTCGATAACTGTTCATAGTCCGTCCAGCTATACGTGATTCCCAGTTTCTCGATTTCTTCACACCATTTCGGCGCCCCATTGTCGTAAAAAACAGGATCAAATGTTGGGATGTCAATCGCCGTTGCTGGTGCTCCCCTTCTCTTGGAGTGAGTCCTCATTTCCTCGAGCGTTTCACGCAAGATCCGCGCTAATCGATCCATTCTACAGTATTCACTAGTTTTTAATTGTACACGTTTGTGGTACGTTTAGCGAATTGAGCCCACTTCTGATATGAATTTATTAAACACAACACAATGAAAAAAAGACTCTCAATTACCCAAAAGTGTTTATTATTTGAAAAATATCGCACAACATCCAACTTTCACAGTTGCTAATATGTTAATGGCCCCACCAGCATCTTTTTTTCCTTTCACCACTCGACTGCCCCGCATCGTTCGTACTTTTTCTTGGTTTATAGAAATTAGCAGTAGCAGTAGCAGAGTCCAGAGCACGAACGATTGCTGCCAGATGTTTTTAATAACGAAGGGATGCTCACATATGTGAAAAGGGTTTACAGTAAGTAAAATATACCTAGCAGGTTTTAAGTAATTGTGGTAGAAGGTATGTTTTATAAGGTGCTGTAACAGGAGGTACTATGACAAAATGCGTTAAACTTTTTGTTTTACATGGGAAGTTTTCGCCGGGAGCCTTATTAAACCCATATGACCGTCAAAGTCAGTGAAACAGCGTAAATTTTATTAGTAATAATTTCCTTTAGCATTCATTAAATTTATAGGGACTTAAGCAGTCTTCCGGCTACCAATAGAAACCCTACAAATGTCGTCATTCATGCACTCATTTCTTTGACATTCTATCGTTCCTATTCTCACATAACGTACAATTAAAGATAAAAGAATCGTTTTGGATTTTACTAATGTTGACATTGTGTAAAATTTTCCAAAACATTTTTCAAAATGAACCCATCTATTACAGGCAGAACATTAAACCCAAACCAATTCCCTTTTCATCTTCTCCTATACCACACGTTACGCACCTATACAAAACTGACCGCGATTGTTCCAAAGTCCACAGTTGCAACTCTCTGCGGAAATCGTTAAGATTGATTTGCTTTAGAGGTTGTGCATAGATTAAATGATAAATATAATAAACTACATACACACCACAATTAAAACTGTCCTTTTGATGGGGGAAATTGTTAATTTTGATATCGAAATCATCTATTGTTTCACAAACACTGTTTCCCTTAAAATTTATTGACCTATATTTAAAATATTCGGAAATGGTGTTTCTAAATCTTTCTGCGTCCAAACGTGTAGCAACTTTTGCCTAGTCGTAAACAATAAATTTGGATTCTAATGCATCAACAATTAGCAAACTCCAATGATTTCCGTTAATTAAATGTGGAATTAATAGAGTTGTTACTTCAGTCAATGGAACCCTATTAAGAGAAAATTCCGCGAAAATGGGATGCCTGTCACTGTGCAGAAGAGTATACGACCATTCTATTGGGACATACAAAAAGGTTGGTATGGGTTTCTTAGATAAAAGTGATAATATACATGCGTCTATTGCTGTACCCGTTAACCATTCATTCCTAAAAAGACTACGATAGTCTTCCCCATACAACTGAATGTCATGCAAACCTACTACATTATCATACAATCCTACCACATACATCTAAACAGACTATTTGCCGTAGCATCAGGATGGCAGGTAAACTCCTCAAGCTGAAGGCGACTGTTTCTAAAAGATTATGATACTGATGCATCTGGAACCGGGTTAATTTGCGGAAAACCTTTGTTTGTTTGTGTTGAAGTACAAATAGCATTCTGCTGTAATTTTAATTTTTAAACTGCACGATTCAAAATGCGTTTTGCTTTCCGGAGTGCGGCTGTTTTTCCAATTTTTTTTCAACGAGTGGGTTGTTAGAATGTGCACTGCATGCCTGTTCGAGTACTCTTTGCCATAGTGGGAAATTCTAAATGTTTTTTAGCCCTACGTTTAACAGGAATAGATTTAGTTTCTAAACAAAGTGATTTTGTACGTTCCTGCAATTTGGAAACAAATCTGCCATCTCTATCATTAACGTGATCTTTTGCAATATCATGTTTTACAAGACTAAACCACTTTTCCACTACGGCATTCGAAATACGTGGATGTTCAGACTCTTTAGCAAAAGACCAAAGTGGTACGTATGGCATGTAAGTTCCAACAAGGACTGTGACAAAGCGTGATAAATAAAAACAGATTTTTTATATCAAGAAATATTATATAAATAATAAATATTAAATAAAATATCGATATTTTATTTAATATTTATTATTTATATAATCATGGATTTCAACAAAGTGACGCTTGAGAATGTCAATAAAGAAATATTATTATTATTATTTGTTCTGCCAATCTGACAATACAGCTTGATAAATTTGTTGGAAATGTTTGTTAAATAGACTTTGCTCCTTGGTATAACAAACGTCTCCAAAATCATTGTCGTTACCGTTACGCGTATTGTCAGTGGTAGTTGTTTCATCATAGTTTGACGTTGCTAAACACGCAATAGCTTCTGGGGTCTCTCATTTGTTCAAAAAAAATTGCAATAAATTTTGCAAAGCAATTGTCTATTTCTTTCATGCTCTTGTACATAACCATGAACTGTTAATCGATGCCCAGCTCCAGTCGATTACTACACGTTTAAAGCAAGGCCATCTGTATTGTTTTACTTCTACAAAATGCTGGTAATTTCCGAAAAATGCCATAATCGAATTTATGCTGTGGGCGTTACTAATCATCTCGAGCAATGGTAAAATGGTATTGTTCACTTGTATCACCCCTGCATAGTAATAATTTTTTGTCCCTTTATAATTGTGATTAAGGTCTCGCACAAAAGAACCAGTAGCATCAAAAAATAGTGTGACTGCAACGCCTAAGCTACGAACGATGTCGAGCTGAGGATAGGAGTACAAGTGCACATATAAAGGTAAACCAATGCTCTGAATATACTGATTACTGGGATCGAGACTGTCTTGTTGGTATTTTTGGATCAAATCCTCAAAATCATCACGAGAAAGGTCTCCTTCAGCCAGTACTTCGGATTTAGCTTTTTGGAAAACGGCTAAACTACGGACACCTTGAAAATTTCGTGCCGAAACGCACTTCTCATTCATATTCCTGACAAATTCTAATTGGAGCGATCTGGGATTTTGATGAATCAATGAGCGCTTCACAGCCTTCCTCTCAAACAATTAAATTTTGGAGCACCAAATTGTTTAAAGTCAGTAAAATTGGTAAACACAGAAACATACAAACAATTGATGTCTTTCACACAACATTCAAACTTGAATTTTCTGCACTGTTTATATGCACACGTTGCATAATCTACAATTTTTGGGCCACGTTTTCGAAATTGAAGACCTCTAAATGACAATACGCAAAACACATTCGCAGCTTCCTCTTGACTGCTTGATGAAACGACTCTGAATCAAAGTTACCGTTATCGTCAAAGAAGTTGACAGTTCTTTTGAGTCTTGTGAATAGGGTTTGAAACGGTTTCATCTTTAGAGGGACACGCGGTTTTAAGAATTTTGGTTTGTTTTCACGAGAATTGCCTTTAGCAGTAGGAGCACATGGCGTGATTGTAACAGGCAGAGATCCATTAGAACATTCTGAGAACTTGGGTGAACGTGATCAGACATAAGATACATCCGACGGCCAAGGAGGAGGCTTAGTAAGGAACCTCTTCAAGGATATGAAATTGGCGACAACTGACCGCAATCCGTAGGAAAATCATGATTGAAACTACTACTTTCATTCTCATCTACGGTCGCTTAAACCGTAAATTTTTAGCAAGCAAATTAATCCTTATACACTTCCATTAAATGTGGTGGATCTAACAATGGAATGACTTTTGTTATCAACCAGGATAATATTATCAATTGGAGCTTGCTGACCCGCCCTTAATAAATTACCACGTGTCTCCTCCAAAAGCATCTTGATGGTGCTAGAATTGGTGGCACCTTGGTCGCATATTGATGCAACTATAGTGAAGCCGGCATTATGAGTTTCACGGACCATCGCGATCGCCTTGAACATGCGAACAATGTCCGCTGCTGATGCCGACGATCTACAGAATGTGTACGCAACTGATTGCTTCCACTTTCTGTAAATACCTTTCAATATCCTCACCATAACATGGTTCGCAATATCATTATGCCGGTGTAACCCGTCATCCACAAAACTTTCAACCAAATCCTTGCTTTTTGAATAATCAAAATGTGCCATCTCATCAAACATAAGCACACAAAGTCTGGTTTTGGAAACTGGGTTTGCAGATGCCGGGTTTAAAACAAACATCCTGCAGTACTGCGCGCACCGTTTGTGGACTGGGCAGAGATAAAAGTTTGCTTAAAAATGTATACGCCTTTGGGCTTTGTTTATATACAGAGACCGCCAAAACTTTATGTAACGACGCAATTATTGGGGGTGTGTAATTTGAGCGTCGTAAAGGATACGCCATCTTACACATTCCCGAAATAGCGTCGTTCCGAAGATTGGACGTCATCACGAGGCGCGGGCAATAACTGCTCCCGCTATGAAGGAGTAGGGACGGTCCGCGCCGAGTTCCGAAAGAAGACGAGAAGGCAGTATAAGAGGTCCACCCCGCGCATTTTTAAGACATTCAGATTCAGATTCCGATCTCGACTTATTTTCCGCTTTTCGAATTTAACATTTAACTTTAACACTTCCGAGATCCCGAGTCAACGTTTGTTAAATTAGATTTTGTTCCGAAACCCGTTTAGTTTTCAAAGTTTAAGTTGAGATCTTCAATCCCACTTAAATTTTGCTCCAATTAATTCAGTGTATTTTCATCTTTTTCTATACAAGCCAAACCGTAAGTAATTAATTCAGTTCTTTTGACCTAGTGTACCCTGTATTCATCCGTAGCATAGTGAACTCTTGTGAGGGTATATGTGACATTCAGTAACAAGTACCTTTGCAAGGGTGAGCTTCCTGGCAGGTATATGTTTATACAACAAGTAGCTGCCTTGTAACACTAAACCGATCCGTAATCTCCTTCACCGAAATACCCCTGGACTGTTGGAATTCTGTATGTGAAACGAGGAGAACAAGCAGAATCCAACAGTCGAGTGTCCTGAGTTTACCTACCGAACCCCTAGGTCAAAGACTGGGTTTTGGGTTCTTCAAACCACCCCGTAAATTAATTAACTTTTTAATCCGCCCTGTATTTCAGTAAATTTTCTGATCACCGTAAAATAGAGTTTATTTGGAGACTTACCTGATCAAACTTTTAATAACTCACTTTAAATTTCACCCCACAACCTGTTGGCTTAAACCCCATTCATTGTTTTGAACAATCGCCCCGTTTTAGAAATAAATTCCTGGTGTTGTTCCGCCATATTTACTTACTACCGTCAAAGATAAGCTATTGCATTTGAGTAATTTAACAGAGGCGACCCCTCTGATTGATCCCGGCAATTTGCCGTTTTACCAATACAGATACCTGTAATTTGCAATTATAGTCCAGAGCCGGGTTTAAAATAATTAGTCAAAAATTGGTTTAATTCTTTATTAGTTGTACATATTAACATATTATTATTTTTTTCATGCTTTTAGTTAATTTTTATAATCAGTTCTACATATAATCCGTTCAGTGTAAATATTCTGTAAATAAACTTGTTATTTAGATCTTTAGGTGTTATTTTTCAAAGTCCGACGAACCCTGGGTACTCCGAGCTACTCCCTGACCCAAATAAATTTTGTGGCGACCTCCTCTCCACAAGCTAGGGAGTTAGGTCGTGGCATTTATCATCTACTGTAAATCTTTTACCTTGGCCGCTTCTAGATGAATTTAATAATTGAGACTTAAAAAATTTCGTTATTATCGGATCCAGTTGTGTCGTTTCTAAAAAATCTAACTTACGACTAGTAAGCAATTTTTGGCATTCCTTTATCCGCATTTTCAGACTAGCATTGTTTTTCCTGCACTTAGAATGTCTCTTGTGCAGCTTTGTTATATGGTAATATAATGTCTTCTTTTCTGGACGTCTAATTCTTGGGAGACATTTTCGCCTATCAATCCCAATATAGAGCCTGAAATACATTATGTCACTGTAGAACATAAATTCTTTGTGTACTCAATAAATACAGGGTGTTAATACTAAGTCGTTACACTCGAAAGTGGCAGTTAGAACTCATTAAAACAAACAACTTTTTTTAGTTCCAATTTTTGATTTGGGGCGCCCATTCGTCGTTCTTGGATTTCTTTTGTTTTTTTAACAATCGTAATAACTCCCTCATTTTAGGGAATATTTCAAAAAACGAAAGGTTTTCAAAATGAGCTTACGGTTCTCTGCAACATTTGTATTTACAGTTATTTTATATTTTTTCAAATAACAAAATGGCGGCCGATCGAAAACTTCAAATCACAATATTTTGATAACCACCCCATAGATTTTTGAAAATAATTTTTTTTTTAAATCCTCAAACTATCTACTACAACATTTCTCTACAACATTTTTTTCTATCTACGCAAAAAAGAGGTCTTTATTTAAATTACAGAAGAGCATGTGTAAATTATCGACAAATTAAAAACAATTTAAATTAAATTTAAAAAACGAAACAAAAGAACAGTTACATAAATGCACAATAGTATTTTTATAAATTTTCAAAATGGCTGCCATTCGCAGTAATGCAAGCGCGGCAGCGCGTTTTAATATTGGTGGAGACATTCGCAAGAACTGCTCGCTTCTCTTTTATATCTTCTGCTGCAGCCACAATTCTAGCCACTAGTTCTAACTCTGTGTTCACCGGTGTCTCGTATACAGAGGTCTTCATCTGACCCCAAAAGAAGAAATCTAGTGGAGTTAGGTCGGGACTGCGGGCTGGCCACGCAACAGGACCCCTTCTCCCAATCCACTTATTAGGGTATTCACGATTTAACAATGCGGTAACTTCTCGTGTGGTGTGAGCCGGTGCCCCATCATGTTGAAACCACAGTCTTTGCCTGATGTGTAATGGCAAGTCCTCAAGTAGCTCCGGAAGCACAGTATCTAAGAAAATACCATAGTTTTCCCCTTTCAAGCGGTTTGGGAGAAGGTAAGGTCCGATTACGTGCTCCCCTACTATTCCGGTCCATACATTTACGCTAAAACGTTGTTGATGTCCACGAACAAATGGCGCGTGGGGATTCTCTTCCGTCCACAGGTGCGTGTTTTTAGAATTAAACACTCCGTCTCTTGTGAAGCAAGCTTCGTCCGTAAATAAAATAAATTTCTCAAAATGTCTTTGAAGATTACAACGTCGAAGAAACCAACGAGAAAACAACAGTCTCGGCTCGAAGTCATCAGGTCCCAAAGCTTGAACTTTTTGCCTAGAGTACGGGTAAAGACCTTGTTCCTTTAGAACTTGCCAAACTGTCACATGATTTACGTTTAATCTATTTCCTATTACTCTTGTGCTCACCGATGGATCATGTTCAACCATATCAAGGACAGCCTCTTCAAGTGCAATAGTTCGACGAAATCTATTAGCATTCCCACCAATTGTTGGATGAAAACAACCAGACTCTGATAAACGCCTGCAAATTTTTCAATATTTGGCTACTGGGTTGTTGGCGATTTGGGTATCTTCTCCGATAGATTCTTCAAGCTTCCTGTGCATTGCGCCTTGCCTCCCCAAAAACCAAAAGCATGTCAAGAAGTTCAGTGTTTTCATAGTTATTCATTTCAAGACGTGTCTCCAGCGTGTCTCGTTCAGTTTTGTACACTAATCTAATTGTCTCTTGTCTCATTTTTTAATGGCAGAAAGCTACTTCGATCTAAATTGTATTTAATTTGTCGATAATTTTCACAATGCTCTTCTGTAATTTAAATAAAGACCTCTTTTTTGCGTAGATAGAAAAAAATGTTGTAGACAAATGTTGTAGTAGATAGTTTGAGGATTTAAAAAAAATTATTTTCAAAAATCTATGGGGTGGTTATCAAAATATTGTGATTTGAAGTTTTCGATCGGCCGCCATTTTGTTATTTGAAAAAATATAAAATAGCTGTAAATACAAATGTTGTAGAGAACCGTAAGCTCATTTTGAAAACCTTTCGTTTTTTGAAATATTCCCTAAAATGAGGGAGTTATTACGATTGTTAAAAAAACAAAAGAAATCCAAGAACGACGAATGGGGGCCCCAAATCAAAAATTGGAACTAAAAAAAGTTGTTTGTTTTAATGAGTTCTAACTGCCATTTTCGGGTGTAACGACTTAGTATTAACACCCTGTATATATAAATGATACAACAAAGGTTTAAAATAAAATAAACATATGAAAAATTAGAACAAGTTCACGTAGAGGGAAGCATGCTCAATTTCGAAATACCAGCATACAATATAATGTATATAATACTACAATGAATGGACTAGTTCAAGACTAAAATTAGCATAGGTGTTAAATAAATGTACAACAACTTACCAAATAAATTAATTAGTTGAAATAACATATTAAGTTAGACACAAAATTATTGTAAATTAATAATAAAGTAGAAATTGAAATATAAATTGAAAAAGTTAAACAGTGAAGCTGAAGATGGTCACATGAAATTGATTAATGATAAAACATATTAAGTATAATTACAATTAAACACCTCTTCATCCTCCTAGTCTTCCCCCTCAACCACTACATCTTCCTCCTGCCCCACTGACCTCTCCTCATCGTCCACCCGCTGCACTCCACTCCTTCAATAGGTAAGTCTATTCGGCGCTGCAATATAAACGTTTCATATTAGTTGTATGTGTCTTCTGCTTTCTTACTACTTACATTTTCTTCTCTTCCCCACACACAGGAGGCCTCGATTTTGAGCCCGTAGAATTTCGGCATTGTTGCGCCTTTCCCCGACCGGGACCCCCTGCTCCTTCCCCTCCTCTACGGTATCTCCTCCAACCTCTACCCTCTCCTCTGTAACACATTATATCACGTTAATCATGTATAAATTACTTTCATACTATTTCATTACCTGCTCTCGTCGTCTCCTGCACCAACTCCACAGACCTCTCCTCCTCGTCCACCTCCTCCTTCTCCCATTCCACGCTCATCGACTTAAGGTGGATCCACATCAATAAAAATTTATGCTATGCGTTGTATTTTGAAATTCAAGAAAAATATTTTCGGCGCAAATTTAAATGTGGTCACGTATTTTGCAACATAAATATTTATCTTGTGTGTTGTACTGCCGAATCCACGTGTGTGTATTTGTTGTTGCGCAATAGTTTCCAACTAGAGTTTGTGCTGGAACAATGCTAATTTATAAACAGGCGTCGGTAATTAATATAAAATATAATAAAACATGGAATGGAGCAATGGAGATTCACTGCACCTCATTGTCCGCGTTGTCTAGTAAAGGCGTTCTTTTTTACTCTTCACCCTCTTTGTGCGGTGTCGATAATGCGCTATAATTATGAACAATGCACTTTTCTTTTTTGCCCAAAGAGACATGCCGATAAGGCACCCAAAAATAGGTATTTACTTTTTACGTAGTAAAATACACCAACACTACGGATGCACTCAGAATCAAGTCCACATTAACATTACTGTGCGACGCAAATCTCTTTGAAGTTGACTGGAAAACCGACAGCACCACGGATAGCGTGCGTTGTTCGTCACGAATTTTTTTGTGTGCGTTTGTATGCGGCACACAGTCCACATCGATAAAAATTTCGACGTACACGAGCAAATTTGTGACAAATACAACGCACAACGCAAATTTTTATTGATGTGGATCCACCTTTAGCTGTAAACATTTATATTACGTTACTTTTTTATAACTTGCTTTCATAGTATTTCATTACCTGCTCTCTTCTCCCCGCCGTCATCCCCCTCCCCCTTCATCTCCTCGTCCCACTCCTCTACTAACTCGGACACTGCAAAATTCGTTTTGAATTAGTTACATTTCCTACCTTTATACGGTATACTTACTCCTCCGCCTTCTTAACATTTCTTGTAGCTTCATCTTTTCCCTTATTAATTTACTTCTTACGTTTCTCGGTTCCTTCACTCCGTTTATAACCCACTCACTATACCCATTATCCCCCAGTAACTTCCTCGCCACTTCCAACCCCACCCGCCCTTCTTCAATATCCCTCCGCGTCTCGTCACTAGCTCCTTCTATCATCTGCCAAAATTTCTTAGCTAAAGCGCCCTTTTGCTCAATCACTCGATTACCTATACAACTTTTAACGAACGGCATGGCTGAACGACTGACGAACTTCGCACACTCGTACGTAGCGTGATTCTGTGTACCTCCTACCACCGCCGGCCGATTCCAGTTGCCAAAGATACACAAATTTCCCTAAATATTATTGCAACTAATTACACATTAGGCTAATCAATTTCCAAAGTCCCGCTGGACAGCATACCTTTATGATAGCCTAGCTTGTAATTATCTATAGTTTTTAAGATACTGGCTAAGTTACTGAATGCCATAACATTCTCAACTACTTTTTTGCATTGTTTACTCGTATCGCTGCTTGATGACTTAATAATTTAACAGAATCCAGCAGTTGGTCTTTCGTCACAGGAAAACCCCTATGTCCGACTTCTATTATCCACTTTACTAAATTATTTTCTTCTTCAATACTCAAGACAGGTTTTGGGCCCATTTTTGCATCTTCTGGCAATTTTCCTTTTAGTTTATATGCTAATGTTGTTCGTGGTATATTAAATAATCGGGCTGCAGCTTTTACAGACATGTTATTTTCACGAATACTCGTTAATGCGTTTTTTAAGTTAGCCTTTTCATATTTAAGAATTTTCTTTTCTTTATTCTTAGACATTTTGATAAGAATAACTGTAAAAAGACCACATTATATTAAAGTACTTAGGTTTTTTGTTTGCAGGAATAAAAGTAAAAAGTGAAACATGCATTGGGCAATGGCATACCCTATGCATGACATGGCATGTCATCTATTGGTTCCGATCATTTTTAAGTCTTAACATTTTACGAGTCAAATATCCTGAATAAATACTCCTTATTGAGATGATAGTCCTAACTTTCAACTTGTTCCTATATGTGACACCCTTATGTCATGCATTGGGTATTCTTAATTTGTTTAGCTCCAAAAGCTGACACCCCAATCACAACCTTACATTTTTATATTTTGTCTATTAGCATAACTACATCATCAATACAACGCCCTTATTAATTGAATAAATAATTTACAACTTAGAATAATGGAAATAGGAAAGGATTCGTTATATGTTCCCGTTTTCCTATCACTAAAAAATTCACTTACCAAAACAACCATTTGAGCTGTCAGTTCTCAAAAGCATAGACTGACGCGAAGTTAGCAAGAAATAACACTTGAAATATTTCCAGTAGTTCTCAACATGCAATGGAGTAGTAGTTCTGACAGAATTCAAACTGTTAAACAGAAGTTTGTGATTATAAATTAAATATTTGAATTTAGATGTCACCTATAGGAACCGTGTCATGTATTGGTGCTTTTACCTTAAAGACTTTTCAAGTTTAATTCGACTTAAAACAGCATAAACCCAAGTAAAACAGAATTACAAATTACACAAAATAAACCTGAAATAAATGTCTCAAGGAAAAGTACAAAAATGACAAAAACAAAATAGAAAATGGTTAGTGCAACTCTCTAAAAGAAAAAAAACATAAACCAAGGAATTATACAGTTGGGTGCACAACAAATAAAGTATTAATTTTCTGAATATGAGATTAAAACAAACAAATACAGCGCTTGAAGGCTAGAATTATTAGTACAAAATAGTAATAATTAATTGAATTAAAATAAAATAATTGTAGTAAACACTTCTTAATAAGACCCTTGTATAATTTTGACTTATGCCACTTTTAACACACAATTTTATATATAAATATAATTTCCCCAAGTTAACGTTAAATGTTAACTTTCCTTGCTTTAATGGTTAGAAATTCTAAAATAATGTTCCAATAATGAAACAGATAATTGACAAATAGAAAAAATATAATTATTGGAAACAAAGTTAAAATATATTGACATTCTCAAGCGTCACTTTGTTGAAATCCAGGATTATATAAATAATAAATATTAAATAAAATATCGATTTAAACGGGAAATAGCAAGATTTATTCGCTTTATACGTATTTCGGCATCAAAGTGTCATTGTCAAAAGCTATATAAAATATTATAACAATAGTAATTCCTTGATACTATTATTTTAACACTGCGTGAAGCAGCTGGCCCCAGTCAACCCGTCGGAGGTCAGTCGCTTATCAGTGTTTAAAAAAAAAAAAAAAAAATATTTGTTCCAAAATCTTCAGTTAAGGAGAATCTAAGAGCTCAATTTGCTCATTCATTAAAGGTATGTTGTTTTTTGTGTGTTTATAAATTTCAAAAGCTTCCAAAATATTTAATTTATTTTTGTTATCGGAAAAGTGTAAAAATTTAATTGTATTATTAGATGTTAATGTGTGATTTTGTTCTAACAAATGTTTAGCAAAATTTGATTTATGTGCATGTTTATATTTGTAACAACGGATATGTTCTTTTTGCCTAATACTGAAATTTCTAATTGTTTGACTTATATATACTGAATCACAATGTGAACAATTTAATTTATAAATACCTGATTTTAGCAAATCATTAATTTTGTCTTTAGCATTGAAAAGAGAGTATCGAATATTTTTATTTGTTTTAAAAAAGACTTTATATTTATTTGTGTTATTTATAATTTTAGCAATCTTTTCTGAAATTTTACCAAAATATGGAATTGAAACGTATTTTAATGTTTTATCAGTGTTATTAATGGAATAAACTTTTTGAATAGCTAATTTATAATTTTTCTTTTTAATTAAAGTGTCAATAAGTGTTGTGTTATATCCATTGCTATATGCAATTTGTTTAATAATTGAAATTTCTCTATTAAAACTATTTTTATCTGAAGGAATTGTTAGAGCTCTGTGTACTAAAGATTGATATGCTGCTAATTTATGTGTATTATGATGACAAGAGTTATGTGGTATGGTAATATCAGTTTGTGTAGGATTCCTATAAATTGAGTATTCGAGTATGTTTTCTGAATTAATTTTTATGTTTAATTCTAAAAAGTTAATGGATCTGTTTTGTTCAATTTCTAGTGTAAATTTAATTTTTTGGTGTAAAGTATTAAAAAAATTAAAAAGTCGTCAATGTATTCGAAAGAACTATCAAAACATGCCAAAATATCGTCAACATAACGAAACCAAAATACAATTTTATTTGATAGATTTGATTCAAATATTTGATCTTCTATATTTTCCATAAAAATATTAGCCAATAGTGGTGAAATGGGACTACCCATTGGTAACCCATCTTTCTGAAGATAAATTTTATCATTAAAAATAAAATAATTTTGATTAATACAAAGTTCAAATAATTGAATCAACTCTATCCTTTTTGTTAATTCAATGTTATTGTTAACTAAAACATTTTCTAATAAAGGAATACATTCCTGTGGGGGTATTTGTGAAAACATACTCGTAACATCAAAACTAACTATTTTACATAGTGGTGGTAAGCTAATGTTACTTAATTTATTAATCAATTCAGAAGTGTTTTTAACTGAATATTTTGGAGTGTATCCTAAATTATTAATTATATTATTTAATGTTTTAGCTAGCATGTGGTTTGGTGCATGTATGTATGAAACTACAGGTCTAATAGGAATGTTAGGTTTATGTATTTTAACTAAACCGTATAATTTTGGTGGTTGTGGATTTGGATATATTATGTTATGTTTCTCGTATGGTGTTAAAGTAATTTCACAATTTTTAATTGTTTGTTTTATTTCATTAGTACTATAATTTTTCCTGTGTAACATTAACCACAAGATACTCAGGTTTCTGGTGCCAAGGCAATGTGCCTTAAAATCGCAATTAGTCTTAAATTCTTTGTTGCAAACATTGCAAGTATACGGTGGTCCAGTCAATTTAATATTATTCTTAGGTAATGTAGATGCTTTATTGGGTTTCTTAGGTTTTGGTATTGGTGATTCATTTTGAGTGGATGAAGTTGGAGTGGGATTTATCAACTTCGAACGGTCACACAGAGGGGAATTTTTAAGAAAAGTTGGCCAAAACCTAACGGTTCATCAGATTTGCATTAAAAATGGTACTCCCCAAATTTTGTGGCTGCAATTCGTAATTCAGTATCAGAAGTATGAAATTTTAAATGTAACAATATAATCTCTATGAATTAACAATAAACGAACTTAAAAATTAATATAAAAAAATGAACTTGAATATTAATATAATTTTTTTTATCTATATTGAATGTATAATATAATATAGGTGCTGTCTTAATCTGATGACGAGTCTGAATCAATTTGCATGCCTTCTGTTGTGACTAAAGTTGAATTGGAACTGTGGCAAGAACTTGCAAACACTGCACTGTCACTGCCTGGTATAGTTAGCAAATTTAAAACATCTCTAGAAAAAGATTTGCATATCTTTGTAGGAAGTTGCCTTATACTGGAAATATAAGGATCTGATGATGCCAAAAGTAAATTGAAAACATCTTCCATGGTCTGTCTTCTAGAAAATTTACGTGAAAATCCTTCCCTATACTTTTTAATATCTTTATTTCTGGCTTCTTGGGCTTCTTCGGAAAGCTGCCCTATCGGAAGTATTGCCGATGATGTTACTTGTGGGCTATGAATTAATATTTTGTGTACAGTTGTGGGCATATAGTACCATGGGTACTTCGCTACGTACATTCTTGCCGTTTCTAGTGTAAACTCCTTAAATTTATTGCTGTTAATCTCGAAACCACTTGAAATAGTTTGTAAAATCACGTAAAATCTTTTTATAATATCTACATTTACCCCAGTAATTTTAGAAGATACTTCTGCATTTCTGAAAAAAGTACGAGCCGTATTACCATCGTTGGTACTTCCATATCCAGGTTTTGGACGATCTACGATAAGCGACAACTGTAATTTAAACTGCTCCTGAATTCTTCTCTAGTTTAATTTTATCTTCTTTTTGTCGGACTTGCCACTTACCAATATTTAATTTATAGGATAAATGAAGTAAACACTCAAAGAAGCGGATCCACGCATGTAGGGAAGATAATCCGAAGCGAAGCAGTGATTCGTCGACTTTTCTTTTTACAATTTGGTCAATATTATTAAAGTGTTTGGATGTGGCACCACACAAGTAACATCTTTGTCCTTGTCCTTATTACCTGCTCGATGATGGTTTCAGTAAGTCCTGATGTTGGGGTTGATTTGTTAATTGTATACACTACTCCAACGGTCAGTTTATTATGAACTGTATTTACTCTAACTAAATTCACGACTCACTTTAATAAAACAATAGACGAATAGCCTAAATACGTTTATTTAATATGAAAATTACACAAGAGGGTGACTACCCTTAGCCAGGTAAAATACAACTGCGTGAGAAAGACATTTGATTGGCTTGTATATGTTTTTAGAGTCATCATTTAAAAGATATCAATCGTAATGGGTTCTCTATCTAATAACTGTCATTATTGCATTTTTATTATACTACCTACCATTGATTTGGAAGCCTCGGAAAGTAATTCTAATTTAACAGAAACGTTCAATAAAAATGCACAACTACGCAACACAAATGTGGGTAAGTTTGCAGCACTCTACCTAGAACCGTTGAATTTAAATAAAGTTAGAACAAAGAATGACTCTGACCAATTGGAAACCCATCAATAAAATAAAGCAAACCCAAAACAAAGAATTTAAAAAACCAAGGGCAAGTACTTCAAAACGATGTCAACGTGTCCTGTGGTGGTATTTGTGAAAACATACTCGTAACATCAAAACTAACTATTTTACATAGTGGTGGTAAGCTAATGTTACTTAATTTATTAATCAATTCAGAAGTGTTTTTAACTGAATATTTTGGAGTGTATCCTAAATTATTAATTATATTATTTAATGTTTTAGCTAGCATGTGGTTTGGTGCATGTATGTATGAAACTACAGGTCTAATAGGAATGTTAGGTTTATGTATTTTAACTAAACCGTATAATTTTGGTGGTTGTGGATTTGGATATATTATGTTATGTTTCTCGTATGGTGTTAAAGTAATTTCACAATTTTTAATTGTTTGTTTTATTTCATTAGTACTATAATTTTTCCTGTGTAACATTAACCACAAGATACTCAGGTTTCTGGTGCCAAGGCAATGTGCCTTAAAATCGCAATTAGTCTTAAATTCTTTGTTGCAAACATTGCAAGTATACGGTGGTCCAGTCAATTTAATATTATTCTTAGGTAATGTAGATGCTTTATTGGGTTTCTTAGGTTTTGGTATTGGTGATTCATTTTGAGTGGATGAAGTTGGAGTGGGATTTATCAACTTCGAACGGTCACACAGAGGGGAATTTTTAAGAAAAGTTGGCCAAAACCTAACCGTTCATCAGATTTGCATTAAAAATGGTACTCCCCAAATTTTGTGGCTGCAATTCGTAATTCAGTATCAGAAGTATGAAATTTTAAATGTAACAATATAATCTCTATGAATTAACAATAAACGAACTTAAAAATTAATATAAAAAAATGAACTTGAATATTAATATAATTTTTTTTATCTATATTGAATGTATAATATAATATAGGTGCTGTCTTAATCTGATGACGAGTCTGAATCAATTTGCATGCCTTCTGTTGTGACTAAAGTTGAATTGGAACTGTGGCAAGAACTTGCAAACACTGCACTGTCACTGCCTGGTATAGTTAGCAAATTTAAAACATCTCTAGACAAAGATTTGCATATCTTTGTAGGAAGTTGCCTTATACTGGAAATATAAGGATCTGATGATGCCAAAAGTAAATTGAAAACATCTTCCATGGTCTGTCTTCTAGAAAATTTACGTGAAAATCCTTCCCTATACTTTTTAATATCTTTATTTCTGGCTTCTTGGGCTTCTTCGGAAAGCTGCCCTATCGGAAGTATTGCCGATGATATTACTTGTGGGCTATGAATTAATATTTTGTGTACAGTTGTGGGCATATAGTACCATGGGTACTTCGCTACGTACATTCTTGCCGTTTCTAGTGTAAACTCCTTAAATTTATTGCTGTTAATCTCGAAACCACTTGAAATAGTTTGTAAAATCACGTAAAATCTTTTTATAATATCTACATTTACCCCAGTAATTTTAGAAGATACTTCTGCATTTCTGAAAAAAGTACGAGCCGTATTACCATCGTTGGTACTTCCATATCCAGGTTTTGGACGATCTACGATAAGCGACAACTGTAATTTAAACTGCTCCTGAATTCTTCTCTAGTTTAATTTTATCTTCTTTTTGTCGGACTTGCCACTTACCAATATTTAATTTATAGGATAAATGAAGTAAACACTCAAAGAAGCGGATCCACGCATGTAGGGAAGATAATCCGAAGCGAAGCAGTGATTCGTCGACTTTTCTTTTTACAATTTGGTCAATATTATTAAAGTGTTTGGATGTGGCACCACACAAGTAACATCTTTGTGTGGACTTTGTTGACGATACCGCATTACAGACTTTGCTGTCTATCATAGTAAAACTCAGTTTATATTTTACTGCAATTTCATTATTTTCACTTGTAATAATACAAGGAAGCAAATCGTTTATTTGTTGTTCAACATATTTCATCTCATTCACTGTAACATCCACAGTTTCATGGACGAATTACAGTCTTATAGGCCTGCAAAATCTTGGCGACGAAGTACGTGGATTTTGCCACAAGATAAGCTTATTCTGTGGGTCATGGTCAGGTGCATCGCATATAATCTGTAGAGGCACCAAATATGTCAAAAATTTATTGGCATCTGAAACAGTCCTATCTTCAAACCTTTGCTTGTACTGACTTTGTCCAGAGGATCCGTCACAGCCCCACTTGGAAATCAAACATAAATTAAGTAGCTGTTCAGGCTTCAAAGATTTAATCACTTCACTTTGCAACTGTATGATACGTCTCGCAGTATGATCCAAAAGAGTTTGCAATTTTACTTCTGCGAGCTGCTCAGTTATAATGATGCCTTCTGGGTAGCATAGTTTTTTAGCTGCCCTTACAGTTTCGTTGTTTGGAAACAATTTTGAGTTTGCTTCGCATGCTGCAGACCGCATGACATTATATTGGTGTCTTGTTAATTTCCCTTCGATAATGACTGATAGGGCTTTATCAGGGGTAAGCTGGTTACTATTTTCGGTACTCGCTCTGAAGGCTTTTCTATATCGGGTAGCCCTATTTGGCGATAAAGATGTTACGTCTTTAATAACGTTCGAAACATCAACCTGTCCTTCTGAACGAAAACTCATCTGAGTTGCATAGGCTAGTTCTACAGATGTTACTTCGGATCGCAACTTTTTAGTTTTTCGTCGTTTTGACCGTTCACTACCTTTAACAAATTCGACTTTAGGACGACCACCGTTTTTCGGAGATGAGTAACTTGGAAACTCTAGCTGTGTGTTTAGCCAATCATTGTTGCCTGCAAGAAAACGATCACTCTTTCTTTGCGCAGCTCGCCACTTTTTTTGTAATTGAAATAGAAATTGTGCCAGCACTTTTTTTATTTCAGTTATTTCTGTGAGTGGGCAACAGGTTTTCTTTATTACAAATTTCCGTAAATGCAGTGATTTGACATCAAATTTTGGCGAAGGGCTCTGGTTCATGGTATTATACAACTCTCTCCTGCTTATACTGATAAATCGCTTGGTTAAACCTACAACAAAACGAAAGCATGCATTTTCAGATAAATTAACAAAAATTAAATTTTTCCTAAATGCGCAAATATGCTCAATTTTTTTTACGTTTCCTATCACAAACACACACGATACTATAAAATCTATCTAAGTTTTTTGCGCAAAAGCGCTAAAAACATTGGTAAACACTTCCAACAAAGTAATGTAACTGAAATTATATCTACTGATTTAACTGAATATATTTATACCGAATAGTAATTACAAAATATTTCCACTGTTTCACTTACCTTGATCCATTTTTACACAATTCACTATAAAAAACTATTTAATATTAACAGAGACATAAGAATGTACGCGAACGTGAAAATATTAACACTGTAACGTTCACCTAACAGTCAAATTTGACATGTTAGGGCATATCGCTACAGGTTTACAAAAATTGATGAACATTCATATTTTATAGACAGCAGCCTCCTACAACAATAAATGGTAATTTAAAGTAATAAGAGATATTTTTCATCTTAGCAGTTTTGTCCACGAAAACTGGAAAATTCCCCTGTGTGGGTCAGTGGTAGGGGCTGCGCACTTTTATGTTTTGACTGGCAGATGCTCGATTCAATCTGTCGATTTCCACAGAACTAGTTAACAAATTACAAACATTGAATTTGACATTTTTGATAATGACATTAGAGAATTAGTTAGTAAAATTAAATTTAAAAAATACAATACACAAAAAGATAAAATTTCTAGATTAGAACGAGAACAAAAATCTATTGAACCTAAAAAACCAAATAAAATTAGAAATTTTCATCCTCGTGTGCTAAATTTATCTAACGTAATATTTAATGACAAAGAAATGACGTTTCTAAATAAAGGTTTTAAACACTTTTGTCAACTAAACGCTGCTAACAATTTCTAATTATCGCTTGCAATAGATATAGAAACTTGGTACTATTTTTGTTACTGTAAAACAGAAGTGGCAGAATACACAATACAAGTAAAGGACTGAAACTCTCAGAATGGCGCGAAAAGTACCTTACACGCGTGACGTCACGGAGCTGGCTGATAGGTATCAGAGGGGGGAATGATTCAGTCACTGTTGCAAGATAGGATAGTAGGCAACCTTACCAAATGTATACTCGACGCACCTTGGGTTAAGACATCAAAGGTGCAAACAACCGATCCTGTAACGTATTTACTTAAAGATTGGAATAGAATCCCATATTAGGCGGATTTTATGAGGTCGAACTATTCAAAACTAAAGAACCCGAAGTGTATCTGGTGGAGAAAATTTTAGCACGTAAAACTAAAAAATACCTGGTCAAGTGGCTCGGCATCAAGGAGCCCTCGTGGATTAATAAAACTGATATATTGTAAAAATAAAATAATAGTGTAGTATCGTACTATGTATTTATAAAGGACAATAAAACATTTTTTTACCCCAATATAATATCTTTAATTCTTTATTATACTATTATAAAATACTTTAAGATCTAGTGCATAACAGGTATTACTTATTATTGTTTTCTAATTCTAAAATTTTGTAATGATTCCATGGCAACGTGCTTATAACGCTGCATAAATACAGTTTATCATCGTTGGCATTGAGAGAAATTTTCTCTGTGTGATTGTATAGACCTTGTGCAAGTAAGATCTAATACTATTTTGAGGCTGTACAATAGAAAAACACCTTCTGATAATGAATACTCTCCAATAATCCTGAAAACGTAATGATTGTTTAACAACATATTTTTTTGTACCTTTTGATTTTTTAATTACAACTTTGCGATTTTTCTTGATTGCACATTTTTGAACGCAATCCAATGAAATGTGTTAAAATTCCCCCCTTTAACTCGTCTTTCATCAAACCTTATTTTCTTTTTGTTGACAAGAGGTATGTTATAAGGAAACTTCATACACAAAACTATCTTCGGCTGTTTGCACAATGATTTCTTGCGACCGTTGCCAAATTTTCATGTCTTCTGAAGTTGATTTCGGCAGTTTGCACAATATTTTTTACTGTGACCGTTACCACACTTTCACAATCTTCTGACACCAATGTAATGTACAACACTACGAGATGAATAAAACCAGAGTTTAGTGATGACTGTAGCTTTTAATAACAACGACTGAGTAGTACAATAATAGTTTTTTAATACGGTTGGCGAGCCTTATACTATACACGTTGTCCCCTGAAATTTTGAATACGGACATTTGAATGCATTACTTGGCGCTTAGTTACCACGCTCACTTTTTACATAACCGAGTCAAATATTTTAATTCACTAAGCAACGGGACATAATTAGTAATTTCTACTTTGTAATAAACAACCATGACAATCTATTATAATAATCGAGAAGAACAAAATCACAGTGCCTACATTACTCGTATTCAAAATTTCAAGGGACAACGTGTATACTGAATCACAGATTACGTTAATGATGGTGAATGTTTAATTATTATAATATGGAAAATTTAAAATGTAGTCAACATAGAATTAGTAAACGAGATAAAATTTGTGATACGAAGTTTTTAAGTATTTGTATCTTTAAATAACAGTTAAATATTTAAAGTGACAGTTGAATTTGGAAAAGTAATAATTTCTAGGACATTGTTAAGGTTATTGTATGATTCTTAATTAATATAGAATGTATTCTATATATAAAATAATGAGGGATTATTAACAATCATGATGAAAGTGATGGATAGAATACATTACATTAGGAATAAAAGAAATGCAATTTTTTATAATTTTTATTTATAAAAACTATACTAACTACTACTCCTACTTGACATAGCATTTCTATAAAAATTATTATATTAATAAAAAAAATTAAAATAACTTTTCAAAGACTTACGATCTGTATTCATTTTAAACACTTTTTGATAATTTAGGCTGAATAAAATCTATACCGAGTGGGTACTTTCAAAGCCGAACATAGGAGCATTGCAAAACCCTCTGCTGGACTGAATACGCGTTATTATTCATATCTGATATTAATAACAGAAACTTATGACTGATGTGAAATAATTTAATTGGCAGATAAAAAAAGTTGACAGTCATAGCAACCTATGATATTTCAAAATAGCATTTTTTTATAATTATTAAAACAGAAAAAGGTAACTAAGTACTACCATTTATTGGTACCATCGCATCCGCTGTATTTTTGTCGTTCTATTCATACCATTACCATTCTTGTGGGTTTAAATGGCGAGCAGGAATCTATATAAAGGTTAGTTACAATGCAATTCTCCTATGTTCGGTTTTGAAAGTACCCACACTGTATATTTTTATGCTTTGATACGCTTGCTCTTTCTCTCCGGGTGGTTTTACAGAGGTCTTCCCAAACGTAAATCTCCAACCTGGGTTCCAAAATAAAGCTTCTTACACTCAACACAAAAATACAAAAAAATCAAATGTACAAAATATACAAAATTGAATGCAATTAATTAATAAATGCACTACAATAATAAACTCAACTAATGTAATTTTAAAACTAGCCTATCTGTCCCTAAATTAATCCCAATTAATTTACACTACCTTAAATTTTTATTTTGACGCTCCTTGTATGTCATTCTCCTCTCTCGGGTATCTTCGATTGCCGACGTAATTCCTGATTAAATTGAAATGTGCAGGTACAGTTCATTCCCTGGCTTTATGTCCCTAAAAGATTAACGCAGAATTTATGAAGCAACCTACTACTGTCGGCCGTCTCTGTTTTACTTATGGCCCTCGCATACCTGAACCTTGAACGTAAATTTCTAAGAGAGTTCATACTCGTTTAGCTTTCACCTAATGCGTTAAAGTAAGATAGACAATAGCTGGGACGTCGTATTATAACCGGAAAGTAGCGAGAAAGGTTTGTCAGTAGCGTTCAAAACAAATAACTTTACAGGGTAAATAGAAATTGAATTTATTTTAAATTGTACTTACAAATATTTTAAAATAAAGATACGTACATTATAAATTGACCACAACCAGCACTATTAATTTAACTTAACTATAATATTAGGCATATTAGAAATAAATTACAACAAAATCAAGGTACCTACTTAATATAAATTACAAATTAAATATTACATTAAATATTAATTACTAGAACTCAACTACTATCACTATCATAATAATCATCAGAAGTAGAATAGGGGGAGCTCTGAGTCATCAATTCGCGGGGTCAATGACCTAATCCGCGGATAATCTCTGATTAATTGAGGGTTACGCCCACTTTTTGCGTAATTCGGTATTAATTGTGCACTTTTATCTGCATTTTGATTGATTGATCTAAGTAATTTGTGCAATATGTGACTTTGCTTGACTGGATTAATTAAATTCTTGTTTAATTTGTGGTCGCTGGTTGCCTAACCTGATTAAATCGAGGGTTACACCCACTTTTTGCGTAATTCGGTGTTAATTTCGCACTTTGATTCGTGTTTTGATTAGTTGATCTAATTAATTTTGATTGGCCTGATTAATTTAATTGATACGTGTGTGTGTGATCAAATTAATTTTTACTGATCTAATTAATTTTGATCGAGCCGCGGGGATTGATTCAAGCTTAAGCCCCCTTTGCCTAACCTGATTAAATTGAGGGTTACACCCACTTTTTGTCGGTGTTAATTTCGCACTTTGATTCGTATTTTGATTGGTTGATCTAATTAATTTTGATTGACTTGATTAATTTAATTGATAAGTGTGTGCGTGTGTGTGTGTGTGTGATCTAATTAATTTTTATTGATCTAATTAATTTTGATCGAGCCGAGGGGTTTGATTCAAGGTTACGCCCCCCGTTTAGAAAACATGACGTCATCTTCGAACCTTCAATGAGTAAGAGTGAGTTAACAGACATTTAAACAGAGATGGAAAAAGTAATTAAAATAGAAATATTGAAGTAGGTCTTAAAGATTACATGAAAAGTCCCTTTAGTGATTTGTATAGCTTAAATATCTTAAAGGAATTTTTACCTAATTTTGCATTTTTTTCGATTTTGATATGTATTACAGTTTTAGATGATAATGTAACTGTTACCTTTATGTTTATTAAAACTCTCAATTTGTTAATTTAAATATTTTATTCATTATATAATTACAGATTAGTTTATATTAACCTTTTTTTTTGTTTTTTGCTTTTTTTTTGTTTTTCCTTTTTTCGTCATTTTCATTTTACCAGCTAAATTCTACACTTTTTTTTAACTTTTACAGTTTTTAACCTCACTGACCGTACAAATCTTCGAGAATGTCAATCACATCAAGCATACCTTCGGGTAGATCAGGCCACTCGAATCGATAATTCCTTCTCTCTCCCTCTTCAACGGATTGTAAACACTCCATCGCACCTTCCGGAAGCTCAGGCCACTGATCAAACTCAGCTTCCTGGTGCTTCCCCCTCATCTGTAGCATGATGGTCCCCTACATCAACAACTTCAGGCCTGTATGGGGAATAATTGAGCCCATTTAAAATAGCTTCCTCTACACTAATACTGCTATGCCCGCTAACAATACCAGAGAAATATCCAGAATCACTGGAACCCGTGTTTATAGATAGATCTACATCGTAGCCATCGCTATCTTCCATGCTACCCCATGGTGACAGATCTACATCTTCTTCTCCCTCGCCAAAGGACGCCGCGCCGCTTGTTCATCCCACTGGGGTAATCGCTCTTCTTCTTCTTCTACCTTCACGGGACTGGTAGGAGACAAGAAGTCCCTTGACGCTGTCGGCGCGTCCAATGTGTTGATTGGCTCTGGCTCGTCATCGTCGCTTATCAATATAATTTCCTCTTCTGCTGGCGAAGATGTAGGCTGGCTTGTTAAATCAATAACATCACCCTCAGATAAAAAACTTAAAATTGATCCTACAGACGGGGGGCAAAACTGCTCATCACCATCACTACAACTATTATAAAAAGTACCCTGGGCTGTCGGGGTAGGTAGGGATACCTCTTCTTCATCAAAATAGTAATTCACCGGGTTACCACACTCGTCATTGGAAACAGCACATACAGCGCGAGTATCCATCTTTATATTTTGAAATGAAAAATAAAATAAAGGCTCCGGATCTCGAGAAAAATCTTCTCCACTGCACAGGCAAAGACTGAACTAAAATATTTAAACATCTTTGAATTTATACGCAGTAACTTATTTTTGAACACCGTCATCGAATTCCCTTTATTCATTCGTTCATGGCAAAGCATATTATACAAAGTACCTGTGTAGAAAGTTTCGAATCTTTAAGAACTGGTCTTAGAACACGTTATATAAATATTTTCGTTGCACGCCTGAAGGAATTGTTAAAAACTTTTCCACCCGTTCTGGTGAAGGGGGTATTTTGCAGTTGTTCGCAAAGAAGAGTAAAGAGTAATTAAAATAGAAATTTTGAAGTAGGTCTTAAAGATTACATGAAAAGTCCCTTTAGTGATTTGTATAGCTTAAATATCTTAAAGGAATTTTTACCTAATTTTGTACTTTTCGATTTCGTACTCATTTTACAAAAGTGGTGAATAAAATAAAGATAATAAAATATGCTTTAACACAAACTTATTGTTTAAAATGTTTTTTACAGAAAAACTTGATACAGGTATAAATAGTCAGTCTTATTTTATACATCTAGTGTTCAGTATGGAGTTTCAATTTTACCACCCGTTTTCAGCTATTGTAGCTGGCCCTTCTGGGTGTGGTAAATCTTATTTTGTAGTAAATTTTTTAAAAAATATGAACAAGTTATGCGATGCAGATTTTCACAAAGTTATTTGGTTCTATGGTCAATGGCAGACTTTATATACAAGTTTACAGCAGTCTGTAGAATTCCAGCAAGGTTTACCAAATTTAGAACAATTTGACGGTCTTAATTCAAGTTTAATTGTTATCGACGATTTAATGAGAGAAGCAAATAGCGAAGTAGTGGATATATTCACCAAGGGTTGTCACCATCGAAATTTAAGTGTACTTTTCCTAACACAAAATATTTTTCATCAACGCAAAGGGCAAAGAGATATTTCACTCAATGCCCATTAGATTATCTGTTTCAAAAATCCTAGAGATGGTGGGTAAATACGTCATTTGGCTCGTCAAATTAATCCGTCAAAGTCGATCTTTGTGCGGGAGGCTTATGAAGACGTTACATCCAAACCGCATAGATATTTATTATTCGATTTAAAACAGGCTACCCCTGATTATTTAAGATACAGAACTGGTTAATTTAATTGATACGTGTGTGTGTGTGTGTCTGTGTGTGTAATTTGTATTGATCAAATTAATTTTGATCGGGCCGCGGGGTTGATTCAAGGATACACCTTTTTTCGTAGAAATATGAAATTAATTTTTATTGATCTAATTATTTTTTATTGATCTAATTAATTTTGATCGTGCCGCGGGGTTTGATTCAAGGTTACGCCCCCTTTCTTTCGTGGAAATATGAAAAATACAAAAACAGCAGGTCGAGACGTGTTTAGCAGTTTAAAAAACATGACGTCATCTTCGCACCTTCAATGAGTAAGAGTGAGTTAACAGACATTTAAACAGAGATGGAAAAAGTAATTAAAATAGAAATATTGAAGTAGGTTTTCAACAACCAACACCATGTCAAGGAGACCCAGCTAATCAAATCAAGACAGCTTCGTCGGCGTCTCCAGGACAATACCCAGCTAAACGAACCAAGACAGCTTCGTCGTCTCCAGGTCCTTATTTTCGTCAATCACCAGTTTTTGAACCTAAAGCTGAAGATTTCAAACGTTTTGAAAATGAAGCGATGAAAAAATACGGTGTAACAAGTGAGTTAAGTGAATCCGAAAAGCAAATAAAGCGTGAAAAACTCAGACTCCTGGCTGAAATACGAATCCCTTTAAATAATTGTGGTTCGAAATTTGTAGCTGTTGGTTTAGATCCGTTTAACAATTTTCAAGTGAGTCTCAGAATTTTAAAGCAGGGACTTGAAGATGGTGTGATTTTTACATCAAAAACATTTAATACTTTTATCGAGAAATTACACGAAGTGTTTATAAATCTTCGTAATGGTGTCGCCAAAAAAATAAATTTGGAAGATTATGAGGTCTTCTGTTTTCAAAATAAACTCGTGCGGTTCAGATCTAAATTGAACAATGAGTTGCAACTCTGCATCGCTGAGTCAACTCTATTACGACTGTATGAAGTGCAACATTTTTTATTTGCTAAGATAAATTCTCTGGACAGTGTGGAAATAGCTTTTAATAAGTTTTGTGAGGACGTTGTGGACGATGTTGCAAATACCATAGATGTAAATGTAACCGATGAACTTATTCAAAATAAAGCAAACTCAGTTTATCGCGATATGTTAATACGCGAGTTAGTATGTAAGTTTCCGACTTTTGTAGTAAATACAATTTATGAGAAGATGGATGTATCTGATAGAATTAAACCCTATATTTTAAATTATTGATGTTCTGTAAATATGTAGAATAAAATTTAAAATAAAATTAAACCCTATATTTTAAATTATTGATGTTCTGTAAATATGTAGAATAAAATTTAAAATAAATAAAATAAACCCTATATTTTAAGTTATCGAAGTTTTGTAAAAATGCTGAATAAAATAAAGATAATAAAATATGCTTTAACACAAACTTATTGTTTAAAATGTTTTCTATGATTTTGAAAGTATGCAGGAGACCCCGTGGAAGGCTCCGTCAACTCCAATTCATGTCCTGTTTAAAGATATATTTATAATTTTAGTCTAGGCTCAAGCATGCATGTTTCAAGAAGAATGCGAATAAACTCTAGGTTGAGAACGCAGGGATCAGCATCAAGGTTAGGGAGACCAACACCAGGAGGATGAACTTGATCAGTGGCATGAACTCCCAGAAGGTGCTATAGACTTTTAGAAGTTTAAAACACACACACCCAGACCAGAGTTAAAATCTTGCAATATTTTAGAATTGTAAATCCAAGACTTTGAATTTTCGTATAAAATTTAAATGTAGGTCTTCAGGCGGTCACCCAAACGAGTCAAAGTCGGGTGTTGATCTCCAGAGTCTTAATTAGCAGTTTTTGCGTAATTGGAGTATACTTTCGTGGTTTGATTGACCTGATTAATTTAATTTGCTGAATGATATGTGTAATCCACGGTTTTGATTGCTCTAATAAATTTTGATTGAACTGAATGTCGGTTGAAAGGTTTGGGTGCTTACATTAAATAACTTTGTTTTCTTTTTTTTTACTAGGACCTATATTACAATATTTACATGTTACATATTTACAAATTGTCATTAACAAAGTCGTTTAGCTGGTATTGGACAATCATCCGCCGGTGCCCGCCGTTTCCCCGGAACGTTGAAAGATATATAACTCGTGCCAGCCGGCTGCCCCACCAGGGCCATCTCTAGGATATGTGGTTGCAGCTTGAACTCCCAGTCGTGACGTTCAAGCCATGCAACCACATAATCGATGACCCTCCCCGGCGAGTATAATAATCAATAAAGGCTTGTTATTCCTAATACTGTATTTTTTTTAATTCAATTTAATAATAAAGGTTTTTTATTCCTAACATTGTATGTCTGTATTTTCCCGATTAAAAATATTGTGTATTCAATTTAATTGAATATTTGTTACCATACTGCATTAAAGCAAATACATTTTCTGCCGGACTATGCTTTATAGGTTGCCTACCCATGTTGACAACAGTAATTTGAACATGATTGATGTACCCAGACGGGGTCCACCTAAAGTAGCATGTCTCTGGCAGCTATAACTTCCTTATACTACGGTTTAGGACAAAATGTTTATAGACATTGCTGGTAAATTTATGGCACTAGGTTTAGACACCCTGTATAGGAGAAAAATTAAAATAAAAGGCAATTCTTATTTCTTATAGAAATTATAAAGTTTGATAAAGAATTTTGATTTAATAAATAAGATAATAAAGTAATAAATTTAGATTGCATGATAAGCGAAAATTAATAAAAAGTAATAATAATTACACTGAAAAGGCGTACTGACTTCTCGGCGGAGTAATCAACTCCGACGGCCACTGGTCCGCACAACCCCGTAGCATCTTCACGAGACACGCGTGCTTGACCGCCCGCGACGGTGTCGGTTCGGCGTCGGAGGTGGCCGCCAGCAGGCACTGGCCGAAGAGGGTCGGCGGATTTAAAATGCGGTCCGCAACCGTCGACACCTCCACGCGGCTGCGGCTAAGATGGTAGCTGTTCCTGGACGCCCCCTCGACCTCCTTCTTTCTCACAAGCGTTTTTTTTCGAAAACGTCCCCAGGAGGCGAGGAAAATCCCTGAAGGCGGCGTCCTCCGAATACAAATTGGTCTGCATGATCCCGGCGTAGGTGGCGTAGCCGAGGAGCCAGACCGCCACCAACTCCCGCACCCGCCTCGTGTCCTCGCCCCATCCCGCGTTGTCCTCCACCGTCGGGGTGGCGAACATAAACGGCTCGAGGACGTCCCGCATCTGGCCCACCTTCTCGAAGAACCTCAATAAAATGGTGACAAGACTCCGCAACGGCGCCACCAGGCCACCGCCCGACTTGTGAAGGACCAGCTTCGTGTCGAAGCGGCCCCTGAACGCAGGAGCGTAGCGGATGACGCCGTCCTTGTCGGTGGAGGCCAGGAGCGTCTCGTGGGTGCTCCTCGCACCTTCAGGAAGTCGGAGTTCACCTGCAGCAGGAAGAAAAGGAATATTAAGCGTCGGAGAAACGACTGCTCCGTTTTGCGGTGCGTATACGGCGCGTAACGTTACGTAAATAGTATAGTAAACAAAGAAACTGCTCGATATGGTATTATCATTTAACGTGGCGGCGGCGCCGCTAATCTTACCTGGTTGATGTTCCCCAACAGGAAGAAACGCAGTCGGGTCTCCTGCTCCAGCACCGACATCACGGTCTTGATCACCCACCGCGCGCCGGCGGGCGTAGCCCTCCCCATGTCTGGCGGAAGCGACGGCGAGATTGTCCACCAAAGCGATTGATGGACTTGTTCTATTGTTATAGAATATGACGGTAGACGGTTGGCAAGTGCATTCAAACAGGTAGAGAAAAGGTTAGAAAATAAACACTGAAATGGTTGACATTTGCCAATTTTCGAGATCTGTAGGTACAAGGTACAACCACGTGCCGTACCTATAGAACTTTTTTCGCAGGGTCGAATTTACAGTTATTTGTTTTTTTTATCAATTTAATTACGAAATCTTGACGTTTTAGTTTAATTTGCCATCTGTCTCACTGCATTGGTTTTACTTACCGTACTAAAGGGTCTATTCGATAAGCACTTATTTAATTTACGTGGCCTTCTAAATTGAAAGCATTGGCGGTGATTGGTTAAATGGTAGTTTTAGCTGTCATAATTAAGCTTCGCGATTGGTTACAATTTTAACGCCACGTTAAATTTTAACAGTTGCTTACAGTACAGACCCTTAATTAGGTTATAAACTGCATCAGAGTGTTAAGATTTCCATGCCAACCTCCATGAAATTTTCTATAACAGTTTCGGCATATTTATTTTCCATGGCAACCAATCTACTTTTTGTAAAATTAACTTACAATATGTATCCACAAAGCTGGTCAATACACAAAACAACACATTATTTATATTAAATATTTTATATTTACTTTTAAATAAGTCCTCTAGATATTTGTTTACATTATAAAAAGTAACAATTTATAAGGCTGAATAATTATAAGGCTGAATAATTTTAAAATATTAGTTAGAAAATTATTTTGCAGCCAATTATAATACAAAAAAAACACAAATGAGAATTAAATGATGAAGGTTACATGGTATAAAGTTAAATTAAATATATTTCGGTAATCTAAGTTACCATCTGCAGTAATCAATAGTTTTTAAGTTGATGCAAAATCTCAAAATCTCTTTTGTTTTTTTTTGTATTATAGTTGGCTGCAAAATAATTGTCTAACTAATATTTTAAATTTATTTACATAAACATTTGTTTTTTATGTGAAAAAAGGTATGTGGTAAAAAAAAGTATTTTTTTATACATTATAAATTAAAGTAACAAGGCTTCAGCCACTTCACAAGCCTTCTCCTTGCAAGTTTCTCCAATATTTTTAAATCAAACTGAGCAGACGTACCAGGTCCCCTACTTGTAATTAAGGTTCCATCTGCAACAACATTATCTTCTTCATAAACGTAGCTGCTACCTTCCATCATAACTGCTTTCTTAGAGGGACGAGAAGTAACATTTCTTCCCATTCCTATACGATGTTTTTTCAGTGCAGTTGGAGCTTAAAATGACAGAAAATTAGCTGAATTTTCAAACCAATAGTATACGTTTTTACCAGCGCAATACGTCCATTATTTTCATGCTCTTTTAATAATTTTCCGACTTCTTGAGATTCTGCAAGAGCATTCGAACCCCCACAACCGCCAGGTAACACCAGGACATCGAAAGGGCCTTTGTAAGCTGCTTCAGAAATGCCGATATCCGGGATAATCACAACTCCATTTCTACATGTAATGGGCGATTTGTCTGGAAGGCCTGCTACCGTCACAATTACCTACATAATAAATTAAGGTTATATATTTCCTTTCTGAAGGTTGACAATAACTTACACCACCTCTACGTAAGACATCCACAGGAAGTATAAATTCAATTTCTTCTGCTCCGGGAGCTAGAAATACTAACGCTTTCTTCAGCACATACTGGAAGCTGCTGTTTGAAACAGGTTTTAGAGACTCATTTAATTTATATTTAAATGGACAACAATATGGAATTTCAACCTTCAGTATATTCTCTTCAGTCATATTGTGTTCTAGGTACATAATAATACCACGCAAACTACTTCTATGGGCTATGATAAGAATGGATTTCCCAGCTTTTATATGAGGAACAATTACATCATCCCAAAAAGAAATAACACGCGCAATTGTCTGTTCTAAAGATTCGCATTTCGGTTCATCTTCATTATTACTTAGAATGGTTGGGTTGTTGGGTTCTATAGGTGGCGGTTTACTAGAGTAATTTTTACGGATTTGCATTACTTCATTTTTCCCATATTTGGTGTAGGCTTCCACTCTCGTTAATCCGGTTAAATTTCCGTAATGACGCGCATTTAAATGCCATGTTCTAATAATTGGTATATGTTCTTGTTCCATTTGCTGCAGTATTATTTGCAACGTGGTTTGGGCACGCGTCAACTTTGACGTAAATGCCATGTCAAATTTATACCCATTATTTTTTAATGATTTTCCCACATTTTGGGCTTCTCGTATGGCTGTAGAATTAAACGTTATTGTAAATTAACAAATAAAATTAAAGTTTTACAATAATTGTTGTTATTTAATAACTGTCGTGAATAATAACCATCGTTACATGCTCGTTGAATAATATATTATTATAATTTAAATACTAAATAAGGATGTATAAAATGAATTTAAAAAAAATTTCAAATACAATCGTTTTTAAAAGAATTATAATGAATTTTGTTTTCACAATTGATTTGCTGGATGTATTATTTATTTCGTTGTTAGATCTTATCAGTCTTACCGTCACTGGACAATTGTGCGTCCATCCATCCCATTAACATATTTTTTTCCTCGGGTTCCCCGTGCCGTGACATTATTATTTCATACATTTTAACAGAGACAAAGTATCTTAGCAATTCCTGCACGCATATCAATTCCACGGGGGGGGGGGTCATCATCCGTTGAACGCTCATGCATCTTTCAGCATTCAATTAAAATACGCCTTAGATAAGGTCCGCGTGATAAGATGTGTCAAAGACCTTCAAACGTTTACCGAATAAGACGCCTGTGAGTGCGCTTTACCCGGGTAAACCTAGGTATATCCTCATTCCTCACATTACCCGTAACAGATGTTCAGATACAGAATGATATTATCGATATATAGTGTGTCCCAAGATTGATGTTACAAGAGTGTGATGACTAACAAATTTTGAATTTTATTTTAAGATTGTCGGATTAAGTCTTGCTTGATGTGAAGAGAATTTTAAAAGTATTTTCCGTTTTTGAAATACAAGTCTGCCTTGACAGTGCTTTTTATATGCCGATGACCACAAAATGAAGATGAATTTTTTCGCAAGAATTGTTTATTAAATGTTCTTTCCGCAGGATTCTTTTCCAAGGATACCTTTTCTTAAGGACTGTAAACTAGGTTAGGACTGCTCAATCAGACACTAGACAATCAGCGCTGACGGCGGTTATGACGTGGTCTGTGACCGTTCAAATCGAGTGCTACGTACCTACATGTATAATAATAACATAATACTCAATGTAGATTACTTAAATGAAAGTTCAGACGTATAAAATAAATTGCAGTTTATACAATATCAGTGATAGCTATTTATTAAAAAAAATCTTAGTTACGAAGAACATTAATACATGAAATGAAATTAAAAGTATCCTTATGTAACGATTTTCTTCATTTTTCGTTTTAGATTTCTGTTATCGACTTCACTGGATTTGCTTCTTTTACGGTCTTGCTTAATTTGACTTGCTCTTAGGTTAACAAAATTAATTTTTATTATCGTTCTTAGTCTAATAAATGACATCAATAAATCCAAACGAGCATTCCCTTCTTTACTACACACCTTCTTTGCCAATTTTTTGCAGACCCTTTTCTAAAATTTAAACCGTCGCCATGATACTTCATAAAATAATTATTCCACCTAGTAATTTTCAGGTGCCACTCATTCGTTGGTTTTATTAACCCCCCGTACGAAAGTTGCTGTACCCACGATGGTAAAATGTGTTTATTTTCCACTATTTTTGCTGTGTGAGTTCCCAAATCTGTATAAGTTTTTCTAAATTTTTTAGCTAGATATCATGCAATGTATTCTAACGAATCATTTGACGTTTCTGGACCCTGTTCGATATCCATGAAGTCCAGAGAGTCTGCGCTTAGAAGACTGCTTGTATCATCAGTCGCAGCTTTCTGGTCTTCTGTTTCTATACTATCAGCTATAACAATTTCCGCTTGTTTCACAACAGCAGCAACCATGTACTCTTCATGAATTCTGTCTTCGGTATTAGTTGACGTATGAAGAATATATAAATAATCATCCTTACTCTATTTAATGCATTTAACGGTGTGGGATGCTCATCAAGTCCACCTCGACTTCGAATTTGAAAAAAAATGTTTTCCAAAGAATCTTAGTTCAACTTATGGGTACAAATGTATTTTATATTAAACTTCTCATTTGAGTCATTGTATAACAATTTTAACGACTTAATTGATATAATTATACCTTTTTGGAATTTTTGAAGGCAACCTTCCCAGCAGGTACCATATTCTGTACCATATCCAGCATTTCATCTAAAGTTCTATTCTGTTGTTCTAAATGAACTCCATAAGCCGATTTGATTGGAATAACAATCACGCGGGGTATAACTATTAAAAATGTCAAACCACTTATTACACAATTCTATAAAATTACCAACATCTTCAGCTAATTTTGTATTTACCCCTGGTTTATAATGCAATAACGCTGTAGCCGTTGTGTGTGACAAAAGTTCAGCTACTAAAGGTACGTTTTGTCGTTTCGTTTTTTCGACACTTACATGTTTATCACTAATCTTGTAACAAACATTTAACTCAGAATCTGTAAGTTTAATGAGATGTTCTAAAGGCATTTTGTTTATCACGGTTCCGTCTTTTAACTTAAATCCATAGTCTAATAACCAATTTCGCAATAATTTTAGCAAATGTGCCGCATCGGCAAACATGTATATCTTGTTATTAGTATCCGGATGTTGGAAATATGTATGGTTTAAATTAATACCTAATTCTTTCCATAATCCCATATTTCCTCCTCCACAATCGCTAACACATACACCCACGTTATAGCCTATATTATATAAAGCGCTAATAATGCGAAATAAGAGTGTTTTATCCATTTTTCTGTCAAAATCTATGAACACAGGTTGTTTCCACTTAGAAAACAACCCTCTCGCCATTACTACCTGCATTTGCATATGGGGGCCAACAATTTCATCTGCACCTTTATCGTATTCTACAACCGATTTGACTTTTACTTCGTCAACTTGTAATACAACGCACTTTTCAAATTCTGTCATGCCTTCTCCTGCAAGCTTCATAAATTTTAACACATCTGTCAGAATTCCATGTCGCATATTAATTTTCGTTGCCCACCTTCTTAACAATGACAATCCTGGTAATCGATATTTAAGTTTTTCACGTAAGTAAATATAGCTCTTTTTACTATAATACCGCAATGTGAAAGCAATTGCCATTTCGTGTTCATTCCAATTCACCCGTTTTCTTTTATTTAACAGTAGTTTAATTTGATTTTCCGTCAGTATCGTTTTCAAAATTTCGTTTAATTTTCTATCCAAATTAAACACTTTCTTACACTTAGATCTATAGCAAGCTTTTAGCCTATATGTAGACTTAAGCTTAAGTCTGTATTTAGTTTTTAACTGTTCATGTTGAAGCTTTAAACTATTGTAACTTTCCAGAAGCTTTGAATATTTGTCCTCAAATTCGTTCGTACTAACCTCGCCAACTTGTTCTGAAATCGGGATAACTAATTCTGCTTCTTGGTTATTTCCAGCTAAAATGTTGGAAATTAGCTCTCTTCTTTTTAATTCTGCACGTTCTGCACGAGCAGTAGAAGAATTAAATTTATTTTCAGCCGTTCCCAACAAAAGCGACGGTACCGCCGTTTTCTGCAAAATTTTTCTGATTGGTAAACCTATAAAACGTTCTGCTGCGATATTGCTTTAAATTTCTTTTTTGATACCGGCCGCGTATTGCTTTTGTACAAATAAAGAATAATTAATAACTAATACCTAATAATTCGTTCTGCAAATCACGTTCGTAATCATCTTCTGTAAAATGAACAGAACATACAGAACTGGTAGACGGATTCCACTCGCCATTTCTTCTGCAACGATTTATCCAGAGACCTTTTAAAACAGGGTCCTTAGGAAATTTGTGGTAACTAATTTGCAATTCTTTTGTCTTGATGTACTGTTGCATTGATGTACTGTTGCATATGCAACAGTACATCATTTACCAGGCATTTTACATATATATTATAATGGTTGTGTATAATGGTTAACAGTGTGCTAACAGTGCAACTGCATGTACCTACTGCAAACACGTGCTAAGCCGTGCACCGAGCGGTCACAGAGTGACGTCACATACGTCACAACCGCTCCACCCAGTAGGTATAGGGATTGAGCAGTCCTAACCTAGTTTACAGTCCTTGACCTTTTCTAGGATTTTTTCCTAAACTTGTATTTTTGTTAAAGGTATTCCTGTTACTCCTATAAGCAATATTAGTAAACATTGTATTAAGAAACATTTTGAAATAATATGAATTCACAATTTCTATGTAGCCTCAGTGTATCGAAAGCCTGATGGCAATTTTGACTTGTTTCTTGAGCAGTGTGAACATGTGCTTACTAAATTATCATTGATAAATAAACATAATATATTTCTTTGTGGCGATTTTAACCTCTACTTATCAAATCAGACATAAAGAGGAAATTAACACTCCATATCTTCCGATGCCGTCGAGAAAAATAAAAATATAAAATGAAATTTAAAAATTAAACCTAATTTTATACCTACCGAGTACTAATGTTAGTAAATTCTGTTGCGCCTTAGCAAAATTTATTCTGATAATACAAAAATGTGTTCAATATTTTACCAGCGTTTTTTACAACCAAGAATAAGAAAAAAAAGTTCCTATAAACATAGGTCGAAAGATGTCTCCTTAAAGGTGGCCTCTGAGAATGGTTTTTATTAACAATTTGACACACCCTAAACTGGCCAATGCGGTTACGTTTTACCGACTTGACAAGCCGATCAGCGCACTCCAAATTTGTATATTCTCGGATATTTAAGACTAGTACAAAATTTCAGCGACTATTCATTTCATACGTCATCTGTCAAAAATTCACCAATGGAGAGGCAGAATTTGATATTTTTGAACCAATCAAAATGAATTTTACTACGAACCGACAATTTTTTGTTCACATGTCGTTATGGAAATGAAATGAGGTAACTAAATTTTGGACAAAATTATTTTTTAAAAGTAGATTTAATTCAATGAATAGTCTCTCAAATACCACTCTTATTCAAAGTTAAGTAGATTATTTTTGAGGTGGTACTATCACTCATGTCCTTTGCTCTTGCGAATTACACTCGTGCTTCGCACTCGTGTGATTCATATATACAAGCGCAAAGGACATTCGTGATACCACCTCAAAAATAATCGACATAACTTTGACTACTTGTGGTATTGTAAGTGAATATTTTTCTGTCAAAAAACACTTCCAAACCGAGGTGTGAGATTTCACAGTACTCTTGGGCGTTTTACCTTCTACAGCTTCGTCTATCTCTTCAAGTGTACTCTGATCAAACCGTTTGGCTTCCATTTTACCGAAAATATCACAAACCAACACAAAATACGTAGAAAGAAAAATTAAATTTCAGAGTATTCTTGGGTATTTTACCTTCTACAGCTTGGTCTATCGCTTCAAGTGTACCCTGGCCAAACCGTTTTGCTTCCATTTTACCGATTATATCACTCATATAATTATAGACCAATAGGATTTAAGAATTTTTTAAAAATGAACCAATCACGGCGGGAATTCTCGGATATACCTTCTTGGTCTATCCGTATATTCAATTTGGTGCTTCGGCTTCCTATTTGCTGTGATACGATGGTATCTGTAGCAACCGTACATAACAATAATTGATTTTTTATAAATTAATTTTTTCAAAAGTCTGACATTTTGAACAAAGTTAACTTAAAAATTCGTGATATAATCGTGACAAATATCATTCGATCACTTCCGTATTATTCTAAATACTTTTGCCTCTTTCTATTCTCAATTGATGTGGCAACATCAATTTCGAATAAAAATCGCAAAAAGTATATTCGAATATACGAATATACGAAAGCGCTCTTACGATATTACTTACTACTGAATATTTTCAAAACCGTTGAAGGTAAAATAATGAAATTTTGCACAGCCAATAATACTCTTTTTATGTCAATTGAATACTCTGTTTATGCGTAATAAAATGAAGTAAACTTGAATTGAAAATTTTATCCATGGGTGTCCCAAACTGGGTGCCCGTGGGGCAAAAATAACCCAAACTTTTGTGCATGAAATTTTTTCCCGCGTCGGAGAGTAAAATTAAATTTCAGTGTTTTCTCCATAAAAGAACGGTATGTTGAACATCGACGGGATGTACTGTTTTTGAGCAAAATGGATTGGAAAGTTTTCTTGCGTGCTCCAAAATATATACGAGAAACGGGGCTATATTTATTTGCATTTGAGTATTGGCCGCTCAAAATTTCATTATTTTACTTTGAACGGTTTTGAAGATACTCGATTAAAATCATTCTCTGAGGCCACCTTGAATTAGACTGTAGGCCCTATAGGAAACATCTTTCGACCTATCTTTATAAGAACTTTTTTCTTATTTTTCGTCGTAGAAAACGCTGTTAAAAAATATTGCACACATTTTTCGGAACACCCTGTATAAACTTAATCGCTAAAGTGTACTTCTACCGTAACAAAAACCGTTGAAAATAATTATCCAAAAACGTGCAAAACGTGCAATTTTCGAGTAACATTTTAGGTGAAACAACTAATTTTTACTAAGCAATTATCCCGTAAGTTATTTTGAAGTATTAAATAGACAACCTATTATAATATCGTGTAGAAGAATAATAAATTAAAATAGTTGTAAATTATGAAAAAATATTGCAACTTACGCATGCTCTCACTTTGTCAATATCGTTACCATCTATAACTACTTTGGACTCCCATGATTATCTTGTATAGGATATTTGTCGTTTTTTCATAGTTCTAGAAAACTATTTTGTGAATAGTCATATCCAGCACATGATCCAAAATCAGTTCGGGGATTAAACCATCAACAACCTTTGTGGTGCTCGGAGCCTAACATCCAGACTCCTCGATCTTATGAGGTCAACTTAAAATCGCGAGGTAAAGCTTCTCACAAGAATATTGGCAGTAATTGCTTAATGTTGTACAACGTTTACAGCACACCCTCGTACTTCCAGCAACCACGAAGTACGATGGCAGGGGGGAAAAGCCCGAAATCGTGAAGCGCTCCCTACCAAAGGGGTCTGGCACTGGCACAAGCCAAAATCTGAATCAATAATCAAACGAAGTCGAACTCCTATAACCTAACAACAAAAACAGTGGCTCTGCTAAAGGCCCTAAGTCGCAGTGCGCGTTTGCCGGAACAGGTCGGTCTCCTGGGTGAGACCCTACACGCAGAAAAACCTTCCCATACCAAAACAAACTACTTGTGATTGGGGAAAGGCCCAATCGAGAAACACCTCGTACTTCCAAAACATAAAATCCCGTGAAATCCCAACCCGAAAAGGTATCCCCCTGTTGTGGTCAACCTCGTAGACCCAATCCGACCACAACAGGCCGGTTAAAGCGGCGGCGCGCTGAAACAACGTGGCAGCAACCACGAAGTACGATGGCAGGGGGGAAAAGCCCGAAAGCGTGAAGTGCTCCCTACCAAAGGGGTCTGGCACTGGCACAAGCCAAAATCTGAATCAATAATCGGTTAGGTTAGGTTAGGTTAGGTTAGGTCAAATCTGAATCAATAATCAAACGAAGTCGAACTCCTATAACCTAACAACAAAAACAGTGGCTCTGCTGAAGGCCGCAAGTCGCACTGCGCGTTTGCTGGAACAGGTCGGTTTCCTGGGTGAGACCCTACACGCAGAAGAACCTTCCCTTACCAAAACAACAGACTTGTGATTGGGGAAAGGCCCAATCGAGAAAACAGTTCAAAGGGGGTAAAAAGGGGACGAAGAGGAAGAAATGGGGTGTCCTGGAACCTACGTAGAAGATTCTAAGGCGAATCAGGAAGAACGTAGAGGAAATAAAAGAGAAGAGAAGATGTCAAATCTGTTTTATACCGATGACTTGATGAAGATCCATGGTGCTCCAAGTGGGTGAAATGGGTAATCGAAGAAAATAAAACAAGAAAAAACCTTGTCTAACCCACGTATATTATAATTAATTGGAATGATATGATTAACGTTTTCGCAAAGTTAACTTAAATTAAGTTAAATGAACAAAGACATAAATTAGCATAAGTGTTAAATAAATGTACAACAACTTACCAAGAATAAATTAATTAGTTGTATAAAAATTATCATTATATATATAACAACAAAAATTTAGGTTAAAATTGCTAATTATGTTAAAGTTAAAAGGGAACAGGTAATTAGAATGTTATTAGGTAAGGTTGGGAAATTATTAAAATGTTATGGGAGTTAACTTTGCGAAAACGTTAATCATATCATTCCAATTAATTATAATATACGTGGGTTAGACAAGGCTTTTTCTTGTTTTATTTTCTTCCATTATACCGATGAGGTATTCCAAAGATTATGCGGGCGAGAACGGAACGGGCATTATCCAATTTGAGCGAGGACTCGACCACAAAAGTTCGGTGTAAGTCGCGGAGCTCTAAAAACGACGGTCAAGACACGCAATTACAAGCCCACGTTACGATATTAAAATTATGGCGGCCGTAAAAGATCGTTTTCAAATGAACACCCTACCCTGTATTACTATTTTGATATGCACCCAAGATTTTATTTGGCGCCAGGATCTACTCCCTAAAGCAGGTTCTACAGTTTTACATTTCTCGCAATCTTGTTTTCGTGGCACTTACTTTAGTGCAATAAAATGATTTAGATATCTCTGAACTGCGGCTACCTCTTCGACAACCCACGGTCGTTTGGTAACCTAAAAGCAAACATTCCGAAAAATAGTAAAAAAAATAAAAATAGAAATATTTGTACAGTGTAATGGGATAAACCTGAAATTGTCTCATAATTATTCGTAACTCAATAAACATAGTATCAACAGTGACCTATCATCTCGCACTAGAATTAATATTACTATGGACTCAAAATATACACTACAAAATTGTAATACCTTTGTATTAACATAAATAGAATTATTATTATCGAAATAACAGATAATAATGTCGTATAGGTACAGTATAGGTAGGTATGTTAAATACACAAAAACAGTTTCTTATCGGCACACAAGATGATTTAAGAAAAAGCAGTTTAGGCAGTAGGCGGCGGAATTGCTAGCGTTTTAGAAGTGTACACACGCAGACAGCACGCTCCGTATTTTAGATTTTGACCGATCCTGAATCAGAAAACGCGCAAAAGTAATTAAGAAACACGGAAACTGCAGTGAGCCTGGTAAGAATCGAAAGAGATATTTTTCAAACAAGACCCTATTGGAACAGTTAAATTTCCAATAACAATGCGGATAGCAAGAAAGACCACCAAAAAATTGAGGATACCTAAACCATAAAATAGTCTTACCTTTTGTCTTTGCAATCTAATTTCTTCTTCTTCTTCTCTGCTAGAACTCTATGTTGGGGCCCAGCATACTTTTCCCTTCGTCTTTCCAAAAGCATTCATCATTTCTGCGGCATTCTCTAGATCTTCTAGTTCTTCTGCACTACTTATTGTGTTTGAATTATGCGTAAAATCGGTCCGACTGTCTTCTTTAGTCCCTCTTTCCAAAACATCAAGGTTGTCAAAGTTTTTGCCCTTAAACATTTCCACGTCTCACGTAGTTTTGTTATTTTTGCTAATTGAATACAATTTTCCGGCAATTTATAATACTCTCTATGCACGGAAATATCGTGCCCCATAAAATTGGCAAGGGAATCCATTTCATGATGTCTAAGACTTAAAACTTGCGACATGGTAGCAATATGCTTTCTCAAAACATTCGACCGGAAACTACTCTGATTCTGCACGCCACTATCCATCGCAATTTTTTCACAACATTGGTAGCATTTATACAGCCTTCTACATTTAGAGCAGCAAAAAAATGTTTATTTTCCTCCGGAATTTTTACATATAGACGATTTTGAAGTAGGATCCGCATATTTTCATATGTACTCAATGGTGCGATTATAGCAATTTTTCTCCCCCGTTTGCCGCGCGTTTCAACCAGATAATGTGTTGTAGCCAACCACTTTAGATAGTGAAGAATATATTTGACTGTTTTTGTCAATTTTTATCGGCTTATTAAAACATTCAGTAGAGAGTCGTTGAACTTCACCTGCCCTTCTTCTGTTATAACAGATAAGTTTCATCAAAATTATTTCGCTCAACTGAATTCAATTGATATAACTCACATCTGAAACTAGTTTTTGGACAAAATTAATTTCTTTGCTTTCTATGTATTGTTTTAAAATTCTAACATCTTCGGCGACGGGAAGTAAAATGGGTTTATTAAACTTTGCCTTATACAGCGTGTTTCTGGAGCGTTTAGATATTTTTATGTTCCATTCGGACTGATAAATTTGAAGGAAACGTTCAAGGTTTTTTTGGGAGAGATCATCTTTATTTCGGATAGCGTTTGCGCGGGCCAATGCACAACACTTGACAATTGCATGCCCCAATTTTGTCGCTCAAGAAGGAATTTTAACTTTTCCAGTCATATCATCAAAGCCAGCCACATCTTTCACCGCTGCGATCACCGTATCAAATTTATTACCATTCAGTGCAAATGACAGATCCGGTATGTCTTTATCAATTTTCTTAAGAGCGAGCAGCAGTCTTCCTAATTCTCGCATTTTAGTTGATATACAGTGTGTCCCAAATAGAGTAGTATTGCATGGCTATCTTTGTTATTAATAAAGATACGGATTCGGTTAAATGGGCAATGTTGTGCAGTTTTTCATGCTGGTTTAGATGCTGCTTAGAAAGATCAAACATTACGAACCCTTTAAAAGATATCTGCAAAAAAACAAAATTCATTTATCGAAAAAGTCGATTATTTTGCTTTTTAGAAAAGTTACAGAAAATTGTTTTATACAAAAGCTACTTGGTTCATTAAGATAAACAAAAATGTGTTTAGAAAAAAAATATCGCAAAGGCCGTTTTCGAGATATTGATAGCAACTTTCTTATTTCAAATGGGCGCCATCTTGGATTTTCAAATGAAAAAATTGCATTTTTTTTTCTGCATTCAACGATGTATAACAATCTATGTTTAATATAAAAAATAACGACAAACTTAATAGTTTTTGTATTAAATAAAGTAAGCCATGAAAACAAGTGAAGAGTATGGTAGTAATTTTAATTAAAACAATGTTTGTTAACGAATTAGAACAATCTGTACAAGAAGCGTTAAATAGTATTAATCGCCATACATCACATAAAGTAGGTAACTGCAAGTATTTTAGAAAGATGCCAGTTATGTTTGGCTAACAATGGTCAACATTTTGAACATTTACTGCGATTAAAATTAGCTATTGTAGATTTAACGTTTATTGGAAATATCGTAAATATCGAAATAACTGTAAATACATTTTGTTCGAAGTTGTTTTTTGTTAAAATTCACTTGTTTTCATCGCTTACTTTATTTAATACAAAAACCATTAAGTATGTCGTTATTTTTTATTTTTAACATAGATTGTTATACATCGTTGAATGCAGAAAAAAAAATTCAATTTATTCATTTGAAAATCCAAGATGGCGCCCGTTTAAAATAAGAAAGTTGCTATCAATATCTCGAAAACGGTCTTTGCGATATTTTTTTTATAAATATATTTTTGTTTAACTTAATGAATCAAGTAACTTTTGTATAAAACAATTTTCTGTAACTTTTATAATAAGCGAAATAATCTTTTTCGAAAAATGGATTTTGTGGTTTTTTGCGTATATCTTTTGAAGGGTTCGGAATGTTTGATCTTTCTAAGCAGCATCTAAACCAGCATGAAAAACTGCACAACATTGCCCATTTAACCGAATCTGTATCTTTATTAATAAGAAAGATAGCCATGCAATACTACTCTATTTGGGACACACTGTATATAAGTTTAAATGTGGTTCGTCTTCCCCCGAAAATTGATCACAGCATCGATCCGTACAAGAGTATCATTTGTGTTTCATAAGCGCAGTATGTACCTCATCTATGATCATTCGCGAAATAACTCTTTTTTTTAAATCTTCATAGGCTGCTGAATTTATTAGTAACAATAAGGCTCCTTTTGCCTGTACGCAATACTATTTTGAATGATCTGTTTTTTGATTACATACTTTCGTATGGCGAAATAGAGACGATAAAAAGCCAGGCAGTAAGGGCACGGTACAAAATTATGGTCAGTTTGTACATATTCCGGCCTTTTCTTTACCACAACATTTCCAACCCCTGAAGCTAAAACTTTGTTATTGTGAATAAAATTGCCCCTTTTTCTTAAAGTGTCCAATATGTTTAAGCGCTGTGGGTCTTTTTTCGGTAAAGAAAGAGCACGGTGTACTTCCGGTTGCTCTCTATGTTTTTTTAAATGCCTTGGCAGCTGGACCACCTGTACACTACAAAAAGGGCAAGTTTGTTTTTTCGAGGTAGAATTCTTGGGTGCGATAACAATCGCTTTTACGGATAACTTATTAGTTTGTTTTAAAGTAGTTCTTGCTTGGTTAAATACAGACAAATTAGGAGCTGCACGTGAACTTGTAAACGATCCTACTGCAGTGACTTCCCTCAATACAGGTGTACCAATAGTAGTAGATAAAGACGAAGAAGGAGCGGCACTGTCATCATCCAAGTCACGAGAAGAGTTATATGTTGAGGGTGTGAAAACGTTGCTTGCTGTGGGTATACATATAGTAGATAAACTATGAGACAGGACGCTACCATACCATTACCGCTGTTGCTGCTTTCATGCGAGGACTGATAACTAGATTCGGATGATACATGCTTCCTCCTCAGACTGGCTGCTTTCGTTTTCCTCAATATTATCATCGTTCATTCCAGTTGATGCTCTTCTTGAAGTTCCTATAATCGTATATTTTAAGTAAAGATAGACATACTTACAATCAGTGCCACTTACGTTTAGATTTAGGGGATCCTGCGAATACCATACCGTAACGTTCGGGTGTGTTTCGATTTGGTGAATTTCTATTTTTGGTATGTTTTTCGAAACCTTCATCTACGCCCAAAGAGTAATTTAGGACTGTGCCTATTAATAGTTTAAATGTTATAGATTATAGATTTAAACAGGTTGCCGTTTTCTCGGCTTTACCTCGTTTGGTAACCACACGAGTACAAAGAAAGGCACTTTTCAGGTTCACACACCATTTTTTCTACGATCCCCTAACATTATGGACATTACCTTTTTGGAGTGACCGTATAATACTACTTAGTGTACAGTGGCGTTTCATGGTTTACTTATTATAAACACCTTTTATAAAGCCTAATGGTGTTCTCTAATTCTACCCCGTAAACTAATTTAAGGTAACTATTACCGGTATTTTAAATAAATTTGGTAGCTGTATGACTTTGAAACATCACCCACCGATAATGGCTTATGTTTAACCAAAAGAATCATGTGTGAACTGACCCGCAAGCCTCTCTTTTGCGTATCGTGACCAAAAATTGTAGTATCAATACAAATAACCAAGTAATAACTTACTTTGCGTGTCCTGCAATTCGCAATTGTCGTTACATTCTACATTAAACACCGTTGATGCCAAGTTCTTTCTAATTCTTCTTTCTTTAATTATTCCTAAAATCGTAATTTGTATGTAAAACTAAGTACGCATTATAATCATTACCCGCGTATTCCCTTTAGGTGAATATTTCATTTCTATGGAATAGGTAGGAACGGCTACATCTATACTCCGACTTGGAGAAGGGATTTCTTTTAAACGTGAATTTTCAAAAGGTGCTTCAATATTCATAGAATAATTTAAAATTGAACCTGTAATTAATTATTTTCATTCGCTTTTACATTTTCAGTAGTATAGGTATAAAGGCTATTTATTGTTTATAATGTTTTTAACTTCAGCTTCAAACGATTAGTTTTTTCCACAGTTCATATAAAATATAATGGGAAGATTCTTAGGATAATTGGATCGTGAAAACAGTCATAAATGCTACACAAAATTTAGTACTGATGAATTATATTATTAGTACTTGATTCGTACGACTTTGCAGCCAATTAAATTTCAGTTCCAGTTATATCCATGGAAATTTAAGTCATGTCTTGGATTAATTCACAAATACGAAATTTATGAACTGTCAGTAGTAAACATTAATTTATCTTAGTATTTTCATTAAAGATGGTTTATACTTGCTACGGACGCGTACAAACAGTTTGAACCATTCCATGGTTTTATTCAGAGAAACTGATTGTATTTCATGTTCAATTTTTTGAAATGCAAAAACATTCAATTGGTATGTCTATATGTGTGTGCGTGAAATAATCAAAGTGATGACTTAAAATTTATTTTGAAGCATTAAATAGACAACCTATTATAATATCGTGTAGAAGAATAATAAATTCAAATAGTTGTAGCTAGCTATAAATTATGAAAAAATATTGCAACTTACGCATGCTCTCAGTTTTCTGTCAATATCGTTACCATCTATAACTACTTTGGACTCCCATGATTATTTGTCGTTTTTTCGTAGTTCTAGAAAACCATTTTGTGAGTAGTCATATCCAGCACATGATCCAAAATCAGTTCGGCGATTAAACCATCAACAACTTTTGTGGTGCTCGGAGCTGAACATCCAGACTCCTCGATCTTATGAGGTCAACTTAAAATCGCGAGGTAAAGCTTCTCACAAGAATTGCTTAATGTTGTACAACGTTTACAGCACACCCTCGTAGTTCCAAAACGTAAAATCCCGTGAAATCCCAACCCGAAAAGGTATCCCCCTGTTGTGGTCAACCTCGTAGACCCAACCCGACCACAACCGGCCGGTTAAAGCGGCGGCGCGCTGAAACAACGTGGCAACAACCACGAAGTACGATGGCAGGGGGGAAAAGCCCGAAAGCGTGAAGCGCTCCCTACCAAAGGGGTCTGGCACTGGCACAAGCCAAAATCTGAATCAATAATCAAACGAAGTCGAACTCCTATAACCTAACAACAACAACAATGGCTCTGCTGAAGGCCTTAAGTCGTACTGCGCGTTTGCTGAAACAGGTCGGTCTCCTGGGTGAGACCCTACACCCAGAAGAACCTTCCCATACCAAAACAAACGACTTCATTGTGATTGGGGAAGGACCCAATCGAGAAAAGAGTTCAAGGGGGGTAAAAAGGGGACGAGTAGCTCGGGTAAGTCAGGTGGACACGGGGACTGCGTCGGTGTATATACCGGGGACGTCGGTGAATAGCAAACATGTTTCAACACGTTTTTCTTTCTTGTGTAAAAGCAGTGGTAAAACCTAGTGTAATTTGTTTTTTTGGGAGAATCCGTTATATCATAATGACCCCAAGGTAAAATAGGTCCTTCTCAAAGTTATTCTTAGCCCTAGCACGTAAACTAGTGTGAGATCGATATATTCCTTTAACCAAGGTTTTTGGGTAAATTTAAGTATTCTGTGAACTTTAATTAATTTAAGATCTAACGTGAATTACGTATTTTTTCTTGTCAAAAGTGGTCGCCATTAATTTTACGTAGTGAGATTTGACCGGGGCCAGCTGTTCCGGACAGAATGGTAAAAACGTATGCGCATCGTGAAACTCAGGAGGATAAGACAGGCCAACTTCGAGAAAACAAGATACGTTATAGGCGGCAGTGTTGTCGTTGGTTGGAAATAGCAATGCAGCACACGAGACCTCGCTATAATTAAATACACCACAGAAATTAACGTTTTCAAATTAGGCTTATATAAAAAAAAGCTTTATTTTTGACAAACGGAGTTACAATATGTTCTTAGCTTAATCGCCTACTGACTTGACGATGTTATGAACTAGGAAACTTATAATTATAAACTAATTCGTGAACTTATTATTGTAAACTAGAACATACGAACTAAGAAGCTAATTATTGTGAACTAACTAGAGTAAACACATACAATAGTATTTATACTTAATGATTATCTATTCTAATGAATAAAGGTTATAAGGTCTTCCTTACGACACTTCCGTTTAAAGATGATAACCTATACATTGCGTCATTATATCTATTCATTGCGTTATTATAACTCCTCCCCCTTTAAGATGAAAATTTATTAATTTTCAAAATACATAAATTTCATTTTCTTGTGTATTAGCATTTTCAATTTGATCTTGATTATTTTGAGGTTCAATTGCCTTCTTGTTTGACTTAATTTTGAAAAAGCGTTTTATTTGAGGAGCTTTACACAATTTCTTCTTGTAAAATATAAAACATAAACATATTATAATAATTATTACAATTATACAATAGGTAAGTAAATGGGTATTACTTTGTAAGCTAAATGGTACATAATCCATTGTTTTTAATTCTAAGGTGAGTTTTGATAACTGATCCAATCTATTTGATTTTAAATTAAATTGTATCGGTTTTGTATAGGATGAAGGATAATTAATCATAGGTAAATATACCGGTTCTTCTGGTAAATTAGTCTCCAAGTTAACATAAGTAAAATCTTTAGCCACAAATGAACATGAGTATGGTATTCTAACATAATAAACACCTGTTAAATCATGCACTTCTTCATGTCCACACTGTTCGTGAATTAAAGTTTTCTTAGGTAAAATTAATATGTAAGTTTCATCGTTAACACTTTCTATTAGGTAGAAATCAGACTGCACGATCGTTCAGGACCGACTGTTCACAGCGAGCGATCGTCCACGACCGGCCAAAATTTTAAAAATCAGACTGCTCGTCCACATTCAGGCACCTGTCAAGTAAAAAATAAAACTGAAGTGACAGAACTTATTATTTAACCATGTTAAATATTGAAACCGCATTCACAAAATACTATCAGGCATTATAATATATTTTATGCTGTCAGCTAAGGTGTGTTTTTTACGTTGGTTAGTAGGTAACCTAAAAATTGTGCATGCGTTCGTAGGTTAAGAGCGTCCAAATTTCAAACAAGTTTGAAATTCAAATCTGGACGGTCGATGCCGGCCTACGTGATCGTTCGCATCCGCTGCGGTCTGAGTTTAGTCATATAAGTACATGTGTTTGAAATTTTGGTCGGTCTTGGACGGTCGCTCTGGTCGTGCAGTCTGATTCCTACCTTAATATTACAGTAATATTGACCTTTACATCGGCGAACCGCACTCTTTATGACCGCCTTTGCGCTTTTTCTTTACTTTGGCATAACCGATCTCAATTTCGTGGACATCAGCGGCCTTCTTAGCATGCCCGTAGTGCATGGTACCGATTTGAGCCCGCTCGGTGATCCCATGCTAATTTTATTTAATTTTTTTTTGTTTTGCTTGGCATAACCGATCTGACTTTCGTGCACATCAGCGGCCTTCTTAGCATGCCGGTAATGCATGGCACCGATTTGAGCCCGCTCGGTAATCCCATGCTAATTTTATTTTATTTAATTTTTTTTTGTTTTGTTTGACATACCCGATCTCAATTTCGGGGACTTCGGCGGCCTTCTTAGCATGCCGGTAGTGCATGGTACCGCTTTGAGCCCGATCGGTGATCCCATGCTAATTTTATTTAATTTTTTTTATTTTGTTTGGCATAACCGATCTCAATTTCGTGGACATCAGCGGCCTTCTTAGCATGCCGGTAGTGCATGGTACCGATTTGAGCACGATCCGTGATCCCATGCTAATTTTATTTTACTTTTTTTTTGTTTTGTTTGGCATACCCGATCTCAATTTCGTGGACATCAGCGGCCTTCCTAGCATGCCGGTAGTGCATCGTACCGGTTTGAGACGGATCGGTGATCCCATGCTAATTTTATTTTTATTTTTTTTTTGTTTGGCATAACCGATCTGAATTTTCTTGATGGTTTCTTGATTTACGTCATGTGAATAGTACCTGTAGTCCAGTCAAATTAGATTTTTTGCTGCATTAAATCATGTAGTTCCAAAAGTTTCAGGAATGTGTAGGGGGAGGTTCCCTGAACAACGCCTAATAAAGTCCCATCGATTTCAGGTGCCGCGCGAGGGGGGGGGAGGCTCAAAGGTCCCATTTTTCAGTTATTGGCGCATATCTCGAAAACGATGCGCCGCACAGCAAATTTTATGCTATTCAAAATTAAAGGTTACTAAATTCCCTACAAAATGGTGTATTACTTTTGTCTCTATGTGTTACCGTCTTCGATATATAAGCCGGCGAAAATGGAAAATTTGCAAAAAAAATTGAAGCGCCTCAGGTTTTTGTCAAGCTAGCCCTTCCAACTCTTTTTCCTTCCATTTTACGCGAAACTCGTGAGGAAGGAAGTTGTAGAGCATTCAATTTCCTTCAATAATATATATACTTTTGCTAAATTATCTTCAATCAGTCAAAAGTTAACATAAGTTTCGTGGTCGATTTCGAGATTCTGCTAGTAAACTGCTGATCATTTTATTTCCGTTTTCAAGGGCTTTAACTCTCTCTATCACGTTATTTATTGTTTATGTAAACATAAATGGTATTTATTACCCATATAACTAATAAAATATATATATGTATGAAAGTAGAAATATATAGGGGGTTTCTTAAATAGCGGACACGGAACACAGTACGCCATTCCCCTCCAGATACTGATTGGAAAAATATAATACAATAATGTCTGTTCTTAGCTAGTTTCAAATTTATTCTTGCAGTCAAAGATTGACATTTAATGAAAGTAGAAATATACAGGGTGTTTCTTAAATAGCGGACACGGAGCATATGGAGCTTTCTGAACACGATTCTGTCTCCATACTTAACAGCCAGTCTGTTCATCACGGTCCTCATATCTGGTTTTTGCCTACTTATCTCTTCCATAAGCTCATCCACGGAGTACTGCCCTTTATCCTGACCGAGCCTGACCATCTAAATAGGTACTGGAAAATCTCCTCCATGGCTACTGACACAAATTCTTCCATGGGTCTGCCTCTCTGTTGGCCAGTCGGTTTACGCAAGTAGAACTCTTCGTCTTCATGATATATAGCATCTGCAGCATATAAGTCTTCCACGCCACTAATGCGGATCAAGACATTGTACACCTTGCGGCGTTTGTGAAGTTTTTCTTTTTTTTTGTTTCGCGAAAAAGCTGTGAAAGTGTTTTAATATGTGATAAATCAGCTGAAAAGGAATGGAAACGTTGTTAAGTGCTAGTGTTACAAGAAGAGATTGGCTGTGGTTTGATGTACAAATTCTTTATGGGCCATATGCAGAGACCTCTTCCTTAAATATTTCGTAAATACTTTTTAGTCAAGAATTATTTCATCTTATATTTTCCTTTTAAAAGCATTTCATCTACCTAAGCTAACCTGTCTTTCTTCATTTGGTTCAGGTGCTTCTACTTCCTTGCGAAGTTCGTCACAACCTGGATTTGAATTCAAAACTAAATGTTTCCTCTGTACTACTGAAAATATTGATGACAGCTTTTTCGCGAAACAAAAAAAAAGAAAAACTTCACAAACGCCGCAAGGTGTACAATGTCTTGATCCGCATTAGTGGCGTGGGAGACTTATATGCTGCAGATGCTATATATCATGAAGACAAAGAGTTCTATTTGCGTAAACCGACTGGCCAACAGAGAGGCAGACCCATGGAAGAATTTGTTTCAGTAGCCATGGAGGAGATTTTCCAGTATTTAGATGTTCAGGCTCGGTCAGGATAAAGGACAGTACTCCGTGGATGAGCTTATGGAAGAGATAAGTAGGCAAAAACCAGATATGAGGACCGTGATGAACAGACTGGCTGTTAAGTATGGAGACAGAATCGTGTTCAGAAAGCTCCATATGCTCCGTGTCCGCTATTTAAGAAACACCCTGTATATTTCTACTTTCATTAAATGTCAATCTTTGACTGCAAGAATAAATTTGAAACTAGCTAAGAACAGACATTATTGTATTATATTTTTCCAATCAGTATCTGGAGGGGAATGGCGTACTGTGTTCCGTGTCCGCTATTTAAGAAACCCCCTATATATTTCTACTTTCATACATATATATATTTTATTAGTTATATGGGTAATAAATACCATTTATGTTTACATAAACAATAAATAACGTGATAGAGAGAGTTAAAGCCCTTGAAAACGGAAATAAAATGATCAGCAGTTTACTAGCAGAATCTCGAAATCGACCACGAAACTTATGTTAACTTTTGACTGATTGAAGATAATTTAGCAAAAGTATATATATTATTGAAGGAAATTGAATGCTCTACAACTTCCTTCCTCACGAGTTTCGCGTAAAATGGAAGGAAAAAAAGTTGGAAGGGCAAGCTTGACAAAAACCTGAGGCGCTTCAATTTTTTTTGCAAATTTTCCATTTTCGCCGGCTCATATATCGGAGACGGTAACACATAGAGACAAAAGTAATACACCATTTTGTAGGGAATTTAGTAACCTTTAATTTTGAATAGCATAAAATTTGCTGTGCGACGCATCGTTTTCGAGATATACGCCAATAACTGAAAAATGGGACCTTTGAGTCTCCCCCCCCCCCTCGCGCGGCACCTGAAATCGATGGGACTTTATTAGGCGTTGTTCAGGGAACCTCCCCCTACACATTCCTGAAACTTTTGGAACTACATGATTTAATGCAGCAAAACCACCTTTTTTGGTCTAATTTGCCTGGACTACTGGTAGCAATTACGATCCATTCCCTACTACCCTGTTCATTTCACATGACTATTAAGTATTTTTCAATCGGCGAACCGCACTCTTTATGACCGCCTTTACGCTTTTTCTTTACTTTGGCTTAACCGATCTCAATTTCGTGGACATCAGCGGCCTTCCTGGCATGCCGGTAGTGCATCGTACCGGTTTGAGACCGATCGGTGATCCCATGCTAATTTAATTTAATTTTTTTTGTTTTGTTTGGCATAACCGATCTCAATTTCGTGGACATGAACGGCCTTCTTAGCATGCCTGTAGTACATGGTACCGATTTGAGCACGATCGGTGATCCCATGCTAATTTTATTTTATTTTTTTTTGTTTTGTTTGGCATAACTGATCTCAATTTCGTGGACATCAGCGGCCTTCTTAGCATGCCGGTAATGCATGGTAACCATTTCAGCACGATCAGTGATCCCATGCTAATTTTATTTTATTTTTTTTTGTTGTTGATTCTTCATACGCTTATATGCTAAAACGAGTGATTGATAGCAGGCTGTCGGACTTATTTTTTTTTGGCATAATCGATCTGAATTTTCTTGATGGTTTCTTGATTTACGTCATGTGAATAGTACCTGGTAGCAATTACGGTCCATTCCCTACTACCCTGTTCATTTCACATGACTATTAAGTATTTTTCAATCGGCGAACCGCACTCTTTATGACCGCCTTTACGGTTTTTCTTTACTTTGGCTTAACCGATCTCAATTTCGTGGACATCAGCGGCCTTCCTAGCATGCTGGTAGTACATGGTACCGATTTGAGCACGATCGGTGATCCCTTGCTAATTTTTTTTATTTTTTTTTTTTGTTTGGCATAAGCGATCTCCGTTTCGTGGACATCAGGGACCTTTTTAGTATGCTGGTAATGCATGATAACGATTTCAGACCGATCGGAGGTCCAATGATTATTTTCATAGTAACAAATCGCGTTACAAGATTCTTCATACGCTTATATGCTAAAACGAGTGATTGATAGCAGGCTGTCGAACTTATTTTTTTTTGGCATAACCGATCTGAATTTTCTTGATGGTTTCTTGATTTACGTAATGTGAATAGTACCTAGTAGCAATTACAGTCCATTCTCTACTACCCAGTTCATTTCACATGACTATTAAGTATTTTTCAATCGGCGAAGCGCACTCTTTATGACCGCCTTTACGCTTTTTCTTTACTTTGGCTTAACCGATCTCAATTTCGTGGACATCAGCGCCCTTCTTAGTATACCAGCAGTGCATGGTACCAGTTTTATGCCAATCAGTATTTTTATGGTACTTTTATTTGCTTTTATTTTTTTTTTGTTTTGTTTGGCATACCCGATCTCCGTTTCGTGGACATCAGGGACCTTTTTAGTATCCTGGTAATGCATGATAACGATTTCAGACCGATCGGTGGTTCTATTGTTATTTTCATAGTACCAAATGGCATTACAAGTTTCTTCATACGCTTATATGCTAAGACGAGTGATTGATAGCAGGCTGTCGAACTTTTTTTTTTTGGCATAACCGATCAGAATTTGCTTAATGGTTTCTTGATGTACGTTATGTGATTAGTACCTGGTAGCAATTACAGTCCATTCGCTAGTTCCCTCTTCATTTCACACGACTATTAAGTATTTTTCAATCGGCGAACCGCACTCTTTATGAGCGACTTTGCGGTTTTTCTTTAGTTTGGCATAATCGATCTCCGTTTCGTGGACATCAGGGACCTTTTTATCATGCTAGTAATGCATGATAACGATTTCAGACCGATCGGTGGTTCCATTATACTTTTCACGTTTTTCTTTTTTGCGATATTACAGCGGTTTTAGAAATTTGTGTATTTTTACTTAAAATTATACGTTTTTTCGGTATTTTAGGTGTTTTCAGTTTTCTATTTAGGATTCGCGTTAACGGCATAGTGTTCATTTTATTTATTCGCATATACCTACCTTCTCATTTAAAATAACTTCTGAAGCTACGGTCCTTCTGGAGTCGCTTTAAAAGTCATTTTCTTATCCCGGTTTATTGAGAGAAGTTTTTGCCGCCGCCCACACCCCGTTCCCCGCTAATGCTCCATTTCGACTGTTTGCAACTCTGCTGTATGTATTTGCTTCAATACCAGCGCGTTCGATGGCGCTCCCTGTTACCGTCGCAACAGTCATTCCCTGCAATACGTCCCGAGTTACCAAATGTGTATTCGACCTCTGACATAATAATTACCAGCCACATCCGCTGATAACTGTTTTAGTTTTAAGCGTTGATAGATAAGAAGTTTCTTTATTGATAATTTTATAATATGTATTCATTACTGTATCTGCTCTTCACCGAGTAAACTGTAGTCCCTTATTAAATAAAATTAAATTTTTTGAGATTATTTAATATTGAAACGTTATTTGGCGCAGTCGGTAGGATTGTCTAAGACTTATAATAAACGTCGTGCATCTTTATGCTTTGTGGACAATTCCGAACAATAAAATACATAAACAACTTATTCGCCACAACGTGGACAAAAATCGCCACACCGAAGCATACTCAAGAATTGGACAGCATCGCCTAAGTTTGAGAGACTTCAACAACCCAGGTTCCAACAAAAACCTACGAAGGAGACAAGCATCGCCCCGGAGTAGCAACGCTGGTTCCTGACGATTCCTCGAGTCGTTTAACAAGAATGAAATTTGCGTAAGTGAAAATCACTAATTTAAGACAAAATATTTTCTTTATTTGTAACAAATAATAATCTAGTTTTACGCAACTAATTGTTTAATCTACTGTATGTAATTTCACATATCGATAGACGATTGTGTAGCATAGTAATTACTCAATTAGCTAATTGCAACCCTTAAAAAGACTACCAGTGCAAGAAATAGTATTGCTTAATTTCTGGTACGACTTGTACTTTGTGTGTAGGGCCGATAGGTTCCCTTAATTTTAATTTAGAATTGTAAACGTTAACTACAAATTAACAAAAAGTCAGACAATGGCTATGCCTGGGGGATTTCATGCAGAATATCTCAGATCCATCCCAGAATACGATGGGACACCATCGAAACTTTCAGAATTTATAAGGAGTTCAGAACTTATTTTAACACAGTTTATAGTAAGAAACGCTGAGGGACTTTTAGACCCAGAAGCATTTATAAATCATTATTTATTGTCATCAATTAGGGCACAATTAACTGGTCAAGCAGCACTCATAGCTGCTGGACGTTTAATAACATCATGGGATGATTTGAAAATAATATTGCGGAACAATTTTGGAGACCGTAGAAATGAAGAAAATTTATTGCAAGAATTGCTTCATTTACAACAAATACATGAAAATTCTATAACTTTTGTAAACAAAATTCAAAACATTAAAGCTTCCCTTTATTCTCAATTACAAGTAAACGAACCCAACCTAGAAGCAAGGGCAGTGAAAGGCAGGTTATACGACAAATTAGCGTTAAAAACCTATTTAAGTGGTTTAAGAGAACCCTATGGTTCCTTTGTTAGATCTCGTGGCCCCGTAACTCTTGAAAATGCAATTGACATTTGTCAAGAAGAAGAAAATTTACGGACAATGCAAAGCAATGCGAAAAAATACACCAACAATCCGAGTTCAAATCAAATTCAAAATTCCTTTAAATTTCATAAACCCACTAACAAATTTAACTTTTCAAATTTTCAATCTTTACCACCTCAACCACAAATGCGGCAGCCCAATTTTCCGACATTACAACAACGTAACTGGCCTCCAAATCCAAACAGAAACTTTACTCAGCAAAGTAACGTATTTAAACCAACTGGAGCGATTCCAAAAAATAAACCTACCCCGATGGATATCTCCAATGTTCAAAAGAGACCAGCATCCCACCAATTTAATTTTAATAAGCGGTTTAATTCGCAACCATCTCAATCAGCTCAATACATACGCCAATCGAATCAACCGCCTAACTTTGTTGCACAAGAACTATTTCATGTTGACGACAACCATGAAGAATGCGAACAAGAAGAAGAATATTGTCAAATATACGAACAATGCCTGGAACAGGAAGAAGAACAAGAGGATTTTCCATTAGAAGCCTCGGAGAAAACATTGCATTAAACCTAGCAACCACCTTAAAATTACCTTATATCTATATTCCAAAAACTGATTCCCGTTTAATGATAGACGCTGGTTCTACTAAAACTCTTTTAAAACCTGATTTTGCTTATAAATATTTTCCAAATGAAATTTATCAAGAAAATTTTCATATAACAACCGTACATGCAACTTCAGAACATGATGAAGTAGCTGAAATTCCTATACCTACTTTATTCGGTTCAGACGAAAATCACAAAGTTTACCTTTTCAATTTTAATAATAAATATGATGGATTAATAGGTACAGATTTACTTAGACAAGTTGATGCTAAAATAGACTTTAAAAACGAGATGATTATAACCCCAAACGTGTCGATTCCTATATTTTTACCCTCTAAAGAAACATGTAAATCAAAATTAAGAATCCCTGCTAGATCAGAAAATAAAATTAACATACCAACCAATTCAAAGTTAAAAGAAGGTATTTGCAATCAAATTCAATTTAACAATAATTTACTAATACCCGAAGCTCTAGTATCAGTTAAGAATAATCACTTTACCACAACTATTGTTAATACAAGCGAGAAAGATCAATTTTTAACAATTAAAAAACCCTTCCAGTTAGAGGAAATGCCAAAATATGATGAAAACAACGCGATTCTTTTAAATCACATAGAAAGTAGTAGCAAAGGTAATACTAACAACAAAAAACTTTTACTAGAAAATTTAAAACAATTGAGAACAGAACATATGAATGAGGAAGAACGAACACTGCTAACAGGTTTATGTTATGACTTCAAAGATATTTTTTATCATCCCCAAATTCCATTATCATCCACCACCTTGACAAAACATCATATAAGAACAGTTAATAATGAGCCAGTCTTTACAAAGAATTACCGTTACCCTTTCATATACCGCGATGAAGTAAAAACACAAATGGAGAAAATGGAAAAAGAAGGAATAATCAGTCCTAGCGAGTCACCGTATAATAGTCCCATATGGATAGTTCCCAAGAAAGAAGACGCATCTGGAAAACGAAAATTTAGAATTGTAATCGACTACCGCAAACTGAATGAAAAAACCATTGAGGATAAATTTCCACTACCACAAATATCTGATATCTTAGACAAATTAGGCAGAAGTAACTATTTTACCACCTTGGATTTGGCTTCCGGCTTTCACCAAATCAAAGTAGAGAAAGAAGACCGAGAAAAAACCGCATTTTCAACTGAAGATGGTCATTATGAGTTTAATAGGATGCCTTTTGGCTTAAAAAACGCACCCGCCAGTTTTCAAAGATTAATGAATTCAGCCTTAAAAGGATTAACAGACCAACAATGTTTAGTCTATTTAGACGACGTAGTAATATTTTCAACCTCGCTACAAGAACACATGACAAGATTAAAAAATGTATTCTCAAGAATAAGAAACAACAACCTTAAAGTACAGCTCGATAAATCTGAGTTCCTACGAAAAGAAATAGATTTCCTTGGATACGTCATAACACCCGACGGAGTTAAAACCAACCCAAAAAAAATAATAGCTATCCGCAATTATCCAATTCCTAAAACAAGTAAAGAGTAAATCATTTTTAGGTTTATTAGGTTACTACCGCCGTTTTATTAAAAACTTTGCAGAAATTACTAAACCATTAACCAGATGTCTTAAAAAAGGAAAACAAGTTATTCACAACGAAGAATTTAAAAAGTCTTTTGAAAAAGCAAAAAACATATTATGTAACGACCCTGTACTTAAATATCCAGATTTTTCTAAAACTTTCACCTTAACCACGGACGCCTCTGGATTTTCTATTGGAGCCGTTCTTTCACAAAACAATCATCCAATTGCCTATGCAAGTAGGACCTTAAATGAAACCGAAATAAAATACGCAACAATTGAACGAGAATTATTAGCTTTAGTTTGGGCAGTAAAGTATTTTCGACCATATCTATACGGAAGACGATTTATTTTAGAAACAGATCACCGCCCTTTAGTTTGGTTAAACAGCTTAAAAGAACCAAATTCCAAATTGATTCGTTGGAAATTAAAATTAGAAGAGTACGATTATGACATCCACTATAAAGCAGGACATACAAACAAAGTCGCTGATGCTCTTTCACGAATCCACCTAAATACAAACGAACTTGAAAATGCTTCTATTATTGGAAACGCAGACCAAGAAGATATAGAAAAACTACTCCAAGAAGTAGATGAAAATCTAGCACAAATAGGAACACCAGAATTACAAGAAGTTATTGAACAATTAGACCTACCCAGAACAAGACCATTAGCAGAGAACGAAACAGTGCACTCTCAAGACGATTCTGGAACAACAATCCCCATCACAGAAGAACCATTACAAACTTTTAAAAATCAAATTCTATTCGATAAGTCCAATAACAAAGAAATTAAGACCAAAAATGTCGAAAATAATAATCAGATTTATGTACCAATTAATGACTTAAATTATCAAGACCAATTTAAAAATCTACTTACCTATTTCTGCCAACCTAAAAAGAAATACCACTGTTATTTTCCCAGTGATAAATATTATGAAGAATTTTGCGTTTATATTACAACCATAACCAATGAAAATACACCCACATTTGTTAAATGCATTTCACAAGTCATACATCTAGTAAGTCAAGAAGAAAAACTTGAAGTAATCAACACCTACCATAACGGAAAGACAAACCACAGAGGAACCGAAGAAACCTGGCAACACCTCAGGAGAAAATTTTATTGGAAAAATATGAAGAATGATATTAAAACCTTTATAAATAATTGTCAAGTTTGTCAACGTCAAAAATATGATAGACACCCTAACAAAGTACCCTTTCACTTAACCGAAACCCCTAATAAACCTCTTGAAATCGTTCATGCGGATATATTCCACATTAACCATAAAATGTTTATTACCTTCATAGATAAATTTTCCCGATTCGCACAAGCTTATCAACTGTCAACAAAAAATTCAACTGAAATTTCCAATAAAATAATTAAATATTTTTCTATTTTTGGAGTACCAAAATCTTTAGTAGTAGACAATGAATTTAACACCTCGATCATAAATAATCTTTTAAAATTACATAAAGTAGAAATTCATCTAACAACCCCGAAACACCACGAATCAAATTCACCTATTGAACGTCTACACTCCACCCTCCTAGAACATTTCAGATTAATTAACGAAGAAAATCCCACGGAAAGTGCAAAAAATAAAATCAGATATGCAATTATTGCATACAATAACTCCATTCATTCAAAACTAAAATTTACTCCAAGAGAAGTTTTACTTGGACACTCAGAATCAAACAGTCCTTTCCACATGAATTTAGAAGTACTTTTAGTTGATAACTATGTTAATTCCCATCAGGAAAAAATGAAATTATTTTATGATAACATTAAAGAAACCAATGTGTTAGAGAAAACCCGTGATATCAGAAGAAAAAATCAAAACCGAAAAGATTCAGAGTTTAAAATAGGAGATCAAGTTTACATACAAACGGACAGACGAAACAAAATAAATCCCAAATTTGACGGACCTTTTACAATAATCAAAGTAAATGAAAACGATGTATATACTATCCTAGATAAGAATAAAAGAAACAGGAATGTACATATTAAAGAGTTAAAACGTGTTGCAGATGCAGACTCTGGACAGTCGTCATCGGCATCATCTTAAGTAAACAAGGTGTAGAACCCCTTAACGACAACGATGTAACAATAATAGATTTAAAAGAGAACCCAGGATTATATCCTCTAAAATTAGGAAATGCAAATGTTCAAGAATCAATATGGACTTTAATAAAAAATTTAGATTGCAGTCTACTATTGCAAGAATTTCACATTTTGCAAGAAAATGTTAAAACTATACTAACCACATTTAAATCAAAACCAAACGAACAACTTACTTTCTATAAAGGCAGGCTCGATAATTTACACTCAAGTATGGAAATTTTAGTTAAGGAAAATGCTAAAAAATTAAATCACTTATTCCCTGAACAAAAAAGTAAAAGAAGTTTAGCAGACGGGCTAGGCTCTGTATTCAAATTCATAACAGGTAACTTGGACGCCAGTGACGGTCAGAGATATGATAATGCCATTTCAAATTTACAAGATAGCAACAAAGCAATTAAAGTAACTATTCAAGAACATATTTCTTTAACCAAAAAGGCAATAGAAAACTTCGAAAATACCAGTTTAATTTTGAAATCTAATCAGGAAATTATTCAAGTACAGATAGAACAAATGAATTATGTATTAACTAACGAATTAGCACGAACTCAGGATGTTGTTGATATGTATAGCTTGCAAACCCAAATTATATCTTTGTTACAGTTATTACTTACCACTTTGAACACTTTGGAAAATGCTTTAACATTTTCTAAGATAAACACTTTTCACCCTTCAATCATTGAAATTGAAGATTTAATGTTAGAAATAGATAATATTAAAACACACCTGAATAATCAATACCAATTACCTTTTTCTAATGAAATTAGTAACATTGCCTATTACGAACAAATATTAAATATAAAAGCCTATAGAAAACATAATGTATTGGTTTTCGTTATTGAAATACCTTTAATTAAAAACCAACAATATGATTATTATAAATTAATATCACTACCCGTATTTGAAAAAGAAACAAACTTGTTCCACTTAGTAATTCCAACTTATCCCACAATCTTATTTTCTAAAACTACAAGCATACCAGCAAGTCGAGATTGCATTCAAATACATCTTGACGAATATTTTTGCAAAGATCAATTCTCCTTAAGAATACCCAACGATATAGTTTGTGAAACCCAGTTATTAGCTTTCTTGCCACACAAAAACTGTAATACCAATTATATTAGCTTAGATAAATATAAAATAAATCAGGTAACAAATTCACTTTGGTTAATAACCACTAACATAGATTTAGTATTAGAAATAAAGTGTTTAGATAATAATTACAGAAAAATGGTGTTAGGAACTTTTAGTATACAAGTGCCGAATAAGTGTGAAGTTACAGTGAACGGTGCTGACATTCTTGTTAATCAAGGTAATACGTTAAGTAATTATAAAATAGAAGTACCACATATTGCAAACCTGGATATTGCTTATTCCAAAGAAAATGAAATAATTCATTTAAATTTAACTCACATTGACTTAACAGATATTGAAAAAATTAAATATCAGTTTGATAAATTACCAAGCAAATTAAATACAAGTATTCATCCCCACGTAGTATTTGGAACTTCTACTATTTCACTTATTGTAACAATTATTATTATTATCATAATCATTGTATTAATTTTAATATTGTATAATAAACTACAAGATAAAATTTTGAAAAGTAGGGCTCTATCTATTGAAGATATGAAATTAAAATGTTAAAATATTAAAATCTCGATTTTGTACTTATAAACTAACAAAATCTGTAATTTTAAACTTGTTGAGGGACGAGTTACCAAATGTGTATTCGACCTCTGACATAATAATTACCAGCCACATCCGCTGATAACTGTTTTAGTTTTAAGCGTTGATAGATAAGAAGTTTCTTTATTGATAATTTTATAATATGTATTCATTACTGTATCTGCTCTTCACCGAGTAAACTGTAGTCCCTTATTAAATAAAATTAAATTTTTTGAGATTATTTAATATTGAAACGTTATTTCCCGTTCCATCTATAGTCTATTCGTCTTACGCTGTGCTATAGTCTCTTCGTTTGCTGTCGCACTTCTATATAGGTACTTACAGTAGACACTTTAAAAAAGACTTTTGGCATTGTTCAGATACTTACGCTATTTATTTATTTCTCAATATTGTTATTATCAAACTCGCCTGCTTACACTTCATTACGTACAATAACCAATAGTACATTGAAACATTTTATTAATACACAACAAAATTTGCACAGAGACATATCAATATCAAATATAATAATTATTTTAATTAACATACAACACGGACATATACGTATCACATACAATATCGATTTGAAACGTCGTGCTCACGTTAATCACGCACTTAACTTATATGAAAGCAAGTTATAACAACTTAAGGTAAATTAATTAAGGTCCATGGTGCTCCAAGTGGGTGCAAAAGGTAATCGAAGAACAATAAAACAAGAGAACCCTTGTCTAACCCACGTATAATATATTTGTATAAAAATGATATGATTAACGTTTTCGCAGGGTTCCCAGCTAACACACAAACGAATGAAACGGTTTGCTAACAGTTTATAAACCATTTAAAGAAACCAACATACGTTTATCAAACGTTTACCTCAAAGCTTCGACACATGTTTGCGTGACCGGTTGAGGCAGGTGAGTCGAACGTTTAAAACAAACGCTTTAGAGTGCTATACAAACGTTCAGAAGAGCTTTGTTATAGGTTAAACATAAACCGTTTGTAAACGGTATTTAAACCGTTTACAAACAGTTTATAGGCTGTTTGATAACGGTTTCTAAACCGTTTAAAGAAACCAACATACGTTTATCAAACGTTTACCTCAAAGCTTCGACACATGTTTGCGTGACCGGTTGAGGCAGGTGTGTCGAACGTTTAAAACAAACGCTTTAGAGTGCTATACAAACGTTCAGAAGAGCTTTGTTATAGGTTAAACATAAACCGTTTGTAAACGGTGTTTAAACCGTTTACAAACAGTTTATAGACTGTTTGATAACGGTTTCTAAACCTTTTAAAGAAACCAACATACGTTTATCAAACGTTTACCTCAAAGCTTCGACAAATGTTTGCGTGACCGGTTGAGACAGGTTTGTCGAACGTTCTAAAATAAACGTTTTAGTCGACACAAAAACGTTTGTCAAAGCTTTGTGGCACGTAAAAGATAAATGGTTTGTAAAGGTTCATGAAACCTTTATACATCGTTTAAAAACCGTCTATTAAACGTTTATGAACCGTTTAGAAAAGCCAACAAACTTTTGATAAACGTTTACCGCAAGCATTTGACAAATGTTTATGTAACTAGTCTAGAAAGGTTTGTCGAACGTTCTAAAGTAAACGCTTTAATCGGCCCTAAAACGTTTGTCAAAGCTTTGTGGCACGTAAAAGATAAATGATTTGTAAAGGTTCATGAAACGTTTATACATCGTTTAAAAACCGTCTATGAAACGTTTATGAACTGTTTAGAAAAGCCAACAAACCTTTGATAAACGTTTACCGCAAGCATTTGACAAATGGTTTCGCAACTAGTCGAGAAAGGTTTGCCGAACGTTCTAAAATAAACGCTTTAGTCGACACTAAAACGTTTGTCAAAGCTTTGTGGCACGTAAAAGATAAATGGTTTGTAAAGGTTTATGAAACGGTTATACATCGTTTAAAAACCGTCTATAAAACGTTTATGAATCGTTTAGAAACGCCAACAAACCTTTGATGAACGTTTACCACAAAGCTTTGACAAATTAATGTTAAACTGTTTTTAAACTATTTGGAAACCGTTTCTTACAAGTTTGTAATCGTTTCAATACCGTTTGTCAAACGTTTACCACATATTTAATCTTATCGAATATTCTCAACAAATCCTTTTATTTAAACCACAAAAAGGTAGGTATTTATAAAATGAACCCATTTTTTTAAATCAGTTTTTTATTTATTTATTATACACAAAATTTTACAGAATAAGAATGGTTTGTTATTTTCCTAAAAATGTACTTAATAATACCATAATAAATTGTTATACCGAGTGGTTGGTTATATCCCCGAACATAGGCCGTTTACATTGCGTAACACGTAATTATATAGCTCACCATTTTTATACAAGAAACTGATAATGGTGCCAAATAGAAGAAAAACATATTTCGCGTCGTTTGATTTTAAAAATTATTTGTATAATACTTCTTTTACATAAAAATATAAAATAAAAAAATGTAGGCGTTCAAAGGATATTTCGACTAGCACAGCAACTCAAATTTTTAATATACCGACATTTAAAATTTTATATTTTTATGTAAAACAATCATTATACAAATTATATCAAACGACCCGGAATGTTATTCTCTTTAATTTGGTACTATTACCAATTTTTTCCATAAAAATGGTGAGCGGAAATCCCATAAACATGATACGCAATGTAAACGGCCTATATTCGGAGATATGACCAACTACTAACAACAATGAGTAAAAAAACAGTCAATCAATCATCTAATTTATAGGTGGTACGCGTTTTTTATACGTGCCGTTGCGGACCTTGCTGCCCTGCATCCACTGTTGCATGCACTTTTTCATTTCGTCGACCGTAGGCTTGCCAACCATCGGATTTTCTTGCAACACCTCAAACACTGCGGAGATAAAATTCGTGAAACATTTGATCGGCTGTTTTACACCTCTTCCATCCCAATTTATAGCCTCCGCTAGCCCAGGAGTGATGCACTTTTCTAAAATGAAATAGGTTGCCCTTCGGATATCGCTTCCGCCACAGCGACTCATTACACTGATCTAAATCAAATCAGAAAATTGATTAGAAGCGATAATAATTAAGTAGTTATATGCTTTCTTAAATAAATGTTTTAAAACGATGCTCTATCCTCCCTCGGGATTCATTGCGCTTTAAATAGAATTTCAATATACAGGGTGTATTAAAACATGCAGTGTATTACATTAGGCGATTCTACGTAGACAACCACGCGAAAAACTTTAATACTCGAATAGTTAAGGAGTTGTTATTTATCCATTTTGAATACACCCTGTATTTTTTCACCAGGCATTTTTTCTGAGACTAATTTAATTTGATATAGGATTTTTCAGGAAGGATCTTATAAACTTCAAGGGTGTAGTGAGCAAAAATGTTATGATCATATTTAATTTGAAAAAGTTATAGGATTAACGCTAGTTTAAGGTAAAGACAAAATTTTGTGATTAACCACAGCGCGCAAGTGTGGCACCTTTGTGACACCCCAGTTTCAAGCTTTCGCGCGCAAATTTTATTTTGTTGAAGTTAAGGTACCGTTTTCTTTCTTAAATAAACATTTAGGTTTAATGAAATTTTTAAAATTGCTGTTCAGTTTGTACGGCAATGGGCAGAACAAATACACCTCCAAAACTGTAATAACTCAAATTATACAAGACCTTTGTAGTTCATTTTATCAGGCCAGAATTTGTGGGCATATAGTAAATACATTATAATAAAAACTTACAAAGTGTTTCCTGTTTTCTCCTTCACCTATTATGTCGTTCAATATTTTGAGTTCTTCCGCGGTGGATACAGGGAGCGGGCAGGCGTTGAAGGCCAGCTTGGCCCTTGGTCCGTTCTTCTCTGCTTCGACCAAATTGTATATCATCCTCAACACCGCTCCCTGCTCCTCCATGTGCGTTCGGAGCTCTGTTTTTATGGATTTTACTTCTACATGTAACTCGGAAACTGAAAATAATCAATTAAAGCATATGTGTACATTACGCGTATTTGTATTTTCACCTCTTTTGGCAAGTAGCTGAATTTCAGAATAATTTTGACTCCGGTAAGTACTACCGAATAATTCAACAGGGGCGGCCTCATTTTCATTGCCATTGTCTTCATATATAGCTAGTAACAAATACAAATATCATTCATTTGTTATTATTTCTCTGATTAGTATTTACCATTCATAGCATCTGGCGCTGATTCTGTTTCAGAGTTCTCCACCAGGAAACGTTCCTCAGCTGTAAGTGCTTCGGCCAGGGTAGGGTCTAAAAGTACAATATTTACCTTTAAATCGGATTTACACAATCAAAATAAATTTATTTACTACCTACAATATACTCAGTTGTATAGTTGAAATAATACCCATTGAGACATTGAATTAGACAATATAATAGTATGGAAAAGCAACCGGAATATTTTCGTATAATTAATATTCTTGCAAAGAATAAGTTAATAGGTAATTCTACAGCCGAATTAAAGTTAAATACTTACGTCCAATAGTTACAGCTGTACACGAGACTGTCTCCCATTTGTGATGTACCTCTTTTGCAGTTTCGATGTACTGTTTCAATTTCGTTTCACCAACTTTTTTAGGCGGCCAGTAGCAAAGTAACTGGCCCGTTCTTTTTGTGCCCATCAACCAGCTATCAGGCACAGTTCTCGTGGACTTGTCCAAAAATTGAACAACCACATACGTTTGTTCGCTTACACTATTAGCCTATAAATAAAAGAAGTACAAATAGGTAGGTGCCCACAATATAGACATACGCAAGATGTATTATGAGCTTAAACAAAAATGAAAAAAAAGGCCATTTTAAGGAAAAAAAAGATGATATGGCGATTAAACATTAAATTAATTCTTAAATTATGTTGCAATTTATTGTTATTAAACTCTTTAAATTTTGAATTAATAATCTAGAGACAATAGCGAACTTAATTAGATATTGTAATTTTGATATCTACAGAGTGTCTCATAATATGGAGGGGGGTGTACTTGGGGTGTATGTCTATGCAGGAAATTAAAATTTAGAAAAAAAAAAGTTTATCTACACATATGACCTAAAACGCAGCATTATCGAGAAAGAACTCGCTTTGTGTTCAAAAAATCTAACCAAATACAAATTAAATTTAAAGGTAGGTTCATGAACTAGAATAATCAAATACAGTCGAACTCCCATATAGTGATATTAAAAAAACCCCACAAAAACATCACTATGTAATAGGAACTTCACTATACAGAATTATGCTTCAAAAATTAAATAAGAATTTAAATAGAAAAATTATTTAATGTAAAATTCACAAAAACACTTTTGTGTTAACAGTTTTCCACAACTGGTTATAGTTGAACATCAAACTGAAAATGCAAATTTAAAATGCGTTCTAAAGGACCGCATTCTTAGTACATTAGCGAAAATCGGCATAATACAAACCCCATTATGACTATGAAATAATGAAATGTATGTAGTGAATAAGGGAAGGCAGGTAAACAGTTCTAAGAAAAACCCAAATTTTAAAGTGCTGCATAATCTGCTCAAAACTTGTTCTGTGTTCCCACTTCCAAGGTAAAATTTTGTTACAACATCACTGTACAGGGTGTAACACAACTTATCCGAAAAAATTTAACCATATATGCACTTTTAAATAAGAAATCGATTTGTTAAACATTTTTTTAATAAAAGTCCAACAGAAAACGAGATAAAAATTGTTAAAGTTACAAATTAATGAAAAAAAACAAACTTATCCGAAAAAATTTAACCATAATTATATGCACTTTTAAATAAGAAATCGATTTGTTAAAGTTACAAATTAATGAAAATGTTAAAATAACATTTTTTACAATTTTTATCTCGTTTTGTGTTGGACTTTTATTAAAAAAAATTTTAACAAATCGATTTCTTATTTAAAAGTGCATATATGGTTAATTTTTTTCGGATAAGTTGTGTTACACCCTGTATAGAAACTTGAACATCATAGTTTAGAGGTCATTTTACATGCAATTTACCCTCAATATCAGAATCCTAGTGAAATCAGCACTAAATAGAAAAAATCTGAAAGGGAGTTCGACGTAGTCACATGAACACACGCAGATTCTGATGATGAATTACATCAAAATTTTAAAACGTATGTTTTAAAAGTAAAATTTAAAAAAAACTGAAAATATATGAAATTATTAATTATACAAAAGAATTATAACTATTAGAATATTTATTAAATAGCTTAAAAAATGTTTAGTTTGTATTTAGAATTAAATCTTGATTAATTTTGTAGTTACCTAATTTTGGGTAAGATTTAGGAGTACAGTTAAGTGTTTATAATTACAAGAATATGAAACTAGTGTTGATTAAAGAGAACAATATTAAATCTTAACATAAGTTGGATAGGGAATTTTAGAGAATATAGGAATTTAGTATATTTAATATTTAAGAATTGTTTAAAATAAATGAAAATAATTTCATGTGTTAAAAAAATAATAGAGTTGATTGAATTATGTTTTATTTTGGTTTGGATTTTATAGAAAAAAAAAGAAATCATGTTTAATTGTAAATTACTGAATTTGAATTTTATATTAAAGCCTTACAACAATGAAAAAATAATGTTTTTTGAAACACGTTTGATGTGATCTGTAACACTATGCATTTTGGCTCATATGACGTGTTAATAAACGGTACTTCCCACATGTTATGGGACACCCTGTATAGGTACTATCTACATTATGATATTTATGAACATTAGAGAAAAGAATACTTACCATTATAATCAGTTAAGAAAAATAAAAAATCTTGCACTTTTAAATAATTTCACAGTTGTCACAACCTTGTCCGTACTGATGCGGTGATGAGCAAAGATAGGAAACGGAACCGAAAACGTGAAAAACCTAGGTAAAATGTTCCCCCACTCAAAGTGTTGCCAACCTTTTATTTTTAAGATTCTCTTTAAGCATGTCTAAAATTCCCAAATGGACACAAAAATTCCCTTTTGCAAAATTAAAGCAAAAACAGTAAATTCGTAATATATAGATGGTTAAAGCATCAAATCAGTGCCGTAACTAGCTTTTTTGGCGCCTATGGCCAGGTATGAAAAAGGCTCCTTCCTGACAAGGAAGTTGACAGTTTGTTTGTATTAATAATTTTTGAAAAATTTTTGGAAGAGCGCCTCTGCGATAATTTTTTGATTTACAAAATAATTTTCATTCAAAAGCGATGGTTTGAGTAATTTGAAAAAGCGCCGCAGGCGAAAATTTTTTGTAAAAAGGGGCGTGGTCTTCGAAACGACTGTAAGAAGGAGCTGAAATTTTTTGAGCATATAATTAGGAACCAAAAAATATGATGTTACATGAAACGAGTTATACATTTTTTAAAAAATTACAAATTACAATAAAAATACTATTTCCTCAAAATGCAAAACTGGGATATATTGGCAGCGTACAAAAAATTTTAAGAAGTTTATTTACTGTAGGAAATATGTTTTTAACACTTACTGCAGCACGCACTTGCGGTTGATAATTTGGTTTTCTCGGCGACCGGTGGAGCAGCGGGGGAGTACTATAATTATACTAAACAGTGCGCACAAATTTCCCGTGTGCCATCAAGAATTCTAATAGTTAAATAACGTTAATTAAACAAAAAATAAAAAAGCATTTTTCATCATTGCAATTTTTATTAATAATTTTTGTGTCCATGGGGGGGGGGTTCTGACCCCCAAAATCCCCCCGTGTATACGCCGCTGCTTCCATTAAGTCACTGAACTGTCTACACTCACAAAAATAAAAATGCGTGTATATATACAAAAAGGCGCTCTACTAGGTAGTAGGTAATATTTTATGACCAAAGATCTATGGGTCGGACCATCTGGAAGCAATAATAATAAAATTATACAACACGTCCAATTCTCAATACTCAACAAATTTCTGAGCTATGTAGGGGCGGCAAATTATATCTTGCACCCGGGCGGGGGATATTTTGTGTTGTTATAATCCGTTTGTTTGTGAATACAACATCTGGACAAAAATAGAAAACAATCTTCGAACTCGGGTTCAATGTCTTGAATAATACAAAAATGGCATATTTCTTTTTTTTAAATAAAAATTATGTTCGCGCGGCGCCTTCATTCAATCAGGCGCCTATGGCAGGGGCCATATTGGCCATACCCTAGTTACGGCACTGCATCAAATAGCCTAGTCAATAAAGCCGAAAAATTGTTAAAACTTCTAAACCCTCAAAAACAGCTCCGATTTTTATGATTTTTTTAAATGTTTGTTATATTCTATTACCTATTCAAAATCAGAAACATGAGTGATGGAGCAAATAATTTTTTGAACATCAAATTTAAAATTGTTAGAACATTTTTGTGAAATTTAAGGTTATTATTATGTTAAGTCCGGTTTTCTCGGAAAAAAATTTGGCTAGGGGGGTTTCGGGATCACTGATTACGAATACATTGCCAAAAAAATATTTTCTTGAAATTCTCTCCGAATTTTCCGAAAATTTTTTATGCCGGTTTCTTTATAGTATTTGTATATTTATTGAATTTTTTGATAGAAATCTCATCAGAGGTATTTCTTGTATTACATCACAAATAGAGTTTAGTTATTACAAAACTTTATCAAAATTGTTGCTGAAATTCGAAAATTGCGAGCAATAATCTGAGAGATTATATTAGGTCTAGTGATTTTTTGAGGTCGGTAATTACGAATTTTATATCAGAATTGAGATTTTATTGCCAATTTCCCTAGAAATATTTGGAAAAATGTAGACGTCCTTGTATTATGTACAGGGTGACAATAATCCACCGCTTTGTACGGGTACCTAACTTTGTTATTCAGGGTTGCCAGATTGGGCGATTAATCGCCGATTGGGCTATCTTTAATTTACTTTGGCTACTAAAAATTCACTCCGGCGACAGGCTACTAATTTGGGCTATTTTAATTTTTTTATTGAATTTTATTCATAGCTGAAAAAATACCGTTTTAGGCCAAGTTTTGAAACGCAAAAATTAAAGCGGTTATACCTTTCAATAATGTTCCGACAAAGTCCAGGCAAAAGCAATAAACGCACTTAAGACGTTTAAGCCGATCTTCGTCTCAAAGGCGCGCTTCCATTTGTCTTGTTAGTTATACTATGCTTTTACTCGCTCTATCATGCAAACTTAATATATGTTTATCCTGTTTCACTGCAATCAGTTCAGTTCAAAATTTACTAACTAAAGTCTAGTTAAGTAAGCTCTATTTTCATAGGTTAATGAAAATTGTTAATTTTTTCTATAGCAGATGTTAAAGTGTGCTTTGTTCGACTAAAAATAGTTGATCAAGTATTACTTTAACCGCAAGAGTAGATAAAGTAACACTTTAACCGCAAGGATAGATAAAGTACTTTAATTTTCTGACTTTGTTTGGGTAACTCCATGGAAACCTTTGCTACCTACTGAGAATTTCGGGTTTAATATAATTTAATTTTAATTGGTTTTTTACAAATTTTTCTTATTTTAACATCATAACATTTAACATTTTAACATCTGCTATAGAAAAAAATAGAATTTTATACACGACGATAAAATTTAATTATCGATAAAATATAATTTTATCGTCTTGTATAAAAAATAACTATTTTTATACTATTATTACTTCTTTGACTATGCCTAATCAAGGTAAACATAAAACAAACAAATATTTAAATAAAATACCACTATATAATTCTCAAACAATATGCGCTTATTTAGTATTCAAATGTTAGTTAGATTTTAGAATTACTTGTAGAGGTAGAAATATTTTTGAATAGGCTATGGTACAAGATTTGTGTTTCGTTCCTAGTTTGAATGAATACATAATCCAGGTTTAAGTACTTCTAAGAAATTTTGCTGTATGTACCTCCTACCCTTGTGTAAACAGGTGACCCTTTGCAATGAATAGTGAATATAATAATGCAAAATGTAATAACTGAGTTGCCAATGCAAAACAAGTAGGTAGGTAAGAAATGAAGACCTTCGTGGAAGAACTCCACTTTTACTGTAAATTCGGTTTTCAACATACAAGAAATACTGTACAACAATGTACATAGGTTTTTTTCAATTTCCCAACATTTAAGAAATACCGAGTTACCCGGTTCTTGCACCAAGGTTTTCAAATGTATCTAAAAATAAAACTGTGAAGAATTTTTAATGTCAGGCTACACAATTTAATTTTAAACGTAAATACAAAAAAATTATAAAACTTAAAAAATAATAAAAAGTCAGCAACTTGAAAATTTCCAAATATCAGCATTTTTCATAAGATTCCCTTTTTCCCAATCGGATGCAGATATTCCCTAAATAGGAAAAATTCCCTGCAGTTGACAACACTGTAAAAAGGTACAAGCAAATATTGTGAAACCGAAAATTACCGATCAAAAAAACAAAAAACGAAACGAAAAATCTAAATTGTTTTGAGGCCACTTTAAAAATATTTAATTTGAGTAGAGTACCTACTGTTACTGTCGTAATCTGTTACCTATTTAATTTCAATTAACTAGTTGTGTGTTATCTACTCTATAAAACGGGGAAAATGCCTAAAAGAGGTTTGCTCTTATCCCGCCGTTCCATTCAAAGGAAAGTTGATAAAAGTGTTGATTCTTTATTATTATTGTCAACTTCGAATAATTTTCCTGGCGAATTTAGTGCGAGTAAAAGCGGTCAATTAAATACGTTTGAAAATATTGCAATAGTTAGTAGTAATTTAAATCATAGCGATATATCCAGTGAAAGAAACAGAAATAGTGATAGTAGTTATAGTGCGTACGATACTGACACAGAAATGAACATGCCAGATGAAATTGGCGGCGATGGATCAACATTTTCTTTGCCTAACTTGGAAAAAGAAACTCAAGAAATATACATGGAGAATATCAATATTACATCAACTACTAACGAAAAAGATGAGGCTGATTTTGCAGATTTTTTAAGACGATGGGCCATAAAAAAACACGTTAATCAATCCACTTTAAAAGAATTACTTCACGAGCCTTCTCTTCGTAGAAAATTTCCCAATCTTCCATTGGATCCGCGTACCCTACTCAGTACTCCGAGGAAAATAAGTTTATCTAAAGAAATTTTCAGTGGCAACGGTAATTATGTGCATTTAGGTTTAAAAAACGGCATCGTAATGTCAATAATAAAAATGAAATTACCCATTACGGAAAAATTTTATTTACAAATCAATATCGATGGAGTACAGCCTTTTAAAAGTCGTTCGCGATTTTCGATTTGGCCGATATTATGTGCCGTCAACGAAGGACCGCCGTTTCCTGTGGGTATTTATTCTGGGTATTCCAAACCGAATCCTTTGGACAATTTCCTAAAAGAATTTTTAGAAGAATTTCAAGACATTGTATCCAATGGCATATTAATAGAAAATAGAATACTTTTAATTGATATTAAAAGGTGTGCTTTTATTTGTGATGCCCCAGCAAAGGCCTACATAAAACGCATTAAAAGTCATAATGGATATTATGGATGCGATAAGTGCACCTTAAAGGGGAAATATTTAAAACAAGAAAGAAGAATGGTTTATTGTAAAACGACTTTTGAAAAAAGAACCGACTTTACATTTCGACAGCAAAGCAACACAGCACATCATCAAGGAATCTCGCCATTAGTTTCTATTGCAAATCTAGATATGGTACGTGCATTTCCAGCAGATTATATGCATATGTTTAATTTAGGCGTAATGAAAAGGCTAATCTCTTGGTGGGTGGATAAAGGGCCCAGACATATTAGAATTGGTAGATCAAATATACTTGCAATTGATGATCATCTGAAAGAAATTTCAAAATGTATTCCCAGTGATTTTGGCAGAACACCCACAAAAATTAGCGATTACAAGGACTGGAAAGCAACAGAATTTCGTCAATTTTTGTTATGCGGTGGACTACTGGTACTTAAAAAAATATTAAAGAAAGAACTGTATGAACATTTTATATTATTACATGTATCAGCTAGAATTCTGTTGTCACCTACAATTTCAAAGGAAGAATTAGCTATGGCCAAATTATATTTAGAAAAATTTGTAGAGAAGTCTTCCGACCTTTATGGAAAATCTTTTGTTGTATACAACGTACATGGCCTGCTGCATCTATGCGATGATGTAAAACAATTTGGATCTCTAGATAAATTTAGTGCCTTTAAATTCGAAAATTATCTGGGAAAAATTAAAGACACTGTTAGAAACGGTAAAAGTGTATTAGTACAAATTAGTAAAAGACTGCTGGAAGAAATTAATGAAGCACCTCACACAAATATTTCCGAAATTGATAATTACCGATTCGAAATGAAACGTTCTTCAAATACATTTTATTTTGGGTTAGTTGGGGAACAATATCAGAAAATTATTTTAAACAGGGGCAACTCGCCTATGATTTTAAATATCAACAATAAAGACGATTGCGTTATGTTATTTACAGGCGAGATTGTAAAAATAGTGAATATAATAAAAACAAGAGACGCGGATGCATCCCTAGTATGTAGGGGATTTAAATGTTATTTTAATATTTACAGGAAGCCTATGCATTCTAAAATGTTGCAGTGTTATAAAATTTGCGACATGGGCGGATATAGCGTACACAAAACAAATGAGATTTATGCTAAATGCATTAGTATATATTTTGATAACAAGATTTATGTTCTACCAATACTTCACTTTGCTACTAAATAACAGAACATCTTTTGTATTCATGCAATGATGTAACTGTAATAAAAATCTAGTAATTCACAATAATTTTAATACTACATTTTTAATGATAATCTTTTTTTTTAATAATAATAATATTGTGTATGCAAAAACACAAAAGGGGAAATAGGTTTCTGGCAGAGATAAAATTACAAACATTTTATTGTAATAAATTTTGCAAGTAAGACTACAAATTTATGTATAATTATTATAATTATTGTTTATACTTAGAAATAAAAATAATAATAACAAATATTAGAAAGTTTTTGGTTTTATTTATAAAATTAACCATTTCGGGTACACCCTGTATAATGCGTAAATAATGAATAGTCACACGCCGCAGCCAAGTTGAAGAGAATAGCAACAGAGGAAGCATGACTCAGAAAATTACAGTTTTATACAATCCTACAGATGTTTTCAGGTAAAATTTGCTTAGGGCTACTTGTTTTCTGAGTAAGGCCATAATTTAGGGTAAGGCACAACAGAAATGCTAAAATTATTTAAATATTTTAAATTTCTAAAGGGAACAGAAACAAGAATCATGAGTCATGGCTAAGAAAATTCTAGAAGTTTTAAAAATCCTTTCGAGATATTTTCAGGTAAAATTTGTTTAGGTACTACTTGTTTTCCGACTAACGCACAGTGAGAATGTTAAAAGTATTTAAATTTATTTCATTTTAGTATTATGCTTAAAATCTTTTTTCCAGGCATATATTTCTTCGATTTATTAGTAAAATTCACGACTCCCCGACTCTATAATAGTAGCCATGTCCAAAGACGGATTTAGGTGTTTAGGGGCCTGGCGCAGAAATTTTGTCGAGGCCTCCGCCGATTAAATTTAATGAATATGTATAGTTTACATAGAACATGAACATGACCCATGTATTTAATAATAATATATTTGAAACGAGTCCGAAATCTTTCGTATCTTCCAGACAAATTCCCAATTTTTGTCAAATATTTAAAATCCCAGTCTCCATAGATTCCGCTGTGACCAACTAAACTGATGTAGGATGTAGGTATCCAATAAAATGCTCCTGGATAATTATTATTCTTTCGGGAGTTACATAACGCACATTTATAGCCAACTAATTACAATGGGGCATTGGTGAAGCATCAACAATTAAGGCGATATATTTGAATGTTTATACTTCATCACAAACGATTTGCAGAACTTTTTCCCCATTAGTGTTAAGTAGAATTTTTTTTAAGTCGTTGAGGAACCACCAGCTACATGTTCACTCTTTATTATACCTCGTTTTTCTAACTACCTACTTGGACAAAAAACGGTTAAATTTGCTTATTTGCTCCTACAGAAATTTTGTAAATAGTATGGGCACTCCGTAACCTGCAAAAAATTAAGTTGTTTATTTGATTTTTTGATCGCGGGGCCCCTTTAGCTCAGTGCTTTAGCTCCGGGGCCTGGTGCATGTGGGCCATAGTAAATCCAGCATTGGACATGTCAACATAAAAAACGGGCATTTATCGTTTGCGCGCGCGCCTAATTGTCTAGGCAAGGTGTCTACAATAGGCTTGTTCGTTTGTCTGCACTAAACTGCATGGAACAGGAAATACACAACATGCTATCTCTTTTTAATGCACCAACGCCGTATGTAGCCATCTTTTTCTGTTTCCTGTTCGGAGCAGTTTAGTGCGCGCGAATTGAAACTGGGGTGTGACACTTGCGCGCAGTAATTAATCACCTAATTTTGTCTTTACTTGCCGATTTGGCTTTTTCGCTTAAAATTAATATGGTACTGTACCCTTGAAGTTTGACAAATACCATCTGAAATACTCTGTATTAAATTAAATTATTCTCAGAATAGATACATGTACTTATAGTGGGTAAATCTCTACCTTTTTTATGTAACCTAACCAGTCGGATAACATCCCTCAAAAGTACCTCGTGCGCTAGTGGTATATTATATTGTGAGAAACATTTAAAACATGTAGGAAACAAACCGTAATATTTAGATGCTTTTACAAACGTTTGCCAAACGCATGTGTTGAAACGGTTTCAATCTGTACGTGATTTAAATCTTTTAGAAACGTATAACTGGAAACGTTTGAAATGGAACGATTTCTAAACCTCCGAGAAACACATCTATTAAAACGTGATTTTTTTAATGTGAAACAAACCATTACTGAAGGTATTACGAAATATGGTAATTTGACACACCTTCTAAAAATGTTTAAAACATGTAGGAAACAAACCGTAATATTTAGATGCTTTTACAAACGTTTGCCAAACGCATGTGTTGAAACGGTTTCAATCTGTACGTGATATAAACCTTTTAGAAACGTATAACTGGAAACGTTTGAAATGGAACGATTTCTAAGCCTCCCAGAAACACATATATTAAAACGTGATTTTTTAAATGTGAAACAAACCATTACTGAAGGTATTACGAAATATGGTAATTTGACACATCTTCTAAAAATGTTTAAAACATGTAGGAAACAAACCGTAATATTTAGATGCTTTTACAAACGTTTGCCAAACGCATGTGTTGAAACGGTTTCAATCTGTACGTGATTTAAACCTTTTAGAAACGTATAACTGGAAACGTTTGAAATGGAACGATTTCTAAACCTCCCAGAAACACATATATTAAAACGTGATTTTTTAAATGTGAAACAAACCATTACTGAAGGTATTACGAAATATGGTAATTTGACACACCTTCTAAAAACGTTTAAAACATGTAGGAAACAAACCGTAATATTTAGATGCTTTTACAAACGTTTGCCAAACGCATGTGTTGAAACGGTTTCAATCTGTACGTGATTTAAATCTTTTAGAAACGTATAACTGGAAACGTTTGAAATGGAACGATTTCTAAACCTCCGAGAAACACATCTATTAAAACGTGATTTTTTTAATGTGAAACAAACCATTACTGAAGGTATTACGAAATATGGTAATTTGACACACCTTCTAAAAACGTTTAAAACATGTAGGAAACAAACCGTAATATTTAGATGCTTTTACAAACGTTTGCCAAACGCATGTGTTGAAACGGTTTCAATCTGTACGTGATTTAAATCTTTTAGAAACGTATAACTGGAAACGTTTGAAATGGAACGATTTCTAAACCTCCGAGAAACACATATATTAAAACGTGATTTTTTAAATGTGAAACAAACCATTACTGAAGGTATTACGAAATATGGTAATTTGACACACCTTCTAAAAACGTTTAAAACATGTAGGAAACAAACCGTAATATTTAGATGCTTTTACAAACGTTTGCCAAACGCATGTGTTGAAACGGTTTCAATCTGTACGTGATTTAAATCTTTTAGAAACGTATAACTGGAAACGTTTGAAATGGAACGATTTCTAAACCTCCGAGAAACACATATATTAAAACGTGATTTTTTAAATGTGAAACAAACCATTACTGAAGGTATTACGAAATATGGTAATTTGACACACCTTCTAAAAACGTTTAAAACATGTAGGAAACAAACCGTAATATTTAGATGCTTTTACAAACGTTTGCCAAACGCATGTGTTGAAACGGTTTCAATCTGTACGTGATTTAAATCTTTTAGAAACGTATAACTGGAAACGTTTGAAATGGAACGATTTCTAAACCTCCGAGAAACACATCTATTAAAACGTGATTTTTTTAATGTGAAACAAACCATTACTGAAGGTATTACGAAATATGGTAATTTGACACACCTTCTAAAAATGTTTAAAACATGTAGGAAACAAACCGTAATATTTAGATGCTTTTACAAACGTTTGCCAAACGCATGTGTTGAAACGGTTTCAATCTGTACGTGATTTAAATCTTTTAGAAACGTATAACTGGAAACGTTTGAAATGGAACGATTTCTAAACCTCCGAGAAACACATCTATTAAAACGTGATTTTTTTAATGTGAAACAAACCATTACTGAAGGTATTACGAAATATGGTAATTTGACACACCTTCTAAAAATGTTTAAAACATGTAGGAAACAAACCGTAATATTTAGATGCTTTTACAAACGTTTGCCAAACGCATGTGTTGAAACGGTTTCAATCTGTACGTGATTTAAATCTTTTAGAAACGTATAACTGGAAACGTTTGAAATGGAACGATTTCTAAACCTCCGAGAAACACATATATTAAAACGTGATTTTTTAAATGTGAAACAAACCATTACTGAAGGTATTACGAAATATGGTAATTTGACACACCTTCTAAAAATGTTTAAAACATGTAGGAAACAAACCGTAATATTTAGATGCTTTTACAAACGTTTGCCAAACGCATGTGTTGAAACGGTTTCAATCTGTACGTGATTTAAATCTTTTAGAAACGTATAACTGGAAACGTTTGAAATGGAACGATTTCTAAACCTCCGAGAAACACATATATTAAAACGTGATTTTTTAAATGTGAAACAAACCATTACTGAAGGTATTACGAAATATGGTAATTTGACACACCTTCTAAAAACGTTTAAAACATGTAGGAAACAAACCGTAATATTTAGATGCTTTTACAAACGTTTGCCAAACGCATGTGTTGAAACGGTTTCAATCTGTACGTGATTTAAATCTTTTAGAAACGTATAACTGGAAACGTTTGAAATGGAACGATTTCTAAACCTCCGAGAAACACATATATTAAAACGTGATTTTTTAAATGTGAAACAAACCATTACTGAAGGTATTACGAAATATGGTAATTTGACACACCTTCTAAAAACGTTTAAAACATGTAGGAAACAAACCGTAATATTTAGATGCTTTTACAAACGTTTGCCAAACGCATGTGTTGAAACGGTTTCAATCTGTACGTGATTTAAACCTTTTAGAAACGTATAACCGGAAACGTTTGAAATGGAACGATTTCTAAACCTCCCAGAAACACATATATTAAAACGTGATTTTTAAAATGTGAAACAAACCATTACTGAAGGTATTACGAAATATGGTAATTTGACACACCTTCTAAAAACGTTTAAAACATGTAGGAAACAAACCGTAATATTTAGATGCTTTTACAAACGTTTGCCAAACGCATGTGTTGAAACGGTTTCAATCTGTACGTGATTTAAATCTTTTAGAAACGTATAACTGGAAACGTTTGAAATGGAACGATTTCTAAACCTCCCAGAAACACATATATTAAAACGTGATTTTTTAAATGTGAAACAAACCATTACTGAAGGTATTACGAAATATGGTAATTTGACACACCTTCTAAAAACGTTTAAAACATGTAGGAAACAAACCGTAATATTTAGATGCTTTTACAAACGTTTGCCAAACGCATGTGTTGAAACGGTTTCAATCTGTACGTGATTTAAACCTTTTAGAAACATGTAACTAGAAGCGTTTAAATGTAACGTTGTCGAAATGTACTGTGAACGTTAGTAGTACAATGGTTTGAGTATAACATTTAGCAAACGTTTAGAAAACACATAACAAGTATTTTAACGTTTCACAAACGTCTATCTAACGTTTGAAATAAACCGTTTCTAGAAACCGTTTAGAAACGAAAGGTGTGTTAGCTGGGTTGGCTTTGCATCATCAGAACTATAACATTACAAGAACAAGACTAATCTTCGCCCAAAAACCTCCTGCCCCACAGACCTCTCCTCATCGTCCACTCATTTAATACGTCAATCTATTCGGCGCTGCAATATAAACGTTTCATATTAGTTTTATGTGTCACTTCTACTTTCTTGCTACTTACATTTTGTTCTCCTCCTCGCCAAAAACGGGAGGTCTCGATTTTCTTCACGTAATATTTCAGCATCGTTCCTCCTCTTACGCTTTTTCTTTGGGTTTTCTGCGACCGGAGCCCCCTGCTCCTCCTTCGAAACTCCTTTAAACCATTCTTCTTCGTCCACCTCCTCCTTCTCCCGTTCCACGCTCCTCTCAAAACCTTTAAAACCGTGTGACTCCTCGTCCACCTCCTCATTCTCCCGTTCCACGCTCCTCTCACACCCTTTAAATACCTCTGCCTCCTCGTCCACCTCCTCCATCATCAGAACTATAACATTACAAGAACAAGACTAAAATTAGCATAGGTGTTAAATACATGTACAACAACTTACCAACTAAATTAATTTGTTGAAATAACATATTAAGTTAGACACACAATTATTGTATATTAATAATGCAGTAGCAATTGAAATATAAATTGAAAAAGTTAAACAGTGAAGCTGCAGATGGTCACATAACATTGATTAATGATAAAACATATTAAGTATACTTACAATTAAACACCTCTTCATCTTCCTAATCTTCGCCCAAAACCCTCCTGCCCCACAGACCTCTCCTCATCGTCCACTCATTTAATAAGTCAATCTATTCGGCGCTGCAATATAAACGTTTCATATTAGTTTTATGTGTCACTTCTACTTTCTTACTACTTACATTTTCTTCTCCTCCTCGCCAACAACGGGAGGTCTCGATTTTCTTCACGTAATATTTCGGCATCGTTCCTCCTCTTACGCTTTTTGTTTGGGTTTTCTTTGAACGGCGCCCCCTGCTCCTTCGAAAATCCTTTAAACCATTCTTCTTCGTCCACCTCCTTCTCCCGTTCCACGCTCCTCTCAAAACCTTTACAACCCTCTGACTCCTCGTCCACCTCCCCCTTCTCCCGTTCCACGCTCCTCTCAAAACCTTTAAACCCGTCTGACTCCTCATCCACATCCTCCTTCTCCCGTTACACGCTCCTCTCACACCCTTTAAATCCCTCTGACTCCTCGTCCACCTCCTCCTGCTCGTCTACGGCTTCTACAAGCTCTACGCTCTCCTCTGTAACACATTACATCAGGTTAATCATGTATAACTTACTTTGACAGTATTTCATTACCTCCCCTCGTCTCCTCGCCATCATCCTACGCTCCAATCACCTCTACACACTCTTCTTCCTCCTCTACCCACTCTTCCTCTTCAGCTCCCATCTCTTGCTCCTCGCCCACGCTCATCGCCTTCCGCTCCTCCTCCGTTTCACTTACTTGCCAATCCACGCTCTCTTCTGTAACACATTACATCAGGTTAATCATGTATAACTTACTTTCACAGTATTTCATTACCTCCCCTCGTCTCCTCGCCATCATCCCCCGCTCCAACCTCCTCCTCTACCCACTCTCCCTCTTCAGCTCCCATCTCTTCTTCCTCGACCACGCTCATGGACCTCCCATCCTCCTTGACAACACTCATCTCCTCCCACTCATCTACAAGCTCCGACACTGCAAAATTCGTTTTTAATTAGTTACGTTTCCTAACTTTATATGGTATACTTACTCCTCCGTCTTCTTAACATATCTTGCAGCTTCTCCCTCTCCCTGATCATTTTACTCCTTAAATTGCGAGTTTCCTTGTGCCGATTGATGACACACTCACTATACCCATTGTCTTTTAGCAATTTACGTGCAACTTGCAACCCCAAACGCCCTTCCTCCATATCCCTACGTGTTTCGTCGCTAGCACCATGTATCAATTGCCAAAATTTTAAAGCCAACGCAACGCGCCTTTCCTCTCAACCTTTCTTTCACCTACAAACAACTTCACCGACGGCATGATTGCAACTGACTGAAGAAATTCGCACGCCCCTTCTCCTAAGTACAGTACTTCTGCGTATTAGCGTGCATTCCAGTACACAGATACAAAACATTCGATTACCAAATTCCTGCTGGACAATATCATAATTTAATTTCACCCTTTTGCAGTGTTGCAACGATGGGTTTTAAAAACATTTATCATGCGGTCAGGGTCGACTATAACACAGAGCCGCACGTTTATCCAGAACTACGCTGTTTTTAAAAGCTGCGTTCTGTTTGCACTTGGAGGACAAAACATTCTGGCACGGCGCTGCAAATATCAGCTTTTAACGAGCGTTGCATTCAAGCATGTCTCACGGAAACTTTTGACTGCACATTTAAATATGTCTTCACAATGATGACAAACGTGCTAAGACCCTGTTCCTGACAATTATAATTAAAGCACGGATTTTATGCAAATGCATGTTCTAAAATATTGATATGCCAACATAATGCTTTCGTATGTATCCGTATCTGATGAAATGCAATTAAATGACACCAATTTCATTTTGCATATATTGCATATTTCGGCATCTTTGAGCATATATTTATGTGAATTGCATATTTGGTCATATTTATGGAATTTAAACTTTAAAAAACTAAAATGTTATTAAAAAATTTTTTTTTTTGCTACCTTCCTCATGGAAAAAAATGTTTACCACTTTTTGTCCAGGTTGTACTTTCCAGGAATTAGGATTATATAGTAATTAGCTATTTATGTTTAGCATGCTGGTGTACTTACGTTTAACAAAACAGTAAGTTCCAGCTTAAAATCAGGTACTTAAGAACTGGGAATCCTTCTAAGAATAGTGAAGGGTTATTTTAAATTGTCATCAAAGAAAAATCGAAATTTTAGTAAAGTACATTCATTCCTTTATTCTTACTTTAGAATAAACCAGTGGCACACAAATCGTTGTGAAGAACTAGTTTTTTTTTGCGCTTTATTTCTGCAGCTTTTAAAGTGAAATCGTAATTATGTATAATTAATTAATTGAGTAATTAATTAATTAGTTTATAGTTTTAATAGTAATAGTTCAATAGGTTAATTTTATTTATAGCTTTGGATTTTCTTATATAATTATTTTAAATATAGAGGAATTTTGATTAAATTTTTGAACGTTTAATTCATAATAATTAAAAAAACCTTGCATATAATAGTGCATATTTTACAAAAAGTACTGCATATTTTAGGTATTTTCAGTGCATATATATGCGCATATTTTAATAGTTTATCGTGCATATATATCCGTGCTTTAATTATAATATTACAAAGGTGGTTTATGACGTAGAATACACAGGCCGTCGCGTCGTTTATTATTTTGTAACTTTAAGACAGAGATTAGACTGAGCGATCAGCGTCGATCGTCCGCGAACGGTCACCGTCGACCAAATTTCCAACAAGTATTCTAATGGGCAAAGTTACATTGATCGGTCGTTCACAAACGGCCTCGATCGCTATGCAACGAACAGTTTGAAATTAGAATTTTGATCGGTCACGAACGTTCAAAAGTAATTCGTAACCCAACTTTTTAAAAGTACCCTTGTTTTTTCTACTATGGTCTGTTTTTTAACTAGGAGGAGCGATTCAAATTTGTCGCGCCAAAATCCACACCTGTGATTGGCTGCGGCCAGGCCGGTTTCACACCGCTAAGTAATTTGTATAAATTTTGACGTTTGACGTGATTTGATAATTATTTTTCTAGGCGCTGACAGTGACATAATTCAGGCAAAATACATTAAATTAGTTTGCATTTCAGCTGTAAATTTTAAACATGATAAAAATTCAAATTTACCGTCAAAACTTCGGAAGTCTTCTTTTCTAGTGACATTTCTAGTGTGAATCTGGCTTTTGTATTCACTCCTCCTAGTTAAAAAACAGACCATAATAACAGTAAAGAACGGTCACCATTTGTTCCTTTTCACTTGAACTGGACATTTTTTAATGAATTTAAAAGAAAAAATGTATTTTCCTAGTCTTCAGTGCAATGACCACAAACAATTTTTTACCGCCACCGACCGCCACCGGTCGCTCAGTCTAATGTTACATTTTTAGAACGTTGCTAACCGATACTGATCGATCGAAGACGTTCGCGGACGACCGACGCTGATCGCTCAGTCTAATCTCTGTCTAATTGTACATTATTGACTTAGCAATATTTGCGTTCGAATTTACAATTTGTATGTAATTTAATACAATATCTATTTCAAAATAATATTGCACCCCACAACTTTTGCAAAGCCCGCCCTGATAACACAGTCTCACTTCAACACTGCTTTATTCTTGGAATTGTTTTTAACGTTCTTTCCTATGACCGTAGTTTGCATGAAGCTGACGGAATGTTTGAAAACCGATCTCAAATTTGTTGATGTTTTATAGATTTGCTTTATATGAGTCGTGCCTATTCGCAATTAGAGTGTTTTCGCTGATTCCTTGTTAATGTAACTGTTATATATCTTTATTAATTGGCGGACCGCACATATCATCAACGACTTTTAGATTTTCTTTCCTTTCCTTTAGCATGACCTATTTCATTTTCCTTGCCATGTGCAGCCTTATTAGTATGCTGGTACTCCATGGTACCAGTTTCAAGCCGATCGCTAGTACCACGCTACTCTTCCTCGTACCACCTCGAATTAGAGAAAGCTGCATGAGCAATTTTACATATTATGTAATTCGTCCCTTGCACCCCTCATTCTTTTGCAGCTTTTCAACGGTTTTGTCTTACACAGCATACTTTTGTTTACCGCTATTTGACTGGTTTTGTTTACCATTGGACTTCTTTTAAGGATCTACGTAATAGCACGTTCACGGCCACTAAAGGGTTGGATCGCTTTCTACAACTCGTGGCATTGTTACTTAACAATATTTTTACTACTTATAACGGTTCGCACGGCAGTTTTTTTGGACGTAAACGACTATATTCCATTCTATGCAACGTTAGCAGGGTAGCTTTCACTTGTACGACTTTATTTTGATTCTCATCGCCTTTCTATTTGAAGCGCTCTGCCTCGCTCGCGACAAATTGCCTTCACAGGGTTGCATTTGTTACACAACCCTTTTTTTATATGTTTTATGTCCTTTTTCACGAACACATGCTGTTTCTGGACCTTGCTGCACTCTTGGCTTTTCGGTACACAAAGACATCCGCTTTCTATTTGACGAGCTCGTCCTAGAATGCGAGGAATTGTATTGAAAGGGTTGTTTTTTTCAAGAAACCTTTTTACATGTTTTGTTTAATTTTTTCACGACCACCTGCTGTTTCTGGGCCTAGCACTGTTCGATTTTCAGTAAACAAGGGCATCCATCCCTTCTATTCGAAATTTCTTAAGACGATTGGTGTCTTTTACGTTTGCTGTCGCGATAGCCGCCTATATACAGCGACACCCTTATGGGAGGCTTCCTTTATGATTCGCGGGGGTAGCTATACGACATTGTTTTCCTATACGCTTCGTATACCCTTTGAGTTATCATTCTGTTATCGTTCTGCAAACAATCAAGTTCTCTCAAACGCTCTCTACACTTTTTATTCTTACGATGGACGCTGCAAATCCAAACGTACGCGTTCCAGCGCCTCCAAGAGGCGGCGGCGGACGACGCACACTGGTCGAAATTAATAATCTAGCTGTGCAAAACTCAAAATGATACAAAGGTGTGATTTCAAAGTGAAATATTGTAAGTCTGCTATTCAGTGATATTTAAAACAATACGTAATATAATGAAGAAGAGTTTATCTATACAGGGTGTGACAAAAGTATAATTATAATCACGAATGAAATAATCGAAAATCTATAAAACGAGAAAAACGGTTTCAAGAAATTTAGTAAATGTGTGTTACATAAATGACGACGAAAATGTTGGAAGATCTCTAGTTTTTCTTATTTCAACTAAAACATATATATTTTTTTAAACTACTAAACTACAACTAGAGACCGTTCGGCTACGGTTGCAGCAACAGGCATTTAACGTCAGGATCAAGAGTTCTAATGTTATATGATCGCGCAGAATTGTTGCGGTGACAAATGGAAGATATAAACGGATCTGAAGAAAACATAAGGGTATTGAATAAATCCGTCATTGTTTGGGTACGACAAAATTTTCTTGTATGGAACTCCCTATATCTTCTAAAGTCTTTATTTCTAGCTTCCAACGCTTCTTCTGAAAACATTCCTATTGGCAAAACAGCAGATTGTATTGTAAGGGAGGCTTTGAATTAATGTTTTGGGTTGGCAGGGTAACATAATATGAAGATATAATATAATGAATCAATCAATAAAACACATTACAATATCTCTCCAAATATCGCTATTTATTTATTTATTTATTTAAATATATTGTAACATCCGTTACATTTGGTGATTCAGCAAACTGGATTTAACGAAGGCTTACTTTCATATTCCAATTCATCCGGATGACAAAGACAAAACTACAATCACGACACCGTTGGGAGCTTATCGATACACGAGGTTGAATTTTGGATTAAAGAATGCACCAAGTTCTTGGTCCAGATTTATCCAGAAAGTGCTACATGGGTTGTATAATATTTTTTTTTACTTAGATGATATATTAATTTTTAGTCAGAATGAGAGTGAACATTTGCAACATGTTGAATCAGTTTTTAAACGTTTAAACGAATTCGGACTCTTACTAAATGTTAGCAAGTGCATTTTTGGGGTAGAAGAATTGGATTATTTAGGGCATAGGGTTTCGGGGGAGGGAATACAACCTCAAATAAATAAAATTGATTGTATAAACAATTTTCCGGTTCCAAAGAATCAAAAACAATTACGGAATTTTATAGGTTTAATTTCATATTATCATAGATTTCTTCCGAATGCTTCAAAACTATTAGCACCTTTAAATAAGTTAGTTATATCAGGTAAAGCTTCACTTAAACCTGTTTTATTGGATGAAGAATCAGTGATAGCGTTTAATAATGCTAAAAAAGCATTAGTTGAAGCTACTTTATTGGTACATCCTTCTAAAAATGCAGAAATTAGTATTGCTTCTGATAGTTCTTGTGATATGGTGGCAGGAGTGTTGCAACAACTTGAGAATGGAATTTGGAAACCTCTAGCATTTTGTAGTAAACAATTAACGAAAACAGAACAAAAATATAGCATTTTCTCGAGAGAACTTTTGGCTATTTATTTTTCGGTGAAGAAATTTAGATATTTTGTAGAATATAGGAGGTTTCATATTTATACAGATCATAAAGCCATTTGCTCAGCGATTAAAAAGTCAGCAGAAAATTATTTACCACGAGAATTTAGACATTTAGAATATATTTCAGCTTTCACAACAGATATACGATATATTAAAGGTTCAGAAAATGTACCAGCTGATTGCTTAACTAGGGTAGCCATGATTAATTTACCAATGATAGATTATGAAGAATTAGCAAAACAACAAATAGACGATTCAGAATTGGCAAAACTTAGAACACAGGCTAATTTTAAATTTGTTCAGATGCGAACAAAATTAAATAAAATACTATGGGTGGATGTTATTACTAATAAACCAAGACCATATGTACCTAAAGAATTTAGATTCAAAGTTTTTCAACATTTTCATTTATTGTCGCATCCTGGTATTCGAGCTACACAAAGGTTAATTTGTGCTAGATTTATTTGGGAAAACATGAGAAAAGATATTAAGATTTGGGTTACAACATGTTCTAATTGTCAAGAAAGTAAAGTTTTTAAACACACTAAAACACCGTTACAACCAATTGAAGAACCAGATGATAGATTTGAAAAAATTCATTTAGATATAGTTACGTTACCTTATATTGACGGCTATAGATACTTATTAACAATAGTGGATAGATTTTCAAGATGGCCAGAAGCAATTCCAATTAAAAATATGGTTGTAGATACTATTATTGAGAATTTTGTTAAAGTCTGGGTTAGTAGATTTGGTGTTCCAAAAATAGTGGTTACAGATAATGGTTCGCAGTTTTTATCAAGTACATGGGATCAATTCATTAAAAATATGGGAATTAAACATATTAAAACAAGTCTGCAACATCCACAAAGTCAAGGTATTGTTGAAAGACTACATCGAACAATTAAACAAGCTATCAGAGCAACTGGGATTGATAATTGGGTACAAGCATTGCCATGGATACTACTCAGTATTAGAAATATTGTTAAGGAAGAGGTGAAAATTGCACCTGCTGAAATGCTATATGGATCACAATTGAATTTACCGGGGGAATTCTTTGAGGATTTTGAAGCCGTTAGTGATGCGTCTGTTTTCATTAATCAATTAAGAACTAAGATGAAAGGGGCAAAATATTTTTTTACAAAACAATTTGTTAATAGAGATACTTTTGTTAATAATGATTTACATTCATGTACATATGTATATGTTAGAAATGATAGTCATACTTTGGGGATTAAACAAACATATTTAGGACCATTTAAAGTTTTAAACAGAACAGATAAGTATATGACTTTGGAAAACTTTGGGAAAACAGGAATTGTTTCATTGGATAGATTGAAACCAGCATATTTTTAATTATTCTATTATTTTATTATTTTATTTATTTTTATATTTTTTAATTATTCCATTATTTTATTTTTTTTTATTTTTTTCTGCCGATTTTTTTTTTTTTTTTTTTAGTACACAATCACACGTTCTGCACTACAAGAGTTCAACAAAAGAAACAAGAAAGATGAAAAAGAATAGTCAAGAAAATTAATTTTATATTCAATTTATATTTTGTTAATTATTTATTGTTTTCTGAAAAGATAGTAAGTTTTTGCAGCTTGGCATGTTCAGCTTAACTGTTCATACAAAGTTTTTTTACTTACTCAAAAATAATAAAGTTTTTCTTTTCTTTTTTTTGGAGGGGGGGTAGTGTAAGGGAGGCTTTGAATTAATGTTTTGGGTTGGCAGGGTAACATAATATGAAGATATAATATAATGAATCAATCAATAAAACACATTACAATATCTCTCCAAATATCGCTATTTATTTATTTATTTATTTAAATATATTGTAACATCCGTTACAGTATTATGTCTGCTCCATGGATAAGTAGTTTATGTACACTTGATGGCATATTGTACCAGGAATAGAGATTCACATACTTTTCTGCAGTCGCTTTTGCATAGCTGCTAAACGCTTCTACATCTACAGCATATCCACAGGAAATTGTTTGTAGGATGACATTGAAACGTTTTATTAATTCTTCGTCAATTCCTGTGATAGAAGATGTATGAGCAAATTGTTCAAAAAAGCGACTGGCAGTGTTTCCGTCATTCGTGGTACCATAGCCAGGTTTTGGAATGTCTACTAATAACCCCATTTTTAGACGAAGTTCATTTTGAATAAGTTTCTTCGTTTCGGAAAATGCTTGTTTATCTTCTTGGGTGCGCATTTGCCATTTTTTTACATCACGGCGATATGCGATGTGAAGAAGACACTCAAAGCATCTTATCCAAGCGTGTAACGTAGAAAGTCCATATTCATATTTGCTTGCATCTGAGGATCTGTTTTGGATATTTAGCAAATTGTTCATATTTTTAGGAGTGACTCCGCAGATTCCACAAACTTGAGTTGATGTATCAGTGATCACTCCATACATTTTTCCATCAATCATTGTTAATTTGAAGCAAGGAACGACAACAATTTTATGTCCAGAAACGAAAACTGTAATGGGTAGTAGCGCCTGTATTTGTTGTTCTACATTTTCAATTTCTCGTTTAGACAATTCCACAGTTTCTTTCTCAAACAATAGCTTAATTGGTCTGCAGAATCTGGTAGAAGAAGATCTTTGGTTGTGCCATATAATAGCATTGGTTTTGTTTGCTCGTAAGTGGAGGGGAACAATGCATACCGCAAATAAACTGGAATCCGTTTTCTGATGACCATCATCTCCAGAGAATTTTTGTTTGTAGTTGGAGTGCCCAGAGCTTCCGTCGCACCCCCACTTGAAAATAAATGTTAAACCGTCTGATAGGTCATCAATTTTTTGCGATAATACATCTTCTTGCACCATTGCCAATATAGTTACGGTGTGGTCAACGAGAGCCTGCACTGTTACTTCTGCTGATGTTTCACTAACTATAATTGTTGATTCCGGTGTAGGATAGCAGTCTTTCTTCGCTTTTAATAATGTCTCATAAGGAGGATAGATATTTGCATTACGCGCCTTGGCCCCAGATTGCATTAAAATATACGAATGCTTGGTAAAATGCCCATCAATGAACAACGCGAGCGCTTCCTCTGGAGTATACTTGGTAGGCTCTAAGTTCGGAGTTCTCCACGATTTTTTAATTTTTGTTGCTCTGTTTGGTGATGTTTCGGTGACCTCGTGCACTATCTTTGCAGCATCTCTTTGTCCAGCCAAATGCAAACTTGTTTGAGCCGCACACGTCAATTCCTCTTTCGAATATTTTTCTACTAAAGGTAAAACTTTTCGTTTTTTCGAAGACGGAGTTAGTTCTTCAAAGGCTTAAACACTTAACTCACAACAGAACTTCGAAAAAAATGCGTTTGATTAGACGTACAAATTAAAACAAATATGTAAACAAACATAGCCGCAACCAACTCATCTTTTGTTTGTGTACTACCGCTTTTCTAAGAAGGCGATAATACTTATATTGCTGTTAGAGTAATCACTGGTTGTCTAGGCTCTGAAAAACATAAAAGTTATTGGAATTTGAGACTATTTTATTTTGGAGTTTTGCACAGCTAGATTGTAATATTCGACCAGTGTGCGACGTCGCGGTCGAGGCCGGGTTCGTAGACGTGGTGGACGTCGCGGAGGCGGCGGTGGCGGTGCGCGAGGTGGACCCCACGGCGGCGGTGGCGACCCTAACGGTGGTGTGATGTATTGAGGTACAATGTTGGTAGTTCTTTTAGTTAGGTTACTTAGGTTAAGCGGAAGGGAGCCCAAAATAAGGCACTTCATGTCATACACCGGGCATGTGAACATGTCCGCGTTCTAGTAGGATGTATTTGTTAGTGGAATAAAATAACATTATTAAATAACGTCTTGCGTTTACTTTTCTCGATATCTAACAAGTGGCGACGAGGATGGGATTATTATAATGTGATAAAGGCGGAATCGAGAAAAGTTTATAAAAGTTCGGGACACGTAACACGTGGTAATTTCGGGTACGATGGCAACTTTCGGGAACGTCGAAGAATTCAATACGAGCAAACCGGCAGCGTGGGAAATATACGTGGAGAGGTTGAAATTCTTTTTTGAAGCCAATGAGATCAAGACCGAGGAAAGAAAACGAGCGGTACTTTTGAGTGTGTGCGGGAATAAAACATTTGAAATCGTTCAATCGTTGTGTGCGCCAGCAAAACCGGTGACTAAGACTTTTACAGAGTTAGTGAAACTGCTGCAAGAACATTTCGCTCCGAAGCAATCGGAGATTGTGCAGCGGTTTTTATTTTATAAACGGGATCAGAGAGCGGGAGAAAGCATGGCAGAGTACGTCGCAGCACTTCGGAAGTACGGGGAGACGTGCAAATTCAGGAACAACCTGGAAGAAATGATGCGGGACCGCATAGTATGTGGTATACGCGATGAAGGCGTACAACGGCGCCTGTTGGCCGAAACTGAATTGACGCTGAAGAAGGTGTTGGATCAGGCCATTGCTGCAGAAGCGACCGATAATTATGTTTCTGAAATTCGCGCCCCCTTACGTTCAGAAGCAGGAACTACTGGGGATGTACAATGGGTTCACACGCATGACGAGAGAGGGAGCCGGGAAGCAACACGCTACCAACCTTCGCAAAACGGCAATTGGAGAAACCAAACATTTGACAAACGACAGAAAAACAACAACAGTGTAAGAAAACAACCTGATGAAAGTGGTGAAAGGCAGTGTTTTAGATGCGGAGACTTGCATTCATCAAACTCTTGCCCTTGCAGAAACGTACAGTGCAGATATTGTTCGAAACTAGGACATATTGAACGGGCATGCCTAAGTAAACGGGCCAAAGAGAGGACAAAAACGTCAAATGTCAGGTATGTAACACATTCAGAACCTTTTGACGAGATACAAAATATTTCAGACACCAATGAAAACTTGCACCATTTATTTGTGGTGAATGGGGTCAGCACAAACAAACCGTATCGAATTAATGTGGAGTTAAACGGCAAGGAATGTATCATGGAGGTGGACAGTGGAGCAAGCCATTCTATTTTATCTTGGAGCACTTTGACGAAGTTGTGGCAAGCGGGCATTCCAAAACTAGAGCAGTGCACTACACAATTACGAGATTACCAGCACCAAACAGTCGACGTTGCAGGCGTTTTTAAGGTCCAGGTAAAATATGGCAATTGTAATGAAATGCTGCCGTTAGTAGTGACTCGTAGTAGCACAGCCGATCTACTTGGCCGCAACTGGTTTGCACACCTGGGAATAGAAGTCACTGGCATTCACAAAACGCAAGAATCAAGTTTTCAAGACTTGTTAAAAGAATTTGAAGAGGTTTTTGCTGAAGGACTGGGCGAGTTTAGGGGTCCTCCGGTCAAGCTAGAAGTTGATCCTACGGTGAAACCCATAATGGTTAAAGCGAGAAAGGTTGCATTTGCATTACGACCTAAAATCGATGCGGCAATAGACAAATTAATAGCGCAAAGGATATTAGAACCTATCAAGCACCCAACCTGGTTAACACCAGTTGTACCGGTCATAAAATCAAACGGGGAAGTTAGACTATGTGGAGACTATTCGTGTACATTGAACAAAGCGATCACAGTGGAACCCTATCCGATGCCAGCGGTTCATGACATTTTGGCAATGTTAGGTGGCTGCAAAGTATTTGCTAGGTTAGACATGGCCCAGGCATACCAGCAGTTAACGGTGGATGAGGATACTGCGAGATTACAGGCGGTCGTTACCCATCGAGGAACTTTTAAAGCAAATCGGTTACAATTCGGCATAAATGCAGCACCGCAACTGTTCCAGAGATTTATTAATTCCAGATTAACTGGCATACCAGGTGTTTTCCCATATTATGATGACATTCTAATTGGTGCTATTTCTGAAGGGGATTTGCAGTGTCGGGTTCGTGCGGTACTACAACGTTTCGCTAGAGATGGTCTTAAACTAAAATTAAATAAGTGCGTGTTTAATACGAGAACCGTGAACTTTTTAGGTTTCAAGATTGATGAAGATGGCGTCCACCCTATGGCTGATAAAGTAAGTGCAATACATAATGCACCGGCTCCAGCAAATAAACAGGAGCTACAATCATTTTTAGGGCTGATTAACTTTTATCACTCGTTTCTGAATGAAAAAGCAACGATTGCCGAACCATTACACAGATTGTTAGACAAAAATGTAAAGTGGGTATGGACTAAACAGCACCAAAATGCTTTTGAACAGTTAAAACAGTTACTATCGGATAAAGCTGTTTTAGTGCATTATGATCTTAATAAGCCGTTAGTGTTGACGTGTGATGCAAGCCCTTACGGAGTGGGCTGTATACTGAGCCACGTGTTAGAGGATGGTAAGGAAGCACCCATTGCATTCCACTCAAAAACCCTTAGCAGTGCAGAACGAAACTATTCGCAACTGGACAAAGAAGCGTTGGCAATAATTACCGGGGTTAAGAAATTCCGGGATTACCTGTATGGAAGGAAATTTGAAATACAAACAGACCACAAGCCACTGTTGGGCTTATTGGGAGAACACAAACCAGTTCCAGACATGGTCTCACCAAGATTACTCCGTTGGAGTTTATTACTGTCAAATTTTGAATATTCGCTACAATACAGAGCCGGTACGAGTATTGCACACGCAGATGCATGCAGTAGGTTGCCACAGCCAAGTGAGAAACAAGAAGAAGAACCAGACATAATTATTGGGGATGTGCTGATGATGGAAATGATGCCAGAACGAGTTTTAGATGCAGAGAAGGTGGCAAAATTAACAATTCGAGACCCCACATTGGCAAGGGTTCAGAACTGGGTCCTCAGAGGGTGGCCCGATAAGGTGGACAAGGAGTACTTACCCTATTATACCAGAAGGTTAGAGCTATCGGCATACCAAAATTGTATTATATGGGGAAACAGGATCATTATCCCACAAGCCGCCCATGCTCAAGCACTGGCAATGTTGCACGAGACCCATATTGGAATGGTACGTATGAAAGCTCTAGCACGCAGTTATCTATGGTGGCCGGGACTGGATGGGGACATCGAACGTATGGTCAGGAGTTGCGAAATATGCCAAGAAAATAATCGTGCACCACCCCGAGCACCAGTACATCCGTGGGAGTGGGCAACAGAAGCCTGGTCACGACTACACATCGATTTTGCAGGACCTTTCCGAGGACAAATATTCTTAATTGTAGTGGATGCACATTCAAAATGGTTAGAGGTGAGACAAGTTGCCACTACCTCCAGTTCAGCCGCAATTAAAGTGCTGCGGGAGTTGTTTGCCACCCATGGGAGACCGCATGTAGTCGTCAGTGACAATGGTACAGCCTTTACAGCCATGGAGTTTCAAGATTTTTTAAAGAAAAATGCAATAAGACAAACTTTAGTGGCCCCATATCATCCGGCATCGAACGGGCAGGCTGAACGAAACGTACAGACAACCAAAGAAGCACTTAAGAAACTAGTGCAGGGGGACTGGCACATTAAGTTAAGCAGATTTTTACTCGCCCAACATACAACACCATCAGCAACAACAGGATACAGTCCAGCAGAACTCCTTATGAAAAAAAGGCTGCGTACCTCTTTAGATCGGCTACATCCAGATTTCGTCAGGAAAATGAAAGAACAACAGGAGAAGAAAACAAATCCAGGTAAGCCACCTAGATTATTTGAAACTAATGAACAGGTTTTCTCCAGGAATTTTGGGGTTGGACCAAAATGGACTCCAGCTACCGTTGTCCAAGCTACAGGACCAGTTTCCTATGAGGCAGTGACACAAAATGGCACACCGATAAGGCGGCATGTAGATCAGCTTATTCGTCGTCAGTCAGCGGTCCCAACGACATCAGTTACCGAAGAAATGTCGTACGAAGAGGCAAGCCCCAACCCTCCAGAGCAACAAGAAACCAGTTCAATAGAGCAAAAAGGTGACGAAGAGAGACGAAGCACCCGAATTCGGACAACGCCTCAATACCTAATGGATTATGATGTAAACTAGGGGGGAGGAGTGTGATGTATTGAGGTACAATGTTGGTAGTTCTTTTAGTTACTTAGGTTAAGCGGAAGGGAGCCCAAAATAAGGCACTTCGTGTCATACACCGGGCATGTGAACATGTCCGCGTTCTAGTAGGATGTATTTGTTAGTGGAATAAAATAACATTATTAAATAACGTCTTGCGTTTACTTTTCTCGATATCTAACAGGTGGCAATGGGAACGGCAACGGTGGCGGAGGAAACGGCGGACCAGACGGCGACGGCAGAGCTCGATGACGCAAAAAAGGATCTATTTTTGCAATCACGCTGCCGCTCCCGGGGGTTGTTGACGTCAACAGCCGCCAAATAACGTTGGCGCGTATTAGACAATTTCGTCTCCCAGCGGTATACGATCCCGCTCTGCCGGACCCACCGCTGGCGGACAACGACGACGGCGCGCCGCCGCCGCCGAACGGGGTTAACCCTAACTTAGAGACTTACGTAATAACTATCGAAAGTTACCACAATTCCGTGGTTGGACTATCGCACCATGTGCACCTCTTTGTGCGGTTTAAAATTCCATTTCATATAGAACGCCTACGCCGCTTCCTAGTGCGAGCCTACCCGAACCTCAGCATCCACCTACAAGGCTGCCGAAGCGAGAAAGAGTGGATCTCCTACATAACAAAAGAGGACAAAACCCCGCTGCATAATACAAACCAAAAATATTTTGGAATGGTGCCGTTAACGCACGCCTGGGCCCAAAGGACCCAGGGGTTTCGGTACACGGACCCCTTCGTGACGCAGCATCTCACTTCCGCCAATTATCTGCGCTCTTATTTGACGGAAGTGCTGCGGGAACGCGAAACTCTTCGAGGCGCGCAATTTGCATTTCCCGCAATCTTCGCCGTCCCCGACGTCGCATGGTGCGTCGCAGCAGGCGAGTGGTGGAACAAATTTATTTCCACCACAGGGTTCAAACGGCCGCATTTGTACCTATTCGGCGCCCCCAATATGGGAAAGTCATCGTTCGTTGAAAGATTCATTTTATCACAGCATCAGATTCGGGAGTGTATGTACGTTCCTGAGGCGGTCACGAAGTTCGCTTGGGGAACTTTAGAGCCGGCCTTCCACCGACTCATTGTTGTAGACGAGGTAAATCTTACACATTATACGGTTGAGACTTTAAACATCCTGTTAGACGGCCGCCCTTTCAGGGCTCTTGTGAAAGGCGAACCCGGCCGGATGCTGGAGTGGCCGCATCCAGTTATCTTCATATCTAATCGCGACCCGCGAATTGGAGTTCCGCCGGTGGGGCTATTAGAACCTTTGTTGGTAGTGGACGCGGACGTTCCGTGGTTCAATGACCCCGAGGTGCCGATACGGCAGTGGTTCCCCGAGGACCCGGCGCTGCCTAACATCAGAAATATTCATCCAGTCGCACCTCCACCGCAGCAACCTGCAGATGTACCGCCGCCCCCTGCTGCCCTAGATCCACCACCTCCAGAACCTGATGCGGACGCTGCTCCAGAGGCTGTTCTGCTAGCTACGCCGCCACCAGCTGAACCTGACCCAGACGATCCTCCTGCCGCTCGATAAAGGGCCGCCACACATAAACTACCTATTTATTCACACCTGTATTATAAACAAGTAAGTTACCTTTTAATTTTCTTACACCTACCTATGTTTAATTGATTGTTTCAATTATTTTTGATTTCCTTTCAGTAACCTGCACGCCGCCACAGCTCCTCGAGGCAGCGCCGCCCGCTGCTGTGCTAACTCCGCCGCCACCAGCCCCTGATGCGGACGATCCTCCTGCCGCTACATAAAGGGCCGCCACACAGACACTACCTATTTATTCACACCTGTATTATAAAAAAGTAAGTTACCTTTTAATTTTCTTACACCTACCTATGTTTAATTGATTGTTTCAATTATTTTTGATTTCCTTTCAGTAACCTGCACGCCGCCACAGCTCCTCGAGGCAGCGCCGCCCGCTGCTGTGCTAACTCCGCCGCCACCAGCCCCTGATGCGGACGATCCTCCTGCCGCTCGATAAAGAGCCGCCACACATAAACTACCTATTTATTCACACCTGTATTATAAAAAAGTAAGTTACCTTTTAATTTTCTTACACCTACCTATGTTTAATTGATTGTTTCAATTATTTTGTTTTCCTTTCAGTAACCTGCACGCCGCCACAGCTCCTCGAGGCAGCGCCGCCCGCTGCTGTGCTAACTCCGCCGCCACCAGCCTCTGATGCGGACGATCCTCCTGCCGCTCGATAAAGGGCCGCCACACATAAACTACCTATTTATTCACACCTGTATTATAAAAAAGTAAGTTACCTTTTAATTTTCTTACACCTACCTATGTTTAATTGATTGTTTCAATTATTTTTGATTTCCTTTCAGTAACCTGCACGCCGCCACAGCTCCTCGAGGCAGCCGCCGCCCGCTGCTGTGCTAACTCCGCCACCACCAGCCCCTGATGCGGACGCTCCTCCTGCCGCTGGCAGTGGTTCCCCGAGGACCCGGCGCTGCCTAACATCAGAAATATTCATCCAGTCGCACCTCCACCGCAGCAACCTGCAGATGTGCCGCCGCCCGCTGCAGCCCTAGATACGCCGCCTTCAGAACCTGATGCGGACGCTGCTACAGAGGCTGTTCTGCTAGCTCCGCCGCCACCAGCTGAACCTGACCCAGACGATCCTCCTGCCGCTCGATAAACGGCCGCCACACAGAAACTACCTATTTATTCACACCTGTATTATAAACAAGTACGTTACCTTTTAATTTTCTTTCACCTACCTATGTTTAATTGATTGTTTCAATTATTTTTGATTTCCTTTCAGTAACCTGCACGCCGCCACAGCTCCTCGAGGCAGCGCCGCCCGCTGCTGTGCTAACTCCGCCGCCACCAGCCCCTGATGCGGACGCTCCTCCTGCCGCTACATAAAGGGCCGCCACACAGACACTACCTATTTATTCACACCTGTATTATAAACAAGTAAGTTACCTTTTAATTTTCTTACACCTACCTATGTTTAATTGATTGTTTCAATTATGTTTGATTTCCTTTCAGTAACCTGCACGCCGCCACAGCTCCTCGAGGCAGCGCCGCCCGCTGCTGTGCTAACTCCGCCGCCACCAGCCCCTGATGCGGACGATCCTCCTGCCGCTCGATAAAGGGCCGCCACACATAAACTACCTATTTATTCACACCTGTATTATAGAAAAGTAAGTTACCTTTTAATTTTCTTACACCTACCTATGTTTAATTGATTGTTTCAATTATTTTTGATTTCCTTTCAGTAACCTGCACGCCGCCACAGCTCCTCGAGGCAGCCGCCGCCCGCTGCTGTGCCAACTCCGCCGCCACCATCCCCGGATGCAGACGCTCCTCCTGCCGTTACATAAAGGGCCGCCACACAGAAACTACCTATTTATTCACACCTGTATTATAAAGAAGTAAGTTACCTTTTAATTTTGTTTCAGTACTGTTTTTTAGTACTGTTTTTTACTGATTATCGCGACCGCGGTTACTTCGCGGCATTTACCTTTTTGAATGCCATTCCACCGGACATTATATGTGACGTGTTACAGTTTTGTAACCCAAATGCAACACCTGCGCGAATGAACGAGCTAAGAAGTACAATTGCCTACCTGCACAGATCTCCCCAGGTGAGATGTCGATATTACGCGTACAGCTTCGCCGAACGTCGGGTTTTGGACTTGAATGGGCATCAGAGGCACTATAACTTGCATCAATAATACAAACCTTGTTTTGTTCTCGGGGGTGCATCTTGTATGTTCTTTATATATGTGTAATGTTACATTTGTACTTTGTCTATTTCCTATTGTAAATATCACATTATTGCATTACTTTATTAAATAAATACATTTTTCAGTTAATCTTATCTTTTATTACTAGTTTATTTTCATTTGCTACTGTCTCGCGCTGGTAGGCCAATCGCAGCGCGACGTCCTCATTTACGGTAGGTTGTAGCTCCTCCCGCAGCTTCTAGTATCTATGCGGCGGCGTGTAGCGCCTACATACAGGGACCGTCGGAACGAACCCGACACACGTCTACCGTGTGTTCTAAACGTACAACCACCTTACGAACTAACCAAAAAAGAAAAGTCCTCATACTTGCGAAAGCAATTGGATCTTCGTATTTACTCGAGGACACCAATTGTTGTCTAAAGGCTTGGAACTTTCCAACAAAAGAAAGTACAAGTGTTACGTCGTTTGTCGGGCGTATTTGCTTTTATTTTTTGTTTTTTTTTTAAATTGTTTTTTATTGCGACTATTTACTGACCCAATCGATAACAAAAATTTTTTTAGGTAGCATTACGAACTGATTACCTACCCCGGAGGCCCTTCGTTATTACTTCGCGCAATTCTCTGTCTTTTAGCGGATATCTCGTGCTCTTCGGCACGGACATCCGCCAAAAGAAGTTCTAATTCCGTACCGCGTTTACGTTTTCCACTGCATGAGCAGGTACCCGGTACCGAATCGCGGGCGGCGGAAGTACCTGCTGCCTCCTCCGCCCCCGACACGGCGTGTCCACCTGACGGGCCGGCAACGTTTCCTAAAAGGGACTCGCTACCGGCCACCGATATACACGGGGTATCCTGCTCATCGCTAATTTTTTCCGAAAGACGAGCTACATAAAACTCGTGATGATGGCATGGCGTACGTGCTGGACAAATTGAGTTACGACTTTAGGATGACGACGAAGGGTATCCGGAGTGTATATGTAAGATATCAAAATTGCGGTGGCTTCGGATTTCAATACAAACCCACCATCTAGAATTTTTCTTTCGATGTCGGGGAACCGCGTGTGAATGATGCTAATGATTCCCTCGACGTGTTCGGGCCTTTCGAACAACTGCCTCTTATCTTGAAACCGAAACGATTTTGCATTCATAGTGCTACCTAACGATTTACCAAAAAATTAAAAGCTTTTAACCTGTCGCAAGGATTAAAACTATCGCTTTTCCACGACTCTACGTACCGCTTTAATACGATACTTACCAATTAGCTGAAACGCTTCTAATAGGTAAAGAAGAATTGGCTGCTTTCTTCGCAAGTGTTTGACGGCTGTAGAAACGTGGGAAAACGACAGTTAAAATCATTTATTTCGTATTACTGAGTCACTAGATTAGTATTTGTTGCTAACACGATTTGCTAACTGCAGTGTACCTACAGCTCAATTGATTACGTAAAGCAGTAGATTCGCCGAACGCAATGGCATTCCTGTTTTACAATACGTAATACACAAATTATATCCCCTCAGCATACTATTGACTTTTACAGATTTCCTGTGGTCCACTTCCGTATTCTGTCGTTTGCCCTGCTGTTACGGTACTTTCCCTTATTTAGTACACGTAAGCAAAAAGTGCTGACGGCTGTCTCAATGGAGATTGGGGTGGGTTATTATTTCGCGATATAAGGGCGCAACGATAACTTACACAGGGAGTGTTAAAAAGCGCGCCACCTATTTTTCTGATGGTCTTAAGACTTTGGAGGCAAAAATAGGAAAAGCCTCGGAGATGTGTAATCGCAGGCTTCGAGATAAACAGTCGGACTGCACCTGTTGGCCTACTAAAGTACCTGTAACAGACAAGCAACTAGGGAGGGTTCGGGAGGAGGTCATGAAATTACTTTTCAATCAAAATGCGTTACTTTTAAACGATTTAACTTTTAATTATTGACTTGCAATAAGAAAAGGGGCGACATAACATATTTACACAGAATCTCCCTCAATAACGAGGAGAGATGACTCAAACATATTTATACAAATCCTAAAAATAAACAAGTATGATAACACACATATGTATCAATAAATTGCGATAAACAATCAATGGGGGAATCGATTCAGCCCAGAGCGCACAAACTCGAGATCATATTTACGGTAAGCTCTAGAATCTCGGGGTTGCCGCCCTGTACAGTAAAGACAAGTATAAGCTAGACTACAATTCGTAATTGTTACAGAAGCAACTCTTCCGAACACAAAAGTAGCGTCTGCTACTTTATTAAAGTAGACGGGATTCTTTACGTTAATTTACGGTGATTCACAAGGGGAATCAAATGTTAAAGGTATAAACATGAATTTCAGTACCTGTTCGGTGATGAGGTCGTCAGACGGTTTATCTCTTTGCACTTTAAGATTGCACAATAGAGGCCTTTCACTTTAAACACATTTTACTGGCGGTACGGGATGGGGTCCTTCACGGTGCTAGAGAGGTGGTCCTTGACGACGGGAACCGATGCGGTGACTGAGGAGTCGGTACGGGAATTTCTTGACGGGTTGGAGAACTTCTCTCCTTGATCGGGGATATTCACTCTATTTGAACGGGATACATTCTCGTGCGATATAACTTATCGACTTCACAACCGGAACAACGATAGGATCTGATAGTTCACTTAAAAACAATCGGTAATTGAAACGTTAGCGGTATCAGACCAATCTTTAACTCAAAACGAGACGAGAGACGGAACAGAACTTTGTCTTCTCAATAAACGGTAATTTTTCCCGAGACGATAAGCGGTATTCGTTCTTCTTTAGATCAGGTCATGACGACAGATTCAGAACGACTTAGGCTTTCCTCCAAGAGCAGCGCATGCGTGACTTTTATTTTAGGGGGACTGACTTTGAAAAGCGGGCAGCCGATTGGCTGACTGGTTTACAAGGGGTGTATACTCGTGGTTTTGAGGCCAGGGGTAACTTAATCCTCTGTTTATCAATAAAGGTACAGACAAAAATCCGGGAACTGAAAGCAAGCATTCTATCACGTTTTAATGTGAAGTGGGAAGGTTAACATTCAGTCATCAGACGAAATGCAAGGGGTAGCCTGTAACATGGACTAAGCCACATTCTTACAGGGTGACGTATTGTACTGGCCCCAAGGGATATAACACTGCTTAACACATCTGTTAGAATTTTATGTTTGTATTTACACTTGATTATGGTTCCCACGCGCGTGCACTCTCATTCATGAAAGCGTTTCCACGATTCCTTTGTATACACGTGTTTACACTCGGCTGACGTAATTTCTTTTATTGGGCATAAGCGATATCGATTTTCTTGACATGAGTGGCTTTCCCAGTACGGCAGTACTGCATGGTGCCACTTTCAGACCCCCCGGTCGTACTATGCTAATTTTCGTAGTACACACCTCGCATGAGAGGGTGCTGCCTTACTTTACATTCATTAGAAGTACTTTGCACCAGGGTACCGCGATTTTTGTTGCTTTGGCATACGCGATCTCACTTTCCTTGACATCTGCGGCCTTCCCAGTATGATACTAGTGCATGTTGCCATTTCCAGAGCAATCGCACATTTTCGTAGTACAAATACGATTCTTGTAGCCCACTTCCGCGTTCTGTAGTCTGACCTATTTAATAAGCATTTAGGAGATTTTAATGTTTGGCACGCGCGTGCACTCTTTACTTCCTGGAACTGTTTTCCTGATTCTTTCGTATACTTGATTCACTCTGTGTTACTTTTAATTCATTTCTGTTCCAACCTCTGACAACGATCAGGCTCCACTTATCAGCTTATCTAACTTGTACTTGGCGATCTAACCAATTGCATTAAGGTATTTTTTTTGCGTGTTTACTTAAATTTATTTTGCAATGATTTACTTTTTTATTTTGCTTATTTACAGCCATGTCGAAACAACCACACAAATTATCTACCAAAAAGAACACACAAGAACCACGCCAGGGGTCGTCCTCACGCCCTAGCACATCCGCCGCGACGCCGCCACCACCAGCAGCGCCTCCCGGGCGACAGTACGCACTGCTTGATGAAGACGACATCCTGTGTCTTGAAGCTATGCCACCAACGCCCAAGCCGACAACCGCTGACCTGCTGACACAACCATCCACCTCGAACGTGACCGCAACAGCGACCACCGCCGGAGCAGCACCCTCAAGGACAACCTATCTTAGCCGTGTCCAGGAAGAGGCGCCGACGTTCAGCAATGACCCCAATGGACAGTGCGTCCTCGAGTTCGTCGACCGGGACAACTGCAACAATCACGCCAGTAAACTCACCACCACGATCGCTGTTAACAAGACTCCTGGAGGAGCAAGATAGGGAAGCCTTCTCCGACACGCTGGGCAGGGTTCTGGTAGCACTGGCCCGGTCGCAGAGAGCTTCATCGCCTAGGGCTTCATCACCGAGGCCCGATACACCACAACCAAACAAACGTGCTCGACGTTAGTAATGTCATTTTTTAATACTTCACTCCTTTTTTTTTTATTATTTTATTACGTTTTTTGTAGCATTTAGCGTATTTGTATAAATGTACTTATTGGACCTTTTTTTATTTAATCCTTCAGATTTTCTATTATTTGTTATGTATTTTTTACTATTTAACATATTTGTATCAATGTACTTATTGGACCTTTTTTTATTTAATCCTTCAGATTTTATATTGTTTGTTATGTAATTTTTACCATTTAACGTATTTGTATCAATATACTTATTGGACCTTTTTTTATTTAATCCTTCAGATTTTATATTCTTTGTTATGTATTTTTTACAATTTAACGTATTTGTATCAATGAACTTATTGGACCTTTTTTTATTTAATCCTTCAGATTTTATATTGTTTGTTATGTATTTTTTACCATTTAACGTATTTGTATCAATGTACTTATTGGACCTTTTTTTATTTAATCCTTCAGATTTTATATTCTTTGTTATGTATTTTTTACCATTTAACGTATTTGTATCAATGTACTGGACCTTTTTTTATTTACTCCTTCAGATTATATATTATTTGTTATTTATTACAAGGTTTTTTAATTAAACAATGTTCTACTATTTTATTACTTTTTTTCCCTTTGAAATACCCAATCTCACTTTCCTGGATATCAGGGACCATTTTAGTATGCTGCTAATGCATGATAACGATTTCAGACCGATCCCTGCTCCTATGGTTATTTTCATAGTACAAACTGGCATTACAAGTTTCTTCATACGCTTATATGCTAAGACGAGTGATTGATAGCAGGCTGTCGAACTATTTTTTTTTTGGCATAACCGATCTGAATTTGCTTAATGGTTTCTTGATGTACGTTATGTGATTAGTACCTGGTAGCAACTACAGTCCATTCGCTAGTTCCCTCTTCATTCCACACGACTATTAAGTATTTTTAAATCGGCGAACAGCACTTTTTTGAGCGAATTTGCGCTTTCTCTTTACTTTGGCATAACCGATCTCACTTTCGTGGACATCAGCGTCCTTATTGGCATACCAGCAGTGCATGGTACCAGTTTTATGCCAATCAGTCGTTTTATGCAAATTTTATTTGATTTTATTTTTTTTTTGTTTTGTTTGGCATACCCGATCTCCGTTTCGTGGACATCAGGGACCTTTTTAGTATCCTGGTAATGCCTGATAACGCTTTCAGACCGATCGGTGGTTCTATGGTTATTTTCATAGTAACAAGTCGCGTTAAAGGATTCTTCATAGGCTTATATGCTAAGACGAGTGATTGATAGCAGACTGTCGAACTTTTTTTTTTTTTTTGCATAACCGATCTGAATTTTCTTGATGGTTTCTTGATCTACGTTATGTGAATAGTACCTGGTAGCACTTACAGTCCATTCGCTACTTCCCTGTTCATTTCACACGACTATTACGTATTTTTCAATCGGCGAACCGCACTCTTTATGAGCGACTTTGCGCTTTTTCTTTAGTTTGGCATAACCGATCTCAATTTCGTGGACATCACCGTCCTTCTTAGCATGCCAGCGGTGCATGGTACCAGTTTTATGCCAATCAATCTTTTTATGCTACTTTTGTATTTTATTTCTTTTTGTTTTGTTTGGCATACCCGATCTCCGTTTCGTGGACATCAGGGACCTTTTTAGTATCCTGGTAATGCATGATAACGATTTCAGACCGATCGGTGGTTCTATGGTTATTTTCATAGTACAAAATGGCATTACAAGTTTCTTCATACGCTTATATGCTAAGACGAGTGATTGATAGCAGGCTGTCGAACTTATTTTTTTTTGGCATAACCGATCTGAATTTGCTTAATGGTTTCTTGATGTACGTTATGTGATTAGTACCTGGTAGCAATTACAGTCAATTCGCTACTTCCCTGTTCATTTCACACGACTATTACGTATTTTATACGTGTATTTTGTCAACAATATAGACGGAGAAATTTTCGCGCGATAGATGTTTAGTTTTGGTGTAATATAGCTGAAAATTAGACATCGTTTCTTTTATACATTTTTGCAGCTGTACATATTTGATCTACTAGCAACGTATTTTATACATGTATTTTTTCAACAATATAGACGGAGAAATGGCCGCGCGATAAATGTATTTTTGGTTTAATATAGCTGAAAATTAGATATCGCTTTTAAACATCTTTTAGACAGGTTTTCTTGCACTATATATTTGATCTAATAGAAAATTAGACATCGTTTATAATCCTCTTTTAGACAGCTTTTTTTCCCGGTATATATTTGATCTACTACCAACGCATTTTATACGTATTAACGACAACATAAACAGAAATATGTTCACGCAATAGATGTTTACTTTGTTAATAAACTTCTTATACACGGGTTTTTTTTGCTGTATGCAAATGAGCCCATAACCCACATATTAAGACGCGTTTAGACTTGAACAGCAACGCACGCGAACGCACGCGCACGGGCTGAGCCTTGACGTATGCTCAAGTGTAAACGTCTGTGCGTTAGCGTGCGTGAGCATGCGTTAGCATGCGCGACCGCTCAACTTACTGACGCATGGTCGCGAACGCGAGCCGATTGCTGTCGGTATTTTGACGGTGCTCAAAGGAAACCTGTGCGTCAGTTCGAACGTCCATTCAGTTAGTTGTAGATGCTCACTCCGTGCGTTGATATTTATTGTACTACTTGTTTTTATTATTACTTATAAATGGAGTGGAGCAGCGCTAATTGCCTCCAATTAATAAAGGAGTACAGAAAGTTCGAAATATTGTGGAATCCCAAATATCCCGAATATTTTTCAAAATATACAAAACTTGATTGTTGGAAAAAAATATATCAAAACCTATTTTTCTTTAATAATATCTCTTCTTTTTTAATTAATGAATACAAAACTATAAATGCTGCACTCTCAGTTTGAACAGAATTCATTTTAGCACTGTTTACTTGCTGATTCTTTTAATATTAAATTCTGACGCACAGCGGGAGCACTTGCGAACTCAAAGCCATGCGCTGTGTGTCGGATTTTAACGCATGGTAAAATATACACTGTGCGTGCACGCTCAGGCCGTGCGCGCACGCTCACACCATGCGCGTGCGTTGCTGTTCAAGTCTAAACGCACCTTTATAACAACAATGAGTGGAATTAGTAAAGAAGATCATTCATATGTATAAGAAAGAGATGCATGCCTTGATGCCCTGAGTGGAAGTAATTAACACTGCATTCACATGCGTATGAAAGAGGTGGCTGCAGCATTAACCTAGCATTAGTAGGCCGAAATTTCGATTTTTGACGTTCAATATAATTTTTTAAATATCAAAAAAGAACAATTGTAACCTACTAAAAGCTAGGCTAATGCTGCAGTCATTTCTTTCTTTACACATGTGAATACGGTGTTCTCTACTTCCATTCATGGCACGCATTCTTTCTTACTTATGTGAATGATCTTTTCTACTACTTCCACTCCATTGCTGTTATACAGTATGATCAAGAAAATTTCTGATCAGGCTTGGCCTTGAAATATAATTAGTTTGTCATTACTTGTTTCGACTAAAACTGGTTTAAGTAAAGACATGCAATTTATATTTCATGGACAAGCCTGATCAGAAATTTTCTTGATCATATGGTATAATTATGAGATGGGCCCATCTGCATACAGCGAAAAAATCTGTGTACAAGAAGTTTATTATCAATTTTGAGTTCTGTTTACCTATATTGTCGATAAAAAATACGCATAAAATGCGTTGCTACTGGATCAAATAGGTATATACAGCAAAAAAATCATGTTTAAAGAAGATTATAAACGATGTATAATTTTGAGCTAAATTTTACTAAATGTAAACATCTGTCTTGTTTATTGTTCTGAATATTTTTTACCTAGTAGAACGTATAAAGCAATGTATTTTATAAGTGTTTTTTGATTATAAATAAAGAAATAATAGAATTAACTTAATATTGTTTTTAATAGCATAAACAAAACAAAGTCTTTTTGAAGTATAGATACACTATTATCAGGTTAATAATATAAAATTTAAAAAATTAATCTAATGTAATTTAATTAAGAAAATTTTTTGTTCCCCGTAGCTTTGACGCTGTGACGCCAACTGCAGCCAATCTTGCACTGCTTTTTTAATCGTAACATCGTTTAAATCCGAAGGCTTCTCCGACGATGAAAAGTGCAAGTACAAAGCTCCTGAAAAACCGTTAAAAAATTATTTAAATTAATTCAATTAGTTATCCTATCTTCTCTTACCGTTTATAACCTCCATTAAAATTGTATCTTTGAATGCTTTTTTATTGTTGTTTCCTGCCCAGTTAAATTTTGTACCTAATTTGTTAGTAAGGACAAATTTCATAATGTTCATTGCCGCTGCTCGAACATTTGGGCCCCCAATAGCTGCTAATCTGTTTTTCTGAAATTGTAATATAATAAAATATATTGTAAAATAAATTAATAGTAATAGTAGAAAAACAGCGGTCGCATTATATTTTTTATTATTACCAAGTAGTTATATTTTTCCTTATCGACTTTTAACACCTGTTCAAAGTCTTTAAGTTGCTTCTTTTTTTGTAGCGGCAGACTCGTAAAGTTATCAGGCCTGTTCAGTTGAGCAATTGTTTTGGCATTGAGCCGCTTACAGATGCTGTCCATTTTTAGAATCAGCTGATCTTGCACAGCTCTCAGTCCTTCCAAGGAGGATATTACCTGCTCTTGAAAAGTTACATTCGATTTGCTTAGGTTTGTTATTGTTGAATGGTTCACAGTATTTCTACTAGACGTAGGAGTATTCTAAGACTGACTCCCCTCTTTCGGTTACAATACTGCAGGAAACATAAAAAATTCGTATTAGTATTAGTCTATATATATTATTAGTATAGAAATATAAAAATATTAAATAAAATATCGATTTTAACTGGAATAACAATATTTATTTGCTTTATACGTATTTCGGCATCAAGGTGCCATTGTCAAAAGCTAATAAGATATTTAATAACAAATGCAACATGATTTATACAGCCACTACTTGATTCCACCACTTTCTCGATGTTTGTCTATCTTAAGGTGGATCCACATCAATAAAAATTTATGCTATGCGTTGTATTTTGAAATTCAACAAAAATATTTTCGGCGCAAATTTAAATGTGGTCACGTATTTTGCAACATAAATATTTATCTTGTGTGTTGTACTGCCGAATCCACGTGTGTGTAGTTCTTGTAACGCAATAGTTTCCAACTCGAGTTTGTGCTGGAACAATCCTAAATTATAAACAGGTGTCGGTAACGCCGTTCTTTTTTACTCTTCACTCTCTTTGTGCGGTGTCGATAATGCGCTATAATATTATGAACAATGCACTTTTCTTTTTTGCCAAAAGAGACATGACGATAAGGCAGCCAAAAATAGGTATTTACTTTTTACGTTGCGACGCAAATCTCTTTGAAGTTGACTGGAAAACCGACAGCACCACGGATAGCGTGCGTTGTTCGTCACGAATTTTTTTGTGTGCATTTGTATGCGGCACACAGTCCACATCGATAAAAATTTCGACGTACACGAGCAAATTTGTGTCAAATACAACGCACAACGCAAATTTTTATTGATGTGGATCCACCTTTAGCACTGCGTGAATCAGCTGGCCCCAGTCAACCCGTCGGAGGTCAGCTGCGTATCAGTGTTTTTAAAAAATATATTCCAAAATATCCAGTAAAGGAGAATCTAAGAGCTCAATTTGCTCATTCATTAAAGGTATGTTGTTTTGTGTGTGTTTATAAATTTCAACAGCTTCCAAAATATTTAATTTATTTTTGTTATCAGAAAAGTGTAAAAATTTAATTGTATTATTTGTCAATGTGTGATTTTGTTCTAATAAATGTTTAGCGTAATTTGATTTATGTGTATGTTTATATTTGTAACAACGGATATGTTCTTTTTGCCTAATACTGAAATTTCTAATTGTTTGACCTATATAGACTGAATTACAATGTGAACAATTTAATTTATAAATACCTGATTTTAGCAAATCATTAGTTTTCTCTTTAGCATTGAAAAGAGTATATAGAATATTTTTATTTGTTTTAAAAGTGACTTTATATTTATTTGTATTATTTATAATTTTAGCAATCTTTTCTGAAATATTACCAAAATATGGAATTGAAACGTATTTTAATGTTTTATTAGAGTCATTAAATTTTAATAATAAAGTAAATAAATATTGTTATTCCAGTTAAAATCGATATTTTATTTAATATTTTTATATTTCTATAATTATGAATTTTAACAAAGTAAAGCTTGAAAATGTCAATAAATATTATTAGTATTTTAATTTTAAATACTAATGATTTCGGATAATTATCTATGTCAGTGAATCTTCTTTGTAAACACGTGTGACGAAGTAGATTTATTTAGGTGATAATAAACGACCAATCAAGCCAATAGCATAGCTAGTAACATTATTATCTTGGTTTTAAATAATCATTACTAATTAATTATTGAAATATACAGGGTGGGCCAATTACTTTCCCCCCTTAAACTAAATTGTAAGATGTGTGACTATCATCGGTTTGTATACTATAAAAAATGCAATAATCTCAGTTGCTGTGATACAAATGTATGTTGGATTGCGTCAATTACTTGTAAGGAGGTACAACTTAGTTGGTCCACCCTGTATATTACCTATCCATTACGACTTTTTCTTGTCCATCATGCTGGTCTTCATTGTCGGATGAAAGTTTACTATATACAACAATTAATAATTAACAGTAATACGAAGACTACTAATTATAACTTTAAACTATGCAATGATGAAAAAATTACCTATTAGAAACCCAGCTGCGAGCGAAGAACGCACACTACCAATTTGGCGACTGAAACATTACGTAAATTGTGTTTTTATTTATATACATATAGATTTCTAATGATTGCAAATTTTCTCAAACCGTTACCTATTTCTTTTGTTTATATTTTCAGCACGGTGAACATAACTGACACTTTCATTGTCTGCAGTTTCCTCCATATCCCCCAAAATTCTCAAACACAGATTATTATCCGTGTCGGACGCCTCTGAATTGCTTGTCAAACTAATTATTTCGTTTAATTTTAATTCGGCGGTAGTGACGTTTTCTGAAAACATTAGGTACACATTTATTAGTATTATTCTAAAAGTATCTGGCAGCGACATACCTGTAGTAAAATGTACTTTTTTAACTGGATATTGTCACGTTGAAAATTTGTGACTAGTCTGGATTTAAACAAGTCCGTAGTTTTAACATAATTATATTTAAACAAAGTTACAAAGTTAGCAAATGTGCACCATCAAGGTGAGCTTACATAAAAACAGCTAGTAGCGCCAAGTGAGCCATGGTTGGTTGAAGGGTTGTTCTTTGTTCTGTAGTTTTCTAAGTTCTGTTTAAAGTTGACACCGGTCAGGCTGGTCTTGATGTAGTTGTACGAAGGCCCAAGGGTCCACCAAGGACCCAACCATTTAGACTTGGTATTAGAGCTGGGTCGAAGAGTCTAGATGCTGGCTGCTTGCTGCACTTTGCCTAATCAGGGAACACTCGCTACCAGTATCAATAACTCCCACTAGTTCAGTTGTATTTATTTTCATGTCTTTGAAGTGTAAGTTAACGTATTGTTGGCAAACGATGTTTACTGACTTATTACTGCTTTCTTTTCGCTTTTTCCGGCATTCGGACTGTATATGACCCTTTGTGTGAATGCGGGGGCGATTGAACTATATATGCTGATCACAACTCCGCAAGTACGTCTTCAAATCGTCTAAGCTATCATAATTATTGGACAATGCCATTTGTCGAATTTCCTTTCGCGAAATGCCATGTACAATTATGTTAATTTGATCTGTTACAGGATGTCCCAATTTAACTTTTGTAGTTTGCTTAACTTTGTGGTATAATACTTTATTAACGTCTTTTCGTTAAATGAATTAAAACTGGCTGCTTCCTGAAAAAGCGTACCAGTCATAGACGAATCTATATCAAAGGTTTCTTTCAATGCGTTTTTTAAAACTGATCATTTTCCAAGGAAGTTATCGGTACTAAGGTACTACTCACGGGCCCGGCCAACGAGCTTTGAGACGACGAACGCGAATGTTGTTATTTCATCCCAACGGGAAAAATACGATTTTTCATCCACAAGTCTAACCCACTTATTAACGTTTCGCTTACCGGGGTCGAAATCCGGAATATTGTTCCAATTAAATAATTCAGCACCTACCTGTGCCCCAGTAAAAGTACTTAGCTGTTTCTGAAGCAGGTCAACCCGTTGCTCCAGTGACAAGGGCGGTGTGTAGGAACGGCCTCCCGGACTCGATCTGCTGTCCGCAATATTCCCTAACTGTAGCATTGACGGCACACTTGCATAGCGGTTCCCGCTTCTTGAGGATGACGGCGTAACAGCTGCATCGACGCTATTTCTTCCATTATCCATTATAAATCCGGCACTTCTGACAATTGTTGGACGTAGGGATTTCAAATACAAACACAGGCACCGATTAACACCTTAAAACTACTTTATTCAACGGTAACATGCAAAAAGGGTTAACATAATATACTTTAAAAGGACATTGTAATTACACAACTGCTTGCAAGCAATGCTACCGAACAACTCAACTTAACTACTCAATCCCACGCCTCTAACATTCCGCGAACACCAGCACCTTGTTTATCAACCACAATATTTTTATTCCTCGGCCCCTGCAAAGTCATAACTCAGAAATACAACACTTCCAACGGCCGGTGACATCACCCTCTGGAATGTGCTGATCCTGACCCCCGTGTCCATTACATCTATAGGCACCTTCACCAATTTGTGTACTACAAGAGCATCATTTCGAAAATTGTCTATCCCGAACCGCTTTTTCAAAAAACCGAAAAAACGGAGCCAAAGTGTTGGCTAATTTTTAAATTCACAGATTTCCAAATTGTTTATTAAAACATACAGTAAGCTACGTGCAGTTAGCTATAACATACATCTACACTGTAAAAATAAAATATCAAACCTATACAAGGTTATAGTAGTATGTATTTTAATCATACTGGAGTTAAAGATGAATGGAATAAATATGAGATCAGTATACAGGGTGTTTCCTAAGTTTGTGTAGAAAATGCAGGTTTCTGGGTTTGTCCTGGGCAAAAATTAAGGCAACTTTTTCCAATATACTTTTATCCGAATATGCTACCCTGAAGAGTTACCGTCTTTTCAAAAATGGAGTAAAAATTTGGTTTTTAATTTTTATTTCAAATTTGGACAAAGATAAAAAAATACAAATCAGTGGACGTGTTTTACTAACAGGAAGGCTCTTTAAGGATATTTTCATAATCCGCCTGCATTGTTAGAAGGGGATGAAACTTACAACCCCTGCTCATATTTTTATTAGAACTTTTTAATGCACCGGAATTATCAATTAAAAAATGCGCATGAGAAACCCCAATTCATTTAGAAATATTTTTGTCATTTATATTTTTCCGAGATGCTAATAGTTTTTGAGTAAAATATCAGAATAAATTGTAATGTTTACCTCAATTTTGTGAGAAACTGTACTGAAGGAGGTCATTTCCAACAGTTTCTTTAAGGGGGTAATGCTGCTAGACTGAAATATTTTGGCGAGAGAGCACAAAAAGTTTGGAGAGACGTACTTATCTAAATACTTTACACTACGTGTCGATACAATTACAACTGACGTAACGAACAGAAGTTCGCAAAACCATTATGGGATAGACATTATATCATTTTAATCTTATTTATGGGTACACAATTCGCTCACTTTTCTACACTGTTCGTCTAAAAGTTATTATGAATTATGCTGATTAGACATTATTTAGGAATGTTATAGGTATGGTTCTTCTTAGCTGCAAATATTTGTTTTGCAGCAGTAATTTAACATTCATTATAATAATTATTGTAACAAATGGCCAGTTTTTAAATAATTATTGATTTCTGTAATTTTGGCATTATGAACACAATATAATGCAATAACAAGGGGGAAAGGCGTGAAGAAATATAATATTGTTACATACCTACAATAAAATTATAGAAATAAACAAGAGCAAAAATATATCCAGTACAATTTATGTGCATTTAATTTACAGCGAAGTGGTAAAAAAGTGACCGCGAAAACGTTCCAGCTGGTGCGACATCATTGGCCCGGTCTACACGATCAACGAATTACACCTGCTGGAGGTGTGGAGGTCAGCATCGCAGATTTAAATGCCCTGCCATCGAAGCATGCGAAAAGCTAAATCTTATCAACCGTGTGTTGTGAATCTTTGATAAAAGCGAGGTATTAAGAAAATATCAACACATTTTTGAAGGTATCGGTTGTCTAAAAGTTAAACCGCATCGCATTGTTGTTGATGCCAATATAAAACCAGTGGTGCATGCTCCAAGGAAAGTACCAATAGCGTTAAAAAATGAGTACAAAAACGAATTAGATAATTTATAAAAATTAGGCATTATTTGTAAAATTGAAGAACCCACACGGTGGGTAAATTCTGTTGTAATTGTCAGAAAACCATCTGGCAAAATAAGAATTTGTTTAGACCCAAGGGACTTAAATCGAGCAATTCAAAGGGAACATTTTCAAATTCCCACTGCTGATGAAATTTTTGGAAAACTTTCAGGGGCCGAGTGGTTTAGCATTTTGGACGCGAGTCAAGGGTTTTATCAAATCAGATTGGACGACGAAAGTTCAAAATTATGCACATTTAATACCCCTTTTGGGAGGTATCGCTATTTAAGGCTACCGATGGGAATGAACTCCGCACCTGAAGTTTTTCATAAAACAATTAAACAAATTCTTGATAATATTGGGGGTGTCCACACATATACAGATTGGTGGCCGTTATTGTGAACAGAGAGACAAATGCTTACGCGCTTTGCTTATATCGACACCTTGATTATGCATTATTTTTAAAATTGTATGTATTAGTTCGAATAAAACCCAAGAAGGCGTCTAGTTTAAAACCATAGCAGCCTCCTTAATTGTTAACTTACAGAACACAATTTTAAAAATAATGCATAATCAAGGTGTCGATACATGCAAAGCGCGTATGCATTTGTCTCTCTATGTTCACATTAACGGACACCAATCTGTATACAAAATGCAACGTGAACAGTATTCAAGGCCCCGGTAGTGTAGCGTCTAGCATGCTAGGCTCCTACTCAGCGGACCGGGTTTCAATTCCCGGTGCCGGCAACTTCTGGCCAAGGTTTTCTGCAGTTTTCCTTGGCTGTAACATGAATATGAGAGTTGTGCTATTCCATCTCTAAGTCGGCTGCAGACGCAAGCGGGCCCGCTTAATAATAATAGCCCCTTCCTCCCACCCCACACAAGCACTGCTTTCGGGGCCTGGCAACAGGACATGGGTAGAGTAGATTATTATTATTATTATTATTCAATTAACAGTTTTTTAAACTTTTTAAAAGTAGTACGAATGGTTCTCATCCTGGAATTGGGAATACTACCGCCAACCCCGCAAACCTCCCGAATTGGCGGAGCATTATGGGTGCAAATGGATGCCCTAGGCAAGGCACGGTATAGGTTGCAAGCGAGGCGAGAAAGAGCAAGGCGACGGAGATTACGGGCTATTCAAAATTAATTGTAAAAGTAAGTTAAGTTAAAGTTATTCTTAAATTATGCTTAATGGTGCATAAACACTGTGTACGTAGCTAATATCTGTTGGATTAATTTCAGATGTATCCAGAATTGTTCAACGAAATTATATGCAAAATTGTTAGTTTATCTTTTATTTTGTAATTATACAATAAAGTATTAAAAAAAAGTTTATTTCAATGTTTTAATTATTACAAGGTCATTTGGGGTGAGGTTTTTGACGCACCCTGTATTCTGTATATGTACAGATTGGTGTCCGTTAATGTGAACATAGAGAGACAAAAGGCTTGTTCGTTTGTCTGCACTAAACTGCATGGTACAGGAAACAAACAACATGGTATCTCTTTTTAATGCACCAACACCGTATGTAGCCATCTTTTTCTGTTTCCTGTTCGGAGCAGTTTAGTGCGACAAACGACAAACCTAAATGCATACGCGCTTTGCATGTATCGACACCTTGATTATGCATTATTTTTAAAATTGTGTTCTGGAAGTTAACAATCAAGGAGGCTGCTATGGTTTTAAACTAGACGCCTTCTTGGGTTTTATTCGAACTAATACATACAATTTTAAAATAATGCATAATCAAGGTGTCGATATAAGCAAAGCGCGTAAGCATTTGTCTCTCTATGTTCACAATAACGGCCACCAATCTGTATAGATGATATCTTGGTGTTTGGAGTCACTAAGTATGAACATGATAAGCGTCTTGAACAAGTACTCGAGCGTATAACAAAATATAATTTGAAGTTAAATAAAGACAAATGTAAATTTTGCGTTCAAGAAATATCATATATGGGTCATAAATTAACGCGAAATGGCGTTATTGTAGATGAAAACAAAGTCAAAGCAATCATGAATATGCCAGTTCCAAACGACAAAAAAGCAGTTGAAAGATTTTTAGGTATGGCTAATTATGTCAGTCGTTATATTAAAAATTTTTCAGAAATCAGTACCCCTTTACGAGAATTATGTCATAAAAATGTGGTGTGGCATTGGTATGACATACACGATAAAGCTTTTAATACATTAAAAAAGGCCCTTACGCCCGGTTGCACCAAAGTATTTGACACGAGTTTAGCTAAACCAGGATCAATTGGCATGGATACAATTGTTCGAACAATCGTATCCATGCCAATTGATCCTGGTTTAGCTAAACTCGTGTCAAATACTTTGGTGCAACCGGGCCTTAGTAATGCACCGATTTTGCGCTATTATGACGTTTACCAGTGGTAATTTCAACGGATAGTTCACAAACTGGTGTAGGATCTTGCCTATTACAAGAAAATCTACCAGTAGCGTATGCATCTAAAGCTCTTACACCAGCACATAAAAATTATGCTCAAATTGAAAAGGAGCTATATGTTATACGTAGTGTTCGCTTGTGAAAAGTTTTATCAGTACATTTACGGTAAAAAAGTTGTAGTTCAAACTGATCATAAACCACTCGTTGGTATTTTCAACAAACCCCTTAATTCAACCACGGCTAGAATTCAAAGAATGCTTATTAAGTTACAACCATTTGATCTAATTGTTACGTATAAACCCGGTAAAGAACAGTTTATAGCCGATACTTTAAGTAGAGCATATTTAATTGATGAAAAAAATCACGAAATTGATATTATTTTAAAAGCTCAAGAAGAAATGGTAATGCAATCGTTACCTATGTCTGATAATCAGCTAAAGAAATTTCAAAATGAAACTAAAGCTGACATAGTTTTAAAAATTTTAGGTGGTTATATGAAAAATGGGTGGCCGGATTACTCAAAAGTAGATCAAAGTGTAAAAATATATCATAAATATAGGAATGATATAAGTGAAATAAATGGATTATTTTTTAAAGAAGATAAATTAATTGTTCCAAAAAATCTTCGCAAAGAAATGTTAAACCGAGTTCATTATCCTCATTTAGGCCAAGAAAAATGTAAATCTCGTGCGAGAGAATATATATTTTGGCCGGGAATGTCCAATGACATGAAAATTTGATAGCATCCTGCGAAACCTGTAATTTTTATCAAAGTTCGAAACAAAAAGAACCCGTGATACCTCATGCAGTACCGGATAGACCGTGGCAAAAAGTAGGGATCGATATATTTCAGTTAAAAAATAAATATTATTTATTAGTCATTGATTACTTATCAAAATTTGTTGAGCTCTCTATATTACAAAGTACCACAAGTTTATCTGTCATAAACCATTTGAAGTCGATGTTTGCAAAAAATGGTATTCCTGAAATAGTTGTAACCGATAACGGACCTCAATTTTCAAGTGAATACTTCAAAAAAATTTCTGAATCATGGGACTTTAAAATTGTAAATTCAACCCCTACATATCCACAATCAAATGGAATGGTGGAAAGAGCCATTAAAACAGTAAAAATGATACTAAAGAAGGCTATTCTTGATAATAAAGATCCATATTTAGTATTACTTGAATACAGAAATACCCCTATAGGAGATGGTTTAGGTTCACCAGCCCAAATATTAATGGGTAGACGTCTGAGAGGTATTTTACCAACCACCGACGAAAAGCTAACTCCAAAAACAATAAATTTAGATAATGTTAAGAACATTCTAGGCGCTAAGCAAAACAAACAAAAATTGTACTATGATTTGCGTTCAAAACCATTAAAAAGTTTAAACGCAGGTCAAAACGTTGGAGTACAGAGAGGAAAAGAATGGCATAAGGTTGTGATTATTAGAAGGAATGCAAATCCTAGGTCATATAAAATACAATTAGAAAAGGGAAATGTTATTGATAGGAATCGAAAATTTATTTCTTTAGAACCCTTAGGCCATCCTCTTTCTGCAAATAATAATAAAACTTTAGTTAGTGATACAGATGTAATTTATGTGAGTGATGATGAGTTAGATTTAGATAATAGTTTATTTAAGCAAAATGAACCCTGTACATATACGAACATTGTTACTCAATTTGGTAGATTAGTTAAACCTCCAGAATTATTTAAGTACAATTAAAGATTTGGTTTTGGTAACGCGACAATTGTGGGAAATGCAAATTGCGCCCCTCGAAGAGCTTCGCGCTCGCGCAGCACTTCCGTCAAATAAGAGCGCAGGTAATTGGCGGAACTGAGATGCTGCGTCACGAAGGGATCCGTGTACCGAAACCCCTGGGTCCTTTGGGCCCAGGCGTGCGTTAACGGCACCATTCCAAAATATTTCTGGTTGGTATTATGCAGCGGTGTCTTGTCTTCTTTTGTGATGTATGAGATCCACTCCTTCTCGCTTCGGCAACCTTGTAGGTGGATGCTCAGGTTCGGGTGGGCTCGCACCAGGAAGCGGCGTAGGCGCTCTACATGAAATGCAATTCTAAACCGCACAAAGAGGTGCACATGGTGCGATAGTCCAACTACGGAATTGTGGTAACTTTCGATAGTCACTACGTAAGTCTCCAGAGTGGGGTTGACTCCGTTAGAGATAGTAGATAGAGACAGGTAGAGAAGAGAGGCTGAGTGATGGCGTTGAGGAGGGTGAGCAGACGACAGGAGGTAATTAAATAGTATGAAAGCAAGTTATAAAAAATTAAGTTAACATAAATGTTTACAGACAAGTCCATGAGTGATGTGTGGGCAAAGGAAAACGAAGAAATGGCGGTGGAAGAGGAGAAAGAGGACGAGCAGGGGGCCGCGGTGGTCATCCCGAAGCAGAGGCGGAAGAGGCGGACGGCCGCTGAAATGCTTCGTGATGAAAACCGAGGTCGCCTGCCTGCGGGGAAGAGGACGAGAAGATGTAAGTAGTAAGAAAGCATGTTACACATAAAACTAATATGAAACGTTTATATTGCAGCGCCTCAAAGACTGAGCTACTGAGGGGCGGGAGGACTTCATCGGGGTGGGGGGAAGGGAGGTTGGGATAACGGGTTGGGAGGCTTTTACCGGGTTGGGATTATTTATGGGATGTTATGGAGAAGGAGGAGAACTATAAATGTTATTTCAAAGTTAAAATCGATATGTTATTTGATAGTTATATTTCTATAACGACAAATGTTACTTCGAAGGTAAAATCGATATTGTATTTGATATTTATATCTGTATGTACATAATATGTTGTTTTGTATTAATAAAATGTGTCAATTTGGTATTGTGTATTGTATGTAATGACGTGTAAACAGGTGATGAGTCTGATAATAACAGTATTGAGAAACTAGTAAGTAGCGTAAGTATGTAAACAATGCGAAAAGGCATATTAAAAGTGTCGACTGTAAGTACATAGAAGCTCTAGAGCAAACGAATAGACTATAGCACAGCATAAGACGAATAGACTATAGGCGGAACCGAACGTATTGCAGGGAGTGATTGTAGAGATGGTAACAGGCAGCGCCATCGAACGCGTGGGTATTGAAGCAAATACATACAGCAGAGTTGCAAACACTCGAATAAAATGGATATGCGGGGTGCGGGGGTTGGGCGGCGGTAAAAACTTCTCTCAATAAACCGGGATAAGAAAATGACTTTTAAAACGACTCCAGAAGGACCGTAGCTACAGAACTTAGATGAAATGACAAGGTAGGTATATGCGAATAAAGAAAATGAACACGATGCCGTCAACGGAAATCCTAAATACAAAACTGAAAACACTTAAAATACCGAAAAAACGGATAATTTTAACTTAAAATACACAAATCTCTTAAACCGCGTCCAGTCAAATTAGAAAAAATGAAAACATTAATCGGTAGAAAACTGAATTTTGGTATACATGCTTATTACGGCTTCCCATTGAACATACTAAAAGTCCCCGTCAAAATCTGTTGCCCTCGAGCCGCCATCTTGCAAAAAAGGTACACTTCTTTAGTTTTTTGCCTGTGTCTCGGCAACTATAACTGATACAAAAAAAAAGTTCAGACAAAAAATATAGCTTATTAAATAGCCTATAAAAAAGCATATCAACATTTTTATTTATCTCCAATACTTTAGCTGTAATCCGACATTGAATAGCAAAATTATTTACATTTTTGCACCCGATTTGCCGTTTTTGTTTCTGTACAATGTAAAACCGGTAAAATATATTTTTGGAAATTTATTCCCTGAAACTACATACTACTTTGGCTGTGCGGAAAGTTCTTCGAAATTGCAGACATCCCTGGCTGGAGGGGGTTTATGGAGGTTTTAACTGCCAGACAAAAATTTGATAGAACTAAAGTACTTTGTTTGCCTTTCGTTAATTCACTTACGACACAATTTACACCGCGCCTTCTGCAAGGCTGTTGAAGAAACTCGGAAATTAGGTTTGAAGACTACTTTTGTAACGTTTGATCAACCTCTATACGTGACGGCACGAGATATAGTATCTGGAATGAATCGAGATTCAGATTTGTCCAATATCGTCGTAAGACTCGGAGGCTTCCATCTTCTCATGTCGTTCCTTGGTTGCATCGGGTTTATCATGGCGGGAAGTGGCTTGAAGGAGTTGTCGAGTGTTATTTATGCTCCTTTGTCAGTTGAGAAAATGTTAACGGGTCATGCTTATGCACGAGCTATTAGAGGACATCTTTTAACTCACTTGGCTCTTGCAAAAACGGTTTTCAAACATATTGATTTTGACATCGTAGAACATGAGTCCGTCGAGAATATATTACATGAATTCATTCACGATCCACCGACTGTGGAAACCGTTTGTGAAAATACTGTGCTTCAAAAGATCTGCGACAAAATAAAGACCCAGTTACAGGAGGTGGAAAAAAATGGTCCGACAGCGAAATTGTGGATGCAATACTTCTACATGGTTACGTTGGTGAAAAAATTCATACAAGCAGAAAGAGAAAGTAACTGGAGCGGTCACCTGAAAACAGTACAAAAAATGCTTCCGCAGGAAAGAAATATTCACTTCACGAAACCAGGCAAGGGAAAAACTGAACGAAAAATTTACTCTTCGCGTCTGTTGCAATCACATGAAGGGATTCAGGATTATATTTTGTTTGCACATGCCTTCACTGGTTGTGACACCACATCATGCCTTTTCCAAAAAGGTAAAACAAAATGTTTAAAATTGTTGGAGCACCGAAATGATTTGCAAGATATTGTCACGATATAATTTAGTGACATGGTCTGGATAGAAACACATCAACCTTTTAATAGTTATATTTAAGCACAAGTTACATTATTGACTTAATATTAAATAATACACCACATAGGTGGACTTACATGAATAGCATAGCTATTAGTAGATAGAGCGTAGCTGAGGGCGAAACCATGTTGATGAAACTGTAGTCTTCTTGGTCTTGGTATGGATTGAAACTACCAAGTCTGACGACTCACAGCTAGGAGCTGTTTGTCTTGGTATGGACGAACTTGATCTTGATATCGTTGTCGAACTCTGACTAACCAGTTGTTTTCCTTGTGGCATATTAATCCTTTTATACTATTAGCTCCCCTCTATCTATTACATTCCATTTACAATGTCCTTAAGTCTATATTTAGTGATTGCATACTGACAGGATGTTACTTATTGTTTTACATGATGAAATATGGATTGAACACCTGCACTAACTTGGAATAACAAATGAATCACCATCAAGCCATTTCAACATGATGCAATTATCTTACATTGTAGTTAACATTTTATTAGCATTAAAGATACTTAATTAATACTCAATCAATACTTAATCAACATCTAATCAATCTCTAATCAATACCCAATAAATATCTAATCGATCTGCTTGTGACATTTCCCTCCCCTTACAAATAATTGTCGCGTATGGGGGCTCCTTACTCACAAAGTCATAAGGAGATCCATGAACACCCTAAAATACATAACAGTTACTAAACACAAAACATAAACCCAATGTGTGTGTGAATAAAGCGTACAAGCAATGGTTAACAATTATACAAAGTTACATTTTATGTTACATAGATAAAGGTTTAAAGTATACATAAAAACCTATCGTGATAAAATCCATTATAAAAGCTAGTTATAAACACTCTCTATTTAAGTAGTTAAGTACTACCTATAATTCTACATGCGGTAAAAAGTGGTTGTGAACATAACTTAAGTGAATAGAGTTAAGTATATTTGTGTGTTCCTTTGTGTCTTAAGGTATAAGAATCATAAGTTCTACAGAGATGGCGCAACATAGGTAATTACAAATTACAAATTTTTTTCAAAAGGTAGGTGAACATAAAAATACTTAATTAAAGGTAAATTACATCTATTACATGATCGTAAACTATTTAAAATATGCAAATTAAACTGTATAATCACATTAACAATTTCAAAAATACGTTTTGTGGTCTAAAATTTCAGTTTTCTTATTATTTTCGAAAATACTATTGTATCAAGACCTGCGATGTTTCGCGCGGGGGTGAAACATCTCATCTTTGCTGAGTTAGCAAAACTGTCCTATATAATCATTTGTTGTCCTGGGGGAACTTCATTCACGATTCTAATTACATAGAGTTGAAAAAGTATTTTAAAAACAATCATGAATTTTGATGAGACACAAGTTGTCACGCATACATCATCACCAATAGATGCGTGTCTGCTACCCGCAGTTCGTAAGTTCCAAAATTATTATTACAAACGTATTGAGACTTTGGATTACCCCAATGATTATACCCAGTGGTGAACCGAAAATAATTTGGTTGTTTTTTCTTTTATTCCAGAAATACTTGAAGGATGGCGCCTGCAAGGAGTGGACGTTAACAGCGGATACCCATTGACCATCGTCACTTCATGGGTCACAAGCCTGATTGGTCCGGGCCGGATTTATGTCGTGTGCCCCGGCAACAGGTTCTATGGCATATGGCATAAATGTGCCAAACGACTTCGTTGCGATAAGGGTGCACAGCATAGCACCTGGGATAAACCGCCTGAGTTTCCAGTACCTGGATGAAGAGGACCCATTGATACTCAACGAACGTCCTTTTGGACCTGCACCCTCACCAGAGCAGATGGTGCCCAATATCACACCACCAATGTTCATACATGACGCTATAGGACAATCGCAAAGGAACGAAACAGCGCCCGCGGTATAAAGGCCGTAAAATAAATACATTTTTTACGTCCTTTTTTTTTTCTTTGTAATATTTTTATAATTAGTAGTAGAACTAAAAAAAATATCTTATCATATAATAAATGATTATTAAATTACCCCACAGTATTTTCTTTTGTGTTGGTTTTTTACATTTTCAGAAATAAGGATATTTGAGTAAGGGTTGCAAATGAATGCTTTTGCTACCTCCTGTATATGATAATCTGCTTGGATTCACTTTACATGCGCAGTCAAAGTTACTCAGTAACTGACTGACATCTACTTTGAAGTTGTTTGAAGTTTTTGTGTGTGTGCAATTATTATAAGCTTTAAAATTTACAGTAAGTATAAAATAAACTTGTATAATTTACAACTTTCATTGTTAGAAGTTCGTAAAGTAACTATTGTACTATCTTTAACTATTGTAGCAATTACTTTTGCTAGAGTATAAATTGAGACAATAAAAAACGTAAATCTTCTAAGTATTGAAAATTGCTTACATTGCAAAAAACACACCCTAAGAACAAAGAATACAGCAATAATATAAATGATTTTTAAAATAATTTCTACGTAAATTGTTGCTGATTATTTTCTAATTCTAAATAATTATATGTTAGTAATTGTACATAAGCAAGCGGTGCTATATTGTGGATACAAATAGAATCAAAATTATTAGTAAATATTTTAATATTAATATAATAAATATGGGGCTCAATTAATAATCATATCTAGTAATAGAAAACTCCTTGTTTCATAGCTTTATTAAATCTTGTTACAATGAACTGTGTTCACGTTTTGGCGTTTTGAATACGTTTTCCCCTTTCAATATCAATCATATCAAAATCTCTTGCAAGTTCTTCTAAATGCATGCGTTCTCTTCTTGTTTGTTTGGCTTTTACATATTTTAATACAAGTCTAAATATAATGTAAGGGACTGTTAGAATAATCAAACTTAAAAGAAAATATTGAATGTTTGAGAAATTTCTTGAGTGTGCTGGTTTGTTATTAACAATTTTTGTAGCTAACTCGTTTATTTCATCAAACTTATCACTTAACAAGCCTAGATCATCCAAATTTTTAGCTATAGAACGATAATTTGAGCTTAGATTCATGTGTGGTATTACGTTTTGAAAATTTTTAAAAACAGAATGGTTCAGGTCCAAATTAATTGGTGGAACATATTCCAACGTGAGTTCTTTGCTTAATATTTCACTATGCGTTAATAAAATTACATTTTTGTATGACCTGAGCATCGTGAGGATAATATAATCTCACCGACTCCTTTTAACATTATGTCCTTAGAAATAAAATCATCACAAACTATTGTTAAAATTTCATAATCAGGTATTACGAATATCCAGCCATTTATTACTGACATTTGTGACCAAATTGATTGTGATAACTGAGTGATACGTTGGTCACAGGTGTTTGGTATTTGTTTTGATCCTTTAAATAACAAAATTTCACAAATCTCACTTTGAGAAGATAGTAATAATGGTTGTGTTTGTTTACAAAGATATTTCTGTGTTCCAAATTTTTTACAATCTTTAAAATCTTCGCTTGATAATGTAAAAAATTGATGTCTTTCAAGGGTCATTGCCACATATTTTGAAGAAGGTTGTATAAAAGTGTATTTGTTGTTACTTAGGTGAACTGGTAATGCAGATAATTTAAATAATTCATACTGAACTCTATTGGACAAAGGAATTTTTATGGTATAAACTAAGTTAGAATTTTGAAAATAAACTGTTAATTGAATTAACTTTTGTAAAATATATGCGTTACCCGAAATAGGAGCAACAGGGAATTCCAAATTTTTTGGTATTAAATGTGACAGTTCTTGAAGTTCATTTATAAATTTCTGAGGAGGCAAAATTGCTGTCCTGTCTTTTCGTAATGTAAGCCAGGATTAAATTGAAATTGTCTAATTTTATATCCATCTTCAGGTACAAAAGCCTGGTTAGAAGGAGTAATTCTGTAATTAAAAAGACAACTATTAGTCTTTTTGTCTAAGCTTGACAGTTCTAAGTCGACTTTCCCCTTATTATTTTAATTACTAATTATTGATTATTGGAATTAATTTTTTGAATAGATGTTTCAGAAAGAAATTCTATTATAATTATACAAGGATTTTGGATACCCTAAATTCCTGAACTTTGAGAAAGGATTCAGTCTTAAAAGGTTCCATAAAGTGAGATTAATATTTCAAACAAGAAATTCGCAATTTACATCTGCAAGTGAGTTTATTAATAACTAAGTTATCAATGTTAACATAAAAATCCGTACAGGCAGTCTATTGTAGTCTACATTTAGCGGCGTTTGTCTAGCTATTCACTATTAAACATATTTTCTTATGCAGATTTACAGTTAATGACCTGTATTCTGTCTATATTGCATTTATAGAACTTATGTTGTATTTAGATTTTGTATTATTCGAGTTTATTTGTTATCTTTATAACATTACTTTAATTTCTTTTCAATTCAAGGCATGCAATTTCATTAAAATAGGTTTTTTATGCCTCTCAATTAATTACTTTTGCAATAAACTTGAATTAAAAAGTGATCAGCTTTTATCTAACGCCTGAACATTTCTATCCTGTAGAAAGTTCCAGTTTCTCTTTCCCCTTTTAAAATACGCGCGCTTTACAACAAAAAGGTCGTTAGATTTCCCCTTGTCTGATTTTCAAAATTAATTCTTAATTTTCTTTTGGCGCCTTAGAAAACTTTCCAATACTGGAGAACAGTAACTTTAATAAAAAGAACAAGAGATTAGATGTCTCAAAACAATTAAAATACACTCCCGGAGCAAACTAATAATATAGGGGAATCAACTAAGTCCTTTGGACAAATAAATTGGAGCATATTTACCTACGTAGGATTTCGGACATCTCTTTGTCAGAAACTTGATTATGCCTCTATAATCAATATGATAGTACACAAATACAGAGAAAAATCTCTTTTATCTAACCGAAGTAAATCAGGATGTAACGTTCCCCCTTGAACGTACAGTATTTATTTGATGCACTAGGGTAGCTCTTGAGATATCCAGGGTTCTTACACAAAGAAAGGGGGGAATTAAATAAAGAGCTGGAGATCAACCTTATTAACAATTTATTCAGGATGGTAATACTATGTTATTTACAATTTATGTACAATGAAATAATAATGCATGAATAATTCAAATCAAGACAAAATATAAATAAAATATGAATAAGTTAGTATTTTGGCGGATTAAACGGGGCGTTTAAAGAAATTACTATTGAAGCTGTTTAAATCGGACTTTCCCTAAGACGGACTTGCGTACCGCTAACTGCCTTGACAAAATGTACACAAATGCAGTTAATGGCGTCGGCTTGCAAACTCGTTGCAGAAATTTACAGGGTCCGGGAGGATCAGTGAACAGTGATGTGTTTATAACTTGAAAGTGATTTCAAATAAGAGTGGTAAGTGTTTTCAACTATTGATTTAAACGGAACAGAGTTCCAGGAGTGAGCAAAGAATACCTGTATGCAATTAATCTAAACACGGAGGGTTTCTTACAGATTGCAGATTGCAAACCAAAATTCAATTGATTGTCTAATTAATCAAGTTCATGGAACTAGTCAGATTGCAACAGTAGGTCATGTATTTCACGTGATCAAATTACTGTGCCGCCCAAAAAGAACACAAGCCTGAATATTTACGGGGATAATTAGGTGCACCGTTTATCACAAATGCAGCACTAATTAATGAACAGAGTAGTTTAGAGTGCACGTTGTAATCGTGATGATCGTACACACGCACTTCTAAATACTCTCGGCGATTCAAGGGGGTTATTACTAAATAAAATAAAATAACTAATAAACTAAATAAAAATTAAATTGAATCAGGTATTTCGTTGTCCACTACGGAACACTCGGTTGCTTTAAGAGCAAATACAAAATAAATTTAGAAAACGGAATTATTCAAAATGAATTTGTAAACGGTTCGGACTCTCAAATTATCGGAAAGTTTCCTGGGAATCTTTCAAATAATTCTCCTGGAGAATCGGCTTCGCGCCGGTTTTATGGGGCGCGGGCCTCTCCCCCACTCGGAGTGAATGCGCGGACTTGCAACTTTGATCAGGGAGGGAGCGTCGGGGAAAATCGGAGCTGAACGAGGACGACTGACCTCAGCAAAGACAGAAGTCACTTATCTGGTTCTTTAATCTTTGCTACTGGTCAGACGCCTCGTTACAAGGAATGGCCCTTCAATTGTAAAATATGTGAAAAGATTCATTTAAATGAGAATTAAATTCCTAACCTTTGTTAAAGCTGATCATTATTATGCTTTGCATAATATATTTATTCATTCATATTAAATTGTCTTATTACCACCAGAGAAACTTCAAGAAGAATGGTAATCATGGTATGAGGCTATTACTACTACTTTTTTTTTCTAAAATTATTTTATGTATTACCTAGTTAATACATGTATGCCTTTTATTGTATTTTTTAGCTATTCGGCAATTAAAGTCTCAACTTCATCCGAGGGTCCAACCGGATTGAAATTGTCTGTGTTATTACTGTTAAAGGAAGTAGTTGAATTTTCCGAAGAAGATTCATTTTCTGCCGAAACATCCCATGGATCAACATAGGGTAGCATCCGAGAAATGTGCACGACCTCACATTTAGCATTAGGTGCGGTACCTTTTTTAATTAGATAATCTACTTCAGATTTCCTTTCTATAATTTCATATGGACCGAACCACCTCAATAAGAGTTTTTCGGTCTTTCCTATTTTCCGAATAGGTGTAAAGACTTTTACTTTTTGTCCAACTTCAAAAGTTAGTAATTTATGTTTTTCGTCATAACGATTTTTATCTTTAATTTGTTGACTTCTGATATTTTGAACAGCTAGATTTCTTGCAAACAATGCTCGATCACGTGCTTGTATAACATCGAGAGTTTCGACCGGTATGTTTAACTGAACATCTGTTGGTAATCTTGGTTGCCTACCATATACTAACATAAATGGTGATAATTTAGTTGTTTCTTGACGAGATACATTATAAGCCCATGTGACATGAACTAAATGTCTATCCCAGTCAGTTTGTTTAGTATTTGTATACACGCTGAGCATGTCTACGATTATGTGATTAGTACGTTCAACTAATCCATTACAAGCGGGGTGATATGAAGTAGTCATCCGTGAATTAGTACACATTAGTCTTAGTAATTCTGTAACTAGTTGTGATTGGAAAACTTTTCCGCGGTCTGAAATTAAATACTTTGGACTTCCGTGCCTACATATTATTTGCTCTAATATGAACTGTGCTACTCCCTCACTTTTACCACTTGCTAATGCCCGTGTTTCGCAGTAACGCGTAGCATAGTCTGTAGCGACAACTATTGTTGTTTTACCACGTTGACTTCTATGAATGGGGCCTACTAAATCTATTCCTACTTTTTCAAATGGCACACCTATAGTGATTGGTTGTAGTTGACCAGGGGGTTTTTGCGTACTCCCTTTTCGTGCTTGACAAGATTGACATCCTGAAACATATTTCTTTACGTCTTTTAACAATCCATCCCAATAGTAATTAATTTTAATTTTGTGATATGTCTTTGTAATGCCCAAATGTCTTGCTATTGGAGCATCATGGTTATTATATAAGATTTCGAATTTAAGGGTATTTGGTATCATTAAAAGATATTGAGAACCGTCTGGACTAGCATTTTCCTTGTAAAGGACACCCATCTATTAATATAAATGACTTGGCACGCTTACGTTTACTAATTGTTAAAGTTGTGTCCTGTATATTTTCTAATGCTGTAAAAAGTTTGGCTAACCTTTTATCTTGATGTTGTAGGTTGCTGATATTATTTGGTACCATGACGAATGTCGGTACGTAATCTGCTTGAAGTTCATCAAATTCTGAGGCTACTTGACATGGATTACGGGATAAAGCATCAACATCTTTATTTAAGACTCCACGTTTGTGTTTGACCGTATAATCAAAATCTTGAAGACGTATCGACCAACGTACTAGCCGACCGCTTATGCCTTTAGCACTGCGTAGCCAACATAGGCAGTGATGGTCTGTAACTATCGTAATATGTTTGCCATAGACATAAGGTCTCAGATATGTTAAACTTCAAATAGCTGTTAAGGCTTCTAATTTGGAAATCGAATAATTTTTTTCAGCTTTGGTTAGGCCTCTGGAAATGAATGCAATTGGAAAGAACTCATTGTTAAATCTCTGAAGTAAAATGGCTTCAATACTTGCATCTATTCTTAACTCTGTTTCTGCGTGAGGATCATAATGACGTAAAATTGGTGCAGTTGTTAATTTTTCTTTAAGTGTATCAAATGCTTCTTGTTGCATTGCTGTCCAAGAGAATTTAACAGATGATTTAGTGATTTCGTAAAGTGGTTTAGCTATTCTGGCAAAATTTTCAATGTGATTCCTGTAGTAATTACAGATACCAAGAAATGACTGTACCTTCTTAACTGTTGTTGGAGTTGGAAATTGTATTATGGCTTGTATTTTTGTATTATCTGGTAAGATGCCTTCTGCATTTACTGTATGTCCTAGAATACTTATTTTTGTCTTTGCATAGCTGCACTTACTAGGTTTTAATGTTAAACGTAATTTATCAAAAGCTTTCTGAAGGTGAACTAAATGTTCCTCAAATGTTTTTGAATAGATGATAATATCATCCATGTACAAAAGTAAACCTTTAAATTTTAAATCTGCAAAAACTTTATCTGCCATTTTTTGAAATGTTCTAGGAGCATTTGTTAAACCGAAAGACATAACATTGAATTCATACAGTCCATCTGGAGAAATAAAAGCCGTTTTCTCCTTGTCATTTTCTTTTACATTAATTTGAAAATATCCGCTAAACATATCCAAGGAAGAAAAATAACAAGAACCGTTCAAATAACTAAGTAGGTCCTGTATAACTGGTAATGGGTAGACTTGTTTTTTCGTAACTGCATTCAGTTTTCTATAATCTATACAAAATCTGATAGAATTATCTTTCTTTTTGACTACAACGATTGGCGACGCCCAATCACTCTGTGATTCACGAATTATGTTGTATTTGAGCATTTCATCTATCTGTTCCTGAATTATTTCTCTTTCTTTATGAGACACTCTGTATGGTCTTGATTTAATTGGGTCGGAGCCTTCAACTATTATTTCGTGTTCCACTAAACTAGTTGAGCCCATTTCTGAGAAGCTAGTTGCAAAAATGTCTTGATATTCATTTATTAGCTGTTGTACTTGTTTTTGTTCATTTATTGTTAACGAAGGATTTATGTCATGTTTGATGCATTTTGAATTATCGTAAACATCAAGAGTCGCTAACAAATTTGAGTCATTAATAATTTCAAAATATGCTAATGTAGTACCTTTAAATACACGTACTTTGTTTAAATTATGTGATTGTAATGTTAGTTTCCACATTTTTGTGCTAACCTGTTCGATATCTTGTACCATTAATTTATATCGACTTAAAACGATTTCTTGAAAACATATTTCATAAAGGTTATTTGAAAAATTTCCATTTTTATGTAGCCGTAAACTAACAATTTTCACTTCATTCGGCAAAATTTCAGTATCTTTTGTTAAAGTTAATTTATATTTAATATTTTGTTCATTAGGAGTAGAAATTTTATCCAAAAAATTATTAAAAATTTTAATCGAAGTTGTATTAAATTTCCAAAGGTCCCTGATAGTAGATTTATTAATATCAATTGTGATAGGTTGTACTGTATTATTATTAAATGTTATGGTATGATCGTGAAAATTAATTATGCTTTTGTTTTCCAGCAAGAATTTCATTCCAAGAATTAAAGGTTTTGGAGAAGATTCAATTACTAATGCCGAAACTGTGGTTTTCCAATTTTGAATAGATAAATTTATTATTGACGATCCTATGACGGATAGTTTATGATTACCAACCGTTGCGTTGTTAAAAATGAGATGGAAGTAGGTTGTATTATTGTATGTACAAATTTTTTATCAATTACGTTGTCGACAGCACCTGTATCAATTATAATTTCGATTTCTTTATCATGAATATAACCTAAGATAAGTAAAACTTGTAATTTATTATAAATATCAGGGAGCCTTTCTTTAAAATGCAGGACAGCTTGTAGGCTCAGTGCTTTTGCTGTCCCCTCACGTTTCCCGAAGAATTTTGTTGTACGAAACTGTTACGATTGTTGGTTCTACGCCAAGTATTTGCATTATTGTTGAATTGTCTGGGTTGGTTATATCGTGGAGTATTTGAATCATTATTTCGGTTTGTCATACAAACGCTGCTCGTATGTCCTGCTCTATTGCAAAGAAAGCAAATTGGTCTACCGTCCAATGTACGTGTTGGGCGATAAGAATTAAATCGTCCTTTTCTATTATTATTATTGTTGAACTGATTACCACGATTGTAATTAAACTGATTTTCACGATTGTAATTCATATTATTTCTAGTATAATTTCTAGAAGTTTCAGGTGTATTTATATTTAAAACCGGAGTTTCAGTACTTTCAAGTTTTGAAATGCTCTCTCTCTTTTTTGCGTCGCTGATTTTGAGCACTAGTTTTTTAAGTTTTTCCAAAGTCATATTTTCATCTGAAAGTACCAAAAATTGATATTGGTATGAAGGATGTAACCCACATTCAAAATATTCAATGATCTCGGATTCGGCCATATTTTCATCTAGGTTATAACAAATATCGAGTATTTCGTAGAAGAAGCTGTTAATGTCTTCAAATTCTCCCTGTTTTCTATTTCGTAGCTTAAATTTTGCTTCGCGATTGCAGCCGCCCCAGCAAATTCTTTTATGAAATTTGCTTTAACATTTTCCCACGTATCATTTTGATGAATTGGATTAGTTCGAAATTTTTCATACCATATTGCCGCTGGTCCTAACAAAAAAGATCCAAAAAAAAATATCTTATTTCCGTCTGCCCATGAATTAACCGCAGCAGCCCTTTCATAACTCTTTAAAAATTTAGCCGGATTTTTATTCTTAATGGGGTCAAATGTTTCTGGACTAATAAATTTAGGTAAAGTCGGATTCACTGGACTTTCAAACGCCTGTATAATTGTTGAATTTGCCATCTTATTATTTGTTACGGGTGTTTGATTATTAATAACAGTTGTTGAAGTAGCAGGGATACTTTTATCTAGTTGAAATAAATTTTTATTTATTAAAATTTGTTCTTGCACCAGTTTCGAATTATTTTCATTAATAATTAAGAGAGAATTTTCTGGCGCATCAGGTTCTGAACTACTTATTTCCGTATTATCAAATAAATCTGAAATATTTATTACTTGCTGTTGGTCTGACCCATCTGTTTTTATTTTTATTAAAAATTTATCATTAGTGTCTGTATTTGCAAAATCAAAATTTTGTGCCACTGTAGTTGGAGATCTTAAAATTCTAGCACTACGACCAAAAACTTTATCTGCAGATGATTGAAGTATATCTTTAAATTCAGAATAAGAATGTGATCTATTTAATACTGAAGTTGGAGGACTTCTTACAACTTTAGTACTAGGAGCAAAAATATTATCTGGAGATGACTGAAGTGTTTCTTCAAATGCAGAACAAGAATGTGATCTATTCAGTACTGTAGAACTATTATATTTTGGGTCAAAATTAGATGTATAACTTGGAATCGACGCGGTTGTTGAAGTAGAATTCGCAGAATTTTTTGTTACAAGGTGTTCCCTTGATCAGATCCAGACATTGCACACGGAATCGTAGTCCATTTTTGAAATGATTAACGAAATTTCAGAATTAGTTATGATTACACCAAAATTACATCAAAATATTCGCATAACGATTCAAAATGAAAACGGCACTCCACCAAAATATGTCACGATATAATTTAGTGACATGGTCTGGATAGAAACACATCAACCTTTTAATAGTTATATTTAAGCACAAGTTACATTATTGACTTAATATTAAATAATACACCACACAGGTGGGCTTACATGAATAGCATAGCTATTAGTAGATAGAGCGTAGCTGAGGGTGAAACCATGTTGATGAAACTGTAGTCTTCTTGGTCTTGGTATGGATTGAAACTACCAAGTCTGACGACTCACAGCTAGGAGCTGTTTGTCTTGGTATGGACGAACTTGATCTTGATATCGTTGTCGAACTCTGACTAACCAGTTGTTTTCCTTGTGGCATATTAATCCTTTTATACTATTAGCTCCCCTCTATCTATTACATTCCATTTACAATGTCCTTAAGTCTATATTTAGTGATTGCATACTGACAGGATGTTACTTATTGTTTTACATGATGAAATATGGATTGAACACCTGCACTAACTTGGAATAACAAATGAATCACCATCAAGCCATTTCAACATGATGCAATTATCTTACATTGTAGTTAACATTTTATTAGCATTAAAGATACTTAATTAATACTCAATCAATACTTAATCAACATCTAATCAATCTCTAATCAATACCCAATAAATATCTAATCGATCTGGTTGTGACAATATCGTAAGAATTTTCAATGACGCCAATGCTACTCACGATGAAGTAGCTCATGCTGGAGAACGTTTTTTCTTATCTGGATATAATGCGCCTGCTAGTGAGAGATCTTTAAACCGACATCGTTATCACACCTTCAAAAAATTAGCGTACAGGAGTAAGCCAAATTTAGCATTGTTACCGCCTACGGCAGCAGCCGCCGCAACATTCGTTTCGTGTATATCAGCAAGTCCAGAAATGGCGTGGATGTGAAAAATCTCCCGAACTTTGGGGTTGGAAGAAAGTCCTTTTCATAGAAATATTTATTTATAATAAACTAACAAAGTATTAAATGATAATCTGCCCATCGTTTAATGTTATGTGATTTATCGTCGTAACGAACAAATAACACAACTTGTTGAAAGTGTACATTACAGTAACGAACGTATTCTTCAAACTAAAGAATTTTTAGAGGGTTAGGGATAAAGCATGCCTACATTTGCAATTTATCGCTTTATTGCCCTGCTAAAGGACGTTGACAAAGTTTATGACCAAAACGTCGTTGAAAGAAAAAAATTTCTAAATATTTTCGGCAATGGATGGTTTTCCCGCATTTTTTCGATAATTTTCTGACCTGCTTGCTTTGCCAAGATGCAGTAGTTCAGAATCTTCTCAGTTCTTGTGGAAGTTATATCGAGTGTTAAACTGTTGGTTATACCAAAGCTATTATACCTACATTCTTATTATAGATAATATAGAAAGGTAAGAATATCATACAATTATTAACCTTTTCGTGACGGGAGACGCAAAAATGCGCAAATTACGCTTAATATGCGGGAGTCGCATTTTTTCGAAAGGTCGAAAAATGCATTCATATCGGGAAACGTACTTTGGCGATCGTAGCCACGTGTTTGTCTCGCCTTTGTTTGTATTCGTTTGTAAGCACGTACGGTCTTTTCAAGTCCAATGTTGTTGAAGGTACTTACGTTTTTTGTGGCAATGGCTAAAAAATATTTAACAGACGCAGAACTGGCTAAAATTTTGGAGGAAGATAGTGATGAGGATGACGCTAACTTATTAACGTTTGATCCACAGAGTGGATCGGAGAATGAGGAAACGATTTATAAAGGCATGGCAGGTCTTGATAGAGAAGACAGTTCCTATGAAGATATTCCTGAAAAAGATAATTTGAGTGAAAATAATGAAGCTTCCAACAATGATTCAAGTAGTGATGACCCTCCAAACGAAGGTACATATTCTAAAAGCTGTAAAAATTAGCACGGTTTTTCCTGAATGCAATATCTACTAATAAAAGGCGGAAAATTAAAACTGAACTGTCATTTTTTAGATCCGCCAGCCCCTAAAAGAAAAAAGAAGCCTGGTAGTAAATGGGAGAATTTTTTTATTTGGAGAAAGGACAATAACTTTCAACCAAAAATACATCAATTTCAAGACGGTCCCTCTGGTTGTAAAAATGTAGCTGAAAATGTATCCGTTTTGGACTGTTTCGAATTATTCTTTTCCGAGGATATTATTTCGGCTACAGTGCAGCAAACCAATCTTTTTTATAGCCAGAATACAAAAGGAAATCAAAAGGTGAGTCACACTAAGAAATGGCGTGACGTAAACACAGATGAAATGTACTGCTTCTTAGCGTTGTCAATATTGATGCCACAAATAAAAAAATTAAAAATTGTAGATTACTGGTCTACAGATGCGGTATTGGCAACTCCAATTTTTAGACAAGTACTTACGCGCGATCGTTATCTCTCTATCCTCTGGACACTACATTTTAATGATAATAATGTTGATGCTAACGGAGACAAGCTCTACAAAATCAGATTATTGATAACCCACTTGCAGAAAAAATACAAAGATGTTTTCTACCCATTTCAAAACGTCTGCATTGACGAAAGCTTGATGTTATTCAAGGGTAGGCTCTCATTCAAACAATATATACCATCCAAACGCCATAGATTTGGAGTCAAATTTTTTATACTGTGCGACTGCGAAACGGGATTCATATTAAATTTTATTATTTATTGCGGAGCTGCAACTGATATCATAGAATACGACAAAGAGATTGGTGTATCCGGGAATATATTTTTTACACTAATGGAAAATTATCTTGACTCTGGGCATACTTTGTACACAGACAATTGGTACACCAGCCTATTCTATATACTATGCTGCACAGTAGGGAAACAGATGCGTGTGGCACTGTAAAAGCAAATAGAAAATATATGCCTAAAATGACAGAAAATCTTGTAAGAGGTGAAATCGTTTGGTATTCGAATAATTTATTGGCTCTAAAATGGCAAGACAAATGAGAAGTCCGATTACTATCTACATGTCATACACCTGAAATGGCTCTAACTGGTAAAAAAGACAAAAGAACAAACGATGATATTTTTAAGCCAAAGCAAAGAGTATAAAGTGGGGAAGAGGAGCAACGTAATGGTAAAAAACGTTTATAGTGTACATTGGGTTGCATAACCAAATTTTACAATGAGAGCACCCGCTTTCATTCTCAAATGCCCCAGGCCATAAACTTATCAGATAAGCAGGTCATAAAACTGCTTTCAAATTTGCAGTGTTGCCGTGTTGCAAATGAATTGAATACTTTAACATTCTCAAGCAAACAATATAGAACAGCAGAATTTGGTATCAGTTCCTTGAGAAATGTAAAATCGTGAGTATTTTAAGACTGGCAGTTAGAATAAAATTAGAAATAAAATTTCAAAAAACTAAGTATTTAATTAAACAAAAATACAATCAAGTTCGGTTGTAATTGTACTTAATTGAACTACTTACAATACAAAATCCATACCCAGCTAATCCAGTTATTAAAAAATATAACGCATTAAAGAAAAAGAATGACTATTTACATTTATTGTTTTAACAATAAGTTCCTGCAGGATATATAATTTGAATCGTCTTAAACGAATGATAGGTATAAAATGAAAAGTTTAGTGGACGGCGTAAATAATAATATCTGATAGTATCTACATTATAGGCCAAGGTAGAGAAGACATTTTTCTCAACTGAGCATTATTATTTTCCGAGCTGCGAAGCAGCAAGGGATATAAGTTGCGAGGTTGAGAGAAATCTTCTTTACCGTGGTTTATATACTATTATTTTCACTACTAGAAATTTTATTCGTTTAGATTTTTGTAATTTACAAGTTCCACATGATTTTTTAAATATTTAAAAGTATTAAGTAGCCTGGAACTGTAGTTGTCAAACTATAAAACAAAACCAATAACATCTGATTTATAGAAGGTTTATTTTATTATTTACCTCGGTAATTTTTCATTATCATTATTTACCCAGGTTGAAGAAATATAACTTCTCATTAAAGAAAAGGAGTAAATAATCACGACTTCTCAGGTTAGTAGTGAAAAATAGTATATTACATACCCAGGTGGAAAGAGTTTCATTTCTGTCGAGAGCTAATGCTCCAGATAGATATGAAACTTTCCACCGTGGTTTGTATACTATTTTATTTTCAACCATCTAAAACAGACGGGAATAAAAATAATAGTACATTATAGGCCAAGGTAGAGAAGACAGTTTTCTCAACTGAGCATTATTATTTTCCGAGCTGCGAAGCAGCAAGGGAAATAAGTTGCGAGGTTGAGAGAAATCTTCTTTACCGTGGTCTATATACTATTTTTTTCATTACTAGAAATGTTATTCATTTAGATTTTTGTAATTTACCATTTCCACATGATTTTTTAAATATTTAGTAGTCTGAAACTGGAGTTGTCAAACTAAAAAACAAAACCAATAACATCTGATTTATAGAAGGTTTGTTTTATTATTTTCCTAGGTAATTTTTCATTAGCATTGTTTACCTAGGTTGAGAAATATAACTTCACATTAGAGAAAAGGAGTAAGTAATGGCGACTTCTCACGTTAGTAGTGAAAAAAAATATTAATATTTTGAAAAAAAAACCGACTTATTGACAAAAGCCTCCTATATAACTGTAACGACCTGCTTGATTATGCTCCACTGACGTTTCTCTCAGTGAAACATAAAATTAAGCATAGGTATAAATATTAAATATTTCTATTGCTACTTATAATAACTCCAATGTTACAATTAATTTGAATACTACTAATTAGTTTCATTAGTTTTTCCTATATGTTTCGAATAATATTTTTCACATAAACTACGTAGGTACTGACTGGGGCGCCAACTGCTGGGTTCGTATTTCCCGAATCCATAAATATAACATACAGCTCGACCAAGCTTACAAAGTTATAGTTTTTCAAAGTACAGTCAAAATAAAAACATTTAGGCGGCAAATTTAAATAATTGTAAATACTTTTCATTCGAAGAATTCCATGACCTTCCGAATGATATTTCTGGCTTCAGAATGAATTATCTTCCTCGATTTAGCATTCATACTTAACAGATTTTAAACGTCAAACCAAATTTGACAAACACTGAAATTGTTAAAATTTCAAACATCAATTGAATTTTTTCAGTGAATGTACTTTTGAGTATAATTGTTTGCTATTGGTTGACGTATTGTCGCGCCCTGTCTTTCAAAATTTAGTTGACATATTTTCCGGGGCATTTGTAAGCTTGGTGGAGCTTTATAGGGTGTCCAAGAAGATGATGTGATGTACATGGGGACCTCAGCTACCTTAAGACATACGAAGATGCCCCTTGCAAAAATGTATTCACTTTCAAGATATCTGCAAGCAATTCTGAAATATTCTGAAAAAGCCTAAATTTGCCCTTTTCGAAAATCTTGAATAAGTCTTGTATTATTAAAGTTATGCAATTGAAACTCGGCATTCTATAACTATTTTCGTATCTCTTAAGGTAGCTGAGATCTCCATGTACATCATCATATTTGGACACCCTGTATAAATAATAAACATTAAATAAAATATAATTAATACAGTCTTTGTTAGTTAATACTAACAATATATACAACATAACTTAACACTTATTTTATAGTAATTTCTGATTCTGGCCGTTAGACGTTTTGTAGATGTTTTAATTTTTTATTTGGAGTTTTTGAAGTTTGTTTCGTTATCCTTAAATCTTGGGATAGCCATTTCAGCGACTTGAAAAGTTTACACTTGATTAAGTGTTCAATTAAAAACAATTTGTGTTGATAACACCCATCTTTCTCCTGCAGCCACTCTGGTACTAGTACTTTAATTTTCTGTACACTAGTTGCTAATAATAATTTTTTAAAACTTCTACAACATTTGTTGTGTTTAAAATAATCTTCAAAATGTGTAAGTAAGACTGTCACTATATTTACTAGTACATCACAGGGTGTTTTTAAATATGCAACACATTCCCCCGTACCGTAATCTTTTTGGAGTAAAAATAGTTCATTTGCATTAATTACTAAAGAATCGCTTTTACACATCAGTACACACTGTTCACAATTAAAATGTTTTAGTGTTTTATAGATTACGTAACCAGCGACATACACGACCGCACAAGTTTCTAGCGTAGCTGGAGTTTGGTTTTCAACTTCAACTTCGTCTTCCTCTAAACACCGTACGTTTTCAGCAGTGTTGTCCTCTTGGTCATCGGTAGCTTTGTCGTCTTGAGTTGTACACCCATCAATGTCTGAAGTTGCTAATTGGCCTAAACCAACAACATTATCATCATCGATTTCGCAATTTGATGTTTCCGTGCGACTTTGTAGTTTCACAAGCATGTAAAACTGTAGTGCTTGACGAAAAGCTCTGGCTGTAGGGTTAGATGAATGACCTCCTTTGTACCTCATTATGGCAAAAAGATTTTCCAGGGGATCCTGATTCAGTCTGCTGGTTAATAAAAACTGATACCCCTCTTCTTGCATAGCTTGCCACAGTTGAAGAGCCGATTCAATCGATAATATTAGCCCTTTAAAACAATGTATTCCCTGCTTTACCTTGTTGTTTGCTGTGTACACTTGCCACGTCTTAATCCATTTTATGGATTCTTTCAAATAGTTTTCTACTCTTGGTACCCTCGTCGAAAGTGCACAAGCATACGGGTTGCGGTCATTCAGAAATCGACTGTTTGGGCAGTCAAACAACCGATTCATTTTCAGTTAGAATTCTGCAGTGCAGAGAGCAGTTGTACTCTGTAATTCCCCTGTTCCGACAACTGTCCTTATGGTTGCACTCATGGTATTCGAAAATATTTGTGTGGCATATTTAACCCTCATTCTTTGGAAGGTATTTGGATTAATGTGGGCCTCTGTAATTTTTACTGCTGCTCGAGCTGTAGTTGATGCTTTGTCGATTCTATATGCCCTTTCAATGTCTCGCCACGAAATCCTCTTGCCTTCCACATAAATGTCCTGTGATAAAAGATTATTGCGAACGCTTTTTATAAGATGTGAAACGTCGTATACTCCAAATATTTTTGCATTATTCACAAAAAAGTAGGGACGTTCTGTGGCAATACCTAAATCTGAAAATGCAGTCCTATTTGTTGCAGCTTGATCACTAGCAATGGCCCGGACGTTAAGGCCTATCCCTTGCAGTGCCTTTATATTTTCTGTAATAAGCTGAGACAGATCTTGATGTTTGACTATCCCCGATGATAAGTAAAAACTTACGGGAATTTTCCATCTGTGTAACAGCCCTCTTGCCATAAATACCAATGCATGGGTGGCAATTTTATTATTTCTTCCCAAGTGGCCCAAATCTTCAAAACCTTCAATTATATCCTGATTGGCATTGTATTCAAGGCCTTTCTTTAAATGCATCTCGTCCAGTAAAACGACACATTGTGTTAAGTGTTATGTTATTTGCTAAGTATTTTCAATAAAAGTGGACTGTATTTTTAATGGTTTATTTGTGAACACTTATACACTATTCTTATGGCTAACTACTACGTGGCTACGTTTTGACTGATTGTCAGTTACTTTTTTACTGGTCTTTTACCCCTGCCTGACTACTGCCCTTCCTTGAGGTAAGGGTGATAGTGGGGGTGATTCCACTTATCTGTAGGTTGCGACCTAACATGCCGCCCCCTTTGAATGACTGTAGTCTTCAAAAAATAAAGAATAAAACAAACTAGAAATAAACTTAGGACTACAGATTGAACTTCAATACATATATTCTAACGGGTACTCAGACTTAAATTAGATGATACAACATATAATATATTCTTAACTAACAGCATTATACTACACTATCAAATTGTCTGTTTCTTGGTCCATTGGTAGCACGCACACACGGTTAACAGCCCGTTTAATCACACCACGAACAGTTTTTACGGCCACTACACGTGTTAAGTTATCTGCGCCGGAGTGTAGCTGTATGACTCTTCCCAATGGCCATTGTTGAGGTGGTACACCATCTTCAATGATGACTACCATATCGTTGATACGTAGTCGATGTTTCGCTTGTTGCTGCCACTTAATCCGCTGTTGCATTTGTACCAGATACTCCCGATACCATCTTTTCCAAAAATGTTGGCGAAGTTGCTCAACATACTGCCATCGTGAGAAACGGTTTATATTTATGTCCGTTATGTCGCGTTCCATTATTGATGTCAGCGGTTCTCCAATTATAAAGTGCCCTGGTGTCAGGGCTGCTAGATCATTAGGATCAGAGGACAGAGGTGTGAGCGGCCGGGAGTTTAGGCAGGCCTCTATTCTAGTAAGAAGAGTGTACATTTCCTCATACGTTAGGATGGCATTTCCCATAATCCGTTTCATATGATATTTTATTGATTTGACATTTGCTTCCCATAACCCTCCCATGTTTGGAGCGCGAGGTGGGATAAATTTCCACGTGATATTGAGTGGTTTAAGCATTAAATTTAAGGATTCTTGAAATTCTTTGTTTTCAAAGAAACGAACAAGATCTTCGAGTTCTCGATTTGCGCCCACATAATTTTTTGCATTGTCCGAATGCATATGTGACACATGACCTCGCCTTGCGATAAATCTTTTAAGCGCGTTCAAAAACGAGTCCGTCGTAAGGTCCCCTATCAATTCTAGATGTGTTGCCTTGGTGGCAAAACATACAAATACGGCAATGTAACTTTTTACATTCCGTTTGCCTCTTCCGCGACCTTCTTTAATTAAGATAGGCCCTGCGTAATCTACGCCTGAATTTAAAAAGGGTCGCGTTAATTGTAACCTATCTATGGGGAGATCACCCATCTTCTGCATGGCGGCGTGAGGTCTTGCGCGAAAACATTTTATACATTTGTGGATTACTTGTCTTATGACACTACGGGCTGAAATCACCCAATAGAACTGTCTTAAGGACGCTAATGTAGCCTGCGCCCCTGCATGCAGCTGGCGCTCATGCTCTTGAGTAATGATTAATTTAGTTACATAATGACTCTTTGGTAAGATCATCGGATATTTCCTGTCGATTGTAATTGTCGCGTTTCTTAAACGGCCCCCCACCCTTATTAACCCGTTTTCATCCACGAAAGGGTTCAAGCTAATCAACTTGCTATTTTTATCTAATTCTTGATTTTTTGTTAATTTATTTAGATCGGAGGCAAATTCCTGCCTTTGGATAATTTTAATTATGGCCTTGGTGGCGCCCTTTAATTCGGTTGTTGATAAGTTTTCCGAAAATGGGATGCTTGTGCCCCTACATTTACCCAAAAACCGTAAACAAAGGGCTATTACGCGTTGTAATTTTGAAAATGTTGAATATTTTGTTATTACTGGTAGCTCAGGCATGTCTGTTATATTTACCGCAAGGATCACCTTGCGGGTTTCTATTATCTCTATGCTACCTATATCTGGTTTAAGTCGTGGTTGGTCGCCCCTTTTTTGGCTTAACCATTGCGGGCCATGAAACCAAATGTGTGACTTTTTTAATTCTTTAGGCAGTAATCCTCTGCTTATATCAGCTGGGTTATCTTCTGACCTAACGTGGTACCAATCATCTACGCGTGAAAGTGTTTGTATCTCAGATACCCTGTTAGCTACGAACGTGTTTAAGCTGCTGGGGTACGATGCTAACCAAGCTAAAACAATTGACGAATCGGTCCATAAGAGTTGCCTTTTAATTTGTAAGTTTATTGTTTGAGTTACCGCGTGTACTAATTTAACCAGCAATAGCGCGACACACAGTTCTAATTTTGGTATAGTAATCGTCTTTAAGGGTGCTACTCGCGATTTTGCGCAGAGCAACTGACTTGAATGGTTATTATGCGTATCAGACCATCTTATGTAGATGGCTGCCCCGTATCCTTGTTGGGACGCGTCGCAGAAACCGTGCAACTCTATTTCCCCGTTGGGGAGATTTATTGGTATAATTTTTCGAGCAATATTTAGCTCATTTAAATATGTTAGTTCCGTTAGAAACTGGAACCATAATGAATGCATTGTAGTGGGTGTAGATTCATCCCATCCCAATTTTAACGTCCATAATTTTTGTATTATAATTTTGGCTCGCATTGTTACTGGACCAATTAATCCCAACGGGTCAAAAATTTGCGCGACCGTAGATATGATAGATCGTTTGGTTATTTTGTTGGGTATCTTATGAACTTTCACCGCGAATTTAAATTCATCGTTTGTGCAATTCCATAATAATCCTAAAGTTTTAGTGTTGCCCTCTTTGTCCAAATTTATAATTTTATTGCTATTTGACACTACTATTTCCGGTAGGATTCGAGGGTCATTTGCGGCAAACTTGCGTAGTTCGAAGCCTGCTCGGGATAAAATGCTAGTTACTTCTTTTCTTATTTTAATGACCTCATTAATTGGGTTGGCACTCGTAAGTAAATCGTCCATGTAGAAATCTCTTGATACTATTAGACTACCTACTGGAAATTTAGATTGATTCTGGTGGGATAATTCTTGCAAGCATCGCGTTGCTAGAAAGCTCGCGGGCTTTGTGCCATACGTGAGCGTGGACAACCGAAACGTCTGTATGGGTTGCTCTGTGTTTTCGCGCCACAGTATTTTTTGGTACCTAACTTGACTTGGATGCATTCTTATTTGGCTGTACATTTTTGTAATGTCCCCATTTAACGCGTATTGAAAGGTTCTAAATCGCGTCAATATTGAGAATAAGTCCTGTTGCACGACCGGACCGCACATGAGGTTGTCATTTAAACTAAGGCCGTTAGTGGTTTTTGCACTTGCATCGAATACCACCCTTAATTTGGTCGTGCTGGACTCTTTGAATACCGCGTGATGCGGTAGGTAGCAGCTAGATGTTTCATCAATGGGCCCTGATTTAAGCTCCATATGCCTTAATTCGTGATATTCCTTTATAAATTTTGAATATTGGTATTTTAATTCCGGATTGTTGTTTAATTTCTTCTCGAGATTGTAAAATCGTTTTAGCGCAATGTTATACGAAGAGCCTAAAAGGTAATTTTATGATAAAACGCCCATTATGATCGCGCTCATAATTTTGTTGAAAGTGGTTTTCGCATATTTTGTCTTCAGGACTTAAATTCTTTTGTGAAGGGTAATGCAGTGAACGGGGACGGGGGCTGCGTGTCGAGGTGAATTTATTACACCCCCAATAATCCATCCGAAATGTGTCTTTTGGAAGACCGGTTGGTTTTTAGCTGCCTGTATTTGCCCTACGCATAACAGTTCCCAGAATAAGTCGGCTCCTATTAGTACATCTACTTGTTTACTTAGGTTAAACGAGGGGTCTGCTAACTTTATGTTCTTAGGAATTTCTATTTGAGACGGGTGGCGGAAAAAATACCCCAGGAAAAAATACCCCGGAAAAAATTCCCCCGGAAAAAATACCCCGCGGGAAAAATACCCCGCGGAAAAAATACCCCAAAGGAAGAAAAATAATTATAATAATTGGGTAGGACCAACTGTTACAGAAATCAAGCTAAGGAGCTAATAACTACTAAGTAGTGCGGGGTAAGGTGGAGGTTTTCTCGCAAGAAATGTAACCTAAAATTGCAGTCATCATGGCTTTATTTTAATGCAGACAGTGGACTGCCTAACTGACATTAAGACTGAACAAAATGAAAACTGCAATATACGAAAATAAGCAGAAAGATTTAAGGAATTGCGCTACTAGCGGTGTTTAAAATTTTGTTTATTAAACAATGTTTTGATTAAATTAAGATAAAACAGTGCATATTTATGAAAGAATTTCAACAATTTATTTCTGTAGTAAATACTCTTCCAAGAGTCACACAACAAAGTAGATAAACACCTAGAGACCACTATACATTGCTAAGTTAATTTTAAGATATCGATTTTTCGATCATAAATCTCCACCTTAATGATACTGATAGCAGATAACAACATGAACATGCTAATTACAAAGTTACAGTAATAATAATCCTATTGCCCAAATAATGTAATTTAAGTTTTCGCATAGACATTATGCTAATGAGGTATCTTTACCCTGTTAATTTTTGGATTGGTTATCCTAATGACCTTTTGAATTCCTAAAAATTTGTATATAAACCAAAGTATTGAATTCACAACACATTGTATATTGAACCATGGAGGTAATAACATCAAACAAAGGTGGCGAGAAGTTATTGCTTAGTGGGTACATGTACAGTCAGCGACAAATGTTTTCACCAGTATGATACCACTGAACACGTTTTTCTGATAAATATAAGAGGTACCACAACGTCGTTCGTATTGTTGTATATAGGTATGTTGGTAACACTGTTAACAAGATGAAATGAAATATAGAAATGTGTTATATTTCTCGGTAAAGCGGGTTACAGTGGTACAAGACTGGTGAAAACATTAGTCGCTGACTCTACGTGGTGGACAAAAAGCGTGCAAACCATATTCGTTGGCGGTGCTGTAAATACGGTTCATTGAAGGTAATTATTTATTTTTTAATTATTTATTATTTGTGTATCGTATATGTTTTAGAAGTGTGGCATTTGGATTTATACAGGGTGATTTTAATAGTTGTGCAAATATTTTAAGTAGTGATTGTTCGCATCAAAAGAATACAAAATACGCAAAATTGCCTTATAAAAATGTTTATAGTTTTTGAGAAACACAATGAAGTTACCTTGTTTGAGAGCCGCCGAAATTAATCAAATTGAGCACGCAGCTTTTCAATTATGAGGTGTGACCAGTTGAATCAGAGGATTTAAACTTGGACTAAGAAGTTGTTAAAGTTTAAAAAATACCTGCAATAAGAAACGCTCTGTCCTTTAAAATATAAAATGTTTCGTTCGTTGTTCATATTTGGGTCTTTTTAATTCAAATGAGCTTATTCATTAATTCATAAACGGCATAGTGTTTCTTATTGCAGGTACTTTTTAAACTTTAGCAACTTCTTAGTCCCAGTTTAAAGCCTCTGATTCAACTGGCTACACCTCATAATTGAAAAGCTGCGTGCTCAATTTCGGCTCAATTTCAAAATTTCGGCGGCTCTCAAACAAGGTAACTTCATTGTGTTTCTCAAAAACTATAAACATTTTTATAAGGCAATTTTGCGTATTTTGTATTCTTTTGATGTGAACAATCACTGCTTAAAATATTTGCACAACTATTAAAATCACCCGGTATAGCTAATAGCTATACCTATGATTATATTGAATACTCGATTATATTCACTACTGGGTTAATGAATATTCCTACTTAATATGTACTTAATATGTTTACAGTGCAAGGCGATTTTAACAACAACATTTGAAAAAACGCTTCCTGATTTGACAACGGCACATAATCATGCAAGCAACGCAGAAGAAGTTAATGTATCAAAATGCGTAGAACAGATGAAGAAAAGAGCTGAAGACACTTTGGCGAAACCTGTCCAAATATACGCAGAATGTGTGGTAAACATAGATAATGCCACGCGTGCCGTAATGCCTTCCGAGGAGTCTGCCAAGAGAACCTTAAGGAATCATAAGACGAAAAACATTCCTCAAAGTCCACACTCGTTAGAAGATTTGATTATTGAAGGTATTTATTTGAATTTTCTTTTACTCTCATCAATACACAAAATGGTTTCGATCCCATTACTCTATAGTTTACTTTGTTCCAGGGAGTTGGTGTACTACCGGTGAACCAGAAAATGAGAGGTTTTTGCTGCACGACAATGGAACTGAAGCAGACGAACGTCTCATCATATTTTCTTCAGACGATTGTCTTACGCATCTTGCTAATGCTAGAACTTGGTACTTAGATGGTAATTATGCCATGGCTCCTTTATTGTTTATGCAACTTTATGTGCTACGTGTAAAAGTGCAAGGTGTGTTCATAACTGCTGCGTATTCCTTATTACAAAGAAAGACACAGTCTACGTATGAGATCATGTTACGCGCAATAGTAGAACAATGCGAACACAGAAATATGTTCCCTGATCCAACGCAAATAGAAATGGATTTTGAAAGAAGCGCGATTCAGGCAGTGAAGGCAGTATTTGGAGAAGAATTGATCGTATCTGGCTGTTTTTATCACTTGTGTCAGAGCACCCATAGAAAAAATCAGAACCTGGGCCTTCAGCAAAGATATAGAGAGGACGAAGTTTTGGGAAAATTCTGCGGAATGATGGATGGTTTGGCCTTCTTACCACTCGAAGACGTGCGTAGGGGTATGGAATACCTAAAAGAAAATGTTCCCGCTGGAGCTGAAGAGCTTCTGAATTATTTTGACAGCACATACGTTTCTGGCACTTACAGAACGATTGGAAATGGCAATGAGGTTATACGTCTTCGCAACATTCCTGCAATGTTTCCACCGGAGACGGAGAGCGTACCAACAACCAGACGGACGATTGGAATAACCGTTTTTCTAATTTTAATGTTTGTACCATATCTTTAGATATAAATGAAGCTTGTGAACCTACATCTAGTACACATCGAATTTCCTGATAATTACCTGTATGATCTTTGATATATATTAGTGCCGTAGCAAGTAAAACTGTGTCACTTGTTCCATACCTGCAGTGATTACTAGCAATTGGTGCAGATGGTTCAATATTGTATGTTGAGTTAGGTAATTCATTAGTTTTTAACGTATTTGTGTTTTGATGCAATAATGTGTTGTGTCTTTGTTTACATTCACCACAAATTCTTTCTGATAAGCACTCATTGGTAGAGTGGTTGCTCCTCAAACAATTACCGCATAACTTGTGATTTTCGACTTGTTTTAACCTATCGGGAACTGAAAGTTTCAAAAATTCTATACACTGATAAATGTTGTGAGATGCCCTTTTACATTGAAAACAATGTAATCTTTTTGTTGTTAAATACGCTACCTGACGAGGTGCTTGATAGTTAAATTTGTTAGGTTTATGATACCATTCTTTGTTTGCCTGATGGGGCTTGTTTTGGTTTTCCCCTGAAATATTACTTGCCTGATGTGGCTTACCTGTCATGTCTAAGGATCGTAAGACCTCTAATCTTTTTTCTAAGAAACTTATTAAATCCGTTAGTTTTGGAATTGTTGAATTTAAGGTGGTTTGCCATTCCCTTTTTGTGATATAATCTAATTTATCTGTAATTAACAGAACTATTAAAGCGTCCCAGTGATCAACGGGCATTCCTAATACTTTTAATGCCGCAATATTGGATGTAACAACGTCTAATAATTGGCGCAAAGATGAATACGAAGGTTTGACTATGCCTTGTAGTTTGATTATAGCATACACATGTTCCTGAACTATCAACCTTTTATTCTTGTACCTTTTTTTTAATATATCCCACGCCGAAGCGTAATTTGCTTCGGACACAGGTAACGACTCAACTGCATGCAAGGGATCGCCTTTTAAACATGATTTTAAATAGTGGAAGCGCTCGCAATCATTTAATTTATCACTTTGGTGGTGGTGGTGGTAAAACGAGTTCCACTCAGTATATAATCCTGTAAACTGAGGTAAATTTAGTGTGGGTAACTTTATATTTAATTGCGAATTGAACCCTTTATTTCCTGTACTCGCGCTACTACATGCAGAAGATGATTGATTCTCTAGCAATGTTGAGATTTTATTAATAGTGTCGAAGTATTCTTCCTCAAATGTTTCCTGATCGCCATTGTTGGCTGTTCCGCTATCTAATTTTTCGAGTTCTAATTGAACATCGTTAAATTGTTTAAGTAACGTTTCTAAATATGGAATGCGTGATTTTAATTGTTGGACGTCTCCCCCCGGAAGGAAATCGCTGACTATCTTAGATGCCCTTGTTAAACCGCCCTTTATACGTTCTCGCTTCATAATGAGATCTGCCAATTTAGTCATTATGAGTTTTATGCAAAAGCAATACTTTAATTTTATAGAGAAATGTACCTTCTTCTACTAGCTAATAAATTGATAGGAGGGAAATGGAAACACTGACCTTATTTTATGATCTACCAGCTAATGTACTTTTGTTCCAGAGTTTCTTACTTTCTTGTAGGGCCGATGTGCCGATGATTTTGATTCCTTGTAAATTGTAGGGCTGATGTGCCGATGATTTTGATTATTGTAAGTTGTAGGGCTGATGTGCCGATGATTTTGATTATTAACTTATAGTAGTTACCCTTGAAGCGCACTGATTTGTGTTCACTTTAATCACTGTTATTTGGACTACCAAATTTATGCGGATCGTAGGACCAATGTTAAGTGTTATGTTATTTGCTAAGTATTTTCAATAAAAGTGGACTGTATTTTTAATGGTTTATTTGTGAACACTTATACACTATTCTTATGGCTAACTACTACGTGGCTACGTTTTGACTGATTGTCAGTTACCTTTTTACTGGTCTTTTACCCCTGCCTGACTACTGCCCTTCCTTGAGGTAAGGGTGATAGTGGGGGTGATTCCACTTATCTGTAGGTTGCGACCTAACACATTGTTTTTCATCTTTCGACATCGTCTGCACTTTGATAGCCAGTTTATTGAAAAGCTCGGTAGATGATCCTGTATGCAACTGGTTTAATCGTAACCAAGACACTATAGTCGATTTAGAAGGCAGAGTGAATTTCAATCTATCTCTCAAAAAAAGGTACAGGGCTGGAGATTTATGATACATATTTAGAGACAATTCTTTTTCATCTTCAGTCCAGGCTTGAGTTTTTTTATGACATAGTTGCATAGTCACAAATATGCGCACACTTTTCGATTTTAGACTTAAGACGTCCAAGTAATTACTACTCTTGCGGATAGATCTCTTTTTCATCCTTAAAATTGCTGAATTCTTTGCCGATAATTGTCTACGTAGTTTCACAATTCTTTCATTCAATATGTTAGAATTGCGACGCTTCCTTGTTTGAGATGTTGATGGCATGTTGATCAAAGCCTGTTGATAATAAATCTCTTAAAAAATTGTACTTACTTTATAACAAAATCGGTGTATCCTGACAATCCAAATTCTGCGGATCTGATTACCAGCAGAAGCCGTAAAAATAAAAAACAAACAGTTAACATGAACTTACTTGCATCAAAGTACAGTTTTGTGACGAATCACTCTTCGGGGGAGAAGTATCAGTTTCCTGAATGGCTTGTGAAGAAGACCCCGAGTAAAACGGTGTTTTACCATACACCTTTAAGTGTTTTTCTTTGTTGAAACTTAGTTCATCATCTACGACCATTTCATGGGTTTCATAATTTAACGGGATAGCACTATGAATAAGTCGATTTTTTAGCGAATTTACGAACTGTTGATCACTGAAATGTATTGCACACACTCTTTTCCCACGTAATTGATGTTCATCTAAAGTAAAAAGATGAGGGTTGCCACAATTAATTAACCACACATCACGTCTTTCTTTTTCCGTTGGAAAACGAAAAAAACTTAAATTGGAATTAAGTTTACGATTATGCCGACATTCAAAATATACGCACAAGTTTGCCATGTTAAATAGTAAAGAAAACGAACGTTTTTAATAGACAAAATTAAAAATTTTTAGTAGCTACTGAGCACGAAATTTTCAAAACTAATTAGGTTATTCCAAATGTAAATTACATCTATAGCCTATTTTCAATTTTTTAACTAGGAGCGATTCAAATTTGTTACGTCAAAATCTACACCTGTGATTGGCTGCGGCCAGGCCGGTTTCACACCGCTAAGTAATTTGTATAAATTTTGACGTTTGACGTGATTTGATAATTATTTCTCTAGGCGCTGACAGTGACATAATTCAAACAAATAATAAATAAATTTTATAGTTTTCATTTCAGCTGTAAATTTTAAACATGATAAAAATTCAAATTTACCGTCAAAACTATGGAAGTCTTCTTTTCTAGTGACATTTCTAGTGTGAATCTGGCTTTTGTATTCACTCCTCACAATTACCTGTGAAATTTGTTTGCATGTAAATTTTTATGGGCCACTATTTATTATAGATTGGTATTACCTTATCCAGAACTGTCATTAATTAATAAAATTGTCAATAAAAAAATATTCACTTTAAATAGCTTTAATTATAAAATATTTATTAATACTACAATACAAAATTAAATGTACACAGTGTAAAAAAACATTTTTATTATTCAGGCATATTTTCGATTAGGACAGTTAATAAATGGAGAATACAGTATTCCTATGCGACTTGTAAGCAGTTTCGATTGAAGGGGCTGTATTCTCGAAATCACTCGACATTTTCTCGTACACGATAGAAAAAAATGAACCAATCAAACTATTTTTTGTGGCATGACATATGATCAATTGTCAGGAAAATATCCTTCGGGTTGGTTCATCTTTTTTTGTCGTGTGCGAGAAAATGTCGAGTGATTTCGAGACTACGGCCCCAGTTTCCTAACAGAATTGTGGAAGAAACTATTTTGGTGCACCACATTCATCGTGTTGTTGAAAGTTTTCGTGCGACAGGAAGTGTAGCAAAAGGCAAAACTACCGGAAAGCCAGCCACTGACCCAAACATTGTTGAAAATGCCGTAGCTGTTGTAGTAGAAACCCCAAACATGTCATTGCGTTGTATTCTTGGTCATATTTCAGCTCAGGCAGCTGTCCTTAGAAGCACTGTTCACAACATTTTGAAGAAGCAACTGCACATGCATCCTTAAAAAGTGTCTTGTACATCAAATTCGACAAAGAGACCATGCTAGTCGAATACATTACTGCAACTTTTTCCATGAAAATTTTAACAACAAAGCACATTTTCGAAAACATGAAAGGTGCATTTTGTATTCAGCAAAATGGGGGACACTTCGAGCATTTGTTGTAGCCAATAATTAACTCTTTTCTAAGGACTAGCTTTAGTTTAGTTAGTTGTCTTCCTTCCATTAATTTTAAGTTCTGTTTTTGAGAAACATTTTTTACTTTCTGGAAAATAATAAGGATTAATAATTTTTAATATGGGTTGTCTTACTTCTTACGATATTCATGCTGTTGAATAATGCGTTAAAATGTATACATACCTATAAATATTTTACTTTAAAAGTAAAGTAAAACGACTTAAGTCAATTTTGTAAACAAAAACTTTTGAGGTTAATACGATTTTTACCATTGTCACAACATGGCAACACTGAGCTTTCACACTGTTCGAAAATGCTTAAAGAAATCTGTAATATTTACTTTCCCCAGGGTAAATAAATCTTGTTTAGTTCCGAAGACCCTCCGCTTGAGGGCCAGCCTAGCGGCCGGTATACTTAATGTGAAACTTTTAAACCCATAAGGCTAACTCTCTTCCCCACTTTATACTCTTTGGCCAAAGTTAGTCATAGACTACAATGCAAACATGGGAGCAGTAGATAAAACCGACATGTTGCAGAGTTCTATCGAATTTGTAAGGAAAAGCGTAAAATGGTACAAAAAAGTATTTTTTCACCTAGTTGATATGACCCTCCTAAATGCTCAAGCTGTATACAAGATGAAAACAGGTGAGAATATCCCAATAGCAGATTTTCAGTTGAAATTAGTGAAGGAGTTGTTAGAAAAATATCATAAAGAAAAACTTCGTCGAAGTAGCAAAAGGGGTAATGTTGTTGATTCACCACTGAGACTTATTTCAAGACATTTTGTAACTCATTTGCCGAAAGATAAGGTAACAAATAAACAAGAGCGCCTAAGATGTGTCGTTTGTTCAAAGAGAAAATTGAGAAGAGAAACAACATACGGTTGTAAGGAATGTGACGTCCCATTGTGTGTAATTCCTTGTTTTGAAAAATATCATACTGGAGGTGAAATGTATTATAATAAAACTTGTTTTTGAATTTATTTTTCCTTTATGTAAACTGAATAAATGTTTGTTTTAATTTCTTAAGATTATTTTCTCTTCTTTTCGCTTAGCAACTTTTGACGTTGGGTCGGGAAGCGCAAAAAAGCGTTTTTCCGGGAACCGCAAATACGCGCCATATCGGGACCCGCATGTTGTCGAAAAGCCAAAAAATCCCCGTTTCAATGGACCGCATATGAAAAAACAAGCCGGTCATGAAAAGGTTAAATGCAATTGCGATAATTTAATTTTATTTACTATCTGTGTAATTAAATAGCAAACGTAGTAAAACTAATCTAACTTCACAATTCATGATAAATAATTCAATAAATACAATGTTATGCTTTATTTGTAACAGAACATTTACTTCTTTAAAATTATTGGTATTTCATTTTAAGCGAAATCATGACCTTACCACTAATTCATTATTTAGATGCTTTGAAGCTAACACTGTGGTCAAAGTTTTCAAAGCTTAAGCAGTTTCAAAAAACACATGAACAGAAAACATGTCAACGACAATTTAGAATATGTAAATTTAGGTGGGGAACTGTTTGACGATGTTCATAACAAAGGTATTATAACAAATTCAGATCCAAAACAATTACCTAGTGACGCTCAAACTAAAAGCAGCGAATTGTCTTGTACATCTAACAGATTTTTGCCAAAAGACGAAAAACATAATTCAACCGATGATAATAAATCCCAAAAACATCAGTTTCAATTAAATAAAAAGTTACTAAGTCAGCTGGTTGTAGAATTCGCTCTCAGTTTATACAATAATAACAATTTCACCAGGAAAGATGTTTTCAAAATTCAAAAGTATACTAATAGATGCTTAATTGATCCCCTTTTGAACACATTTGTGTTAGCAATAAAAACTCCGCCACTAGGTACTACCTAATAACTTCATTTATTTATTTTTATTGTTGCAGTAAGATGGGGAAGATAAACACTAATTTGGAAAAGAAAAGAAAAAAGAAAACTTATAATAAAATTTATAAACGTCCCATACATCAATACTCACAGGAGGCTTTATCAGAAGCGTTAATGCAAATAAGAGAAAATAATTTAAGCATATGGAAAGCAAGTAAGATGTATGGCGTACCGAAACTCACAATTCATGATAGACTGAGTGGAAAGATTGCCGAAAAGCCTAGAAGAATGGGTCCAACACCAGTTTTGAGCACCGCTGAAGAAAGAGCTTTGGTTGAATGGTGTATAAATTTAGCCAAGTGTGGTTTCCCACGAAAAATGGATGATGTACTCAATACAGTTCAAAAAATCATACTTTCAAAAAGTGAGGATGATAGAGAAAAGATACCATTCGTAAACGGACGTCCTGGAATAAAATGGTATTCTGCATTCTTCAGACGTAATCCTCAGTTGGTCCATAGGAATCCAGAAAATTTATCCAAAGGGCGTGCAGTTCTTACAGAAGAAAGTATAAGGATGTGGTTTACTTGTTTACGAGAGTTTTTGGAAACTGAAAATGCAGTGGATATTTTGGACGATGCCACCAGAATCTTTAACGGGGACGAAAGTAGTTTCACTCTATGTCCCAAAACGGGAAAAATAATAGCCCCTAGAGGATACAGATATGTTTATCAAATCGTTAAGGGTAAAGAAAAAGAAGCTTTGACGGTTTTGATAGTAATTTCAGCAGACAGTGTCATAGCGCATCCGTGCGTGGTGTTTCCATATGTCAGACCTCCAAAAGATGTGCGTGAAAGCATGGACCCTTCGTAGTGTTTAGGTTTGAGCGAAACGGGTTGGATGAGATCCGAAGTTTTTTATGAGTATGTCGCCAATTCTCTCAACTCGTGGTTGGAGGCCAATGGAATCAAAAAACCTATTATCTTCTTTATAGATGGTCACAAAAGCCACTTAACCATGAGTTTAAGTGAGTTCTGTGCAAACCATGGTATCATTTTGTATGCCCTACCACCTAATGCCACCCACATACTGCAGTCGTGCGACGCGACGTAAGTGTTTTTAAACCACAATGGCAAGCTACAGTAAGTAGTAAGGCAAATGTGCGAAGAAAACACAAACCAAATTTTAACCAAATCAAAGTTCTGCCCACTTCTAAAAAGGGTTCTGGAAAAAGAAAATTTACCCCAAACTATAAAAAAATGGTTTCCGTAAATGGGGACTTTTTCCATTTAATCCAAGTGCTGTAGATTACACTAAATGTGTTCAAAATGTGTTGGAAAATTTGGAGGAGGCTAATACGACCCTTGAAGTTATAACTGATCCAAGCACTCTATCCATAACCAATTATGAGATTACGGAACAAAGAATCAAGTACCTTAAGGGTACTTTGGAAGAACGCGGAATTGATGTACGCATAATTTTTGAGGAGTTATCAAAATCGAAACGTTCTCTTATAGGCAACATTGGACAAAAAGATAAACCTCCTGCACCAATACCGGAGACCATAGTAAATAATCTCCCATTTGAAACAGTAAATTATGATCTTCCATCCGTAGCCATAGATGCTCTTCCATCTGTATCCCTATAATTTTGTAATGGTCAGATATATGATATTGATGATTCTGGCTATCTTGTTTCTCCACCAGAGGAAATACAAGGGACTATAGAACCCTTGGAAACAAATACTGCATTACTGCAAGAGACTGAAAATGTGTTCCTGTCCAATAACGAATTCAAAGATGACTTCCCACAAGCTGCCTCATCCAGCAAAGTACAAATTTCAAGTATAGTTATTATTCCACCAAAAACTGCCGATATCTGTAGTCAAGTATTGCTTTATCCCAAGCCAATCCTGAAAAGCAGGAAGAACAAAAACGCACCAAAAGTGCCAAGTACAATATCATCTGAAATGTGGAGGCAACTGGAAAAAGAGAAGGAAGATGCTAAGCAGAGAAAAATTGATGCTGTTCGGGCGAGAAAAGAAGAAGCGCAGAAAAAGAAGGAAACGAAGCAACTTGAAATGCGAAAAAAGAAGATAACAAAGAAAAGAAAAAGGAAACGATGTGTGAGACAAGAAGGTGATGAGAATATGGCAAATAATGAACAATTACCAGACAGCAATAATGGTTTTGATAGTGATGAGAATATACCAAATAATGAACAATTACCAGAACAAAATAATGGTTTAAAGAGAAATAAAACTGACAAAAGAAGAGGATTTATCAAGTGCAGTTCGTGCGACATCCAATTAATTAGTGATACAGAAGACAATGATCTCAAAAATATTGGTTGTGATGAGTGCACCCGCTGGTACCATTTGAAATGTACAACGTTCAAAAGACATTTCTACGAGGAAATTGCCGCCAAAGACTTTATCTGTGCGCAATGTATGCAATGAAACAACTCTTCAGTGTGTTCTATTTTGTATTTTGAGAATTAATAGGGTTAGGTATAGGTATAATGATGAAAATTTTTGTTTGTTTTCCTGCGTTTATAATTTTATTTTTTATGTTTACAAAGAATATAATGTATTTTTTAAATTGAAATAATATATTTTCTACTGTTTTGTATTAATATTTGAGATGATTTTTTCCACTTTCAAACAAAAACACGCCAAAAATCCAAAAACATGCAAGTAAAAATGGGTAAGGTCGAATACTAGTGCATTTATTGTCCGACTACCCGATTTCACTGTCCGACTAACGGTGAATTCAGACTAGATTTGGATTAAAAATATTATTTTAGTTGTGGTGCCCCCTATCGCCCAAATACAAAAATACATTTTAAATATAAATATGCAATAATATACAGGAATCTGTTTCACGTAATTAAGTTGATAAACATTGGAAATATAGCAGATTCCATTTTTAGTCATGTCTAACCGGTCGACTACTGGTATCTCTACCCTATATAAATATAAACTAAATAATTTACAGTTCAAAAAAGAACGGTCGACTTCAAGAGTAAAAAAACCCAGTAGTCGACACCCCGGTACTGAATATTTTAGAAACTGTCGACTACTGGTACAATAACAAAATATGCAGGAAAAAAGATCCTAAAATTATTAAGGGCGATTTTACGCTCATTTTGAATGTAAAAGAACTCCTTAAACTGTTACAACCTAATATCCAGTAGTCGACCGCCCTATGTCGACTACTGGGAATTTAAGTTATTCAAGTATCCAGAAGTCGATCTCCCTAATAATTATTGTATTTTGCCACAATATGTCAAATTTAACCTAAAAATCCATTAAATAAACTATCTAAAGTGTGAGGAATTCGTACTTACCTATAAATTTACAAAATCCATCCCTACAGGCACAAGTTTTAGATGCACTGCAAGTGGTTATTTCTGAGTCGTACAACGTGATCACTCGCAAAGCCAACTTAACACTGCCATTTGCAAAGTTCCTGTTGCCGCAATGCTTTGCTCTAATTGGTCAATTTTAAATGAACCTGTCCGACTACTGGAAAATTGGCGCGCTTTTTAAAATTATGCTCTACAGGACTAGTTAAAGGCAATAAGGGCTCAATGCGTCCGCCTACTGAAGGCGATCGACTTTAGGGAGTTCTACCCTAACACCAATCTCCAAAACCGTCAGAATGATCACAATGATTTATCCAAAGAATTTATTGATGGACAATAAATTAACTACAATTAATTATAATAAAGAACTCGTAAAGATTAACATAGTAAAGGGTTAAATTTTCGAAGTTTTTGAGAATGTTGCAGCCAATTTTAACAATGAAAAATAAAGAAGTTTTATTTATAAGTGTGAATTCATAAATAAACGATTTATCGAAGTTAGTTGTATATATATTTCGGCTTTTTTAAAAAGCCTTCTTCAGTACAAAGAGAAATATTAGAAAATTTTAAAAAATTTTACATAGTTTGTAGTAAATCCTTAACATTGCGAATCCAGTTTTATTCATTAGTTTAAGGCAGTTGGTATAAGCTGATCCATAATTATAGTTGACGTGTTGATAAAGTTATTGCGACATCCTTAAGGTAATTTTTTCCAATGGAACGACTGACGTAGTAATTAAATAAAGGAAAAATGGTAATCAATGTTGATTAAAGTTTTCATGTTTCTTGGTTGAGTGGAGGTTGTACCAATTATGAGATTTGAAGGAATGAAAATTTTACGTAAAAAAAGAAAGTTTTTGAATCAGTCTCAAAATCTGATTCTAATAATAAATATTTAATTTAAATCTGGCTGAATGTCTAGGTTTAAATTTTCGAAGTTTTTGAGAATGTTGCAGCCAATTTTAACAATGAAAAATAAAGAAGTTTTATTTATAAGTGTGAATTCATAAATAAACGATTTAGCGAAGTTAGTTGTATATATCTTTCGGCTTTTTTAAAAAGCCTTCTTCAGTACAAAGAGAAATATTAGAAAATTACTGCTTACGCTTTTTTAAAAAAGTTTGGAACCAATTTAAAAGGTTTTCGCGAATTCCATTCGGATACATCTTGTCCAGGAGAATATTGTGGTTAACACAATCGAAAGCCCTACTAAGGTCCAGAAAAACTCCAATAGGGCATCCCCCCTCGTTTATGTTTGTTATTATGTTTTGATAAAGCGCATGCATAGCCGTTACAGTAGATTTGTTTTGTCTAAACCCGTGCTGATTGATATCAATAATGTTAAATTTATTAAGGTAATTGTTTAACCTATCTAGCATTGCATATTCAAAATTTTTTGAAAAGACTGAAGATAAAGAAACAGGTCGGTAATTCTCAAGTTGACCCTTATCTCCTTTTTTATGAATTGGCACAATCTTGGATATCTTTAAGGTATCAGGAAAAATTCCAGTTCGAATTGATGAATTAATAAGTATGGTTAGTGGTCGTAGTATTGAGTGCGCAATTTTTTTTAACTATAGTCATGGGGACGTCATCTGGCCCCGATGAGTTTTTATTTTTTAGCTTACGTATAATATTATGAACGTCCTCTTCGGTAAAAGCACATGGCTCTGTTATCGGTGTAAATTTTTTAACAATAGGTATTATACCTTTCAAAATTTAAAAGGTTTATTCAGTTCATTTTTAAAGTAGTACCACAATCCCACGAAAATGGGCAAATGGCAAATGGGCCATATTTACTCCACATTTCAAGGAAAATATAAAATTTCAAGGGTAATTCCAGAAAATCAAGGAATAAAAAATATATATGGGGTATTTCCAAGCAATCGAGGAATTTTAGTTCGGTAGACAACCTGAGGGTTTATTTTGGCGCAGAACCAGCTATCAGTCAATAGTTGCATTGCTCGATTATAGAAATCATTTGCAATAAGAAACCAAAATAATAATAAAAAACAGTATAAGCAATAATTATTATATTTAGTAGCGTTTGTTGAATTATTTATTTTATTTAATTTTATTTATTTAGGTGTAGCGTTACACATTTGCGGAGCATAGAAAGCCTTTTTTGAAGTCACAGGTTTAATGTTTAGCGGCTGAGAACATTCTTGCACCTATCCAGGTTCTCCAACAGTTGTTGTCCCAACGATTACGATGTTGGCCACCCCCGCCAGCCATCACTGTTCCAAATCTGCCAGGGCCATGATTCTCTTGGGACCTCCACGACTACCATAGTCACCTCATAATTATGTTTTTTTTATTGGACCTGCTTCTAACACAGATTTTGACTATTTATTAAAAATTTTCAAATAACCATTTTCTCGTATGAATGTAGCTAATATTGTAAATATTTACCTTTTCAAAGTGGTGAGGATTTTCATACAACCACTCCACGGTCCAGCTACTACTGCCTTTCATATCCTCTTCTGCCCCTATCCCCACTCTCACTTCCATACTAACCGCGCGCCAAATTTAAAAATAAAATGTTTAACATTTGTTTCTTTTGCTAAATGTAACTTACAAGAACATGCCGCTTTATATAATGAATTTAGTAGCCTTATAGAAAATTGTCGAGATCCTTTCAAACAAATTCATACAGATGTAGCATCGCGCCAAAAATCAAACCATCTCTAGTTGGCAGTACCGACCGCTGTTGGTAAGACTGCTTCTTTTCAGAGCTACTTCCGCTACAGCACTAACAACAGTCGGTCTGTTTTTCCTACGTTTTGTCACGTTTTATAAATGTAAATTGTTAATCTGTGTTAATCATATTCCAATTGCTTAAGTGTTTACTTTTTTTAATAAACTATTGTATAATCATCTGAAACGCAATTATCATTTGAGTTGATTAGTTCAAAGCAACCCTTTAGTTAATCATCCCTTATAACTAGCGCCCAACGTGGGGCTTGAATTATTGACAATTAATTGATAATGTGCGTAGTATTCGTGTGATGTTTATAAACATAGAGACTTCAAGTTTGTAAAGTGAAATACCGAACAAAGAAAACCAGTGGTACTAGTTCCCAAGAAAGATGGAAAGTTCCGGGTATGCGTGGATTATCGCAGGTTGAATAGCATTACTATACCAGACAGATATCCCCTTCCAAGAATCGACGACCTGTTGGATGCCGCTAAACCCAACATGTACATGTCTACAATTGATCTTCGATCTGGATACTGGCAAGTAGCAGTCAAAGTTGAAGATCGTGATTAGTGTATCGTGATTTAGTTCAGCATTTGAGGTTAGATTTTCTGGCGGTTAAATTGCGAGGTTAAATTAGCTGTCTTCTTGTTACTTCATCTAGGGTACCTTCAGATTTGGTGCAACTTGTTTTGCCCAGGGTGTGACGTCACAACAAAATATGCCGCCTAAATCTGAACGACTTTGGACGCGAACAATGGACTACCTACTTGAAATGTGACATTATTGACGTTAATAAGTTAAGTTATATTTTTTGTTTATTTATTTACATTCATATACTATTTACATCATTCAAGTAAGCATTCCCTTTATTTTTGTTGTTATCCATTATAACGTTATGATAATTAGGGGTAATTAGAGTCTTCTTGTTGTAGTTATTACGCTTTGAACATGGCAATGGATCGTAATGGTTTACATGTAGTAGTTACTAGTGCCTATAATCTGGTATTTGTCGATGATTCTACAAGTTCTAGTGAAGAAGAAAATGATATACTGATGAATATAGAAGCCAATAGAAGGATCAATAATAAATTATGATGCGGTAATACCAGTATGCATTGAAAACTTTTTGGAAAGAACTATTCCAAATTCTAGTAATCGAGAGTTTCGAAGTCATTTTCGCATTACAAGAGCGGACTATGAAATCGTGTTACAAATGTTAACACCAATGTTTATGCTATGTGTGGAAAAAATAGAATCAACGTTGGTCGACAAATATTGTCTGCGTTATGGCTGTTAGCTACACCAGATAGTTATAGGTAACTTTACAAGATAAGCATCTAAATTTGTGCATCTAATAAACATTATTTATAGATCAGTCGGAAATAGATTTAATATGGGCAAATCATCCCTGTTTGTTTATTTTTCAAGAGTTATAGAAGCACTAATGAGTATTTCACCGCAGATTATAAAGTGGCCAAATGAAGATAATAAAAATAATATAAAAAATAGGTTTAGACAAATGGCAGGCTTGCCACACGTAATTGGTGCTGTCGATGGTACATATATATATATAAAAGCTCCAAAAGAAAATGCGGAAGTTTACATAAATCGAAAATGTTTTTATGGAATTACCCATCAATGTGTTTGTGGGGCTTCGTTAAAGTTCACCGATGGTTATCCGAGTTCAATAAGCGACAACAGAATATTTCGAAATTCGGATCTCGATGAAGCTGTCCGAAATTACTTTACCGAAGAAGAATACATTATAGGTGATAAAGCCTACCCTGTATATTCATGGTGTATTCCTCCTTACATTGATAGAGGAAGACTGACTAATGTACAAGTTACATTTAATACAGCCCATGCAAGAACTCGTCAAGTAATAGAACGTGCATTTGCCCTATTGTATGGAAGATTTAGACGGCTAAGGTACTTAGACATGAATCGTTTAGATTTAATTCCTAAAACAATAATTGCTTGCTGTGTACTGCACAATATTTGTTTGACGAATACTGACGAACTTGTAAACGAATTTATTGCTGAAGGACAACAATTCGTACAAGAGGAAAACATAAATTATGGCAACGAAGTGCCTGTTGTACAAGTACAAGGAAATGGAGGGGAACGAAGAGATGAGTTAGCTAGGGTGAAGTGGGGTAACTGCGACTACCAAAAAGCAAAATTAGAATATAAATTGCAACCACTCTGTGAAATGTAACTATAAAGACTTCAAATTTTGGGATTAAGTAACTGCAGGTGGGTACTTTTTGAATGTAACATCAAGGTAGCAAAGAAAAATATGTGGTTGGTTATAGATATTTTTTTTTATATTTTCCGACCATAGTCGCACTTGCCCCAATTTTGGGGTAAGAGCGACACAGGTTCATATTTTCCTTTGTGTTATAAAGAAATTGGTCTGGGGCAAGTGCATTATAAAGCACACTTACAGCTATCATTTGCCGTATGGCACGTGTTGCTATGTTTTCCCATTGTTGAAAAATACTACTTAGTGTACGAGGATGTAAGTTCATAAAAACTTCATCATTGTCTCTTTTAGTGAATTTACTCTACTAAATAAGTAATTTGTCCCAAATATTAATTTAACAGTGTGGAAGGGTAAAAACGAGATATGGAAGAAATACAAAATATTTATTAGGTAAACTTAAAAACGGTTAGAGAAAAAAAAATATAACTCAAATATTAAGGTGAAAATTCAAATTGTCTCTTCTACTTTTTAGACCAGTCTGCTGTGGATATACTTGTCCGATGATTTGATCTTGGCTAACCACACAAATATCGGGAACTTTGGGAAAAAAATAAATCTGTTTATCGTTTTTCTTTGAGGGTTTAGATCGGAGGAAGGATGCTTCAATCTCTCCCCAGCCAGTTACTTTTCCAATGAAATATTTAAACGTTGCTGTTTTTGATTGCTCAACAGCAAAGCTTACAAGAAGCCACATCTCAGGTACTACGTTTTTGACGGTTATTGGAAAAACATTAGTAAACGTTTTTCCATTAATGTGTATTACAGAAATATTTTGGTTAGAAATATCAACAAGAGAGCCTCTTGAGGACTTTTCAGAAACCTGCTCTCCCTCCATACCTTCATCCACTGTATCATTTTCTATCTCTTGTTCCATATCTAAACTACTACTACTATCGTGGAGAGATATGTGCTCGGACTCATCTTCACTTGTTTCAGCAAAATCAGACCAAACAACACTTTTTGAGAGCAACTTGCCTACCTTTTTTTTTCTTCGTATCTTTTACTACCTTAGTATTGTAGTCATCACAGATGTTTTCAGACGTAATTTTGACAGACGACTGCTTTTCTCTACTTTTTTTACGTTTCATAATTTTCTGTTTTTTTCTAGATGAAAGATCCTTAAGATCACTCAATTTTTGATGAACTTCTTTGCAAGTTATTACTTCAGCACCTGCGGCAATTCTCTTTCTTGTTACTTTTTCATTTATTTTCTGACCTCCTTTACAGAACTGCAATAGTAGGGTTTGGAAGTCCGCTTGTTCTGCAACAGTATCAGTGGAAGTGCTAGGCAAGATTTCATTTTCTTCTCTGGTCACTGTAGGAACTGCAACAGGATTACTAACAGTACAAGTTGTCAGTGGTGGAGGCTCTGTGGAAGCAGCAGTCAAGTATTCATAATTTTCAGCAACAATTGTAGGAACAGTATTAACAGCATCAGAAGTAGTAGGCACTAATTCCGAGTTTGTTGGGATGCAAGGTACGTTTTCATTCCCGAGTCCTGAGTTTTCTATCATTTCAGAGTCGGTTTCGAATAGTATCTCAATGTCATTAAAATTTGATACGAGCGCATCTGTCAAAGTTGCCACTGATTCTGTATCAGCATCGATCAATTCAATGTTTGATTCTGTGGTAGTAGGAGGGTTATCGATATTTATTTCTGTAGCCATGGATTCTGGTTTCTCAACTTCAACAGATTCTGGTAAGTTAATGTTGAAACCATTCGGATATAGTTTTTCAAACCTTTGTAGTGCTTGAGGATCAAATTTTTCTCTTGGGATCGCATTACTGTTGTAAGGATATATACCTCCTTTTCTAAAACCTGATTGAACCACAGTTTTGTCTATACGATTCCAGACAACACCAACCAATTCTGCCAATTTACTTTTATTCAGTATCTTTCCAATATTTTTTCTCTGCCATTTAACCAACAGTTCGTCCCACTTTATCTTTACTGAACGAAAAACTGCAAGGTCGAGAGGCTGCAGTAGATGACTGGAATGTGGGGGCAACTTAAGAATTGTAATATTGGCATTTATAGCTGCCTCAATGACCCCTAAATCGACATGAGTAGCATGGCCATCATACACAACTAATACAGGTCGCTCTTCTGTTAATTGGGGAATGAATGTTTTTATAAAATAATTCTTAAAAATCGTTGATTCCATCCATCCATTACTAGTAGCTGCATAGGTGGTCCCTGGGTAATCCTTACCTTCCTCTGGTATCCACGAGTCCCAAACACTTTTTCCTTTATAAATGATCATAGGAGCGGTTTTTGACCCATCAGCCGCTGCAGCAAATAACACAGATGTGTTTGATCTGCCCGTACCAGCAGTGATTCGTGTAGAGTTAGCGCCTTTTTCACCTACAACTTTTACTCTACTAGGATCACTGCAGAATCCAGTCTCGTCCATATTCCATATCTGCGAGGGTTTATCAAATAGGTCAAGCTCTTGTAGAGTTTTTTTAAGTAAAGCGAAATATTCATATATAATGAAGGAATCTGTATTTTTTTTTCGGGCATATTCCACTGCTTCTGGTTTTTTTATAGATAGATTGTGACGTTGGTTGTTTAAAAAGCAGGAACCAGTCCTCACCAGGTTTCCCATTCTTGAAGGGTAAATTTTTAATTTTGTTCTGTCTGACATAACTGGCCACAACTACTAAAACTTTCTTTCGACTAAGGCCAAAGCCCCATTTCTCCATGCACCTGTAACAAAAGTTAGCGTAAAACAATATTCTTATATTTTGGCAGAATTTGCACACTCACTTTAAACATTCAGCGAGCTTTTCTTCTACATCCTTTGGGAGAGCTGTTGGCCTTCCCAGGGTTTCACTTTTCACACCTCTCCGACCTTTTACATGGTCCAATATAGTACTCCGAGGGATCTTATATCTTTTGCTAGCTCTTAAACTTCCCATAGTCCTCGATTTTACAGCTTCAACTGCCTACTCTAAATCTGCCTTTGTGTAACCAGGATTAGGTTTTTTTCTTTTATAATTTCGTACCATTTTACTAAAAGAAAACAAAAAATGTTCGTTACCTATACACAGAAACATCTGCGGGGCTAGTGCGACTGAGAAAACGCGACTAGTTGGACTTCGACAATATTTACCGGCCGCAGTAGCCCCAAGCACAAATTTTTGGGGGGCAAGTGCATCCCCCTTCACAAATAGGTTCGAATATTTTCTATCGCTAAATTAATGTAATTTCATTATTATATATAACGTATGTATTAAGTACTTACCACCAATTACACTTGGAACTGCAAAAACCGTAACAATGATAATTAAATTGCAAAACACCTGTTAATCCACTACGCACTCGAAAAAAGGCGAATGACAGTTTACCGTCCCTTGCATGTAAACGAGTAGGCCAACTGTTCTGGAAACTGAAGGTCGTTTTAGGTAGCGCGTTCAGCAAACGCAAATGCTGACGGCAACGTTCAGCAATTATTTTTTTTGTGATTTATAACCCAGTGTCGCACTTACCCCGTTTCGGCACTTACCCCGTTTCGGCACTTACCCCACTTCACCCTAGAGAGCTTATCCAACATTAGATACGGTAATTACTGAAAATAATATACACATTAAATCATAAAAGTTTTAATATGTATGTTACATGAAAGAAAAATGTAATCTTCAAAAAATATTGTAATTTTTTAAAAAATATTTATATAAATTATAATATGATAAGATATTAGAATTACTAATTTTTCAATGATTTTGTCGCTCCAGTTTTTCTTGATGGCGCCTTTCACGATTTTGCTCTCTCTCTCTGTCACAATTTTTTCAAATAAGGAAATTTTTTGTTTCATTGAACTTGTTTGTCTTTTTTTCGTCCCCTCTGCTTCAGTGTCTTTTTCGTCGGAGCCGTTTTTATCAGTGGGTGTACCACTTCTAGAGGAGACTGTACTTGTGGACGGGGAGCAGATTGTTGAGGTCGAGGCACCTGCATTAAGCAAAGAACCTTTTATTGATGATGCTATGTACTTCGGACAAACTTTATCTTTTTTGCCAAAGATATGTTCAAATTCATCAAAGAACTCAAATCTTTTTGCCTTTTTACCGGAGGATGTTGATCGCATGTTATCACGTTTTGCAATATATCGTTGTTCTAAATATTTTAATTTGTTTTTGCATTGCTCAGCCGAATGAGTTTTTAATTCATTGCTGATCATTTGCCACACTTTATCATTTTTTGTGGTTGTACTTTTAAATGCATGTTCATACAATTTGTAAAGATGTATAAGTTGACGCATATCATTCGCAATCCATGTACTTCTTTCTTGGGCAACTTCCTGCAGAGAAGGAATGTTGCTCTCGTGGTCCGTAGGTGGACTTGAGTTTTCATTATCCTTTACAACGAGATCAAATGCAGGCGCAACATTGTCATAATCAGCATAAATTAAACTACCATATACAATAAAAGTAAATATTATTGAATGTAATATCTATGTCTTATACTGATAATTACAATATACTACTTGAATTCCAATAATCAGTAAATGCCTATTAGGTATAAATTTTACAAAACTGCCTTTGTAAAGTTATTAATCACTAACCTGATCTGTTTTGGAGTAATACTCGGTTGTTGTCTAATATAACATTTCCGCCTTCATCTACAACCAAATTATGGATAGTAGAATCGATCGAATCCATAATTATTTTCGTATTTATTTTCTTTGAAATACACATAGGTTAAGTTCGACAGTCGCACACTGTCACATATCAAAATACGTTGTTTTGCGTTTCTGCGCAAGTCGGGTGAAGATCTCCCTACTTGAGACTGGGACGACAAACTTTCGCTCGGTACGTTCGCACTATAGAAAACTGAACGCTGTTGGAGTGACACGCGCTGAAAATCTGAACGACTTTGGACAAAAATTCAACGCCCGGGCGTTAAATCTGAACGTACCCTTGAATCATGATTGTAGGATCTTGATCGCAGGATCGTGATTGGAGGATATGAGCGAAAGAACACAGCTTTTAGAAGTGATTTTTGAGCACTTGTGCACACCATGTTTGTTAGAATTCAGTTTGATGAATCGGCAGGGAGTACTATTAGCCCTCGTTAGTGAGAAGTGGGTAACACCACGAAAGCAGGAAGTTTTCTGGCCCCCCTCTAAATCACAGGACCAATATTACAGATTATTAAAAAGTGGTGAAACACCAGAGGACGTGGGAAATTTTTAAAATTTCTCGATGATTTTTTGAATGCGGTTTGTTTACTTTTCATTTACTGTTGTCATTCAATACTGGATAAACGTATGACCGATATTATAATATTATTAAATTTAATTACATGTCAAATAGAAAAATTATCTAGTGGGTTAAAAAATATATTTTTCTTTGGTTAGCTTTTTTTAATGGTTCTATGTTAATCTTTCTATAAAATGGTAATTAATTGAAGCATTGTAATTTGTGTTTGTATTTAGATGATCTTGGAAAGGCCCAAAGCAAATTAAAACAAGCAGAGGTCACGTCAGATTTGCAATCAGATGCAGAAGAGTTGCCCAAACGGAGAAGTCGTTGTGCCCCTAGCAGATTATATTCCAGCGGTGATAGTGATGAAGAAATTGTGAGCGATCTCCCACGGCCACCTAAAGTAAAAAGGAGCATAATTGGTGAAGGAAATGTGAACAACCCTCAGAAGAAGGTACGACAATTTATTTTTAAATAATACATTTGCTTTATATTTTGGTCATTCTGCTTATCTATTCTTGTTCTATATTGCCAACTTTTTTTTTAATTATAAATTATTTACATAGATTAATTACATGCCCTAGTTTTCACAGTTTTCTATTTGTAATAATTAAAACCGGGTCATTTGTTCAGGATTAATCGACAGTCCAAATCAAAGGCAACGCTTTAGTACTGGTGAAACAAGTACGTCTTACAGTACACCGAATTCTAATCGATTTGCACTTGGTAGATTAACTGCCACATCGTCTGCTGTTAGTAGCTTTGTTGAGGTGCCTATAGAAAATAACCAGGGTTGGTATTTTATTTTTGTTAAACATACACTTCGATATGCATGTTTCATTGCATTACAGCATTTGAACGGAAAATTCTCGCTTATCTTATTGATATCAAACAAGAAAATAAGAAAATCCTTGAGCTGTTGGAAAACGGAAAGAAACATAATCCAGGAGAACATCAAATAAATTTTCCTGTGAAATTTCCAGTGGATGCGACTGAAAATTTGCAGACACTGGAAACGTATTTAGCAAATGATGAAAATTTGAGTGCTTTAGTGAGTATTTCATATGAATAGATACCATTTTTGATATAACAATGTGTATAATTTATTGTTTACATTTTTTTATAGTAATTTTTTACTTGAGCAATTCTAATGAATGAAATTTTGTGTTGTAGATTACCCATCTGTCTATTTTGGGGGGGAAAGATGTCATCTCCCGGACCAATTCGATATTGAAACGATGTATGACAAATAACTTTGCCACAAAATTCAATTTTTGTGGTAAGCGCCATGGTAAGAGGCCGTTTGGTGAATTGAAGTTGAAGAACGTGATTGTCCGTAAGTTTGTTAAATTATAATTACTTAATGTCTTTTGGTAAATATTTTTTCGTTTGTAGGTGCGGTTTTGGTCAATTCCCATTCATGCACCGAAAGGGAAGTGGAGGATGCCATCAAAACGTGGTTGAAGCACTCACCACAAAGACTTAAACTAGAGGATCGAGGAGAAGCAATAATGAATAAATCTGGATGTAAAGCTGTTGGTCGACGTCAGGACTACAGACGTTTCGCAGAGGCTGTACAAAATGTTATGAATGACATTAACCATCAGGAAAATGTAGACAATTTCACTAGTGCAATTTCTGTAGTAGGTGAGTTTAATCAAAGTGGAGACGATATAATGAATGAGTCGGATTTCTCTGACGATGTCAATACTGTATTTTTTAATTTGGATACTATCACAAGATATTATAACAATGATACGTTTGAGATTGTTGTTACCAATAATAGTAACGTAAGTTCAAAAATTCAAAATTCAGTCACTGCAATTTAAAATATTCCTAATTTGTCACAGAAACTAAGACTTTGGGCAACATTAAGGCGTGTGCCACACTCACCTCTCAACCATCTTTTACATATACTTTCGCCATACCACTTAGAACTACCATTAGATTTTCGAACGCTATTACGAACGCCACTAAATATGAATAGTAAACAACTGGAGAATGGGGAATATAGTCATTTCGGTTTAACAGTTGGTTTAAAAAAAAATTTGGCTCGATACTCGGATAAGGTTTCTAATGGTATACTTAAAGTTAGTTTTAATGTGGATGGTATTCCATTATTTTCCAGCTCTAATCTACAAATGTGGCCCATTTTATGTCTGGTAAAAGATATAAATTGTCAGTCATTTGTTTTTGGCATTTTTTGTGGTTCAGGTAAACCAAAGCCTTTGCATGAGTATTTGGAAAATTTTATCCAAGAATTTTGTCATCTATTGGAAAATGGATTACAATTTTATCAAAAGAATTATATCGTAGAGCTGCATAGCTTTGTATGTGATCCGCCAGCCCGTGCGTTTCTGAAATGCATAAAGACTCATGGGGGCTACTCTTCTTGCGAAAAATGTGTCGAACCTGGGGAATATCTTAACGGGAGAGTTGTAATGAGAAATATCTGTGCACAAAAAAGATCTGATCTGCCATTTTCTTTACAAAGTGACGAAGAGCACCACATGGGCGTTTCACCTCTTTTAAGAATTCCATCAATAGGATTAGTTACCCATTTTCCTATTGATTATATGCACAATGTCTGCTTAGGCATAGTAAGAAAACTGTTAAACTCTTGGATCTCTGGTCCTTTTCAAGTTCGTCTTGGTATTCGGTCCGTAAATCTAATTTCTAACCGTCTTAAATTATTATAATAATAATAATAATAATCTCTACACTACCCATAACCTGTTGCCAGGCCCCATAAGCGCAATGCTTGTGGGGGAGGGAGGAAGGGATTATTATTATTAAGCGGGCCCGCTTGTGTCTGCAGCCGACTTAGAGATGGAATAGCACAACTCTCATATTCATGTTACAGCCAAGGAAATCTGTAGAAAACCTTGACCAGAAGTTGCCGGCACCGGGAATCGAAACCCGGCCCGCTGAGTAGGAGCCTAGCATGCTAGTCGCTACACTACCGGGGCTATTAAAACCGTACATTCCTCAAGAATTCAATCGTAAACCTCGGGGGTTGGACATGTTGACACGTTGGAAAGCAACAGAATTTAGAACATTTTTACTATACATAGGGCCAGTTGTTATTAAAAACATTGTAGACATTGCCATATATGAACATTTCTTGCTCGTTCATTGTGCTGTTACCATTCTTGTTTCAAATGAACATATTAATTCATCATTTGGCTGCCAATTTGCTGCAGATCACTTACACTTATTTGTACAACACTGTGAACAGTTATATAGCCCGCAGTTCTTAATTCATAGCATACATATTGTAGTGTTATATGAGACAAATAATTTATTAAAATAAATATACTTTGTTTTGTTTATGTAATTAAAATAAAAATATAATAATAATAAAAAAAAAATAATAAAATTAAAGTTATTGAGGGGATTAAAATAATATTGGGAAAAATATAAAATACCAGCGAGATATTAAATAAAAAAGAAAATGTAATAATAATAGTATAGCTAAATAAATTTAGAAATAAAAAATGGTAAAAAATTAAATTAAATCATAAATAAGAAACATTAACTAACAAGATTAATTTTAAATATATTTTAATTAAATGTTTGACAAGAATATAATTTTATGAATACTTTAAATTTAAATATTGCCATCCATGGAAAATTTTTTATTTTGAAAATTGCCAAGGAGAATAATAATAACAACAAGAACGGGAAGAAAAAAGTATAAAGAAAATACAGAGAGAATTTTTCATAAAGGAGATAAGAAGGAATTAGATGGTTTTTATATAATTATATTTGATAAAATTGGAAATATTATTGAGTAATTTGGAATGGAATACATCATCATTAATAAATTGGAAAATTTTATAATATAATATGGTATAAGAAGAAAGAAGGATAAATTGTGGGATAAAGAAAAGGAAAAGGATAGTTCGTGAGTGACATATTTTTATAAGTAAAGAAAAAAAGAAATTGTTTTTGTTTGGACAATAAAATATTTAAAATTTAATTATAAGATAGGGATTTTAGGGCAGATAGGAATATAAGAAATTGTAATAATTTCTTGATGGTATTTTTATATAAATTTTAATAATAAAAGAATTATAATTTGTTGGAACCTACCCTGAGATAAAAGAGTTTTAGTTTATGCTAGCTGAGGAGAAAAATTAATATTTATAAATTTTGAAAGATAAGTTTGATTAATAAATTAAAACAAAGTATTTAGATTGCCTGATAATTTAAAATAAATAAAAATTAACAATAGTATTGCACTACATATATTTATGGCGCCTAGCAACGTGTGTGTGGACTTGATAATAATAGATAAAAATTTGAATTAAAGGGTAAATTGTTTAGAAATTATAATTTAAATTTAATTTATGGAGACTAGAAGTAGGACTAATAAAGGAAAGATGGATGTAATTATAGAAAGGGAAGAGTTAGAGAGGGGAGATGGAGAAATAGAAATTAATGAGGAAATGTTAGATGGAGGGGAAATAGAGATAATTGATGAAACTAATGATAGAGAAGATGTTGATAATATAAGAGTAAAAGATAAGGATAGTCAAGATGAAAATGATAATTTTAAATTGATGATTAATTTAATGAAAGAAATGAATAGTAACATAGAAAATAAAATAGAGAATAGTATTCAAGAAACGAAGAATAATCAGATTAACTTGGAAAATAAAATAGAGAATAGTATTCAAGAAATGAAGAATAATCAAAGTAACTTGGAAAATAAAATAGAGAATAATCATAAAGAATTTAAACAAGATATCTTGTTAGAATTAGATGAAAAGTTTAGAAATATAAATTTATAATAAAGACTGCAGGGTTAGAAAAACAGATACAAATAGTTAAGCAGGATTCTAATAGTAAAATTGAAATGATTAGGAAAGAAATAGGTGAAAAATGTGAATTAATAGAGGTAGAGAATGAACATATACAAAAGGTAGTAATGGAAGGGTTGAATAAAGTGAGGAATGAGGTAGATGAGAAAGTAGAAAATATAAATAGGAAATGTTTAATTGGATGTAAAAAAGAAGTTGAAAGTCAAATGTAAGAGATGTATGTGATGAAATGAGTGATAAATATGAATTAATGAAAGAAGAAATTAAGGAATTGAATAGCAAAGAATGTAATATGGGAAATAATGTTATTTTGAATTTAGGAGTTATTGAAAAGGAAGGTCCTAAATTTAGTAAAAGAAGGGGAGAATATCCTATTGCTTTTATAAAAGAAATGAAGGATTATTTACAGCGTATAAAAAGACAAGTTGGAAATCAGTATGATGAAATGATTGAAATGAGTATTGTGAAAGCAGCTATGTTAGGAAAAGCTGAGCTGTGGTATAAAACAAAAAAGTATAAATCATTTAATGACTTTAAGAATGAATTTTTAAAAATGTATTGGAGAGTGAAAGAGCAAAGCGATATGAAAAGGGAATTATATGAAGGAAGGTTTGAACGATTTTAGAAGAGAGATGAATAGGGAAAGATATGTTTTAAGAAAGATTTATTTATTTCAACAGTTAGAGGAAATAAAAGATGAACAAACTATTATAGATATTCTAGCTGGACAATTTGGAGGAGAAATAGCTGATAAGGTTATGGTTGAGGAAATAGATAATTTTGATAGGTTTATTCAAATAATTAAAGTATATGATAGTAGAGATGAGATGAGATATAAAAAGTATTATAATAATAATTATAATAATGATGATGATAAATATAAAAATGAGATAGTAATGAATGATAAATTAAATTTTACAAATAATAATAGATATAATAATAGGTATTGTGATAATAGATTTAGACAAAACGAATATAATTATAGAAATTATAAAACTGAACGAGTAAATGAAAATCAAAATAATAGATTTGGGAATAATAATAGAAATGATGGATTTAATGTATATAAAAATAATAGATTTGAAAATAATAATAGAAATGGAGTGTTTAATACAAATCAGAATAGTAGATTTGAAAATTATAATAGAAATGGAATGTTTAATACAAATCAAAATAGTAGATTTGAAAATAATAATAGAAATGGAGTGTTTAATACAAATCAAAATAGTAGATTTGAAAATAATAATAGAAATGGAGTGTTTAATACAAATCATAATAGTAGATTTGAAAATTATAATGTGCGTAACTCTAGCGGGCACACGCAAGCGGGTTCACTGCTGGTGTTGGGGAACTGGGGTGGCAGTAGGGGCTTGCAGTTCTCCAAGTCGAGGTCGACGTCGACGGGGTCGGGATTTCGTGAGAGGAGGTCTGGCAGTTCGTTATTCTTGCCGGGGCAGTGCTCCAGCTTATAATTGTACTGCTGTAGGAGCAACGCCCACCGGGCGAGCTTCGTCTTGCTTTCCTTCATGGTGTTGAGCCAAGTTAACGTTTTACTGTCAGTCCGGAGGGTGAATCGTTTGTCTTCTAGGTACGGACGAAACGTTTTGATACCCCATATTAAAGCTAAACATTCTTGCTCGTTGATGTCGTATCGTTGCTCGTGGGGTCGAAAAAGGGCACTGGCGTAGCTGATTATGTCACGGCCGCCGTCTTCGCGTTCTTGATACAACACGCTTCCTATTCCTTGGGTGGACGCGTGCGTCTGTAGCACGAATGGGCGTGACTGATCAGGACGACACAAGGGGGTGGGGTTGGCTAGGGCGTCTTTTAGTTTAACAAACGCTTCTTCAGCGGCAGCTGTCCACTGCCACTTGGCCTTTTTGCTCAGGCGGTCCGTCAGGGGCGTGGCCAGTTCCGCAAAGACAGGGATGTACTCACGCAGCCAATTGCAGAGGCCCAGGAAGCTACGGAGTTGCTTCCTGGTCTTTGGTGACGTTGCCACCTGGATTTGACGTAAGTGGTGCTGCTGGGGCTGGTTTCCACTGGCGGTGACCGTGTGTCCCAAGTACTGAATGCTGCTTGTTGCTATCTGGCACTTTTGGGCGGCGCAGCGGAGACCGTGTGCTTGTAGGCGCTCCATCACGCGGCGGAGATGCACCAGATGCTCCTCATGATTCTGAGAGTAGACCACGATGTCGTCTAGGTAGACCATGGCGAACTTCCCGAGGAGAGTGGCAAGGACTTCTTGCGCCATAAGTCTCTTAAACGTTGCGGGCGCGTTCTTCAGGCCGAAGGGCATCACCCGCCACTGATATGTCGCACCATCGGGTGTGGCAAAAGCGGCACATTTCTTGGATGATTCCTCCATGGCAATCTGCCAGTACCCCGACTTAAGGTCCAGCGTTGTGAATATTTTGGCCTTACCTAAGTCTCTGAGGGTCTCGTGTATGATGGGAAGCGGGGCCGCTTCATCTTGCGTGAGGTCATTCAAGCGACGGTAGTCTACACAGTATCTGGGGCTGCCGTCCTTTTTATGCACTATCGCTATCGGGGAACAGTAAGGCGAACTGCTGGGCTCTATGAGGTCGTTGGCGAGAAGTTCCTCTGTTTGTTGATAGATCAACTGCTTCTTCTCGGGGGAGCAGTGATATGGGCGGAGTCGGAAGGGTACGCCTTCCTTCAGCCGTATTGTATGCTGAACGGTTTTGGTGGTATTCAGGCGTACGGAGTTATCAAACACAGCGGAGAATTCTCGAAGTAGCTGTTTATAGGCCGGAGCAGGACGATTTGGCGCCGGTAGTTCGGCGCCGGGCCATTCGACGCCGGACGATTCGGCGCCGGCCAATTCGGCGCCGGGCGATCTAACCTGAACACAGACTAAGGTGCCATGTGCACATGGCGCCTTAGTCTGTGTTCAGGTTAGTTGTTCTTTACTGGTAATATATATAGAAAGATGGCTAAAAAAAAGAAGATGGTAACACAAAGGGATGCTCATTCCTCATGAAAGAAAACAAGACATGGTTAGGGGGTAAGCTGAGGGATGTTCACTCCTCACAAAAGAAAACAAAAAATGGTTAACAGGTAAGCTGAGGGATGTTGATTCCTCAGAAAAGAAAACAAAAAATGGTTAGCAGGTAAGCTGAGGGATGTTCATTCCTCATAAAAGAAAACAAAAAATGGTTAGCAGGTAAGCTGAGGGATGTTCATTTCTTTGATTTTCGTCATTTAAATCAAAAGTTTGTGTTATGGACTTATGGCATCGGTTAGATCGCCCGGCGCCGAATTGCCCGGCGCCGAATAGCCCGGCGCCAAATCGCCCGGCGCCGAATCGTCCGGCGCCGAATTGCCGGTGCCGAATCGCCGGCACCGAATTGTTACGTACCGTTTATAGGCTGCCTGGTGTTTTTCTGGGACTTCTTGGAGACCTGCTTCGTGTTGTTCACTGCATTGGGCAGTTGACTGCGGTGGGGGCGTTTCCAGTGGGCGGTAACTCGCGTCTTTAGTCCAAGGTGAACGCACTGGCGGCCAAGGTCAATGTTTGCTTCTTGCTGCTGAAGCCAGGGGTTGCCAAGGATAATGTCATCGCGGAGATTGTTTATCACGAGGCACTTACACGTAAAAGTGCGTCCTTGGAGGGAAAAGGAAATTGTTTGACCGAATGCACATTTTCCGAACATTCCCGTAGCACTGGACAATTCCTGTGAAGATGTCTTCCAGGGCAATAATGGCACAGGGGCGGGAGGGGTTGGCTGTTGACACCGGTAGCTGGGAGTGTAGGCTTGCTTCTTGCTGGCGGCACTGGGGTCTTAGGTTGTTCGACCTTCGGTGTCTTTCGTGCAGCATCAGCCTTGAAACTCTTCTCCGTCAGCCGCAAGTGGTCCAGCAGCTCGGGGATAGTGCTCGGTGAAGCTGCGTATACGAATCGCTGGATGCGAGGATGCAACAATTCAATCAGCAAGGCCACCAGTTGTGCGTCGGGCAGTTGGGGGTCGATCCTGGTTGCCAATTGAACGGAGGTGCATGCACTTAGCTATGGAGATGCTAGTCGAGAAGGTGCTGATCGTGGTGTGACGTCTAGAGAGGGCCAATGTTGTCCTGAAGTGCAGGAGCGGTTGGTCCAGGCGTCACCGGAACGTGACCTTGGACGTCTAGAGAGGGCCAATGTTGTCCTGAAGTGCAGGAGCTGTTGGTCCAGACGTCAGCGTGTATTTAAGCACCCAGGACCCAGCGGAAGCTCCTCCGATTGGCTGGAGGGATCGTGGATGCTGGTTGGCTGGCTAGTTTCTGTGGGGGGCTCGGCCGGGTAACAAACAATTCGTTCTGTTAGCGGTACGTGTACTTTTTAGTATGTAGGAAGAGGTGTGGCCTATGGAAACAAGGGTATCAGTCGTTCTATTGGCGGTGCGTGTGGTTTGAGTGGGTCGCAAAGTTTCAGTCTCCGGCAGATCGGTAACAGAACCTTTCGCGACCAATAAGATTGAATACTTAGCAGTTTCCTTTGCTTTGCATTGAGTAGCATACCTTTTAGTCTCTGTAACCATTATGTCAAGATCTCTTTATTTTCAAGTAATTCATAAAAGTCGTACGGACTTTTATTAGAATAGTCTTCATATATTTCAGCTCTTACTCCAGTATTGGTTTCGGTAAAAAAAAATGGTTTCAAATTCAGACCTGTTACCAGATTCCAAATAAAGTTTTCATCATCGTCGTCGTCTATTATCACTTCTTCGACGTCACTAGAAACACCAGCAGCAGAATCCGAGTTACACTTTCAATTGTTTCCATTATCACGTCATTTTCACTAGCAACATTGGAGCAGCTTGCTCCAGCATTCGAGCAGGTTCCTGTAGAATTATCAGAAGCATTTACATTGATATCAGACATTTTGTAACGCTTTACTGGTGATTTTTCTCTAAAAGACTCTGATTCTTCTTCGCTAGTAGGTAAATACTCGTCAGATGTTTCACCAAACAGGCTTTTCTCATCATCTTCGTCAGACAAAGCCTCCTAAAGGGGCCTGCTATTGTTCTAATGAATGTAATGGTTGCCGTGCTGTTAATAAAATCAGGCAGATTCAATGTTCTTAAATACGTAAAACGGGGTGAAGCGGATCAATTTTCGAAGTTTTTTTAATATTTCACATGGAAACAATCATTCGATTATTAAAATTATTTAAAATAATGTATGTTATGGCACTTTTCCTAAACAGTTTAGCATTTTGAAAAAAATATTCCAACAAGGCATTCCCGTTTAAAAAAAATTAGAATTGTGATCCGCTTCGCCCCATTAGTTGGGGTGAAGCGGATCAGCCGTTTAAAATCGGCAAATATCCACTTGGAAAACAGTTGGGGTGAATAGGATCACTAAAATAAGTTTTAAAAAAAACACAAAATGAAAAAAAATCGTATAGGTACCGCATTTACAAAAGATAAAGAATCATATTCGAAGTATTAATATTACTCAACATTATTGCCATATGTTAATTCATTTGCATCATGAAAATAATGCCTACCTCTTCTTAAAAAATTAACAATGAACATTGGTTTCGCTAATCTTTTTTCCACCCTGCCGATAAAAAACATGCGCGTGTTTTTGTCTGTCGAAAAGGCCGTTAAAACAAAGTCGCCACTCTTACAGCTCATCATCGTCAGTTAAAGCTGACTGACCACCGTATTTTAATAAATTTGGATTATTAACTCGCCTTTGCAAAGTTTTATAGCACACCGCATAATTTTCAGAAGCCTTTCTGAGGGTCATACGTCCTGCTTTCACTTCCAGGACTGCGTTATTTAAAAATTCCGGGTTATAGTTGCAATTCCCAGCCGCGCCTACCTTTTTTTTTGTAGTACCGCGGCATGATCCGCTACGCCCCGCGATTGGTAAATTTTTATTCAACTTGTTGTTATGCAACGACAAATTATTTTATAATTTCGAAAAATATCGCAATATGTTACCAATATCTCAATTACTTAAATATCTTGAATATTTTGTTTTTCGTCCATTAGGTCCACTTTTACAATATTTTGTTTTCACCTCTTTAAAAACCCCGCTAAAACATGCACGGACGAAAAACATATTTTTAGGTTATGTTTCGAGATGAACACGGTAACAATTTTACAAACGTAAATTTGATATGTACAATTGATATTGTTGTTTTTGTGTAATTATTATTTTATAATAACGCCTAAATATTAATATTTTTAAATTATTGTGTTTCCGTATTTGGGTTACAATAAAGTTTGAAATTCGCGGGACGATGACATGAAAGACATGACATGCGCTTCAGCGCCTTGTGGAAGTGACTGGGCACAGCAAACAAAACCGCACTTGTTGGTTTGCTTTGTTTTTGCGTGGTGGATGTACTTCGCTTTATGCTGCTTATTGCTGCATGGGTTGTGATTTCTTAACGATATATTAGGTAAGTTATATGTTTGTGTAGTTATACCTATTTACCATAAAAATTGCAAGCTAAGTAATGACTAAAAGCATGTAATTAAATTTACTGACCCATGTGTACTTATTTAACACTATAAGTAATCCGGCCATTTTAAGTAGGGTTAATCAAAGGAATTATTTATTGAACAATTAATTTAATAACTATTGGTGATTGGTAAATTCTATGTATAGATACATAGAATTTACAGTTTGTACATATTATTAAGTTTTACAAACGGCTTCACCTAAAAACTTTCTTATTTATGCTTTTTTAACGATTTCGAGGTTTACAACCTACTACCCTGCCATAACCTTCATAATTGTTCTGCGTGTTTGATCGAATCACCTTGCGTTCTTTTGTCACACACGATCTAGTTTATATCGATCACGATCAGTAATCCCCTTGCCCCTCGGGATCATTGAATTCTAATGATTCGTTTACCTACGCGAAATGCAAACACCTCGTAAAATATAAATCTTTGCAGTATCTTCACGTTTAGGTTAATTTTTATCAAAAATATGTTGTTAGCCAAAAATTTTGAGTTTCGATCAATAGTTATTTGTGTACTAAGTTAGGAAAAGTAAGATTTTTCCGTTTTAGACGTTTATTTTAAAACACGTCGTGAACGGAAAAATCTGATTTTCCTAACGAATTGCACACATAATGTTTTCTAATTCGGTATCAAATGCTCTTACTTTTTGAAGATTTATTGGGAACTTTGGATAGAAAACTTGAAAATTTTATAAACCGAATAGTAGCATGTTTGGTTGCTATGGAAAACAATGTAAACATTAATAAACAGTTCAAAAAAATTTGCAATTTCGTTTGATTGTGTTCGTGTTTTGAGTGCGTATTTTCGGTTAAAAATGTACGAAGACGCTGAACCTATTAGCTCAGACGTAGAAGAATCAGCAGCGTTAGCAGCCAATTCGCTGTTACCTGTGAAATCTCGGAAAAAATATGAAAATGCATATCGGCAATTTGAGGGTTGGTGTCGAGAAAAGCGGGTGCATGATATTAATGAAGAAGCCCTACTGGCGTATTTTGAGCAAAAATCAAGAAAACTCAAAGGCTTGACATTGTGGAGCATTTTCTCGATGCTGAGGTCTACCATCCAATTGAAGAAAAATATAGATATCAAGAAGTATACAAGCCTGATAATGTTCATCAAACGAAAATCAACCGGTCAGCTTACGAAAAAATCCAGCATTTTGACCAAGGAGGAGATTGAAAAGTTCCTAAAGGACGCGGATAATGACACTTACTTGATGATGAAGGTAAATGTGACTTATCTCTAATTCAAAAAATAGTAATTTTTCACTCTTTGAAGGTGGCGTTAATAATCGGAATCAGTTGTAACGTCCGTTTGCTGTTTTGGTTCATTTTGGTATGTTTTGTCGACTTAGTGGTTCCCATGTAACTTTTACGATCGTTCCAGAAACTGTTTTGGTCAAATATAGATTTCAACATTATTTCTTGGAATTATTAGTTCAGACTGTATGAATTGCTGATTTAAACTCTGTTCATCTCCCTTCATTAATTAGTCTCACAAAATTCCTTAGTGTAAGGCGACATAAATATGTTACCTCTCCCTTCACGTCCGGTGACGCATAATGAAGTCACTCTCTCGTACTGGATAATTTCATCTACCCCCTTCGGCAGTGATCCACAAGCTATCGATCCGCGAACATCACTCAAAAAAGTCATCAAGTCTATCGTATCGTCGATAATCGCGGCCAAAGCCTTTGACAGTGTACGAATTTTCGCTATTTTTCGTTAAGCACAAGGGTGCTAAAATTTCAGCCAAGTCTGGATTAAGTTCAACGCGAATTTTCATAATTACACTTTGGAATACCGTTTCGTAATTTCCCCGTTAACGCTTCTTGCGGATAAAAGTCAAGTCTTAGGCCAACGTTTCGAATATATCGTTCTTCGTATTAAATATTGTGAAGTGAGTTCACTAGGTTTCGTTCCGAAAAGTTTAAACAACTTCATATCTCAACAATAGGGGTTCACGCAACTGTAAATTAACCCCCCATCGTCCATCCTTTATCCAAGGATACATCAGTTTCGCCATCTCTTCAGCTAAGTACTTAATCATTTCGTTTATTGTCACTCCGAATCTATCTCAAGACTCCGAGTTCAGTTTTAAGTCATTTTGACTACCGTTACTTCAGTTAAAGTAAAGACTTTCGTTTTTAGACATTTATTTGAGAGCTAAGCTCATAAAAGCTCTAAGTTAGTTTATTCAAAAGTTTATTCATTTACTTGGGCATAATCCAAGTTATTTATGTTCAAATATTTTGCTTTAATAATAATTAATCTTTATACATTTTAGTTCTGTATTTATGTTTATGTAAAAAGGACTCGAAGTCAGAACCTAGTGTGACGCGCGAACTATCGTCTTAAATGTGGTCCCTGACTCTGAGGTCCTTTGGGAATGTACATTTCAGGTATTAGCTTGAAAACTCAAGCTTGTTGTTAACTTGCAACCATCGACTGTATTATATATATGTGTTTTTATCGAACAACTCAATATCTTAATTTTATTCATTAAATGTTAAATAGTTAAACTTACTTTGAGTTTCTTTGAAATTTATCTTAACTTTAACAAGTAATCCCGTAAGCTGCCGATCATCAAGGTAAGCCAATGTTATCTTCCAGCGGTCTACATTCCGTTGGGAAACAAGATATCCAATGTAGTGGCGCCCTATTTACAACATACCCTGTATATGACCATTGTCCCGATTAACGGTACCAAATTAATCACCCCACCCCCTTCTTCACTGAGCAAAACCGTGAGCAGAGCTAAAAATACACCCTGTAGCTTTACCATCCCTGGTAACGGGATTTAACCCCGTTACACAGTGGAGCATGTCGTCGCGAAGAATTGACTTTTCTTGATATGGAGAATATTACAGACAAGGAGTCCTATATAATCATCGAGATTCCAAATACCAAAACAAACGTTAGGCGCGAATTCACAATATCACGAGGCAATTTTAAAGGATCAGATCTCATAGAATTATTCAGGATGTATATTTCTCTCCGGCCATCACCGATTGAAACTACCCGATTTTTTGTTGCTTTGAGGAACGGAAAATGTACAAGGCAGCCAGTAGGAATAAATACTATCGGTGGAGTGCCTAAGAAAATTGCAGATTTTTTTAATTTGCCTAATTCTTCAAGCTATACAGGACACTGTTTTAGAAGGACGTCTGCAACATTATTGGCCGATGCTGGAGCTGACATTACAGTTCTTAAAAGACATGGTGGTTGGCGATCCAATATTGTTGCAGAAGGATACATAGAAGATTCTGTACAAAACAAGTTGCAGGTGTCTTCAAAAATATTAGGACAAGAACCTAGAATCAATATAAACGAATCTGGTAAAATGTTCCCAGAAATCAATATAAACGAATCTGGTAAAATGTTCCCAGAATGCTTGTTCAAAAAATGTATTAATTTTGTAGTAAATATCTATAATAAGTAATTTCATAGGTGATTTTCATTTGTAAAACTTTTCCACACTTGTTAGGAAAAATAGCACTTTTCCTAACTGAAATGAATGTTGAAAAGTAAGAGTATTCGATACCGAATTAGAAAAATATTATAATATAATCAAATAGTCATGCTGTGTCACTCCAAAACGACGTCTGATGTACGTCATTCGAAAACGTTACAAAAACGTCATATAAAACATCGTATTTGTTACGTCATTTATTGGTAATCTGACGTCGCTGACGAATAATCACCAAAAACTGACGTGAAAAAGACGTCACCATGCTAGCTGAGGCGCAGAACAGTAAAAAAAACTAAAACGGTGGTAGTACTTTTTATAGATTTTATTAATTTTATTCAATGAGAATATTTACATTTATTTTTGGCTTTTAACAATAGTGGCGTATCTGTTACAATTTCATCGTAGAATTCTTAACAGGATTTTTCAAAATTTAACGTAATTAACAGTTCCGATTTGATTAAAGATATACTAGCTCTATTTCTCTCATCAGACCATTTGTTTCGCATTATTGAAAAAATCCTCTTAACATATGCTGTTGAAGCCGACATACATCGAGCATTTCTACTTTTAGCTGCTTTACACAACCATGGAAATCGGGATTCCCATTCCTGTTGGTATACACAACTATAACGGGGTTTCTTACTTTTACTTCCCTCAGTATCTGTTACGTAACTATCGCTGTCGTCACATGTTGTTGCCATAAATAATAACACCACAAGAAACACAGGCGTTAACAAGATGACATCAGAACAAGACAATCATAAAAACACAGGTGGTTACCCAGGTTACCTCGTGGGACTACCAATGCGAAACCAACTGTCACCAGTTAAGCAAATTTAATGCGCAGATGCGCGCGCATACGCAACAAAACAAGTTTCCGAATAAGAAAACCGTACTTACAAAGCATAAAATAGAGCGTAATTCAAAATATGCACTACAGGAATTGTGGTTTCAAATCGGTCAAATGTATGAGATTTGTATCATACTTTGACTATGCGGTATGACTGTATGAGGTATGAGATTTTGTTAAAATATATGAGTCTCATACAAAATATATGAGATCTGGCAACCCTACGTATCACCGGTAGCATTATTTACAACAAAAATACTTTGAGATGACGCACCTGATTTAATATCACCAATATGTTTATGCTTTTTGGGCGCACTGTGACTTTTAACCTGCTGTACTCCACTAGAATCAATTTTAAAGATTATGTTGCACCACGTGCATTTAGCTACTGTTTGATCGCTAGCAACTGGGCTTAACCAATCCTTGTATTGTTCTTGCCAGCTTGCATTATAACTAGTTGGCCTCTTCGGCATTTTATGCGTTTTTAATTTAACTTTATTCCCTGTAGATATAATAACTAATAATTTATTGACAGCGGTAAGTAAAATGCATAAATGTTGAAGCAATGTTGCGACTGCGTTTGGAAACTACGGGAAATTACACCACTGTCAGCAAAACAGGTATTGTGCAATGCACAACACTGCGCATGTATGAACTACAGCTAAAGTTATTTTATAGCGCTTTCCGTCTACATCGAATTTATGTAACATCGATATTGCGTTAGCACTACACCGAGTCCGACTGAAATACACATTCCTAGGGTAAATATTAGGACATTTTAGGACGCTATGTAGAATTTAAGGACACTTTTAGCATTTCACGTGAAAAATTAGAAATTATAGGATTTTTAGGACATTTGGGAGCCCTGTATACGTATCATCATCGGAGCCACGCACCACGAAGGCCTCCTAGACACTGCGGCCACCCATAATTTCGTAAGAGGAGATCTCGCGGGGAACACCGACATCGCCCCCAACAGCGCCGGCCTCGCAAGCAGTTCAATAAAAGTTCAATATAAACATGTCTCTAGAATGTCAATTTATCACTCGCACGTTCATCACTTCTGCACGATTACAATTAAGAACAGTACTCACGTGTAGATACGTTGATGGTTGGGCGCCACCGGGTGTTACTGGTTCCGGAACCGGTGATAATTTCTCAGGGTGTTGAAAGGGGTCGGATGCAGTCTTGCTTCCTCGAAGGCCCCACGTTTCTCATCACTACTTTCTCATTTCTGAAAGTTTCCATTCTTCCAATGATATCAGATATTGAGCGTAGATTGAAGCGCGTTCCGTAAACAAACTCTTCAAAAGTGTTTGCCGTAATTCCGAAGCCGGCCAAGCGTTGCTTTATCTCTGGTCTTCTGACACCAATGTGCTGGAACTTTCCAACAAGATTAGTTGGGAAGTGAGTGTTTAAAGGTTTTCCCACATGGAAATTTGGCACTGGTTCGTCATCGGCTGATGCCAGCGCCATAACCATGTCTCCTGCAATTCCCAAACTTGGTACTTCTTCGAACAAATTGTGTGTATCTTCATTAATTTCGACGGCGTGGTAGCCTCCGAAATTTTGAACCACTTGTGTTGGTAAGGCAGGTATTTCTAACCTGGTTTCCTTACCCATTTTCTCCGTATATGTACCTATTTCTTTTAGATACACAAATATCGTTTGTGGGATATTGAAAGAGTCATCCGTTGTTGCTTTTCTGATGTCTTTTTCTGCACTAGTGAGATTGTAATCACTGGAGCAGAATTTTCTTTAATAAATGAAAATATTATAAATCAGAATAAAATAAAGTTTATAAAAAATATAATTCCTATTAAAACTGTTATGTTAATTACAGCAAATAATAAAAAGATTGATATAATTCGAAAACAATTGAATTGCATAATTGAAATAGGGGATAAACAAGTAAAAGGGGAAATGTTAATTGTACCGGGTATGAGAATAGATGTTATTATTGGAATGAATATGTTGAATAAAAATAAAATGATTGTTAATTTAGAAAAAAATATATTATTAGGTGAAGGATTTAAAGTTCCATTTATAGAAAGTAAAGAAGAAAAGGATGGGGATAGGAAACATAATAATAATAATGAATGGATAGAAGTAAGTAATATTAATAATACAATAATAAGAATGAATGAAAATAAAGATGAAGAATTAATAGAATTTGATTGTGAAGAGAAATATAAAAAGCAGATGGTAGGTGTTACAAAGATATAAGGATTTAATAAATGAAAATCAAGGATTGGCTATGAATTATGTACATAAACTTGAAGTAACGAATGAACAGTCATTTAGTTGTAAAACTTATCCTGTTCCTCATGCATATAAAGATAAAGTTAAAAAAGAACTAGAAATAATGTTAGAAAAAGGTATAATTGAGAAAGCAAGGACAAGTTTTATAAACCCAATTGTTGTTGTAAAAAAATCTGATGGGAACATTAGATTGTGTTTAGATGCAAGACAGTTAAATTTAAGGACAAGACCACAATTTGAATCACCTCAGAGAATAGAAAGTATAATGGGAAATTTGGGTAATAAAAAGGTATTTTCAAAATTAGATTTAAAAAATTCATTTTGGTTAATTCAGTTAGAAAGAAATTCTAGGAAATATACAGGGTTTAGTGTTGATGGTCATATTTATCAGTTTAAAGTGGTACCATTTGGTTTGTCAACATCTTGTGCAGCATTGGTGCGTGCAATGCAAATAATATTAGATAAATATGATACATTTTGTAGTCATTATGTTGATGATATTTTGATTTATAGTGATAGCATAGAAACACATTTTCAACATTTAAAAATTATTTTGGAAGAATTATGTTTGAATGATTTAAAAATAAATTTAAAGAAATGTCAGTTTTTTAAGAGTGAAATAAAATTTTTGGGATATAAAATTGATTTAAAAGGGATATCTATTGATAAGGGGAGGTTAAATGAAATTTTGAATTATTCAAGACCTAAAAATTTAAGAACTTTAAGAGGATTTTTAGGAATATTAAATTATTATCGAAAATTTATTCCAAATATAGCAAATAAAACAAGTTCATTACTTGAGTTACTTAAAAAGGGGGTTAAATGGAAGTGGAATGAAGAAAATGAATATGAATTTATTAAAGTAAAGAAAGAATTTTTTGATAATGTTAGTATATATCATCCAAATTATGAAATACCTTTTATATTAAGAACAGATGCTTCTGAAGTTGCTATAGCAGCTGAATTAATTCAGAAAATTAATGGAATTGAATATCCTATTAGTTTTGTTTCAAGCTCACTAAAAAAATATGAACGTAATTATACAGTTTCTGAAAGAGAAATGGCAGCAATTGTATTTGGAATAATGAAATTAAAATTTTATTTAACAGGAAATATGTTTGAAATTGAAACTGACCATGCTGCACTAGAACATTTAATGAATACTAGATTTGCGAATAATAGAATTTATAGATGGACTTTATTAATACAAGAATTTAATTTTAAAATAAAATACATACAGGGAAAAAATAATATAGTAGCAGATTGTTTGAGTAGAAAAGATATAAAGGTTGGGGAACATATTAATGATGTATTGATTGCATTAAATATATTAAATGAAAGAGAAGGTATATTTTCTAGAGAATATTTAGTAAGAGAGCAGGAGGGGAATGAACATATTAGACAAATAAAGGATAATATAAATAATAATATTGAAATGAGGGGATACAGGATAAGTCAGGAGGGACTTATTTGTAAAACTTTATTAGATAATGAAGTGTATTTGACAACTAAAGAACATGTAATAGAAATTTCAGATATTTTCATAAAGAATATGGGCATGTAGGAATTAGAAAGTTATGGTTAATGATTAGGGAAACTTATTATTGTAAGAATGATTTAAGTATTGTGAAAGGAATAGTTATGAAATGTCATATATGTTGTTTAGGAAAATATAGAAATCATATAAATAGAAATGAGATAAAAAATATTCAGGTTAATCAACCTTTAGAATTAATTGCTATAGATTTTTTATCAAATTTGGTTACAAGTAGAGGGTATAAACACATGTTGATAATAGTAGACATTTTTTCAAAATTTACAAGAATTTATCCTTGTAAAAAATGGAATACAATTGTTGTGATAAATTGTTTAAATAAATTTGAGAATAAGGTAGGAATTCCAAAACGTATATTAGCAGATAATGCCACTTATTTTAATAATCAACGATTTAAAGAATATTTTATAAATAAAGGGATCAAAGTTTCATTTTGTAGTATCCGACATCCTCAGGGTAATCCTGCAGAAAGATACATTCAAGAAGTAATTAAATATTTACGAATTTTGATATATAATGAAGGACATATAAATTGGTTTAGATATGTTGAAAATATAGAAAGATTTATTAATGAAGTTCCGTCAACTGTAACTAAAGAGACACCATATTTTTTAATGAGGAAAATGAGACCTGAAAGACCTTGGGTATCAGAAGATGTAGAAGAGGAAAAGTTTAGGGAATTGTTAGAAAAAGTTAGAGATAGAATATGTAGGAAGAATGAAAAATATGTACAGTATTAGAAAAGAAAGTTTAAGAAAAGAACAAGTTTTAATGTGGGAGATTTAGTAATTTTAAGGGCTTCAAGAGTGTCGGATAGACATAGAGGAATATCAGAAAAGTTGTTGTTACCTTTTATTGGTCCTTTTCGTATTAACAATAGATTTGGTGATACTTATGAGTTGGTTTTTCCAGAAACCAATCGTGTTAGAGGAAAGTTTCATGTTCAGATGTTATATTTGTATACTGGAGAAGGAGATTAAATACATAATTTAATTTTGAATAAAAAATAAGAAATATATTAATTTATGTTATGTTTTAAATTTATTTTATTTTGTGAGAATTGTTAAGTTGTATTACAGTTGATTTCTTATATTTTATTCAAGAGGGGAAAATATGTAGTGTTATATGAGACAAATAATTTATTAAAATAAATATACTTTGTTTTGTTTATGTAATTAAAATAAAAATATAATAATAATAAAAAAAAAATAATAAAATTAAATTTATTGAGGGGATTAAAATAATATTGGGAAAAATATAAAATACCAGCGAGATATTAAATAAAAAAGAAAATGTAATAATAATAGTATAGCTAAATAAATTTAGTAATAAGAAATGGTAAAAAATTAAATTAAATCATAAATAAGAAACATTAGCTAACAAGATTAATTTTAAATATTTTTTAATTAAATGTTTGACAAGAATATAATTTTATGAATACTTTAAATTTAAATATTGCCATCCATGGAAAATTTTTTATTTTGAAAATTGCCAAGGAGAATAATAATAACAACTAGAACGGGATATGTTATTTCATCTAAGTGATGATTGTAAATTGTATGGGCCGTTGGATAACTTTTCGGCTTTCCCTATTGAGAACTATCTGGGTCAACTGAAACGCCTTATAAAATCACCTACCAGACCATTAGAACAAGTCTTTCGTCGACTAAAGGAAATTGATTTTTCTCTCAGGGATATAGATTCCGATTTTCTCGACGTAAAACTTGAATATGAACACAATTTTGGACCTTTACCTGTTCAATTGACCCTTAGTGATCGAAGGCAATTCAAAAAATTGCGGTTACTAAATTTTACATTGTCAATTCATTCATATTCCAGTGCTGATGCTTATTTTATTACTAAACAATCGAAAGTTGTCCAAATTCGTAATATTCTATCAGATGGTAAGAAACGCATTACTATTGTTGGAAAGCAATTTTTATCATATGAATCATTATTCACGTATCCATTTAAATCGAACAAATTAAACATTTTTGTTATTTTACGTATGTCGAATGATTTAAAATTATGGCCTATTGGTGCGATTGCTGCTAAAGCTATAGCTGTACCACTTTATAATGACGACAGAAATCGATGGGTGTCATTCCCTTTGATTCATTCATTCTCGAAAGCCTCTGCCTAACTATCTGTTTATAATTTTTGTTTCAAATAATGCAGAAAATGTATTTTTTTAAATTTAGATTAACCTATATTAGCCTGTTTATATATGTTTATGCCTCTGCCTATCTGTTTATAATTTTTGTTTCAAATAAGGCAGAAAATGTATTTTTTTAAATTAGATTAACCTAATTGCCTATTAGCCTGTTTATGTATGTTTATAAATGTGTAATAAATTCTATAAATAAAATTTTTGTTTTATTACTGCATCCCCTCCCTCGGGGGGGGGGCAAAAAAGGGGTCGTTTTTGGTGATTTTGGTGGCGTCCTTGTAACGTCAAAAAATGACTTCGATGGGCTGTGACATTTTCACGTCTTTTAAACGTCAGTTATGACGTTTAAAATGACGTAAACTTGACAAACTCGAACCCCAAAAAATGACGTGAAAAGAACGTCACCATGCTAGATGGGTGCAATGTTGACCCTTATGCGACAAAATAATTTAAAGGAAGCTATTCCTTTAGCTCTAACTAGAATAATTCTACATCTACCAATAATTATTCTAATTAGTTGATTAAACGGGTTAGGGAACATGCCGTGTAAAACCCTAGACTTAGCTTTTGGAGCGGGTCCAGTGATCTTCGGGCTGCTTCACTCGCTACGCTACCTGGAAGTACCTGTGGCACAGGTGTTTCAGGTATCACTCATGTTGTTCACGCACCTGAACGTCTTTGAACACACTTCCGACACACTTTTTGTTGTTTTCCGTCGGTATGACTGACAGAAACCGTCAAAAACTCTTAAAAACACTCGGATCGTTTCACAACACGTCTGGTCTGGGTGAGAACCTCGACCAAACTCCTGAATTAATTTAATTGGTGATTCATTTGGAAATTGTTCTTTCAATATTCTGTAGTGCTCTATAAGTGTAGAGTGTACACGTTCAATGGGTGAGTTAGAATTGTGATTGTACGGTGTGGTGATATGAATAAATATTTTATGCTGTTCGAGTAAATTTTTAATTGGAAGTATGTTGAATTCGTTATCGGCGACGATTGTACATGGGCTCCAAAGGTTGGTATAAAATTAACAAGTTGATCTAGAATATCTATAGCGTTTCTAGATTTTAATGGGTATGCTTGGGTAAATTTTGAGAATACGTCTAAAACAGTTAAGAACTTTTGTTTATCAATTTCAAATATATCTATGTGTGTGTTTTGAAAAGGTTTATTAAATGTAGGAGTTAATTGAAGGGGTTGTTTAATAGGATGTCGAAGATATTTTTGTTTTTTACAGGTTGAACAGTTATTGATATATTGCAGTATATCTTTTGACATGGTTTTCCAATAGTATTTACGTTTTAGATGTTCCTCGGTTTCATTAATGGTGGTTGTTTTGCCTTCGTGATAATTTGAGATTTGGTTTAGTTGTTCATCTTTGTTTGTAATATAAGTGACTTGGGATGAACATTTAAAAAATTTAGGACTGTTTTCGTTGGAGATAGAAATTATAAATTTCGAAAATTCTTTGTAAAGATCTTCGTTTGGGAAGTAGCAGTAATAATTGGTTTTAGGTAAGCAATATTTCAAAAGTAATTCTGTGAATTTGGTGTTATAATCTTTAGGGTTAATAAAAACTTTGATCAATTTATTACCATCGAAATTAATGATTTTGACTGGGTTCGGGACGATAGTCACTATAAATTCAATTTGGTTCTTAAAATGTTGTAAAGGTTTCTCAGTTATATCGATTGCCGGTGTAGATTCGAGTTGGGTATGTATAGTATTAGCTAACGATGAATTATCGGGTATCGGATTCTCATTAATGGGTTCAGGACTAGGTGTACGCAGGTCAAAAATTGGAATGTCGAACAAATCTTCTATGCTAGGTGGTTCTGACGGTTCAGGTATCATACTTGAGGGACCGAATTTAGGTTCAGGTGTTCGAAGGGCATCTTGTGTTTTATCATCTTGGTGATTGATGTTAACAGATAGGGGGTTAAGGGAGATTCTAGAGAGGGCATCTGCTACTTTGTTTTCTTTTCCAGGTTGGTATCGTATGTCGAAGTTATATTCTTCCAATTTGAGAGACCAGCGGGTCAATTTTGAATTTGGTTCTTTTAGATTTCGGAGCCAAACTAAAGTTCGATGATCCGTATATAGTATGAATTTTGTTCCGAATAGGTAGGGTCTAAATTGTTTGGTAGCCCAAACTATTGCTAAAAGCTCTCGCTCTATTGTAGAGTACCGTTGTTCAGTTTCGTTGAGCGTACGAGATGCGCAACAGATAGGTTTTTGATTTTGTGAGAGGACAGCACCCAAAGCAAATTTGGAGGCGTCTGTTGTTAGTTCGAATGGTTTTGAAAAATCAGGGTATTGGAGTAATGGTTCTTGTGTTAAAATTTTCTTCGTATGTTCGAAAGAATCAATAAAGTCTCTATCGTGAAAAATTTTACTATCCTTTTTTAAACATTTAGTCATGGGTTTGGTAATTTTTGCAAAGTCCTTTATGAACTTACGATAGTAACCTAGTAAGCCTAAATAGGATTTGATTTCGGTTTTCGATGTTGGAATAGGGAAATTTTGGATTGCCGAAATTTTTGAAGGATCTGGTTTTATCCGTCTGGGGTAATAACATGACCAAGATATTTTACTGATTTCTGAAGGAATTCTGATTTGTCGAGCTGGATCTTGATATTGGCTTCGCGACATCTTTGAAATACGTTTTTTAGGCGTGTCATATGTTCCTGAAGGGATGTTCCATAAATGATAATGTCCGTTAAGACCAGTTAATGCTATGTTAATCATGCGTTGAAATGTTGCAGGGGCGTTTTTGAGTCCGAATGGCATACGTCGAAATTGGTAATGACCCTCTTCGGTAGAAAAGGGAGTTTTTTCGCGATCGTTTTTTTCGATTTGAATTTGATGGAAGCCCGATGCTAAATCGAGAGTAGTAAAGTAGTTTGCACGGCCTAAATTGTCAAGGATGGTTTCAATTTTGGGAAGTGGGAATTTATCTTCTACAGTCTGCTCGTTCAACTTTCTGTAATCGATAACAATTCGCCATTTTTGTTGGCCTGAGGCGTCCGCCTTTTTCGGGACGACCCAGATGGGAAAATTGTAAGGGGATTCGCTTGGTTCTATAATTTTTTGTTCTAACATCTTACTGATTTGATTTTTAACTTCTTCTCTGTGGATATGGGGGTAACGGTAAGTTTTTGTAAATATGGGTTGGTCACTTTTAGTTCTTATGTGGTGTTTAGTTAAAGAAGTGGTTGATAGAGCAACGTTAGGGTTGTGAAATATTTCTTTATAATCGATACATAAGTTAGTAAGTAAGGTATATTCTTCTTCATTAAGATGGTCTAGTCGCAAGTTTTCTTTAAGATTGGTTAATAGAAGATTTTTATTTGAATTAAGAGAGATATTATGTAGGTTAATATTTTCAGTGCTATTATCAATGTCTATATCGGCATAATGATCAATATGGAGAGGGTGGCTAATAGTCAATGTTTGTGGTTCTTCTGATATGTTAATGATAGTTGTTGTGAACCAATTGTTTTTGAGAGTCACTATTGCACTGAGAAAAATGTTTAATAGCTGCAATTAAAAATTTAATTGTGACAAGTAAAAAGGTTGATACAATAGGGGACAACTACTCAAGTATTAGCAGCTAGTAAACTGAAGTTTTTGTGAACAGTAAAAGATATACTTATCACTATTACCGTGTTTAATAACAACAGCCCATTTCATTAATTGTCCTAATATACCACGTTCATTGACAGTCAATAATCTAACCACTTCCTATTAGTAACCAGTTTACTTGCCACTAATAATTTGTAGTACTTACTGTAAATGCCTTGTTTACTAGCCACAGCTATTTTTTCACTAAAGTCAAACTATATGAACACTACTTGTTAATACTTCTTTACTTCTGGCTAATAAACAATGTATTAGTGGCAGCTTTTTTAAGTACTAACCTTAAATACATTTTTACTAACCGTGGTTACCCGTTTACTACTGCTAAGTAACCTGTTCATTATCTGTTAATACATGGAGCTACTTCTTATTACAATCCACTTACTAGTGGTAAGTATTCTGTGCACTTACCATAGCTACTTTGTCACCATATGGTATTTTGATTGAAGAAAAAAAGATCTCAGTATTATTATATATTATTTATTTTTTAGAGTAGGAAGTTATAATAAAGAGAAAGTTTTAGGTACATAATTTTATTCTTAATAGTGTAAATGGTTACATTTAAATATATAATAAGAAAACTATAAACGAATTTAAAAAAAAGTGAGAAACTTCATTTTTTTAAATATGGTCAGTAGGCCATGCATTTTACGGAAAAACAAAAATGTAATCAATTACTGCACTGTATGAAAAAAAAACTCACCCTGTATATGTAAACAGGAGATACATTGATTATAATATGAATAATTAAATGAACATATTTTATAAACATGAATAAAAATAAAAATTTGTTCTAAATTAAACAGAATATTTCACTTGTAAAAATCCTTTAAATATAAACATGATGTTAACATATTATACCAAAAAGTAATGTGCTAATATATATCAATAAAATATAGTTCAAATATATGTTTTTAGTCAAAATAAAGTAATACATTTTTTTCCATCAAATTGAACCGATATTGTAGGACTTGTATGTGAATACTGAATTTCCGAGTATAATGTGCATTTAACTCTTTCTGACAGATTAATTTGGTAAGCATATAAATGTTCATTGAACAACAATGTGTCTATTTCCTTGTAAATAAAACAAACTTTATTGTTACACTTACTTATTAAAATAGATATTAGAAGGCCAAAGTTAGGCATATTATTGTTTAATTTGCTGAAAAGAAATACGTCCCCGTCTTTAAAGATTTTATTGTTTATAGAAATTCTGGTCATGTGTATTGGAGAATCTTTAAAAGCTTCAAATGATTTATCAGCATTTTAGTACATATAAAAATCCGGTATAACGGTACACACATCACTTAAAGTAGTATTAAATTTTCCTTTTACAATACCTCCATGAAAACCTTTCCCTGTTATAAATCTGTTGCATACTTTCAATTGATGTTTCACAGCTAAGGTGTGTGTAATATTAACTCTAGAAGAAACAGCATTAGCAGTGTCTTGAAAATCTTTTATTTTGTTTTTCCAAAAATCTGTTTGTATTATGTTACATATTGCATTTTTACTTTTTAATTCATTCATATAAGTTAAGGTCTCATCAAAAACATTAGGTAACTCAAAAAACTGCTTAAACACTTTGCCAATTGGAATAAATTGTGCACCGTAATTCTGAGGTAATGCTATTTGGTTAGATACCTTATCAAGACGTTGTCCTACAACGTATTCTTCTGGCTGAATAAATTCACCAGAATTTTGAAGGAATTTTAATCTTAAGTAGTCGCTACTCAGGCCATTAAACAAATTTTGTACTTCCATAAAATAATTACCAAATATTTCTTGGTGCCGACTACTTACATTATACATATTTATTATTTTTATTAAATTACCTTTAAATTCACCAAAAATATTGAAAAGTAAATTTTGAACTCCTTCTGTAATATTTTGCACATCTTTTCTGCACATTGTACTATCAGCATATAATTGGGCATATGTAAATTGGGCCACGACTACCTGTTCTGCATAATGGGATTGTTAATCCTACATGTATTTTGGGCCATCAGCCATATGTAAACTGGGCCACCTAGATTCGGATGTCGTTAGCTAGGAGTATCTTAACGTGAGTATCTTAAAGTAAATTACCTGTAAGTAAGTAAGACCCAGAGAAAGAACATTATGAGTTCAAGAAACGTATATAAGTACCTATATTTTTAAACAGGTCAAATGTCCATGAAATAGTTTATAACAATAAAAAGTTGAATGAAATTAAGTGTATAATACCTACTATAATATACCGAGTGTTAAAACCACCAAACCTGGCCATAGGACCTATGCGGTATGCATATTTCAAAATTAATACATGAGTTGCCTTGAAATATTTTTGTTTACCTAATATCATATTGACTGCTTCATTTTTGAGTGATAAATAGTAAACCTGGCCATAGTTTTTGCAAAATTTATGTCGCCTATTTCATTAATTCCTACTAAACAGCACATAAATTTAATAACGCAATTTCATTAAAATAATTAAATTAAAAATATTTCAAGGCAACTCATATATTTTTTTGAAATATGCAGACTGCATAGGTCCTATGGCCAGGTTTGGTGGTTAACACTCGGTATATATTTGCATAATTACTTTATTTTTTATATCTATACGTAACACGTTTTGCAAATTCGTAACGACCTATCTGTTTTATACAATTCCAACAAGTGTTGTACATACTTTTATCCCTTTTTTACACATTTATTATTAATTACACGTGAAACCTGCAAGCTTCTTAACTTTATAACGGTTTCAGCTTGAAAGTTGTTAAAACATTTGGAAATACAAACAAGGACGGATGACTATAAAAATTTGCATTGTATCGTGAGTGAAAGAATTCAGATGCATTTATCGTATTTTGTAAGCTAGCCGTATTGTCGGCCCAAATTTTAGGAGGGAATGTAGAGTTATCACCTGTATAATAACTAATAATGGAATCAGCGTAAAGTCTACCAATGGAAAAATTGTAGACGTAAACGTTAGTAAGTATCTTTTATCATTAAGTAACATAAGAATCAATTCCTAATTGTTATCAGTATTCAGTAACTTAACAATAACTTTAATACGTGGCCCAAAATACCATTTTTCTAAACGAGTGATGGCCCAAATTACATACTTAGGAGAAAGCGCATTAGAGATTAGTGGCCCAAATTACCAACCCCCATATAATTTACTTATAAAGGTTGTAACGTTGTTCATAATTGTATCTTTAAATTTAAGAAAATCAAAATTTAATGTGTCTTAATTTGTGTTGGACTTTATATCGTTTCTTGAATTTTCTGAATTGCAATGATCATAATCATGACTAGATTCTTTGAAATTGCTTTCAAAATTGGGAGACAGTACTTGTTTTAAATTTGTTGATAGAGGCCCATCACCTGAACTGTCCAACTTCTCTTTAATTTCGTTAGTATTGCCTAATACATCAACATGCGTTTTTAAGTGTTTTCTAAATGAATTCAAAGAAGAAAATAGTCTGGCGCAATTTAACTCAACACATTGAAATACACTCTCATCGCGACAGCTATGCACAATTTTTAAATGTGTTATTAAAGCTTTAGATGTTGCATACACTTCACTACAAATACTACAAGTCGGCATTATACCTATATTATATTTTATAGATTTTATTATTTTCTATAATTAATTGAAATATATGTTATAGCACTTTTGATATGTTAACATCATTAATAAAAATAAAAAAAAATTTACATACTTGATAAATTTTCCAGGTGATACTTAATGTCTGATATCACGGTTGCTGTGCTACTATTTTTATATTGTGATGGTATATTAAAAGCTAACTCCTGGATAAAAAGCCAGATGTGTTTGCTTTCTGGTGGATACTCCAAATTTAATGCATGAAATGCTTTGAAAAGTAATTCGAGACACCGAATGGCCGATTCGCATTTGTAAAAATTGTCATAAAGACAAACATAAAAACATTCAACGTTGTTCGCTTCGCCAAGAATCAAGCCAAATGGCTGTAGAGCAATTTTTAGACCTGCCAACTTTTCTTTTCTTTTTTGTATGTGTAATTCCAAGTCCGCGAAACTCTATAAAAGAAAATTCACCTTTAACTACTAAAGTATGTTCCCCAAACATTCAATTAATATATATAATAGCTATTTCATTAACTTACTCTCAACTGAATAAAAAAACTTTGCTGCACTTCCAGGCGGCTAGGCCTCCAGTTTTGGGAAATTTTACTTTTATTATTTAAAGTAATAGGCGAAAAAAGGTAAGGCAATTCTAACAACGCCTGGGTTTGCCTATCTAAAAAACAATATGTATTCTTATCTCCATCTACTAATTAAGCAATAACTTATTTACCTATGTCAGTCTCTTCTGCAAGTTTTATTTTTCTGTTTTTCAGTTCCTCTATTATTGCCGTACAAATTTTTGGCCACGTGTTATACAGTGAAGTCCATTTATTATGCAATATAGGCATGTTGCAAGTTAATTGGCGCGGCCACAATATCATTGAAATATAGGCAACCCATTATACACAGCTAAGCACTCTTGCCCCTGCCTACTGATGAAATTAAATTTTCAATTGTATTTTGAGGTTAAACTCAGTTAAACTTTCATGTGTTGCTGATTTCGGTTAGATCATAGATGGTTAGATAAAAAAAAACTAGCTAACTGTATAATGGGTTGCCTATATTTCAATGCTATTGTGGCCGCACCAATTAACTTGCAACATGCCTATATTGCATAATAAATGGACTTCACTGTATATAACATCAATTTTTTCTGGGAACATTTGGTTGAAATCAGATTCAAGCTGAAAGTATAAAATATTTACAAAATTGGTGGTAACTGATTTGAGTTAGTTAAAAGCAAATAATTTGAATAAGCAAGCAATAAAGTTATTTAACAAAATATGCATAAAACTTATTAAATCAACACCCGTTTGCAATTTTAAACATGGAAAGTCGTTAAAAATTGTTTCAACTGCTTCTCGTTTGTACTGGTTGCTTCGAAATTCAAAAGTTAATTCCCAGTATTCAAACACCTTAGGATAAGGTTCGATTGCGATTTTCAAAAACTCCACTGCTTGCTCTAATTGTTCGTCAACTTGGCTTTCGGAAACTTTTTTCTCATCTGCTTCTCTGCTCCACCGTGTTTTTAAAGTCGACAACGTTCGAAGTGCAGATTTCGTATTTAAGTACTCGACCACAGTCTGCCTCTTGCAGGCTGTTTTGAAACTCCACTTTCTTTTGCAGTATATGGGATATAAATGTACTGGCGTTTTCCGTCGGAAAAAGTTCAATGATTTCCTGTGTAGCCCTTATGAATGCTTCGGAATCTAATTTTCTAAAACATAATTCGTTTTACAGTAATTTTGGTATCGTTCAGTTAATGAGCATTAGTGCATATTGAAATTATGAATCTTGTAGATTATATCTATATCAAAGTTACTTGGATTTGGTTTTGCAGTGGGTTTGCATGCTTGATGCAGGATACAATAAGTTGTCTACTACAATTTTTGCCAATTTCAGGGCTCATAGCACTTTTTTTTCACAAGAAAGTAGAAAAAGTAACACACAAACTTGAGAAAAGTAACTGAAAAGTAACTCAAATATTTTTAATTCATAATATATTTAGTATATTATATATAAAAATAATAAATATCTAAAATAAAATAGGAATGGGAATTATATAAAAATAATAAATATCTAAAATAAAATAGGAATTCAAAAAGGCACTAAAAATAGCAAAAAAGCAGTGTTTGGGGATCAACCAATTTTTAACTTTTTTGACATTTTGTCAAACATTTTTTTTTCGCTTTTTATCCAATATTTTAAATTATATTGTATTTAAGTACAACTGGGATAATTATATACGAAGATGGTGAAGCAGCTAATTATTAAACTTAGGTAAATAAAACATAAAGTTTGTCAAAACATCATTTAATGTTACATATTTTTTTTACGTTTCGCCCATGTAGGCTTCTTCAGAAAACATCATAAAATAACATCTAAAAATTTGATTAAAAATTAGGAAAGTGAACATTTTATAAAAATATTAAAAAAACTTACCAAAATTATTACATAAACATTTCATTAATAAAACGGTACACAAAACAGGTTGAAAATATATAGTATATAAAATTAAAATTCAAAAAGTTAAAATAACATGCTGCTTGAAGAGCAGACATGTTAAGAATGAGGAAAATTTGTCAAGGTTGGAATAAAACCAACTAAAATGGCACAATCTATGAAACTAACCCATTAGTGCATGAGGTCATTTTTTTGTGATTTTTTGGTTTTAGCTTATTGGAAATGTTTATATATGTCTTAAGAATAGTTTTTTTCCTATAATTTTTTTTTCTCCCACTTCCGGTTTGTCGGGTATATGGTGTCCCTTTAAAGGGACTCCATGCATTTTATACAAAAAAGCACCTATTTATTTATACCGAAATATATTTATTGCATGTTAACTACAGACTAAAATTAAAGTAATATATGCTTACAAAAAATGATACAAAGTAATTAGCCGTTTTTATTGTGATATATTTGAAAGCAATATTTAGGATGTAGTCCACAATCACATTTAGTGCAAATAAAATTACTTTTGCAAACTTGGCACCTTCTGTCGGATGCAGAATACTTTATCATATGGTCTAAATTATCAAATCTTGATTCAACGGGATATGGGGCAGTTGTTTTACCTCTTTCAGGTTTTTTCCCGTATGTTTGAAGAAAACTGAGTGCTATGTTTCTTCTAAAAACCAATAAAGAGACACAATTTGGATCATCCGGTTGTATCTTTTTCATCAATAACCAGGCAGTTGATACGCTGGCATCCACCAAATATGCAAATATGGGCCAATACCATTTGCGTTGTCTGATTCTACTTCTATATAATGCTATTAGACCATCCATTTTATCAACACCTCCCATTCCTTTATTATAATTACCAATCATTTTTGGCTGTGGTATAGTTTTCTTTGATTTGGAATCTCTACACCATCTAATAGCATTTCCAACGTCATTGTTTTCAAAATTAGAAGCCATCGTAACAACTTTGTTGTCTTTCCATTGCACAAGTAATACGTCCTCGCTTGCAATAAATTCATAGGAACCCCTATCTTTTTTCTTCCAGGAGCTTTTCTGAGGAAATGGACAGCCCTCTGTGCGATTTTCTCTAATCGTTCCTGTAGCGCACATTTTTTTTGTGGATAAGTGGCTCAGGAGATTCAAGCTGGTAAAATAATTGTCAAAAAAAATCTTGTAGCCACAATTTGGTGAGATTTCTGCTTTTTCTAGCAAGGACATTACTACGTCTCCTCCAAGTCCAAATGTTCTTTCCATATCTGATTTTCCGGTATATATGTCAAATGACACCATATACCCACTGCTAGTACATATTGCCCAATTCTTGTAACCAAAACGAATAGGTTTTCGTTTTATACCGTGTGTCCCTGGGAAGACGGAACATAGGGATCTTATAATGCTAATTTTTTAAAATGATCCACGAGTGCTTTGAAGCATTTGCCTTGAAACAATTACACGAATGTCACCGATCGTTAACGATTTCCATGCCGACCATGTATGATCGTCTCCAGATCTACATTTTTGTTTATGTTTTAAATGTCAATTTATTAAAACCAAAGACAATTAAAGGTTATGTTCATGTTAATTTTTTTTAAATGGGGTCCTACCTTAAATTAAGTACAGTTTAGAGCTGACAACCAGTAATGCCAGTTAAATTACATGTGAAATGTGAAAATTTACTTTAATAGGATGATCTTGATGTATGAACCGAAGCATTTGATGCGACAATCAGCTTTATGATGAAATATGCTACAATGCTAATTGAATTAGACTGTATTAAGATGAAATCAAAGAAAAAGCGAATATTAATATCAGTTAGTGTGTACGAATATGAAATCTTTATTTCTACGGCAATTTATTGTGATCAAATAATTGTTACATTAAAAGTAGGTATTTGATTTTTAAGGAGCCGGATTCTTATTTGTAGTCGCAGTTAGTCGTCGCAAGAATGTAGCTCAAAGAATGTATACTTAATCATGTATAAAATAATAATTTTATTAATGTTAACACAACAATAATACAATAATAGGGGTGGAGGTATAATAACTTGCATAGTACCACAAAGGAAAATTTTCTAACACAGGTCCACAACATTATTTTATGTATCTACTAGTATAATTTTCGTAATTTCATTTTCAGTTTCTAATAATGCGTAACTTGCGAAAAGCCTTAATTGTACACCTAATCCATCATAATCTGAAAAAGATCTTAAAACCATAACGCCAACTGCAAACAAATTATTTTGTATTTATTACCTTTATAATGATACTCAGTCTTTTAATTTAATTAAAAACACTGTACATTTACATGAACCAATTTGAGCAAATAATTAATAATTTTATTTCTAACTGACTTTCAAGAGCGCGAGCTGTCAATTCGTATTGTAAATAATTGTTGTATCGTTTGTTGGTATGACGCACGCGCGTATTACATCTGTATTAGCAAGCGCGTTAAACAGCTGACATAACGACGTCGACGCTTCCACCAAATAGAAATTCAAAGCACTCGTGGATCATTTTAAAAAATTACCATTGTAAGATCCCTATGTTCCGTCTTCCCAGGGACATACGGTATACTGTTTGGCATAGTGCTTTCCATAATAGGGTATCATACTTTCGTCAATGGACATCTGTTCCTCCAATCCACCATGCACTTTGAAATTTTTATTGAGGCCGTCTATTATCAAACGCAATTTGTACAATTTGTCTTTCGTTCCGTCTCCAACATTCATATGTAGATTGTTGTTGAAATGCATATGCCGCAGTAGGGTTTCAAATCGGTTCAGTCTCATGCTATTTTTCAAAATGTTCGGTACGTCACTAGTGGAATTCCAAAACATTCTCTTATTAGGGTACTTAGCATATCCCGAAAGAAGCAAACCTCCAAGCAATACATACAGTTCATTTTTTGTAATAGCCAAGTCCTTATTTTTTTGTAGTCCATATATGTTTGTTTCAGAAACAATTTTGTCTAAAATATCGTCATCGAAAAATAACTTGAAAAAATCTACTGGATTTTGGGCAGACTTCGCCTCAAATGAGGGTTGCCGTGGTTCACAAAAAATGTTTGAAGCATATGTAGGAATTTCTTCGGACCATTTATGAGTGACTTTTCGACGTTTTGGTTTGCTACCGAATGCACTAACACTCGGCTGGCGTTGGTGTGGGGTGCTACTGCTAGTTCCAGGTTGTGAAGACGTTCTACTGCTAGTTCCAACTTGCGGAAACAAAACAGCCAAAGGAATCAGGTCTTCTTCATCATCATCTTCGCGCCTTGACTTTATTTCACATTCCCTACGTAATATTCCCCGAGACAAGTGATTTATATCACCTTCATGATCATCGTCTGAATTGTCGCTGTCTTCTTCAGTGTCCTCTCCATTATCGTCTGGAGGTTCTATGTATATGTCGAGATGTTCATACTGGTCTTCGGTGTCTTCTTCAATCAGAGAAATTAATTCGTGTAGGGCTAATCTAAAAAATAATTTTGCTTTATTGCTGTGTTTAATTTATTATGCATGGAGTCCCTTATAAGGGACGTTACGTAAAACATTGGTTACTACTGATACTGTACATTCAAAGTTCGAAATAGATATAGCAATATATACGTCAATACTAAGAGTAAATAATGCAAATAGCTTTGATTTAAAAAAATTATTGAATTATCAGAAAAAAAATCAAACCTTACCCGCCGCGTGTGGTAGAATATTGTCCAGGATCCATTATTAGTTTATATCACAATAGAACCTTTTACACTAAACTCACAATAACCACTGCTTAACACAACACTTAGCAAGAGAATACAACAGTACACCTTTCTAAAAATAGCTTTAGTACAGTACAGTAAAATAAAATTCAACTGTCCCTTTAAGGGGACTCTACGCACTAATGGGCTAATGGGAAAAAATTATTTAAATTTTTTTTTTTTAAATAAAAATTAATGACAAAATACAACAAGCAATGTTGAAACAACAACCAACAACCAAAAAATATACAAAAATTAAATTAAATTAAAGTAAACTGAGTTTAAATTTTCTATATCCGTGCGATAATTAATACTGTTTGGTGATTTTTTAATTTCTAAGCTTTCCAAAATTAATCTCTTTTTTAAATCACATTCATTATGGAGGATAGTAGTAGAAGGGAAATCAAAATTGTGTAAATTATCAATAGCATGATCAGAAAGAGCTGTATTTGGTTTATTAGGAGAAAGTATTTTTTTTTTAATTTTTATTTTAAAAAAGTAACACAAAGTAACCCAGTTAAACGAATAAGTAACAAAAAGTAACAAGACCTCAAAAAAGTAACATTTCGTTGAAAAAGTAACACACTGTGAGCCCTGCAATTTACCTCTTAAATCGTTATTTAATTTGGTTTTATTGGCTAGAAGGAGTTTTCCATCTATATTGAATTTCAATAAATTTTCTAAGCCCTAATAAGAACATTAAGAAAAGAATATAAATTTTTGTACAAAATGATTAAAATACCGAGGGCATAATCCCCACTAATTAAGTTTACTTTTATAAATGCAATTTATAATATATAAAATTACTTTTTTTAGCACGCCTACTTGAACACAAACTTTTAATTTTGCCAGCAAATGCATAACTAATTAAGAATACCTACATCAGAAAAAATGCTACTCGATCTCAATTTTTTTGGTGGCAGTGGCCCATCTGCAAATATTGCATCGGCTGTTACTAGAACTTGGAATATTCTCTACATTTATATTTTTACTTTCCCATACCACCACTGGTATATGGGAAGTATTGATATCATGAAAATTTTCGAAGTCGAGATTTTCGCGGAAATACGTGTTTTGGGTCCCCAGGAACCCAAAAAAGTGGTCTAGAAAAAATGTCTGTCTGTGTGGATGTGTGTGTGTATGTGTGTGTGTATGTGTGTGTGTATGTAACGCCTGTAACGTAAAAACTAGTGAACCGATTTTGATGAAATTTTAAATGAAGGGGTATACCGAAAATTCATCGACAAAATAAGCTTTTCAAAAAAATCCGAAACCGGAAGCGGAAGTTAGACATGTTTTTTTGGTATCATTTTTTTCAGAAGCGGAATTTTGAAAATCTGAGTAGGGGATATGAAAGAAGGGCATAATTCAAGGAAAACAGTTTTTTACCGGACTCTCTAACTTCAAAATGGCGGATGCTATGAATTTTTCAAAATTTCGACTTTAACGCCCCATAACTCAAAAACCAGCTATCTGATCAGGTTCCACAACAACTCGTTTGAAAGCCCTTTGGCTGTACTATACCATGAAAAATAATCATTTACTAAATCCAAAAACGGTAGCAACGGCGCTCTTCCAAAAATTTTGAAATTTTTGAAAAATTATTACAAAAAAACTGCTCTAAGGATTTTGTTTAAATTTTCTACACTTATGCAGCTTGGTATTAGCTACATTTTTGTTTTTTGATGAACGCCAGAATTCCACTGTGGCGCCCTCTACGAGATTTTGAAAATCGGAAATTGATGCTCCTATAGCGCCTTTATTAGTCAAAATATGAAAGAAGTTTAAATATAAAAGTTGTTCAGTATATAAATTTACATTTTTCTAAATTTATATCACGTATACAGGGTGTTTGGTTTTCACAGTACAATAAGCAACTTTGTTATTTTAAATGAAACACCCTATATATTATTATATAATTGAATGCAAAATTAAATTGTCTATCACATAGTATAAGGCATTCATATGGCTAAAATGTACGGTTAATGAGAAATTCGTGAATTTTGAACTTTAAAACAGTGTAGGGTGAAATTTGTAAGTGCCGATATGTTCATGTGACCATGCGCGGGACGGGAATTCCTTGTCGCCGGCTAATCCCAGCAGCCTATGAATTTAAATAATCACACATGCGCAGATGAACACAATCGGCACTTGTGTTAATTTTCTATATACTAATTTTCAAGTTTAGTTTACCGGTTGTGGCGAACAATACTGTTGAATACCAAAAACGAATGTTTATTTTTAGTATGGGAAAGTCCAGGGGAGGTTTGCACCTCCACTTTTTAATTAATGCAAACACATCTTTGGGGGAGCACGGCTCTGAGCGTTGTGCCGAAGCCAACTCTTCGTCGGGTTCAAAAGAATAATTGCTATTTGCAGATTCATTTGTTGAGAATACGGGTCTTTTTTGGTGATTTTGGTGACGTCCTTGTAACGTCAAAATATGACGTCGATGGGCTGTGACATTTTCACGCAGATGTTTTTGAGGACTGGATGTTTGCCCCTTCAGAAGTTACCGATATTCCCCTAGCAGAAACCGTTCAACAAGCCACGCAGGACGTTACTCCCATACAAGATGATCCTTCACCAACATGTCATGCTTCTCAACCCCAACAGGTCACTTTAAATGATGAACAACTCCTTCCTCCGCAACCTACTGTGGCAGATCATGGTTCTCAACCCCAACAGGCCAATTTAAATGGTGCACAACTCCTTCCCCTGCAACCTACTGTGGCAGATATTTCTCCCTTACCAGTGGCTCCTGCTCCTACAAAATCAAGGAAGAGTAGAAATAAAGGAATTTACGGAATTCTTAATACTACTCCGGAAATATCAAAAGGAAAAGCAGAAGTTGCCGAAAAAAATGAAAAACTTTTAAGAAAAGCGACAAATGCAGCTAAAAGAAAATTGAAAACAGTTGAGGAAGACAAAACAGATTTTGATCAAGTCGAAACTGATGGTGAGGAAGACTCTGCATGCATTTATTGTAATGAACTGTTTTCTCGTTCTCGAGGTAAAGAACTATGGTTGAAATGTGAAACTTGTGGTAAATGGGCTCACTCTGAGTGTGCTGGTTTAACTAAACGCGCAAAAAGGTTTATTTGCGATATTTGTAAGTAGGTAGGTAGTATGCCATCTTATATATTGCTATGTTATTTGAGGTCGGTTTGAGTTGAGTTTTATTTTTTTGATATGAAGAACACACCTGGTACTCATACGATCGCTCTGATTTTCTTTTTATATGATTCATTACCAATATTAAAAATTTTACTATCGTAAAGATTATTAAAAAGTTGTTTTCAAGAAAAAAACTCTTATATAGGTCTATCTGGGTTCTTTTTTATAAAGATGTAAGTTTGTCAGGTGATACTGATATGCTATCATCATATTAATGTTTGTTTAAATCTACATGAAGTTTTAAATAATTGAAATTTCATAATATTTTACATGTACGGAAGCACATAATAGAGTTTGGTTAGTAAACGATTAAATATTATCCATACCAGTATTTAAAAAGGATATTGTAAAAGGTTTTATAGCTAGAGATGTATTACTAGTATGTTCTTGTCTTGTATTGTCCAATATTTCATGTAATGTTGTTTTCCGAGGATTCATCCGAGGGTATTAATATGTCTTCAGATCTTAAATCAGTTATTATTGTAATGTAATTTTTATATTTATAAGATGTCTTAGCTAGAGCTGTTAACAATCTTATCTAGCCTTCAGCTACATTCGATTCTGTAAAATAATAAAATAAATTTTAAACATGTGCTCAGATATAAGGTTAAGTTAGTCAATTTTTGATAAAAACTTAAGATTGAGTCCTAAGTTGGAGTTCAAAATGAAGCTTAGATAAAGAAGAAGTTATAAGTCAAGAAAGGTCGAGATAATTTTGGAAAATAGAGAATTTGGAAAATTAAATTTTGAGGTTAGAAAACAATAGAATGTTAAATTTTCAAAATGAGTCAAGGTGGGTATCAAAAGATGAAGAAAGACGCAAGGATTCTAAATTTGGTGATATTTTTGAAATCAAATGAAAATTAAGGAAGTTATGAAGAAAATAAAAGATTTGATATAAAGTCACTATTGAGGCCATTTTGAAAAATCCCAGGAGAGGGTAGAAAAATTTCTAAGAAAGGGAAAACTTATATATACGAGTGCAGAGCATTTCAAAGGGAGTTAGAAGAATTGATACCAAAGAAACCACGTCGTGTGGTTTGGAAAAACCGTTTTATTGTCAAATGTTCTAACCCATGTTATAATGAAAACGTCAAAATAAAATCTTTCAACAACAAATTTCAACAAAGTTAACAGTAATCATCAAAATCTTTCAAACAACAAATTTCAACAAAGTTAACAGTAATCATCATAATCTTTCAAATAAATTTGGGGATGGAATCTTAAATAATTTAAACAAATTTTAACTTACCCAATAAAAGAAGAGGAAAAATTTAAGTTGGAGAAGTGAAGTGAATTTTTGGATGCAGTTTTTTTGGGATGCAGTGTTAAATAAAATTTGAAGATGTGATAAGGTGTGCTCTTGAGAAAATTTAAGTCAAGATGCAGTAGCGACCTTCAAGGAGTACAGTGTAGAGAGCAAGGAATATATAGGATACGGCATAATTAAGGTAGAGGTACTAATAAGAATAGGGAGGATAGGATTTCATCATTAATAATTGTATTTTATGTAAAGGGTTGATAATATTTTCTACGAAAATGAGTCAGTTTTTTGTTGGTATAAATAAATACGTTCATATTTCAAGATAAACGGTATTGTTTTTATTTTATTTTTTTTTATTGTTGCATTTTTTTTTATTATCAGTACAGATCAGCAGCGACCCAGAGACCCGGAGATAAGAGTGTGTTTTTATGTTTAATTAATTGTTAGCCGGAGCATAAATAGAAGGAAGCTTGGAGGCCGTACGAGTACGAGGCGTATTCCAGGTTTTCTATAATTTTGTATGTGTATGTTATTAACTCAGATAACATAGCAATATATTATATATGCCATCTTATCTACGGGTAAGATGGTTTTTCACAATAAATTTTTAAACCATATAAATAAGTGTTTAGTCTATTATCTAGCATACTATTTTATTTTTTTTCTTGGTAGTTTAAAGGTTCAGTTATGCTGCACTGTAACTGTTTAAATAGTATTTGATTTATTGATAAATATATTGTTTATTGAAAAAAAGTATGCCATCTCAGCACCACTTCTCTTACATGGGGTTTATAACGGACCCATATGCTACCATTTGAAACAGTCTAGACATTTTTACCTTTCATGTCCAGCGAAACTCAACAAAAGTATGCCCGATTCCTCTACTATTAGAGAGAAGCAACCAAAAAAATAAAAAAATTGACGAGCTACGTGAAGAAAAAAAATAAATACTTAAACAAAAAACAATAAAGTATGAACATAATATACTATACCTATTATTACTTTTACAAGTTTATGTTATATACAATACTGTATGTATAACAATAGAATTATCAACATTTTATTTTTTTTATTAAAATTACAGTGGTAGTACAATAGAGTTTTTCTTGTTAATAATTTTAAAATGCCCTAAAATTGTCCTAAAATTACCCCAGAAAAGGTCCTAAAATCCTAAAAAATGATTCAAATTTCCTTTGGGAGCCCTGCGTATAGAACTGTATGGATTTAGGCGGGCGGCGCACAGGCAAGCGACCACTAACGACCGTCCACACGCGACCTAAGTCCACCGATCATGAGCGATTGAAAATAAAATGTAGCGTCGCACTAGTGCTTATAAATTGGTCGGCGAGTTATCTGTCAAAAACAGTTGTAACAAAACTGGATTTATTACACCCTTCGGTATACAGGGTGATTCAAAAATGGCGCATAAGCTCTTCAGTACGTTGTAGGGGACGGTTATTTGAACTGTGGAAAAATCATAAAAAAAATTTAGCTGCTACATTTTTGTAGTTAACAACGAAGAAGTAAGTTGTAGATTTGGCAACACGGGTGCAGCTATGTAGTATATGAGTGGCTTTTATTTCGTTTCATTTACATAGTGAGCTTATTAAAAGTTTCAAACATCGTTGCCACATATTTTTTTAAAACAACTTGATAGGAAAATATCAATTTTGAAAGCTAATATTTCAGGATAATGAGGTGTTATGAGCATTTTATTTATTACCCACTATTAAAAATACTTAAATTATTTATATGAAATGATGAGAAGTTTCAAAATCCACATGAATTCAAAGTTGAGTTCTCAACTTAACTTCTTCATTTCTCAGCAAATTAGCGGCTAAGAATTTTTTTACTATTTTTCCTACACTTCAATTATTATTCCCAACAACGTACTGAAGAGCTTATGCGCCATTTTTGAATCACCCTGTATATCGGTTCAAACGGATGCCATTCGGGATGAGGAATTCACCCGCGACATTCCAGCGTTTAATGGACAGATTTAAAACCGGTTTACGTGAAATAACAGTGTTAGCCTATTTAGATGACTTAATAATTATTTCCTCTAACTTTGATCAACATATTGAACACTTGAGTGCGGTTGCTGAACGTTTAAAAACATTTAAGTTAAAGGCTAATAGACCTAAGTGTACATTCGCGAGTGTAAATATAAAATACCTAGGCCATATAATAACGCCTACGGGTATTTGTCCAGATCCGGGAAAAATCTCTGCCATATCAGAGAGGGAATCTCCACGTAATTTAAAACAAGTTTTGTCCTTTTTACAGACCTGCAGTTGGTTCCGTAGATTCGTGCCCAATTTCGCAACCGTAGCCCGTCCACTGACCGACCTAACCCGCAAAAATGTGTTCTGGAAATGGGGACCAGCTCAGCAAGAGGTTTTCGAAATTCTCAAGGGGTTGTTAACCTCAGCACCAATCCTACGCCCTGCAGATCCTAGGTTGCCCTACATCCTGAGGACGGATGCCAGCTCCTACGCTATCGGAGCCTGTCTACTCCAGGGGGAGGAAGAGGATGAAAGGCCAATTGAGTACGCTAGCCGACTTTTGACCGCAGCTGAGCGGAACTACAGCACAACGGAGCGTGAAGCGTTGGCTGTAGTGTACGCGGTTCAAAAATTTCGTGGCTATGTGGAGGGAGTGGCGGTAACAGTAGCCACTGATCATCAGCCCCTGCGGTGGCTAATGTCACTACGCTCTCCAAGTGGACGACTAGCAAGGTGGGCCCTTATCTTACAAGAGTTCGAGTTGAAGATTGACTACATCCCAGGACGCAGCAATGTGACAGCTGATACATTGTCCCGACCTCCCTGTCACAATGAAGATTTAGATTCCTGTGCTATCTGTTCTGTTTCAGTGTTGTTACCCATCGAATCTCCACGGGTAACCAGAGAAAAACAACGGGAAGATCCTGATGTCCGGAAAATAATCGAATGTTTCGAAAGTCCCACTCCAAGCGAATTAGATTTTACCAAATGGACCGACAGAGGTTACATGATGATGAGCGGTGTACTTTACAGGTACCCATCGGACACTGACAGTGAATAACCGCAACTCGTAGTACCTCGCACAGAAGTACCATCTATCTTACAAGAATGTCACGATGCACCCTTAGCAGGACATTATGGGGTCGATAAAACATACCACAAGATAGCTCCCAAGTACTTTTGGCCATCCATGAGGCGTGACATTGAAAATCATGTCAAGAAATGCATTGAATGCCAGCGCTATAAGCCCACAAACCTTAAACCTGCTGGTCTATTACAAACCCCTGTATTAGCACAAAGGTTCGAGACCCTTGCTATGGATTTAGTTGGCCCTCTGCCCGAAACCAGTTCCGGAGACAGATGGGTGTTTGCAGTTGAAGATACTGCCACTAAGTGGATGGAATTTTTCCCACTGAAACAAGCCACGGCCGAGGCTTGTGCTAAATGTCTTATTGACGAAGTAATCTTAAGATATGGAACACCTCGTCGTATAATTAGTGATAATGGTAGTCAATTTGTTGGAGAAGTAATGCAGCAAGTTGCCCATTGTTTAGGTTTCAAACAAAATTTAATACCGGCATACCACCCATCTTCAAATCCCGAAGAACGTCGAAATAGAGACTTGAAGACGCAACTAGCCATTTTTGTTGGTACTGATCATACACGCTGGAAAGAGGCGTTACCTTCAATCCGGTTTGCGATGAATAATGCGAAACATCTTTCTACGGGTTACAGTCCTGCGTATCTTAATTTTGGTAGAGAGCTGCGAACACCCGGAGATGTTCAACGAGATTTTCGTGCTGTTGTAAATAATGAAAACTTTGTGGCCGAAATAACTCCTTATCTGCAAGTCGTAGCCAATACGTTGTAGCGTGCCCGAGAGACTTATGAACGGACACAGGATAATCGAAAGAATTATGCAGATCAAAAGCGAAGAGAAGCCGATGGTTATGTAATTGGTGATAAAGTATTGATCGACACTCATATTCTTAGTAGAGCTTCTGGTTCCATCAGTTCCAAACTTACCCCTCGAAGAGACGGGCCTTACATTATCCTGAAAAAGATTTCACCCACTTCTTACCAAGTGGCTGCTATCGATAAACCCGGTGTTCCCCTCGGAACTTACCATGTGTCTGCAATTACAAGATTTGTAGACAGTGCAAGTGAAGATCCATTGCCTCTACACCCTATCCGACGAAGAGGTCGACCCCGAAAGAACTTGCCTGTTCCTGAATCCCATGCTCCACCAGAGGTTGCCCTAGATGAAACAATCCCTGACATTGAGGATACTTCCCACGAAGGCCAAGGCAACGTCAACCCGACTCCGCCTGTTGCGACTCGTTATCCTCGCCGAAATAGACGACCCCGCAGCCATATACCTAATTAGTTTTGTTGCAGAATTATGATTGGATCCCACCCGAGGCGGTTATGTGGAATCCAAAGGGGGAGATTGTAGCATCGCGCCAAAAATCAAACCATCTCTAGTTGGCAGTACCGACCGCTGTTGGTAAGACTGCTTCTTTTCAGAGCTACTTCCGCTACAGCACTAACACCGGTCGGTCTGTTTTTCCTACGTTTTGTCACGTTTTATAAATGTAAATTGTTAATCTGTGTTAATCATATTCTAATTGCTTAAGTGTTTACTTTTTTTAATAAACTATTGTATAATCATCTGAAACGCAATTATCATTTGAGTTGATTAGTTCAAAGCAACCCTTTAGTTAATCATCCCTTATACAGATCATTTGTTATTCAACGTTTTAAAGAATGAAGGCTATGTGAGTGATACTGTTAAAGAATTCAAAATCGACAGCGTAATTCAACCACTACGTCGTAGTGGTAAATTGGTTAACGATGAAAAGAAAGTTACAGGTGTTATAATGCCTTTGAAGTTTCAATTTAAGACTTTTTTTTGAGAAAACGAAACTACTTAAGCCTATTTTAGATCATATGAAACATTTAAAAAACAACAACAAATTTACTAACTTTGTAGAAGGTGAACTATGGAATAAGAAAAGATTGATTTATCCTAATCAAATTCTTGTTCCATATTTGTTATACATTGATGACTTTGAAATTAATAATCCTCTTGGATCTAATTCTTCAAAACACTCAATTTGTAACGTATACTATTCGTTTCCTTGTTTACCAGTCGCCGAGTCCGAATTAGAAAATGTATTTTATGCGGCAGTAGTAAAATCAAAAGATTTAAAAGCATTTGGAAATGAAAAATGTTTTGAATCTCTCATAGTAGAATTAAATGACTTAGAAATGAATGGGATAGACATTGTAACTGAAGGTATGTGTCAACGAGTTCACTTTGTTCTAGGACTAGTTATTGGGGATAATTTGGGCTTAATGATACTACAAAGAATTATCCAATAGCAGTAGCTAGACGTCGTTCTCCCCTTGAACGAGGTAAATTCGCCATTGCTACAGCAAAAATTGATGTGAATCTAACATGTGCTTCGTGGAGAGACAAAAAAGTACATACCTTCATTGGTTCATGTAGTACTACTTTGGAAGGTCTACCAGCGAAGAAACGAAGGACTGACGAATTGGGTAGAGTTGTTATAAAAGAAGTTCCTAGGCTCAAGATTGTAGAAGATTATTTTGATGGTGCTCCATCAATTGACATACACAATCACATACGTCAAAGCGGTCTAGCCCTGGAGGAAATATGGAACACTCAAAAATGGTACCATCGAATGTTTAGGAGTCTTTTTGGAATTATTGAAACCAATGCCTACTTAGCATATAAATATTTTCGAAAAAACAAGCATTCACATTTTACGGAAGCACTGGCATTGCAGTTAATTAAAAATACTTGGGATAACCCAGAAGTTGCTCCTTTGGGTGATGAATTAGCTCTTCCGCTCCGACAAATTCCTGTTCCAACAGGAGCTGCTTCCTGGGGATCATGTACTTATTCCTCTTAAGTCGAAATGATGAAAGGATAAGGGTGCAAAGAAAATGCATTATATGCAGCCGTATTCATAAAAGACAACAAAAAGCAAGCTATAGGTGCAGCTCTTGTGGTGATCGGTCAGTTATGTGCGCACCAACCGCGGGAAGGAATTGCTTTACTTACCATATCCAACATGGCATTCCCGCTTAATAATTATAGATCTATCAGTATTATATGTTACACATTATGTAGGTTGTTTTATACAATATTTTGAACAATAAAATTTCTGTTACTTCCAAACACAAATATTACTACTACTGCCTGTTTACTCACAAGAGCGCGGTACTTCCAGAAGGTTTTAGTTATACCAGCAGGACAAACTTATGACTTAATTACGTTCTGCTAGCAGGACCATCGTATTTTACTGTAACGCAATTAGCGATCTGACCGCCATCTTAGCACTGTACTGCTGAAAGGACGAACTTTGCTTCCAGAGGGACTAAATCATATGCGGAGTTTCGTCCTGCTGGCAGGACATCGTCTCTGTACAAAAGTACTTCTAGAAGCGCTTCTAGCAGGACAAGCGCTTGTACGTTCTATCATTAAATTCATTTCTTGGGTTTAGTAAATCGTTTTCAAGCAACTCTTATTGTAGGCTTTGTAAAGCTTCAAACTCATACGCACAAAAATTATCTGTTGAACGCACTGAACTAAATAGAACTATACAAAATTATGAAACGGATCTTCCAAATTCTGAAGGAACGGGAATATTAAATAAATCTCTTTTAAATACAATTCCTTCCTTTCATGTTGTGGAAAACTATTATGTAGATATTATGCACGATATCTTTGAAGGTGTATGCCATTATAGCTTATGTAACGCAATCTATTATTTTACGAGTACAATAAAATGTTTTGATCTGATAACCCTTGATTCTAGAAAACAAAATTTTGAGTATGGACCTACAGAAATAGATAACATACCTGGAAAAATTGAACAACACCATGTATTAAACAAAAAGGTAAAAATGTCAGCAAGTGAGATGATGACATTTGTACGATATTTTCCTCTTATGGTAGGAGATCTAATTCCTTCGGATGACCCAGTTTGGATGTTTGTTTTGAATTTAATTGAAATTATTGACATAATAATGTGATTCGAAATTGATGAAACGTCAATTAATTTATTAGAGCATAACATAAAAAATCTTAACAGTAACTATATTTTGCTATTTAATGATACACTAAAACCAAAATTTCACAATTTGACACATTATCCAAGCGTAATTGGTCAAGTAGGGCCTCTTAGAAAGCTTTGGTGTTTTAAATTTGAGTCTAAACATAGGCAATTTAAAATATTGCTATGTTATTTGAGGTCGGTTTGAGTTAAGTTATTTCTTTGATATGAGGAATACACCTGGTATTCGTACGAACGCTCTAATTTTCTTTTTAATATGATTCATTAAATTTTATTAAAAATTTTACTATCGTAAAGATATTTAAAAATTTGTTTTAAGATAAAACTCTTATATAGGTTTATCTGGGTTCATTTTTATAAAGATGTAAGTTTGTCAGGTGATACAGATTTGGTATCATCATTGTAATATTTGTTTAAGTCTAAAATAAACTTGAAATAATTGAAATATTTTACCTGTCCGGAAGAACATTATAGTTTGGTTAGTAAACGATTAAATTTTAACAAAACTTAAAACGTATCTAAAAAGGATACCATGTAAAAGGTTTTATAGCTAGAGTTACATTAATAATAAGTTCTTGTCTTGTATTGTCCAATATTTCATGTAATGTTGTTATCCGAGGATTCATCCGAGGTTACGAATATGTGTTGGTCTTCAACCTGGGTTTGATTTAATGTAATTTTTATATTTATAAGATGTCTTAGCTAGAGCTGTTAGCAATCTTATCTAGCCTTCAGCTACATTCGATTCTGTAAAATAATAAAATAAATTTTAAACATGTGCTCCGATATAAGGTTAAGTTAGTCAATTTTTGATAAAAACTTAAGATTGTGTCCTAAGTTGGAGTTTAAAATAAAGCGTAGATAAAGAAGAAGAAGTTATAAGTCAAGAAAGGTCGAGACAATTTTGGAAAATAGAGAATTTGGAAAATTTAATTTCGAGGTTAGAAAAGAAAAGATGTAAAATTTTCAAACTAAGTCAAGTTCGATATCAAAAGATGAAGAAAGACGCAAGGATTCTAAATTTGGTAATAATTTTGAAATCAAATGAAAATTAAGGAAGTTATCAGAAAAATTAAAGAATTAGCCAAAAGTTACTTTTGAGGCCATTTTGAAAAAACCCAGGAGAAGGGTAGAAATTTTCTGTAGAAAGGGAAAAGTTATATATACGAGTGCAGAGCATTTTCAAAGGAGTTAGGATTTTTGATACCACAGAAACCACGTCGTGTGGTTTGGAAAAACCGTTAAATTTGTCAAATGTTCTAACACAAGGAGTAATGTAACGTCGAAATAAGCATTTATAATGAAAATAAAAGTTGGTGACCAGTAATCAAAATTATGTGTTTATAATTAAATCAAGAAAGTTTGATAACCTTAAGGAATTTGGAGATGTTCAGAAAAGTTTAAAACAAATTAATTAAATAAACAAATGTTAACTTACCGAATAGAAGACAAGAAAGGATTAACGTTGGAGAAGGGAAGTGAATTTTTGGAGGCAGTTTTTGGATGCAGTTAACAAGTTTTGGTACGAGAGATTGTGTTGTGTCAAGTTTTACTACGTTTATATAAAATTTCAAGATGGAGTAGCAACCTTGGATAACATAAAAGGATATATAGGATGCGTCAGATTTAAGGTAGAAGTAAACATAAGTTCAAGTAGGGGTTGATAGGGTTTTTATTATAATAATAATTTTTGTAATTAATTTTGTTAGGTTAAGAAACTAAATAGTTTCAAATTTGTTTCAAGTTCATTTACTAAAAGTAAAATTTCTTCGTTTTTTTTTTTATTATTAAATATTTCAACAGTTCAAATTAAATGGTATTTTTATTTTTGTAAATTTTTTGTATTAGTATAGATCAGCAGCGACCCAGAGACCCGGAGATAAGAGTGTGTTTTTATGTTTAATAGCTAGCCGGAGCATAATTAGAAGGAAGCTTGGAGGCCATACGAGTACGAGGTGTTTCAGGTTTTCTTTTATATTCATATAAATTTGTTGTCGTTATTACCCAGATAACGTAGCAATATATGCCCATTGTACAACTTCTCGAAAAAATATTTGCTTGACACTATCTAAAAAATATGCATTAAAATTTGCATTTCAGATAATGGCAAATACAAATTCGGGTATAAAAAATGAGACCATGTTCATACGTCGTGAAGCAACGCTGCTGCAGCTGATAGAATTCGCTCTCATGGTTACAATTTAATTCAAAAATGGGAATGGGAGTTCAAAAATGTTCTAAAACAAAACCCCCAAGCTGCAGAATATGTCGCTAATCATGAAGCCTTGAGAAGCGCGCCCCTTAACCCGTGCGACGCATTTTTCGGTGGTCGCACAAATGATATCAAGCTTCACTGTGAGGTCGAAGAAGGTGAGGAAATAAAATATTATATATGTTCATTAACAAATATGGCAAATACCCTGTTAGTCACCCTAAATTGCATATTGGTCATGACACAAGAAGTCAATTACCTTTTGGCACTTTTGAAGGGCTTATTAAGGCGATAATTTTACCACCGAGCGATCTTTATCACCCTGTCTTGCTTCACCGAATGCACGGGAAACTGATGTTTATTTTATGTAAGAGCTGTGCCGATGTAATGAATCAAGGCGAGTGCAATCACACAGCTGGCGAACGTAAATTCACCGGAATTTATGTGGCAGATGAGCTCCGCAAAGCTGTGGAATTAGGTTACAGTATCATTGAATTTCATGAGGTGCGGGAATACCAGGTAGCCCAGTACAATAAAGTTGACAAGAGTGGTGGGCTATATTCCCAATATGTTGATACATTTTTAAAGCTGAAGCAAGAATGCAGCGGGTGGCCTGCATGGTGCATTGATGATGCTTCAAAGGACAGGTATATAGATGATTATTTGGAAAAAGAAGCCGTCGCTTTAGAAAAAGACAAAATTTCTTTAAACCCCGGGTTACGCTATATTGCTAAATTAATTTTAAATTCTTTTTGGGGCACAGAGGGAAAATTGAAATGAAACAACAATTCTATCGGAACCTTGCGAACTATTTAAAATGTTCACCCTTCAGTGGTGGTTCAGTCTCCCTTACTACTGTAGATGATGATGTAGTTGTAGTAAACTGGTTAAGACACGAAGAAGAGTCCTCAAATCTCAAAACTATTAACGCTGTACTGGCAGCATTTACCACTGCGCATGCACGACTTGAATTATACAGATATTAAGAGAAGTTGGGTAAACGAGTAATCTATTGTGATACTGACTCTGTTTTATTTACGCAAAAACCTTCTGAATGGGCCCCCTCTGTTGGTGACTTTCTCGGTGATATGACCGATGAGGTTGAGAAAGATTATGGTCAGGGTAGCAACAACGTTGAGTTTGTAAGTGACGGTCCTAAGAATTACGCGTTCAAAATTTCATTACCAAACACAGACTAGCATGTATTTGTTTGTAAAGTTAAAGGGATAACATTAAATTATAAAAATTCTAAAAGTCAATTTTGAAACTCTAAAAAACATGATAATTAATAATCTTCAGGACACGTAGATTGAAACAGATAGAAAAATTGTTAGGACTGCCACTTACAACGTGCTTTCGAGGCCCGAACGAAAAATATACAGGGTGCAATACACCAAACGGCGTCGAATTGAGGGTGCATATGACACGTTACCTTACGGGTTTAATGATATACAATTTCTCTAAATTATTTTTTATGGAAACTGACTTCACTTCAAAATGTGTTTCTGAACCACCAATACTTGTACATGTTTAAATTGTGTACTTTTGATGGTTTGTAAATATTTATTGATGTGTGATATGTATTATAGTTTTAAATGATGATGTGACTGCTAGCTTTATGTTTATTACAACTCCCAGTTTGTTAATTTAAATATTTATTGATGTATATTATACGATCACGATTATTGATTTTTGTTCAAAACACCTAAAATTGACTGCCCACCCCTGCTTTCTTTAAGGAGAAGAACATTAGCCGTTCAGTGCTTACATCACCGCATCGAGTCACCTGTTTGTACGCTTGAGAACGTTTTAATATTATCGGATTGGCTTCGCGAAAATGAATACCCTGGAAATACACAAGGCGTTGCAGACAATTCAGAGCCCCTGGAGTGTGCGTCGTCATGTATTTGCCTCTAATCAATTACCGGAGTTTATATTCAGACCTTGTGCAATTGTAGCAAACGCAGATCTGTCTAATAAACCTGGTCAACATTGCTGTGCGTTCTACATTGATAAAGAAGGTTACGGTGAATTCTTTGACTCGTTTGGTAGACTCGTTTGCAAGACTTTAACTCTACTGTGTGTGGTAATTACTGTTTAATGTATTTATGTTTGAAAATAAATAATGTGCAAACCGTAGATTTCTTACATGTTTGACTTCAATTTAACTAATAGTGATAGTTGTCTTGAATTACTATACGATTGTTATTTAGAAAAAATAGACTTGTTAACTTTAGCATTTGATTTATTTAATATTGTAGTACGAAGCCTGAGAACTTATTTAAGAAAAATTAAAATGTATCGTGAGGAAAACCGACCCATTATTTACATGGATAAAACTTACATCCATAGTGGCCACAAAGTTTCAAAAACGTGGACTGATAATTCAAGAAATGGTTTATTTGGGAACATTTGCATGCTGGAGGAGAAGGCCATGGGTTTGTAAAAAACGCATTATTAATGTTGAAGTCTGGTACATCAGATTACAATCACGAAATGAATTTCGAAAATTATGAAAAATGGCTTAATGAGAAACTAATACCGAATTTGCCAGAAAAATCGGTTTTCGTAATCGACAACGCGTCTTACCATAATGTTCAAATAAATCCAGCACCCAATTCAAATCACAGAAAACAAGTCATGTTAGATTGGTCACGGGAAAAGGGTATTGCTGCATCATCTACAATGACCAAGGCAGAACTTTATGTTTTGATAAAAAATAACAAATCAAATCATAAACAGTTTAAAATAGACCAACTAATGCAAGCTGCAGGCCATGCTGTCTTAAGATTGTCCCCCTACCACCCCGAACTAAATCCAATTGAATTAATTTGGGCCACAGTGAAAATTTATGTGACGTCCCATAACGTAACTTTTAAATTGGAAGATGCAAAAAACCGAAGAAAATAAAACAAGAAAACCTTGTCTAACCCACGTATAATATAAATGAATTAAGATGATATGATTAACGTTTTCGCAAAGTTAACTTTGCATCATCAGAACAAGAATAAATTAATTAGTTGAGATAACATATTAAGTTAGACACAAAAATTATTATAAATGAATCATAAAACTTAAAATTGAAATATAAATTGAATAAAAGTTAAACAGTGAAGCTAAAGATGGTCACATGAAAATAATTAATGATAAAACATATTAAAGTTATTTAAACAATTAAAACATTGAATTTTTAATTGCAAACTATGAATAAACCATAGTTTGCAATGCTCGAGTTTTCTCAACCCCGAGCGGCCAAACTGTAGTTTTTTGTAATTCCCCCTTTTTATTATTTGCGTCTGTGTTCAGTTCGTTGCAAACCCACTATAGATTGGGATATAAAAAGATAATAATAAAAAATATCAACTAATTAATTAGGTCATCTTTATATATTTTAATTATTAAGTAGAAACAGGCCGATAGCGGAAAATAACAACCAGCCAAGAGAACCAGCCACGGATGCGAGATCCATTCAAAGAACATATCGAACAAACAGGCGACAGGCAAGGTACTTGGATTAACTATTTTTTGTTTGCTATTCTTTAATATTGTAATAACTAGTGCTGTGAATTTATGTAAAATGCATATCTTTTATTTTTCACTCTACTCAACTGAATTTTTGAATTTGAACGAATTGCGGTATTTTACATTGATTAAAGTCAATTTAATTTTGCATATTTTGCATACATTGGGTTTTTTTAATTTTTTTTTATTTGATATTTCTAAAAATGTAATTGTAGGCATGAGTACAAAAAAATTGCTTGCGTTTAGTTATTCCATATTGGAATTACCAACTTTTATTCCATATTTTCGTACATGTAATTTTTTGTTAAAAGTAAAGTTACTACCAGTCATAATGATTAAAGAAATTGTAGTAATTGTAGTAATTCGGTTCTTGCATTAATTTTTAATTTGATTAAATTATAGTGTTATCTGTTCCCAGTTATCTAAAAACATTAATAATAGCAGTTTTAATTTTTTAAAATCTATTACGACCCTGCAATTAATTATTGAAAATATGCATTGCGTTCAAAATATTAGAGCGCGGCAAATACAGCGCATCACGTGATGAATCCGACCCATGACGTCAGTAGTCGTAAGCAGATAAACAGACGCAAGCGCTACAGGTAAAATTGGTGTGTTTAGGCCGTGTTTTGTGTCTTTTGGTGATAGTGTATTCTTAACAATTTAATCCAAAAGTTTGTGAATATGGAGGCAGGCTTTGTAAAGTGTTCTTCTGATAATTTACCTTCAGTGGACGTGTTTATGATTGCCGAATTTATGAAAGCAGATGATAGGTTTACAGCATCTGAAATAAGGGGTTCCAAAGCTTTAAGGTAATAATTATTGTTAAATCATTATTTTGTTTATAGCCGTTCCATAGGAATTTTTGGTGAACTAGATAAATTTTTTACTTAAAATTTGCATACATAATGGATATCGACATTTATGTTCTGTGATATCGACTTAATTTGTAAAATATTTCAGATCATCGAGAGAAGATTATAGTGACAAAGCAATTGGATATGTTCAGTTGAAAAGAGAGGGATCTGTGTGTACAGTAAAAGGTAGAATTTGTCCGGAGCATCGTGTGCGAAATAAGGCCTATTCTGTCACCTTAGTCGTAAATGAGACTTCCGAAACGGTTACGAGTGTGGATTGTCACGATTGTGCAGCATCTTCTGGTAATTATATAGCTTTTAGTAGTATACTAGTTTTAGTTGTTGGCACATGTTATTAAGGTTATCTTCAATATTTTACTTTATAGGTGGTTGCAAGCATGCACTTGCTTTTCTAATGTGGGTCCATAGACGTAACGAAGACAAGTCCCCTACCGATGTGGCATGCTACTGGAAAAAACCTGCTATGGCAGGCATCGGTAGCTCCATTAAATTTATTACAGCTAAAGAGCTAACGAAGGAAAACCAAAGTGCAGCTGTAACGTTACCCAACAATGAAACCGACTTATTTTACTTTTTGAGATGTTGACTGACACATATTTACTGCGATAACTTGGTCGAACTTGCACCCCCACATCTACATGTTGAACTTCAACTAGGGCTTTTCTTTCGATTTCACCTACACATGCATTCGTTTCTTGTGGTTCAGGTTCTAGGGCAATTTCATTGTCATTTTCGGTTACCGTAGAAATGCAAACAGTTTCAGAACAAGAGCTCGTACAGGGTTCTGACTCCTCGTTCTCATGGGACTTCAATGCTTCTCCAACAAGCTGCATTCTTTTTCTTTTTAGAACTTCAGATCTTACCGGTGCTGTAGCTGCTCGTTTTCTGTCTTCTTGACAATCAAATATGTGGGGCACTACATGTGTTTTTAAGGATATTCGCCCACCCATCAACTTAAACTTAACATAATTTTCGGCGTCTTCTTCTAACTATAAATGATTAAAAAATCTTTTTGTACTCACTTCCTGGGAAACGACATTCCACAAACGCTACCGATGAACCGAAGCACTGGCCTTCTCAAACATAGTATAAGAAAATCTTTGTAATAGTAATTAAGTTTAATTTATAAAGTGTAATTTTCATTCAATAATATGTACACATAAAAGAAATATGGTTTTTAATTTGTCAATAATATTTTTGTTCGTTACAAAAAATGTTGTACAAACTTTATGCGAGAAAGCGTCAACCGCGCAAAACACACTCATGCAGGAAATTCGTCTTCCCGCATTTGGTTTGTAAGTAACTATATTACACATTTCAGCGACTTTCGGGTACTAGGTATGTACTTACATTAAAATGATCTTCACAACAGGAAAAAATCGTTTGTGATGTTGGTTGATCGCGCCTAGCCGCTTTAAACCACAAAAATTTCCGCTTTGGATCTTTAGGAAGGGTAATAAAGATTTTATTAGGGGTACTTATAGACGTTGAAGTACACCTGGGAATGAAACACCACCTATTAGCCTTTTTTACTTCCATTATAGTTACTCTGTTATGCTTTAATACCGTGCGACTAATATCAAAACAGAACGCATACGAGCTATGACGTCACAGCGATGGCTGCCGGTTGCATTCACATTTTCGCGCGCTTTTGAGTGGGCGAAGCGGAATTCAAACTTCAAGATTTTTTTATGCGCTTATTTTTGACATTACGAAAAAATGAAAAAATATGGAAAGAAAATTTTTCAGTATGCTATCCATTCGTGAAATAAAAAAAAAGGGGCGGGAACCGAATTGTAGGTACCTAAGATACCTTAAGATAGGTAAATAGAATTAGCTATACAGGATTTAGTTAGTAAGTATGTAAGTGATACCATAAGATATCGTGCAGTTTTAAGGTACCAATGCTAATTTATTCTTCTTCTTATCTTAATTATGTGTATGTGTTTATGTGTCTATACGTACGTTTATTTGCTTATAATAAATTTTATGTATGTACATAAAATTCTATTTTTTCTTCTTTTTTTGCTGCAAATTTTTTTTGCATATATTGCATATTTTCATGCATCCATTGCATATTGTCACGTTATAAATTGTGACTGGTCTGGATTTAAATAAGTCAGTACTTTAACATAACTATATTTAATTAAAGTTTACAAAGATGAATAATATGCACCATCAAGGTGAGCTTACATAGCAACAGCTAGTAGTGCCAAACGAACCATGGTTGGTTGAAGGGGTGTTCTGTAGTCTTCTATTTAGAGTTGTTAACTGGACCCTCGCCAGGTCTATCTTGTTGTAGTGATTCTGAGTCTTCAAATGTAGAGTTTGAGCCCCAATGGGCCCAACTAGTTGGCTTGGTTGTAGAACTTGGTCGAAGCTACTGCTTGGCTGTTGAGTGTTGGACGCACACTCTGTTTCTCTGTGTGTCTAGCTGGAGCACACTGCCTCGAATGGAGAAACATTGTGCTTATATACTAGTTTGCATGTCCATATATGGTTATATGACCTCGGCACGCGAAGACCACCAGATCCCTCATGAAACCTGATATTCCTAGTCAGCAGAATTGTATATCCAATCACAGCCACTAGAAGAATTGCATTACCAAATAAGGTAATAACCTTGAATGCACGTGGATCATGAAACTTGATATGTTCGAGTAAGCAGAACCTTATCTTCATGTGCAGAGATAATGTTATCTGACGTGTGATTCTAGCATGCTTAGCACGTGATACCAACATGTTGAATTACATTGATTTTACTTAGTAGGTAATTACATTGATTATCATCAATACCTTAATAAATAGTTTTAAGCACTTCGTGACATTTCTCCCCCTTTTAACCAAGCGAGAAGCATGATCGCTTAAGAAATGGTGTTACGTCACGAAGTGATTGTATACCATCAGTAAAACTCACCCCAATTGGTTACAATATACAAACAAAGTATAGTGATATAAAGACACAAACAGTGAGTATATGCAATATAAAGCGAAACAATATTGGTTACAAAATGTGCTGTAGTATTCATATAGTTGAAATATAAAGTTTCCTAAGTTGCAATGTTACTATGTTAATAATATCTATCTAAGTGCTATCGTATACTCTCAAGCATAATGAATTTATCATTACAATGTTTATAATCATTACAAAGCTGAAAGCATAAAAAACTATGGGACTGACATTCAAAAATTGGTTACAAAAAAATGTGCTTATAGAAACGGAAAGGTCCTTAAGTTGCAATGCATGTTGTGGATACCTTGTAATATATAAAGAATGGTATACACACACACATTGATATAATAATAGTGGGACAAAAATGAGTACCCTGACTGTGGATTTAATTGAACGATAACTGTAATAAAAAGAACAATACCGGAGGTTGTTAACGCGACTTAAGTAAAGGTACTTATCTTTATCATATATACTGAAGTGTTAGTTTAAGTGTTCTGCTACTCGATGGCTATACATTATAGCTATTTGAATTTATAAACAAATAGTTATTTTGTTAAGGGTAAGTTTACATTTTTTCTTTAAAATTAGTTAAGATATTATACTCAATATTAAACCCACATTTCACGATCAAAGTGCCAAAATAAAATTTAAACATTATTTATTCCTTATTGTTCTGTAGGAACTATTATAGGAGGCTGTGTAATCTTTTGCTGAAACAGCATTTCTGATAATATAAAAGCAATAGGTCTGTCATCCAGAGGGTAGTCGTACTATTACCTACCACAAGACAAGACAATAGAAAATAGCAATATGACTAACTTAACTGATACACAAACAGTTATGCACATTACCTCGCCAAGGGACCCGCTCCTTTTGCCTGCAGTTCGTAAGTTCGCACACATTTTGGTGTTCCCAAATTTGGGAATACTGCATTTTATGGATTTTATTTTTAAATATTTTGTTCTTTTTTTGTCTTTCTAGAGGTGTTTGAGGGAAGAAGACTGAGTCGGTAGTGGTTCAACTCGGCTATCCACTTACCATCATCAATTCCATCATCGATACGCCTTTGGGTCATGGCCAGGTCTACGTGATGATTCCCGGTGAAAATTATTTTGTCTACGGAATCAACGTTCCTGCCTACTATGTGGTGGTGAATGTGCGAGCAGTGTCCGAGCGTCATATTGTGGTGGATTTTTATTATCCCCATGAAGAGGACGTGGACGTCGCTCCTGAAGTGCCGAATGTTCCTGCTGGACCTGCAGCACCAATAATTGGAGGTGACCTTCTGGGGCACCCACAGTGGGCCGCGGACGTGGAGGTATTGTTGGGGAATTTGGCCCAACAATAAAAAAAAAATGGTTCTTTGTTTTTATTTAATTAATAATAATTTAATAATTCCAGTAGGTTAGTTTTTCATTGCTTGATTTGTGTTTGTAATTAATTTCATTATTTTTTAGTTTTTGTTGTTTGTGGCGATACCTAATTGATTTATATTCATCATTCATATATATTCATATATATTGTCATCATTAATGTTGTCTTGTGAATTTAATAAATAGTTGTGAAGTTACCACAGCCTTTTTTTTCTTTCTTCTATTTTTTTTGTTTTCAGAAATTCTTTTTCAGATATGAGTCCCAATGGTTAAGCAATTTTTGATCGTAAAATGAGAGAAAAAAAAATGTCATGCCTACTAAGAAGCATTATAAGCTAAAACTGTCAAATAGTTATAAACACAAAAAAAATTACAAACTTCTAACATGATTTCAAAATTTCTGATAAATTAATTGACAGGTGGTAGTTTGTTTATTATTCATTTAATTAGTGTAAGCTCTAAGTATTGTCACAGAAACATGAGGTTTTAGTTGCAATTACTTTTCCGTCCTATTTTTATATATAAGGATATATTTTTTTTGAAACGTATGTATTGAAAACATTCTTTAAGAAAATCGACAAACCCCATATTTGTGTTATGTTTAAAACTAGCAAATCCTTAAAAGACTTTTATGCAACGACTGCCTCGCCTCTGTTAAAGTGATTATAATAAGATAAGGCAATTTTTGTGATAGCAAGATTTCAAAATTCGTAGTTAAGGTTGCATTTGTTTCCAAGGTTACTAGCTTTGTGCCATTACTGCATGAAGTAGGTTATATAGGTAATAATAATCTATGAAAACTAAATTTATTGATTTGAAATTGTTGGGTTACAGTGCAATCTTCCCATGCTTAATGCTTTAAGTGTTCTAGAGCGATATCAATTATAACTTTACTAGTAATTTATGACTGTTACTATAGTTGGCAAAATTTAAATATCGTCGATTATGCGTTAAGTTCCCGTGTTTTTCTCTTTTTTTTTTTTGATTAATCATTAATTAATTGTGAAAAACTGAACGATAATAGGGTTGACTATTAGAGGTTACAACAAAATAATAATTACTATAAATCGTATTCGCGTCTTCCCATAAATTTACATCAGGAGTCCATTTGTTATTATTCTGATAAATTTTATTCGATAAAACATTTTTAATAAAAGGTTTTCAAATTTAATTTATGATTGTACAACTAGAGTTGCATTGTCTAAAAACATTACTTCTCAGTAATTCACACAAACTATTTTCGCGTAATAAAAATATATAATATTTGAAACTTGCTATTGGCCCCTTCTAATTATTTAATTTATATACTATACTTAAAATCAATAATTAATTCTGGAATTTCATTAATCATTTTCAAATGCATTACGATTTCGTGTACATTATGTTTGGATCCAAGCATGTCCAGTCCGTAAGAACCAAAAACCCTTTTTGGCAAAAAGCTCCACATCGTCGTATTTCAATTATTGCATTAATTGCAAGACTTCAGTGTTGAAAGTGTGTCACTGGTACACCAAGATGATTGTTATTATCTGGTACGTAGATAAAGTTATCGTTATCAGGTTCTGTGTTATGTTCAAGGCTTACCCCCCTGAGATTAGTGAAGAAGCCAGTATAGACTGCATTGTTTATTGTCTTGTGATTGTACTTTGCTGTAACTAGTATTTGTGCTTCGTGTTCAAATTTATTGTTGGACCTTTTATTCATTAATATGGAACTCACAATTTCTTTGAAATTATTTAATTATTTATTATTTCCTTTTATGTACGAATCAATTGTAATATTATTTTTTATTGAATTTCTAACAAAAGTTATTTTAACTAAATTTAAATATTCATTTGCCAAAGAAACATAAATTTTGAACTTTCAATTGGTCTGGGTAGTTGCAGTGTTAATTATTGATATTAAAAAAAAAATTCTTGTGATAAGAAAAATCTTGTATGGAAAATGTAAATATGGCTGTCGCCAAAGAAACAGATCTGCATAAGGTAGGCATTTGTGAAATTTATAGTATGTGAATAGTAATACGTGATCGATACTTGATAGACAACATTACATCCAAAGCACATATTAAATTTTTTCGATTGATTTTTAAATGATTCTTTATAATTCTTTCTGCCATAAGATTTACTTTCTAATGTATCAAATATAATTTTTAAACATGATTCAGCACCACTGAGAAGATTGTATGTACTTCTGTCTTGGTAGTGACCAATTAATTATTCGGAAGTGATTTTGATAAATCAAAATTATTAATACATTAAAGTCTGAAATGCACTTATTCTGTTTCATAGGTTCTGCTGAACAAAGAGTATCTATTCAATTTTCTTGTAGAGAAAAAAAAAATTAATAATGCGATATTTAGTTAAACTTTAAATAATTAAATATAGGTATCATACCTAATTTAAATTTGCGCGGAACTGTATGTTGCCAAATTTATCTAATAATTGGAAGCAAATTTTATTAAAATGTTAAGTACCTTTGATAATTTTATACTAAATTTGAGATTTATTAATTGCAAGTTTTTTAACAATCAATTTATAGCTGGTATTTTTGCCTATGAAGATTTTTAAAGTTACAAGTCCCTAAATTCTTAAGGAAAGATTTTATTATAGCAGCAATAATTACTTTCAAACAAAATTACAATTATCATCTGAGGGTAGGTTTTATAATTTATTGGCTCATTTTGTTCTCTGTGTCAAAATCAAGAACACCACTAAACCTAATTATTTGCACATTTTATAAATCATCTATTATATTATATTATATTATATTATATTCATTTTTTTATCAGAGCTTATGCAGTGACCTAGAAGTGAACTGGTGTCTGTCTAACCTGCATTTACATTAGGTAGCTAAATTTCGATGCTTACTTATTGAGTAATTCCAAGTTATCTATTTTCCCTATTTTTTCATTGTACAAAATTATACTTTTTAATTCACGTTGTATTTAAAATTTTTTTTATTAATTAATTAATCAATTATCCTTTTTTATATTCTCCTCAAAAAATATTTTCTCTTTTATTTTGAATTTATTTTCTGTACTTTATCATATGTACTTCTTTATATTCTGACTTTATTTTTCCTTCTTCCTTATAGTTACTTCTTTATATTTGAATTAAAAAGGCGGTTAGCTATCTAACGACTAAACATTTCTTTCAATTAGGAAGTTTTAGCTTCTCATTTACCCCTAACTCATACATGCGCGCTTAAACAAAACTCAACTGTCGTTAGATTTCCCCTTGTCTTAAATTCTTAAAACTATCTCTTAATTTTCTTGTGGCGCCCCGGAAAACTTTCCAATACTGGAGAACAGTAATTTTAATAAAGTAAACAAGAGACTAGGTGTCTAAAAAAAATTGAAGTATACTTCCCGGCGAAAACAGGGGTTTAATAATGTCTTTGACAATAACTGGAAGTTACTTACCTACGTAGGATTTCAGACAACCTCTTTGCCAAACTTGATTATGCCTCCAAAATCAATTTGACAGAACTCATATACAGAGAAAAATCCATTTCTCTAAAATTAATGGGACAGGAAAGGCCCTTTTAATTCCAAAGTAAGTGAAAAGATTTTTTTTCAGTTAAATCAGAATTAATTTCCTGAGACCGGCGAAGCTAACCTTTGTATGACATATTCGAATGTCATATAATTATTTATTAGTATAACTTGGAATAAATTGACCTGTTATCACTACAGAAGCTCGAAGACACGTGATAACAAAAATTCTTTCTGAGGCTAACAATATTTTTAATTCATCCGAGGGTCCAATCGGATTACTGTATAAATTAAAATTCTTGAAATATGAACAACTTCTTGATTAGCATCTGATGCTTTTACCTTTCTTTATTACAATAATTGACGTGAACTAGTTGTTTGATAATATAATGAGATCTGGATTATCGGGATTGTTAGATTTAACCGATATATTTAATTGATCATATGTTTGTCATCGTTGCTGTTGCTGATCAAAAAAAAAAACAACCATGAATGGACACTGTAATGTACTACACATTTATGGTTTAAATAAAACACTTATAAAAGGGTTCTAAATTTAATTAAATGAAACAACTTATTACAACTCTTATTCACTTATTGAAGACCAAAACGGAACTGAACTTACAAACTGGGGTTCGCCGGCACACGCGTTGAACCCCCCCTTTTACGGAAAACCAAATGGCAACCTAAACTCTATATTACATTACATCTCTCTACTTAATTGTCGGTTGCCTCATAGCCATATCTTTCTGGAGGCTTCACATTACGCTTAGGTCTAATATTTGTTGATACATCTAAATTCTGATTTACACAGTCAGCTGTATCTGGAACAATAGGAACACTCTCCTTGAAATTACGTGAAGATACATTATTACATACAGACGTTTTACGTAACTGGTTCGTGTGACGTTTCCAAATTAAATTTAATTCAAATATCTTAACTAAATATGTTCTTGAACCTAAAATTTTGGCAATAACACCTTTAATCCAAGTAGGTTTGTTAACAGCGCGATAATCTCGTACCATTACATTCTCCCCAATAAAAAATTTTACATTTCTTTTGCCATGATAGTATTTACGCTGCAGTAGCTGCTTATTCATTACATGCTTACGGGTATCACTATCGTGGCAAATTTTATGATCATAAGGTCGAAGTAAACTAAATCTATTTCTTAAATGTCGACCTAATAACAAAATTGCTGGACTAACTCCTGTAGTACAATGCGGAGTATTACGATGGTCCATTAAAAATCTGTTTAAAGCTAAATTAAAATTTGTACAATCATTATTCGTAATTGAGGTCAGTGCTTTTTTAACAATTTTAACAGCGTTTTCAGCTTCCTCATTTGTAGCTGCATGAAATGGCGCGCCACTTTTCAGTGTTATTCCGTTTAATTTTGCAAACTTCTTAAATTCGGCTGAGCAAAAATTCGGTGCATTATCACTTACTATATAACGGGGTAACCCAAAACGTGCAAACAATGACCTTAAAATATTAATAGTAACTTCAGTAGTCATGCTGGTGGTGGCAAAAACCTCTAACCACTTAGAATAAGCATCGACTACTATAAAAAATGTTTTGCCTTTAATTGACATATAATCTACGTGTAAACGATCCCAAGGACCGTCCGGCCAGTTCCATGACTTTAACATTGATTTTTCTGGTAGTGCTTGGGATTGTGCACACGAAGTACAACTTTTTATCATGTTCTCTATATCTACGTTCATTGACGGCTACCATACATAAGAACGAGCAAATGATTTTGTTTTGACGATGCCCATATGGGCGCGGTGCAAACTTTTTAATATTTCACTTCGCAAACTTGCAGGAATTACCACACGATAACCAAAAATTAAACACATATCTTCCACATGTAATTGATTTTTGCACTTATGATAAGGTAACAAATCACTTGATACTTTCTTAGGCCATCCAAAATTTACGAAGTTAATCACTTGATTTAAAACACTGTCCGCTATCGTATGTCTACGCACATCCTGGAAATTAATTAACTCCGAGTTTTCGGTCACATACGTTATGCATTTTATATCTACATAGTCCGAACTTGGTGGTGCTGGTAAAGGCAAACGTGAAAGAGCATCGGCATTATTCCTCTTAGATTCAGTGTATTGAATATCAAAAGAAAAGCCTGATAACAGTAACGCCCATCTTTGTAATCTACTCGCAGACATCTGCGGTAAACCTTTCTTAGGATTGAAAATGCTGGTTAACGGTTTATGGTCTGTTACCAGGGTAAAGTGTTTTCCAAACAAATACTGATAAAATTTAGTTATGCCGAAAATAATTGCTAACGCCTCTCGCTCAATTTGAGAATAATTCTTTTCACTACAGCTCAATGTTCGTGAAACATAAGCGATAGGTCGTTCTACTCCATCGGGAAAAATGTGTGAAATCACAGCTCCCAACCCCTTTTGTGAAGCGTCGGCTACCAGCTTCACCGGTAAATCTGGATTATAATGAGCCAGAATATTCAAAGATGTTAAACACTCTTTCGCTCTTTCAAAAGCTTGCGAAACTTCTGGGTTCCAAACAAATTTTGTTCCTACTTTTAATAATCGGTACAATGGACCAAGCAAATCTGCAGTGTTTGGTATAAATTTGTGATAATAATTTATCATCCCCAAAAAAGATTTTAACTCACTTACATTGTTTGGAGAAGGTACCTTTGAAATTGCCTCAATCTTTGATGGATCGGGGCGCAACCCCTCTTTATCAATTATATACCCAAGGTATTTAATTTGGCTTTTGAAAAACTCGCATTTTGAAATAGCGATTTTAAGACCACATTCTTGAAATTTTGTTAGTACTTTAACTAATCGGGCTATATGCTCATCCCTATTAGAACCTGTGATTAACACGTCATCAAGAAAAACAATTACGCCATCAATTCCCTGTAGAATGGTTTCCATAATTCTTTGGAAAATGGAGGGTGCAGAATTTATGCCAAATGGAAGTCTGGTATATTGGAAAAGTCCTTTATGAGTACTTATTGTCAGCAACTCTCTAGAATTTTCCTCAACCGGAACTTGGAGATACGCATGTGCTAAATCTAGCTTCGAAAATTCCGATCCTCCCCGTAGTTTTAAGAATAAAGATTCAATTCGAGGTAAAGGAAATTTTTCCTGCTCTATTAAAGGATTTATCGTGACTTTAAAATCGCCACAAATGCGTACGGTCTTATCGTTTTTCAATATTGGAACAATTGGCGTCCCCCAACGGCTAAAACTAACTGGCTTTAATATTCCTTCGTTTGTCAAACGATCAATTTCGTTTCCTACCAAACTTTTCATTGCGAAAGGTAAGGGTCTGGGCTTAAAAAATTTTGGTTCAGCCCCTTCTTTAAGTTTCAACGAAATTTGTTGTTTGGTAAATAACCCTAGTTTATTAGAAAATACTTCGCTAAATTTTCTTTCTAACTGAGTGATAATATTTTTGTCGAAATCAACCGAACTTAAAAACTTTACTTCACTCAGCCCCATGTTGAATTTGCATAACCAATCTCGACCGATGAGTGGTGGTCCTTCATTATCCAATCTAACAATTGAGTAACATTTTTATATTTAACTGCAACTCTAGCTACGCCTATGGGTTTAAATTTATGGTTCGAATAATCCTTGAAAAGTTTATTTGTAGCTAACAATGAAATATGCGACAAATATCTTTGCCACATGCGCTTAGGAATCACGGACACACTCGCTCCGGTATCAACTTCAAATTCCATTTGAATGCTTTCTATTTCAACCAATTCTAACATAGGTTTATTTCCTTCAGCTTTTAACGTGAATAAATTTTCTAATTTTGATACTTCGCTAACATTACGAACAAAAGAACACCTATTGTGTTTCTTACTTATGCGCTTATCTTTACATACAGAAGCCAGGTGTCCAACTTTCGAGCAAAAATTACAGGTAAAATTTCGGTATTTACATTGGTCAAAACTATGATTAGAGTAACCACAAACCTTACATTTACTTTTTTTCTCGTTGGAACGTAACCTGTGGATATCGTCCATGTGCTGTGGTTCTTGCTTAATTTCGGATGTTCCCGATGAACCTTGCTGCGCTGCAAAAAACTGACGGCTGGTTTCCTTGCTGGTAGCTAACTCCACCGCTTTTTGGAAAGTTAGCTCTCCGGGTTTTTCTTCAAACAACCTATCCATTGTAGGTCCTTTCCCCAGGCCAATAACAAAAATATCACGCATCACTGTTTGAAGTTCTTCACCAAAATCGCAGTGAGACGCGAGATTACGAATACGTGAACTCCAGTTTGCTACTGTTTCATAGGTTTCCCTACGTGCCGTATAAAACGTATAACGCGCCGGAAAAACCGCTTTACTACCTGGCTGAAAATGAGTATTAAACCTTAATATTAGGTCTGCGTACGTTTTTGCATCCGGTTTATCAGGTATACACAAATTGAAAATCAAACGGTAGGCACTATCCCCACATGCATTTAACAGAATTGCCCGTTTAACTGCATCATCTGTAATCTTGTTAGCAATAAAATATTGTTCAAGACGCGGTTTATAGATTGCCCAATCGGTTGTTTCTAAATTAAATTCTCTCAAATGCCCCACATTATTTAGGATTACTGTTTCACTTTGATTAGGCATTTTTGAAAAATCCTCGTCGCCACTGTAATGTACTACACATTTATGGTTTAAATAAAACACTTATAAAAGGGTTCTAAATTTAATTAAATGAAACAACTTATTACAACTCTTATTCACTTATTGAAGACCAAAACGGAACTGAACTTACAAACTGGGGTTCGCCGGCACACGCGTTGAACCCCCCCTTTTACGGAAAACCAAATGGCAACCTAAACTCTATATTACATTACAATTACATTGTAATGCGAATTAAAACAAATATTTCTGAAAACTCATTTAAATTTTTAGTTCCCGTAACTTAAACAAATGGATACAACGACACGTAGATTTAAAATAAACTTATTGACGTAGGACTCCTGACATACTTCTGACAACATTTTGATTATGTTCTATACTTAATTCACTGGAGCATTTCTACCGAAAAAGCTCTATTGTTACTAAAAAATGTAGCATAGGCAACCTTTTATTCATGATTGTAAGCCGGAACGCAATATATAAACCTATTAAGTATTATACTTGCTATGTGGTTATAAGTAAATTTAGTAATTTGGAAATAGTATATTCTATAGTTAATATTATAAAAAATTGATGAATTTGTGCTTGTAAAATTTTGTGATTATGAGCAGAGTTGATATAGTATATTACGATGCAAGATCGGGAAGTGTCATATAACAGATCGAGAAATAGTTGGAAAATCGAGACCCGAAGGGTCGAGATTTTCCAAATTTCTTCGAGATCTGTTGTAAGCACTTAACGATCACGCGTCGTATACCATTTTTTGCGCTACGAAAAATAAAAACTAATTTTTATAAATATAAATTAATAAAGTAACAGCTGTCAATCATTCAGAATTTTAGACACCAGATAACTTGATTACAACTTTTATTATCATTTAACAACCGTTAGATACGTTTGAGATACGTTATGATTCATAAAAGGTTAGCAACAGTACCTAATCGGTAAGTTAATTTTTCCGTGGTAGTTAAGCAACCGGGAAATGGTCAAAAACAGTGTAGTAGCGCAAAAATAATTTAATAATTCCCTCCGTGCTCCATCCTTGGAGACTTTTTTCTAGTGGAACTCCGAGCAATTGCTTTATTGGTTAAAAAGTTATTGCTTCTTGATACACGAGTATTACCGGTATGTTCATTACATATGAAGCATATTGGTTTAATATTTAAAGTACGAATGGATCGACACTTATTGACTTTACCATTTTTAGATTTATTCTTACAAATAAATTGGTTGTTCATGCTAGCACTTGTGGTTTTAATATCATTTTTTGATTGAATAGATGCGTTTTTTCTCATTTTTTTTCGGTTTGTGACCGCGTAACCGGGCCTAACCTCATGGTTTCTGTAGTAACTAGGGAAGACATACTAGTACTCCCTAATTTGGAAGTAGACGCCGCGCTGTAGATAATATTTCGGAATTATTATAATACTGAGAAAGAGGACTTACTAACTTTTGTGAAACTTTGTTTATGGTTGAATGAGGCAGAGTTTTTTCTAGTATAAAGGGTTTGCTAGCGTTATTTTGGTTCATATATTTAGATCCAGACACGGTACACAGGACTGATAACCAGTTTTTAAATTCATTATTGAAATTCCGCTTTTTTAGTTCTGCTAACATTGTAGCAAATAAAATAGTAATTTTTGTCCATAACATAAAATGAAAACCAGCGCCTCCACCAAAATGCTTTCAAAAAAACGGAGGCCGGCACCTCCACCAAAATGTCACGTTATAAATTGTGACTGGTCTGGATTTAAATAAGTTAGTACTTTAACATAACTATATTTAATTAAAGTTTACAAAGATGAATAATATGCACCATCAAGGTGAGCTTACATAGCAACAGCTAGTAGTGCCAAACGAACCATGGTTGGTTGAAGGGGTGTTCTGTAGTCTTCTATTTAGAGTTGTTAACTGGACCCTCGCCAGGTCTATCTTGTTGTAGTTATTCTGAGTCTTCAAATGTAGAGTTTGAGCCCCAATGGGCCCAACTAGTTGGCTTGGTTGTAGAACTTGGTCGAAGCTACTGCTTGGCTGTTGAGTGTTGGACGCACACTCTGTTTCTCTGTGTGTCTAGCTGGAGCACACTGCCTCGAATGGAGAAACATTGTGCTTATATACTAGTTTGCATGTCCATATATGGTTATATGACCTCGGCACGCGAAGACCACCAGATCCCTCATGAAACCTGATATTCCTAGTCAGCAGAATTGTATATCCAATCACAGCCACTAGAAGAATTGAATTACCAAATAAGGTAATAACCTTGAATGCACGTGGATCATGAAACTTGATATGTTCGAGTAAGCAGAACCTTATCTTCATGTGCAGAGATAATGTTATCTGACATGTGATTCTAGCATGCTTAGCACGTGATACCAACATGTTGAATTACATTGATTTTACTTAGTAGGTAATTACATTGATTATCATCAATACCTTAATAAACAGTTTTAAGCACTTCGTGACAATATTTCACACTAATTTAATGCATATATATGCGCATGTTTCTCTCTTTTTTCTTACATATAATTCACAGCTTTAGTAATAAGTAATAACTACTTGGATTAACCTTTTTTTTTCAGTTTAATCTATAATTTTTTTTAGCTTTTTATTAATAAATACTAGGAGATGGTAAGTTGCGTATTTATTATTATTAATAACTGTAATAATACATACTGTGTTGAAGGGTTTGCCATTGTATAAAGGTCGTCAACTTCTTGGAGACGTCAGTTTGTACGATTTGCAGAGAAACTTCTTGGATATCAAACAGGTATGTAGTACCTAACAACAGCATTTATTTTCAACAGCAATCTGTATCTTTTATGGATTCGCTATTCATTTACTAGAGTTTATCACATGGATAATAATTTAAATATTTTTCACAACAGCTCATCAGCGGTCTTTGGGGTATTGCGTGAATGGACAGACGGTGAACACTTTGTTAGACAAGACGTGCAACAAACGTTTCCCCTTGGTAAGAACGTAATTTTGCTGATTGGGACAAACGATCTAAAGTCCCTAAGTAATAAATTAGTAATAATAATAATTGTTGTATTTTTAGAATGCCTTTCGACCATCGTTGAGAAAAGCTTATGCTAAACTTTTAATGGAATTGAAAGAAAGATGTTCAAGGATTATTCTTTTAACAATTCCATCGATACCCGCAACAGCGGAAACTTGCAAGACCACTCCACTGGTTTGTTTTGAACGGCATCAACGATTACATTAAAAGCCAAGCGGATGGATCTACGGTGTTTATTGTCGACGTGGGAATTCGTTTTGTTGGTCCCTTTAACCCGGTTGCTGTGGAATACTTTTGAAAAGTTGGTGTACTATTTTAAAATTGTAAAATGATTATTAGTATTAACCCTTTCCAAAAATTTTTAGTGGACTTTCGACTAGATAACGCTCGCTTAAATGCCGCCGACTCGGCCAGCGCAGCGGCGGCAGTATGGAAAGAAATGACTCCCCGAGCTAAAGCGAAATACCGTATTGCCGCCAGACGCGAACAGGCGCGTCGGAGGGCGCTACAAAATTAGTTGTTATAATGGGACACGAAAAGAAAAGGCTATAGAATTCATTCAGATAAGGGAAACCCTTTAGTATTTTTACCTAAAAATGATTATTTAGAAAAAGTCAATGATTTTATAACAGATTCTAATCTAGAAATTTTAAATAGAGATCCAACAAATAAATACCAAAACCAAATAAAACAAAATATTAAAAATTGTGAAATTACTTTAACATCATACGAGAAACATAACATAATATATCCAAATCCACAACCACCAAAATTATAAGGTTTAGTTAAAATACATAAACCTAACATTCCCATTAGACCTGTAGTTTCATACATACATGCACCAAACCACATGCTAGCTAAAACATTAAGGCCCGGTCTTTCCATCTCCTACTAACGCTCCTATTAACTTTATTCAGCTATTAACTTAACCGACCAATAACTGAAGCCCATTTGTCAAAATTGGCGTCAGTGATTGTTCGAAAAAAATTTATTCGTCAAATAGCTATTAGGAACTTTATTAGGAGTTGGAAAGACCGGGCCTAAATAATATAATTAATAATTTAGGATACACTCCAAAATATGCAGTTAAAAACACTTCTGAATTGATTAATAAATTAAGTAACATTAGCTTACCACCACTATGTAAAATAGTTAGTTTTGATGTTACGAGTATGTTTTCACAAATACCCCCACAGGAATGTATTCCTTTATTAGAAAATGTTTTAGTTAACAATAACATTGAAAAAGGATAGAGTTGATTCAATTATTTGAACTTTGTATTAATCAAAATTATTTTATTTTTAATGATAAAATTTATCTTCAGAAAGATGGGTTACCAATGGGTAGTCCCATTTCACCACTATTGGCTAATATTTTTATGGAAAATATAGAAGATCAAATATTTGAATCAAATCTATCAAATAAAATTGTATTTTGGTTTCGTTATGTTGACGATATTTTGGCATGTTTTGATAGTTCTTTCGAATACATTGACGACTTTTTAATTTTTATTAATACTTTACACCAAAAAATTAAATTTACACTAGAAATTGAACAAAACAGATCTATTAACTTTTTAGACTTAAACATAAAAATTAATTCAGAAAACATACTCGAATACGCAATTTATAGGAAACCTACACAAACTGATATTACCATACCACATAACTCTTGTCATCATAATACACATAAATTAGCAGCATATCAATCTTTAGTACACAGAGCTCTAACAATTCCTTTAGATAAAAATAATTTTAATAGAGAAATTTCCATTATTAAACAAATTGCATATAGCAATGGTTATAACACTACACTTATTGACACTTTAATTAAAAAGAAAAATTATAAATTAGCTATTAAAAAAGTTTATTCCATTAATAACACTGATAAAACATTAAAATACGTTTCAATTCCATATTTTGGTAAAATTTCAGAAAAGATTGCTAAAATTATAAATAACACAAATAAATATAAAGTCATTTTTAAAACAAATAAAAATATTCTATACTCTCTTTTCAATGCTAAAGACAAAATTAATGATTTGCTAAAATCAGGTATATATAAATTAAATTGTTCACATTGTGATTCAGTATATATAGGTCAAACAATTAGAAATTTTAGTATTAGGCAAAAAGAACATATCCGTTGTTACAAATATAAACATGCACATAAATCAAATTTTGCTAAACATTTGTTAGAACAAAATCACACATTAACATCTAATAATACAATTAAATTTTTACACTTTTCTGATAACAAAAATAAATTAAATATTTTGGAAGCTTTTGAAATTTATAAACACACAAAAAACAACATACCTTTAATGAATGAGCAAATTGATCTCTTAGATTCTCCTTTACTGAAGATTTTGGAATAAATATCTTTTTAAAACACACTGATAAGCGACTGACCTCCGACGGGTTGACTGGGGCCAGCTGCTTCACGCAGTGCTAAAATAATAGAATCAAGGAGTTACTCTATTTTGCATTTGTTATAATATTTTATATAGCTTTTGACAATGGCACATTGATGCCGAAATACGTATAAATCGAATAAATCTTGTTATTTCCTGTTGAAATCGATATTTTATTTAATATTTATTATTTATATAATCATGGATTTCAACAAAGTGACACTTGAGAATGTCAATATACTATTTTATTAGTTGCAAATTGTGATCAGATCATGATTAAATTTAATAATAATTCTTTTTTTTTTATTCTTTTTCATTAGAGAACAATGGCGAAAGATCATCGTCCAGATCTGATGCACTTAAATAAGCAAGGTTTTTTGTTGTTACAATTTCTTATAAACCTGCATTATTTTTAATATGGAATAGTGATAGGCGAGTTACTTTACACTAATGTTTTATTTTTCTTTTAACGCTGTTTTCCTTTGTCCATCGTTTCTAGAACTAAAATCGAGATACCCATTTTTACAAAAACCTACCGTAATCCACATGTCCATACGATTGAAGTACGGAACCTAATTAACAAAATATTAGTTGACGATATAATTAATAGAGCCCTCTGAAAGCCCATACAACTTCCCCATTTGGGTTGTGCCCAAGAAAACAGACCTCTCCGGAAAGGTTAAATGGCGCATTGTAGTAGACTATAGAAAACTAAACGAGAACACGAAAGAAGATGAAGCCAAGGATAGAAACAGTTTTGGAAAACCTTGGAAAATCCGAGTGTCTACTTTAGTACTTTAGACCTTGCGTCTGGTTTTCACCAGATAAAAATTAATAAAACAGATAGGGAAAAAACTGCCTTCTCTGGCGAGAAAGGGCACTTTCAATTTAAACGCATGCCTTTTGGTTTGAAAAATGCACCGGCAGCATTTCAGAGACTAATAAATCAAGCAATGGCAGTGTATGGTTTATTTAGATATTGTAATTTTTTCAAAATCCTTACAACATTTAATAAAATTGAAAAGAAGTGTTTGAAAGTTGTGTAGAACAAGTAATTTAACAATCTGTAAACTATTTAGATCATGTCATTTCACAAGACCGAGTAAAACCAAATCCAAAAAAAATATTTGCTATAACAAAATTTCCACCTCCAAAAACTAAAATAGGAATGCTTGGCTATTATAGAAAATTTATTAAGGATTTCGCAAAACTACAAAATTTTTAACCATATGTTTAAAAAGGATAATAAAATTATTCATGATGAATTTTTTTTGGATAAATTCAATTATTTAAAAACGCTTTTAACCGATGAACCAATATTAGCTTATCCCGATTTTGATAGGACGTTCGAATTGACAACTTACGCCTCCAAATTTGCACCTGCAGCCGTGTTTTCTCAAAATTCTAAACCAATGTTATGCCTCGAGAACCCTGAATGGGACCGAACAAAGATATAGTACGATTGAACGTGACCTGTTAGCCATTGTTTGGGCTACCAAACATTTTCGACCGTATCTATTTGGTACCAAATTTATTTTATATACAGAATACAGGTCGAAAAATTTAAAGAACCCAATTCAAAACTTACCAGATGCGCATTTAAGTGGCGGACGCCCTCTCCAGAATTCAAATAAACCCAATCTCTTTAGATGATTTAAATGAAAATTTAGAACCCAGATTCAGAAAATAGAAACCCCTTCTATTTAGAGTTCGACCAAGCCTTTTAAACGGATTATGTCAATGACCATAAGAATAAAATGAAGGCAAAAAAGGAAAGTAGATGCTCGATAGATACAGATACCAGAAAATTGACCGAAAAAACTGTAATAACAAGAAGCACACAAACAAGCGACTGTGAAAGCGAGATGGACAAGGGAACGGCGAAGGTCCTTACGGAACTCCCAAGTAAAGTTGATAAAGAAGATATGGCCCACATAGTACAACAAAAGTGGGAGGAAAACCTATATGAAATCACAAAGATAACGATAGGAAACCCAGTCACGTCAAAAGAGAGGGGATGCCGAGTGTATCTAGTAAACACAATAGCTGAAAAAAACAATAAGATTATTTATTAATAAACTAAGAGAAAGCAGACCGGAGTTTGAAAAAATCCTGGAAAACAAACAGCTAAAACAAGGAGAGGTCATATACATCGAAAACAAGACAGTTATTAGAAGTGATGATACACAAGCTACAAAAAAGGAAGAGGAAATAGACAAAAATTACACCTTTCTAGTGGGACTGCAGACGGATGAAGATACAGAGAACAGAAATGTTGTAGAATTAGTGGAAGCTCTAACCAACCTTCGGGACACCCTAGAGAAGGAACGTGATATCAGGGAGATATTAATAACAAGCGTAACGAAAATAGATTCCATCCAGCTAAGGAAAATTAGCGAAATAGTATTCCGAAACAAAGGCTTTAAACAAATAACTGTCACAGAACGAACGTACAAAGAAGATAATATGGAAGGGGGAAGTGGCAAAAACAGATCAGTAGAAAGAAAACAAGAGCAGATAAAACGATAGAAATAATGCCAGACGCAGAAAAAACGAAAGAGAAGAAGACGAAGTTAAGGAATTTACAATGGAAATCAGTTAAAAATTGAATAATTACTGTCAATACTAAGGCTGATGAAGGACAAAATTAAAATTGAAAGACTGGGAGTAGACATTAAAAATATACAAATAACCAAGGACGGTAAAGTTAAAATTGCACTCAAAGAGAAAAAGGAAGGTGCGGTAAAAATGTTCAAGGAAGAAACCAGGAAGGAATTAGGAAATCGAGCAACGATAGCTCAGGATGTAGAAAGTGAAAGTCGAATAATGATAATCAGACATATAGACCTGATTACCACAGAGGAGGAAGTGAAGGAGGGTATAAATAAAATCCTACAAACAGACTTAGCCAAAATAAAAGTGCACACGTTAAGAGAAAAGTATAGAGGGGGAGAACAAGTTGCAACAGTCAGTGTTCCAAGAGAATATGTCAAAACACTTCTAAAAGTCCAGAATATCAAAAAAGGATGGTCGGCGTGCCCAATAGAGGAACTTCTGAGCCCAAAGAGGTGCTATAAATGCCAAATGCTTGGGCATATTAGCAAAGAATGTGACCAGGAGGCAAGGGCATGGAGAAAAGAATGCCTCAGGTGCGGACAGGAAGGACACAAAAGAAGAGAGTGAGAAAATATACCTGTCTGTCATGAATGTGAAATTGAAAGACACCAAGCAGCTACCATGGCCTGTCCAAAATACAGGGTGTCTCTAAACATAGTACCTTAAATTTACCAGCTGCTTCCTGACGCAAAAATAAGTCGAAAATGTCTATAAAAATTTTGTCCTAAACCGCAGCATAAGGAAGCTACACGTCTTTGAAAATGGTGTTGAAAAAACGGAAAACAATTACATTTTAAAAACGGTTTGAGATAAAAAATCGAAATTTTGCAGGCAGCCTAACCTATTAAAGGTATAAACTTTCTACTATTTTTTTTTTGTAAATTAACCAGGGGCGGCGCGAATGGGGGTTATCATTTTTTTCTTTTAACCCGTTTTTCTTAACCTTTTATTTTTTGCCATTTTAGTTTAGAGATTTGTATTCCCTGTTGCCTAATTAACAAAAAAGGTACTCTTGTTTCAACTCGCCTGGACTAACCGTTTCCTATAAAATGCAGGTTTCCTGTTTGTCCGAATGTAAAATCCAGTAATTCCGATTTTAAATTCATATCAATAAAAATTATTAGGCACATGACAGAAACATCTGCAAGGATACTTTCTTTTGTTTTCGTTTATTATCAAAGAAATTTTGTTTAATTTTAAATAGTATTCTCATAGAGTATTGTTTCGAGTATGGCTGTGACCTACACTTTTGAAGAATATGCAGATATGCATTTAGTATTGGGAGAATGTTTAGGGAACAGCGTTCGAGCGGTTGAACGCTACTCAGAAATTTATCCCAATTGAAGAACGTTCATTGCTGTGGATCGGCGGGCACGCACAACTGGAGCGCTTGTCCCAAAACCTAATGAAGCAGGCCGTAGCCGTACTTTTCGTACGGCAGCAATGGAAGGGAATATTTTGATTGCTGTGGAAGAACCCGGTGTGAGTGTTAGAAGACTAGCAAACAGACTTGGAACTTCTAAAGACGTGGTTCATCGAACACTTAAAGAACAGCAACTTTATCCCTACCATTATCAAAAAGTCCATTCAATCTATCCTACCGATACGATTGCTAGACTTCAGTTTAGTAGATGGATATTGCAACAACACGGCAATAACCCAGATTTTTACTGGACTTGTTGACAACAGATGAGGCGCAGTTTACTCGTGATGGGATTTTTAATTTCCATAATGAACATCACTGGGCGGATGTAAATCCCTATGCTATAGGGTAAAGACGTATAAGAATGCGCGGCCGATAAGAATGCGCATTGCTAATTTTAGTGCCTTGCAGGCAAATCCAATTCAAATCATTAAGAGCATGCAATACCTTGTTATGTCCCTATACTAAACGTGTAAACTGTATCCACTGTAGCGTTTTTGTTTTAACACTTTTTCTAATTCTGTTTTCATATTTGAAATTTTCTATAGTTAATCTACAAATTGGTCGGGTAATTTTTTTTAAAGTAGTTCCTAACCGATTAATCGCCTGCCAAAATTAAGAAAATACTGTAACATTTTTAATTAAGTGTAGCAACAAGGAGAAATTTAATAATAAAATTTCACCCGGTCGATTTGTAGAACTACTTCTTCTGATTATTTTAAAGTTTAGATCAAATTTCTAACTTTTATACAGAATTAGTTATGATGGCGCAACAAATTTGTAAATTACGAACACAATATAAAATACAAAATACTCCGTCTCTTTTCAAACCCTTCTTGTACACTCTAACGCAAATACCTGGTCAAAGTTACACAAATCCGGTTTCTCGGTAAGTACCTTCGTATACTTTCAAGAAAGGTCATTACCTATGAACTAAAGTTTGAAGTCCGAGACGAATTTGTGATTTTTGTAACATTGTGTTAGTATGGGACAACGAAATGCAGAACGGCGAAAAGTTACATCGCGTAAGCGTTCACGGGGACAGGCATCCAATCTACGACGTGGCATTCATCTTCCACGTAAGTGTACCTATCTTCATTTGAATTCCATATAAGTAGTAAAACAGATAAATAATCTTTTTTAAATATTATACTCTTAGTGAAGCAGATCATTTCTACAGCCCAGAGTTTAACTGGACCAGGCACCAGCACAGTTGTCGCGGATTTTGGAGACAAGGTAATTTTTTTGTATATTACTCACTTTCCCATTAAAAATTACAATTTACATTAAATTACAATCTAAATGATTTTAATGTATTTTGCAGAAACGGTTGGCATCTAACGATAATTTTGCTAAAATATCATTGGAAGGAAAAAGAATTGTGGATATTAATTATTTGTTCGATCAACTGCAAACAATAAACCAACACGCTCCAAGCTTCGGCTGTTCAATTAACAATTTAATTCTTTATAAAGAGAAGCGGCAAGGATTAAATTCGACAGTGTACTACCATTGTAATATGTGTAATGCCAATTACAATTATTTACAAATATTATCAATTCAATGTCCATGGATTTGAATACAGGATCCGTAGCTGCGGGTGTAAATATTGGAATAGGGTTCTCTAATACTGCAGAATTGTTTGTCACATTGGATATTCCATATATGTCAGGGAAAACATATATGAAATATGCAAACATAGTAAATGAGGCTTGGGAGAAAACTGCTACGATGAAAATGCAGCAAGCAGCACAAAGGGAAGCAGATTACGCTACCGAAGTAGGAAATGTGGATGAAAACGGTATTCCCCTGATAACAGTAGTTGCTGATGCATGTTGGTCGAAGAGGTCATACAGATCAAACTATACTGCTTTATCTGGTGCAGCGGCGATCGTAGGGCATCAGTTTGGAGAAGTTCTTTATTTGGGAGTGAAAAATAAATACTGCGCTACCTGTTCTAGGGCACAAACCGCAAATCAAGAACCAAATGCACACATTTGCTACAAAAATTATACTGGATGCTCAACGGGTATGGAATCTGCTATTTTAGTTGAAGGTTTTAAAGAAAGTGAACAAACGTATGGCATTAAATACGCGAAATTAATAGCTGACGGAGATAGCAGCACTTATAAAAAGATATTAGAGAGTCGCCCATACAATAATCTAACGGTGGAGAAGATAGAATGTCGAAACCATATTTTACGAAATTATTGTACCAAACTTCGTACACTGTCACGGGACACAAGATTTCCTCTCAAATTGAGAAAACTTATTGGGAGTAACATCATGCGCCTAAGAACTGCAATTACTTCGGCAATAAAATATCGAAAAGGCCAAAATAATATAAATGAAAAAGAATCTACCCAGTTATTGAAGAACGACATCCAAAACAGTATTTGCCACGTTTTTGGCCAACATGAAACTTGTAGCGATTATTTTTGTAAGCGAAAAGAGGAACACGAGAACTACTTTGAAGAAGTAAAAATGTGCGAGGAACTTCATTTGCGATTACAACAGTATTTAAGAGCCGTTTGGGTCCATTCACGTAGTTTGATGTACGATCTAGATAGCAACGTTGTCGAACTGTTCAACAGTATTGTTGCAAAACATGTTGGGGGCAAAAGAATAAATTTTTCACTGCGGGGATCATACCAGGCTCGATGTTCTGCTGCCGTTGTAAGATTCAACAGTAGAACACCAATTAGCGAATTGCATAAAACTCTCTGCGGTACAACTCCAAGTAGGACAATACAAGTTTTCGAAAATAATAGGCAGAAAAAAACGCAAGCACACCAAAAACGTTTGCAGGAAAATAAAACCCGAAGACGAAAACAAGCACGAACTTTCGAAAAGGGGGCCGACGCTGAATATGGTGACAATTGTCAAAGACCTGATCTTCCAGAAGAGATTTTAAAGGAGGAGACGGAAAAATTTATCACATCTTTGAGAAAAACGGAGGAAGAACGTGCTGATTTACAAAAAGAAACTATACTGCAAGCAGAGAGCGGAAAATGGTTAGAAGAAAGAAGAAAATTATTAACTGCTTCGTCGTTTTATAAAGTGTGTTCCAGGCGACCTGATACACTTTGTACAAAGTTAGTTCGTGAATTATTATACGATACTAAATCGCTAAACATATTTTCCCTAAAGCACGGACGAGAGAATGAAGCCCGTGCCATAAAACAGCTAGCAGCACAAGAAAACGTAAAAATCGACCAATGTGGCTTATTTATCCATAAAAAACATTTCTTCTTGGGCGCAACGCCCGATGGGCTTATCAACGAAGACGTAGTTGTTGAAATTAAATGCCCTTCGTCGGCGTTTAATATGAGTGCTGATGAAGCAATTAAATTAAAAAAAATTTTATTTTGGAAATATAATAAAAAAAATGACAGCTTTGAAGTAAATACCAAAAACAAATGGTACTTCCAAATTCAAGGCCAGCTGCAAGTCACCGGTCGTAAAGGCTGTTTATTCGCAGTATGGACGGGAGAAAATTTTCCTTTGAAGGTATGTTACGTGAACGTATGTGAATATTTTTGGAAGAATGTAATGGAGGCGAAATTAGAAGCATTCTACATGAATTGCATTTTACCTGAATTGATAGATCCCCGTCATACGAGGAATATGGAAATTCGAGAACCACATTACATATTAGAAGCGCGAAAGCTAAAAGCTGACAAGAAAAAGTAGGAACGCTGTTTTTTGTAATAAAGATGTCATTAAGTGTTTTTGAATACATATGTTTTTATTATTAGAAAATAAATGCTACTTAATAATTTAAAATTAATATTTATTAATTTTATTTATTCACTGTTGTTATTGTACATAAAGGTCTAAAACCGCCTGCAGGTAAAAAACGTTTCCCTTTCACTGACTACCTGCAAAGCTGGTACTATAATCCTAAAATTTACTAACGCGGAGTGTACATAAGTAAGCAACTTCTAATGCGAAAAATGTACCAATGAGAAATTTTAAGTTATCTCTTTTGCAAAGAAAATATGCATCTACGTAACCACTGTTTTCGGTATATACCATAGTTTACATTTCGTTTCCGAGTAACTTCAACAAATTTGCGTGAATACCCAGGTATTGCATGCCCTTAATAGGTACATATTTTTTGTTTAGGGCTACTACATTTTTATGCAACAGTCCGAAACCAACCAGCTCTAGAGCAATTCATAAGTGGATTCCAATCATTAGGAATATATAATTTTATAGTGGAACATAAAGTAGAATTAGGGTTATAGAGGTTTACTCGCCGTGTATTAAAATGAGTAACGTTGATCACTCCCGCCGCTGTTAGTCGCTACCGTCGACCATCTATTGGCCGGAGTTCTGAACTATCTGGTCACCACGGTTACACACCCTGCGGTCACAACGGTCCAACTAGTGGCCAGCGTTCGAACTAACGGATGTTATGTCTCACTCGCACACATTTGTACAAGGTTATAAAAAATGCAAGCATTAGGTGAGATGGTATTGTTATTGTATTCTACACGTTTGGCAACATAATACTTGAAATTTAATAAAATAATAGCTCCGACGTTGGATTAAATATTTACTATATTTGTTCTGCTTTCAAAATTAACATCAACGTAATAGTACAGGCAATAATAATTATAATTAGATAGGTAGAAATAAATGTACTGAATTTCACATTTTGATAATTTTGCGTCCTTGGTGCCTGCATCCCTTTTCAAACGCGACAGTTTGATTTATTTTCCACTTTTATGTTAAGTAGTACTTTGTCAAAAATTTGAGTAAAATGAGATGTAATTTAACTTATGCTTGCTGATGAGTGATGACAAAAATAAACAATCAAAATACAAAACACACGCATGAAAATTATTTCCCTCAGCAGTCTCAGCAAAAACAGATTGTTCTACAATAGCATCAAAAAATAATACTTGACTAACCTATATTCCCTTGAGCATATCAGACATTATGATTACCTATATCTATAAGTTTCAAAAAATACCATTTCTCTTTTAATCTTACGATCTTACTCGCTTGAAAAAAATAGTAATATTTACACTACTGGAGAGAACGTGATACTTCTATATAACAATCCAAATTATGTAAGTGTTTAGTTTTTAAAGTCTAGCCTATCAATTACAAGTCATAATAATAAATCCTTTCCATTTCGCCGAAGTTGTTGTTACTGACAAAATCTACGTGCGCATGTTGTTCAACATTCACACCAAAGGCTGCTAGAACTCTACCTTGTTGTTGTTCTTCACTGCGGAATCCAAGAGCTTGTTACTGTTATCTGTAAAAGGTGGCGCCTTCTGACGACCCTAATTTTATGCCTCAAACTCGCCATAAGCGGTACACCTCTATAACCGTAGAATTTAAGAAAATGTTTTGCTACCAAAAAAGAGCTCTTCAAGTTAGTGATTTCAACGAGACCTTCACATTTGACTTTAGTGAAGCTACAGCACAAAATAAGACTTTTATCTTCTTTCAACGTTTTTAACGGACTGTGAAGGTAATAGAACTTTTTCTAATGGCTAATGCTATTTTTTCAGTGAGCTTTAACCACTACTAATATTAGTTGTACTGTTTTACTTTGATGACATTTTAAAAATGTCAACCTTCTTTATCTTTCTTGTTTTGTAGTAGCTTCTTGGATTATCTAAATTGTACTCACCTTAACCATAACGGGAATTTAGTAGGATAAGCTTTTATCTTTTTATTATTTAGCATTAGACTTCCATTGGTGACTTCGTTCTGAGGTTTTTCCTCACACCGTAGTTACTTTAGATAGTTTAAGTTTAGCAGTTTTCCTAGTCTAACTGATGATAGTCGTTGCCGAACCACGTATTTCGGTTTTACGTATACAGGGTGATTTTAAAATGTCTCGCCAAACTTTGAGGTATTATTCTACACACGAAGGCAAGTAAAAAAGTCCATATAAACATGTGTCCGAAAATCAAGCGTTTCCGAGTTATGAGCAATTTTTGTAATTAGGAAATTGAAACCTTGTTAAACAAAATTAAACTTTATTCATGTAAGTTGATAACAATTATTAGATTTTAATTCAATAATGTTAAATTCTTCAGAGTAGATGTTCGACATGTCCACCCCCCACTTCCACACAGGCGTCTAATCGACGCCTCAATGACTGTCTTACTCTTTCAAAAACGCCTGGCGTTCCTCTGACGAGCATCGTTAACACGCCGCTTTAACTCCTCGACTGTATTAATGGGGGTAGTGTACACGAGACTTTTTAAATATCCCCAAAGGAAGAAGTCTAACGGATTAAGGTCCGGTGAGCGTGGCGGCCATGGAATAGGCCCAACTCGACCTATCCATTGCTCGCCAAAAACTTGAGATAGGTGCTGCCTCACAAGTATGAGAAAATGTGGTGGAGCCCCATTGTGCATAAACCACATCCCTTGACGTAATTGTAAAGGCACATCTTCTAAAAGGCCTGGGAGTTCATTCCAGAAAATTATGGTAAGCGCAACCATACATAAAATGCATGTCTGCTAATTCTGCATTTGTGTATATTTTGGCATAGACAACACCGTTTTTGTCTGATTTTGACAGCAAGTAGTATTCCAGCCACTTTAATATTTTTTAAAGTTTAAATACAGTTTGATCTATTGCGACGAATCAAAAATTGCTCATAACTCGGAAACGCTTGATTTTCGGACACATGTTTATATGAACTTTTTTACTTGTCATGGTGCGCAGAATAATATCTCAAAGTTTGGCGACACATTTTAAAATCACCCTGTATATTTTGGTGGTAGGGGCTTGTGTTCCTAGTACTAATTACTTTGTTATCACTACTTTTATTAACTAGGTACTACTTTAACACTGATTTAACGTTATCATATTTTTACTGTTACTGACTGAGACAACATTAGAAGATATATTAATTTTTGCAACAGGTGTCTCCTCTATACCTCCCCTAGGATTCCCTAGGAAACCAAAAATTGAATTCTTGTACACGAATTCTATGTTTCCTACTGCAAATACATGTTCACTTATTCTACGGTTGCCTACATGTCATGGTAGTTATTCTACATTTAAGGAAAAAATGTTTTATGGCATCCGAGAAGGATTGGTATTTGGATTTGAATTATCACAATGTTTAATGTTTAATATCCGTATAGAATCTTCTTCAGTTTAACTTTATGTAATTAATTTCATGAAAAATAGATTGTTCAGGATTTTATTCTAAAAACTCATGGTAATCGTAACATTATTCCGCTTGAAAGAAATTAGAGAGAGGAACCTTGCAGGTTGCATCTTACAGAAACATGCGTGTTCTTGCAAACCTAATTTTATTGTTGTTCAGTGGAAGTGAAGTGACGATTCCCGCGTGTGCGCCCGAGGAAAAAAAATACATTCAAGGTAAGGGATCAGGATACTATAATTTTTTAATGTTGTAGAAAGAGTGACAGATTCAACATTTCGTTATTAATCAAAGATTGAAACGGTTTAACCTATTTTTAGGCGATTTATCTGTAATATTATTGTAAGAACTTGACCTCAATTGTAGAAGCTTATGTAGTATTAATCATACAAAGTGAAAATGTGTGGTTGTTCAAGAGCGCGCAGTTTTGATATCACAAGAATGCGCGATGCACATTCTTATGCAACTCATTCTATCAATTAATTAATTGTTGCAGAGTTATAGTTCAGTCAAATTAGATCAGAAAACGGCGATTTGAAAAAATAATCGGTAAAAAGCTATAAATTGGTGGAGACCTTTATTTTGACATACTATTGAACATACTGAAAGTCCGGACCGCTATCTGCATGGCTCGATGCGCCATCTTGGAAAAAAGATGCCCCAATTCAGTTTTTTCCTCATTCCTCGGTAATCATTAATCCTATAGTGTTGACGGTTATTATAAAAAATAAAGCTCATTAAATTGTCTATAAAAAAGGCACAATACATTTTTTTCATATCTTTAATAGTTTCTCGGTAATACACCGATGATTCATAAATAATGTTTATTTCTGGACTGTACTCTTAAACGATGTTAGCCTATCTAAAAAATTTGAGGCTAAAGGTTTTACCGTTAACAAGCTGCAGACGACGCTGATACTCTTATCATCACGACAGCGATAGAAGTATCTTCCTCCGAAGAAGCTGTAATTGTTGTGGAGGACATAGACTTTCTCGTTCTTCTAATTGCTCTAGCTCCACTAGAACGGAATATTAATTTCCTAAAATCTGGAAGAGGAAAAACCGAACGCAAAATCTACTGTTCTCGTATATTACAATATGGAGGACTTCGAGATATAATTCTATTTGCCAACGCGTTTAGTGGTTGTGAAACAACATCGTATCTCTTCCAAAAGGGAAAACTAAAATGCTTTAAACTGTTGAGGGAACGAAAACATTTACATAAAATCGTAACAACACTACTGCCATGGTACATCATGTCTAAATTCAAGTGATGCTTTTCACATGGAAAAGGAGAGTTCCATTGAGGGGAAGCTTCAGGAAAATGATTTCTTCATGGACGATATTGAAGATGTAGATGATGCTCCTAGCCCTACAGATTCACAACCATGAACCGTGTCAGAATAATCTTAAACTGCATGAGTGATTTTAAGGACAGCCTGACACATAAAATGTAAATATCCATATATTAACTAGCGTATTACAGAGAAACTATTAAAGATATGAAAAAAATGTATTGTGCCTTTTTTATAGACAATTTAATGAGCTTTATTTTTTATAATAACCTTCAACACTATAGGATTAATGATTACCGAGGAATGAGGAAAAAACTGAATTGAGGCATCTCTTTTCCAAGATGTCGGATCGAGCCCTGCAGATAGCGATCCGGACTTTTAGTATGTTCAATAGTATGTCAAGATAAAGGTCTCCACCAATTTATAGCTTTTTACCGATTATTTTTTTCTGTTTTGCTAATTTGACTGGGCTATTAAGTGTTTTTGGGTCAGCAATGTCCAGATATGCAAGAAAAAGTAATAGAGAACTTCAGTTTACCCCCGAACTTTTTCAAGAAGTGAATCGGATGATTGAAAACAAAGAAAGCAAAAGGGCAATAGCTAGAGATTTAGGGATACCAGAATCTACGCTTCGTCAAAGACTGAAACTTGGCACAGTACCTACTTCTTTAGGTAGATTTAAAACGGTATTCTCTGCCCAAATGGAAGCCAAATTAGCTTCACACATACGTGAATTAGATAAAAGATTTTACGGGGTGACTTTTAAAGATCTTGCTTATGCTTATTGCTTATGAGTACGCCAAACAAAATAAAGCCCCTTCAGGGTTTAATACTGACACACGCCTAGCTGGTAAATCGTGGGCATATGGATTTTTTACAAGACACAAGCTGACATTGAGACAACCGGAGAAATGCTCGCTGGGAAGGATGATAGGTTTCAATAAAGTTCAGTATGATCGATTTTTTGAAAATTTGCGCTACGTGTATGAACGATATAAATTTCCAGCAAGTAAAATATACAATATGGACGAATCTGGTATTTCGATTGTCCCTAATAAGCTTCCTAAAACTGTGTCTCCAAAAGGTAAAAAGTTGGTGGGTAAAGTGGCCAGTGGAGAAAGAGGACAATTAGTAACAGTCGTATGTTGTTTAAGTGCTGGAGGAACATACCGTGTGTCCCTGGGAAGACGGAACATAGGGATCTTATAATGCTAATTTTTTAAAATGATCCACGAGTGCTTTGTAGCATTCGCCTTGAAACAATTACACGAATGTCACCGATCGTTAACGATTTCCATGCCGATCATGTATGATCGTCTCCAGATCAAATTGTTTGTTTGTATTTTAAATGTCAATTTACTAAAACCAGAGACAATTAAAGGTTATGTTCATGTTAATTTTTTTTTAAATGGGGCCCTACCTTAACTGAAGTACAGTTTAGAGTTGACAATCAGTAATTCCAGTTAAATTACATGTGAAATGTGAAAATTTACTTTAATAAGATGATATTGATGTATGAACCGAAGAATTTAATGCGACAATCAGCTTTATAATGAAACATGCTACAATGCTAATTGCATAAGACTGTATTAAGATGAAATCAAAGAAAAAGCGAATATTAATATCAGTTAGAGTGTACGAATATGAAATCTTTATTTCTACGGCAATTTAATGTGATCAAATAATTGTTACATTAAGTGCCGGTTTTTCAATTCGAGTTTAAACTCGGTTCAGCTGAACTAAGATCAATTGTCATGGATACAATTGTTCCTAACAATGATATCCATGGCAATTGATCTTAGTTCAGCTGAACCGAGTTTAAACTCGAATTGAAAAACCGGCACTAAAAGTATTTGATTTTTAAGGAGCCGGATTCTTGCATACCACAAAGGAAAGTTTTCTAACACAGGTCCACAGCATTATCTTATGTACCTACTAGTATAATTTTCGTAATTTCATTTTAGTTTCTAATAATGCGAAAATCCTTAATTGTTCACCTAATCCATCATAATCTGAAAAAGATCTTAGAACCATAACGTCAACTGCAAACAAATTATTTTGTATTTATTACCTTTATAATGATACTCAGTCTCATTTAATTTAATTAAAACACTGTCTACATTTACATGAATCAATTTGAGCAAATAATTAATAATTTTATTTCCAACGACTTTCAAGAGCACGAGCTGTCAATTCGTATTGTAAATAATTGTTGAATCGTTTGTTAGTATAACGCACGCGCGTATTACATCTGTATTAGCAAGCGCGTTAAACAGCTGACATAACGACGTCGACGCTTCCACCAAATAGAAATTCAAAGCACTCGTGGATCATTTTAAAAAATTACCATTGTAAGGTCCCTATGTTCCGTCTTTCCAGGGACATACGGTATATTCCTCCAGCAATAATTTTTCCCCGAAAACGCTTCAAAGAAGAACTCTATACAGGTGCTCCCGCAGATTGCCTTAAATTAATTTCTGATAGCGGATTTATTAACAGCGATTTATTTATTGATTGGCTCAAGCATTTTAAAATATATGCTCAACCCACAATCGACAGTCCCGTTCTACTGATACTGGACAACCATGTCTCGCACTGTACATTAGAAGCAATACAGTATTGCCGAGATAATTTTATACATTTGTTATCCTTACCGCCTCACGCTAGCCATAAGTTGCAACCATTAGACAAATGCTTTTTTGGTTCATTCAAATCAGCTTATAGCCAAGAGTGCGACAAGTGGCAAATTTCTAATCCAGGTAAGGCCATAACCAAGTATCAAGTAGCACAGCTATTCCGATTAGCTTACAACAGAATTGCAAGCGTGGAAAAAGCGACAAAGTCTTTCTCTTCAGTTGGAATATGGCCATACAATCCAGACGTCTATAGCGAAGAAGACTTCTTACCCTCTTCTGTCACCGATGCGTATGCTCAAAATACTGACCCTGTAGCACAAGCACCTGTTACAAATAAAGCACCCGTCGAAAATTCTCATGTTAATACCCAGGACGATATCGTTCTAAACGCGTTTGAAGTAGTTGCCGAACCAAACATTGTTAATTTGGAAAATATCGATGTTTGATTTAAATGCTGTTCAGATATTTGATGAACTGGGCAATGAATTAATTGTTAGCAATGATAACGGTATTACTTCAGCACAAATATCTAGCAAGACAGCAGATATTCCGAAGGGGAGGGCACCGGAAAACACAGAAAAACAAATTGTTGCAGTACCTTCTACATCTCGACAAAAAGAAGAAGAAAAATGTGAAGATGGAGAAAAAGAAAAAGTAAATTTAGTCAAGCCTAAGGATATTCATCCGTTTCCGTTTTCACCGAGACAACCGAATAAAAAAAGAAAAGGAGTAAAGTCTGAAATTTTATCAGGGTCTCCGTACAAAAACTGCCTAGAAGAAGAAATCGCTAACAAAACAGGTAAAATTAAACAAACAAAACGGGCAGTTTTTGGGCAATCAAAAAAGGGAGCTGCCCCCAAAAAGCAAAGAAAGGAGACAAAACATGAAGACGACAGTGAATGCCATTGTCCTGCTTGTGGAGAATTATTTACGTCACCTCCACAAGTAGACTGGATACAATGCTTCAAATGCAAGTCTTAGTGGCACGAAGACTGTACAGCTTATAATGGGACAAGACAGTATAGCTGCGAAAACTGCATGTAGGCTAAAAGCATTTGCACGCGCACTCTTTTGCACCGTAACGCGCGATCTTATAAGACGGATTGTATAAGAGTACGCGTTTGCCTCGCAATGAAATTTATTTTTTATTTCGTTTAAATATCAATGCAACATTGTTTTTCTTAGATTTATAGCTTATGCATAGTTTATGAAGTTTGTGTATTCGTTTATTTTGTATTTTTGCCAGAAATAAAACATTTATAATAAAAAATGTGTTAAGTGCGCATTCTTATACGACTTGTCCCTACGGGTTCGGAGCAATCAGAGGAAGTTCTCGATAAATGTTTGGGCCGGTATTTTGGGGGACCATCTTATTGGACCATTTCGTTTACCCCAGCGCTTAACAGGACATAGTTATCTGAATTTTCTCCAGAATGATCTACCGGGTTTGTTGGAGGATGTACCGTTGCAACGAAGGAACAGAATGTGGTTTCTACATGATGGGGCTCCTCCCCATTTTTCCGTTGACGTACGAACATGGTTACACGAAGAATTTCCTGGGCGCTGGATAGGACGGGGTAATGATGCACCGGAAAGATGGCCCCCAAGATCACCGGATATGAATCCTTTAGATTACTTTTTCTGGGGTGCCATGAAAGCTGCAGTTTACAGGCATAATGTCGATACCGTCGAACAACTTTGGGAAAATATCCAAAATGCGGCCAATCAGATACGCTTGCAGCTGGGAGTTTTTGCACGAGTTAGTAAATCTTTGCGAAGGCGTGCTGAAGCATGTGTTCGAACCAACGGAGAACAGTTCGAACACTTACTGTAACTATTTTTGTTTAATTTAGTTTTCAATAAATTAATTAACATACAAGTCTAGCATTCTAAATTGATTTTGGCTGAACAGAAAACCTGCATTTTATAGGAAACGGTTAGTCCAGGCGAGTTGAAACAAGAGTACCTTTTTTGTTAATTAGGTAACAGGGAATACAAATCTCTAAACTAAAATGGCAAAAAACAAAAGGTTACGAAAAACGGGTTAAAAGAAAAAAATGATAACCCCCATTCGCGCCGCCCCTGGTTAATTTACAAAAAAAAATAGTAGAAAGTTTATACAGGGTAGCTATTAAAGATTGGACCAAAGTCGTACCGTTCAAGCGCTTTGAGATATTAATTTGAATTTTGGAACACTTCAATACAACATTACTTCGCATATTTTACAGTATAGAAAAAAAATTTTTGACTCATACTTTCGGAGCCCGGTAGCCATCTTGAATTTTCTTAAATGGTAATAGGGGTAACGCAGTACATCATTAGAAAGCTTATTGTTTTCTCTTTCTAACTGTGGTAAATTATTATGGGGTTACATAAGAAAATAATGGAGAAAAATTAGAAAACAATTTGCCGTACGCTCAGGTGGCTATTTATTGTATGCTTTAATTCTAGGTGGCTTTGCTTTAACAGAGCTTCAAAATCAAACAAAAAACAATCAATAATTGTTTAGCAGATGACAGTAGGTACGTTGTCATACTTTTCGTAGAAATTTAACAATCTGATTTTAGTTAAACTTAGTAGGTACCTTGTTACTTCATTGTTTGTTTATTTTGTTTTTTGTTTAATTTTGACTTTGTGTTAATGCAAAGCTACCTAGATTTGAAGCATACAATAAATAGCCGTCTGAGCATACGGCAAATTGTTTTCTAATTTTTTTGCAATATTTTATTATGTAACCCCATATTAATTTACCATGGTTAGAAAGAAAAATAATCAAGCTTTGTAATGATGTATTGCATTACCACTATTACCATTTAAGAAAATTCAAGTAGGCGGCCGGGCTCCGAAAGTATGAGTCCAAGAAAAAAATTTAATACTGTAAAATATGCGAAGTGATGTCGTATTGAAGGGTTCCAAATTTCAAATTAAAATCTCAAAGCGTTTGGGCGCTACGGCTTTGGTCCAATCTTTAATAGCTACCCTGTACCTTTAATAGGTTAGGCTGCCTGCAAAATTTCGATTTTTTATCTCAAACCGTTTTTAAAATGTAATTGTTTTCCGTTTTTTCAACACTATTTTCAAAGACGTGTAGCTTCCTTATGCTACGGTTTAGAACAAAATTTTTATAGACATTTTCGACTTATTTTTGCGTCAGGAAGCCGCTGGTAAATTTAAGGTACTAGGTTTAGAGACACCCTTTATAGAAAGGCGGTAAGAGAGATGAGAGAATAGGTTATCGAACAAGAACCAGCGCAACAAATAAAGGGACTGGAGTAAACCAGACAGAAGAAGAAGGAAAGTGTGGTAACTGCAGCAGCAATGTTGACGGTCCTACAAACTAACTTAAATAGAAGAAAACTTGCACAAGACCTTCTAAATAAAGCGGTGCAAGACTATAACATTGACGTGGTAATAGCATGTGAGCCTAACATAAATACGGTTAAAAGTGGCCCGTGGTTCGTAAGTAAAAACGTGGATGTGGCAATAAGAGTGTATGGAACAGATGTGAAACAGACGGGGAATGGAGAAGGATATGTTTGGATTCGTACTACCGAACACATAATGTGTTACGTGTTCCGAAATATCGACACAAGAAATTTTGATGTGACTATACTAACGCCCGGTTTCATAATCGTGACTTCAAGTCGACTTTAACTAAAGTCCCCTTTAACTTCAAAGTCGGTCTTAAAGTTGGTGTGTTTCATAATGGTAAAGGTGGGCGGAGCTACGCAACTTTAGCTAAAGTCGAGATAAAGTGAGGTTTTTTTTTTTTTAATAAGATCAACCAGACCAACAAGTAATTGTTATAATACATGGTTATTGAGGTCAGTGGACAACCGCCCCCTCGGTAGCTACCTTACATCGTTGTGGTAAAAATATTTAGTAATTGTATGTTATTCACTACCACTAGAGTCATCGGAACTGGTGAGTAAGTCTATTGGTAGCACCCTCTTAAGTCGTTTGTGAATGTTCCTTTGACCACTGTTGTAGTGGGTTGCACTGGCACATGTTTTATTATTCAGAAAGAAGTTTTTAGACACTTTTTTAATGTGTTGGTCAATAGTGGGTATTCCAAGTTCTTCGTGGATTTGGTGGTTACTTACGTACCAGGGGGCGTTAACTGCAATTCGTAGTACCTTATTTTGGAGCACTTGTAACTTCCGCATTTGTGTTTTTGGAGTATTGTACCATACTGGACATGCATATGTAATAATTGGTCTCAGAATGAATTTATATATTAGTAGACCGCATTCTATCTTCAGTGTGGATTTCCTATTTATAATTGGATACAATAGCGCCAGGCGAGCGTAGCATTGGTTTAGCTTTGTGGTAACGTGATAGCCCCACTTTAGTCGTTGGTCTAGATGTAGTCCTAAATATCTTACCGCTGAGTCCTTTGGGTTCCAGAGAATCGTGCTTCCACATATTGTTAGGGTAGGTGGGTTGAGTATTCGTCTAAGAGTAAAGATTTTTGCTTCGCATTTCATTGAATTAACTGTAATTCGCCATTTGTTAAACCAATTGGTTAATTGGTCAACCGTTGTTTGTACATCTAAGATGGCTGTTTCCAGAATATAATTTTGTGCTACTATTGCTGTATCGTCGGCGAATAATGCTAGTTCCGCATTAATTGTTTCTGGTAGGTCACTGACGTAAATGTTAAATAACAGAGGTCCAAGTATGCTTCCCTGCGGTACGCCTGCTAAAATACTTCTAGTGGTTGATATAGTGGCGTTTACTCTCACTGCGAATGTTCTATTTTCGAGAAAAGATATTAGTATTCTAGTTAGATAGTGTGGTGTGTCTAGTTGCAGCAGTTTGTAGATCAGGCCGGCTTGCCATACTTTATCGAACGCTTGTTGTAGGTCGATAAAAGCTACTACCGTCTACTTTTTGTCTTCGTACCCTTTTTCGATAATTTCTGTTAGTCGTAGCAGTTGGTGTACAGTGGAGTGCTGTTTACGGAAACCATATTGAAAGGCTGGCAGTACATTTTTATGGATGACAAATTCTTGCAGTCGTGTATGGATTACTGTCTCTAGTAGTTTGGAGATTGTTGACAGAAGACTTATCGGTCTGTAGTTATTGGGCTTAGTTTTGTCTTTTCCCGGTTTGTGAAAAGGTAGGATGTGTGCAAACCGCCATTCCTCAGGGAAGTAGCCTAATCTTAGACAGGCATTCATTATTGTGCTTAGGAATGCCAATGATTCTTCGTTAAGTTTTTTAGTATGATATTCGGAATCATATCTGGTCCTGGAGATTTTTTGGTTTGTAAGTGTTTGTGTTTGTAAGTCTTCACCCTTGAATTTCACTTGGGGATGTTGGTTTTATTAGTACTGGGAGTTGTGGTAAGTGGATGTGTACATAGTTCTTAATTTCGTTCACCCAATTTTCATTATGGTGAGTTACTTCTGCTGGTGTGCAGTTCTTTTCGATTTGTGTGGCTATTATTTCACATTTTTCCTGGTCTGTGGTGTAAATTGTCAGTTAGTGGGGCAATTTGGACTGGCTTTTAAATTATTTTACGTGTGACTTGCCACAGTGAGGGGTCTCGCGTTTCGAATTGCTGTATGTATTTTTGATAGCTTTTTATTTTGTAGTTGTCCAGTTCTCACTTTACCTGGTGAATTAACCTATTCAATCTGGTTCTTAAGATAGGATCCCTTGATGCCTGCCAGGCTCGACGTGTTTGATTTTTTAATTTAATCAGTGTTAAGATTGCATAGGGTGGTTGCATGTAGTCGAAGTTTCGCTTCTTGTTTTGCTTGATTGTTGCTTGTTCAATGCTGATTTTTAAGGAATTAGTAAAGCTGGTTATTGCTTGGCTAACTGTTTCGTTGTTAGTTAGGTTCTTGGGTGCTGTGACGTTCTTGTCTAATTCGCTTTGGTAGAGGTCCCAGTCTACTAATCCTTGTATTAGCTTTGGAGTTGGTGGTTTAATTTGAGGTGCATGAAAAAAGGATATTAACACCGGCAGGTGGTCAGAATCCAGTTCTGTAAGAACTCTTTGGTAGATGGGTTTGGTGAAATTTTTGTGTAAAACTATGTTCAGTATATCAGATTGGTGGTCTCTGCGGTAAGGATGGTAGGTATGTTCAATTGGGGCCGATATTTGTACCGTTAGTGATGATGTCCTGTTAATTAATTTAATTCCGTCTGGATTATTGGCTCTGCATCCCCAGATGGTATTTTTACAGTTTAGGTCTCCGAGAAGTAATGTGCTTCCACCGTTTGTAAAAATGTCTCTGAGGTCTTGTTCTACTAGCCTATTGTTCGGTTGTTTGTAGGCGGCTACTATTTTCACTGTGGTGTTATCGTTGAGTTGTAATGTTATTGCTGTTGTTTCAAGGTGTTGTAGTACTAGGTTAGGCAAAGGGGCGTGCGTTAATTTACGTTTGACTATGATTGCGACTCCTCCAGAAGCAATTACTGCTGGGCGATCGTTCCTGTATATTTCGTATCCCGGTATTTTAAACGTTTAATTTTCTATCAAGTGGGTTTCGGATACGCACACGATGTCAATGTTATGTGTAGAAAGAAAATTTATAAATGAGGATTTCTGGGATTTAATCCCGTTTGCATTCCAGTTAATAAGTGTTAAATTATGTATGATATGATTTCTATTTTGTTGCATGTTGAAGGAGTGTTGGGATTAAGGTTGTAAGATATGGCAACATTTTGTCTAAGTGGGGTGTTATCAAGTCTATGATAGTTTTAATTATTGTATGTAGGATGTCTGTATTATTGTCATTGGTATCAGAGTTTTGTGTTCCAATAGTAGCGTCTCTGTATGATTTGTTCATTGTAACTCTGGTGAATTGATGGTTTGGAGTGGTGTTTTGGCTAGTTGTTGTTGTATTGGTTGATGTTCTGTTGAAGTTTTTTGTGAAGTATGTACAACCTCTATAGTTTGCTGGATGCTCCTCCCCGCAGTTAACACATTGTGGTTTGTCTGTTGTTTTTTTTTGGCAGTCACTGTATAAGTGATTTCCTGTGCATTTAATGCACCTCGGCTCGAGTTTGCAGTAATTGCGTGTGTGTCCATATCTCTGGCATCGCTTGCATTGAGGGATGTCGTCTGTTTTTCTTCTAGGTTCGACTGTGATTATGCAATAATTAAATTTTGTAAGATTAAATATATCGTTCGTTTTGTCGTTTTTATTGAGCTCAACGGAGCATAATGGCATAGGAATTTTATTCTTGTTGTACAATCTGGCAACTTTGGTTACAGGGTGACCCTGTATTATCAGTTCTTTTTTTATTTCTTCCTCTGGTATAGAAATCGGGATATTACGGATTATTACCGAGAGTTGTAATTTTCTTTCTTCCGGGTCTCTGAAGGTGTGATATTGTCACGATATAATTTAGTGACATGGTCTAGATATAAACACATCAACCTTTTAATAGTTATATTTAAGCACAAGTTACATTATTGACTTAATATTAAATAATACACCACACAGGTGGGCTTACATGAATAGCATAGCTATTAGTAGATAGAGCGTAGCTGAGGTTGAAACCATGTTGACGAGGCTGTAGTCTTCTTGGTCTTGGTATGGATTGATGTTACCAAGTCTGATGACTCACAGCTAGGAGCTGTTGGTCTTGGTATGGACGAACTTGATCTTGATATCTTGTCGAACTCTGACTAACAAGTTGTTCCTTCCTTGTGGCATATTAATCCTTTTATACTATTAGCTCCCCTCCTATCTATTGCATTCCATTTACAATGTCCTTAAGTCTATATTTAGTGATTACATACTGAAGGGATGTTGCTTATTGTTCTACATGCCCAAATATGGATTGACCTACTTCACTAACTTGGAATAACAAATGAGTCATCAAGTCATTGCAACATGATGAAATTGTGTTACATTGTAGTTACATTCCATTAGCATAAAAGATACTTAATTAATACGAAATCAATGCCCGATCAATACTTAATCAATCTCTAATCAATACCTAATAAATATCTAATCGATCTGCTTGTGACATTTCCCTCCCCTTACAAATAATTGTCGCGTATGATGGCTCCTTTTACTCACAAAGTCATAAGAGATCGATGAATACCCTAAAATACATAACAGTTACTAAACACAAAACATAAGCCCAATGTGTGTGTGAATAAAGCGTACAAGCAATGGTTAACAATTATACAAAGTTACATAGATAAAGGTTTAAAGTATACATAAAAACCTATCGTGATAAAATCCATTATAAAAGCTAGTTATAAACACTCTCTATTTAAATAGTTAAGTACTACCTATAATTCTACATGCGGTAAAAAGTGGTTGTGAACAAAACTTAAGTGAATAGAGTTAAGTATACTAGTATGTTCCTTTGTGTCTTAAGGTATAAGAATCATAAGTTCTACAGAGATGGCGCAACATCGGTAATTATAAATTACAAAATTATTTTTTTTCAAAAGGTAAGTTAACATAAAAACACTTAATTAAAGGTAAATTACATCTATTACATGATTTTAAACTATTTGAAATATGCAAATTAAACTGTATAATCACATTAACAATCTCAAAACTACGTTTTGTGATCTAAAATTTCAGTTTTCTTATTATTTTCGAAAATACTATTGTATCAAGACCTGCGATGTTTCGCGCGGGGGTGAAACATCTCATCTTTGCTGAGTTAGCAAAATTGTCCTATATAATCATTTGTTGTCCTGGGGGAACTTGATTCACAATTCTAATTCTTACCAATAAGTATCAATTTTTTAATTAAAAATAACATGAATTTTGACGAAACACAAGTAATCACCCATACGTCGTCACCGATAGACATTTGTCTATTACCTGCAGTCCGTAAGTTAAACAAAATTTGTCATTACCAAATTAATTTGATTGAGCGGTTATCACCCAGTGGTAGACCAAGAAGAATAGTTTTTTTTTTTTTCTTTCAATTTTAATTAATTTATATATCTATATTTTTATTTATTTTCAGAACTACTCGAAGGATGGCGAATTCAGGGGGTAGATATCAATAGTTCATACCCGCTGACGATAGTGATTTCCTGGGTCACCACGGAAATAGGACCTGGAAAGATCTACATTGTGTGCCCATATGACCGTTTCTATGTTTATGGAATCAACGTTCCCAATGATTTCGTAGCCATCGGGGTACGCGGCATTGCACCGAGGCTTGCACGCCTTTCATTCCAGTATCTGGACGAGGAGGATCCTCTACCCCCATATGCTGCTCCTGCAGGACCGCCGCCGTCACCTGTAAGGGCAATGCCTCTAGCTACAACTCCACCACTAAACCTAGTGGACTTGTTGGGACCACCTCCAGGGAATGGAATTGGCCAAGCCGAAGAATGAGGCCCTTTTTTTTTCTTCTTTTTTATGTTTAAAATATTATTATTAAAAAAAATTAATTATTTTCCAATTATTCTTTACTTAATAAATGATTATTAAATTACCCCACAGTATTTTCTTTTGTGTTGGTTTTTACATTTTCAGAAACAAGGATAATTGAGTAAGGGTTGCAAATGCATGCTTTTGCTACCTCCTGTATATGATAATCTGCCTCGATTCACTTTACCTGCGCAGTCAAAGTTACTCAGTAACTGACTGACATCTACTTTGAAGTTGTTTGAAGTTTTTTGTGTATGTGCAAGTATTATAAGCTTTAAAATTTACAGTAAGTATTAAATTAACTTGTATAACTTTACAACTTTCATTATTAGAAGTTCGTAAAGTAATTTTCTTTAACTATTGTAGCAATTACTTTTGCTAGAGTATAAATTTAGACAATAAGAAACGTAAATCTTCTAAGTATTGAAAATTGCTTACATTGCAAAAAACACACCCTAAGAACAAAGAATACAGCAATACTATAAATGATTTTTAAAATAATTTCTACGTAAATTGTTGTTGATTATTTTCTAATTCTAAATAATTATATGTTAGTAATAATTGTATATAAGCAAGCGGTGCTATATTGTGGATACAAATAGAATCAAAATTATTAGTAAATATTTTAATATTAATATAATAAATATGGGGTTCAATTAATAAGTGATTGACCTCATATCTAGTAATAGAAAACTCCTTGTTTCATAGCTTTATTAATTCTTGTTACAATGAACTTTGTTCACGTAACTCAGAGGCATTTTGAATACGTTTTCCCCTTTCAATATCAATCATATCAAAATCTCTAGCAAGTTCTTCTAAATGCATGCGTTCTCTTTTTGTTTGTTTGACTTTTATATATTTTAATACAAGTCTAAATATAATGTAAGGGACTGTTAGAATAATCAAACTTAAAAGAAAATATTGAATGTTTGAGAAATTTCTTGAGTGTACTGGTTTGTTATTAACAATTTTTGTAGCTAACTCGTTTATTTCATCAAACTTATCACTTAACAAACCTAGATCATCCAAATTTTTAGCTATAGAACGATAATTTGAGCTTAGATTCATGTGTGGTATTACGGTTTCTTCACTCACCTCAGTAAATTTGAATGATATATGTTCACCTAACAATCTATTGTTTTTATAAAAGTTTAACGTTGGAGCAGTGTCGCAGTCAACTTCAGGGATAGAAGAAACAAAAAAATGATTGAATTTGTTAGGATCCATTAAAGACACCGGCATTTCGGGTTTGGATTTAGAATGTATGTTGTACCTAGAAAGTTTCTTCCAAAGAGTTCTACTATCCGCAGATAGCAGCTCATGTTCAAAGAATGCCTTTTTCTCATTTCTAACTGCTTGCGTAGTGTAATTCCGTATTAATTTATAATAGTCCCAGTGCGACTGCTTTTTAGTTCGGTTAAATTTTTTCAATGCTTTATCCCGCAATCTTATCATTAACCTAATATTATCTGTCAACCAAGGAGCCGGTGGCCTGGTAAATCTGTAGATTTTATAGGGTGCATGTACATCAAATAGGTGGATTATTTTATCAGTAATAAAACTAACTTTATCATCGATATCAGCCATATCAAATATTTCATACAGGGTTAAAGACAACAAATCCGATTCAAATTGTTCCTTATTAAAGTACTTATACGAGCGATGTCTCTTAAAGCAGCAAACTGATTTCTTAAATTCAACTAACATGGAACAATACACAATTTGGTGATCTGATGAACCAAAGTCACAGGTACCACAAGAATTTACTATTCTGTTATCAGGTATTATAATTAAATCTAATTGCGTTGCCGTGTTATGCGTGATTCTGGTTGGTGAATCAACTACCTGCTTTAAATTGTAACTTTCAATTAGTGAACGCATTTTAACAGTGTCCCTAGCAGTTAAATCCAGCATATTAACATTAAAGTCTCCAGTACAAAACAGGTCATCACAGTCAACTATTAAAGTGGAAAGAGTGTTGTCAAAAACCTCCAGGAAATGATTAAGGTTTACGTCAGGAGGTCTGTAGGCTACACCGAAAACATATTTTTTGTTATTGATTTGAAGTCTGATCCATAACTGTTCAATTAAGTCAGATGTGGGTACAATAGTGATCTCTAAAGAATTTAAGACTAAAAACGCTACCCCTCCCCCTCCTTTATAAAGTCTATCCTTACGTATTAAATTATAACCTGGAACTATAACGTTTTTATCCAATATACTATCCTTCAACCACGTTTCACTAATTGCTAATATTTCATACTCATTAAGCATAATATGATCTCTTAAATCATCTAAATTCTTAACTAGAGAGCGAATATTTATATGCGCAAATTTAAATTCTTCAACTTTCATTACTATTGTCTGTTTAGTTTTTTAATTTGGTAATATCTAAACAAATGTCACGCAAACTAAATATTGAAAATGCTTAAGGAGCCAATAATTGTACCTCTCACCCTACTGTCTACAAGGATTGGGAGTAACTGAAAATATTTAAATGGAAGCTGGGAACAATCCACAACTAACCCAATCAGAATTTCGAAAACTAAGTATTGAGTAAAAACTAGACATTCAATTTAACATGATATACCAGATCCAGCAACAGTTGGAGATGGTACAAAAACGCAGCTAGAGCAGGACAATAAGAACGTAATTGCCAAACGAAACGTTGTGTCAGGAAAATGCAGCAATAAAACACAAAGTAGAGACCTGGAAGAGTGAACAAAACAGAAAAACATCGAAATATCAGGAGTCCCTGAGACAGCAGGTGAAGACCCGAGCGATATCGCTAATAGAAATATTTGCAGCAGTTAATGTCTATACCAACTGAATCAATTGAAGCTGTGCACAGAGTACCAATTCGTAACCTAGGAAATTCAAACCTATTATTGTTGAAATAATAAATATTAAATAAAATATTGATTTCAACGGGAAATAATAAGATTTATTCGCTTTATACGTATTTCGGCATCAACGTGCCATTGTCAAAAGCAATATAAGATATTATATAATATTGTTGCGTTGAACAGTAGACAATTAAAAAACGAAATAGTTGATTTCTACCAAAAAATCAGGGAAGAAGGGGGAAGGACCAAGGCCGTAAAGAAATGTTCTTTGTTTAAGATCATTTAACTATCAAAAATAAAAATGTGTTATATGAGTGTAAGAAATGGGCCAGGATAAAAATTATAAATTTGTATGGGTTAGACTGTAAAATCTTCATACGAAAGGGTGAAACCTCAATACGCCGAATTGATAATAATGTGTCAAATCTGCAAACCCTCCCTCCCCTCCACTTTCTGGTGACATCTATTAGATATAATAAATAACAATTATTAAGGCCGCGCTGACACAGTGGTAGGGGATGCACACTGGCTTAGCAGGGAAAACTTCCAATTAAAGATTTCGACAAAAAAGTAAAGAGGGCAGTAGTTGTATGAATCTGAACAAAAATTAAAAATTGCGATTTTGGAATACAAAAATAAATCTAAACATCTGCAGCAGCAGATCCCTTATGGAAATCAAAGTGCCTTGATAATGAACGTCAGTTGACAGATATTATCAAGGCACTTCTGATGCAAATTTGTTAATTGCATCTATGGTCATGTAAGATAGGTGTTTCCAATTCTGTGTAACCACTTCTAGTTTCTGTGTTAGCAATAATATCAACTATTTATATCAGTTCTTCTCATTTCGCTACATGTCAAAATATATCTACAGGGTGTTAACTAATAAGTGCGAAATAATTTAGGATTCTACATTAAAAATTAGCAGAAGCCTTTACTATGCTATGTGAAACTTACAACTCTTATCAACTTCTCTTTCAGAACTTTTTTTGAACCAAGGTATGGGTTTGTTTATTTTTTTATACTTGAAAACTATCAACTTTACGGGAAAAACGAAAGATACAAAAAAGTTTCCAGACTTCTCAAGCTATGTAATTCACATTTTTACAAAACCATATCTTGGTTCACAAAAAAGTTCTGAAAGAGAAATTGATAAAAGTTGTATGTTTCACATAGGCTTATGCTAATTTTCGAGGTATTCTGAATTTTTTCGCACTTATTAGTTAACACCTATATATGCGATATGTTCAAATATTACGGCCGCGGACCGAATTCGCCGTCTGCCTCCAACACATATAGATATAGTAGATGGTATAAAAGGAAGTAATGAAACATTTTCCTTGTTTGCAGTAGTGAGATGTCTTGTAAAGAACTTAGAAGTTAAAAATACTATTCTTCAACAGTAAACTACTACCTACGAATATCTAAACACTTTATTTTTTTAATTTAAAATTTGTTGATTTATTAAAAAAATTATAAAAAATTTGGTTTGAAATAGCAATATTCGAAACAAAAAATCCAGTTGTACCTAAATTTCTTAAATAAATTCTAGATACTTTGCATTATTCATAACAATTTTTAAATAGGGTTTACTCTTGCAAGTTACCGGCTTTAAAATTGTCATTGTATGTTCCTAACAAAAAATGTCAGTTTTAAATATTTAAGATAAATTAGAAAATATTATCCACAATGTCGTACCTACAGTCTTGGGATAAAATTTCATATTGTGTATTGCCAGAGGGTATTTTACTATTTTCGCTTTTGCATTTTTTACATTATTTCTCATTTTTTACGGCATCTTCTTTTCCGTTTTTGCCTTGTTGTCTCCCCTTTTTAAAGGGTTTATTTTGAATTGTAAGCACTTCTTTAATTAAATAAGTAGGTACAAACTGTCAACTGACGTTAAATTTTTTCAATAGGTACTCACCTATGATGTTATTTTCTACATTATTCAATGATAAACAGAATATTTGACATAAACTAAGCTGTTTAATTGATTATTACCTATAAATTATAAATTACTTATCAACATCACAGATTGTGAAATTGACGTTTTGCGGTAAATTACATTCTGACAATGAGTTGTGGAATTTTTACGTGGTGCCATCTACACGAAATGGCCTGAACTTTCAGACAATATGTCACCCCGACATGGTGCGAATCTCAACTAATGGTTGTTAAAAATTTACGGTTTTTTATTAATCACGTTTCAATTGCAACCGATTGATGTGAAATTTTGCTAGTAATTATTAAATGATGTGGGAACGGCAATAAGCCATTTTCAAATTATTTCGTCACTTAAATTTTTAATTTTTATTAATATCAATAATTTATTTAACCTATTAAACAAGACAATTAAGCCATGAAAGATGGTTATTGCCTTCAACCATCCTTATTCTTCAAAATAAAAAAATATAATTGGGCATATGATGATCAGTTTTTTAGATTAGTAAAAACGCGCAAAGGCTTGTTTTCAACTGTGTATCCCCTCCACTCGTCAGCGCGCTCTTAAGTATCGTTAATTATTGTTGCAAATACATACCTACGATCTGTTTATAATCATGCTGATTTTTTCTTCATTTTATGTTATTAATACGTTGACTGCCACGCTAATTTTGGCAATTGGGCTGTGGCGCCACGGTATGTTTTTGATGGTAGTGTGTAAATAGAATGAGAATGTGGTATGTAATATTGAAGTTTTTGAGGTTTTTTTATTTTTTTTTTAAGTATTTTTGGCACGTGTGCGTATAGTATACACGTGGCGCACAAGGCGTCAATTCTATTTGAGCGCCGCGTGTATTAACTGCAATACACGCATGTTGCATGTCTCAACTTGCACATGTCACTGGATATTCTGCATTATTTCGTCAGTTGCATTTTACATTCATTGCGGTATAATTGTACACTCGTTCTTGCTAGTGCGTTTGCTTGTTGTGATAGTTTGAAAAATGTCTTCATATGAAAAAGAGCAAGAAAGGCTTCAGTTAGTTATGGATATGAGCGATGAAGATCCATTTCATAATGATTCTGATGGGGACCCGGAGTATGTAAATGCTGATTCTGGTCATGAAAATGAAAGTTCCGATAGTGCCGTGCCTACTCAAAGGAAAATTCGCAAAGTATGTGGTGGTAAGTACAAACATTATAGCTAATTTTTTTCTCTGGCAAACACTATCGCCCTAGAACGTCCTGTTTTGTCAATGCAACAACCGGCTAGTGAAGGTGAAGAATCTGAAGGATTTATACATTCTGATGATGCAGATACGAAAACAGATTGGGGAATAGTCGTGAAAATTGAACTAGCCTATTATAAACGGTTTGTTAGTGAAGACATTATAAACACCGTCGTTGAACAAACTAACATCTTCTATCCCGACCAAATAATAGTAATAGGCATATGTGAGAAGACCATTGGACCAAGCTCACGCCTGAATAAATGGGTTCCTACCAACCCTCAGGAAATCTACCGCTTTCTAGGAATATTGATGTAGATGGGGGGGGGGGGGGCTAGATAAAAAACCAAAACTTTCAGATTACTGACGTAAATCCGATTTGTATTGGTTAAAAGCGTCAACAGTTATGTGACGTAACCGCTTTGAGATTTGTTGCGTGCATTGCACATCTCTAACAATGAGCTGTGTGTTATATCCCTTTGGGGCCAGTGCAACACGTCGCCCTTTAAGAATGTGGTCCAGTCCATGTTACAGGCTACCCCTTTCATTGCATCCGATGATCGCATGATTGGCCTTCCCAACTCTCGTTAAGACGTGTTTGAATGCAGAATTGCGCCTTAAATTCGTGGACTTTTGTCTGTTTTCGGATACACATGATATCAAATTACCCTCAGATACGACGCTACAAGCGCCAACCCTCTGTAAACCGGTCAGCCAATCGGTTGCCCGTTTTTAAAACCATTCCCCCTAAAATGCGAATTCACGCATGCTCTACTTACGAAAAAGAGCATAAGTTCAGCTTCACCTCTCGTCACGACATGTGCTAAAGAATGATCTGATACCGTTACCGTCCCGGAAATTACCGTTTTTAAGTGAACTATCAGATATTATCGTTGATAAAGTGCTTGCGAATTCATTTAACTCGCAAGGTACTCGAGATTCAGTTGTTATATCGATAAGTTATCTCGTACGGCTCTCGTCCCGAAAATGCATCATGTTCAAGTAAAGTGAATATCATCGACCAAGTACTTGAGAAGTAATCCAACTCACCAGGAAATTCTCGTACCTGTTTATCAGTCACCTTCACCGGTTCCCGTTGTTGAGGACGCCCTCTCTAGCACCGCGGAGGAATTCCGTCCCGCATCACCCCTAAAAGGTGTTGAAAGTGTAAAGGCCTCTATTGTGTAATCTTAAAGTGCAAAGAGATAAACCGTCTGACGACCTCACCACCGAACAGGTACTGAACTTACTGTTTATGCTTTAATCAGTTAATACCACCCCAACGTGGGTAACGTAAAGCTTTGAGTCTTAAAAAGTCATCAACCCTTAGCGGTCACCGTAAAAAAATCCTAGACTGGAAAAACATTGCCACTTGTGAATTAACGTAAATAGTTCCGTCCCCGCAATAACTAAACAATCGAGCTCCTAGAGCGAGTCAGTTAAGCTCAGGAGTCTCCTCAGATGAGGTAATAGACGATACTTTTGTGTTCCGAAGTTTTACTTCAATTGTAATTACGAATTTTTGTCTAGCTTAGAATTATCTTGGTTGTACAGGGCGGCAACCCCGAGGATCGTGTTAGCGTAAATATGACCTCGAGGTTGTGGACTCTGGGTTGAATCGATTCCCCTATTGTCTGTTTACTGCAATTTATTAGTGCATATTTTATGTAAATATGTGTGTCATCACTCTTGTTTATTTATGGATTTTGAATAAGTATGTTATGTCACCCCTTTTCTTATTGCAAGTTAATAATTAAAAGTTAAATAGTTACGAAGTAACGTATTTTGATTGAAAAGTAACTTAATGACCTCCTCCCAAACCCACCCTAGTCGCTTGTCTGTTTCAGAAACGTTAGTAAGTCAACAGGTGCAGTCCGACTGTTTATCTCGAGGCCTGCGATTACACACATCCGAGGATTTTCCTATTTTCACTCTAAACGCCTTAGGGCTTACAGAAAAATAGGTGGCGCCCTTTTTAACACTCCTTGTGTAAGTTATCGTTCCGCCCTTAAGAACCCCCTTAAATCGCGAAATAATAACCCACCCCAATCTCCATTGAGACAGCCGTCAGCATTTTATTGTATACGTGTACAAAATAAGGGTTTGCACCGTAACATGTGTCCACCAGGTAACCGATTACATAAAATTCAATATGGTGGATTTATTGAATGAAAAATGTAAAAAATGTTTAAATAATGTAAGGTTGCTACGACACCAAACACTTTTCAACACTTTTAAGTTTTCCATGTTTACTGCTCGGTGTAGAAAAGCAAACTAAATAATTTGTTACACCTATTACATTATTTAAATAATTTAAACAAAGGCATCCATTCAATTGGTCAGAAAACAACCCTTTCCATTGGTTTATTATAATGATTTGTTATTTACACAAAAATTTATGAAGTAACTTATTAAGATATTACCCTAATTACCTTGGCCGGTTATAATGAGTTGTTATCTTTAGGGACGAAACGTCTATGCAGCTTAAAAGTTACTCTCATCAAATTAGGATTAATTGTCATTACGGGGACGAAACATCCACTGCCCTGTAATAATATGTTGAAATTTTGAAGTTTGAATCTTAAAATTACTTTCATTTATATTCAGGTTTCCGCTACCAAAAAAATTCCCAGATAGGTTGCAGCAATGGATAAAGTTGTGGTAATAAGGAATTACTGAAGAAGGCAACCGTGGCGGTGTATAATGGCCATAGAATCTGTGATCGTCATTTTTTGGCAGAATTTAAAATTGCAAATCATAAGCTGTCTCCAAATGCAATTCTATCAGTGCATTTACCAGGTATGTGCACATTTTTCATCTTAGTAAATTATAGAGTTATAGAAAAGTGAAATATTTCAGAACTAACAAATAGTAATGCCAGAGAAGGAACTACTATTGGAGAAAATGTAATCTTTTCAATCCTTGAAACGACACCTTTGGCTTTGTGTACGCAGCCTACATCAACCTTGGAGGGACTAGTACTACTAAAGAACCAAATATTTCTGATTCAGGTAAGGACTTAACTGGATACATATCCATTTTGTAATATTAAACATAATGAAAAATTCATAAAAATTGCAATATTGATTGATAAGTTTCCTGAGAAATTTTTGCAGCCTTTTAAGTATAAAAAAAATATAACAATAAGCAGCTACAATAAAATTCATTATGAACTAAATAATTATAGTAATACAATATTTATATGAATTTGAATCGAGCATATTAATGTAAGCACTTTCTTTCATGTAGGAACACCTGGTGAATCTGGTAGTCTTCTCCATGAGGTCATGGTAACCCGAGAAATCCATTTAACACCAAAAGCCAAACATATGTACACACAAGCTGTACATTGCAGAAAAAGGCTTGCTGCAGTAAAACGTTCACGTCGCAAATTAAAACAGAAAATGTCGAAGATCTCAAAATCTGCTATGTTGGACTGTGTAACATCGAGCATGGACAAAATTCGTACTAGGTTCTTTGCTAGTCAAATTGAAAATATCGGGAAACAAATACATGGAAGGCGATATACAGATGAAGATAAAATTTTGGGATTAGCACTTTATAAACAAGGTGCTAGTTCATACAAAATGCTGTCTAAACTATTTACTCTTCCATCACGAAAATCATTGATGAGACTTATGAATCGAATAACTATTCGACCTGGTTTTAACGAATCTGTATTTGGAATTTTAAAAAGTGAAGCTGCCACCATGAAGTGTGAACTCGATCGCTTCTGTGTTTTAATGTTTGATGAAATGAGTACAGGAACAGGTGAAAGAACGCTGTTTTATACAAATCAGCAAACTAAGTAAAACTGAGTAAATGAAAATAAGTTTAGATGCAAGCTTAAGGAAACGTGTATCTATAAAATAATTAAAAGTACTTCAATACTTCCTTCCATTTTAACTTACGTATAATTTTTCAAAAGACAAAACTTCAGTTACGTGTAAGTAATCACGAAAGTAAGATCGGCCGTAACTCGGGAGAAATATTTGATAAGTGTTTTAAAATTATTTGCATGTGTTGTTCTTTGAAAAATTAGTTCTGAAGATTATTTTAAAAATCAATTATTTAGTTTCGTTTAAATATAATATTGCAAGCTTCAGTCAATACATCAGAATACATCGAAAGGTCAGAATATCGTTTTTGTCATTATTTATAATTTGATTCTGTAAGGGTAAATCGAGATTAGTTTCATTAGATAATCTTTTATTTTATTTTCTGAATAATTTATTTAATCTTAAATTGAATTGTTAGTATTTTAGTTTTATTATTTTAATTTCATTAGTAAAATTATATTTTTGTGTCTACGTTACGCTAAGTTCCGGGGCTAATGTTAGTTCCCTAGTTGGTTTTGTTATGAATAATTTTTATGCTTATTAATATATTCATTTATTCCTCAATTTAGTTTTTCTTTTTTTTTCAGTCCTTACTCCTTCAGAAAATTACATTGTTGAGACTTTAACGTAAAACTAATAAAAATCACAATTTTGCTTAAAAGAATGTTTGTTTAAGTGCTCCTTGCTTAGGTACAACTGTACAGACTCGGCTCCAGCTGAAGGCATCCAAGAAAATTCTTTATAATTTTATTTCAGTTCAATCTTTCCTTTTCTAAATACTTCAGTTTTAATACGTTAGTAACTCACCGGGGTACTGGTATATTCTAGCTACCATTTTCTGTCAACCCCAAATACCAGGCACCCTCGACGAGTGTTACATTGTGAAGAAGATGAAGGTGATTTGTTGATATCTTTACAGCGTTTCATTTCACAGGTAATAAACATCTAATTTTAATTTTAGTTGAAAATAAATTTGATATTTTTCAAGGAACCAACAACACAAATGGCCGATGAAATTGTTCACTTACCAGAACTACCTCCAAAATTTGAACCATCCAAGAGATTGAACAGTGCTGCTCTGGGATATGTATCTGGGTTTGTAACCTACAGAGTACTTAAAAAAATACACAATTGTGGTATTTGCAAAATGAATATGTTGTTACCAGAAGAAACGCATCCTACATCAGATCATGCGCTTGTAATTGAAAAAAACTACAGCAAAGAAAAAAGGATGTTGCGTTATGTAATGAAAATTTTATTGCTTCTTTAACAAGAATTTATAATATTTTTAATTATTATTTTGTAAGAGTCTGTCATCAAGAAAACTTTTCAAAAAATATAATATCTACAATTGAAAACATTGTTCAGTTTAACTTTAAAGATTGCGAACATTCAGATTTTAAAAAAAAAAATATTAAATATTTTGTTAAAATTTTGATATTTCACAACTGTAAACCTTGAACAATATAATGGTAGGAAAAGATGACAGACATTTTACAAATGCGCCTGAATTATACAGGGTGTTTCTAAACATATGCGAAAAATTTTAAGGGCCGATTCCTAGGGTTATTATGATCAGAAAAGTTCATATGAACATGGGTTGGGAAACGCTTTGTTAGGGTGCTACAACCCCCCGAAGGGGGCGCTTGAAATTTAAATTTTAATTAATATCTCGGACACCCTTTAATATAAATTAATAAAATTTGGCGTATACGTTAGTACTAGTAAGTGCTATTATCTGACAGTATTCAAGTAAAATTATTTAAACCAGGAGCGTCCCAAACTGGGGGGGCTGGGTACTTATTCTTCATTATTTTTGTAATCTTCAACTGTTTTTAGAAATTTGAGTAAATGGTACGATTGTACGTTCAAAATTACATAAAAAGTGTACTCTTATTAAAAGTTGATAAACCGAACCGTTTTCGAGATAACTCGAATTTTTACGAAAAATCCAGTTGCCATGAAAATTCGGAAACTTCGTACTTTATGGATTAAATTCGCAGCATAAATTCAGGACATCAAGGCAAAGTTTACATGAACTTTTTTTATTGCCTTGATGTCCTGAATCTATGCAGCGAATTTAATTCATAAAGTTTAACAGAGATTTAACATCTGATGAATGAACCCCTAAATATTGTTAGTTATAGTAACTTTAAAACTAAGCCGTTTAGGACATACATTCATATGAACTTTTCTGATCATAATAACCCTAGGAATCGGCCCTTAAAATTTTTCGCATATGTTTAGAAACACCCTGTATAAAAATGTACGTACATTCTATTTAAAGAATAGACACAGAAATACTAAGAAGTAAAATGAACAATAGATATCTACTCTAACTCTGACAAACACGATGAATATACTATTATGAAAAATCCATTATCGAAAAGTGGAACAGGATAAAGATAAAATATATTTTAGTTTAATTGCCACATCATTTTAACAGAGTGCACAAATTTGTTGATAAACCAAGTCATAAATTTCGTAAACAAAATGTAATTTGTAAGAGTGGATAACTCTAAACCACAGGTTCTTTAAAATAAAGCCAATATACAGGTGTCTTTAAATTGCAGTCATTAATTTCTGGAGGTCATTCTACATCAAAAAATATGAAAAAAAATATACTCAGGTATAGCAGAAATGGCGTTTGTATTTTATAGTAGTAGTAGATATTGGAGTTTTTGAAAACGGTAAACTTTCAACAGAACTTTTACCAGAAATTCACGTTCATCAATAAAATGAACTTCGAAATGTTCACGTTGTTAATTAAAATAGATGAACACGTTCGCTTAAAAGTTCTCAAAATAAGAACGGATTCTTTTTAAAAGTTCTTTACCCAACTCAGACGTATTTTTTGTGTGTAAATTATTGCATATTTGTGTATTTCTGTTTTCCATATTTGTGAAATATTCCTGTATTCGTATATGTACAAAATGTCTTCATGGGCTTACAAAATCTATCTATTCCTATAAATACCCTTAAATTATTATATTGCTGTAATGTATTTGAGTTTCTCTATTCTTTCTCACCCAGTTTTTATGTTATATTAGGTACCTATGTATGATTCAGATAATAAATTATGAATTTATTTTTAAATTGTTTCTGTATTGAGATTTTATGGGTAAAGTTCGCATTTTGGCGTATTTTTATAAATGTATAATAAAAATACATTTTAATGTAATGTTAGTTTAAATTTCCCGCCAAATTTCGACAAACAGCGCCATCTATATCTACATATGTAATTAAAGTATTTGTAAACAATTCAATAGATGGCGCTATAACTGTGCTTCATTTTTATGCGGGAGTGTCTGTTCTATCCTGAAAGGATATTTATGTTCTGTGATGAGGACACAAAACGACTATTGCACTAACAACTAATTTTATTAAAATAAAATAAACTAAAGGAACTTAGCATTACATTATAAAATTAAAACTACTTAACTTACCCTAAGACCAAATTAATGAGACTCAGCATTTCAGCTCTTGAACTATTACTCGAACTAAGACTCATGGAACTCGCACTATTCGAACCCGAACTGTTCAACTAAGACTAACTCCCTAACTAAGGAACTAATCCCTTTATAATGCCCAACTCGTTCTTTCCCTGCAATCCTCCTTATCAGCACTTTGAAAATAAGTAGGCTACTAACAACAAGGGTTGCAACAATTAACCATTGCAACTCTATTCAAATCTAGGACAATTAGGCCAATGTTATTATAAACATATTGTAGTGTTATATGAGTTAATAATTTATTAAAATAAATATACTTTGTTTTATTGACATTCTCAAGCGTCACTTTGTTGAAATCCATGATTATATAAATAATAAATATTAAATAAAATATCGATTTCAACGAGAAATAACAAGAATTATTCGCTTTATACGTATTTCGGCATCAAAGTGCCATTGTCAAAAGCTATATAAAATATTATAACAAATGCAAAATATAGTAACTCCTTGATTCTATTATTTTAACACTGCGTGAAGCAGCTAGCCCCAGTCAACCCGTCGGAGGTCAGTCGCTTATCAGTGTGTTTTAAAAAGATATTTATTCCAAAATCTTCAGTAAAGGAGAATCTAAGAGCTCAATTTGCTCATTCATTAAAGGTACGTTGTTTTTTGTGTGTTTATAAATTTCAAAAGCTTCCAAAATATTTAATTTATTTTTGTTATCAGAAAAGTGTAAAAATTTAATTGTATTATTAGATGTTAATTTGTGATTTTGTTCTAACAAATGTTTAGCAAAATTTGTTATAATATTTTATATAGCTTTTGACAATGGCACTTTGATGCCGAAATACGTATAAAGCGAATAAATCTTGTTATTTCTCGTTGAAATCGATATTTTATTTAATATTTATTATTTATATACTTTGTTTTGTTTGTGTAATTAAAATAGAAATATAATAAAAAAATAATAAAATTAAATTTATTTGAGGGTAGGTATTAATTTAATGTGAGAATAATATAAAATACCAGATGAATATTAAATAAAAAAAAAATTTTTTAATAATAGGATATAGCTAGATAAATTTAGAGACAATAAAAATGGTAAAAATTTAAATTAATAATAAACAAGAAATATTAGCTAACAAAATTAATTTTAAATAATTGATAATTAAATGTTTAATATAAGAATCAAGTTTGATAAATTATTTAAATTTTAATATTGCCATCCATGGAAATTTTTTATTTGAAAAAGATTGCCAAGGGGATAAAAAATATAACAACGGGGAATAATAACGAAACTGAGAGAAGAAAAATACAGATAAAGATTTAGGAAAAAAAGGAGTAAGGAAAATAATTAATTTGTGGATAAAATTGTTGGATGAAATGGAGCAGAATTTATTAATATGGAATGGCATAAAATATAATGGAATTGAAATGGATACATTTTGGAATAATATGGAATAAGAAAAAAGAAGAATAACAGAAAGAAAAATATTTTGTGAGTGACAATTTTTAAATTTATAAGAAAAGAAAAGGTTTGTTGTATTTTGGACAATAAAGTGCATGAAATTTAATTAATAAGATTAGGGAAGATAGGGATTTTATAATTTGTAAAGAGTTTTGTGTATGCTAGCTGAGGATAAAAAATTAAAATTTTATAATTTTTTGAAATATAATTTTGATTAATAAAAAATAAAACAAAGTAATAAAATTTAGATTGCCTGATAAATTAAAATAAATAAAAGTAACAATAATATTGCACTACAATATATAACATTCCAATTGCGATTTGAATAACAATTATTCTAATTTAACAAATACGAAATAATTTTGAAATGACCCAAATGTAACATTACCGCCTCCTTAGGAAAACGGCGCGGCGGCGTCCCGACGTTTAACCCAAAACATAAAATTGAACAAGTGAGAACAGTAATATCTAAGCTATATGTATATCTACTATCTATATGCCTACGAACTTAGCTTACAAAACAAATGATAATTTTCAAACAACCAATGTAGAATAAGAATCTAGTGAATAAATTGTATAACAGAACACACAATATCGCTCAAACTGTTGAAGGGTTTAAATTGTTTTAATCAGTTGAATACCACTGAATATACTCTAGACACTTCCTTAATTATCGAAGATTGCCATTGGCTGTGAAACTACTTTACTTTAGCATTTTGTTTACGTATACGCTTGTAATTTGATAATTGAAGGAACGTTTAATGTAATTATATGTTCTGTGAGTTTAATAGTACTGAAAACAGGAACTTATTTTTGTAGGTATTAAAATTATTTAATTATTGTTCACTTTTGTGCTCGGTGAGCTATGTGACGGTGAAACCGAAGTGTACCTTCAAATTGTAGGTAAGTATCAAAGCATTTGTTTTTTGTTTAGCATAAGCATAAAAAAGAATTTAGAGTACTTATGTATTTCAAAGACTCTTCTGTAGTTGTCGACATTGTGAGTATTCCTATTTTTAAAGTTATTCTAAAGTTATTTCTAAGAATAAAATTAATAACAGGCCTCCAAAGTCATTTGATTTTTTTCGAATTTTTCGGCTAAGTGGATAAACGCGGAATTCTACCCCACACGAATCCATATAGTATATGAAATGCATGTAAAGTGTGCTCCAGTCACATACACACAGCTCGACATTATAGAAACTGCTTAGCGTCTGTCTGTAGTTTTTGCCGCTACGGTCATAAACTACCCGTAAGGAGAGCTGCAGCCTGGCTAACTCAATAGCGGTGCAAATATCAGGTATAAGGTTTCACGGCTGGTACCTGCTTCGTTCTTGATTTCACTGGAGGGATTGTTTTCTGGTAAAAATTCTAGTTTAAGTGTTAGGTGTTTAGCTACAGTTTAAGGAATGGGTTTGTTTACCTTTAGTTAAGGGTTACTTTTTCCATTGGCTTTCTAATCGTTCTCTACCTTTTAGTTAATCTTTTTATTTCAGGATTGATTAACAGTTGCGTACTTGTTTTTGTTTTTCTTTTCTTGCTTTTCTTGTTTAACTATTTCGTTTCCCAGTTAGGTACAAGGACTTTAATTACACGTTAAAACTTTAGACAGTGTATACCCGTCTCAGAAATTGACGGTTAGGAAGATTGCAGGGAACGGTAACTACCGTTTCGCAGCTTTGGCAGACCAATTCAACGAAGGGGCGCTGACGCACGCAGAGCTAAGGAACGAAGCGAGGATCCTTCAGGCAAGGATTGTAACACATCTGAGAAGCAATTTACAACAGTGCTAACTCCAAGTCGTGGACAATATCGCCGATTTACACCCCCGATATGAACATCTTGATCGCCCCTTTGGACTTGTGCAGCAGATAGGATACTTGAAAGACCTCTAACAAGAAGGTTTCTGGGGAGGATTTGAGACAATAGTCGCGACTGCAGTCATCCTAGAGGCAACAATAGAAGTACACTGCGAAGACGGGTCTACCTCGTGGCACGAACCTAACCTCCCACAAACCAATGGCGGCGTGTTAAAAACAGCGTTCAAATGAGCAGGAAATGGGAAGAGAAACCACTACGACAGCATTAGAATTATGGAGGGTCGCAGACGAAACAGCCCAGGAAGATAGGAGAGGCCAAAGTACTACCAGAAGCTACCACTGTCATTCCATTTTTTGCAGAAGGGAGCGTCGAAGAGATTGAAAGAGGTACAACCTCAGCTCTCCCGGGCAAATAGAACCTGTCGCTGTCCTCACCAACAGCAACCCCACCCCGTCTTCCGCACAACCCCAGGGGTCTAACGATGGCAATCTGGAATGTTCGAGGAGCAAGGGTCAGTGAAAAAAGAGAACGAATAGACGAGACACTATTCCTACGAGACATAGACATACCCTGCCTTCAGGAAACCCACCTCACGAACGGAAGAGTAGAAACAGCGAACTACTCTTGGTACAACAGCGGGGGAGAAAGCCATCTAACAAACAGAGGAGTTGCCATTCTCCTACTGAAAAATGGCAGATCAACTATGGAGAAATTTTGGGAGATATGGGAAAATACCTGTAAAGGGACAATCACGATTCAGTCTACCCACATGACGATCGTAACGGCACACATCCCATCAAACAGAAGAGCGACGGCAGCCATGACACAACTTAGCAAAATCACGTACAGGAGAATCAACACTCCACCAACGATAATAGCTGCGGACTTTAAGGCGCACATAGGAGCTGACGACCTCACGATGAAGGATAGGAAGTTAATAGGGACCCGAACAATTCATCCAAAATCCAATGACAATGGCCATGTCTTAAAGGACTTTGCACATCTATTCCAGCTGTAGATAAAAAACACCTGGAGCAATGCACATACAGTCCTCACAACATGGAGTAACAAAACCAGCCAGTCTGAAATCGACCACATCCTAGGCAGAAATGACCCTACCACAAACTTAAGAAACATAAACGTCGTTTGGATTGAGGAAGCGAGCACAGACCACAAACTACTTTTAGCAAACCTGAAGATGGCAATAGAGATCGCCTTCGTATCAAGGATAAATAGCAACCACAGTGGCCGTCATATTACCGAAAAATCAAAAACAAAATGGAATACGCAACTCCTCAAATATTGAAAAATACGGGATAACTACCAACGCGAACTTCAAGAATCCATGGAAGCGTCTCCGAATACTTCGCCATCATGGCAGACGTTGGCAGAGACCCTAAAAACCGGCACAACAAACGCTCTCAAGACATCACCGATGACGTCAAGACGACGAAAAGCCATGGCGAAACATTAACAAGTCCTTTACAGATATCATCTACATCCAGGACCAAAACAAAAGGAGACTTTACGGGAGGCCACCAAGGCCAAACAGAAGCATCGAAAACGTACCAGGCGGAGAAATGTAAGAACTTCTTCCAGACCATAAACGAATTCCCACCGGAAGCCCGAATACGCCAGACTTACCAATTTGTAAATCAACACAGGAGAACCGTAAACCATGCGAAAATAAATTACATACCAAAGGCACGCTGGGAAAATGAGCTCACTGAGATAGGCACACCACACCAACCAATCCTAGAAGATCATTGGCATTTGGGAAATCCGCCCTTAGAAGGCAAACTCCTTGAAATAGTGGCCCATATGAACAAAAGCAAAGTTCTAGGGATAGATGGTATACAGATTGAACTGATTCAAGAGTTGAGTCCTATGGCATTGGACCAGTTAGCTACAGTGATGGGAAACGTTTACCTGAGAAATCAGGTCCCCGAAGACTGGAAGACAACAGTCCAAATCACACTTCCCAAAACACGGAACCCCAAAAAGTCTCTGTAGCATAGGGTACAAAATCTACGCAAAATACCTACTGGAAAAGCTCGATGAAACTTTTCTAAAAGTGCCGTCACTTTCATATTATATGTATCTGCGTTAGATGAATTACTACCACGCTACGTGGTATACCGAGCTGCAAATATGTGGGATTCGTGGCGCGAGGGTGGTCCAAAAGAAACTCCGTGCTGCGAAAAGAAGTGTTGTTCATGTGGTGCACGTCACAATAAATCCAATCATGGTTGGTTTGATGAAGTAAGTTTCACGGACTGGTTTAAAACATTTCTTCCGCATTCTAAACTTCTTGATGGAAAAAAAATTTCGAATGGAGACAACCTTTCTCACATTTCATAGACGAGGTGCTTAAACTTTGCAAAGAAAATAACATCGATTTCGTTTGCCTACCTGCTAATGCAACACACTGGTGCCAAACTTTCGACGTTAGCTTCTTTGGGCTTATGAAGCATTACTGGAAAAATATATTGACCGAGTGGAAGAAATGCAATAACAGCTCATCAGCAGTTGCAAAGTTTGTTTCCAAGCATACTAAAAAAATTATTTAAGTGCATGTCGGAAACAGCTAAAGGAATGCAAGAAATGGATTTGCCGTCTGTGGAATTTATCCACTGTCACAAGAGAAATTGTTAAAGAAAATTCCCCAAGAACGTAAGAAAGAAATGTATCTGTTGCAGAAGTATTGATGGAATTAAAACCAGTGCTGATATGGGAAAGTAAATAAAAGCATCTCGTAAACGGCGGTAATGTTTTGTTTTTAGATGGATTTTATTTTATTATTTATTAGTTACAACTCTGTATTTCACTACATAAAAATATGTCATTAAATATTATCTTTGATTTAACTCTTTGTTTATATTAATATATATAGTCTTGTATGCTATATTTGGTGACCCCGTTATTGAACACTATTTTGAAGTTGGAATTGGAGTTTGTTTTGGTTTTTCTTTCCTTCTTGGTTTGTTAGCAGTGTATTGAACTACAGGACTACTGGAAGTGCATTTTTCATCATTATTCCCAAAGATAAGTATTTCTTTCGGTAATCTTTAATATTTGGCAACATATCTTTTCATTTTGTTTATAATATGCCGTTTCCCGATTTTCAAAGTGACGATAATCGGTTATATTTTTCATTGATTGAAAAGTATTTCAATTTAAAAACTATTAATAATCAGGTTGAAAAATTTGATACACTTGTATTAAATTTATCTGCTGAAATTGTTAATAAAGTTCGTTCATTGATTCTTTCCACCGAGGATTAATTCTTATGATGCTTTGAAAAGGCGTATGTTAGAATTATTTGGACAATCTTCGACTTTAACAGCCGTATTCATAGTCATACGTCTAAAGGCTTGACTACTTAGTAACGGTTTAGTCGGTAACCACGGCTGTCAATTCATAGACGCCTACTAGCGCTGTAGTATGCGCAATTGGCATTCTTGCTGAAGAAATATAGATCTTACTAATGACGTCACTATATTCAATATTTGTACCTAAATTCCAGTAAACCCCCCTGCTGCTTTATTTTATAGGTTAGGTTAGGTTAGTTTTTGGTTGAAATATCCGTTTATTTGTTTGTTATATGCATGGTGCAATATTTTAGAAGCCTTTTTGTGTAATAATTTTTATTCCAAGGTTAGGTTAGGTTAGGTATAATTATCTCTGTTGATGTAGAAGAGGAAAGGCAGCAAGATTCCTAACAAGTAAGGAGAAAGACGAAACTGCCAACTGTAACCAATCAAGAGGTTGATGGCAGCACCCTTCAATTAGATGTCAGGCTGACAATTCTAATATTATTCAGAATTCTACCGGTAGTGCTGATAACAATACTAGAATGTCTGTGAGGCTTTTTTCAGTTTCGGGTTTTACTCGGGCGCCAGATTTTAAAGAGTTTACTCTCTTACGGCTTCTCTCCAGTAGTCGGTGTCGGAGGTGCGAAGACCTAGGTAACTTCAGTGAAGAATACAACAGGGTGATTAAATGAGAAGGCAACTTACGGTAAATAAACAGAGTTTTCATTATTTTACAGGGTGAGTAAAAAGTATGGAATAAATTCATTATCTCCCAAAATAATGTTTTTTTAGGAAAACGCTCGCACAGGTATAGCGATTTAAATTATGGCGCATATTTTAAGGTGTTTCAATTTTTTTTGCGATTGTCACTTTTTTGTGGTGACGTCAGAGTAATTTTTTTTAAATGGCACCCCATACTTTTTTTGACGGATTTCGACAAAAGACGTCATTCTGCATCGGAATAAGTATCGTGACCTTGAAATTGACAGTTTCTGCGATGTTCATTTTTTAAATCTGAAAATTGTTATTTTCAAAAACATTAATATTACGCAATTTATTTATTACGAACCAATAATTAACATGAAAAAAAATCAACCTATGAAACTGGTAAACTCATACAACCAAACAAAAGCTTAATTAGGTGCTCGAACTGTCTCCAATTAAAGTTTTACTTAACAATTTTTCAAATTTAAAAAATGAACATAGCAGAAACTGTCAACTTCAAGATCACGGTACTTACTTATTCGGATGCAGAATGACGTCCTCTATCGAAATCCGTCAAAAAAAGTATGGGGTGCCATTTAAAAAAAATTACTCTGACGTCACCACAAAAAAATGACTGTCGTAAAAAAAATTGAAACACCTTAAAATATGCGCCATAATTTAAATCGCTATACCTGTGCGAGCGTTTTCTAGAAAAAACGTTATTTTGGGAGATAATGAATTTATTCCATATTTTTTACTCACCCTGTATACAATAAAAGAGAATCAAATAACAATAAAGTCAATACGGTAGACATAAACGGAAAACAGTTTTATCGGTGCAAACGGTAAACAATAAATAAAATATGTAGCGGTGACGGTATTCAGAAATAACTCTCTGAGAAGTTTGAATAATGCCTCCTATGTGAACGGAAAATAAAACTAACTACGGGGAAGCTTTACAGGACGGGACAAAAGGTCAATAATAACCTGGACTGAAATGACGACAGCTCCGCCAGAAGCCAAAACAGCACCAGGTTGTTAGAGACGGACTACGGAGTTCTTAGCACTTTGCACCTGAACGACCGACGTGACCACAGCACCGCCCGAAGCCACGACGCGCAGACAACAAAGTACAGAGAACCAGGAATGGCTAACACCCCAAGTCCTGGGTATCGTGGTCACAGCACCGCCCGAAACCAAGATCACCAAGAGTTTGTTGTGTTACACCAATTCCCTACACGGAAAACTACGGGGACTAGTAACTACCCCAAGACCTGGGTATCTTGACCACAGCACCGCCCGAAGTCAAGATCACCAAGTACCTGTTGTAGCACCACCAGAACTTTGTGTTTCTTCTCGGACCCCGTCAAAGAAGAAAGCACAAATTCCTCCACGGACGGGTAACGGAAATCCTAACTCTCTCTGCTATTTAAAAACTCAAATGCCCAGGTCACAGCACCGCCAGAAACCTGGACTGTTAAGCTTCAAATATCAGAGCACCAGGTCCTATACTTCCACCTTGACACCGGCAAAGCAAAAGCTATAGTTCCAAGTCTAAATAACACAAAAGCTAAAACAACTAAATGAATCGGAGACAAAATCTAATTTTCAACCCTAACTTTATATTCGGAGATACAACCCTAATATGGCATTACCAAAATTCGGAGGGTTATTACCTGTATTCGGAGGGTTTACATATGATCGGAGACTTCAACTGGATTTTTCTTCGGCTGTTGGATTTCAATGTTTGAATTCAACTCTCCAAATTAAGCAAAAATTCTGCTTTTATACGGTCCGGAAATCCTATCGGCGGCGCGGCACGTTCAATGCGACGCCGACGCTCACGGACAGCGCTGGGTCGCTGGTAGGGGCTCGCCCGCATCTCTGCGGTCTCGACGAGGTCGCGCGTAAACTAAATATTTGGACTTAAATATTCATACAACAACAATACAATACACCCTACCCGTTACGCACGCCCCTGGCTTTTTTTTCTATTTTTAACATTACCAAACTATTTCCCGTACCAAATATACCCTGGGTACCAAATTTTATCAATCTCGTTTCAGTATTGATTAACTAATTAATAAAACAACACATTTTGAGGCCCCTCTTCAAAGAACCGTAGCTCCGTTAGAAAGCTTTTCCTGTTCATGAGAACTTTTCTTCATATTTTTGGATGTAGAATCATCTCCCGAAGTTAGGGAACGTTGTTTCCGGACACCCTGTATATGTTGTACAAGAGCAATTAACTCGATCACAATGTAAATGAAATAGTATTTTATTAAATTGAGGCTGTCCTATTTTGTTGGGTGAGAAAGCTACATATTTAGTTTTATTCATGTTTAAAGTAAGTAGATTCTCGTCTAACCAACACTTAACTCGGTATGAACCTTCTTCCGCTATTTTAGCAACGTCGTTCCAGCGAACTCCAGTAAATATCAAAACTGTATCATCCGCGTATGATACTATCTCTCCACCCATACCAATTAATAACAAACTATTAATATAGACTAGGAAAAGAATTGGTCCAAGAACAGTTCCCTGTGGAATACCACATGTCACTAATTCTGGTAGGCTAATATCATTATTATTTTTTGTCCTTTGTGTTCGATCTGATAAATAACTTTTAAGTAATTCTAAAGCAATTCCTCTAACTCCATATTTTTCAAGTTTGTCGATTAATATTTTGTGAGAAACAGTATCAAACGCTTTAGCCAGATCTAAAAATATAGCGATAGGTTTAAGTTTCACATTTAATGCACTATATATTTTATTCATTACGTGAAATATTGCATCTTCTGTTGACATTTTTCCATAAAGCCGAATTGTTTAGGTGATAGAATATTGTTTTGGCTGAGAAAATTACAAAATCGTTTTTTTATGGTTTTTTCATAAATCTTTGCAATTTGACTAGTAACTGATGGTCTGTAATTATTTTACAATGGTAATTTAATAAAGAATCCAACTCAATCTGTTTTATCTTCTTCATCTGTTAAACGTTACGACAGTAATCAACATGCGATGATGTCTAGTCTGCACGATTTGTTACCCTCAATAATTTCTAACAAATTTCGTTCACAAGATCAGTCATCAGTAGCACTTGCAGGAATTAAGGATAATAATACTATAAATAATAAATATTAAATAAAATATCGATTTCAACGGGAAATAACAAGATTTATTCGCTTTATACGTATTTCGGCATCAAAGTGCCATTGTCAAAAGCTATATAAAATATTATAACAAATGCAAAATATAGTAACTCCTTGATTCTATTATTTTAACACTGCGTGAAGCAGCTGGCCCCAGTCAACCCGTCGGAGGTCAGTCGCTTATCAGTGTGTTTTAAAAAGATATTTATTCCAAAATCTTCAGTAAAGGAGAATCTAAGAGCTCAATTTGCTCATTCATTAAAGGTACGTTGTTTTTTGTGTGTTTATAAATTTCAAAAGCTTCCAAAATATTTAATTTATTTATGTTATCAGAAAAGTGTAAAAATTTAATTGTATTATTAGATGTTAATGTGTGATTTTGTTCTAACAAATGTTTAGCAAAATTTGATTTATGTGCATATTTATATTTGTAACAACGGATATGTTCTTTTTGCCTAATACTGAAATTTCTAATTGTTTGACCTATATATACTGAATCACAATGTGAACAATTTAATTTGTAAATACCTGATTTTAGCAAATCATTAATTTTGTCTTTAGCATTGAAAAGAGAGTATAGAATGTTTTTATTTGTTTTAAAAATGACTTTATATTTATTTGTGTTATTTATAATTTTAGCAATCTTTTCTGAAATTTTACCAAAATATGGAATTGAAACGTATTTTAATGTTTTATCAGTGTTATTAATGGAATAAACTTTTTGAATAGCTAATTTATAATTTTTCTTTTTAATTAAAGTGTCAATAAGTGTTGTGTTATATCCATTGCTATATGCAATTTGTTTAATAATTGAAATTTCTCTATTAAAACTATTTTTATCTAAAGGAATTGTTAGAGCTCTGTGTACTAAAGATTGATATGCTGCTAATTTATGTGTATTATGATGACAAGAGTTATGTGGTATGGTAATATCAGTTTGTGTAGGTTTCCTATAAATTGAATATTCGAGTATGTTTTCTGAATTAATTTTTATGTTTAAGTCTAAAAAGTTAATAGATCTGTTTTGTTCAATTTCTAGTGTAAATTTAATTTTTTGGTGTAAAGTATTAATAAAAATTAAAAAGTCGTCAATGTATTCGAAAGAACTATCAAAACATGCCAAAATATCGTCAACATAACGAAACCAAAATACAATTTTATTTGATAGATTTGATTCAAATATTTGATCTTCTATATTTTCCATAAAAATATTAGCCAATAGTGGTGAAATGGGACTACCCATTGGTAACCCATCTTTTTGAAGATAAATTTTATCATTAAAAATAAAATAGTTTTGATTAATACAAAGTTCAAATAATTGAATCAACTCTATCCTTTTTGTTAATTCAATGTTATTGTTAACTAAAACATTTTCTAATAAAGGAATACATTCCTGTGGGGGTATTTGTGAAAACATACTCGTAACATCAAAACTAACTATTTTACATAGCGGTGGTAAGCTAATGTTACTTAATTTATTAATTAATTCAGAAGTGTTTTTAACTGAATATTTTGGAGTGTATCCTAAATTATTAATTATTTTATTTAATGTTTTAGCTAGCATGTGGTTTGGTGCATGTATGTATGAAACTACAGGTCTAATAGGAATGTTAGGTTTATGTATTTTAACTAAACCGTATAATTTTGGTGGTTGTGGATTTGGATATATTATGTTATGTTTCTCGTATGGTGTTAAAGTAATTTCACAATTTTTAATTGTTTGTTTTATTTGGTTTTGGTATTTATTTGTTGGATCTCTATTTAAAATTTCTAGATTAGAATCTGTTATAAAATCATTGACTTTTTCTAAATAATCATTTTTAGGTAAAAATACTAAAGTGTTTCCCTTATCTGCCCTAACAGAAATTAAATTATTTACTCTAACTTTTTCCTTAATTGATTTAATTAATGAAATATTATTATTTGTATTATATCTAAATTTATCGTTTATCGAAATTCTTTTTAATAAATTAGAAATTTGAGACTTTGCATAATTTAAATGTCTCTCTTTTAGAATGTTTTCTGAATTTACTGCTAAAATTTCTTTTATATTATTATCTAATTTTGGAAAAGTCGAAAATTTAAAACCTTTATTTAGAAACGTCATTTCTTTGTCATTAAATATTACGTTAGATAAATTTAGTACACGAGGATGAAAATTTATAATTTTATTAGGTTTTTTAGGTTCAATAGATTTTTGTTCTCGTTCTAATCTAGAAATTTTATCTTTTTGTGTATTGTATTTTTTAAATTTAATTTTACTAACTAATTCTCTAATGTCATTATCAAAAATGTCAAATTCAATGTTATGTAATTTGTTAACTAGTTCTGTGTATAGTACCTTTGAAAAATTTTGTATTTTAACGTTTTTACCTAAAGTTTCGAGATTTTCATCATGAAATCAATCAATGCATTTATACATTTCATCAAGCATTATCAAATGCATCACCCCGGTGTGTCAATGGCCCAAGCGGCGACAGAAGGATCAGAACGTTGGCGACAGATGAGTGCACGAGAAAAGGAAAAATTTAGGGCTCGTGCCCGCAGGGAACGGCACAGGAGAAGGGAGGAAAGGAGAAGACGGGAAGAGAGGCGGAGGGCGAGGAGGAAGCGAACGGAGAGGAGGAAGAGGAGGGACGAGAGGAAGCGGCGGCAGAGAGGGAGAGAATAAGAGAATTGGCAGATAAATTACTGTAATTTTTTTTTTATTTCTTAAATAAATTTCTTTATTCTTCCAAAATCTTCAGTAAAGGAGAATCTAAGAGCTCAATTTGCTCATTCATTAAAGGTACGTTGTTTTTTGTGTGTTTATAAATTTCAAAAGCTTCCAAAAAAAAAAAAAAATTAACATATTTAATCAATTTTAAACTTTTATTTATCTGAAGAAGGAGAGGTTATCTCCGAAACGTCATAAATAAACATATTACATAGTACCTTTGAAAAATTTTGTATTTTAACGTTTTTACCTAAAGTTTCGAGATTTTCATCATGAAATCAATCAATGCATTTATACATTTCATCAAGCATTATCAAATGCATCACCCCGGTGTGTCAATGGCCCAAGCGGCGACAGAAGGATCAGAACGTTGGCGACAGATGAGTGCACGAGAAAAGGAAAAATTTAGGGCTCGTGCCCGCAGGGAACGGCACAGGAGAAGGGAGGAAAGGAGAAGACGGGAAGAGAGGCGGAGGGCGAGGAGGAAGCGAACGGAGAGGAGGAAGAGGAGGGACGGGAGGAAGCGGCGGCAGAGAGGGAGAGAATAAGAGAATTGGCAGATAAATTACTGTAATTTTTTTTTTATTTCTTAAATAAATTTCTTTATTCTTCCAAAATCTTCAGTAAAGGAGAATCTAAGAGCTCAATTTGCTCATTCATTAAAGGTACGTTGTTTTTTGTGTGTTTATAAATTTCAAAAGCTTCCAAAAAAAAAAAAAAAAACATATTTAATCAATTTTAAACTTTTATTTATCTGAAGAAGGAGAGGTTATCTCCGAAACGTCATAAATAAACATATTACATAGTACCTTTGAAAAATTTTGTATTTTAACGTTTTTACCTAAAGTTTCGAGATTTTCATCATGAAATCAATCAATGCATTTATACATTTCATCAAGCATTATCAAATGCATCACCCCGGTGTGTCAATGGCCCAAGCGGCGACAGAAGGATCAGAACGTTAGCGACAGATGAGTGCACGAGAAAAGGAAAAATTTAGGGCTCGTGCCCGCAGGGAACGGCACAGGAGAAGGGAGGAAAGGAGAAGACGGGAAGAGAGGCGGAGGGCGAGGAGGAAGCGAACGGAGAGGAGGAAGAGGAGGGACGAGAGGAAGCGGCGGCAGAGAGGGAAAGAATAAGAGAATTGGCAGATAAATTACTGTAATTTTTTTTTTATTTCTTAAATAAATTTCTTTATTCTTCCAAAATCTTCAGTAAAGGAGAATCTAAGAGCTCAATTTGCTCATTCATTAAAGGACGTTGTTTTTTGTGTGTTTATAAATTTCAAAAGCTTCCAAAAAAAAAAAAAAAAAAAATAACATATTTAATCAATTTTAAACTTTTATTTATCTGAAGAAGGAGAGGTTATCTCCGAAACGTCATAAATAAACATATTACATAGTACCTTTGAAAAATTTTGTATTTTAACGTTTTTACCTAAAGTTTCGAGATTTTCATCATGAAATCAATCAATGCATTTATACATTTCATCAAGCATTATCAAATGCATCACCCCGGTGTGTCAATGGCCCAAGCGGCGACAGAAGGATCAGAACGTTGGCGACAGATGAGTGCACGAGAAAAGGAAAAATTTAGGGCTCGTGCCCGCAGGGAACGGCACAGGAGAAGACGGGAAGAGAGGCGGAGGGCGAGGAGGAAGCGAACGGAGAGGAGGAAGAGGAGGGACGAGAGGAAGCGGCGGCAGAGAGGGAGAGAATAAGAGAATTGGCAGATAAATTACTGTAATTTTTTTTTTATTTCTTAAATAAATTTCTTTATTCTTCCAAAATCTTCAGTAAAGGAGAATCTAAGAGCTCAATTTGCTCATTCATTAAAGGTACGTTGTTTTTTGTGTGTTTATAAATTTCAAAAGCTTCCAAAAAAAAAAAAAAATTAACATATTTAATCAATTTTAAACTTTTATTTATCTGAAGAAGGAGAGGTTATCTCCGAAACGTCATAAATAAACATATTACATAGTACCTTTGAAAAATTTTGTATTTTAACGTTTTTACCTAAAGTTTCGAGATTTTCATCATGAAATCAATCAATGCATTTATACATTTCATCAAGCATTATCAAATGCATCACCCCGGTGTGTCAATGGCCCAAGCGGCGACAGAAGGATCAGAACGTTGGCGACAGATGAGTGCACGAGAAAAGGAAAAATTTAGGGCTCGTGCCCGCAGGGAACGGCACAGGAGAAGGGAGGAAAGGAGAAGACGGGAAGAGAGGCGGAGGGCGAGGAGGAAGCGAACGGAGAGGAGGAAGAGGAGGGACGAGAGGAAGCGGCGGCAGAGAGGGAAAGAATAAGAGAATTGGCAGATAAATTACTGTAATTTTTTTTTTATTTCTTAAATAAATTTCTTTATTCTTCCAAAATCTTCAGTAAAGGAGAATCTAAGAGCTCAATTTGCTCATTCATTAAAGGTACGTTGTTTTTTGTGTGTTTATAAATTTCAAAAGCTTCCAAAAAAAAAAAAAAAAAATTAACATATTTAATCAATTTTAAACTTTTATTTATCTGAAGAAGGAGAGGTTATCTCCGAAACGTCATAAATAAACATATTACATAGTACCTTTGAAAAATTTTGTATTTTAACGTTTTTACCTAAAGTTTCGAGATTTTCATCATGAAATCAATCAATGCATTTATACATTTCATCAAGCATTATCAAATGCATCACCCCGGTGTGTCAATGGCCCAAGCGGCGACAGAAGGATCAGAACGTTGGCGACAGATGAGTGCACGAGAAAAGGAAAAATTTAGGGCTCGTGCCCGCAGGGAACGGCACAGGAGAAGGGAGGAAAGGAGAAGACGGGAAGAGAGGCGGAGGGCGAGGAGGAAGCGAACGGAGAGGAGGAAGAGGAGGGACGAGAGGAAGCGGCGGCAGAGAGGGAGAGAATAAGAAATTGGCAGATAAATTACTGTAATTTTTTTTTATTTCTTAAATAAATTTCTTTATTCTTCCAAAATCTTCAGTAAAGGAGAATCTAAGAGCTCAATTTGCTCATTCATTAAAGGTACGTTGTTTTTTGTGTGTTTATAAATTTCAAAAGCTTCCAAAAAAAAAAAAAAATTAACATATTTAATCAATTTTAAACTTTTATTTATCTGAAGAAGGAGAGGTTATCTCCGAAACGTCATAAATAAACATATTACATAGTACCTTTGAAAAATTTTGTATTTTAACGTTTTTACCTAAAGTTTCGAGATTTTCATCATGAAATCAATCAATGCATTTATACATTTCATCAAGCATTATCAAATGCATCACCCCGGTGTGTCAATGGCCCAAGCGGCGACAGAAGGATCAGAACGTTGGCGACAGATGAGTGCACGAGAAAAGGAAAAATTTAGGGCTCGTGCCCGCAGGGAACGGCACAGGAGAAGACGGGAAGAGAGGCGGAGGGCGAGGAGGAAGCGAACGGAGAGGAGGAAGAGGAGGGACGAGAGGAAGCGGCGGCAGAGAGGGAGAGAATAAGAGAATTGGCAGATAAATTACTGTAATTTTTTTTTTATTTCTTAAATAAATTTCTTTATTCTTCCAAAATCTTCAGTAAAGGAGAATCTAAGAGCTCAATTTGCTCATTCATTAAAGGTACGTTGTTTTTTGTGTGTTTATAAATTTCAAAAGCTTCCAAAAAAAAAAAAAAATTAACATATTTAATCAATTTTAAACTTTTATTTATCTGAAGAAGGAGAGGTTATCTCCGAAACGTCATAAATAAACATATTACATAGTACCTTTGAAAAATTTTGTATTTTAACGTTTTTACCTAAAGTTTCGAGATTTTCATCATGAAATCAATCAATGCATTTATACATTTCATCAAGCATTATCAAATGCATCACCCCGGTGTGTCAATGGCCCAAGCGGCGACAGAAGGATCAGAACGTTGGCGACAGATGAGTGCACGAGAAAAGGAAAAATTTAGGGCTCGTGCCCGCAGGGAACGGCACAGGAGAAGGGAGGAAAGGAGAAGACGGGAAGAGAGGCGGAGGGCGAGGAGGAAGCGAACGGAGAGGAGGAAGAGGAGGGACGAGAGGAAGCGGCGACAGAGAGGGAAAGAATAAGAGAATTGGCAGATAAATTACTGTAATTTTTTTTTTATTTCTTAAATAAATTTCTTTATTCTTCCAAAATCTTCAGTAAAGGAGAATCTAAGAGCTCAATTTGCTCATTCATTAAAGGTACGTTGTTTTTTGTGTGTTTATAAATTTCAAAAGCTTCCAAAAAAAAAAAAAAAAAATTAACATATTTAATCAATTTTAAACTTTTATTTATCTGAAGAAGGAGAGGTTATCTCCGAAACGTCATAAATAAACATATTACATAGTACCTTTGAAAAATTTTGTATTTTAACGTTTTTACCTAAAGTTTCGAGATTTTCATCATGAAATCAATCAATGCATTTATACATTTCATCAAGCATTATCAAATGCATCACCCCGGTGTGTCAATGGCCCAAGCGGCGACAGAAGGATCAGAACGTTGGCGACAGATGAGTGCACGAGAAAAGGAAAAATTTAGGGCTCGTGCCCGCAGGGAACGGCACAGGAGAAGGGAGGAAAGGAGAAGACGGGAAGAGAGGCGGAGGGCGAGGAGGAAGCGAACGGAGAGGAGGAAGAGGAGGGACGAGAGGAAGCGGCGGCAGAGAGGGAGAGAATAAGAGAATTGGCAGATAAATTACTGTAATTTTTTTTTATTTCTTAAATAAATTTCTTTATTCTTCCAAAATCTTCAGTAAAGGAGAATCTAAGAGCTCAATTTGCTCATTCATTAAAGGTACGTTGTTTTTTGTGTGTTTATAAATTTCAAAAGCTTCCAAAAAAAAAAAAAAATTAACATATTTAATCAATTTTAAACTTTTCTTTATCTGAAGAAGGAGAGGTTATCTCCGAAACGTCATAAATAAACATATTACATAGTACCTTTGAAAAATTTTGTATTTTAACGTTTTTACCTAAAGTTTCGAGATTTTCATCATGAAATCAATCAATGCATTTATACATTTCATCAAGCATTATCAAATGCATCACCCCGGTGTGTCAATGGCCCAAGCGGCGACAGAAGGATCAGAACGTTGGCGACAGATGAGTGCACGAGAAAAGGAAAAATTTAGGGCTCGTGCCCGCAGGGAACGGCACAGGAGAAGGGAGGAAAGGAGAAGACGGGAAGAGAGGCGGAGGGCGAGGAGGAAGCGAACGGAGAGGAGGAAGAGGAGGGACGAGAGGAAGCGGCGGCAGAGAGGGAGAGAATAAGAGAATTGGCAGATAAATTACTGTAATTTTTTTTTTATTTCTTAAATAAATTTCTTTATTCTTCCAAAATCTTCAGTAAAGGAGAATCTAAGAGCTCAATTTGCTCATTCATTAAAGGTACGTTGTTTTTTGTGTGTTTATAAATTTCAAAAGCTTCCAAAAAAAAAAAAAAAAAAAAAAACATATTTAATCAATTTTAAACTTTTATTTATCTGAAGAAGGAGAGGTTATCTCCGAAACGTCATAAATAAACATATTACATAGTACCTTTGAAAAATTTTGTATTTTAACGTTTTTACCTAAAGTTTCGAGATTTTCATCATGAAATCAATCAATGCATTTATACATTTCATCAAGCATTATCAAATGCATCACCCCGGTGTGTCAATGGCCCAAGCGGCGACAGAAGGATCAGAACGTTAGCGACAGATGAGTGCACGAGAAAAGGAAAAATTTAGGGCTCGTGCCCGCAGGGAACGGCACAGGAGAAGGGTGGAAAGGAGAAGACGGGAAGAGAGGCGGAGGGCGAGGAGGAAGCGAACGGAGAGGAGGAAGAGGAGGGACGAGAGGAAGCGGCGGCAGAGAGGGAAAGAATAAGAGAATTGGCAGATAAATTACTGTAATTTTTTTTTTATTTCTTAAATAAATTTCTTTATTCTTCCAAAATCTTCAGTAAAGGAGAATCTAAGAGCTCAATTTGCTCATTCATTAAAGGTACGTTGTTTTTTGTGTGTTTATAAATTTCAAAAGCTTCCAAAAAAAAAAAAAAAAAAATAACATATTTAATCAATTTTAAACTTTTATTTATCTGAAGAAGGAGAGGTTATCTCCGAAACGTCATAAATAAACATATTACATAGTACCTTTGAAAAATTTTGTATTTTAACGTTTTTACCTACAGTTTCGAGATTTTCATCATGAAATCAATCAATGCATTTATACATTTCATCAAGCATTATCAAATGCATCACCCCGGTGTGTCAATGGCCCAAGCGGCGACAGAAGGATCAGAACGTTGGCGACAGATGAGTGCACGAGAAAAGGAAAAATTTAGGGCTCGTGCCCGCAGGGAACGGCACAGGAGAAGACGGGAAGAGAGGCGGAGGGCGAGGAGGAAGCGAACGGAGAGGAGGAAGAGGAGGGACGAGAGGAAGCGGCGGCAGAGAGGGAGAGAATAAGAGAATTGGCAGATAAATTACTGTAATTTTTTTTTTATTTCTTAAATAAATTTCTTTATTCTTCCAAAATCTTCAGTAAAGGAGAATCTAAGAGCTCAATTTGCTCATTCATTAAAGGTACGTTGTTTTTTGTGTGTTTATAAATTTCAAAAGCTTCCAAAAAAAAAAAAAAATTAACATATTTAATCAATTTTAAACTTTTATTTATCTGAAGGAGAGGTTATCTCCGAAACGTCATAAATAAACATATTACATAGTACCTTTGAAAAATTTTGTATTTTAACGTTTTTACCTAAAGTTTCGAGATTTTCATCATGAAATCAATCAATGCATTTATACATTTCATCAAGCATTATCAAATGCATCACCCCGGTGTGTCAATGGCCCAAGCGGCGACAGAAGGATCAGAACGTTGGCGACAGATGAGTGCACGAGAAAAGGAAAAATTTAGGGCTCGTGCCCGCAGGGAACGGCACAGGAGAAGACGGGAAGAGAGGCGGAGGGCGAGGAGGAAGCGAACGGAGAGGAGGAAGAGGAGGGACGAGAGGAAGCGGCGGCAGAGAGGGAGAGAATAAGAGAATTGGCAGATAAATTACTGTAATTTTTTTTTTATTTCTTAAATAAATTTCTTTATTCTTCCAAAATCTTCAGTAAAGGAGAATCTAAGAGCTCAATTTGCTCATTCATTAAAGGTACGTTGTTTTTTGTGTGTTTATAAATTTCAAAAGCTTCCAAAAAAAAAAAAAAATTAACATATTTAATCAATTTTAAACTTTTATTTATCTGAAGAAGGAGAGGTTATCTCCGAAACGTCATAAATAAACATATTACATAGTACCTTTGAAAAATTTTGTATTTTAACGTTTTTACCTAAAGTTTCGAGATTTTCATCATGAAATCAATCAATGCATTTATACATTTCATCAAGCATTATCAAATGCATCACCCCGGTGTGTCAATGGCCCAAGCGGCGACAGAAGGATCAGAACGTTGGCGACAGATGAGTGCACGAGAAAAGGAAAAATTTAGGGCTCGTGCCCGCAGGGAACGGCACAGGAGAAGGGAGGAAAGGAGAAGACGGGAAGAGAGGCGGAGGGCGAGGAGGTAGCGAACGGAGAGGAGGAAGAGGAGGGACGAGAGGAAGCGGCGGCAGAGAGGGAAAGAATAAGAGAATTGGCAGATAAATTACTGTAATTTTTTTTTTATTTCTTAAATAAATTTCTTTATTCTTCCAAAATCTTCAGTAAAGGAGAATCTAAGAGCTCAATTTGCTCATTCATTAAAGGTACGTTGTTTTTTGTGTGTTTATAAATTTCAAAAGCTTCCAAAAAAAAAAAAAAAAAATTAACATATTTAATCAATTTTAAACTTTTATTTATCTGAAGAAGGAGAGGTTAGTAGATTGTTTTGGACAGTTCTGGGACACTCCCCCCACTCCTAACCTTGAATCCAAGGTCAAGGTCAGATCTCAAGGTCAAGGTCAGATCTCAAGGTCAAGGTCAGATCTCAAGGTCAAGGTCCTTGAATATTAACCAAGGTCACTCCCTTAGACCAAGGCCGAACGCAAGACTAGAGCTAGTAATTGAAACAGTGTAACATTTAATAATTTTATTTAGAAATGGTATACATTTATTAGTACAGTATTTCACAGAAACGAAAAAATTATCATTAACACACTATCTAAGATTATAAGACATCATTGACCAATATATGACAAAATATGCAATACATAATGACGCTATGATTAATAGTACAGTTCCTAGAATAATTACAGATACCCAACAGGAATTGTTAAAGCCAGTACAGTTCTTAAACACATCATCACTTATCTTAATAGTTTGCCAATTGGAAGTTACGGCGTATGTAGGTGCTTGGAATTTTATCTTGAAAGTTAATAAACCATTTTCAGTAAAATTTCTCACAGGTATTTTAAATACAGGGATTTCAGCCAAGACGGAGTTGTTCATTTTATACCAAGTAGCGTTACTCATATTACGATCATAGGTTATAGATGCGGAAATGGAATTTGGCGGTTGTAGTACATAGAGAAACCCATCGTAAACGGCAGCTAAAGCCACTAACAACTTTACCGGAACCATGTTGACGCTACCGCAGGTTGTGCTCGAATGACAATCTCCTGCGAACGAGAGGCATTTTTTCATTTTCGGAATCTTCAGATCCCTCCGAATCACTTTCTTCGCTAGTACTCACGATTGATAAATCATGAAGTCTCTTGAAAACTTCAACCCTCAAAACTAAATTGTGTAGAGCTGGATAACGATCTTGGGAAATTATATGCAAGGGGTCGATTGTATAAATAACTGATGCACTATAGTGGAAGAAGCCATATTGCGCTCCAAAAAAATCGGATAATGCGCTATTTAGCGGATGAAGCGGTTCGGGGAATGGGAAGCTCAGTTCAGGGTTTATAGTTGGTATTTCCCCAGTCTTATGGTATCGACTTTCAGCATTATCATGAACCCAATAAACAGCTTCGTCTGGAACGTACAGAAACAACATGTTGACTGTAGGAGTGTTTGTAGCAAACTGGCTGATTTTCAAGGACTCGTATAGTAAGGTGGGGAGTTGTAAACAATGCGCAGACTCAGAACGTGATGGTGGGGGATACTATATAAAAGTTGCGCGTAAACGGTATGGCGTAAAGTGTTAAAAATGTCGACGAGTAACTCAAAACCGCAGTGGTACGATAGCAAGTTGTTGAAAAAAAATCCTGCAAATCGAGCTAACATTCGTCGTTTAAATGAGTGTAACAAAGAAGCCTTATTTGAATTAATAACAACATCAGAAGGCGTGCGAAAACCTACACAATTAGTTAATGCAGGCATCGTTAGACCTGATTGGAGCGAATATAATTTCTTGTGTTTCTGGAATAAAATGGAGAAGGGGATTCAAGAATATTTTCTATCTGATAAATTTATACGGAAATGGCTGGCAAAGGGTTATATCGCAAGTAGTGATTATATGTTTAAAAAGTGTAAAGATTGTGTTAGTGTATGTCCAAGGTACGACGATAATGATAAACCATTTTTAAACATGGCTTGTGCAGTGGTCGACGAAAGTGAGTGTGTATTACAAAACTGCTACCTACCGTTTGCGAAATTGGATAACATGCACTTCTACAACGCAATTATTGATAATTGCGTGCTTGATGGTGCTACAGCATACAATACCTTGTTTTCAAATTGTAATGGTGGTGGGGCTAGAGATGACTTGCAGTTTCTAAAATATCTTCAAAAGCTTGGTGTAGAAGGTATTGATGTGCAGTTGTAAGCATAATAAATAAATTATGTTTATTATATAGCTGTAGTTTTAATTAAATTTGGAATTGTTTCACTTGTAATTAAATTTATAGAAAAAATATTATGGAGTTACAGTATTCCTACAAAATAAATGCAACAAATAAAAAAAGGACAATAGCAATGATAAATATATATTAAAAACTGTACAATATTCCTTAAACTAAACTAAACATTAAACTAAACTAAACTAAACTAAACATTAAACTAAACTAAAAAACACTCCACTCCACTCCACACCAACGCTCAACGCTGCAGCACTGTCCTTCTGAAGGCCCCTAACGTGCAAAACCGGTTGGAGTATTCTACTAAACCTGCAACCTGGTGAAGCTCGTAGAATGTTTCTTCACCGTTGCGGTTGGTAAAAATACCACCAAACGGTTGCGAATGGAAGAGGGTATAACCCTCTCCCAATGTGGGACCCTCCAGGTGCTGTATGATGATCTCCGCCAATTCCCACGAAGGCGTGAAGTGTCTTTGTCTATCACAGTTGTCCAAAGTGTTTGATTGATATTCGCTCAGAGTACACGACACTAATGACACTTGGAGTCGTGCACCGTCACGTTTACCGAAAAACAACATAACTGCGACGATGGTTGTAGTCGACTGACTTTTAGCTGTGGTTACGGGTCTGGAGGGGTGTTAAGGTAGTGCATTCCTTTGTAAAAGAAACTGGTTAAGTAAAAAAGTATTTGGTATAGACTGTCTAGAAAAATTATCTGGGATAGACTGTCTACAAAAAGTATTTGGGATGGATAGAAGTACTCAAAAAATTATTTGGGATGGAAAAAATAAATTTTGAAAAGTGCTCCACATCGATAGGGATGGAGGGAGCTTGATACTCGCTCCGCTTCGCTTCGCTCCGTTCAGGTCAAATTTTGAAAAGTGTTCCTCATCGATGGGGATAGAGAAATCGACGTCGGTGGAGCCCAAAACTAGACAAAATGACCTTGAAAATATGTCGAAAAACGGCCTCAAAAAATACTACCCTCAAGGTCAAGGCCACCCCCTTCCCGAAAGGGGCGGGGTTCAAGGCCAAGGTTAACCAGTTTATGTGCTTAAGTACAAACCACCCCCTTCGACAGCGTCAGTTCGTCTTCAGCTCTTGTTCGTGATGTTTACCAGTTCTAGTGCCGGAAGTTGTGGTGTTTGTGAAGGTGTCGTGATAGGATGCAGTGCTCCAGGTGTGTCTCGAGTTTCGAGGTTCTCGAGACTCAGCCTGAAAAAGTTGCAACCGAAGAAAGTTAAGTTGTGTGCATGTACGCAGTCCGGCAGCGATGTCAGTCTGGTATGTAAAGAATTGCCCCAAGAAAGTAAACCTGTTGTTAAAATCTTACAAAATGTTTTGCTTAAACCTGCCCGACTGTTGCGTCCTGAATTTGAGAATGTTTCCGAAGATTGGGAAAATGTTCCAGCTGTAGAAGTTCAGGACCGCACCAGTATTTTGCGCAATTACTTATTGCAGGGTAAAAATCCTCAACAGTTTGAGAACGAATCGAGTGCAATAATTGTACCATCTAAATTTAATTTCAAGAAACTCGTTAGTGCTAACTCAGAAGCCGAAGTCATGAATGTTGCAACTACAGCTGCAAATGAGACCGGTGAAAATTGTGTTTCTTCAGCTAGCACGTCAACTGAAATTATAGATTTGTGTAGTTACTCTAACGAGTTCGATTCGAATATTGTTAATGCTATGGATACGACCCATTTTAGACGTGCAATGGACGCCTCAGACGATTCGTTATTAAATTCTGATGTTCGCTCTCAAATTGTAGATCGCTTCTTAGAAAGTATTTCTTGTGGCACTTCTTCGCAGCTTATGCTTTCCACGACCCAGAGCATAATACCACCACCACCGGCGTTCGGTGACTCAGAATCAATGTTTGTGGAACAAGAAGTATGTGACGATACATTCGCACTAGTTTGCAACGATGCTAGTGGCGAACTGTTCAGTGAGGGAGAGGATGAGATGGTGGAGAATGCGGATGTATCGCCACATACTTCTTCGGTAGCTTCTGTTGCGGACTCCATGGACGTTGATAGTATACCCATTGAACCCGCAACCGTGTTCCAAGATTCGCTTTTTGACGATGCTGTCGTTGCCGAGATTGCTGCCAAAGAGAACAGCGTTCGCAAATTGGAAGCGGATTTGCTAGCGTTACACGCAAAACTTCGAGAGCTCGAACAGAAGATTGTCCGCTTCCAAACCATCATAGAACGTAAGCAGAACCTGACTGACAGATGGATGTCCACCGACAACTTCAAGAAAGTTGAACAACTGCGGTTAAACACCATACTGCTCAAGTTCAGGTTCATGCGCGTTATAGATGCGAAGTCGCTGTTGCTCAGACAGCTCTCTCTGGCAACAACCTAATTTTCTTGTTACCCACGCCTGCCCAGTCCTTGTATCCTTCCTTTTGTGGCTGGTTTCCCAACGTCCACGTCGTGCCAGCTGGAAGTGTTCTCCGACTTTTAGATAAGCTCTGGGAAGGCTACTAAGGGCCGCGAACGATTTTCGTAATCCTTGTTTGTGCAGATAGTAGCTTCTCAGATCCTAGTCGAGTCGAGATGTTCCTGTGCGACACGTGCGGTTCGAGGTTCACCAGGCTCGATAATTTGCATCGCCATCGAAGAGACAGCTGCCAACAGTTAGGTCGACCATCGCAAAACGGTATTATACTTGAAGGTTTTTTGGAGGTGTTGAGTATATAAGAGTGGTTCGCTTGTTTTAGGCAGTTGTGTGGAGCCTTCGATGGATCCTGCAGGTGTCGAGCCTTCGCCAGCCAAACGACCGAAAACTAAAGACTCCATAGGTTCGTACCCCTTTCTAGAACTCCATCGGCGATGCTAATTCGTTTGTGTTCTAGAACTTAGACCGACTCCCAACCGATACTGCGACGTCTGCGATGAGAACGTGTCTCGAAACGGCTACGTCGGACATCTTCGAAGCCGGAGACACTGCAGTCGCGCTGGTTTCGTACCGTTGGGGGAAGGAGTGTCGACCTACCAAACCGCCTTCCAGTCCCGTATTGTCAGCTACAAAATCACTTCGGTAAATTATCATCTAAATGTTACCGAGTTTATGAATGAAATTAAAGATAAAATTATACCGCTGCTGGAAAGGCAGATTGTCAAGTTTAAGAGTGTTAAAGTAAATTTTGAATTATTTGGATATTTTATTTTGGAAGCGAAAGAATTAGAAGATATAAAATCCTTTAACACTGCAAATGAAGTTGTAACGTTTGGCACCGATCTTAATCGTTTATATGATAAGTTTACTGCAATACTGGATGAGAAGACGTCCGAGTTTCAGGAGCGCGACTCTGGTAATGATTTGCAACCCCCACCCCCCTGCCCAGGACTAATGTTTACTACTTGTCTGTTACAGGCTGGGCTTTGAAGGAGTTATTGTATCTACACGTGAACGTTAATAAATACAACCCCCTTCGAGCTTCGTCATACTTCGAGCTTCCGAAACCGATACAGTACAAGAAAGCGGTTGTGAACGTTCAAAATGACGATGAGTTCTGCTTCGGCTGGGCTGTCACCGCGGCTATTTGTGAGCCTACCGGTCGACCCAATCGAGTCAGTTCTTATTCCGACTGCCGGGAGTTCCTAGTCTTCAACGACATCGAATTTCCGGTCAGATTATCCGATATTTCCAAATTTGAAAGATATAATCCCCAAATTTCGATTAATGTTTACGGTCTTGAAGCGGTTCTTACAAAGAATGGTATGAAGTACGAAACTGTGGGACCTTTGTATTACACCGACAGAAAAAGACGCTGTCATGTAAATTTATTGCTTGCTACTGACTCGGTGGGTAATAGTCATTACTGTTGGATAAAAGATTTGTCGAGATTGGTATCCCAGCAGATAACTGCTAGGGATGGCGCTAAACATTTTTGCGACGGTTGTCTCCATTATTTCCGTACCGAAGCCCAGTTGGTTAAACATCAGACTTTTGACTGTAATCACGTTTACACGAAATTACCGTCGACCGACCTAATTACTGACAAACTGGGGAAGCAGGTTCCCCAGAACGTTCTGAAATTTCAAAATTATCAAAAACAAATGACAGTTCCCTTTGTCGTTTATGCAGATTTTGAAACCGTTTTGAAACCCGTGGATACCGTAGAACCGCATCCTGGAAAGGGATTCACGGTCACCGCTTGTGTACACCAGCCTCATTCTTTCGCATACTTTGTTAAATGTTCATACGATGATAATTTGTCCAAATTCGAAATTTATCGCGGTAGAAATGCCGTAGCAGAATTCATGGAGCGTCTGGAAAGGGATGTGCACTTGATTTATGACAACCATTTAAAGCGTGTGATACCGATGAAAATTTTAAATCCCTCCGAAATTCAAAATTACGAAGATGCCGTTACATGTCATATTTGCGACTTAGCTTTCGATCGACTTGAGGACAAAGTTAAGGACCACTGTCACCTTACTGGAAACTACCGGGGAGCTGCACATTCGATTTGTAATCTAAATTTCAATGTTCCAACGTTCGTACCGATCTTTTTTCATAATTTAAATTACGATTCACACCTTTTCGTTAAGCAGCTTGCTTTAAATAATGAAGAAATTGACGTTATTCCGATGAATAAAGAAAAGTATGTATCGTTTGGCAAACGTGTATTAGTTGATGAAATTCGGGATAATGATCGTGTAAAGAAAATTTATTTGAGTATGAGATTCCTAGACAGCTACCGATTTATGAATTGTTCGCTATCGCAGTTGGCTAAGAATCTATCTTCCGATCAGTGTATCGAGATTAAAAGGGAATTCGGTGATGGCGTCAAATTCGACCTTATGAGGCAGAAAGGTGTGTTCCCCTACTCACATATCGACTATTTTTCAAAATTAGATCAAACCGCACTACCCACTATCGATCAATTTTTCGATTCGTTACATGGTACGGGCATTAGTGCAGCTGATTACGATCGCGCTGTGGAAGTGTGGACGACTTTCGACTGTAAAACTTTGGGAGACTACTCTGACGTTTATCTAAAATCGGACGTGTTAATTTTGGCAGACGTGTTTGAAAATTTTCGAGCTCTATGTTTGAGACATTACAGTTTAGATCCGGCCCATTATTACACCTCGCCTGGACTAAGCTGGGATGCCATGTTGAAATACACGGGCATAGAGTTAGAACTGTTGACTGACATGGATATGTTGCACTTTTTCAGAAAAGGTATCCGCGGTGGAGTCAGTACGTGTATAGGTAGAAAGGCTGTAGCTAATAATAGATTCGTAGAGAATTATGATCCCGCCAAACCCAATTCATTTATCATGTATTTAGATGCAACAAATCTGTATGGCTATGCCATGCGTCAATATTTACCGCAACGCGATTTTAGTTGGTTAGGGGTCGAAGAAATTGAAACGTTAAATGTTTTAGACGCTTCGGACGAATCCGACACTGGGTATGTGCTGGAAGTGGACCTGCGATATCCCCTAAATCTGCATCATCTCCACAATGATTTACCCTTTTGTCCCGAACTTATCGCACCGCCTAACGGTAAATTGAAAAACGTGAAATTAATTCCAAATTTACAACACAAATTTAAGTATGTAATCCACTACAGAAATTTAAAACAGTGTTTAGAAGCCGGTTTGATTTTGGACAAAGTTCATAGAGTACTCAAATTTGTACAGACCCCTTGGTTGCGTTCCTATATTGATTTAAATACTAAATTAAGAAACCGGTCGACGAACGAATTTCAGAAAGATTTTTTTAAGGCGCTTAACAACAGCGTGTTCGGTAAGACGATCGAGAACGTGGATAAGAGGGTTAATGTCAGACTAGTCAGTCATTGGGAGAAGATTGGTAACAGAATTGGTGCCGAAAGTTTAATTGCTAGACCAAATTTTAAAGATAAAACCGTGTTTTGTGAAAATTTAGTTGCTGTTGAGTTGAACAGAACTTCGGTTTACTACGACAAACCTAGCTATGCAGGTTTTTGTGTTTTAGACATTTCAAAAACCGTTATGTACGATTTTTATTACAGTTTTCTGAAAAATACCTATGGCAATAACGTTTCCTTGCTGTACACCGATACTGACTCCTTGGTACTTGAAATTTATACAGACAATTTTTATGACGACATGAAACAGCATCTCGACAAATTTGACACTTCTAAATTTAAGAACGCTCTCCATGGAATGCCCAAGAATGTGTCTGTCGTCGGTAAGATGAAAGACGAATATGGCGGTTTCCCTATACAGAGTTTTTATGGTGCAGGTGCAAAATCATACTGTGTGAACCTCGAAAGTGGTGCCGATCGGAAGGCAAAGGGTGTTCCCAAGAGTGCAGTTGCAAAGTATCTCACCGCTGACCTGTTTCAAGAAGTGGCTGAGAACAGGCGGAGTGAGGTATTTTGCAAGTTTTTTGTATTTAGATCCCGTAAACACACTATGTACACCGAGCTGATAAATAAGGTTGGGTTGTCAGCGTTTGATGATAAACGTTACCTTATTCCCAATACCACGAAAACTCTGGCGTGGGGTCACTTGGCTATTCCGACACCAGGTCTAGACGTTGATGACAGATTAAATGTTTTGATTGATTTATTGGAGGCTTCCGATCGGGATCAAAATTAACCATTTTTTCATCAGTCGTAGCGGTACTGGTTATTACTTTGCAGCAAAAGTCCTACGGTATACGATCCCGAAACTTTCTTGTACAATAGTTGTTAATATGATTTTTAGTTTACGTGTATTTATAAGTATAGATAGTGTGTACATAATATGTGCTTATTTGACCTGTAAATATTTATATGATTTGTGGTAGTTGCTTACAGAAAGCAAACCATACGCTATAATGATAAGAATATAAATAAACAATAATTGTTGAAAAAGTATTTTATTTATATATTTTAGTTACAATTGTGATATAAATTTTATTCATGAATAAAACTTGTACATTTTATACAATAGCATTTTTTGATATCCACGAATTGTGTCTATTATCGAAACCTAACCACTTGACCAGAAGCTGATTTCCTCTTTTCCTAACAACTTTTTCTACCAAATAAATATCGGGATGTTTTGTTTTCTGCAGTTCCAACCCATAAAAAGCTCCTTTTACTTCCTCGCCATCGTCATCTTCCAAAATGTAGCTTGCAGGGTTTGTAAGTCGAACTTTTACGATTTTAAAAATTTCGTTGCTCCAATTTGGTGTGTATCCTTTGGCAAATGCGGTCCTGTGTTTACTAACTCTAACGCGGTCTCCCACAGAAAAGTTGATGTTCTTCGGGTCAACCGTTTTCATATGACTGTAGACCCTTTTCAAAATTTCATCGGCATTACTTGCATTAACATCTTGCGGTTTCATTCCGATGGTTGAGTGTTTTGTGGAATTATATCGTTTTACAATTTTTGGTAAAAGATCCAACCACTTATACGTTCCTTGCAAGCTGAACTGCTTCCACATCATATTTTTTAAAGTGCGGTTGCAGCGTTCGACGATACTGCTTTTTAAATTTGAATAACTACTATAATGGTTAATGTTGAATTGCTTCATCAGGGTTTGGAATTCTTTGTTGTAGAATTCTTTACCCATATCTGTTTGTAGATTTTTCGGTTTAGAACTTGTAGTTGAAAGCGCTTTTTTCATCGCGGTAGCAACGGCTAGACCGGTCTTTCGTTTGACGGGGTATGCCCAAACATATTTGGAAAATGCATTGATAACAACTAAAATGTATCTGAATCCTCTGTTGACTTTTTGGTATGGTATCATTTCAACCAAATCGGCTTGAAACAAATCGTTTAGACCCTTGATGATCACACGTCTCCGTTTGAAATTTTTTCTAGCCGGTTTGTGCAGTTCCGTTACAACGTCTTCCTTAACGTTCATCTTTAATTAGAAGCTTCTACTACAAAACTCGTTATTAATGATCCCGTATCGGAATTCTCATGAGAAATTCTAAACTCAACAAGATATTCTTATTGGGTTGGTATGTAGCCGATATTTTATCGCCTGGATTTAGTGTACCGAGCGTCTCAGGCGCCAGCAACACACCATTTAGGTATATTTTCGCGAGAGATGGGGTGCAAGCAACTGATATTATTTGTGCAGATGGTAGTCTGTATTCATATTCGCCGTTACTACTACCGTTAATAATTACGAACCGACCTTTGCTATCAGTTTTAACAGCCACTACATAAAAGATGGTATCATACTTTAGAGCCGATTTCATATCCCCTATCTTAGTTGCAGTCTCTGCAGATATCTCCTGTTTAAGAGCCTCGCCATCTTCCACCAGATATATTTTCGGATTTACATCGGTAGGATGATGTTGATGCATATGCCTTCCAAACTTATCTATCGGCATGTTAACGCGAACTGAGCTAACGCGGGTATGGTGTGGCTATTGAACATTTGCCTATTTATTGACCTTATTTAATAACTTTTGCGCGCCTTAAAGCGTTCACGATGCTAACAATTTCGTTGTTATGTCCTGTATGTCCTGCAGCCTGCGAGGCTATCAAGATCTGCATTCTCTCTACAAGAGTATTCGGATTTTTCCAAGGTACAAATTCAACCTTTCTGCTATTTACGTTTAGAACTCCTTTACCTAACCGAGTTGATTTGGGGGTACTTATACTGCGAATAATATTTCGATACTTTGGACCGGTATTACCACTTATTTGTTCGCTGTCGTTGTAATTTTTACGGTTGGCAGCAGACCGATTAACGATGTCTTTATACTGATCATGATCCTTTGTAGTATAGCCTATAGGAGCCTTTTTAAACATCAATTCGTAGAACCCAGGAGTTCCTTTATATGTAACCTTACGACCGCCGTCCATTATAAACATGTCTTCCCCGTCGAAGTCAAGAATTTTATTTCCTATATGAAATTTATCTGCTTCAATATCGAATCGAACACCATACTGAACATCGAATTTTCCCTCCGTGTCCCGTATCAAGTCTTCGATGTATTGTCTAGCTAAACCTTGAAAGTGTTCCAAGTATTTATCGAGGACATCTGGATGTAACATGTTTTCAATCGTTTGTTGAGCTTCTCGAACACTATGTTCCAAAAATTCTTCATTATCACTTTCCACGTTCAGGACCTCAGACTCCAAGAGTTCCTCTTCCGGTGAAGCTTCGGCAATTACATCAGCTTTCAGAAAGTGGGGCTTCGATGGTACAGGCTGTGGGCGCGTGCGAGTAGGCATCTCCTTTTTAGGAGGTATCTTTAATTCAGTGGGCTCTACTTTAACATGTAAATCTCTGGTTTGTAAACCTTCAGTTTTAATAGTTGCTAGTAATTCCTTAAGCGGTTGGGAAATGGGCTTAAATTGTTCCGAGAGTGTAGACTGCGATCGGGTCATGTCTGATTTTAAACTTTGCAATTTTCTTTTTAAATTTTGCCTACTTTTAATTAGTTCGCTAACCAACCGTTTATCCATCTTCCTCTGACAGTTGCTTAACGTCAACTAAGCCGTATAGTTTCGCTTCAATTGTATATGTGGAAAAAAGAATCAAATCCTTTCCTGTACCGACCCCCGTTTACATCCGAATCCTTATCGATGACTAGAAAACCGTATGGATCGTTCCAACAATGTGAACATAAGTCCTTAAAATCTTCAAAGCGCATGTCAACGTTAACGTGATCATCGTGTATGTGTTTTAGGTTGGTCTTATCTTGTTGAAATACTATAATAAGATTGGCGTTGTCTCTAATAAGTTGTTTTGGAATAGAGGAATAGGTTTGGCATAAGTAGAAGCAATCTATGTTTGCATGCCGTCCAAAACAAAAGTAATCTCTAATTACACTTTGGTTTTCGCATGCCACATCGTCGAAAATAATTACAGAATTGGGTTTGGCTTCCTGAGGTTTCAATATCTCTAAGCCGTCTTCGTATTCATAAAAACCGATTTCCCGTATTGGTTGCAGTAGTTTCCTTAAATAATTATATTTCGGTTGATTCAATGATTTCGAATATAAATAAACATTTTCAAATCTCAACCCGTTGGAATGTTCTAGTAAACTAATCATTACGTTCGTTTTCCCACAGTTAGATCTACCAACGATAAGTCCACGCTTACACCCACCTCCTAGTAAAATACCATGTTTCTGATAGTTCGCCGTCAATGAAGTTTGATCATGATTTACGATTGGCAAAGAGTGATTTTGCTTTTCAATTTTAAATTTTTTCATTCTCGACACCTTTCTTAAATGTGTGTAACCAAAACACTAAAGTATTGGCGAATGTGATTTAAATTATATATATATATAATACGGTACGCTCGAATATCTGTCGCAGTTGCTTAAAATGTTGGTTTACGAACGTAGCGTCGGTATTCGACGTCGAGCTGTTGACAAGAAAGGTTCTGGACTAGTGAACACTCTTATAAACAAATTGCCTGTAGAATTACACATTCCCGGGTATAACTATTGCGGTCCTGGAACTCGCTTAAAAAAAAGACTTGCTCGAGGAGATCGAGGTATTAATTCGTTGGACGAAGCCTGTAAGGAGCACGACATTGTATATTCTCAACATCAAGATCTTCAGACCCGACACGAGGCTGATAGAACGCTTGCTGAAAAGGCTTGGGGTCGCGTTCGTTCAAAAGACGCAGGAATTGGAGAAAAAACAGCTGCGCTAGCTATTGCAGGCATTATGAAGGGTAAAACGAAGCTGGGGATGGGTTCTTTGCGTAAGAAGAGACGTTCGCGAAAAGTGTTAAGCTTTGCGGGTGCTGTTAATCGAGCTCGCAAACTAATTAAAGGTCGTAACACCGGTAATTTAATGAATGTTGTAAATACAGCTTTAAGCGGTATTAAAAACAAAAAAATCGCCCAGCCCAGAAGTAGAATTTTGAAAATTCCTAAGACGGGTGGTATTTTACCGCTTATCCCCATATTTGCCGCTTTAAGCGCTCTTGGATCCTTGGGAGGCGGTGCTGCAGCAGTGGCGAAAGCAGTCGGTGACGCCAAAGCCGCTGCAAAGGATTTGAAAGAAAAGGAGCGTCACAACAGAGCGATGGAAGCTGTAACGGTGGGAAAGGGTTTGCATTTGGGTCCGTATAAAAAGGGATTTGGACTGTATTTAAATCCGTACCAGCCAAAAAACTAAATGTCAAGCTACCGCGCCGAGCGCTTACCAACGTGGATTTGGAGAAATATGCTAAGATATTACGGATTCCCAATTTTCGAGGGGTTTACATGCGTGACGATTTACCTCAGACGATTTATGAAAACGAATCGGGCGTAGTTAACCTAGACGATAAAATAGGTGCTGGTACGCATTGGACCGCCTACGTGAAGCGAAGTTTCAACGTGGAATACTTTGATAGTATAGGGAATTTAAAACCACCACCGGAATTAATAAAATATTTCCGCAGCGACGGTAGCAGGAATAAGATTACATACAACTTTGAACGATATCAAAAGTTAAATTCATACAATTGCGGACATTTATGCTTGCAATTTTTATATAGCTGTGCAAGATGATTTTTACAACGTCAGTGTACTGTTGTTTCTTGCATACAACGCATCGCAATGTCTACCATTTTCACACTTTCCGGAAATACGTCGGTGTTAAGCGTCGATTTTGATCCTCCAATTTTTTTGGAATCTGAACAAGAATATGTTCTGGGATTACTAAGTTTTGAATCGTACAATAGCATTCCTAATATTGTGGAGCCAAAAAATGTATTTAGACTCGTCGGTAGACCAGATATTGTATTTCCGAAAGGTGCTTATGAACTTAATGGCATCAACCAATACATACAGTCGCAATTAAATCGTAATGTTGGCGACAGGGAATACGTGGACCTGCGAGGACATGCAAGCACTATGAAAACCCAGATTAAGGCCTCTCATGAAATAGACTTCGAATATGACAACTCTATAAGGGATATACTAGGATTCGACAAAAAAATATATTCAAAAAATAAAGTGGTTGAATCTGAACACATAACCAAAATAATGCAAGTTAATACCATATTAATACATTGTAATATTTCTGTGGGGTCTTATAACAATGGAAAACCAAGCCATACAATTCATCAATTCTTTCCTACTGTCCCGGTTGGCTACAAAATCGTCGAGTCTCCAAATCCAGTTATTTATCTACCTATCAGTACTAAAACCATTACGAACATTACAATTAAAATACTTGATCAGGACGATCGACCGGTCAGTTTCAATTCAGAAACCATAACTGTAGGTTTACATTTGAAGAAGGTGTAATGGGTTTCATATTCCATTCGCACGGTTACGGTTGCAATCCTTTGCAGCCGATTCAAAAAGGATATAACAAGCCTCCTTCCAAGCGCTCCAAGGTCAGTAAGAGATCGACTTCCGACCTGTTAACAAACAAGAATAAAGCATTCCTCAAGTCGTTGGGTTATCAGTTGCTACAATGAGTATTTTGAATATTGGTGAAAAGGTGTTTGTCGACAATTCCATTGTTAGTAATCAAATCCACACCCATCAGCCGTACACAACCAGTTTTAACAATAATGATGAAATTCGAATACCTATACAAGAAGATATGTCTACTCTACCCGGATTAAGCCACTTGTACATAGAAGGAAAACTACTTAAAGCAGCGGGAGGTCCTACAACCGCGAAATTTGTAAATAATGGTATCGCACACTTATTTAGCGAAATTCGATATGAAATGAACGGTGTTGTTATTGATTCTGTAACTAAGCCTGGTATAACAACTACTATGAAAGGTTATGTTTCCAATACATCCGAAGATGTTAAAAAACTTCTAAACGCCGGATGGTTGCCTGATAGCTCAAGTTCTATAACGGATGCCTCCGGTAATTTTAATGTCTGCATCCCTCTCAGAACCTTGTTGGGGTTCGCTGAAGATTATAATAAGGTTGTATTGAATATCCGACAAGAATTGGTATTAATCCGAAGTAATACTGATGACGATGCTGTTTATCTTGCCAACGCCGTGGCGACTGATGCAATCAAAGTTCAGATTGACAAAATTTATTGGAAAGTTCCCCATATTACAGCAGGCCTTGCGCAGGAACTGGCTTTAACCAAATACATTGATAAGAACATCGACACACAAGTTGCGTTTCGCAGTTGGCAACTTCATGTAATCTCTGGTGTGCATACCAATACTCTCCATTCTCATGCTATCGCAACCAGCACAAAATTGCAAACACCTCGACAAGTTATACTTGGTTTCCAAACGGCTCGATCTGGACAATTAAATAAAGTTTCGAGTTCATTCGATCATTGCAATATCAAAAATATTAGAGTATACTTGAACACCGAAAGATATCCATATGATAATTTGAATATCGATATCGCTAATAATCATTATGCAACCCTATACGACATGTATTCCCACTTCCAATCAACATATTACAAGAAACACGATGAGCCTATGCTATCTCTACCGGACTTCAAGAAAGTAGCTCCTCTTATTGTTGTAGATTGCTCAAATCAAAAAGACTACATTCAGGCGAATGCAGTGGTGTTTAGATTAGAATTCGAAACAGCCACCAACGTAGCCGACGATACAACAGCGTATTGCTTGGTGTTGCATGATCGCGTTTTTTCGTATAATGCTCTGACAAAAGCGGTTAAACAACTTTAAATGATTAGTACTCCAGTTGGTCGGACACCTTCGAAGAAGCAGTGTCGCTTCTAGTACTGAAGCATCAATATGTTTGTTATAGTGGATGTTCAAGGTTTCAAGACGTCTGACAAAGAATTTACTCCAAAAGAATTAGCTGCGTATGATGGAAAGACTGTTTCACATCACATCTTTAAATCCCCATTTTCCTTCTCAACACTACCCCACCAGTTTCAGCAGCAAGCTACTTGGTTGATGAATAACCACCATTGTATTAATTGGGATGATGGGCATACACCCGTCTTCCTTTTTCCAAAAATCTTTCAGCGACTTGTTCGAGATGCTGATGTCATTTATATAAAAGGGAATGAGAAGGCTAAATTTTTAAGAGCATATACCTGCAAAAACATCATTGAAATTGAAGAACACCCCGCTTTAACCGCATCTAAACCAGCCTGCATGTATCATTTGAAAACGCTTTGTTACTGTGCTTTATCCAACGTTTATCATTTATACCAACACTATGTAATGCAATAGTTTTTCAATAAATCTTTTTATTTACGAAATAGTTTCATTTAATAAATTTCAAATAAAATTAGTTAAGAGATATATTTATTTCCAATACGCACATACTAGAAGATTAATACATTTATAGTACATTATTATCTAAAAGCTAGTAATAGTTAAGTTAACACAGTTAATACTGTTAATAAAGTTATAAAAAACGTTCAATATATATGAGAGTCCTATGATTCACATTCAAAACCTCCTCCAGGACCGTAGCCGTTTCTACAATTCTTCTTTTAAATCTGCTACGATCTAACGCTGCAATTTGCCACGTTCCTTTTCTAGCATCTTCATAGGCATATCTCCATGCAACCATATTATACACTTTGTTTCTAGTCATATCAAATTTTACCACCATCATTACGATCTTCCAAAGTCTTAAATTTCTTAATTTCTTCCGTGTCCAACTTCATACGGTCCAGTTGTGCAATCAAGTTCGTTACAGAAATTTCACCGTCTAGAAATTCGCGACAAAGGGATGCAGCACGTTCATACAATTTGGCCGATTTTGCAAGTTCTTCTAGTCCACTGCTACAGTAGCTCCAAAAGTTATACACACTTTCGTGTTCGTAATAGAACACTAAGTCGCTAAACTGACTTTCAGCTCTGATTATTGATGTACGTAAGTCCGTGGCCGTTGGCCTGGAAGCTTCTGCATAAGCCATCCACATATTTAATTATTGCGTCTGTACTTGTAAATATTGTTCAAGTTCAATATCGCATCTTATTATATCCTCGCAATATTTTAGCATTTCAATCATGCACTCAACGTTTTCTGATTTGATATTCAGATTTAACAAAATACTTTCAATGTTTTGTTTTACGTCTCCTGATATTTGAGCGACACTTTTTATAATACTTGTATAAAATGTTGAAAATTCCAATGTTTTCAGCATTTCAGCGCCATAACCAATTAAATGCTGTAAACTCCACAATTCCAACAACGACTCGACTCCGAGATAAATTTCACCACCACCTTCAGTGAGGTCCTTAACACATATTACTTTGACTGGACCCACTGTTTGAAAGTTAATTTTCTTTGAACCGCTTAAATTCAATGACTGTAGTTGAACATCTTTTGCGAAATAATTTGCTATTGCTCCGCGATTTTCAAACAGAATTTTCAATTCAGTCTCGTCTAATGTTACCAAATCATGTTTAACACCATGCAACTGTATAACAGGTGTAAACGGTGTGTAGCCAGACAAACCAACAACGACGAATTTACTCCTCGATTTATTGAGAGGATAGCTTCGACGTCGTAGTAGTACTGGACAATACTTTGCACTGCTTATCACAGACGCTTCAGCAGATTTATGCTTCACTTGATTCGCAGCATTTTCGATACACTGTAATAAATTATCCATAGCACTTTTGTTTCTTACGTTACGAACGGCTTATTACACACTGACGATTTGGAACTAACCTCCGTAGATTCAAAACTATTCATATATACACATATTTCAAGGTTACATGAGTTCGCGGGGTGGGGTTGGGGAAGGGTGGGGGTGAGAGTGGGGTTGTAGTGGGTGGGGGAACTCTTCAAGGTCTTTTTGACAGTCTACTTGTTCACCTTGAAATTACCAGTTCCGCTACCGTTCAAGGTTCAACATTCACTATTTAATCGAATTTTGAAAGTGGTACCAATCAGTTTCCTACCATGGCGGCATTCGTATACAACGACTTTAATGAAGTTCTTCCTCTGGAAGACCAATACTACTTTTATAATATGTTTCGAGAGTTTGTCGGAGGCGTGTTTCCGGCTGATGCACCACCAAGTCCGCCATCAACACCGACAGAGGATCGCCAACTATATGCGGTTGCAACAATTCACTGCACGACAATGAGTCACGGAGAGCTCCTCCAGGACGTGGTGAAATTTACCAGCCGACCGTTCCCTATCAACGGATCGCTTCACCACTGCTACAGGAAACAGGTTGTGGACCCAATACTAAAATTTATGGTTCGATGTATCGATCCGTATTTGGGTCATATTGCGTATTTCTGGTCTGACCAGTAATACCTGAACCAACCACACTTAACCTCAACCAATATGACTCCGCCCATTCGACTTCTACTATATAAACACGGACTAGCAGCTTCCTGTTAGTCAGTTGTTCTCGACATCTACAACCAACATGTGTTTCGAAGTTAACGGTCAACATTACCAATCGTATTTGGAACGTTTAAAAACATTTCGTACAAATTGGATCAGGACTCAATCTCCTGAATCCCTTGCCAGTGCTGGTTTCTTTCGTGCTTGTGAAGGTGTTGACGACGTTCAATGCTACTCCTGCGGAATTCGAATTTATGAGTGGGAATCTGCGGATGATCCTCTAACTGAACACCTCCGATGGTCTCAAAGCTGCAAGTTTGCTAATTTAATGAATGAATTTAAAATTGCTAAGGGTTTGCTGGATGAGGTTTTCAACACTCTGAATGGTTTCGAATTAGCTGCCAACTTGAATGGAATTGATTATCTTCTAAAACTACTAGAAAACAAATTGCAATCGAACGAACACACTCAAAGGGGTGAAGATGTTGCTGGAAATACTGACTCAGGTCGGAACGTTCAACTTGGTATAAACACACTGCTTTCGCACATTTCTAGACATTGTTTTAAATAATCCTATTGTTTGTATTACTTTGTTTAAATGTAATAAAACTTATATTAAGAAACTTTAATTCTGTGTTTCCCTAACTATATAAACGATGTTACAACTACTTTGCTGCAGTTGAAAATTTATCTTGAGCTGTAAACATGTTGCACCCAACTTTGACTGTTGAGTACGTATTAGATGGTGTAGCTTCTTTAGGTTACTGCTACAATTGTTGTATGCTACAAGTTAAACCGCAAATTATTAATAACTTACTAGTGATGCTAGACAACTCTTGTGATCAGCGTTTGCAAATTAAAGGGTCTGTCAGCTGTATTAGCAAAGGAATTAAAAGTATTGATATTCCACATACCGAAGTAAATTGTGATACCCGATTCGATGAGTGGTTCGACAAAACTTTTATCAAGAACGCTGCTTTGAAGAACTCAAAATACTTGAATCGTATACACCTAGAAATTACTGGAGATTTTGATAATCTTGATTTTCATGAGGACAACACATGCAAGAAAATTGATATTTTTTAAGGATACTCGACATGTTCAAATGTAATACTGTGTGAATAAATACTGTACTAATAAATGTATACCATTTCTAAATAAAATTATTAAATGTTACACTGTTTCAATTACTAGCTCTAGTCTTGCGTTCGGCCTTGGTCTAAGGGAGTGACCTTGGTTAATATTCAAGGACCTTGACCTTGACCTTGAGATCTGACCTTGACCTTGAGATCTGACCTTGACCTTGAGATCTGACCTTGACCTTGGATTCAAGGTTAGGAGTGGGGGGAGTGTCCCAGAACTGTCCAAAACAATCTACTGAGGTTATCTCCGAAACGTCATAAATAAACATATTACATAGTACCTTTGAAAAATTTTGTATTTTAACGTTTTTACCTAAAGTTTCGAGATTTTCATCATGAAATCAATCAATGCATTTATACATTTCATCAAGCATTATCAAATGCATCACCCCGGTGTGTCAATGGCCCAAGCGGCGACAGAAGGATCAGAACGTTGGCGACAGATGAGTGCACGAGAAAAGGAAAAATTTAGGGCTCGTGCCCGCAGGGAACGGCACAGGAGAAGGGAGGAAAGGAGAAGACGGGAAGAGAGGCGGAGGGCGAGGAGGAAGCGAACGGAGAGGAGGAAGAGGAGGGACGAGAGGAAGCGGCGGCAGAGAGGGAGAGAATAAGAGAATTGGCAGATAAATTACTGTAATTTTTTTTTATTTCTTAAATAAATTTCTTTATTCTTCCAAAATCTTCAGTAAAGGAGAATCTAAGAGCTCAATTTGCTCATTCATTAAAGGTACGTTGTTTTTTGTGTGTTTATAAATTTCAAAAGCTTCCAAAAAAAAAAAAAAAAATTAACATATTTAATCAATTTTAAACTTTTATTTATCTGAAGAAGGAGAGGTTATCTCCGAAACGTCATAAATAAACATATTACATAGTACCTTTGAAAAATTTTGTATTTTAACGTTTTTACCTAAAGTTTCGAGATTTTCATCATGAAATCAATCAATGCATTTATACATTTCATCAAGCATTATCAAATGCATCACCCCGGTGTGTCAATGGCCCAAGCGGCGACAGAAGGATCAGAACGTTGGCGACAGATGAGTGCACGAGAAAAGGAAAAATTTAGGGCTCGTGCCCGCAGGGAACGGCACAGGAGAAGGGAGGAAAGGAGAAGACGGGAAGAGAGGCGGTGGGCGAGGAGGAAGCGAACGGAGAGGAGGAAGAGGAGGGACGAGAGGAAGCGGCGGCAGAGAGGGAGAGAATAAGAGAATTGGCAGATAAATTACTGTAATTTTTTTTTTATTTCTTAAATAAATTTCTTTATTCTTCCAAAATCTTCAGTAAAGGAGAATCTAAGAGCTCAATTTGCTCATTCAATAAAGGTACGTTGTTTTTTGTGTGTTTATAAATTTCAAAAGCTTCAAAAAAAAAAAAAAATTAACATATTTAATCAATTTTAAACTTTTATTTATCTGAAGAAGGAGAGGTTATCTCCGAAACGTCATAAATAAACATATTACATAGTACCTTTGAAAAATTTTGTATTTTAACGTTTTTACCTAAAGTTTCGAGATTTTCATCATGAAATCAATCAATGCATTTATACATTTCATCAAGCATTATCAAATGCATCACCCCGGTGTGTCAATGGCCCAAGCGGCGACAGAAGGATCAGAACGTTGGCGACAGATGAGTGCACGAGAAAAGGAAAAATTTAGGGCTCGTGCCCGCAGGGAACGGCACAGGAGAAGGGAGGAAAGGAGAAGACGGGAAGAGAGGCGGAGGGCGAGGAGGAAGCGAACGGAGAGGAGGAAGAGGAGGGACGAGAGGAAGCGGCGGCAGAGAGGGAGAGAATAAGAGAATTGGCAGATAAATTACTGTAATTTTTTTTTTATTTCTTAAATAAATTTCTTTATTCTTCCAAAATCTTCAGTAAAGGAGAATCTAAGAGCTCAATTTGCTCATTCATTAAAGGTACGTTGTTTTTTGTGTGTTTATAAATTTCAAAAGCTTCCAAAAAAAAAAAAAAAAATTAACATATTTAATCAATTTTAAACTTTTATTTATCTGAAGAAGGAGAGGTTATCTCCGAAACGTCATAAATAAACATATTACATAGTACCTTTGAAAAATTTTGTATTTTAACGTTTTTACCTAAAGTTTCGAGATTTTCATCATGAAATCAATCAATGCATTTATACATTTCATCAAGCATTATCAAATGCATCACCCCGGTGTGTCAATGGCCCAAGCGGCGACAGAAGGATCAGAACGTTGGCGACAGATGAGTGCACGAGAAAAGGAAAAATTTAGGGCTCGTGCCCGCAGGGAACGGCACAGGAGAAGGGAGGAAAGGAGAAGACGGGAAGAGAGGCGGAGGGCGAGGAGGAAGCGAACGGAGAGGAGGAAGAGGAGGGACGAGAGGAAGCGGCGGCAGAGAGGGAGAGAATAAGAGAATTGGCAGATAAATTACTGTAATTTTTTTTTTATTTCTTAAATAAATTTCTTTATTCTTCCAAAATCTTCAGTAAAGGAGAATCTAAGAGCTCAATTTGCTCATTCAATAAAGGTACGTTGTTTTTTGTGTGTTTATAAATTTCAAAAGCTTCAAAAAAAAAAAAAAAAAAATTAACATATTTAATCAATTTTAAACTTTTATTTATCTGAAGAAGGAGAGGTTATCTCCGAAACGTCATAAATAAACATATTACATAGTACCTTTGAAAAATTTTGTATTTTAACGTTTTTACCTAAAGTTTCGAGATTTTCATCATGAAATCAATCAATGCATTTATACATTTCATCAAGCATTATCAAATGCATCACCCCGGTGTGTCAATGGCCCAAGCGGCGACAGAAGGATCAGAACGTTGGCGACAGATGAGTGCACGAGAAAAGGAAAAATTTAGGGCTCGTGCCCGCAGGGAACGGCACAGGAGAAGGGAGGAAAGGAGAAGACGGGAAGAGAGGCGGAGGGCGAGGAGGAAGCGAACGGAGAGGAGGAAGAGGAGGGACGAGAGGAAGCGGCGGCAGAGAGGGAGAGAATAAGAGAATTGGCAGATAAATTACTGTAATTTTTTTTTTATTTCTTAAATAAATTTCTTTATTCTTCCAAAATCTTCAGTAAAGGAGAATCTAAGAGCTCAATTTGCTCATTCATTAAAGGTACGTTGTTTTTTGTGTGTTTATAAATTTCAAAAGCTTCCAAAAAAAAAAAAAAAAAATTAACATATTTAATCAATTTTAAACTTTTATTTATCTGAAGAAGGAGAGGTTATCTCCGAAACGTCATAAATAAACATATTACATAGTACCTTTGAAAAATTTTGTATTTTAACGTTTTTACCTAAAGTTTCGAGATTTTCATCATGAAATCAATCAATGCATTTATACATTTCATCAAGCATTATCAAATGCATCACCCCGGTGTGTCAATGGCCCAAGCGGCGACAGAAGGATCAGAACGTTGGCGACAGATGAGTGCACGAGAAAAGGAAAAATTTAGGGCTCGTGCCCGCAGGGAACGGCACAGGAGAAGGGAGGAAAGGAGAAGACGGGAAGAGAGGCGGAGGGCGAGGAGGAAGCGAACGGAGAGGAGGAAGAGGAGGGACGAGAGGAAGCGGCGGCAGAGAGGGAGAGAATAAGAGAATTGGCAGATAAATTACTGTAATTTTTTTTTTATTTCTTAAATAAATTTCTTTATTCTTCCAAAATCTTCAGTAAAGGAAAATCTAAGAGCTCAATTTGCTCATTCATTAAAGGTACGTTGTTTTTTGTGTGTTTATAAATTTCAAAAGCTTCCAAAAAAAAAAAAAAAAATTAACATATTTAATCAATTTTAAACTTTTATTTATCTGAAGAAGGAGAGGTTATCTCCGAAACGTCATAAATAAACATATTACATAGTACCTTTGAAAAATTTTGTATTTTAACGTTTTTACCTAAAGTTTCGAGATTTTCATCATGAAATCAATCAATGCATTTATACATTTCATCAAGCATTATCAAATGCATCACCCCGGTGTGTCAATGGCCCAAGCGGCGACAGAAGGATCAGAACGTTGGCGACAGATGAGTGCACGAGAAAAGGAAAAATTTAGGGCTCGTGCCCGCAGGGAACGGCACAGGAGAAGGGAGGAAAGGAGAAGACGGGAAGAGAGGCGGAGGGCGAGGAGGAAGCGAACGGAGAGGAGGAAGAGGAGGGACGAGAGGAAGCGGCGGCAGAGAGGGAGAGAATAAGAGAATTGGCAGATAAATTACTGTAATTTTTTTTTTATTTCTTAAATAAATTTCTTTATTCTTCCAAAATCTTCAGTAAAGGAGAATCTAAGAGCTCAATTTGCTCATTCAATAAAGGTACGTTGTTTTTTGTGTGTTTATAAATTTCAAAAGCTTCAAAAAAAAAAAAAAAAAATTAACATATTTAATCAATTTTAAACTTTTATTTATCTGAAGAAGGAGAGGTTATCTCCGAAACGTCATAAATAAACATATTACATAGTACCTTTGAAAAATTTTGTATTTTAACGTTTTTACCTAAAGTTTCGAGATTTTCATCATGAAATCAATCAATGCATTTATACATTTCATCAAGCATTATCAAATGCATCACCCCGGTGTGTCAATGGCCCAAGCGGCGACAGAAGGATCAGAACGTTGGCGACAGATGAGTGCACGAGAAAAGGAAAAATTTAGGGCTCGTGCCCGCAGGGAACGGCACAGGAGAAGGGAGGAAAGGAGAAGACGGGAAGAGAGGCGGAGGGCGAGGAGGAAGCGAACGGAGAGGAGGAAGAGGAGGGACGAGAGGAAGCGGCGGCAGAGAGGGAGAGAATAAGAGAATTGGCAGATAAATTACTGTAATTTTTTTTTTATTTCTTAAATAAATTTCTTTATTCTTCCAAAATCTTCAGTAAAGGAGAATCTAAGAGCTCAATTTGCTCATTCATTAAAGGTACGTTGTTTTTTGTGTGTTTATAAATTTCAAAAGCTTCCAAAAAAAAAAAAAAAAATTAACATATTTAATCAATTTTAAACTTTTATTTATCTGAAGAAGGAGAGGTTATCTCCGAAACGTCATAAATAAACATATTACATAGTACCTTTGAAAAATTTTGTATTTTAACGTTTTTACCTAAAGTTTCGAGATTTTCATCATGAAATCAATCAATGCATTTATACATTTCATCAAGCATTATCAAATGCATCACCCCGGTGTGTCAATGGCCCAAGCGGCGACAGAAGGATCAGAACGTTGGCGACAGATGAGTGCACGAGAAAAGGAAAAATTTAGGGCTCGTGCCCGCAGGGAACGGCACAGGAGAAGGGAGGAAAGGAGAAGACGGGAAGAGAGGCGGAGGGCGAGGAGGAAGCGAACGGAGAGGAGGAAGAGGAGGGACGAGAGGAAGCGGCGGCAGAGAGGGAGAGAATAAGAGAATTGGCAGATAAATTACTGTAATTTTTTTTTTATTTCTTAAATAAATTTCTTTATTCTTCCAAAATCTTCAGTAAAGGAAAATCTAAGAGCTCAATTTGCTCATTCATTAAAGGTACGTTGTTTTTTGTGTGTTTATAAATTTCAAAAGCTTCCAAAAAAAAAAAAAAAAATTAACATATTTAATCAATTTTAAACTTTTATTTATCTCAAGAAGGAGAGGTTATCTCCGAAACGTCATAAATAAACATATTACATAGTACCTTTGAAAAATTTTGTATTTTAACGTTTTTACCTAAAGTTTCGAGATTTTCATCATGAAATCAATCAATGCATTTATACATTTCATCAAGCATTATCAAATGCATCACCCCGGTGTGTCAATGGCCCAAGCGGCGACAGAAGGATCAGAACGTTGGCGACAGATGAGTGCACGAGAAAAGGAAAAATTTAGGGCTCGTGCCCGCAGGGAACGGCACAGGAGAAGGGAGGAAAGGAGAAGACGGGAAGAGAGGCGGAGGGCGAGGAGGAAGCGAACGGAGAGGAGGAAGAGGAGGGACGAGAGGAAGCGGCGGCAGAGAGGGAGAGAATAAGAGAATTGGCAGATAAATTACTGTAATTTTTTTTTTATTTCTTAAATAAATTTCTTTATTCTTCCAAAATCTTCAGTAAAGGAGAATCTAAGAGCTCAATTTGCTCATTCAATAAAGGTACGTTGTTTTTTGTGTGTTTATAAATTTCAAAAGCTTCAAAAAAAAAAAAAAAAAAATTAACATATTTAATCAATTTTAAACTTTTATTTATCTGAAGAGGAGAGGTTATCTCCGAAACGTCATAAATAAACATATTACATAGTACCTTTGAAAAATTTTGTATTTTAACGTTTTTACCTAAAGTTTCGAGATTTTCATCATGAAATCAATCAATGCATTTATACATTTCATCAAGCATTATCAAATGCATCACCCCGGTGTGTCAATGGCCCAAGCGGCGACAGAAGGATCAGAACGTTGGCGACAGATGAGTGCACGAGAAAAGGAAAAATTTAGGGCTCGTGCCCGCAGGGAACGGCACAGGAGAAGGGAGGAAAGGAGAAGACGGGAAGAGAGGCGGAGGGCGAGGAGGAAGCGAACGGAGAGGAGGAAGAGGAGGGACGAGAGGAAGCGGCGGCAGAGAGGGAGAGAATAAGAGAATTGGCAGATAAATTACTGTAATTTTTTTTTTATTTCTTAAATAAATTTCTTTATTCTTCCAAAATCTTCAGTAAAGGAGAATCTAAGAGCTCAATTTGCTCATTCATTAAAGGTACGTTGTTTTTTGTGTGTTTATAAATTTCAAAAGCTTCCAAAAAAAAAAAAAAAAATTAACATATTTAATCAATTTTAAACTTTTATTTATCTGAAGAAGGAGAGGTTATCTCCGAAACGTCATAAATAAACATATTACATAGTACCTTTGAAAAATTTTGTATTTTAACGTTTTTACCTAAAGTTTCGAGATTTTCATCATGAAATCAATCAATGCATTTATACATTTCATCAAGCATTATCAAATGCATCACCCCGGTGTGTCAATGGCCCAAGCGGCGACAGAAGGATCAGAACGTTGGCGACAGATGAGTGCACGAGAAAAGGAAAAATTTAGGGCTCGTGCCCGCAGGGAACGGCACAGGAGAAGGGAGGAAAGGAGAAGACGGGAAGAGAGGCGGAGGGCGAGGAGGAAGCGAACGGAGAGGAGGAAGAGGAGGGACGAGAGGAAGCGGCGGCAGAGAGGGAGAGAATAAGAGAATTGGCAGATAAATTACTGTAATTTTTTTTTTATTTCTTAAATAAATTTCTTTATTCTTCCAAAATCTTCAGTAAAGGAAAATCTAAGAGCTCAATTTGCTCATTCATTAAAGGTACGTTGTTTTTTGTGTGTTTATAAATTTCAAAAGCTTCCAAAAAAAAAAACATATTTAATCAATTTTAAACTTTTATTTATCTGAAGAAGGAGAGGTTATCTCCGAAACGTCATAAATAAACATATTACATAGTACCTTTGAAAAATTTTGTATTTTAACGTTTTTACCTAAAGTTTCGAGATTTTCATCATGAAATCAATCAATGCATTTATACATTTCATCAAGCATTATCAAATGCATCACCCCGGTGTGTCAATGGCCCAAGCGGCGACAGAAGGATCAGAACGTTGGCGACAGATGAGTGCACGAGAAAAGGAAAAATTTAGGGCTCGTGCCCGCAGGGAACGGCACAGGAGAAGACGGGAAGAGAGGCGGAGGGCGAGGAGGAAGCGAACGGAGAGGAGGAAGAGGAGGGACGAGAGGAAGCGGCGGCAGAGAGGGAGAGAATAAGAGAATTGGCAGATAAATTACTGTAATTTTTTTTTTATTTCTTAAATAAATTTCTTTATTCTTCCAAAATCTTCAGTAAAGGAGAATCTAAGAGCTCAATTTGCTCATTCATTAAAGGTACGTTGTTTTTTGTGTGTTTATAAATTTCAAAAGCTTCCAAAAAAAAAAAAAAATTAACATATTTAATCAATTTTAAACTTTTATTTATCTGAAGAAGGAGAGGTTATCTCCGAAACGTCATAAATAAACATATTACATAGTACCTTTGAAAAATTTTGTATTTTAACGTTTTTACCTAAAGTTTCGAGATTTTCATCATGAAATCAATCAATGCATTTATACATTTCATCAAGCATTATCAAATGCATCACCCCGGTGTGTCAATGGCCCAAGCGGCGACAGAAGGATCAGAACGTTGGCGACAGATGAGTGCACGAGAAAAGGAAAAATTTAGGGCTCGTGCCCGCAGGGAACGGCACAGGAGAAGGGAGGAAAGGAGAAGACGGGAAGAGAGGCGGAGGGCGAGGAGGAAGCGAACGGAGAGGAGGAAGAGGAGGGACGAGAGGAAGCGGCGGCAGAGAGGGAGAGAATAAGAGAATTGGCAGATAAATTACTGTAATTTTTTTTTTATTTCTTAAATAAATTTCTTTATTCTTCCAAAATCTTCAGTAAAGGAGAATCTAAGAGCTCAATTTGCTCATTCATTAAAGGTACGTTGTTTTTTGTGTGTTTATAAATTTCAAAAGCTTCCAAAAAAAAAAAAAAAAAAACATATTTAATCAATTTTAAACTTTTATTTATCTGAAGAAGGAGAGGTTATCTCCGAAACGTCATAAATAAACATATTACATAGTACCTTTGAAAAATTTTGTATTTTAACGTTTTTACCTAAAGTTTCGAGATTTTCATCATGAAATCAATCAATGCATTTATACATTTCATCAAGCATTATCAAATGCATCACCCCGGTGTGTCAATGGCCCAAGCGGCGACAGAAGGATCAGAACGTTGGCGACAGATGAGTGCACGAGAAAAGGAAAAATTTAGGGCTCGTGCCCGCAGGGAACGGCACAGGAGAAGGGAGGAAAGGAGAAGACGGGAAGAGAGGCGGAGGGCGAGGAGGAAGCGAACGGAGAGGAGGAAGAGGAGGGACGAGAGGAAGCGGCGGCAGAGAGGGAGAGAATAAGAGAATTGGCAGATAAATTACTGTAATTTTTTTTTTATTTCTTAAATAAATTTCTTTATTCTTCCAAAATCTTCAGTAAAGGAGAATCTAAGAGCTCAATTTGCTCATTCATTAAAGGTACGTTGTTTTTTGTGTGTTTATAAATTTCAAAAGCTTCCAAAAAAAAAAAAAAAACAAAAAAAAAAAAAAATTTAACATATTTAATCAATTTTAAACTTTTATTTATCTGAAGAAGGAGAGGTTATCTCCGAAACGTCATAAATAAACATATTACATAGTACCTTTGAAAAATTTTGTATTTTAACGTTTTTACCTAAAGTTTCGAGATTTTCATCATGAAATCAATCAATGCATTTATACATTTCATCAAGCATTATCAAATGCATCACCCCGGTGTGTCAATGGCCCAAGCGGCGACAGAAGGATCAGAACGTTGGCGACAGATGAGTGCACGAGAAAAGGAAAAATTTAGGGCTCGTGCCCGCAGGGAACGGCACAGGAGAAGACGGGAAGAGAGGCGGAGGGCGAGGAGGAAGCGAACGGAGAGGAGGAAGAGGAGGGACGAGAGGAAGCGGCGGCAGAGAGGGAGAGAATAAGAGAATTGGCAGATAAATTACTGTAATTTTTTTTTATTTCTTAAATAAATTTCTTTATTCTTCCAAAATCTTCAGTAAAGGAGAATCTAAGAGCTCAATTTGCTCATTCATTAAAGGTACGTTGTTTTTTGTGTGTTTATAAATTTCAAAAGCTTCCAAAAAAAAAAAAAAAAAATTAACATATTTAATCAATTTTAAACTTTTATTTATCTGAAGAAGGAGAGGTTATCTCCGAAACGTCATAAATAAACATATTACATAGTACCTTTGAAAAATTTTGTATTTTAACGTTTTTACCTAAAGTTTCGAGATTTTCATCATGAAATCAATCAATGCATTTATACATTTCATCAAGCATTATCAAATGCATCACCCCGGTGTGTCAATGGCCCAAGCGGCGACAGAAGGATCAGAACGTTGGCGACAGATGAGTGCACGAGAAAAGGAAAAATTTAGGGCTCGTGCCCGCAGGGAACGGCACAGGAGAAGGGAGGAAAGGAGAAGACGGGAAGAGAGGCGGAGGGCGAGGAGGAAGCGAACGGAGAGGAGGAAGAGGAGGGACGAGAGGAAGCGGCGGCAGAGAGGGAGAGAATAAGAGAATTGGCAGATAAATTACTGTAATTTTTTTTTTATTTCTGAAATAAATTTCTTTATTCTTCCAAAATCTTCAGTAAAGGAGAATCTAAGAGCTCAATTTGCTCATTCATTAAAGGTACGTTGTTTTTTGTGTGTTTATAAATTTCAAAAGCTTCCAAAAAAAAAAAAAAAAAATTAACATATTTAATCAATTTTAAACTTTTTTTATCTGAAGAAGGAGAGGTTATCTCCGAAACGTCATAAATAAACATATTACATAGTACCTTTGAAAAATTTTGTATTTTAACGTTTTTACCTAAAGTTTCGAGATTTTCATCATGAAATCAATCAATGCATTTATACATTTCATCAAGCATTATCAAATGCATCACCCCGGTGTGTCAATGGCCCAAGCGGCGACAGAAGGATCAGAACGTTGGCGACAGATGAGTGCACGAGAAAAGGAAAAATTTAGGGCTCGTGCCCGCAGGGAACGGCACAGGAGAAGGGAGGAAAGGAGAAGACGGGAAGAGAGGCGGAGGGCGAGGAGGAAGCGAACGGAGAGGAGGAAGAGGAGGGACGAGAGGAAGCGGCGGCAGAGAGGGAGAGAATAAGAGAATTGGCAGATAAATTACTGTAATTTTTTTTTTATTTCTTAAATAAATTTCTTTATTCTTCCAAAATCTTCAGTAAAGGAGAATCTAAGAGCTCAATTTGCTCATTCATTAAAGGTACGTTGTTTTTTGTGTGTTTATAAATTTCAAAAGCTTCCAAAAAAAAAAAAAAAAAATTAACATATTTAATCAATTTTAAACTTTTATTTATCTGAAGAAGGAGAGGTTATCTCCGAAACGTCATAAATAAACATATTACATAGTACCTTTGAAAAATTTTGTATTTTAACGTTTTTACCTAAAGTTTCGAGATTTTCATCATGAAATCAATCAATGCATTTATACATTTCATCAAGCATTATCAAATGCATCACCCCGGTGTGTCAATGGCCCAAGCGGCGACAGAAGGATCAGAACGTTGGCGACAGATGAGTGCACGAGAAAAGGAAAAATTTAGGGCTCGTGCCCGCAGGGAACGGCACAGGAGAAGGGAGGAAAGGAGAAGACGGGAAGAGAGGCGGAGGGCGAGGAGGAAGCGAACGGAGAGGAGGAAGAGGAGGGACGAGAGGAAGCGGCGGCAGAGAGGGAGAGAATAAGAGAATTGGCAGATAAATTACTGTAATTTTTTTTTTATTTCTTAAATAAATTTCTTTATTCTTCCAAAATCTTCAGTAAAGGAGAATCTAAGAGCTCAATTTGCTCATTCATTAAAGGTACGTTGTTTTTTGTGTGTTTATAAATTTCAAAAGCTTCCAAAAAAAAAAAAAAAAAAAACAAAAAAAAAAAAAAATTTAACATATTTAATCAATTTTAAACTTTTATTTATCTGAAGAAGGAGAGGTTATCTCCGAAACGTCATAAATAAACATATTACATAGTACCTTTGAAAAATTTTGTATTTTAACGTTTTTACCTAAAGTTTCGAGATTTTCATCATGAAATCAATCAATGCATTTATACATTTCATCAAGCATTATCAAATGCATCACCCCGGTGTGTCAATGGCCCAAGCGGCGACAGAAGGATCAGAACGTTGGCGACAGATGAGTGCACGAGAAAAGGAAAAATTTAGGGCTCGTGCCCGCAGGGAACGGCACAGGAGAAGACGGGAAGAGAGGCGGAGGGCGAGGAGGAAGCGAACGGAGAGGAGGAAGAGGAGGGACGAGAGGAAGCGGCGGCAGAGAGGGAGAGAATAAGAGAATTGGCAGATAAATTACTGTAATTTTTTTTTTATTTCTTAAATAAATTTCTTTATTCTTCCAAAATCTTCAGTAAAGGAGAATCTAAGAGCTCAATTTGCTCATTCATTAAAGGTACGTTGTTTTTTGTGTGTTTATAAATTTCAAAAGCTTCCAAAAAAAAAAAAAAAAATTAACATATTTAATCAATTTTAAACTTTTATTTATCTGAAGAAGGAGAGGTTATCTCCGAAACGTCATAAATAAACATATTACATAGTACCTTTGAAAAATTTTGTATTTTAACGTTTTTACCTAAAGTTTCGAGATTTTCATCATGAAATCAATCAATGCATTTATACATTTCATCAAGCATTATCAAATGCATCACCCCGGTGTGTCAATGGCCCAAGCGGCGACAGAAGGATCAGAACGTTGGCGACAGATGAGTGCACGAGAAAAGGAAAAATTTAGGGCTCGTGCCCGCAGGGAACGGCACAGGAGAAGACGGGAAGAGAGGCGGAGGGCGAGGAGGAAGCGAACGGAGAGGAGGAAGAGGAGGGACGAGAGGAAGCGGCGGCAGAGAGGGAGAGAATAAGAGAATTGGCAGATAAATTACTGTAATTTTTTTTTTATTTCTTAAATAAATTTCTTTATTCTTCCAAAATCTTCAGTAAAGGAGAATCTAAGAGCTCAATTTGCTCATTCATTAAAGGTACGTTGTTTTTTGTGTGTTTATAAATTTCAAAAGCTTCCAAAAAAAAAAAAAAAAAATTAACATATTTAATCAATTTTAAACTTTTATTTATCTGAAGAAGGAGAGGTTATCTCCGAAACGTCATAAATAAACATATTACATAGTACCTTTGAAAAATTTTGTATTTTAACGTTTTTACCTAAAGTTTCGAGATTTTCATCATGAAATCAATCAATGCATTTATACATTTCATCAAGCATTATCAAATGCATCACCCCGGTGTGTCAATGGCCCAAGCGGCGACAGAAGGATCAGAACGTTGGCGACAGATGAGTGCACGAGAAAAGGAAAAATTTAGGGCTCGTGCCCGCAGGGAACGGCACAGGAGAAGACGGGAAGAGAGGCGGAGGGCGAGGAGGAAGCGAACGGAGAGGAGGAAGAGGAGGGACGAGAGGAAGCGGCGGCAGAGAGGGAGAGAATAAGAGAATTGGCAGATAAATTACTGTAATTTTTTTTTTATTTCTTAAATAAATTTCTTTATTCTTCCAAAATCTTCAGTAAAGGAGAATCTAAGAGCTCAATTTGCTCATTCATTAAAGGTACGTTGTTTTTTGTGTGTTTATAAATTTCAAAAGCTTCCAAAAAAAAAAAAAAATTAACATATTTAATCAATTTTAAACTTTTATTTATCTGAAGAAGGAGAGGTTATCTCCGAAACGTCATAAATAAACATATTACATAGTACCTTTGAAAAATTTTGTATTTTAACGTTTTTACCTAAAGTTTCGAGATTTTCATCATGAAATCAATCAATGCATTTATACATTTCATCAAGCATTATCAAATGCATCACCCCGGTGTGTCAATGGCCCAAGCGGCGACAGAAGGATCAGAACGTTGGCGACAGATGAGTGCACGAGAAAAGGAAAAATTTAGGGCTCGTGCCCGCAGGGAACGGCACAGGAGAAGACGGGAAGAGAGGCGGAGGGCGAGGAGGAAGCGAACGGAGAGGAGGAAGAGGAGGGACGAGAGGAAGCGGCGGCAGAGAGGGAGAGAATAAGAGAATTGGCAGATAAATTACTGTAATTTTTTTTTTATTTCTTAAATAAATTTCTTTATTCTTCCAAAATCTTCAGTAAAGGAGAATCTAAGAGCTCAATTTGCTCATTCATTAAAGGTACGTTGTTTTTTGTGTGTTTATAAATTTCAAAAGCTTCCAAAAAAAAAAAAAAAAAATTAACATATTTAATCAATTTTAAACTTTTATTTATCTGAAGAAGGAGAGGTTATCTCCGAAACGTCATAAATAAACATATTACATAGTACCTTTGAAAAATTTTGTATTTTAACGTTTTTACCTAAAGTTTCGAGATTTTCATCATGAAATCAATCAATGCATTTATACATTTCATCAAGCATTATCAAATGCATCACCCCGGTGTGTCAATGGCCCAAGCGGCGACAGAAGGATCAGAACGTTGGCGACAGATGAGTGCACGAGAAAAGGAAAAATTTAGGGCTCGTGCCCGCAGGGAACGGCACAGGAGAAGGGAGGAAAGGAGAAGACGGGAAGAGAGGCGGAGGGCGAGGAGGAAGCGAACGGAGAGGAGGAAGAGGAGGGACGAGAGGAAGCGGCGGCAGAGAGGGAGAGAATAAGAGAATTGGCAGATAAATTACTGTAATTTTTTTTTTATTTCTTAAATAAATTTCTTTATTCTTCCAAAATCTTCAGTAAAGGAGAATCTAAGAGCTCAATTTGCTCATTCAATAAAGGTACGTTGTTTTTTGTGTTTATAAATTTCAAAAGCTTCAAAAAAAAAAAAAAAAAATTAACATATTTAATCAATTTTAAACTTTTATTTATCTGAAGAAGGAGAGGTTATCTCCGAAACGTCATAAATAAACATATTACATAGTACCTTTGAAAAATTTTGTATTTTAACGTTTTTACCTAAAGTTTCGAGATTTTCATCATGAAATCAATCAATGCATTTATACATTTCATCAAGCATTATCAAATGCATCACCCCGGTGTGTCAATGGCCCAAGCGGCGACAGAAGGATCAGAACGTTGGCGACAGATGAGTGCACGAGAAAAGGAAAAATTTAGGGCTCGTGCCCGCAGGGAACGGCACAGGAGAAGGGAGGAAAGGAGAAGACGGGAAGAGAGGCGGAGGGCGAGGAGGAAGCGAACGGAGAGGAGGAAGAGGAGGGACGAGAGGAAGCGGCGGCAGAGAGGGAGAGAATAAGAGAATTGGCAGATAAATTACTGTAATTTTTTTTTTATTTCTTAAATAAATTTCTTTATTCTTCCAAAATCTTCAGTAAAGGAGAATCTAAGAGCTCAATTTGCTCATTCATTAAAGGTACGTTGTTTTTTGTGTGTTTATAAATTTCAAAAGCTTCCAAAAAAAAAAAAAAAAAATTAACATATTTAATCAATTTTAAACTTTTATTTATCTGAAGAAGGAGAGGTTATCTCCGAAACGTCATAAATAAACATATTACATAGTACCTTTGAAAAATTTTGTATTTTAACGTTTTTACCTAAAGTTTCGAGATTTTCATCATGAAATCAATCAATGCATTTATACATTTCATCAAGCATTATCAAATGCATCACCCCGGTGTGTCAATGGCCCAAGCGGCGACAGAAGGATCAGAACGTTGGCGACAGATGAGTGCACGAGAAAAGGAAAAATTTAGGGCTCGTGCCCGCAGGGAACGGCACAGGAGAAGGGAGGAAAGGAGAAGACGGGAAGAGAGGCGGAGGGCGAGGAGGAAGCGAACGGAGAGGAGGAAGAGGAGGGACGAGAGGAAGCGGCGGCAGAGAGGGAGAGAATAAGAGAATTGGCAGATAAATTACTGTAATTTTTTTTTATTTCTTAAATAAATTTCTTTATTCTTCCAAAATCTTCAGTAAAGGAGAATCTAAGAGCTCAATTTGCTCATTCATTAAAGGTACGTTGTTTTTTGTGTGTTTATAAATTTCAAAAGCTTCCAAAAAAAAAAAAAAAAAATTAACATATTTAATCAATTTTAAACTTTTATTTATCTGAAGAAGGAGAGGTTATCTCCGAAACGTCATAAATAAACATATTACATAGTACCTTTGAAAAATTTTGTATTTTAACGTTTTTACCTAAAGTTTCGAGATTTTCATCATGAAATCAATCAATGCATTTATACATTTCATCAAGCATTATCAAATGCATCACCCCGGTGTGTCAATGGCCCAAGCGGCGACAGAAGGATCAGAACGTTGGCGACAGATGAGTGCACGAGAAAAGGAAAAATTTAGGGCTCGTGCCCGCAGGGAACGGCACAGGAGAAGGGAGGAAAGGAGAAGACGGGAAGAGAGGCGGAGGGCGAGGAGGAAGCGAACGGAGAGGAGGAAGAGGAGGGACGAGAGGAAGCGGCGGCAGAGAGGGAGAGAATAAGAGAATTGGCAGATAAATTACTGTAATTTTTTTTTTATTTCTTAAATAAATTTCTTTATTCTTCCAAAATCTTCAGTAAAGGAGAATCTAAGAGCTCAATTTGCTCATTCATTAAAGGTACGTTGTTTTTTGTGTGTTTATAAATTTCAAAAGCTTCCAAAAAAAAAAAAAAAAAATTAACATATTTAATCAATTTTAAACTTTTATTTATCTGAAGAAGGAGAGGTTATCTCCGAAACGTCATAAATAAACATATTACATAGTACCTTTGAAAAATTTTGTATTTTAACGTTTTTACCTAAAGTTTCGAGATTTTCATCATGAAATCAATCAATGCATTTATACATTTCATCAAGCATTATCAAATGCATCACCCCGGTGTGTCAATGGCCCAAGCGGCGACAGAAGGATCAGAACGTTGGCGACAGATGAGTGCACGAGAAAAGGAAAAATTTAGGGCTCGTGCCCGCAGGGAACGGCACAGGAGAAGGGAGGAAAGGAGAAGACGGGAAGAGAGGCGGAGGGCGAGGAGGAAGCGAACGGAGAGGAGGAAGAGGAGGGACGAGAGGAAGCGGCGGCAGAGAGGGAAAGAATAAGAGAATTGGCAGATAAATTACTGTAATTTTTTTTTTATTTCTTAAATAAATTTCTTTATTCTTCCAAAATCTTCAGTAAAGGAGAATCTAAGAGCTCAATTTGCTCATTCATTAAAGGTACGTTGTTTTTTGTGTGTTTATAAATTTCAAAAGCTTCCAAAAAAAAAAAAAAAAAAAAAAAAAAAAAAAAAAAAAAAAAAAAATAACATATTTAATCAATTTTAAACTTTTATTTATCTGAAGAAGGAGAGGTTATCTCCGAAACGTCATAAATAAACATATTACATAGTACCTTTGAAACATTTTGTATTTTAACGTTTTTACCTAAAGTTTCGAGATTTTCATCATGAAATCAATCAATGCATTTATACATTTCATCAAGCATTATCAAATGCATCACCCCGGTGTGTCAATGGCCCAAGCGGCGACAGAAGGATCAGAACGTTGGCGACAGATGAGTGCACGAGAAAAGGAAAAATTTAGGGCTCGTGCCCGCAGGGAACGGCACAGGAGAAGACGGGAAGAGAGGCGGAGGGCGAGGAGGAAGCGAACGGAGAGGAGGAAGAGGAGGGACGAGAGGAAGCGGCGGCAGAGAGGGAGAGAATAAGAGAATTGGCAGATAAATTACTGTAATTTTTTTTTTATTTCTTAAATAAATTTCTTTATTCTTCCAAAATCTTCAGTAAAGGAGAATCTAAGAGCTCAATTTGCTCATTCATTAAAGGTACGTTGTTTTTTGTGTGTTTATAAATTTCAAAAGCTTCCAAAAAAAAAAAAAAATTAACATATTTAATCAATTTTAAACTTTTATTTATCTGAAGAAGGAGAGGTTATCTCCGAAACGTCATAAATAAACATATTACATAGTACCTTTGAAAAATTTTGTATTTTAACGTTTTTACCTAAAGTTTCGAGATTTTCATCATGAAATCAATCAATGCATTTATACATTTCATCAAGCATTATCAAATGCATCACCCCGGTGTGTCAATGGCCCAAGCGGCGACAGAAGGATCAGAACGTTGGCGACAGATGAGTGCACGAGAAAAGGAAAAATTTAGGGCTCGTGCCCGCAGGGAACGGCACAGGAGAAGGGAGGAAAGGAGAAGACGGGAAGAGAGGCGGAGGGCGAGGAGGAAGCGAACGGAGAGGAGGAAGAGGAGGGACGAGAGGAAGCGGCGGCAGAGAGGGAAAGAATAAGAGAATTGGCAGATAAATTACTGTAATTTTTTTTTTATTTCTTAAATAAATTTCTTTATTCTTCCAAAATCTTCAGTAAAGGAGAATCTAAGAGCTCAATTTGCTCATTCATTAAAGGTACGTTGTTTTTTGTGTGTTTATAAATTTCAAAAGCTTCCAAAAAAAAAAAAAAAAAAATTAACATATTTAATCAATTTTAAACTTTTATTTATCTGAAGAAGGAGAGGTTATCTCCGAAACGTCATAAATAAACATATTACATAGTACCTTTGAAAAATTTTGTATTTTAACGTTTTTACCTAAAGTTTCGAGATTTTCATCATGAAATCAATCAATGCATTTATACATTTCATCAAGCATTATCAAATGCATCACCCCGGTGTGTCAATGGCCCAAGCGGCGACAGAAGGATCAGAACGTTGGCGACAGATGAGTGCACGAGAAAAGGAAAAATTTAGGGCTCGTGCCCGCAGGGAACGGCACAGGAGAAGGGAGGAAAGGAGAAGACGGGAAGAGAGGCGGAGGGCGAGGAGGAAGCGAACGGAGAGGAGGAAGAGGAGGGACGAGAGGAAGCGGCGGCAGAGAGGGAGAGAATAAGAGAATTGGCAGATAAATTACTGTAATTTTTTTTTATTTCTTAAATAAATTTCTTTATTCTTCCAAAATCTTCAGTAAAGGAGAATCTAAGAGCTCAATTTGCTCATTCATTAAAGGTACGTTGTTTTTTGTGTGTTTATAAATTTCAAAAGCTTCCAAAAAAAAAAAAAAAAAATTAACATATTTAATCAATTTTAAACTTTTATTTATCTGAAGAAGGAGAGGTTATCTCCGAAACGTCATAAATAAACATATTACATAGTACCTTTGAAAAATTTTGTATTTTAACGTTTTTACCTAAAGTTTCGAGATTTTCATCATGAAATCAATCAATGCATTTATACATTTCATCAAGCATTATCAAATGCATCACCCCGGTGTGTCAATGGCCCAAGCGGCGACAGAAGGATCAGAACGTTGGCGACAGATGAGTGCACGAGAAAAGGAAAAATTTAGGGCTCGTGCCCGCAGGGAACGGCACAGGAGAAGGGAGGAAAGGAGAAGACGGGAAGAGAGGCGGAGGGCGAGGAGGAAGCGAACGGAGAGGAGGAAGAGGAGGGACGAGAGGAAGCGGCGGCAGAGAGGGAGAGAATAAGAGAATTGGCAGATAAATTACTGTAATTTTTTTTTTATTTCTGAAATAAATTTCTTTATTCTTCCAAAATCTTCAGTAAAGGAGAATCTAAGAGCTCAATTTGCTCATTCATTAAAGGTACGTTGTTTTTTGTGTGTTTATAAATTTCAAAAGCTTCCAAAAAAAAAAAAAAAAAATTAACATATTTAATCAATTTTAAACTTTTTTTATCTGAAGAAGGAGAGGTTATCTCCGAAACGTCATAAATAAACATATTACATAGTACCTTTGAAAAATTTTGTATTTTAACGTTTTTACCTAAAGTTTCGAGATTTTCATCATGAAATCAATCAATGCATTTATACATTTCATCAAGCATTATCAAATGCATCACCCCGGTGTGTCAATGGCCCAAGCGGCGACAGAAGGATCAGAACGTTGGCGACAGATGAGTGCACGAGAAAAGGAAAAATTTAGGGCTCGTGCCCGCAGGGAACGGCACAGGAGAAGGGAGGAAAGGAGAAGACGGGAAGAGAGGCGGAGGGCGAGGAGGAAGCGAACGGAGAGGAGGAAGAGGAGGGACGAGAGGAAGCGGCGGCAGAGAGGGAGAGAATAAGAGAATTGGCAGATAAATTACTGTAATTTTTTTTTTATTTCTTAAATAAATTTCTTTATTCTTCCAAAATCTTCAGTAAAGGAGAATCTAAGAGCTCAATTTGCTCATTCATTAAAGGTACGTTGTTTTTTGTGTGTTTATAAATTTCAAAAGCTTCCAAAAAAAAAAAAAAAAATTAACATATTTAATCAATTTTAAACTTTTATTTATCTGAAGAAGGAGAGGTTATCTCCGAAACGTCATAAATAAACATATTACATAGTACCTTTGAAAAATTTTGTATTTTAACGTTTTTACCTAAAGTTTCGAGATTTTCATCATGAAATCAATCAATGCATTTATACATTTCATCAAGCATTATCAAATGCATCACCCCGGTGTGTCAATGGCCCAAGCGGCGACAGAAGGATCAGAACGTTGGCGACAGATGAGTGCACGAGAAAAGGAAAAATTTAGGGCTCGTGCCCGCAGGGAACGGCACAGGAGAAGGGAGGAAAGGAGAAGACGGGAAGAGAGGCGGAGGGCGAGGAGGAAGCGAACGGAGAGGAGGAAGAGGAGGGACGAGAGGAAGCGGCGGCAGAGAGGGAGAGAATAAGAGAATTGGCAGATAAATTACTGTAATTTTTTTTTTATTTCTTAAATAAATTTCTTTATTCTTCCAAAATCTTCAGTAAAGGAGAATCTAAGAGCTCAATTTGCTCATTCATTAAAGGTACGTTGTTTTTTGTGTGTTTATAAATTTCAAAAGCTTCCAAAAAAAAAAAAAAAACAAAAAAAAAAAAAAATTTAACATATTTAATCAATTTTAAACTTTTATTTATCTGAAGAAGGAGAGGTTATCTCCGAAACGTCATAAATAAACATATTACATAGTACCTTTGAAAAATTTTGTATTTTAACGTTTTTACCTAAAGTTTCGAGATTTTCATCATGAAATCAATCAATGCATTTATACATTTCATCAAGCATTATCAAATGCATCACCCCGGTGTGTCAATGGCCCAAGCGGCGACAGAAGGATCAGAACGTTGGCGACAGATGAGTGCACGAGAAAAGGAAAAATTTAGGGCTCGTGCCCGCAGGGAACGGCACAGGAGAAGACGGGAAGAGAGGCGGAGGGCGAGGAGGAAGCGAACGGAGAGGAGGAAGAGGAGGGACGAGAGGAAGCGGCGGCAGAGAGGGAGAGAATAAGAGAATTGGCAGATAAATTACTGTAATTTTTTTTTTATTTCTTAAATAAATTTCTTTATTCTTCCAAAATCTTCAGTAAAGGAGAATCTAAGAGCTCAATTTGCTCATTCATTAAAGGTACGTTGTTTTTTGTGTGTTTATAAATTTCAAAAGCTTCCAAAAAAAAAAAAAAAAATTAACATATTTAATCAATTTTAAACTTTTATTTATCTGAAGAAGGAGAGGTTATCTCCGAAACGTCATAAATAAACATATTACATAGTACCTTTGAAAAATTTTGTATTTTAACGTTTTTACCTAAAGTTTCGAGATTTTCATCATGAAATCAATCAATGCATTTATACATTTCATCAAGCATTATCAAATGCATCACCCCGGTGTGTCAATGGCCCAAGCGGCGACAGAAGGATCAGAACGTTGGCGACAGATGAGTGCACGAGAAAAGGAAAAATTTAGGGCTCGTGCCCGCAGGGAACGGCACAGGAGAAGACGGGAAGAGAGGCGGAGGGCGAGGAGGAAGCGAACGGAGAGGAGGAAGAGGAGGGACGAGAGGAAGCGGCGGCAGAGAGGGAGAGAATAAGAGAATTGGCAGATAAATTACTGTAATTTTTTTTTTATTTCTTAAATAAATTTCTTTATTCTTCCAAAATCTTCAGTAAAGGAGAATCTAAGAGCTCAATTTGCTCATTCATTAAAGGTACGTTGTTTTTTGTGTGTTTATAAATTTCAAAAGCTTCCAAAAAAAAAAAAAAAAAATTAACATATTTAATCAATTTTAAACTTTTATTTATCTGAAGAAGGAGAGGTTATCTCCGAAACGTCATAAATAAACATATTACATAGTACCTTTGAAAAATTTTGTATTTTAACGTTTTTACCTAAAGTTTCGAGATTTTCATCATGAAATCAATCAATGCATTTATACATTTCATCAAGCATTATCAAATGCATCACCCCGGTGTGTCAATGGCCCAAGCGGCGACAGAAGGATCAGAACGTTGGCGACAGATGAGTGCACGAGAAAAGGAAAAATTTAGGGCTCGTGCCCGCAGGGAACGGCACAGGAGAAGACGGGAAGAGAGGCGGAGGGCGAGGAGGAAGCGAACGGAGAGGAGGAAGAGGAGGGACGAGAGGAAGCGGCGGCAGAGAGGGAGAGAATAAGAGAATTGGCAGATAAATTACTGTAATTTTTTTTTTATTTCTTAAATAAATTTCTTTATTCTTCCAAAATCTTCAGTAAAGGAGAATCTAAGAGCTCAATTTGCTCATTCATTAAAGGTACGTTGTTTTTTGTGTGTTTATAAATTTCAAAAGCTTCCAAAAAAAAAAAAAAATTAACATATTTAATCAATTTTAAACTTTTATTTATCTGAAGAAGGAGAGGTTATCTCCGAAACGTCATAAATAAACATATTACATAGTACCTTTGAAAAATTTTGTATTTTAACGTTTTTACCTAAAGTTTCGAGATTTTCATCATGAAATCAATCAATGCATTTATACATTTCATCAAGCATTATCAAATGCATCACCCCGGTGTGTCAATGGCCCAAGCGGCGACAGAAGGATCAGAACGTTGGCGACAGATGAGTGCACGAGAAAAGGAAAAATTTAGGGCTCGTGCCCGCAGGGAACGGCACAGGAGAAGACGGGAAGAGAGGCGGAGGGCGAGGAGGAAGCGAACGGAGAGGAGGAAGAGGAGGGACGAGAGGAAGCGGCGGCAGAGAGGGAGAGAATAAGAGAATTGGCAGATAAATTACTGTAATTTTTTTTTTATTTCTTAAATAAATTTCTTTATTCTTCCAAAATCTTCAGTAAAGGAGAATCTAAGAGCTCAATTTGCTCATTCATTAAAGGTACGTTGTTTTTTGTGTGTTTATAAATTTCAAAAGCTTCCAAAAAAAAAAAAAAAAAATTAACATATTTAATCAATTTTAAACTTTTATTTATCTGAAGAAGGAGAGGTTATCTCCGAAACGTCATAAATAAACATATTACATAGTACCTTTGAAAAATTTTGTATTTTAACGTTTTTACCTAAAGTTTCGAGATTTTCATCATGAAATCAATCAATGCATTTATACATTTCATCAAGCATTATCAAATGCATCACCCCGGTGTGTCAATGGCCCAAGCGGCGACAGAAGGATCAGAACGTTGGCGACAGATGAGTGCACGAGAAAAGGAAAAATTTAGGGCTCGTGCCCGCAGGGAACGGCACAGGAGAAGGGAGGAAAGGAGAAGACGGGAAGAGAGGCGGAGGGCGAGGAGGAAGCGAACGGAGAGGAGGAAGAGGAGGGACGAGAGGAAGCGGCGGCAGAGAGGGAGAGAATAAGAGAATTGGCAGATAAATTACTGTAATTTTTTTTTTATTTCTTAAATAAATTTCTTTATTCTTCCAAAATCTTCAGTAAAGGAGAATCTAAGAGCTCAATTTGCTCATTCAATAAAGGTACGTTGTTTTTTGTGTTTATAAATTTCAAAAGCTTCAAAAAAAAAAAAAAAAATTAACATATTTAATCAATTTTAAACTTTTATTTATCTGAAGAAGGAGAGGTTATCTCCGAAACGTCATAAATAAACATATTACATAGTACCTTTGAAAAATTTTGTATTTTAACGTTTTTACCTAAAGTTTCGAGATTTTCATCATGAAATCAATCAATGCATTTATACATTTCATCAAGCATTATCAAATGCATCACCCCGGTGTGTCAATGGCCCAAGCGGCGACAGAAGGATCAGAACGTTGGCGACAGATGAGTGCACGAGAAAAGGAAAAATTTAGGGCTCGTGCCCGCAGGGAACGGCACAGGAGAAGGGAGGAAAGGAGAAGACGGGAAGAGAGGCGGAGGGCGAGGAGGAAGCGAACGGAGAGGAGGAAGAGGAGGGACGAGAGGAAGCGGCGGCAGAGAGGGAGAGAATAAGAGAATTGGCAGATAAATTACTGTAATTTTTTTTTTATTTCTTAAATAAATTTCTTTATTCTTCCAAAATCTTCAGTAAAGGAGAATCTAAGAGCTCAATTTGCTCATTCATTAAAGGTACGTTGTTTTTTGTGTGTTTATAAATTTCAAAAGCTTCCAAAAAAAAAAAAAAAAAATTAACATATTTAATCAATTTTAAACTTTTATTTATCTGAAGAAGGAGAGGTTATCTCCGAAACGTCATAAATAAACATATTACATAGTACCTTTGAAAAATTTTGTATTTTAACGTTTTTACCTAAAGTTTCGAGATTTTCATCATGAAATCAATCAATGCATTTATACATTTCATCAAGCATTATCAAATGCATCACCCCGGTGTGTCAATGGCCCAAGCGGCGACAGAAGGATCAGAACGTTGGCGACAGATGAGTGCACGAGAAAAGGAAAAATTTAGGGCTCGTGCCCGCAGGGAACGGCACAGGAGAAGGGAGGAAAGGAGAAGACGGGAAGAGAGGCGGAGGGCGAGGAGGAAGCGAACGGAGAGGAGGAAGAGGAGGGACGAGAGGAAGCGGCGGCAGAGAGGGAGAGAATAAGAGAATTGGCAGATAAATTACTGTAATTTTTTTTTTATTTCTTAAATAAATTTCTTTATTCTTCCAAAATCTTCAGTAAAGGAGAATCTAAGAGCTCAATTTGCTCATTCATTAAAGGTACGTTGTTTTTTGTGTGTTTATAAATTTCAAAAGCTTCCAAAACAAAAAAAAAAAAAAAAAAAAAAAAAAAAAAAAAAAAAAAAAAAAAAAAAAAAAAAAACATATTTAATCAATTTTAAACTTTTATTTATCTGAAGAAGGAGAGGTTATCTCCGAAACGTCATAAATAAACATATTACATAGTACCTTTGAAAAATTTTGTATTTTAACGTTTTTACCTAAAGTTTCGAGATTTTCATCATGAAATCAATCAATGCATTTATACATTTCATCAAGCATTATCAAATGCATCACCCCGGTGTGTCAATGGCCCAAGCGGCGACAGAAGGATCAGAACGTTGGCGACAGATGAGTGCACGAGAAAAGGAAAAATTTAGGGCTCGTGCCCGCAGGGAACGGCACAGGAGAAGGGAGGAAAGGAGAAGACGGGAAGAGAGGCGGAGGGCGAGGAGGAAGCGAACGGAGAGGAGGAAGAGGAGGGACGAGAGGAAGCGGCGGCAGAGAGGGAAAGAATAAGAGAATTGGCAGATAAATTACTGTAATTTTTTTTTTATTTCTTAAATAAATTTCTTTATTCTTCCAAAATCTTCAGTAAAGGAGAATCTAAGAGCTCAATTTGCTCATTCATTAAAGGTACGTTGTTTTTTGTGTGTTTATAAATTTCAAAAGCTTCCAAAAAAAAAAAAAAAAAAAAAAAAAAAAAAAAAAAAAAAAAAAAAAAAAAAAAAAAAAAAATAACATATTTAATCAATTTTAAACTTTTATTTATCTGAAGAAGGAGAGGTTATCTCCGAAACGTCATAAATAAACATATTACATAGTACCTTTGAAAAATTTTGTATTTTAACGTTTTTACCTAAAGTTTCGAGATTTTCATCATGAAATCAATCAATGCATTTATACATTTCATCAAGCATTATCAAATGCATCACCCCGGTGTGTCAATGGCCCAAGCGGCGACAGAAGGATCAGAACGTTGGCGACAGATGAGTGCACGAGAAAAGGAAAAATTTAGGGCTCGTGCCCGCAGGGAACGGCACAGGAGAAGACGGGAAGAGAGGCGGAGGGCGAGGAGGAAGCGAACGGAGAGGAGGAAGAGGAGGGACGAGAGGAAGCGGCGGCAGAGAGGGAGAGAATAAGAGAATTGGCAGATAAATTACTGTAATTTTTTTTTTATTTCTTAAATAAATTTCTTTATTCTTCCAAAATCTTCAGTAAAGGAGAATCTAAGAGCTCAATTTGCTCATTCATTAAAGGTACGTTGTTTTTTGTGTGTTTATAAATTTCAAAAGCTTCCAAAAAAAAAAAAAATTAACATATTTAATCAATTTTAAACTTTTATTTATCTGAAGAAGGAGAGGTTATCTCCGAAACGTCATAAATAAACATATTACATAGTACCTTTGAAAAATTTTGTATTTTAACGTTTTTACCTAAAGTTTCGAGATTTTCATCATGAAATCAATCAATGCATTTATACATTTCATCAAGCATTATCAAATGCATCACCCCGGTGTGTCAATGGCCCAAGCGGCGACAGAAGGATCAGAACGTTGGCGACAGATGAGTGCACGAGAAAAGGAAAAATTTAGGGCTCGTGCCCGCAGGGAACGGCACAGGAGAAGGGAGGAAAGGAGAAGACGGGAAGAGAGGCGGAGGGCGAGGAGGAAGCGAACGGAGAGGAGGAAGAGGAGGGACGAGAGGAAGCGGCGGCAGAGAGGGAGAGAATAAGAGAATTGGCAGATAAATTACTGTAATTTTTTTTTTATTTCTTAAATAAATTTCTTTATTCTTCCAAAATCTTCAGTAAAGGAGAATCTAAGAGCTCAATTTGCTCATTCATTAAAGGTACGTTGTTTTTTGTGTGTTTATAAATTTCAAAAGCTTCCAAAAAAAAAAAAAAAAAATTAACATATTTAATCAATTTTAAACTTTTATTTATCTGAAGAAGGAGAGGTTATCTCCGAAACGTCATAAATAAACATATTACATAGTACCTTTGAAAAATTTTGTATTTTAACGTTTTTACCTAAAGTTTCGAGATTTTCATCATGAAATCAATCAATGCATTTATACATTTCATCAAGCATTATCAAATGCATCACCCCGGTGTGTCAATGGCCCAAGCGGCGACAGAAGGATCAGAACGTTGGCGACAGATGAGTGCACGAGAAAAGGAAAAATTTAGGGCTCGTGCCCGCAGGGAACGGCACAGGAGAAGACGGGAAGAGAGGCGGAGGGCGAGGAGGAAGCGAACGGAGAGGAGGAAGAGGAGGGACGAGAGGAAGCGGCGGCAGAGAGGGAGAGAATAAGAGAATTGGCAGATAAATTACTGTAATTTTTTTTTTATTTCTTAAATAAATTTCTTTATTCTTCCAAAATCTTCAGTAAAGGAGAATCTAAGAGCTCAATTTGCTCATTCATTAAAGGTACGTTGTTTTTTGTGTGTTTATAAATTTCAAAAGCTTCCAAAAAAAAAAAAAAATTAACATATTTAATCAATTTTAAACTTTTATTTATCTGAAGAAGGAGAGGTTATCTCCGAAACGTCATAAATAAACATATTACATAGTACCTTTGAAAAATTTTGTATTTTAACGTTTTTACCTAAAGTTTCGAGATTTTCATCATGAAATCAATCAATGCATTTATACATTTCATCAAGCATTATCAAATGCATCACCCCGGTGTGTCAATGGCCCAAGCGGCGACAGAAGGATCAGAACGTTGGCGACAGATGAGTGCACGAGAAAAGGAAAAATTTAGGGCTCGTGCCCGCAGGGAACGGCACAGGAGAAGGGAGGAAAGGAGAAGACGGGAAGAGAGGCGGAGGGCGAGGAGGAAGCGAACGGAGAGGAGGAAGAGGAGGGACGAGAGGAAGCGGCGGCAGAGAGGGAAAGAATAAGAGAATTGGCAGATAAATTACTGTAATTTTTTTTTTATTTCTTAAATAAATTTCTTTATTCTTCCAAAATCTTCAGTAAAGGAGAATCTAAGAGCTCAATTTGCTCATTCATTAAAGGTACGTTGTTTTTTGTGTGTTTATAAATTTCAAAAGCTTCCAAAAAAAAAAAAAAAAAAAATAACATATTTAATCAATTTTAAACTTTTATTTATCTGAAGAAGGAGAGGTTATCTCCGAAACGTCATAAATAAACATATTACATAGTACCTTTGAAAAATTTTGTATTTTAACGTTTTTACCTAAAGTTTCGAGATTTTCATCATGAAATCAATCAATGCATTTATACATTTCATCAAGCATTATCAAATGCATCACCCCGGTGTGTCAATGGCCCAAGCGGCGACAGAAGGATCAGAACGTTGGCGACAGATGAGTGCACGAGAAAAGGAAAAATTTAGGGCTCGTGCCCGCAGGGAACGGCACAGGAGAAGGGAGGAAAGGAGAAGACGGGAAGAGAGGCGGAGGGCGAGGAGGAAGCGAACGGAGAGGAGGAAGAGGAGGGACGAGAGGAAGCGGCGGCAGAGAGGGAAAGAATAAGAGAATTGGCAGATAAATTACTGTAATTTTTTTTTTATTTCTTAAATAAATTTCTTTATTCTTCCAAAATCTTCAGTAAAGGAGAATCTAAGAGCTCAATTTGCTCATTCATTAAAGGTACGTTGTTTTTTGTGTGTTTATAAATTTCAAAAGCTTCCAAAAAAAAAAAAAAAAATTAACATATTTAATCAATTTTAAACTTTTATTTATCTGAAGAAGGAGAGGTTATCTCCGAAACGTCATAAATAAACATATTACATAGTACCTTTGAAAAATTTTGTATTTTAACGTTTTTACCTAAAGTTTCGAGATTTTCATCATGAAATCAATCAATGCATTTATACATTTCATCAAGCATTATCAAATGCATCACCCCGGTGTGTCAATGGCCCAAGCGGCGACAGAAGGATCAGAACGTTGGCGACAGATGAGTGCACGAGAAAAGGAAAAATTTAGGGCTCGTGCCCGCAGGGAACGGCACAGGAGAAGGGAGGAAAGGAGAAGACGGGAAGAGAGGCGGAGGGCGAGGAGGAAGCGAACGGAGAGGAGGAAGAGGAGGGACGAGAGGAAGCGGCGGCAGAGAGGGAGAGAATAAGAGAATTGGCAGATAAATTACTGTAATTTTTTTTTATTTCTTAAATAAATTTCTTTATTCTTCCAAAATCTTCAGTAAAGGAGAATCTAAGAGCTCAATTTGCTCATTCATTAAAGGTACGTTGTTTTTTGTGTGTTTATAAATTTCAAAAGCTTCCAAAAAAAAAAAAAAAAAATTAACATATTTAATCAATTTTAAACTTTTATTTATCTGAAGAAGGAGAGGTTATCTCCGAAACGTCATAAATAAACATATTACATAGTACCTTTGAAAAATTTTGTATTTTAACGTTTTTACCTAAAGTTTCGAGATTTTCATCATGAAATCAATCAATGCATTTATACATTTCATCAAGCATTATCAAATGCATCACCCCGGTGTGTCAATGGCCCAAGCGGCGACAGAAGGATCAGAACGTTGGCGACAGATGAGTGCACGAGAAAAGGAAAAATTTAGGGCTCGTGCCCGCAGGGAACGGCACAGGAGAAGGGAGGAAAGGAGAAGACGGGAAGAGAGGCGGAGGGCGAGGAGGAAGCGAACGGAGAGGAGGAAGAGGAGGGACGAGAGGAAGCGGCGGCAGAGAGGGAGAGAATAAGAGAATTGGCAGATAAATTACTGTAATTTTTTTTTTATTTCTTAAATAAATTTCTTTATTCTTCCAAAATCTTCAGTAAAGGAGAATCTAAGAGCTCAATTTGCTCATTCATTAAAGGTACGTTGTTTTTTGTGTGTTTATAAATTTCAAAAGCTTCCAAAAAAAAAAAAAAAAAATTAACATATTTAATCAATTTTAAACTTTTATTTATCTGAAGAAGGAGAGGTTATCTCCGAAACGTCATAAATAAACATATTACATAGTACCTTTGAAAAATTTTGTATTTTAACGTTTTTACCTAAAGTTTCGAGATTTTCATCATGAAATCAATCAATGCATTTATACATTTCATCAAGCATTATCAAATGCATCACCCCGGTGTGTCAATGGCCCAAGCGGCGACAGAAGGATCAGAACGTTGGCGACAGATGAGTGCACGAGAAAAGGAAAAATTTAGGGCTCGTGCCCGCAGGGAACGGCACAGGAGAAGGGAGGAAAGGAGAAGACGGGAAGAGAGGCGGAGGGCGAGGAGGAAGCGAACGGAGAGGAGGAAGAGGAGGGACGAGAGGAAGCGGCGGCAGAGAGGGAGAGAATAAGAGAATTGGCAGATAAATTACTGTAATTTTTTTTTATTTCTTAAATAAATTTCTTTATTCTTCCAAAATCTTCAGTAAAGGAGAATCTAAGAGCTCAATTTGCTCATTCATTAAAGGTACGTTGTTTTTTGTGTGTTTATAAATTTCAAAAGCTTCCAAAAAAAAAAAAAAATTAACATATTTAATCAATTTTAAACTTTTATTTATCTGAAGAAGGAGAGGTTATCTCCGAAACGTCATAAATAAACATATTACATAGTACCTTTGAAAAATTTTGTATTTTAACGTTTTTACCTAAAGTTTCGAGATTTTCATCATGAAATCAATCAATGCATTTATACATTTCATCAAGCATTATCAAATGCATCACCCCGGTGTGTCAATGGCCCAAGCGGCGACAGAAGGATCAGAACGTTGGCGACAGATGAGTGCACGAGAAAAGGAAAAATTTAGGGCTCGTGCCCGCAGGGAACGGCACAGGAGAAGGGAGGAAAGGAGAAGACGGGAAGAGAGGCGGAGGGCGAGGAGGAAGCGAACGGAGAGGAGGAAGAGGAGGGACGAGAGGAAGCGGCGGCAGAGAGGGAGAGAATAAGAGAATTGGCAGATAAATTACTGTAATTTTTTTTTATTTCTTAAATAAATTTCTTTATTCTTCCAAAATCTTCAGTAAAGGAGAATCTAAGAGCTCAATTTGCTCATTCATTAAAGGTACGTTGTTTTTTGTGTGTTTATAAATTTCAAAAGCTTCCAAAAAAAAAAAAAAAAAATTAACATATTTAATCAATTTTAAACTTTTATTTATCTGAAGAAGGAGAGGTTATCTCCGAAACGTCATAAATAAACATATTACATAGTACCTTTGAAAAATTTTGTATTTTAACGTTTTTACCTAAAGTTTCGAGATTTTCATCATGAAATCAATCAATGCATTTATACATTTCATCAAGCATTATCAAATGCATCACCCCGGTGTGTCAATGGCCCAAGCGGCGACAGAAGGATCAGAACGTTGGCGACAGATGAGTGCACGAGAAAAGGAAAAATTTAGGGCTCGTGCCCGCAGGGAACGGCACAGGAGAAGGGAGGAAAGGAGAAGACGGGAAGAGAGGCGGAGGGCGAGGAGGAAGCGAACGGAGAGGAGGAAGAGGAGGGACGAGAGGAAGCGGCGGCAGAGAGGGAGAGAATAAGAGAATTGGCAGATAAATTACTGTAATTTTTTTTTTATTTCTTAAATAAATTTCTTTATTCTTCCAAAATCTTCAGTAAAGGAGAATCTAAGAGCTCAATTTGCTCATTCATTAAAGGTACGTTGTTTTTTGTGTGTTTATAAATTTCAAAAGCTTCCAAAAAAAAAAAAAAAAAATTAACATATTTAATCAATTTTAAACTTTTATTTATCTGAAGAAGGAGAGGTTATCTCCGAAACGTCATAAATAAACATATTACATAGTACCTTTGAAAAATTTTGTATTTTAACGTTTTTACCTAAAGTTTCGAGATTTTCATCATGAAATCAATCAATGCATTTATACATTTCATCAAGCATTATCAAATGCATCACCCCGGTGTGTCAATGGCCCAAGCGGCGACAGAAGGATCAGAACGTTGGCGACAGATGAGTGCACGAGAAAAGGAAAAATTTAGGGCTCGTGCCCGCAGGGAACGGCACAGGAGAAGGGAGGAAAGGAGAAGACGGGAAGAGAGGCGGAGGGCGAGGAGGAAGCGAACGGAGAGGTGGAAGAGGAGGGACGAGAGGAAGCGGCGGCAGAGAGGGAGAGAATAAGAGAATTGGCAGATAAATTACTGTAATTTTTTTTTTATTTCTTAAATAAATTTCTTTATTCTTCCAAAATCTTCAGTAAAGGAGAATCTAAGAGCTCAATTTGCTCATTCATTAAAGGTACGTTGTTTTTTGTGTGTTTATAAATTTCAAAAGCTTCCAAAAAAAAAAAAAAAAAATTAACATATTTAATCAATTTTAAACTTTTATTTATCTGAAGAAGGAGAGGTTATCTCCGAAACGTCATAAATAAACATATTACATAGTACCTTTGAAAAATTTTGTATTTTAACGTTTTTACCTAAAGTTTCGAGATTTTCATCATGAAATCAATCAATGCATTTATACATTTCATCAAGCATTATCAAATGCATCACCCCGGTGTGTCAATGGCCCAAGCGGCGACAGAAGGATCAGAACGTTGGCGACAGATGAGTGCACGAGAAAAGGAAAAATTTAGGGCTCGTGCCCGCAGGGAACGGCACAGGAGAAGGGAGGAAAGGAGAAGACGGGAAGAGAGGCGGAGGGCGAGGAGGAAGCGAACGGAGAGGAGGAAGAGGAGGGACGAGAGGAAGCGGCGGCAGAGAGGGAGAGAATAAGAGAATTGGCAGATAAATTACTGTAATTTTTTTTTTATTTCTTAAATAAATTTCTTTATTCTTCCAAAATCTTCAGTAAAGGAGAATCTAAGAGCTCAATTTGCTCATTCATTAAAGGTACGTTGTTTTTTGTGTGTTTATAAATTTCAAAAGCTTCCAAAAAAAAAAAAAAAAAATTAACATATTTAATCAATTTTAAACTTTTATTTATCTGAAGAAGGAGAGGTTATCTCCGAAACGTCATAAATAAACATATTACATAGTACCTTTGAAAAATTTTGTATTTTAACGTTTTTACCTAAAGTTTCGAGATTTTCATCATGAAATCAATCAATGCATTTATACATTTCATCAAGCATTATCAAATGCATCACCCCGGTGTGTCAATGGCCCAAGCGGCGACAGAAGGATCAGAACGTTGGCGACAGATGAGTGCACGAGAAAAGGAAAAATTTAGGGCTCGTGCCCGCAGGGAACGGCACAGGAGAAGGGAGGAAAGGAGAAGACGGGAAGAGAGGCGGAGGGCGAGGAGGAAGCGAACGGAGAGGAGGAAGAGGAGGGACGAGAGGAAGCGGCGGCAGAGAGGGAGAGAATAAGAGAATTGGCAGATAAATTACTGTAATTTTTTTTTTATTTCTTAAATAAATTTCTTTATTCTTCCAAAATCTTCAGTAAAGGAGAATCTAAGAGCTCAATTTGCTCATTCATTAAAGGTACGTTGTTTTTTGTGTGTTTATAAATTTCAAAAGCTTCCAAAAAAAAAAAAAAAAAATTAACATATTTAATCAATTTTAAACTTTTATTTATCTGAAGAAGGAGAGGTTATCTCCGAAACGTCATAAATAAACATATTACATAGTACCTTTGAAAAATTTTGTATTTTAACGTTTTTACCTAAAGTTTCGAGATTTTCATCATGAAATCAATCAATGCATTTATACATTTCATCAAGCATTATCAAATGCATCACCCCGGTGTGTCAATGGCCCAAGCGGCGACAGAAGGATCAGAACGTTGGCGACAGATGAGTGCACGAGAAAAGGAAAAATTTAGGGCTCGTGCCCGCAGGGAACGGCACAGGAGAAGGGAGGAAAGGAGAAGACGGGAAGAGAGGCGGAGGGCGAGGAGGAAGCGAACGGAGAGGAGGAAGAGGAGGGACGAGAGGAAGCGGCGGCAGAGAGGGAGAGAATAAGAGAATTGGCAGATAAATTACTGTAATTTTTTTTTTATTTCTTAAATAAATTTCTTTATTCTTCCAAAATCTTCAGTAAAGGAGAATCTAAGAGCTCAATTTGCTCATTCATTAAAGGTACGTTGTTTTTTGTGTGTTTGTAAATTTCAAAAGCTTCCAAAAAAAAAAAAAAAAAAAAAAAAAAAAAAAAAAAAAAAAAAAAAAAAAAATAACATATTTAATCAATTTTAAACTTTTATTTATCTAAAGAAGGAGAGGTTATCTCCGAAACGTCATAAATAAACATATTACATAGTACCTTTGAAAAATTTTGTATTTTAACGTTTTTACCAAGTTTCGAGATTTTCATCATGAAATCAATCAATGCATTTATACATTTCATCAAGCATTATCAAATGCATCACCCCGGTGTGTCAATGGCCCAAGCGGCGACAGAAGGATCAGAACGTTGGCGACAGATGAGTGCACGAGAAAAGGAAAAATTTAGGGCTCGTGCCCGCAGGGAACGGCACAGGAGAAGGGAGGAAAGGAGAAGACGGGAAGAGAGGCGGAGGGCGAGGAGGAAGCGAACGGAGAGGAGGAAGAGGAGGGACGAGAGGAAGCGGCGGCAGAGAGGGAGAGAATAAGAGAATTGGCAGATAAATTACTGTAATTTTTTTTTATTTCTTAAATAAATTTCTTTATTCTTCCAAAATCTTCAGTAAAGGAGAATCTAAGAGCTCAATTTGCTCATTCATTAAAGGTACGTTGTTTTTTGTGTGTTTATAAATTTCAAAAGCTTCCAAAAAAAAAAAAAAAAAATTAACATATTTAATCAATTTTAAACTTTTATTTATCTGAAGAAGGAGAGGTTATCTCCGAAACGTCATAAATAAACATATTACATAGTACCTTTGAAAAATTTTGTATTTTAACGTTTTTACCTAAAGTTTCGAGATTTTCATCATGAAATCAATCAATGCATTTATACATTTCATCAAGCATTATCAAATGCATCACCCCGGTGTGTCAATGGCCCAAGCGGCGACAGAAGGATCAGAACGTTGGCGACAGATGAGTGCACGAGAAAAGGAAAAATTTAGGGCTCGTGCCCGCAGGGAACGGCACAGGAGAAGGGAGGAAAGGAGAAGACGGGAAGAGAGGCGGAGGGTGAGGAGGAAGCGAACGGAGAGGAGGAAGAGGAGGGACGAGAGGAAGCGGCGGCAGAGAGGGAGAGAATAAGAGAATTGGCAGATAAATTACTGTAATTTTTTTTTTATTTCTTAAATAAATTTCTTTATTCTTCCAAAATCTTCAGTAAAGGAGAATCTAAGAGCTCAATTTGCTCATTCATTAAAGGTACGTTGTTTTTTGTGTGTTTATAAATTTCAAAAGCTTCCAAAAAAAAATTAACATATTTAATCAATTTTAAACTTTTATTTATCTGAAGAAGGAGAGGTTATCTCCGAAACGTCATAAATAAACATATTACATAGTACCTTTGAAAAATTTTGTATTTTAACGTTTTTACCTAAAGTTTCGAGATTTTCATCATGAAATCAATCAATGCATTTATACATTTCATCAAGCATTATCAAATGCATCACCCCGGTGTGTCAATGGCCCAAGCGGCGACAGAAGGATCAGAACGTTGGCGACAGATGAGTGCACGAGAAAAGGAAAAATTTAGGGCTCGTGCCCGCAGGGAACGGCACAGGAGAAGGGAGGAAAGGAGAAGACGGGAAGAGAGGCGGAGGGCGAGGAGGAAGCGAACGGAGAGGAGGAAGAGGAGGGACGAGAGGAAGCGGCGGCAGAGAGGGAGAGAATAAGAGAATTGGCAGATAAATTACTGTAATTTTTTTTTTATTTCTTAAATAAATTTCTTTATTCTTCCAAAATCTTCAGTAAAGGAGAATCTAAGAGCTCAATTTGCTCATTCATTAAAGGTACGTTGTTTTTTGTGTTTATAAATTTCAAAAGCTTCCAAAAAAAAAAAAAAAAAAATGCATCACCCCGGTGTGTCAATGGCCCAAGCGGCGACAGAAGGATCAGAACGTTGGCGACAGATGAGTGCACGAGAAAAGGAAAAATTTAGGGCTCGTGCCCGCAGGGAACGGCACAGGAGAAGGGAGGAAAGGAGAAGACGGGAAGAGAGGCGGAGGGCGAGGAGGAAGCGAACGGAGAGGAGGAAGAGGAGGGACGAGAGGAAGCGGCGGCAGAGAGGGAGAGAATAAGAGAATTGGCAGATAAATTACTGTAATTTTTTTTTATTTCTTAAATAAATTTCTTTATTCTTCCAAAATCTTCAGTAAAGGAGAATCTAAGAGCTCAATTTGCTCATTCATTAAAGGTACGTTGTTTTTTGTGTGTTTATAAATTTCAAAAGCTTCCAAAAAAAAAAAAAAAAAATTAACATATTTAATCAATTTTAAACTTTTATTTATCTGAAGAAGGAGAGGTTATCTCCGAAACGTCATAAATAAACATATTACATAGTACCTTTGAAAAATTTTGTATTTTAACGTTTTTACCTAAAGTTTCGAGATTTTCATCATGAAATCAATCAATGCATTTATACATTTCATCAAGCATTATCAAATGCATCACCCCGGTGTGTCAATGGCCCAAGCGGCGACAGAAGGATCAGAACGTTGGCGACAGATGAGTGCACGAGAAAAGGAAAAATTTAGGGCTCGTGCCCGCAGGGAACGGCACAGGAGAAGGGAGGAAAGGAGAAGACGGGAAGAGAGGCGGAGGGTGAGGAGGAAGCGAACGGAGAGGAGGAAGAGGAGGGACGAGAGGAAGCGGCGGCAGAGAGGGAGAGAATAAGAGAATTGGCAGATAAATTACTGTAATTTTTTTTTTATTTCTTAAATAAATTTCTTTATTCTTCCAAAATCTTCAGTAAAGGAGAATCTAAGAGCTCAATTTGCTCATTCATTAAAGGTACGTTGTTTTTTGTGTGTTTATAAATTTCAAAAGCTTCCAAAAAAAAATTAACATATTTAATCAATTTTAAACTTTTATTTATCTGAAGAAGGAGAGGTTATCTCCGAAACGTCATAAATAAACATATTACATAGTACCTTTGAAAAATTTTGTATTTTAACGTTTTTACCTAAAGTTTCGAGATTTTCATCATGAAATCAATCAATGCATTTATACATTTCATCAAGCATTATCAAATGCATCACCCCGGTGTGTCAATGGCCCAAGCGGCGACAGAAGGATCAGAACGTTGGCGACAGATGAGTGCACGAGAAAAGGAAAAATTTAGGGCTCGTGCCCGCAGGGAACGGCACAGGAGAAGGGAGGAAAGGAGAAGACGGGAAGAGAGGCGGAGGGCGAGGAGGAAGCGAACGGAGAGGAGGAAGAGGAGGGACGAGAGGAAGCGGCGGCAGAGAGGGAGAGAATAAGAGAATTGGCAGATAAATTACTGTAATTTTTTTTTATTTCTTAAATAAATTTCTTTATTCTTCCAAAATCTTCAGTAAAGGAGAATCTAAGAGCTCAATTTGCTCATTCATTAAAGGTACGTTGTTTTTTGTGTGTTTATAAATTTCAAAAGCTTCCAAAAAAAAAAAAAAATTAACATATTTAATCAATTTTAAACTTTTATTTATCTGAAGAAGGAGAGGTTATCTCCGAAACGTCATAAATAAACATATTACATAGTACCTTTGAAAAATTTTGTATTTTAACGTTTTTACCTAAAGTTTCGAGATTTTCATCATGAAATCAATCAATGCATTTATACATTTCATCAAGCATTATCAAATGCATCACCCCGGTGTGTCAATGGCCCAAGCGGCGACAGAAGGATCAGAACGTTGGCGACAGATGAGTGCACGAGAAAAGGAAAAATTTAGGGCTCGTGCCCGCAGGGAACGGCACAGGAGAAGGGAGGAAAGGAGAAGACGGGAAGAGAGGCGGAGGGCGAGGAGGAAGCGAACGGAGAGGAGGAAGAGGAGGGACGAGAGGAAGCGGCGGCAGAGAGGGAGAGAATAAGAGAATTGGCAGATAAATTACTGTAATTTTTTTTTTATTTCTTAAATAAATTTCTTTATTCTTCCAAAATCTTCAGTAAAGGAGAATCTAAGAGCTCAATTTGCTCATTCATTAAAGGTACGTTGTTTTTTGTGTTTATAAATTTCAAAAGCTTCCAAAAAAAAAAAAAAAAAAAAATGCATCACCCCGGTGTGTCAATGGCCCAAGCGGCGACAGAAGGATCAGAACGTTGGCGACAGATGAGTGCACGAGAAAAGGAAAAATTTAGGGCTCGTGCCCGCAGGGAACGGCACAGGAGAAGGGAGGAAAGGAGAAGACGGGAAGAGAGGCGGAGGGCGAGGAGGAAGCGAACGGAGAGGAGGAAGAGGAGGGACGAGAGGAAGCGGCGGCAGAGAGGGAGAGAATAAGAGAATTGGCAGATAAATTACTGTAATTTTTTTTTATTTCTTAAATAAATTTCTTTATTCTTCCAAAATCTTCAGTAAAGGAGAATCTAAGAGCTCAATTTGCTCATTCATTAAAGGTACGTTGTTTTTTGTGTGTTTATAAATTTCAAAAGCTTCCAAAAAAAAAAAAAATTAACATATTTAATCAATTTTAAACTTTTATTTATCTGAAGAAGGAGAGGTTATCTCCGAAACGTCATAAATAAACATATTACATAGTACCTTTGAAAAATTTTGTATTTTAACGTTTTTACCTAAAGTTTCGAGATTTTCATCATGAAATCAATCAATGCATTTATACATTTCATCAAGCATTATCAAATGCATCACCCCGGTGTGTCAATGGCCCAAGCGGCGACAGAAGGATCAGAACGTTGGCGACAGATGAGTGCACGAGAAAAGGAAAAATTTAGGGCTCGTGCCCGCAGGGAACGGCACAGGAGAAGGGAGGAAAGGAGAAGACGGGAAGAGAGGCGGAGGGCGAGGAGGAAGCGAACGGAGAGGAGGAAGAGGAGGGACGAGAGGAAGCGGCGGCAGAGAGGGAGAGAATAAGAGAATTGGCAGATAAATTACTGTAATTTTTTTTTTATTTCTTAAATAAATTTCTTTATTCTTCCAAAATCTTCAGTAAAGGAGAATCTAAGAGCTCAATTTGCTCATTCATTAAAGGTACGTTGTTTTTTGTGTGTTTATAAATTTCAAAAGCTTCCAAAAAAAAAAAAAAAAAAAAAAAAAAAAAAAAAAAAAAAAAAAAAAATTAACATATTTAATCAATTTTAAACTTTTATTTATCTGAAGAAGGAGAGGTTATCTCCGAAACGTCATAAATAAACATATTTTAATTTGAATTGAATATTATTCCTAATACCCACAAAAGAAACTATAATTTGAAATACCAAAGGAATACAAAACACATTTACTTAAAGGTACTATACACAGAACTAGTTAACAAATTACATAACATTGAATTTGACATTTTTGATAATGACATTAGAGAATTAGTTAGTAAAATTAAATTTAAAAAATACAATACAAAAAAGATAAAATTTCTAGATTAGAACGAGAACAAAAATCTATTGAACCTAAAAAACCTAATAAAATTATAAATTTTCATCCTCGTGTACTAAATTTATCTAACGTAATATTTAATGACAAAGAAATGACGTTTCTAAATAAAGGTTTTAAATTTTCGACTTTTCCAAAATTAGATAATAATATAAAAGAAATTTTAGCAGTAAATTCAGAAAACATTCTAAAAGAGAGACATTTAAATTATGCAAAGTCTCAAATTTCTAATTTATTAAAAAGAATTTCGATAAACGATAAATTTAGATATAATACAAATAATAATATTTCATTAATTAAATCAATTAAGGAAAAAGTTAGAGTAAATAATTTAATTTCTGTTAGGGCAGATAAGGGAAACACTTTAGTATTTTTACCTAAAAATGATTATTTAGAAAAAGTCAATGATTTTATAACAGATTCTAATCTAGAAATTTTAAATAGAGATCCAACAAATAAATACCAAAACCAAATAAAACAAACAATTAAAAATTGTGAAATTACTTTAACACCATACGAGAAACATAACATAATATATCCAAATCCACAACCACCAAAATTATACGGTTTAGTTAAAATACATAAACCTAACATTCCTATTAGACCTGTAGTTTCATACATACATGCACCAAACCACATGCTAGCTAAAACATTAAATAAAATAATTAATAATTTAGGATACACTCCAAAATATTCAGTTAAAAACACTTCTGAATTAATTAATAAATTAAGTAACATTAGCTTACCACCGCTATGTAAAATAGTTAGTTTTGATGTTACGAGTATGTTTTCACAAATACCCCCACAGGAATGTATTCCTTTATTAGAAAATGTTTTAGTTAACAATAACATTGAATTAACAAAAAGGATAGAGTTGATTCAATTATTTGAACTTTGTATTAATCAAAACTATTTTATTTTTAATGATAAAATTTATCTTCAAAAAGATGGGTTACCAATGGGTAGTCCCATTTCACCACTATTGGCTAATATTTTTATGGAAAATATAGAAGATCAAATATTTGAATCAAATCTATCAAATAAAATTGTATTTTGGTTTCGTTATGTTGACGATATTTTGGCATGTTTTGATAGTTCTTTCGAATACATTGACGACTTTTTAATTTTTATTAATACTTTACACCAAAAAATTAAATTTACACTAGAAATTGAACAAAACAGATCTATTAACTTTTTAGACTTAAACATAAAAATTAATTCAGAAAACATACTCGAATATTCAATTTATAGGAAACCTACACAAACTGATATTACCATACCACATAACTCTTGTCATCATAATACACATAAATTAGCAGCATATCAATCTTTAGTACACAGAGCTCTAACAATTCCTTTAGATAAAAATAGTTTTAATAGAGAAATTTCAATTATTAAACAAATTGCATATAGCAATGGATATAACACAACACTTATTGACACTTTAATTAAAAAGAAAAATTATAAATTAGCTATTCAAAAAGTTTATTCCATTAATAACACTGATAAAACATTAAAATACGTTTCAATTCCATATTTTGGTAAAATTTCAGAAAAGATTGCTAAAATTATAAATAACACAAATAAATATAAAGTCATTTTTAAAACAAATAAAAACATTCTATACTCTCTTTTCAATGCTAAAGACAAAATTAATGATTTGCTAAAATCAGGTATTTACAAATTAAATTGTTCACATTGTGATTCAGTATATATAGGTCAAACAATTAGAAATTTCAGTATTAGGCAAAAAGAACATATCCGTTGTTACAAATATAAATATGCACATAAATCAAATTTTGCTAAACATTTGTTAGAACAAAATCACACATTAACATCTAATAATACAATTAAATTTTTACACTTTTCTGATAACAAAAATAAATTAAATATTTTGGAAGCTTTTGAAATTTATAAACACACAAAAAACAACGTACCTTTAATGAATGAGCAAATTGAGCTCTTAGATTCTCCTTTACTGAAGATTTTGGAATAAATATCTTTTTAAAACACACTGATAAGCGACTGACCTCCGACGGGTTGACTGGGGCCAGCTGCTTCACGCAGTGTTAAAATAATAGAATCAAGGAGTTACTATATTTTGCATTTGTTATAATATTTTATATAGCTTTTGACAATGGCACTTTGATGCCGAAATACGTATAAAGCGAATAAATCTTGTTATTTCCCGTTGAAATCGATATTTTATTTAATATTTATTATTTATATAATCATGGATTTCAACAAAGTGACGCTTGAGAATGTCAATAAATAATAATACTAATCAAGCAGTTTCTAACAAATTGTCTAAAACGCATTATACTTTATTGTTGGATGGATTTCCGGATATAACAAAAGATTTTGATATAAATAAGCCCATTTTACATAATACGGTACACCGTATCGATACTAGTGGTCCTCCACTGTCTTCGAAACCAAGGCGTTTAAATCCTAACCAGCTTGAATTTTTAGGTAATCATTTGAAAGATCTTCTAAAGGCTGGCATTATTGAGCCTTCCAGTAGCCCCTGGAGTTCTCCAATACACATGGTGCGCAAACAAGATGGATCATGGAGAGTTGCAGGCGACTATAGGAGATTAAATGATATATCAGTTCCGGATTCCTTTCCTATACCATTTTTGCAAGATTTCACGGCAAGAATTGCTGGATCTACAATATTCAGTAAATTGAACTTAAAGAAGGCATACTTTCACATTCCGATTCACCCGAAGGATGTTTGCAAGACCACTATTACAACACCATTGGGCGCCTTTCAGTATTTACGATTAAATTTTGGTTTGAAGAATGCTCCAGCTTCATGGTCCCGTTTTATATCAGAAGTTTTGTTGGAGTTAAGTTCATTTCTATTTTTTTACCTGGACGATATTTTGGTCTTTAGTAAAGATCAAAATGAACATTTAAAACTTTTATTTGAAAGATTGCAAAAGTTCGGGTTGTTGTTAAATGTGGAGAAATGTTTGTTTGGGGAGCAGCAGTTGGATTTTTTGGGTCATACCGTTTCTAAAGATGATATATCACCTCAGATGTCGAAGAATAAAGTTACTAAGGAGTTTCCTGTTCCGGTTAATCAAAAGCAATTGAGAAAGTTTATAGGATTAATGAGTTACTATCATAAATTTACTCCAAAGTGTGCAGAATTGTTGGCACCACTCAATTCACTTGTTTTACCAGGAAAAGCCTCGATCAAACCTGTAGCTTTTCAATTATGTCATTTAGAAGTTTTTCAGAAAGCAAAGGATGCACTCATTAACTATACATTATTGGTACATCTGCGTCAGGAATCAAAAATTAGTATTGCAACGGATACATCTGCATCTATTATTGCCGGAGTACTTCAACAATGGGAAAATGGTGTTTGGAAGTCGTTAGGATTTTGTAGTAGAAAATTATCGGATACAGAGATGAAGTATAGCATTTTTTCAAGAGAACTGTTAGCAATTCACTTTGCTGTTAAGAAGTTCAGATTTTATGTTGAGTATAAATCATTCACGATTTTTACTGATCATCAAGCTATTTGTTCAGCTATCAAAGGAACGTCCGAAAATTATTTACCACGGGAATTTCGTCAAATCGAGTATATTTCTGCGTTCACAACTGATATACAATTTGTTAAGGGAAATTTAAATATTGCAGCTGATGCGTTAACAAGAGTTTGTACCATTTCTTCTGTGACAGTTAATTTGGATGATTTAGCTAAAGCTCAAGTGAATGATGAAGAATTAGAAGTATTACGACAAAAGCCTAATTTTAATATTTTTTAAACACAAACAGTTAATGGGGTCCCAATTTGGGTGGATCAAAGTATTGGCGTGTCCCGTCCGTTTGTGCCGATAAAAATTTTGCTTTGATATTTTCCAGCAATTGCATGAATTAGCTCATTCAGGAGTTAAGGCAACACAAAAATTAATTTGTTCTAGGATTTTATGGTCTAGTATGCGAAAAGACATTCAAAGCTGGGTAAAAGTATGTGATCAATGTCAGCGAAATAAGGTTGTCAAACATACAAAAGGGCAGTTGCAACCGATTATACAACCGGATTGTAGATTTCATAAAATTCACATGGATATTGTTCATTTACCTTACTGTCAAGGGTATAAATTTGTTTTGTCGATTATTGATAGATTTAGTAGGTGGCCTGCAGCAATTCCTCTTAAATCCATAACGACGGAGGAAATTATTGATGCGTGTATTCGGACTTGGATATCACGTTATGGAGTTTCGCAAATAATTACGACAGATAATGCAGCTCAATTTTATTCTTCTTTATGGGTAGATTTTATTAGTAGGTTTGGTATTAAACATTTAAAGACTTCTATACAGCATCCGATAGGTCAAGGCATTGTAGAACGTGTCCATAGGTGTCACTTAAAAAATCTATTAAATCCCTGTCTGCAAATTGCGTACAGCATTTACCGTTAATATTGTTAGGATTGCGTTCTGCGGTTAAAGATAAGGTGGGAATAATAATAAACACACCAATTCTCATTTACCCCGATTTTACAAAAACATTTAACGTTACTACCGATGCCTCAAACGTAGGCATAGGTGCAGTGTTATCTCAAAGTACTATTGGCCAAGATAAACCAATAATGTTTATCAGTAAAACATTAAGCCCGGAATAGCAAAATTATTCAACAATTGAAAAAGAATGTTATGCCATCATATGGGCAGTAAAAGTTTTTAGACCATATATTTACGGACAAAAATTCAATATCATTACTGACCACAAACCATTACAATGGTTATTCAAAATTAAATCGTTGGAGAATAAAATTATCAGAATTCGAGTACGAAATTCATTATAAAAAAGGTAAACAGAACAATAATACAGATTTCTTGTCAAGACTGGAAAGATATCCATTAGAAGTCGAAAATTCGGATGATTTATTATCTTTATTTAACAACCCCGGAGATATTAGTTATAGGGAAACAGATGATTTTAATGAAATAGACTACGAATAGACTATAGAACTACGAACGGAATCCGGTAATAACAAATATTCACAAATTACACATCCCTGAACAAAATTGAGAACTGGTTAAAGCTATGGCGCATACATGTCAACGAAACGAAATCGATTCAAATAACTTTTACTCTAAGAAAGGAAACCTGCCCACCAGTAATGCTAAACAACACTCCAATCCCGCAACACGACAGTGCAAAGTATCTAGGGATTCACCTGGATAGGCGCCTAACCTGGCAGACCCACATAATTAAAAAGAGAATGCAACTAGGTTTAAAACTTCGCCAGATGTACTGGTTAATAGGAAGGAAATCGCAATTATCTCTTCAAAACAAAGTGCTTCTCTACAAAGCTATCATAAAACCAATATGGACATATGGAATCCAGATTTGGGGAACTGCTAGTAACTCTAACTTGGAAATATTACAACGATTTCAAAATAAAATAATTAGGACAATAACAAACGCTCCCAGATATGTTCCGAACTGGCTACTTCAGCAAGATATCCCCATACCTTCCATCAAGCAGAAAATCCAAAGTGTAAGTGCAAAGTATCAAGCAAAACTTACAGTGCATTCAAATAATCTAGCTGTGGCGTTATTAGATAGACAATATATCCAAAGACTTAAAAGACACGACCAATTAGATTTAGTTAACAGATTCAACTAAGATTTATATAGTTTTAGTCTAACCCTTTAGAATTAATTAGTTTTAAGGCTCTACGTCAAGCATCTAATGTCAAAACAAAGAAATAATACTAAAGAGCATTTATTTCCTCATGTCATTACAAGCAATCAAATAATTTGCTGAATGTTAATATAAATTAACAGATTGTAAATAAGTCGAAGAAATAAAAATGTGAAAAAAAATTACACATCAAAAAAAAATTATATCATCAGATATTGTAGTTAAACCAGCAGAAGTTAAGAATCCAATTCAAAAGTAGATAACATTATCGAGAACAGAGAACAGTTATCAGACGTTAGTCAACATTCACAGCAAGAAAATATGAATGCAACTTTAGAAATAACAGATAAACCTTTGAATCAATTTAAAAATCAATTAATTTTTACTTCTTTTTTTGGTACACCTAGCTTACAAGTCATAAAACCATTCGATAAGACTAGATATTTAATACATATAACCAGAGATAATTATATTAACGAAATATCCAATATATTACAAAATTATATTAACTCCAATGTTATTAATTGTATAAACACTAATATTGATACAACTATTGTAACTCCGTTTGTCAAATAAAACTTTTTAAAAAATTAAAGTCGAAATTTGAAAACGTAATTTCTGGCTGCTGTAGACGAATGAGCTCGCTCGCATTGTCATATCGGGTCCCAAGGCCGTACAAAAATATGTTCGATGCAGTGGAATTTCGCAGCTTTGTATGATGCAACTGCACTTGTTTCTTTAGTTTGAGACAGTATCCTCCTGATAGATAGGCTACACACTCTATTCGCGCTCTCGACCGACCGCTAGAGCGCAGGTGTTGCTTGGGAGGGGCACGGACCAATAGCGAGCGCGCTCGCTCCAACGTTATTTTTTCCTACAGTAAAGAAAAGGATGGGTCTACCGGGAGTGTCCTCTGGAGTTCAGAATAATCTCGGTCCCAGCGCTCAGCCCATGGGTTTTTTAAAAATGAATCAAGAAGAAAAATGGAAAAACCGAATAAGTATGAACCTTTAATTGATCCTCATTTGGAGGCTCTCTGCAGTCGAGATGCTGATCGTCATAAAATTATGAGAGAAACAGCTAGAATCAGACTGACAAAATATGAAAGGAAATTAAAGAAATCTAGATGCAAACTGAACGTTTTGAATTTTATAATAATTGGTTGCATTCTGACGTTGTTCGCTTTTTCAATAGCCGACATCGTTATATGGGTGATTATCATATAATGGAATAATTCGTGTCCTTCGCGTGTAGCAATTATAATATTTCGTTTTTTTATTATTGTAAGCTGTTTAATATCAAGTACGGGGAGTGTGTTCACACTAATTTCCCCATAAAATTGGGGCTAATGCCACAGGATATTTTTTTTTACTTTAAAATGTTACTGTAATTGTCAGTTCCGTAACTGTCCCACACACCATTTTGTAACATAGCTAATGAATTTGTAGGCAACCGGTGCATTGAAGAACTTTGTAAATGTTACTTAGATGTCATGAAATAGTGTATAAATTGAAACTAAGACAAAGGAGTACCAATAGGACAGCAGAAAATTTATTGGTTGATGTATAGGTGTCCCAAGCCTGCAGCATCAGTTCCGTAACAATATATGTTTTATGTTATTACCTTGCCTAAACAACTTTGCAGTAGCGAATTAGTACTATAAAAGTTTGTGGGAGTGTATATATGATTTCTGATTTTCCAGGTAAGTTTTCTTTAAACATTTGCTCTTTTTACTAAAATGTTTTCAATACTGGAAAAATGAAGTTTACCTTTATTCATTATCAGTTCGGTAACGTGCTTGGCGCTAGTAAGAAAGATATTAATTGTGAACTATTTGTGGAAATATTTGGCGGTGTTGTATAGGAACATAACCTCAAAATTTCACGCCAAGGTATATATTATAAAAGGTAAAATCATTGAAATTAGTCCAGTTAAATCAGTTCCGTAACGAAACGATAAGTACTAAAATGTTACGGAACTGGCGCAATTGTTACGGAACTGACAGAATATCTAGTTCCTTTTTAAAAAATTGCTGGTTAAATGTGTAAAAACTACCAATAGTAGCATTTTAAAATCAACAAAAGTGTGACTTTTCGGTAGAAGATGGATATCAAATTTATAGGATTAAAAGAAAGATTGAAAAAAGATAGCGAGCTGAGTTTAGCTAAAAATGAAGAAAATCAGCTGAAGAAAAAGAAGCAGTATCTTAAGAAGACGAAAGGAAATCCTTTAACTAAAAAGTTGGATTGTGAAGAAATCTCTAATGCAGAAGTAATGCACTTCGGCTATATTATACGTAAAAGAAATCAAGAAGCGGGGAAAACGGCCTGGGCCAATCGAAGTGGAAGAAGCCGCTCAAATAAACAAGCGTGAACTACAAGAGAATGAACTCAACTGCAAAAATGTCATTACTACATCAAATATAAATGAAGATTCAACATTAGTCTGCAAAGTCCACACTCTAGAAAATACACACACACCTGTTACTGACCAATTGATACAGCTGTTGGCGCAGAAAAAGGAACTGGACGAGATGATCATTAAACTTCAAGAACACGCAGATAAAGAGGCAGATGTTCCGTGCAGTACAGTAAAAATTATTCCTAAATATATACAACTGGAAAATTATGAAACTCGCAGTAAACAGAGAAAAATAGGTGCAAGTAACACTACTAGAAAATTAGTGCTGCAAAAGAAAATTAGAGCAGGCGGCAATGATACAGCATCGCAAGAGAAGAAGGAGGGCAAACCAAGAAAGAAGAGGTGCTCTAATCCTAAAAGAGAAAATACAAGAGATAGTGAGAAAATATAGAGCCAACTTGTCTGTAGAAAACCGTGAGGAAGTAAAGCGCAAAGATAGAGAAAGGTATAAATTAAAAAAAGAGAAAAGTGTAGTCAAGCTCATTAAGGACTGCAATGAAAGAGAAAAGAGGCGCAAAAGAAGGGCATGGAGAAAAGACAGTAAACAATACAGACAACGACAAATACTAAAGAAACAAAGAGATTCTTTTTTAGATGACAATACTCTTCCAGGATCAGATAATGAAGAACCGATAGAGGCAATACCATTATCTACACCAAATAGCATTGTAAGGCGAGAAAGAGGTCGTAAGAAAATTAAGAGTAATAGAGTGAAATCCTACAAAAAATTGAAACAGGCAGAAAAACAAATTAAGAACCTAAACTCAAAAGTAGAAAAATACAGAAAGCGACTATACAGAATTGCAACACCAACTACTGCTCAATCCAATGCTTCCCCGAATACTAAAGTAAAAAGCATGACAAAAGGTTTGCATCTACCACCGAAAGTTAGAAAGCAGCTTCTCTTCGGTGAAGTTCTTAAAGACGAGCTTGGGAGGAATGCACAATCAGTAGTTACAGACAAAGAAAAGCAAGTAGTTAATAAGGTGGTTAGTGGTAGTCTTCTGCGAAAGTATAAATTAATAGGAGCTGCTAAAGAAGTTATCTCGTACAAGATGCACAAGAAACAATTTAATAATCTAAACTTAATGCAGTATGAGAGAAAGCAACGTCGTTACGAAGTGACAACAAACAACAAGTTAAAAATAAAGTCATTTTTAGAATTGGATGAAAATTCAAAGATGTGTCCAGGAAAACAAGATTTCATTAAAAAATAAAATACAGAAGCAGAAGAGGATTCTGCTAGATTCGATGAAACAGTTGTACCACAAATTTATTATAAAAAATATTATAAGAAGAAGAAAGTAAGATATCGTATACGACCTTTTGCCGTCTTAAACCTTTTTACATAGTGTCACCGAACATGCGCGACAGAGAAACATGTGCATGTGTGAAGCATGCTAACATTGCACTCATCGTGCAAAAATTATTCTCTCTAAAAATTATACCTCACGATAAAGTCGAAAATATAATAACAGAATTAGTTTGCAGTATGGACAGCAAAGCATGCATGTTTAAACAATGTCCTGCATGCAAGAACATGAGGTACCTTCTCAAACCAGACCAACAAATAAGTATAGATTTAATAAGTGTTTCACAGTGGCAGTCTATTGTTGAAGAGAACGTTATCAAAAATCAAGCAAAGAAAATTCGGAAAACTGTTAAAAAGGAAATTGGAACTGGCACCAAAGAAATTTTTGATTTGCTAAATAACCAACTAAATGTTTTTCAAAAACACATATTTGTTATGCACCATCAGATGACACAGTTGAAAAATAAAAAGAAGGCAATTGAAACCGACGAAATAATACTTCAAATAGACTTCGCAGAAAATTATGTTACTAAATACAGTACCGAGATCTAGTCAATGCACTTCGGTGCATCAAAAAAACAGCTTTCTCTACATACTGCAGTATACTATGTGAGTGGGAAATCTAAAGCTAACTGTTTTTGTTCAGTGAGTGAACAGTTGGACCATCAAGCCCATGCAATATGGGCTCATATGAATAAAATTTTACACCAACTGGCTGCAAAATATCCACACGTTAAAACAATCAACTTTTTCTCAGATGGCCCAACTTCGCAATATAGAAATCGTTTAAATATTTACTTCTTTCTGAAAAATGTACCAGCGGTATTCAAAAATGTGGAAAATTTATCATGGAACTATAGTGCAAGTGGAGATAGGAAGGGGCCAATGGATGGGGTCGGAGGTGTTTTGAAGCGATCTGCAGATCGACTTGTCCGACTTGGGCAGGATGTTCCTTCAGCTTCTGTATTTGTGGAAAAACTTAAAGATACTTCGACCGTGTACATTTGGGATGTGTTCGAGAAAGAAATACTTAAAAATAAAAACCTGTTGCCAGCTCGAATATCGCCAATTCCCCAAATTATGAGTGTTCACCAAATCACTTGGACAGTAAAGAACCCGACTTTAATTTACCTAAGAGAACTAAGCTGTTTTGATTGCGAATATGGTTCCAAATGCAGACATTATGGCATGAAAATAAATACAATAAAATGCATGCCTTTGACAGAATGTATCCTTTTTAAAATGCCTTTTTTAATTTTTAAATATGTATTTTTAACGGATTAATCCTTAATTAATTGGTCTAGACGAAATGGATAATAAAATCACCAAGAATATCATTATATTGTCCAATGTTCTTATACCGGCTAATGACGAATTCCGCAAAACAACTAGATAACCCAGAAAATGTCTGAAATGAATAATCGCAGAACTACAGGATTGTTTTATTTGCACCCTTTCACTAACAAATTCAAACGCAGGTGTTAAATGTAGCAGTTGTAATCGGACGTATCATATTAATTGCATCAAGAGACTTACTGGAGGCTTCAGCGACCATGTTCTTAATAACTATAAATGTAACGTATGTTCAAAACTATTAAAATAAATTTTATATATCAACAATGTTTGTTTCACTTTTAAATATTTTCAATTAAATAAAAAGCCAATTCCGTAACAAACTGGTCAGTTCCGTAACAGATTAAACAAATATGTTTAGGATACTATTAACAATGACTGATCAATTTTAATTACCAAGAACAATTCTATGTCAAAGAAACTATTATATAATTATGTAAAACTTAGTCTCATACGCGAGTTATGAGATAAAAAGTCTGTCAAGGTTAACTATAAAATAGTTAACGAGCAAAGATAAACTTTAATACATTAGATAAAGATAAGCACATTTATTACCTTAGATAAAGATAAACACAATTATTCTGCTTATAAATAGGTGACTTTATATTGTTTAGTTCAGTTCTATTTTGTATTAGTTAGGTACCGGATTGAACTCCGACATTTTGTATTTTTTTTAAGAATAAACGTTTTTAAAAAAAGGTAGTTTGTCGTTAAACAAACATAAATGGCGCAGTCGGTAGGATCCACAAAGGGCACCGAGTAATTTTCAAAAATCAAAATTCAAAAGTGCACCTTGAGTTTTAACTCTTAATTGTGAATCCTTTGCAATTACTACCACTCCCAGGAGGTTCCGAAGTTTTTGGTGGAAGACAAGCATCGCGGAAGCCAAACTGAAGGATCATCCAAAACAAGCCGAAATCAGAGAACAATCGATCAAAGGGACAAGCATCGCCCCAGGTCAAAGCATCGCTGGTTGCGGTATTATCCTGACTATTGGAGTCAGCAGTCCATCGAGGACAACTGATCATCGTGATCACAGAGTATCCATTGCGTACTCTCAAATATGAAAATAAAGTAAGAATCTTTTCTTTTATTAAAGTGCAACAAGTTTTAAGACAAAGTAAATTATACTAATATATTAATTTTAAGACTCACGTTACTCTTGGGAAGCGAGATAGTTAGTGTATCAATTAGTGATACTTAATTTCTAACTTGACTCTTGAGTAATAGGTAGGGTTGCCACTCTCTGTGTAGGTTCATACTAACATAATAAAATTCTATTTAAATAAACAAGTGAACATTTTTACATGATAAACACAGACACATCGTCGTCTGAAAGTGAAAACGACCAAGATTTAGATATACACCCTTTAGTAATAACTAGACCAATTAGATTACAACTTCCTCGTTTAATTTTTAATAAAATGAATCCACAACTAGTAAATGTACAAGCTGCAGCAGCAGCTCAGACCCAACCTTTTGCTGGATACCCTGCTGGGTTTCACACAAGCCTGTTGAGTGAAATGCCCAGATACAGTGGAGACCCTGCCGAATTGTCTGAATATATCAGATCTGTGGAAGATATATTTAGTCAATTCTGGCAAAGAGAAGAGCCTGGTGCCTATATAAATAAACTTTTGCTGTCATCAGCACGAAATAGACTAAAAGGACCTGCTTTGGAGGTCATCACCGGACAAATTTATAATTCTTGGGATGAATTAAAACAAACCCTTATTAATAATTTTGGAGACCAACGATCGGAGCTTAATATCCGTATCGATCTTACTCGAATGAGACAAATGCAAAAAGAATCCCCTATTGATTTTTATAACAGATTAAGATCATTATTAGCTATTTTAAATTCTAAAATTTCATTAGGCGATGAACAAGCAGAAATTAAAAATTACAAGACTTTGGATGCAAAAGGGTTAGCTCTTAAAACTTTTCTAGGAGGACTTTTGGAACCCCTAGGTAGTTTTCTACGTAGTAGATCACCCGATTCTCTTGAAATAGCTCTTCAATATGTAAAAGATGAACTAGACATACGCTATTTCCAAAATCAAAATTACTCACAAGCCAAATTTTCTCAAAATCAAATAAGAGCACCCAATAGAATGCAACATTCTTTTCAAACTTATCAGCAGCCCCATTACAATCAGCAACATTTCACCCCAAAAATAAAGCAGCCACAATTTAAACCCAATTTTGCTCCTACGTATCAACTAAATCCAAATAGACCCCCAGCACAATTTCCCGGATTTCCTAGACCTTTTGTAAGACCGGAACAAAATGTGTTTGCACCAAAACCCAATTATCAATCCACTCATAAACCAGAACCAATGCAAACCAGTACGATCAAAAAACGTCCTGCTTCACAGCAACTACAAAGATTCAACCCTCCTCGACCTTTCAATTCTCAGTTTAACCCAAATTTTAGACCCAATAATTATGCCCAACATACTAATAATACGAGAGCTTTTCAATCTCAAGAATCGCATAATATAAATTTCCATTCATCTCCTGACTTTGAAGACACTTATGACGAACAAGAAATTACCGAAACCCCCGAAAATCCAGACTATTATGAATTTGTAGAACAAGACATGCAACCAATACCAGAATTCTCCGATGTACCAAATGAATACCCAGAAGAGCTCGTAAATTTTCCATACGAGCCTCGGTCGAATCTTTTTCAATAAATCCAAAATCTAATCTACCCTATATAATAATTCCAGAAACTAACGATAAATTATGAATAGATACCGGAAGTTCACGCACTTTACTTTCTCCCCAATTCGTGAACACTTATTTCCCAGAAGCAATATTTGAGCACCCTTTCGAAATTTCTACTTCTCACGGAACCACTTATCACAATTTTATTGCAGAAATTCCTATCCCAAATTTGTTTAAAGAAGAAGGAACACATCTATGTTACTTATTTAATTTCCACACCGAATATGTTGGATTAATAGGTACCGATCTATTAGCAAAATTGCCCGCAAATATCGATTATCGATGGATGCACATCCAAACTGATAAAACTACAATACCATTTTATTATAATCAGTCAAAACTAAAACAAGAGGAACAAAAACGAAATCAGTGCAACTTTTCCAAAATTGAGCCCTCTGAAAATATTTTGAAAACCCTAACATTACCACCTAGAACTGAAAAATTCGTTACTTTACCTGCAGTTGGAAAAAATGGTAATAAATTAGCCCCTAAATTGCATTTAACTAAACATGTACTTATGCCATCAGCTATTGTTACACTACATAATAATTGGTTTCGCACTAGCTTAATAAATACCTCTGACGACCCCCAAATTCTTACTATATCTCAACCCCTTATTCTCGAGGATTATATTCCCGAAAAAGACCAAGTTGTAATCAACAACCATGACACTTCAATACCCTCTCGTAAACAAGTACTTTTCCAAAATTTACAAGACAACTTAAGATTAGATCACTTAAATTCCGAAGAACGTACCTTACTAACGAACCTTTGCCAAGAATACAAAGACATATTTTATTCACCAGAAATTCCTTTATCATCAACAACCCTAATCAAACATCATATAAGGACAAAGACAGAGACACCCATATTCACAAAAACATACCGTTATCCCCATGTACATCGACAAGAAGTAAAAAGACAAATTGACAAAATGTTAAATGAAGACATAATCGAACCCAGCGAATCACCTTACAATTTTCCCATTTGGATAGTTCCAAAAAAAAATGACGCCTCTGGTAAACAGAAATGGCGAATAGTCATAGACTACAGAAAATTGAATGAACATACGATCGACGACAAATTCCCTCTCCCCCGAATAGAAACAGTATTAGATAATTTAGGTAGAGCCAATTATTTCACAACCCTTGACCTAGCTTCTGGTTTTCACCAGATCAAAATTGAAAAAAAAGATAGGGAAAAGACAGCCTTCTCTACAGAAGAAGGACATTATCAATTTAAAAGGATGCCATTCGGTCTCAAGAATGCTCCTGCAACTTTTCAAAGAGCAATCAATACAGCTTTAACAGGCCTAACCCCCAACCAATGTCTGGTATATCTTGACGATATTATCATATACTCGAGTTCCTTACAAGAACATATCACTCGTTTAAAAAACGTATTTAAAAAATGTAGAGACACTAACATAAAGATTCAGTTAGACAAATCTGAATTTCTCCAGAAGACCGTAAAATACTTAGGACACATCATAACCCCCAATGGAGTCAAACCAGACCCATCCAAAATTGAAGCCATTAAAAATTTCCCGTTACCTACCACTAGAACAGAAATTAAATCTTTTCTAGGACTGTTTGGATATTATAGAAAATTCATAAAAGATTTTGCCAAAATTACCAAATTCCTCACCCATTGCTTAAAAAAAGAAAACAAAATTATTCATTCACAAAATTTCATAGATTCTTTCGAATATTGTAAAAACCTTTTGACAAATGAACCCATTTTGCAATATCCCGATTTTCAGAAACCATTCGAACTGACTACAGATGCATCAAAATTTGCTCTTGGTGCAGTTCTTTCCCAGAACGGAAAACCAATCTGTTACGCTTCACGTACCCTTAATGATACCGAGCAAAAATATAGCACAATTGAACGTGAACTATTGGCCATAGTGTGGGCCACAAAACAATTTAGGCCATATCTATTTGGAACCAGATTCACCCTTTTCACAGACCATAGACCATTGGTATGGCTCCGTAACCTTAAAGAACCCAATTCAAAACTCACAAGATGGGCTTTGAAACTTGAAGAATACAATTTCGATATAAAATATTTACCCGGTAAAACCAATAAAGTAGCAGACGCTCTTTCTCGTGTTCAAATCAATCCATTAACCGTTAACGACAACATCCTCCATGATATCGATGAAATTATACACGATCTAGATAGAATAAATACACCCGAACCCTCCAATTTTAGCATAATACCTAATCGTTCAGAAACACCAAATATTGATGATCTATTTGACGTACCCATTGTCGATATCCCATCAACCCCCTTAAACAACGATAATGATTCATTAGTAGATACCATTCATACTCAGGAAAGTTCGACACCAGTAATAGACATCAGTGATAAACCCTTACAACATTTTAATAAACAAATAGAATTCATCGAAGCCAATCTACCAAGAAATATTCAAATAAAAAAATACGATGGAGTTACTCACTACTCAGTTTTTGTAAACCCTAACAATAAAGAGGCCAAATTTAGCGAATTATTAATAGAACATTGTGAACCAAAAACCCATTACTACTGTTATTTTTCTAAAGACTCACTATATCACGAATTCTCACTGTATATAAACTCTATTACAAACGAAAACTCACCAAAATTTCACAAATGTACCACCCAAGTCACATATATAATTAACCCAGACGAACGACAAAATCAAATGATGAATTATCATCTTGGTAAAACCAATCATCGCGGAATATCCGAAACTATCGAACACCTGCAACGCAAATATTTTTGGAAAAATATGGCTAATGATATTAAAACCTTCATTAATAATTGCCAAATCTGCAAAACCCAAAAATATAATAGAAACCCGATAAAACAACCCTTACAGTTAACCCCAACCTTCAACCGTCCGTTTCATACAGTCCATATGGACATATTTCAAATTAATGGTCAAAAATATCTAACTTTAATAGATGCCTTTTCTAAATTTGCCCAAGCTTATTGGTTACGTTCTAGCAACATGATCGATATAACTGATCGACTATTCTATTTCATTACGACGTATACCACTCCCAACATTCTAGTTGCAGACAATGAATTTAACAAACAACCCTTTATTAACTTCTTGCAATTACATAAAATTTCGCTGCACGTTACAACTCCATATCATCATCAGTCCAATTCCCCTGTAGAACGTTTACACTCCACCCTGTTAGAACATTACAGACTTTTAGGAGAAATGCCGGAACATAAAAAATTGCCCTATTCTATAATGGCGTATAACCATACGTTACATTCAAATTTAAAATTGTCACCCTTTGAAATAGTGTTTGGACACACTGAAAATAAAAATCCTTTCGACCTGGATTATGAAAAATCATTTTTCGAAAACTATATAACTAACCACAAAGAAAAAATGAAACACTTGTATGAAGCACTCCATAATCAACAAAACCTTACAAAAGAAATTCGTAATGAAAAACTCAATAAACCCCTAAAATCTAAAGTATTCAATGTTGGAGACCGTGTTTATGTTAAAACTAACGCAAGAAATAAAAAGACACCTAAATTCACAGGACCCTACATTGTTGACAAAGTCCATGAACATGACACTTATGATGTCAGAAATACCCCTACAAACACCATCCTGAAAAGACATGCTAATGATTTGATGCCTTTTACAGGACATTATCAATCATCCTCTTCCTCCTTACCTGCTGGAAATCCAACAGTGACGTAATAATAGAGACATTAAGTGACAATCCTGGTGTATACCCTTTACAAAAAGGCAAAGCCCTCCTAAAAGAATCCGAATGGACACTAATAAAAGTTCTTGATTATACCCCTATATTGATTAACTATCAAACTCTCAAAAACAACCTCCTAAAATCAATTTTCCCTTTTAAAAGATCAACATTATCCTATAGCACTCAGATCTTCCAAAAATCTAAACGACATCCTGATAAATCACAATAATCAGTTATTAATCCTTAAACAGTATTTGAACAAAGCTGATCAGCTGTTGTATCAGCTATTCCCTGAAACTCAGACCAGACAAAAACGCGGTTTAATAGACGGATTAGGTACCGTGATAAAATTCATCACAGGTAATCTGAACGCAGAAGACGGACAACGATACGAAAATATGGTTTCCAAACTGACCCATGACTCTCAAAATCAAAAAACTGTTTTACTAGAACAGGCTCAAATTCTTAATAATACCATATCTACCATACGTGACCTTTCTGAGAACCAGAAATTACTAAATGACAACCTAAACAAAATTTTGTTAGACAATGTAGCAATTAAAGAAGTGATATCCACAAGCTCTACCTATGCAATAATCAATCAATCCATCCAATCGTTACAACTCTTCATAAACATTTGGCTCGAATTAGAAAATGCCTTAACATTTGCCCAAAAGCAACAATTACACCTGTCGCTCATCGACAATAATGATCTTATTGAATCACTCAACCAAATAACTGATTCTTTAAATCAACTTCAGAATTCCAATAAGAAAAGTTTATCCCTTCCATATCCTGTAAACCATAAAAATCTTCATTTGTATGAATCAATTATAACAACCAAAATATATCAAAAAGACAAAGTCTTCACATTCATCTTCGAAATTCCCTTAATTAAACGATTTTCTGATTACCAACTAATCAAGCTGATTCCGTTTCCTGCATTTACTGTAAATGGTAAATTTCGAATAATTGTACCTTTTTATAATACCCTCTTATTCGCTGCTGACTTTAGCGTCCCTATTGAGATCGATCATTGCCAGCAGACTTCTGTGGAGCACTATTTTTGTTCTCAAGCCAACCATTTTAGCATCCCCAATTCAAAACTATGTGAAACACAATTGTTATCTTTCTCTGATAATCAAACATGCCAGCCATATGTTTTCAATTTAACTTCAAATAAAATATTACAAATTGATATTGCTACCTGGCTAATCAGCTCCCCCGCCAAAACCATTCTAGATATCAAATGTAGCCAAACCACTAATAAAAAAGAAATCACTGGATCAAATATAGTTCATCTGACCCCTGATTGTTCCATTTTGATAAACCACGAAGAATTATTATTTACTATGAAATCCTCATCCACCAAACAAGCTACCCTGAAACTACCTAATATTGGCAAATTAAATATACAAGAATCCCAGTTAATCAATATTTCAAAAATTGACCTATCACCTATCAATACCCAGGATTTAGCCAACAGTCAATTAAAATTAAGTGGCCAAAAAGAAATATTACTGAATAATGATCCCCAAGTTACAAATAGCTTAAGTATTAGTTCATTAATTATTACCTGCTTATTAATTATTATTTTTATATGCATTTTATTGTATCTTTATTGTAAACGTAACTCCTTCAAATCGAAATTAATTGGAATTTTAAAAAATTCGCAAAGCGAAACAATGACTTCAGAACACTTGTCAAAGTCAGCCTTACTGCAATGTAAAACTTAAATATCGCTTCACTATATTTAAGATTCTTGGGATGGAGGAGTTATGAGATAAAAAGTCTGTCAAGGTTAACTATAAAATAGTTAACGAGCAAAGATAAACTTTAATACATTAGATAAAGATAAGCACATTTATTACCTTAGATAAAGATAAACACAATTATTCTGCTTATAAATAGGTGACTTTATATTGTTTAGTTCAGTTCTATTTTGTATTAGTTAGGTACCGGATTGAACTCCGACATTTTGTATTTTTTTTAAGAATAAACGTTTTTAAAAAAAGGTAGTTTGTCGTTAAACAAACATAAATCGCGCACAATGAATGCCATACCGAAAGGTAAGTAATTTTATAACAAAAAAAATCATTATATTTACATTTTGATTAATTTACATGCCTGATACGTATAGAACATAACAGACATTACTTATTTTTGCAGAAAGATATTATATACCATCATTATATTATTGGAAGATATTTGATTTTACGAAATATACCATGATATTACTTTAAAATGTACGCCTTACGGAACTGATGTGGTTCTACAAAGACAAATATAAGAGCTGTAATGGCAAAATAAGATATTAAGCTCGCCCAAACTAGGATTTTCTTCTAGATATATACAGTGAGCACCAAAAGTATGGAACATACCAAATAAAACCGAAATGAATGTTTTTTTCTAAAAATCCCGAAACACCTCAATTTTCTTTTTTAAAAATACACATTGGAATGTCAAAATAATTTTCCGGCCTTCATTTGTTTCTAAGTGATGACGTCATCAGAATTTTTTTTAAATGTCAACCACCATTTTTTTTCACGTTTTTGATACATCTTTTAATTGCTTAAATGGCAGTATAAAAATGTTGATACCTTACATAAGAAAATTTTCGAGAAATAAATTATTTAATGTTTAATAAACACATTCTTAACAAATGTTAAACATGGTTTAATGGTATTAGTATTGATAAAAGAGAATCAAAGGTACCAAGAAACAAATGCCCGTAATCTAAACAAGTGCCCACAAGATGTCAAATATTCAGAAATGTTAATTGTCGTTTATTTGCATTTTTAAAAATGTACTTATTTTTTCTGAACTATTTTAAATTTGAGCTTCCATTCGATTGATTTTTCTTTTTAATCGTAAAAGTTCGACCCTCTTAAGTTTTAATTTTTTCACATTTTCATTATTAACCCTTATAAGTGCTTGTTTCCGCGGTGTAAGGGGATTAATACATTTTTTAAAACCAATTTTTAAAGGTGGTGTTTTTGGAGCGGGTGGCATATCTGTGGTCGCGTTCAAAATTAATTCGAGTGTCGGTGATAAAGGCGACACATTTTCAGGGATGTCAATATTAGATGTAGGAACAGGTATTAGAAGACGTTTATAAGTTTTTACATTATTTGTTCGCCTCAGAAAAGAGGCTGGTCGTTCTGAAATGCTGAAGATGGCTCGGCAAGATCGTGCGAAACAGCGGTCTGTGTAGAAACAATGCGGGGTTCTTGTTTCAATAACGATATAAGTGGGTTGGGAACCGCATTGTGTACTAACCTAGTTTTCAACGCGTTAATAAAAGCGGATATTTCAAAGTGATCTTCGCAAATTTTCCGATTCTTCAATAGACTCGATGACACACCCCAATCATCCAGTAAATTCAGTTCACCTGCGAAACGACATGACATGTAATTAGGGAAGATAATATTGTGTTTTATGAGACAATTAATGTGTTAAAATAAATATACTTTGTTTTGTTTATTTAATTAAAAGAAAAATATAATAAAAATAGTAAATTTAGATTTATTTGAGGGTATTAAATTATTGTGGGAAGAATATAAAATACCAGATGGATATTAAATATAAAAGAAAATGTAATAATAATAATACAGCTAGATATATTATTTAGAGATAAGAAAAATGGTAAAAAAAAATTAAATTGAATAATAAATAAGGAACATTAGCTAACGAAATTAATATTTTGTATAATTTAATGATAATAAAAAAAAATTATATTTTGCTGAGAACCCACCCTGAGATAAATGAGTTTTGTGTATGCTAGCTGAGGAGAAAATTTAAAATATTATAAATTTTGAAATATAATTTTGATTAATAAAAAATAAAACAAAGTAATAAATTTAGATTGCCTGATAAATTAAAGTAAATAAAAAAAAAGTAACAATAATATTACACTACAATATATTATTAGCAATATGTGTTTTCATTATTGAAATTAATTGTTTTGTTTTTGTTATTTCGGCTTAATCTTAAACTTGATTTAAATCAATGATTTTTTTAAATAAATCGCTTGATTTAAATCATGATTTTAATCGTGATTTAAATCAAATGATTTAAATCACCTCAACTCTGTTTCAAAATAATAAATAATAAATATTAAATAAAATATCGATTTTAACGTTAAAATCGATATTTTATTTAATATTTATTATTTATAATATCCCAAATGTTCTTCTAATTTAAATATACTTCTTAACAAGGCATTAAATGAGAATTATGATTTAAGATAAAAAAATTTAAACAATTTTCCTTCTTACTGTTGATTGTGTTCATATAATTGCAGCGTTTGCTAATATTAATAGGATATTGTTTTAAACCCATTAACATCGAATTGAAAATAAATAATTGAAAATAATATAATAACCAAATTAGAATTTATCACAAAATAGTCATCATATCTAGTCATAATTATTAACAGATTTATAATGCTCGATTATTTTACAACTACATCGAAATTCGGCAGCCAGAATTTCATTTTTGTAGCTAATAGATCGAAAAATAAAAAAATGTAGTAACATTTTCTTGATGAAATGACTGAAAATAATAATTCATCAGCTATGGGACGCTTTATAACATTTCTACATAACAAAAGCTTCTACAGTCCTATCTGTTATCTTCATCTCCAGTAAGCCTCTTTACTATGCTCAAAACTGCATTTAGAACCGACGGAACTGAAGTAGGAGGGTCTTTTCTACTAATCACATTCTGGAACGTAACGCGTAGCTTGTTCGAAAACATCAGCCGATACAAGCGCCCCTATTGCCAAAAACCCCAACCTCTTCCATTTTCATGACCATTACTGAGAGGTCTAAGGTGTTATTAGCCTTATATCTGATATAACCTATGCCGAGGGCTTGCAGATACTATTCCATAAGCTACTATGATTAAGTTCTGAATAAACAAATGCCTGATTACCACAACCAATCGAACAAATGACGGCTCCTCTTGTTCATCATCAGCAACAGCACCTACAACACCAATTCGGCCAAGTACAGTTCATCCACTAATTTCTAGTGGAGTAATTAGTAAGCCAACCTTAGCTACCCATTCTTGTTCAAAAACAAGGGCTGCATTGGAAAGCAGTTTGTCTAAAATTTCGCCACTGCCAGAAACTCATGAAGCTAGAGGATTGTGAAGAGAAAAGCCACAGCAGCACAGGCCACTGTGGAATTAACAAGCAGCCCATATAAAACGGAACTTGAGGAAAAGAAGAAACTAGCGGAAAAAACAGGGAAAAGGTAAAGAGCCGGCTGTTAAAGTTTCTACCCGCACAAAAACCACTTCAAAAAAGTCCCAAGAGCAAATGGCGGTTAAGAATTTGTTTGGACAAAAGAAGAAGACAAAATTTGCGGAAAATACAGAATCTGAAAGTTCAGAAACGGAGTATCAAGCAGATGCAGAGTGTTTATATTGTGGAGCCACCTACCTGTGTTCTAAGAAAGGGGAGGGCTGGGCTTGCTGTTATCAGTGCCGTCGATGAGCACATGAAGAATGCGCAGGAATTGGAGAGGATGATGATTTTATTTGCGATCTGTGTATACAAAACTGACCTTAGGATCTATGGTCCAAATTGGGAACCCGCCAGTCCAATTTAGGAAACCGGTTGCCTAATTTTTTCATAATGTTTTTTCAAAATGCTGTTTCCGTTTTTAACATATCTATGTATTAAAGAGAAATCACTGTTTTTAGAACGGTTTTGGCCATTTATTAGAAAGTGGTCCAATTATTTGGGCTACTATCCCCTATATTTAGTTACATACACAGCATGTTACAAATTAAATTTTATTTCTAACAAGGATGTAATTAAGAAGGCTCTGTTTCGACAAGCAAAACGTAATATGTATCCAAGGAAAATTGTTTATACACTTTCGACCAATATATTTTTGAAAATCACGCAAAAATTTCTTTCTTGGGTTTTTTAAAATTCAATAAGTGTAAAATAATTTTAAAAATGGGTGGATATACGCAGAATCCTTTCCTTAACTTCTTGATCGAGTACCGTGCCAGACATCCGGAATGGGCCGCAGCGAAAATAACTGTTAAAGGTGCAAAAGTATGGTTATCTATGATAGCTCGCCAAAAAGCTAAATTTCGAGCTCAAGCTAGAAGGGTTCAAGAACGAAGGAGGAAAGGAGGATGTATATTGGAGTAGGGGAAAGGTGGGCAAGTTCGGCATGTTAAGGTTTTAATGGCTTGGAAAATTGTAAGAAAGTGTTGTCAATCTAATTAATAAAAAGGTAAAAATATTTGCAACAAAAGTTTTATTTATAAAAGTATACAAAGTTGTAAATTGCCGAACTTGCCCAACAGTGGAGGGCAAGTTCAGCATGCACATTTAATTCCTACACAGATCGCAAATAAACAAACCAGATCCATCAACATAGTCAGTGCAGTCATCGTGGGCCCATGCTTTACAGTTATTGCACTGTATCCAGCCTTCCTGGGTTGCCCCATACTGTCGATTGCAGTATAAGCACAGTGTTTCTTGATTATCCTCTTCAACAAGTTTCTGTTTTCTCTGATTTCTTTTTATACTCTTGCTTTTGGTTGTGTTTTTGGTTATAGAATCGTTAGTTATCTTTCTTTTGAGCACTTGAATCTGTTGAAAGTTTACCATGTTGTTCTATTATTTCATTTTTCTCAAGTATATTTGAGGGTCCAGCAACTTCAAGATCGTTGGTGACATTTTTAAATACAGACTCTAAGTTCAACACTGATTTAGGATCATTAGATTTTGATGTTGAGGGTGTAAACGTAGCATCTAAATCTGCAGTAACTGGATATGACAAAACAGCTGATGCTCCAATAAAATCACTCTCATCGAATACGTCCGGATTGAAAGGTTCTAAACCAGATTTCTCAAAGGATGATTTCAGAATAGTTTTAGATGAAAATGCACTGGTATAAGCTTCTTTAAGTATAGGCCCAAGTGCATATTCTGTTATTCGCTGTCCAGGGTGATTCGTCATATATTTATCCATTTCTTTATGAAGGTACGTTTTGAAAGGACCAAATATGCCTACGTCTAGAGGCTGAAGCCTGTTGCTGGTATGGGGCGGAAATGTTAGCATGAGGATCCCATTGTCTCGACATAGGTTTATAGCTTCCAGTGACTTGTGGCTACCGTGACCATCAAGTAGAAGAAGAACGTTCCTTTGTTGGTCGTACGCATTTTATAAAATGTCTAATATATTCTAAAAATAAATTCGCATCACTCCAGCCAGATGGATGAGCAAAAGCTATAGTGCCAGGAAAAGAGCCCATAAGCAGCTGGGGATTCATTCGGGTTCGGGGATAAATTAACATCGGTGGATTTTCTCCCTAGTAACCAGTAATGCTTGCTAAATTTTGTCCCAAGTTGTTTCCTCTTACAACATATGTGTGATCTCCATGGTCAACCTCTTGTCCAAGTGCATGCCGAGATATTTGACTTCTGTTACTTGAGGTAATGGTTTATCAGTAATGGTTACTTGCGGTATATCTCCTCCTGCACTTATTAAAAGTGATGTGATGAGATTTCGACTCCCTAATTTTTATTCTCCACCTCTTGGTCCAATTTTCAATGTCATTTAGGTTATTTTGTAGCGTTCTGGCAGCTACAACTGGGTCTTTATGTTTTACCAGTATTGCTTTATCGTCAGCAAAAGTGACCGTGATTGCTTGCTCGTTGGTAGGCTAAATATCAGCTGTAAACAAGATATACAAAATAGGCCCAAGAACACTGCCCTGTGGCACCCCTGATCTTATTGGGTATAATTCAGTGAATTGTTGATCAAACTTCATCTGGAAGTACCTTTCTTTTAAGTAAGATTTTATTATAATACACCTAATATGAGTGTGGAAGTGATCTTTTTAATTTATACAGTAAGCCGCCATGCTACACTTTATCAAAAGCCTGGCTGTCATCGAGGAAGGAAATAATAGGTGGCCAATAACTAAAATTGTATGTAACCTTTAAATACATTTACCAGACATTCTCAGCAAACGCATATACAGTGTGGGTACTTTCAAAACCGAACATAGGAGAATTGCATTGTAACTAACCTTTATATAATAGATTCCTGCTCGCCATTTAAACCCACAAGAATGGTAATGGTATGAATAGAACCACAAAAATACAGCGGATGCGATGGTACCAATAAATTATAAAATAATGCTATTTTGAAATAACATAAGTTGCTATGACTGTCAACTTTTTTTATCTGTCAATTAAATTATTTGAGACCAGTCATAAGTTTCTGTTGTTAATATCAGATATGAATAATAACGCATATTCAGTAGAGCAGAGGGTTTTGCAATTCTCCTATGTTTGGCTTTGAAAGTACCCACTCGGTATATGGAATATTTGGTTATCCTTGTGTCAGTATGTAAATTAAATTGTTATTAGGTCGCAATATCTTATAATAATTACGTTGATGGCATATGTTACTACATATGTTAGAAGTGAACATCAATATAAAGACGAAATGGAATCTCATTTCTATCGTGATATGGGAATTGTTATAGCCTGTGGAGGAAAGATTGGAAAGAAATGGGCGGAATGGAACTGGGATGATGAAAACGTATAGAGACATGTGTTCCGAGTACTCCACCTGAGTCACGCAGAGTGACTCAGTTAAAATCTTTGAGGGTACGGTGAATTATTATGTTAAATTCGGGTCGGGGCTATCAATTTTGATGAGTCCAGTCTATGAACTCCTTCGGAAGGGTAGGGAATTCGTGTGGAATGAGAGGTGCGAATCGGCCTTTAGACAGATAAAAAACAAATCGCTTCAGACCGTTTTAGTTCATTTTGACCCAAAATGGCCAATTATTTTAGCCTGCGACTCATCGCAAAAAGTGCGAAAACACGAATTAACTTCGAATCGAGGATGTGTAATGTGGGGTTATCATGTGGTTATATAAAAACATGCAGATACAATTGCTCCGTGAACTTCATGTCAGTCATTTGGGTATTGTAAAGATGAAAGGCTTAGCAAGATCATTGGAGAAATGACTTCACTGTAATTCAAATCTGCTCACCATGTATTTAAAATTCATGAAAGAATATGAGCAAATTGGTCATATGAACTCCACGAAGCTCAACATGCATTTTATATTCCGCATCAACAAATAAGAAATCAATACCGTTTCGGTGTCGGGTTCTTATTTATTTGCAGTTGGTGGCGTTTTTGGTTGTGATTGTGGATTCTTCTTTACATGATTGGTTTACATAGGAGGATGTGGAGGACACAGATATCGTGGTAGAGGCTATGTTGATGGATGGTATGGCCAACTATGCCCAGCGGATGCAGCAGCCTGAGATGGCTAGGTACTACGGTGACGTGGAGGTTGTTCGTAAGGAGGCCGTAAAACCTGTGAATAATGTGGATGAAATATTGAAAGTGGCCTCGAAAGCAGATCATTTGGTTATGGAGACTATGTTAGCGGCTTTGAATCCCAGCCTCATTTCATTGGCAAAAATGATGTTAATAGGGGACGATCCGTTTGATTTGAGACACGAACGGAATCAGTTCCGTATGGCATTCTTGAGGAAAATGCGTATGGGTGTCTCCGGGTCAGGATATTATAAACAGGATACGCACCAGGCAAGAAGGTTTCCTCTTACTCAAAGATCAGAATGCTGAAGAGTTGGCTCCGGGTACGTTTTGGGAGGTTCTGGAGTATGTCACAGTTAACTTTACCAGGATGTTGCCTAGGTTGAAAACCGATTTGCTGTTTTATTTAGAGGGGGATTTTAAAAATCTTGAAGATGTGTTAACCAGGTCACGTGCATTAAGGCGAACATCCGCCTATTTTGGAAATATATTCAAAGATATCCCAGTAACCCTTTTGTGAACATGAACATCCATATTTTTGATATCCAAGGGTCGAATCGGAAAATATCTTCATCGCTAATGATACCAGCCTAGTTAGAGTACGTCATCCAGGTGCTATGCTTTTAACTAAAGACCAGTTTATGGCACAAGAAGTAACCCCAGATACTGCGTATTTAATTAACGCTTTGAAATCCTTAAAGAATCTAGTTTAACAACAAAGTGTAGAATTGTATTCGATGGTAATTCCCCGGGCGGAGACGAGTTGTCTCCCGAGCCGCTTAATGGGCCTAAATGTTCTGTAACCAATAGAAACAAGGATACGATGCTTCATTTTTATTGTAAAAATGTGAAGTTGTTAATTGTCATCTCCACTAACAAGAAGTGCTTTTGTTCCTCAGGGGAATTACTAGCAATAGATGGGTTCAAGTTTTCGTTTTACAAAATGCTGTCAGGAGGTAGCATTGTTCCAATCGGAAATCGAAATGTAAAGCGTTTGTTAAAATGGAAGGAGGAGAAAATGTAATCGTTAAACCACAACCATCAAAAAATTTCGGAAGATTTGTTGAACAGGCAAATCCTAAGTAACAATTAAAATGCAAAGCCGTTGACGATATTTGTGAAAAACCAGCAAACATAATTCAGTCAATTACAGTCCAAATATTACCCCTACTGTGACAACCCATGACTTGAATCGAGCAAGGACGAATATGTGATGCCTAAATTTCCAAAAAGCAGAGCTGAAGAAGTACATAATTAGGTACTTAAGTAGCAACTTAAGCCGGGAGGCAATTCGACTCTATCGTGGGAGACAATTGCACCCTGTGATTTTCGATCACCGGATTATACGCTGATAACGGGAGACAACTGCACCCCGGCCAATTCCCCATCTCTAAGCTTTCGCAAACATTAATATGTTACTATCAGCAGATGGCACTAAAATGTATAGATCAGTGAAAGTCGATCCCTCACAATGGCCCTTACAGCGGATCACCTGGAGACCAGAACCCCACGGTTCTCTCGAAACTTATAATCTAAAAACAATCACGTACGGACTAGCATCTAGTAGTTTCCTTGCGATTCGATGTTTATTTCGATTAGCAGATGATTGTCAAGACTTTTATCTTTTAAATTATGCTGTCTCAGATTACAAATTTATTAAAAAGAATTTCGAAGATTTGTTCCAATCATTTGTTTAATGTTGTAATTGTAACAGCCCGCAACGCCTCTCAGGAAATGCAAAGAAATCTCGCAAGGATCGATAGATGGAGCAAGAAGTGGAGGATCAAAATTAACGCAGCTAAGTCTCAATCCATATTATTCCACCACCCAAATTCAACCAGAAATCCTAAACTTGATACCTCCCACATCCGAATATCCATAAACAACAAAGAAATCCTCCTAACCAACCACGTAAAATACCTCGGCATCACATTCCAAAACACTTGCTCCTTTAATCAAGACCTCCGAGAAACCCTAAAAAAAGTCTGAAACCGCTCCAACTTCGTCGCATCCAAGGCAGATTCCAAGGCTGCAATCCTCAAACCTTGCTCCATACCTACAACACTTACAGCCGCCCTGTAATAGACTACAGAGCTCCAAAATAATCTTATCCAACGGATGCTCTCCTGCGAACGTCAAATTCTCAGGAGAATATTCCGCCTCTCCAGATACCATCCAAGTATCCTCGTCCACCCTTATCTCCGACCGCCTTCTATCTCTCCAGAAAAACTACATAACCCGCACACTAGAAGTCCTAGACAACCCAATAGCCCAGGAAACACTCCAAACCACCCATAAACCCCTCAACCGTAATCTCATTCCCATTCTCCGAATCCCTTAAAAAACCCAAACGCAAGCTTTGCTTCCTCTACCCAAACCTCCCCCAAAACCTCCTAGAAATAGTTGAAGATACCCCCCTCAACATGAGATAATTCCCTACACAACCACTTCTGTCTCTCTTTATTTTTCCAGGAACAAACCCCAAGCATAGAACCACAACAAACCCCAATCAGGCCCAAGAACCAGAACAGGATCCACCCACCCCGGACTGAAGAGGCCAAAAGCCTAGAACGGTCACCTAAAATAAATCATTGAATAGTACTGTTTTATTAATTAATTGTAACCAGAATTGTAAATAAACGTATTTGAATTTTTCCAGAAAAGGGATTCGTCCTAAACGCTTCGAACGGAGACCAGCCAAGAAGCCACCAGCAGAATTGTTAGTCAAAGCCTACTATTGAAAACGAATTGCGAAATTGGTAGTCACGAAAGTAATTTTAAACAATTTTTTTTACTACTTTTTGGTGATGGTAAAGTGACTTATTATACATCGTTGAACTCGAAAAAAAAAACGCTTAATCAGAATTACAAAAAATATACAATAAATATAAATTTCTTGGTTTCGTAGGTCAAATAATAATATAAAAATTAAATTTCAATCAAAAATATTTATATTTAAGAACAATTAGAAGTCGACGTTTCGGTTTGTAATAAAAACCATTTTCAAAGACAAATTGAAAAAAATTATGGAAACCATAATTTTATATACATAAAGGTAAACCTAAAAATACAAAAATATATAAACAATTATTATAAACAGAGAAATAGAAAACTTACATGTAGTATAATAATTAAATCAGATACAAAAATTGAAAAAAACAAATGTTAAAAGATAGCAGAAAATGATTATGATATTATTGTTTTCATTTTAAATTTAACAAGCATGTTAAACATGCTTAGTTAAAAAAAAAGTTAAAGTGATGTTAAAAATATAAAACTTTTACATGCTCGGAAATTAAAAACACGAGACACAATATTAAATTACAGCCATTTTTTAAATGAAAAAATTAAATGTGGAATCTAGCAGGAAATATCCAAGTTACAAACCAAAAATATAACATATTGTAGTAATATAAAAATTGTATACAGTTACTTTAGAAAAATAAGAGACAAATAAAGCAAAACAAATATTTTATATAATATTGAAATAGATTTTACTTAGATTAGTAATATCAGTGCGGAAATTGACAGAATTAGGATTTCGTTTGATATTGATCATTTCTAAAAATAATCTTTTTTGTAAATTTGTTTCTTTATCAACAATTTTAATATCATTATAATTAAAATTAAATGAGTGCCCAGTATTTGCACAATGGGCACATAAAGCAGTATCAGTTTTCTTATTTTTAACCGAGAGTACATGGTTACTAATGCGTTTATGAAGGTACTGCTTTGTCTGTCCAATGTAGCAAGCATGGCAGTCATTACAATCAATTTTATAAACAATACTAGAAATGTTGGTTTTGGGGGTAATAGCTTTTAAATTCGAAAATAAATAATTAGAAGTATTAATATTTTTAAAAGTAACTTTTAGTTTAAATTTACTCAAAATAGAGTTTAGTTTATGAGCAAAGTTATTATTAACAAAAGGTAAAACCGTATAATTTATAGGTTCGATAACATTATTGGTAGGTTTATAATTATTGTAGATGCGGTGAATCCTGTTTTTAATATGTTTATTTATAAAAGTACTAGGGAAATCATTAATGATAAGAGCGTTTTTGATTTTGTTAATATTTTCAGGTCGAAAACTTGGATGTGAAAGTTTAATAGCTCTGTCAACTAAACTGTTGATTACACTGATTTTATATTTTGTGGGGGTGTTGGAATGGAAATTTGTATAACGTTGGGACCAAATATCCTTTGTGTACCAATTAGTGATTATTTTATTTTGAAATTTATGTAGTGTCATGTCTAGGAAATTTATTTTATTGTCATTTTCAATTTCGACAGTAAATTTTATACGGCTGTGGTATGAATTAAGAGTTTAAAATGTAGTTTACTTGGTTTTTAGGGATACATGTTATGCAGTCATCAACGTAACGTTTAAAAAATGGTAAATTTATATTTAAATTATTGATGATAGACATTTCCAAATCTTCCATAACTAAATTTGCAATAACGGAAGATAAGGAGGAACCCATAGCTGTTCCAAAAATCTGTGAATAGAAATTATCCTTATATTGGAAGAAAGTGGAATTAAGGCAAAGTTTTGAAGCATTTAGAAAACTTTGTTGGTCTAGGTTAGTAAATTCAGAAATTTCATTCCATCTTTTATTAATTAAATTTAAAGCAAGGTCGATAGGGACGTTTGTAAATAAGGAAACAACATCAAGGCTGATAATAATATAATCATTTGGAATTTTAACATTGGTAATGAAGTCGTGGAAATGCCAAGAGTCTTTTACATAACAATTATTTTTACCAATAATATTATTTAGAATTTTTGAAAGGAACTTCATACCACATTCATACCACAGCCGTATAAAATTTACTGTCGAAATTGAAAATGACAATAAAATAAATTTCCTAGACATGACACTACATAAATTTCAAAATAAAATAATCACTAATTGGTACACAAAGGATATTTGGTCCCAACGTTATACAAATTTCCATTCCAACACCCCCACAAAATATAAAATCAGTGTAATCAACAGTTTAGTTGACAGAGCTATTAAACTTTCACATCCAAGTTTTCGACCTGAAAATATTAACAAAATCAAAAACGCTCTTATCATTAATGATTTCCCTAGTACTTTTATAAATAAACATATTAAAAACAGGATTCACCGCATCTACAATAATTATAAACCTACCAATAATGTTATCGAACCTATAAATTATACGGTTTTACCTTTTGTTAATAATAACTTTGCTCATAAACTAAACTCTATTTTGAGTAAATTTAAACTAAAAGTTACTTTTAAAAATATTAATACTTCTAATTATTTATTTTCGAATTTAAAAGCTACTACCCCCAAAACCAACATTTCTAGTATTGTTTATAAAATTGATTGTAATGACTGCCATGCTTGCTACATTGGACAGACAAAGCAGTACCTTCATAAACGCATTAGTAACCATGTACTCTCGGTTAAAAATAAGAAAACTGATACTGCTTTATGTGCCCATTGTGCAAATACTGGGCACTCATTTAATTTTAATTATAATGATATTAAAATTGTTGATAAAGAAACAAATTTACAAAAAAGATTATTTTTAGAAATGATCAATATCAAACGAAATCCTAATTCTGTCAATTTCCGCACTGATATTACTAATCTAAGTAAAATCTATTTCAATATTATATAAAATATTTGTTTTGCTTTATTTGTCTCTTATTTTTCTAAAGTAACTGTATACAATTTTTATATTACTACAATATGTTATATTTTTGGTTTGTAACTTGGATATTTCCTGCTAGATTCCACATTTAATTTTTTCATTTAAAAAATGGCTGTAATTTAATATTGTGTCTCGTGTTTTTAATTTCCGAGCATGTAAAAGTTTTATATTTTTAACATCACTTTAACTTTTTTTTAACTAAGCATGTTTAACATGCTTGTTAAATTTAAAATGAAAACAATAATATCATAATCATTTTCTGCTATCTTTTAACATTTGTTTTTTTCAATTTTTTGTATCTGATTTAATTATTATACTACATGTAAGTTTTCTATTTCTCTGTTTATAATAATTGTTTATATATTTTTGTATTTTTAGGTTTACCTTTATGTATATAAAATTATGGTTTCCATAATTTTTTTCAATTTGTCTTTGAAAATGGTTTTTATTACAAACCGAAACGTCGACTTCTAATTGTTCTTAAATATAAATATTTGTGATTGAAATTTAATTTTTATATTATTATTTGACCTACGAAACCAAGAAATTTATATTTATCATTTATCAAGGTCAAGAATTAAAATTATTATTAAAAAATATACATAGGCGCCCATTTAAAAATGAAAAGTTGACTATCGCAGCTAAAATCTAGTAGGCCCTGAAAATGTTGTAACTACATCAAAACGTAGTATTTAATGACCCATTTCGATTGCCATGTCGACCGTAACAATCCGATCTCAATTAAAAGCTGTATAGCTCGGGGCGGATTTTGTCATCCACCCTGTATATGGTTCGGGCATTTTTTATATTAGCAGGAAGTATGGCATAAATACGTGGGGCAATGAAGCTATATGTTCTTTGCCCTATTGTTTTGAATGATCTTGTAGTTTCCGTGACATGTTGGTTCTTATATCTAGTATCGTGGTCATGGGCAATGCGGAGCATTCTCTGTTTATTTTTAAACTGCAAATTAAGGATATTGTAAACGTACAATTGTCTCACATCAAACAGTTTGCTTTCTTTATATAGTTCATCATTCGAGTAAGTCCGAGTTTTCTTCAGTATAATTTTAATCAAGCATTTCTGCGTAACTTTTTTGAATGTTGTTTATATATTCCTCCCTAGCCTACTATTCCATACTGTATGACGGATTGCACCAAAGAATGGTAGATAAATGGTAGTAAATAATAATGATCGTATCCTTTTTATAACATTATCTACATGATTTGACCATTTTAGATGTTGGTTGATTTCTATGCCTAAGTAGCGGATAGTTTGAGTTGATGCTATAATAAATTCCTCTTTTGCTGTATTTATGTGTAGATCGGTGTAAGACGGTAACGTATTCTTGTAACAGCTGAAAGCGATGAATTTGGTTTTCTCAAAATTTATTGTGAGATAATTTGGTATCAAACCAGCTTTTAATTGTTATTAAATCTTTTTCTGCTGTAGTTTTGACTTGTTCCCAAGTATTTTCGCTGTAAACAATCACTGTATCGTCAGCAAAGGAGGAGATATCACCGGCAGTATTTAGTGAAAATAAACCGTTAATATAAATTGAAAATAGGCTGGGACCTAGAACAGTACCTTGCGGTACACCCCACTCAACAACTCTAGGTTCACTAACCTGACTATCTATTTTAACATTTTGTATCCTATCCTTAAGGTAATTTTTTATTAGCAAGGATGCAGTACCACGTAACCCCATTTTGTCTGCTATTTCCACCAATTGATCGTGGTTAACCGTGTCGAAGGCCTTAGCTAAATCTAGGAATACACCAATTACCGGTTTACTATCATCCAGTTTATTATAAATGTTTTCAGTTAGGTGAACTATAGCGTCTTGAGTGGATATGCCTTCCTTGAAACCAAATTGCTTGTCCGATAAAAGTTTATTTTTCATTAGAAAGTTATTAATTCTGTGCTTGATTACTTTTTCCGTAATCTTTGCCAAATTTGAGATTAGCGAAATAGGGCGGTAATTTATTATATCATTTCGATCCCCTTTTTTGTAGAGAGGTTTTACTACTGCATTTTTAAATGATTGGGGAAAGATTCCAGATTCTAATATTTTGTTTATAATATAAACAAGCGGAGCCTTGATATAGACGGATAGTACCTTCAAGGTTTCGTTTTTTATTTCGTCTAGTCCTGGTGATTTATGTGACTTAAGTTCATTTATATATTTTATTATTCAATAATATATATTCAATAATATATATTCAATAATAATTATGTATAACAATGTTTACTTAGTGCAAATGGACGAGTCACTATTAATTATGCTTGTGGAAGGTCATCCGAACATTTATAACAAGCAGGGGAAGGATTTTAAGGACGCAAGAGTTAAAGTGAATTCATGGGCTGCAATATCTGCAGCCATGGATAAGATAGGTAATTTCCACTTCATTTCTATGCACATAATTTATTATTATTGTTAGTATAAAACTCAATTATGATTAATATTTTAGTGGAAGACTGTCAGCGGGTGTGGCGCCTCCTCAGGGACCGATACTCCAAGGAGCGGCGCCTCATGAATATTGAGACGTCTGGTGATGATGGAGAGCACACGATGTGGTCGCTATCAGCACTCTGCAATTTTTAGAACCCCATGTGCAGCCAAGGAAGTAAGTTCTACTTTAAATAAACTAGGTCATTCATCTAAAGTAAATTGATTTCTTTAGAACTGTGTCAAATGTGAAAAGCTGTGCACCGGCTTCCATAAGCAGACCGATTTCCGCGGACAGCATCCCTGCAGTGTTGGGCGATGATTCGGTGGAAGTTGTTTATACGGATGGGGAAGAAGAACCTGGCGATTTGGAGGACCGAGATGAGGCCGAAGTACCTCAAACGACTCCTCAACGTGGTACGAAGAGGCAGGCACCCGACAATTTGTCGGTTGTCGTAGATGCCTTATCCGGCTTTTTTAAAAATAAAAAAGAAGGGACTGCAGATGATGCGTTTATTGATTTTATCAAGTGTAGTTATAAACAGCTTCCTCCACACAACAAAAGAAAATTTCGAAAAGTTATTGTGGATACATTCGCAGATTTAGAGGAAGCTGATTAAATTATTAATTAATTAAATAAATAATTTAAATGAATTTGTTTTTTATTGTACATTTTGGTAAAGTGGGTATTGGTTTTACATAGATGTTAGATGATGACTTTTTTATAATTTTATTATTAGTTAACTAAATCTGAAGTTTTTTAATGCTTTTTTTGTAACTTCTTAATGCTCGATTAAAATGGTAAAGGCATTTAATAGCCAGTGAAATAACGGCAATTACAATTTTGTGGATCGTTTTAGATCGGGGTAATTTTAATCAAATTGTGAGAATACATAGCTGTGATCAATTATTTTATATTGTGTGATAACTAATTAATGAGTCTGATTTTGCAGCTTTATAATATTGGACTGGTTTCTTATAATGTTGAAACACATTTTCATTTTACAGAATCGGCGAAATTATCAACTCCAGCAGCAAGAAAAAAGGACTGCGAGGAAGCTGCAAGAAATGACTGCGGAGAGCAAAAGAGAGGAGCGATGGCCAAAAAAAAAAAGCTTATATAGTTGTTAATTTCTTATGTTGATGATTACAAACAATATTAATATAAAGAATAAACCAGTTTACAACAGATTGTAGTTGTTTTCAATAATAATTATTAAGAAAATACAGGTCCATTCAATGTCCATTTAATGTCCAGTAATAACCCGCTGCAGGACCTGTTATGGATGTCCTATGGATGTTCGCAGTTGTTGCAAACGAATCCCATTGGACGTCCAATGGACATCGTCGTGTTGTTTTTGGACATCCACAATGTCCATGTGGGATATCCACTGGACATCCTATGGATGTCCTTGTGCTATATGGGAACAGGGAGTTTAAATTTTTTTCTAAAGTGGATAGAGAAATATTTAGACAAACCTTTTGTGACAAAATCAGAGGACTAATAAAATTTAACAGTTGTAATTGATACTCTTAGTTACAGTATAAGCATGTTCATGGGTTACTTTTAGATTGAGAATACCGAGAAGCAAGGGAGCATTATTTTGTATAAAGAGTTTTAGTTAGTTAGTCAAGGTTTGAACGTGAATGCGAATGTATTTGAAGTTATATGTAATGGAATTAAATCGTTTTGATCATTAATTGTTTTTAATTTCTTACACTTTAATACTTTCACAAAAGGATTAAGAGGATCAACCTATGCCTATGAATAACCAGAAAATTACAGATTTGGTGTGAATTTAATTTATTGAAACAACATAAACAGATAAACAGTAAAGAGAAGTTCTACTTTTTTACGCAATAAATTACCTACTTCCTACCCCTGTGACGATGTTTTTAAATTTTCAATAGTATTTTTGTTGTATGTTGTACAAACCTTAAGCAAAGCGTCACCCGTGCAAGAAATTCGTCTTCCCGCATTTGCTTTCTGCTGCAGAGCAAGCATTATTTCAAAGTTTTGAGGCTTAGAGTTTTTAAACTTTGAAATACTGCTTCTCCTGCAAAGCAGGCATTATTTCAAAGTTTTGAAGCTTAGAGAATTTTTAAACTTTTAAATAATGCTTTCTGCTGCAGAGCAAGCATGATTTCAAAGTTTGGAAGCTTAGAGAGTTTTAAACTTTTAAATAATGCGTTCTGCTGCAGAGTAAGCATTTTTCAGAGTTTTAAAACTTAACACGCTTATGACAGTAACCACCAACAATTAAATAATTTATTTGACGTTTATTAATTCATTATTATGATAATTGTTATCATAAAAGATAACTGAGCGTTTAACAGTTTTCAAACACCTGTAGAATTTTTCTGTACTTATACATATAATCCAGGGTGACTATTTTAACATGTAGCACACTTCATACCCTACATAACTACTTGAACTAATTGAAAATTACTATTTTCATATTTTATATTTATTCATATGTACACCGATTGAGTTCCTCAAACTCTCCCTTCTATTCATAGAATAGAATGGGTCGACGTTGCTAGTAGGAAAGGTTTGGAATACTATTCTGTCCTTTACATCCACTTCCCGAATTATTGTCAGATCTTTCTTGAAACTCTCACTTCTATTCATGGAATAGAATGGGTTGACGTTGCTAGCAGGAAAGGTTTGCAATACTATTCTGTCCCTTCATCCATACTTCCTGAATTATTGTCAGATCTTTTCTCAAACTCGCCTTTCCATTCATAGAATACAATGGGTCGACGTTGCCAACAGAAATGTGTTGCAATATTATTAATAACAATCTCACTATTTTCATAATTTACTTTTATTCATATGTACACCGATTGAGTTCTAAGATCATTCCTCGAACTCACCCTTCTGTTTATCGACTGACAATAATATCGAAATAATAACAATAGCTTCTGTTACTTAATTCAGAAGAATGTTGTGATGATGCGCCACCCGAGACACACAGGAATAAAGTCCTGCCAGTTGTAGACTAGGGGTGGATATTTTATTTGCATCGATAAGCATTTAGCGAGTTCTTCGATTATTTCGCAAACTCGCCCTTTTATTCATGTAATAAAACGGATTGATGTTACCAATAGAAATATTTTATTTTTATTAACAATTTCTCAACAGTATGATATTCCATTTACATTCCTCAAACTCGCCGGTTTATTCATGTAATAAAACGGATTGATATTACCAATAGGAATATTTTCAATGTTTATTAACATTTTTATCATTATTATCAGATAAGAAAATGGAGCGAATTCAAGGGGATCGCGGTGACAGTTATGTGTATGTTGATCCGGATACGTAGCTTTTGTACATTCGGGATCACGTGACACAGAATAATGCGGTGACCCGGTACCACCGATGCACAAGACGTGCAGGTCCCGCATGATATGGAGACTGGAATTCGATTTGGAGCTGGAACGACGATGGGTTCACAACCATGAAGTTCAGGAGATGCATGTCCCCTTGTTGCGCTTGAAGCAACTGTTGCGAAAAAGGGCGGAGAACGAAGCAGGGTCCTTGAAGAACATTTTCATAGACGTACAGCACGACGTTGAACCTGGAGGGTGGATTCCAGGGCAAGGTGAAAAAAATGATGGAACGTGCAAGGAAGGTGGGCATCCCTCCAATCCCACCCGACTTAATGCAGATGCACAATTCGCTAAACGATGAAAGGTAATTTTCTTGGTCTGACAAGGGAGATACTTTATTTGTTCTATGTATGTACTTGCTACTAAAAATCGTATTTGCAGATATGTTCGTCGCTTTGCAGAGGAGTTAGGACCACTGGGCTTTAGATTTTATCGAGGATTGCTGGAAGCAGCGAATGGTGTGCAAATTGAGCGAAGCATATACTTTGTCTCTCTCACGGTTCAGAATATTGTAGGGCAAATAAATGCTTCCGTTCATTTGCATATGGATGCAACATTTGGGGTAGTTCCCGTTGCCGCACATGCGCAGCAACTATTTACACTTCAGCTGTTCTATGAACATACGGTAAGCCGAAGTACCTTATCTATGGTAAGCTGTGAACATGTAATAGTAATACGCATCAAACCGGTTCTTCATTACATTTCAAGTTATTGAAATTTTACTGTTGTACATTGCCATTGGAAGGAAACTATAACTTCATACTTTTTGTAGATTTTTCCCATAGCGTATGTGCTGATGTAAAGGAAAACTCAAGCATCATACTGCCACAAGCAGATCGATTTGATATTTATTAGGTATTGATTAAGTATCATTTATGCTAATAGAATGTTAACTACAATGTAAGATAATTTCATCATGTTGCAATGACTTGATGACTCGTTTGTTATTGCAAGTTAGTGCAGGTGTCCAGTCCATATTTCATCATGTAAAACAATAAGTAACATCCTGTCAGTGTGCAATCACTAAATATAGACTTAAGGACATTGTAAATGGAATGCAATAGATAGAGGGGAGCTAATAGTATAAAAGGATTAATATGCCACAAGGAAGGAACAACTTGTTAGTCAAAGTTCGACAACGATATCAAGATCAAGTTCGTCCATACCAAGACAACCAGCTCCTAGCTGTGAGTCGTCAGACTGGTAGTCTCAATCCATACCAAGACCAAGAAGACTACAGCCTCGTCAACATGGTTTCAACCTCAGCTACTCTCTATCTACTAATAGCTATGCTATTCATGTAAGCCCACCTGTGTGGTGTATTATTTAATATTAAGTCAATAATGTAACTTGTGCTTAAATATAACTAATTAAAAGGTTGATGTGTTTCTTTCCAGACCATGTCACTAAATTATAACGTGACAATACGACAAGGCACTGCAAGAGCTAAGGGATACGGTACTGCAAGGCGTGGTCATAGCATCTGTTATGGCGGATTACGAAATTGCATTAAGGCAATCCGTTAACGACATCTTCCCGAATGCAGTTTTAAAGGGGTGTTGTTCCATTTTTGTAGAGCAGTGTTCCGTAAAGGTAAATTACAAGAAAAAGATTCACACCACATTGTTTGCAGAACCCTGTACTGCATTAATATTTTTAGGTAGGCAACTAAGGCTGACCAACAGTGACCATCATGATGTCCGCCAAGGAGTTCAAATGGCTATGGCCTTAGCTTTAAGCTGCCATCGCCTTAGTACGAAGATGGGCGACTGGAAGTCCGCAGATATATGTTGGCAGCAACTCGGCAAGATGAAGTTGCAGCAGTTAAATTTTTTCGGATTATCTGCATAGGCAGTGGGGTACAACCTCGATGGGCTCAACTAGATGGACGTATCCGTAAGAACAAACTTTCCTTCTTGGATAAAATAAAATTTCTGATATATTTATTAAACACTTTTCATAGGTCAGGAAGAAGGGCTTCTACGTCAGGAGAACGACATAGGACTTTTATGAGGCGCATGAGCTACGCAGTAGATGATCTGACAGTACGGTTGGGGCCTGCAATTGATCCACCACCTCCAGCAGCAATACCACCAACTCCAGCAGCGGTACCACCACATCCAGCAGCAGTACCACCACCTCCAGCAGCAGTACTATCACCTCCAGCCGCAGTACCACCAGCCCAACCGCAGGTACAGGCACCACCGGTACCTGAACCGGCAGCGGGATGCCAAGTCTGACATATAGAGGAGTCCACACATGCTTACGTCTCCTGTGGCCATCGGGTCATCTGCGAAGCATGTGCTGAAGAGTTACTGGAGCGGGGAATGCTAAACTGCATCATATGCAGGAATCACGCTTTTGGCATTTAGAATATTATATTGTAGTGTTTAATGAGATAAATAATTTGTTAAAATAATAGACTTTGTTTTGTTTATTTAATAAAAGGAAAATATAATAATAATAATAAACTCACATTTATTGAGGGTAGTAAATTAATTTGTAAAACACAAAATACCAGAGGGATGTCAGCTATAAAGGAAAATGTTATAATAATAATATTATAGCTAGATATAGCATAAATTTAGAGATAAGAAAAACGGTAAAAAATTAACTTGAATAATAAGTAAGGAATATTACCTAACAAAATTAATTTTAAATATTTTATAATTAAATGGTTGATAAGAATGGAGTTGCTGTTAAAAGGACACTCATGAGTATTAGAAGGCATCTAAAAGAAAGATAAAGAAACTATTAATTAAAACATTTATGAATACTTTTAATTTTGAATCTTGCCATGGATACGGAAAAACAGAACAAAAAAAGGAAGAAGAAAAATAATGAAAATAGACGGACGTTTTTTAAAAAGGAGTTAAGAAAAAAGTAAATTTTGGATAAGAATTATATTTGGTTAAATGGAAAGATTATTAATTGATTTGGAGTATGGTAATACATAATGGTAATAAAGTGAAAAGTGTTATGGTATAATTTGGAATAATGTAAAAGAATAAAAAAAGGATAATTTGTGAGCGACATTCTTAAATTAAAAAAAAGAGAGATAAGCGTATAAGTGTAGTATACAAGTATAGGCAGGCGCGTAGATAGGTTTTTTTTCAAGGGGGGGTACTTAGTAGCGGAACTGGGATTACAAATTTGAGGGTTGCAAACTTTTTTATGCCTTTTTTTGCTTTTTCTCAGGTTTTATGCATATAAATTATTTATGTTTATTTTGGGTTTTTTCGGATTTTTTTAGTTTCTTTATGTTGATTTAAAAAATTGATTTTCTTCAGTTTTTTAAGCTTTTTTAAGCGCTATTTTTCTAATTTTATGTGCTTACAAATCCGCGCTTTACTAATAATACAAATATTTCGAATTGGAATAAAATATTCTGGTGAACATCATTATATTACAAAAATAAATTGATTAACGTCCATTCTCCAAGTGGGAACCGAAGTAATAAAAAATTGAGAAAGAAAACACTAAGTCTGATCCCACGAAATATTATTGAAATTGAAAAATTGTTAAATTGTAAATTATTAACGTTTTGAGTGGCTCTGGCGAAAACGTTAATAGTAATTTACAATTTAACAATTTTTCAATTTCAATAATATTTCGTGGGATCAGACTTGGTGTTTTCTTTCTCAATTTTTTATTATATTACAACCCACCCTCCCTAATAAATTTTATTAAACTTCCAAACACGTTAACCGTATTCCCGGTAATAAAATTATTTAACGTAATAAAAACACTTTCAATTTTTCTTCAAAACACAAACACTTTCGTTTTGACATTTTTAAAGAACTGCTTGTTTGAACGCAAAAATAGCAACTGAAAAATTTAAATTTAAATGCACTTAAATGGAGGAAATTCTCAGTACATTAGTGAAAATGTGTGCTGTATAAACCCAAGTAACTAGTAAGAAATCCTATAATCCGCTTAAAAATTTATCTCAGTGGCATGCTGTTCAAGTACAAGTAGCTAAACAAATTCTAAGAAAAACCCACATTTTATGGTACATACTTTATAATCCGCTCAAAACTCTGGTTATTTCTAAGTATTTAGGTAAATTTTTGCTAGAAAAAGATCTTGAAATAGAATTTCAACATCATACTTTAGAAGTGTTTTTACAGGCATTTTAGCCCGAAAGTCAAAATCCTGATAAATTCATCAATAAATAGAAAACATCCTTAAAAAGGAGGACCCTTCCAGGGGGGGGTACTGTACCCCAGTACCCCCCCCTTATCTACGCTGGCGAGTATACGAAAGAATCATGAAAACATTTCCAGGAAGTAAAGAGTGCACGCGCGTGGCAAACATTAAAATCTAGTAAATGCTTATTAAATAGGTCAAACGACACAACGCGGAAGAATCGTATTTGTACTACGAAAATTAGCATCGTACCAGCGATTGGTCTGAAATTGGCATCATGCACTACTAGCATACTGGGAAGGCCGCTAATGGCAAGGAAATTGAGAGCGGTTGTGCCAAAAATCGCGTCAGCTTGGTCCAAACCACTTGTCTTCGAATGTAAAGTAATGCAGAATCCTCAAACTCGATTTGTACTACGAAAATTAGCATTGTACCAGCGAGTGCTCTAAAATTGGCACCATGTACAGCTCGACCAAGCTTACAAAGTTAAAAGGAGGCGTGTCCGGCGCTGTTATAGTTTTTCAAAGTAGGTACAGTTAAAATAAAAACATGTAGGCGGCAAATTTAAATAATTGTAAATACTCTTCATTCCAAGAATTCCAGGACCTTTCGAATGATATTTCTGGCTTCAGAATGAATTATCTTCCTCGATTTAGCATTCATACTTGACAGATTTTAAACGTCAAAACAATCTAACAAACACTGAAATTATTAAAATTTTAAAAGTCAATTGAATTTTTTCAGTGAATGTACTTTTGAGTATAATTGTTTGCTATTGGTTGCATTTGTAAGCTTGGTGGATCTATACTACTATCATACTGGGAAGGCCGCAGATGTCAAGGAAATTGAGATCGCTTATGCCAAACAAAAGAAATCGCGTCAGCCTGGTGCAAACACGTGTATAGAAATGAATCGTGAGAACACTTCCACGAATAATGACCCTAAACTTAGTATACCCAATGAAAAAATCATAGTTAATATTGAACATTCAATTCAAAACCTTGATGAAGGAGATCAAAATAAAATTAGAACTTCCATATGCAACATTTTAACAAACCATAAGAATAATAAATCCAATAGACATTTTAATTACAGAGAACATAATTAATAACATAAATAATAATGCCTTTTTACAAAAAGTAAAAAACACTAAGTCCTTTTAAAAAATCATAAAGAAATCCTCATTACTAAAGCAGATAAAACTAACACTACAGTTATATTGAATACTACAGATTATAATAAAAAAAATGCTAGACCTTCTTAATGACACTGACACCTATATTATAGAAAATAAAGATCCTACTAACAAAATTCAAAATAAAAATAATTTAACTTTAAAGAAATGGTTGGACAATAATTATATAGATATAATCACTTATAAAAAATTAATCTTCCATAATGGCCTAGCTCCAAAAATTTATGGCTTACCTAAACTACATAAACCTAATATACCGTTGAGACCCATTGTTGCATCATACATAAGCCCTTTATATAACTTATCTAAGTACTTTTCAAACATTTTAATACAAATAACTAATAAAAATAAATATCGTGTTAAAGATTCTTAGTCTTTCAAAACTACTATTGATCAAATAACTCTTCCACAAAATCATGTATTATTCTCTTTAGATGTTGTATCTCTATACACTAATATACCCACCGACCTTGCAATAGAAACAATTAACTCATATTGGCAAAAAATTAAGGACTTAACTTAATTCCTAAAGATGAATTTATTAATGCTGTTAAAACCATTTTAGATTCAAATTATTTTCAATACAATAATATAATTTATAGACATAAGTTTGGTGTAGCAATGGGTCAACCTATATCTAGTACTATAGCTGATCTTGTTTCAAGTTTCAACTTCTGTATAATGAAATAACATCAATTATGTAGTGTGCTAAATTCCACCACAAAAAAATGTTTTAAAATTAAACTTTTAATTTATTCCTAATATTAATTTTTTTTTTCATTCAGGTAAGACCTTCATTTTTTGAGGAAGTAATTTTTCACTAATTAATATATTATATTTTTTTACAGAATGTTATACCATCGTTTCAATGTGATCATCGTACTGATAAAAATCAATTAATTGATCGAAATATATTAACTTTTTTTTTTTTCATCACTTCAATTATTATAATAAATGGCTGTTTCTACTCTCATACAACGTTATTGAATGACAACTTCCAGCCAAAAAATTTTACATTTAATTATTCTGAATCAACTTATAGTCAATGTCCATTACATATTTAACGGTTTTAATTTTACAGAAGTTAAAAAATGGGGTGTAAAGAAAAGCAGCGGAAGACTTGAACGAAAAACCAAGTAAAATAATAAATTCTGCTATACAGAAAAGTGAAGACGTTGAGTTAACAACACAAGATCTAAATAATATACGTCAAAGCGTATATCGAGCCAGAAGATCCATTCTACCACCACTCCCACGAAAAATTGAAGAAGTGCACAATGCTTTAGATGCAATTGAAATAAAAACCAATAAAAACGAAGATTTTTTGCTAGTGAATGACCGTGAGAGCAACATCATAGTTTTTTCTTGTAAATCCAACATAGAATACCTTTGCAACCAGAGCAAAATTTACGTAGATGGAACATTTTCCCATTCTTCAAGGTTTTTTACGCAAATGTTTTCTATACATACCGTTGAAAATGGACATTATATTCCTCTTGTGTTTGCACTGTTACCCGACAAACGTAGTAGCACTTATTTTGCAGTGTTTGATAGTGTGGACAAGAAATGCTTAGAACTTGGAAAACAATTTTGTCCATCAACCACCGTATGCGACTTTGAGGAATCAATTCATCTTGGGTTAAAAAAGAAGTGGCCAAATATGCAGCTGATAGGTTGCAGATTTCATCTAGCTCAGTCTTGGTGGCGGAAGATTCAACAAGTGGGACTAACTGCTGAGTACAAAAACAAAGAATCCGAAATAGGTAGTTGGCTTGGATGGATATTTGGCCTGCCGTTTCTTGATGCAGTCGAAATTGGGGATTGTTTTGTTGAAGACTTTGGGGCAATTCAACCAAAGGATGACAGAATTACTTCATTTGCAGATTATATGACGGACACGTACCGTAATTTGGGGCTACTCGGTCACCACGGGGCTACTTGGTCACACGGGTTACGCAATATTGATATATGTTTTTTTTTGCGGAATCATTAAATTTTGTTGCGGTCGCGAATGTGTCTGTTGTTGTAGGTATAGGACGCTGTGAAAATGGTACGAACGTATTCAAGGGTGCCTGGATCTAGGCCATACGCTAATTTTAAAAAAGAAGACCTGGAAAAAGCGTTGGCTGCAGGGATGGCAAAAAACTTGCGGCCCTAACCTACAAAATACCACGTACAACGTTGGTCAGGAAGGTGGTTGGAAAGAATCCAAAACCCATTGGTCACCCAACTGTTCTGAGTAAGCAGGAGGAGGCCACAATATCAGCAACGCTGGGAACAGTTGCAAATTGGGGTTACCCTCTTACAAGAGCAGATGTGAGGGATGTAATCAAAAAGTATCTGGACAAACAAGGAAAAACCGTTCCAGTATTCAATGAAAACACTCCTGGACCAGATTTTTTGGATTCGTTCATCAAGAGGAACCGGTTGTCTATTCGAACAGCATCTAATATCAAGAGAGCAAGATCGTCCGTCAATCGAGATGATATTATGGGCTTCTTCAACAACATCGAAACCACTATTTATGAAGTCGAAGCTGCAAATTTTTATAATTATGACGAAACCAATATCACTGACAATCCAGGAGCAAGGAAAGTGATAGTTCCACGAAATACGAAAAGGGTTGAGAGGGTGCAAGAGCATTCGCGAACTTCCATTAGCATCATGGTTTGCGGAAATGCAAATGGTGATTTGCTTCCACCGCGTAGTGTATAAGGATTTGAATTTGTATGAAAACTGGATGAAAGGTGGACCCCCTGGATCGTAGTACGCCAGTAGCCCTAGTGGATGGTTCGATATAAACCTTTTTGAGTATTTTAAAACCTCACATTGAAGCAACTCGTGAACAGGTTCCAAAGTAGTGGTAGTAGGTGAAAATCTTGCAAGCCATTTCTCTCCAGCAGTGATTCGGGCATGTAAGGATAGCACCATTTACATGACCCCATTTCCCTCGAACGCGACACATTTTATGCAGCCGTATTTGCACCCATGAAAAGAAAATGGAGAGAGATTTTGGATAATTGGCGGAAAGAAAGCAGGTATCCCGGATCCATTCCAAAAGAACAATTTCCTGTTCTATTGAACAGATTGTGGAAAAAGATAGAGATCACTGTAAAGCAGAACTTAATATCAGGTTTCGGAGCCACTGGTTTGTGTCCACCTAATCCAGATGAGGTGTTGAAGCGGATTCCGGATGGGCTTGAGCAAGATGCTGAAGCAGTGGAGAGAACCCTTGATGCCAGTTTGGTAGAACCCCTACAAGAACACCGAGGAAGTGGAAGTCAAAAAACCAAACGTGCAAGAGGGAAGAAGATAGAGCCAGGTACGGATGCTTCTACCTTTATTAAGGAACCGTAGACTGCCGTATCTAAGAAGAAAACGGGAAAGAATGCAAATTTAACTAAATAAAGTGCCTCTACAAGTCAGGATAAGCCATCAACGTCCAAATCAACCACAGTCATTTTAAACCTTAAAGATAATGTTCTTATCCGGAAAAGTGCTAGGCAGAAGAAACAAGACACATCTACTTGTGGAATTTGTCGCATAAACTGGAAATATTGTGTAAACAATAATGAATGGGTTCAGTGCGTTAAATGCAGGAAATGGATTTGTGGCCTTTGTAACGAGCAAAGCACTGACCTTTATTACAATTGCCCCCGTTGCGAAGATTCTGAAGAAGAAATTGTGGATGACAGCGACGTAGACAAAGATTTTGTGCTGGATTCTGAATAAATATTTTTACTATTATACAATTTATGTACATGTATTTGAAATAAATAAAATGGGTTTATATCAAACAAAAATAGTAATTTGTTTTAAACCAAAGAAAAAGGGCAGAATTTCAGTATAAATAAATGACAGTTGTCATTTTCCTGCACATATGGGGTAACATAGTCACTCTGGTAGATTTTCGTAAGCTAAAACAGTAGAGAGGTGAAAGGTGTCCAAGTAGCTCCAACCACAGGGCTACATGGTCACAGGAAAAACTATTTTGTTTTTTTAATTAGGGAATTATCATAAATATCAATATTAAATACCTTTAGCTAAAGGTTAACCCGGTACGGTGCACATTTTTTGAAGCCCCCCAAAAAATGTATCTTCCTTCTACATGTAAAAATGTACCAAAAAGGTGACCAAGTAGCCCCAGATTACGGTATGTATGCGAATTATCAGCACAATTTCCCCCACAAATGTGGGCATCATGTACAGCCAGTACGGAAAGAACAACAAATTGTTGCTAAAGCTTCCATGCGAAATTTAATGCCGATTTTTATAGCCCACATCCAAATATATTTAAGTTCATAGAAGTTCTAAAAAATATTCAAATTGAATCATAATATCAAAATCAATAGTATACATCTCTACCCACTAAAATTCATAATAAAAATTATAAAAAGCGTAATGATTATATACGAACCGTGATTGAATCTTTTAGGGAAGGAACTATAACAAGGTTTGATTTTGTTAAATGTGCAAGTTATCATTACCGAAAACATGTGTAACAAATAGAAATCGTATATTTGGAAGTATCTGTTTATTGTATAATTATTATTATTTTTGACCATAATTTTATAAACACTTTGTATAATAAATAATTTGTATATGTTTTGTATAGTGTACTTTATACAGTGAAGTCCATTTATTATGCAATATAGGCATATTGCAAGTTAAATGGTGTGAGCACTTTACCATTGGAATATAGGCAACCCATTATACACTGCTAAGCACTCTTGCCCCTGCCTACTGATGAATTTAAATTTTCAATTGTCAAGAATGTATTATTATTATTGTTTTCAATATTAAATAATCTTTTTTTAACTAAGAACATGTTTTATTTTGAGGTTAAACTTTCATGTGTTGCTAATTTCGGTTAGATCATAGATGGTTAGATAAAAAAAAACTAGCTAACTGTATAATGGGTTGCCTATATTCCAATGGTAAAGTGCGTACACCAATTAACTTGCAACATGCCTATATTGCATAATAAATGGACTTCACTGTATATTATTATTTATGACCATAATTTGATAAACATTTTGTATAATAAATTATTTGTATGTGTTTTGTTTATTGTATTATAATATGTATTAACATTTTTAACCATAATGTAAAGTTAATAAATACTTTCAAAACAAAATATAGCTAGTATTTCTAATGCAAATATTAGAAGTTACTTGCTGGTGAACATGTATCTTAACCCTTTCGGTCACTGTGGTCATTATAATGGACATAGAATTGCAACAGTGTTAGGTGGACATACACGATACGGTTTACCGGACGGCATGCCTTCCGGTCACCAAACCGGAAGGCTAACCGTATCGTTAGTGGTAGATCGGCCGGAAGGGGAAACCAGAAAAACTGCGAGCGCTTGAATTTTTGCCTGCCGGCGCGCCTACACGATTGCACGAGTGCACGTAACGTATATGGGCTAGACTGAGGGTACAAGTTGAGAGTACAGTGCTATTTTTAACAAATTACTGTAGTTGTTTTAAAAAGGTCATAATGGCTGACATGAGACCTTGGTCTCATGAATTTATAACTGAATGTATCGAGTTATATAGATCGCTACCATGCTTGTATAACGTAAAAAGCAAACAATATACAAACAAACCATTAAAATTAGCAGCCTATAATCAATTGATTGAAAAGTTGAAAACTATAAATCCCACGGCAACAAAAGATACGGTTGTTAAAAAAATTAATAATATGCGTAGTTAGTTCTTATCGAAAAGAGCTGAAGAAAATGAAACTGACTAAACGAACTGGCTCTAGTGGAGATGTTTATGAACCATCTTTGTGGTATTTTCATCTATTGGATTTTCTATATGATCATGAAATACCAAGGAAAAGCAAATCTAATATGCAGGATTTGGCAAATGATAGTGAAAATGATGAGGTAAGTTTGTATAATGAACCAATAGTTCCTATTAAACTAGTCAGTTATTTTTAAAATATTCAAGTAATAATTCGCGTACTGCTTTTGCATCATCACCAGGACGCCGGCCGGCTTCCATGACCTTTTCTAATGGTGTCAAAGTGTCCTGATGGCATACAGTTTGGATTTTTGTTCCGTAAATAATTATGCAATACACACGTGGTCATTACTACAGTTTCAATGTTTTCCACTGATATTTCAATTTCGGTATGAAATATCCGGAATCTGTTGGCTAGTATTCCAAATACATTTACGATTCGTCTTGCTCTGCTTAAACGTTTATTAAAGTTTGATCGTTCACTATTTAACTCTTTTTCACTATACGGTTTCAAAAAATCCTTCCTGAGAGCAAAAGCTTCATCTCCTATGAAGACATAAGGAAGATTATTACGATCATTTACAGATGGTAATTTTAATTTTCCTGCCAGTAGTGCCTTGTAAAAAGGTGTATTGTTAATAACGCCACCATCAGATATCCGTCCGTTTGTGCCCACATCAAACATTATAAATTCATAATTACTGTTTACAATGCCCATCAATACTATACTGTGGAATTGTTTATAATTATAGTAGTATCAGCCACTACCTGGTGGAGGTATTATTCTTACGTGTTTACCGTCAACAGCTCCGAGACAGTTCGGAAATTGCCATCTATTCTCGAAATGGAGTCCAATTTGTTCCCACTGCTTTTTTGAATTCGGAAACTGTAAAAAATATAGGTATAATAAAATTATTTTACAGCATGAAGGAGAAGATAGTGAGCTTCTAGCAGAGTCACAAGAAGACGATGATTTGCAAGAAGTAGAGATAATGAAGATGCTTCACAAGGAGAAGATTCTCAAGCTCAACACCTGGAACCAACACATACTTTTTCTGGCATGAGCACACCAGGTGCGTCTACTTCCACCAATCAAAGTACAACATCGCGCGTTTCAAGAAAACGAAAGGCTAATGAAGCTAACCATCAAGACGCAGTGTTGAAGTTGGTCGCAGACAAATTGCAAAACCAAAACAAATATTCCAACTATGCTGCTTATGTTGGACAAGAATTAGCCGCGTTACCCCCTATGATGGCTACCTATTGTCAGAAAATGATAAACGACGTGCTGTTTGAGGCAAAATGCAGGTTATTAAATGGACGATCAAAGATTGCAACAGAACCCCTCGTAAATAATCATACAATTTCAAATATTACCGGCCCCCAACAAAGTATATGCAGTATTCAACGTCAGAAGCTGTGCCTCAACAATATGGCAGCACAGTTTCAACTGCCGCCGATCCGCAATCATCGTCCTGGCAGAGTTCATCAGCAAGTGGATATTATAGAAATTTTGTTTCATATCTGTTAGGTATGTACGAATTTTACATTGTCGATTTAAAAATAAATAATTAGGAATAAAAAGGAATTAAATATAATGCATGTGCTAGTATATCGAGTTAGTATTAGAAATGACTTGTGGTGTACAAGTTAGAATTCAAATATGTAAGTGAACTTTAAATATAATACTCAATATAATAATAATTACTTGGTGGTTTAATTCACATAAAATATTAATGTGAAAACACTACAGTGGCGACGAGGATTATAACTAAGAAAAATTTCAAAATAAATTTTTATTAAATAAAACTCGCGTAGGTAAATACAATGGCCGCAAATTCTGCAGACCAGGTGGGGTATTTGAGAGAATTCGATCCAGCAAATTCGGATTGGTCAATTTTTAGAAAGCGTCTTGACAATTACTTCACAGCAAATGCAATCGTCGATGAGAAGCGTAAAGTGGCAATTTTGTTAAATACATTAAATGAAGAAGCATATAAATTAATATATAACTTGTGTCTTCCAGTGGAGCCAGAAACAAAAATACGCGGAATTAGTTAAAACATTATCAGAACATTTCAAACCAAGCCTTTCAGTGTTTGGTGCACGTTATAAATTTTATAATTCGCGAAAAATGCCACAAGAATCCGCAAGAGAGTGGTCAGCTAGGATGAGAAACTTGGCGGCCCAATGCCGGTTTGAAATGGACGAGCTAGAGTTGGTCTTGCGTGATCATTTTATAGTAGCTTATGATAAAGGCCCAGTTCAAGATAGACTGCTGGAGGAAAAGAAAACCGTGACTTTAAATAATGCAGTGGAAATAGCTTGTGCAAAGTCTGCAACTAAATCAAGTGGCGAAGAATTAATTAAAACGGAACCTGGAATACATTTCGCAAAAGGAAAATTTGGGAACAGCCGTTTCCGAAGAGGGGTGTCCACGACGCAGCAAAACAGTAGCAGCAATGTGGGCAGCAATCAGTTGGGTAAGCAAGTGAAGTGCAAAGTTTGTGGTCGCAAGAATCACCCAACGGATAAGTGTTTCTTTCGCGAATCATGTTGTCACATATGTAAACAGGAAGGTCATTTAGCAACAGTGTGTAAACAAAAACGTACTGTAAGAGATAGAAATAATGAAAATGTAAATTATTTGACCCATGATGCTACCCAAAACTATTTAGAATCGCCAGATTGCTCTTTGTATAATTTAAGCAGCACTGGAAAAGCAATTGTTTTAGAAGTAAGTATTGATAATAACTTAATCACTTTTAATTTAGATACAGGGGCTAGTTTTACGGTAATTCCCGAACGACTATATTGTTCCTATTTTCGGAATAAAAAAATTGTCAGTACTGATAAAATATTTAGTCTGTATAATGGAAATACTATTATTCCATTAGGATTTATAACATGTAATGTTAAGTTTAGAAATCAAAACCATAACTTAGATATGTATGTTATTAAGGATACGTCAGGACCTCCACTGTTAGGACGTGATTTCTTTAATTTATTTAAGCTGGGGATATCGCAACTAAATTATGTAGATTTACCTAATAAGTTACAATTTCTAATAGAAAAATATAACTATGTTTTTTCTGAAGGACTAGGAACTTTTAAGAATGGTTTAATTTCGATACAGTTAAAGTCACAAGAGGTGACGCCTAAATTTTTTAGAGCACGTCCTCTCCCTTTTGCTATTGCTAATAAGGTGGAGAGTGAATTAAATCGATTACTGAGTTTGGGAATAATTGAGGCAGTTGATTACAGCCCATGGGGTACTCCCATAGTACCTGTCATTAAAAAAAATGGCTCGGTTAGAATTTGTGGGGATTTTAAAGTCACTTTAAACCCGTTTATAGAAGTAGATCAATATCCTTTACCGCGGATTGAAGAATTATTTGTAAAACTTCAAGGTGGAATACAATTTTCAAAGTTAGATTTATCTAATGCGTATCAGCAGGAATGTTTAGACAAGAAATCTAAAGACTTAGTAACAATAACAACCCATAAAGGACTTTATCGTTATACGAGGGCACCATTTGGGATAGCCAGTATTCCGGCTAAATTTCAAAAAATTATGGAATCCCTATTAGAGGGATTACCAGGAGTTATCGTTTTCTTAGATGATATATTAATTACAGGCAGCAGTGGAGAAGAACATTTGCATAGGTTGGAAAATGTTTTGATGAAGTTACAAAATGCAGGTTTTAAAATTGCATTAAATAAATGTGAATTTTTTAAAAATGAAATATCATATTTAGGATTTGATATAAATAAATTGGGAATCCATACTTCACAAGATAAGATTACAGCAATTGTTGATGCACCTACTCCTCAGAATGTTAAACAATTAAAATCATTTATCGGTTTGATTACATATTATGGCAAATTTGTTAAAAATTTAGCGGCAGTTTTATATCCGTTATATAAGTTACTTAAAAAAGACGTGGAATGGAAATGGACAATAGATTGCGACACAGCTTTTAATAAAGTAAAACAATTATTAATATCAGCTGATGTATTGGTACATTTTGATCCAAATTTGCCAATCCGGTTAAGTACTGATGCATCAAATGAAGGCCTTGGTAGCGTTCTAACGCACGTGATGCCAGATGGTCACGAAAAACCCATCGCGTATGCTTCGCGGACATTGTCTGTAGCTGAAAAGAAATACTCACAAATTGAAAAAGAGGGTTTAGCCATTATTTTTGCATTGTGTAAATTTAATCAATATATTTATGCAAGGAAATTTACCTTGGTAGTGGATCATAAACCGTTAACCACGATTTTTCATCCACACAAAGGTATTCCACAATTTTCGGCGAATCGATTACGTCGTTGGGCAGTAATTTTATCAAATTATCAATATGACATTGAATTTGTTAAATCAGAAAAAAATTATGCAGATATGTTGTCTCGTTTACCGATACGAGAAGAAACACAAATTTGGGAGGATGTTGATGTGAATTTTTTACATTATTTTTCAGATAATAAAGATTTATGTATAAATTTTGAAGAGGTGCGAAGAGAAACATTTAAAGACGTCCTGTTGACAAAAGTTATTGATTTTGTACGTAGCGATTGGCCTTCGATAATCGAAGACAGATTTAAACCATTTTACAGAATAAAGAATGAATTAAGTATAGAGCAAGATTGCTTACTCTGGAATAACATTTTCGTCGTCATTTATGTAACACACATTTACTAAATTTCTTGAAACCGTTTTTCTCGTTTTATAGATTTTCGATTATTTCATTCGTGATTATAATTATACTTTTGACACACCCTGTATAGATAAACTCTTCTTCATTATATTACGTATTGTTTTAAATATCACTGAATAGCAGACTTACAATATTTCACTTTGAAACCACACCTTTGTATCATTTTGAGTTTTGCACAGCTAGATTATTCATTTCGACCAGTGTGCGTCGTGGGGCTTGGCCGAGATCATCATCCAGCACCTGGAGGGTCCCACACTGGGAGAGGATTATACCCTCTTCCATTCGCAACCCTTTGGAGGTATTTTTACCAATCGGTGACCGGTGAAGAAACGTTCTTCACCAGGTTGCGGGGTTAATAAAATACTCCAACGGGTTCTGTACGGTTGGAGCCTTCAGAAGGGACAGTGCTGCAGCGTTGAGCGTTGGAAGTGTTTTTTAGTTTAATATTTAGTTTAAGGAATATTGTACAGTTTTTAATATATATTTATGATTGCTATTGTCAACTCCTTTTTTTATTTGTGGCATTTATTTTGTAGGAATACTGTAACTCCATAATATTTTTTCTATAAATTTAATTACAAGTGAAACAATTCCAAATTTAATTAAAACTACTGCTATATAATAAACATAATTTCTTTATTGTGCTTACAACTGCACATCAATACCTTCTACACCAAGCTTTTGAAGATATTTTAAAAAACTGCAAGTCATCTCTAGCCCCACCACCATTACAATTTGAAAACAAGGTATTGTATGCTGTAGCACCATCAAGCACGCAATTATTAATATAAAAAAGAAGTGCATGTTATCCAATTTCAAAAACGGTAGGTAGCAGTTTTGTAGTACACAATCACTTTCGTGGACCACTGCACAAGCCATGTTTAGAAATGGTCTATCGTTATCGTCGTACCGGACATACACTAACACAATCTTTACACTTTATGAATATTATGAATAGCCGGCTTAAGCTGGTTTTAGATGGTGATATTTCTACATGTAATTCTACATGTAGACATAGAACTATGAAAATTTTGCGTGTAATACAGCAATTTCTACATCAATTTCTACATGTAGAAATACACGCTAGAATAGAGCATGTTGTAATTTTCAAGGACATTTACGTGTAATTTTAGGTTTTTCTAGGGATTTTCATATTTAGAATTTGAATATTTAATACATCGATTGGTAGAACTAAAAGCTATCCGCTATAAATAACTAAATAACCTAACCTCATTTATTAATAAAATATAATCCTTAATATGTGGACTCGTGAAGTTGTAGAATTGTTAATAACGCTATATGAACAACATTCGTGCTTGTACATGGTATCGCACATTCAGTACAAAAATAAAATGAAAAGAAACAACGCTCTAAAATTAATAACAGACAGTTTAAATGAACAGCATAACCTGAATGTAGACTGTGAGACAGTCTTAAAGAAAGTGCGACAACCTAGCTCCCCTAGCTCATGGAGAAGGTGTCCCAAAATTTATTTATGCCAGGGATAGCACTGGAATTTACCTGGGTTCATGGAAGAAACAACTGCAAAATTCTTAAACCTGGGTAACAAATTTATTCGGCTGGTCTGTACAAATTTATTATTTACAAAATTAAAAAAATTAACAATATTAAGTAGAAATAAAAATTAACTGTAAATCAATAATTATATAACAAAAATAAAGTAACTGGAAAATAAAAAAAATTAATTCAAAAGTTTAATTTATTCGGGTTTCGAACTTCCGAAACACCGCGATCTTATTTATTTTACAGAGTTCTGTAAAATTGTACAACTGGCTTTAAAAGTGTGCCGTGAGGCGTCACACTGAGACGGAAACTTATAGAAACTTAAGTCACTTCGGACGGTAATATAGTTTAATGGAAAATAAACAAAATGTCGGTGATAAAAAAAAACAATTAAGATTTACTGGAAATTATTTAGGCAATCAGAGTGCTCAAACAAAAGGGAACGAAGTTAATAATGTATCTGTGAAGTGTCTTTTCGGTTCAGGTAAGTAAAATTTAGGCAATTCTTTGATACTAGTATTTACAAATAATTTGTACTCAAAGGGGTTGGTCTGAAGGACTCAAAATCCAGTCTTTGACCTAGAGGGTTCGGTCGGGAATCTCAGGACACTCGACTGTTGGATTCTGCTTGTTCTCCTCGTTTCACATACAGAATTCCAACAGCCCAGGGGTATTTCGGGGAAGGTAAATTCGGATCGGTTTTGGGTTCATTAAAGCAGCTACTTGTTGCATAAACATATACCTGCCAGGAAGCTCACCCTTGCAAAGGTACTTGTTACTAAAATTTCACATTTCACAAGAGCTCACTATGCTACGGGAACGGGGTAGGTTCGGATAAATTCAGGGTACTCTAGACCCAGAAGAACTGAATTACTTACGGCTTGTAAAATATTGCACTTCACAAAATAACTAAAGGAATTGACTTTCAAAATTAAATTACGGTAAATCGGAAAAGCAAAACAAACTGGACTTTGAAAAATATTCACTCTGGTTTCGGAAAACAAAATTAAAATTAAACCAACTTTGACTCGGAGTCTCGGAAGTTTTAAGTTTAAATTTTAAATTCGAAAACGGATTGCAAGTCGGAATGTTTAAGAATTCCTTGCGGAACTCTTGGCGGATCTCCTCGCTGCAACGCTCTGCAGCGCCTTTTAACCACCGACCTCGTCCGTGCTCGAGATCTTCGGCCGGCTCTGCGGAAGATGCGCCAACTTCTTGGCAAAACGACGCTATCTTAGGGATGTGAAAAATGGCGTCTTATTTACGACGCACCAAATTCCACACCCTAAGAATTGCGTCGTTACAAAAGTAAATGGTATCCGAACAACTTTTAACATTGAGTTAAAGAAAGTGAAAATGTCCAAATCTAGTGGCTCAGGTACTGATGATGTCTACAAACCATCTTGGTGGTGTTTTGAATTGTTAGAATTTTTATTAAATTCATCACCGACAGTTAAGAGATGCTCAAAGATACCTAATGATGATACGGCAATTGCAATAAATGTAAGTAATAATATTGTTGTGCTTAAACAACCTTCTAATGAATGCCTTTCTTTGTTTAGGACCAGCGTGTTGATGTAGGATCCGAAATAGAACAGGAAGATGTAGTGTTTGAAGGATCAATTGAAGATTTTTGTGCCAGCAATTATGTTGATTTAAATAATTCGTCGCAGGCTCCTTCAACATCAGGTGCTTCTTCTTCGGTGGCAAGTAGTACTGCAAGATCTTCGCCAACAAACTTCAATGAATACGATGCCGAACAAGAGCAAAAACAAACAAAAAAAAACGAAAAATGAACTTCCAATCAGAATTTTTTAAAGAATCCACAGCTGTTCTAAACCGACTTACCAATAACAAAAAAGACGATATCTCGCAATTTGCACGCTCAATCGAAGCAGAAATGCGGCTGATAAACAATACTAAACGATTAATAAAATTAAAGAAAGACATTTGGAGATTAGTGTTTGAAGCACAGGAGGAAGATTTGTAGATTAAGGTTCTAAAGCGTTTCTTCGTTTAAATTTTATTTTTGCGATTTTATTTTTGTAGTGATTAGTGTAGCGATACCATGTACAAACAGGAATGTTGTTCATATAGGTAATGTTATTTTTTTTTTTTTATAAAAGTATGTACAATTATAGGTCATGTATGTTTATTTTAAAAAATTGTAAATAAGAAACATCTGTATACTATTTCTATTTGTATTCTTTTTATATTTCAACGCCACTGGCAACAGAATAAATTAACTATAACTCTGCTTTATAACATTTTTTCCTGCCAATCGACTGCTCCTGGGCCAATAAAATACCCAAAAATTCCTCTCTAACATTATTGGCCTGAACAGAGGAATGGTTTCCCTTTTGTTGCCCCATTGCTTGGCTCCTCATTGAAGCAACATTTTTGTCTAACGCCCGGTTTCATAATCAACTTTAAATTTAAAGTTGGCTTTAAAGTAGAAATCGTGTTTCATAATGCGACTTTAACGTTAAAGGGACTTTATCTCGACTTTAAAGTTAAAGTCACGCCTTCCCTCACTTTAAAAGATAAAGTCGACATTATAACCTCACATTTTATTTACTTGTGTCAAGTGTCAACTCGAGTCTTGCTAGTTTGTTGTGTTTACCCGGGTTTACCTCGTCTTTTGCTTTCCTCATCGTTATACAATTAAAAAAGTCTTTTTCAAGACTACTTATAATATTTTCATCAGTTGTATTCTGGTAAGGTGTACCTTGTACTATGTTATATAATTGTAAATTTAACCAGATATCATAATTTTTTAGAAATTGTGTTACTCAAGGGAAGATGTGGTCTTCAAGTAGCAGTTCTTCAGATGAAGAATTGGTAGTACGGAGGCCTAAAGTGTATCGAGACCGTGTCGACAATTTCAATAGATGGAATGATGTTGAGTTTTTTGATAGGTTTCGTTTAACAAAGCCTACAACGGTACATTTGCTGGAGGAAATTGAAGCTTTGATTAGATTACCCACAAATAGGTGAGTGCATAATTCGGTCAGGATAATAAATATTACTCTAGTATTTAAAATTTTAGGGGAGGTTGCATACAACCAATGCACCAACTATTGTTGACACTTCGTTTCTATGCAACAGGAAACATGCTCATTACAGCAGGAGATTTTGCAGGGTTCTCAAAAGCCTCTGCTTCTAGAATAGTAAGGAGGGTTACGAATGCAATTTGTTCATTACGTCCACGCTATATCAAGATGTGTGAAAACGAAGTGGAAATGGCACAAACAGCTGAAGAATTCTATGCCATTGCACGTTTTCCTAGAGTTGTTGGCATGATTGATTGTATGCATGTTAGAATCGAAAATCCAGGTTCGTAAGCTTGTTAACGTTTGTATGATATATTATTAATAATGTTTTATCTAATTTTGTTTAGGTGGAGATGATGGTGAAATTTTCCGAAACAGAAAAGGCTACTTCTCACTGAATGTGCAAACTGTCTCCGATGCACAATTAAAAATCCGAAATATTGTAGCACGCTGGCCAGGCTCCGTTCATGATCAAACCATTTTTAATAACAGTAACTGTTAAAAATTGTATAATAATGATAGTATTACACAATGGTTGTAGATAAAACACTATTTAATGTTTATTAATTATTTAATAAAAATTAAAAATTGTTCATGACAGTCTTTGACTTGGGTTTTTTGTTGTTGCATCTACCAATGATACAAGTAATTTATATACAAATAAACTTTATTGAATTACATGTTAAATTGTTTCTGTTTTATCAAAATTTCTAAAAAAACTGCAAATTTACTTTAAAGACAAACAACGGAGCGAACACTTTGAAGTCAAATCAAGGAGTGGTGCCGTTTTCGCGCCACTTTCCCACTCTACCTATAGAGACGCGTTCTTATTGGTTCTTAGGTAGTCACATGACGGTCGTAGCTGTGTGATGTAGGTTGCAATACGTACTTCAGTGTTACCAACACAAACTGTAGCCGACAAACCTCACTTTATCTCGACTTTAGCTAAAGTTGCCTAGCTCCGCCCACCTTTACCATTATGAAACACACCAACTTGAAGTCCGACTTTAAAGTTAAAGGGGACTTTAGTTAAAGTCGACTTGAAGTCGCGATTATGAAACCGGGCGTTAACGCCCGGTTTCATAATCAACTTTAAATTTAAAGTTGGCTTTAAAGTAGAAATCGTGTTTCATAATGCGACTTTAACGTTAAAGGGACTTTATCTCGACTTTAAAGTTAAAGTCACGCCTTCCCTCACTTTAAAAGATAAAGTCGACATTATAACCTCACATTTTATTTACTTGTGTCAAGTGTCAACTCGAGTCTTGCTAGTTTGTTGTGTTTACCCGGGTTTACCTCGTCTTTTGCTTTCCTCATCGTTATACAATTAAAAAAGTCTTTTTCAAGACTACTTATAATATTTTCATCAGTTGTATTCTGGTAAGGTGTACCTTGTACTATGTTATATAATTGTAAATTTAACCAGATATCATAATTTTTTAGAAATTGTGTTACTCAAGGGAAGATGTGGTCTTCAAGTAGCAGTTCTTCAGATGAAGAATTGGTAGTACGGAGGCCTAAAGTGTATCGAGACCGTGTCGACAATTTCAATAGATGGAATGATGTTGAGTTTTTTGATAGGTTTCGTTTAACAAAGCCTACAACGGTACATTTGCTGGAGGAAATTGAAGCTTTGATTAGATTACCCACAAATAGGTGAGTGCATAATTCGGTCAGGATAATAAATATTACTCTAGTATTTAAAATTTTAGGGGAGGTTGCATACAACCAATGCACCAACTATTGTTGACACTTCGTTTCTATGCAACAGGAAACATGCTCATTACAGCAGGAGATTTTGCAGGGTTCTCAAAAGCCTCTGCTTCTAGAATAGTAAGGAGGGTTACGAATGCAATTTGTTCATTACGTCCACGCTATATCAAGATGTGTGAAAACGAAGTGGAAATGGCACAAACAGCTGAAGAATTCTATGCCATTGCACGTTTTCCTAGAGTTGTTGGCATGATTGATTGTATGCATGTTAGAATCGAAAATCCAGGTTCGTAAGCTTGTTAACGTTTGTATGATATATTATTAATAATGTTTTATCTAATTTTGTTTAGGTGGAGATGATGGTGAAATTTTCCGAAACAGAAAAGGCTACTTCTCACTGAATGTGCAAACTGTCTCCGATGCACAATTAAAAATCCGAAATATTGTAGCACGCTGGCCAGGCTCCGTTCATGATCAAACCATTTTTAATAACAGTAACTGTTAAAAATTGTATAATAATGATAGTATTACACAATGGTTGTAGATAAAACACTATTTAATGTTTATTAATTATTTAATAAAAATTAAAAATTGTTCATGACAGTCTTTGACTTGGGTTTTTTGTTGTTGCATCTACCAATGATACAAGTAATTTATATACAAATAAACTTTATTGAATTACATGTTAAATTGTTTCTGTTTTATCAAAATTTCTAAAAAAACTGCAAATTTACTTTAAAGACAAACAACGGAGCGAACACTTTGAAGTCAAATCAAGGAGTGGTGCCGTTTTCGCGCCACTTTCCCACTCTACCTATAGAGACGCGTTCTTATTGGTTCTTAGGTAGTCACATGACGGTCGTAGCTGTGTGATGTAGGTTGCAATACGTACTTCAGTGTTACCAACACAAACTGTAGCCGACAAACCTCACTTTATCTCGACTTTAGCTAAAGTTGCCTAGCTCCGCCCACCTTTACCATTATGAAACACACCAACTTGAAGTCCGACTTTAAAGTTAAAGGGGACTTTAGTTAAAGTCGACTTGAAGTCGCGATTATGAAACCGGGCGTAAGTTTAAATTATTTGCACATGATTCTTCAATCAAAAAATTATACAATGCACAACAAGCCATTGTTAATATCTGAGTTTTATCAGCATCCAAATTTATGGTGGTCAAAAATACACGAAATCTGTTTGCCAGTATGCCAAAAGCATTTTCAACCACCCTTCTGCCTCTACTCAGTCGATAATTAAAAACAGCTTGATTATGTGTTAGTCCCCTAAGGGCCGGTTGCACCACTTTACTTAGTTGTTAAGTGTCGCTTAACTAATTATAGGTGACAGATACGGGTTGCACCGGTACACGTAGGTAGTACTTAACTGCCAAGTGACACTTAAATTTTAAGCCGAACATTTCTGTAGCTTAACCACAATTTAACCTCAAAAATTGTGAAGTGTGTTGGTTGTGTGTAATGGATGCGTTTTTGGATAACGATTTAATTGAGGACGATTTAGAAGTAATTGAACTAGTAGAAGTAGGAATTCCCAGACAAGTGTACCAACGAAATGATCACTATAATAATTTGAGTGAAGAAGCGTTCTTTATTAGATTTCGCTTGACAAAAGCAACAACTATACAAGTTTTAAGAGAAATAGAGCATAATATAAAAATAATCTTGTTTGTGTAGAATGACTGGTTTAAATTAATATTTTAATATCTGAGAATATTAGCAGTCATTTAAAACAATTTAATTTTAATTGCAAAAAAAAAATTGTAAATATATTTCGACCACAAGTTTGGTCTTTTTCAGTACAAAAGAAATTAAAAATCACATAATGATATAGTAATCTGTAATTGAAAAATTAATTGAAGTTAGTGAAGGAAAATTACCTCAAAAAAAAACATCAAAAATCTTACCTTAAAAATATTAAAAAAGTATTAAAAAAAAAGTTATGTGGTGGAATAAGCACACCACTTCATTAGTGTTAACATCTTAATAGATGAAATTTTTTTTAATTTAAACAGCAAATTTAAAACTTTGTTAAGACGTGGAAAATTTTATGTCTGGACTCAAAGAGCAAACTATTTTAAAAGAAATGCGCATCTGAGAAATGTGAAAAGGAGATAATATAAATACATTACCAAAAGTTATAATATATTCTAAAATTAGTAGTATCACTTTACACTAACATACCAATAGATCTTGCCATTGAAACAATAGAATCATACTGGGATAAAATAGAACCTCTTACTAATATACCTAAAACAGAATTTATCAAATCTGTTAAATACATTTTAAATTCAAATTATTTCCAATTTAATAATCAAATCTACAAACAAAGTTTCGGAGTTGCTATGGGCCAACCCCTTTCTAGTACTATAGCTGATTTAGTAATGCAATTTTTAGAAGAAAATATTTTGAAAAATTTTACAAATATTACTTTTTACAAAAGATATGTCGATGACATTATAATTGGTGCTCATAAAGACAATTTAAAGCTCATTTTTAATGCATTTAATAATATTCACCCTAGATTACAATTTACAATAGAAAAAGAAAATAATAATTCAATAAACTTTTTGGACTTAACTCTCATTAGAAACCATAATGGTTCCATAGATACTAATTGGTATAGAAAAATCATAAAAACTGACAGATACCTAAATTATAACTCATCTACTACTACTAAATATAAAATAAGTTTAATTTATGGATTAATTGACAGAGCTATTACCATATCATCTGAACATTTTCATCATAATAATATTAATAAAATTAAAACAATGTTACTAAAAAATAATTATCCACTTCAATTTATAAACAAACACATTTCTCATAGAATTAAAATTTTAAATAATAAAAAAATAAATATCCATAACAACAATAATGCAATAGACCTTTTTCCCAATTACTTAGGCTCAGAATTTAATAACTACCAATATAACAACAATAACAATTTCATTTCCATTCCGTACATTCCTATTTTATCTATGAAAATAGAAAAAATTTAAAAAAAATATAATATTAAAACAGCCTTCAAGAACCATAATACTATAGGACAACTGTTTTTTAATAATTTAAAAGATAAAATTGATACTAACCTTGAATCTTGTTTAATCTATCAAATCGACTGTAATAATTGTAATGCTAATTATATAGGACAAACTAAACAAACTTTGAAAAAAAGGATTAATCAACATAAAAACTCTATTAAAACTAAAATTACCACCCCTAATAAACCTAATACTGCACTAGCAGACCATGCTTTTATTAATTATCATAACTTCAATTTCAACTCACCTAAAATTTTACATAGAGAAAATAATTTACAAAAAAGACTATTATACGAAATGATTGAAATAAAAAAAAGCCCCAAAACTATCAATTAAAGAACAGATATAGAAAAACTTAACAGTGTTTACTATAATTTTTTCAATTAACTATCTTATAATTAATTAACTTAATTTTTGATTTTTTTTTGCGATCAAAAAATTTTTTTTTTTAAGTGTTTTTTCAATTATTTCATAAAAATCTTTTAATAGTCGATATTTTCGAATACTTAATGCTATTTTAACCTTCATTATTTTTGTTTAATTTATACAATTTAAAATTTAGGAATTTTAGAATATATTATAACTTTTGGTAATGTATTTATATTATCTCCTTTTCACATTTCTCACATGCGCATTTCTTTTAAAATAGTTTGCTCTTTGAGTCCAGACATAAAATTTTCCACGTCTTAACAAAGTTTTAAATTTGCTGTTTAAATTAAAAAATTTTTCATCTATTAAGATGTTAACACTAATGAAGTGGTGTGCTTATTCCACCACATAACTTTTTTTTAAATACTTTTTTAATATTTTTAAGGTAAGATTTTTGATGTTTTTTTTGAGGTAATTTTCCTTCACTAACTTCAATTAATTTTTCAATTACAGATTACTATATCATTATGTGATTTTTAATTTCTTTTGTACTGAAGAAGACCAAACTTGTGGTCGAAATATATTTACAATTTTTTTTTGCAATTAAAATTAAATTGTTTTAAATGACTGCTAATATTCTCAGATATTAAAATAGAGCATAATATCGAATTCCCATATGACAAGTAAGTTACAAGAATTACCTACTGTATGTTTTCTGCAGAATACAATATACATTGTTAATTTCAGAAATAACTGCTGTTACGGGTTATTTTGGATTTAGGATGTTTTCGCCATTACGTTTTACGTTTAGCAAATACATGTTATGGGTTGCCTATTCTACGAGCTGATTTTTAGTTATATTTTGAATTTCGCGCTGGTTTTATTATCAAAAAAACGTTTTTTATTTTCCTGTACAGTACAGACTACATTTCCTCAACCTCATTGTCAGGGATTCTGTTTCCTGCTGCGACACCGTTTGGTTGTGTGGAATTTGTCGTGGTGACAAACGAAATTTTTCGAATTTATCCAATCAATCTGTAGATAATTGGTAGTTATATTTAGTGTGATACCTTTGTGAGAGAAGATAATTACCATTTTACGCTCATTTATTGAGGATTAGTAGCGGTTGTCTTGGTGGGATAACACGAACCACGTAGATCAGCGACATCAGTTCCTAGCTCGTGTTAAATAGGGCTTCGTTGGTTGTGGTGAAGCATTCCGTTGTACTTAGTAGTCGAGTCCTGAAGTTACGGTGATCTATTAACCATAGCATCTTGGAGGGTTGTGGATTGTAGCCGTTTGAACATTACGTATGGACCCCGCTTTCGTCTGGACACAGTAGTCAGGGACTGAGGAGGAGGTGTAACGAGTACTGGCAGTTTGCTGGCCCCAGGTTAGTTCGTTCCAATTTTCTTTATCGAACTGCACAAGATTATCACTCCTTCGAAACTCGTTGATTGTGTACCATTCAAGAGCTCCTGGATTTTGGGGTTAATTTGCTTAAGAAATTACTTAAAAACGTACTTAACTTACCTGTTAATTTTTTATATATTCATAATATTAAGCTTATACGTTTGTTACGTATACACAGCACTCTTTGATTTATTAGTAGATTTTGTGATAAATATTCACAGTAGTATTTTAATTGCACTCAGCAATTTTTTTTTTTTTTTCTATCGCATTGAGCAAGATAATTGGTTATGTAATATTGCGTTTGACAGTTTTTGTACTTGCGATTGTGTCTAGTGTCCGCTTCACGGAATTATAATAATTTTATTCTTTCGTTAAGATTAGATGGCTCCTGATTGTTTAATTAATTTTTTTTTTATTACTCTGTTGTAAATTAAACAAAGCAGATTATTCCAAATTTATTTTTATTTTATTTTTAGGTTATTGTTAGCACAATAATCTACTTGTAGGAGGGATTCTGCGGAATTTGTTTTGGGGGTACAAAGCATTAATTACGTCCGTTTTATTTATTTATTTCGCGAATTTGCGTTTATACCGTTTACGTTGTGAGATCTCGCAATTGGGAATAAGCGCTGTGCGCGTGTTTTGATTTTTATTGTTTATTTTTGGCGTCTATTTGCGCTTTAAGGGATCTGGGTACCGCATAATCTCCTTTCCTAATCCCAAATTTCAGTTTTTTTATCATTTTATTTGCGTTACGGTTGTGCCGGTTAAACTTTAATTTAATCTGTTTTTGGTTGATGTAACTACAATAACTTAACTGAGTTATTAGGATATATTCCTATTTTTTTTTTGTGTATTATTTAATTTGTGGTAGCACTTATTGTGAACACGAATCATTACGACCGCTACCAATTTATTTAATTATTTTTTTTTTACATATACCTAGGTGGGTATTTGTGTATAAAGATATATATATATATTTTTTTGTTAAATTGAATAAATCTAGCCTCTGGAAATTGTTGTTGTTATTCGGTTCGACACTTTAGGTAACTTATTGCTTTGGAACGGGCAATCAGTAAGGTTTGTTTCCTGGTGGAAAGTTCCTGGCGCCCTTTTTAAAATTTAGATCTGGACCACCACCTTTGGGACCCATCCCTTCCCCGACTGAGTTGGAGGAGACAATCAAATTTCTTTTACCACCAAACCACGGTCCAATAAACAACTGCAATAACCAGCTTTTTGGAGGTAACAAGTTTGGCGCCCAACGTGGGGCCCACATTTTTTTGTTGTTGTGTGTCGGTTATTGTCGTCATTATTTTTTTTTGTGTTTATAGGCAGGTACTTTGGTATAGGCCCTGCTTGTTTCAGGTTTATCGGTTATTGTGTTTCTCTTTCCCTTCCTTTTTGTTTATAGAATAGCCGAACATAGGGGAATTGCATTGGAACTGATCTTTATATAGATTCCTGCTCGCTATTTAAACCCACAAGGATGGTAATGTCTTTATTATAAAAACCCTCTGCTCTACTGAATACTCGTTATTATTCATATTATTTGATATTAATAACAGAAACATCGACTGATTTCAAATAATTTAATTGACAGATAAAAAAAAGTTGACAATCATAGCAACCTATATTATTTCAAAATAGCATTATTTTATAATTTTTTTTACAGAAAAAGATAACTAAGTACTAACATTTATTGGTACCATCAGATGCGCTGTATTTTTGTCGTTCTATTCATACCATTACCATCTTTGTGGGTTTAAATGGCGAGCAGGAATCTATATAAAGGTTAGTTACAATGCAATTCCTCTATGTTCGGTTTTGAAAGTACCCAGACGGTATAGAAAATATGGGAATTACTCAATATTGTATTCGCCAGAGTTCGTTTCCTACAAGAATATGTTAGAAACTTGAAGTCAGAGAGCGGACTTCAATGTGTATTTTTAGACGAGACATGGGTGTTTGACAATGGGACGGTATCCTGGCAAGATTCGGACATACGCAGTGTTCGGAAAATTAAGCCAGAAGGAAAACGTAAGTTTATTATAATTTACGGTAAGAATAATTTTTATTTAACATTTTCTAAAGGTATATAATACTTCATGCCGGGAGCCGGCATGACTTTATTTATACCAGGGGGATACAGTATATTTTGTTCAAAAACGAAAGACCCCGGTTACCATGGTGAAATGATCAAAGAAAACTTTAAAATGGTTCAAGAACCAACTGCTAATAAAATTGGAAGAGCCCTCGCTCATTATTATGGATAACGCAAGCTACCATAGTAGCTTGTTGGAAACTATACCAAACTCAGGTTGGAAAAAAGCAGAGATTCAGAACTGGCCGCAAGAGAGAACCATCGAATATCCCAACACTGTAATAAATGTGACCTTGTTGGAAATTGTTTCAAGGTCACTCCGATGTTTACTTTATGTTAATACAATAATTTATTTTAGACATAAGCCGCCAAAAGTATATGCTGCTGATCAAATGGAATTAGAACACGGCCACAGGGTACCACGCTTGCCCCCATAGCATTCCATTTTTAACTCCATCGTAAAAATTTGGGGTATTTCCAAGCAATATTATAATATAAATAATAAATATTATATAAAATATCGATTTCAACGGGAAATAACAAGATTTATTCGCTTTATACGTATTTCGGAATCAATGTGCCATTGTCAAAAGCTATATAAAATATTATAACAAATACAAAAAAAAATAGTAACTCCTTGATTCTATTATTTTAACACTGCGTGAAGCAGCTGGCCCCAGTCAACCCGTCGGAGGTCAATCGCTTATCAGTGTTTTAAAAAGATATTTATTCCAAAATCTTCAGTAAAGGAGAATCTAAGAGTTCAATTTGCTCATTCATTAAAGGTATGTTCTTTTTGTGTGTTTATAAATTTCAAAAGCTTCCAAAATATTTAATTTATTTTTGTTATCAGAAAAGTGTAAAAATTTAATTGTATTATTAGATGTTAATGTGTGATTTTGTTCTAACAAATGTTTAGCAAAATTTGATTTATGTGCATGTTTATATTTGTAACAACGGATATGTTCTTTTTGACTAATACTGAAAATTCTAATTGTTTGACCTATATACAGTGTGTCCCAAATAGAGTAGTATTGCATGGCTATCTTTCTTATTAATAAAGATACGGATTCGGTTAAATGGGCAATGTTGTGCAGTTTTTCATGCTGGTTTAGATGCTGCTTAGAAAGATCAAACATTCCGAACCCTTCAAAAGATATCCGCCAAAAACCACAAAATCCAGTTTTCGAAAAAGTCGATTATTTCGCTTATTATAAAAGTTACAGAAATTTTTTTTATACAAAAGTTACTTGGTTCATTAAGATAAACAAAAATATGTTTACAAAAAAAATATCGCAAAGCCCGTTTTCGAGATATTGATAGCAACTTTCTTATTTTAAATGGGCGCCATCTTGGATTTTCAAATGAATAAATTGCATTTTTTTTTCTGCATTCAACGATGTACAACAATCTATGTTTAATATAAAAAATAACGACAAACTTAATAGTTTTTGTATTAAATAAAGTAAGCCATGAAAACAAGTGAAGTGTATGGTAGTAATTTTAATTACAACCATGTTAACGAATTGGAACAATCTGTACAAGAAGCGTTAAATAGTATTAATCGCCATACATCGCATAAAGTAAACTACAAGTATTTTAAAAAGATGCCAGCAATGTTTAGCTAACAATGGCGAACATTTTGAACATTTACTGTGATTAAAATTAGCTATTGTAGATTTAACGTTTATTATAAATATAACAACTGTAAATACATTTTGTTCGAAATTTTTTTTGTTAAAATTCACTTGTTTTCATGGCTTACTTTATTTAATACTAAAACTATTAAGTATGCCATTATTTTTTATTTTTAACATAGATTGTTATACATCGTTGAATGCAGAAAAAAAATGCAATTTATTCATTTGAAAATCCAAGATGGCGCCCATTTAAAATAAGAAAGTTGCTATCAATATTTCGAAAACGGGCTTTGCGATATTTTTTTTGTAAACATATTTTTGTTTATCTTAATGAATCAAGTAACTTTTGTATAAAACAATTTTCTGTAACTTTTATAATAAGCGAAATAATCGACTTTTTCGAAAAATGGATTTTGTGGTTTTTTGCGGATATCTTTTGAAGGGTTCGGAATGTTTGATCTTTCTAAGCAGCATCTAAACCAGCATGAAAAACTGCACAACATTGCCCATTTAACCGAATCTGTATCTTCATTAATAAGAAAGATAGCCATGCAATACTACTCTATTTGGGACACACTGTATACTGAATCACAATTTGAACAATTTAATTTATAAATACCTGATTTTAACAAATCATTAATTTTGTCTTTAGCATTGAAAAGAGAATATAGAATATTTGTATTTGTTTTAAAAATGACTTTATATTTATTTGTGTTATTTATAATTTAAGTAATCTTTTCTGAAATTTTACCAAAATATGGAATTGAAACGTATTTTAATGTTTTATCAGTGTTATTAATGGAATAAACTTTTTGAATAGCTCATTTATAATTTTTCTTTTTAATTAAAGTGTCAATAAGTGTTCTGTTATATCCATTGCTATATGCAATTTGTTTAATAATTGAAATTTCTCTATTAAAACTATTTTTATCTAAAGGAATTGTTAGAGCTCTGTGTACTAAAGATTGATATGCTGCTAATTTATGTGTATTATGATGTCAAGAGTTATGTGGTATGGTAATATCAGTTTGTGTAGGTTTCCTATAAATTGAGTATTCGAGTATGTTTTCTGAATTAATTTTTATGTTTAAGTCTAAAAAGTTAATAGATCTGTTTTGTTCAATTTCTAGTGTAAATTTAATTTTTTGGTGTAAAGTATTAATAAAAATTAAAAAATCGTCAATGTATTCGCAAGAACTATCGAAACATGCCAAAATATCGTCAACATAACGAAACCAAAATACAATTTTATTTGATAGATTTGATTCAAATATTTGATCTTCTATATTTTCCATAAAAATATTAGCCAATAGTGGTGAAATGGGACTACCCATTGGTAACCCATCTTTTTGAAGATAAATTTTATCATTAAAAATAAAATAATTTTGATTAATACAAAGTTCAAATAATTGAATCAACTCTATCCTTTTTGTTAATTCAATGTTATTGTTAACTAAAACATTTTCTAATAAAGGAATACATTCCTGTGGAAGTATTTGTGAAAACATACTCGTAAAATCAAAACTAACTATTTTACATAGTGGTGGTAAGCTAATGTTACTTAATTTATTAATCAATTCAGAAGTGATTTTAACTGAATATTTTGGAGTGTATCCTAAATTATTAATTATATTATTTAATGTTTTAGCCCACGTCAAATAACGAAAAATGCTTACTTAAACTTTTTAAGGCATTTCCGTATGCGACATCCTTTCTGGACGGTCGCTAGGCTGACCCTTGAAGCAGCAAGGGTATGGGGTAAAATGACCTCTAAGCAAAAATCACGATATAGGCAGCAGGCCAGACGTGCCCAAGAAAAAGACAGAGCAAACGCCTGAAACTTAAAAAAAAAAACACTGGAACAAATAATAAAAATTATGAAATAATAAAAAAAATGTTTTACAAAATTTTAAACCCAAACAGGTATAGATTTATTAGTTAGTAGCTATAGTTAGAATTCGGGGGTTTTTATGGAACAATTACACAAATTCTGATTAAGTGCCATCTGTGATGTAGGAGCTTAAACTTTCCTGCATTTTTATGGTGGATTTCTTTGTTATACCAGTAGAACTGCAGTTTTCTAGCTTTGCAACCGACAATTGGCAAAAATGGTGTTAGCACTAGAGGGATAACGTTGTGTGTCGTTTTTAACGGTTTTTGTTCTGTGAAGTTGTTTCTATTGGTGCTGGTAAGTTTGAATATTTAAATATAATATAATAAGCACTTGTAGTGTAACTATTACTCTTCCTAGTGATGTAAAGATATTTCAAAAAAACTTAATCGAAAAAAAGTTACATCCGTAAAAATATTTTTTGGTATTTTCAGGGGTAATTTGGAACAATGCCCAAAAAATATGTAAGAAGGCCTGGGGCCCGAGTGCGGCGGGATTATTGCTTGGACGAGTTGGAAAGAGCGTTAACAGATTTTGTTACCGGTCGTCGGACCTTATCCAATGCTGCTAAGCATTACAAAATCCCGAAAACCACGTTGTACCGAAAATACAAGGGTTTAAATTCGGACAAATTAGGAAGGCCCACGGTATTATCCATTCCTGAAGAGACTGCAATATGTAAAGCACTAGATACCGCAGCATCATTTGGCTACCCATTTACCACAGAAAAGTTAAAGCAATTTGTTCAACAGTATCTAAACTGTAAAGGCGTTACCACGATATTTAGAGAGAATTTGCCAGGCACCGATTGGATAAAAGAGTTTTTAAAGCGTTATAGACAACTATCTGAAAGATTTTCTGAAAAAATTAAGCGTTGCCGTGCTGGGATTTCCAGTGAAGTTATAAACAAATTTTTTGATAACCTTGAGTATACGTTAAGCGGTGTTCCTGCCGAAAATATCGTCAATTATGACGAATCCAATCTAACTGACGATCCAGGTAAGGAGAAAGTGATAACATTAAAAGGAAGAAAGCATGCACATCGTGTTCTGGATACATCGAAAACTTCGACATCTATGATGTTTGCCATTTCTGCCAATGGTCAAATGTTGCCGCCACTTGTCGTGTACAAGGCTGTGCATTGCTATCCGGAATGGATAGAAAATGGACCCGAAGGAGCTGCTTATAACAGAAGCAAGAGCGGCTGGTTTGAAGTTTGAAGCGGATCTTTTCGAAGACTGGTTTTTGAAAATTGCTTATCCCTATCTTAGAAGAAGAGAAGGGGTCAAAGTTCTCATTGAGGACAATTTGGCTAGCCACATCAGGTTTGTATTTTTGCCTCCAAATACGACCCACCTTACGCAACCCCTAGACGTTGCTTTTTTCCGACCTTTGAAGGCGGCGGCGTGGCGAAGAATATTATTAGAGTGGAAACAACAAAACCGTGGAGTCGTGCCAAAAACCATGTTTCCCCAACTTCTCAAACAGACATTGAATTTAATTAAACCAAAAGTTAAAACAACTTGTCAAGCTGGGTTTAAAGCCTGCGGAATTGTTCCTCTAGACCGCAATCAAGTTATAAAACGCTTAATTGGGCAAAAAGAAAATCCTGATGATGATGCTTTAGCTGAAAGCTTCCGAAGCATCATTGCAGATACAGTTAAAGTTAACGAAAAGTCAACTGCGACAAAAAAAAAAATGCTCCTGGTAAGTCCATAACCGTGGCTGACCTGGAAGAACTTCAGAATCCAGAATCGTAAGGCCTCGAAGAGAATTCTAGTGTGAACGATAATAAATGTCAAGACCAAGGAACTTCTGGGCAGTCAAGCGGCAAACAACCAGCACAAAATAACGTTCCAAAAAATGAAAGCGAAATTAATGTTAATAGTTTTATTCTGGTCAAGTTCGTTTACAACGAACTAACAAAAAAAGAGACCGAAAAAAGTTATGTGGCAAAAGTTTTGCAGAAGTTAAAGAACAGCAAGTTTAAAGTGAATTGCCTAAGACAATATCTGGAAAAAAAAGACACATTTATTTATCCTTTAGTAGAAGATATTATAGAAGTTCGATTCGAACAAATAAAATTCGTTTTAACGCAACCTGTTGTTTCTCGAGGTAGGCACACCTTTAACAATGATGTCTTTTAGTTTTAATCTTTTATTCATTCATTTGTGCAATTATTTGGTGTTTATTATTGTTTAGAAAGAATGTTTTGCTTTGTTTCTGTGTAAGAATAATAACTTTATGTTACTAAAACCCTCATAATAATATCTATTTGTTTTTCTACTCCTTTTCAGTTGAATTGTTTATTCTTTAAATTTTTTTCTGCATAAGTAATCGTTCCATATTATACCTGTACCGGCAAATATGGAACATGTGCCTTTCAAGCGAGCTGTTATACAGATATCATCAATGTTCCATAAATCCCCCCTGAGGGATAATATGGAACACGAAGGGATTTATTCTTTTTTCAGTTGGGGCATGATGATAGCAAAAATCTTTTGGATGACAAGATTGTGGTAATCCATATTTATCTAATGCATATTTTTTTATAAAAAACAAAGTAAAGACAAAAAAGTTACATAGAAATATTCAAAAGTTTTGTTCCATATTACCCCGTTTGACGGTACTATATATGAAGCATCAAACAACCCTACGGTATAAATATCAGGTATTGGATGTATTGGATAAAAATTGTAAATAGTGACCTTCAAAATACATCAAAATTATTAACAACTATTGTAATACCATCCCGCTAACGCCTTTTTTTTTCTTTAATTAATCGGTTTCTCTTTTCTGTTTTTAATTTTATCGATATTTTGGCGTTTAATTGAATTTATTCGTGGTTGTTTACTTTTTAAATAGCGTTCTTAGAATTCTGGAAAAAATCCGAAAAACCCAAAAAAAAAAGCATAAAATAAGCATATATAAATAATTTATAAGCATAAAACCTGAAACTAAGCAAAAAAAAGCATACAAAATTTGCAAAATGTAAGTAAGTATCTAACTTCATGTTCAGTACCTAAGTGAAAACCCCAGCCTGCGCGGTTTACAATACCAAGCTTCTAATGTTACTTGTTTATACAATACAATCCAAGCCGCCCCCGTCGCCGTTGACGACGCTGTCTCCAGTGGCAGAGCCCTCGAGGAAGAGCAAACGTCGCGTCGCCCCAGTAGTCCTGCCACGGAGTCGGAAGTCGTCGATGACAGGTGTAAGAGCTGCTCCCCGGAGTGTTAAGGTATATTTATATATTTCCGGAAGCTCCTTTTTTTATTTATTGTAATATTGTGTTGTCTTTTCGTTTAGTAAAGCGTCGACGTCCCGTGCCGCCGTCGCCGCAGCCGCCCCAGGAGCCCGTGAATTATTTATGACAGTTAAAAACAATAAATAAACATTTAAAAAACTAAGTCTAAAATTATTTTACCCCGAACCTGCTGTTTACTAGTTTTTTTTTTGCCTTAAGTAGACCACTTAATATAATTTTTTTTTTGTTTTATTTGAAAAAACTTCAATTTTTTTAGTGAATATTGTTGAATTTTGTAGTTTTTGCCCAATAAATCAAAAATCGTAAGAAACAGCCATAAGGATGTAGTTACAAAAATGTGCGCTATTTAGTTCTACATAACATCGTTAAAAGATATACAGGGTGCTCTATTTGAAAAAGTTGAGAAAAATAACTTTGAAGTTTTAAAAATGTAAAAATTAACTTCGAACACCTTGTAACTTGCTGATTCTTAAAAGTCCTAAACCCACCTTGCTGTAAATTTAAAAGCATTTTTACAACCTTTTGCCAAGCCGATTATTATTATTCTTTATTCAAATCAGAAATCAGCCTTCAGCTTCAAATTTTAAATTTAAGTACCTACTGGTTACTTCACTTTCACTTCCAATCAGTAGTTGTGTAAGTGTATTGGAGCTATGTGTCCTCTGAATTTTTTTATCTTACATTATGGATATGGATCCGTCATCAGATACTGAAAGTGACATTGAAACGTCACACTTGTCCAAAAAAAGAAAAGTTACTTTAAATGGTAGTAAACGAAAGCAAAAGTATCGCAGTGAATGGGAAAACGAATTTAAATGGCTGAAACCCGTAAAAGGTAATTTTTAATAATTATTTGAATAAATTAATTATAGAATTTAAAGCTACCTACTACATTTTTATGCAGGTTCAAATAATAAGGCTCAATGTACTGCATGCAAGGCTCACTTTACAACCGATATCAGTGTTATAAAAACACATGCAAAGGGCTTAAAACATCTAAATAAAGTTAAGAATATAGTTGATACTCGAAAAATCGAAACCTTCTTATTTCCCCGCGATACTTTAAAAGAAAAGACCAAAAATTTGAGATATGGATATCATCTTACTGCACAGAACATAACACTGCATTTAATGCAATTGATCATTTAAACAACGTTTTTATTATTGTACAGGTAATTATAAACGGTATTAGCGTTATTTAAACTACAAATACATTTATTAAGACCGTGGGCAAAACACGGAGGTTTCATAGGTAGCAAAGGTATGGTGTGGACTCAACGTTGTAATCTTCATCCAGGTCGTGAATATGAACATTCTTGGCGTGTAGTTTTAGATATTCGGCCTTGTTCTTCCCCTTGCAATACATTACGTTGCCGCGTTCAGTAGTCTGTTGTAGTATGGAATCAATTTCACCCAGACAACGAATCCTGAATTCCACTTGAGACCGTAGTGGTACCTAATTAACAATCTGACCTGACGTTGCAAGTCGGGCGTTGACAAGAGACGGAACGGAAACGGTGGTTTAAATAAAAAGTGCGAAACGCGCTCGCCGTCCATGATGACCATCTCCTTAGGCGTAAACTGGGGGGCGTAAAACCCTTGAATATCGACAATCAATATATTGTTATTATAGTTGTTGGTTCAAAACGAAGTTGGTCAGGGGTTGATAGGTAACGAGAGCGTCGTGTAGTATGAGTACGTACGCGTAGGTGTTTTGTGGGCTGGCTGTTGCTTCTATCTCCAGTTTAATATCAACGGTTCCCGCCGTCTTGTTGTTTGGAACAGTCTATGACGAATATGGGGTTCTTTTTAAATTCCTGGAAGGAGAGGAGGGGCTGTGACAGTTTCTGATAGTAAGATGTTTGAAAGTCACACAGCTACCTTTGAAATCTACGCAGATGCCTCCCAGGAACTTGCACGTTTAAATCCGCACCATGAAAAATCAAAAGACGAACTATATGGGGATGACCCCCCTAACTCCATCGTCTTTGCCTGCCAGGGCTGTATAACCATCTTCATCTGCTCTTATTTTTCGACTTCAGCTACCTTTGAAATCTACGCAGATGCCCTCCCAAGGGTTGTCCCTCAATACTGGTGCAGCCTCCTTTATAAACTCGTTGCACATCTTTTTTTTTTTCGATTACAGCTACTTTTGAAATCTAAGCAGATACAGCCCCACATCTATTATAATCGCATATATTGCATTTAAATCGTTGTCCTCATTTTACATTTACAGCTGTAGCACTTCTACTTGCCCCTTTATACTGGTGCAGCCTCCTTTATATAACTCGTTGCACATCTTAATAATGCAGATGCAGCCCACATCTATTATATTCGCATATATTGCATTTAAATCGTTGTCCTCGAGGACATGTTCTCATAAAAAAGCTTAATTACAAACTTTAGTTACTCACCTCTTATGTCATTGATGGTTTGTAATACAACATTTGTAGAAAAATATGGTTGACATGGAACATTTTCATAATATTTTTCTTGTTGGAGGAAGATGGGGGGATAACAGAATTCGACGATCAAATCGACGATTTTAGAGAATTTACGGAAGAACTTCTAACATCCACTTCTGGCGAAATACCAAACTAGCAAGATTCTCCGAATTTAAAAAAGTTGCAGTTCACAAAAGAATGTGAGCTTCTGGTGCCTACAAGAGGTGTCTTTGCCAAAACGCTTAATTTTTAAATAGCTCGACTTGGGAATTGTGTTTAATATAAAATTTATATTTTTATATAGGCAATTTTATAGAATTTTATTTCATTATAGGAGATCGCTCGGTGGACTACTTCACTCAGTTAGTTACTGATAATTTATACGAACTAATTTTCGAACAAACCAACAAATACGCGGAAGAAGTGTTCCTTTCAAAAGGAGAGAAAAATTTCAGACTTGTGTAAAACTTGCAAGTTCACGGCTATGAATAATCAAAACCTTTGTGGTTTGGTCATAAACTAGTTTCGACAGTGTAAGCTGTATAAAACGAGACGCAAGTGTAAGGTCACCTTCGGTGTTTCCACGTCAAGCGCCTTAAAATAGTTAGTAAAGTCTACTTTTACCAACTGCACGAAGATGTACTCCAGATATAGTCGCTGCTATGAAGATGGTTATCAAGCACCAGCACATCAGACAGAGCGTCAAGGAGGTCCTGCTAAATAAATCAAGACAGCTTCTTAAGCCTCCCGCACAAAGATCGAATTTGACGGATTAATTTGATGAGCCAAATGACGTATCTGTTCGCCATCTCTAGGATTTTTGAAGCAGATAATGTAATGGGCGTTGAGTGAAATATCTCTTTGCCCTTTGCCTTGATAAAAAATGTTTTGTGTTAGAAAAAGTACACTTAAATTTCGATGATGACAACCCCTGGTGAATATATACACTACTTCGCTATTTGCTTCTCTCATTAAATAGTCGATAATAATTAAACTTGAATTAACACCGTCAAATTGTTCTAAATTCGGTAAACCTTGCTGGAATTCTACAGACTGCTGTAAACTTGTATATAAAGTCTGACATTGACCGTAGAACCAAATAACTTTGTGAAAATCATCATCGCAGAACTTGTCATATTTTTCAAAAAAATTACGACAAAATAAGATTTACCACACCCTGAAAGCTCAGTTACAATCGCTGAAAACGGATGGTAAAATTGAAAGTCCATGTCGCGCACCTGCAAGTCTAAATGAAACTGTCTATAACCACATCAAGTCTTTACTTAAATATCATTTTAAACAACCAATTGGTGTTAAGGGTAAACGACAAACGAAACAGTAAAATATTAGAACATGTCCACCCTGTAGAGGATATTTTTTAACTGATTAAGACTAATTAATCAGAAGTGTTGAATTATTTTCTGTTATCGCAAATACAGGTTTAATACAAGTTTTATTTCCTTGCAGAAACTAAGTACCTACATTTAAAATTTATTCTCATAATATTTTATGCTCATAATCAATATGGAGCTTAGCCAAGCAGATTACAATAAGATCTATAATTATGTACGGGGGAAGTACCCGATATTCTGTGGAAACGTAAGTGACTATACATTTTTAGTTTCATTTATTCTACTTCCTAAAATATTTTAATCTGGTGTGGGGCTACCCTCGGGGGCTATTTCAATATTTATGGGGCAGCTACGGCATGTAGCATGCTCGTAAATATGTGGCTAAACATACCCCTACAGGTAATCTGGATCCGATCGGAGGCTTAGTGAGTATATTTTTATTTGTACTTTACACAGCTAGTTAATTTTTATATTTCGTTGGTGAATAGAAGGATAATCTTTCTTATAAGGTTCATTGGGGATAATAATCTCCAATTAATTCGATACCATTATTTTGATTCAGATATTCAAGTAGAATTTGAAACGGCAAATATGGAAAACCAACTCAAATGTGTTATCTGGAATATGCCACGTTAAGAATCAGGAGAGCTATTGATTTGCGATATTGAATGTTATGATCAAACTATTCAGTTTTTGTTTAATTAGAACCATTTTTTTAAGATGTTAAGGTGCCTACAATAATTCCGGTACTTGTTCCCTGTTTCAGAGGTGTACCCGAGGCTCCGATGGCTAGCTATCATGGGGTGGTAGTGGTCGGTTGCTACACTCTGGTAGTGGCCGTCCTAACTCCCACAAGCAAATTACAATATTTGCAAATAGGTTGTTGTTATCAATATCTAATTACCCAAATCTTCCCTTTTACCCAAGTATAAATACATACGTTATCATTACTCCATTTACTAGTTGGTTATTATTATTAGCAAGCAGCTTAAGCAGTTCTAATAATTATTATTACGTGTACCTATCTATTTGTGCGCCATCATGCCAAAACGGAAGCTCGACTACGAAGATCTAGTTTTGAATTTTTTAGAATACTTTACTCGTGAGGGATAACATGGGTCCTTTGTTGCCAGTTACACAAGTTCGAAAACGAATCTCTGTCACATTGCAAATACACGAGATGTTTCAGAGACGAGTAGCGTGATGATTGTCGAGGTGATGAGCGGGGGTGAGATAGTGGAGGTGGCCGAGGAAAAAGAGGACAGTGATGAGGAAATGTATTATAAAACGGCACCAAGTACAAGAAGATGCTGACGAGAATCGGGAAGACGGAGACAGGAGAAGTAAACCTCCCAAGTCAAAATCTGCAGACATTCCTGACATGTAAAAGGGAGAAATTCGGGATACCATCTACAGGATGTACTCAGAAAAAAAGCACATTACATTAGACACACTTAATAATGAGCTGAAAGAACGATATATCATCGACCATCAACCGTAAAAAACATATCCGGAGAAGGCAAACGCTATATTATTTTGCATGCGGGAACAGAGAACGTTTCAAAAACTGCCGATTATCATGATTGTATGAATGCAGAGCAGTTCATGAAGTGGATTCAAGAAAAAATTATTTGTTTTGAACGCTACTGACAAACCTTTCTAGCTACAGTATTGTGCGAATTAATGTGAACACAGCGACTTTTTAATATTTCTTATGATGGCAACACTGCACTGCTGTTTGAATTCTGCCGGTTACTTCCATGGAGGTCACATAACTTCCAATTCAGCATTTCATCAGATTACAGTACGGGTTATTTTGAGTCATTTTTATGTGTTTTTGTCGTGTATAGAAGAAATATTAATATTTACTACTTTTTCGTGGTTGTCTGTAGTCATGGATATCATGTCGAGGAAACGGGAAAAGATCATCACACTTAGTGAGCACACTTCGATGACGCAAAGAGATATTGCAATAGAGTGTTCTGTAAGTCTGGGAGCTGCAAACAAGATAATAAAGCAGAAAAAGGAGACTGGATCAGTTGAAGTGAAACGAAAAGGAAAATGTGGAAGAATAATAAAAACAACTCCCCGGGATGAATCTTTTCTTTTACGAAATAGCAAACTGAACCCCAGAAAAACGAGCTATGATCTTCAGCAAGATTTAGAAAAGTGTGAAGTGAAAATTCATGACTCCACAGTTCGTAAACGGTTACCGCCTTACCATCGTGATCTAAATCCGATTGAATTGGTGTGGGCAGCGATGAAAGAATATGTGGCGGCCAAAAATGTTAAACTTAACTTCAGGGATGTAACACATTTATGTGACGAATTTTTCCAACAATTCTCGGCGGAGCAGTGGAAATCTCGATGCGATCGTGCCAAAAAATTCGAAAAAGAATTTATGGAAGCGGAACCAATGATAGATATAGTTGTCGAAAAGCTGATTATTAAGGTGGATTTTGGAAGCAGTTCGGAAGAAGGCGAGAGTGACTATTCCGATGATGATTCTGTGAGCAATATGGAAGTGCCTATAGACATTAAACCTGGCTGTTCACGTAATTTGTTATTGTAATGTTGTATGATTGTGTGTTTATTTTAGTGTATTATGGTTTATTTGTACATATACCTATAGTGGAAATCTTGCATTAATAACCATGTTTACCTCCCTATTATGATTATGGGCAGATTGAAAAGAACTTAAAATTCTTTCATTTTCCTTAAGCGTTGAAAAGAACTTACCTACGATTCTTTCATTTTTATTGAATTTTAACTAACATTCTTTCATTTTAAAATGAACTTTAGATTCATAACAATTCCTATTTTAATGGGTAATTTTTTGTTGTCTAATTATAAAATAGGAACATTAGCTTTCGTAATTTTTGTTTTTTGTTGAGTATTTGTATATAATTTATTAACAGAGTGTAATTTAATATGTTTGTTAATTCTTTGCTTTGATTAAAGTAGTGTATGGTGTACATACCTACAATACGTGAATTGTGTAATTATTTTCCATATGAATCAAAAATCTAATCGTAAGTAAAATTATGAAATAAATAACACTAGTCCGATAGATAAAATAAAGTGCTGCTAAAGTAAAGTATTGAAATTAAAAAACTTGTACGTATCTTATTTTTAACTTTCGAACACAACGCCATTGAATCTTTGCCATTGGATTAATAAAAAATCCCTCTACCTGCCGCCACCATGGGCCGCCACTGATTAGTTGTCATTTAAATATAACCAAACTTTGTATGTTTGACAATTACGTCTTCACACATATTGCCAATACAGTGAAATCAAATATGATCACAGCGCCTTTCATAGCCTACTTGGAGTGCCATGCTACGTTTAGTGAGCTGTACCTCCCGCTGGGGATACAATGCCATCATGTCCGGATTTCTGTTCTAATAAACGAACATGTGGACTCCTTTCCCGCCTTGATTCTTATCAAGTTTTCGTTTTTTCCCCTCAGGGTACGAGAATTAAAGAAAATTTTTTTTAACCCATTAGTGCGTAGAGTCCCTTTAAAGGGACAGTTGAATTTTATTTTACTGTACTGTACTAATGCTATTTTTAGAAAGGTGTACTGTTGTATTCTCTTGCTAAGTGTTGTGTTAAGCAGTGGTTATTGTGAGTTGATTACATACTTAGCCATTGTGAAGGAGAAAATCGTCCTTGTCTTACCATTGACATTTTAGGTATTCCATTGAAAGGATTGTTGGATACTGGAACGTCTAGGACTATTTTAGGGGCTTCTGGTTGGAGATTGATTGAGTCACTAGGGGTAGAGGTTATGTCGTCTGCTACAACTCATTGTACCGTGGCCAACAATGTGTGTATGGTTTTAGGAACGGTGACACTGTGAGATTAGAGGAGAAGATTAAGATGGTGTCGATGTTAGTGGTACCGGAACTTACCCATGCTTTGATTTTAGGTATCGATTTTTGGATTCTTATGGGAATCATTCCGGATTTGAATGAAGGATGTTGGTCTTTTCATACCGAAGCTCTTAGTCACCCTACCGTTAATGCTATTGTAGCCAGAGACATTTTAACTGCCGAACAACTTAGTCGTTTGGATAACCTTGCCGACAAATATTTTGATCGCATGGGAAGTAAGTTAGGTTGTACTGATCTGGTTTCTCACGAAATCATTACGACCGCTCCTCCAGTACGCCAACGCGCTTATAGGGTTTCTCCTGTGATTCAAGAGAAAATGGACGAGGAAGTCTAGAAGATTTTAAAAGAAGATATTATTGAGCCTTCTTCAAGTCCATGGTCTTCACCTGTGCTTATGTGGTTCCGAAGAAAGACGCAAAGAGATGCTTACCCTTTACCTTTTATTTCGACCATCCTGGATCGTCTGAGAAACGCTAACTTCCTTACCTCTTTGGATGTCAAATCTGCCTATTGGCAAGTTCCTGTTGCGGAAGACCTTTTACAGCATTTAGTATTCCAGGCCGAGGTCTTTTCCAGTTTAAACGCATGCCTTTCGGGTTATCCAACAGTCCGGCAACGTGGCAGTGATTCATCGATCGTGTTCTTGGTCCAGAGCTGGAGCCACATGTTTTTGTTTATCTCGACGACATTATTTTGATTACAGAAGACTTCGAGTCACATCTTAGGATTTTGGAAGATATTCTCCAACGTCTGACCAAGGCGGGTCTGACCTTATCGCGGGAGAAGTGTAAGATGTGTCGTCCCGAGTTAAAGTATTTAGGTTTCGTTGTGGATTCTTTGGGGTTGCATGTGGACCCAGACAAGGTCAAGGCCATTACGGATATACCGTCTCCTACCAATGTTACGGAAGCCCGGCGTCTGTTGGGAACAGCGTCGTAGTATCGCAGGTTTATTCCCAATTTTAGCTCTGTTCTCACTCCAATTACAGCTCTGTTACAGAAAAAGAAACCGTGGGTATGGTCTAAAGAGTGCGAGGAGGCTTTCCTTTACGTGAAAAATTGTTTGATAACTGCACCCGTTCTGAAGTGTCTCAATTTTAAGTTACCTTTCATAGTTCAGACGGATGCGTCAGGGTATGGATTAGGAGCCGTTTTATCTCAACAGGATGGAGATACAGAGAGTGTCATCTGCTATATTAGTCGATCTTTGAGTAGCGCAGAGAAGAAATATTCGACTACTGAACGGGAATGTTTGGCGGTTATTTGCGCCATTGAGAAGTTACGTCCTTACCTGGAAGGTTACAAGCTTTCTGTCGTTACGGACCATTATTCGTTAGTATGGTTTCATAATTTAAAGGAACCTTCAGGTAGATTAACTCGATGGATTTTACGCCTTCGGCAGTTCGATTTTACAATTCATCATCGTAAAGGAAAGGATAATGTTGTGCCAGATCTTCTGTCTCGTTCCGTACCAGATCTTAATCCTGTCAATGTCCCGGATAATGTAGAGCCCCCTGTTATAACTGATCGTTGGTACCAGAAAATGTTTAAGTTGGTGTCGGATCAAGCCTTACGATTTCCGCAGTGGAGGGTTGAGGGTAACGTCTTGTATAAATATGTTAAATGTTCTTTTCCTGGGCTTAGGTAAGCCAAAGATTTCTGGAAAACTGTTGTGCCGAAAGAACAACGTCGAGACATTATTAAGAAATGTCATGCCTCTACCGAGGGATGTCATGCACACATACTCGTGCGAAACCCCGTTATGATTTACGACGGCGAGCTGTTGAGGTTGCAGTGGGTTCGAAGGTTTATCGTCGGAATTATGTGTTGTCTGATGCAACTACCCACCAGACTGTTTTTTTTTCTGGCGTTTCATTCTGGTCAGTTTGTTGTTGGCGTTTTGGTCGCTGTTGACCTTTAATCTCGTTTTGGAGTTTGAATAGTAGGTGGAAATCAACATTTAACATCTTTGTCGTATATCAAGGGTTGGCTTGTTCCTTTGGCGGTGCCAGTTGGTGCCTTTTTCCTTCTTAGTACTTTCCACTTTTCCTAGACTCGAATTTCTCTTTCGGTATGTATGTTGTTCTTCTAGTATTATTTGGAGATGAAGAGTTGAAATGTTTTTTTAGTCTCCTTTCGCGGTTTCTGAAGGCATTTCTCTCGGAATGATTGGGATGTCGTTTCGATAGTGATATTATGTATGCATGGGTATTTCTGGCTATCGTTTTCTGATTGTCTATGATCCTCTTTCTGGGGTTTTCCACTTCTCCCCAGTCTTTGTCAAAAGAAGTTGTTGGTTTCTTGGATTTGGGGGTTGGGTTTGCTTATGGTTTGGGTTGGGTGGTTTTCAGGTTGGCACACCTTCTTCTTGCTGGGGTACTTCCACCTCTGGGTTTTTTTTTCGGAAGTTTATTCATGGGTGGGTTACCGGTGTGATTTTTGGGTAGATTTCGGCTACTCCTGTGGCCTGAGGGTATTGTGTTGGGTTGTTACGGGCAACTCACTGGCGCAGCATTTCCATCTAGCAGCGAAGAGTTGTTCGATCCCTGACATGGTGCTCCCTTGCCACTGGCTTAGTTGGGGTTCTCCCTGAATCATCACCAGTATTTGTAGTTATTTGGGTTGGTTATTGGTTTTTGGGGTTCTGTCCCAGGTTTGACCTGAATTTCCTGTTTTGTGTTTCTTTTATTCATTTGATTTAGGCATTTTTGAAGTGCGTTAACGTTTTGAATTTACTTGAGGTTTCTTAGTGGCTGTTGCTCGTTTCAAACAATAGTAATAGAAAAAAAAAGAATCAATTCTTTTTTTTTGTCTGTAGTGAGGGGAGAGTTTGTTACAGTCGCTTTTTACCTTAGTATATTTTACCCTTCAACTATTGCTTCTGTCGCTATTATTTTTTTCTGTTGAGTTTTGCTCCTAACGTTTAGGCCACCATATTGTCAGTCGTAATTTCTTATTTGACCTTAAATTCATATTTTGGCGCTGAGATTCGTTTTTGATTATTCTACTGCATTTCCGGCGCAGTGCCTTTATCTTTGGAAAAAATTCCGTTTGAAAGGGGAAGTAGGCATTATTTCCTGGTCTTTCGAGCTGAGCGGTTGTCTTGTAGTTTTGTATCAAGTTATTTTTGGATTTATACAAGCAATCGTAAAATAGAATTGGTATTTTGAGTGATTTATTAGTGAGTTTTCGTCGATATTACCTGTTCTACTCTTCATTTTGGAAGGATTATTTTGTTCGAGACCAGTTAAATACATCAACCACGCCGTAGAAAATCAGACCTCGCCGATCTCATCTACGTGAAGACCTTATCTGGAGAACATCTAGTGCTTAATAAACGTTGGATCAACTTTTCTTTGGAGTACGTACAACTTTTGGTTAGTATGGTTGCATAATTTAAAGGAACCTTCGGGTAGATTAACTCGATGGATTTTACGCCTTCAGCAGCTCGATTTATTTATTCTTCGTTTTATATATATACTGTTTATATTGTCACGTTATAATTTGTGACTAGTCTGGATTTAAACAAGTCAGTACTTTACATAACTATATTTAATTAAAGTTTACAAAGATGAATAATATGCACCATCAAGGTGAGCTTACATAAGTACAGTTAGAAGAGCCCAATGGACCATGGTTGGTCGAAGTCTTGTTCTGTAGTCTTCAGTCTTCTGGGTAAGGCTTGAACCCTAGCCAGGCCTGGCTTGGAATACTTGTTGACGGAGAGTGTTCTTGTGTTGTATCTGGAGCACACTGAATCGGATGGAGCAACATTGTGCTTATATACTAGTTTGCATGTCCATATATGGTTATATGACCTCGGCACGCGCGTATCATCAGATCCCACATGAAACCTGATATTCTTAGTCATCAGAATTGCATATCTAATTACAGCCACTAGAAGAGTTGCATTACCAAATAAGGTAATAACCTTAGATGCATGTGGATCATGAAACTTGATATGTTCGAGTAAGCAGAACCTTATCTTCATGTGCAGAGATAATGTTATCTGACATGTGATTCTAGCATGCTTAGCACGTGATACTAACATGTTGAACTACATTGATTTTACGTAAGTAATTACATTAATCATTGTTATTAATTATTTTAGGCACTTCGTGACATTTCTCCCCCTCTTAACTAAGCGAGAAGCATGATCGCTTAAGGAAAGATTTTACGTCACGAAGTGATTGTATAACATCCGTAAAGCTCACCCCAATTGGTTACAATATACAAATAAAGTATAGTGCTATAAATACACAAACAGTGAGCATGCAATATAAAGCGAAACAATATTGGTTACAATAAAAATGTGCTATAGTAATCATATAGTTGAAATACAAAGTTTCCTAAGTTGCAATGTTACTATGTTAATAATATCTATCTAAGTGCTATCGTATACTCTGAAGCATAATGAATTTATCATTACAATGTTTATAATCATTACAAAGCTGAAAGCATAAAAAAAACTGTGGAACTAACATTCAAAAATTGGTTACAATATTGTAAAAATAAAACATTCGTTGTTACTTAACAACCGTGTGTGGCCCCCCTTAGCACACGACCTTCAATGCAACTTCAAGTAAAGTGCAGTGTTTTGCAATCATGCAGTTTTTAGTTGCGTGTTCCTGTGCGAGGGAAGTGTTCCACTGTAATTGCAAATCTAATAACTACGGTAAGTAGAAAATTCTACTGATATTTCTTAAATCAATTAAAGCACTCTTCCATACCAAAGAAAAACAAACTTTAAATTGTCATAAAGGAGGTTATTTTGAAATTATAAAAACCACACCTTTCTATTGTAGTGTGTTTCTTATACTTGTCCTTTATACAGGGTGATTCAAAAATGGCGCATAAGCTCTTCAGTACGTTGTAGGGGACGGTTATTTGAACTGTGGAAAAATCATAAAAAAAATTTAGCTGCTACATTTTTGTAGTTAACAACGAAGAAGTAAGTTGTAGATTTGGCAACACGGGTGCAGCTATGTAGTATATGAGTGGCTTTTATTTCGTTTCATTTACATAGTGAGCTTATTAAAAGTTTCAAACATCGTTGCCACATATTTTTTTAAAACAACTTGATAGGAAAATATCAATTTTGAAAGCTAATATTTCAGGATAATGAGGTGTTATGAGCATTTTATTTATTACCCACTATTAAAAATACTTAAATTATTTATATGAAATGATGAGAAGTTTCAAAATCCACATGAATTCAAAGTTGAGTTCTCAACTTAACTTCTTCATTTCTCAGCAAATTAGCGGCTAAGAATTTTTTTACTATTTTTCCTACACTTCAATTATTATTCCCAACAACGTACTGAAGAGCTTATGCGCCATTTTTGAATCACCCTGTATAAATCATACCTTTTAGCTAGCTAATATTTGGACTAGTTAAATGCTCGTTACAAGAGTTCCTTCCAACCTGAAGAAAATTATTATTTTTCTTTGGTTCTGAAGATCTGTGTGATTATATTTGACAAAAATAAATCAATGAATAGTGATTATTGGAAACATAAATATGAGGTTTGAGCCTTAAAATTATTTTTTTTAAATAGATGATTGCGAGTACCACCATTGTTAGATACTCAACAAAACTTTAAAACTCAAATAACATTAAATTAGTCTTATATCTACAATTCAGCAGTAAACGCTTTGCACAATATAAGTAATTTCTTTTATAACAAACTATGTCTGCGTAATTCAGAGTTATTTTGATTAGGTTTTCCCCTTTCAATATCGATCATATCAAAATTTCTAGCCAATTCTGCCAAGTGTACACATTCTCGTTTTGTTTGTCTAAATTTTAGGTACTTTCGACCAACTCTCAACAAAATGTAGGGTATTGTCAAAATAAGTAGACTTAAAAGAAAATATTTAATGTTAAAAAATCTATTTTCATTAGAGTTTATTGATTTGCTATTAACAATTTTTGTTGCTAAATCATTTATTTCATCAAATTTATCACTTAGTAAGCCTAAGTCGTCCAAATTTTTTGGTATGGAGCGATAATTCGAGCTGAGATTCATTTGGGGTAGAATGTCACGAAAATTTTTGAAAACAGAATAGTTAAAATCCAAATTAATCGGTGGAACATATTCCAGCGTAAGTTCTTTCCTTAATAATTCACGATGTGGTAATAAAATTACATTTTTTGTGTGACCTGAACACTGCGATGATAATGTAATCTCACCGATTCCTTTTAAGGTTATATCCTTTGAAAAATTATCATCACAAACGAGTGTTAAAACCTCATCATTTGGAATTACATATATCCAACCATTTATTACTGACATTTGTGACCAAATTGACTGGTATATTTCGGTAATACGCTGATCACAAGTGTGAGGTATCTGTTTTGCCCCTTTAAATAGCAAAATCTCACAAATTTCACTTTGAGAAGATAATAGTAGTGGTTGTTTTTGTTCACATAGATATGTTTGTGTACCAAATTTTTTGCAATCTTTAAATTCTTCGCTTGACAATGTAAAAAATTGATGTTTTTCAAGGGTTATTGCCATATATTTTGAAGAAGGTTGAATAAAAATATATTTATTGGCAGTAAGATAAACTGGCAACGCAGAGAGTTTATATAATTCATATTGAACTCTATTTGATAACGGAATTTTTAATGTGTAGACTAGGTTTGAATTTTGGAAATAAACTGCTAGTTTAATTAATTTCAATAAAATATGAGCGTTTCCTAAAACAGGAGCAATAGGGAATTCCAAGTTTTTTGGTAAAAAGTGGGATATTTCCTGAAGTTGAGATATAAATTCCTGGGGAGGTAAAATTGCAGGGTGTAATGTTCCTTGTGAAGCAAACAAGACTGCTTCAAGTAAAGTTTTAACTTCGAATTCGTGTTCATGAAATAATAGATAAAATAATTGTACATGTTCAATTATCATGCTTTTAACCTCAAATAAATACATTGATTTGGTTTGATTATAAATCTGATTTTCTATACGTTGAAGATTTTTGGCCAATAATTTTTGATTAAAGTATAAATCAGTTGTAGTTGTATTAAGGGTAGAGATTGCTGATTTTATTAAAATAGTTTGTTTGTTTATCAGTTTAGCAAAATTTTTTCCCTGTTCTTCAAATTCCAAAATTTTTTGATTATAGAATTCACCATCATTATTGTCTAGTGTACCAAACAGAATTTTTAAAAGTGATCCCCCTCCGTCAAAAGGACTTCTCCTAGTTCTTTTTTGACCGAATCCTACTGATTCCTCTAAATTTCTTTGATCAAATTGAATTCTTGTTAACCCAACAGCGGCTGGTTGTTTAAAGTTATTACACATTCTTATAATATCTAACATTGTAGTGGTGTTAAACCATTTTTTTCCACGGTCATGTTCCAAAGAACAAATATTTGTAATTTTATTGAAGTAGGTTTGTAAATAATTAAATTTATCATGATAATTTTTCATGTTAACAAAAACAACAATGGTTACTTCATTGTTAAATACTTGAATTTGTCCAGCTTTTTCGTAATGTAATCCAGGATTGTATTTAAATTGTGTTATATTAAATTCCGCTACAGCGAGAGCTCTGTAACAATTAAAATAAGAAATTGTTAAAACTTTAATAGTTAATTTATTTTTATATGTTTTAGATAATTGCTGTACTATTTTATTGACATGGATTTTATTTCTAAAGATGATTTAATCTTCACGAGATTCTAGCAACCGAGAAAAACATCTTAACCTTGATTTATTTCCTGTAAGTAGGATATTAATAACTATTTTTATCAATAATGCTTCTGGAATATGCTCTACTGTAAGGTCTGCGAGCACTTCGGTAATGACCTTGTTATCTTTTATGCATTGTCTTTGCAATCTTAACTTTATAGCGAATGTAAGTGACACGTGTAGCAGTACTTTTATATTTAACTACATTCCAAGTCATCTGTAGTTTTACTTAGTGTACAAAATTATTCGTTTCAATTAAAAAAAACGCGGTTAGCTATCTAACGACTAAACATTTTTAGCTTCTCATTTACCCCTAACTCATACATGCGCGCTTAAACAAAACTCAACTGTCGTTAGATTTCCCCTTGTCTTAAATTCTTAAAACTATCTCTTAATTTTCTGCAGCGCTTCAGAAAACTTTCCAATACTGGAGAACAGTAATTTTAATAAAGTAAACAAGAGACTAGGTGTCCCAAAAACTAAAGTATACTTCCCGGCGAAAACAGGGGTTTAATAATATCTTTGACAATAACTGGAAGCTACTTACCTACGTAGGATTTCAGACAACCTCTTTGCCAAACTTGATTACAGCCTCCAAAATCAATTTGACAGAACTCATATACAGAGAAAAATCCATTTCTCTTTATTTAATGCTTCAGGAAAGGCCCTTTTAATTCTAAAGTAAGTGAAAACATTATTTTCAGTTAAATGAGAAATAATTTCCTGAGCTCGGCGAAGCTAACCTTTGTATGACATTATTGAATGTCATATAATTATTTATTATGACCGATAACTTGGAATAATGTGGCCTGTTATCACATAGAGAAGCTCGAAGACACGTGATAACAAAAATTCTTTCTGAGGCTAACAATATTCTTAATAAATTACTTGATGTATTACTGCGTGTACTTGTATCTTATTTCAGAGCTTATTCAATATTCAAGCTCTCTTCTAAGTCATCCGAGGGTCCAATCGGATTACTCTCTTTATTTAAGTCATGTATTGTGTCACTGCTAAAAGATGTATCATCATCTGCTGAAGGAGACCAGCCATCGTTATAAGGTAAAATTCTTGAAATATGGACAACTTCTTGTTTGGCATTTGATGTTTTACCTTTCTTTATTAAATAATCGACTTCAGATAATTGTTTGACAATATAATATGGTCCAAACCATCGTAACAAAAGTTTTTCACTTTTACCCACTTTCCGTATAGGTGTAAAGACTTTTACTTTTTGGTTAACTTCAAAGTTTGTTAATCTGTGCTTTGAGTCGTAACGTTTTTTATCCTTTTCTTGTTGACTCGTAATATTTTGAACAGCCAAATTCCTTGCCCACAATGCACGATCACGTGATTCTATAACATTGCTTGACTCAACCGGTGCATTTAATTGAACGTCCGTTGGTAACCGCGGTTGTCTACCATAAACTAACATGAATGGAGAAAATTTGGTTGTCTCTTGACGGGACACATTATAAGCCCATGTAACATGAACTAGATGACGATCCCAATCAGTCTGTTGTGTGTTTGTGTAAACACTTAACATATCCACAATTGTATAATTGGTTCGTTCAACTAACCCGTTACAAGCTGGGTGATAAGCTGTTGTGAATCTGCTGTCGACGCCCATGATTCTCAGTAATTCTGTTACTAGTTGGGATTGAAATACTTTTCCGCGATCTGAAATTATATATTTTGGACTTCCATGTCTGCAAATAATTTGTTCTAATAGAAACTGTGCAACTGGTTCACTTTTGCCGCTCGGTAATGCTTTTGTTTCGCAATAACGTGTTGCGTAATCCGTAGCTACAACTATTGTTGTTTTGCCTCTTTGGCTTTTACGAAGTGGACCTACCAAATCAATTCCAATTTTTTCAAATGGTATTCCAATAGAAATTGGTTGTAATTGACCAGGTGGCTTTTGAGTACTTCCTTTTCTTGCTTGACACGATTGACATCCCGAAACATATTTCTTTACGTCTTTTAAGAGACCATCCCAATAATAATTCATTTTTATTTTATGGTATGTTTTAGAAATGCCTAAATGTCCTGCCATTGGAGCATCATGGTTATTATATAGAATTTCATATTTGAGGGCATTTGGTACTAATAAAAGATATTGCGAACCTTTTGAAGTAGGATTTTTCTTGTATAGGACATTATTTATTAATGTAAAGGATTTAGCTTGTCTACGTTCGCTAATTGTTAATGTTGTATCATGCATATTTTCTAATGCTGTGAACAGTTTATTTAATTTGTTATCTTGACGTTGTAGATTACCGATATCATCTGGTATGGTGACAAAAGTTGGAACATAATCCGCTTGTATATCGTCGAATTCAGTGGCGAATTGACAAGGATTACGAGACAAAGCGTCAACATCTTTATTCAAAACTCCATGTTTGTGTTTAATTGTATAATCGAAGTCTTGAAGTCGAATGGACCAGCGTATGAGACGTCCACTCATTCCTTTGGCGCTCCGTAACCAACAAAGTGCATGATGGTCTGTAACAATGGTTATGTGTTTACCGTAGACATAAGGTCGTAGGTAAGTTAAACTCCAAATAGCTGTAAGTGCCTCTAGTTCGGAAATGGAATAATTTTTTTCAGCTTTGGTCAGGCTTCTCGAAATGAATGCAATTGGAAAAAATTCGTTATTAAATTTTTGAAGTAGTATTGATCCAAGTCCTTCACGGCTTGCGTCTATTCGTAATTCTGTTTCAGCTTCTGGACTAAAATGATGTAAGATCGGTGCAGATGTTAATTTATCTTTAAGTGTATCGAATGCATTTTGTTGTGTTTCCTCCCATGCAAATTTAACAGATGGTTTTGTAACTTCATATAGTGGTTTAGCTATCCTAGCGTAGTTTTCGATATGCTTTCTATAATAGTTGCACATTCCTAGGAATGATTGCACTTTTTTAGCTGTTGTAGGTGTAGGAAATTTTGTTATAGCTGCTATTTTTGTACTATCTGGCAAAATGCCTTGTGAATTTACTGTATGCCCTAGAATAGTCAATACCGTTTGTGCATAACTGCATTTACTAGGTTTTAATGATAAGTTATAATTACGTAATTTATCGAAAGCATGTTGTAAACGAACCAAATGTTCTTCAAATGTTTTTGAAAAAATTATAATGTCATCCATATATATAAGTAATTCTTTGAATTTTAAATCTGCAAAAACCTTATCTGCCATATTTTGAAATGTTCTAGGCGCGTTTGTTAAGCCAAAACTCATTACATTAAATTCGTATAATCCATCTGGTGAAATAAACGCAGTTTTTTCTTTATCACTTTCTTTTACATTAATTTGAAAATATCCGCTAAACATGTCAAGGGATGAAAAGTAACGACTCCCTCCTAGATAACTGATTATATCGTCTATGAGAGGAAGGGGATAACTAAATTTTTTCGTGACTCCGTTTAATTTTCGATAATCAATACAAAATCTAATAGTATTATCCTTCTTTTTAACGAGGACTATTGAAGATGCCCATCCACTTTGTGATTCCCGAATTATGTTGTATTTAAGCATTTCATCTATCTGTGCATATTATTCATCTTTGTAAACTTTAATTAAATATAGTTATGTAAAGTACTGACTTGTTTAAATCCAGACTAGTCACAAATTATAACGTGACATTTTGGTGGAGATGCCGGCTTCCATTTTTTTGAAAGCATTTTGGTGGAGGTGCCGGTTTCATTTTGAAACGTTAGGCGCATATTTTGGCTTTCATTTTATGTTATGGACAAAAATTACTATTTTATTTGCTACAATGTTAGCAGCACTAAAAAAGCGGAATTTCAATAATGAATTTAAAAACTGGTTATCAGTCCTGTGTACCGTGTCTGGATCTAAATATATGAACCAAAATAACGCTAGCAAACCCTTTGTACTAGAAATACTAGAATATACTATATACTACTAATATACTAGAATAATAATTCCAACTTATATAGCTAATTTTGATTTTACATAGTTCTAAAATAAATTGCAACGAGTATGAAAATGTGCTCAGAAAAATTTAAATCAAAAATAATAAATATTCAGTGAAAATGAACATGATAAACCTTATAAAAAAAAATTTCGGATAAAATTAAATAATTAGTAGGGGCCAACAGCACGTTTCAAATATTATATATTTTTATTACGCGAAAATAGTTTGTGTGAATTACTGAGAAGTAATGTTTTTAGAAAATGCAACTCTAGTTGTAGAGTTATGAATTAAATTTTAAAACCTTTTATTAACAATGTTTTATCGAATAAAATTTATCAGAATTGAGAGACATATTTTACATAAATGCCAATTAAGAATAACAATATTGCTAAATTTAAAATAAATCTTATAAAAGGAATAGGAAAAGAATAAGTGTAAATAAGGTTGGAAAAGTGTGAAATGGGGAAAAAAATTGTATGTGGGGAAGTAAATTTGCTTTTATCAGAATAGGAAGAACATAAGGAAGAAATAGGAAATACAGCTTGATACAAATAATGTGGTAGTAAAAGTTGAAAATAAAAAATGTTGCAAGTGGAAAGAATAATTAAAGTAACGAAGGATAACTAAGTTCTGAATATTGAATAATAATATGGAAATAAAGCGTCGAATATAATAATGAGGGGGGGAAATCGTCGAATAAAACACTAAATAGAGTGATATGAATAATATGAGTTATATAATATGTCAAGTGACAAGGGGAAATAAGTAAATGAGGGTTGGGATTAATTTATTGAATAGGAGAATAAAGTTATCAACAATGAAAAATAATAAAAATGCATAAAATGCAACATTAATAAAAGAAATAGATATGAGTCACAAGTTTTGTAAAGATTAGTAAAAATGGAAAAGAGAGTATAAAAGCAATTAGAAACGAAAGGATGAGGAACTTAGATGGTTTTTCTAACAGAATCGGTCGAATAATTCAATTGAATGCTTTTAATTTTAACATTTTAAGTTAATTTTAATTTTCGTAGGTACATACTAGCTGTTTGTTTCTATTTAAAAAGAAAAAGTTATATGACATAAATTGCAAAAAGGAGTTTTACTTCAATACATAGGCGGCATATTTGAATTATTAAATTAAATTTCACTTTTCAAATTCTTGTAAGAACTGTAAACAGTTTGCAAAACATTACTAATATTTTCTTCGAAACTAGAGCTACATAGAGTTAATTTAATCATGTCGATGTTAGTCACATTTATTGCAGATTAAAAAATATATATTTTGCAAATTGTATAAAATAAATATTATAAATTATTCTTACGTTTATCACAATAGCAACGTTGAACTTGTAACATTTGACGCACTGCACTGTCATAAAGCAAGCAAAAACCGCTGAATTGCAAATGTATTTGCAGCTGCAGTCTCTTTGAGTTCAAGATAACTATAACCTTGTAATCTTTTATGTAATAGTCATGTAATTTTATATACAGTTAGGGTACGCATTTGTGACCAAATATTATTTACACACTATAGTCAATCATGTATATATTTTTTAGTGTATGTATCATTTAGCTGCCAACCAAGGAGATTTATCCTTGTAAAAAATGTTTCATTGTAACTATTGCTTGTATACTTATACTAACTAGGTATGTTTGTCTATGTAACAATTAGGGGTGTGTTTTACGGATGTTATACAATCACTTCGTGACGTAGCATCTTTTCTTAAGCGATCCTGCTTCTCGCTTAGTTAAGAGGGGGAGAAATGTCACGAAGTGCCTAAAATAATTAATAACAATCATTAATGTAATTACTTACGTAAAATCAATGTAGTTCAACATGTTAGTATCACGTGCTAAGCATGCTAGAATCACATGTCAGATAACATTATCTCTGCACATGAAGATAAGGTTCTGCTTACTCGAACATATCCAGTTTCATGATCCATGTGCATCCAAGGTTATTACCTTATTTGGTAATGCAACTCTTCTAGTGGCTGTGATTGGATATGCAATTCTGCTGACTAGGAATATCAGGTTTCATGTGGGATCTGATGATACGCGCGTGCCGAGGTCATATAACCATATATGGACATGCAAACTAGTATATAAGCACAATGTTTCTCCATCCGATGCAGTGTGCTCCAGCTATACACACAGAGAGACAGAGTGTGCGTCCAACACTCAACAGCCAAGCAGTAGCTTCGACCAAGTTCTACAACCAAGGCAACTGGTTGGGCCCTTTGGGGCCCAAACTCTACATTTGAAGACTCAGAATAACTACAACAAGATAGACCTGGCCAGGGTCCAGTTAACAACTCTAAATAGAAGATTACAGAACACCCCTTCAACCAACCATGGTTCGTTTGGCACTACTAGCTGTTGTTATGTAAGCTCACCTTGATGGTGCATATTATTCATCTTTGTAAACTTTAATTAAATATAGTTATGTAAAGTACTGACTTCAAGGTATGCCAATGTAGTTCCTGCGAGTAGACGTATTTTATTTAAATTGTTGGATTTCAATGTAATCTTCCAATTTTTCAAATTAATTTGGTTAAAATTAGTTACGACTAATTTATGCCTAGATAAGAGAATTTCTTGTAGATATATTTTATAGGGATTAAAATAAAAATTGTCAATATTATTAAATTTTAAGTCCACAGTAGTTTCTGTGTTTGGTAAAATTTCTACGTCGTTGATTAATTGTAATTTTCCCTTAAAATCTTGTTCATATGGTGTACCAAGATCGTCTAAAAAGTTTCTAGATTTATAAAATAAATTTGATGAATTAGTCCAAAGGTCCCTGATATTTGTTTTATGCATTTCAATTGTAATAGGTTGTACTGTAGTATTGTTAAATGTAATAGTATGATCCTGAAAATTAATTATACTTTTGTGTTCTAGTAAAAATTTCATTCCGAGGATCAATGGTCTTGGTGAAGATTCGATTACTAATGCCGAAATTGTGGTTTTCCAATTTAGAATTGTTAAATTTACCAACGATGAACCCAAAATGGATAATTTATGGTTATCCACCGTTGATAAAAATGAAATAGAACTAGTCTGTATAATTGTATGTACAAAATCCTGACTTATTACATTTTCTACAGCACCTGTATCTATAATAATTTCCACTTTCTTGTTATTAATATATCCTACAATAAGTAAAACTTGTAATTTATTATGAACATCAGGGAGCCTTTGATCAATATGTAGGACAGCTGGTAGGCTCAGTGTTTGCGCTGTCCTATCCCGTTTCCCGAAGAATTTGGTGGTACATACTTGTTACGGCTATTGGGTTTACGCCAATTATTTGCATTATTATTGAATTGTCTGGGTTGGTTATAACGTGTAATGGTATTTGAATCATTACGTCGGTTTGTCATACAGACGGTGCTGATATGTCCTGGTCTATCGCAAAGGAAACAAATTGGTCTACCGTCCAATGTACGTGTTGGGCGATAATAATTAAATTGTTCTTTTCTATCATTCCTAGTATTAAATTGATTACCACGATTGTAGTTAGAATTTCTAGGATACGTTCTAGAAGATCCGGGTGCATTTATATTTAAAACTGGAGTTTGGGTATTTTCAAGTTTTGAAATACTCTCTCTCTTTTTTGCGTCACTTATTTTGAGTACAAGTTTCTTAAGTTTTTCCAAAGTCATATTTTCATCTGAAAGTACTAAAAATTGATATTGATATGAAGGATGTAACCCACATTCAAAATATTCAATGATTTCTGATTCAGCCATATTTTCATCTAGGTTATAACAAATATCAAGTATTTCGTAGAAAAAACTGTTAATATCTTCAAATTCTCCCTGTTTCTTACTTCGCAGCTTAAATTTTGCTTCACGATTGACGGCTTCTCCAGCAAATTCTTTTAGGAAACTAGCTTTAACATTTTCCCATGTATCATTTTTATGAATTGGATTAGTTCTAAATTTTTCATACCATATTGCCGCTGGTCCTAACAAAAAAGACCCAAAGAAAAAAATCTTATTTCCGTCTGCCCATGAATTTACAGCCGCAGCCCTTTCGTACGTTTTTAAGAATTTGGCCGGATTTTTATTTTTAATGGGGTCAAATGTTTCTGGACTAATAAATTTAGGTAAAGTTGGATTGACCGGAGTTTCAAACGCCTCTGTGATTGTTGAATTTGCCATTTTGATAATTGTTACGGGTGTTTGACTATTAACAACAGTTGTTAACGTAGCAGGGATACTTTTATCTAATTGAAATAAATTTTTATTTACCAAAATTTGTTCCTGCAAATGTTTCGAACTATTTTCATTAATAATTACGATAGATTTTTCTGGCGCACTAGATTCTGATGAATCTGAGTTACTTATTTCAGTATTATCAAATAAATCTGAAATATTTATTACTTGCTGTTGGTCTGATCCGTCTGTTTTAATTTTTACTAAAAATTTATCTTTAGTGTCTGTATTTGTAGACTCAAAATTTTCTGATTTTGTAGTTGGGGATCTTAAAATTCTAGTACTACGACCAAAAACTTTATCTGCAGATGATTGAATTATATCTTTAAATTCAGAATAAGAATGTGACCTATTAAGTACTGAAGTTGGAGGAGTTCGTACAACCTTAGTACTAGCAGCAAAAATATTATCTGGAGATGATTGAAGTGTATCTTCAAATGCAGAACAAGAATGTGATCTATTAAGTACTGTAGAACTGTTATATTTTGGATCAAAATTAGATGTATAACTTGGAATTGACGCAGTTATTAAAGTATTTTCTGATAATTCAGAATTTTTTGTTACAAGGGGTTTACTACCTTTCTTTTTGATTTGTTCAGATCCAGACATCGTACAAGGACTTAACGCCCATTTTGAAATGCACTACAACACCTAATATAACATTTCAAAATGATAAACGGCACCTCCACCAAAATATTCGCATAATGTTCGAAAATACTCGCATAACATTTCAAAATGGAACCGGCACCTCCACCAAAATGCTTTCAAAAAATGGAAGCCGGCACCTCCACCAAAATATTCGCATAATGTTCGAAAATACTCGCATAACATTTCAAAATGCCCGGCACTCCACCAAAATGTCACGTTATAATTTGTGACTAGTCTGGATTTAAACAAGTCAGTACTTTACATAACTATATTTAATTAAAGTTTACAAAGATGAATAATATGCACCATCAAGGTGAGCTTACATAAGTACAGTTAGAAGAGCCCAATGGACCATGGTTGGTCGAAGTCTTGTTCTGTAGTCTTCAGTCTTCTGGGTAAGGCTTGAACCCTAGCCAGGCCTGGCTTGGAATACTTGTTGACGGAGAGTGTTCTTGTGTTGTATCTGGAGCACACTGAATCGGATGGAGAAACATTGTGCTTATATACTAGTTTGCATGTCCATATATGGTTATATGACCTCGGCACGCGCGTATCATCAGATCCCACATGAAACTTGATATTCTTAGTCATCAGAATTGCATATCTAATTACAGCCACTAGAAGAGTTGCATTGCCAAATAAGGTAATAACCTTGGATGCATGTGGATCATGAAACTTGATATGTTCGAGTAAGCAGAACCTTATCTTCATGTGCAGAGATAATGTTATCTGACATGTGATTCTAGCATGCTTAGCACGTGATACTAACATGTTGAACTACATTGATTTTACGTAAGTAATTACATTAATCATTGTTATTAATTATTTTAGGCACTTCGTGACAATATTGTAATGTACTATAGTATAGAAACCTAATTTAAGATACCTTTTGAATTATTAAATTAAATGCATTTTGTGTTAAGCCCATATATTGCTGCCGAGGCTATGCAAAATGAGCGAAACACAAAATGAACGTTCAACTTCGAGTGATATACTGTTTTTTCTTCAAGTGAAATAATACAATATCTGTTATAAAATAAATGTTCATAGTGAAATTGCACAACTATTGTATCTTGAACTACTGCATCGCGTGTTAATAATTTTAGAGTCATCAACTGTATAAATGCTGGTCGTGAAAGTGACATATTTTTGGGAGTTGATGGAGGTAAATGGTATGACTTAAAAAGGAATGTGATACAGGATGTTAGTCCCTCCAATAATTTGTCAGCATTGCCTTCAATTACTTGGACATGGGCAAAATTTCCATCACGAAGTATTCCAAAGTATTTTAATAAAGGCCACATATATACCTACATATATTGCTGGAATACAAGTTGAAATTGAAGACTATGAGGCTCCTGATTCCTAAGGAGGCATTACGGAAAAACCATTTAGCAGAGGTAGCCAATTTGTCACTAGTGATCATATACATGATCTATATGATGCTAAGGATAAAAGATATTATAAAGATATTATTGTTTAAAAGTGTTTGGCATCATTTCGAGCAAAACTCGCATATAATGTTAAATGCACTTTAAATCTAATGTCGGGAGCTGTGGTCAATGGTGAATGCGAGTGTAAGCAATCTGCATTACGTGTAGATGTAGTTATGTTAGTGCAATCTTACTGTTTCTTGCAAAGTTTACCGAAAAACATGGTTATAATGGTATTGGGTGTACTAGCAAACTTCAAGAATGGGGTTTAGTAGCCAAAACCAAAACTCCAGGTCCGATTGCTTCTAAGAACTACCCTACAACTAGGTTCAATCCACTGATAAGGGCATTGTTTGATCCCAGACCAGCAAATTATGGCATGAACATCAACCTGAACGGTTTTATTTGTAACATTCAAAGCGGAGGAACTGATACGATGTTTGAAACTGTGTTGAAATCAAAGTATGAAGATTTTCAAATCGATGAAAATGATCTGAAGAAAATAAAGGATAGTATGCGCTCAGCTCCAAGTTCTTCAAATGTTTACAAACCTACAATTTCCTGGTTTAAAGAGATACATTCGTTTTTGGGGGATTCAACAGAAAATAGGGAAACAATATCAACACCCATGGTAAGTAATGAGTTCTAATATTGTTTATGTAGGTTGTCTCATATTTGATGTTACAAATTATAGCGAAAATCATTAATAAAGAAACTGCAAAATTAGACGCTTAATTTTAGGACATTAAATTTTACACCCGATGTACATAAAAGTAGAAGAAAAAGGGAAATAAGGACAGAAAAATTATAATGACAATCTTGTAATAACAGAATTAAAAAATACAGATAATGAGACAATGAACGATCAATTTGCCATGGAACTGCTTCCGCACCAACAAAAAGATCAGCGTACTTATTTCTTATTGCTAATGCTATTCTTGACGCATTATTACTGTGTGTTGGTCGTAAGTTGGTCAAGGAAATACGTAACTGCTGTCGCCAGGATCCTTGGTGTATTGTGCCTAATTGTCTATCTTCAAAATCAACACACCTTTGTGTTATATATGTGTCGGAAGTCTTCCTCAGCCAATTGTGAAGCGAACAAGCTGCTAATACAATTACATCAACAGATTCTGGTGGCAATGGTATACCTTTTTCAAAAACTCTGAATCTTGATACCAAAATTCCAAAAGCGTTTTCCACTATACGGCGAGCTCTTGATAGGCGGTAATTGAATATTTTTTCTTTTTCTGGAGTCGTAGCGTACGGTTTCATCAGATAGGACTTTAAGGGGAACGCGGCATCTCCGACAATAACTGAATTATCCGGTAAATCTAGTTCATTTCTCTGTAAGGCTTGTCCAAGGCTCGATTGGATAAACACACCACCATCAGAAACTCGTCCGTTGCAGCCAATGTCAACATACGTAAAACAATATTCATAGTCTACCAGTGCTAAGAGCACAATACTATTAGTTTCTTTATAGTTGAAATAATTGTAACTATCATCAGGAGCTCGCAATGTAACGCGTTTTCCGTCTATAACGCCTATACCATGCTGGATTTTCTCCCAATCACCCCGCGATGGCATCTATGATTAAAAATAACAATATAAAAATACACAATTTTTCAGTTTATAAAAATTACAACAAGCTTAGATACATTCTTTCTTTGCAGAATAATGAAACATCAAGAGAAAGCGTCCACGGAGAGCTGCCTTCCGGAGAAAATAATTTAGAATCAAATATTCAAACATCAGAAGAATCGTCACATATTATCCAAGAATCAGCTACTCAAATATCAGCAGAACCTTGCGAGTACCAAGAAAATAATCCGAAATTGAATGAATTAAATCAGATGTCACAGCCAAGCACTAGCCAGACTCTTTCAAAAAAAAGTGAATGATCAAGAATCTACTGCAAAAAACAAACGTTGAGACCCGTTGTTTCCAAAACACCTCGTGCAAGAAAACGACATCACGATTAGAGTCAAACAGAAATATCCAATGCCCTACAAAAATTAGAAAATATAACAACCATAATAAACAGAGGAGCTCCTCAACCTGTTGAAGATGAATTCCATTACTTTGCAATGAACGTTGCAGCACAGTTAAGGCAGCTTCCGCTTCACGTAGCTTTGGAGCTTGAGACTGATTTACAGAAAGAATTGTCTCGGGCAAGAATTCGTCAACAAGTCAGAGACGCACCTAGTCTTTCAGAAACAAATTCTTCCTCGGGCTATACTGATATTAATATAACGTCGCCCCAAGCTGATTTCGGCTTTTCGGGCGTCCATCAAGAAGCACCACAATTACCAGCAAATGTCAAAAATTTCAGAAATGGGGGGGTTGAGGGGGGTGATGGGGTGCAATAAAAAGTAGTATGGTTAGATAGAGAATTTTATTACCTGTAAAAAGATATATCACAAAGTAGGTGGTTCCATTTGAAATTTCAAAGAGGGGGTTGCTGGAGTGGAGGGGGTGAATTATAAAATTACTTCAATGGCGGTTTTAAACTTCCCCCTCGATATCAAAGTTGACGTGTTTTTATTCAAACTGGAAATTTCAAAACTTTCACAGTTATTAAAGGTGGCTAGTTTTGAAATGAAAGCCCTGTATATAACTTTTTTTAATACCCCAAAACGACAAGCGATATTAGAAAAAGCTATTGATGATTTAGAATCCGAAACATCGGCTACACGACTAAAACAATTACGTCCAACAAGGTCCACCGCCATAAATAATCAGTACTCGTATTCTTAGAACTTCAGGAAGACACAGTTGATGCGTTAGAAGTAATATCATTGTGGAATGATAAAACAACTTCTTCTTTAGCGGTACAATTAATTTTATTAGCAGTCATAAGAAGTGCAGACTTTCAAATATCACTACATATCATTTCTAAAGTTTTTGCTATAACTCTTCCGCTAAGTCGGCAGGCTGCAAACAAAAAATCAATATTTATCTACTGCACTTGAACTAGCCACAGACGTTGAAAAAGTTTTAACTGAAATGCGAAAAGATGTTGAGCAACAATTTCATGATATTTTCGGCACTGTAAGTATTCTATGTAAAAAGTAAGGAATACATTTATGTATTCCTCGTCGAGCCAACACACAAACACATCGAAGTAATATTAAGACTGACAACCCAGAAGAATACTTTCGAATTTCCATCTTTATTCCTTTTTTGGAAAATGTTTTGATACAAAAAGAGCGGTTACCTGTAAAGAATTCAACACGTAGGTAGGGTTGAAGATGATGCCAGAAAGCTAATCACTAAAAATAAGAGGAAAAATAAGGAAGTATTTTCGTTACTTGATCAGAAAAAAGCATAGTAATACCAATTTAATAACCATAATCCAATTTTCTGTATAATATAATAAAATAAATATTAAATGTTGATATCTTATTTCTTATGTTGTATTTGCTTCTAATATACGATTATATTTGCAGCGTCTTATCGTAGACAAGCGCATGTGCGATTTACTGCTTCATTACTGACGTCGTTTGTTCAACGATGTCATGGAGCCGAAAGAAATTTACTGCGAGGAGTCATTCGAGTCTGTGATGAAGAAATAGAAGAACAGGATGAAGATGAAGATGTTTATTGATTTTCTACATATTTTAGATGAAACTGAAAACTTAAATAATTCTCATTTAACATTACCAAAACATTTCAGATGTGCAAGTCACATTCTAAACTTGATTACGACTACGAATGTAAATAATGTTATTAAACAAAAGTCTAACACTAAGGTCCGTTATGAGAAAGTAATTTAGAAATGTAACATATTATGGAACAAAGCTGGCAGGTCAAAAAGTGCTAAGGTACTACAAACTGTTTTAGGCCATACCTTAAGCTACCCTTTAGTTACTAGATGGAACTCTTTTTATTTTATATCAATTAGGCAAATTCTTTCAGCAAAAGAGAAACTTATGTAGGATTAGGCAAGGAGTGCTGATCGCGTCGCCCGCCTGCCGATTTGGGTTACACGGTCTACTCCAATATCGGCACGTTCGAGGCCAATTAATTCTTATTGTTGTTTTTATATTTTGTGTTTGAACAAACATGGAATTCATTCCTTGTGTAGCTTTCATATTGTGTGCTGATGTGCTCTTAAATACGATATTCGTTATCAAATGTAAGTCTCTGCGTCTTGTTTGGGCTACCCCTAAAGTCACCCTCCCTTAATCTTACAAGTCAGAAGTGGGATTTGAACTCAGTTAGTGCCCAGTTTTGTTAAGGACTGGTGAGCACCCAGAACTTCAAGATATATTACGCGAGATGGGGTTATAGTCGATGTCCTATACTTTTTGGCTACATAGACCACCAGCATTACACCGATCTGAAACTAACCCTTTTGGAGTTGCAGGTAGTTAGACCCTCATTATGATAATCCGTTTAAACAAATTGTAAGAAATAAATTCCAACAAAAGATATTTTCCGCAGGGTAATATTTAGAGATTGGTGTTATTGGAAAGAAAACGAGTCATTGTCGTGCTACAGAGAAAAAGAGATAGATATGTTATGTAGCATTATTTGGAAAATTATTTATTCGCAGCCATCATAGTAATGTGACTGTTTGTATTATGTATGGGGGTGAAACTTACAACTCTTATCAATTTTTCTTTCAGAACTTTTTTGTGAACCACGGTATGGGTTTGTAAAAAAATGAATTACATAGGTTGATGAGTCTGGAAACGTTTTTGTGTCTTTCGTATTTCCCATAAAGACTATTGATAGTTTTCAAGTAAAAAAATAAAATGCGCTTTATTATATTAAATTAATTTAATTTATTTAAGTTTTATTAAATGAACGCGTATTTTATTTTTTGTTTAGTGCAAACCTCCCCTGGACTTTCCCATACTAAAAATAAATATGTTTTTAGTATTCACAGTATAATTCGCGAGACAGACCTGCAAATCATTTGAATGCGTAGCTAAAAAGACGAGAGTATGCGGGTTCGATATGAACAGAAGTAGGTATCTGTAATAAACAGCTTGAAATTACAGCTGGCGAAGCCAGACGATCGCCGCAGACCGACGCGCACGATCCGATTCTGTCAGAGTCCAGCCTAAATATTAAAAATTCACGAATTTTTCATCAACCGTACATTTTAGCTATATGAACACCTTATGGCTTATACTATGTGATAGACAATTAAATTTTTCATTCAATTATATAATAATATATAGGGTGTTTCATTTAAAATAACAAAGTTGCTTATTGTACTGTGGAAAGCAAACGCCCTGTATACGCGATATACATTTAGGAGAATGCAGAATTATATACTAAATAACTTTTATATTTAAACTTATTTCATATTTTGACTAATAAAGGCGCTATAGGAGCATCAATTTTTTGTAATAATTTTTCAAAATTTTCAAAATTTTTGGAAGAGCGCCGTGGCGACCGTTTTTGGATTTAAGTAAATAATATTTTTTCATGATGTAGTACCGCCAAAGGGCTTTCAAACAAGTTGTTGCGAAACCTGATCAGATGACTGGTTTTTGAGTTATGGGGCGTTAAAGTCGAAATTTTGAAAATTTCATAGCGGCCGCCATTTTGAAGTTAGAGAGTCCGGCAAAAAACTGTTTCCTTTCAATTATGGTCTTCTTTCATATTCCCTACTCAGATTTTCAAAATTCCGCTTCTGAAAAAAAATGATACCAAAAAACATGTCTAATTTCCGCTTCCGGTTTCGGATTTTTTTGAAAAGCTTATTTTGTCGATGAATTTTCGATATACCCCTTCATTTCAAATTTCATCAAAATCGGTTCAGTAGTTTTTGCGTTAGAGGCGATCCACCCACAGACAGACATTTTTTCTCGACCACTTTTTTGGGTTCCTGGGGGCCCAAAACACGCATTTCCGCGAAAATCTCGATTTCGAAAATTTTCATGATATCAATACTTCCCCTATACCAGTGGTGGTATGCACTTGTCGGTTTACAAAATAGTAAAAGTTTCCCGAAGTTTTAGGTCAGGTATGCTGTAACAGGATTAGAGTGGTAACAATAGTGCGATTAGCATCTACTCTTTTCGGACTCTACCTGCTTGGCCGCAGCTCTCTGTCTCTTTCTTCCACCCTCTTTCTCTCTCGTGCCGTTGTCACTGGTAATAGTATCATTTATATATCTTTTTTACTTTTCTCGAGTTGTATTAATTTCTAAAACCTATACTTGACGTGAGACGATGTAAAAGTGATCCCCGCAGGGTATGACAAAATTTTAGCACATTCCAACAGATAATTATTGAGTTATTACGTTTATTGTAGCACTTTAGAATTTTATTGTTCATTTTTTAAATAATAAGAGCATTTCTAATTGACGGAAAGGCACCAAATTTTGTCATACCCTGGCCGACGATCTATACAACACGTATGCAAAATTTCAAATCTGAATGTTGTTTACGTTCAGAGAAAAGTAAAAAAGATCTATTTTCGTAACCAAAAGCAGAAAAATTTTTTTTTTCAAAAAAACCTATAAAAATATGCAAATACAGTACAATGCTGAAGAATAATTATTTCAAAATTAAAAACAGTGGAGTTACAATTGTTTTAAATCAGTTATTATTTACGGGCTACCCAGTCCTTAACACATCGCTCCAGCAAAGCAGGAACGAGTCGACGAACACGTTCAAGCAGTGCGAGTTCAGATGAGTCAGCTGCTATGAACCTGAAAAGAAAGGTGAAAATGCTAGAAACGGAACTGCAGCAGCTGAAACAAAGGCCACTATTAGGTGTCCCTGGTTTACCAGATGAGTATAAGTTAGCTAACTTCGACCCTTCGGTTGATAATGCTAGTATTGAAGACTGGTTGGGTAGGTCGACACTTTAGAACGTAGATATTCATGGCATGATGATTTAATTATTTGTTTGCTGTCGAAAAGTTTGCAAGGGCATACTAAACGCTGGTTCGACGAAGAACAAGCTTCCTCAGAGTATTCCTGGGTAGAAATGAAATACGCACTTGTTAAACAATTTCATAAAAATGTTTGTGTTCGAAATTACTTACGCGGGCGGCAAATTATCAATGTCGTCCTGGACAAGATCTGGGCGACTATTGTTTTGAGAAAATGACCAAACTAAAGGCGTTGCGTTGCGTCTTCCTATCCATTTGTGTACTATGGGCCCAGCACCGGTCAGTGTATGATTCAATGCAAATAATAAACTGTTAAATAAAGCTGCCGGTTCGCGTTACACACCATATCGTCAAAATTTCAAGTCCCTCGACTCGAAAGACAAAAGAAATAATTATGAGAAACCATCAATTTCGTGTTTCAATTGTGGGAAGTTGAGACATTACGCCCGCCACTGCAAGCAAGCAAAAATAGAATGCAGCAACATTAAGGATCACCAGCAGCACTCATCACCCTCCCGGATCACCTGCAGCCGTCATCCTTCAGCACCAGCAGCAGTTCTCATCAGACCCCGCAGGTCTCTATCTATTCATCAACACCTTCCGCCCCAGTGAACCCCGCACCACCGACGATGCCCTGCGTCGTGCACACCGCCCAGTAAGTCGGTTCGACCCGAAACACGAGCACGGCCTCAATCTACGCCTCCTACAGATTAGCCACCATCGCGCGGTCCCCGCCTGTGGGCAGAAGAGTACTGCCGCCGCCGTTTCATAGACTACCAATCCCCTACCGGACGAATAGTATTTGGACGCCGCCGACTCCAGTCCCGGACTTCTTCACGACCTGGGCCTTCATCTGCTTGGCCCCGAGACGAGAAGCATCCGGCCGGCTGCTGGTCCGCCGCCTTGACCACCTCTTCGGGAGCTCGCTACCCCATCCCACGCGGCCCGTCACCGAAGTCTCCACATCCGAGGGCAGCTCCGACACGAGGTGCTATCTCCGCTGCCGGATCACAGTTGCGATTCCACCACTCCGGAACAGCATCAGTTCTCCACACCAGGCCCGGACATAGCCACCGGTTCTGCCACCCCGAACCTACGGTGGTATATTCGACACCCTCGTGAACGTCCTGAAGTTAGCTCCCGACATCGCACAGTGCTTTAGGAGCGAAAAAAACCTAATTTTTAAGTTGGGCCAAATTAAAATTTTTTTTTGGAATTTTATGAAGTCCATAGACCAAACAATATAGTGTCATTATTAAAATTGAAACAAAAATATTTTATCGTTGTTAGTTTCACACAGAAATGTTAGTGTTTGCTTGTGGTCGAATTTACGACAAAATATATGCCATACTTAATCAAATTTTGATTGAACAAGCATTGTTCTATGGGAAATACCGAATAGTCGTTCTAATTAGTATGGATTACCAATACAAAAAATACTATTTTCAAATTGTTTAATTAACCTGGTCATTAATAATCACTATTAAAGCGAAAAGTGGAAATTATCCTTAAAATAAATCTTTCACAAGGTTTTTCAAAATGAGCTACCTCTAGCTACCATCTATACCTTATCTCATGGTATTGACTAAACTGTCAACTAAACAATTTTGAAAATTCCAGCTGCCCGAATCAATTTGGGACGATAATCAAGTAACTAGAGTAATTCACAAATATACTTCAAATGTTCCTTGTCATATTAAATGTCATTGCATTAATGCATATTGGCAGCATATATAAAGAAAAAACATTTGTTTGCATATTAGTTATAAGTAGAGTACCATTGAAGGGTTAATAACTTTGGTCTTCTCAATATATCCGTCAATTGCAACCCTACTATGGATACATTTTCTATCGGATATGATGTTCTAGTACAGCAGTTAATATCGAATGGTCAAGATTTTGTGTTATTGAAACAGTTTCTAGTAACTTCATATCCATATCTTGGAAAAGAAGAAATCGAAGAAGTTCTAGCGCAAATAAAAAAACGATTTGTAACCCGTTTTAAAACCAAATGCACCAAATCAAACCGTACTTTAGATAGATTTCAAGAAAATAACTCCGAGTGGCTGAAAGGTATATTGACTGTAAAATTTCAACAGGATAGTGACACTGAAAATTTACCAGAAACCTCAAAGAGACGCAGTTTGTCGGGTGGAAGGCCATGTAAAGAGTTTGGAGAATGTTCTGATCGAGCTAAACGTTATAAGGTCCAAAAATTACGAGAGATTTTTCCAGAGGAACAAATATCTTTGGCTAATAAAACACTACGATCAAGTGCTACAGGTTTGCAATTATGGATGGACATTAGAAAGGCACTGGCAATCATGATGGATGCGCAGCTTTCGAAATTTCAGTACAACATAATACGTAGTGCACTTGAGAAATTCGGATGTGATGTTCTTCTCCCGTATTATAAAGTACTTGAAGAAAAAAAAAGTTCTATCCCGAAGGCGTAAAAATTACCGAAAGTAGTGGTAGTATTCCACTACAAAACCTGCTCGATCATACAACAGCCAGAATCTTCGAAACTAAAAATGAAGATGAAATTGCTAACATTAAAGACGATTTTATATTACTGTCAAAATGGGGTTGTGATGGTTCTTCGGGTCAACGGCAATACAACCAAGTTTTTTCAGAAGATGATAATGTAAGTGATAGTAATTTATTCATGGTTTCTATGGTCCCCCTGAAAATGTATTCGCAGAAGGAAGCTGAATTTAAATTTTGGGAAAACTCAAGAACTTCGTCGACAAGATTCTGTCGTCCTATTCAGTTTGAATATGTAAAAGAAACTCCAGCCAAAATCAGTGGCGTCGTCCAAGATATTAACGAAGAAATTTCGAATTTACAAGAAACCACTGTAGTGTTGTTTGGAAGAACATTTAAAATATGTCATAAGTTACTATTTACTATGATTGATGGTAAAGTGGCACAAGTTGTAACTGAAATAAAGTCTAGTTCAGCTTGTTTTATTTGTAAAGCAAATCCAAGCGAAATGAATAAATTGGAGTTTATAAAAAATAGACAACACAACGAAGAAGCTTATAAACTTGGAATGTCACCCCTACATGCCAGAATTAAATTTATGGAATGTATTCTACATATTGCATACAATTTAACATTTAAGAAATGGTCTACAAACCAGCAAACACGACATGAAAAAGAAGACGCCAAAAAAAGGATTCAGCAAGCATTCCATAATAGAGTTGGTTTAAAAGTGGATTTCGTAAAACAAGGTGCTGGAACATCTAATGATGGCAATACTTCAAGGCGCTTCTTTCAAGATCCAGAAACAACCGCAGAAATTACTGGTGTTAATTTGAATTTAATCAATCGTTTTGCCGTTATTTTGGAAGTTGTTACATCTGGTGCAGCAATAGATGCCAACAAATTTGGGGAGTATGCTCGTGGAACTGCTAGATGTTTTGTTGAACAGTATCCTTGGTATTATATGCCAGTTACAGTGCACAAGATACTCTTGCATGGTGAACAAATAATTGATGCTGCCGTGCTCCCAATTGGGCTTCTTTCCGAGGAAGCACAAGAGGCACGAAATAAAGAGTATAAACGGTTCAGATTATCCTATTCACGCAAATGCAGTCGATTGGCTACAAATGAAGCCATAATGCATATGCTTTTAATCAGCTCGGATCCATTTATTTCTAGTTTAAGGAAGGAACCCCCCAAAAAGATACTAGAATTTAGTGAAGAAGCAAAAAGTTTACTGTGTTAATTATTATTATATACAGGGTGTGTAAAAATGGTGGTGCAAGCTTCAGGTAAAGTTATTCCTTAAAACAAAAATAAGGCAAAAAGGTTATTGCAAAAAAGCTGGCAAACGCTTCCTGAACTTACCCGAAGCCCTCAAAGTTCAAAATTTGAAACAGTAAAGAAAACTGCTATTTCAAAATCAAGTTACTTGACGCGTACATTCAGTGATAATAACTAAAATTTATTACCATCGATCGTTTAAAAGTAAAAAGAAAATAATAATGTTTATTATTTCAAATCATGTAATTTTTCAATATGCGTAAAAAATAGATTTGGCAATATTGTAATGTAATAGTGTTAGCTTTAGCGTCTTTCAGAGTGCCTTGATGCAATGATAGATAATAATTGTGGTCATCAGTGATCAACTTATCATAGTAGGTGGCTACAAGGTTGCCAAATGTACATTTCTTAAATTGTTATGGTGGGGAGTAGCCATGCGCCTACAAACTATTTTGCAATAAACTTTTTGCCTTATTTGTGTCCAAGGAATAATTTTACCTGAAGCTTGCACCACACCCTGTATTATTATCATGTATTATTATTATTATATATTATTAATAATTAGTTATATGTTGTTCTTATATTATAGTATTAAAAAGATCAGTATGAAACTATATTGTTTTTTTTCCCACATCATTCAGGTTACCAGCTTTCAAGTCTTAAATCTTTGGTAATCTAGTGGTAAAACGTCCGCCATATTGAATCCGCCATTTTGAATTATACAATCTTGAAATCAGATTTGGTATCAGTGACTATTAACACACCTGTAATAAAAATTTCAACCAAATTTATTAAACTATTGCTAAGACGTCCGCCATATTGAATCCGCCATTTTGAATTATACAATCTTGAAATCAGATTTGGTATCAGTGACTATTAACACACCTGTAATAAAAATTTCAACCAAATTTATTAAACTATTGCTAAAACGTCCGCCATATTGAATCCGCCATTTTGAATTATACAATTTTGAAATCAGATTTGGTATCAGTGACTATTAACACACCTGTAATAAAAATTTCAACCAAATTTATTAAACTATTGCTAAGACGTCCGCCATATTGAATCCGCCATCTTGAATTATACAATTTTGAAATCAGATTTTAACTCGGTGATCCTAAAAACCTCCAGAAACCAAATTTCATTCAAATCGCGCAAGTACTTTTCGAGATATTGAGTTTTTTCCGCAAGCCCATATAACCTGAACCAGCGTCGCCGAAATCACCGCCCTCGTGGCGTTGGAGTCGCCACCGCCCCAACGTTACTGTTAGACAGAATTAAGAAAGAAACTCTTCCCCGGTGTCAAAGACGGCCAGTCCGCAGCGGACAGACTTGAAGTCGTAAATACATTCAAGGCGATAACACTATGTATTACCACTAGAGTTATAGGTTTTGGATATTTAACAACATTTGCAGCAATATTCGAATTCAACAATGTACCTATTCGCGGTAATATCTATCAATTGTATCGTGTTAGCCTAGCTGTGCTGTGCCTCTTTTTGCTGTATATTTGCAATATGAAACAAAGCAACCCTAATAAAAGCTCTCAGCGCATGCCGGCCTTTTATTGTGTCTACCCCAGCCTATCAACCTTAATTCAAGAATACAATTTGGCGAGTCAAATGAAGTGTGTCTTTTAAACGGCTCTGATGTTTTATTGCATTATTTTTATACATAGATGTCCGAGTCTGAAAGGTCAAAAAGAAAACGAATTTATAATTCAGGGGCGGAAAAACGGCATATTGCGGTAAAAAAAATAACTTTTAGCTGCTGCATCTTCTAACAAGCAAATAACTTCATTTTTTGGTGCGAAAGTGCCTGTTCGCCAACAACTGGAGCTGGAGGACGTGCAGGAAGAGCTTCAAAATGAAAATTCGCTATTAAAAGAAAATCTTTGTGGACACCAATTCTCATTTACCGCGATTTTACAAAAACATTTAACGTTACTACCGATGCCTCAAACGTAGACGTAGGTGCAGTGTTATCTCAAAGTACTGTTGGCCAAGATAAACCAATAATGTTTATCAGTAAAACATTAAACCCGGAATACCAAAATTATTCAACAATTGAAAAAGAATGTTATGCCATCATATGGGCAGTAAAAGTTTTTAGACCATATATTTACGGACAAAACTTCAATATCATTACTGACCACAAACCATTACAATGGTTATTCAAAATTAAATCGTTGGAGATTAAAATTATCAGAATTCGAGTACGTAATTCATTATAAAAAAGGTAAACAGAACAATAACGTAGATTTCTTGTCAAGACTGGAAACATATCCATTAGAAGTCGAAAATTCGGATGATTTATTATCTTTATTTAACAACTCCGGAGATATTAGTTATAGGGAAACAGATGATTTTAATGAAATAGACGAACTACGAACGGAATCCGGTAATAACAAAGAATCATAAATTACACATCAAAAAAAAATTATATTATCAGATATTGTAGTTAAACCAGCAGAAGTTAAGAAACCAATTCAAAAGTAGATAACATTATCGAGAACAGAGAACAGTTATCAGACGTTAGCCAACATTCACAGCAAGAAAATATGAATGCAACTTTAGAAATAACAGATAAACCTTTGAATCAATTTAAAAATCAATTCATTTTTACTTTTTTTTGGTACACCTAGCTTACAAGTCATAAAACCATTCGATAAGACTAGATATTTAATACATATAACTAGAGATAATTATATTAACGAAATATCCAATATATTACAAAATTATATTAACTCCAATGTTATTAATTGTACAAACACTAATATAGATACAACTATTGTAACTCCGTTTGTCAAATAAAACTTTTTAAAAAATTAAAGTCGAAATTTGAAAACGTAATTTCTGGCTGCTGTAGACGAATGAGCTCGCTCGCATTGTCATATCGGGTCCCAAGGCCGTACAAAAATATGTTCGATGCAGTGGAATTTCGCAGCTTCGTATGATGCAACTGCACTTGTTTCTTTAGTTTGAGACAGTATCCTCCTGACAGATAGGCTACACACTCTACTCGCGCTCTCGACCGGCCGCTAGAGCGCAGGTGTTGCTTGGTAGGGGCACGGACCAATAGCGAGCGCGCTCGCTCCAACGTTATTTTTTCCTACAGTAAAGAAAAGGATGGGTCTACCGGGAGTGTCCTCTGCAGTTCAGAATCATCTCGGTCCCAGCGCTCCGCCCATGGGTTTTTTAAAAATGAATCAAGAAGAAAAACAGAAAATGGAAAAGTCGAATAAGCATGAACCTTTAATTGATCCTCGAGTGGAGGCTCTCTGCACTCGAGATGCTGATCGTCGTAAAATTATGAGAGAAACAGCTAGAATCAGACTGACAAAATATGAAAGGAAATTAAAGAAATCTAGATGCAAACTGAACGTTTTGAATTTTATAAGAATTGGTTGCATTCTGACGTTGTTCGCTCTTTCAATAGCCGACATCGATATATACAGGGTGATCATTTGAAAACGATCCACCCCCAATATCTCGGTGCACAAAGCTTTCTAAAGAAATCGCCGAGACACGTCAACAATATTAATGAGGGGGACATATTTTTACATAAAAGTTACATAACACGTTTTATCCCCCCACCCTCCAGAGCCTCCTCCACAAAAATTTTAAATGGCAAGGGGGGTTATGTGATACCTCATTTGAAAGGCCTTTGGATTACCTACATTTTGACGTTTTGCTTTTTAAAATCGGTTGATTCGTTTTTGAGATATTAAGGGAAAAGTGTTTAAGTTTATTAAAACAAAAGGAAGCTTTTAAAACGCATAGCAGGCTGTTGTCATAATGCATTACTGGATGTTTTTATTGTCGCTACTTGTCAAAGTGTTTGGCAATAATAATTGTTGATGTTCGTTTACTTTACTTTACTTTACTTTAGTTCTTCGGTCACACTGATTTTCGGCACCGTAAATAAAAATAATTTCAATTCTTTCAGCTAACGTGTAAACCATTTTTTAAATTTCACAAAAATCTCCAACCGAAAAGTAAAACACACACAAATACTGTAATCACTGTAATATTAAATTTGCACAAACGTCAAAAGATCATTTAATTGTTTCTGCACAGCCTGCTATTTTGTTTAATTTTTATATTTCTTTAAATTTCTGAAAAACAAATCTATCGATTTTAATTTAAACAAACATCAACAATTATTATTGCCAAACACTTTGACAAGTAGTGACAATAAAAACATCCAGTAATGCATTATGACAACAGCCTGCTATGCGTTTTAAAAGCTCCCTTTTGTTTTAATAAACTTAAACACTTTTCCCTTAATATCTCAAAAACGAATCAACAGATTTTAAAAAGCAAAACGTCAAAATGTAGGTAATACAAAGGCCTTTCAAATGAGGTATCACATAACCCCCCTTGCCATTTAAAATTTTTGTGGAGGAGGCTCTGGAGGGTGGGGGGATAAAACGTGTTATGTAACTTTTATGTAAAAATATGTCCCCCTCATTAATATTGTTGACGTGTCTCGGCGATTTCTTTAGAAAGCTTTGTGCACCGAGATATTGGGGGTGGATCGTTTTCAAATGATCACCCTGTATAGTAAATTAGAGTTAGATAACAATCGAACTAAGAAGATATATTCAACTGCGAAATCGAGCTTAGATCTTATAATAATTACGTTGATGGCATATGTTACTACATATGTTAGAAGTGAAAATCAATATAAAGACGAAATGGAATCTCATTTCTATCGTGATATGGGAATTGTTATAGTCTGTGGAGGAAAGATTGGAAAGAAATGGGCGGAATGGAACTGGGATGATGAAAACGTATAGAGACATGTGTTCCGAGTACTCCACCTGAGTCTTGTGATGATCAGCACACATCCCTGGGAAAAAAGTGTACGTTATTTTTCATAATTCCAACGAAGATCGCCTCACCACGTTATTATCCACTTTAGAATTTTCAGTTGAAGAGTTCTCTGAAGCAGAAGTTGTCAATGTATCAAGTGCTGAGGATTTAATATCAGTACAATTTGGATGAAAGTTTGAGACTGTAGTTTATGCTCCACCAGGAAGTGGAAAGTCAGTGGTGAATTTCTCTAATAATAACTATATGGATACTGATTATTTATTACTATACGCTGAAGAATATAATTTGAAAAGAGATGTGATTACCAATATGTCACATATTTTGCATATGGCACGTAAAGCTTATGCTATAGTACCAGCGTTATCAGTTTTCCATGCTAGATGTCGTACACGTGGTTTAGTATCTGTTGATCAGTGGTACGTTGATGTACTTAAGAACTGTATAAAGTTTAAAACAAAAATTATCTTTACAAATAAATTCCTAGGCGAGCTCCTAGAAGAAATGAGAGATATTTATTATCTATTTTATTTATATTTATATTATTATTATATTTATACATTAGCAGAGATAACGTAAAAATTGCGCACATTTCACACTTGGCCTCCCTTGGAACCAGTATGGTTATCGAACAAAAGGACAAGTTCGAAGTGAACCTGATAACATCCGTTCAATTAGAAAATTTTGGCATATTGTTAAACATGGAAAGAAGATAAATGCTCCAGATAGTTTAGCTTATGTTAGAAGTCACTTTGCAGACCCTGATGAATATAAAGTTCGGGCAGTTTGAGGTTATCCTATGACCATGACAATTGGTGAAGCAATGTTTGCTTTACCTTTAATACGTGCTTATGGTGATAAGCACTTGAAGCCCATTGATACACGCCGTATTGCTTACGGTTATGAAACCTTTTGTGGTGGCACTCGAAGGGTCTTTATAGATTCGCAGCATATCCATTTGTTAGCGGTCTTGATTTTTCTAAATTTGATAAAACTGTACCAGCTTGGTTTATTGAAATAGCCTTTTCCATTCTCTCTTTAAATATTGATTTTGGAAATTATCGCGATTGCGGAGTTGCTGATGCCCGTAATAATATTAAAATATTAAAATCAACTCCAGAATATTCATACAATGTTTTAATAAATTCTTGGGGTTGAATAGTTAATAAGAAATTTAAAATTGAATTTTGAGTTATAGTATCAACGAGAACTTGATTAAAATTTTTATCAGAATAAGTACTATAACATTTTCTTAATACGGTCATGAAATGTTGGTGATCCTCAAAGTCACTTAACCAACTAAGGAGTGTTGTGGAAATTTGAAGTTTCGACTTAGATAAAAATAAATTAATAGAAACATAATTGCAAAACTTCTTAAAACGAAGACTTCTTTCAGACATTTTTACGAAGGGAGAAGTATATCGCAATTCAAGATGTAATGAGAACTAAAGGTAAAGATTGCTATGATTAGATGTTTTAAAATCATAGATTATCGCGAAAAACATACGATAAAAATCGGAATATACCATTAAAATAAAAAAAATCGCCAACGATTGCGATTAACACAAGTTGCGAGTTGCAATGAATGCTCTACTACGTAGAGGAATTAGCAAGTCAAAGTCCGATAAAGAAGATAGTGATGAAGATAGCCCAACTGTCGGTGTAACTGAAACATTGGAAGAAGTTACAGATTTTTTGTTGGACAGAATTGAATTAGAACATCTCGAGACTGTTGACAAAGGCAATTTGGACGCTGAAGAAGATGTGGCAGTATCAGCTCCAGCCAGAAGCGAATTCGTATGGACAAAAGAGGCTTTTCATCTAAATATTCACGAAGTGTGGCTGTAAAGTCGAAGGTAACCCTGAAAATTCAGCCCTGAAATACTTTGTTTTTTTTTTCATCTAAGAAATAATGGAACAAATATTAAGTGGAACAAATATTAAGTGAAACAAATAAATATTTCGAATATCTAAATAGACAGAAGCTTTCTGTAAATTCCCGTATAACAAGCTTTCAACCAGGAGAATATAAGGACCTATAGTTGTTAAATGTTACTGTACATTTGAATTTACTTTGTTTGCCGGCGAGAACGGTTGTCTCCCCACCCCACCTACAGTCTTGTGCGTCAGCGACGTGCAGGGTTGAAGGGTAGAAGAAGATATAGTGCGAGACGTAACATGTATCTGTAGCTATGTATTCTTATTATACGTTATAATATAACTAGAAAAGTAATCAAGAAGGGTATTATTCATTATCTAAACAATAGTGCTTCTTCGCTGTTTCATTGTTGTTCCACATGTAAAAAAAACAAATTAAACTCTTATTGGTCACCGATGAATTTACAAGCACTCCTATTTTCTCTCGGCTCATGAAGAGAGATCGGTTTTTGTCGATTATGAAATTACTGCATTTTACTGATAATGATAACTCACTTCCTGTACCACGAGACTCTTTACAAAAAATAAGAATAATTGTTGATTATTTACGAAAAAGATTGAAAGAAGCTTTTGGCTATTTCAAAAATATCTGTATTGACGAAAATCTTTTACTTTTTCGAGGAGGTGTCTGTCTTCTTTAGACAATACATACCGTCTAAAAGACACCGATTTGGCGTTAAATTTTTTTTGTGATTGCGAAACCGGCTATATCATTGACTTCTTAGTTTACACTATTACGTCAACCAACGATTTTCAAAAAGAAGCAAATAGTGGGAAATCCAGCAATATAGCTTTGACTTTACTTGATCCCTAGAACTTACATTGTTCGTAGATCATTGGTACACTAGTCCCAATTTGTTAAGATTATTTCTACTGAAACAAAACCACTGCTTGCTGAACAGTGAAGCACCGTAGAAATATGCCGAAGTTTTCAGAGCGTTTGAAAAGAGGAGAGTTCACTCGCAGGTTCGTCGAAAACATTCTTGCTGTGAAGTGGCAAGATAAAAGAGGAGTTACTATGTTGACATCTTGTCATAGACCTGATGTAAAAGAGACAGGACAAAAAGGAAGACATCATGAAACCAAGCAGTATTGTAGATTACAATTACAATATGGGGGCAGCAGACAAGTCATTGTAATCTTACGTAGGAGTAAAACAAGGATGGAGATTACGAAAATTTACCGCGAAAAAGAGAGAATAGAAGGATTTAGCAAATTCCAAAATAAATCCTTTTCGTTTATAAATGGCAGTTTTACCTGCACCTTTGCCTTTTGGTCAGTTCATTTTTGGTGCAAAAGCAAATAAGCATGAGAGTACAAAGTGGCCATTGGGAAGTAATTCTCAATTTTGCTGAAGAACATCCTAGCATGGGAGGTCGCAATGAAAATGCTGATTTATGGGGAAGATTAGTAATAAGATTAAATTCCATTAGGATTTGGAGGAATAACTTTAGATGCTTGGAAAAAGGTACGTACCTACTAATTCTTTTAAATGAATGTATATTTCTTGCTATTTCATTGAGGTAGTGTTTAAGACCAAGGTAAAATTCCATCCAGCCAGATTTTTTGCGAAGCCTATCTTAAGGCATACACACCACAGAACTCTATAAATTCATTCCGAAAAACGGAAATCGTTCCCTATGATCCGGAAGTATTCACCGATGCTGATTTTATTGCTACCGACGTAACTGATCAACCAGACGATCGAGAAATTCGTATTCAAAATACCTCAACACTCCTACCAAATTGCACAAATCCTTCTAAAATTACCAACATTCACGATCCACAACCTGGACCTAGCTCACGTCCAGACAATTCTATCAACGAAGACCCACGACCCAACTCTCTTACAACCCCAATAGGGAATCTGGACTCATCATTTACTCATAATAAACCTACAGACTGTCTCTCAAAAATTAAAGGTACGCGTTGTACCACCAAACGAAAGTCTGCTGGCGCAGTACTCAATACAAAACAGTACTTAAAGAGGAAAAGAGAAAAAAGGAAGATGCTGAAGAGCGAAAAAAGAATAGAGGTAAACAAAAAGAAAAAATAGACAGCAGAAGGCATTGAAGGAAAAGCGGACAAAACTGACAAAAAAAGCCGAAAAGAAGAAACAAACAGCTCAGAAGAAATCGAACATGACAGTGATACTGTGTGTTTATACTGTACTGAAACATTTTCAAAAACGATCAGTGGAGAGGGCTGGATCCGCTGCTGTATGTGCCATAAATGTGCTCATGACCAGTGTGCTGCTTGTGCAGAAGACGACGATGCGACGATGTGTGACTTTTGTCAAATGTAAACAAAGCTCGCAAAAGTCTACTGAATATTTTATAAATTCGGAAGTTTTAACTTTTACCACTTGCTTTTTTAATAAATTAGTTTATATAAATGTGTTTTTCAGTTTTTGTTTATAAAAAACTGATATATCTAAACTTTTCTAATAATATTGTCTTATTTATTATGTAACTAGCTAGTGCAATTTACTTTACATTTTTAAAGGGGGGAACATTTTATCCTACCCATCGGGGTAAAACGATCCTTTTGCACTTTCTGATTACACATGCATTTTATTTTAATGTGTCGTTTAAAAAAAACAAAATAATTCACCCGCTAGAAGATGTGGCTAGGAGCCTGCCAAAGGAGATACACTAATTTGCATTTTCTTAGATTCTAGGCGAATTTCTTCCTAGGGAGATCATTTTGCCCCAGTCTCCCCTACAGACACAAAAGGGCGAAGAAACGTGCTCAATGTGCGAATGCAAATTCTCCACATACAGAGTTCTAGAGTGGATTTACTGTGATTTATCTGTAATAAAGGCTCTAAAGAGCCCAAGTATGAATTCCCTACGGTATGTTGTATGTACGAACTCCTAAGTTTCAAAACTGTTGAAATTATTTCAGTCAAACGCCATTTTTAAGTAACTGGCCTATTATTTCTTGAGTAAGATTACCAAATAATTATTACCATTTTTTAAATTCTTTGAAAAACACAGATTCTTTTACTTACTTTTAGAATATCAACCATATACCAATGTACCTAAAACATCAAAAACTCTTTGAACAAAAATCACTTAATCATTATTTATAATTTCTTCTGTAATAAAAATTAATAGTGCCTGAACAAAAACTAACTAATTTGAAGGAAACGCTATCTAACAAAAAAAGGAAGAATTTAATAATTGTATGATATAACGCCAGCTAAAGCACCAAAAATTCCCTGATGTATCACTTTGTTTTAAAATATCACATTATTTCAATGTCCCTTCCTAGATTTGCAGGATGGAGAGGCTATCTTGGTCATGCATCATTATGCTTTAAATAAGACTGCATTCGCCGATTGTTCAAGTTATAGTCTTAGTTTGTGGTCACTAGTGCCATCTAGCGATTGCTCCAGCTAGTGGTTGCTCCCAGGATGGAGAGAGGAGGTAGGGGATAAAAGGGGGGCATTCAATACTCGACATGCAAGGCATGTACTACTTAGATGTGTGTCTTCCAAAGTCTTAAACAGTAGTTCCATATTCATTATAACCATATGTAACAAGTGTAAAATAAACGAATCAACTCCATACTTTAGTGGAACTCATTAAATACCGCACCTACTCATAGACTTGAACAGAAATGCACGCGCACGGGCTGAGCCTTGACGTATGCTCAAGTGTAAACGTCTGTGCATTAGCGTGCGTGATCAACCGTTAGCATGCGCGATCGCTCAACTTTCTGACACATGGTCGCGAACGCGAGCCGATTGCTGTCGGTATTTTGACGGTGCTCAAAGGAAAACTGTGCGTCAGTTCGAACGTCCATTCGGTTGGTTGTAGATGCTCATGCTCACTCCATGCGTTGATATTAATGTTTATAAAAGGAGTGGAGCAGTGTTCATTCCCTTCAATTAATAGAGGAATACAGAAAGTTTGAAATATTATGGAATCTCAAACATTCCGAATATTTTTCAAAAAACAGAAAACTAGATTGTTGGGAAAAAATAGAATTCATTTTAGCACTGTTTACTTGCTGATTCTTTTAATATTAAATTCTGACGCACAGCGGGAGCACTTGGTAACTCAAAGCCATGCGCTGTGTCTGTCGGATTTTAACGCATGATAAATATACACTATGCGTGCACCCTCACACCACGTTGCTGTTCACGTCTAAACGCGCCTTAATATTGTAAACACAGATTCTGCCAGTGCTTACAAAATAGCAAAGGTACAATAATTGGAGGTGCTTGAAACAACAAAAACTCTGTGAACAATCACTATTTAGAAATTTTTTTGTAATGAAAAATGAACCATTCCTAAACAAAAAGAGAACTCCTAACTTGAAGAATAAAGTATCTAGCAAAAAGGAAGGATTTAATTGTTTGACATAACGACAGCTAAAGCACTGAAATTACTTGATGTATCACATTAGTCCACTTCCAAGATTAAACACTGGATCAGCATGTTCCACTATCTTCATCAAATAAGACTTCATTTAGATGGTGTTAAAGAGAATAGAAAGAAACAACTAGATTGATCGACTTGATATCTTGCATATCTTTACTTTGGATAAAATCACTGTGCTATCTGACATATTCCATTTAAAGTCCCCTGCAACCTTTTGATATCTAAAGTTGCGGGAAGCAGGTCTGTATAACCTTCAGATTATAGTTGATATGATCTAATACCCAGATTGCCACTGTGTTTGGTAACTTTTAAATTTAGAAGTACTTGACATAGAAGAAAATAGATGGTGATCAAATAATGAATCCCTTGAAATCAGCTTCTGGGAAGTCAAATCAAGTTGGTTTTGTAGATCACTTTACAGGAAATGAATTCCCTTCTTGTATAAAGTAACAGATATTGTCGAAAATTTCAACCTTTAGAATTGGACAGTGAGTGCGTCCATCTTAATCTGCAACAAAAGAAACCACAATCAATAAACCTTACTTTGCACAGTTACTAACATTTTCAATTTCCATAACTAAGAATTACAAGATTTCACTTTTCACTATTTCACTTAATTTTTTTTATTATTTAATATTTTACATCATGCTGTTTAATGTTCAGCTTTCATTCACCATTTTATGGTTTAATTTTACATTGTGACTTAGTTGGTAAGTTTAAAAAAATTTGTGTTAACTTAAACGCCGTTGCTAGCTCCACGGCAGACGTGGATATAATTCTGACAGAAAATCCACGGCATTACGTCATTGTCAAGGGGTGACGTCATTAATTCGGCGACGCGAATACGAGTTGCACCTACTGGGCATGTCCGGGGACTTATTCCATTATGAAAGTTTCAAACATTATCATATTTTAAATTGTCACCCCAGGACAATGACGTAATGCCGTGGATTTTGTGTCAGAATTATATCCACGTTAGCCGTGTAGCTGGCAACGGGGCCGTCACAGTTATGTCTAGGTCTGCCGTGGAGTTAGCAATGGCCAGTTGAAATGTATTGCTTTAAGAAGTTTACCCTAAAGCAATACCGACCACTACTATGCATTGAACGAAAATGATACGTAGCAATTGCAATCGCTATCTGCATTGAAAGCGCCTAACGAGTGTAAATTATGTTAATAATGAATAAATATCTAAAACACAACACTCTGTATTTGTTCTAAATCTTTATACACCTGTATCTGTCAAACGAAGCAATTTTCGAAATATTATTAAAGGTATCAATTTTCTTGGGCCCAGTTGTATAAAAGATTTGACTCCTTGTTCAACTGATCCAAGATCAACTGTCATGGATACGATTGTCCTTAAGAATCGTATCCATGACAATTGATCATCGTTCAGCTGAACTTTTATAAAACTCAGCTTTTGGCATGTCTTTAAGATACACCCTGTATGTAATTAGGGACCATTATGTATTTATTTATGTTTGAATAAAAACAAGGCAAAAACCTGACAAAAACGTTAATTCATTGAAGGTAAAAGTAAGGGAAATCGTCACCCAGGAATTATAGTGTTCTATATCCACTTTTTACCAAAAATGAGTTAATTACGCTTTGCCAACTCAAGAAAATATAGACATTTCCATCTTTGAAAAAAACGTAACTATTTCGGAAAAAAGCACACTCAATATTAATACCGCTACCGGAAGTAATTCCAGAAAAAGAAAATGTATTCCAAGTAACTGGAAGCAAAATCGATCGATCGATCGAAGCTATATCGATTCCAAAGGAAATTTGCAAGAAGAAAGGAAGGTTAAAGAAAAAACTTGTCATTCAGCAAAATGTTCTTTTGAATGCCAAAAGAAAATAACGCATAGTGAGCGAATGGAACTACATAAACAATTCTGGTTATTGTCGGATGAACTAAAACCTCATTTTTATTCGAAACATATAAAACGCTCCGCTCCCATGCTAAACGAAAACGTACGCAACAAGAGAACAGCAAAAAATCGTATTCTTATGAATATTTTTTTGAGATACATGGTGTTCGTATTCGCGTATGCCAAGAATTTTTTTAAATACTTTAAATACAGGGTGATCAAAAATGATTGAAGGTCACATGACCGCTAGTCGGTCCAATTACTATCAAAAATGCATTCCGTTTTGTCAAACAGTCTGTTGTTTATCAATACTTACATCTGTTCAGTGTCTTGCGCATTATTTTCCATCTGTCATTTCCATCTGTCATTTAAATTACAATGTCTACACCACTGAAATTACCAAGGTTATTTAAGTACCGACAGCAGCAGTAAGCGGACAACAAAAAATCATTATGAAGCGGCACGTTCAATCATTTTTGATCACCCTGTATAAGTAAACAGAGAGTGTATTGTTTTTTTAAACGTATTCAGGGTGTAAACACAAATATACCTAGACCGTCTCTTGCTGGAAAGCATACAAAAAAAGTAACATCTGAGGAAAAAAACAGGAAGTGCGTTCGCATATAGAATCATTTCCTGCAATAGAATCTCACTATTGCAGGGCTTCAACTAAAAAGAAGTATTTGGACCGTGGGCTAAACTTGGCAAGGCTATACAGGGTGAGTAAAAAGTATGGAATAAATTCATTATCTCCCAAAATAATGTTTTTTTTTTGGAAAACGTTCGCACAGGTATAGCGATTTAAATTATGGCGCATATTTTAAAGTGTTTCAATTTTTTTTGCGCCTGTCACTTTTTTGTGGTGACGTCAGAGAATTTTTTTTTAAATGGCACCCCATAGTTTTTTTGACGGATTTCGACAAAAGACGTCATTCTGCATCTGAATAAGTATCGTGACCTTGAAATTGACAGTTTCTGCGATCATGTTCATTTTTTAAATCTGAAAACTGTAATTTTCAAAAACATTAATATTACGCAATTTATTTATTAGGAACCAATAATTAACATGAAAAAAAAATCAACTTATGAAACTGGTAAAGTCATACAACCAAACAAAAGCTAAATTAGGTGCTCGAACTGTCTCCCATTTAAAGTTTTACTTAACAATTTTTCAAATTTAAAAAATGAACATAGCAGAAACTGTCAACTTGAAGGTCACGATACTTACTTATTCGGATGCAGAATGACGTCCTCTGTCGAAATCTGTCAAAAAAAGTATGGGGTGCCATTTAAAAAAATTACTCTGACGTCACCACAAAAAAAATGACTGTCGCAAAAAAAAATTGAAACACCTTAAAATATGCGCCATAATTTAAATCGCTGTACCTGTGCGAGCGTTTTCTAGAAAAAACATTATTTTGGGAGATAATGATTTTATTCCATACTTTTTATTCACTCTGTATAACTTGTACATTTCTTGTGTGAAAGAACCTGTTAGTTTTCAAACTTATTCAAATATTTTTAACTTTGAATACAATATCGGGTTTTTTAAACCAAAGAAAGACCTATGTGATAGGTGCGAAGAATTTAAAGTCACAAAAAATCCTTCAGAAGAACAACTACTAAAACAGAGAGACCATGAAAGAAGAAAATTATTAGGGAACAACGAAAGGCAGAGTGATCGTATCAGATACAAAAATGATAATAATGAAGAATCTTGTGTAGTAACATATGACTTACAGAATGTTTTCCCTCTACCAAAAGCAAATGTTGGACATTATTATTATAGGTCAAAGTTAAATTGCTACAATCTGACGGGACATTGCAACATGAACAAGACGGTGTACAACGCTATTTGGCATGAATATATTAATGGCCGAGGAGGAACTCATATCGCTAGCGCACTTATTAAAATTCTGAAGGCAGTAGTAGCAGATAACCCACATTTGACAAAAATAATATTGTGGTCAGATAGCTGTGTTCCCCAAAACCGCAACTCAATTATGTCCTTTGCCCTACAACACTTTTTAGCATCAGCAACCAGCAAAAATGTACAATGCATAGAGCAGAAATATTCTGAACCAGGACACGGTAACGTACAAGAAATAGATAGTGCACATTCTTGTATTGAAAGGTACGTAAAACATCTTGAAATTTGGACACCAATAACGTTGATTAGAATTTTAACTCACATGCCTTCTACATGGAAAATGAAATTTAAAGTTTTGCAAATGCGACCTCTGGATTATTTGAATTACCAAAAAGTTGCAAAGTCATTTCCGTATAAGGTAATACCTTATACCAAAGTAAAGCATATCATTTACAACAAGGAATTTCTTTTCAATGTAAAGTATAGAGAATCATTCGCCGGTGAAATTAATGAAGCTAAATTGTTACCAAAGCCGTCAAACAATAGAAGTGAAGGTACAAAAAGTGTACATTCGGCTTTTCCAAAAGAAATCGATCTCTTAACAACCGAAAATGTTGGAATCACAGCTGACAAGAAACATGCCTTACAGCTAATGTTGCCACAGATGCCAGAAGAAGAAAGAACAGTTTATCACGTTATACTAAATTTGAAAACAAAATGTACCAATAATCAAAACAAGGAAAGAGAACAGTCACAGCAAGCAGCTACAAGCCCCAAATTAAAACAAACTAAGAAAAATTTGAATAAAAAATCCAGAGAAGAGTCACAGCAAGCAACTACAAGTCCCAAATTAAAACAAACTCAGAAAAATTTAAATACGATATCTACAAATTATCAAAACAAGGAAAGAGAACAGTCACAGCAAGTAGCTACAAGCCCCAAATTAAAACACACTAAGAAAAATTTGGATACAAAATCTAGAGAAGAGTCACAGCAAGCAGCTACAAGTCCCAAATTAAAACACACTAAGAAAAATTTGGATAAAAAATCTAGAGAACAGTCACAACAAGCAGCTACAAGCCCCAAATTAAAACACAGTAAGAAAAATTTTGATAAAAAATCTAGAGAAAAGTCACAGCAAGCAGCTACACGTCCCAAATTAAAACAAACTCAGAAAAATTTAAATACGATATCTACAAATAATCAAAACAAGGAAAGAGAACAGTCACAGCAAGTAGCTACAAGCCCCAAATTAAAACACACTAAGAAAAATTTGGATACAAAATCTAGAGAAGAGTCACAGCAAGCAGCTACAAGTCCCAAATTAAAACAAACTCAGAAAAATTACGAAATCTACAAATAATCAAAACAAGGAAAGAGAACAGTTACAGCAAGCAGCTACAAGCGCCAAATTAAAACAAACTAAGAAAAATTTGGATAAAAAATCTAGAGAAGAGTCACAGCAAGCAGCTACAAGTCCCAAATTAAAACAAACTCAGAAAAATTTAAATACGAAATCTACAAATAATCAAAACAAGGAAAGAGAACAGTCACAACAAGCAGCTACAAGCCCCAAATTAAAACACACTAAGAAAAATTTTGATAAAAAATCTAGACAAAAGTCACAGCAAGCAGCTACAAACCCCAAATTAAAACACACTAAGAAAAATTTGGATAAAAAATCTAGAGAAAAGTCACAGCAAGCAGCTACACGTCCCAAATTAAAACAAACTCAGAAAAATTTAAATACGAAATCTACAAATAATCAAAACAAGGAAAGAGAACAGTCACAACAAGCAGCTACAAGCCCCAAATTAAAACACACTAAGAAAAATTTTGATAAAAAATCTAGACAAAAGTCACAGCAAGCAGCTACAAGCCCCAAATTAAAACACACTAAGAAAAATTTGGATAAAAAATCTAGAGAAGAGTCGCAGCAAGCAGCTACAAGTCCCAAATTAAAACAAACTCAGAAAAATTTAAATACGAAATCTACAAATAATCAAAACAAGGAAAGAGAACAGTCACAACAAGCAGCTACAAGCCCCAAATTAAAACAAACTAAGAAAAATTTGGATAAAAAATCTAGAGAAAAGTCACAGCAAGCAGCTACAAGCCCCAAATTAAAACACACTAAGAAAAATTTGGATAAAAAATCTAGAGAAGAGTCACAGCAAGCAGCTACAAGTCCCAAATTAAAACAAACTCAGAAAAATTTAAATACGAAATCTACAAATAATCAAAACAAGGAAAGAGAACAGTCACAGCAAGCAGCTACACAAGCCCCAAATTAAAACACACTAAGAAAAATTTGAATAAAAAATCTAGAGAAGAGTCACAGCAAGCAGCTACAAGTCCCAAATTAAAACAAACTCAGAAAAATTTAAATACGAAATCTACAAATAATCAAAACAAGGAAAGAGCCCCAAAGCCCCAAATTAAAACACACTAAGAAAAATTTGAATACAAATTCTAGAAATAATCAAAACAAGGAAACAGAAGAGTCCAACAAACCCACTAAAAGCCTAAAGTTAAAACAAACTATGGGAAATTTGAAAACAAAATTTACAAATAATCGAAACAAGGAAAGCGAAATGTCCGAGAAACCAACTACACGCCTCAAATTAAAACAAACTAAGGGAAAATTACAACCAAACACAGGGACCAAAAAAGTTAAATAGTATGAAAATATTATTTCATTTAAGAATATTTTTATAATTTTGAGTTTGCAACTTTATAGAAATTGATGTTTTAGTTGTTAGTAAGTTAGCAACTTTGCTAATACTGATTGTAGTTGTTCTTATATTTTTATGTTATCGTATTATTTCTTTATGTTCGTATGTGCTATATCAATAAAAAATTATATTTAACAATGCAGTTATTTTATAGTATATCCAAAAAATTATTCTCTATCCCTTTATTCCGGCCAAAGAAGGTGTATTCCATGTTTCTGTTCTACATCTGTTTTGCATCTATAATGAAAATTCGAATTTATTCACGTTCTACTTAGAATTCATTGAGATCGCCGTTCATGTAGAATCTAGAATAGTTATATTAAAAGAATATCACCCTTATAAATTGATACCAAACTATTACATATACAAAACAATAATCTGAAACTTTGAAGTGAGTTTTCCTAAACTTTACTTTTGTGGACGTAGAACATCATAATTCCTGGGTGACGAAATGCATAATTTGATTACTTACTATGCTTTAATGAACACATGCACTTGTTCGGTTCAGTTCCGTTCTGTTCGGAACCATCTGACCCGAACCGATACAATAACAAATTTAACGGAAATCAATCTACAATCAATAAAATTTGCAAGGTGATCATTTGAAAACAATCCATCGAATATCTCATAAACCACTGCAAACATCAGAAAAAATGTAAAAGTACTTTTCTATAAAAGATGGGAGACATCAATACGGCTACAGAGTGGATCGTTTTTAAAAAATCACTTTGTAAATTCTCACATAAATTATAAACACCATATTCTACGGTGTATTTGCTAATATTAAGCAACAAACACCACGAATTGATTAAAACAAACCCAATAGTAATAAATTTTTTACTTTTATAAACCTAATAACTAAAGTTTAATAAGAGTAAGAAGATTTTACCTATATGGGTTGTAGAAGTACTATTTAAATGTTTAGAATCTTCCATTCGGTCATTTGAGTACTGTATCTACGGGAAGCAGAGCGTTCCATTACGTAACGAATGTAGTACATCTCAAGGTATTGCAGAATACTTAACAGTATGGATTACTGTTACCCTGAAAAGATCGTTCATTTAGAATATTGATGAATTATGCCCTAATTAAACTAAAATTAAAGAATTAAATAATTACATAAACTTCAGAAACCACACAAATATTAAAATACAGAATATACATTCATGAACTCATTTTACGTGTTATTTCACTATCAAAGCTTCTTAATAGATGTTCATACATGATTTTGAATGAAAAACACTTGGAAAACATAAAAAAATGCAAATTTACCGTAAATTTTAATTGGAGTTTGTTGACAGGATAAGCCATGCTGTGCGCACTTGTATTGTTTTCCTGGTTTCGTGTGACGTCAGAAATGTAGTTATTACTCATGTCGCAGGCGGCGCTAACATCGGCGATTTTGAGTAGTTATTTAAAAAAACGCGAGTTACATAAAAATCCGACATCTTATCTTTTGCTGGCTCTGCTTCTTCAAAGCAGACTTTATATGATTAGATAATAAGTTGCTTATGCTATATTTTGTTCTCCTGTGCGAATACAATAATTAGCTTTAGTCTTGGTATAACATTCATTGCTGTAAGAACTCCTGTAGTTTAAAATAAACTCCTACAGTCAAATAAAAAGTTTTTAAAAATTGTTTCGGCCTTTTGCGACACGAAACTGGCGCAGTCGGTAGGATGTGCGGCGTCTAGTAGTTTTTCTTCAAAACGAGTTTTTGTGAAAAGCGTGTGAAAAACGTGTGTTTCAACACTTTACCGCACATCTGATAATTGAACCAGGCGAAGATCAATTGAAGCCCAGCAGAGGACAAACATCGCCAACACTGAGCAACATTTGAAATTCGACAATTCCTGACTATCGAAGTCACCGTTTCATCGAGAAACATCGATTCATCGAGAATCATCTGATCATCGAGATCAACAGGGACACCAATCAACAGAAGTGCAGCCCATTTATAAGGACCACCAATCCAAAGGACGTGGATCCAACAATCAACAGTATTCATCGAAATAATGAAGTAAGAATTTTCAGGTTTTTCAAGTGCAACAACAGTGCATCGAAAAAACATAATTTCAAACAAATAATTTAAATTTACTAACTTCCACTTAATTTTAAATATCAGACAGATCATAGTAAGCAAGATAACCAGCGTAATTAATAGAATTACTTAATTTCTGGTTGACTTATGTTCTGTGCGTAGGAACCCTTACCCTTAGTATTTACAAGATTAACATAATAATAACTTTCTAAAAAAATCTCAAACGTTTTCAACATTTAATTTTAAATTTAATGAGTATAGAAGACCTAAGTCTACTTTTAAACGAGTTAAATCTTATTGAAGAAAATACAATCATGGCATTATTCCCCCCAGGATTTGACGTTCGTATGATTTCGGACATACCGACATACAACGGTAACCCTGCAACCCTTTCAGAGTTTATAAGGTCAGCAGAACTTATAACTACTCAATTTTTGGTACCAGCCCAACCTCAAGCGTATGTAAACAAATATTTAATCTCGTCCTTAAGACACAAACTTGTAGGAAAAGCGCAAGAAGTAATTATAGGCCGTGATTTCACAGAATGGCAACACTTAACAAATGTACTTATAGAAAATTTTGGAGACCAAAGAAGTGAGCTTAACCTCACAATTGACATGTCAAAAATGAGACAAAATCCTAAAGAATCCCCCATAGAATTTTATAACCGGATTCGAACCCAACTCGCTGTTTTCAATTCAAAAATTAATTTAGGTCCTGGAAACCTTGAAATAAAAGAGCATAAATTAATAACAGCTAATGAATTAGCGTTAAGAGTATTTCTTTCTGGAACTTTTGAACCCTTTGGCACATTATTAAGGGCTAGAAACCCTAACAGTTTAGAAAATGCTATTTCAATAGTTAGAGACGAAATTGATATTCGTTATTCAAATAATAGAGCATTTAACCCAGTTCAAAATTTTAATCAAAGAGCAAATCAAAAACCCCATCACACACAAAATAATCATTTCAACCAAAACTTAACCCCTAACCCTGTGTTTCAACAACAGAGAAACCCTTACAATAATTTTCCGCAACCTAATTTCAACCAATTCCAAAATTTCAACCCCAATTTTAACAGATTTCCTCAAAGTCAACAAAGACTTAATCCCAATCAATCACCAGCGCAATTCCCTGGATTTAAAAAACCATTCCAACCACAACAATCCGGACGAAATGTATTCGCCCCACGAAAAGATTTTAAACCAACCAATCCTCCAGAGCCAATGCAATTAGGCACTACCAGTAAAAGATTGCCACAATATCAAAACTCCAACCAATATCCTAATAAACGATTTAACAACCAATCTTCAATACCTTATATTAGACAATCTAATCAACCCCCAAATTTTCATTTCGAGGAACTACATCATTTAGATTCTCAAGATGAAACTGAACAAAACCCCGAACAAACCGAATATAATGATGAAAATTATTACTCAGAATCTGAATATCCTGAAAACAATCCCGAATATGACCCCGAAGACGAAAGATTTGACGAAGCTGGAAATTTTCAGTAACAGCCTCGGAAAACTTAATTGAAACTTTTAATTTTAACTTTCCCAAATCAAACCTACCATATATTTTAATTCCAAATTCACAAGATAAACTATTATTAGATACAGGTAGTAGTAAGACTATACTATCACCTACTTTTGTAGAAAAACACTTCCCAAATTCAATAATCAATTATAATTTTCAAATTTCTACTGCTCATGGTACATCATACCATAATAAAATAGCCGATATCCCAATAAATTCTCTTTTTAATGAACCCGGAACACATTTGTGTTATTTATTTGACTTTAACCCGAATTACATAGGAATTATAGGTGCAGATTTAATATCTGATCTTAATGCCTCGATAGACTTTAAATGGATGCACATCCAAACAGACAGTACTGTAGTACCCTTTTATTACAACCCTTCTATGTTACGTCAAGAACAACAGCGTAGAAACGAATGCAATTTTTCCAAAATAAAACGATGTATTCAACCTATTAAACAAACGACTTTACCATCTAGATCCGAAACCCAAATTATTTTACCCACCGTTAATAAAAATGGCACGTATTTATGTGAAAAAATTAAATTTAATCAATTTTGTGAGACCCCCCGAGCTCTTGTGAAAGTACATAACAACTATTTCTATACCACCGCTATAAATACATCCGAAGAAAATCACACTTTTGAAATTTATCAACCCTTAGTTCTAGACGAACTTATTAACCCTCATGACACAAATAACATTCAAATTAATAATACCGAAATAACAACACAATCCCGCAATCAGATACTAAACGAAAATTTACAAAATATCAATACATCACATTTAAACCACGAAAAAGCTCAATCTCTTAAAGATTTGTGCTATCAATATAAAGAAGTATTTCATTCGCCGAAGTTGCCCCTTTCATTTACAATTTTAACTAAACACCATATCAGAACCAAAACTAATATTCCAATTTATTCAAAAAACTATCGTTACCCTCAAGTACATCGTGAAGAAGTAAAATCCCAAATTAACCAAATGTTAAAAGACAATATAATTGAACATTCAGAAAGTCCTTACAATGCCCCTATTTGGATCGTTCCAAAAAAACTAGACAACTCCGGAAAACAAAAATGGAGAATAGTCATTGACTACCGAAAACTTAATGAAGTTACCATCGAAGACAAATACCCATTACCACTTATAGAAACGGTTTTAGATAATCTTGGTAGAGCAGAGTACTTCTCTACTCTCGACCTGGCTTCCGGTTTCCACCAGATGGAAATTGTAGAAGAAGACAGAGAAAAGACCGATTTCTCGACAGAGGAAGGTCATTTCCAATTCAAGCGAATGCCGTTTGGACTGAAAAATGCCCCCGCATCATTCCAACGATTAATTAATCAAGCATTGATTGGTTTAACACCCACGCAGTGCATGGTTTACTTAGATGACATAATAATATTTTCTGTTTCTTTACAAGAACACCTTAAAAAACTTAAAAACGTCTTTGAAAAATGTCGAAAAGCAAATTTGAAAATACAATTAGACAAATCGGAATTTCTCAAACCTTCAATAGCATATTTAGGACATATACTGACAAAAAACGGTATCAAACCAAACCCTGACAAGATTAAAGCCATTACTAAATTTCCATTGCCCAAAACAAGGACAGAAATTAAATCTTTCCTTGGCCTTTTAGGTTATTATCGAAAATTTATACACAACTATGCCAAAATAACTAAATTTCTAACCACCTGTTTAAAGAAAGACGCTAAAATTATCCATGATCAAAACTTTATCAAACAATTTGAAAATTTAAAAAACTTGTTAACAAATCAACCAATATTAGCATACCCCGATTTTAGTAAACAATTTGAATTAACTACAGATGCTAGTAAATTTGCGATAGGTGCTGTTTTGTCACAACAAGGCAAACCCATAAGCTATGCATCTCGTACCCTAAACGCAGCAGAGGTTAATTACCCGACAATAGAAAGAGAACTTCTTGCTATCGTCTGGGCCTGCAAACATTTCAGACCTTACCTATTCGGTGTAAATTTTATCATATACACCGACCACCGACCTTTAATATGGTTAAGAAATATAAAAGAACCTAATTCTAAATTAACCCGTTGGAGTATTAAACTCGAAGAATTTAATTTCACCATAAAATACCTACCCGGAAAATCTAATAAAGTAGCTGACGCCCTTTCCAGAATAACCATTAACCCCTTATCAACAAATAGACTCGATACACCTGAACCCAATTTTAATGACAATGCTAGTGTTATAGCAATTAGACCAGATACACCCGACTTATCTGATTTTACAATACCAGTATTTAATCCACCTACAAGTCCAAAAATCAAAATTCTTTCAGACATAACATTAACACCAATACCTATACCAGCCATATCTCGTGAAAATATAAATAAAAAAGATGAAAGCTCCTTAGCTCATACAATACACTCACAACAATCGTCTACACCTGTGATTGATATCGCAGAACTACCCTTACAGAGGTATAAAAATCAAATCGAATTTATGAACGCAGTACATCCAAAACCCATTCAAACAACCACTTATGACGGTTATACTCACTTAACTGTATTTGCCAATGACCACAATTATAACGATAAATTTACTGAATTACTAATTGAATATTGTTCTCCTAAACAACAATATTATTGTATATTTCAAAATAATAATATTTTCGACAACTTTTCAAAATTCATTGTGGGTAGCCTGAATGACAACTCCCCCAAATTTCATAAATGCACCAAACAAGTAACTTACGTCACAAACCCAGATCATAGAAAACAATACTTTGCCAACTATCACTACGGTGATACGAACCACAGAGGAATTAATGAGACAATTGAACACCTCCAAAGAACACTTTATTGGAAAGGAATGAATAAAGAAATTGACACCTTCATTACCAATTGTGATACATGTAAAAGGGAAAAATACAACCGCAACCCTAACAAATTACCCTTCCAACTTACACCTACAAATGATAAACCTTTTCAGTGTCTTAACATAGACATCTTCCACATCAACAATACCCAATATTTAACAGTAATCGATAATTTCAGTAAATTCACCCAAGCTTACTTATTAGAATCACGAAATGGAATTGATATAACAAATGCCTTATTTAAATATTTCTCAAATTATGCTATACCCAAAAAGATTATCGCAGATAACGAATTCGATACTGCAATTTTTAAAGAATTCTTGAAACTACATAAAATCAATCTACATGTTACCACCCCAATGCATCATGAATCTAATTCACCCGTTGAACGTGTGCATTCCACATTAATTGAACATTTTAGACTCCTTAAAAATATGCCCGAGATAGATAAAATGCCCCATTGTATTTTAGCATACAATAATACAATCCATTCTAATCTCAAATACACCCCTAAAGAAATCCTGTTTGGACATACTGATAACCAAGATCCTTATGATCTATGTACAGATACGTTTTATGAAAATTATTTAAACGATCATAAGAATCGAATGACCCATTTTTATAATGAACTAAAAGACAAACAGATTGCAACTAAACAGAACCGTAACAAAAATCTTAACAAACATAAAGACTTAATTGTTTTTAAAATTGACCAAAAAGTTTTTCTTAAACAAGATAAAAGAAATAAGAAAATAGCTAAATTTAAAGGACCATTTAAAATCATTAAAATATTAGATAATCATATTTATACCGTGCAAGATGAACACACCAAGCAAGTCTTTAACAGACATGCGAACGAAATATTGCCTATTAAAGAAAACAAAAATGTTACAGGTACATCATTGCCTGGTCCTTCTTCTTAACCTCAATATTAGGTGACATCACGATTACTGACATTTCTGACAACCCTGGACTTTACCCTAATATACTTGGACAAGCCCTCATCAGAGAAGGTGCATGGACAATTATTAAAAGTGTTGATTACGACTCTGACATCAATACTTATATTATTTTACGCACAAATATTTTATTGCTTATTGCTTCATTAGAAAATAAGAATTATATTTTAGAGCATAGAAGCTTTACAGCTATAGATGATATAACGCTTAACCATAATAATCAATTATTACTGCTTAAATCCTATATTGATAAGGTAGATAAACTATTAGATCAAATATTTCCCGAAACTAAATCTCGTACAAAACGAGGTCTCATAGACGGTCTTGGAACTGTTTTTAAATTTTTGACAGGTAATCTTGACGCTGAAGATGGTCAAAGATACGAAACGTCAATTTCAAATTTACAAAAAGCTAATGATATTAATGCTAAAATTTTAATTGAACACACTCATATTCTTAACGATACCCTAGCAGACATACAAATTCTTAAACAAAATCAAGATTTATTGTTGAACAACATCAATAAAACCATTTTCCAAAATAAAGAATTATCACAAACCATTGGATCTATGTCCACTCGCAATCTACTAAATGAAGCCCTATTTTCATTACAACTATTTTCTAACACCTGGAGCGAATTAGAAAACGCCTTAACATTCGCATATTCACAACAGATGCATATGTCATTGTTAGACAATAAAAATTTAATGATCAATTTAAAATCAATACATACTTTTCTTAATAAAAATTATGGTAATTCTCTAGATCTTCCATATCCCATTAACCCAGAAAACATACATTTATATGAAAACGTTATTGTCACTAAAGCTTACCAGATAAAAAACAAGATAACGTTTATTTTCGAAGTACCATTAGTAACCAAAAAGCAAAACTACCAACTACTTGAATTAATACCTTTCCCAATTTACATTAGCCCTACGTATTATCGCATGATTCTACCTACATATAATACAATTTTGTTTAACCCTACTGAATCGATACCCATCGAACCAAATCACTGTAAATTTACCAATCCTGGTAATTATTTCTGTGACCAAAGAAATCATTTTCGGTTACCTAATTCTAAACTTTGCGAAACCCAGTTGTTATCTTTTGAAGTTAACCAAACATGTAAACCATACACTTTTGATCTATTAAATTTAAAGATCGCCCAAAAAGACTCTTCTTCCTGGCTGATAACGACCCCTAATAAACTATTGATCGATGTAAAATGCTCTGATCAAAATTACAAAAAGTACATAGAGAAATCGAACTTGTTACATTTAACCCCTGACTGTTTTGTTTTAATAGAACATAATGCTCTCTTATTTGACATGAAAATTACAAATAAAGAAAGTAACTTATTGAAAGTTGCTAGTATCAATAAACTTGATCCTAACACCCCAGAATTAATAAAGATTGGCTCCATAGATTTACTTCCCATCAACACTCAAAAACTACTCAACAATAAGATTGAACTCGCTAAACAAGAACAATTGTTGAAATCCGTTAGTAATGTAGATAACCATGTTTATATGTCTGTTACTGCTATTATTTTTATTGTAATATTTGTATTATGTTTTATATTGTGTGCTACCTACATATATTGTAAACGTCAAACTTTTAAACATAAAATTCTTAGATATTTAAGTATGAAACAAATAAATGAACCTTTAGAATTAATCGATTCTAAAATTTAATATTTTCGTTAAAATATGTAAATTTATCTTAGGATGGAGGAGTTACATAAAAATCCGACATCTTATCTTTTGCTGGCTCTGCTTCTTCAAAGCAGACTTTATATGATTAGATAATAAGTTGCTTATGCTATATTTTGTTCTCCTGTGCGAATACAATAATTAGCTTTAGTCTTGGTATAACATTCATTGCTGTAAGAACTCCTGTAGTTTAAAATAAACTCCTACAGTCAAATAAAAAGTTTTTAAAAATTGTTTCGGCCTTTTGCGACACGAAACTCGCGCGCCGGACATGCGTATGACGTTTCACATACTTATTAGGGAATAACCATAGGGAATATGCACGTTGTCATCACGTCGTTTTCGTTACGTTTGTGTTTGTAGTGTGGGTCCGTGTTGCAGCCAATTTTATTAATCGAACCAACCTTAAGGCGACTGCTGTGCCTTCTCTTTATTTGCCTGGTAAGTTTCCATTGTTAAAGTAATTTTGATGACACAGAATAAATTGCCAAAGATAAATTGCAAATTCTCATAAAATTGGTAATTACAGATTTGTCCCTTCTAGGTCCAAGGAAACGGATGGAAAGTCCACTACAGGAAGAAGCTGGCACAGTTGGTAATTCTATCTGTTCCCAAAAAGAAGGTAAACTATTTCTCTAATATTTTTGGGAATTAATTTTACTTCTAATTCCAAATCACTTTAATTTTTAATATTTGGTCAATAGAAAGTTAAAACTATTTTCAAATTGGGTACTTCAAATCTCAGTTAAGAAAGTTCAGATTGGCAACTTGAAATTTCATTTATGAGATAGATACCTAATGAATTTTCTAATTGACAACTTAAACTTTTATTTGGGAGGAATGTTAAAGGATTTTCAATTGGCAACTCATTAAATAGTTTAACACATTTGTAACTTAAAAATCTGTTTCTGTTCCAGGTCAGAGTAAACAATCCCCATTTTTGTGTGGACAATTAGAGAACAGTACCGTTAATAAATCTGTTGGAACCAAAAGAAAAGGTAAATTTTATCTAATAAGTACTATTTTTTGGTTTTAATTTTTAATATAAAGAGTGAAAAGTTTATATTCATTCCAATTCTTGCTTACAGTTACCTCAATTTCTACCCTGTTCATGTCTTTATATATTTATTCAAGAAATTGTCTCTAAACAACCATTATTTCCAGATCTACGCCAAAAGTATAATTTGTTAAAAGCTGTGTATGTTCGGAAGTCTGCTGAGTTGACACCGAAGGCCTACAAATTGTACAAAATAGCTAGGGGGTTGGGACAAACTGCCAGGCGTATCGATTCATAGAACACGTTCATTTGTTTTAAAAGTAACTTTATTTCTCTTTATTTGTATTATTTAGAATTTTAGCAATCTTTTCTGAAATATTACCAAAATATGGAATTGAAACGTATTTTAATGTTTTATTAGAGTCATTAATAGAATAAACTTTTTGAATAGCTAATTTATAATTTTTCTTTTTATTAACATGTCAATAAATGTAGTGTTTTAACCATTGCTATATATTGATATTTTATTTAATCTTTATTATTTCTATAATTATGGATTTTAGCAAAGTAACGCTTGAAAATGTCAATAAACTTTTTCACAATGTTTATTCATACTGTTATGTATCTTATCTAATAGTTTTGTTTTTCATTTGGTATTAATTGCATTTACTAGTTATTAACATTTTCTGTCGACTGTACTGAAAATTGAACATTTTAGATTAAATTTCAATTAAAACTCAAAATCTCCACTTGTAAATATAATTCAACGTAGCAAAAAATATAAACACAAAGCTACATATATATATATGTTTCGGCTGAACCAATAATAACAGCCATCCTCAGGCGACAGTATAATATAAAAGCACATTATTTGAAACAATAAAATGACAAAATCCAAATATGATTAACGGAATAAAATAAATTGAACAATAAAGTGAAACTAAAATTAAAATTTTAAGGTTATTTTTGGTTTGCTTCGTGTTATTTATTGTATTAGTTTCACTTTATTGTTCAATTTATTTTATTCCGTTAATCATATTTGGATTTTGTCATTTTATTGTTTCAAATAATGTGCTTTTATATTATACTGTCGCCTGAGGATGGCTGTTATTATTGATTCAGCCGAAACATATATATATATACAGTGAGCACCAAAAGTATGGAACATACCAAATAAAACCGAAATAAATGTTTTTTTGTCAAAATCCCGAAACACGTCAATTTTCTTCTTTAAAAATACACATTGGAATGTCAAAATCATTTTCCGACCTTCATTTGTTTGTAAGTTATGACGTCATCAGATTTTTTTTTAAATGTCAACCACCATTTTTTTTTTCGCGTTTTTGATACATCTTTTAATTGCTTAAATGACAGTATAAAAATGTTGATACCTTACATAAAAAAATTTTCGAGAAATAAATTATTTAATGTCTAATAAACACATTCTTAACAAATGTTAAACATGGTTTAATGGTATTAGTATTAATAAAAGAGAATCAAAGGTACCAAGAAACAAATGCCCGTAATCTAAACAAGTGCCCACAAGTCGTCAAATATTCAGAAATGTTAATTGTCGTTTACTTGTAATTGTTAAATGAGCCATATCAGATTTATGAAGCTGATGTTAATTATTACAAGTAAACGACAATTAACATTTCTGAATATTTGACAATTGGGCATTTGTTTAGATTACGGGGTTTGTTTCTTGGTACCTTTGATTCTCTTTTATCAATACTAATACCATTAAACCATGTTTAACATTTGTTAAGAATGTGTTTATTAAACATTAAATAATTTATTTCTCGAAAATTTTCTTATGTAAGGTATCAACATTTTTATACTGACATTTAAGTAATTAAAAGATATATCAAAAAAGCGAAAAAAAATGGGGGTTGACATTTAAAAAAAAATACTGATGACGTCATCACTGACAAACAAATGAAGGCCGGAAAATAATTTTGACATTCCAATGTGTATTGATAAAAAAGAAAATTGACGTGTTTCGGGATTTTTAGAAAAAAACATTCATTTCGGTTTTATTTGGTATGTTCCATACTTTTGGTGCTCACTGTATATGTAGCTTTGTGTTTATATTTTTTGCTACGTTGAATTATATTTACAAGTGGAGATTTTGAGTTTTAATTGAAATTTAACTTAACCCACTTTTTGAGATGGATTTAACTTTCATTTTAGATTAAATTTGTTTTAGAAAAGTTTATTATTCTCTATCTTGGTTTAAATATTAGAAAATATAATATGAACTTTTAATAAATTTGAATTATACCCGCCACGAACAGCGCCGTTGGCGACATGAGTATGAACTATTCCTATAAACGGCCTTGCAGGCGGAGTTGCCTATCTATATAACATATATAATATATTATCTATGGGATAAGCGGGTAGCTGCGGATAGCGACACACCCTACAGTGACCCAGCAACAGTGCGTGTGCTGCCAACTCATCAGAGTTGAAATTCCCACAACAGGTTAATAAAATGCCGTGTCTAGAGCCCCGTTAAGCGGGAGCAAAAGGTATGACGCATGAGTGACGGTAAACTAGTCAACGGGAGCCACAGCGTCCCCGTTAAATTTCATAGCACAGGGGGTCGATTCTCGAAACCACTCGCTTGCAAGCGTGTGCGCTCCATAGCGAAGGCTTCGTATCGCATAGGATAAACAAAATACTCACAAGCCGTATTCTCGAACGGTGTTCGTTATGCATATCTACTTAGCGAGTGGTTTACAACTGTCGGGCATTATTTCATACGCATTTCGATTTTAAACCAATAAGAAACGATAATTTTGTTGCATTTTACGTTTGAATTTGGTAGGCGTGGGAGATGTTTTAAAAGTTAACAAAGCTGCTTCCAATGTATATCGTTAAACAATATATCCCTATTCTTTGGTATTACCTACTTAAAATATTCTACATTGTTTATGTTTGAATAGGACTTTGAGACAATGTTAAGAGAAGATATCGAGATCGTTTTTGAGCAGCCCTCATCAATCGGTGATACTTCAGTTGGTACATTGATTTTATTATTTTTTGTATTTTTTTTGACAGATTGTTTTGACGTTTGAAATCTGTTAAGTATGAATGGTAAATCGAGAAAGATAATTCAATCTGAAGCCAGAAATATCATTCGGAAGGTCATGGAATTCATCGAATGAAAAGTATTTACATTTATTTAAATTTGCCGCCTAAATGTTTTTATTTTGACTGTACTTTGAAAAACTATTACAGCGCCGGACACGCCCCCTTTCAACTTTGTAAGCTTGGTCAAGCTGTATGTGGTATGGTAATATCAGTTTGTGTAGGTTTCCTATAAATAGAATATTCGAGTATGTTTTCTGAATTGATTTTTATGTTTCAAGTCTAAAAAGTTAATAGACCTGTTTTGTTCAATTTCTAGTGTAATAGTATATTACATACCGAGGTGGAAAGAGTTTCATTACTGTTCGAGAGATTTGATAGTTTACCGAGACGCGTAGCGTCGAGGTTAACTATAAATCTCGAGACAGTAATGAAACTTTTCACCGAGGTTTGTATACTATTTTATTTACAACCATCACAGTTTTGACTAAAAATAAATAAAACTTTTTTGACAAGCTTTGACGTTTTTGAAAAAAATAACACATCATTGTCATTGCCACTATGTTTTTTTGTCCAAATAACTATCAAATTGGCAGGTTTTCGATGTTACTCTGGTGTAAACAATTGCTACTGAAATAAATAAACGTCAGTTTAAGAAAGTATTTGGTTTAAGCAAGTTTAAGTTAAGCAAGTTTAAGTGAAATAATCCTTAGAAAATGATGTTAGATGAAGAATTCATAAACTGCACCCCTCCTGAATTAAGGGAAGCCGCGGATGTAGTGGCACAGGGCTTGGTGCCCGAAAAAAGTAAGCTTCGGTACCTAAAAGCCATTGCGGCATATAGGGAGTGGTGTGAAGCGAAAAAAGTAAAGAATTTGAGCTCGGAAAATGTTCTAATGGCGTATTTTGGAGAGCAAAGCAAACAAAAGAAACCATCAACCTTGTGGGCAATGTATAGCATGTTAAGAACAATGCTAGAAATTGAAGAAAAATCCGATATTTCGAAACATGGGAAACTCCTAGCCTACCTGAAAAGACAAAATGTGGGTTTTAGGCCCAAGAAATCCAACATATTTTCGAGGGAGAATATAGAAGATTTTTTAAACAAGGCTCCAAACGAACTTTTGCCGATTAAGGTAAAATTTTTTTAACATTAAGGACCAAATATAATATATTCCTTTAAAGTAATAAATTTATATCCTTTAAAAAGTATTTTTGCTAAGATTGTTTTCTTATTGTTTTAGGTAGTACTAGTGGTAGGCGTTTCAGGAGCGTGTCGAACGGACGAACTAGTCAAAATGAAAATGTCAGACATAGCTATGTTGGAAGAAAAAATTTCAGTTGAAATTCCAGATTCCAAAACTCATACAAGTAGAGGATTTTTCATTACTGACCCAAGCTGGGTGAAAATTGTTCGAGACTTCATAAATCTCCGAAAAGACATAAAAATCGACAGATTTTTGGTTCAGGTCAGAGGGGGAAAGGCAAGAAGTCAATCAATAGGGCACAATTCAATAGCCAATTTTCCGAAAAAAATAGCCACCTTTCTGAAGTTAGAAAACATCGAAGGCTTTACAGGTCACGCTCTCAGAAGAACTTCCGCCACCTTATTAGCCAACAGCGGTGCAGATGTACTACAATTGAAGAGGCTGGGAGGGTGGAAATCTAGCACTGTGGCGGAAGGTTATGTAGACTGTTCAACGGAGAACAAAACTAAAACCGCCACCATGCTGTCCACTCGTTCCATGCCTTCGGTTGCTTCTTCAAGTAGCTCACAAATCTCGCCAGCCATTCAACAAGTAACATTATCAACTAAAGAGACCCCCATTGGGGACGCCGGCGCTGACCTACAAATAACCATAAAGGCCTACAATCATTCTAATATTACAATTAATTTTAATAAGTAGTTTTTTTGTATTTTAGTTCATTTTTGTTATTGTTGTTTCCTTATTTGCCATTAAATATAAAATTCACAAAAAAATTGTTTTTTTTTATTTTAAAAAATATGCTAGTTTTAGTAGTAAAAGTACAATTTTACAGTTATTTTAGGGGGCGGGAAATGAGGGTGGGAAATGAGGGCAGGAAATGAGGGCGGGAAGTAGAGGTAGGGAATGTGACACTTCCTAACCTTCAATAAAGTCAGAAATGTCAACATTACATATATGGTTGTAAATAAATTTAATTTTTTGGTGTAAAGTATTAATAAAAATTAAAAAGTCGTCAATGTATTCGAAAGAACTATCAAAACATGCTAAAATATCGTCAACATAATGAAACCAAAATACAATTTTATTTGATAGATTTGATTCAAATATTTGATCTTCTATATTTTCCATAAAAATATTAGCCAATAGTGGTGAAATGGGACTACCCATTGGTAACCCATCTTTCTGAAGATAAATTTTATCATTAAAAATAAAATAATTTTGATTAATACAAAGTTCAAATAATTAAATCAACTCTATCCTTTTTGTTAATTCAATGTTATTGTTAACTAAAACATTTTCTAATAAAGGAATACATTCCTGTGGGGGTATTTGTGAAAACATACTCGTAACATCAAAACTAACTATTTTACATAGTGGTGGTAAGCTAATGTTACTTAATTTATTAATTAATTCAGAAGTGTTTTTAACTGAATATTTTGGAGTGTATCCTAAATTATTAATTATATTATTTAATGTTTTAGCTAGCCTGTGGTTTGGTGCATGTATGTATGAAACTACAGGTCTAATAGGAATGTTAGGTTTATGTATTTTAACTAAACCGTATAATTCTGGTGGTTGTGGATTTGGATATATTATGTTATGTTTCTCGTATGGTGTTAAACTAACTTCACAATTTTTAATTGTTTGTTTTATTTGGTTTTGAATGAATGAATTATGTTCCTGGATTTAACATTCATACTTAATAGATTTTAAACGTCAAAACAATCTGACAAACACTGAAATTGTTAAAATTTCGAACGTCAATTGTATGTTTCCAGTGAATGTACTTTTGAGTAGGATTGTTTGGTATTGGTTGACGTATTGTCGCGCTTTGTCTTTGAAAATTTAGTTGACATATTTTCCGGGGCATTTGTAAGCTTGGTGGAGCTTTAACTCTTGTCATCATAATACACATAAATTAGCAGCATATTAATCTTTAGTACACAGAGCTCTAACAATTCCTTTAGATAAAAATAGTTTTAATAGAGAAATTTCAATTATTAAACAAATTTCATATAGCAATGGATATAACACAACACTTATTGACACATTAATTAAAAAGAAAAATTATAAATTAGCTATTCAAAAAGTTTATTCCATTAATAACTCTGATAAAACACTAGAATACGTTTCAATCCCACATTTTGGTAAAATTTCAGAGAAGATTGCTAAAATTATAAATAACACAAATAAATATAAAGTCATTTTTAAAACAAATAAAAATATTCTATACTCTCTTTTCAATGCTAAGACAAAATTAATGATTTGCTAAAATCAGGTATAAAGAACATATCCGTTGTTTCAAATATAAACATGCGCATAAATCAAATTATGCTAAACATTTATTACAACAAAATCACACATTAACATCTAATTTATACAATTAAATTTTTACACTTTTCTGATAACAAAAATAAATTAAATATTTTGGAAGCTTTTGAAATTTATAAACACACAAAAAACAACATACCTTTAATGAATGAGCAAATTGAACTCTTAGATTCTCCTTTACTGAAGATTTTGGAATAAATATCTTTTTAAAACACTGATAAGCAACTGACCTCCGACGGGTTGACTGGGGCCAGTTACTTCACGCAGTTTAAAAATAATAGAATCAAGCAGTTCCTTTGTTTGCATTTGTTATATATTATATGCTTTTAACAATGGCCACAGCATGCCCACTCGGATTGCCGTACTGAAACACTGTTTTAGTACTCTGCTTGCCGCAAGAGGCGCTGCTCCAGATTTTTATACTGTACTTCACATGGATAAGGTGGCGACCGCCGTGTAGAAAACAAAAAACAAAAACCAAATTATTAAAGTGACATTTCCCGCATAAAACTTTCACGTGTGCGCGTTGTGTTTTCTAGTTTGAAACGTTTGAAAATATTTGCGCTTTGCGTTGTCGTTGTGCCATTTTTAAATAAACGTTGTGTTACCATCAAAAATAGTAAATAGGTCAGTTGACTTTGAGTTTAGTTTTTTCGTTTATGCAGTAGTAATACTCAAAAGAAAATAGGGATCACTTCTCATATCTAGTACCTTGTAATTATGCTTGTAATTATTGGTGTACCTACCTATAATAGCGAAATTCTAAAACACTATTTAAGTAATAGTTAAAATATAAGGTTTATTTTTTCCGAAACACGACCGTAATCATTTTGAATTTGGTGAAAAGTGTTTCAAAGTCGGGAGTTTTTCCATATCTAGGTAGGTAGATATAAAGTCTATTTTTTTTTTAAAGATCCACCAACCTTGCAATTTCTCTCGAAGGTATATTTGGCAACGCTGCTGGTGAAATTTTTTAGTAATTTTTAAAGTAGGGTTAGGACTAATAAATTTAATGGTTAATTTTGACAAGTGCTTTTCACAAGAAGTATTTTCATATATTTTGTTAAATATTGTTGATTTATGTGGATATATGCTGAGTTTATGTAAATTTGCTCGATCTAATAAGGAGTATTATAGTTTTATAATAATTAATATATAAATAATTCGAGGTAAGAATAGAAAAAATGTATTCAGGCATTAGAATAATTGGGATTATTTTCAGAATCAGATTGGGGTGTTTCAAATTCTGAATCATCATATGAGAGATATGGTTCAAAATTGAATCTGTATCCGAATCTTCACCTTGATATATTACGATTGGCGGTATATTTTGAACATAAAGTTGTCCATTTGTCCTAAATTATTTATCAGCTGCCATAATTGAACTTTTGTACATGTAAGTTAAAATGGAACGTTACAGTTTATTAAATAATTTCCCATTGCAGTTTTGGTGGAATAATGTATTGGAGGTCTCTCCAAACGGACAGAATGACATGGGGCATTCATAGATAATATAATAGGGGGCATTGTCAAAAATAATGGCAAGCCAAAATAATAACAGTTTTAAAACCATCAGATGGTAGAGCTGGAATTAATTGATTAATCCACTCTTTAAATAGCTGACATCGTTTTGTGATAATCCCTATCGTTGTTTCTGGGTCTTAAAAGCAAACTACATCCATCTAAGAAACCTCAACACACCCAGGACGGAGCACTGTAAACCTGCTTTCCTTAATTTCTAATCTTTCTTGGGAAGGTTGTCAATAGTCCAAGATTTAGTAGCAGAATCGTTTTTGTAAATCGGGGTTTCATCAATAAAAATAAATCTTATATTAGAGTACCTAGTCTTCTTTATGTTTTAATTAACATTTTAAATAATTTAAATTTGAAATGTAGTGATGCGCACGCATAAATTGACAGAACATTTTGATTGATCTTTGAATCAATGTTACCATATATTGACAAAAATTACTAAAAATTTCAATTTTTTTGTTATACCAACTGTAATCAACAGGTGGTGGATCTTTAAAAAAAAAACGGACTTTAGGTAATATTATTTTCTTTTTGTAGATTCATTCAAACATACCGGCAACCTGTGCATTTAGAGACTGTTATGGCAGTAATGCTAGTAAACACAGGTTTCCTAACCCTGCACTGGAGTTAGATAGATTTAATATCTGGTTAAAAATCTGTGACAACAGAGAATTGTTTGAGAGCCATGCAACTAAGGTGTACACAAACTGTAGAGTTTGTAGTCACCATTTTGCCCAAACCAATTTTGGAACAAACAACCACCTATTGCGCACAGCTGTGCCCAATCCTGATCTGGAGTATCCAAAATTTACATTGCCCTATCGTAAGCTACCAACTATAAATACAAATTACTACTAATAATGATGGACGTACCTACTTTATATTACAACCCTTAAATTTAAAATAATATAGGAAAAACAGAAAATGTTGCTCTACAAGCTACTAGTAGTGGTTGTACTGCAGAAACTGATGTTCAGCATTTTGTAGTTCTGGACATGAAACTAGACGCTGCCCCAGAAAAGTTAATTTCAGAAGCGGTACTACATAATATCCCACATACACCTGCAACAAGACGGCGATTGAGTAAGTGTTTAAGTACTTTATTTTTTCTCATAAAGTAGATATCCACAATTAATTTCTTAGGCAATCATAAAGCAAGAAGGTAAACTACGAAAATTGAGAACCCTTGCAATGCAAAATTGATCTAACAGCAATAATATGAATATTATCAAAGACTATATTATTCTTAAAGAATAATTATATGTTAGAGGTGAACACAATCTGAATGCATTTTACTATTTATTACAAAAATTCAAACTAGCCTTTTGATATCTTGTACACAATAATGTTTAGAACTTTTGCGAATCTTTATGCCAAATGAACCTCTATTCTCTAAAGATGTCTAAAGAGCATGCTCGTTACACTCCCCCCACTAGAACACTTTGTGATTTAAGTTTCTTAAATTTTATATTTGAATCATAGAAATTGCGTACACATTCCACCACATTTTCGAACAATCATTAATTTTAAGAAAATAGCAGAGGTGTGAAGTATTTGTAGGCTGCCATATCCACCTTTATATTGTAAATATGCAGGTGTGGAATTGAAAAAGATGACAGCAAATCCCATTTGTAATTGTCTCAGTATTTTTTTTCTTATTGTGTACCTGCACTGGCAAGATATTTACAACATTTAGCTATCCCACAAACTAAAAAATGCATGCACATGTTTCTAAATTTCACACTGAAAACTACTAATTTCTTAAATTTTTTTTGTTTCAGATGAAAAATGCGGTGCTATACTAGCTAGTGTGAATGTGCCACGGCAAATACAACTTACGCCAAAGGCCAGGAAATTGTATTTGCAGTTAAAGCAAGAAAAGCGAAAAAATGCAAAAGGACGCTTATCCTATAAAAAGCGCTTTCAACATGCGACGAAATTTTCAGATACGCTAATGTTCAACAGAGTGACATCGACACTGGATAAAATACGAACTCGTTTCTTCAAAAGCCAGATTAGAAATAGCAACAAAAAGAGCAAAGGTAGACGATTTTCATTAGAAGATAAAATACTTCCTCTGGCCCTTTTCAAACAAACTCGTAATGGGTACAAGCTGCTATCCAAATTGTTTGCATTGCTGTCGTTCGCATACCTGTCCGACCAGGACTTAATCAACCAGTATTAGATGTGCTAAAGGCAGAAGTGCGAAACTTTGCAAATCCGTTGGATAAATATTGTGTTCTCATTTTTGATGAGATGAGCATTGCTCCTAATTTATCTTGGAACCAATCTAAAGATATTGTCGATGGTTTTGAATACTTTGGATATCGGAGGACTAATAAAATTGCTAACCATGCTCAGGTATTTATGTTGCTTGGTATCAACAAGAAATGGAAACAACCAATTTACTTTAATTTTATCAGTGGTGCAACAAAGTACACTGATATTATGTATATAATAAGAATGATAGTAAAAGCTACCAAGGATGCAGGCCTTCAAATTCTAGCTACGGTTTGTGACCAAGGTAGTAATAATGCTTCAGCCATTCAGCATTTAGTGAGCGATACAACTGCAAAATACCAAAGAGATGGCAAAGAGCATTATGATTATGTATTTGAAGTGGATGGTGACATAATTGTTCCACTATTTGATGCTCCACATCTCTTAAAGGGTATTAGGAACAATATGCTCTCCTGGTAGATCATGGTTTATTGTTGGATAAACTTCCAATACTACGGCATACGTGGGGTAACTTTGAAGTTACTAAGAACATACCTGTCAGATAGAACACAGGTAGTAGAAATTACTAACCAAACCAATGGAAAGGTTAACTCGGTCCGCTCCAAAAGATGTAATTTACTATGTGGAGTACCACAGGGATCAATCCTAGGACCTCTTCTATTTGTCATATTCGCGAACGACCAATTTAAAAAATATTGATGTCAAAGTAACTATGTATGCAGTAGATACAAATTTCACGATTACTGCAAACACGGCCGATGAATTGATAAAGAAAGTCCAAGATACGTTAAGTAAGGCACAAAAATGGTACTCTTATTCCAAGCTCCAATTAAATTTGAATAAAACAAACATCGTAATATTTAATTCGAATAATTTATATTTTGACCAACTTAACTGCAACGGTGTAAATCTGGAAATAGTTAATTCATGTAAAATTTTGGGACTACATATTGACAAAAGTTTAAAATGGGGGGATCATGTAAATGCACTAACGGGTAAACTGAATAAAGCAATCTTTGCTATTCGATCGCTAAAACATAAATATCGAGACCATACTTTGAGAATCGTATACATTTCATATTTTGAGTCGCATTTAAGATACAGTTTGGTGTTCTGGGGTAACTCTAGCCAGCTACTAACAAATGTATTAAAAATACAAAAAAGGGCTATTAGAGTCCTAGCTAGCATTGATTCCAGAACGTCATGCCGTGACTACTTCGCCAAGTTAAAATTATCAACGGTTGTAAATATTTTTCTATATGAAAGCATTCTATTTGCTCACAAAAATATTAAAGATTTTCACCTCAACTCCGATGTTCACAATCATTACACGCGCCATAATTATGATCTGAGATTACCTTTTGTAAACAGCACACTATCATTTAAATCCTTTATAAACAATTCAGTTAAATATTACAATCATCTTCCGCAAGATTTAAAAATGAGTACTGACACTAAAACTTTCGCAAACAAATTGAAAACTTTAATCAACACAAATATATTCTATTCGATAGACGAGTTTCTTTCCATGTCTTTGTAACTGTTCATGTTTGTGCTATTGTTTACGAATATGCCATATATGTTTGCTTTTGACATGTTTTGGTAATGAAATGTAATATGGAAAACTGACATTCAACGCCTCTGGCATCGAATGAATAAATACAATACAATACAATAAAATAACAAAACGACCTAAACAGTTCCTTTAAATTCATAAACTATCTTTACAAGATCTAAATTATAATGTAGTTGTGAGCCCCACCTATTCGTTTGTGTAAAGGGCTCAAAATTACATCCAATTCTTCAACAATACGTTACATAAAAAGGATAAGGTGAAGTGGGGTAAGAGTGTATCGGGGGCAAGTGTGCTAAGATTAGTCAAATCCCGTAATTTTGTGGTACTTACGGTTCCATCTATGTCAACGTGTTCTTAACAGTGGGTTTCACATTTCTGGTAAGGCAGCTGCATCTTGGGTTACCTACCAAACTTCACATGTGAGGTTAAATTCTCTTGTAATACAACTTCTCACGTGCGAGTGTGACAGTACCATACAGATCAGTGTTCATCGGAAACATATTAAAAGTTTTATAGGATTTATTCACTGCAAAGTGAATTTAAGGTAAGAGCCGAAAGTAATTATGTTATATTTTTGTTTAAAAAGTTTTCTTTCTTAAAACTTGTTACTACTATACACTTGCCCATTTGATTTTTAGATGTGGGGCAAGTGAGTAGTAAACAAAGGTGTCAAGTGCGTAGTACTGCACATTTACCCCTGCCATTTATTATTTTCGTTTCAGTTTGAAGTTCCATGAATCAAATGAAAAGATGGTTAGAGTGTATAAAAGGAAATCTAACAGAGGCGCCAATTACACGGCAGCTGATCTGCAGAAAGCTCTAGAGGATATAAAACGGGGCATTATGACGGCGAACTCCGCAAGTAAGAAGTATAACATTCCACAAACGACCCTCAGTGCACGTCGAAGAGGCTTTCCAGGCAAAAAAAGTACCAGTATGGGAAGAAGCACTGCGATTCCAATAGAGGAGGAAAAAAAGTTAGCTGAGTGTATAACAGTAATGGAAAAATGGGGGTGGGGTCTAACGCGAGCAAAAATTATAAGAATTGCTGGTGATTTTGTTAATAGCAATAATCTGAAAACCCCATTCAAAAACGGGTATCCTGGGGAAAATTGGTTTTGGGGATTCCGTCGTCGGTATAAGCTATCAATAAAAAAAACACAATCTGTGGAGTATGCGAGAAAAAAGTGTCTTGACCCATTTATAATAATCTAATCTAATAATCTCTACACTACCCAATTGACGAATATTTTACGCTCTTAAAAAAAACCTAGACGATTTAGATCTTCACGACAAGCCCGAATAGGTTTGGAATTTAGATGAAACAAATTTTGGCCTTGATCCATCCAAAACCAAAAAATAGTGGGTAAGAAAGGGTTGCTTGCTCAAGAACAACAGCTGGGAGTGGTCGCGAAAATACCTCTGTATTAATCGCTGCCAATGCTGCTGGAAACAAGGCACCGCCGCTAATAATTTTTAAAGGACGGAACATCTGGGACGAGTGGGTTGCACCCCCAAATGAAAGTTTTCCGGGGACAACTTATGCCGCAACAGCTAATGGTTGGATGGAGTCAGACGTATTCCTGCGCTATTTTGAAAAATCATTTTTGGAAGCTATTGGACCCAAAAGGCCCGTCTTATTAATTTACGGCGGGCATGTGTCTCACATAGATCCTCGGTTAATTAAATCAGCTATTCAAAATAACATAATTATATTGAAATACCGCCCCACTCTAGCCATTTACTCCAACCATTAGATTTGAGCGTCTTCAAATCTTTGAAGTCAAAATGGGATACGTTATTAGTAAATTGGCAGAGACACCATGAAGGCCAACGCGTTCCTAAAAAGATGTTTAGCAAACTGGTAGGACATATTTGGTTGGAACTCAAACCTGAGATTATAATAAATGGCTCTCGTAAGGGAGGAATATACCCTTTTAATTAAGGAATAATTACGAAAGCTCAGTATGATCCTCTTGCTTGTAAACGGTGGGAATAACATAATAATCCAAAAAGCTATCAGACTGATGTACCTGCAATTCCCACTGCTTCTGAAAATTCGGAACAAGACCTTGAACCAGGCGCGTCTGCATCCACGTCAAATGTTGCTCAGAACAGCCGTTCTTTTGAAGAAATACTATTAGCAACAGTCAAACAAAGTAAGCCAGCGGATAAGAAATCTAAAACTAGAATTGCTAGCGGGACAGAAGTCATAACTAGTGAAGAAGTACTTCGTGTACTTGAAGAGAAAAAAAACAAAACTTGTGTGGAAAAGAATAATTTTCCAAGACTCTCTCGGAAAGATTCCGATCTGCCGATTGCAGAAGAAATTGTATATATGGATAGTGACGATGAAGATTTTGGAGATGAGGTGATCGAACACGAATCTCCAAATGAGTTTATGGATGAGATTGAAAGACCCATATTAGAAATTTAATTAAATGACTGGGTTCTTGCACGATTTGCAACAAAAAAATCCTTCTGGTATTACGTTGGTCAAGTCGTTTCGCTAAAGCGAGCAGACGAAGAAGCGGAGGTAATTTTTTTACGAAAACTAAAGTCCTTGGACGCCATTTATTAAAAAAGTTCCTAACATAACTGCTTTTTATTCTTTTTCAATTCTGAAGAGATTAGGTCGCCGTGGAGTTTTTTCTCTTTTACACTCTTGCCCCAGAAAACGTCTAAAGTCAATCATATTGAAACAGTCGTGCAGATACACACTTGCCCCATATGCAGGGGCAAGTGTGTAGTGTGAACATCGGTTTAGTAAAATACACCAAACAAGTTACATTTTGGTTTAAAAAGATCAAAAATTCAGTTGGAAATAGTCATAAGGATGGCATGTGTGAATATGCAATTTTTAATTTAATTTCTGTTTAATTCAGCACAGCTTAAATGAACACTATTCAAATTTTACTTCACACTTACCCCACTTCACCTTATTCCAAATTTGTTTGAACCATATACGAGTATATAACAGCTACAACAGCTCAAACCAACCAAACTCAATATAATTCCGCAGCAAAAAGGATAATACACTTCTTACAGTGCTTTTTGTATGTAAAAAAGTGTTCCTACAAATAGTATGGTTAGATAGAGAATTTTATTACCTGTAAAATGATATATGACAAACTAGGTGGTTCCATTTGAAATTTCAAAGTGGGGGTTGGTGGAGTGGGAGGGTGGGTGAATTAAAAATTACTTTAATGGCGGTTTTGAACTTCCCCCTCGATATCAAAGTGTTTTTATTCCAACTGGAAATTTGAAAACTTTCAGTTATTAAAGATGGCTAGTTTTGAAATGAAAGCCCTGTATAAAATTTAGGAAGGCGCAAAACCACATCAAGAGCGCCGAATACGCTGCACGGTTTACAGCTTTTTATTTTACTTAATTTTAGGTTTATAACATGGACAATCAACACGCGGAAACCACGGGGAGCCGACTTGTATCACCCACGTAAAAGCAGTAGGGGAGCGCCGGGAGGGTTTGGACAGCGGGAGGCATTGGACACATTCATAATTGCCGCCTAATTTGTGAACAGCTCAAAGTAGATACATAACCTGAATCGTATTTGAATATTCTCAGTACCCGTCTAGGCGCGAAGCAGGCAGGAAGCTTCGTTTCGACGCATCGCTATTTTCCGATTAATCCACGTGTTTGTTCTAATATTTACCACTTTTTAACTGCGCTTTTAACAAACTGTTTTTGTGTTTTTTGAATTGCTGACTTATTGCCAATATTAAGTAAGCATTAACAATTAAACTTTGTTGTTATTTTTAAGACATAGAAACATACTTCAACGAATTGCGTATTTTATTAGTCGAACCATTTTACGGGAGGGTATGGACACCTGTCCAAACCGTCCCGCAAGTGTCCAAACCCTCCCTAAAATACGAAATTGTTACAGGAAACATGCCTTACAAATACAAAAGGTTGACAAATAGGACATTTTCTGCAGAAGCCATGAGAATTGCAACAGTTGATGTTTTGTCTAGAAAACATTCCGTTAGGACAAGTGCGCAAGAGCACGACGTCAAAAAATCAACTCTAGCATTATATGTCGCAAAAGCAAAAGGGGTTGGAATTAACAATATGTCATTTTCTCCGCAGTTCGTCACATGTCAAGTTTTATCTAATGAATTGGAAGCCTCACTTGGCTGTTACCTTAAAACATGCTCAAATATGTATCATGGTTTAACTCCAAAAGCTACACGCAGATTGGCGTATGAGTTTGCCGAAAAAAACCACCTTAAAGTTCCAGACTCTTGGAAAGCAAATAAATTAGCTGGGAAGGATTGGTTTACTGAATTTTTAAGTCGACAGTCTGAATTGTCCATACGAACCCCAGAGAACACAAGTTTAGCTAGAATCTCAAGTTTTAATAAATATACGGTTGGGGCATTTCAAGCTAAATTAGAAGAGATCCTGAAATGACACGACTTCTTGGATCAGACATATTTAATTTGGACGAGACGGGTGTTATCACAGTCCAAAAAACGCAAAAAGTGGTTGCGACGAAAGGCCAGCATCAAGTGGGTAAAGTCGTTTCGCGTGAGAGAGGAGAGCTGGTTACTCAAATAGGCATTATTGGAGCCAATAGAACAGCACTTCCTCCAGTGTGGGTGTTTCCAAGAAAAAAATTTGACAAACATCGAATGCTAAGCGGTATTCCAGAAGAGTACGGCGCAACCGGCTTGGTTCATTCGTCTGGATGGATGACCAGCGATAATTTCTGAAGGGTTTTAGAACATTTTGTAGTTCATGTTCGATGTTCTAAAGAACGCCAAGTCTTTCTCATAATGGACAATCACGAATCCCATTTATCTGTTCCTGCCATTGATTACTGCAAAGACAATGGTATTACAATTCTAACTCTTCCACCACATACGTCTAACAAATTGCAACCTTTAGATAGGACTGTTTTCGGCCCATTCAAAACATGTTTCAACCAAGGGGCAGATGACTGGATGCTGTCTCATCCAGGACAGACACTGTCAATTTATGACCTTGCACCAATATGCATGAAAGCTTGGGATCGATCTGCAACCCCATCCAATATCAAATCTGGGTTCCGCTGTACTGGAATTTGGCCATTTGATAAAACGATTTTTACCGAAGAAGACTTCCTTTGCTCATTTGTCACAGACAGAACAGCACCAGAAAAGCAACCCAACAACGCTTCTCCTCCAAATGAGTTCATAAATAAAAATGTAGATGCATCACTGCAACCCGGCCCTTCTGCACAATCATTACCACAGCCCCAAATTCCAACCGAAAACGAGCACATGCAAAATTTTGTATCGCCATGCAAAATAAGACCGTACCCGAAAGCTCTGGAACGAAAACCAAGTAGAAAAGGTCCAGTAAAAAGAAAATCCATAACAGCAACTGATACTCCAGAACGTGATAACATTGCCGAAAAAAAATTGATGACAACGAGACCACAACAAATTGATAAAAAGAAAATAGAGAAAGTAAAGAAAAAAATTATGAGCGACTCTTCTTCAGATGAGGAAGAAGTGGTTTACAAAGACTCCTCCTCAGACTTGGAGTTGGAACAGGATGAGGATGAGAACCTTACAAAACTTGAAGCCAACGGTTTCGTGGTTTGTAAAGTGTTTGGAAAAAAATCAGTTAGACATTATGCTGCCAAAATAGAAGAAGTTGTTGAGGATGGCTAAAACGTGAAATTTTTAAAAAAGCAAGTTGCTTCCAACCGGTTTAGATATAGTGAAGAGCCTCTAGCATTTGTGGCATACGAAGAAGTGATTTTGAAGTTACCGAATCCTTTGACAGACCGAAGTGCTCGATATTTAGATATGATATATTTTAATGTCGACCTAACTGAGTACAGCTTATCTTAAGCTGAAGTTATTGTTTTATACACATTTCTTTATGTTTGACGTTAAGGGTATTTAAAGATATTTTTGTCAAATAAATATTTTGAATAATATTTTTGTTTATTGATTAACTGTCCAGACCCTCCCCATTATTGGGGAGGGTTTGGACATATTACATATGGATATAGTATACAGTGTGTGGATAAAGTTTGGAACAAATTCAATATCTCCCAAAATATTATTTTTTCTGAAAAACGCTCGGACAGGTATAGCGATTTAAATTGCGGCGCATATTTTAATATGCTTCAAAATTTTTTTGCGTTAGTCATTTTTTTGTAGTGACGACCTTGACTTTTTTTTTAATGGAAACATGTATATTTGATTATCACATTGGATAGACATTGTTTTTCTCTTTTTAAGCTTCTAATATTTTTATACCCTTACATAAGAAAATTTTTGAGAAAATTGCTAAAAAGTTTTACGGCTCAGTAGGCCGAGCTGGAACAGCGGGTGCTGCTCCAACTCATAGCAATTGTTTATTTAAGCTTATTGCTTTAAAGTGAACAGAAACGTGAGTATAAAAGTACATAAGATTATAAAAAAAGATAAATTTAATAAATTAAATTAATAAGAAATTGAAAAAAAAATGTTGATAGTTTTAAATGACACACACAAAAATGATGAATATATTGTTATTGTAGATGTTCAAATTGATATCCGTTTATAGCTCGACACTGTCCAAGACGAAAAATAAACTCTTGTTGAACAATTAAACAATTGCTTTGAGTTGGAGCTGCACGCGCTGTTCCAGATCGGCCTACTGAGACGTAAAACTTTTTAGCAATTTTCTGAAAAATTTTCTTATGTAAGGGTATAAAAATATTAGAAGCATAAAAAGAGAAAAACAATGTCTATCTAATGCGACAATCAAATATACATGTTCCTATTTAAAAAAAAAAGTCGATGACGTCACTACAAAAAAATGACTAACGCAAAAAAATTTTGAAGCATCTTAAAATATGCGCCGTAATGTAAATCGCTATACGTGTCCGAGCGTTTTCCAGAAAAAATAATATTTCGAGAGATATTGAATATGTTCCAAACTTTATCCACACACTGTATATGTATGTAACTCATAATAATATAACACTTTTTCAAACAAATATGCAAATATATGTAATAAACACATATATCAATCAGTCTGATTCAAAAATTGTAGTTATTTCTTACTCGTGTCCATGCCATAATTATTTATTTAAACATTGTCCAAACCCACCCGGCGCTCCCCTACAATTAGTGCGTGTAGACTAACGTAGATGTCGATGGTACAGTTGTGACGTCATTAAAACGCGAACGCGCAGGCGAAAACTTAAAATGTTGACGTTTGTCACCGTTTTCACCTCACAGCTCTGTGATTCACCCGTCATTTTTGTTGAATTTAGTAATTATTCTAACATGCATTTCATATTTATGTCTGTTTAGTTAGCTCTGATTATTTTCTGATGTGTTAATGTTTTGTTTTATGTAAACAAGTTTTTATAGTTGGCTTAGTTCTACTTTAGTACTAAACTAGCTGGGTACCCGCAGCATATGCCGCGTTTACAGTAGGGTCGTATAAAACGAATATACAGGGTGTTCCCGATCTTGTGATTTTATTTTTAAGGGGTGATTAACCACCTTAAAAGAAGGTGATTAAACCTAAAATACTTTAACAAAAGTTGCATTATAAGAGAGATGATTTTTGAATAATTTTATAACTTTTTCTGTTTTCAGGTATCCCAAAAATTATTATTTACTTAATTTTACTTTATATAGTCATACCGATTAAAAGTTTAAGCATTTGAAATAAATCTCTGGACACGTGCTACAAAATAAATGCAAATAACCGTAGCCCATCTTCAAAAATTTAATTCCGATCCCTTAAACATAATCGATTGTGTAAGTCGATTTAAAGAGAAATCAAGTTAACGAAAAAAAATTTAATTATTTTTAATTTTTCTTATTTATTCCTAGGAAAACAAAGTCAAACGCGATTATAGGTACGTCATAGTGTTTTTTAAATTATTTGAAATTCGTGTTAGTTTATATTTTAGTGAGTGGGTTTTTGGGAAAGGTTATATTATCTCTGGTTCTTGGTAAGGAACATGGTAAGTATACAATTTTATTTTTCTTGTTAATACATAAAACAAATACATACATATAAGACAAATTATTGTAATATCCAAACTTATTAGCCTATTATTATTAGTTACATTAACTCTTTAAAGTACCTACCTACTTTTTGTCTATTCATAGAATCCAGATAGATTCTGTTCCAACTGTGGGGTACGCATGTACGACCAGCGAAAATTAAAGCGAGGTGAGTTATTTTAAATTATTATTAGTAATAGTGCTAATAGGTTTATTAAATTGGATTCTGGTTGTACACCTTAAAATATTATGTTCGTACTTTCAAAAAGTAAGGGTCTTCTGTTCATCTTTTGTCAACGTGACAGTGTGCAGGAACTAATAAAATGAATGACTTAATTTTTTGATAGTCTCTTGATTATATTATTTTTTGAACGGATAGTAGTATGAATAGAAAACCACAAATATGTAGAAAACTACCACCACATACGGAAATACATCTTTCGACCGAGATAACTCAACCGAAAACGCCAATTCTTTTATTCCAATGTTTTTTTTAAGTTTATTGACAAAGAGTCATCTAACTGATGCTACGTACCTCCTGTATAAAATTCCTAGAACCGCCACATACATACATACAGTATTTTAACAAAGATTTTATTAAGTTTTTGTCATCTTGAGTTAGACCCCATAATATCCTTACATATGAATGTTTTAATATTGTTATTTTGTTAATATCAATTTCATGTTGTTTTGATTTTTAAGAAATTGGAGGTAATGCAGACTGGATGGTGGTATGGTATGTATACTTTTTTACGAAATAAAACACTAAAGCCACATTTACAATATACCTACTATGCCTTTTTTAGAATATTGCAAAGACTAACATGGAGGCGATACCAAACGGAAGCAAAAATTCTTCAATAACATTGGACAATCTGCTATCAGTACGTATAGTTTTACTATTATTAAACAATATAGGGTGAGAATAGGATGCCAATACCTGATTTGATTGGTCTGTTTCGTACTTAGAAACTATACAATGATATACAAAATTGGTGGTCAAATTTACCCTGGAAGTCAAATTGGTTGAAAATTAATATTACTACTAATAATTATTGTTTCTGATATTTTTTTCTATTTAACAATATGTATTGTAGGATAACGGAGATGAGATATTTCTGGTGAGTACCATGCGATACCATTAACATGACCTTTATAACAATTTATTCCATCACTTTGCAAGTTAAAAAGTTAGGTATTGGTACCTATCCATAGTAGGTATGATCAAAAAAGAAACATCATCAGCAGCCTGCGATAATTTCAATATTATCATAATATACTTGGCATTCATTTATACTTTATTTTTTCTTCCTACTGCAGAAGTAAGTATATTAACATATTCACTTATTTTTAATTAGGGTATGGAGAAAACAATAGAAAGTATTGAAGATACCGTGCTTTCATTAAAGATTGATACCCACGTGACCTTTGATCCGTGGTGTCCTTGGGAGTTTCAGATTTAAATGTTGAAGTCAGGTAGGATTGGTACTCGTTGTAACTAAACTAAGTAACTAAAGTGTCAATGTCTGCCCTAATTTACGTACATACAATAGTTAGGGAATTATTGAATGAAGGTTTACCATCTATGTAAGTTGGGTTGCCTATATTTTGTGGTCACGTGGGTATCAATCATTAATGAAGGCACTGTACATACCAGTTGGCCAAACTTGTGAGTTAACAATATACAATAAAGTACTTGCTTATAAAAACTTCTTAGTAAATCAATTTATAGTAAGTAATAATATAATAATTTATGCCCTTTTGATCTTACAGAATGATTCAGTTATTGCATCAAACAATGGGGGGAATGATATTATATTGGTAAGGTAGAGAACAATTACTTGGCTATAACTAATAATATATGCTCTTTTAATCTCACAGAATGATTCAGTTAGTTCGGACGTAGATATATTGGTAAGATTAAGAACAATTACTTGGCTGTAACTAATAATATATGCCCCTTTAATCTTACAGAATGATTCAGTTGCTGTATTAAACAATTCCGGCATAGATATATTGGTAAGATTGAGAACAATTACTTGGCTGTAACTAATAATATATTCCCCTTTAATCTCACAGAATGATTCAGTTATTGCATCAAACAATGGGGGGAATGATATTATATTGGTAAGGTAGAGAACAATTACTTGGCTATAACTAATAATATATGCTCTTTTAATCTCACAGAATGATTCAGTTAGTTCGGACGTAGATATATTGGTAAGATTAAGAACAATTACTTGGCTGTAACTAATAATATATGCCCCTTTAATCTTACAGAATGATTCAGTTGCTGTGCCTATTAAACAATTCCGGCATAGATATATTGGTAAGATTGAGAACAATTACTTGGCTATAACTAATAATATATGGGCTTCTAATCTTACAGAATGATTCAGTTATTGTGGCATCAAATAATTCGGGTGAAGATATATTGGTAAGGTTGAGAACAATTACTAAAAACAAGAAACTAATGAATCAGTTTTTACTTAAACATTATATAATAAAACATTTTTGACATTTCTGTACGGTTTGATGCTGAAAGAACCTAAATAGTTATATTCCTTATTACTGACATCGAAAGGTGCTCGGTTTAGTGCACAACCAACCCATGCAACCAACCTAAGTCGCGAACGTTCTTTTATTTTCTTAAAAACTTGCTAAAATGACTTAGGTTAGGTACTTTTAAGCAACTGATTAAATTACTTATCTATCAAGTAGCATTTTTACTCTTTGTTATCTATAATATAAAAAATATATATTTTTTGATCTCACAGATTGATTCTGCAGCTACTTCAGGATAGTGTGTTTTTAAGTTTCCTTGTTATGTAGATACGTTCGTAGCCCGCAGTTTTCGAACGTATCTGCGTTTGTTGTTGAGCTGTCATCCAGTTCGTTTCAGTACCGTAGTTTAGCAGGTTTTTCTTGAATGTTACAATAAATTGTTAAATAAAACAAATAATTGATTGATATAAAATTTATTTCGCATTAATTTTTTTATTCACATTTCACATTTTATTTATTTATTTCAAATACAGGGTGTGTAAAAATGGTGGTGCAAGCTTCAGGTAAAATTATTTATTGGCAAAAAATAAGGCAAAAAGTTTATTGCAAATAAGTTCTTAGGCGCACGGCTACCCCTCACCATTACAACTTAAGAAATCTACATTTGGCAACCTTGTTAAACCACCTTGTCAAATCTATTTTTTACGCATATAGAAAAATTGAATGATTTGAAATAATAAAAATTATTAATTTATTTTTACTTTTAAACGATTGATGGTAATAAATTTTAGTTATTATCACTGAATGTATGCATCAAGTTACTTGATTTTGAAATAGCAGCTTTCTTTACTATTACATGTTTTGAACTGCGAGGGCTTCGTGTAAGTTCAGGAAGCCTTTGCCAGTTTTTATGCAATAACCTTTTTGCCTTATTTTTGTTCAAGGGATAACTTTACCTAAAGCTTGCACCACCATTTTTACACACCCTGTATATTATTTGTCCTTATAAATGACATAGCTATACAATAACATACAATACAGAATGATAAGAGTAAATAAATAATATTGTTAGTTATTAATTATGTATTTACAATAAACATATATTTTTGTTATAGTATTTTTCATTTTCCTTCGCGGAATTAAACAATATTACGTCGATATTTGTATTTATTTTCCGACAATGATTAAATATATAATTTGTATTTGAAGATATTATACTAAAGGAATTTTGTTTTATCAAAACGTGTAGGTACCTAGACAATTACACTGCCCGGCAGCGTTGCCGCATGTGGTAAAAAAGTACCAAATATGGTACATAATTTTATTGATGGTACTGTGGTACTACTTTTTAAAATGTATGCATAATGTGGTACTTTTTTCAGTTTTACTACAAACCTATTTCTTGGTTTTCATTAAAAAAATTTCTATGAAAAAAATAGCTCAGCGGCAACTTTTTGTAGCTGCCTATTTAGTACAAGGGATTTTTGTAATGCTTCTGTTATGTTAACACCGTAAATTTTAAAAATATTTACTTGTAATCTTTTTCAAAGGATCCCTTTAAAACTTTCCAACCTGCAGCAAAATTTATGACCTGTTATACGCTTAACCCAACCCAACTATTTTGCTGAAACCGAATGTAATGTTTATAAGTAGGATTCTGAATTTTGTGCCATCTCTGTCCATTTTAATCCTTAGTAACAACGGCAAATAATAAATATTAGTAAACATTTTTATGGAAGTTCTTAAATAAAGACTGTTTTGAATTTCCTACCATGCCGTCCCTATTCTATAGAAGGTAATGCATGCTTTTAACAGAAGGTTACTTAAAGTGCGAGCTATTGAAATATGGTTACTGTTAAGAATGATGTAAAGATTAGATATTTAAATATTTAGTAAAACATGCGCAAACGAAAATTTTTATAATTAGGCGACTGGTAAAGTAATCAGTAGGTACTACCATTACGTTTGAAAATTTACTAGGCACTGCTAGCTACATTATTCCGTGCTCATGATGTGGTACGAAAATTTGTAAATGGTACTTTTTTCTTCTCAATGTTGGTACGGCAACGCAGTGTTTGGGTGGTAGCGGGTCCAATCGGACTTTACATCGCTATGAACCAACAGCTTCTCCTTCTATAAAATCCTATTTTCTTTCTCACATTCATTCGATTCCCATTTACACTTGTAGGGACTTCCAACCCTACTACGTATGTTGTATGTGGTGTTAATACCTATGAACACCCGGGAGACCTTTTAACGCAGTCTGCCTTGATACGAGACGGTCTCAGGTCACTCATCCATCTACCGGTCAGGCCAGAGAAAGCAGTGCCAGTGCTTAAGGTGGATCCGCATTTGACGCGTAAGCGTACAGCGTTTTTACAACAACCAATAGGATTGATGATGTTTTGAAATATCAGCATTCCTATTGGTTGTTGTACGAACGCTAGACAAACCGGGACAAGTATCAAAAACCACGGCTAGTTTGTACATTACATTCACTTTGACCAATTTTGTATTTTCCGAAGCTACCTAAGGTATCTTTGCACTATTATTACATGCTTGGTATTCTCAAAACTACATACACTACTATATACTGCTTTGAATTTACAGTGCCTTAAAAAAAATAATTATTTAGGGTAGGCTGTGGTCTGTGGCTATGGTTGCCAACTTGCAACCACTAGTAATACCAGTTATCATAACTTTTTCTTTGTAACAAAATGTAAGAAAATCGAATGTGGAAAAATGTAACAGTTCACCAAATGAACGAAATATATCGTTTGCCTCGTTCTTCATATCATTGTGGTGAAAAACACACAGAATGTATTTACACTTTACTAATGCAACGGTATAACTGCCCTTCCACAATAGTGTTAATGGTAATGTTAATGTTAATGGTACCTAACGTCAATGTTGGTGTTAATAAGTATTTCAAATTTCGCGCTCAAATGTTTGACGTACATAACATAACCTTACTTTGAAATCCTTTCTACTTTTATCATACAAAAAATTATAATTTTGTATTAGTTCTAAGAATACCACTAAGTAGGTACATCATCATTTTTGAGGCTATAGACGAACAGCCTTTTGATTACACTTGAAAACTTTGAGATTAACGACGCACATGCGATGGCGCATGAGCATGAGCTCGCTGTTGATTTGGTAGATGTTAGTGGAGATGTTAGCAGCCCAGAAATTTTCTGGGTGACTTTAATATTACCATTAACATGATTGTGAACGCCTACATTTAACTGTATATGCTTTGGAAGTTACTACTCTAACATAACATTAACACTATTGTGGATCTTTTTTGCAAAAAAAGGTTCCAATAAACATGGTTCTGTATACAAAAGAAACAGTACAAACAAATGGGATAAAATGTTTGAATTTTGATCCCTATGAAACAGAAACTAATGAAAATAATGCAAGATATCTGTAGTCTTAATAAACTTAAAATTTTCCTACCAACCTAATAAAATTGGAGGTAAAAGGAAATTAATTACTATTCATATAAATATATAGTACCTGCAAAGTATTTCCATTGGCACGTCTCTTATACCGTTGATTCAATCAACGCTTATACTGTGGGTAACCGTCCACTTCAATCTTGGTTTCTTCGCAAAAACTTTTAGGATATTCCTTTGTGCATATGCCATCTAGCATACATGGAGAAGAAGGGTTTAATGCTCCACAAGGTCCATGTACCATACACTTTTTAATTGTTTCAAATAGTCGCGTATCTTCAAATGCATGTGGAATCTCAGCTGTTACAATTTTATCTACATCTTCAGCAGTTCTTAATTTATCATCCCCTACAACGTAATATTTGTGTAATTTCCAAAAGTTTTTAACTACATCTGTATAAATACCTGAGAGAATTAAAAGCATGTGACAGTGTGGCAATCCTCTCTTTTGAAATTCCGTTACACAAACGTAACCAGCTACACGCCCAAAAAGATGATTGTGTAATAAGTTGTGTTTGAGACGGTCAAGTTTCAATTTAAATACGCGTGCAACTACATCGGGCCCATCAGATGCATTTTCGTTTGGTGCTAGTTCAGATTGGATTTCGGACCACATTGGGTTACACGTGATAGTTAAAAAAATGTCGGGTTTACCATACTTTGCTACTATTGCCATAGCATCTTGGTAAGCCTGTTGCATTGCACGAGGACCACCAGCATAAGAAGATGGTAGTATTACACGTCGACTTATATTAGCATTTTGATTTGCTGCCTCATTGCCAATGTAATCCATCAATGTTTGATAAGTGTCTGCACGTAACTCCTTCTGATGTGTCCTTTCATAATTCAGGCGATTCTGTTCCATTTTCACATATGAATCAACAATATATTGTTGAAAAAGTTTCCCTGAATGATGAATTGCTGAAAACCTTTCCCGAACTACTAATCGGTATGAGTAATACTCTTTCTGCGTAACTCGCGTCCTTTTTCGAAGAGACTCCTGTTTACAAAGGTCTAAATGCCATCCGAAATCACCTTCAGGAAATAAAAGAGGGTATGTCAATGGATCACAACTCTTATCCATATACGAAACTCGTCGCAGACCACCACCTCTCGCAAAAACTGTAAAACTCGGAGTCAACGGTACCTCACCATCTTCACCTACGAATACAGCACCAATTTCGTTAGCAGTGTGTGTATTATATCGCCTTCGATCCATTGATTTCGATATATCAAAAAACATCCTGACCGATATAGTTAGTCTATTTTCCACCAAAGCTAGTCTTTCTTCTTCCTCCACTACTTCTTTCATCATCCGTAATGAAGCAACATAGGGATTTATATTCACCAAAAGAGTACCTAACTGATTCATTATAGATGCAATGCAACCCAAATTTGCGGAACTCCCTAACCTTTCCGTTGTTGTCATTTCAGAGTCCAATATATAAATTTGCCCGTATGCAGGATTATTACCGACATCAGGGTACAAAGGGCCTACTGCATGATATATTTGTCCGTGTATTTTAAAACAGTACGGACCATTTCCACGAGGAGTAACTACGTTGGCACCCATTGATGCCATAGCCAAACTGCTGTTATAACTCCTAATGTACTTCCGAAAATTATTAGAGCAAGGATCAGTTCCATTCAGAAGATGCTCTAATTCTGTGGGATACACCTTAAGTTCTGGGAGCCTTACATTACCAAAATTGCAGCAGTCGTTGAATTCGTCCTTGTGACGACCCCTAACCTCTGGTGCAAAATGTAAGGCTGCACAATGCTTGCACTTCACATTCATTAAACCAAGTGTATCTTCTGTCGGATCCTGCAAAAGCTCGCGGTTGTCTCTGTTTCTGAAGCGGTTTTCATAATTGCCCTATAACAAAAGAAACGAATATTCCAGTAAATTAGTTTTGGTTCACTTTTGATCAACATAACTACTTGAAAAGTAGGCGGTTGTGAACGGTTCAGTTCTTCAGAATCATTAGAGTCGTTAGTCAGAAGCTATATCGCTGAACTTATTCGGAAGTAATATTATAGTTAAAAACGTTTTCTATAAACCAATCTCTCGAGTTGCGTAAGGGTGAATTTTACAATTTACACATTAGTTTCGACAAACCTCGGTCATTGGTCCGCTGTTAATAATTATTATAGTTAAAGAATTTCCCGTAGAGTTGGATGTGGTTGGAATAGGCTGCAAAGTCTCACAAACCTGAGTATTAACTTCGTTGTTCGGTGAAGTTCTCGTGGAGGTCGAAGTAGATGGAATAGATTCCAAATCTGCACTTATATTTTCATCACTATGGGATGTAAAAATAGTAGGTACTGCATTGGTTTTCAGTCGTTTTCTACCATCGGCATTTTGTATAATTTGCGAGACTTCGAAGTGACACTGCAGCAAATGGAGTTCTCAAAATAACGAACCTAATCTTACTAAATTGTACCTATTTACCTCACATAGACGTGAATAAGCTATAGGTGTCCAATTTTTTCTTTTGCACAATTTAACCCACTGTTCTCTTTGTTGCAAATGTTTGGGAAACGTAAATAAAGTAATACCCTGACCTCGCTTCTTACTACAATTATCTGCTGCGCAGTTTGCCATTATCACGAACCACACCGATACACTAGATTCACTATAGAAAAAGCACAAACCAGTGAACGAACTCAATAATGTCGTGTAAAGAAGAACCGAAACCGGCAAAATAGAAATTATAAGTACTAAAAATTGAACTCACTCGATTAACTATAGAAAAGCACAAACCAGTGGACAAAGTCAATAGTGTCCTACAAAGAAGGACCGAAACCGGTAAAATCGAAATTATTGGTTGAACTCAAATAATGTCACGTCGGTTTTGACATGAACATCTGCATCCCAAATTTCAGCATATTAAGGACTACTATGATCAAGGTGCGTGAAGTTGGCAGAACAGGATGAAGCACTAACGAAACAATTTATATACGTAGTTAGTGCTTCGTTAGTGCTCTTTAGTGCTTTTCAAAAATTTGCAGCAGGAGTCACCATATCACTGTAAAAAGCGTTCGACTTTTTTTCTGCCAAGTTCACACTAGCAGGAACTTTGCAAGATAATTATATGAAATTTATATCATGGTTAGTGCTTCGTTAGTGCCTCTTAGTGCCTTCAAAAATTTTTAAAAATCTTCATCCCCTCGTCTGTAAATTGCGTTCAACTTTTATCCTGCCAAGTTCACACTAGCAGGAACTTTAAACGATAAATGAATGAAATTTATATCATGGTTAAAGCTTCGTTAGTGCCTCTTAGTGCCTTCAAAAATTTTTAAAAATCTTCATCCCCTCGTCTGTAAATTGCGTTCAACTTTTATCCTGCCAAGTTCACACTAGCAGGAACTTTAAAAGATAAATGAATGAAATTTATATCATGGTTAGTGCTTCGTTAGTGCCTCTTAGTGCCTTCAAAAATTTTTAAAAATCTTCATCCCCTCGTCTGTAAATTGCGTTCAACTTTTATCCTGCCAAGTTCACACTAGCAGGAACTTTAAAAGATAAATGAATGAAATTTATATCATGGTTAGTGCTTCGTTAGTGCCTCTTAGTGCCTTCAAAAATTTTTAAAAATCTTCATCCCCTCGTCTGTAAATTGCGTTCAACTTTTATCCTGCCAAGTTCACACTAGCAGGAACTTTAAACGATAAATGAATGAAATTTATATCATGGTTAGTGCTTCGTTAGTGCCTCTTAGTACCTTCAAAAATTTTTAAAAATCTTCATCCCCTCGTCTGTAAATTGCGTTTAACTTTTATCATGCCAAGTTCACACTAGCAGGAACTTTAAAAGATAATTACTCGGAAATTTGTTGTCTGTCGCCTCAATCGTTCTTTTTCTTATCCATATAATCTATATACAGGGTGTCTGTTTATAAATGAACCAGCATTCATCTCTCTTTTTTGTTGATTTAGCGTTTCTTGTCAAATACCTGATTTATACAGTATCATGTGTAGTAAATGATAGCGGATATGAATCTTTAGTATCAGTTCCGGTTTTCGAGGAACTGATAGTTAAGTATAATATTTCATAAAAGTCGTATCTACCTACTTTATATAATATTTTAAGATTTTTAATATATAAAAATATATTTTGAGGTTTAAAATGTCGAATTATTAAAATGTCGCGTTTCTCTGACAACCTGTGCGTGGATGTACATATTGCAACCCTGCTAGGCGCGGCTTTGATAACATTGTCTAGCGCGCTAGACGGTTAGACTTCTTACATGTGCAGACTGGTCACAATCGAGAAAAAAGTTTTGCACAGTTGCATAGGTACTCTTCTGGTTATTAAACACAACTAAGTACTGCCTTTTCTTCATTTGCACAGCTACATTATTTGAGAAAGGTAAGTACTAGGTACCTATATTTAAATTTTAAACAATTATTGTACCGTTGCTACTCGTGCTACCAGCCATTAATTTTCAATAATAAAAACAAGAAATATTTGCAGTTTAGTACATATGTAACATAATTGATAAATAATATTTCTTTTATGTAAATATAGATGCCAAGGGAATCAAAAGTGCCTCAAAATTAATATTAAAAAAAATCTTGGAATATAAAGATGAAATTAAAAATGCATTTAATCAAAGTTCGGGTGAAATTTGGAAAAAAATTAGTAAAGAATTTTTAAATGAAATAACACCAAAGGGTGTTTATACATTTGTAAAAGGAAATAAATTAAATTGTTGGGAGCTACTTGGAATAGAAAATAATAAAAAAAATGAAAAAATAATTGAAACTAGTGATTCGGACTCCTCTGAAAATGAACAATTTGTTCTCAAAATTTCTACGGAAAAATGGAACATTATAAAACCCGATGAGTTAAGTAATAAAAATAAATTGAAATTACAAGCAGGATGGACTGAAATAGTAAACGAAGAATTAGAAAAATTAGGATTTACTTGTATATGGGTTTTTAAATACCACTTCATCGTACCTAATGGAGATCATTATTTAAAATTTAGAGCTTACTGTAAAGAATGTAAAGCACAACTCAAAGCATTTGGTGATATATTAAAATATGAGGACGAGAATAATACGTTAATATTAACTTTAAATATAGTACATATGGACGAATCAAAACACACTAACGATACAAAGAGACATTTAACAGGGAAACACAGATTAGAAGTTGGAAATACTTTAAATCAAGGGCAATTAGCCATAAATTGGCGTAGAGAAGAAGCTCTAAGAAAAATGAATTTAGGAGAACAAGATCCAAGAACATTATATTCCTTAACAACTTTAAGAAAATGTAAATCTGAAACTAGTAACATAACCAAAAATTTAGATAAATGTCCCATAAAAGGTTTAGAAATATTAAAATATACGCTGCCTTATTCAAATAGCATACACAATATTTGTTGCGATAAATTTTATGTTCATTACTGGACTAAAGAACAACTGCAAATTTATAATACATATTGTAAATCCGATTATAGTACGAGTATATTAGCAATTGATGCAACTGGGTCATTAGTTAAAAAAATTTGTAGACCACACAACAACGTATCCGGACATATTTTTCTATATACCGGAGTGGTTCATCTAAATAAAGAAAGTGGACAAATACCAGTTACCCAAATGCTTTCCGAAGCTCACGACACAATAACGATATCAGGTTGGCTAGGGTTTTGGATTAAATCAGGGGCACAAAAACCAAAATTGGTAGTATGTGATAATTCACGCGCTTTACTCAGTGCAACTTGTTGGACAATGAACAACATGTACTTAAATCAGTATATAGATCATTGTTTCAATATTCTGACTGGAATATCTAACAACATTCCACAAACGTACATAAGGATTGATTTTGCCCATACAATGAAATTAATTAGCAGGTGGTCAAGTTTAGCTGGTTATAGATCTCCTAAACGGTCGTTTTATTTAAAAACCATGACTCATTTAATTTCATCTACTTCTCTACAAGAAGCAGAAAAAATATTGGAATCAATATTTATTGTCAGCTATAGTGAATATACGGGACAAAACACTGAATGTGAGAAACATAAGAGGGATTTGAAATTATTGGTATCAGGTTGTGACATTCAGGAAATATTTGAAAACTCAACAGAAAATGGAGAAGACGAGAAACAATGTAATGACCAATCAGACTCAGAAATATATTCTAATAATTTGACCAACTGGATTAAATCAATTAAAGAAAATAGTTTAAAAAAATGTGAAGTTGTTACCGAAGAAGAAAATTACCATTATGCACCAGAATTTGCAAAGGACTTAGAGAAGTTTTTAAATACATTTTTATTATGGTCAGCAATTTTAATTAAAAAATTTGGATATGGACGGAAAACAGAATCGTCCAATATAGTTGAAAGTTATTTTAATGACTTAAAATCCAGAACGTTTAAGTTATATAACATGCCAATGAAATTAGATAAATTTTTTATTAAACATTTTGAATCCATACAAGGTATGATGTTATTATCAAATAATAACAATAAAAATATAAAATCAGAAACGGACGTGGAACTAGTAAACGAGAGCAAAAATTATATCGAAAATGCCATACTTAGGAATTCACCTATACAAGAAAGCGTAGTACCCGATATGGACAAAGATGAATGTAAGTATTAATTCGTATGCCCCCCCCTTGTAATTTCGATAAAATCACAAACTCGGTATTCTGTGTGATACAAAGTTATATAACTGTTTCTTTTGCTTTAGTTTTATTGAAATTGTATTAAAAAAGTAAATAATAATAGTAGTTAATTAAGGTACCATTAATTAAAAAATACTACCTACAATTATATGTTCATAAGTTATAAAAATTTATAATTTATAAAATCTTGCCTCCCCCCCCCCCTGAATACATTTCTGTGGACACCCATGAGCATACAGTAAGACATAAAATATAACATATGTAATTCGTAATTGCCATATCAAAGTCCCAGCTAACTATTTTAAAATTGCTTATATTATAAATCATGTTACGGATAATTGATATTTGTTATAATAATTTTCCTATGTTTAATTTATTGCTTATTAATATTTTAATAATGTTTTTTCAGCTATGCACACTGAAGATTGGAAAGGTTATTAAAAACAAATTTAGTTTTTAAATATTTTTAAAATTATGTATTTTGTGCATAGGTAAAGCGACTATGAAAACAAGAAAAACGAAGAGATCTACGCATAAGAAGCCGTGCCCAGAAATTCTACATGTTAACGATGGCGACAAAATTGAGATTGGTATCCTAAGCAATGGTAATATAAGATCAAGACCCATTACTATTCATAAAAATAGATTTATGTTTTCGCAAACATGCGCATTTGACTCAATATTACAAATATTTTTGGCTGCCTTTGCTGACAGTATCAATTACCAGTCAATGTTTGCAGATTACTTAGAAACACCTTTCATTATGTTATTAAATTATTTTTTGAGTAGTGGTCCTAAACAACATTCGTATAAATTAAGAGCAGATGTTTTATTGACATTAGATTGTTTTCAAAAAAAAAATTTAATTGATGGTACAATTAAATATGATTGTAATGCTAATGTCGCCACACTTGCTTCAAAATTATTATGCGAACTTCCATCTGCAAAAGAAATGTCAATGTGTTCACAAACAAATTGTTCACGAGAAAAAATTTACAGAAATATAGTTCTTATGCCAATTAACATAAATTTTCTGCAGGATGGGTATGAGAATTTATTAAATTCAATTTTGTCCGGATTAGAAAAAAATACAAAATGTGTAATTAAAACAAATAATCAATCTTGTGATAGTAATATTATGTATGATGTTAATATTTCTAATCATGTAATTGTAGAAACTACCGGATGCAGGTCTACCTTGCTCAAAAATATACCTGTAACATTTAAATTACAAGAGAAAACTTATATTCTCAGAGGATTATGTAATTACATAGCACCTATCTCTAAAAGTGTCAGTGCTACGGGGCATTACACAGCCTATACCCGACGAATAGATTCCAAGTGGGAATTATATGACGATTTAAAATCGAAAGTTATTGTTGCAAGTAGTAATACCGAAGTCAATCCTCATATTATTCTATTTACTATTTAATCCTAGTGTTTATTAAATAAGTTTTTTTTCAAAGCTATTTCTTATTTTTTATTTATAATTTTTATTTGTTTAATATTTATGTTTCTTATATAATTTTATTTACAACTTAATATTAAATAAGTTTTCTTTTTTGAAAGTTTACTTCTTATTTTTTATTTTACTCCTCACATTATTTCTTTTGGGAAATGTGATATTCGTGTGCTACCCTTGATCTCTATCCTATTTTTTATTTTCAAAAATCAAGTCACCTCTGTGGTTAATATTTATTAACCGTTGAGAAGATCTAGATGGTCTTGATGACTCAACTAAAGTTGTCAATAATTGAATGAAAGCTGCAGACATTATTTCTGGGAATGGCAATGCTACAGTTGTGTGATTTCCACGGATGTGTTGTGATGTATTTTCTTATAAGAATCATCAATCTTAGAGCTACGTAAAATGTTAATAGAGAGTTTTAGAGCACCATACGCTAGAGTACGCTAACGCTAACGGTAACGTCTTTGCTAGGCAACATACTGCTTTGCTAAGCAACATATTGTTATATTTATCAAAGACGTTAGTGTTAGCGTTACCGTCTCTTAGCGTACGGTGCTCAAAAACTCTATTAAATCTATAAGGTTTTTATTATGTCTAGTTTGGGGTAAAAATAATTCCAGGGTTGGTGCCTGTAGAGAATTAACTCACTGAATTGACTAAATTATAAAGTAATTACGCAATTAGAAATGTCGCACTAACACTAAGTCAGCAAAGTTACTGACTAAACTCAGCGTATTTCTAACACGCTGACTGGTTGACTCCGCTATTCTAACTCAGTTTTTCTAACTCAGCTTAAAGTCAGCGGTTCGTTCAGTCTCGCTAGCTTACTCAGCTATTCAGCTGCTGACTGCCGCTGAACGCGATCAATGAAGTATAATCGCTCATTTGTGTTCACTAGTGGGTATAACCGGAAAATCTTTCTGATCATTTGGTCTATTTTTAACAAATTCATGATTCTATTGGCTGTCAAATAGTGCGTTGAATAGTCTGCAATATATTTGGAATGGTTATTCCACTCTCGCGGAATCATGAGACTCGCCTACGGCTAGGGTAACAAACTTTCCACGATCCTGCTAGTGTGAACTTGGCATGATAAAAGTTAAACGCAATTTACAGACGAGGGGATGAAGATTTTTTAAAAAAATTGAAGGCACTAAGAGGCACTAACGAAGCACTAACCATGATATAAATTTCATTCATTTATCTTTTAAAGTTCCTGCTAGTGTGAACTTGGCAGGATAAAAGTTGAACGCAATTTACAGACGAGGGGATGAAGATTTTTAAAAATTTTTGAAGGCACTAAGAGGCACTAACGAAGCACTAACCATGATATAAATTTCATTCATTTATCGTTTAAAGTTCCTGCTAGTGTGAACTTGGCAGGATAAAAGTTGAACGCAATTTACAGACGAGGGGATGAAGATTTTTAAAAATTTTTGAAGGCACTAAGAGGCACTAACGAAGCACTAACCATGATATAAATTTCATTCATTTATCTTTTAAAGTTCCTGCTAGTGTGAACTTGGCAGGATAAAAGTTGAACGCAATTTACAGACGAGGGGATGAAGATTTTTAAAAATTTTTGAAGGCACTAAGAGGCACTAACGAAGCACTAACCATGATATAAATTTCATTCATTTATCTTTTAAAGTTCCTGCTAGTGTGAACTTGGCAGGATAAAAGTTGAACGCAATTTACAGACGAGGGGATTAAGATTTTTAAAAATTTTTGAAGGCACTAAGAGGCACTAACGAAGCACTAACCATGATATAAATTTCATATAATTATCTTGCAAAGTTCCTGCTAGTGTGAACTTGGCAGAAAAAAAGTCGAACGCTTTTTACAGTGATATGGTGACTCCTGCTGCAAATTTTTGAAAGGCACTAAAGAGCACTAACGAAGCACTAACTACGTATATAAATTGTTTCGTTAGTGCTTCATCCTGTTCTGCCAACTTCACGCACCTCTATGATCACTATTCAAATTCTATAAATTTTGCGAAGTTTTCAGTACAGGCTGAAAAATCTTAAATTTTCAGTTTTCTTTTTCCCTGTGTAAGTAAATTGATTAATGCAGGCATTAGCGCAAGATGGTTTTGAAATTATTTTAAATTTTCTTAAAGTGACTAAATTTTCGAGATATTGACTATTGACATTAAGTTTGCTTTTTCATATACGCATCAAAGGCGGCCATGTCACCAATGTAAAGAGCTCTTTTTTCTTGTCTCTTTCAAACCTTACATCAGTGAGAAAAAAAAGAACTGTTTTTAGGCAAACGATTTTCAGACAAAGATTCATTTACACAAAGCAGCTATCTGTATTAGTGCAAGCTAGGGGCGACGACGCAACGGTTCCCTATCTTGCACTATGATTGCGTCACGGCTCGGTCAGTTAGAGTAGGTAGTTTATCTTATTTACAAAATAGGTATCTACTGTTTCTTATATTCCGAAATGTATAATATCACATTGATATTTGCGGCTTCTTCCAGCAGGTATTTGTTTATTTTACTAGTAGCCCCTTTTCACCAATTTCACTATAAGTATTCTTTCTTCAGGTGTCTTTCGGTCTTCCTCTATTTCGATTTCCCTTGATGTTATGTTGTACTTGTTGAATTGTTTTGTTGGTGTTGGGTTTTTATCAGCGTGTTCCCAATCCATTTACATTTTTTCTTTATTGTTGTCTCATTGGTTCTTGTTGTTTTCTTTCTCAAAGTTGTTAATTTCATTTGCGATTGTTTCTGGCAAGTAAATTCCTAGAAGTGTTCGGAGGCACTTTTTAAGTTTATTTCTTTGGTTTTATACGTTGTTTTGTAACCATGAATTAAAGAACTCCATAGTAAAACTAAAAACTCAACAACAAAGGCATATATAAATTTTTTTTGTATCTGGTATTTTAATACATATTTATTTCTCGTTATCTTTTTCATAGGATTACATGTGTTGTTATATTAATTCATGGATTATTAGTCTTGTAGGTACATTGCGTATACACTATCTTGTATTTTCACTTCATAGGTAATACATCATAAATATACAAATCTTTTTCTGGTTTACAATCTGTGATACACAAATAACGGTTTTCAAATTATGTTCAAACGTCTAAACACGACTTGTCAAAGTAAAGCGTCAAAACATTCTGCCACAAAAATTTCCCAAAACATTTTTAAAATAACACCAACTTGACCATAATTTTGTTATAAAATATATCACGATTTCATTCATATTAACAAAAATAAATGGATTTTATGGTCACATACGGCTGTGTAAATTTAGTAAAGGCTAAAAATAGTTTGCCTAATTTATTATTATGTAATTACATTTTTTATTTGTTTGTTTTATATTACTGAATGCTACCATAGAAACTTATTTCCAGCAATCGTTGAATACAAGCATAGAGTATTTGACACTGTTCTGAATTATTATAGGGACGATAATTAAATACAAAGTTGACAGTCAGGTGTTTTGTGGTTCTCTCTAATAAAAGTGTTTTTCCTGCTGCAACTAATAGGTACTTTAATATAATAATCTAATAATTTTCCACATGTTCTGAGTTTTTAATTATTGTGTCGTTAACTGTTTTTAAACTTGTAACTGCTCAAATTGTTCATCGGGCAAGAAATCGTAAGCAGTGTTTTTAGTTCCAAAATTGCCAGTAAAGGAGTATCTAAGAGCTCAATTTGCTCATTCATTAAAGGTACCTATATTGTTTTTTGTGTGTTTATAAATTTCAAAAGCTTCCAAAATATTTAATTTTTGTTTGTTATCAGAAAAGTGTAAAAATTTAATTGTATTATTAGGTGTCAATCACCCCTATTCCCTAACTTCAAATCGAATAGAGATGAAGCAAATCGAATAGAAGTCACGCGGTCGAATAGAAGTTGTTCTAAACTGGTATTACCTAACTACCTCGCATTTCGATCGTAGAAATCCAAGCAAACGACGCGATAGAAATCGACCTCTACTACCTTTTAGCGTCGAAATCAGAATTGTAAGATCGGAATTGTTTTCTGACATTTAGGGATGGTACATAAACCCTTCAGTTTGACTGTTGTTTTGAGTTTTTCTTGTGGTTTTTGTTGGAATTGTTTATTTGCTTAACATAGGACGTGTAGTCCTACGACGTTTGATATTGAACTTTAAGAGTTTAAACCTCTTTATTTCCACAAGCCACTTTAAACTCGAGGATACGAAATGGGCCAAAAACTCTTCCCAGGATTTGCTGGCAGTGCTTGATTTAAAAAATGCCTACTATCTCATACCATTGGACTCGGGCACCAGAAATATCTGAGATGTCGGTTTGAGAATTATCGTTATCAGTCCAACCAGCTGTAGCCCTGATTGCATCCCAACTGAGCCCTTTTGTTGGCAGCCGATGTAGATGCATGCCTTGTACCGTGAGCTTTAAACATGCTAGTGTCAATCCCGCTTCTCTCCAGACATATCTTAATCCAACGGCTGATTGTTTAAGCTGGATGGCAGGGCTGTTTATAAGTTAAGAATAACTTTCCTTGACCTGCAATGCAGTCTGGTCTTGTCTTTTCCAAATAGGACTTCAATACATTAGTTACACATATCTTTGGTCTTCCGGGAAAAATTGGTAGATAAAGGGTGGGTTGTACCTGTTACGACCAGAAGTCTTTATGGACTGTGGGATTTTTATTTCAAACCCATCTGCACGCTGATGAATATTTTCGAACTCCACCAGGGACAAGGTTTGACTCGTTGGACCATAAAAACAATTCGCAAGAATTTGCAAGACCTCGAAGGGGTTGCTTGACTTTTATCTTCATTTATGATAAAACCCAACTTAACCAACTGGCTTGTTGCAAACACATTTTTCAACCCTTAAACAAAATGTATTAGCGGGGATTTCCAGGATTTTGGTATTTCCACAACTGCTGTTGGCTTATAATTTTTAATTCACTTGGGTATTTACAGGTACCTAACCAAAATTTGCTGTCAAAACAATCATTAAGGATAACTATCGCTTGCTGCAACAGTGTTGTCATATGTACGTAAACATCGATAGAAATCATCTCGACTTCTACAATAACATTTCTATCGCAGTTAGGGAATACCGAATAGCATAAACGAGAAACGCAATAGAAGTTCGTCATTCCGATTTGCCGCGATTCCGATTCTACTTGTCAACTTCTATTCGATTTGCTAAAAGTTAGGGAATAGGGGTGAATGTGTGATTTTGTTCTAATAAATGTTGACTAATTATTACAGTGCATTTTTTCTAGTTTTGAAAATATTAACTCAATTTTAACCTGCCCTGACCTACCATAACCTATTTAAACTTCCCGCCGCGCCGCGCCATTACTGTATAGTGTGTATAGTCTAACGTAGATGGCGCTGTCGGAGATTCTAAAGTTTAACCGTAACCTTGGCCATCTTCCTAGCACAGTGGCCTGTGGCGGAAACCAACCCACCGCCAACGACGTCCCCGCCCTCGCCGTCCAGTCGGGAATTTCCCGAGGCCAAGAAAAAGGTATGGTCTCACCCCGCTTATTCGCTGTGATTATTCCTTTCTTACCAGAATAGCAAATTCAAAAAATTTTACAAAAGTTTGATTTCCAGGTAGCATATAAAAACCATAATACCACAGGGAAGCATTTTTTCAACAACTTAAAAGACAAAAATAAATATGAAAACCAGTCAAATTTAATTTATCAAATAAATTGTAATACGTGTGACTTTGTATACATAGGACAAACAAAACAATATTTAAAAAAACGTATAAACCAACATAAAGCATCAATCAAAACTAAAATACAAACACCTAATAAACCAAATACAGCCCTGTCAGACCATGCAGTGGAATTATATCATAACTTCGATTTTGAAAATCCTAAAATATTAAAAACAGAAGATAATTTAAAGAAAAGGCTCCTATATGAAATGATAGAAATTAAAAAAAACCCAAAAACAATTAATTATAAAACAGATATAGAAAACCTTAGCAAAATTTATTTTGGAGTAATTATTGTTAAGGAATAATTTCAAGTTTTACTAAATACTTTCTTTATAAATATACTGTACATACTTTTAGATAATATAAAAATTTTAATGTAGGTAATACAGTTTTCTTTTCATATTTTATTTATTTATAATAAACATCATGATAAACATAATGGCGAACACCACCATTCTAGACGAAAAATAAAAAGTATTAAGTGACGTTGTGTAAATACTACCACATTTTATTATTAAAGAATAAGAAAATGATAAAGAAAAAATAGTCTAGGCGCTAGCCCATGTCACGTGTCAAGTTTTATGTCTCCTAAGTTTGATTGCGGGGGTTTATTAAACACCTATAGGAGTGTTTAAAAAAATTGGTCACATGGTCCAGATCATGGTCGTTTGGCCGCCATATTGGAAAATGGTCGCCGTATTGCTTGATTTTTGTTTAAGTGTATCTCCGTACCCAGTGATCAGATTTTAATTTTTACTCCTTGTTTTAAGACAAACAAATCTTGTAACCACAAATTTTTTGATGAACCTACTAGTTTCCGAAATATACCGTGGTTTTGTAAAAATGGAACAATCGCGTTTTTAGCGTAATTGCTTGCAGTTCTACAGAAAGACGATGGCTCGCGAATTGCGTAGAGGGGCACGAACTGAAATGTAAAACACCAGCGACACGGCCGATTACTATGTTCTCTCTCTTCTTTACTACTGCGCATTCAAGGCCAGAATCAATCGTATTTCTGTAGAACTGTAATAATAAGCCAGTATTTGTTTCTGATTTGTTACGGGTAGTGGCTTAAACTTCAAGTGAAACAAAATGAGTGACTCAGTGAAGCTGGTTAATCTTACGAAGAGAAGTAGAAATAATGGAAAAGACGTTAACTTGTGCATTTTCTGTCAAAAAATAAAACGTTCTTTACAATTATGTTCAAGCGAAAACGGTATCAAAACCATTAAAAGTGCTTCTGAACACATTGGTGACGATGTGTTGAAAAACTTTGGTGATGAAAAAAGCATAAAATATCACATGGCTTGTTACAGACCCTACACACTTAAGGGAAAACGAGCTGAAGAAAAACAAGAAAAAGATACCGAAGAATCAATCCCTGAAGAGGAGGGTAATCCCGGTACCCAACAACAGAGTCAGAAAAGTAGGGCTCGATCTAGTGGAGTACAATTTAAAACATGTATAGTGTGTAACCAAGTAAAAGTAAAAGGCGACTCGAAACTGTACCGTATTTGTGAGAAGTTCCGAGCAGAGCAACTACTTAAAGCCTCTCGATTTTACCTTGATGCAGTTTTTCAGCGAGTAGGTACATTGGAAGATGTAAACTGTATCTTTGCTGCAGACGTCCACTGTCACAAAAACTGTATAAGGAAATATATTTTGAATTATCAGAGAGATATTGAAAAAGATGCAGCCGAAGAAACAGCTGATTCTGAAGGCCTAAGAGAAATTTTAACAACATTTTTGGCTACACTTGAATTTGAAACCAGAGGATACGCAATTTCATACCTACGCAATGAATTCAACGAGAAATATTTGTCCACTGAAAAGCATATTTCAAATAGTAAGATGAAAAGCTTACTTATAGAGCACTTTGGTGATAGTATTTCTTTTACTTACGCTAAGGTCTCTTCTGTGTCACAAATGGTATTTTCAAATCAAGTAACTGCAACTAACCTTGCAGAAGAAATTCGTAACTCTGATCCTATTAAAGAATGTGCTGAAATCCTGCGCAATGACATTAAAAGCTATGACTTTGGTTTAGAAAATACAGACTGCGACGCAAAAGATCTATTTAAATCGTTTACAGAAGCAGAGAACAAAGTACCGAGCTCCTGGTCAAAATTTTGCTCAGCTATGTTTCCCTGCTACCAAACTTCTCACCAAGTACAGTTGAAATGTCATGCAGTTTTCCAAATACTATTTTATCTAATATACAATGGCACTAAGACTACCCCTTCGGAACGTTGGATTGGCACAAACTATTCATGAAATGACTCGCTCTAAATTGTTACTTCAGATTCTGAACCGTCTTGGAATGACTGTAAGTTATGATGCGTTGGAGAGACATAACGTAGTACTTGCTTCAAGAATTTTAAGCTACTCAGGGGACAAAGGCGTACCCCTTCCCAAAGAAATTAAACGAAACGTACCAATACGAGCAGCAATGGACAATTTTGATTACCAAGCGCAAACCCTTTCTGGTATTGGAGGCAGCCATGACACAGTGTTAGTCATCTTTCAAAATGAAAGTAAAAATGTTACAGACAGCGACACCAACCTACAGGAAAGTTCAAACAAAAAAGGAATGCGTTCCTTTCACAGTCTCCTACCATGCCAAGAGCTCAAATACTTTAAAAAACCAACGCAAAGAGGAGAAATCAGCAAAGATTTTATAGTGGTACGTGAACCTAATCTTTAACTGCCAGCTTCATCAGCAAGAGAACAGGATATGATCTGGACTCTGTGTAGATATTTCGCAAGTAGAGAAAATGATCCTGATAAATGTAAGATCCCTACCTGGAGTGCATTCAACAGTATGTTATCAACTGCAGATATTCCACAAACCATAACTGCTTTTACACCGATATTGCCACACCCTGCGACCGAATTCAGTGCAATATATACGTGCATGAAAAACTTTCAAGACTGTCTGGCCACGGTAAATCAAAAGTCAGAATCCCTGTGGGCTGATGAAGGAGCGTACAGAATAGCTAGAGAAATACAACTGTTGCGACCAGAAGAGTTTTCTAATATCTTTCTTGGCTTAGGAGCTTTTCATCTTGCAAAGGACGTCATGGCTTGTTTTGGAAAATATCTAACAGGAAGTGGAGTAGAAACCATTTTCATTGAAACTGAAACGTTTGGCCCAAACATTGTTGAAACTGTACTTGCTTCAAAGCATTATTCTCGTGCTATAAGAGGTTTTTCTATGCTAGCTGAAGCTTTGCAACGCTTATTACTGGAAGCGTTCATGGAAAGTAAGATTGTGCCAGCAAACACAGTCAAAGAAGTTACAACATTAGTAGAGTGTATTAATTCTAAAGATATAACAGGAACAAGAAGTCATGTAAAAACTCTTAAACAACAAATGGCAAGCGTTATGGAAGAAATAGAAAAGTTTGCTGAAAAACAAGGTAGGGAAAATGAGACATTTCGGTATTGGTACCAGTTCCTGAAAACTCTATTTCCAGTATTGAGAGATCTGACACGAGCACAGAGAGAAGGGAATTGGGATCTAAATATTAGTGCCCTAATACGGGCAATTCCACTCTTCTTTGCATTTGACAAGACCAACTATTCTCGGTGCCGAGGATATGATATAAAGTATCTTTTGTCTTATGAATTAACTTCTACATCTCTATTTCTGACGAGAAATGGATTTTTAACAAAACCGGATAAATCACAGCTGGTTCATCGACTAGAATTAAAGTTACAAACACCGCCAAATTCTGAAAATCCTCAATCATCTGGTAAAGCAACAGTTATAGACTTTATGGCATTTGCAAGGAAGGTGCCATTTAAATCCTTAAATCTGACGACATATGAAGAGTTTGCAGGAAACGTTTGGAAAGCTATCTGTCAAGCTTCTCACAAAAGCGAGCGCGTCGACATTGTTTTCGACGTTTATAAGGAAAAAAGTGTAAAAGGGTTTGAGAGGTCTAAGCGATCAAAGAAACAACCTGTAGAATATGGAGCACCAAATGACAGTACACCGCTTCCTGTAGATACTGACGCTTACTGGGCCTCGTCTAAAAACAAAGAATTGTTGCAGTCATACTTTGTTGACTGGATATCACGGAAAAATGCTTCATTTAAAACATCTTTTCTCATTTATCTTGGTGGAGTAGTCAAAGAAGATCAACCAAGATGCTTTACTATAAAGAATGGAATAATGGAAGAAGACTTTAGTTTGGAATCTGATTATGAAGAAGCAGATGACAGGATCCTAACCCATATTTCTCACATGACACTGACTTCAAAAGTGAGCAATGTGGTTATTTGTTCTACTGATACCGATGTTTTTGTTAGTGCACTCTATCACTATCAACAGAAGTGGAAAAGTTTCGAACTTCAAGAACTTTGGATTGCCCTTGGAGTGGGAAAAACATTCCGGTACATTCCACTTCACTCCTTTGTGATTGAAGGCAGAGTACCGCTTCTCTAACCATATACCATCATCAATTGAGTGATTACAAAAACTCCCACCAGCAGAACACAGATATTCTGAACTTCCAATGCTAACTAACTTCTACTGTGGCAGATTAGTGCGATGGATTTAAGACCCATATATAAAGTTTAACTTTTTTTAGAATTAATGGCAACTTGACTTAATTTTAATACCCAAGATAGAACCTCTCCTCTTATAGAACAACTAATTTTCTTTCATGATCATGCCATAATAATTTTATTGATAATCACCTTAATTGTAAGATACATTATATTGACATTATTCTTTAATAAATTTATTAACCGATTCCTCTTAGAAGGACAAACCATTGAGTTAGTCTGAACTATTGCGCCTGCCGTTACCTTAATTTTTATTGCTTTACCATCTCTTCGACTCCTCTATCTACTGGATGAAATTAATTACCCATTACTTTCAGTTAAATCAATTGGGCACCAGTGATACTGATCCTATGAATTATCAGATCTAAAATTAATTGAATTTGACTCTTATATAATTCCGCCAGCAGAATCAACTCTTTCCGACTTCCGCCTTCTTGATGTCGACAATCGTTTACCCTTGCCCTTCAAGTCCCAAATCCGTTTAATAGTGTCATCCACAGACGTTATTCACTCTTGAACTATCCCCTCAATAGGAGTAAAAATTGATGCCACTCCTGGCCGATTAAACCAATCAACATTCTTTATAAGACGACCAGGAATCTACTTTGGTCAATGTTCAGAAATTTGCGGAACTAACCATAGATTTATACCTATTGTAATCGAAAGAATTTCCCCAAAATCTTTTATTAACTGAGTTAAGTCCTACTCATTAGATGACTGAAAGCAAGTATTGGTCTCTTAAACCACACTAAAGTAGATTAGCGACTACTTCTAATGAAAAATTTAGTTAAAACATAACATCAGCTTGTCAAGCTGAAATTATTAAAATTATAATAATTTTTGATCCCACAAATAGCACCCCTAAGATGATTAAATTTATTTGTAACCTTTATTGTAATTTTTTTAATACTAAACGCCCTTAACTATTTCTCTTTTAAGTACGAAAATAAGTCCTTGAAAACATCCCCTAAACTTACTCAAAGAAACTGAAAATGATAACAAACCTGTTTTCGACATTTGACCCCTCTACAAGAACTAATTTTTCATTAAATTGATTAAGATCTATGCTAGGCTTAATCTTTCTACCAACAATACTTTGATTAATTCCTTCTCGGATTAACTTTATATGAATCAAAATTACATCTACCCTTCACAATGAATTTAAAATTCTTCTTAAAATCAATAAAATAAAGGGAACAACCTTAATCTTTATTTCCTTGTTTTCATTTATTCTATTCAATAACTTCCTAAGTTTATTCCCATACATTTTTTCTAGAACAAGACACTTAACATTAACTCTTGCTTTAGCCCTCCCATTATGAACTAGATTTATAATTTATGGATGAATCAATAATACTATACACATATTCGCTCACCTAGTCCCACAAGGCACACCTCCTGTTTTAATGCCATTTATAGTTTGCATTGAAACAATTAGAAATGTCATTCGCCCAGGGACATTAGCTATCCGACTAACTGCCAATATAATTGCAGGCCATTTGCTTCTAACTTTACTAGGAAATACAGGTAACTCAATAAGACTAATTATAATTAACCTTCTCCTTATTACCCAATTACTACTTTTAATCCTTGAATCAGCAGTAGCTATCATTCAATCATATGTATTTTCTATTCTTAGAACTTTATACTCAAGAGAAGTAAATTAATGAGAACACATAAAAATCATCCTTACCACTTAGTCGACGTTAGCCCCTGGCCAATTCTGGGTGCATTTAGAGCAATAGGAATAATAATAGGTTTAATTAAATGATTTCATATATATGATGTTTCCCTATTTATATTAGCCTTTACTAACACAATTTTAATCATATACCAATGATGACGTGATATTACACGAGAAGGAACCTTCCAGGGATTGCACACTTCAACTGTTGCTTTAGGTTTACGTTGAGGAATAATTCTATTCATTACATCAGAAATCTTATTCTTTATTTCATTTTTCTGAGGATTCTTCCATAGAAGCCTAGCCCCTTCAATTGAATTAGGAATAATCTGACCCCCTAAAAGAATCCTGACCTTTAACCCAATTCAAATTCCATTACTAAATACTCTGATTTTAATTTCATCAGGGATTACTGTTACCTGGGCACACCATAGATTAATAGAAAACAACTATAAGCAAGCAATTTACAGACTCGGATTAACAATTATTCTAGGAATGTACTTTACAATACTTCAAGCATACGAATATATTGAAGCGGGATTCTCTATTGCAGATTCAGTATACGGATCATCATTTTTTATAGCAACAGGATTCCACGGAATCCATGTTATCATTGGAACAATCTTTCTAACAGTCTGTTTTTTCCGTCAATTATTCAATCACTTTTCATCAATCCACCACTTTGGGTTTGAAGCTGCAGCTTGATACTGACACTTTGTTGATGTGGTATGACTATTCCTTTACGTGACTATCTACTGATGAGGTAGATATTTATATAGTATAAGAATTATATTTGACTTCCAATCAAATGATCTAATTAAATTAGTATAAATAATATTACTAATTATTTCACTAGTAATCTTAACATTCACAATTTCTATAATCATAATAATACTTGCTACCATTATTTCAAAAAAAAACGTTTATTGATCGAGAAAAAAGATCTCCATTCGAATGTGGGTTTGATCCTAAATCCTCAGCACGAATCCCCTTCTCCTTACAATTTTTCTTAATCGCCGTCATTTTTTTAATTTTTGATGTAGAAATCACCCTTTTGTTACCATTAGTTATTACCATAAAAATTACTAATTTAATCAGATTTTCAGTTATTACACTAATCTTCCTATTCATTCTTCTTCTAGGACTCTACCATGAATGAAACCAAGGAGCCCTAAACTGAGCTTACTAGGATAATAGTTAACAAGATAACATTTAACTTGCACTTAAAAAATATTGAACTAATTCAATTTATCTTAAATAAGAAACAATTATTGTAATTAGTTTCGACCTAGTCCCTTGATGAGAAATCATCCTTATTTTTAATTGAAACCAAAAAGAGGTATATCACTGTTAATGATACCAATGAATTAAATTCCAATTAAAGAAATATGTTAAATAAAGGGTAAGCTTCTAACTTACACCTCAAGCGGCGAAATACCGTTTATATTTCTATTTATATAGTTTAACCAAAACATTACATTTTCATTGTAAAATTGAACCCCTTTTCTATAAATACTTCCAGATAAAAAATCACCCTAGCAGCTTCAATGCTATGCTCTAAAATTAAGCTATAAAAGTACAAAAATACAAGAAGAAGAATAATTCAGATAACCAATAAAGACATATAAACCTTTAAATTGTTTATAAAAAAAGTATGAAAAATAGAAGTTATCTTATTTATATTAATATAAATATTCTGCCTACCAAAAAATTCAGATCAACCTTGATCAAACCTATGATAATAAATACCTCCAAACTTTACTGGATAATAATTAACCCCAAAAGTAGATAAATAAGGTATATTTCATATAGAAGAAAAAAATAATCTAGAAATTATAAAACTCATTGATTTAAGATTATAACTTAAATTAAATTTTGAAAATTCATACCCAAACATAATACCAAAAGTAAAGTCAGTACGAAGTTGGCAGCTTTGAAAGCAGCAGAATCATGCGCGGAAGACCTGTTATTAGATTTTGGCAAAGGACCACTGAATGAGAACATGGGACAAAAAGCAGAAGAATTTTTGGTTCGTGTACTAGCCTCAAACTTAGCTACAATGGATAACTTGCTTTTCCATCAGTACCATCACAAAAAAGTACGAAACTTTCAAGATTTGGCCCCTACCTCAAGTTCTATCCGTCTTCACATAAAAAGAAGCTACTTGCAATGTTATAAATGGATTCATGCTTTAGAAGGGTCTGCGACACTCAATCCGTTGGACTATGGTTATATAGAGAAAGACACTACTTTAACTCCACAAGTGACAGATGATCCATCAGACCCTGTAGACTTTCCTCAGCCCTGTAATTGCCAGAGGTGCTTCAGAGCAACTGTATGTCCCTGCAGAAGATTGGAAATAATGTGCTGTGACTTTTGTAAATGTAAAAGCAGTGTTTTGGACCAATGCAAAAACCCTTATAAATAATTAATTGAAATGTTTATCTTTGAAATATTTACAATATTAATTCTTACTTTTTCCTTTGAACTATGTTATAAGTTTTTTTATCAGTGTTATCCACTCCGATGTATCTATTTAAGAGTACTTAATAAATAAACATTCTTTTGTATTTGCAAAAACAAAATTTTAGCTCTTTAGTTCCACTTTTTTCACTTTTACGTGAAAAAACGCAATTGTTCCATTTTTGTCAAAACCACGGTATATTTCAGAAACTAGTAGGTTTATCAAAAAATTTGTGGTTACAAGATTTGTTTGTCTTAAAACAAGGAGTAAAATGAGCTTTTAAAAATTAAAATCTGACCACTGGGTACGGAGATACACTTAAACAAATATCAAGCAATACGGCGACCATTTTCCAATATGGCGGTCAAACGACCATGATCTGGACCATGTGACCAATTTTTTTAAACGCTCCTATAGGTGTTTAATAAACCCCCGCAATCAAACTTAGGGGACATTACAACTTTATACGTGACATGGGCTAGCGCCCGCACTAAAAGAAAAAATTATAAGGTTATTAAATGAGAATTATCAGGTAAAAAATTTGTTTGCATTAACCAAATTTTCTCAATTCTTTCACATGCCTATTTTCAGACAAGGTAAAACACTGAAGAAGGATGTATAAATCCGAAATATATATGTTATTTTAATCTAAATAAATGTGTAATAAAAAATTGACTGCTAATTATTCCCAAAAATTTTAAAAATTAGGATTTAAAATTTTGTGATTTTTAAATATGACGTGCCATGATTTTCAAATTTTACAGCAGTTGTCAAAAAATTTTGATAATTAGTTGGCATCAATTAGTGGATTCCTGTAAATGACAGCTAATTTAACAAATTTTTGACAAATGTAAAATTGTAAAATTTTAAAATCATGGCCGTCATATTTAAAAATCGCAAAATTTTAAATCGTTATTTTAAAATAAATATAGCACATTTAATTTTATTATTAATTAGCACCATTTGAAGCGCAATCATTTTACCTTTACAATTATACCATTACAATTCCTGTAAGTTTAAATTGCGAGCAGGAATCAGCAAAAACGTTGAAAACAATGTTAAATCCCTATGTACATCTTTGAGACCGGCCACCCGGTATACATAAATATTTACTGTCATCTGTCAATTTTTTAGTTCCTAAAAAAATGAAACTGAAACTTGTACTAAATAATTGAATGTTACAGACGGGCTTTAGCCAACCAATTCCAAGAGATGGCGCAACCAAACCGCTCTTCTCAAGGCTCTTTTTAATTCAAACTAATGTATAATACATTCGGAAAACTCCCGTGACATTTAATGTGACAAATGAAAAATTTTCTTGACTAACATAAAAAACACTAAATTTTTAAAATGGGACCTTGATTACTAATAGCTAAAGGTATTTTTATATTATCCAACTGAATTTTCCTTTGATTCCATTCCATTAAATACGCGCTAAATTTGAATTTGTCTTTTGAATTTGTCTTAAGTTTTGGTTTGACAAGGGCATAAAAAAATGGCCGCCAATTGTGAGTAAGAAGTTCAGCGTAATTTGGATAGATGGCGCTGTTGACATTAAATAGGCGCTAAATTTGAATTTGAATGAACAGATTTGTACGTGTGGACACTTATTCGTGAACATAGTTTCCCTATATAACATGTATTTTCTTACAAACGCGTTTATAATTTCATACTGTATTATTTTGTTAGCATTGAGGCAACTGCAAGAATATTAACCTTTATTATTGTTCAAAATAAGTTAAAATCGGTAATTTATTAATTACAGTCAACGATGTTCTTTAATTTTGTCAACCAAAAATACTAAAAGCTAAAAAATAAAAAGTATTACAATCAATATTTTTATTTAAATAGAAACCAAATTAAAAAAAAAAAGTTTATCAGAGCCTGTAATGGATCCTATGACGTTCTGAGTGCGAGGCCGAAATCACTACCACAGCTCTATATAGACAACACTGTGTTCGTTAGTTGTAGTTCGCTAAATTAAAGAACAACTTTGACGGTAATTAATAAATTGTTTTTTACGTCTTTTAGACAATAATAATAAAAAGTAAATAAATTTTAAGTTCCGCTGGACAATGTAATTATAATTATATTACGTACTACCGTCAACTGGGGTGAAATTGATTTTCGTGTGTTTAAGGCTCCTTAGGACAGCGCGGCAAATAGGGATTCTCGTGCGCAAAATTGTTAAACTTTTGACCAAGATTACAAGAACAGGAATTAATTTGAAAAATTTCTCTTTGTTTGAGTATGTTGATAATTACAATAGAATGTGTCCTACGAGACGTTTTTTTCAAATATTTATTTAATTAACCGTAAATTTAAATTAATTGTTTTTTAATTACGTGTTGATATATCAAAATTACGATAACAATTTGAAAATAACTTCTCGTAGGACAAATTTGATTGCATTTTAGAATACATTGGTGATGAGAGATTTTTTCCAAATAATTATTTACAATTACAATCTTGGTCAAAAGTTTAATAAAATTGTCGATTGAGTATTTTGCATAAAGGTGATATTGGAAATTTAGGCAACCCGAATGACTTTTCTACCTGCTCCCAGGTAGAAAAACCCGAGATCGCTTATCTTTTAATCCACCCCGTTACCTAATGTAAAATAATGTGGAGTGTTTGGTCATTTTGCTGGCTTTCTATTTTATAGAAATAGAAAAGCAATATAAATGATCGGGCAACTCAATTAAATCATCTTCAGCTCTTGTTATTTACACATACGTAGGCGTCATTTATAATAACGTAGATTACCATGTTTTATTAAATTTGGAGTAGAAATGTTTTTTTTTAGTTTTCTTAGTGTAAATCCAAAATTATATTAGCCTACAGCTTACATAGGTGTTATTGTTTTCTTTGTTTAAGGGTGTGGATGTAAGTAGTTGTAAACCGAAACACTGAAAATTATAGCACAAAATGCATGAAAAGCCAGTACTGAAAGTTTAGTACATTTATTACTTATATAATAACAAGAAAAACAATACAATTTATACATATAACTTAGAAATATGAAACTAAATCATGTTAACATTCGCTTTATATATCTCGCGTATACTTAGTTGACGGCATCTTCGTGAGTCGACCAATTCGGGAAGTAGAGAGTGTAAATAAAATTCGCACAATTGTTTTTCCATATTTTCCTTCCAGAAATTGCTATTTACTAATTTATTCAAAATAAAAATCGGTGCTTAAAATAAAACATTAATATTAATAAAATTACCGAAAAATTACAGGTAGGTAAATAAATATCTATTATTCACGAAACCTTGTGTTATGCCCCAATAGTTTTAACAAACTTTCAAAAAAATTTCAAGGGGCTTTTTCTTCCGGGGTTTTTTCTTCTGGTGCTTTTTTTTCCTAGGGCTTTTTTTCCTACGGCTACGGCTTTTTGTTCGAGGATTTTTTTCGGGGATTTTTTTCCCGGGGCTTTTTTTTCCCGGGCTTTTTTTTACCTAGATTCAGGGGTAACGGGTGCCCAAAATTAACAATAATATGCTTGCGTAATATTCCAATAGTAAATGGAGTAGGGTGCTAATAGAAAACCATTAGAAAAACGTTTTGTGACCTAGTTTTAATAAACCAGGATTTATATAAATTCCTTAAATTTAAACATTATCAGTATTTGTACGCATTTTTGATGAAGATACTACTTATATATTTGCAAGCAGATATTAGAAACCACATTATACAGTTTTAAATGTTTACTCATAACCCCGTGGTGTCAGTGGTAAATTTCTAATGTAAGTAGGTTATTTTGTTTATTAAATAATAATTGTGCTACAAATTTTAAGAATTTTGATTAGCCGATAAACTCTGGTTAGGGTTACAGAGAATACTTCTGATTTTGTTTTGCATACTTTCTAATTTTTATCTGATAGCATAAGACATTCCAGAATGCTGTCAGATGAAATCCAATATGGCCGCTGTAGGACACACAAACGTTTGTTTACAACGTGTTTACTGTTTCAGTGGGGTGTTTTTTTATTTCGTTTGTTTAAAATTTGCGCTGTTATTTGTAATTATCGGTAATTATGCCTAGATTTTGTTGCGTGGTTGGTTGTGGAAGTAAAGGAGAACGCGATTTATGTACTTTTTCGCGTATAGCCAGTGTGTTGCACTTTAAACATAAAACGGAACTGAATGAACTTTCAAAGTTAAGGCGTGAAAAGTGGTTACGTGCAATTAAAAAAGAAGATTTGACGGAAAGCAAAATAAAATATGCCACAGTATGCGGAAAGCATTTTATATCAGGTAAAGAATTACTTATGATTGTATATAAATAAGCATGCACAATGCACATATTTGAATTTTTAAAAACCATTAATACAAAATATTAAAGGAAAGCCAGCAGAGTTGAAAGATACAAATAATCCTGATTGGATCCCATCTGTAAATATGGGGTACAAAGTACATCAAGACAATATCAGAAGTAGAGTCTTGGAACGTTGGTCCAGACTTGCGGAGAGAAATTCTAAAATGTTACTGGTAAATATTGTATTTTGTTTGCTAGTTATTTAAGTGCTACAAACACAATTAAAAAAAGACTTAATTCTATATCATTATCTTGCGAGTCCTTGAAAGGTGATGATAATAGATGTAAATACTACACCGGTTTTGAATCGTCTGTGTTTGAAGTGGTAGTGCAAAATTTACAAAGTTTTATTCCAATGCACCATAATACTAAATTAGCTGCTACGGAACAAATTCTTTTAACATTTATTAAGTTACGGTTGAATTTAGATTTTAAGGACCTTGCATTTCGATTTGCAATTAGCCCAACAGTTGCGTCCGCATACTTTAGAACGGTGATCAATGTAATGTTTCACCGTTTTAAAAGTCTGGTGTTTTGGCCAAGTGGGGATGAACTTCATAAAACAATGCCACACTGCTTTAAGGAAGCGTTTCATGAAAAGACTTCAGTAATAATCGACTGCTTTGAAATACATACAGGGTGTCTCTAAAATATGGTGCCATAGCTTAACCACAGGTTCCGGGGATCAAAATAAGACGATTTAACGCAACTTACCTCTATCCGAAATTGCTTCGTGAAAGCGCTATCCAACGCCAAAGATCTTCAAAAAATTTCTATTTTTTTAAATAACAAAACATTGTTTTTAGCGATTAAGATGAAATTTGGGATGTGATTCTTTACTGGAAATAGGTGTTTTTTGACATCATTTTTTTGTTCAGGAGGGTCGCGTAAGTGGTCAAAGGTTGATCATCCACAGTCGAAGAATCTCATATCTTTTTAACAGTTCGGCCAATAGTTTTTAAATTTTTTTTACGGAGAGACATTCTTATTTCAAATATTTTTTGTCTCTTGTTCGATTTCGGCATCTGCCATAGTTTAGGCTGAAAAAATTATTTTGATTGGCTGCAGTGCATTTCTTAAAACAGATGCAGTAATCTAGTTGTCCCGTATGTTGAGAAATAAATCATGAAGAGACAATTTGATATAAAGTTTATTACTAACAAGTATGTAAAGGGTGGCGCTAAATAATCTGAACCATTTCTCAACCAATATGGTTCAGTTTATTTTGTACCACCGGTAAATTAATAGATTTACAGCAAATGCTCAATGTGACCACCATTTTCCCGGATGCAAAAGTTGATTCTTCGCAAAAAATTGTCTCTTCGTCATTTATTTCTCAGCATACGGGACAACTAGATTACTACATCGTTTTAAGAAATGCACTAAAGCCAATCAAAATATTTTTTTTCAGCCTAAACTATGGGAGATACCGAAATCGAACAAGAAACAAAAAATATTTGAAATAAGAATGTCTCTCCGTAAAAAAAATTAGAAAACTATTGGCCGAACTGTTAAAAAAATATGAGCTTTTTTACCTATGGATGATCAACCTTTGACCACTTACGCAATACTCCTGAACAAAAAAGTGATGTCAAAAAACACCTTTTTCCAGTAAAGAATCACATCCCAAATTTGATCCTAATCGCTAAAAACAATCTTTTGTTATTTAGAAAAATAGAAATTTTTTGAAGATCTTTGGCGTTGAATAGCGCTTTAACGAAGCAATTTCGGATAGAGGTAAGTTGCGTTAAATCATCTTATTTTGATCTCCGGAATCTGTGGTTAAGCTATGGCAACATATTTTAGCGACACCCTGTATAGAGAGAGCTGCAGATCCGTATGCTTTACCACAATGTTGGTCAAATCACAAACACCACACGACTGTAAAGTACCTTATTGGCATTACACCGCAAGGAACTGTTTCATTTATCAGCGATGGTTGGGGAGGGAGAGTGTCTGACAAATTTCTAACGATTCACTCCAAGTTTTTAGATTTGTTACACCCTGGAGACGTTATTTTAGCCGACAGAGATTTCCTCATTAAAGAATTTGTAGAGTTGTTTAGAGCAACTGTAAAAACCCCTGCATTTACAAAAGGAAAAACACAGCTGCACCTAGTTGATTTGGAAGAAACTAGATCAATAGCCAGTGTAAGAATCCATGTAGAGGGGGTAATAGTAGTTCTAAAAAAAATTTCAATTCTTACAGGTGTAATGCCAATGTCTACGGTATGTTCAGGATGCTTGGATCAGATTGTATTCGTTTTCTGGGCATTATTCAATTTGTGCCCTGGTATTGTGCCTTTAGATTGACATGTCTGTAGTGTTGTGCAGATTGATCTAAAAACTAACATTGACATTTTTTAAAGTGAGTTATTAGTATAGTTAGTTAATTTAGTTTTAAGCTTATGTTCTAATATTAATTATTTTATTTGTATAATTTTTTTACTGTTTATGTTCTACCAGACTGTAATGTAGGAATATTCAGTGAACTATCCTGGGCTTGGTTTTCTGCAGTTTCCCTAGCCTGTCAGGTGAATACCAGGGTAGATAATTAAGTCGGCTGCAGCCGCAATTCTTAAATGTATTAAACCAATTCCGTTGTATTATTTATCAAGTTCAGTTACTACTCTTGACATACCTACACAAAACGTTTCTACTACATTTTGGACAAAGCTTGTATCTGAGACTCTCACCATCGTCTTTACACTATGTGAAAATGTGATTTATTTCAGTGGAAAATTAAAACACAAATAAATGTTATTAAATGGTAGCTATTATTAACAAAAGAATATAATCGTACACACAACAAATAACAATTCAAACAATTATAAGAAAGAAATAATAATAAAAAATATCAAAATTACATTTAAACTGATGGTGCACACTGATCGCAAAACCAAAAATGCTCTGGTACATCTGGTAAACCTACACACTCTAAATGGAACCACTTTGTGTGACAATCTTCGTTTTCGCAGCATAAGATTGGTTTACCATCGTCAAACGTTTCACAAATGCACCAAGTTTGCGTATTTTTATTGTCCCTTGTGAAATACCGTCCCAGTAATTCAGGCATAATTACCGAACGATGAAAATTTGTGGCTATTGCTGACTTTTCTATCCAAAATGGTTCGTCAAATAATATGCGTTCACAATGTATTTCCTTGGGCGACCAAACGTCAAAATCACAATAATTAGCACCGGTCATCTTCATTTGGCATTGTACCTGATAGTAATATGCATGTGACTTGTCCAATGCCACACTATCACCTACTTTCAATAAACACGACGTTTTGTAATTTGTAAATGATGCTAAATCCATATCTTTTAGAAGGTACGGGCATTTAACTTCAACACATCCAGTGCCACAGCATGAACAACGTACGAGTGCATCTGGTGTTGCTCCAAACTGTGGAAAATCGGGAAGTAAACAAAGACCCACAGAAGTAATCCTTGCATTTTCATGCATGCTCGCAAATATTTCTTGATACTCGGCTAAAGCATCTGCTTCATGTTTTAGCCCCCATTCAGTATACTTCGATCTAAATCTACTTGTATAACAAATACCTTTTATCAAAGACAACGAGGGTTTTCGAATGTTTGTGTGGCATGCCGATTTGAAATTAGAAGCTGTGATACGACCAATTCGTTCTTGCTGCCACCGTCGACATTTACTTTGTCCAACTGTTGTTAGTAAAATGCTGTCACAATCTTCTTCTGTTAACGTTAAATTTATATTCTCTGCAATTTTTAACAGCCTGTCATATGGAACAGAATCGTACTCTGGTTGATAAATATTAACTTGTAATTATTGCTGTTATTTGTTTCTTGTTCTGCAGCAATTTCACTTGCAAATGGTTCAATCAATGACATAATTGCTGAAGAACTGCCACCACTCTTTATTTTTGCAAGCATATCTACTAACTCATTACCTTCTAATGCTGGTACGTTTTCCATTGATGTTGGAACTGCTACCTTACCCATATTAATGTCTTTTATTCTTGCATATTCCACGTTTGTAAAGGTTGGCACATTCCACTGACATGGTATATCAGTTGAAGATGTTTTTGAGTGGGTGTCGTACACATGTTCCATAGCGAAAAGCACAGCTGCAACATGGCTACACACTTCTCCTGCCCCTGCCATACAAGTGCAGTGTGCTGTATGGATACTCCCGTCTTCTGCACAAATAATCCACACATCTAAAGGGGGCTGTGTCAATCGTTGAGAATGATTTACCTAAAAAAGTAATAATTAAATTAGTTGTAGAATTTAATCGTATCTCTTACATTTTAAAATCTCATATCATGATTAATGTTTTTATATATTTCGGTGATTCCAAACCTGCATCTGTTGCTGAATTTTTAAAACAATTTATTTCTGAATTAAACGAATTAATAGGGAATTGTGTATTCCGTAGAGTTAGTGTGTTTTACGTGTGACGCACCAGCTAGGGCTTTTATAAAATGTATCAAAGGACATAATAGCATTCACGGTTGTGAACGATGCGTTCAATTAGCTCGATGAATCCCTTAATGGGACCAGGACTACTCTGGTATGCTTATATTTTATATACAGATAAACATTTAGCACCTTTAGATAATTTAACTTCAAATGATTAGATAAAGGTGCTAAATGTTTATCTCATTACTTGTACCATAATACAGTGCGCGCATAAAGTTTGGAATAATGGAAATAATTCTTTTCCCGGCAAATTTAAAGAAAACCGGTTCGACACGTGAAATTGATTTATTTTAAAGGAAACATTTTGAGATAATTTTCATTTTTCTACCGCTTTTCGGTTTCAAGCAGTGACGTCATCGATATATTTTTTAAATGGCAACCCTCTATTGTTTTGGCAGATTTGGATAGATAATTAAATTCTGAATTGAGAAATGTCAACATTTATGGTATTCAGACTGAACTTAAGTTGTACGCGTTCTTTTCTACTGATTTTGCGATGCTACCTAACTTCGTTGTGCCTGCAGCTCCCTTTCGGCTTTCGCGCCGCCGGCGATTTCCTTTTTGCTGAACACCTACGACAAACGTGGCGTCCAGCTGGAGAAGAATCACAAGATTGTCTTACGCCTACCTGGGGAGCGGCAAAAAATGCGGTACTGTTTTCCGCGGTCCTGGCCGCGGTAAAGGAACTTCCTTTGAGCACGAAGACGAGGACCTACGTCAACCCGAGCGGAGGGAGTGCTTTATTTTTGACTAGCAAGCGAACCCTCGTGTTCGAGGAGGACTGGGCGACCTGGGCGGGTCACGTGGACCGACACGTGGTTACATTAAACCTAGACGACCAGGGTTGCGAATATTACTTTTATAGAGCCCAGCACCAAGTATTACTCGCCCTACGACCGGGCGAATTTCGCCTATTTTAACTCGACGTAGCTGTTTTCTCTCGGCGTTTGTTTCTTTGTCTGATGTTCCTATATGTTACAGAGACAGTTACAACATCGGCGGCCTCGACTTCCGCGGGATTCGTCTCGGCTTAGAGGAGGGACTGCGGGAGCAAGGGTTGCGAAAGTTAAGTTGCTACGAAGCGCTCGTAGATTGCTTGGTGCGGGCCCCGTGTCTACGAGTCGAATTCGTGGTAGATTTCAGCAACATGGAACATCTTCGTGGTCTGATTGACGAAATCGAGGTAAGCCTCTAACTACATAACATAACTGCAACGCTATTCTGATTATACTAGTATTATTCGTGCTACCGACCGACCGTCTAGCGTAAAATATACTACCGTTATATTATACACACGTAGCGTCCTTTCTATTAACAACGGCACCCGTTGCCTGTGTGTTTCAGTCGACGTCGTTGGAGGACTTTTTAAAGGCACGCAGGATGATCCGCGTGATACCGGAGCAGGAGTGGGACCCGTGGGACACGAACAGAGCAGTCGCGTGGCAGAGGGAGCAGCGTATCATCTTACAACCCCTCTTCACTTTTTTATTAAAACTTTTTAATGCACCGGAATTTTTCATTTAAAAATAGGCATGAGAAAGCCTAATTCATTTCGAAATATTTACTACGCTTACCCCACGCGCCGACCCTCCCGGGTTGGGTACACTGGGTAATGGCTTTTTGCATACCAAATGGTATTTTTAAAACTGAACAATTACATTTTCGAATTCCGGCTCCTTGTACTGCCCTACCAACTTTGGGGAAATTTAGTAGGTATCAAGTTTTCGGAAAATCTATCAGTTTGTAGAAACTTTTCGAGGTATCTACAGGCATTTAACTGTGAACAGTGCGAACCAGGTGATTTTTTTGGTTTTCCAGTTTTCCAGTTTCGTTATTTTGCCAGACTTTTAGCAAATTTATATTTTTGTATTAATTTTATTTGTTTGTTGCAGATTACCCGGCGATAATTTTGTGATTTCATAATTTAACATTTTCATTAGATTACCAGGCTTTTAGATTAACTTTTTGCAAATTTATATTTTTGTATTATTTTTATTTGTTTGTTGCAGATTACGCGCGCGGCGGCGAATGTTTTGGGCTAGTGTGACGGTCTGCCAAAATCAAGGTACCCGTTTTAATGCACTTTGTCCGGCTTCAACAATCAAACAAAATGAAAAACAGATATTTATATTAAACTGATTCAGCTTTAATGGTAAAACTCAGAGTTGCTTTGTTACTTGCTGTATTAAAGTCCTTTGCGATTTTTCTTCTACTGCTGATGGCCTAGATTGCACTTCCATTAATATGTTGCTATCTACATTTTCCGAGAGCGAATTTGGCTTATCATTTTCCTTACTTGTTTCGCTAGAGGATATAGATTTCTTTGGAGCATTGATGAAAGAAATCGATTTTTTACATAAACAACAAATAAGTTTTATTTTCATAAATAAAGAATATGTACTTAGTACTTAGAGTTCAAATCATTACTTTTGTTAACCCTATCTAAATAACTTTTTTTGAGTTTGAAAAGTTTAAAATAACAATCTGGGTGATAACCAATAGATGTATCTTTTTCGGTGGCTGGCAGAACTACGTCACAATACTTCAAGTTTAAAATTATACGTGCTACCAAATATTCTTTGCACTTATTCAGTACTTTGTTAGTAAATTGTTTTATAGGGGCTGTGACAAACAGATTTTCATTCCCTTTTTCTGATAAACGTTCACTCCGTTTTTGCTGTTGGTGACGAATTAATGAAATGCACAAGAAACACTGCATGATGTCGTATTTTACAAACAACCAATATTCTAGTAGGTAGGTACATGGTAGGTACCTACTAGAATATAGAATACTTGGAATATAAGTGATATTTTTTTATGAATAAACCATACGGAAAAACATATGCCAGGATGCGAAGAAAATGAAACACCACAAAGGTTGGGAACCCGACGCACAAGATGCCAAAAATTCCAGAATTTCGATTGTTAGGGAATGGTTTAGTGGCGAATGGAGAATTCTATGTGAGACTTCCAGAATCGGCTTCGTCACATAATTACACTGTTTGTTCTTTCCAGAATAGTCCGTTTCCTTGGAAAGGGATCGCAATTGAAGATTTTTCTACGTTACATTTTAATCAGCGTTTCACCGGCCAGGACATGTACCTTAGCACAACCATTGTCGATGATCTTCTGTCCAAAGAGGCAATCAATTATCAAATCATTCCGTGCGAGCTGTCGACCGCCTTGATACACATGTGAGGACAGCGATTTCACCGTAGATAATATTCCGATTTTAAAAGACACGGTTATCATGCCAATTTGTATAGGGCAACAGTTTTCTATAGCAGTGGCTGATCTTCAGGGAAAAATCTTCAAATACCTGTATGTTATGCAACCGATCTAATATAAACCGAACACTTCAATGGATTTTCTGCGATGGTATATGTAGAAGATGGTATCACCAGGATTGTATACAGCGTGCTACCAAGACATTTATTGTTCCTGATGCAGAGTATATATGTCCACTATGTGTAGTCGCCAATGGCCACAAATAATGTATCTAATAATTATTTTTTATTTTTCGTAGATTCTTAGTTTAGTTGTTAATGTGTTTTTTTTAATTCTTTCTGAAATAGTTTCGGTATTATTTTTATTTATAGATATAATGGTTGGCAAATACAGAAGGCGGTTGGGTGTCCGTAAATACCGGAATTTTAATGATGACAAGCTTAAAAGGGCCTTAGAGGAGATACGTTCTGAAACTCTATCCCTCAAGGAAGCAGCAGAAAAAGATGATATCTCGAAATCTACACTCCAAAGAAAACACAGAGGAAAGCATCCTAATCTACATGGATGGTCATCCAACCACCCTGGCAAAAGATGAAGAAAATTGCATTTCTAATGGAATCTTAATTGCCGCTAACTGGGGGTTTCCTGTTACCAGGTATGACCTAAGACGTCTAGTTAAATACCACTTGGATCGAAAAGGAATCAAAGTTTCGTATTTCAAAAATAATATGCCAGGGAAGGGTTGGGTTAATGGCTTCTTATCGCGGAACGCAAACGTTCTCTCAGAAAGATTAGGAGAAAATATAAAGAGAGCCAGGGCAGCTGTAAGTCCAGAAATTGTCAGCAACTACTTTGATGAACTCAAAATCTCACTAGAAGGTGTAGAGCCTGCAGCCATTATTAATCTAGACGAAACAAATACGAGTGATGACCCAGGACGGCAAAAGGTTATTGTAAGAAGAGGATCTAAACATCCAGAAAGAATCATTGATTCTTCTAAATCAAGTGTGTCGGTAATGTTCTGTGGTACAGCTTCTGGTAAAATCTTGCCTCCATATATCGTCTACAAGTCGGAGCATCTATACAATTCCTGGACAGAAGGCGGTCCACCTGGAATTCGATACAACAGATCAAAGTCAGGGTGGTTCGACTCGACTATTTTTGAAGGCTTCTTTGACAGCATAATTGTGCCTTATTGCAGAAGGCTTGGAGATGGACCAAAAGTCATAATATGTGACAACCTAGCAAGTCACCTTTCTCTTCATATAATATAGCAATGTGACAAATATGGAATTAGATTCGTTTTGCTGCCTAAAAATAGCACTCATATATGCCAGCCACTTGATGTGGCCTACTTTCGCCCTCTTAAAGATAAATGGCGTCATACACTCACAGAATGGAAAAGTGCTAATAGGGGGTGCATCCCCAAAGATTTCCAGCCATTTTGAGAAAAACCTTACATAAATTGGGAAGTCACAGTGCTGATAATTTGCTGGCCGGTTTCAAAGCTACGGGCATTTACCCATTGTGCGCAGAACAGGTCCTCAAACGTCTCCCGAGACCCCAAAATATTGAGGATCAACAGGAAGCTAATAATGGATGGGGTCACACACTTCATGAATTTTTTAAAGATCAAAGAACCAAAGAAACTGCAGCTCTCAGAAAACCACCAAAAAAACGGTTGAAGGTTATTCCTGGACAAAGTGTCGCTGTTTCAGATTTTGGAGACTCTCCATATACACCCAGGAAACAGACAACCAGAAAAGATCATGTCCAACCGTCCACGTCCCGAGATCGTTCACCTTCACCTTATTCCAATGATGAGTCAGACAAAGATATGGAGCTTGATGTGAGTGAAGATATCGAAGAAATTATCGATCAGTCAACTGATACAAGACTTGAACTTAAAGTTGGGGATTTCTTGCTAACAAAAATTAAATATGATGCTGGCACAAAAAAAGAAAAAGAAAAAACTTTTATCTGCAAATTACAGCAATCGCGAATTATGAAGATTCAGATCGGTTTCTTTGCAAATTTATGAGTGGATATAAAGGAAATAATGACACATTTATCTTTCCTGTGGTGGATGATATTGCTGCCGTATCTTTTGGACAAATCATTCGGAAACTACATCCAGTGAAAATATTTAGAGACAGATATACTTTTAATAATTGTTGGTAGATGTAAGTTCTGGCTATACAGAAATTTAAATGATTAAGTTTTGTTAATTTTTGAAGAAATAAAGGCTTATATTGGAAAATTCCGAGTTAAAAATTTTTTTTTTGTCAAAAATGTTTTTTTATAATTTGTAGGTGTCCCAAGTTGTCGCCGACCGGTGTAACATGAGTTGAATAGCATTTAAATAGGTGTCCCAAGTTGTCCGTCCTTGCGACTTACTTGGGACACCATAAAAAAAATAAAAGAAGGTATGTTTTTTGATTTTAAAAGATAAACTCGCTATACGCCGGCAAAGGTCAAAATTGTCCCAAATAGCCCGACTCTATGGTATGCAGTTAAAATAAACTTATTATTATTATACCTACCTACATTATTATTGTTTTATTAAAAATTACCTGACATTGTACCTATTAATGAATCAATCAATAGCTAACAACCTTCATTCTTTTACTTTTATTATCTAGCAAAAACTTTCGAAACTATCTCTCAATGTCCAGCGATATTCTTTTAAATTCAATAATTGTAATTTGATTCTTCATAGTTTCATATTTTTATACCGTGTGTCCCTGGGAAGACGGAACATAGGGATCTTATAATGGTAATTTTTTAAAATGATCCACGAGTGCTCTGAATTTCTATTTGGTGGAAGCGTCGACGTCGTTATGTCAGCTGTTTAACGCGCTTGCTAATACAGATGTAATACGCGCGTGAGTTATACTAACAAATGATTCATCAATTATTTACAATACGAATTGACAGCTCGCGCCCTTGAAAGTCAGTTTGAAATAAAATTATTTCTTCAAATTGGTTCATGTAAATTTAGATAGTGTTTTAATTAAATTAAATGAGACTGAGTATCATTATAAGGTAATAAATACAAAATAATTTGTTTGCAGTTGACGTTATGGTTCTAAGATCTTTTTCAGATTATGATGGATTAGGTGAACAATTAAGGCTTTTCGCAAGTTACGCATTATTAGAAACTGAAAATGAAATTACGAAAATTATACTAGTAGCTACATAAAATAATGCTGTGGACCTGTGTTAGAAAACTTTCCTTTGTGGTATGCAAGAATCCGACTCCTTAAAAATCAAATACTTTTAATGTAACAATTATTTGATCACATTAAATTGCCGTAGAAATAAAGATTTCATATTCGTACACACTAACTCATATTCGCTTTTTCTTTGATTTTATCTTAATACAGTCTTATGCAATTAGCATTGTGGCATGTTTCATCATAAAGCTGATTGTCGCATCATCAAATTCTTCGCCGCCGGTTCATACATCAAGATCATCCTATTACAGTAAATTTTCACATTTCACATGTAATTTAACTGGGATTACCGATTGTCAGCTCTAAACTGTACTTCAGTTAAGGTACGACCTGGGTAGGACCCCATTTAAAAAAAATTAACATGAACATAACCTTTAATTGTCTTTGGTTTTAATAAATTGATATTTAAAACACAAACAGGTGATCTGGAGACGATCATACATGATCGGCATGGAAATCGTTAACGATTGGTGACATTCGTTTAATTGTTTTAAGACGAATGCTTCAAAGCACTCGTGGATCATTTTAAAAAATTAGCATTATAAGATCCCTATGTTTCGTCTTCCCAGGGACACACGGTAGATTGAATTATAATCTATAATATTTCGCTGGAAAATGATCTGTTATGGCTTTAGCTGCCTTCCTGGTGAACATGGATCTAATATACCAATAAACACAATAACTGTTTGCAGAAAGTCAATAAAATCGTGCGTTTTTCAGCCCCCAGTCGTAGCCGCCTCACGGAAAAACGAATGTTCCGCTGGAAAATAATGTGCTAGGGCCTTACTTATCTTCCTCGTGAATATGGATCGAATATGTCAATAAATAAAAAAATTGCTGGCAGGTAGCCAATAAAATCGTGCGTTTTTCCGCCCCCAGTCGTAGCCGCCTCACGGAAAAACGAATGTTTCGCTGGAAAATGATGTGTTAGGGCCTTACCTATTTTACTGCTGTATATAAATCGAATATTTAAAACTAGCTGGGTACCCGCAGCATATGCTGCATTTGCAGTATAGGTAATAAGAATAAGGAACACATTTGCATACACGTTTTAGCAAGAGTGGTTTAAAGTAGCGTAGTTGGGGTGTATATGAAACAAAGAGGGTAATACGAAACGTTGGTTCATATGTTTGTATTTAGCGATAATTAGTACCTAATCTGCATCCAGAGGACTCTACGAAAATTGAACAGTGCTCCTAGATGCTATCAAGTTGTTTTGTGATGTAGGTAAGTTTATTTAATAGTACATTTTCTGTGAAAAAATTGCTAAGTAAATGTCTTATTTTTACCATTTTTGACTAAGCAGTCAAAACCTCCTGGTCCTGGTACTAGATGAACTGCTAGAGATACAGTTACGGTGCAATGAAGTAAATATTTCTATATAACCTAAACTACAATGTAAACAAAAAATAAATAAACAAAACACACCACGTTGTTTTTTAAAGCGGGAAATATGAAAAATTGCTTTTTGCAGGGTTATATGAAACGACCTTAAACATGCCTCGTAAACATATTCACAAACTAGGTAGACCTACTGCGCTCACTAATATGGAGGAGCAGGCAATCGCACAGGCAGTATTAAGCGCAGCCGAATTCCGAGTACCTTTCACTGAAGCAAGACTTCAAGACTTTGTCGAGCAATACCTTAACCGAAAAGGAGTTATTAAATCAGCTTTCAAAAACAACAGACCTGGAAAGGACTGGTGTACTAATTTTTTTCTTCGACGAAAAGACTTATCTAAGAGAAATTGTGAGAATATTAAGAGGTGACGCGCAGAACTTAATCCTAGAATAATCGAAGAATACTTTGAGCACTTGGAACAAACGATTCAAGCTGTTCCACCTGAAAACATCATCAATTACGATGAGACGAACCTGACGGATCTACAAAAGTCATTGTTCGTCGTGGGACCAAACATGCTTCCAGGCTGATGGATTCATCAAAAACTTCGACATCAATTATGTTCTCTGTGTCAGCTAATGGTACCCTCCTTCCTCTATATGTTGTCTACAAAGCAAAATATTTGTACGCTGACTGGGTGGAAGGAGGTCCCGAAGAAGCACGCTATAATACTGGTTGGTTCGGTAGCGATACATTTGAAGACTGGTTTATGAGCATTGCTCTCCCATATCTGAGGAGAAAGGAGGGTAAAAAGGTTATTGTGGGTGATAATTTGGACAGCCACCTCTCCTACAACGTGTTAAAAGCATGCGAAGAAAATAATGTAGCTTTCGTATTGTTACCCAAAAATAGTACCCACATATGCCAACCCTTAGATGTTGCCGTATTTCGTCCTGTAAAAATATTATGGAGGCAAATTTTGACCACATGGAAAACCCATAATAAAGGTGTTGTGCCAAAACAGCAATTTACAAAGTTGCTTAAAGATTTGGTAAGACTCGCTGATAAGAATATGAAAAAGAATATTTTAGCTGGGTTTGAAGCTACAGGTATATCACCTTTTAATTCACAAAAAGTGATGGAAAATTTTTTGCGAAAAACCAATAAAGTCGAGGACGATGCTTTGAAGAGCTCTTTCACAAATATAATGACAAACCTTACACCTGTTGTTGAGAGAAACACAGTGAGTAGAAAACGAAAACTTAATGTTCCGGCGAGAAAGTCGGTGTCAACAGCAGATCTAGAAGCAAGCACCAGTAACACCCGAAAACAACAACCTGTGCTTATTCAAAATAATGGAGAACCTGAGAAAGGGTTAGAGAGTGAAAATTCAAATAGTGACGAAGAAATACAAAATGAAAATGAACCTGAATTAACAGACAAGACTGACGTTACTCAAATTTCTGATATTTCTGAAGGCTGTTTTTACTGTGAAATTCACTTATAATGAAAATACCAAGAAACAATGTAATAAGGAATATGTTGCCAAATTAGTAAAAATGAAAAAAAAAATCTATTCAAGTTAATTGTCTAAGAATGTACAACCGTAAAAGAGACAGCTTCATTTTCCCATCGGTGAAAGACTTGTCAGAAGTTCAGGTGTCACAGATAAAATTCCGTCTTTCAGACCCCCTAATAAAAAGGGGAATTCATATTTTTGTATCAGATGTTTTATAAATTCATTCAATGTTTTTGCTTTTTTAAAAAATGGATTTTATTTTTTATCTATTTTTTTGTAGTAATATATATTGTTGTGATATTGACTCGGGACTTGTACGATTACTTAGTCTAAATTAAATAAAGGTTGATAGCTACCTTAAGCTTACGTTTAATAAATTTGTCAAATATTATTTTAAATTTCTTTTTATAATTCGGTTGTTCATAATTTTTATTTCGGTTTCTGAAGGCTCTTATCTCAGGATATTTGGTTCTTTGAGTGCATTGTCTTGGTATCAGCTGTGGTTCGTTTCTATCTTTCAAAATTTGGGCCATATTTGGTTCCGATATGCTTTCATTTGGTCGACTAAAAGTAAATGTTTATTAATGTTATGTAAGATTATGTAAAAATTGGTTTAGTATTTAAGATAATTCTTTGTCTGAATGAATTTAGCTATTTGTGAAAGGCTATGTTTTTATTTTAAGTTTTTTTTATTTAGATAATTTTGATATCGAAGCATTTTATCATACTCGGATAAACGGTGGTTTGTTCAATAGGTTGTCCCAGTATTGGTGATGTGGGTTGTAGCTATCTCTTTAGTTGGAAACGGTTTATCTTCATGTTTCTTTTATATGGAAAAAGATTTTCTTCAAAAATCAATTCTAAAATCTGTAAAGTTGAGGTTATGTTTACCAAAATTTGTAAAAGATTAATTTTGGACTTTGGTGAAGATTATTGGTGAAAAACAAGAACTTAAAATGTGTAGAAAATGGTGAGGAATCTGAAAATTGATATGAGTTGAGTGAAAAAGTTTTCCTTAATAAGGAAAATTAACAAATTTGAAGGGTTTTGCAGATGGTATTAAAAACATAGCAAATAGGATATTATTTAAAAGGGAAAATTATGAGGAATCTAAAAATGTGTATAGTTTTGAGGAATATTGCAGAATAGAGGCCAGAAAGGCATTTAAAATTTATAAAATTATAAAACAATTGATGTTACCTTAAAATTTTTTTCTGTTACCATGGAGAAAAACAAACTTGTTGACAGAGGTTATAAATAAGGCCTCAAAACAAAAAGAAGATCACTCTGTTAATATTCCTTGAAAGAGCGTGTCGTTTCCGCGAATCCAAAAGATTACAAATTTGGAGTTTATCGAATTTTAATTTGTGTTTGCAACTGGAGAATCAGCCATTTTGCAGTGTTCTTGTTGGTGATCAATATTATTGAATACGAGATTGGATTTGTTCGTACGAGATTGGATTTGTTCGTTGAATATCGGAAAATTGAAAGAAGCGCGGGAAATTTGAATACGGCATACATAAGAGTCCGAACCAATTATAAGATAAGTTTTCTTTTAGTATTTAAATTTAATTTTGAGCCTAGGGATGATAGGATATTTATTGATTACTTTAATTTAATTTGTGTTCATTTCTTGTGTAAATAAATTTCAATTTTGTTGTGTTGCTTAAAATTTTGTCATTTTTTTTTATTGTTTGTTTGTTGTATGAAAGTTTTTTTTTGTGTATGCTAAATAGTGAACCCACAGAAGATACTTGTCAGAGCAGGACAAGGTATCGAAAGCCCCGAGATAAGAGTTCTTTTTGTTCTTTGTTTTATTTTTTTTTATTAGCACCGCAAAGAGCAGCTTGGGTTTATCAACATTTTATTAACGCAGCAACAGGGGTGTACAGGTATTACAACATTTATTGTCGCTAACCAACGTGGGGCCCGATTTAGCTAGCTAATTAATAGGTGGAATTAGGAAACAGGGGAAAATGGCAGATAGAAAGGATAAGCGTTTAACCAGGCAAACAAGTAAAGAAAGGGTAGCTGAGAAAGACAGCTTAGAATTAGAGAAGGAAAGTGAGGAAGCAGAACAGGAAGTAATAGGGTTTACAGCAGAAGGTGAAAGTGTAGTAGGAGAAAGAATGGATAGAGCAGGAATAAGTGGGGAAAGTATGGACGAAGGAGAAGGTGGGAAGGAGAAAGAAAAGACAGGATTTGATATGAGATACTTAGTTGAGATCATGAATAAGATGAGTGAGAAAATAGAGAATAAATTTGATGAACAGAAAGGGGAGATTAAAAAAATGAAGGGGGAAATGAATAATAGATTTGAAGAGTTAGGGAGACAATATTATCAATTGGAGGATAAAGTGGAGTTAAAAGTTGAGGAGATGAATAAAAAATTAAAAGAGTGCCTAGAGGTGAAAATAGATAAACAACAGGTTAGATTAGCGGGATTAGAAAAGAAGGTTGAAGAGAATAAAGTAGAGTTACAGGAAGATGTAGAGACAAAGATTAGTCAAGTTAAAAAGGGGCAAGAAGAATTGGAAAATAAAATTGATCTAATGGAGGTAGAGATGGAAGTAATAGAGAGAAAATTTGGTAGTCAGCTGGAAAAGAATGTAGAGGTTGAAGGCAAAATTAAAGATAATAAAAATGAAATCCAGGAAATGGGGAAGGAAATAGAAGTACGTTTAGGGGGGATTGAGAAAGAGATAAGGAAGGTAGAATATCAAGTAGAAAAGAGTGGTCCTAGTAGGATAGTTATTCCGTGGCAGGGAAATAACGAGAGTAACAATCTTCCTAAGTTCTTTGGGAATAACAATTATGGGAATAACCCAAAATTGTTCATTAAAAATTTACAACCAGTTATAGAAACGTTGAGGAATCAAATGGGAGGTCAAGTAGATAGAAACGTGGAAATAAATTTAATTAAAGGGACAATGAAAGGGGTGGCAGAAAAGTGGTTTAGTATTAATGAGGAGAAGTTTTCAAATTACGAAACATTTAAAGAGTTGTTCATTAAGCAATTCTGGAGCATGCAGGTGCAGTATAGGATGGAAGCGGAGATAAAAGATGGGAAGTTTGAAAAGGGGAAAGATCAGAGTAGGGAAACTTATGCCATTGAAAAATACTTGTTATTTCAACAATTAGAACCACCACTTGAGGAAACATCTATAATTTTTAACCTAGCAAAGCAGTTTGGGAAAGAAATCATAGGAAAGGTCACAGAAAATGGGATAAAAGATTTTCAGAGTCTATTGAATGTTCTCAAAAATTATGACTGGGCAGATCAAGATAGGGAAAGTGTGGAAAATGAGGATAAGAAAAGGGTCAATAGGGGACAAAGTAGTGGAAATCAGTACAGGAGTCAGAGTAATGGGGGATATTATAATAATAACTTATGGAGTGGTAATAATATGAATAGTAGTGGGGGAGTACGAGCTAGTCCATATCAGAGTAATAATAGGTACATGGGTAATGTAGGGAGAGATTATGGGAATATTATAAACACTCAAAATCGTAATTGGGGGCCCAGGAATTTTAGTGGAAACAATAATTATGGTGCCAATTATAATAGGGGTGTCAATACAAATAATAACAGAATGGGGGAGAATAATGATAGAGACAATCAGCAGGTGAAAAGTGTAAGGTTTCAAGAGGGACGGAATGTAGGAAGTTTTCAGGGAAATCAGAATAGGGGGTACAATGAATGGAGAGCGAAAATGTCTGAAGGGGAGAATCAGAATGAAAGGAGAGAAGGGTACAAGATAAATGCTACTATGGCTGAAGTAAGGGAAGATTTAGACAGGATAGAGGTGGTGGCGGATGTACACAACCAAAATTTTTAAATAGGAGTATCATTACAGGGCATCATTACATGCACCCTAGAGAGTACATTGATGGGCCAAGTAATGATACGTACATAAAAAGAAATAAAATTATTCAAAATTTGCCGTTCATAAAAATTTATATTAATAATATTACAGTTAATGCTTTAGTTGATACAGGTGCAGAGTTTTCATTGATAAATGAATGTTTGGTAAATGAACATTTGTCAAGTTTTAAAAATAATATTATCCCAATAAAATCAATTAATTTAATAGCTGCTAATAATAAAAAGTTTACAACAATTAGGAAACAATTAAGTCAGGGGTTAATGATAGGGGAAAAAATGATTAAGGGAGAAATGTTAATAGTTGCAGGGATGTCAATGGATATGATCATTGGCATGAATATTTTAGAGGGGAATAACATGATAGTGAATTTAGAGAGAAGAGTGTTAATAGGAGAAGGATTCGAAGTACCATTTTTAGAAGAAGAAAAAGAAGTAGGACAGATAGACAGTAAAAATATTAATTATTACAGAAGTGGGGAAAGTGGGAATGAGATGTGTGATTTTGAACAAAGAGGAGAGGATAGTTATGATAGAGAAAGAGGGGAGTCAAAGGAAGATAATAGGATAGAAGTGAATTGTGGGGAAGATAGGTTTTAATTAATGATTAAAAAGAGTAAACAAGTTGTAGATAAGGAAAAATTTTAAAATAGAATTAAATTGTTAGATTATAAGGAAGATTTGGGAACCAGAAGTTCTAGATAAAAAAAGGAATAAAGGGGGAAAATTTAGGTTAAATAGGAAAGAGGAGTATGGTGGATGGTAATAAGGTTGGATTATAAATGGAAAGGATAGATTTGCAAGTCGTGGAATAAAAAGAAATAGGTAGAGTTCTGTCAAGGGAGAATTTTGAATTTTTGAGGTTTCAAGGTGGTAGTATTTTCAGTTGAAGGTAGAAATTGTTTCAAGAAAAATTAAAGGTCAAGGGTTTGACATGTAATTTTTATTGTCAACAATTTGGGGGGAAAATGTTGTGATATTGACTCGGGACTTGTACGATTACTTAGTCTAAATTAAATAAAGGTTGATAGCTACCTTAAGCTTACGTTTAATAAATTTGTCAAATATTATTTTAAATTTCTTTTTATAATTCGGTTGTTCATAATTTTTATTTCGGTTTCTGAAGGCTCTTATCTCAGGATATTTGGTTCTTTGAGTGCATTGTCTTGGTATCAGCTGTGGTTCGTTTCTATCTTTCAAAATTTGGGCCATATTTGGTTCCGATATGCTTTCATTTGGTCGACTAAAAGTAAATGTTTATTAATGTTATGTAAGATTATGTAAAAATTGGTTTAGTATTTAAGATAATTCTTTGTCTGAATGAATTTAGCTATTTGTGAAAGGCTATGTTTTTATTTTAAGTTTTTTTTATTTAGATAATTTTGATATCGAAGCATTTTATCATACTCGGATAAACGGTGGTTTGTTCAATAGGTTGTCCCAGTATTGGTGATGTGGGTTGTAGCTATCTCTTTAGTTGGAAACGGTTTATCTTCATGTTTCTTTTATATGGAAAAAGATTTTCTTCAAAAATCAATTCTAAAATCTGTAAAGTTGAGGTTATGTTTACCAAAATTTGTAAAAGATTAATTTTGGACTTTGGTGAAGATTATTGGTGAAAAACAAGAACTTAAAATGTGTAGAAAATGGTGAGGAATCTGAAAATTGATATGAGTTGAGTGAAAAAGTTTTCCTTAATAAGGAAAATTAACAAATTTGAAGGGTTTTGCAGATGGTATTAAAAACATAGCAAATAGGATATTATTTAAAAGGGAAAATTATGAGGAATCTAAAAATGTGTATAGTTTTGAGGAATATTGCAGAATAGAGGCCAGAAAGGCATTTAAAATTTATAAAATTATAAAACAATTGATGTTACCTTAAAATTTTTTTCTGTTACCATGGAGAAAAACAAACTTGTTGACAGAGGTTATAAATAAGGCCTCAAAACAAAAAGAAGATCACTCTGTTAATATTCCTTGAAAGAGCGTGTCGTTTCCGCGAATCCAAAAGATTACAAATTTGGAGTTTATCGAATTTTAATTTGTGTTTGCAACTGGAGAATCAGCCATTTTGCAGTGTTCTTGTTGGTGATCAATATTATTGAATACGAGATTGGATTTGTTCGTACGAGATTGGATTTGTTCGTTGAATATCGGAAAATTGAAAGAAGCGCGGGAAATTTGAATACGGCATACATAAGAGTCCGAACCAATTATAAGATAAGTTTTCTTTTAGTATTTAAATTTAATTTTGAGCCTAGGGATGATAGGATATTTATTGATTACTTTAATTTAATTTGTGTTCATTTCTTGTGTAAATAAATTTCAATTTTGTTGTGTTGCTTAAAATTTTGTCATTTTTTTTTATTGTTTGTTTGTTGTATGAAAGTTTTTTTTTGTGTATGCTAAATAGTGAACCCACAGAAGATACTTGTCAGAGCAGGACAAGGTATCGAAAGCCCCGAGATAAGAGTTCTTTTTGTTCTTTGTTTTATTTTTTTTTATTAGCACCGCAAAGAGCAGCTTGGGTTTATCAACATTTTATTAACGCAGCAACAGGGGTGTACAGGTATTACAACAATATATTGTTTAATTATTTGTATTTATTTGTGTATTTTCGTTACGTCTATGTGAAAATAAAAACTGTTTCTTATATTTATGCTTTATTTGCTTCCCCTCCCTTTAAAATTTGAGAAAACAAAATTTTTTTTTCCAAGTCGTTTCATAAAGGCCATACTACTGGTATTTTATGACACCACTCTCAAAATCATGGAATTTCTGTCACAAAATGCGTATGTTTCATATTACCCCACCAATCGGGTTATATGAAACGTTGAATGTATATTAATAAAAACGCCTTTCTAACTTTTTTCAATGTTTTTTTGCGTATACATGTATCTGATACTATCTACTATCATGACTACACATCTTTTATAAAGAAAGTTAACTGGGAAAAAACATATAAACGAAAATAGCTAAAAATCGTTTCATATGGTACGGTACAGTATGAATTACTTAGGTACCTACTTCACAAGGAATGCGTAGGTAATTGTAATTACTTGTTTGTAATAAATGGAAATAATGGAAATATCACATTAATTTGGTCATTGGTATTCATACTACAGTAATAAATTAATTACATCTCTAAGTAGGTTCTCAGCAAAGCGATTCTAATTTTAAACAATTTTGTACATAAATAGTATTTATGGTGGATTTCTTTTAAATGTAAAAGTGCAGTGCGATACCAGTATGAAGTCTTTTTATTTCACTCTTTTTGATTGATCTCAAAAATTCAGTATTATAATGTATTATTATAACAAGGTAGGTATACCTACCTACGTAATGCAATTTAGATATTAAAAACTTAATAGTTTTGTTGTACCTATTCGTTACGTTAATACAGTTAGTGAAGGTATTTTGATAAGAACATGGTAAGTAAAGAAAAACATTTGTATTACATTTCTTATAGGGGAAGTGGGCTTAAAACGGAACAGATAGGTAAACTCGGAAATGCTATTTTCTCAATACGACAATGCCTAGCAATTTAGTTCTGTTATATGACGTGTGTGTGTCAGAGTACACTATTCTGTCAGCGAATAATAATTTTGTGAAGCAATTTTGCAAATTCTTGTTGTGAAAAATTTGTTAGCAGTTTTTTTTAAATTTTTATAATTGTTGTACCTAGTTATTTTCTTTTTACTTAATAGTTCTGTTATTCGTTACATTAATATAGTTAGTGAAGTTGTTTTGATGAGAACATGGTAAGTAAAGAATAGTTATTTTTGTATCATGGCCAAAAAGTGAATCTTTTTCAGAAAACAGGGAAGGACGAAAAAGCACTTTTTGGCAGAGGTACAAACAACATTTTTTAGGCGAATATTACAAATTTTATTAACAAATTTAAATTTTTATCTAAATATTCCAATGACATTTGGTCACGTGACCATTCTGAAACGTCATAGCTGTTTTTATCGTAGTCGACTAAAAAATTATAAATCAGCGGCCGAAAAACACCGGCCAAAAGGCTCCTTACTGAGGCGGAACGCTTGTACATCATTGAAAACGAGTTGTCCGATATTGAAGTTCTAAGCGACAATGGTGAATATGATGCCGTATCGGGAAATTCCTTTACCATCACCACTACCAAATAGGCGACCAGAAGTAAGACCTGTAGCAGAGGTTCGATTGGATTCTGTGAATCATTTACCGGAACTAGATGACAAAAGCTTCACTTCACGATGCGAACTTCCAGTTTGCAAATCACGAACACATTTTGTTTGTAGGAAGTGTAACGTGCACTTGTACATTACTAAAAACAGTAATTGCTTCTTGCTACATCACACAAAAAAATAATATGTAATACTTTTTAAATAAAAAAAATTCCCTTGCAGTAAATTGCCTTTTATTTAAAAAATGAAACATCTCTTTAGCATTCCATTGGCTCATCGTCATCACGTACACCATAGTACACAACAAATTTTTCAAAAACGGCGAGTGCTAATCAAATTTTGAAAACGCCAAACATTTTATTATCAATGCTTTTTAGCATTAACACATTTTACTTTGATTTCAGACTCAGTTATGGTGTCCAAATACCAAAGGAAGAGCCAGCAGCAGACCTTAAGGCGATGCAACGAGCTATCGATGCAGTGAAAAAAGATGGTATGGGGTGGCAAACGGCTGCTAAACAATTTAATGTGCCGAGGAACACTCTAAAACGTCGTGTTCTAAACCAAAATCAACAAGCTACTGACAACAAAAAATGTCTGGGGCGCTATCGTGCTGTTTTCAATGAAGAACAAGAACAGCAGCTTGTAAATTACCTTTTGGACATGGAGATACGTTTTTTTTGGAATTACTGTAGCAGACCTACGTAGCCTTGCTTACCAAATGGCAGTAAAGAATAATATTCCTAACACCTTCAATCATGAAAACAGATTAGCTGGAAAAGATTGAGTTACCGGCTTTAGAAAGCGCCATCCCGAAATTGCTTTAAGAAAACCCGAGGCGACATCAGCAGCAAGAGCCCAGGGCTTCAACAAACCAAATGTCACAAAATTCTTTAACATTTTAGAGGACGTCCAAAAAAGTCACTTGTATCCTCCACATAGGGTTTACAATGTTGACGAAACGGGACTTTTGACTGTCCAGTCAAAATCGTCAAAAGTTTTTGCACTAAAAGGTAGACGGCAAGTTGGCTCCCTTACATCAGCCGAAAGAGGCGTTCTCTCGACATTTGCACTTTGTATGTCAGCGGGCGGAATCCCTCCTTTTGTCATACTTCCCAGGCAGCGGATGAAAGTAGAACTGAAAGATGGTGCTCCACCTGGGACGGAATTTTATAGCCACCCTTCAGGGTGGATGCAAAGTGAGATATTTACACAATGGTTCTTGAAGTATGCCAAGTCATCTAAAGAAGACCCTGTATTAGTAATACTGGACGGACACACTACGCACACGAGGAACCTTGATTTCATTCAAAAGGCTAGGGATACTCACACCACTGTAGTTTGCCTTCCACCTCACTGCAGCCATAAGTTGCAGCCGTTGGATGTATCTTTCATGGGGCCATTCAACACTTGTTTTGTTCAAGCAATTGAGAGATTCTTGCGAAATAACCTTGGTAGGGTTGTAACTCAATATCAAGTGTCACGCTTTCTTGGGGAAGCTTTTTTGAATGCAGCTACTCCGACCGTTGCCGTAAAGGGATTTCGGAGATGTGGTATAGTCCCAATTAACAGAGATGTGTTTACTGAAGCGGATTTCGCTGCAGCTTCAACCACAGATATCTCCGACCCCCCAGTGATGTCATAGACACTGATTGCTTGTTCTGTGGGGACTATTTTTCTAGGTCAAGAGAAAAAGAAGGGTGGATCAAGTGCTCAAGTTGTCTACGTTGGGCACACGAGGCCTGTGCTGGGTGCGATGAAGAAGATAATGAGTTCATTTGTGAAATTTGTCAATAAATTAATAAAAAGGTAATAGCTAACAAAATGTTGTTTTTTATATCGGGCATAGTGACTACCCTGTGGCCATTTTGCCCTACCCCGTAGGGCAAAGTGGCCATTTGGTAGGGTTGCTGGAAAATTATGTTTTCTTTTTAAGTAACCGAAATTAAACGAAGTTAATTTTTTTGCATATAGCTTAATAACGAAACTAACTTATGCCAAAGTTTCATTTTTGTATTTCAATATTTTCTTATTGAAAAAAATCATTCTTGCTTAGCGTGGCCACTTTACCCACCCTTCCCCTACCACTACCACTTATGAAGAAGCGATGTCAAGTCAAGAAGCTACAAATTGGCAAGAGTCAATTAATGAAGAGCTTGCAGCTTTAAAACAAAATAATACTTGGGAATTGTTTCAGAAACCTATATCATTATCGACTACTGAAGCTGAATTTGTGGCAGCCTCAAAAGCATCAAAGGAAGCCATGTGGTTGAAAAGAATTTTTACAGAGATTGGTCAACCAATTAATAGTGATTTAGTTTTGTGCATTGATAATCAAAGTGTTATAAAACTGATTAAAAATTCAGTGTTTCATAAAAGAAAAAAACATATTGATATACGTTATAATTTCATAAGGGAAAAATATGAAAATAATGAACTAAATGTTAAATTTGTACCAAGTGAAGATCAAATTGCTGATATTTTCACTAAGGCATTATCTTTTTACAAATTTAATAAGTTTAGAACTATGTTAGGTATAACATATTATGTTTGAAATACTGTAGATTAAGATAATCTTAAAATGTTATATTTATGTTAAATGCAGCTTAGAATATGTGGGAGTGTTGAATTTATTTATTCTAACATGCATATAATATATTGTTGAGTTAGCTATGATTATTTTGTATGTTCAACGTTTTTGTTTTATGTAAACAAGTTGAATTGCTGGTTTAGTTCTTTAAAATAAATGTTTTACCTGTTGCAAATAATACTTTAATACTTTTTAATATAATAATCTAACAATATATTTGTATAGGTATTTTATATTTTTACTTTCAAATAGGTCATAGGTATTGTGTTATTATTAATTATAAGTACATTATATTAAATAGGTATCAAATTAAAACTGTTAAAAGTCTTACTTAAAAATATTGCAGTAAAATCAATTTTTTAAATTAGCTATAAAAATAGTGTAACATAATAATATACCTAACCTGATGTTAATTTACAATATAACATAAACAGATTTATGGAAAAACTTTAATTATTTACAATCTTATAAAATGTTATATTAGAGAAAGTACCTCTGGACAATATTTTGTCGAATGCGACGACCTTCATCTAATCCATTGCCATCATCATTGTGATTTGCAAATCCACCAATATTGTCATTTTCATGTACAATTTCACCAACTGCAGGAACGTTGTTGTCAATGCACAAATTGTGTAGAGCTGCACATGTATTGACAAGACTGCCTACAAATTGTGGTGCATATCTGGCAGTTCGTTCCTTTAAAATGCAACGAAATCGCATCTTCAACAATCCAATGCATCTCTCAACACAATTTCTGGCACTAGCATGTCGAAAATTATACCTGGATTCTGGGGCATTTTCTTGTAGATTCAGAAAAGGAGTCATTACATATGGTTCCAAGGGGTACCCTGAATCACCAATTAGCCAGAAACCTCGATCTCCATTTAGGTATAATTGGTGTAAGCGCTGTTTTACTAGCGACTGGCGCCAGATAAATTCATCGTGAGTAGATCCAGGATAATTTGCGTCTACGTTTAAAATCTTAGGTTACTGTCACATATTATTTGTACATTTAAGGAATGGAAACCTTTTCTAGTTATAAAATTATGTTGTTCTACAGAAGGTTTTAGAATGGCAATATGAGTTCCATCTACTGCTCCAATAACACCGGGAAAATGGAATTTTTGCATGAATACTTCCTTTTTTTCATTAAACTCTCTTCTTGTATTTGGAAATTTAAATCTTTCCGGTGTAATGTAGGTATCGATACTGGCGGTTACTTCATGGATACATCTGTAATTAAAGTATAACACATTACATTGTTTTATTCCTTATAATTCAGAAATTTTTTGACCTGTGTACTGAGGTTTGGCTCACACCTAGGTGGTAATCTTCCCCAACAGCACGCTGATAGCACCCTGTTGCATAAAACCGCAGAGCAGCAAATACTTTCGTATCGGTTGTTACACCGGAACGATAAACCGGTGTATTGAGGTGGGGCCTTAAAGCATTAATTAGACTCTGAACTAAATCCTTATTTAATCGAAACAGTTCAATAAATCGAGTATCGGGCAGTGCAAAGGGGTCACTCGATTCTCGCAACAGTCTTCATTCCATTTTTAATCTCCTTCTTGGACCTTGCTCCTCTTCTTCTTGTTGTCGTCGTCTGATATAAAAATCGACAATTGGGAGCATTTTTTTGAAAGCAGAAAGATACACTTGAAAAAACTAAACAAAAATAATACAAACTGTGGATTATAACCCTTGAATATTCGAGATGACAATTAAAATTGGCGGGAATATACTCAGATGAAGTTAGCGTCGCACAAGTTTACGGTCGGCTACGGCCGGCTACGACGATAGCACACACGATACCACTTTAGAATCAAGCGTTCTCGATATCGGATTCACTAGCGACTCGACGCGACGTAGCGACTCGACTTGAGTCGAGTCGAGTATTCAGAATCCCGGTACAGTTACGGAATTATTGGATAAAGGTTTACCAATTGTGTAAGTTGGGTTGCCTATATTTTGTGGTCACGTGGGTATCAATCATTAATGAAGGCACTGTATAACTTAAAATAAAAATGTCGACGACTTCCTTAGATCATGTAGTGGCGCTATGATCTAAGACGGCTTCTTACATTCTTTATTCTATTCGAACCTCACCATCTTACATTACTCTGCACATAGACTCTTATAACTTACATTGTTACCAACTGTCAAGAGCGCGCGAAATTCAAATTATTCATTCGCTCTTACAAAGGAGATTTCGGTAATGTAACCCCAGGACAATTAAAAACTTGGGTCTAAAATACATTTTTGGTAATTATTTATTAAGTGGTTTATTGTTAAGCTACATATACCTAAATAAAAAGAAATTTTTTAACAGTGGAACCTAAAAAAGTACCTACCAGACATAGGGTGGGTACAGCGCCACGCTTTAATAAGTTTCGTCCTGATATCGTCGACTTGAAGCATTCCTTTTCAAAATGAAGACTGCAAAAAACCGCTTTGTCAGACAGAGCTGCTTGCTGATCCACATTATCATATTATGGGGATTAAATTTAGATTCTTAGCAATTACTTCTTCATTTCATACCTTTAGACAGATTGAAATGTGTAAACTGTAGTTTGGCAAACAATAAGTTTAATACACAATTTGACTGTAAACACTCTGCGTTTGATTCAAAGTGTTCGGTTTTTATTAAAAAAATTGAACAACAAAGAAAGAATGACGATATGTTTTTCATGGGTACATAGCAATTAAATAATAGTAAAATTATAAATAAAGATGGCAATATTTATATGTTAAATAGCGAAAGCCTAATTCCTCACCATAGTGACATTGAAATATTTGTAAAGCAGTATAAACCCATGGTGCTCTGCTTAACAGAGACTTGTTTGACTGATACTATAAGTGATTTTGAAATACATATACTAGAGAATTATAATATAGTTAGGGTAGATTCAGATAGTAGGCACACTGGTGGGGTAATGTGTTACATCAATAATAAGGTTAAATATGAACTAGTTGAAAAAGTATCATTTGAAAAAAATTATTGGTTATTAGTGGTGTATATCACAGATATTAATGTGAATCTTGCTTGTGTATATCATAGCCCAAGTGCTTCAGATGCTGACTTTATCTCATGTTTTGAGGAATGGTGTAATGAAGCAATTTTAACGTTAAAGGGTAATTTGTGTGTGGTAGGCGATTTTAATTTAAACTGGTTGGATAATACTAGATACTATCCTAATAAGTTTAGAAACAGTGTAAATGATTTAGGTTTAAGACAAATAGTTCCTGAAGTTACTAGAGTTACCAATGAGAGTAAGACAATGATAGACTTAGTTTTAACAAATGATACAAATTTAAATGCAATCGTGTTAAATAGTCCGAAAATTACGAATCATAGCATAGTTCAAATAAGTATATCAATAACTAAAGCAAAGGATGTTAGCAGTTATCGGATAAAGATAAAAGATCTCAACGAATGTCCAGATATGTTAAGAAATTTAAATTTTAAATATAAGGAAACTAATGTAGATACTAAATATGATAACATTTTTGAGAAAATATTCAACATCTATAATACAGTCAGACCCAAACGCCAGTTTGATGAGAATTTGTGCAATAATTACTGGTTTAATGAAGACGTGTTAAATACAATACAGGAAAGGGATGTCAAATATAAAAGGTTTAAATTAACGGGAGGGGCTCAAGATTGGAATTGTTATAAAAATTGTAGAAATAATGTGGTTAGTGCAATAAGACGGGTTAAGTGTGAATATTATGAAACTAAAATAGATAACTGCAAAAATGACTCGAAAGAAATGTGGAAAACTCTTAAAACTTTTATTTCTAATAGTAACCAAGAGATCTATGATAAGATAATATTTAATGAAAATAAGATAATAAGTAACAAAGTGGAGATAGTTGAGGAGTTTAATGAATTTTATATTAACAGTATTAAAGACGTAGTAAAGGCAATACCCAAAAGTAGAAGTGAGTTCCAAATAGAACAAAGAATGGAGTACCTTGATAATTTCCTGTTATTAAACAGGCTGAGCTTAGATAGAATAGTGTGTAGTTTAGCAGATAAGAGCAGTCCAGATGAAATAGGTATAAGTTTTATTAAACAATTTATAGATGAATTAGCGGACCCTATAATGCACATAGTTAACTATAGTCTGGAAAAGGGAGTAATTCCTAAGGCATTAAAAGTAGCTACAATTATTCCAATAAGGAAAATTAAGGGTACGATCAAAGCAGCAGAATTCAGGCCAATAAATATGTTACCTGCGATAGAAAAAATTTTAGAACGAACAGTGTACGAACAATTGAGAGATTTTGTGGGAGATAACAAAATAATAGACAGTTTTCAGTCAGGGTTTAGGGAAGGTATTAGTTGTGAAGCAGCAGTGCAATATGTAGTGAACGATTGGAAAGAAAGTATAGACAACGGACGGAAGGTAGCTGTTATTTTTTTAGATCTCCAAAGGGCATTTGAAACAGTTAGCAGAACAAAATTAATTGAGAAATTGAGAAAATATGGAATTGGGGATACAGCACTTAAATGGATTACGGACTACTTAAAAGATAGGAGGCAAAAATGTGGAGAAATTATATCAAAAGATAGTGATATTGAGGTAGGAGTACCGCAAGGGAGTATCTTAGGGCCACTTTTGTTTATACTCTACATAAATGACATGGGAAGATGGTTAAAAGATTGTAAATATCATATGTTTGCAGACGATACAATAATTTATTTATCAATGCAGGATGAGAAGGAACTGACAAAAAAACTGAATAAAGAGATGGCACGAGTTAGTGAATGGTTTTGTGCAAACGAACTAAAGATTAACTTGAGTAAAATAAAAAGTATGCGGTTAGGGAATACACAGGGACTAAAGTTAGAAATAAGAATTGGTAATGAAATAATTGAGGAGGCAGAAAGGGTAAAATACCTAGGAATTATTATTGATAATAAATTAAAATTTAATTATCACATAGATTATGTTTGTGGAAAAATAGCAAAAAAAACTAGGGGTGCTTGCAAGGACAGGAAAATTTCTTTCAACTTGGAGTAAGAAGGTGATCTACAACACCATAGTATTACCACATTTTATGTACGGTGGCACAATTTTACATCTAGCTAACCAAACTGAGTTGAATAGGTTACAAAAGCTACAGAATAGGGGAATGAGAATAATCCTGAATAGGAATAGATACACAAGTATTACTGAAATGTTAGAACAACTACAGTGGTTTAATGTTAGGCAGCTATTAGAATATCAGGTATTAATATTTATTAAAAAAAATTGAATTGAATCTAGTTCCGGATTACCTTAAAAACGTATTGGTCAAAAATAAGGATATTCATAAGCATAGTACAAGAAAGGAAGAAGAGTATCACTTAAATCGGAAAAACAAGAGTATTGCACAGAAGGGAATCTTGTATAGTGGGGTTAAAAGATATAATTCTTTAAGCAAAGATATCAAAGACTGTAATACCATGAGAACATACAAGACAAAGTTAAGGAGTTATTTAAAAATTGCAGACTAGACTAACAGTTAGGTGAAAATAGTTAATATGATAGAAATAAGTTATAGTACTTACTACCTAGTACCTAAGTAGTGTTAAATAATTTTGTATTTTAGAAAAGTAAGAGTTTGTAAACATTAGCATTTTTTAAGCTAAATAAAAGCAGTATTATTATTATTATTAAAATTTTCAAACCATTTTTGACACAAACTCAAATCAGATGGAAATTCATGAAATGATGATGAACATGTACTTTTGCAAAACACAAGAATACAACGATTAGAATGCGACATGTTGAAAAAAAAAATAAAAGTAATTACAGCAATATAAAATATATAAAAATCAAGTTAAAAATTTTAAACGTCAACTATGCGCCAAATTAAAATTTGAGGTCTTTCAACGTTAATAGATTCTATCCAGATTCCATCTTACAGGCATTTTGTATGCGCACGCCATCAAAATACTATTCGTTAATTACAGTTTTATACAGCCCCCTATACTCTATTTTAAGTTTGGGAAATCAAGAAGGTCGAAACAAAACGTAATTTGTATGCATCGTATCCATGGCAAAATTGTTTGTTTAAATTCCAAATTTTGGCATAGCTAATTCTGGTTTTTTTTTAAATTCTAAAAGTCTTAACCAGCGCCGTGCGAAGGCAAAAGTGTGCCCGGGGCAAAGCCTGATTTTGACGCCCCCCCCCTAAAGGTAAAATTAATGAACCGTGTTTTTTTTGTATGTATGAAACCATAAATTGAAATTATATTTCATTTTTTGGCAGTGGCCAATTAAAAATGATTAAGAAGAAATAAAATTCTAAGCCCGAAAAACTTTTTATTTAAATTGTGCAAATATAAAGAATGTTATTTTCATTTAAATATTTATTTTGGAATTAGGAGGCGCAAAACAGAATTGTGTGAGGCGCCCCCCTAAATTGAACCTATAATGACGCCACTTTGTCGGTTGCTTGTTGGTGCGTCGCTATTAGTTTTAATAGTTCTTATTCAACCACGTTGATAATTTTGGCGCCCCTATGATTGTGGCGCCCGGGGCGGGCGCCCCCTTCGCCCCCCGCTTCGCACGGCCCTGGTCTTAACTATTTCGAAAATGGACCAGCAACCACCAAATTTCTCCATCAATCCATATTTCAACTATTTAAAACGAGTAAGGCAAGTAATTGGTGAGTTGGGCCTGCAATTGCAGGTACCAGACGTATCGAGAATTGGTGCCGCCATGTGGCACGTTATGAGTGCCCGTGAAAAGGCACCATATACAGGGTGTTTCTTAAATGGCGGACACGGAGAGCACTACGCGATTCTCATCTTAAAACTGAGTTGAAAAAGTATAGGCGATTTTGTCCTAATGTATTTAGTTTCCGAGTTATTCGCATTTTAAAAATTTTAAATTTGACAACATTGCGCATGCTTGCACGGACTTTGTTTTAAACGTTTGGTGTTTTAATAAGGCAGTATGAACAAGTTTCCTAGGTAATAAGCTCATAGCTACAATGCACTGTTGCAACATATTGAAAAAAAGTTTAACAACAGATATTTATCAGAAAAAATGTCTTCGGAGGAAGGAATACAACGTATAAAAAATTCCAAATTTATTAAGATTTAATATTTGATTGATGAACAATGCGGAACGGTTAAAATTTACCCGTTTTTCCAAAGGATAAAGGAATTGAATCTCAATCTTTGACGGAGAATAACTCTGAAACTAGCGAAGAACGGGCATTATTGTATTATATTTTTCCAATGGGTATCTGGAGGGGAATGTAGTACTGTGATCCGTGTCCGCGATTTAAGAAACACCCTGTAGAATGCAAGCGTATCGGGAAAGGGAAAGAAGAAGGCAATAGGCAAGAATCAAAATTTATTGAAAAAGTAAGTTAAGTTAAAGTTATTCTTAAATTATTCAAAAGTGTGTGACCAGGACTTTTTTGTTTTTCTAGCAAAAACTACAAAAGCTTAAAAAAGAAATTAATGTATAGTGAGGAAAAAAGGACAAGAAGATATATCAATTCAGGAAATAATTTTACAGGAAACATTTTGAAATAAAAGTCGTTCAGCTTAAAATTTCCTACAAAAATTGTATAAAACTATTTTCTGTAACTCAGTTTCAAAATAAAATTATTACAAAGTTGCAATATTCGTACCTGTACAATTTCCCTTTTGTAATATTCAAGAATCTTCAGTTTTAACCCTGAACTTGCTATACATTGCAAACAAACAAGTCTTAACACTTTAACAAGTGTTTCTTTTTGTGCAATTAAATCTTCTATAAAAGGACTAATTCGATCCACTTCAATGCAGTTTAAAAATTCCTGTTCGGCCTACAAATTGGGAAAAAATCACACAAGCCTTCTGGATTCTGGATTTTCAGGAAGGGGGGTGAGAAAAATCTCACGCGTACTTAGGCCACAATAGGCGGGCCCGTTGTACTACCCCCAGACAGCAGCCGCCCAATTCAGGTATTACTCAAGCCATCCATCCTTTGGACGAACTTGAGGACATCCGCAATTGGGGTGCTACTGATACTGGCCATATTAGGCCAGAAGTCCCCTAACATGGATCCTCTTATTCTTGCGAGAGCAGGGCAGTGACACAGCACGTGCTCTGCTGTCTCGTCGTCAGTGTTGCACCCGCGACAGTTGGGGCTGTTTACTAGCCCCATTCTGTGCATGTGTTTCTTGAGAGTGCAGTGTCCCGTTAAGATTCCCACCACTTGTCGCAGGTTCTTTCGTGACAACTGCACGCAGTATTTGGCTGACCTCGGCGAAGGTGCCGCCATAGCAGCCCTTGCCTGAGAACAGCTTTGCATGTTGACCCATCTTCTGGTGAAGCTTCTTAGGGTTTCTTGGTGTAGCATAGAGCTTAACATATTTAGGGATACGGGGATTACGGGCTCTGGCCCCCAAGAGGGTTGTTCAGAGGCCCGTCTCGCAGCCGCGTCGGCCTGTTCGTTTCCGTCATGTCCTTTCACCCATATTAGTGATACGACATTGTTGATTGCGATATCTTGGAGAGCTTCGTAGCACTGCATTACTATCCCAGAGGTAATTTTGCAACTGCCTAGGGCCAGTAGAGCGGCTCGGCTATCACTGTAGATACCAATTCTTTTATACTTGATCCGTCGGTCAAGGATTGCTAGCGCACCATGCATTATGCCCACCACCTCCGCTTGGAAAACAGTGGCCATTTCGCCTAGTGGCAGACTTTGGCAGAGGTTTAGGTCGCCGGAGAAAACCCCGGCGCCACTACATTGCTTCGTTTTGGACCCATCAGTAAAAATGGATGTCTTTTAATTGCTTAAATGACAGTATAAAAATGTTAATACCTTACATAAGAAAATTTTCGAGAAATAAATTAGTTAATGTTTAATAAACACATTCTTAACAAATGTTAAACATGGTTTAATGGTATTAGTATTGATAAAAGAGAATCAAAGGTACCAAGAAACAAATGCCCGTAATCTAAACAAGTGCCTACAAGTTGTCAAATATTCAGAAATGATAAAGCTTGATTTACATTATACTTTTTTCGTCTAGAAACTTTTGACAGTTTCAAAACTAGATTTGAAACTAGATTAGACTAGAAGTAATTCCCAATTGCATCCCTAGATGTCTCTAAAACTACGCCGTTTGCGCAAGTCATCAAGCAAGTAACATTAGGTATAGCCAACTCCACAGAACATAATAGAATTATACAGGGTGGAATGCGAAATTGGAAACACCTTTTTTCTCGGAAGTTATTATAGATATCGAAAAATTGTTTAAATAAAGTTTTTAGTACTTTGAAGAAGCTAACTAAATCTGTATAAATTTGGTAAAAAAAAGTTTAATTTTCGTAGATATTGCCATATTTGTACTTTTTTTAAATGGAATACCCTGTATATTATTACACTAATTAAGAGAAAATAATTTTTGCTTTAAAAAAGTTTAAGGGTTCTTACCTTCTAAACTTGATAGTTTTTGAGATATTAAAGAAAATATTTAAATGTTTCTTCTCAAAATAAAGTGTGTGTTGAAAACAAAATTTGTTGACAGTTGAGTTATTTTGTATTGTATTTTATCCAAACTATTAGCATTTATTCAAATTAGAAAGAAAGCTGCGTAGGACTGGATCAGTATTAAGGAATTACGAAACACGTGAGATAAATGAAAATTTAGAAGTTGGTGTATCGGCGTATTTCAATATTAACCCGAAAAAATTTGAAGTTTTTGTTGTTAGGTAACATTTATTTTGTATTTATCTATGAGCCACTATGATAATAAAATAATTGTTTATTTTGTACATTGTTTGTAATAGTAATTTTGTTTTCAATGCACACTTTATTTTGAGAAGAAACATTTAAATATTTTCATTAATATCTCCAAAACTATCAAGTTTAGAAGGTAAGAACCCTTAAACTTTTTTAAAGCAAAAATTATTTTCTCTTAATTAGTGTAATAATATACAGGGTATTCCATTTAAAAAAAAGTACAAATATGGCAATATCTACGAAAATTAAACTTTTTTTTTACCAAATTTATACAGATTTAGTTAGCTTCTTAATAGTACTAAAAACTTTATTCAAACAATTTTTCGGTATCTATAATAACTTCCGAGAAAAAAGGTGTTTCCAATTTCGCATTCCACCCTGTATATTCCACAGAACATACAAAAGGAAGTCGAAATATCTGTTAGCTGTAAGTTGGTAGCGCTGAAATTCGCGTCAGTGCGCAAGTCTAGTATGAAACTTGGATAGAAAATAGGTCTGGATCTAGTTTGTAATCTATTTCTAGTTTGGAAACTTGGCTGGAATTTTTATGATTTACATTATACAAGTTTCTTCAAGTGCGTCTAGTTTTGAAACTTACCACAATTTCTAGACGAAAAAAGTATAATGTAAATCAAGCTTAATAGTGGTTTACTTGTAATTGTTAAATGAGCCATATCAGGTTTATGAAGCTGATGTTAATTACTACAAGTAAACGACAATTAACATTTCTGAATATTTGACAATTGGCCATTTGTTTCGATTACGGGCATTTGTTTCTTGGTACCTTTGATTCTCTTTTATCAATACTAATACCATTAAACCATGTTTAACATTTTTTAAGAATGTGTTTATTAAACATTAAATAATTTATTTCTCGAAAATTTTCTTATGTAGGGTATCAACATTTTTATACTGTTGTTACAGTCGCTTTTTACCTTAGTATATTTTTACCCTTCAACTATTGCTTCTGTCGTCATTATTTTTCATTTCTGTTGAGTTTTGCTCCTACCGTTTAGGCCACCATACTGTCAGTCGTAATTTCTTATTTGACCTTAAATTCATATTTTGGCGCTGAGATTCGTTTTTGATTATTCTACTGCATTTCCGGCGCAGTGCCTTTATCTTTGGAAAAATTTCCGTTTGAAAGGGGAATTAGGCATTATTTCCTGGTCTTTCGAGCTGAGCGGTTGTCTTGTAGTTTTATATCAAGTTATTCTTGGATTTATACAAGCAATCGTAAAATAGAATTGGTATTTTAAGTGATTTATTAGTGAGTTTTCGTCGATATTACCTGTTCTACTCTTCATTTTGGAAGGATTATTTTGTTCGAGACCAGTTAAATACATCAACCACGCCGTAGAAAATCAGACCTCGCCGATCTCATCTACGTGAAGACCTTACCTGGAGAACATGCAGTGTAATACGTTTCTGTTTTTTTTATTGTATTTACATGTAATTAAACTATACAATAGACAAGTATTAAACTCTAATTATTAAATTTCCCAAACGTTTTTGCACTTTCAATGTCAGTTTATTATTCTCACACTTATTTTATTTTTCCCAGCTCACTCTCTTTTTAAATCATTTTTTTTAGTATGCACTACCGCATGTCGAGGCAGTAAACGTAGTTCATGTCAATCCCCCCCAGATTGGTGTCCTAGACATGCGATTGCGGGGGCGGCGAGGGGCGGATTTGATCTTGGTGTACCTTGACCAATCTATTTCTTTTCTGAATCAAATACATGCTTTGAGTTAACTGTCTTTGAATTTGGTACGGACCTATCCACTTGGGTTGAAATTCGGCATGGATGGCGGCGGCAGCTTCGGAGATGGAATGATTACGTATAAGGACCCATTGTTCTGGGGTGAAAACGGGAGGGTTTTCTTCTGGTCGGGTTTTGCGGGCCTGTCTTTCGCGTATTTCTTCATCGCGTTGTTGACGATTATGGTCACGAGGTTGCAGGTGGGCTCGTACCAACTGGTGATTTGCGCAATATCTCCAGTCTCCGGGACGTTGTATTTCTTTTCCAAATAGAGCGTAATCTAACATTTGTCAAAATGTCTACATTTTTTAAATGTAAAGTTAAATAACAGTTTTCTTTTTCTTCTTGTCAACCCGTGTTCATCCACTGCTGATTTTCCATGCATTTCTATTGTTAGGACGTATGTAGTTACTTAGGCCGTTTACATCCTGCCGAAATAACAGTACAATTACTTAATAACTTCAATCGAATATTCCTCAGAAGGGGCGGGGGTAATAAAATTATTTTTCCTACAAAACTTGCTTATTTTCTAAATACCTTTTTAACGATACTACCTTTGACCCCCCGGGCTATTTGAAATTTTGGAGTTCTCGACATTCTGGAGCAAACACTTCAGGATGCCGATTTTTCCGGCGAATGCCAATGTCACCATTCGATTCTTCATGAAGGCTTTTGTAATAAAAAAATTTGGCCCGACTCTCTAAGATTAACCGTTTTCGAAAAAAACGAGTGATACGGGTGGTCTGACTCACCCGGTATACAGGGTGATTCAAAAATGACGCATAAGCTCTTCAGTACGTTGTAGGGAATAATAATTGTAGTGTAGGAAAAATAGTAAAAAATTTCTTAGCCGCTAATTTGCTGAGAAATGAAGAAGTTAAGTTGAGAACTCAACTTTGAATTCATGTGGATTTTGAAACTTCTCATCATTTCATATAAATAATTTAAGTATTTTTTCATACTGGGTAATAAATAAAATGCTCATAACACCACATTATCCTGAAATATTAGCTTTCAAAATTGATATTTTTGTACCAAGTTGTTTGAAAAAAATATGTGGCAACGATGTTTGAAACTTTTAATAAGCTCACTATGTAAATGAAAGGAAATAAAAGCCACTCGCATACTACATAGCTGCACCCGTGTTGCCAAATCTACAATTTACTTCTTCGTTGTTAACTACAAAAATGTAGCAGCTAAAATTTTTTGATGATTTTTCTACAGTTCAAATAACCGTCCCCTACAACGTACTGAAGAGCTTATGCGCCATTTTTGAATCACCCTGTATATATATTTTTTTAATTGCAATTATTTATTTTTTTGCTATAACATTGTTTATGTTGATATGCTTTACAGCATTTATCTATTATGATTTACAATCGTTTTCTTTTATATTGTTGTTAATGATATTTGCTACTGAACTGCATTGACAATTTTTTTTTTATTATTTCGAATATAGTGGTCTATAACTGAGCTGTGGTGTATTATTTACGGTTATTTAGTGTTGCGTTCCTGGTATATTTTTTTTAGATTTCCTCTTGGATCGTGAGGAAAGGTTTTCTTCTTGGGGAATATTTTTTTTATGTATATGAACCCACCCCATCTCGCATTCGAGTAGTCGAGGTACCCAACAGCAATTACCAGGACGTTACCTTCCAACACCAGGCGGTGGTAACACTGTCATTTAAGCAATTAAAAGATGTATCAAAAACGCGGAAAAAAATGGGGGTTGACATTTAAAAAAAATACTGATGACGTCATCACTTACAAACAAATGAAGGCCGGAAAATTATTTTGACATTCCAATGTGTATTTTTAAAAAAGAAAATTGACGTGTTTCGGGATTTTTAGAAAAAAACATTCATTTCGGTTTTAAGGGGCCTGGCAACAGGTTACGGGTAGAGTAGTGATTATTATTATTATTATTATTTGGTATGTTCCATATGTTTGGTGGTCACTGTATATTGTAGGATAACGAAGATGAAGCATTTCTGGCGAGTATTACCAATAATTATTCATTCAAACGCTAATCTTTTAAATTTTAAAAAATGTGTATTACAATCTGTGGTATGAACACAAATGAAACATCACATCACATCATAAGTGGTCTGTCAAAAGCTCAAAGCACGATATCTAATATTGATATATAATTTTAATATTAATGTCGTGTAAATTCCATAGCCAGATTACCTCTTTTTCCATCATACTGTAGGGTAGGTAGGCTATATTATCCACCCGTCTTTTTTTATTTAGGATATTGAGAACAAAGTCGAGGAGATTATTTCGAATCGTAAATAGGGATATCCACTTTAATTTCTTTGTAGCCAAAAGTGGTATACATTAAAACTATACTCTATAGAGACTGTATTATTGCAAGCCGAAACATGAAAAACGTAATTCTGATTTTATAATTAATTAATTAAAATGCTAAATAATTTTAAAATTATCACATGACTGAAAACATGTGCTATTGGTTAAAATCTTGCGTGACGTCATCACCTTGACAGAAAATCAGCAGTCCAAAGCAAAGCATACAAAGTTATATACACTACAGTATATCCATCTTCTTTTGTATTTAGTGATACTCCATAAGGCTCTCTCTATACACCTGTACAGTTCAACTTCGCCCCTGTGAATAGTTGTTAAATTGTGTTGTTTTTATTATTGTACGTACCTAATTATTTCAATATTAGTGCAAATATTAAAAAAACTGTTCTTTTTAGAATTACATAATTATCATATCCCGTGTAGATTGTTAGGTAAGTTACAAGCTAAGTTTTGTATAGGATTACTGTAATAAACTTTGCGGATTTTGTAGGTTAGGATAGCAGTGTGTAAAAATGGAAGAAGGTTTTGAAAAGGCAAATTCAAATAACATGCCTCGTGTAGATGTTCAAATGATTTATTTAAAGAAAATGAATGCTTCAATCAAGCCGAGTCCACTGGCACAAAAGCTGATCGGTAATTTAAATTTAAAATGTTAACAATATTATTTATTGATGTCAACAAATAATCCGTAGATCCACTCGTGAAAGCTATGGTGATGCTGCTGTGGGGATGTGCAAATCTCTAGGAATGGCAGTAAATGCACTGTAAAATGCAAGATATGTCCCGAGCATAGGGTGCGTAATAAGGGGTACACAGTTTCTATCGTAATAGATGAAGAAGCAGAACGTTGACCGCGTTGAATGCCATGATTGTGCAGCATCTGCAGGTGAGTTCATGCAACCAATTAGTAGGTAGTTACAATTGTTAAACAATAAATAATTCTTAGGCATAAGTAAAAGGAACAATTTTTATATATTAGTTGATTCTTTCTAACCTTTGATTTTAAACTTAAAGGTGGTTGTAAACATGCACTGGCATTTCTAATGTGGTTGCATAGACGTTCCGAAGAACCAGCCCCTACAGATGTTGCATGCTATTGGAAGAAGGTAAGATTGCCCAAGGTGGGGCCATCGTTAAAATTTTTGGAAGTAAAGGACCTAGGAGGCAGCTTTTCTAATGTTAATTTACCAAATAAAGAAGGATTTTTAGATGAAGTTGTTGGTATGGCAAAATAAATAAATTATTCATGTCCTTTACTCCAACACACACGTTCTACGGTAGGCAGCCGATCATTGTCAATCCATCAGATGCTGATAGAATTTATTAAAGGTGGTGGAGTTGTTGCTGATGATTTCATAAGCTTTATGTGTAACAAAATAGAGCTCAACTTGCTAAAGGAAACTAATTTATTCACAAAAAATAAAAGCAATACTCCTTTGTGGCACGAGCTACGTTATGGGAGAATAACTGCCTCAAAATTATATGAAGTCGCAAGATGCAAAACGTCCAACGGATCACTAGTACACCGAATAATTGGAGCAGCAACAATTTGGAAAACTGCAGCAATGAAAAGGGGTCTTGAGCTGGAACAGGAAGTCCTGGTGGAAATAGAAAAAAAAAAATTAAACAAAAAATAGACCGTTCTGGATTTACTATCATTCCAACAAATCCCATTTTAGGTGCATCACCAGATGGCCTAACAGAACATTTTGTTGTCGAAATTAAATGCCCTAGTTAAAAAAAAAAACATTAAAGCAATATACCGTTAATGGTGAAATAACCAAGAAATATGCAGCGCAAATACAAATGCAGATGTTAGCAGCACAAAAACAAAAAGGATTGTTTTGCAAGCCCTGATTTTGAAGAAATCAAAAGCATCGAGCTTATTTGGATGGACTTTGATGAAATGTTTGTCACCGATTTAACCGATGCAGTGGTATCGTTTTGGAAAAACAACGTTTATCCTCTAATGTATAACAGCCTTAAATAATAAAATTTAAAAAATTTAAACTGTATAATTTTCAGTACGTCTTTAACAGTAACTCATAGAACTCATGTTTTTAACTAAATATTGCCTAAAGATGGTTCATTTATTATGTAACCGAAACATGTAAACATTTATTTAATATATTCGTAAAGATAAGTGGAGATTTTAAGTTGTTTAATTAGATGAAACAAAACATTTATTTACTGATTAATAATAGGGCTTTACAAATTTATTATGCCACACACTATCACAATAATCCTGTCTGTTTTTTTTAATTAAATCCTTATTTATACAGGAATGAGGGTATAAAATTTTAAATTCACGTACACGCCTAATGACTTTCAATATGGATTCGCAAACTTGCAATGCGCTTTGTTAAGAGAACCTCTTCTTTTGATGATTTTGTGTTTGCAACTACAGAAGGTGGCATAATGAGCTTGTATTTTTTTTATTAAAAGATGTTCAATGTTTTTGAACCCCCGGTCAGCCATTATTTCACAACCTTCAGGGAGAATATCCAAGTAACCACAATTTTCCAAAAGTGTTACATCAGTGGTGCGGCCACCATAGCCAGTTGAAATTAAATTAATGAGTCCACCCGGAGTTGCAGATATCAAGTATTTGATGGTATTGCATTTTTTGTAGTCGGACCACTAACTTCAAAATGGCGGCCGCTATGAATTTTTCAAAATTTCGACTTTAACGCCCCATAACTGTACTACACCATGAAAAACATTTATAATATTTAGTAGTAAATCCAAAAACGGTCGCAACGGCTCTCTTCCAAAAACTTTGAATTTTTGAAAAATTATTACAAACAAATTGGCCACAGGATTTTGTTTAACTATATTTATGCAACTTGGTATTAGTTATATTTATGTTTTTGAGGAATGTCAGAATTTCACTGTGGCGCCCATATAAAACTTCTTCAGTATATAACTCTGCATTCTCCTAAATTTATATCACGTATACAGGGCGTTTGCTTTCCACAGTACAATAAGCAAGTTTGTTGTTTTAAATGGAACCCCCTATATATTATTATATAATTGAATGCAAAATTTAATTGTCTATCACATAATATAAGGCATTCATATGGCTAAAATGTACGGTTGATGAGAAATTCGTGAATTGTGAATATTTAGGTTGGACTCTGACGGAAACGGATCGCCGGTTGGTAGTTATCGTCCGGCTTCGCCAGCTGTAATTTTAGCCGGTACCCAAGCCGGTATCTACGTTTCTTCTCTAATATTGGAAGTAGGGAGATCGGCTTGCATGACTTGACTACCTAATGACATAACGAATTTGCCGTTTAGAGAGAGGATCCTAGTCATCTTTTGTCAGTGTAAATGTCTTGTGGTAATTTTCGTTTAAGTCTGTTGTGGATGTTTTTTTGTCCTAGATTATAGTGAACAGTTCCATCACAATTGGTGATACTATCAAAAAACTTTTTGGTGGTCTTTTTAAGATGTTCTTGTATAGTTGGTATTCCTAGCTCATAATGGAGTTGTTCATTTCTAATGTACCACGGTGCATCCACTGCCATTCTCAGAACTTTGTTTTGTAAGCTTTGGATCTTGGCTATACTAGTTTTTGAGGCATTGCTCCAAATAACGCTAGCATATAAAATTAAAGGTCGTAGTAAAGATATGTACATAAGTAGTGAGCATTTAATTTTAAGTGTTGATTTTTTGTTTATTAAAGGATATAATTGTTTTAGTCTGGAGTAACACTGGTTGAGTTTAAAGTTGATGTGATACTTCCAGGTCAGTCGTGTGTCTAGGTATACGCCTAAATATTTCACTGCTTCACTGTTCAATTTACATTGTATTGATTGATCATCTATTTCTATGTTAGGAGGATCTTTAATTCTTCTAAGGGAGAATATTTTAGCTTCGCATTTGCTTCTATTAATTAGGACGTGCCATTTGGTGAGCCATGTGTAGACTGCATTGAAAAAAAAAAAAAAAAAAAAAAAAAAAAAAAAAAAAAAAAAAAATCAATTTGTAAACTATAGGTCCATATCGATTCTATCAATTTTTGCCAAGATCTTTGAATTTGCTATTCATAAGAATGTATACAATCAAGTACTAAATCAATTGTCATTAAACCAACACGGTTTTGTAAGAAATCGGTCTACCTGTACTAATCTAGCTATATTTACTCAGTTTGTATCGGATGCCTTAGAGAACAAATGCCAAATTGATGTGATTTATACGGATTTCTCTAAAGCCTTTGACAAGGTTGATCATCATCTGTTGCTAGGGAAATTGGATTTGTTTGGATTTCATAACAATTTTATCCAACTTATGGACTCGTATCTAAGTGATCGCGAGCAGTATGTTTACGTTGAAGGTTTTAAGTCCGACGAATTCGTTGCTACATCAGGTGTTCCGCAAGGATCTGTGCTAGGTCCACTACTATTTCTTATTTTTATAAATGACATAAGCGACTGTATCATGCATTCAGATTTCTTGCTTTATGCGGATGATCTAAAAATTTTCAAGTGCATCAACGATTATCAATCATGCGCTGAATTGCAAAGGGATGTAAATCATATCTATAATTGGTCTCTAGAGAACAAATTACACTTCAACATAAGCAAGTGCAAGGTAATGACCTATACGAGGAAACAATCCAATGTTTGCTACAGCTACTCAATGGATAATTTATCAATATCGCGTACAAACCTAATTACTGATCTGGGCATAGTGTTTGATCCTAAATTGTCTTTTCGTAATCATATTGATTCCATTATATCCAATTCTCACAAAAAACTAGGATTCTTGTTTAGAAATATCCGAAATTTTAAAAATATAAATGCCATGATGTGCTTATTTAATAGTATAGTGCGCTCAAAACTTGAATATGGTGTCGTAGTTTGGAATCCTTTTTATACCTATCAGAAGCAGGATCTTGAGATGATTCAAAAGAAATTCCTAAAGTATTGTCACTATCGAATAAAGGGGGAAGTTTACGTTTCGAATTACGACAATCTACTTACAACTTGGAACTGTGTCTCGCTTAATACCAGACGAGTTCATATTATAATCATGTTTCTATATAAAATCGTAAATAGATACATATTTTCACCTCAATTACTTGCAAGGATAAATGTTCATGTGCCAGCATTACGTACTCGTAGAAATATGACTTTCTATTACGAAAACCCCAGGACAAACTGTCAACAGAAGTCGCCCATTGTTGCAATGTGTCACTACTATAACTTACTAAATGTTGATTTAGACATCTTTCATCTAAACTTAGGGCAATTTAAATTTTTGTTATTTGAAAACCTCTCAGCCGATTGTTTTAGAATTAGGTTAGTTTAACTTATCATTAATTTCAAATTTTTCTTAATTCAATTTTTTTTTGTACCTTTATTCTGTAATTAGGCAACATGCCTGTTGAATAAAGTACCATTATTATTATTAGATAGCCACCTGCAGCCGGAAGATCGATTCTTCTAGGGTGCGATCATGCGTGATGATTGCTGTGTCGTCTGCGAACATTGCTAAAGTCGTGTGAATTGATGGAATGTCATACATGAATATATTAAAAAGAATTGGCCCTAAGATGCTTCCCTGTGGCACTCCGGCGCGGATCGGTTTGGTATCGGATACTTCTGTGTTGATTCTTACTGCGAATGTTCTATCGTCCAGAAATGAGAAGATGATGACCTTTAGATGGCTTTGAATGTTAGTTGGAGCAGTTTATATTTAAGACCTTGTATCCATACCTTATCAAAGGCTTGTGCAATGTCTAGAAAGCCTACTGTTGTGTACTGTTTATTTTCAAATCCGGTTTCAATGCTTTCAGCGATTCTTTGTAGCTGATGGCAAGTTGAATGACCACCCCTGAAACTGAATTGGAAGGGCGGGAGAATGTTTAGATTTTGGATTTGTTTATTTAGTCTTAAGTAGATTATTTTTTCGAGCAGTTTAGATAAGGTATTTAATAAACTAATTGGTCTGCAGCTGGTTATGTTCTGCTTGTCTTTTCCCGGTTTATGAAATACGGATATTATTGCGTGCTTCCACCCCGCTGGGAAGTATCCTACTCGAAGACAAGCATTAAAAAGAGTAGATAAATATGCTAATGTCTTTTTTGTTAGGTGATTTAAAACTAAGTTGTTAATTAAGTCAGCTCCTGGAGCTTTTTGGTTTGAAAGGTTATTGATGATGTTTTTCAGCTCTCTTGGAGATGTTGGCTCGATTTGTTCAACTATTACTGGTAAGTGGGTTTCAGTATAGTTTAAAATTGTTTGATCAAATACCTGGTTCTTGCTGGTGTTAGGTGTGAAGACATTTTCTAGGTGATTAGCAAATATTGCTGCTTTTTCGCGGTCTGAGCAATATGTAGTGTTATCTACAGTAATTGGTGGCAGCTGTTGATGCTGTTTTAATATTTTCCGGGTAGCTTTCCACATACCCGGATCGCCGGGATCTAACTCCTCTATGTATCTTTGATAGGTTTTGATTCTATGCCCATCCAATTCGCGTTTAATTCGATGCGACAGGTTGTTTAATTCATTTTTGAGTATTGGGTCTCTGGTACGCTGCCATTGCCTGCGAATTTGGGTTTTCCGTTTAATCATTTCTATTATACAAGTCGTCGGAGGCGTATTTAGCAAGGATTTTCTTCTATTTGAAGTATTGGTGGCTAATTTGATGCTGTTTTTAATGCAGTTAGTATATTCTGAAACTGTTTGGTCTATGTCTCCAGGTGTTTCCAAGTTTAAGGGATGCTTCAGTTTTCCAACAATAATATTCTGAAATTTTTCCCAGTTTACAAATCCATTAATTAGTTTAGGAATAGGTGGATTTCTATGTGGTTTGCTTTGGTAGGTTATTAATACTGGAACATGATCAGAGTCAAGCTCAGCTAGTACTGTTTGGTATATGTTTTTAGAAATTTTTTTTTGTATAACTATGTCACGGATATCGGGTTCGCGATCGTTTCGGTAGGGATAATATGTATATTCTAGAGGGGTCAGGACTTGGAAATTATAGGTCATGGAGTGATGATCAAGTTTGATTCCTTCGGTATTAGAAACACGACAACCCCACTCCGTTTTTTTGCAATTTAGGTCGCCAACAACTAAGATAGGTTCATTTGAGTTAAAGATGGAACGTACGTCTTCCCTAGTGGCACACCACATTGGATTCATATGGAAACCACCTTGTTCCCATATTGTGATATTGGATTTTTATTGGATATTTTGATGATACGTATTCTAGTCGTAAACAACTTTGGCTATGCAAGTTATTTTAGCTGTTTGAAATATTATGTCGAAACCTTACGGGTTTTACCCTGTCAATCCCATGTTGGATTTAAACTTTGCTACAGAGTGAAAAACAGGTCTTCAAATAATAATCTTTACCAAAGGCAGGTAGAAAATTCAAACGCCCGGGATAATTCTAAGAAATTTGCGACTTGTTCCATTGTTAATATAATGAGGGTGGAGAGAAGGGTTGAAAATATACCTGTTTTCTAATTTTACCAGTTTATGTTTCAACTATTCGCACTATTCGCAGTCAGTTTTACTTAACAGTTTGTTGTGAACAGTTACAAAAGTTTCTTTTTGAAATTAAGGTAAGTACCTCATGTTATTATGTTTTTATACTAGTGCTATAATAATGTTTATTACTACTATTACTATAGGTACTAAAAAACAATGTCTTCCAAATACAGAGTAAAAAAACATCGCTTTATTAAGAAGGTACTCGATCAAAGTACAAACATCTCTACAGAAACGAGGGGTACTACAACTCCTAATGAATTAATAAATAATAATTCGTTTATTACCTAATATAAATTTGAATGTCCTTTTTAATAAACAGCAGGAATATCATCAAAACCTGATGATTTTTTATTGTTTAGTTTATTGCTTAATAAATTGTCTAACTCCTCAGAAATAAATGGGTATAAAAACAAGGTATTCATATTATGATACTTAACATTGTTAACTCTTTCTTCGCTTAATTTGGGTATCTGCTGAATAACTTTTTTAGGTGCATTAACGAAAAAATCATTAAAATAAGAAGCGACAGTTTGGGGGTCGCTCATTTTTTCTATTCCATTGTTTATGATTATGTTTTTGAAGATTTTTTTTTGTTTGAAAACTGATATAACAGACCACGCTGTTTTTGTTGGGTTATGAGAATTCATAATAAAATTCTGATAATATGATTTCTTAGTTCCTCTAACTAACTTATAATGTTGTTTTTTGGCTGCCCTATGAAATGAATTTCGTACAAGTCAAAACCTAAGGTTTCTACTACGGGAATATCGAAAGAGATAATTAATAAGTTTTTTCGCACGAAAGCTGAAACTTTCATAATATTGTAATAAACATATGTGTTTTCTAAAGTTGGTTCTAAGGGTAATATAAATTTAGTTAAATGTTGTAAGTCGGTTAAAAGATTTTCGGGAAATGAACAGCAACAATTTGTGCATTATGTTCTGGTAATGCAAAAGCCTGTATAAATTTTGTTAAGTCATCTTGTAATGCTAAAATAAACCTATTCCCGTTTTCCGTTTCGGGAAGGGAGCCAACAATGTCCATTGCGATTTGCTCGCAAAATTTTGAAGATGTAGTCGTGATGACCATTGGACTTTGATTTGGTTTGAAGTTGATTTTTGATTTCTGACAAATAACACATTTTTTAATGTAGTTATGGATTGAGTCTTTCATTCTGTCCCAGTAATATAAATTTTTTATAGCATCGTAGGTTCTTTGAAAACCTTGATGACCGGCTAGTATGCAGTCATGATTTTGCTTAAGAATTTTCTCAATTTCTTCTGGGGTTTCAATTAATGTTCGAGAAGTTTTATAAATTTTATAAGTATTGTCAGAAAATAAATATTGGAGTAAACTAAATACAGTTTTCTTTCAATTTTCAAATTTTGAATGGTAGGATCTATAAGTGTAAATGTTCCTATTTTATTAAAGTCTAGCATTAATCTAAGATTCTTTAAAGTTTCAAAGAGTTCTGGATAGTTAGCTGAGTCAGCTGTAAATTGTTTTATGTACTTATATTAGAAAAATAGCTTGATGAGGTAAAATTAATCTTCTAATATCACCAGGTTTGTTACCTGTTAATGTCTTGTCAGGAAAATTTTGTTTTATATAATTTAAATGTAAGTTAGAATCCAAAGCGTCACAAGCTAATGGAACGATAAGCACCTTAATTTTGTTTATAACGGATTTGTCAATTTCTGGTTCTTTAATTTGAATATTTTGTTGATGATACAATTGAAAGTCTTTGAATGTTAGTATGTCATTAGTGAGGTGGTGAAGCGTTTTATTTTCCAATTGTAAAATCGGACGACTAAGTGCGTCTGCATTTGAATTTATTTTACCTGGTTTGTACCTGATTTCGTAATTATACTCTAAAAGCTTAAGTCTCCAACGAACTAATCTGCTCGAGGGGTCTTTGCAATTCATTAGCCAGGTTAGAGGTTTATGATCCGTGATTATAATGAATTTTAGTCCGAAAAGGTAAGGGCGAAAGTGCTTTACTGAATCGACAATTGCTACTCTTTTTCCGTTGTAGAGTAATTTTTCTCTGCTTGGTTGAGCGTTCGTGAGTAGTAGGAAATTGGCAAATCTTGACCAATTTCACCTTGAGAAAGCACAGAACCGATAGCCTCGTTTGAAGCATCAGTTGAAAGAATAAACGTTTTATAAAAATCTGGGTATTGTAAAATTGGTTCGCTAATGAGTGAGGTTTTTAAAATTTGGAATGATTCCTCACATTTAGGTGACCAGATGAATTTTTGATCCTTTTTTAATAATAATGTTAAGGGTTTAGCTATGCGGGAAAACTCGGGTATAAATTTTCGGTAATATCCGACAAGTCCTAAGAAGGATTTGATATCTTTTGGAGTTTTTGGGTTTTTAATTTGGACTATCGCTTTGATTTTGTCGGGATTTGGTTTTATACCTTTGTCTGTAATAATGTGTCCTAAATATGCGACTTCTTTACGGAGAAATTCGCATTTATCCGGCTGTAATTTAAGATTATGTTCTCGTAATTTTTGGAAAACTTCACGCAAGTTGTTATTTTGAGTTTCTAAAGAATTTCCGTAGATGACGATGTCATCTAGGTATACAAAACTTTTAATTCCGCGAAGTCCTGTGAGAACGTTGTTCATAAGCCTTTGAAAAGTAGCGGGAGCGTTTTTTAGACCGAATGGCATTCTTTCGTATGAATAATGTCCATGTGGGGTTGTAAAAGCAGTTTTTTGTTTATCTTCGGGTTTCATTTTTATTTGGTAAAAACCAGAAGCAAGATCTAATGTGGTGAAATACTTGGCTTGCCCTAATTGATCTAAAATATCCTCAATATTTGGAAGTGGATAAGCATCACTGGGAGAAACTTCGTTGAGTTTCCGATAATCGACAACATTTTTTCTGACCTGAAGCGTCTAATTTTTTAGGTACGACCCAAACGGGGCACGACCACGGAGAATTTGAATGTTTAATGATACCTTGATCGAGCATGAGATCAACTTGTTTTTTCACCTCTTGTTCATGAATTTTGGGGTATCTATAAGTTTTTGAAGCAATTGGATTTGAAGAAGTTGTAGGAATTGCATGTTGAATTGAATTTGTAAAGGTTAATTCATCACCTGGGAAGTGGAATATGTCCACATAGTCGTGGCAAAGTTTAGTAATTGTTACTTTTTCCTCTAGATTTAAGTGATCTGCCCTAATATTCTCCTTAAGTAATTGGAGCCTATTTTCAGAATTTTGAGTATGATCGTTGGTTAGCCAATTGTTTAATTTGCGAAAATTGTATTGGTTCTAACTTTAGTGAGGGTTGTTTAATTTTAACTTCGAAATCATTATTGTTAATTACCATGCAGTTAGCTAATTTATTTTTGTCAGCTGAAATTATGGCATTGGGTAATAGAACGTTTTCTTGTAATTGAGTTGCCTCGATAAGTCCTTCTTTGAAATCCTTGTCTACTAAAATTTGAATAACTGATTCACTTCGGGCAGGTAGAGTGATCAGATGAGTAGGTGGATTTATGCTAATAGCATTATTAAAGGGAAGGATTGTATTAGAAATTTTAATAGTCTTGTTGCTATAATTGATTTCGGCATTTTGATTTTGTAGAAAATCATCTCCCAAGATACCATCGAATGGCGTAGAAATTTTGTGGGAGTTGATTATGTGAACTTTTGGTTCAATAGTTAAATTTCTTAACTGTAATTTAAGATTAGTGGATCCCAATGAATTGATGGGGATGTTAGGGTTTATCCCATGAATTTGAATTATATCGTCCTTCTTAAGAAACGTTATGGAAGGGATTAACGAATCATGTTTAATTAAGGAGATTGACGCACCTGTGTCTATTAAGAAAGTTAATTCTTTATTTGAATTTGGAGATGTGAATGTAAGGGTGCGTTGCGATGATTCGGTGTTAAGGTTATTTATTCGATGGTGAATGACCCGAATGCCTCTTGGATTTCTTGATCCACTGGGAGGGCATTCGTTTCCGGTGGAGTTTGGGAGTTTAAATGATTAACTTTTAAATTTTGTGGAACACCATTATTTTGGTTTTGTTGTTCCCTATATTGTCGCTTTCAACATTCTGAAATTAAGTGACCTTTATTTTTACAATAGTTGCAAAATTTAGAACCGTCATAAGATGTGTTGGGAGTTACATTTGAATTAGGAGGTTTGCTTGAATTTTGAGAATTTGAATCCCGTTTTAATTTTCTCCTACAATTTTGAGTGGAGTGAGAATTGCTTTTGCAATAAGCGCAATGTTGTGAGTTAGAATTATTCCTAGACTGTGAACGAGTATAATTTTGAATTTTTTCTTCCTGAAGGGCAATAGAAAATGCGTCATTAAGTGAATTAATGTCTCTTGCTCTTAGCATTTGAGAAATTTCAGGTTTACAATGTAATATGAATCGCCTAAGTGTTGTTCGTTGGATCGATTTCTTAATTCCAATTAGTTCGCCTGTATTTCCGCATTGGTTAATTTCGGCAGAAATGCAATCGTTTTTAAATTTTTGTATGCGTTTGTAAAAGTCTGTTATATTCTCGTTTAAATTTTGTTTGATAGTTTCTAACTGTTCGTGAAGCTGCGTAAGATCGCTTTCTTGATGGTAATATGCTTTTAATTTCTTTTTTAATTCGGTCCAACTACCTATTTCTTCTATGTTAATTTCGTTGACTACGTTACTGGATAATTGAGCTACGATATAAAGAAGTAGATGGGACGTTTGATTGGGCTGTGCCATTTGTTAGGCACTATTGCAATTTTGTATAAATGTAACGAGTTCTTTTCGGTCTCCATTAAGAGGTTTAATAAATTTGAAAAGTAAAGTAAGTGGTAATATTACTGAAGGAATATCTTCAGGATGATTTGAATTAGTTTCCGAATTTACGGAGGGCTCGACATTACTGTCGGCTTTACGATTGGGATCGTCGGTAGGTTCGTCCTTTTTGATAAGGCCTGATAAGTTGGGATACATGTTGGAATTGGGATAAAAGAACGATACTTACAAAAAATTTGACGATCTGGACCTCTGGAGTTGGATTGTAAATTGTTGTTCACTTGGAACGATGGCTTCGCTGTGGAAGTGGTCAATTTCTTCGATTCAGTTATCGAATAATTGGCCTCAAGATGTCACTTGAGGAAGATGCCGTGTCTTCGGCGTCGTGATGGGGTTGGTGGTTCCTCAGTCAAGTGTTGATACACATCTACGTTGCTGGATACCTCGGGTGTTCCGGAATTCATTCTAAATCCTTGGAGAAGACGTCGTTCCTTCGCTTCGTAGCTGATGATATCCCACTTCTGACACCAATTTTTATGTTGGATACCCGTTTGAATAAACAACACGTCAGTTTCTGACACCAGGGCAGCTTTAAGGTAGAGGCTCCGTACTCTAATTAAATAGCAAAGATACCTTCGAACAAGGTCGCGAAGTGCAGATTCACTGCCACACAACTATTTAGTTGAACTTTTAGACGATGTACAGGTTTTACTGTCACACGAATTATCTTTACTATGAGCACGTAATTAATTAAATAAAAATTAAAGGTAGAATTATCTTATTTTATTTAATTGACAAACAAGGATATTGTTTTACACGTCGAAGTTAAGAACTACATTCAAGAACCTACTTCAATTACGAAATAAAGATGTGACCCTCAAGGGCTGTATTTATAGTAAATCTTGTGCACATCTGCGAACATCTGTCATTTGATTATCTAAATAATAACATTTGTATAATCTGGTCTAGTTTGTGGTATGCAACACTATAATACCCGAAAATTTATGTCAAACTGGTTGGTTTTGTTTGTGATGCTCCAGCTAGATCCTTTATTAAGTGCGTAAAAGGTCATACTAGTTTAAACGGTTGTGAAAGATGCACGCAAGTAGGGATATATCATAACCGACGGATTATATTTCCTTTTGATAATAAAGAAATTATCGGTAGGACAGATACAAGTTTTAGAGATATGACCGATGCGGCTAACCACAACAGTATTAGCCCTTTAGTGAATACTACAGGATTAAATATGATAAATGATTTTGCACTAGATTATATGCATTTGTGTTGTTTAGGGATCATGAAAAAGTTGCTACATTATTGGGTAAAAGGCAGCGACGTAAGAAACGTAAAATTACCCCTAAAATGCAGAAATATATTATCAAAACGATTAATGCGTTGTGCAAAGCACATGCCAATCGAATTTAATAGAAAACCGCGTTCATTACACGAATTAGAAAGGTGGAAAGCGACTGAATTTCGTATGTTTATAGTGTACTTAGGTCCTGTTGTGTTAAAAAATATCTTGTCTATTGAATTATATCAACATTTTTTATTATAATGGAAGATTATAGGCTGGAAGCGATGATATTAATTTTTGAGATAACAGCAGCCATAAGTTAAGAAAAAAGTTGTTTGAAAAAATATATATATATTTCGGTTAATTAATTAAGCTTCTTCAGTATAAATATTAAAAAATTATATCTGTAAGTAATAATGTATAGATTAGTGAAAAAATATTCATCATAAAGAGTTTTACACTTTATGGTGAATATTTTTTCACTAATCTAAACATTATTACTTACAGATATAATTTTTTAATATTTATACTGAAGAAGGTTAATTAATTAACCAAATATATATATTTTTTCAAACAACTTTTTTCTTAACTTTTATAAATGGCTACTGTTATCTCAAAAATTAATATTTTTTATTATTTCATGTTTCAATGAGAATATTATTGCATGCAAATATATCGGCCCGACCCGACTTAGTAGAATCTACGAGGGTTATGCTAAAGGCCTTTGTAGAAAATTTTTCTGTTTTATATGGTTCAGAATCTTGTGTTTTTAATGTACATAACTTATTACATTTACCTGACGATGTCATTAATTTTAATCTTTCATTAAATTATATAAATTCATTTGATTTTGAAAATTATTTAGGATTTTTAAAAAGTATGTCAAGACGTTTCAATAAACCGTTATCGCAAATTTCAAAACGACTATCAGAAACAGTAAAGGTAAACGTTACCCCTTACACCTTAAGTCAAGGCGTACATATTAACCACACACAGAGTAACTTATTTATGCACATAAATAAAGTGTATTTAAATGGTAGGGATAATTACGTCATACTCCAAAATAATAAAGTTTTAAAGATAACATCTTTTCAAATAAACAACACTATTCACGGCTATTTAATTTTTTTGACTTTTTGCCGGACTGTTTTGACATTTTATTTTGCCTAACTTCCTAGTTCTAGTTACTAAACATTTCTAAACCCGCCAATCAATTTTAATTCACGTGTCTTTTTTTGTTAATTTTGGTTATTTTCCGAACACTATGTAGTAATAGCTTGTACGATATGGCCAATTTCTCGTGGGATATTATTTATTGGATTGGGGAGAATTCAACGAACTATATCCTCCCCTCTTCTTGGTCAAAGGAAGGCAAGACGTAATATAAATTCCCTGTAGGGCCGAGAATGTCGGAATCCAAGAAAAGGACACTAATATACACATGCTCATCATTAAAAGAGGGAGAGTATGTATGGTATGAAGCTCGGTGTAAAAAAGAGGGTATAACAAACTTGGAAAGAGCGAAATCCCTGTGCAAAGTATCAACGGTAACTTCCAACTTGGACACAGACGATGAAGAAGTTCAATCTGATGAAGAGCAAGTGGAAATTACGCCAACCAAAAAGAGAAACTCTACCCACTCAGCCAATAAGAGTTATTTGCCGATTACCCTCGATTTGGCAGGTATAGCTAATAATGATTGAATTAACGTTCATACATTAACATACATATTTTTTTGGTTGCGATAGTTTCCTTATCGGAATTATCAACAGCAGTGCAAGGTAGCCCGACTTTATTAGCAACATGTTCGCCGATGATCAACGCATCGTCAACAAATACCCAACTCAATAATCCGTTTACACTCAGTTTCCCAGATAAATCAGGTAAATACTGATTGAGTTATCGTCCACACAAACATATCTATACATTGTTTTGTTCCAGAAGCTTCAGCAGCAGCATGTTCGCCGATCAGCGCGTTATCATTAACAAATACGCGTTCTCACTATGTATCATCAGCATTAAGCGAAACCACTAACTATGCCAAGCTAGAGTTTACTGTAACTCAGATCGAAAAAAAGGTGGACGTAACTGAACATTTATTAAAGTACCTAATAGAAAAAATACACTCCTCTAGCGAAGGCAGTAACGGTGTCAACCAACGGATGAGAAACATTGTATTAAGCGAATTGCCGTGTACAACTGTAGACAATGTTTTTGAAAAATTTGACAAAACGCTGGAAGAAGATGAAATTAAAAAACAAACACTTGTAAGTGTGAATACGTTGTAATAATATGTAACTAAATTAATTTTTTGCGTTGTCTTTTGTAGGAGGAAGTTATGTTTCTAATTGGGGGGCGATACTGCTCATAAAGCCGTTTATAATATGATGAAGAAATTGTTGGGTCCGGAAGTGGCTTTAAACTATTCTGGATTGGGAAAAAAGAAAAAACTGGCATTTTGTAAATTGAAAATGTTTGGTATTTTAGTAGGTGAGAAATTTTACAACTACTAAATTCTTCTTTTTATTAAATTTGTAGAAAGTTTACTGCCAAAACTGTATTTAAAAATTTCAAATCAATTTTTTGAGTTCAAGCCTCCCGGCCATTTCCTCTTTTTTCCATAGCTTGTTTTAATTTTATATAAAAATGCTGAGAGCTGTTGAGCCAATTGCTAGTTTCATCTTGGCTCTCATAAGTTAATTTTCGCTTCCGGTTGAACTGGAAGAGCTATAATAGTGATAGAATAATATATGTTAAACTTTCATTACAGGAGCAATCCGTCGCCGATTTTCTAATACCACAGACGTGGAAATAAGGAAGTCAGTGTCCTCGTTCCTGGCGACAGGAAAAGACCGAATTAAAAAACCGAAAAATACAGATTAATGCTTTGTACCACAATAAATTATAATGTATAAGCTTCTGTGTAATGAAAATAAAAGTTAAAAAATAGTATCACCTTTGTTTTTATATTGTTCGAATTCTTTTCAAATGTCGAAATTAGATTGGTTGCATAAATCAATTTATACAGATGGACGATTAACGTTTGATCAACAAAATTTTCGATAAGGGCGTTGGCCATGGAATATAATTAGTGTGTGATATTTACACTTATATTATACAGATAATAATTATATATAACAAAATGAGTGGAAGTAGCAAAACAGCTAATTCACATGTGTAAGAAAGAGACTTTTTCTTATTAATTCAATATATGTATGCAAATCTGAGTTTATTTTTAAATTATTTTGAATGTCAAAAAAATGAAATATCAGACTACAAGACTGCAGTTTTCTATATATGCAATTAGCTTTTTTGCTACTTCCACTCATTTTGTTACATATAATTATGTATAATATAGGTATAAATATCAGAGTTGGGATACTCATTGGATATCTATAAAGATACGACATGGGGCTTTTACTTATCTCCGTTTAGATTTGAAATCCATGCTTCAGGTCTTTCCTTTTTTCGAATCGATAAGTTTATTCAGTTTATTGTTGTCTTATATCGATGGCAATCAAAGAAGGGTACACCGACAAAAAACTTACCCATTGCAGCATTATTATCACAGGTTAGGTTTACTAATGTAATATAAAATCGACGTTTCTAAAGAATATTGTGTTAACTACAACAAACACCAAAAGAATGAACCATGAACTTTCCTGTTTGGTTTCAAAACATGTCTTGTTTCAGTTACAACAAAAACGGAAGGTATTACAATGTACTCTACACAATCCTTTATTCGCAAGATGATAATATTGTCTTAAACATCCTGCAATCACTTCACAATGTATACAAACACTTATTTACCTTCATTACACTTGACACAACATGTAATAATAAAGGTTATGTTTGCATTTTTATTGAAGGTTTTGACCTTGGTTTTGACACTGGGGTACAACAAAGATGGGTAGATGGGTTTTCTTTGTGTTAAAGATGGAGATAGAGAAAAAAAATTATGTCTGTGATATGTTGGTAGCACACTTGGCTACTCGTTGCTTTATCCATGTAAATATGTATGATCTAAGCAATTATGGTGGTATTGGAAAAAACAAAACCTAAACGTAGGTATCTAGGGAACCATAACAAAATATTTGTATACAGCAGTATAGAGGTTTTTTTTAATTTAACGGTGATTTGTGATATAACGCATTGAACTCATTGAACAAAATAATGGATCCAGAAGAACCTCAAGATCCTCTACACTATGTCAATCCCTACAATAATTTTTTGCGAGATCTACGGGTGGCGATGCGAGCACTTGGCTTCCGACTTACCTGCGTACAAATAACCCGTATAGGCGGATTTATATGGAGATTGCTAACGCCTAGGCAGAAAGGACATTTCCGCGCGGAAGCTCGCGGTGAGCAACAGCGAAGACTATGATAATAATAATTTCCTATTGATCAAAATTATTCGGTACGTCAGATATGAATTTTATATATAAAAATAAATTAACACAGGTCAAATTTTTCTTTTACGTAGTGAAAATCTACTTGTACTGGTGCCTCGTGAAAGTGCTGGAAGCCGTAAGTAAATTCTAATCGTATTTTTCAGAACTTTTGCTTACGTTGAAAATTCGCCCCTCTTAGACTACATTCAAATAGTACGTTTCTTTAAGCTGGTATGACAAGATCCAAATGTCATCAAATATTAGCGTCAAAGTGCTTTAAATGTTGCGTGTAATTACCACCTTTGACGGAAAAACGGAAAAATTTGTTGCATGCAATAATTTTTGGACAAAATAAATTGTTAATGGATACTCATTGGAAATCTATAAAGATACGACATGGGGCTTTTACTTATCTCCGTTTAGATTTGAAATCCATGCTTCAGGTCTTTCCTTTTTTCGAATCGATAAGTTTATTCAGTTTATTGTTGTCTTATATCGATGGCAATCAAAGAAGGGTACACCGACAAAAAACTTACCCATTGCAGCATTATTATCACAGGTTAGGTTTACTAATGTAATATAAAATCGACGTTTCTAAAGAATATTGTGTTAACTACAACAAACACCAAAAGAATGAACCATGAACTTTCCTGTTTGGTTCCAAAACAGGTCTTGTTTCAGTTACAACAAAAACGGAAGGTATTACAATGTACTCTACACAATCCTTTATTCGCAAGATGATAATATTGCCTTAAACATCCTGCAATCACTTCACAATGTATACAAACACTTATTTACCTTCAGTACACTTGACACAACATGTAATAATAAAGGTTATGTTTGCATTTTTATTGAAGGTTTTAACACTGGGGTACAACAAAGATGGGTAGATGGGTTTTCTTTGTGTTAAAGATGGAGATAGAGAAAAAAAATTATGTCTGTGATATGTTGGTAGCACACTTGGCTACTCGTTGCTTTATCCATGTAAATATGTATGATCTAAGCAATTATGGTGGTATTGGAAAAAACAAAACCTAAACGTAGGTATCTAGGGAACCATAACAAAATATTTGTATACAGCAGTATACAGGTTTTTTTTTAATTTAACGGTGATTTGTGATATAACGCATTGAACTCATTGAACAAAATAATGGATCCAGAAGAACCTCAAGATCCTCCTACACTATGTCAATCCCTTCAATAATTTTTTGCGAGATCTACGGGTGGCGATGCGAGCACTTGGCTTCCGACTTACCTGCGTACAAATAACCCGTATAGGCGGATTTATATGGAGATTGCTAACGCCTAGGCAGAAAGGACGTTTCCGCGCGGAAGCTCGCGGTGAGCAACAGCGAAGACTATGATAATAATAATTTCCTATTGATCAAAATTATTCGGTACGTCAGATATGAATTTTATATATAAAAATAAATTAACACAGGTCAAATTTTTCTTTTACGTAGTGAAAATCTACTTGTACTGGTGCCTCGTGAAAGTGCTGGAAGCCGTAAGTAAATTCTAATCGTATTTTTCAGAACTTTTGCTTACGTTGAAAATTCGCCCCTCTTAGACTACATTCAAATAGTACGTTTCTTTAAGCTGGTATGACAAGATCCAAATGTCATCAAATATTAGCGTCAAAGTGCTTTAAATGTTGCGTGTAATTACCACCTTTGACGGAAAAACGGAAAAATTTGTTGCATGCAATAATTTTTGGACAAAATAAATTGTTAATGGATACTCATTGGAAATCTATAAAGATACGACATGGGGCTTTTACTTATCTCCGTTTAGATTTGAAATCCATGCTTCAGGTCTTTCCTTTTTTCGAATCGATAAGTTTATTCAGTTTATTGTTGTCTTATATCGATGGCAATCAAAGAAGGGTACACCGACAAAAAACTTACCCATTGCAGCATTATTATCACAGGTTAGGTTTACTATTGTAATATAAATTCGACGTTTTTAAAGAATATTGTGTTAACTACAACAAACACCAAAAGAATGAACCATGAACTTTCCTGTTTGGTTTCAAAACAGGTCTTGTTTCAGTTACAACAAAAACGGAAGGTATTACAATGTACTCTACACAATCCTTTATTCGCAAGATGATAATATTGCCTTAAACATCCTGCAATCACTTCACAATGTATACAAACACTTATTTACCTTCATTACACTTGACACAACATGTAATAATAAAGGTTATGTTTGCATTTTTATTGAAGGTTTTAACACTGGGGTACAACAAAGATGGGTAGATGGGTTTTCTTTGTGTTAAAGATGGAGATAGAGAAAAAAAATTATGTCTGTGATATGTTGGTAGCACACTTGGCTACTCGTTGCTTTATCCATGTAAATATGTATGATCTAAGCAATTATGGTGGTATTGGAAAAAACAAAACCTAAACGTAGGTATCTAGGGAACCATAACAAAATATTTGTATACAGCAGTATACAGGTTTTTTTTTAATTTAACGGTGATTTGTGATATAACGCATTGAACTCATTGAACAAAATAATGGATCCAGAAGAACCTCAAGATCCTCTACACTATGTCAATCCCTTCAATAATTTTTTGCGAGATCTACGGGTGGCGATGCGAGCACTTGGCTTCCGACTTACCTGCGTACAAATAACCCGTATAGGCGGATTTATATGGAGATTGCTAACGCCTAGGCAGAAAGGACGTTTCCGCGCGGAAGCTCACGGTGAGCAACAGCGAAGACTATGATAATAATAATTTCCTATTGATCAAAATTATTCGGTACGTCAGATATGAATTTTATATATAAAAATAAATTAACACAGGTCAAATTTTTCTTTTACGTAGTGAAAATCTACTTGTACTGGTGCCTCGTGAAAGTGCTGGAAGCCGTAAGTAAATTCTAATCGTATTTTTCAGAACTTTTGCTTACGTTGAAAATTCGCCCCTCTTAGACTACATTCAAATAGTACGTTTCTTTAAGCTGGTATGACAAGATCCAAATGTCATCAAATATTAGCGTCAAAGTGCTTTAAATGTTGCGTGTAATTACCACCTTTGACGGAAAAACGGAAAAATTTGTTGCATGCAATAATTTTTGGACAAAATAAATTGTTAATGGATACTCATTGGAAATCTATAAAGATACGACATGGGGCTTTTACTTATCTCCGTTTAGATTTGAAATCCATGCTTCAGGTCTTTCCTTTTTTCGAATCGATAAGTTTATTCAGTTTATTGTTGTCTTATATCGATGGCAATCAAAGAAGGGTACACCGACAAAAAACTTACCCATTGCAGCATTATTATCACAGGTTAGGTTTACTAATGTAATATAAAATCGACGTTTCTAAAGAATATTGTGTTAACTACAACAAACACCAAAAGAATGAACCATGAACTTTCCTGTTTGGTTTCAAAACAGGTCTTGTTTCAGTTACAACAAAAACGGAAGGTATTACAATGTACTCTACACAATCCTTTATTCGCAAGATGATAATATTGTCTTAAACATCCTGCAATCACTTCACAATGTATACAAACACTTATTTACCTTCATTACACTTGACACAACATGTAATAATAAAGGTTATGTTTGCATTTTTATTGAAGGTTTTGACCTTGGTTTTGACACTGGGGTACAACAAAGATGGGTAGATGGGTTTTCTTTGTGTTAAAGATGGAGATAGAGAAAAAAAATTATGTCTGTGATATGTTGGTAGCACACTTGGCTACTCGTTGCTTTATCCATGTAAATATGTATGATCTAAGCAATTATGGTGGTATTGGAAAAAACAAAACCTAAACGTAGGTATCTAGGGAACCATAACAAAATATTTGTATACAGCAGTATACAGGTTTTTTTTTTAATTTAACGGTGATTTGTGATATAACGCATTGAACTCATTGAACAAAATAATGGATCCAGAAGAACCTCAAGATCCTCTACACTATGTCAATCCCTTCAATAATTTTTTGCGAGATCTACGGGTGGTGATGCGAGCACTTGGCTTCCGACTTACCTGCGTACAAATAACCCGTATAGGCGGATTTATATGGAGATTGCTAACGCCTAGGCAGAAAGGACGTTTCCGCGCGGAAGCTCGCGGTGAGCAACAGCGAAGACTATGATAATAATAATTTCCTATTGATGAAAATTATTCGGTACGTCAGATATGAATTTTATATATAAAAATAAATTAACACAGGTCAAATTTTTCTTTTACGTAGTGAAAATCTACTTGTACTGGTGCCTCGTGAAAGTGCTGGAAGCCGTAAGTAAATTCTAATCGTATTTTTCAGAACTTTTGCTTACGTTGAAAATTCGCCCCTCTTAGACTACATTCAAATAGTACGTTTCTTTAAGCTGGTATGACAAGATCCAAATGTCATCAAATATTAGCGTCAAAGTGCTTTAAATGTTGCGTGTAATTACCACCTTTGACGGAAAAACGGAAAAATTTGTTGCATGCAATAATTTTTGGACAAAATAAATTGTTAATGGATACTCATTGGAAATCTATAAAGATACGACATGGGGCTTTTACTTATCTCCGTTTAGATTTGAAATCCATGCTTCAGGTCTTTCCTTTTTTCGAATCGATAAGTTTATTCAGTTTATTGTTGTCTTATATCGATGGCAATCAAAGAAGGGTACACCGACAAAAAACTTACCCATTGCAGCATTATTATCACAGGTTAGGTTTACTAATGTAATATAAAATCGACGTTTCTAAAGAATATTGTGTTAACTACAACAAACACCAAAAGAATGAACCATGAACTTTCCTGTTTGGTTTCAAAACAGGTCTTGTTTCAGTTACAACAAAAACGGAAGGTATTACAATGTACTCTACACAATCCTTTATTCGCAAGATGATAATATTGTCTTAAACATCCTGCAATCACTTCACAATGTATACAAACACTTATTTACCTTCATTGCACTTGACACAACATGTAATAATAAAGGTTATGTTTGCATTTTTATTGAAGGTTTTGACACTGGGGTACAACAAAGATGGGTAGATGGGTTTTCTTTGTGTTAAAGATGGAGATAGAGAAAAAAAATTATGTCTGTGATATGTTGGTAGCACACTTGGCTACTTGTTGCTTTATCCATGTAAATATGTATGATCTAAGCAATTATGGTGGTATTGGAAAAAACAAAACCTAAACGTAGGTATCTAGGGAACCATAACAAAATATTTGTATACAGCAGTATAGAGGTTTTTTTTAATTTAACGGTGATTTGTGATATAACGCATTGAACTCATTGAACAAAATAATGGATCCAGAAGAACCTCAAGATCCTCTACACTATGTCAATCCCTTCAATAATTTTTTGCGAGATCTACGGGTGGCGATGCGAGCACTTGGCTTCCGACTTACCTGCGTACAAATAACCCGTATAGGCGGATTTATATGGAGATTGCTAACGCCTAGGCAGAAAGGACGTTTCCGCGCGGAAGCTCGCGGTGAGCAACAGCGAAGACTATGATAATAATAATTTCCTATTGATCAAAATTATTCGGTACGTCAGATATGAATTTTATATATAAAAATAAATTAACACAGGTCAAATTTTTCTTTTACGTAGTGAAAATCTACTTGTACTGGTGCCTCGTGAAAGTGCTGGAAGCCGTAAGTAAATTCTAATCGTATTTTTCAGAACTTTTGCTTACGTTGAAAATTCGCCCCTCTTAGACTACATTCAAATAGTACGTTTCTTTAAGCTGGTATGACAAGATCCAAATGTCATCAAATATTAGCGTCAAAGTGCTTTAAATGTTGCGTGTAATTACCACCTTTGACGGAAAAACGGAAAAATTTGTTGCATGCAATAATTTTTGGACAAAATAAATTGTTAATGGATACTCATTGGAAATCTATAAAGATACGACATCGGGCTTTTACTTATCTCCGTTTAGATTTGAAATCCATGCTTCAGGTCTTTCCTTTTTTCGAATCGATAAGTTTATTCAGTTTATTGTTGTCTTATATCGATGGCAATCAAAGAAGGGTACACCGACAAAAAACTTACCCATTGCAGCATTATTATCACAGGTTAGGTTTACTATTGTAATATAAATTCGACGTTTTTAAAGAATATTGTGTTAACTACAACAAACACTAAAGGAATGAACCATGACCTTTCCTGTTTGGTTTCAAAAAAATGTCTTGTTTCACTTACAACAAAAACGGAAGGTATTACAATGTACTCTACACTACACAATCCTTTATTCGCAAGATGATAATATTGTCTTAAACATCCTGCAATCACTTTAAAATTTATACAAACACTTCAGTACCTTCATTACACTTGACACAATATTTAATAATAAAGGTTATGTTTACATTTTTGTTGAAGGTTTTGACCTTGGTTTTGACACTGGGGTACAACAAAGATGGGTAGATGGGTTTCTTTGTGTTAAAGATGGAGATAGAGAAAAAAAATGTGTCGTTGATATCTTTGTAGCACACTTGGCTATTCATTGCTTTATCCATGTAAATATATATGATGTAAGGTTGATACAGGTACTTGAACAATGACAAGAACAGACTATAATGCACAGTGACGTATTTCCGCGGCGCATGCGCAAATGTGTTTCAAGCGCGTCGATTATAATTCAAATTTGTTTTGTTTATAACAAATTTAATAACAATTATTGGGCAGAAATATTTTGTTTTATGTCAAAACAACACATTTCGAAGCAATTAGGCGCAAATCCAAAAATTGTGCAAGGGGCCTATTCTGCCCTGCTAAGCTGAAAGGTCCTATCTGACAAAATTTGGGTTTTTGTCCTAACATCAGTATCTGGTAAAGTAGACTGTATTTTAACTCCTATTCCAAACTAGAATGCCCTATCTGCATTCTAAATCATGTTAATTTTCATGTTAAGTTTGTCTAATCTGACAATTGAGAATGTATTACTACGGGTAGTTGTCTTATCTTGAAATACATAGCTGATGTGTCCTATCTGTTCAGATAGGACATTCTCCCTTGTAATTCAATGGTCACTCGATTATGAAGTTGTCCTATCTGCATCTATTAGTGTAGTTAGGACGAGTAGGTTTAGTAAAATTACTTGTTACCAGCACTGCAATCGTACACTGACAGCTTACGTGCGTTGGTTGTTGTATGTTTTGTTTGTGCTTTGTGAAGGTGTTGTATATAGTTTAGGTAAGTTCCCGCTCTTTCAGTTTTCTTTTCGAAGAGTTGATCTCTTCTTTTCTATTTTGTATATAGTTTTCTCTATATAGCCTTCTTGCTTTCAGAATGAATAAACATTTTCAAACGCGTGGTCAATTTCTGGTCACTCTGGCTCTTAATAAAGAGTTACGAAAAAAAAGCAGCACGTCACATCAATCAGAATCGAAACAAGATCCCGATTACTTACCTGTTGAAGAAGATTCGTCTTCCGATAGAAACAGTGATAAAGATATCGACGAGGAATTGGAACACGTTACAACCGCCGAAACAAGCACCTACTTTGAAGATATTGCTGAATTTTCAGTGGACGAATATAATAACTATGATTTAGCTAAAGATACTATCCTACATATTATAGATTTGTGTATAGATACTTCTGAGAAAAAGCGTTATATCAAAAAGGACACTATCAGAAAACGCAAGAAATATGATGTTCCTGTTGAAGAACGGACGAGAGCAAAATTATCATTATTATCAATATTATCCGCTACTGTTGCAAATCATTCACTTAAGAAACCGTACAAGGCTAGTACATGTAAATTACTACAACTTGATATCAACTCACAATTTTGGAAACTTAATAAAGAAGCACAACGTGTTTATATGTTTGGTTGTATAAAACGTAATGCAAAGAAACGAAGTACAGTAGGTCCAGTATCTCGTCGTGGATATTCCTATCAGTATTTTCTAAAAAACTCTGAAGGTATGCAATGTATGCAAAGTTTTTTTTCTTGCAACGCTTGGTTTTGATAAAAATAATGACCGCATGCTAAAGAATATCAGAAATACTGACAGTACATCTATAACACCCAAGTCAGATAGAAGAGGGCATCATCCAGGTTTAACTTGTAGCTATGAACTATATCGACAGGAAGTTTCAAAAATGAATATTTCATTTGCCACACTAGGATGTGAAGAATGTTTTCAATGTTCAGCATTTGCTCTTCATAAAGGTGATGTAGGTCACACAGCTCCAGAGGTTCAAGTAGATTGTATAATTTGTTCTGATTTTCGGGATCACAAAATCAAATATACAGAAACCAGAAAGGAGTACGACAAGGATTCAGAAATACCTGAAAGAAAGGACGAACTTTACATCTCTGTCGATTTGGAAAAAGTGATTATGCTACCTCGTGCTGAAATGTACAAGCAAGTGATATTCACACCACGTATCATTGCATTTAATGAGAGCTTTGTACCGATTGGAAAAGGGAAGAAAGCTAGACCTTTAGGTGTTCTTTGGCACGAAGGCATCACAGGTCGTAAGAAAGAAGACATTATTTCAGCCTTTTACGCATTCTTCTTAAAAAACAGGGATACATAATATATAACAATTTGGCTTGATAATTGTTCTGCACAGAATAAAAATTGGGCTTTCAATTGTTTTCTCGTGTATGTAGTGAACTGCGATGAGGTAAATTTAAAGTGACACTTAAGTATTTCGAACGCGGACATACTTTTATGTCCGCCGATCATTTTCACCACCAAGTGGAAAAATCATTGAAAAGTTCAAAAGTAGTCTGGGACTTCAATGATTTTGTAGACTGTGTGAATAGAGCAAACAGTGGAAAAACGGATGTAATTCCAATGAATATACATCAGTTCTTTGATTGGAAAGACAGCACATCGCAACAGAAACTAAAAAATCCACTCCAAGAGTCTATTTAAAGGACATCGTTTTGGCTTCATTTTCTAGGGGCGACAGAACTTTCCAATATAAAAATAGTTTTAACTCTGAAGAAATTTTCAAGAACGTGAACTTTCTCACAGCCCAGACTTTTAAAAATGGTTTAAATCTACCCACAAAACGAACTTCAAACCATGGAGTTTCACTTAGTAGGAAAGAAACAATTTTAAAAACTTTAGTAGCGATAATTCCAAAAACTAGAATCCAATTCTGGGAAGAATTGTCAGATTTACACGAAATTTCCGAAGATGGAGATTATTAAGTAACCCATTTTTTTATTTTGTTACTTACATTTATTAATTGTTAATTACTACATTTCAATTTGAATAAAGTGTTCAGTTTGTAGTTTGGATTTTTTCTGTTACTAATTCAACTAGCCACTGCAACTACCAAGCTGAAATGTCCTATCTATCAAAAGTCGTATTTTCAGTAAATCTACGTTGTTGACATTTTAGCTTAAAACATGTATTGCGGTGATAAAGATATACAGGGTGTTAATACTAAGTCGTTACACCCGAAAATGGCAGTTAGAACTTACCAAAACAAACAACTTTTTTTAGTTCCAATTTTTGATTTGGGGCCCCTATAAGTAGTTATTGGATTTCTTTTGTTTTTTTAACAATCGTAATAACTCCTTCATTTCAGGGAATATTTCAACAAACGAAAGGTTTTCAAAATGAGCTTACGGCTCTCTACAACATTTGTATTTACAGTTATTTTATATTTTTTCAAATAACAAAATGGCGGCCGATCAAAAATTTTAAATCTCAATATTTTGATAACCATCCCATAGATGTTTGAAAATAATTTTTTTTTTAAATCGTCAAACTATCTATTACAACATTTGTCTAAAACATTTTCTTCTATCTACGCAAAAAAGAGGTCTTTAATTTAATTACAGAAGAACATGTGTAGAGTATCGACGAATTAAAAACAATTTAGATCGAAGTAGCTTCTGCCATTAAAAAATAAAACAAACGAACAATTAGATTAGTGCACAAAACTGAACGAGTTACGTTTTAGAATGAATAATTATCAAGACACTGAACTTCGTGACATCCTTTTGGTTTTCGGGGAGGCAAGGCGCAATGCACAGGAAACCCGAAGAATCTATCGGAGAAAATACCCAAATCGCCATCAAAGTAGCTAAATTAAAAAAAAAAATTGCAGATGTTTAGCAGAGTCTGGTTGTTTCTTGCATAAAAGAAAATGTTTTAGACAAATGTTGTAATAGATAGTTTGACGATTTTAAGAAAAAATTATTTATGAAAATCTATGGGGTGGTTATGAAAATATTGAGATTTGAAATTTTTGATCGGCCGCCATTTTGTTATTTGAAAAAATATAAAATAACTGTAAATACAAATGTTGTAGAGAACCGTTAGCTCATTTTGAAAACCTTTCGTTTTTTGAAATATTCCCTGAAATGAAGGAGTTATTACGATTGTTAGAAAAACAAAAGAAATCCAATAACTACGAATAGAGGCCCCAAATCAAAAATTGGAACTAAAAAAAGTTGTTTGTTTTAATGAGTTCTAACTACCGTTTTCGGGTGTAACGACTTAGTATTAACACCCTGTATAATAAATTGCAAGCCAATATGTTAAAAAACATGAATGGCATATTACACTACAGAAAAATGCAAATAACTCAAAACCTTGTTATTGTCAGATAGGACCTTTCAGCTTAGAAGGGCAGTATTGGCTATTGATGCTGTCTTAAAATGTGCTGATTGGGGGGGTATGCTCTTGATATTACAGACTTCAGAATGTTTGTCAAGAGTTACCTGGACAAAGATGGTAGGACAGTGAATCGATTTACATCCAATCTTCCAGGGCGTGATTGGGTTAGAAGCCTATTAAATCGACACAAAAGTATTGCTGGTAAAAGGTTAGTCTCTAATATCACTGTTTCTCGGGCTCGTGTTTCTCCAGATTTCATTAAAACATACTTTACTAATTTACAACAAAGTATAGAAGGCATTCCACCGGAAAATATTTTTAATTATGACGAATCAAACCTTAGTGATAATCCCGGGAAAAAGCTGTGTATTTACCGAAGAGGGACTAAATACCCAGAAAAGGTATGCAATCATTCCAAATCGGCTACTTCTCTTATGGTTTGTGGTTCTGCTTCGGGGGTGCTTCTTCCCCCATATATTATTTACAAATCAGAAAATGTTTATTCTACTTGGACAGAAAATGGACCCAGGGGAACTCCCTGTTGTAATAAGCCATGTTGCTCACGAGGAACGAGATACAACAAGACAACCCATGGTTGGATTGACATGGCAATTGGTTCGAAACCTTATTTCTTCCGCATGCTAGGCGCCTCGAAGGGCAGAAAGTTCTCCTTGGAGATAACTTGGCGTCCCATTTCAGTCCACATGTAATAAAACTGTGCGAAGAACATAATGTGTCTTTTATCTGCTTACCACCCAATTCAACAAACATCTGCCAACCTCTTGATGTTGCCATGTTTAGGCCATTTAAAGAAGCTTGGCGTAGGACTTTAACTAGTTGGAAAATGAGAAATAGTAGCACAAGCGGCATTCCCAAACCTCAGTTTCCTGTTCTTCTTCGGACAACACTGGAGAATATGGGTAAAGCACCTCCGAAGCGACCCACTAATGAAGTGAGTGCAATTAAAAGAAGTTTAATTGCTGGGTTTGAAGCTTGCGGTATATATCCCTTAATTCCTGAACGGGTGTTGTCGAAATTACCTCAAGAAAATGACCCAAACAGGGAAGAACATATTAATGATGCTCTTACAGAATTTTTATCAAAACGGAGATACAAGTCAGACTCACAACCTAGACGAACTAAGAGGAAGGTAAACGTAGAAGCGGGACGAAGTGTAACTTCCTTAGATATTTCTGAGGAAGTAACACAACCTACTCGTAAGAATAAGAGAAGAAGAAGAAAGAGGGAACCGTGGAAGCAGGACAAAGTAGAACTTCCTTAGACGTTATTAGTGAAGTACAAGAAGTAGAAGAAATTGCTGAGGAATCTGACCAGCAAGGAGAGCCTAATCAACAACAAAATGAAAGCGAAGGGGAAAAGGACATTCCTTATTATGAGCCTCCTAATAGAAAAAATGTTAAAATGGGTTCATTTGTTCTTGTGAAATTGATTAGTGGCTCAAAGAAACAAAGCGAATATAGATATGTAAGCATTGTACAAGAGCTACAAGAAGATGTAAACGAAGTTAAATTAATGGGGATGAGAAAAGTCGGTAGTTTTAAAGTGGATCCGGAAGATATCTTTTCAGTTGCTTTTCAAGATATTGTTCTTGTGCTGTCAGCACCAAAACTAGAAGGCAGTGGGGATAGAGTAAAATACATATTTACTTCTAATATTGATGTTAAAGAATGTTAGTTTCAATGTATTTACTGTGTTTAATAATATAATGTTTATGAGTTTAAAATAATTTTAACATGTTTTATTTGGTAGTACTAACAATGATCAATCTTACCCTTGCGGTCAATTTAACCCCCCCCCCACATTAAAATATGAATAACTTTAAAACTACTTGTCCGATTAATGTGGGCTTGAGATTGATCACTTTTCATGGTTACTACTACATATCTATGCAATAAAACAGGCATGATCAATCTCGCCCCATCTCATGTGTGAGATTGATCGCCCGTATTTTATTTTTTTTAACGCGAATACTTTCAGAAACAAAAAAAAATTAGTAAGGTGGAAAACTACCCATACAATGTTATTACCTAAACAAATTCAACCAACAATGAACGAGTTTAATGTGGTACAAAAAAAAACAATTTAAAATGATCAATGTCACCCCATACCACGGTATAATTTTTTTGGTATTGTGTATTTTATTAGATAATATAAATAATAAAAGAATCGTTATGGGAGACACTGTGAGAGTAAAATAATCAAATATGTTATAGGGAAGCTGTCAGAGGGTGTGCCAGTGCAACGCATTCTCAGTGATATCCGCGAAGAAAAAATTAGTGCGTTCAAGAGCATTCATCTTCTGGAAAAAAAGGATCTTCATAATATCGCGAGAGATTTCTCTGTAGGGTATTCTACCAAAAGACATGAAAACGATTCAATAAGCGTTAAATTGTAGGTAGAGGAACTAAAACAGAAGAAAGGAAATCCTATTGTATATTATAAAGAACAGCAAGAAAATGATTCATTATTTAAAAATGACGATTTTGTACTTATTATTATGACTGATTTTCAAAGAGAAGTACTAAAACAATTTGGCAGTGACAAAATATGCATTGATGGCACACATGGCTTAAACAGTTATGATTTTCAGTTATACTCTATAGTAGTTGTTGATGAGTATGGTAATGGATTACCTGCTGCTTTTTGTTTTTCTAACAGAGCCGATGAAGAATTGTTTAAATTTTACTTTTCATGTATCAAGCAATTGGTTGGTACTATAACTGCTCATAAATTCATGTCCGACGATGCACCAGCTTTCTATAATGCCTGGGAATTTGTAATGGGCCAAGTATCAAACCGTTTATTATGTTCATGGCATATTAATCGTAATTGGATGTCTAACTTGAACAAAATAGTTGACACGGATAAAAGATCTTTAGTGTTTAAAACGTTACAGGTACTAAGGAATGAAACAGATGTTAATAAGTTTCATACAGAACTTAGTACATTTCTGGATTGTTTAAAAAGTGATATTGATACTCACAAATTGTATAACTATTTTCTATCTTATTATGTAAATAGGGTAGAACATTGGGCCTATTGTTTTAGAATACACTTGGGTATAAATACTAATATGTTTTTAGAAGCTCTCCACAAGAAAATTAAGTATTGTTATTTAGATGGCAAACAGTGTAAGCGTTTAGATGAAAGTATTAATATATGCATTCATATGTTTAAGTGCTCCTGTATTGATAATCTAATTTATTTTAATATTTGTAAGCATATTCATGCATGTGTAAAAATGTATTCTGTTGGTTCTAAAGAACACAATGAAAGTATCAATGCACAAGACGAAATGAATGTGTTATTAGTAAGGATAGGATTTGTATGCATTTGCATGTTTTTTTTGCATGCAGTAAACATATGCAGAGTTAAAAATAAACATGTTTCGTGGTCATGTGAACCACATATGTGAATTTGAAAGTGCATATAAATGCATATTTCAGAGATTTTTATAAATGCATGCATATTTCGGCACATTCGAATTTTAATGCATATTTATGCACTTTTTCGGAGATTTCATGCATTTTATGTAAAATTTTTCAACATTTCAAAGAAATTTAAATTTCCTTTTCTGCGTTGTTTTCTTCATCAATTCTAGGAAAAGATTTAAGCTTAAATTTTAATGAAGCACTTAAGATTCTAGGTACCTATTATAAAAAAGTATCTAAATGGATGCTAACTAAATTTCATATTTAATAGAGATTTCCCAAATATTTCTTGGAAAATCCCACTTGGAAGAAATATCAAAAATGTCGTTACCCGACGAATCCACTCTCAGGAAAAATTATCTAACCTTTTTTTTATTGTAACATTAATTTTGGTACTAAACTAAAAAGTTTCTTGTTTTTTTTTAAATACATATTTCGAAAGGGCTTTGAAATGCGTTTACTGCTAATTTTAAAGGCATATTTATATGCATATTTCAGCATTTTATAGTGCATTAATGCATGCATATTTTGACATTTTAAAGTGCATACAAATCCTATCCCTAGTTATTCGCATCTAAAGAACAAGATTGCAGTAATTCTTGCAGCAATCGCAATAGTTCTTATAAGAAACAAATTCAATTTAAACTTGATTTAATTTTGGGATTAAATCAAAAATGCACAGATCTCGCAATTCTTGCAACCATCGTAGGGTGTTGAAAACAAACACGATGTATATTTAATACGGTAATCGAATATACAGAGTGTGTAAAAATTGTGGTGCAGGTTTCAGGTAATGCAGGATATCGCACTAAAAAGGAAACTAATTTTGATTTTATATCTAAGTAATTAATATTAAAATTTTTCAAGTTGAACGGCAGCTACACATTTAGGCTACGACGGAGAGATGCAAGTTCGTGTTTTAAGAGGGCGCTGACGAGTGGACGAAATACACAGTTGAAAACAAGCCTTTGGGCGTTTTTATTAATCTAAAAAACTAATCATCATATGCCCAATTATATTTTTTTATTTTAAAGAATAAGGATGGCTGAAGGCAATAACCAATTTTCATGGCTTAATTGTGTTGTTTAATAGGTTAAATAAATTATTGAAATTAATAAAAATTAAAAATTTTAAGTGACGAAATAATTTGAAAATAGCTTATTGCCGTCCCCACATCATTTAATAATTACTAGCAAAATTTCACATCAATCGGTTGCAATTGAAACGAGATTAATAAAAAATCGTAAATTTTTAACAACCATTAGTTGAGATTCACACCATATCAGGGTGACATATTGTCTAAAAGTTCAGACCATTTCGGGTAGATTGCACCACGTAAAAATTCCACAACTGATTGTCAGAATGTAATTTACCGCAAAACGTCAATTTCACAATCTGTACGATGATGCTGATAAGTAATTTATAATTTATAGGTAATAATCAATTAAACAGCTTAGTTTATGTCAAATATTCTGTTTATCATTGAATAATGAATAAATGAAAATAACTTCGTATAGGTGAGTACCTACTGAACAAAATTAACGTCAGTTTGTACTTATGGCATTAATTAAAGAAGTGCTTACAATTCAAAATAAAACCTTTAAAAAGGGAGACAACAAGGCAAAAAAGGAAAAGAAGAAGCCATAAAAAAGGAGAAATAATGTAAAAAAAGCGAAAATAGTAAAATACCCTCTGGGAATACACAATATGAAATTTTATCCCAAAACTGTACGACATTTCGTAAAACCACAGTGTAAAACCAAGGAGAATTATTTATGTTACTACCACTTAATAAATGATTGTGGATAATATTTTCTAATTTGTCTTAAATATTTAAAACTGACATTTTTTGTTAGGAACATACAATGCAAATTTTAAAACTTGTAAGAAATGCCGGTAACATGCAAGAGTAAAACCTATTTAAAAATTGTTATGAATAATGCAAAGTTATATCTAGAATTTATTTAAGAAATTTAGGTACAACTGGATTTTTTGTTTCGAATATTGCTATTTCAAACCAAAGTTTTTTTAATTTTTTTACTTAATAAATCAACAAATTTTAAATTAAAAAAATAAAGTGTACATATAGGTAGTAGTTTACTGTTGGAGAATTTTAACTTCTAAGTTCTTTACAAGACATCTCACTACTGCAAACAAGGAAAATGTTTCATTACTTCCTTTTATACATACCATCTACTACCTATATCTGTATGTGTTGGAGGCAGACGGCGAATTCGGTCCGCGGCCGTAGTATTTGAACATATCGCATATATAGGTGTTAACTAATAAGTGTGAAAAAATTCAGAAGGTGATTCTACATCGAAAATTAGCATAAGCCTTCACTATGTGAAACACAACTTTTATCAATTTCTCTTTCAGAACTTTTTGTGAACCAAGGTATGGGTTTTGTAAAAATGTGAATTACATAGCTTGATAAGTCTGGAAACTTTTTTGTATCTTTCGTTTTTCCCGTAAAGTTGATAGTTTTCAAGTAAAAAAATTACAAACCCTTACCTTGGTTCACAAAAAAGTTCTAAAAGAGAAGTTGATAAGAGTTGTAAGTTTCACATAGCATAGTAAAGGCTTGTGCTAATTTTTAATGTAGAATCCTAAATTTTTTCGCACTTATTAGTTAACACTCTATAGATATATTTAGACATATAGCGATATGAGAAGAACTGATACTTGATATTATTGCTAACACAGAAACTAGAAGTGGTTACGCAGAATTGGAAACACCTATCTTGCATGACCGTAGCTGCAGTTAAGAAATTTGCATCAGAGTGCCTTGATAATATCTGTCAACTGACATTGATTATCAAGGCACTCCGATTTTCATAAGGGATCTGCCACTGCAGATGTTTGGATTTATTTTTGTATTCCAAAATCGCAATTTTTAATTTTTGTTCAAATTCATACAACTACTGCCCTCTTTACTTTTTTGTCGAAACCTTTAATTGGAAGTTTTCCCTACTAAGACAATGTGCATCCCCCACCACTGTGTCAGCGCGCCCTTAAACAATAGTTTTGAGCAAAACTTTAATTAATTTCGATAAACCAAATACGGCTTATAATTCGTGGTATACGATTGGCGATTGGCTAAGGGAAACAATGAATTATTAAAAAAAATATATTTTGGTGGTCTTGTGTTGTTTTCTGTAATGCTAGTGAGACAACATGATGGAAATCGGGATATTCAGATGTGAAAATCTTACAGCGATCATTAGAAAAACACAAGTTTAACATATTATTTCTTCAGCCTGAAAACTTGTTCTTTTGGGAAAACAAAATATTACTGCGGTAGCTTGAATTTATTTTAGTTACATTTTTAATATTAAGGCTGTACTTTGGAGCTATAGGTTAAATTTAGACAGCATTTATTCTAAATTTATTAGGACACTGTTTATTGTTTTATTATTTTTTCTTCTTCTCCCATTCTTGCCATTTATGTTTTATATATTCTAACTTGGTAATAAGCACCTCATTGACTGTTGCTGGATATTTACATTTATAGTTGATATAATTTGTTGATGTTTAAATATTTCACAATCGTAAAAACAGCGATTACAGTCGACAATTAAATTGAAGTTAAGTTAAACGATCAATGGTAAAAAATTTTAGCTATTATCACTGAATATACTCATCAAGTAACTATTTTGAAAGAGCAGTCTTTACTGTTACCAATTTTGAACTTTGACGACTGTAAGTTCAGGAAGCGTTTGCCAGTTTTTTTGATATCAGCTTTTTGTCTTAGTGTTGTCTAAGGAATAACTTTACCTAAAGCTTTCACCACCATTTTTATACATTCTGTATAATGAACATGGTTGTGGTTTATAATGGTTTATTATAACGTTAACAATACAAATACCAAACAGACTATTATAACAGACTAGTATACCGAGTGGTTGGTATCTGAATAAGAAGTATACATTGCATAATCACGTTTATCCGAATTCCTGCCCCTAACTGTTTTGGAAAAAATTGGTAATGGTAGTAAACTAAAGATAATAATATTCCGCGTTAAAAATTCTTTGTGTACTATTTCTTCAACATAACAATATAAAATTTAAAAATGTAGCTATTTCAAAAATAGGAGGTGCTGCACTTGTCAAAACAAAAAATACTCATATTTTTCGAATGTACTTTCATATGTAGGTATTTAAATTTTATATATTTATTTTTATATTATTTATTATACAAAGAATTCTTAAAATTGAACGACGCGGAATATTCATCTCTTTAATTTGTTCCATAAAAATGGGGAGCAGGAATTCGCATTGATAAGCAATGTAAACGGCTTATGTACAGGGATATGACCAACCACTCGGTATAAATGTTGCTTACTTGGCTAAACTAATAAACTAAGTGAATACCTATACAGGGTGTCGAATTGAATTACGCTACATATGGAATTCAATAGTAAAATTTTAAAAGTCCCTTATTTTGGGGGCAAAACCCTCAGCTTGGCACAATTTTGCGAAGATGCGTATCGATTACCCAAGTGTTTAATTGCGCAATCAAAATATATAATTTTATGAGAATAAATCAGAAACGAATAGGTATATAAGTGTGTATATTATAATATAATATTACAGAATATCAGCAGAAGAAACATTTGGTAAAAATAGATTATTATTACGTTCTGAACATTTTGTATTTTTTGGTTTTGTTTTCTTTTCCAGTGAAGGTATTCACAACAAAAATATTTTCGGATATTTTGTAAGGACAGAATTAATGCTTCTGCGCAACCGCTTACAGAACAACGCGTGCTGTCCGACAACGCAACCAACTCCGCATGCTCGCACCCTGCTTATATCCCGCGTGACGATATTTCGTGACGCGAGAACCTATAACTTGCCTCCGTATAAATGTTTTCAACACTAAAAGTTAATCTGGACGAAATAGGTTTTTTAAGTGTGTCAAAAAAAGTAGATAATGTCATTTCATACATGAATAACATGCCTAATTTTGCATCCAGTAGTGGTATCAGTAATAATGTTAATATAAGAAAAAATGTAGAAACCCAAAAAAGATTATTTTCAACTAAGAATAAAAGGAAGGGTCACAAAAAGAGTGATATGCTTTCACAAACTCAAAAACATGTCATTAGAAAAGCATTATTAGAAAAACATGATAATGTACTCAATATTCATAGTGGTTTTGATCATACATATTCTTAAACTTTAATACAGGGTGTGTATAAATTGGCGAACGAGCTACGCGTGACGATAATCTTCGTAAAATATCAAGTAAAATATCTACTCTAAGCCTAGCGCGGAAGAGCGGGTATTATTAATCCTCGATGGCCACGCTACCCACATAAATAATCTGGAAGTGATTATGTTGGCAAGAGAAAATTATGTGGACATTCTGGTGTTGCCTCCACACTGCACCCATCGACTGCAGCCTCTGGACGTTGCCTTCATGTTCCCTCTCTCAGCATACTACGACCAGGCAGTAAGGGTATGGCTGAGGGAGCATCCCGGCAAAGTGGCCACGATTCACGACGTAGGATTCTTATTTGGGGAGGCATACTCAAAAGCAGCCACCTTACAGAATGCAATCTCCGGCTTCAAAAAAACTGGTATTTATCCCTTCGAAAGGGTTTTTCCAAAGGATTCCTTCTCAGCTGCTGAAACAACTAATCGCTTGCTTAGAATTGAGGACCAGGTTGCGACATTCTCAAAATCAACACCCTCCACAAAGACACTTCCAACAGCGACCGCGGTTTCACCTTATGACATTTTACCTATTCCTCACGTCGCGGATGAGACAAATGGTAAGCCTGACAATGGCGATGGAGCAAAGAAACCCCAGAGAGGCAAGAGGCGCAAAGGCACCACAGTTGTAGCTACAAGTACACCAGCCATGGAAGAATTGAAAATGAAAAAGAGAGAAAAAGAAGAAAAAGAGTCCAAGACAAGAGCCAAGAAAACCAAAAAACAACTTTTTCCTTCCGACACTGAGAGTGACGTAAGCCTCCAGCTGGACGAGTGACTCTGAGTGCGCCGAGTCTTTTTCTCCAGACGAAGACGTAGAACGAAATAACAATAACGGGGCCATCACATCAGACATGACTAGTGTAGGAAGCTGGCTTGTTGTTAAATATGACGGAAATCTTTTCCCAGGTTTGGTTGTGGAGAAATATAGCAATGGAGTAACCGTGAAATGCATGGAAAAAACTCAAAAAATTTTCCGATGGCCCCTTAAAGAGGATGTAATGTCATATTCATACAGTGATCTGTATATGTCTATTAATGAGCCCAAAAAAATGCGAAGGGGTTTTTTCCTTGTCCCCGAACTTTGTCAGTTTGACGATATATAATCTTTAGATGAGATTACATTATTTTGTATTTGTCTTTCTGTACCAATTTTAATTTTATTAATTTGTTTACTTACATTTGTGTGAATTACGTTTAGAACAAATAAATAATTTGCGTTTACTACATAGTTATTGTATCATTTCAGTTTGCCCATTCCAAAATTTCACTTTGCCCGCGCCAAGGCGGGCAAAGTGAAATTTCGCCCCCCTGCAGAAAAATCAATATTTCGATTAGGGGTGATTACCTGCGTCACCATTGCTTACGATTTTGAAAGACCAATATCGTACAAGTCAAATGAGCATAAACTGGGATTCATTAGAGCTCCCTTGAAGATCTGATAATTTTTCACACGTTAACTATGTCACTTTGCCCGCCCTTCCCCTACCTATACTATTTTTTTAAATTATTGCAAATTATTAGTTATAATGTTATTTGTGGTAGTTACTTTATATTTTCACAAAGTTATAAGAATAAATTGAAAGCAAATCTGAGATCACAAAACTTCTTTATTTTGTACTACCTAATTACAACCCCTCATAAAAACGATTACTTGCCAAAGTAGCTTCATGACATTTTATTTAATACTCAGTTCTCTCGCTAATAATAAGGAAGCTGAAAAATAACAGTTATCACTATTAAAACAATATAGCTCCCACATCCCATTGACAATTTATTAATAATTGCAGGTAGTCTAATCTTATTAATAAAATACCGGGTTACCATAACCAACTGAACAAGCTCGTAGTTTGGGTTGCATACCCGACGGTTATGTCATGGATCCAAAATATTTTACTGCTATGAGACACTCGTCGATTTAGGACAATTTAGGTTGCCGTTTTGGGTGTTTTCTCTCGTTACGGCGGACGTGTAACCTGCACGATGACGACACATTGTTCTGCATCTCCGTTATTTATCAACCGATTTTGAAAAACTTTTTTTGGTTATATTAAGATTAAAAAGACCTATCAAAAGAGGTATCACAAAGGGTATCTATCTATTTAAAGTTTTAAAGTTGGTGTTGCTAGCACTTAGGGGTTGAGGGGTGGGGGGTTGAAAATTACATCTCTAAATGACAATTTAAAAATAAAAATCGACGTGTCCGAGCATTTATTTGAAATATGTTTCTCAACGATTTTATTGAATTTATCCGTTACTTTCAGGAAGCACTGTATAAATAATTTATAAGCATAAAACCTGAAACTAAGCCAAAAAAAAACATCTAACTTCATGTTCAGTAAGTAAAGAGCCCAGCCTGCGCAGTTTACAATACCTATATGTTACTTGTTTATATAGTCCAGGAGCTAGCGGTATATTTTAAGACTAATTTCTATCAAGCTGAAATTTTTTTTATGAGCTGGTATGGTTATGTCTGCCAAATGTAGGTGGTCGGCAAAATAGGACCGCGGGACATAGAGCGCTAAGAAAAAAAATTGGCCAACTAACCAATCCAGGACGTCAGAGAGTGCTTCTGTCCCGCTCAAATTGTCGGACAAGGTGATTTTTGTGTTTGTTACATTAGTATATAATTATTAAAAAAAAAATCAGGTTGATGGTAATAAGTCAAATGTCTTAAAAACAATACGAACCCCAAACGGCAGACACTGATTCAGTTCCGACTCTTATGTCGGACAGTTAATTTTTTGTTGTCGGAATGTCTTAAATAACGAGCAAAATAGGAATGAGCTTGATTGAAGTTTGTAAATTTCATCAAAAAATAATTAAAAACAAAAAAAATCTGGGCGCTTTATGTCCCGCGGTCCTATTTTGCCGAACACCTACATTTGGCAGACATAACCATACCAGCTCATAAAAAAAATTTCAGCTAGTTGTTATATCCTTTGGGGCCAGTACAATACGTCACCCTGTAAGAATGTGGCCCAGTCCATGTTAACAGGCTACCCCTCGCATTGCGCTCGATGATCGCTTGATAACCTTCCCATTTGCCATTTAAACGTGATGGAATGCTGAAATACGCTTTTCATTTCCAGGATTTCTGTCTGTACTTTTCAAGTCAACAGGATATCATATTACCCCTGGCCTTAAAAACCCCGAGTATACACCCCTTGTAAACCAGTCAGCCAATCGGTTGCCCGCTTTTCAAAATCAGTCCCCTAAAACTAAAAGTCACGCATGCTCTACTCTGGAGAGAGAGCCTAAGTCGTTCCCGATCTGTCAACCCGACTTGACCTAAAGAACGACCAAGTACCGCTTATCGTCTCGAAACATTACCGTTTGTGAAGAAAATGAAGCTCTGCTTCATCTCCCGTTACGATTGGTGCTAAAGAATATTCTGATACCGCTAACGTTTCGTTTACCGATTATCTTTAAGTGAACTATCAGATTTTACCGTAAATAAAGTGTTTGCGACTCACTGAACTCTCAAGTTATTCGAGATTCGGTCGTGCTAACGTTAAGTTATTTCGCACGGCTTCCCGTCCCGGAAATGCATCATTTTCAAGTAAAGTGATTATCGTATATCGAATAGTCGAGAAGTAATCCCGCCCGCCAGAAGAAGCTCGTACCGATTCTTCCGCCACCTTCATCGGTTCCCGTAGCTTAGGAGGCCCCAGTCGAGTTTCAAGGAAAAGATTCCGTCCCGCATCAACCCTTAAAAAGGTGAAAGTGATAAGGCCTCTGGTGTTAAAATTACAGTGCTAAAGGTAAACCATCTGACAGCCGCATCAAAAATAAGGTACTGCCATATTGTTGTCGCTTTAAAGACTTATCTTTACCGCTCATTAAGTAACGTAAATACCCTCTAGTAAGACTCATACTTATAGCTGTTGAACCCGGAGGTATTGAATTACCTGAACTATTAATAATACCCCTCTAGGGTCTCCAGCATTTGACATTCAGATTCAAGTTCCCGTAGTGGAATCCTCACCTTAGTGGTGGAGAGTCCACCTCACGTTTGTATGTGTATTCCATTAAAATCTTAGTTAAGTATCGAACTATTACCAATCTTGTGCAGGGCTGCGATTCCGAGATTCTAGAGTTTAGCACGTAAATATGAACTCGGACGCGTGAGCCCTGGGCGAATCGATTCCCCATTGTCTTGGCAAGTCCAAGACTGTTTATTCCGAATTATTATGTGCTTGTATTATAACCTGTGAATATTTTTATGTGTATGTATATTTATCATCATTTTCATTTATTTACTATTAAAAGTCAAGTTGTTAAGCAATCCCGTTTCTTGATTTCAAAGAGTAAATTCACGACCTCCTCCCAAACCCGCCCAAGGTACTTTCTGTTTCAGGATCCAGGACGGGTCAGACTGTTTACCTCGACGCTGACAACCACACCAGAGGATTTTCCTATTTTTACCTCCAAAGTCTTAGGACCATCAGAAAAATAGGTGGCGCCCTTTTAAACACTCCCTGTGTAAGTTAACGTTCCGCCCTTATATCGCGAATTAATAACCCACCCCAATCTCCATTGAGATAGCCGTCAGCACTTTCTGTTCACGTGTACAAATTAAGGGAATGTACCGTAACAAATTTGGCGCCCTAAACGTGGGGGCCTTTTGAGTTTTGATTTAAATTCTCGCTTTGGGATTTTTGTGGTGAAATTTTCGCTATTTCCCTTGTATCGTTGTGTTTTTGGGTTAATTTAGGTCCCGATTATCTCGTTGTTTGTTTTAACATTCATAATGGGTTTTAAACTTATTATCGATCGTTTATCGAAGGTGGAACTCCAGTACGAATTAAGTATACGAGGTTCCACTCCCCTTCCGAAAAATACAACGCAATTACAAACCCTTTTACGTCAAGTCTTAAGAGACGAGGCCGCCGGCTCGGCACCCCAACGCCCGGTGACTCGCCCTTTCTCGTTTGAAGAAGATTACGCAGCATTACTTACGGTTAGGGGGGAAATACAAGCCCTTCTTGCCAGATTTATAGATCAACCAGATAGGAATACCGCTCAAGCTATTGAGACAAAATTCAGTCACGGACTAGCCCGTTTGGATGCAAGTATCCCTACGGCTGACGATCATTCCGCGCGTAAAGAAGCTTTGCTGGTCGAGCTTTCAGTTTTAATTACTCGTTATGAATTATCTCGTTACCGATCAAGGGTAAATATAAACCTTGACCCAGATGTACCGACAACTAGCGCTATCCCGGTAGTACCCTTAGTCTCTACGTCACGTTCCACGTCACCGTTATTGCCTAAAATCAAAAATGTTGTTCCGTCCGTCCCTGTCGCAAAATGGAATTTGACTTTTACGGGCGACGCCCGCGTTTTGTCATTAAATGCGTTTTTAGAGCGGGTCAACGAATTATCAAGAGCACGAAGTGTGTCTGACACACAGCTGTTCGCGGAGGCCTGCGATCTATTTGCCGGTAAAGCCCTAATATGGTATGGCGCTAACGTGGAGTTAGTTAACAATTGGGAAGAACTCGCGGCCCTTTTGCGCCTTGAATTCCAACCAGTCAATTACGATGACCGATTACTTGAAGAAATCCAGAGGCGTACCCAGGGGGCTGACGAATCCATTGGAATATTTGTTGCCGTGATGAGAAATTTATTTTCACGTTTATCGCAACCTTTGTCGGAAGAAAAGAAGTTACGCATTTTAATGCGGAATATAACTCCTTTTTTTCAAACGCAATTAGGACTTGTTGAAGTTCAATCTATTCCGGAACTTATCAAGTTTGGTAGAAAAATTGAAGAGCGTCGTTACGCTGTTGAGAATTTCGTACCGCCTTCACGTAAGAGGAATGACCTCGAAACGGATTTAGCTTATATAGATACCGCTCCGGTCGAAATAAATGTACCTAATCCGGTTTTAGACGTTGCAACCGCGAATATTAGAGATAATGCAATTTCTAATACTCAAGAAATTCCCGTCCGGGCTACTCAGCGATTTACCGCGTCATCTAACGCTAATCCACTTTTATGTTGGAATTGTGGAGATTCGAACCATCGTGCGGGTCAATGCCCTAAACCACGCACTAAACTTTATTGTTATCGTTGCGGAAAACCGGAAGTTACCGTGAACACTTGTCCTAAGTGTGGAAAATCGAATAATTCACGCGCTCCGTCGGGAAACGAACCGAGGAAGCATTAAGTGGTCGTGCAATGTTCTCCCGTCCCGTCTCATATTCGACCTACCCTGTACAAACTTGTGGTGATAGGAAGGAAGAAAATTTTTTGCGTAATAAAGTTATTTTAGATTATTTTTTTGATAACGCTACCGCTGACGAACGCCCTCACGTCACGATTAATATTTTGGGTTACGATATGTTAGGATTATTAGATTCCGGAGCTAATCGCTCCATTTTAGGAGGGGAAGGTTGGAAAATTTTAGCGCCTTTAGGACTTACGTTGAATACGGATTCTCGCCCAACCTGTTCCGTCGCTAATGGACATACTGTACCCAGTCTCGGCACCCTTACGCTACCGATACGGTTACGTGATCACGTATCGACTATCGAAGTTTTAGTTGTACCGGATGTTCCGCATATATTGATCCTAGGGATTGATTTTTGGAAATCAGTGGGAATAGTCCCAGATTTATTTCGCGGTGAATGGAAATTTGCCAAACCTTATGTCGCTGCCGTCTCGTCTTCTTCGAAGAATTTACCGACTCTCGCTGCCGTTTCGACTTCGTCCGAAAATTTATTATCGGCTAAAGAACTTACCGTTTCGCAAAGTACCGATTTGGATCGTGTTATCCAAAAACATTTTTCGAGAAACCCTAAATCATTAGGATGCGCTAAGCAAGTTGAGCATAGTATCGTTACGTCTTCTCGCCCAATTAAACAGAGATATTATCCTGTTTCACCGGTCAAGCAACAACATATCGACTCCGAATTAGATAAAATGCTAGAAATGGATGTGATAGAACGTTCTCAGAGCGCCTGGTCTAGCCCTATTTTATTAATAAAGAAGAAGGATTCGTCATACCGCTTTTGCGTCGATTTTCGTAAATTAAATCAAGTTACAGAAAAGGATGCGTACCCTTTACCTTACGTTTCGGCCATTTTGGATCGTCTTCGTGATGCACGTTTCATAACCAGTCTCGACATTAAGTCTGCTTATTGGCAGATCCCGGTCGCAGAAGATTCTCGACAATATACCGCCTTTACGATTCCGAATCGTGGACTTTTCCACTTTAAACGAATGCCGTTTGGACTTCATAACGCTCCCGCAACATGGCAACGCCTGATTGATCGGGTCTTAGGTCCTGAATTGGAGCCTTTTGTTTTCGTGTATCTCGACGATGTCGTTATATGTACGCCTACTTTCGAGAAGCATCTCGAAATTCTCGCTGAAGTCCTTAAACGCTTGGAAGAAGCAGGGTTGACTTTGGGTCGTGATAAATGTCACTTTTGTAAGCCCGAGTTAAAATATTTGGGTTACGTGGTTAACGATCAAGGATTGTTAGCGGACCCAGATATAGTAACAGCAATTGTAAATATACCAGAACCTAAAAACGTCTCGGAAGTTAGGAGAATTATTGGAATGGCAAGCTGGTATCGACGTTTTATACCAGAATTTTCCGCTATTATCGCGCCACTTACCGCGCTTTTACGAAAAAAGCAGAAGTTTGAATGGACTGAAGAACGCGCTGTCGCTTTCTCGACAATCAAGCAACGATTGGTTTCTGCTCCAATTTTATCGTGTCCCGATTTTAATGTCCCTTTCGTGGTTCAAACAGACGCCTCAGCTTTTGGGATTGGATCTGTTTTAACGCAAACTATTGATGATAAGGAACAAGTAATCTGCTATATTAGCCGGTCGCTAAATAAAGCAGAGCGCAATTATTCCGTTACCGAGCGTGAATGTTTAGCAGTTTTATGGGCAATTGAAAAATTGCGTCCCTATTTAGAAGGAATTCGCTTTACGGTGATTACAGATCACCATTCTCTCGTGTGGTTAAACTCCCTTAAGGAACCTAGTGGTCGCTTGGCCAGATGGGCCGTGAAGATCCAACAATATGATTTTGAAATCATACATCGTAAGGGGAAAGATCACGTTGTTCCCGATACTTTATCGCGTTCCGTTCCGATTATCGATAACGTTCTTGTAAATCCCGTAGGAGATCCCGCTCCCGATACCCAGGTACAACCTGTGGTTAATTCTCGTACCGATCGGTGGTACAACCGCCTAATCAATAATGTCAAGCAAAACCCCCTATCGTACCCTTTATGGAAAATAAAGGAAGGGAAGTTATTTAAATATCTTTCACCTAGATACCCTGATTTAGCGCAAGATGAAGACAAGTGGAGAGAAGTAGTACCGAAGTTTAATCGTTCCGCTATTCTAAAACAGAATCACGATGAACCAATTGCTGGTCATTTAGGAATTTTTAAAACTTTTGCGCGTATCGCTCGACGATATTATTGGCCCAAACTTAAAGCTGATGTTGCTAGTTACGTTAATCGCTGTACCGTTTGTATCGCTCATAAACCCGAACAAAAGAAGCCTGTTGGTTTTATGTCTCGGCACCCTATCGTTAAGAAACCTTGGCAAATGATATCGATTGATTTGGTAGGTCCGTTACCTCGGTCGAGCCAAGGCTATTCTTATATCTTGTCGGTTGTCGATTATTTCACGAAATTCACGTTGTTCTTTCCGTTACGTTCCGCTACTGCTTCAGCAGTTGTTCAAAGAATTGAGGAAGGTGTCTTCCTAACGTTTGGAGCACCTCAATACTTACTTACCGATAATGGAGTACAGTTTCGTAGTAAAGAGTTTGCAAACTTGGTAAAGTCCTACTCGACTACGATTCTTTTTAACGCTTACTACCACGCTCAAGCCAACCCTGTCGAACGTGTTCATCGCGTATTGAAAACTATGCTCGCTTCTTACGTTAAGGAAAACCATAGAAATTGGGATCGATACTTAGCTAAAGTAGCTTGCGCTATTCGCACTGCGGTTCACGAAGCAATAGGGATGTCTCCCTATTTCGCAAATTTTGGTCGTGAAATGATTTTAGAAGGAAATCTTTTTGGTGAAGCTAACGATGCCGCTACCGCTGATAATATTCAGACCCCTGATCGCGAAACGCTTTTACGCCGAGCCCCTGCGCTCAACCAAATTTACGAAGATATCGTTAAAAGGTTAGATGTTGCCTATAAGAATGCCAAATCTCGCTATGACTTACGTAGACGTCCCGCTACTTTTGACGTTGGTGATACCGTGTGGCGTAAAAATTACGTCCTTTCCGATGCAGCCAAGCATTTTACCGCTAAACTGGCTCCTAAATTTTTAGGACCCTTTTTAATTCATCGTAAAGTCTCGTATAATACTTACGAATTATCGAAAGATTTAAAACTTAATCCCAGTGATGATTAGACATCCTCGTAGTTAGGAGGCTCTTTCGTTCCCTGATTTTATCTGGTTGTGGGAAAATTACAATGGGTGAATAGCGTGAAACTCAACGTACCCTCTTCAGTGTGATTTCTTTGGGACTTCGAGCGCTTGTTTTTGTGTTTTCCAAACACAACCCCGTGTCGCCCTTGGTAGGTTGGTCGGTACTCTTCACGGGTGTAAGACTTCCCCCCCCGATGTAAGACTTCCCCCCCCGATTATGACATTTCACCCGATTTTGACAATCTTTTACCCTTTTTGGGGATTTTATCGTCTCGTTTATCTTTCCGTTTATCGTTTCGTTTATCGTTCCGTTTATCGTCTCGTTACCGTTTCCCTTTTGGGAATTTTATCGTTCCGTTTATCGTCTCGCTATCGCTCTCGCTTAACGTCTCGCTTACCGTCTCGTTTATCGTCTGCTATCGCTCTCGCTTAACGTCTCGCTTACCGTCTCGTTTATCGTCTCGCTATCGCTCTCGCTTAGCGTCTCTCTTACCGTCTCGTTTATCGTCTCGCTATCGCTCTCGCTTAGCGTTCCGTTTACCGTCTCGTTACCGTTCCGTTTATCGTCTCGTTTATCGTTTCGTGTTCATAGCATCACAGTAATGCTTCTCCATTTATGGTTTATCTTCTTTCAAGGATTTATTTACGCTTGTGAAAGGAGATACCGTTTCGTTTATCGTTTATCGTCTCGTTACCGCTCTCGGTTTCCTCCCGTCTCGTTGTCGCTGTCCCCTTCGGATTTCTCTTGCCTCAAGAGAATTTCGGGGAAATTCTCTTCACGTAAGGGGGGTGTTATATCCTTTGGGGCCAGTACAATACGTCACCCTGTAAGAATGTGGCCCAGTCCATGTTAACAGGCTACCCCTCGCATTGCGCTCGATGATCGCTTGATAACCTTCCCATTTGCCATTTAAACGTGATGGAATGCTGAAATACGCTTTTCATTTCCAGGATTTCTGTCTGTACTTTTCAAGTCAACAGGATATCATATTACCCCTGGCCTTAAAAACCCCGAGTATACACCCCTTGTAAACCAGTCAGCCAATCGGCTGCCCGCTTTTCAAAGTCAGTCCCCTAAAACTAAAAGTCACGCATGCTCTACTCTGGAGAGAGAGCCTAAGTCGTTCCCGATCTGTCAACCAGACTTGACCTAAAGAACGACCAAGTACCGCTTATCGTCTCGAAACATTACCGTTTGTGAAGAAAATGAAGCTCTGCTTCATCTCCCGTTACGATTGGTGCTAAAGAATATTCTGATACTGCTAACGTTTCGTTTACCGATTATCTTTAAGTGAACTATCAGATTTTACCGTAAATAAAGTGTTTGCGACTCACTGAACTCTCAAGTTATTCGAGATTCGGTCGTGCTAACGTTAAGTTATTTCGCACGGCTTCCCGTCCCGGAAATGCATCATTTTCAAGTAAAGTGATTATCGTATATCGAATAGTCGAGAAGTAATCCCGCCCGCCAGAAGAAGCTCGTACCGACTCTTCCGCCACCTTCATCGGTTCCCGTAGCTTAGGAGGCCCCAGTCGAGTTTCAAGGAAAAGATTCCGTCCCGCATCAACCCTTAAAAAGGTGAAAGTGATAAGGCCTCTGGTGTTAAAATTACAGTGCTAAAGGTAAACCATCTGACAGCCGCATCAAAAATAAGGTACTGCCATATTGTTGTCGCTTTAAAGACTTATCTTTACCGCTCATTAAGTAACGTAAATACCCTCTAGTAAGACTCATACTTATAGCTGTTGAACCCGGAGGTATTGAATTACCTGAACTATTAATAATACCCCTCTAGGGTCTCCAGCATTTGACATTCAGATTCAAGTTCCCGTAGTGGAATCCTCACCTTAGTGGTGGAGAGTCCACCTCACGTTTGTATGTGTATTCCATTAAAATCTTAGTTAAGTATCGAACTATTACCAATCTTGTGCAGGGCTGCGATTCCGAGATTCTAGAGTTTAGCACGTAAATATGAACTCGGACGCGTGAGCCCTGGGCGAATCGATTCCCCATTGTCTTGGCAAGTCCGAGACTGTTTATTCCGAATTATTATGTGCTTGTATTATAACCTGTGAATATTTTTATGTGTATGTATATTTATCATCATTTTCATTTATTTACTATTAAAAGTCAAGTTGTTAAGCAATCCCGTTTCTTGATTTCAAAGAGTAAATTCACGACCTCCTCCCAAACCCGCCCAAGGTACTTTCTGTTTCAGGATCCAGGACGGGTCAGACTGTTTACCTCGACGCTGACAACCACACCAGAGGATTTTCCTATTTTTACCTCGAAAGTCTTAGGACCATCAGAAAAATAGGTGGCGCCCTTTTAAACACTCCCTGTGTAAGTTAACGTTCCGCCCTTATATCGCGAATTAATAACCCACCCCAATCTCCATTGAGATAGCCGTCAGCACTTTCTGTTCACGTGTACAAATTAAGGGAATGTACCGTAACATAGTCTTAAAATATACCGCTAGCTCCTGGAGTAATAGGTGTAAAGATGGACTAGGAACAATCCACGCCGCCCCCGTCGCGGAAGACCCTGACGACGCCGAAGACGCCGTCTCCTGTGGCAGGGCCCTCGAGGAAGAGGAAACGTCGCCCCAGTAGTCCTGGCACGGAGTCGGAAGCCGTCGATGACAGGTGTAAGAGCTGCTCCCCGGAGTGCTAAGCTATATTTTTATGCTTCCAGAAGCTCCTTTTTTTATTTATTATAATATTGTGTTGTCTTTTCGTTTAGTAAACCGTCGACGTCCCGTGCCGCCGCCGCCGCAGCCGCCCCAGGAGCCCGTGAATTATTTATGACAGTCAAAAACAATAAATAAACATTTAAAAAACCAAGTTTAAAATTATTTTACCCCGAAACCTGCTGTTTGCTAGTTTATTTTTTTTTGCCTATAAGTAGAGCACTTAATATCATTTTTTTCTTGTTTTATTTGAAAAAACTTCCATTTCTAAAGTAAATATTGTTGAATTTTGTAGTTTTTACCCAATAAATCGAAAATTGTTAGAAACAGCCATGAGGATGTACTTACAAAAAATGTGCGCTATTTAATTCTATACTATAACATCGTTAAAAAATATGCAGGGTGTTCTATTTGAAAAAGTTGAGAAAAATAACTTTGAAAAAATGTGAAAATTAACTTCGAACACCTTGTACTCACGAAAATAAGGCGCACATTACAATATTGATTTTAATGTTTTACTCGAAAATTATAATTTAGTCTTATTAGTCTTATTTAGTCTTCGTTATGTGTGTCTATATCCAGCAAAGATTTAGAAGAATTTTCAGAATTAACAAACCTGGAACGATGTAGATGTAGAAATTTTGCCAGATTTTGATTCAGACACTACTTATGTGCTTTTGCCACAACATTTTAAGTGCTGTTCGCATACATTAAACCTTATCGCTGCATCAGATGCAGCAAAAGCGAAAGATAATCACAAATATAACAGAATTAAGGAGTCTGCTTTTAAAAAAGCTTATACTTTATGGAATTTAGTCAGCAGATCAACCAAAGCTTCCGACCAAGTAGAACAAATTTGTGGTGTTAAACTAACAGTTCCATGTCCAACCCGTTGGAATTCGATGCATGACGCGTGTGTTAAATTAGTTTCACTTGAAAATCATTTAAACAATATTTGCAAAACACTAAGAATTGATGAATTTCAGCAACCAGATATCCAATTTATTAATGAATATATTAAAATCACAAAGGAGAGAAAGACTGTAATTTAGGGGCGGTTTTGCCAACACTATTTCAAGTAACAAATACTTTAAATGATATGTCAAATTTAAAATACTGTTTGAAATTGAAAGAATGTATACTGCTCGGTTTGCAAAAACGTTTTTCCCAAATAATGAACTTTACCAGAAAGCAGACAAACAACTCCCAAACTTAAAAGAACTTCCGATTTTTTTTTTGAAAACAAACACCGATTATTGCAGTTTAAATGAATATCCTTTAATTAAAGAGATTTTTCTGAAGTTTAATTGTGTAACTCCGTCTTCAGCACCTGTAGAAAGACTTTTCAGCATAGGACAAATTCAAGCTGAAATAAACTTAGCGATGAGCGTTTTGAAACACTCTTGTTTTTAAAAGGGAATAAGATTATAAATTAAAAAACATACATTACGTTAAGACTAGCATTATTTATCTATGTATTTTAGATGTTTCATTCAGATGTGTATACTGATTACATTATTTTAAGAATAATTCATTATAACAATTACATTTAAGAAAAATAAAGTATTTTCTAATAATTATTTTTCATATTTATTTAGGTGTTAGTAACCGACTAGAAACAACTAACCTTACCTACATTCTTTTTAAATAATATTTTGTTTTTTCTCCCTTGAGGCTGCTTCCCGACGGACGCGTATTTGTTGACGTGCGTAGACCACGTGACTGAAAGCAACCAATCGAGAGAATTTAATTTACCCCGCGCGCACTATCGCAAAACGTACGCGAAAGTTGGTTGAAGTTTAACTTTTTCGCGTAGTGAAGTGCATAGTTAGGTTATGTTCGACTGTTTTGGTACATATTCTACGTAAAAATGTCTGAACAAATTGCACAGGTAATTGATTTAATATCTACTATAACTCTCGTTCGGGCACGCTGGCGCAGTGAGTGCGCCAATGCCAGATATTTAAGTATATTATTGTATGGGGGGTATATATGAGCATGCCGCTTTAGGTATTCCTCCATTAGCCTTTTGTGCTTAGGTAAACACGGGTGTGCAGTTCCATCCGAATAAAGTTTATTAGCAATTCGACCAAATCTGCCGACGTGTGACAACTGGCGCACAAAGTGCGCCGCGCGCCCGGTCATGTAAGTGAAATTTTATCAGCCTGTTTCTTGTCAGTTGCTCTTATTTCATGATCATTGTTATATCTATGTTCTTATGTTTTGTTATAATAATGCGGTATAAGTTTTTCAAGCTAACAATAACATTTTGTGAACAAATAAAAAAAAATGTCACCTTTTCAGTTTTTTTGCCAACAAAATTTTGTAGGGCTAGAAAATATCTTACGGACGATGAATTATTCAAAATTCTTCATGAAGAATCTTCAGAGGATGAATTACCGATTGAAGCTGAAAATGAAGAAGTAGTGAATCTAAGCACCCATAACTCCGAATCCGAGCAAGAATATAACGATGATGAGAGTGAAGACAATGGACTTGAGGATGCAAATTTAGAAAATGAATCGGTCCATCAAAGTGCCGCTAGTACCTCTGACAATGATCAAAGTATTGGAACGAATTGTTTCGTTGGTAAAGACAAAAAAACCAAATGGTGCAAAACCAATACATCTACCGTATCGAAAACAAAGAAGAAGAATTTGATAACAATTTTGCCTGGACCAAAAGCGGTTGCAAGGGGACTTACATCAGAACTTGCAGCATTTGACAAGCTTATTGACAGATTAATGATTGAAGATATTGTAAAGTACACAAACCTTTACATCGATAACAAAAGAAAGACAATTCAATATAAGAGAGATCGAGAGGCAAGACCTACTACCAAAATCGAAATTATGGCATTGCTTGACTCCTGTACTTTATTGGCGTAAAGAAAGGTAATCATACAAATGTTGAAGAACTATGGGAGTCTGACACTGGATTTCTTATTATGAGACAAGTAATGAGCTACAAGAGATTTTTGTTTTTGTTACGTTCTATTAGATTTGATGATAGAGAAACAAGAGAGGAGCGGAAGAAGACTGACAAATTGGCTGCCATTAGAGACACATTTGATTCTTTTGTCATCAATTGTCAAAATACATATTGTTAGGGAGCATACGTAACAATCGATGAAAAATTGGAGGCATTTCGAGGTCGTTGTAGCTTCATCCAATACATACCCAATAAGCCTGCAAAATACGGCATAAAAATCTTTGTCTTGTTCACACACAACAAAAACACATATAAAGTTCAAAATTCAGCTATGGAGATCGTGAAAAGATTGGTGGAGCCAATCAAAGAATCTAACAGAAATCTTACAACCGACAATTGGTACACCAGCTATCCTCTAGCGATGACGTTGCTAAAATCACATTGTTGGGAACGTTTAAGAGGAACAAACGGGAGCTACCAATTGAGTTCCTGCCTGACAAAAAGAGGGCAGTAAAGTCTTCAATTTTCGGTTTCCGAAAAGACATTACGTTGGTGTCTCATGTACCCAAGAAAAATAAAACAATGCATGACGATGGAAACATTGACGAAGCCACTCAAAAGCCTGACATAATCTTGGATTATAATGCAACCAAATCTGGAGTGGATACAGTTGATCAAATGTGTGGAACGTACTCTGTGAAAAGAGTAACAAGGAGATGGCCATTCGTGATATTTTTCTCGATGTTGGATATAACAGCTATCAATGCACCAGTGCTTTATAAAGCCAGTGTCAATAATCCCGACATAAAACGGAGAGTATTTTTGAAAAATCTTGCGATGAGTCTGATGAAGCCATATCTTGTTGAAAGAGCTAATATAACATCACTTCCCACTGATATAAAGTACAAACTAAACGCCAACAACAATGAACCAATAATAGAACCAAAAAGGAAAGGGCGTTGTAATACATGTGGACGCAAAAAAAAACTTTAATACGACACTCAGATGCGACATATGTAACTCATTTGTTTGCAGGAAACATGCGATTACTCAATCTGTTTGCGGAAAATGCACTGAAGTACCTCAATCCGATAGCGATTGATTAGCAGATAGTGACTGATTTGATTTTTTTATTATTCATTACTTTATGTTATTTTTATTTGTTTATTTTTATTCTCTTGTTTGAATTTATGACTTGGTTTATGTTTTTATCATAATAAACAACAAAAAATAAGTGCATTTCTTTATTTGATTAATATGACGTATTTATTTCAATTGGCGCACTAAGTGCGCCGCGCGCCCGGTGGTGTTAAGAAATCTGGCGCGCCCGCTCGAGAGATAATACCTAAATATAGGTACCTAGTGCCTACCTTCTTTCATTTCAGTAAGATATTTTAAATTTCAGTACAAATGTGGCTACTGTGGAGAGATTATTAATTTAGATATAATTTCAAATCATGACTGTTTTGCCAACTACAATGAAGTAAGTAAAGACATAGTGGCCGATGACAATTTTGTGATAACAAGTATAACATTCTACCTTTACACTTTTGTGTATTATTATATAGGTATGAATGTATGATTCACCAATTTTGATAGGGCTAAAAGAAAACCAGACTAAAACCAGCAATTCAAAGCAAACTTACACTGATGAACAACTTATTGCAGAGGTTGCAAAACGACCAGCCTTGTATGACCATGCTGTACCTCGTGGTGAAAGGCAGAAACTAAAAATTCAAGATTTATGGGAGCAAATTTAGAATATTATGGGAGGTGAGAATGCCTATTATTTTTGCGTTCTTTTGTTAACGTAAATTAATTTATTTGCATACACATTTACAAGGTACCGTTCCAATTTCATTCATGAAAACCAGGTGGAAATCTTTAAGAGACGAATATGTCAGGGCACGGAAGAAAGTTAATGAATATGTTCCGTATGGATCTGCGGCTGCACCTAGAGTTAAAACAGGATTTCGACACTACGAGCAAATGTCTTTTTTAAGTGACCATCTTACGCCGAACCAGTAATAATTACAGCAACAGTTGCTTGATTTTTTAATAAGTACCATTGTTGTTATAGAACATCATCTAATCTAATAATGGATCATCATGAAGAAATAGTAGAAATAGTCTCGCCCACACCTTCAACTTCTAAAGATAGCTTGAAGCTTCTTGTAGTGGAAAACCTGGAAAAAGTAGGTTATTCAATTTGAACCGAGTTGAACATTCTTTTATTTAGAACATTTATAATTTTAGAAAGGAAGAATGATACCAATAAAGATCTAGAGTCGATGGTTTTAGCAACTGTACAAAAACCAGATACATGTGATGCAGTAGATGGTTTATTGATGAGGATAGGCGAAGGTCTCAGACGACTACCATACAGAAAGCGATCAAAACTAGAGATAACATTTTTAACTCTTCTACATGAAGCAGAAGAAGAAAGTGAGGTGCAGAATTAATATAAAAGTTAAAGTCTTCTCTTCATTTATTTTATAAAATATATTTTTGTTACTACAGTTTATACATTACACAATACAAAAAAAATGCATCGACATTTTTTCAAAAATGATTTCTAAGTGCCTTCTCCCATTGCCAAGCTACAGCACCACTAGTCTCAAAATAATCTGCAAACTGCTGTCGAATATCTGCAGCATTTCTAGAGTGTGTATTACTGCCAGTTCGACCTAAACTTTGCATTACACCAGAATTGCTATGAAAATTACCATTTCTTACATCTTCAACTTATGAATATCTACGTTTTCCTGTTGAGAGTTGTTCTTGTTTGATTATAAAGTTATGTAAGCAGACTGTAGTACTATTTTTATTACTGTGGGTACTGATACTTCTATAATTCTAGCTCTGCTAAATCTGTAATTAAATACTTTCTTACACCTGTCGAGCTGAGTACGACGAGGAAACGGTCTCATCATGTAATTAGTTAGAGCAAAAGCTTCATCCGCAACAAAAACATAAGGTAGTATTGGGCCATTATCAACTCTTGTAGGTTTAGGAATCTTCATGGATTTATTTTCAAGACATTTACCAATATTGCTGTTCATAAATACTCCACCATCACTTTGTCTCCCTGCCGCTCCAACATCGATTATTATTGTAAAGCAATAATTGGCATCTGCGATAGCAAGTAAATTTATGCTGTGGCAATGTTTGTAATTATAGTATGTAGAACCACTGTTTGCAGGTGCCTATAGAATACAAAAACGTATTATTACAACATGTAGTTATTTTATAAGAAACAATTTGATACTTACTTATACTACTGTAACGTTCCCCCTGACGTACAGAATTTATTTGTGCACTAGGGTAGCTCTTGAGTTGACCAGGGTTCGGAATAAGGGGTAAATAAATAACTGGAGAGTTAAAACCTTAATAACAATTTATTATTCGGAATAATTATAGATAATATTTACATTTATGTACAGGATAATTATATAAGGAATAATTAAATAAACTGAAACGGTTAATAAAACAAGGATAATTAAGATTTAGTTGAGTAAACGGGACTTTGCAGGGAGAGTGCGCCAGATCTGTCACTCAGACAGGGCTGCGTACTATAAGCAAAGCAGGTGAAAGTTCGCAACAAGGTGACGGTATAATGGCGTCACTAATTTTGGCTTTCGGGAAAATTACAGTGCCGGGAATGTTTAGTGAATCAAAAGGTGGGTGCAAACACCTCGGAATTATTTTATTATACGGGTAAGTATTTAAAATTACTTTTAATTGATACTCAAAATCGGGAATGTATTAATGCGGATGAGTCCAGGTGTATACAAAGAATACTCGTTCTAACCTTTACTTTCCTCACGGAGGAAATAATTAATTACGGCAAAATACTAGTTGATTGTTCAAATAACACCAAATCTACGAAACCAATTGGGTTGCGACAGTAAGGCATATATTTCACTTGCCTAAATAACCGTAACAACGCAATTAGTACATAAACTTGATTGGGACGGGACCTAATTAACAACTGTACTGTTTAACACAAATACTGCTTGTTAATTAGTAAAGGAAGCTTGGATTGCACATTGCAGCCGAAACGACCATACACATACAACTCCAAGTCCTCCAACGGCGAAACAAGGGGTTAATGAACAATCAACGGGAAATGAACGGGTAATTAATCCCAAAAATTAATTTTACTTTATATTCAACAAAGTATTACTTTGTAAACCGAAACCACTCGCATTAATGCTTTGGTAAATTGCATCTATGTTCCCAAAAGAACCGGGGCTTGTTTGAAGAACAAATCGGAATGAATTTAACTACGGAATAAGAGTTCAAAGTTAGTTTGTTGGCAAACTAGCTTTGAATCTCGTTCGGAAATCTTTCTCAAATTCTCTGGACTCTGAGAGATGTCAGAAAATTCTCCTCGAAAGTGGGCTGCGCACCGGTTTTATAGGGGAGCGTATCGTTCCCCACTCTGAAAAGATGCGCAGTCTTTGAAATTTTGTCAGGGTGGGAATGACGGAGAAGTTCGGAGCGAAACGAGCACGACTAACCTCGGCGAAAACAGAAGCCACTTATCTGCTTCTTAATTTTCGCCTATCAGTTAGTCGCCTCGTTACATTCCTCCCTTCCCGGGGGGAAAGAGAAAACTTACGGGACTAAAACAAAAATTAAACAGGACGGTTAGTAAACGGTCTATACAATAAAAATCAAACAGGTTAATAAAAAGAAATCAAATATAAATATGTACACATTCCAGGGCCGATGGTGACGTCTAGGCGGACGGGTTCATCACCATGGCGGATGGGCCTGCTACTGGTGTTGCAGGTGGATCGGCTACGGATTCTTCAGGCGGGCGGACGGGCTGGCGGCTGAAGCGGGCAAGCTGGTTTCGCCGACGGACCGGCTGGTGTTCCAGGAGAACCCAGGTTTGCTGCTGGCCTGACTGGTATCTCGGGCGGAGAGGCTGGTGTCTTCGGCGGACAGGCGGTTTCCTCCGGCGGCTTCGGCGGTCGGACTGTTTATTCCGGCGGTAGTCCGGTGGTTCGATAAAGTAGCTGGAATCTGAAACAGAGCTGTGGACGGAAGATACTTGCATTTTATGCGGCGGTGAGGACGGGAAATTCTGGCTCGGTCTCGGCACTTGCACCACCACAGGGGGTATGGCTGGGATCTCCAAAGACTCCATCCCGGACGAACGGAAGCTGGCAGCAGGAAGAAGTTCCTCGGGTACGGGAAACGGATGGCGAAACTCTTCCTGCTCCATGGCTATGCACGGTGGAGTCGATGGAGGCTCTCGGAGGACCTGGACACGGTTTACGGTTGGCGGTAGCTGGTAATTTTCGTTGTTCTTTGGCGGAGCAATCTTCATAACAGGTTTTCCTGGTTTTCCAGGTTCCGGTTCGCACTTCAAAGTACCTGGATCCATACAGGCTTCTTCCTCCAGCGGCTGTAATACAACCACCTCACCTGGAGAGGTCAATTCGGCGGCTGGAACGGCACTGGGACCTGGAGGTTGAAGAACCGGTGTACTGGTTTCTTGTTCGGGACCTGGAGTCGGCAACGGTATCGTGGGTGTGGAGATGACCGAACGCGATGGAGCCTCGGGAATTTCGGTGGTGGCAACCATCACTTGAAGTCCTTCACACCTGGACTTCGGGGTTTCTTCGGCGGTGACTGGTTTATCCGGCTGGACAGGTAGCGGTCGAGGACGGACAGCTGTTCTATTTCGGGTTCGGATGGGCATGTAGCACAGTCGGAAGTAGCTCTCAAAATCGAACAAGGTATGCCAATTATATTTATTATTCCGGTACCAGTCTAAACCTTTCCCTTCCAGCAGTAACGGTAGGACGGGCAGAAGAGAATCTGGCGGGAACTGGTAGTACTGGATAATTTCTTTTAGTCTTACCAGGAAGGGGGCAGGATCACCCTCTCCGTTGAATCGGACACCCCATTGTTGGACGACGTCACATACCAGCGGTACAAGCGGATTTCTGGGTGGTGCGGTCCATGGGTCTGTCATCACAGTATTGTAGTCCTGCATGTCAACGGCTTCCTGTTTCTAAATAACAGAAGAAATTATACCTGGATACCTCGAATACGGTGGCATGATGTCGGGTCGGTTACTATAAACTGTACAAACTAAACATGTTAAACTCTGTAAATAAAAATAAAGAATTATGCATGACACGAATTTAAAAGATTTCTCTCCAGTTGCGGAAAAATTATACAAAAATACCTAGTATCGGGCGCCCTGTACTTACTTGGGGAATGTCAAACCTGCTCGGGCGCCATGTAACGTTCCCCCTGACGTACAGAATTTATTTGTGCACTAGGGTAGCTCTTGAGTTGACCAGGGTTCGGAATAAGGGGTAAATAAATAACTGGAGAGTTAAAACCTTAATAACAATTTATTATTCGGAATAATTATAGATAATATTTACATTTATGTACAGGATAATTATATAAGGAATAATTAAATAAACTGAAACGGTTAATAAAACAAGGATAATTAAGATTTAGTTGAGTAAACGGGACTTTGCAGGGAGAGTGCGCCAGATCTGTCACTCAGACAGGGCTGCGTACTATAAGCAAAGCAGGTGAAAGTTCGCAACAAGGTGACGGTATAATGGCGTCACTAATTTTGGCTTTCGGGAAAATTACAGTGCCGGGAATGTTTAGTGAATCAAAAGGTGGGTGCAAACACCTCGGAATTATTTTATTATACGGGTAAGTATTTAAAATTACTTTTAATTGATACTCAAAATCGGGAATGTATTAATGCGGATGAGTCCAGGTGTATACAAAGAATACTCGTTCTAACCTTTACTTTCCTCACGGAGGAAATAATTAATTACGGCAAAATACTAGTTGATTGTTCAAATAACACCAAATCTACGAAACCAATTGGGTTGCGACAGTAAGGCATATATTTCACTTGCCTAAATAACCGTAACAACGCAATTAGTACATAAACTTGATTGGGACGGGACCTAATTAACAACTGTACTGTTTAACACAAATACTGCTTGTTAATTAGTAAAGGAAGCTTGGATTGCACATTGCAGCCGAAACGACCATACACATACAACTCCAAGTCCTCCAACGGCGAAACAAGGGGTTAATGAACAATCAACGGGAAATGAACGGGTAATTAATCCCAAAAATTAATTTTACTTTATATTCAACAAAGTATTACTTTGTAAACCGAAACCACTCGCATTAATGCTTTGGTAAATTGCATCTATGTTCCCAAAAGAACCGGGGCTTGTTTGAAGAACAAATCGGAATGAATTTAACTACGGAATAAGAGTTCAAAGTTAGTTTGTTGGCAAACTAGCTTTGAATCTCGTTCGGAAATCTTTCTCAAATTCTCTGGACTCTGAGAGATGTCAGAAAATTCTCCTCGAAAGTGGGCTGCGCACCGGTTTTATAGGGGAGCGTATCGTTCCCCACTCTGAAAAGATGCGCAGTCTTTGAAATTTTGTCAGGGTGGGAATGACGGAGAAGTTCGGAGCGAAACGAGCACGACTAACCTCGGCGAAAACAGAAGCCACTTATCTGCTTCTTAATTTTCGCCTATCAGTTAGTCGCCTCGTTACACTACTATATGTTTTCTATATGCAATGGGGAAAATTCCATTTCTCGTTAAAATTGTCAGCAATTTCCTTCCACTTATTTTCATCAGGAGTTAACAGAACTTCATCTTTTAAGCAGATCCATAGTGCTTCACAAGTTTGTGAAATAATTACAGAGATTGTGTTAATTCCAACTCGATATAAATAAGATATGGATGTCATGCTATCTCCCGAAGCCAAGTATCTTAAAGTTAGTTCCAGTCTAGTTGACGCTGGTATGGGTTTTCTTATTACTGTCTGCTTTTCTATTTTTGTCCTTACTTTTTCCAAGAATTTGTCAAGTCTCTGGCATTATACGAAAGTAATTAAAAAATTTGTCTGTGTCATTTCTGCGCATATCAGGTATCAAATTATTACTTGCTCCTTGCAATCTTCGACAGTCTTCTGTAAAACTCGGTCTGGTCCAGAATTTAACAATCCGCTTTTCAGTTTTCTTCATTATGTAGTAAATTAGAAATAACTTGCTAATTTTTTTGCGAATTATACGTTGTCTCAATGGTTGGCAATTCCTTTGGGTCTTTAGGCACAACGCAGTTATAATTACCAATAGTTCTTTAGATTTCATTTTTTAGAAAAATTATAATAAAAGTATAATATTTGAGGTTATAAATTGTGTTTACTTTTGTATTTACGCGCTACCTTTTAGGAAGCTAATAATTTCTACGTGCGCACGCTAGCGTAGATCACGCGACTGGATACGCGTCCGTCGGGAAGCAGCCTGACACTAATAAAAACGTAATTTCTAAAGTGTGTATCTAGTTTGTGGGAGCATACAGGCCGGGGGAGTCCCGAATACCATCGCGGGACGGCGGGGAACACGTCGAAGGGGAGAGGGTAGTTGGTGAAGACGCGAAGCGTGAGGTGATCCTTCTTGCAATGATACTTATGTTAATCAGTCTTGTATATCGTTAATAAATATCAGTTAGAGGTTATAGTGTCTAACTTAATACTCCAAACCCTCTAACAAGTTTGTATCTGAAAAATATCTAGATCCTTTTAAACTATCTTATACCTGTATCTAGATACCATTGGAAAAATGCATCTTGTATCTGTATCTAGGTCCACTTTTTTGAAAGTATCTGTATCTCGATACCAAAACAAAGTATCTTACCCAACACTGATAGGAGATATCGAACTTTATGCACCGTTGCCCCACCCTGTATATTACGCATGAATTTAAAAAACAGAATATACCAAATAGAAGATAGCAATAGTAACTCGACATAAATATACTAGATTGATACGAGAACCGTAAGATATAGGAAGCTTGCATTTTATAATAGTACCTATACCGTCTGGGTACTTTCAAAACCGAACATAGGGGAATTGCATTGTAACTAACCTTTATACAGATTCCTGCTAGCCATTTAAACCCACAAGGATGGTAATGGTATGAATAGAACGACAAAAATACAGCGCATCTGATGGTACCAATAAATGTTAGTACTTAGTTATCTTTTTCTGTAAAAAAAATTATAAAATAATGCTATTTTCAAATAATATAGGTTGCTATGATTGCCAACTTTTTTTATCTGTCAATTAAATTATTTGAAATCAGTCGATATTTCTGTTATTAATATCAAATAATATGAATAATAACGAGTATTCATGTAGAGCAGAGGGTTTTTATAATAAAGACATTACCATCCTTGTGGGTTTAAATGGCGGGCAGGAATCTATATAAACATCAGTTACAATGCAATTTCCCTATGTTCGGCTTTGAAAGTACCCACTCGGTATGTATGCTCTCTGCACCGAGCAATTCTTGAATATCGTTCGTTGTCGTACAGGATATGTCAGTTAATTAAGTACGTAAAGAAATTTAAACGTGCGAATCCTTTATCAAATCGAAGATAAAAAGTCCACACAAACACACGGGACCTCCTCATCATACTGTAATACAAAACAACCTCGTTTTCGAGATGCGCAGGACGCCGAAGTTTCAACAAAAAATATAATTTTTTTTAAAAATCGCCGGAAAACGTTCAGAGGTATTGAAAGGAAAAAAAATATAGGTAGTGTGGCTTTGAATTATTTCGCATAAAGCGGCACATTATATGCCGTTCGAAATAAATTTAATTTATTTCCACCAGTGACGTGCATCGGGGCCACCTCGGTTACCTCCTCTTAGTATATCTTAGAAAAATCTACGTTTTTGTTTACCGAACTTTTTTTTACCGTAGATCTCATAAATAGGAATCGTCTGTTATAACAACACCCTGTATAAAAACACACTTACGATTTTAACGTCTTAAAAATCAACCGAAAGGCTGTAATATATACTTAAACGTTACAGTATCATATGCGCTGGAAAGGACCAAATCATTTCAAAAAATAGGACAGCGTGAAATGCGAGCATAAAAAGACGAGAATTCAGTATTGTTTAGGCATGTTAACGAGTAGGACGTAAAAGTTTGTTTAGTAAAGTGTTTTGAAAGTTCATGTGTTTTAATTAATCTTACACGTAAAAGTTTGCTTAATAAATGGTTTTGAAGTTCATGTGTTCTAATTATTTCTTACAATTCAGAAGTGGGATGTTAGTACTCACCTGATGCCCATCACTCAAACAAAAAGGTGTTGAGGACAAGTCGAAAATCTTGAATCAGTGACTTTTGTGTTATTCGGCGAGTGCTTTTGCAATTCAGTAAGTACATTTGTGCGAATCAGTTACAAACGAATGAACAAGAGAGGGCTATGCGTAGTTCGTAGTTATATGCATGCAGTGTTGGAACGACTCCATCGGAATGTGCTGACTTCGTGTTTTATGTTTGGGACACGTGTAAGAATCGTCGGACCGTATCGGAGAAATGAGGAAAAAGCAATAAAAAGCGAATGAAGCTCGACGTGTTAGCTAACAGTGCTCATTTATTTGTTCTTCAAACTATTCTTTTAGGGTAAATGTGTTCATTTATAGTTCTTTAATTGTTCTTTTAGAATAAACTTGCTTCGAGCTTATATTACTAACGCTATTTATCAATACTGAGGAAATAAGTGTAACATCGCGTAATAAACAAGTAGTGATACATTGCTCTACCATGCCGAGATCTTGTGAATCCCAGGACGAATTAAATACCCCCCCCCTCTCTGAAGTTGGCCCGTCGACCTCTAGGCGACTCCAGTGCGTATCCCCTGAAACCGAAAGGCCACGTAAAAGTTCCAGGAAAAAGAAACTCCGGAAAATACAACCCCATTCTCGGAACGATAGTTACTCGTCTGACTCGAGCTCTTCATCAAGGTCGGACTCGTCCAGTTCAACAGATGAATATACAAAGCGAAAAAAAAAGGAAGAAAAAGATGAGAAAACTAGAACAACGATTACGCCGTATGGAAAGTAGACAAAACAGACGAGTCTCCCCAGATCATGTAGGAGAAGAAAAAATTATCCCAGCGTTCGATCCCCAGAAAGGTGAACACATAGTCAATGAGTGGGTACGCCGTGTTGATGATTTGGCAAAATGTTATGGGTGGACGGATCTACTAACAAGCAAGCTAGCCACTACTCGGTTAGTGGGAATGGCAAGAAGGTGGTAATGACTCCCAGAGTCAGATAACAATTGACTGGGAGGTATTGAAAGCATCAATGATTAAAAAATTCTACAAACCTCTACCATTTTCAAAGCTTCTGCGGGAAGCGGCCTTATATGTAGCCTCCGAAGGACAAGATTTGTCCGAATATTGTTTTACCAAACTGGAAAAATTACGTATGCTACAATTAGAAATACCGCAAGCTCATCTAATAGATGCTGTCATTGGGGGAATTAAAGATGAAAATGTTGCACGATCTGCAAGGTCATCCAGATTCACCAACACTAACGAACTTTATGCTTATCTCAGCACCTTGGGGACCATGCCGGCAAAAAGAATCCTTGTAAAGACACAAGCAACTCTGATTGCCGCTCTAACCGGAAGGGGACCCAAAGGAGGGAATGAACGCACCATTCGCTGCTTCAACTGCAGGGGACCTCATCCCCTTCGAGATTGTCCCAAACCCAGAATAGAATGTTTCCACTGCAAACGCTTGGGACATAAGCAGTACGAGTGCCCTTCGAGGCCCACGATTTGCGAGAAGGACATCACAACATGCGAACAGTCGCAGCCGTAGATAACATAAAGAGGTGGATTACTATGCAGATGTAAGTATTATGATAGTTAAGACTGTGAGGGTAACCTCATTAAAGCCGACGGGTGCTTATGTGTTATCAGAAGAGTATGTTGGAATATAGTAGTTAGACTAAGACGACAACATCATTGAAGCTGTTTACGCGCCACCTTTATTTTAGATTTAAATTTGCCGCCTAAGTTCAAGGCCTAAGTTAACCCTTCGTTTTAAGAACCCCTTAAGGGTAAGCGGCCGAGTGTGGCCGAGGGATGAAAGTAAGAAAACACAGTGAACATTTATATGTTCGAGAGTGAGCATGTCACGCTCAGCTAGGTCAGTTACATAATAACCATTTTTTTTATAATTATATTTGGCTATCTATCTACTTGTTAAAAATGTGATTAGTTTTAAATTTAATTTATTATATTTTTATCTAAACAAACGAGTGAGTTTTTGTCTATACTGTGTAATTACGCACAAGACCCGCGAAAAAGCATGCTTACAACATGTTAAGGGTCTCGATCAAACTTCGAGCTCTGTAACCAGCGACACGAGCTATCTTATCAATCACAAAAATTATTCTGAAAAACATTTGGTGCTTCGAGAACGAATATCTTCATTTAGAAAAAAATAAAAATCAAACCACGTGCGGCGTCAGCAACGACAGCAACCACAACGGCCATTGCAGCGTCAGGAAGGGTGAGTCACATAGTTGAATACTCGGTTCCTATTTTTTTTAATCCTCAATCATCACCATTTAACGTTGCCTCAAATAAACGATCGATTCATCTATCAAAACAAGCATATTCTAAACTATTACCCAGTCGTAATATAATCAATCGATTGCATTTGAAAAAACAGTATATTTGATAAACATACTAGGTAGTACAGCAGGCGTTGGAGACCACGTGCAATATCTTTCTTGAAAATTCAGACTTAAATTAAACATGTCAAAAAGCAAAGAGGTTAAGCTTCTATTAGCAACAGCTCAGGCTAAAATAAGCGAATTATCCGAATTCGAACAATTCTTAGGGACTGTGGATGAATCAAAGTTAGACGACGCTGTTTATTTTGAAATCGAGTTTAGGTTAAATGGGGTGCGAGATTTTTGCAAACAGTACAAAGAACTATTTATACAATTAAGTGCCGTTTCCCCAGAAAAAGAGCAGATTATGAGTATTGGAGATTTTCTCAAAACATTTATTACAGTTAGCTCCCGATCAAACGCTATTCTTAGCAAAAATCCAAACAAAGTCGCAGCTTCAAATTCAAATACTAGATCTAGCAGTCCGAATATGAGCCAAAATGTAAATGCTAGGCTCCCAAAATTACAAGTTCCTGTATTCAATGGCGATTACGTCAATTTTATCAGTTATTACGAAGCGTTTAACGCATTAATCCACAATAATCAAATTCTTACGGATGTAGAACGTTTTATGTACCTTAGAGATAGTTTAAAGGGCACCGCTAGCCAATTAATCTCAAACATTCAGCCTACCGGGGACAATTATAAAATTGCATTCGCGCTGCTTTGCGAACGTTTTAATAATCCAAAACTCATTATAAACAGCCACGTAAAAGGCATTTTCGAATTAAAAACAATATCCAAAGAAAACGCAGCAGACATACGAAATCTTTATGACGATTTGAACAAGCATTTAAGGGCTTTGGATAATGTAGCAATTTCATTTGATAGCCGGGCTATATTTGTATCACATATTCTAATGACCAAGTTCGATTTTACAACGCAACGCGAATTCAGTAAATTTAAACCAAAGGGAATTCCCACTATGGAAGAAATCAATGACTTTTTAAAAGAGCGTTGTCAAATCTTAGAGGAGATTGAAGCAAACAAAAGTTCGAGCAATAATGCAAATAATACTAATAAGTGTTTAAAGGTCGATTATTCAAGAAATAATTATTCGCAGAATAACAATCTCGGGAAACCCAGGCAACAATTTAAGCAATCCTTTGCTTTAACTAGTAATAAAGTTTCTTGCCCAAATTGTAAGCAAAATCACTCTTTAAACCATTGTCCTGCATTCCTAGCTTTATCAGTAAATCAAAGAATCGACCGCGCCGGAGAATTAAGAACCTGCAGGAATTGTTTATACCACTCCAATCAAAATGTATGTAATTCGCGTTATTCATGTCAAATCTGTCAGCGCAAACATCATACCTTGTTGCATTTAGATCAAGTTAGAAATCAGGGAAGTAGTCAATCTAGCGCAAACAACGCGCAAGCTAATCAAACAGCTCCTGGAACCTCCCTTATGGAAGTTGCCGCAGCTAACAATCAAACAACTTTATCGTGTTTTTCAGTGAATTCCCAACAAGTAATATTACCAACCGCTGTTATTCAAGTAAAAGGCCGCGATAAAAAATGGCATAAAGCCAGGGTTCTACTGGGCTCGGGTTCGCATATCAATTTAATCACTGAGGAAATGGCCAACGAGCTGCAACTAAATCGAGAAAAAATGAATACTAGAATTTTAGGAATTAATTCTTGCTCCGTCAGTTCTAGTTCGGTAGTAAATGTAAAAATTTCTTCCTTAAAAAATAATTACCGCACCCAATTATCATGCGTAACCATACGAGAAATAGCCAAAAGCTTACCATTAAATTCTTTTAACAAAACCAACTTGAGTTTGCCTGAAAACATTAGGCTTGCCGATGAAAATTATAACGTGTCCGCCAAAATAGATCTTCTTATCGGCGCATCTCTATTTTATAATTTAATGTCAGTGGGGCAGATATCACTAGGCGAAAATAAACCTATTTTACAAAAAACCGTGTTTGGGTGGATCGTATCAGGTGTTGTTAGCAACCGACCCAAACATCAAAACATTGTTTGTTCAAACTTACTTACAATTGATGATAGTAACAAATCTCTTGAAAGAACTGTAGAGCGTTTTTGGCAGCTTGAAAGGGTGCAACCAAAATTTGAAATCTCGAAACTTTCCGCAGAGCAACGATTTTGCGAAAGGCATTTCCAAGAAACCGTGGCGCGTGATTCTCATGGGAGATTCACTGTATCTATTCCATTAAATTCAAAATTGACCGAATTAGGCGAATCAAAATCGCAAGCAATGAGCAGGTTTATTCGACTAGAAAAATCATTACAAAAAAGACCTGAACTACATTTGGAATACAAAAAATTTATGCGCGAATACATCGCCCTAGGACATATGACACTGATTGAGAATTGCGAGCAGTCCGACAAAACCGTAAACACATTTAATTCTAAGGTATCACTATCCAATGTACCGGAGTACTTTCTACCCCATCACGCTGTCATCAAAACTAGTTCGCTTACTACAAAGTTGCGGGTTGTGTTTGATGGCAGCGCCAAAACTACTACCGGTGTCTCAATTAATGACTGTCAATTGATTGGACCAGTCGTTCAAAATGAACTCTTCACCATATTATTACGGTTTAGGCAACATTTAATAGCACTCACTGGCGACATCGAAAAAATGTACCGCCAAATTCAAATTACTCAACCACAGAGAAAACTACAGCAGGTTTTATGGCGCGATAGTCCACAATTACCTGTTGAAATCTATCAATTAAAAACCGTAACCTATGGTACTGCTAGTGCAAGTTACCTAGCTACCAAATGCCTTAATCACCTGGCAACTCTCAATTCAGAACATTCCTTAAGTTCTTCAAATATTATAAAAAATGACTTCTACATGGATGATCTTCTCACGGGTGGAGATACGGTTCAAGAAGTTACAAAAATTCAATCCGAAATAACAGCTATTCTTTCAAGTGCCGGCTTACCTATTCGCAAATTCTTATCGAATAGCGCGGAAATCTTGTCAAACACCCTAAATTCAAAATCATCTTATTTTACCGTACCTATAGATGAGCGCGAAAATGCGAAAACGTTAGGAATCCTATGGAATTCAGTAACTGATTCCATACAATATAATATAAGCATTAAAACGGCTTCTGAAAAATGCACTAAAAGAACAATATTATCTACAGTGGCCCAACTGTACGATCCATTAGGATTTCTCGCACCCGTAATAATAAAGGGTAAACTTATCATACAGAAGCTTTGGCAATTGAATCTTGCATGGGATGAATCTATACCCGAAAATCTAAATTCCGAATGGCTCCAGTTTAGGGAGCAATTTTGCGATTTACAGCGGCTTCAAATTCCGCGATGTATGAAACTCGCTAATTCCGTGGATCTACAGCTCCACGGGTTCAGCGATAGCAGCACTGCAGCCTACGGTGCCTGTGTGTACGTAAGGTGTTGCAATGCTTCCAATAATATTTCTAACCGACTGCTATGTTCAAAATCTAGGGTTAGCCCCAGCCACGGCAGCACCATTCCAAGGCTTGAATTGTGCGCTGCATTGCTTTTAGCTCAATTAGTAGAAAAGGTCCAACAATCTCTTACCGTAAATTTTAGCAAAGTAACATTATGGACTGACTCCACTATTGTGCTCCATTGGATAAGATCCACTCCAAACAAATATAAAACTTTTGTGTGTAATCGAATAGCCTCTATCCAAGAATTATCCAGTGCGAGCCAATGGTCACACGTTCGATCTCAAGATAATCCCGCCGATCTCGTCTCAAGAGGTACATCGGTGCGCGACATCATAGATAATCCGCTTTGGTTTTCTGGTCCAAAATTTCTGTCATTACCCCCAGAGAATTGGCCAAATCAAAAATTGCTAACGCCAAACTTACCCGAAACTGAATTCAAAAATAAAACGGATATCCGCATGAATTTTGTTTATCTCAAAACCGATAGTATATTCTGCCGGTTTTCAAAACTCGTTAAGTTACAACGGGTGGTAGCTTGGATCCTCCGGTTCCAAAATAACGCAAGGCTTAGTAAGTCATTAAGGGCTTTTGGTCCTCTAAATACCTTCGAATTGCAAAAATCCTTGAATGCACTAATAAAATTATGTCAAGCAGAGTCCTTCTCTCAAGAACTAAAGGTTCTAAAGGTCAAACAAATCTTAAAACCGACTTCGAACATTTTGGCGTTAAACCCCTTTTTGGACGAAAGCGGTATTTTAAGAGTAGGGGGCAGAATCAAAAACTCGGATTTCTCATTCAGTAAGAAATTTCCAATATTACTACCTAAGAATCATCTCTTTACTAAATTAATACTTGAGCAATTTCATGAAAGATTTTTGCACTGTGGTCCCCAACAACTGTTAGCTTGCGTTCGGGAACAGTATTGGCCCATTTCAGGCAGAAATTCTGCAAGGGACATGGTACACAATTGCGTAAAGTGTTTTAAAGTCTGTCCAAAAACGATTAATCCACTGATGGGTGATTTACCCTCAAAAAGAATTCAACCAAATATGCCAGTTTTTTCAAATGTAGGAGTCGATTATGCAGGCCCCATCCTGATTAAGGATAGGAAAACCCGCGGGGGTAAATTAGTAAAATCATACATATGCTTATTTGTTTGTCTAGTTACGAAAGCTATTCATATCGAGCTGGTAACTGATTTAACCGCTGACGCATTTATATCGGTACTAAAACGATTTATAAGTCGCAGGGGAAAACCTGCCCTAATTTCATCGGATAACGCAAAAAATTTTCTAGGAGCGTATTACCAACTGCGCGATTTGTATCAATTTTTAAAATCAAATGAGGTTAAGGATGAAATTACAAATTTTCTATCAAGTCAAAATATAAGGTGGGAGTTTATCACCCCCCGCGCTCCGCATGAAGGAGGGTTGTGGGAGGCTGGTATTAAGTCTACAAAATTACACCTTAAAAGAATCTTGGGTAACACTACACTAAATTATGAAGATTTTCAAACGGTACTGGTCCAAATAGAGGCAACGTTAAATTCGAGACCTTTGTCTCCTATATCCACTGACCCTTCCGATTTAAATCCCTTAACCCCGGGTCATTTTATTATTGGCAAACCTCTCTGCGCTTTGCCTGAGCCTGACTATACCGAAGCAGCCGAAAATCGCCTATCTCGCTACCAGCGAATTCAGCGTTTAGTTCAGGGATTCTGGAAACGCTGGAACCGTGAAGTAATCCCGGAAATGCAACGCCGTACAAAATGGTTCCGTCATCTACCTACGCTACTGACTGTTGATTCAGTGGTGTTAATCCAAGACGATAATCTGCCTCCCTTGCAGTGGTTATTAGGTAGAGTTATCGAGGTACATGCGACCAAGGATAACATTCCTCGCTCCGCCACCGTTCTCACCTCCAATGGACATCAACTAAAACGATCAGTTTGTAAGCTATGTATCCTGCCTCGAGTGTGATAGTGTGGTGTAAAATACGTAACACGGTGTGCCATTTTTATCGTTTAAAACTGTTGTGAATTTACATCATGAACTGAACTTTTGCTACATTACTAACTATTATATTAATTTAATTCTATTTTATTCTATTATCATGTATTGTATTTTTTATGTCTTTGTTCTTGTTTGTTGAACCAATTGGTTCAAGGCGGCCGGCATGTTTACGCGCCACCTTTATTTTAGATTTAAATTTGCCGCCTAAGTTCAAGGCCTAAGTTAACCCTTCGTTTTAAGAACCCCTTAAGGGTAAGCGGCCGAGTGTGGCCGAGGGATGAAAGTAAGAAAACACAGTGAACATTTATATGTTCGAGATTGAGCATGTCACGCTCAGCTAGGTCAGTTACATAATAACCATTTTTTTTATAATTATATTTGGCTATCTATCTACTTGTTAAAAATGTGATTAGTTTTAAATTTAATTTATTATATTTTTATCTAAACAAACGAGTGAGTTTTTGTCTATACTGTGTAATTACGCACAAGACCCGCGAAAAAGCATGCTTACAACATGTTAAAGGTCTCGATCAAACTTCGAGCTCTGTAACCAGCGACACGAGCTATCTTATCAATCACAAAAATTATTCTTAAAAACAGAAGCCGACTGGTGCTTACGGGTTGTCCGAGTCAAACTACAGCGACAACAACATTGAAGCCGACACGGGTGCTTGTGTGTTGTCGGGGGAGGGGGGGGAAGTTGAAATATGGTAGTTAGACTAAGACGACAACATCATTGAAACCGACTGGTGCTTATGGGTTGTTCGAGTCAACCTACAGCGACAATAACATTGAAGCCGACGGGTGCTTGTGTGTTGTCGGGAGGGTAAGTTGAAATATGGTAGTTAGACTAAGACGACATCATTGAAGCCGACTGGTGCTTATGGGTTGTCCGAGTCAACCTACAGCGACAATAACATTGAAGCCGACGGGTGCTTGTGTGTTGTCGGGAGGGTAAGTTGAAATATGGTAGTTAGACTAAGACGACAACATCATTGAAGCCGACTGGTGCTTATGGGTTGTAGGAGTCAAACTACGGCAATAACATGAGTAATTGTGTGTTAGTAGATTTAGAACAAGTAAAATGTTTGTCTCCAGGTAGAAATGCCGTCACAACATAAGGGTCGAGGACAGCCCTAATCGCACGATGGCCGAATGTAATATATACTTAAACGTTAAGGACCAAATCATTTCTAAAACTAGTACAGCGTGAAATGCGAGCATAAAAAGGCTTGAGAATTCAGTATTGTTTAGGCATGTTAACGAGTAGAACGTAAAAGTTTGTTTAGTATAGTGTTTTGAAAGTTCATGTGTTTTAATTAATCTCTTACACGTAAAAGTTTGCTTAATAAATTGTTTTAAGTTCATGTGTTCTAATTATTTCTTACAAGGCATCTTCTTTCTTACGTATTCGTTTGTAAACTTAAGGAAAGGGACCGACCGAAGGTCATTCCCACGCCCCAGCTAAAACTATTTTATTTGGTTTCTAGGTCGATGATGGGGTTGCTTCGTGTTTACGTTGGACAGCAATAAAACTCGGTAGGAATGCGAAGGACATAACGTAGTAGGAAAATTTCCAAAATGCATAACAATCTGAAACAGTCGACGATTTCGTAGTATTTAAAAAATTTGACAATTTTAAATATATTTTTAAACTGTCCTGTTTAAAAAGTTTCGTTGTCTAATATACAGGGTAGCTATTAAAGATTGGACCAAAGCCGTAGCGCCCAAACGCTTTGAGATATTAATTTGAAATTTGGAACATTCAATACGACATCACTTCGCATACTTTACTACAGAAAAATTTTCTTTGACTCATACTACATGAATCCAGTCGCCATCTTGAATTTTCTTAAATGGTAATAGAGGTAACGCAATTGATATACAGGGTGATCATAAATGATTGAAGGTCACATGACCGCTAGTCGGTCCAATTACTATCAAAAATGCATTCCGTTTTGTCAAACAGTCTGTTGTTTATCAATACTTACATCTGTTCAGTGTCTTGCGCATTATTTTCCATCTGTCATTTCCATCTGTCATTTAAATTACAATGACTACACCACTGAAATTACCAAGGTTATTTAAGTACCGACAGCAGCAGTAAGCGGACAACAAAAAATCAGTATGAAGCGGCACGTTCAATCATTTTTGATCACCCTGTATTATGTTACCTTACTATTATTATATTACTTATGTTCTAACGAAGTGTCATGAAAATTAAGTGAATTAGTGAATTTAATGAAAATCCTGTGAATAGACAAGTTTAGTTTTATATTAATTAGCCAAATTTATTGGTACATTTATTTTAATTTTGTTGTTATATCTTAAAAACCGATATTTAAGTTGATGAAACATATTTAAATGATTATTTTAATTTTTCATTTCTTTATTCTGTTAGTTTAATAATGTTATGTTAAAATATTTAAGTCTAAATATTTAGTTTTACGCGCGACCTCGCCGAGACCGCAGAGATGCGGCGAGCCCCTACCGACCCAGCGCTGTCCGTGAGCGTCGCATTGAGCGTGCCGCGCCGCCGATAGGATTTCCGGACCGTATAAAAGCAGAATTTTTTCCTAATTTCGAGAGTTGAGTTGAATTCAAACATCGAATTAACAGCCGAAGAAGACATCCAGTAGAAGTCAGCGAACATTTGTAAACCTACCGAATACAGGTAATAACCCTCCGAACTTTGGTAATGCCGCATTAGGGTTGTACCACCGAATATAAAGTTAGGGTTGAAAATTAGATTTTGTCTCCGTTTTATTTTCATTTTAGTTTTAGCTTTTGTGTTATTTAGGCTTGGAACTATAGCTTTTGCTTTGACGGTGTCAAGGTAGAAGTATAGGACCTGGTGCTCTGATATTTGAAGCTTAACAGTCCAGGTTTCTGGTGGTGCTGTGACCTGGGCATTGAAGTTTTAAATAGCAGAGAAGGTTAGGATTTCTGTTACCCGTCCGTGGAGGAACTTGTGATTTCTTCTTTGACGGCGTTCGAGAAGAAACACAAAGTGCTGGTGGTGCTACAACAGGTACTTGGTGATCTTGTTAGTTACTAGTCCGCGTAGTTTTCCGTGTAGGGAATTGGTGTAGCACAACAAACTCTTGGTGATCTTGGTTTCGAGCGGTGCTGTGACCACGATACCCAATACTTGGGGTGTTAGCCATTCCTGGTTCTCTGTACCTTGTTGTCTGCGCGTCGTGGCTTCGGGCGGTACTGTGGTCACGTCGTCCAGGTACAAAGTGCTGAAAACTCCGTAGTCCGTCTCTAACAACCTGGTGCTGTTTTGGCTTCTGTGGTAATTTCAGTCCAGGTTATTATTGACCTTTTGTCCCGTCCTGTAGAGCTTGCCCGTAGTTAGTTTTATTTTTCCGTTCACATAGGAGGCGTTATTCAAACTTCTCAGAGAGTTATTTCTGAATACCGTCACCGCTACATATTTTATTTATTGTTTACCGTTTGCACCGATAAAACTGTTTTCCGTTTATATCTACCGTATTGACTTTATTGTTATTTGATTTTCTTTTATTGTACATAATAATAAAGCTCTGCTTATTTACCGTAAGTTGCCTTCTCATTTAAGCACCCTGTTGTATTCTTCACTGCAGTTACCTAGGTCTTCGCTCCCCCGACACCGACTATTGGAGAGAAGCCGTTAGAGAGAAAACTCTTTAAAATCTGGCGCCCGAATAAAACCCGAAACCGAAAAAAGCGTCACACTGTTACCTTACTATATTATCTTATACTTGTATTTAATTAACCTGAGCTAATCTACAATTAAGACTTTAATATAACTAATCCGTATTACTTATTTTGTAATTAGTTTATTAACCCCAATTTCATAGAAGGATATCATCGTATTTCTTATTTTATTCAGATTATGTAATTAGTTCATTAACTCTAGATTATGTAATTAGTTTATTAACTCCAAATTCATAGAAGGATATCATTTGTTCATTGTACCACAATATTTATTATTTCTTGTAACTCTGCGCACGCTAGTAATGAAATCTCAACCCGTATATTTAGATAAATAAATGTATTAGTAAAGATAGTAGAAGAACACACCCTCCAAATATAATAAACACGTTTTTATTGTTCCTGTTGGAAAAGACGAGATTTCCGTTTCTTTGTATTACTTTGTAACAATAGATCATAATGCACATTAGCACGTACATCTTATTTATATACAGGGTGTCTCTAAAATATGGTGCCATAGCTTAACCACAGATTCCGGGGATCAAAATAAGACGATTTAACGCAACTTACCTCTATCCGAAATTGCTTCGTTAAAGCGCTATCCAACACCAAAGATCTTCAAAAAATTTCTATTTTTTTAAATAACAAAAGATTGATTTTAGCGATTAGAATGAAATTTGGGATGTAATTCTTTACTAGAAAAAGGTGTTCCTTGACATCATTTTTTTGTTCAGGAGTGTCACGTAAGTGGTCACAGGTTGATCATCCACAGGCAAAGAAGCTCATATTTTTTTAACAGTTCAGCCAATAGTTTTAAAAAAATTTTTACAGAGAGACATTCTTATTTCAAATATTTTTTGTTCGATTTCGATATTTGCCATAGTTTAGGCTGAAAAAAATTATTTTGATTGACAGCAGTGCATTTCTTATAACAGATGTAGTAATTTAGTTGTCCCGTATGCTGAGAAAAATGACGAAAAGACAAACCTAACCTAACCTAACCTAACCTTGCAGTGTTGCATTCCCCCTCGGGGGTGGGGGGCTTTTCCCCCCACGAAACGTCAGTCCACTATATTAAAATTTGTGTATAATGCTCCGTTCTCATAAAAATTGGTTCAAAATAATAAGTTATTGTTGTTTAGTCTCAATGACTATCTTTTTCGTACAAAACGCCTCAAAATCATTGTTGTGTATATAAATTTAAAATAGCAAAACGTGCTAAGACGTAAGACCCTGTTACTGGGAATTATCGTCAGGGCAGAGCCGTCCGAAGGTTGCAAGGGGGGCAATTCATTAGGGGCGGCAAAATGAAGAATGAAAGAAATTTTAGATTTATTATGATTGCGACATTAAAAAATACAACTTAATACTTCCGTTGAGTCACTGAACTGTTTACACAAACAAAAATGAAAATGCTTGTATACATTCAAAAGGGCGCTCTACTAGAAAGTAGGTAATATTTTATGATCACATCTGGTCAACAGACGGTTAAAAAGCAATGCAAGCATATTTTCAAATTTTATATTTACTGTTAAACTTTGAATTGCCGAGATGTTACTATAGGTTTATCCTTACCTTGTTCACATAATAATTATATGCAATAGTCAACCTTATCTTGTCAAATGGCCACTATATAGGTATAGACATTTTTAAATATGTTTGGTAAATAAAATTGCAAAAACAAATTACTACCAGCGAAAGTTATTAACCTGATGTGGTCGGGCCAAAGATCTATGGGACGGACCATCTGGAATTCGAAACCATAATAATAAAATTATACAACACGCCCGATTCTGGATGTTCAACAAATTTCTTTAACCCTTTAACATTCCCTGTAGCTTTTTAGCTACATTGTTTTCATAGTTGTAAAACTTTGTATCAGGGCTTTGCAACGTAGACTTTAAGCTACAATCTTTATAAATAGCCTAAGAAGTGTTGCCACCTCTGGAAAAAAGTTTGAACTAAAATTGAAATTTATAAATGGCGTCGATCCGTCAGCTGATTCTTTTGTGTGTTGTGGTTGTGTAAAGTTCAACTTATTTTGGTAAGTAATAGTACGTAGTTTGGTTTGATTTTTGGAAAATATGGTATTTGTATATCGTTCTACAATGTAGTACTGTTATTTACCTATTTACGGTACTACATAATCAAATTACTGTGGCTCAAAATTGTATGTAGCTTTAAAGCTACATTGACCGCTAAAGGTTCCATGTTTTTACAGAAAACGAAAGAAAATTCACTTCAGTAAATAATGGAGAATATGAAAACCATAAAAACAGCAAATTTTTAAGGTAAACCAAAAAAGAAAACTTATATTATCCCAGCCAACCCGGAAGTGTCAGACGTATCAGATTACATTTCATCCGATGATGATGCTCCAGAGGATTCTGGAGCACCCACCGACCATGGAGCGATACTATGCTTGGACTCTGAAGCAGAGTCTGATGAGAAGTAAGAAGTGTAGCAGGTATAGATATAATTACTGAAGAAACAGATTATGAAGATGAGAGCGATAACGAAGGTGTAAATGTTCCACAAGAAACTAAGAAAAAAACTAAAAAATCGAAGACTGTGTATAATTGGACAGAAGACGACTTACCCTCCTATGATTTTCCTCAAAGCGTTCACTCTGACATGCAACAAATCGATAATCCTTTGGAATATTTCACAAAATTCTTTTCGCTTGACCTAATGTAGGATATAGTACACCACACAAATTTGTATAGCACTGAAAAGCTAGGTACCCCTATAAATTTGACTAATGTAGAATTTACCAATCCTTCTAACTATGGGCGTAATACATTTACCAGCAATTAATGATTATTGGGCTACAAGGACTCGTATTGAACAGGTAGCAAACGCAATGCCTGCTAAACGTTTTAAAAAAATTAGGCGATACCTACATTTTAACGATAATGCAAAACTAACACGTGAAACTAAAGACAGGTTTTATAAAGTAAGGCCCCTTTTTGATACAATACGAAAAAATTGCCACAAACAACATATCGAAAATCAATTTTCTGTAGACGAAACCATGATCCCATATAAAGGAACATACGCAGGAAATCTTAGGCAATACATAAAAAACAAACCTCATAAATGGAGGTTCAAGCTCGTTGTTAGAGCAGGCGTATCGGGAATAATTTACGACTTTATTGCTTATCAGGGTGCATACACTTTTGATGAACTGAAAGGCAGTATGAACGAACTTCTAGCAGAAGAAATAGATCTTGGTGTAGGGGCTGGAGTTGTAATAGCCTTGTCTAAAACAATTCATGATCCTCAGAATACTGTTATGTTTTTTGATAACTGGTTTAGTGGTTTGGACTTACTTACTTACCTGAAGACTAAGTTTGGAATTTTAACTTTGGGAACATTTAGATCTAATCGAATAGCGGTTGTCCGCTAGATTCAGATAAAGTTTTACGAAAACGACCAAGGGGGCCATATGTCTATAAATCAGATCAAAATAAAGAAGTAATTGTTGTCAAATGGCTGGATAATAAATGTGTTCTGTTGGGAAGCACCTTCATTGGCATAGATACTCTGGGTACTATATAAAAATACTGTAAAACTGAAAAAAAGAAAGTTGACGTGCCCTGCCCTTCGATTATAAAACAATATAACAAACACATGGGAGGTGTAGACAAGGCGAATGCCCTCCTGGGTCTATATCGCAGTTCAGGTAGAGCTAAAAGATGGTACTTTCCTATATTTACCTACTTAGTAGACATGTGTGTAGTCAATGCATGGTTATTGTATAAAAATGATTGTTCAGTTCTAAAAACCAAACCCCTACCATTGAAACAATTCAGAATGGAATTAGCAGCATCTCTACAAAGTACTGGAAAATCTAAGAAAAGGGGAAGACCATCAAAAGAAAGCCAGGAGCCAAAAATTAATTTTCCAACCAAATGCAGACCTGATGATGCAACAAGGACTGATGCAGTAGGACACTGGCCAATTTACAATACCAAAGGAAGATGCCGGTACTGCACCAAAGGTTTTACTACAATCGCGTGTCAAAAATGTGATATGCGCCTACGTCTTACAGCGAACAAAAACTGTTTTTTTTCATTTTCATAATGACTAATATTTTAGTGGCAGCAGCTGTATATTTATTGAAATGTTATCTTTTTCTATAAGTTTTTTTATGTACAAGTAATGAAATAAAAATTTGTTCAAAAAATGCTTTTTTCCATTTACTATGTACAACATTTTCAGTCACAAATGGTCAATGTAGCCAAAAAGCTACATCCAAATTTTACCACTAAGAGTCCATGTTGCCTCAGGGCTACAGTATCAAACTTCGTCTTCTAGGTAAAATAAAAATACAGTAGAACCTGTAAATGTGACCACCTGTATAAACTGACCACCTGCCCAAAGTGACCACTTTACGCCGGTCCCTGCCAAAACCCTACCTTTTCAATGTATTTTTTACTCCATAAAGTGACCACCTGCCTATTGTGACCATTGACCACATTCTAGAAGTCCTGCCATTTAAAATTCATCTGTCTAAAGTGACCACTTAACAAAGAATTTAAAATTTCTCTGTTTAAAATCACCATTAAACAAAGTTACCTTAAGATTCTCATTATAAAGATTTACAATTTAAAATTTCTCTGTTTAAAATCACCATTAAACAAAGTTATCTTAAGATTCTCATTATAAAGATACTACTTTACCTCTAATTTTCTAATTTATAAACAAATTTTAGTATAAAAGGCACTTGGTTGAACTAAAGAAATCATTCTTTAACAATCTTTTCACCAGTATTCCGTGTGTTAAGTGGAGTTGAGACCTACCGCTAAAAGATGACAACCAATAATTCCAAGAAGTATAAAGAGCTGAATTGAAATGCATTTTCCCTAAAGTGACCACTTTGGGTCAGTCCCTTGGGTGGTCACTTTATACAGGTTCTACTGTACTTTGACCAATATATAATCATTATTAGACCCTAAATAAGGCATATACCAAAAATCAGAATTGTTTAGCAACTATTTCATGGAGCGCCCCTTACAGGGTTAAGTGGAGATTAGAAATAGAAAGTACAAAGTAATCTTCTTAGGGTTGTTATAAACGGTCGTTAACCGTTATCACCTTATCGGGTTTCGGAAATTCTGTCAGTTGCCAGTACGTGTTCAAAACAATACCATTTGCGCGATAGGCGATGTGAAGGTATTGTTAAATTTTACTTGCATTAGCAGTTTTCTAGCAGTGGTGTGTTGTTAGGTTGTTTATTGTTCTTGTGTCGTATGTCGTATAGTGGTGGTATTTTGTGCAAAAACACTTGATAGCAAAAATAATGAAGAGAAGTGCAAGCAGGAGTGGCGATATAAGATGTTTTTTGTGAAAAAAAGAAAGGAAGCTGAAGGGGTTTCAACAGAAAATTTAGCTGTTGTTCTAGAAAGATTGCCTATGCAACAACTAATTCATCATCAGATGATGAAACCTCAAACGAATGTCATATTTCATATCAAGAAAGCGGCTCCAGTGCTTGAGCGAAATAGAAGATCATCAGTTGCCTGAAGATAAAAGTATTGAAGAAAATCAAATTGACAGTACAAAACTGAAAGAAGGAAATTATGTTCTTGTCAACTATGAAAACGATGTTTATCCTGGAATTGTAAAAAAAGTACAAAAAGACTCTGCTCTTATTTCGGCTATGTGCAGGAGTGGAAAAGGTTGGAAATGGCCAGAGCACCCTGATGTGATTTGGTATGTTACTCAAAAATTATTAAAATTATAAATGAATTATAAATGAATCAAAAAGGGGTTTATTTCAAGTTTTTGACTTGTAAATATATTTTTTTAAATAAATAATAATTTTTTCCAACAAAATCTTTTTTTGTAATGTGTAATATTAATATAAAGTATTCCGATTAAATATACTGACTTAGATCACCACTAATTGAGAAGAAACATTTTTGTGGATCACACGTTACCAACGTACCTTAAGTTTGGCCTTAGGCTAAACTACTGGTGAGGTGAGAATGTGCCAGTCAGCAAAATTTATGAGTTGTAGTACGAAAATTAAAGTGGCACTTTCTCACCCCATACTAGCAGATGAAATTGTGCTACGAATTTTATTTTTTTTCTTAAACAACATACATAATCGGCACTTAATAAATATATGAAGAAATAGAACAGGGCGAAGATGAAGATGTTTATTGATTTTCTACATATTTTAGATGAAACTGAAAACATTTCAGATGTGCAAGTCACATTCTAAACTTGATTGCGACTACGGATTTAAATAATGTTATTAAACAAAACTCTAACACTAAGGTCACGGCATAAGAAACTAATTCAGAAATGTAACATATTATGGAACAAAGCTGGCAGGTTAAAAAGTGCCGAGGCACTACAAACTGTTTAGGTCATAGGTACCTTAAGCTACCCTTCAGTTACCAGATGGAACTCTTTTTATATATCAATTAGGCAAAATTCTTTCAGCAAAAGAGAAACTTATGTAGGATTAGGGAAGGAGTGCAGATCGCGTCGCCCGCCAGCCGGTTTGGATTACACGGTCTACTCCAATATCGGCACGTTCGAGGCCCATTAATTCTTATTATTGTTTTCATGTTTTGTGTTTGAACACACATGAAATTCATTCCTTGTGTAGCTTTCATATTGTGTACTGGTTTGCTCTTGAATACAATATTCGTTATCAAATATAAGTCTCTGCGTCTTGTTTGGACTACTCCTAAACTCACCCTCCCTTAATCTTACAAGTCAGAAGTGGGATTTGAACTCAGTTAGTGCCCAGTTTTGTTGTGTAGTTTTAAGTGCAAGAAAGTGTAAAAAAAATTGACACTTGGGTCGCTCTAGAAAATCACATTGCTCCAGCAAAGCAGGAACGAGTCGACGAACACGTTCAAGCAGTGCGAATTCAGATGAGTCAGCTGCTATGAACCTGAAAAGAAAAGTGAAAATGCTAGAAACGGAAATGCAGCAGCTGAAACAAAGGCCACTATTGGGTGTCCCTGGTTTACGAGTATAAGTTAGCTAACTTCGACCCTTCGGTTGAGAATGCTAGTATTGAAGACTGGTTGGGTAAGGTCGACACTTTAGCATGTAGATATTCATGGCATGATGATTTAATTATTTGTTTGCTGTCGAAAAGTTTGCAAAGGCATGCTAAACGCTGGTTCGACGAAGAACAAGGTTCCTCAGAGTATTCCTGGGTAGAAATGAAAAACGCGCTTGTTAAACAATTTCATAAAAATGTTTGTGTTCGAAATTACTTACACGGGCGGCAAATTATCAATGTCGTCCTGGACAAGATCTGGGTGACTATTGTTTTGAGAAAATGACCAAACTAAAGGGGTTGCGTCTTTCTATCCCCGATGAGAACATGATGGATGCCGTCATTGGCGGTATTCAAGACGAGAACATTGCCAGAATTACACGTGCGGCTCAACTTACAGACCCGTCGGCTCTTTATGTCCATTTGTGTACTATGGGCCCAGCACCGATCAGTGTATGATCCAATGCAAATAATAAACTGTTAAATAAAGCGACCGGTTCGCGTTACACACCATATCGTCAAAATGACAAGTCCCTCGACTCGCAAGACAAAAGAAATAATTATGAGAAACCATCAATTTCGTGTTTCAATTGTGGGAAGTTGAGACATTACGCCCGCCACTGCAAGCAAGCAAAAATAGAATGCAGCAACATCAAGGATTATCAGCAGCACTCACCACCCTCCCGGTTCACCTGCAGCCCTCATCCTTCAGCACCAGCAGCAGTTCTCATTACACCCCGCAGGTCTCCATGTATTCATCAACACCTTCCGCCCCAGTGAACCCCGCACCACCGTCGATGCCCTGCGTCGTGCACACCGCCGAGTAAGTGGGTTCGACCCGAAACACGAGCACGACCTCAATCTACGCCTCCTACAGATTAAAAAGGTACTGCCGCCGCCGTTTCATAGACTACCAAGCCCCTACCGGACGAATAGTATTTGCACGCCCCCGCCTCCAGTCCTGGACTTCTTCACAACCTGGGCCTTCATCTGCTTGGCCCCGAGACGAGAAGCATCCGGCCGGCTGCTGGTCCGCGGCCTTGACCACCTCTTCGGGGGCTCGCTACCCTACCCTATCCCACGCGGCCCGTCACCGAAGTCTCCACATCTGAGGGCAGCTCCGACACGAGGTGCTATCTCGGCTGCCGGGTCACAGTCCCGTGCCAGTTGCGATTTCACCACTTCGGAACAGCATCAGTTCTCGACACCAGGCTCGGACATAGCCACGGGTTCTGCCACCCCCAACCTACGGTGTATATTCGACACCCTCGTGAACGTCCTGACGTCCCGACGTCGCCGAAATCACCCCCAACGTTACTGTTAAACTCCCCCCTCCAAGGATCCCGGAGAGCCCTACGCCGACAGTTCCTTCGGGCTTCACCCCGGACCGGACCCCGCATATCCCCGGAGAAGCACCCCGCCCCAGGATCCGCCCCGGGGACTTACCATACACAGACCTCTTCTAACTTCGATTTTTGGGATACTGATGTCAGACCCGCGAATCATTTAAATATGAGTCGAAATCAATACCGGCGTAAGCCAAGTCAACGGCGTTACGATATCTCCGGAATTGTTAATGGAGATTACAATGATGAATTTGAGAAATCCAGAGAATTTGTTTATGAGAATACCCAGCAGCGTGGAAAGCCTCGCGGTCGAGGCGGAAATCCCGCACGTAAGCAATATCAAGAGCACAGGGGCTGTATTCTCGAAATCACTCGACATTTTGTCGCACACGACAAAAAAAATTGAACCAATCCGAAGGCTATTTTCCAACACCACCACCACAGGAGATACCAATTCAGCAAACTTCTCCAATGCAGGGTCTACAAAACCGACCACCTGAAAATAAAATTGTTAAAATAACGGACTTCAATCCTCTACTATCTTGCTCCACAACCACCACAAATAGAGGTAGAAAACCTCGCCAAGGTTCCAGCTGGGTCACAACAAGCACTCCATACAAAGATGAACTTGAAGAAAGTTTACGTGAACATGAAAGGAAGAAATCGTTGAAAAATAAGAAAAAACCAGTGTTAGGAGTGGAATTTAAAAATCTAAAAAAGAAAAAAACAGCTAGCAAAAAGAAACTAGTAGAAACAACCAGTGACAGCAGTGACTGAGACGAACCTATTATGGACGATGAATCGGATATGGATGTTGCGGACGAGGAGGCAGATGCTGATTGTTTGTTCTGTCTATTTTCTATGACACGCAAGGTGAAAAATGGATTAAATGTGTTAAATGTTTCAAATGGGCCTATGAGGATTGTACCAACAGCGACAAGAAGAAACATTTCATATGTGATCTATATGTGAACCCTTGAGTTTTTATACCATATTATGCTTTTATACTTTATTTTGTATTTATCCTTTATATGAATCATTATACAGGGTGATTCAAAAATGGCGCATAAGCTCTTCAGTACGTTGTAGGGGACGGTTATTTGAACTGTGGAAAAATCATAAAAAAATTTTAGCTGCTACATTTTTGTAGTTAACAACGAAGAAGTAAATTGTAGATTCGGCAACACGGGTGCAGCTATGTAGTACATGAGTGGCTTTTATTTCCTTTCATTTACATAGTGAGCTTATTAAAAGTTTCAAACATCGTTGCCACATATTTTTTTCAAACAACTTGGTACAAAAATATCAATTTTGAAAGCTAATATTTCAGGATAATGAGGTGTTATGAGCATTTTATTTATTACCCACTATGAAAAAATACTTAAATTATTTATATGAAATGATGAGAAGTTTCAAAGACTTAACTTCTTCATTTCTCACCAAATTAGCGGCTAAGAAAGTTTTTACTATTTTTCCTACACTACAATTATTATTCCCTACAACGTACTGAAGAGCTTATGCGCCATTTTTGAATCACCCTGTATATTATATAATAAAAATATATTTGTGTATATATGTATATCCGAAATTAGGAAACCAACCTACCGAAATTAGGCCACCATTTTTTCAAATCTACGAAAATGCGAAAGTTTATGTAACTATTTTTTGTCAAAAAAAATTGATTTGACTAAAGACTGTTGCCATGATATTACGTTTCCCTAGACTACAAGGTATGTGCTACAGCAAAAATAAATTGTTTTTACTTATTTTCAATTAAAAATTTGGGACATTTTCAAAAGCTATCCGATAATAGGCGATCTTCCTCTACGTTAGAAAATCATTATTGCGATGTACCATACCAGAAGATTAAAAATACGAAAATAGAATTTAAAAAGCCCAAATTTATAAAAGCCAGCACATTGTGGAAACACACATTAATGTTTGCAATATTCAAATCAGTAAGAAATCAGAAAATAAATATTTAGAGTATAGCAAACAAAATCAAGTAGAAAATTTGTGTAACTCTTATAGCGAAACATTTTATAAGGAAAGAGACATCTTAACTTTTAGTAATGCGACAAAACATAAAATATCCGTAAATTCAAATATTCCAATTTTTACGAAACCTTATAGATTTCCTTACTCAAAAACAAGAATTACAACAGATAGCACCCGCATGTTTTGCGAGAGTAATGAACAATATCTCGAGAGCTTTATTAGATAACATTTGCTTGGTTTATTTAGATAATATAATTATTTTCGGAAACAACTTCAATGACCATATGCAAAATTTTGAGAAAGTATTCGAAAGATTACAACAATACAAATTTAAAGTTCAATTAGAAAAGTCAGAATTTTGTCTAAAAGAAGTAGAATATCTAGGACATCTGATAACTACGGAAGGAATTAAGCCAAATCTAAAATTAGTAGAAAAAATTAAAAATGTAGCACGACTTTTTAGGATTGACAGGTACTATAGGAAATTTGTTAAAGATTATGCAACCATCACTAAACCATTAACTCTTTGTTTAACAAAGAATTCTAAAATTAAACATACACAAAAATTTATTAATGCATTTGAAAATATAAAAAGAATAATAATAAACCCGCCAATTCTCTCACCCCGATTTTACAAAAACATTTAACGTTATACTGATGCCTCAAACGTAGGGTAGGTGCAGTATTATCTCAAGGTACTATTGGCCAAGATAAACCAATAATGTTTATCAGTAAAACATTACACCCGGAACAGCAAAATTATTCAACAATTCCAAAAATTTATGGGTTACCAAAATTACATAAACCAGGTACCCCTCTTCGCCCTATCATTAGCAACATTCAAGCCCCAACTTACTCTTTATCTAAATTTCTTTCCAATATACTGAATAACACTGTTGGAAACAATGAATATTATGTCAAGGACTCTTGGCATTTTCATTCGTTCATTGCATGTCCTAATTAGCCTCTATGTGGTTTCATTATTCCAATGTTCCTATTGACTTAGCCATTAAAATTATAGAAAAGAGATGGAACGAAATTAAAAATTTTACAAATATAATAAATATATAATAAATAAAAACACGTTTATTAATGCAGCTGAATTATGTTTAAATTCTACTTTTTTCCAATATAAAGTCTTTTTACTTCCAAATTTTTGGCACTGCTATGGGTGCCTCCCTTTCATCTGTAATTTCAAATCTTGTCATGGAAGATTTAGAATCCACCGTATTAAAAAATTTAAATATAAAGCCTATATTTTTTAAACGATACGTAGATGATTGCATTACTTGTCCTGAATATCAAATAAATACTATTCTTTTAAAAGCGCGAAACCTAACATTTATTGTGGAATAATATATTATAATACAGCAAAATGATAAAATAATATAAATTTAAATGAATTAACTAGGTACGTATTGTAAATAGGTCCCAAATTCTACGCCGCCTATCTGAGGTAGCAGATTCGTTTTTTGGGGAGTCATCCCCAAACAAGCCATTATCTCCTCAGATAAACCCGTAAGTATATTTTCTAAAATTAATTTTATTATAAAAAAAAAAATATATTTTAAAATTAAAATTAAAAAATATAAATATACCTGTAATTAAATACCTGTATTAATTAAATATAGGTAGTACCATACTAATCATAAGATTCAAACTAATTAATTTTTTTTATAGAGGAACTGCAAATGAACAACTTCTGATGAGGTCGCCGTGTATACACCAGTAAATATAATTTCTAACATTAAATACTATAACTAACATTAAATACTACAACAATAATTCTAATATACTTTTATTTTTTTTTAAATAAATTTTAATAAAGTATTTAATTTTTATATACCAAGTCAAGCTGAAACTGCTGAAGTAGCCGGGGCCCCATCCTACTATAATAAGCATCCGCAAATAAACCCGTAAGTATATTTTTAATTCTAATATACCTTTTTTTTTTTACTTTTAAACAACCGATAGTAATAAAATTTAGCTATTGTTACTGAATGTATGCATCAAGTACCTTGATTTTGTAATAGCAGCTTTCTTTAAGCGAAGCGCAAACCGGCGCGGGCACGGTCTGCGGCCGCGGTGGCGGGCAACTGGGGTATAGAGTTTCAAAGGAAGTCCGCACACAGGCCGGCAAACTGACAATCGTGCCCGCGAACCTTGTTGCGTTCTACCGCTCCTTCGCTATCGCCCGCCAGGCGGGCAAATGCTACATGCAGTGTTTGTCCGCCAGACTGCGTGGGTACAGTCTGTAGTTGAACAAAATGAGTGGAACGGAAAAGTTCATCGAAATGGTGCGTTTGAGCCCTATTTTGTATGACTTGGCGAACCGAGAATACAAAAATATAAAGAAGAAGGACAAAATATGGTGGGACAATATTGCAAAATCTTTTGGAGGAACTGGTATGTATAGAACTCAAGAGCCCGGATTTACATGAAATATATTTTAAAAAGTTAATAATGTAAGGATTGTCCTTTTTTTATTGAACCAACTCTTAAAAAAATACATATAAATAAAAAAAAAAGAAATCCAGGATTCAAAATTAAAAAATAAAAGTAAAATTACATACAGTGCTTCCCGAAAGTAACGGATAAATTTAATAAAATCGTTGAGAAAAATATTTCAAATAAATGCTCGGACACGTCGATTTTTACTTTTAAATTATCATTTAGAGATGTAATTTTCAACCCCCCACCCCCCAACCCCTAAGCGGTGCCAACTCCAACTTTAAAAATTCAAATAGCAAAGAACCCTTTCTGATACCTCATCTGATAGCCTTTTTTATGCTAAATATAATAAAAAAATGTTTCTCAAAATCGGTTGATAAATAACGGAGATATTTACGGAAATCAAGAAGGTCGTGGTACTGTAACGGAAGTTACTTTATTATTAGAGAGTTTTAGCAACTGCCCGTAATGATCACGGTAACGCTAAACGCCAATTTAGCAGTTTGTGCGCATGCGCGTAACGTTATTTAGATACCGGTTTACGGTATTCGAATGTGTTTAGCGTTTGCTTTACCGTTTGATAAATTTAGGGAAGTTTTACTATTTGTAACGGACGTAGCATCCGAACACGTGCCCGTTCTAGACCCATACCCGGAAGAGTACCTCAACAGCATGTACAAAAAAAACGAGAATCGTTATTACAGGTGCAACATTTGCAAGAATAGTTATTTTTGTATCAAGACCAAAAAGTGAATCTTTTTCGGCCGCGACTGATTTTCTGGTGGAGGCAAAGCCGAGACCAGAAAACAGGGAAGGACGAAAAAGGACTTTTTGGCAGAGGTGCAAACAACATTTTTTAGGCGAATATTACAAATTTTATTAACAAATTTAAATTTTTATCTAAATATTCCAATGACATTTGGTCACGTGACCTTTATCATAGTCGACTAAAAAATTATAAATCAGCGGCCGAAAAAGTAAAAACAGCCGAAAAAAAACAAATTGCGGCCGAAAATAGCTATTTATGTAACAAGTACATAATCTAAGACTTTATTTGGCGAGTCTGTTTTATTGACGAGCGAGCTTGCGAGCGAGGCTAATAAAGATGACGAGTCAATAAAGTCAGATTATGTACGAATTGCATACAAAGCTTTATGTTCGACTGCTAAAATTGGTTCATTATCGAAAAAAATTCAATTTATAAATTTGATATCTATTCTTGACAGACAAAAATTTGGCTTGTAATATATAGTTGCCATTGGAAAACTGGATATATCACAGTGTGCTTTTGCTTAGCTACTTGTTTATAAAATAGCTAGTAGTTGTTTTTAGAAAAGCAATTTATGTAAATTTTGTAAAAGAAATAGGTAGTTAAAATACTCGAAGAAATGGATGGTGTTTTAACTAAAATGCAAACGAATAGTTCTAACGAAGAAACTAACGAGGAAATTAAAAATATCGCTGCTACTGCTAAAGATTCCCTATTACCATTAAAATCCAGGCATTTATACGAAGAAACATATAATGCGTATCGTAAATGGTGTTCTAATAAGAAAATTAAAACTTGTGAAGACAGCATCTTAGCGTATTTTAACAGCGATCTTTCCCGGTATAAAAGTTCATCGCTATGGAGTAAATATTCGATGCTACGATTGACTATAAATCTACGTGAGGGAGTTGACATTAGTAAATTTCCAAGTGTCATTCCTTTTTTGAAACGAAAAGGAGAAGGATATAAACCTAAAAAGTCCCTTACATTGACTAAGGATCATATAGACGAATTTTTGATTAAAGCTGACAATAAGGAACATTTATTTAACAAGGTATGAATGTTTTACTTAATGACGTTTTGTTTTGAACATCTAATACCTAGTAAAAACATAATTTGTTGTAGGTTGTCCTCATATTTGGTGTGGCTGGTGCCTGCAGACGTCAAGAATTAGTGACGTTATTGACAACATGTGTTGAAGATTGTAAAACACATTTTTTAGTTAAACTTTAAGACACCAAAACCAAAGCAGATCGGTCTTTTATAATAGTTCCAGGTAAACTTGAAAATATTAATCTACTTGAACTTGTTAGAGGATACATGGCACTTCGACCAACCAGGACACCACACAAAAGGTTTTTTATCAATTACATTAAAGAAAAATGTACTGTTCAGCCCGTCGGAATACACAAAATCGGTAATGTGGCAGCTGTGGTTGCTAAATGTCTAGGTGTAGAAAATCCTTCTTCATATACGGGTCATTGCTTTAGGCGCACCTCAGCTACCCTTCTAGCAAATGCAGGAGCCAATATGGAGGGAATAAAAAGACATGGGGGTTGGCGCTCATCTACAGTGGCGGAGGGCTATATTGATGATTGTGAAAATACCAAAATTAGCGTTGCAAAGAAGATCCTAGGCGAGGTATCTGGTGAAGAACCTTCTACTTCCAGCGTCTCTGTAGTGGGTCAAGAAAACTCAAGAATTTCGGAAGTAACAAGAAAAAGCAACGAAATTGTAGGGATAAATATTTCTAGTAACAATCATTGTGTTATAAATATTAACAACCATTATTATAACAATCAGGTATAGTATACATATTTGTTATATTTAGTTAAAATGTATTTAGGTACTTACAATGTAATAAATTTAAATGGATTTATTCTGACATTTATTTTGACATTGACAGATAACGTACAGGTAGTACTTTATAGTACTAGTAAAATAAAGTAACTTTATTTTACTAGTACTATAAAGAACTACTTTATGACCGCAAAACTATGTCACAAACAGTACTTTATAATGCAGTCGTACATAAAGATCTTTTTCGGCCGCAAAATAGAAATTGACAAATGCCTACTACAAATTGACACTTTTCGGCTGTCAAAAGATACGTAAAACCGCTGTTTTTATCGTAGTCGACTAAAAAAGAACATTATTAGTTTCTTATCCATTGGCACCAGTTGGCGAAAAAAATCGTCCAATACCGATAGAGCTGCAAAATCTATTAGATTCCGAAAAACTGTACATCGCTTTGGCGGGCGTCTTCTCTACCAAAGAAAAGATTCCAGATCGCAGGTTTGGCACGTTCGAGCACAGACGCGGTGAAACGTTCGTGGAATTTTGGGAATTAAGTCGCGGTTTTCATTGGGGCAATTCATTTAATTCGGGGGTTCGCGCCTTGATTGACCTGATTAATTTAATTGATGGGTGTGTGTGATGTAATTCATTTTTATTGATCTAATTAATTTTGATACAGACTTGTATAAAATATGATGCCATTTCCCAAGACCCTTGCCAAAAGCGTAAAATTTTTAAATACAGAAACAATGTTAACGCGTAGTAGGTACCCAGAAACGCAGATTACATTAGAAACTTTCTACACACATACTTAGTATAATCCCTTTTGAAGATAAATAAACGGAATTCGGTGAAACTATTCAAAAATCTTGTTTGTAGAAAACGGTCGTCTCACAAACAATTTTAATTATTTAGACTCAGTTTTTGTTCGTGGTAAGTTCGTAAGTTGTAGTGTGCCTTTGCGTTTAATTTTTTCTGTGAAAATACTGTATAAAAATGGAGACTCCCGGAGTATGTGCCGTTTTTTATGACGAACACGGTATCCCCGTTTATTATTATTTTGACGAAGGTGATGTACTCATACCTACCCCAACAGCCCAGGGTATTTTTTATGACGATATGGACGCGCAGTTCGGCCCCCCGTCGCGTCGTTGGGACCAATTTTAAGTTTTTTGTCGGAGGATTCGGTGGTTGATTTAACCAGTCAATCTACATGTGAGGTTGTTAATTTATTAACACCTACAGAAGAAGAGGCTTCAATAAACCCTGTATGTACGCCGTTTCCTGCAGAAGAAGAGGCTGCTTTAAGTGAAGTGTCGGTGGCGTCTGAGGAGAGTACTCAAGAAGATCACCATGGGCAGAATACGAGTATATTGAAGATAGCGATGGAGATGCAGAGCTCTCGATAAATATGGGGGCTAGCGAATCGGGGTATTTTTCCGGTTCTGTTGCCAACTATAATAACTCCATCAATGACGATAGTTTTGACCAGGCTGTATTAAATGGTCTAAATTATTCCCCGTATGGGGCCCCTGCATATCCGGGGGTTGAAAACGAGGGGGGCCACCACCAAGGCGATGGTAGCCAGCACCAGGAGGACGAGGGGGACCACCACCAAGGCGACGGTAGCCAGCACCAGGAGGACGAGGGGGACCACCACCAAGGCGATGGTAACCAACACCAGGAGGCTGAGTTTTATCAGTGGCCTGAACTTCCAGAAGGAGCATTGCAATTTGCAGATTCCGTAGAGGAGGCAATTCCAATACATAATCTTGCAGAGGGGGGTCTGCAACTTTTAGGTGCTGTTGAAGAAAGAGTTATCGAATGGGCAGATCTTCTACCAGGTACGTTAGATGTTGTAGATTTTATCGAGGGAGTTTATGGTGTCTAATAAATAAATAAACAAATAAATAAAACCAATAAAATCTTATGTAAATGTAGTGTATGTAGTAGTAAATATTATAATAATAAAATAAAAACAATAAAAAACAATAAAATAAATAAAAAAATGAATAAAATGTGTGGTGAAGGTCGTTAGGCTAAGATACTTGTTAATTAGCTGTAAAGTATGTCGACGCCATGGGATAGCTAATATAGGTAACTGCAGATGCTGTAGCAGGTTGAAATTTGATGTTATTTTTATAATTCAATTGTCAGTTTATTTAAAAAAAAAAGAATAAAATAAAATAAAATAAAATATTTTTGAAAACCTTTTATTAATCGATTTATGCGTCTTTTAAATAGAGGAGTCTATGGTTTTATGCGAAATTGCCTAGAAGATAAAATATTTTAGAATTTAGAAAACTTTCTACATACTAGGTAGTTTGTATAATGCCTTTTGAGTATTAGTGACTAATAATATACAATAGTTTGTGGTTCAGTCAGTCACCCAGGGTTTTCAATGTTCGTGAGAAAGCTATAAGTCTTTAAAATAACAATGCTAGTCTTGAAAAAAAAATAAGTTAAAATTATTACTAAAGAGGGTTTGGTTGTTATCGGTCTGGAATCGGGGAAAATACATCTTTGTCTACTAGATGTAAATTATATGTATATATCTTTCTTTGGTCATATATAAATGGCAAAACAAATTTTAAATTGTTCACAGTATTCTACAACCCTCATTTAAGCGCGCGCTAAAGAGAAATCCTCAGTGTGAAAATGTTTGAAGAAATTTTAAACGTGCTAACACCTACACAGATATTGGATCTAATCGAGTGTGGGCAAATAAATACTAGTGAAACGATAACCGCAGCATATAACATCATAGTTAATAAAATTATTTTTGATAGAGCGACCGATTTTGATATGGTGATGTTTAACAAAGTGGAGTCCCTTGTTAAAAAGTTTAAACAGCAACATACTAATGTAAGTAGAATTTATATCAATTTTAATTAATTATAGAAATATTAAATAGTAATAATTAATTGTTTGCTTCTGACGTTTATATCTAAAACGCGAATTACTGGCTATTTCAGAATCAAATTGAACAAAGTATACCATTCGAATGTGTTGCATCATCTTCAAAGGAGAATGCGGTGATCCTGAATAACGGAGACAATCAGCGATGCGAATCGGTGCGTAATAAGGATAGCTTTTATTTTATTTACAATTTTAAGTGTACGTCCATATTCAAAACAGCTTCCATATAATTTATAAGTTTGATTTACCGAAGCAGTGGTTCTTCTTGCGGTGTTAAAGTATATATTTTTGATTATTTTTAGACACATACTCCGCGAGTTCAACCTGAAGATGATGCATCAAAATCCACAACCAATGCCGAGGTTAGGAATAGCAGGAGTGGTCAGTGCGGTGGATCGGTACGTAGCAATAAATAATATTGCAATTTTTATTTAAAAGTCCACATATGTTGACCTGGAAATCAGAACAGCAACCGCATTTATAATTTCAGGTGGCTGTTGCGGATTCGAGCAATGATCGTATCGAGAAATATGCCCTTTTACCTAAAAAGTATTTTAAGATAATATCTGAAGGTGAAAAGCTGATTAAAAAATTCAACATCCAGGCTAAAACTTTAGTTTTTAAATTTAATGATGTGGAGACTTCAGAAAATCCAATTTTATGGCTTCAGGTAAAATACAGCAGACTTATATTTAGATGTAGAAAAATAACAGTTTGACATTATTTACAGAAAGCGTTTGATGAAATAATCAATCATGTGACAGAGGGAGCCGCACAAGGAGACAAGATTGGCATGATTTTACGTAATGACAATTGTCTTCGGCGGTGGTACTTGCAACTCTCGAAAAAATTCTTCAAAGCAATGCAAACTTTTTCGCCAGCGACACAATGAGGCTCCATGTAGACCGCATAACGCTGCCTACAGGATACGGGAATGGTCGTAAAAAAATGACAGGCGTTGATTTTGAAGAATTTTGTCGGAGGAAGATAGGTATCATGGTTGTGAACAATGGTGATAATTATTGTCTTGCAAGAGCCCTAGTTTTGGCCATAGCGTGGCGTCGTGGTGATCAAGACTTGGAATACCTACAGCAAGGGGGGGCTCTAATGCGTCGTGAGGCCTTCAACCTCTGTGACGCTGCTGGAGTGGATCTATCTAACGGAGGTAATCGAGAACATATTCAACAATTTCAAGAATATTTGACACGGTACACTATAGTAGTTTATAATCATAGAGGTGGAAAAACGGTATATTACAAAGGACCAAGGGCGGCAGATAGAGTCGTCTTGAATTTACTTTTAGAAAATAATCATTATAATGTAGTAACAAATTTTACTTCGGCTTTCGCTTGTAGATTCTTTTTCGAGCTGTGTCGTATTCGTTTTAGCAGCAAGAGGGACCATAAACGATGTAAATACATCTGTCCTTGTTGTCACAGTTCACCCCCTTGTAACGCGTTGATTGACTTAATAAAATGCGATAGGTGTAATAGGGATTTTCATGGAGATTTGTGTTTTGCTGAATACACCAAACAGTTGTGCAGGTCTCTTAAGAGGTGTCTAAGGTGTCTATGTAGCGTATGGGTGGAAGCCAATAAACCTCATAGGTGTGGGTATAAATATTGTATCACTTGTCAAAAAGAAAAACCTGTCAGACATCAATGTTACATGGCCGCCAAGAAAGTTAGCATACAGAAAATGGCAAAACCTTTTATTTTAATTTTTTTCGATTTCGAAAGCAAGCAGGAAACGCCTGTAGAAAATTCTGGCAACACATTTCTTCACGAACCAAATTTATGTGTGGCTCAAAATGTTTGTAAATCATGTATAGATGTTCATGACATGGATCAACATTGCGAGGTGTGCGGAAAGCGTCAGCATATCTTCAAGGAATCACCTGTACAAAATTTTCTAAAATATGTATCACACCTTGCCGGTAGGGGGGGAGTTAGTGTGATAGTTTTGGCTCATAATATGAAAGGCTACGCTGGAATCTTTGTATTACGCGATCTGATTAAAGATCAGTCTCGGTGGGAACCTAAAATAATTAGCACAGGCACAAAAATCATGTCTATCACATGCGGTAACATAAAATTTATCGATTCTTTAAATTTCATGGCTATGCCCCTTTCAAAATTACCAGAAACATTTAAATTTCCAGGCTCCAAAGGTTATTTCCCGTATTTATTTAACACGACACCTAACCAAAATTATATAGGACCACTTCCACCTGTGGAGTATTATTGCCCTGATGAAATGAGTTCCAAAAGCCGTGAATCTTTCTTAAAATGGTACAACGCTGAATCTGAAAAAAACGTGGTGTTTGATATGCAACGCGAAATCATTAATTATTGTGTGAGCGATGTTGACATTTTAAGGAAAGCTTGTCTAGAATTTTGGAAACTTTTTTCAAATCAAAATGGCGTAGATCCTTTTAGAGAGTCCTGCACAATAGCAGGAGCTTGCATGACGGTGTTTAGACGCAATTTTTTTCAACCCGAGACTAAGTGGGGCTTCACAATGGCCGTAAGCATAAGGAATACATAAATCTATATTTTTTATTTAAACATAGTATAACCGTAAAATATTACGTGTTCACAATGTCCCTAAAAAATACGCAAAATTAAACACAAATCACAACCTACTCATCGCAATTGATATCATCTGTCATCTCATCATTTGCATGCGTTTACTATGAGTGAAATGCAGAAAAACAGTTATTAGTGTTATTATTACTGAAACGAAGATAAGGACAACGACAGACTGCAAGTTTGTCAAAACCAAAATAGAACAGACGTTGTTATTGGTTCGTCCAATAAACAGAAATCGAGAGAAAAAAGGAGAATTCCGAAGGTTGATAATTATTGAAATGCGATTACACGACACCGAATAGTTTTTTACATACACAAGAATGATACCATCGTTGTTTGAAGAACTGGTAGAATTACATTATCCAAAGTTATCAAAGTACAACGTCAAACAACAGCGCAACGCGGCCACTACGATTCGCCATAAATATATTTAGTTAGTAAGATTTACGTAAAAATTTAAAATAATCCAACTTTTTATGTAGTCATGGAAAATTATGTAGACCCGTAAACATAACATAAAAAAACTTGCATTGTGAATAACTACATTAGAAAACATAGTATCCAACTTTATGTGATTCTTATAAATTACGTATTTCTTATGCTTACGGCCATTGTGAATCCCCACTATCGGAATAATACCTCGAGGAGGTTATAGAATGGGTGATAATCAATCTGCTATAGCGATAAAATGGCTCCTGTGGGTCGAGAATGAAAGCGGTGCGCTAATTCAACATGCAGGAAACGGTCGCGAGGTTAGGCTCAAAGAAAATTTTCTGGTTGACGGCTACTGTGAAGCCACAAACACTATTTATAATTTTCATGGATGTTATTTCCACGGGTGCGACCGATGCTTTCCTGATCAAACCGCTGAGTTGGCAGGTTTCAAAAATGAAAGTATGTTTATGAGAAGGGAGGCCACGCTTGCTACTGCAGATAGAATTCGATCGCACGGGTATAATTTAATCCATATGTGGGAATGCGAGTTTAAGGCTTTTTTAAAACGTAATCCCTATGCTGCTGAATTTGTTACCAACCACGAAATTATGAGAAGTATGCCTCTCAACCCTCGCGATGCGTTTTTTGGAGGCCGGACCAATGCCGTCAAACTTTACTATGAAGTTGAGCAGGATGAAGAAATCAGGTATCTTGATGTTTGCTCACTGTACCCCTTTGTTAATAAATATGCAAAATACCCGATCGGGCACCCTAAAGTTTATATTGGTGACAATGCATGTAGAAATTTACCTTTTGACACTATTGAAGGGGTTATCAAAGTCACAGTTTTACCACCAACAAATCTGTATCATCCTGTTCTACCTCATAGAATGCACGGTAAACTAATGTTTATTCTGTGCAAGAGTTGCACAGACACGATGACCAAGGTGATTGTAATCATACCCCTGATGAACGCAAGTTTACAGGGACTTATGTCGCGGACGAACTTCGTAAAGCAGTCGAGTTGGGTTACCAAGCAGTATTGTAGATTATAATTACAATATGGGGGCAGTAGACAAGTCATTGCAATCTTACGTATGAGTAAAACAAGGATGGAGATTACGAAAATTTACCACGAAAACGGGAGAATAGAAGGATCCTGAAATTTCAGAAGGTACCGTACAATTCTCGACTCCATCTGGAACAGTAATTTGCAGTGACACTCATCCAACATTTTCGAGGACACCACCACGTGCTACAGGCAGTTCAATTCATACAAGCACACCTATAATAGTTCAAAATATGGAAAATAATCAAAATGCAAGATCGTCTAAGTCTTCAGTCAGATAATATTCAGAAAAAATCTAAAAAACGTCTTTCTAAAAATAATTAACAACTGCAACAAATGCATGATGAACTCCTCACAGAAATGAGAGCAATGAATGTAAATATGGCATCTTAGCAAACAGTTTGAAGAAAATCGTTGGAGTTTTAAAAAAAATTCGTTATATTTTACAAATATTTTTAAATTTAATATGGGTGAAAGTTAAATTAATAAAATATTTTACACAAAATTATTATTTTGGTATTACATATTCTTGTATTCACAGCAATTTAAACAATAATTTTTCTCTTTCAGATGGCTAAAGAGAATGAAGAATATGAGTGCCTTTCTTTTGATTTAGAAAAAACTCTCCCTCTACTCCGTATACGAACAAATATCGTGTTCTACAAACGCCAACTTTGGGTATAACTATAATGCGGGTGTGCATATCGGGAAAGAAGATGGTGGCTATTGCTACGTTTGGGTTGAAGGTGTTGCCGGAAGAGGAGCTCAAGAGGTAGGCTTTTGCTTATTGGAACATATTAAAACTCGTTTATCTCCTAATGTTCGCCATCTTTTATTATGGAGCAACTCATGTGGACAGAATAGAAATATAAAGCTCACACTGATGGTGAAATCTATTCTACACAATACACAACTGGAAGATATTACGCTTAAATTTCTCTGTTCAGGCCATAGCTTCCTCCCAAACGACTCAGACTTCAGCAATATTGAATCAGCGTTGAAACATCAACAAAGACTTTATACCTTCTGAATACTTTAACATTATGCGAAGAAAGGAAAAAGCACTTATTGTGACCGAAATAACATCAGCAGACTTTGTTGGAATAACAAATATTGAACAAAAAACATAGTTAATCGAAAAACAACTGTTACCAATGAAAAAAAAAATTGGCTTCACATCTATTGGAATGGAAAGAAATGAACCATTCTTGCTCATAGTGAAACAAAATTATGTTTCAAACCCTATTCAAGTAATAAATATAAAGAAAGTTACTCGAGGCAAGAAGTCCGTCGAAACTGTTGTAGATATGTTTAACGATCTTACATCATTATGGCCAAATGGCAAGCCTACAGTTAAGGCAAAATTTGACAATTTGCAAGAAATTATGCATCTTATTCCAGTAGACTGTAGACGGCTTTAACGTCGAGCATCTTGACTTTGATGTTGATAAAACGACTGAATAATGTATGTTATTTATCCTGTATCTTTTCTTTAAAAAAAATTTATGCATACTGGTAGTGTTACTTCAAAGAGTTTTTGAACATTCCCAAACTACAGAATCCTACCAAACCTCATAGTATTATATACCTAGTATTTTTTTCAAAAAAATATATATTACCACCTATTCAAATTGAACACATTATTCAAATATAGTGTAGGTATAGAAAAAATATGAAAATGTTCGCACATACGCAGCGCTATATTTTTTTGAACTTAAGAAACTTGAACCGCAATTTACTCAGTTTAAGTATGTTGAGGGTCGATAGGTTTTTGCATAACTGCGCGCAATTGTGATCGGGACAATCCAAAGACTGGTTCTTCTAAAAAAACACACACAGGCACAAAAGGACAAAGAAAGTGCTCAATGTGCGAATGCAAATTCGTCACATACAGGGTTCTAGAGTGGATTTGCTATGTTTTATCTGCAATAAAGGCTCTAAAGAGCCCAAGTATAAATGCCCTACAGTATGTTGTATGTATGAACCCCCAAAGTTTCAAAACTACTGTTTTTAAATAGTACCCATTCACTGGCCTATTAAACAAAGTTTCTTGAGTAAGATTACTAAATAATTATTACCATTTTTTAAATTCTTTGAAAAACACAGAATCTTTTACTCACTTTTAGAATATTGACCATATACCAATGTACCTAAAACAACAAAAACTCTGAACAAAAATCACTTGATCATTATATATAATTTCTTCTGTATTAAAAATTAATAGTGCCTGAACAAAAACTAACTAATTTGAAGGAAACGCTATCTAACAAAAAAGGAAGAGTTTAATTGTACGACATAACACCCGCTAGAGCACCAAAAATTCCTTGATGTATCACTTTGTTTTAATATATCAAATTATTTCGATGTCACTTCCTAGATTTGCAGGATGGAGAGGCTATCTTGGTCATGCATCATTATTCTTTAAATAACACTTCATTCATCGATTGTTCAATTTATAGTCTTAGTTTGTGGCCACTAGTGCCATCTAGCGATTGCCCCAGCTAATGGTTGCTCCCAGGATGGAGATGGGAGCCAGGGGATAAAGGGAGTCATTCGACACTCGATATGCAACGCATGTACTACTTAGAAGTGCGTCTTCCAAAGTCTTAAATAGTAGTTTCATATTCATTATAACCATATGTAACAAGTGTAAAATAAACGAATCAACTCCATACTTTAGTGAAACTCATTAAATACCGCAGCTACTCATAGACTTGAACAAAAACGCACGCGCACGGGCTGAGCCTTGACGTATGCTCAAGTGTAAACGTCTGCATAAATAACAACGTCTGTGCGTTAGCGTGCGTGAACAAACGTTAGCATGCGCGACCGCTCAACTTTCTGACACATGGTCGCGAACGCGAGCCGATTGCTATCGGTATTTTGACGGTGCTCAAAGGAAAACTGTGCGTCATCGTCAGTTCGAACGTCCATTAGATTGGTTGTAGATGCTCACTCCGTGCGTTGATATTAATATTTATAAATGGAGTGGAGCAGTGTTAATTCCCTTCAATTAATAGAGGAATACAGAAAGTTCGAAATATTATGGAATCCCAAACATTCCGAATATTTTTCAAAAAACAGAAAACTAGATTGTTGGGAACAAATAGAATTCATTTTAGCACTGTTTACTTGCCGATTCTTTTAATATTAAATTCTGACGCACAGCGGGAGCACTTGGGAACTCAAAGCCATCACTATTTAGAAGTTTTTTGGTAATGAAAAATGAACCATTCCTAAACAAAAAGAGAACTCCTAACTTGAAGAATAAAGTATCTAGCAAAAAGGAAGGGTTTAATTGTATGACATAACGACAGCTAAAGCACTGAAACCACTTGATGTATCACATTAGTCCACTTCCAAGATTAAACACTGGATCAGCATGTTCCACTATCTTCATCAAATAAGACTTCATTTAGATGGTGTAAAAGAGAATAGAAAGAAACAACTAGGTTGATCGACTTGATATCTTGCATATTTTTACTTTGGATAAAATCACTGTGCTATCTGACATATTCCATTTAAAGTCCCCTGCAACCTTTTGATATCTCAAGTTGCGGGAAGCAGGCCTGTATAACCTTCAGATTATAGTTGATATGATCTAAGATCTCATATTGTCATAGTGTCTGGTTAACTTTTAAATTTAGAAGTACTTGACATAGAAGAAAATAGATGATCAAATAATGAAAAAATTGAAATCAGCTTCTGGGAAGTCAATCAAGTTGGTTTTGTAGATCACTTTACAGGATATGAATTTCCCTCCTGCATAAAGTGGCAGATATTGTCGAAAATTTCAACCTTTAGAATTGGACAGTGCATCCATCTTAATCTGTAACAAAAGAAACCACAATCAATAAACCTTACTTTGCACAGTTACAGCAACATTATCAATTTCCATAACAATTACAAGATTTCACTTTTCACTATTTCACTTAGTTTTTTTTATTATTTAATATTTTACATCATGCTGTTTAATGTTCAGCTTTCATTCACCATTTTATGGTTTAATTTTACGTTGTGACTTAGTTGGTAAGTTTAAAAAAATTTGTGTTAACTTAAACGCCGTTGCTAGCTTCACGGCAGACGTGGATATAATTCTGACAGAAAATCTACGGCATTACGTCATTGTCAAGAGGTGACGTCATTAATTCGGCGACGCGAATACGAGCTGCACCTACAGCGCATGTCCGGGGACTAGCAAAATTATTCCATTATGGAAGTTTCAAACTTTTTCATATTTTAAATTGATTTTTAATTAATTTGCAAGTTGAATATGACCAATAAAAAATACTAGAGTAAAGTTTCTCTAAGTCTGAGCGATTGATTTTGTTTGTAGTTAACAATTATTATAATTAGATTTCTCAGAAACAGACTTTTACGCCTTGCGAATAGGCAACCAATCGTGCGTGCGCACCTCTGTCCCTATAATCTTAGGAAGCTGAAATAATTTTCCAAGTCCCCAGACATGCGCCGAGTCGGCCGATAAACGTCACCCCATGATAATGACGTAATGCCGTGAATTTTGTGTCAGAATTATATCCACGTTAGCCGTGGAGCTGGCAACGGGGCCGTCACAGTTATGTCCAGGTCTGCCGTGGAGTTAGCAATGGCCAGTTGAAATGTATTGCTTTAAGAAGTTTACCCTAAAGCAATACCGACCACTACTATGCATTGAACGAAAATGATACGTAGCAATTGCAATCGCTATCTGCATTGAAAGCGCCTAACGAGTGTAAATAATGTTAATAATGAACAAATATCTAAAACACAACACTCTGTATTTGTTCTAAATCTTTATCAACCTGTATCTGTCAAACAAAGCGATTTTCGAAATATCATTAAAGGTATCAATTTTCTTAGGCCCAGTTGTATAAAAGATTTGACTTCTTGTTCAACAGATCCAGGATCAATCGTCATGGATATAAGGCTTATAAGGAGTGAGCTCAGATTTCTGAAGTGCGCCTTACTTGTTTTTAAATAGGCAACTGGTAAAACATGCACCACTTACCGAAATGTAGGAAAGACCGGAACGCAGGTAGAAGGATTATCGACAAAAGCAAAATTACTTTTCTAAATACCCTAAAAATAGGTACAACGAAAATTCATGTATATCCTTTAATTTGTGGTAATTTCTGGTGACAGTTTAACTCGTAGGTAGTTTAGATTTCAAAAAAAAATGTAAATAAAGAAATTAGATATTATTGGATTGTTTATAAACCTAATCAATATTTTAATTTCAAATTTGATTACCATTGTCGCCATTGTCCTATGCCTGAATCTAGGTAAAAAAAGCCCGGGAAAAAAAAGCCCCGGGAAAAAAGCCCCGAAAAAAAATCCCCGGAAAAAAGCCCTAGGAAAAGAAAGCACCGGAAGAAAAAGCCCTCGGAAAAAAAATCCCGGAAGAAAAAGCCCCCTGAAATTTTTTTTAAAGTTTGTTAAAACTAACTGCCAAGTACCTACGTAGTATACCTTTTTCTAAATGTCTAGTCTATTATCATTTATAATTTTTTGTGATTACTTTTTGGGTAATGAGCAAATAGGTTTGCTAAAGTTACTATACATGTGTAAGATACTGGAGAAAAACAAAAATAGCCATAATTTTTGTCTTATAAAAATTTTTACTGAATTTTGTTTAATTAGCTTACAAATATACAAAAGTTGAATTCAAAACTTAAGTAATTACCGTATTTTATTATAAAAATGCTCAAGCTTATAAGAACTTTAAACTGTTGTAACTTTCTGGATATTGGACTTTGATTAAAAGCTTATTGTAAAAACACTATGTTTTGGTCCCCTCTAGTTGTCTGTTCAGTTTCCTCCGTACGTTAGAAATCACCCTGTATATATCTAATATGTTCGGAACATCCGTCTATCGTAAAACTACCACAATTATCCTATTATTTCTTTTTTTTGTAAAGCTGGGAAAACATTTGTAATGAATACTTCATTTTGAAACAATTAAAGAACTTTTCGGATTAGTTTAGCTATTCTGGAAAGAATTAAAACTATCTAATAAGGGCCGGTTTTATAATATTAGTATTGTATATATCTGGAATAAGCTATACCCCCGACAGTTGCCATGGTTACAATTCTTGGAACAATTGTAACCATGACAATTGTCGGGGGTATAGCTTATTCCAGGTATATACTCGTATTGTAAAATCGGCCATTTTAGAGTGATGATTTACGGTTTTGTAATAATTCTTAATTTTTTCGTAATTCGGTCTTTCAGGAAGTTTTTATGATTTTATAATCGATTTTCACCAAAGTAAAAGGTTTGTTCTGCGAAAATATATACTTGCTGTGAACCCTGATGTAAACACAGCAGGTAGTCACTTACCAGGTGGCAGGTAGATAATCCGTAGAAAGGGTCCAAACATAACTTGCGGCATAAAGTTATTATGGGGTTGCTTAAGTTTCTTCAATTTAATCATAAAAATAATATGAATCCAAAAACTTTTGTCAAAGATTCAGAAGTCAAAAAGAGAGATGAAAATGTTTTCGATGCAGCTTCTTATAGTAATTTGGTATCTACAGGGCCGTACGGAGCATTTTTTGGATTAGTACTTTCATTTTCGAAATATTTTGGAATTAAGATTCCCTATTAATTCGCGGTTTTTTAATTTATTTTAACGAATAAAGAAAAAAGGCTCCGTAGGGCCGTGTATACTGTATGTATGTATCATGCATCGAAAACGATTTCAAAATTATTTAGTAAAAAGTTATCTTTGACAAAAGTTTCCAGATTTTACGTGAAAATTTGGTTGTTAAACGGGTTGCAAACCTCACTCCTTATAAGCCTTATCCATGACAATTGGTCATCGTTCAGCTGAACTTTTATACAACTCAGCTTTAGGCATGTCTTTAAGATACACCTTGTATGTAATTCGGGACCCATATGTATTTATTTATGTTTGAATAGAAACAAGGCAAAAACTTGACAAAAACGTTAATTCATTGAAGGTAAAAGTAAGGGAAATGCATAATTTGATTACTTACTATGCTTTAATGAACACGTGCACTTGTTCGGTTCAGTTTCGTTCTGTTCGGAACCATCTGATCGGATACAACAACAAATTTTATCCGAAATAAATCTCCAATCGATAAAATTTGCAAGGTGATCATTTGAATACAATCCATCGAATATCTCATAAACCACTGCAAATATAAGAAAAAATGTAAAAGTACTGTTCTATAAAAGATGTGGAACATCAATACGGCCAGAGTGGATCGTTTTAAAATAATCACTCTGTAAATGCTCACAGAAATTATAAACACCATATTCTACGGTGTATTTGCTAATATTAAGCAACAAACACCACGAATTGATTAAAACAAACCCAGTAGGAATTAATTTTTTACTTTTATAAACCTAATACTAAAGTCTAAGTAGAGTAAGAAGATTTTACCTATACGGGGTGCAGAAGTACAATTTAAACGTTTAGAATCTTCCATCCGGTCATTTGACAATTTGAGTACTGTATCTACAGGAAGCAGAGCGTTCCATTATGTAACGAATGTAGTACATCTGAAGTATTGCAGAACACTTAACAGGATTACTGTTACCCTGAAAAGATCGTTCATTTAGAATATTGATGAATTGTGCCTAATTAAACTTAAATTAAAGAATTAAATAATTACATAACCTGCAGAAACAACACAAATATTATTAAAATACAGAATATACATTTATGAACTCATTTTACGTGTTATTTCACTATCAAAGCTTCTTAATAGACATTCATACATGATTTTGTCGGAAAAGATGTAAAAATGCAAATTTACCTTAAGTTTTAATTGCAGTTTGTTGACAGGATCACAAGACAGGATAAAGCAGCAGTGCTGCCAACGCCAACTCATCAGAGTTGAAATTCCCACAGCAGGTTAATAAAACGCCGTGTCTAGAGTCCCGTTAAGCGGGAATAAAATGCGCTCCCGTTAAAGGTATGACGCATGAGTGACGGTAAACTGGTTAACGGCAGTTAACGGGAACCACAGCGTCCCCGTTAAATTTTATAGCATACGTTTTAAATCCTATTGTTAAATCTAGTATCTACAAGAGTGTATATGACTTCAATATTAGAGATAAGGGTAGGATTTAAAAAAAAAATAAGTAAAAACTGTTAAATTGAAAACACATTTATTATATGCTTACAATAGTTATTTGTATCACAAGGCCAGAAACAGCACATTTGCGAGTGCGAGTAAGTAGGAGCACTCGCAAAACTGTTTCTGGACGTGTATAATACATTCAGAAAACTCTCGTGACATTTAATGTGTTAAATGGAAAATTCAGTTGGTTAACAAAAAAATCCCTATCAGCAATTAGTAATCAGACCCATTTTCAAAAATTTATAGTGATTTTTATACTAGCCAACTAAATTTTCCATTTAACACATTAAACGTCACGGTAGTTTTCTGAATTGATTATAATACACAAGATTTTTTGTGCCGATGTTTGTTCAAATAAATTAAATTTACATTTAAAATTTAGTATTAGGATTTTTTTTATGATTTTAAAATCAAGATTCCTTGTTTCCTGGTATTCATTAAACTTAATTCATTTATTTTCTTACAATTTCCATTGACGTTTATTTATAAATTGCATTATCTTTGATTTAATAAAGGATATAGACAGACCGGCGCATATTAAAAATTGTACCTATTAATTATAATCACCACAGTGGTTCAAATAGGTAATCGTATTTGTAAAATTTTGCTAATTTATTTGTTTGATCGTCTCCGACCGCGATGCACAAATTTGACTTTGACAGATTGAGCCGATGCTGCCCACCAATAACCTACAATTTCTACTTTTTGCCGGCCTAGGCCGGAGAAACCACTATGTCTAGCAGATTTCGCGATGCAGAAACTCAGTGATGCCGACCGGAGGCACAAAAAAAATAAATTATTCGATTTCGGCTTCTCCGTGAGGCACGAATAATGCTGCCATTTTAAGGCAACAATCGCAGCAAATTGTTTTGTTATAGCATATCTAATTTTATAAATTAATCTACGCACAGTAAGAACTATTACAGAACATAATTTCAGCTTTGCTCGGTATCGCCGAACACAGAATAAAACGCAAAACGCGGATGCATACAATACCTATGTTATACTATCACGTTGGTCAAACCGAGATAGAAGTAACGTAGCCAACCAATTCAAGGCTCTCTTTATTTCAAACTAATGTATAACACATTCGGAAAACTCCCGTGACAAAATAAGCTTTTCAAAAAAATCCGAAACCGGAAGCGGGAGTTAGACATGTTTTTTTGGTAGAATTTTTTTCAGAAGCGGAATTTTGAAAATCTGATTAGGGGATATGAAATAAGACCATAATTGAAGGGAAACAGTTTTTTGCCGGACTCTCTAACTTCATAATGGCGGCCGCTATGAATTTTTCAAAATTTCGACTTTAACGCCCCATAACTCAAAAACCAGTTATATGATCAGGTTCCGCAACAACTTGTTTGAAAGCTTGAAAGGTGGTACTATACCATGAATAAAATTTATAAAGTAAATCCAAAAACGGTCGCAACGACACTCTTCCAAAAATTTTGAAATTTTTGAAAAATTAGTACAAAAAAACTGGTCACACGATTTTCTTTAAATTTTCTATACTTATGCAACTTGGTATTAGCTACAGTTTTATTTTTTGATGAATGTCAGAATTTCACGGTGGCGCCCTCTATGTGGTTCTGAAAATCAGAAATTGACCTCCTATAGCGCCTTTATTAATCAAAATATGAAAAAAGTTTAAATATAGAAGTTGTTCAATATATACTTCTGCATTTTTCTAAATATATATCACGTATACAGGACGTTTGCTTTTCACAGTACAATACGCAACTTTGTTATTTTAAATTAAACACCCTATATATTATTATTATATATATATATTATATTAGAAATTCGTGAATTTTGAATATTTAGGTTGGACTCGCCAGCTGTAATTTCAGGCCGGTACCTACAGATAGATGCGCGTGTTTCTTCTGTTCATATCGAACCCGTATAGTCTCGTTTTTCTCGCTAGGCATTCAAATAATTTCCAATTTTGCCTCGTGAACAACTGTTGAATGCCAAAATCGAAATGTTTATTTTTAGTATGAGAAAGTTCAGGGGAGGTTTGCATCTCCACTTTTTTAGTATAATTCCCTATTGCAAGGTAGCCAATTTTTAAACCCATTTTAATTTCGTTAATCCGTTAAAACTTCCATCCTCAATCATATTAACAGGATTATTAGCCAAACTCAAATATTTCAATTCTGACAACCCTCTGAAACTACCAGAACGTATAATATTAATTTTATTGTTTTCTAAACCTAATTTATATAACTGAGGCATTCCAATAAAACCATCATCGTCAATAGTTTTAACCTGATTATTACTTAAGCATAATTTTTTCAATTCGGATAATCCTCTGAAAATCCCTCTTTGAATAACACGAATTTTATTATTTTTTAAATTCAAATTTGAAAGCTTCCGAAGACCTGTAAATCCTTGCATTTCAATCACCTCGATTTGGTTATTTTTGAATGATAATTTTATTAATTCAGGGATTGTATTGAAAATATTATTAGAAATAATGCTAATATTATTATTGTTTAAATTTAATTTTTTTAATTTTTCCAATCCTCTAAATCCGTTAATTCTAATAATTTGAATCTGATTGTTTCGTAAATTCAATTGGGTTAATTCGGTTAACCCTTTAAAATTATCATCGTAAATGTTATTGATTTTATTATAATTTAAGGATAAGTTATTTAAATTTTGTAAACCCCTAAAGGCATTGCTTTGAATATTATTAATATTATTGTAATGTAAGTTTAATATTTTTAATTCCGCCATACCTTTAAAATTATCGGGGTAAAGAGTTTCGATGGAATTTTCTTCTAGTCCTATTCCGATTAATTTTGATAGTCCTTCAAAAGCGTTGATTTCAATTTTTTCAATACGATTCCTGTGTAATCCTAACCACCTTAATCTTGCTAACATTCTAAAGCTACCTTTACGAATTACCTTAATGGTATTATCTTGTAATCCAAGGACGTTTAATTTGGGTAATCCGTAAAATCCGTCAAGTTCTATGTTGCTGATTTGATTTTTAACTAAACTTAGAGCTGTTAGTTCCGATAATTCGCTAAAAGTATTGTTTTTGATTATGTTAATCGTGTTGTTCTGAAGATTTAAAACAGTCAAGCGTGATAATCCTGTAAAGGAATCAGTGTCGATCCTTTGAATACGATTACTTTCTAAATTTAAAATTATAGCTAGGGAGGATAAATCAGAAAAAATTTCTGAAGTCAAAATTTTAATCTCATTTCCTTCAAGATATAAAATCCTTACTTCGGTTAATCCCCGGAAAAAATTTTCAGGTATAAATTTAATTTTATTATATGACGATCCAATTTGTTGCAATTTTTTATTATTTCCAAATAATTTTTCTGGTAAATTTTTAATACTATTATTACGTAAATAAATATCTTTTAATTTAATCAAATTTTGAAAAGTTTCCGGTTCTAAATTTGAAATAAAATTATTATCAAGATGTAAATTTTCAATATTTTTTGAAAAGAATTTTTTTCCAATTATATTTATTTTATTAAAAGAAGCATCTAAAGCTCTTAGATTTTCTAATCCGTTAATATTATTAGTTAAATTTTTTATTTGATTATTATTAAGAAATAAATTTGTAAGTTTATTTAAATTTTTTAAAGATTCATTTGGAAAAAATTCAAGAGAATTTTTTCCCAAATCAAGATAAGCTAAATTATTCAAACCAATAAAGGAATTTTCATTTAAACTTCTAATATTATTATCATCCAAACGTAATGTAAATAATAAATTAAGATTTTTAAGAATGAAAGCTTGAATTGTTTCTAACTTATTTCCATGTAAATCTAAACGTGAAACTGAAGAAAGGTCATCGAAAAATCCAATCGGAAATGTCCTGACATTACTGTTTGATAAAATTAAATCTGTCACGTTTCGTAATTTTGAAAATACATTTCCATCTATATTTTGTATAAAATTTAAATGTATTTCTTTTAAATTTGTCAATCTGGAAAAAGTTCCAGGTGTTAACTTAATATTACTATACGAAATTTTCAGAACATTCAACAAAGGTAACGTTTCAAACGTTTCGGAATCGAAACAATTATCGCTAGCGTTTCTTATTTCTATTTGTACAAACTGTTGTGAAGATATTTGAATATCTTCAGCACTTTTTTGAATTTCATTTTTAAATTGGTTAGGCAACTTGCAATACCCTTGACAATGGAGGGTTCTCCAAAATTGATAACTGCATCTAATGGTGACATTTTCCTGCGCCTGTATGATGTGTTGTATAACCCCAAGGAGAATCCCACATAAATACAAATTCCGGGTCATTGTGTTCTAAAAAAAAGAAATAGGAATCTAACGATTTATATTTTTTTTTCAAAAATAATTAAGACATTTGAAAATTGGGAAAGGTTTTTTAATTCAAATTCTAGGTAGGTATAAATAAATTTTTCACTTTTACCTTGAACTTATTGTTAAAAAAAGTCGTGCGTAGATAACCAGTATGGATCGCTAATATTAAGATGAGCTTGCAACATCGATTGATGATGAGGTTCGAATTTGTTAAAAAAATTCTGTTAGAATCAATTGGTAAACTAGACTGACTTGATATTCCTCACTAAAAAGAATAATAAATATATAATAAACTAATAATTAATGTAATGATTCCTTAGGTAAGTACCTACTTACCTTCAAAGTCACCTCAAGTAAACTTTGGTTTTAAATAATCAACAAGTTGTTTTTTAAAACGTGGCCGGATTTGATGTAAAAAACACAAGACTGTAACTGTGGGAATTTTGGTGGTACCTATTACTACGTATTGTGAAACACGTTTGCGCAACAAAGTTGGCAAATCCTAATGCCATCATAATTATTGATGTCCTTTCTCAGGTAGATGCTAGAATATATATTTTTTAAATAATTGGCCTTTTCAAGTTTTACTTTTGTGTAGTTTATTTAAATTTGAATTTAGCGCTTTATGGTTTATTTCTCAGTACGGTAGATGGCGCTCTAGAAAACGCCTGTAAGTTAGAACATTGAGTGGAGAACGTTTTATCTTGATCTTCGTTTATGTTATGTAATCGCGTTAATGCAAAGTAAAGAATAAAAGTTATTTAGAAATTAATCCTGGCGTTCAATGTTTATCTGTCCTACGTTTTCCAGTTCTTTATTTCGGAGACTTGTTTTGCGATTGTGAAATTTCCTTTTTATTTCCACAAACGTCATTCATAAATAAACAGTTTATTACTCGACATGTACCTACTTTATTATGTTCCATAAATGACGTTGTGCCTGGCGACCCCTAGAGGGCGCTCGTGACCATGGCATCTCCGTTGTTAATACAAAAATTAGAACGGACTTGTACATAGCCTTTAAACTACATAACAAAGTCTTTATATTTAACAGGTAACGTTGTTACTCGACTAAGCCTAGCATTTGGACTACCAACTTCAGAGCTTCCCACGGAAGTGCAATTATTGCTAGTGCTGCTAGGTTCAGGTTCATTTACTTATGTATGAGCATCTTTGAAATATGTCTCATTTTCCGACTTCCGTAAGTGTTGCCTATTTTTTCGTATGATATTCCCTTCCTCCGTCTTTATAATGTAGGATCGTGGCTCATCTGACAGTTCAACAATTTTTCCTCGCTGCCACTCTTTATTCTTGTTCGTGTCTGTGTTAATTATAACATTGTCTTCCAGTTCGAATTCTTTAAGATTTCTCGCAGTTCTGTCAAAATACTGTTTATATAGATCATGTTTGGTTTTGAGCTTCTCACTAATTTCATCTTCATTTTGAACAATCGGATTGAGTAGTTTTTCTGAGATTGGTAATTTTGTTTTTATACGCCGCGCCGCCTGAACAATAATTGTGCCGGAGATGCCCCAACACTTGGCAACGGCGTGCCGGTGCCGCGATACTCCAACAGTGAAATTAAAGTGTCCGAACATTTGCTGAGAATTGATTTAGCAATTTTGATCCCACTTTCCGCATGTCCATTTGATCTGCTATGATGTGGGCTTGAAGTTACAATTTTGAAATCCCACGATTTTGCAAATTTTTCACACTCTTACGACTTGAATGGCATGTTGTCACTCAATACTATACTTGGAATACCATGACAGGAAAATGTTCCTTTCATTGCTGTTATGACATCACTTGATGTTTTCCCCTTCAACGGTAACAACTCCAGCCACTTAAGAGTAATAATCCATAATTATCATGTAACTTTTACCACTATAATCTAAAATATCAGTAGACACTTTTTGAAAAGGATATTTCGGTATTTCATGTAGTAATAATACTTCGTTCAAGTTGGCGTCTTGATACTGTTCACAGTTCCGACAATGTTTACTTTTACCTTCAAACGATTACCCTGAGAATATGGGTATATGGCGCTCACGGCTCACTTGCAAAAATTCAGGAAACCGAATAAAAGTTATAGTTCACTAACTGAATGTTATCTAAATTGTGGTAAAACTAACATCCACTCCTCAACCTTATGCCATAGTGAGCGTTATGGCATGGGCCGGGCACAATTTTCTGCCTCTGATGAACTTGTGAACAAAACTCCACTACTTACTGTCTCGTTATCAAGAGTAAAAAATATATACATAAAGATATTGATTGATCCATTTATTAAAAACATCTCAGTAAAAACATAACTTGTTGCATTGTTAATAAAATTAAATGTAAAAAATACATCACAGATATATTACTAATTATAATTCTTACATATATTTACAAAATAAAAATATTCTGGGATAATAATTCAAAGAAGAAAAATCCAGGTTGTACTAATAATATTTTAAGGTAAAAAACACTAAGACCACATTTCAGTGTAGAAAGCCTTTACAGTCAGTTGAGTAAATACAACTCACAGAGGTTTTTGTTTCCAATACACCATTCGCATCACAGTTAAGCTATTTCACTCGTTAAAGGAGTAACATTAGTGGTATTGGATTTCTTGCCGTTTACGTTTGATTCTGGAGTTGTTCCATTAGCGTTAGGTGAATAATCCACTAATGTCAGTGTCTTTGCAAGATTTGGTTGCCCTCTTAGAAGGTAATAGCTGAAAATATGCGAAAAGAATTAATTTAATTTTAGATTTAGCTAAATTATAATTATTGCAAGACACATCCTTAGCAATTGTCGAAATTCGACGTACACAATTATGTTAGAAGCGCCCATGATTTTGCAATTCTAGGTACCGATTGGAGATCCAACCCCACAACCCTCAAACTAATAAATTAAGGACGCTCGTATTAGAATCTCGGATCAAAGTATTCAAGCACCCATCCACCAGCGACAATGTTTAAACGGACAAACATTGCACTTTGATCGCCTTTCCATATGACGTGATACCCGGACCTACCAGCCGTTGAACTTTCCCTATCCAAATAAGGGGACGAAAGAAGAAGAAAAGAAAACTGCTCTTTCTCTCGGAATTATTTCCAAATCTATACCACGCCTCTCCCCGCGGCCCTCAACTGGCGAAAAGCAATGTGTACAATCTTATTGGACCCATCGATATTTTTATGATTTTAGGTATCGATTGACGAACCAACCCCACAATCTCCAAACTTAAACAGTCTGTGATTGGTTATATGCACTTTACCGCATGCCGCGTGACGCGCCAATTCCGGATTCACCTATACCCGATTCCTCCGGGCGTTGAACGGAATTTTTTCCCTAACCGAATTAGGGGGCGAGCATTCTGGCCATCAGACGAAATAAAATCTTACACGACTATTTATAGACTTCTTCGTCTGCCGCTGGCGAATTAGTTGTGCCAGGACAACATACCGACATGTCTCCTCTCTTGCTCGAAACCCAAATAACGCCCAGCCCCAGAATTTTAAATTAGTGGTTACAGTTAACTAATAATAATAATAACTTACCGTTTCTTAAGTAATCTCCAAATGTTTCTCTTAAAAGCAAATATGAAGAAAATAAACACTCCATAGACAGCATTTAAAAAGTCCGTGAAGTACCATACAGATTGCGGTACAAGAACAATTTGCCAGTTAACTGCCCATGAAATTATTTCCATTGACCAGTTGATACCCATAGCTAACAGCAATTTTAAATACAAGTTGAACCTGAAAATACGAAAAAAAAACACAAAAAAATATTAGGTACCTACTTTGCTTATTTTCCTTTAATGCATACATACCTTTGTTTATCATTTTCATAACTATGCTTTTTACTGTCATCTTTTCTAAGGACAGCTGTAGCTTTCTGCACGCTTTTTATTTTAAATGCAGTTATAATGAATAAAATTAGGTTTGCCACTAGAATCACGGCTATTGGGCCATAAAAATATAACAGTTTTGGAATGTCACCTGAAACAAAAAATTATAAATTTTAATTTCCAATTGAATGACGACTTTAGGTTCTTAAACATTTACGATATCCCCCCTCCCCATTGCTCACTTCGAATAAATAATAACTATAGCATTAAACAGAGATTAGACTGAGCGATCAGCGTCGGTCGTCCGCGAACGTCTTCGATCGTTCAGTATCGGTTAGCAACGTTCTAAAAATGTAACATTAGACTGAGAGACCGGTGGCGGTAAAAAATTGTTTGTGGTCATTGCACTGAAGACTAGGAAAATAATTTTTTTTCTTTTAAATTCATTAAATAATGTCCAGTTCAAGTGAAAAGGAACAAATGGTGAACGTTCTTTACTGTTATTGGTAGAAAAAACAACGGCATTTTTAAAAAGTTGGGTTACGTTACTTTTTAACGTTCGTGACCGATCAACATTTAGAACTGATTCTAATTTCAAACTGTTCGTTGCATAGCGATCGAGGCCCTTCGTGAACGACCGATCAATGTAACTTTGCCCATAAGAATACTTGTGTTGAAAATTTAGTTGACGGTGACTGTTCGCGGACGACCGACGCTGATCGCTCAGTCTAACCTCTGTTTTACTATGAGGTCGCGTCGTATAGTTTGAGAACTATTGGTATAAATGTCATGTCATTTGATTTATTGCATCAACTCTAAAAGGTGTTCAAAAAACCTAATCATGTTCACTAACTCAGCCAACTTAGTTAAGTTGTTTTGTAATACCAGATATACTTACTACCAAACCAGCATTGTCCGTTAGCGATTCCAGGGTAATACCATGAATCGTATGGTAGGTCAGTATTGAGGGTAAAAGAAGTTACTATAACGACTAAGATTAGAGGAACACCCCAAGCGTATCCACTGTAGAGTAAAAAACGTTTTCTTTCTGTTTCTTTTCTTGTTCCTGAGAAACCTCGGTATCCACTATAAAAAAAAAAATGTTTTGAGATATAATACAGCGATTCGATTAAAGCACCCGAAGAAGAAAAATAAATTATATATTAAAAAAAGTTGTACCCTTGCAGGCTTAGCTTTTGCACTTGCTTTGATTTTAAAGCTTAACCGAGTGATAGGTAAAAATAACTGCAAGTCCAATAAGAATATATGGTACAAAAGGAGGAAAAAGTACGAATTTTGAAAAAAAAAGTGAAATTTCGATCAAACTTACCTAAACGTCCACCAAATATCAATTGACATTACGTTCATCAGAAAGAAGGAAACCATGAAGAATAGCAAGCAGAATATACCTAAAACATAATACTGTTCAGAGTTCAGATCGTTTCATACATTTAGCATTTTTTTCTTTTAATTAAAAATACACAATTTCAGCAATAAAAAATACAAGGTCCAATTATTCCATTCTTATAAAGAACATGCAGGTAGGTCGCAGATGGAAACCAAGGGCTAAACGTAAAACGGGATGCATGGTGAAGATAAAAATCTTCGGATGGAAAACGATTGAAAATTTAAACACTTCGCAAAGAAACTGAAACATAAAACTTACATACACAGGTAGTAGTAAGACTGAACATCATATATATACAGCCGAGTGCAGAGCTGTGAAGCGTATCAAGGAAAGGATGTTCCATGTAGCAGAAATGCAAATGAAGCAATGGAATGCGAACCCTAATTGAGAGCCGCAAGAACGCAGTTGTCACAGAAGGTAAAGCATGGCATTGTTTGACGCCTTACTGTACTGAGTACTTAGCGTCTGACGAACGAAGCCGTAGTAACACAAATTCTAGTTCTGTTCGGAGACAGAGAATTGCTTAATTTTTCTGATCGGATGAGAACGGGATTCCAAAGGGTTCTACTCCGGATCTAGTGAAGAAGGTTGGAATAAATGAGGACACGTACTTAGAAGAGAAGAAGATAACGTCGTACAAAAGGGAACCCAAAGCAAACCTTGGCCAAACCAAAACCATAGAAGTAGCAGCTCTAGGTTTAGACAACCAAGACCGGAAACGCTGGACGCGTCCAGGTTACAACGCTGCCAACGAGGAAAAAGTGAAAATATGTATATATTTTTCGATCACGTATTTTTATTTTGCATGATTTTGTTAATAAACACAATTACAGGTAGCTACTGATGCAATATTATACCGCATTGTATGGAAGAAATTCGTTCTAAGCGTACCAAGAAAATGAAATTATGGGCTAGTATTATTAGTCACAATTTTTTTTATTGAATTATTATTATTATTATTATTATTATTATTATTTTGCCAGATATCTCCAAGTGTAAAGATTGTTCAGGTGTTACCACAGAGGCGAGGTTCCAATGTACGTGATTTGATTCCATCTTTAATAAAAACCCTGTGTATGATATACAGGGTAGCTATTAAAGATTGGACCAAAGTCGTAGCGTTCAAACGCTTTGAGTTATTAATTTGAAATTTGGAACACTTCAATACGGCATTAGTTCGCATATTTTACAGTACCTATAGAAAAATTTTCTTTGACTCATACTTTCGGAGCCCGGTCGCCATCTTGAATTTTCTTAAATGGTAATAGGGGTAACGCAATACATCATTAGAAAGCTTAATGTTTTCTCTTTCTAATTGTGGTAAATTATTATGGGGTTACATAAGAAAATAATGGAGAAAAATTAGAAAACAATTTGCCGTACGCTCAGGTGGCCATTTATTGTATGCTTTAATTCTAGGTGACTTTGCTTTAACAGAGCTTCAAAATTAAACAAAAAAACAATCAATAATTGTTTAGCAGATGACACAGATGACAGTAGGTGCATTGTCATACTTTTCGTAGAAATTTAACAATCTGAATTTTGTTAAACATGGATTGGTTGACAGAAACTGATTAGGTATGGTGACAGAAAACAGTTTTAACATCTTCGTGAATTTAAGCAGTTTTTTGATACCATACTTTTAACAATCACAATATGGTATTTGTTTTATTGGTTTTTCAACTTTTAGAATTGTTTGTTTAATTTTAGTAGGTACCTTGTTTCTTCATTGCTTGTTTGTTTTGTTTTTTGTTTAATTTTGACGTTGTGTTAATGCAGAGCTACCTAGATTTGAAGCATACAATAAATAGCCGTCTGAGCATACGGCAAATTGTTTTCTAATTTTTTTGCATTATTTTATTATGTGACCCCATATTAATTTACCATGGTTAGAAAGAAAAATAATCAAGCTTTGTAATGATGTATTGCATTACCCCTATTACCATTTAAGAAAATTCAAGATGGCGGCCGGGCTCCGAAAGTATGAGTCAAAGAAAATTTTTCTATACTGTAAAATATGCGAAGTGATGTCGTATTGAAGTCTTCCAAATTTCAAATTAAAATCTCAAAGCGTTTGAGCGCCACGGCTTTGGTCCAATCTTTAATAGCTACCCTGTATTTACAACTATTAGACTAGTAGATTATATGTTTGTCATTGATAATTCTAAAATAACATTTCATGATAAGAAAAGTGAAAGCCAAAGGTCAGTGTTCGAAATATAAATAAAAGTAGGTAAAAGGTCAAGTTTAAATTGTTTGTCATTTTATCACTTTTAGATAAAATGTTAAGTTTCTCAATTCCTTTAATTAGTTAAAGTTTAAACATTATTTATTTATTATAATTAAAAAGAAAAGATTTGTGCTAGTAAAAGTTAGGAGATTCCGTTAAATAAGAAGAAATGTTCAGCGTATTGAGGATTACTACGATCACCATTAAAATTCTACAAATTTTCCCCCGTTTTCATTTAACCCTATAATATATATGACACTTTAATGTCGGAATACGTATAAAGCAAATAAATCTAGTTCTTTACAGTTTAAATTGATATTTTAATTAATATTTACTTATATATTTATGATCTCAACAAAGTCCAGCGTCAATAAAATAAAATTTAAATTATGACTTACCTGTAAATATACAAGGTGTATCCTCTAAATCATTTGGATACACTTGTATGATGACTAGTAGCAAATACGCCATGAAAAGCGTAATTACGTAACACATAAGGCACTTCCCATGTAAATTTCGGTCTGGTAACAGAGCGTAGGTACACGACGAATGTTGCAAGTAAAAACGGCATGGATATGATCATGCCTGAAAATAAAAAGAACATTGCTTATTTAAACATGTCCTATATTATTGTGTTTTATTTGTATTTTGTTCAATTAGAACTTAATTTGCAAATTTAATTTTTTAAGAAGAACAGTGATGACTGGGAAAATCCAGCATCATCCAAGTTTAAAATAATTCTTTGCGTTTTAAATTATTTTGTGAAGAATTCCTATAAGTATTTACAATTATTATTATTATTTTATGCTGCAGACATATTCCCCATAATATTTAGAATTATTATCAGTTAATTTTTTTTGAAACGTAATAAGATGATCAGAAAGTGCTTATGGGGAAATTGAAACAAATTTGTATGAGAAATAGCTATTTGAGAGTAAGGTTTATTTTAATTAAAATGTCTGAGAGTTATTCCTTATTTCTTCCTTATTTCTTTGGAAAGAGACATGACGAACTACTTGACACAAATAGCAGTTTTATACTGCTGAATGGGGGTGTCAATGTTGTTGATGGAAATTGGGCATATTCTGTTGAAAACTGTCTATTGGAAGTCCGTGAATAGTTGTCATATACAGTTCAACAGAAATTGGATGGCTTTTGGCTCGTGGATGCGCAGTGGTAAAGAAGAGAGGGAACACTTTTCAGTTTTCTCTTGCTCGTCTACGCAATTCGCGGGTCATCCAATGCAGTGGCGGCTGGTGCCAAGGGGCACAGAATCACGTGCCCGCAGCAAAAATAATTCTAGTAATTACTGATCCATAAAAGTGAACGTTTCATGAATATTTTTTAAATTATATCACTTGGTTATTACAAACTATAATTTTTCATTGTAAAAACTTTGACTTTTTCAGGTTTTTTAATTTCATCGCAAACCTTGCCAGATGCTCTTAAATCGCGGCTAATAAGGCAGCCACGACTACTTCGAAAAAAGATTTTTTCTCCCTTCGCTCATCTCTTACTGTGCCCCCAAATATTTTCATGGGCCGCCATTGATCCAATTTATATTATCATACAAAATATTGGTACATACAGGACAATAAAAGGTAAGTTACACATGGAAAACCAACTTACTCATGAAAAACACTTAATAACTTCCATGTGTATGTTTTTCTAACTTATTCATGCATTCAGAACCTTGATATGATTGCGTGTTACATTTAATGTGATGTAAAATTTAAAAAATAAAATTAATATATCACGCGAGCAATTAATTTCTAGATTAAAGTTGGTATTGCAAAGACAAATTATGTGAATCACGCAACTACGTCAAAATTTGAATTTCGCGCTGTCCTCCGCAGATAGATAAGTAGGTTTGCATTATAAGTTATATCAATAATAAATGTATTTTTTCACTATTGCGAATAACAATGTGTTGACAAACTAATCGTTGGTGTACACGTACTAATTACCCGCTCTTCAATCTATTTCTGCAAAAATTCTAAAGTTTTAGCTCCTGCCTGTGTTGGCGCTCAGTCTTGCTGAAAAAATTTATCTCACCTCTATCCAAGAAGAAGATTTATTTTGCATTAGAAACTAAAAATTTATATTTGTTTACAAAACCAAGAAATAAAAAAGTAAACAATTGCCACAGAAAATGTGGTAAGTGACTTCATCAACTTGTTCTATTCGAAAGAATGACAGAGTGCTAAAGAAAAAGAAATCTTATAAATTATCAGTAGAGCATTAGAGACCACAAAAGATGACTCATATTTTTATTTGGTGCAGGAATATGTGTCAACAAGACCATGGATTTCCTTTAACAATATTACACATTCTCAAGAAAATAGACTGCAAATAAAATGAGGATTTTGGAAAGAAATATTATTTAGGCCGTAAGTAAGAACTACTTATAATATCTTCAAAACGATTTAAACGGAAATCATCAAGTAATTAAGTTGCGCAACGCGCCTATAACGATGAATTCAACAAAACGGTGCGTTCGGTACCATATAATCACATTCGAGTACCAAACTATTTCAGACTATTCCAACTGCATGGATTAAAAAATACATGACCACCCCAATCTGCAGATTTGCCTCTTTAGGCTTTTTGTAGGTCTGAAGAAAAGACAACAACGTGAGAGCCTTCACCTAGGGTGATTCTTCAGTTTACGATTTCCTTAAAGAAGACCTGCTTCTTCTGTGTCAAAATTGGATATTGATTTTTTCCCGGATGAATCTCGAACAAACAGCATTCGTTGTTTCAATCCAGGCATTACAATTCTAGGTTAGTTCTTTAACCATAGACCCAGTGTTCTTGGGTGCAGCAGTGAAATCATATCGCACCCTGATCTTCCCTATTCCGGAAACCCTTGCTGTTAGTGGGTAACCGGACAAAAATTTCAGAAGTTTTCGACAATGCCTCTGTCCCATTGAGCGATCATATGGAGTACAGGTCTTCTCCTAGCTATATCTGAATGTGAGGAAACCAGGTCAGAGTAACTCTACTGTGGATGGTCAGTTCAGTTAGGGCTTGGGATTACTGCTTTCCAGAAAGTCTCATATTGTTTTAACTGGGCCTGCAGAACATTGCCATGACCTCAAACTGTGTACCATCATAGCCGTAGGCCTAGGTGCGTCCCTATGACTGGAGTAGGGGTAGTTCTCATTGCTCAGATACCTTTAGATAAGCTAACTTTTGAAGCTCCCCTAATTTCGAGCTTTGTCCTGAAAATTTAAAACAAAACTACTCTCTATACACGGTACTAAAAAAAGTGTCACAAACTGAAAGTATGGCCCAAAATATGACGAAGTTTTAATAAACGTGGGTCCGCAAATGGACAGTTTCGGAGATACAAAGGAGGATTATTCCTTTTTCTAGCAGTTGTGCATTTTTTCGCTTATTTTATTTCTTATCGTAGTCGAAACATGATATGTCATACAGATTGACATTCAGTGGTTAGTGCACAATTCGAATTCTCGCTATGTCTGTTTACTCTAACATTGAACTAGCCAACATGAATTTTTGATCTATGGTCGTGCTAATGGGAATGTCAAAGAAGCGCTACGTCGCTACACGAGCAGCTGCTTCATCCATACCATGTACAACGAGTGCAGCCCCTCAATACACCTGATCATCTAGCACGCTTAGTTTTTTGTCGCTGGTTTCTACCCAATGATGCTGAGACCTATAATTTTCTTGCCAAAATTCTTTTTACTGATGAGGTCGGGTTTACACGAAATGGAGCAGTATGTCATGTGTGGGCCGACGAAATTCCCCATGCTATTATGGAATCCAAACATCAGGTACGTTTTTCACCGAACATTTGGATTGGTATTGTCACGTTATAAATTATTGACTAGTCTGAATTTAAACAAGTCAGTAGTTTAACATAATTATATTTAAGTCAAAGTTACAGAGTGAACAAAAATGCACCATTAAGGTGAGCTTACACAAGTGTAGCTAGTAGCGCCAAGTAGACCATCGTTGGTCGAAGTGATGTTCTGCAGTCTTCTGGGTAAGGGTTGAACCCTGGCCAGGATTGTCTTGCTGTAGATATCCTGAGTCTTCTGATGCAGAGTCAACCAGTTACAGTTGGAATTAAAGCTGGGTCAAAGAGTCTAGTTACTGGCTGGTTGATGAGTGTAGCACCACACTGAATCGAATGGAAAAGCGTTGTGCTTTTATACTAATTTCTGTGTCCATATATCGGCATGACCTCGGGTACACGTGGATCACCAGATCTCTCATGAAACCTGATATGGTTAATCAGTAGAATTGCAACATCATATGCAAGTATAATGTCAAACTGACATGTGATACTAGCATGCTTAGCACGTGATACTAGCATGTTGGACAAACTACTTAGGTAATTATATTGGTCAGTATTATTTCCTTAATAATTATTTTTAGCACTTCGTGACAGTATTTTGGGCGACAATTTACTGGGTCCAGTTGTTTTACTAAACTTTCTGCAGAACACAGTAGGCAATCTTTTAGACGACATTCCTTTGAATCAAAGGCAATAAATATGGTTCCAGCACGATGATGCTCTAGCGCATTTTTCGATTGTTGTTCGAGAGCATTTACTCGGAATTTCTGGACGAAGTTGGGTAGGAAGGGGTGGACCTGTATCATGCCTACAAGATGCCCGATTTAAACCCCCTTGATTTCTTTCTTTGGGGATATTTGAAGCGTTAGTGTACTCTGCGCCTGTAAACAACTTCGATGAGCTGCAGCAACGAGTACATCAGGGATGCCATCGAATCCAAGCCATACTTTCATTCCTCAAAGTTTGTGACACTTTTTCTTAGCACCCTGTATACGATATTTATAGCAATAAAATTCAAACTGAAATTTTCAAACGATGTTGAAGTTCTATAATTAACATTTAATATTTTCTTAATCATATAAACAAGAACTAATGACCACAATAGTTGATTATTTTTGTGTGGATGTATCTTCTCTGAAATACGTTAAAAATTTAGCGGTTTAAGACAGAAGTAATTTTTAACCGTAAAAAATTCCTCAAGTTATGATAAGAGCAATTATACGTCACAGGCTAAATTTGCATACTCACTCTTTCGAATGCGGTTGCGTGTGTGGTTAAGAGAATTGCACTTTAAACATTAATTTTCTTAAATGGATTTTCCAAATAATAGAGTTCCGGAAATAATCAATTTAAGGGAAATAAAAATTCTGACTAATTGAAGTTAATTGGAAAACCTTTCGCACACATGCTTGTATTCATGCACGCATCTGTGTCAGGCATTATTTAATTAACGAGATTATTATTACGTCATAGGTCTCAGCGGTATTGCGAGACAGTGGCATTCAACAGTGCGTGACAATAAATCTTGACAATTATAAATAATGACTTGTTTTGAAGTATTATCTACCAACAAGACTGTAATGTTATAAAACACAAATCTGATAAAAATATTTGTGCAGGAAAGTCTTATACCCGCAAATAATGTTTTTCAATTTTTAATTTTGTAATTAAATTAGAAAGGTAAGTAGGAAGTTACACTAAAATCAACTAAACTCAAGCGCTGATGAGTATTTATACTAAAAATTCCCAAATATTTCTGGAATATTCCATAAAAGATTCATTTTATATACAGGATGTCCCATGTATAGTGACACAAGCTTCATTTTCTTTTTTATGCAAAAAAGTAACTTAAAGAAAACTATTCTAAAACTAGTCTGTTACAGGACTAACTGTTATTCCGGAACTAACATCAATTTTTGTTACTTTCCCATACCACCACTAGTATATTATGGGAAGTACCTACATATTGATATCATGAAAATTGAGATTTATGCGGAAATACGTGTTTTGGAACCCCAGGAACCCAAGAAAGTGGTGTAGAAAACATGCCTGTCTGTGGATGGGTGAGTGGCTGGTTATGTGACGCCTCTAACGCAAAAACTAGTGAACCGATTTTGATGAAACTTGAAGTGAAGGGGTATATCGAAAATTCATCGACAAAATAAGCTTTTCAAAAAAATCCTCAACCAGAAGCGGAAGTTACGACATGTTTTTTTGGTAGCATTTTTTTCAGAAGCGGAATTTTGAAAATCCGAGTAGGAGATATGAAAGAAGACCATAATTTAGGGGAAACCGTTTTTTGACGGACTCTCTAACTTCAAAATGGCGGCCGCTATGAATTTTTCAAAATTTCGACTTTAACGCCCCATAACTCAAAAACCAGTTATCTGATCAGGTTCCGCAACAACGTGTTTAAAAGCCCTTTGGCGGTACTATACCATGAAAAAACTTTATTTGGTAAATCCAAAAAGGTCGCAACGGCGCTCTTCCAAAAATTTTGAAATTTTTGAAAAATTAGTACAAAAAACCTGGCCACACGATTTTTACATTTACATTTTCTATACTTATGCTGCTTGGTATTAGCTACATTTTTAGGTTTTGATAAATGCTGGAATTTCACTGTGGCGCCCTCTACGAGGTTTTAAATCGGAAATTGATGCTCCTACAGTGCCTTTATTAATCAAAATATGAAAAAAGTTTAAATATGTTTAAATATAAATGTTGTTCAATATATAATTTCTCCATTTTCCTAAATATATATCACGTATACAGGGCGTTTGCATTCCACAGTACAATAAGCAACTTTGTTATTTTAAATAAAACACCCTGTATATTATTATATAATTGAATGCAAAATTTAATTGTCTATCATATAGTATAAGATGTTCATATAGCTAAACTGTACGGTTGATTAATATTTCGTAAATTTTAAGCGCGTTGTGTAAAAATTTTGAAGACAGAAACGCACTAGCCGCCACTGGCATTACTCGAGAATTTATCTTGTTAGATATAACTCGACCTTACATTGTTCTATTGGAAACTTTAGTATTATTCCCTTAACTTTGTTACTTTAAGTAACACTCAACCACAATGCGTATAAAAAAACTCCCGCAAAAGCACTCGTGTTTTTTTATGAATTATGCGCTTGTGCGTTACCAAGTAAAAATATTCTGGGAACTGCTACTGAAAGTTTGCTTATATATGCAAGCAAGGTCTTGTTATATTGTGTATGAGACAAACTACACGGTCCGTCAATTTCGGTCTTAGGTTGTCGATCCTGCAGCACTGAGGATGACTAATCAGTAATAAATATATTACAGGGTTATCCATGAGTTATGATAATCCTTAAAATTGTTTAACTGAACCTAACATACATTTGCAATGCCAGATTTTTATAAAAAAAATTTTTTATTAATAATCTTGCCCCCTAATTAAAGTTAGAAGGTACCTATGTTCGGTTGCTTTCAAAACTTTTCCTATTCGTGAATAACCTTGTATTATTATTTATTTTCAGAATTGTCGTCCTAACAATTTTGTTATTTGAGCAAAATACAGTTTACTGGAACCATCAAATAGATAATGAACTTTATTGACATTCTCAATGAACTGATCTACAGCTTCGGATTTAACCGGAAGTTGTACCTAAAATAGGTTTCGCTTTATCTTTCCTAATATTCAAGTTTTATTTAAGGAATTTTTTCTATATAATTTTTTTACAGTTGTTTAATTTGTTTTTGTTTTTGTCTATATTTTTTGTTAAATTCTTCTCACGTTTCACCCACAATCATGTACGTAACATATTAGTCATAATTTTATTGCCTCCTTGTAAACCTAAAGCTAATATGGTTGAAGATAAAATTCTAGATAAGTATTTCAAACGTGCGTTCTTGCCTTTTTAAATTAAGTTCCTCTGAACCAGAAAGTTGTTTTGGAAAAACTAATTTCTAATTACATTCGGTAAGTCCTATATTTTAAACTTACCTATGACATTAGTTGTGGAAACGTTTTCCTGCCTATCGATGCAAACAAGGCCTTTAGTTTCCTCTTCATCTTCCACATGATCAAGACAATAATCCAAATGTTGAAGTTGCTGGCGACTAGAGGGTAAATATAGTACCCCATCCGGTTGCAACATGTATTCTCCTTTTTGCTGGTTATTTACTGGATCCAAAATTGATCGCTGCTTAGATGGATCACAATTAAATCCATTTATAACATGAAATGTATCGAGATTTGGTCCTCTATTTACTGGTATAACGAAGGGTACTTCTGAAGGCTGACAAGTTTTGTTCTTCAGGAACTCCCCAATAGGACAACATTTACGCATACATGGTTTTATGTTACATATGCATCCTGTTTTGTTACCATCCGGGGTTACTACGATATTTTTTGGATTATATGTAATCCCATCTTTTAAAATATCACCATTTTCTAACACCTCTCCTTCGGTAATATCAATACCATACTCCGAGTTGCAGGGAATTTCCAAAGCAATTGTTTGGTAAATAATGGAAAAATATAAAATCCAGTGAAGGTTCATTTTCGGTCACTTAATATTGCACCACTTTATTTAATTACAAATGTAATCGTCGATATTTTATTGTATCTAAAAAACAACATTGCTCTTGCAAGAACAGATACACGATGACTGCGATGACTGATGATAAAATCGTAATGTGGATAGTTGCGAGAAGAGTATTTACCATGCCCCCTCTTCTGTATTAAAATTCCGTCGCTTTTCTATCTCTCTCAATAAATACGTAAAACCAGTTGGGATTTACATATGTGTGCGGTCCGGTTTTTTGTTTATTTTATTTAATAACATCTCTAATCTATTTAGTAATTTAATTACAAATTTAAACATAACAATACATTTTATGGGGCATGATGTTCCGCCAGAATAATCTTTAGGTGCGTGAGTGCGAAATATTTATCGTACCTGAATGCCAATATTCATTGAAGGTCTTTGACAAAAGCGGAAGTATTTAATAGTAAAGTACAATGAAAGTTGTTAAAAGTTATTCCTGGTAAAATCATGGACGTCCATGAATAGGAACCAATTAGTTATATTTTCATGTCTTATTTTTGGTTATACATGGTGATTCACACAAATTTTCTTATACAGTAAATGAGCAAACGTTTTAAAATATTTTCAGTTGGCAATTGTTACAGGGGGTGCCATAATTATGGGGCGCCGTTTAGGACAAAACTGATATTTATTTTCTTATCAATATATATATTTTAATTTAAATATATATGCTATTTAAAATAAAACATATTCAGAAAAAGTAAATATATTTAAAAAAATAAAAAAATATTCATAAGAAATAAATTATTCTGAAAAATAAAATATAGTCATGAAAAATAAATATATTCAGAAAAAAATATATATTTGCAAAAATAAATATATTAGAAAAAAATATATTCAGGAAAAATAAATATATATAATGGCGACGTGTTAATAACTTAAGTGTTCGGTATTGAGTTTCTGTAATTAATATTAATTAAAAAGTTTTTAATAATTTAATAGTATGTAAAGGAGCAGATCGCAGAAACAACACACCACTGGTCCACTGTAAAGCGCAAATTCGAGATACAGGCCAGTATATTCTGCCCTCTATCGGGGAAGCAGCAAAGGTCAACTTAAATATATTTGCAACTTCTAACTTGAATACCGAGTGGGTACTTTCAAAGCCGAACATAGGAGAATTGCAAAACCCTCTGCTCGACTGAATACGCGTTAGTATTCATATCTGATATTAATAACAGAAACTTATGACTGATGTCAAATAATTTAATTGGCAGATAAAAAAGTTGACAGTCATAGCAACGTATGTTATTTCAAAATAGCATTATTTTATAATTTTTTTTTACAGAAAAAAGTAACTAAGTATTAACATTTATTGGTACCATCGCATCCGCTGTATTTTTGTCGTTCTACTCATACCATTACCATTCTTGTGGGTTTAAATGGCGAGCAGGAATCTATCTAAAGGTTAGTTACAATGCAATTCTCCTATGTTCGGTTTTGAAAGTACCCACACTGTATAAATAATTTTTCGTAATATATTTATTTTTGCTAAGATAATTTTTTTTTCTGAATATATTTACTTTTCCTGAATATATTTTTTCCTAATATATTTATTTTTGCAAATATAAATTTTTGTCTGAATATATTTATTTTTCATGAGTATATTTTATTTTTCAGAATATATTTACTTCTTATGAATATTTTTTTATTTTTCTAAATATATTTATTTTTTCTGAATATATTTTATTTTAAATCGCAAATTTATTTAAATTAAAATATACATATTGAAGAGAAAATAAATATTTTTATAAATTAGTTTTGTTTTAAACGGCACCTCATACATAATCGAGGAGCAGAATGTGTGAACTTTCGATTAATTAGACGGGCTATCCATCTATCTAAATTTTAATGTAAAGTATCGTAATTTTGTGTTTTATTGAAAAACCTGCGAATGCTTGTTACTGCTCCTTGATTGTGGCAGGAAATGGCTGGTGAAAGTATTTTAGTAATTTCCTGCTGGACGATTTATTATACAAGACAAATAGTTTGCGAGTTATATCTGGTAGCCAAGCTTAGTGAATCACCCTGTATAAAAAAATCTGTATTTATAAAAAATAGAAAGTATTAGGCATGAGATTTTTTTTTATTACCTACATTAAAAGTTCTTTCACATTATCGCTTTCTAGTAATAAAACACAGAAATCGAATTTTTTTATTAAGTCTATCTGTAGTCTTTCTGGTACCACGTAACTATAAATTCTGAACTTCAGGATTTATTCAAATTAATTTTTCCATTTTTCAGATTTTTGTTTTTATTTTATTTTTAAAGAAAATGTTAACTGTGTTGCAAATCACAAAATATCCGGAAATTGCAATTTCCCATTAAATTACTTTATATGCAAGTAATCAAGATGTATAGAGTGACCTAAATTTCGTTGGTTTACCAAACTATCGCGATCGCTATTGAAATGTAAAGAAACATATTTGTTCTAGCTTAACATTTTTAGTGTATACTTTTTATATTCATGTTAGGCGCCAAAACGGAATTTCAAATTTGAAAGTGTCTACAAGTTTAGTTTCAAAAATAAACGGAATCTGTAATTTATTGAAATAAATGAAATGCAAGTTTAAATGGAGACCTTAATTATTGACTATTATGTCGGTTAGAAGATATTTAGATATCCGTTCAAAAAACGTATGTATACCGGGTGTCTGCTTGAGGATGAGGACCGGCGATATCTTTGGGAAAAAAGTTTGTATGACAAAACCTGGCAAGAGAAATTTACTGAACTTAATTTTAAGTCTCTAAATTGGCCGGAAGGGGGTGAAACTGCCAGAGTATTTATATTTTTATATTTTTACCAAGCAGCTTTGAATAAATCCAAATCGTACTTACTAATCTTGGTGCACTATCCAAAATCCAAATAACATTCTATGTTATTATGTTTGCACCATTTATCAGCATTGTTTTTTCCAAAGCCAACAAACTTACTTGTGGTAACAGCAAGAAGACAACCACGAAAATGCTTTTGCTGAGACAATTCGAGTGTAGCGTATTATTCGGAAGAAGCAAAGAAGAAAAACGCCAGGGCATTCCAAGTTCTTAGTTAAACCACCATTAGTCATAAATTCAGTTTGTCATTTATATAGTACCTGGTTTTACAATAATTTATAAACCGACTATTATTTTTAGTGAAATTAAAAAGAAATATAATTTTTGCGGAAGTTGAACGTGTTTGCGGTCAATTAAGTTTTCCTTAGTATTTGGTTTTCCTTTTTTAAGGTGATCCAATCTTAAATTAGTAGCAGGATATCCTAAGAATAATGTGGTTCAATATATCTGAGAAAATTCTATTCAAGTCCTGAATTCTATCAAAAGCTAAGAGAACGAACAAATAAAATAATTCAGCCTTTATTTTGCACACAAATCAGAAACCGTTTCCCGACATGTTTAACGGTTTCTACAATTAAATTTTTGGGGATTCTGTTCTTATTCCTGCAACCTAATCCTATAGTTTGGAAAAAGTTGACTTAAACAACTAGTAGGCAACATTATTGTGGCGCTATTTTGGAATATTGGTATTAAAGAGTCCTGTGTCACAATTAGTCCTTATGCTAGGTCGGTTTTGCTATCAAATCGATGTTGACACAGTTTCTCTTCAGAAACTGTTAGGAGACATCCTAGAGAGTACCCCGATGTAAGGTGGACATCCGGGAAATTGAGCACTCGCGAACGAGTGGTCCGATTTGTTTGTTCTGTAGCTTATTTTATTGTTATTAATTTGTATGCTGAGCGCAAGTAACATTCTGGACGCAAACAATAGAAAAAAATTGATGCAGAACGCCTCTATAAAAATAACAAAAATATTTAAAAAAAAACTGAGTTCACGAAATAGAATATTATGGCACAACACAGTTGCGCGGTTCGTTTATATTCATATCAGTAGTTTTTCACACGTTTTATTTTTGTGATGTAATAATGCAAGATTGTAGATTACTTAACCCATGGAAATATGCATGCAGGTGTGATGAAATACAAAATACATTGACAGTAACAATTAAACACTTCTTCACACGGTGGTACTATAGGTATGTAATCCAACAAGTTTTCATACGGTTTGGAAAAAGTTTCACTAGTTTACCTTGAATAATGCAGCAAAGAGTTACAAGTACATCTCTTGAATGTACCAAAATAGAATAGATTAAACTATAGTACTAGGGTATGGATTAATTAATACCTATCAAATATTTTTAGAAGCGCTTCCTAATGCTTCCTGTTTATATCAATTTTAAACAGGAATCTATTTTCTTTAACTACATCTGCTCAGTGTTTTAAAATGGTAATTAGTAGAGACAGGGGTATTTATAAAATGACAAAAACAGGGATTTTCTCCTAAAAGTAAAAATACATATACGAAACAAGCAAAAAACATTTTTATTTTCTTTTTGTTACAATCAAATATCTGGACAACCGGTCCAAAAAAGGTGTGCTGGGCTCAATCCTGTTGTTGTAATACATTGACCTATCATGGCTGATAACTTGCAGTTATTCAAGAATACAGAGGAAGAACTAAAGGAGGCGGGAAACCGAATCAAGATAGGAAAGGCGGCGGGGCTGGATTCGATACCGTCGAAGATGATTGGGGTGGCAGATAATTTAATACCCTGGATGATTAGGTGGTAGCCGAAATACTGGTAGGAACTATAAACAGGCTCGTCTGAAAAGGGAGATTCCCGGAAGAATGGAAGAGGCCCTGCTCCTGATACTGATAGAAAAACCAACCAAACAAACGGCAGAAAGAGAAGCAAAATGGCAAATACAGCGACAGGATACCCAAACAAACAATTATGTAGAAGGAACGAGTATAGGGTGCGTCGACAATCTAATACTGGTGGTATGCAGAAACAAACAAAATTGAAAATTAGATGAGAATAAAGAACCTGCAATTAGCAACACCTGAAACCGATGCCGTCGTACTGGCAAGTAGGAAAATGCTAAAGGATACAATAGTGCACTACAACTTTACTACATAGGACACTACAGGAACTGAACTTCTCATGGGAGAAATGTAATAGGAAGTCAATTTTAATTGATAAACCACAAATTGTTTGTTGGAGGCAGAAATATCTACGTGAAAAAAAACTGCGATTAGAAGGAAAGGAAATTTTTTATCTTGACGAAACGTGGGTAAACGAGGAGCACACGGCAACAAACACATGGGAAGACAAAAATTTTGTAAGTTATCAAGCAAGCCATTCAAGAAGGTTAGTTCATTGGAATAAAGCCACCATCCGGTAAAGGTAGTGCCGTGCCAATGGTTATCTCAAAGATTACAAGCTATAAACAATGTAAATGCAGAAAAGTGGCGAAAAAGCATTAACACGTAGGTAATTACAGAAGATGCATGATGGTGGGAACTGGGTGGAATGATAGAAGTGGTCATAGAACCATTTATATCTGTAGGACACGATGACACTTCTTCCGAATTCGATGACGACGAGGACCAATTGGCAAACTTGTAATATGTTGTACAGGTGTTCACAAATCAACCATGTCTAGCTGACTGTAGTTCCATTTTAATTAAATGGAGACACAAGCGACTAGAACCTGGTTCATTTTTTAACATTAGATACATTCTAGCTCCAAATACATTTGATTTATAAATAAATTATATTACAACAAAAATACTATAAAAATGCAAGCGTGCGCCTATGAATGTTCTGGAGCGTTCTTATTTTGCAGCTTATCCGAAGTGTGCTTATGCCTACTATCTATTCCAATTCCATATATGCGCACTTTTAGAGTTTCTGCTTTTAAAAGATTCCGGTTTACCATTGGTATTTGTTGTCCGCTTGTATGTGATAAACCGAAACTATTTTATTAAGATAATTTTTTATTACTCTTCCTTATTTTGGGATTGACTTGACAAGATAGAAATCAGTAGGTAGAGGAGTTTAGATACCTTGGAAAATTGTCGTTCGGCTAGACATAACGATAACGGCGCTCAGGAGTGTAGAGGAGAGTAATGCGCAGCGAACTCCTTATACGGAACACCGTCATGGTAGGGGTGGATAGTAGTAAAAAACAGGATTACATTGGAGAAGCTATAAAGAAAAGTCGCTAAACGTATAGCTACGACTTACAGAACCGTGCCAACAAAAGCAATACAGGTGGTAGTAGCAACCATACCCGCCCACCCAACTGTCATATTATTGACTGTTCTTGATTGAGTTTGCGCTGTTTATAATTATATTGATCCAGAATAAGATTTTAACACCAGAAAGAAAATTTAAAGAAAATAATTTATTCGTTGATCAAAACCCATTTACCAAATCATTAATGAAACTTTGTTGCAGATAGCAGTTTTTCAGTCTGTTCCACGCTACCAGTTTCCAGCACTTACGATTTTCACCCTCAGGATTCGCACTTAGAAAACACCGTGTATATATATTATTTATACTATTTATTTAATAAAAATATGAAACGCAAATATCTAAAAACCGAAAAAACAATTTTTATTTCGAATTTCGCGCTAATATCCATGGCGAGCTTCATTCTCGTAACTCTTACGAGTTATATGGCCGTTCAAATTTTGATGTTGACAGGTCCACGGCCAAGTCCTCTCTGTGGTGTCATCTATTAGCTAATAATCAGCAACAACTTTTCCACATATAAAATACACAATAGTTTCATATACACCCCGAGGGAGCCCCACAGAGAGGACCTGTCAAAATCAAAATTGGAACGGTCATATAACTCACAAGAGTTAAGAGAATTAAGCTGGCCATCACGACCAACAATGCAGTTCGCCGTGGTAATATCGAATTTAATTGCCTAGGAGGCGCATCATATTGTATTTCTATTGTTTAACATTGGTGGGGTGCCTTTAGTTCGTAAGAGTCTAGGTTCTGCTTGCGACCGACAGGGCGTATGCTGAGGCCGATGAGGGTTTCCCCCATCCACAAAAAACAATCTATATTTAGCACCTTTCGTTCTGCAAAACAGTAGGTACATTAGTGGCAACACATTTATTTTCTTATGGCAATACAATATTAGACTAATATGGCTTTACACAGGTACCTACAATATGGTACAGACTGACTTATTAATTAGATACAAATTAGGTTTATTACATAATTATGAGATTTCATTACACAATTATGGTTTAAGTACTTAAAGAAATACACTTATTATCACTTTACATTGCATGTTTAATTTGAATATCAGGAAGAGACACCAAATTAATTAGATTTCTTAAAACATGCTGTTAATCACCCATTATTATTTAAATGGGATACTTTATCCTTGGCCAACTGTATAATTTTCGAAATACGCAATTTCTACTACAGTATATATTATACAGGGGGTCCGGAAATTATGAGTCAATATTTTAGGAGGTGATTTTACACATAAAAGTAATGCAAAAAGTAATATTACACTTTTCTCACATTTTCAATTATAACGGAGTTAGGTACAGCATGCTAAAATTATTTCATCAAAAATAGGGTGTGATATGGACTTCCTTTTCTGGGGACATCTCAAAACGCTAGTTTTTACAGGACACCAGTAAATAATGTTGAAGAACTTAGAGAGAAGATAATCGCATGCTGTGAAATTATTATGTATAGAATCACCTCCTAAAATAGTGACACATAATTTCCGGACACCCTGTATACATCACATAGTAATCAATTCACCCTTGTTCAGTACACTAGATTATCATAAAATACACATACAAGTTGAGTAAATAGATACAAGATATCAGTTAGAAAAAATATTTAGAGGCAAGTTATATATCTAAGAGATGTATATCATTGTCATGTAAAGAGGAGTGTCTTGGGTGTTTATTAACATTTAACTAAATACATGAATAAAAAAACAAAATCTTGTCTTCAGTATAGAAGAATAAAAAAATAGTTCCAAAAAATACAAAATCACAGTTTAAAAATGGTATATACGTAGTTATTATCTCAAAATGTTACAAAATACTACTGTATTGTATAATACTATAATTCAAGGCATTCTAGAGTGTTTAAAAAATATTAAACTTAAGATCTAGGTGACAGTCTACACATTCAAAGTGTTAATTTTGTATTTGGTTTATTTGTACATAATATATCTATGTTTCAATAATTTTCAATATATAATTAAACATTTATTATTCGATAAAAACTTCACTTCTAATCCGCAATGTTTAATATGGGGCGCCGTTTAAGACAGAACGAATTTATAAAAATATTTCTTTTTTCTTCAATATGTATATTTTAATTTAAATATATTTGCGATTCAAAATAAATATATTCAGAAAAAATAAATATATTTTGAAAAATAAAAAAATATTCATAAGAAATAAATATATTCTGAAAAATAAAATATACTCATGAAAAATAAATATATTCAGAAAAAAATATATATTTGCAAAAATAAATATATTAGGAAAAAAATATATACAGGAAAAATAAATATATTCAGAAAAAAAATTATATTAGCAAAAATAAATATAGAACGAAAAATTATTTATATTCAAGTTGGAAATTGCAAATATATTTAAGTTAGCATTCGCTGTTTCGGCGATAGAGGGCGGAATAAGCTGGCTTGTATTTCGGATTTGCGCTTTACAGTGGACCATTAAACTATTAAAAAACTTTTTAAATAATATTAATTCAAGAAACTCAATACCGAACAGTTAACTTATTAACACGTCGCCATTATGTTACGCAATACTATTTAATAGTATATAAAGAAGCAGATCGCAAAAACAGCACACCACTGGTCTACTGTAAAGCGCAAATCCAAGATACAAGCCAGTTTATTCTGCCCTCTATCGGCGAAGCAGCAAAGGTCAACTTAAATATATTTGCAACTTCTAACTTTAATATAAATAATTTTTCGTAATATATTTATTTTTGCTAATATAATTTTTTTTCTGAATATATTTATTTTTCCTGAATATATTTTTTCCTAATATATTTATTTTTGCAAATATATATTTTTTTCTGAATATATTTATTTTTCATGACTATATTTTATTTTTCAGAATATATTTATTTCTTATGTACATTTTTTTATTTTTCTAAATATATTTATTTTTTCTGAATATATTTTATTTTAAATCGCAGATATATTTAAATTAAAATATATATATTAATGAGACAATAAATATTTTTATAAATTAGTTTTGTCCTAAACGGCGCCCTATAGTTTAATATCTCTTGTTAAAATAATTTATTTTTATCAAGCGAAACAAGATAGTAAAATTAAAAATTCCATAACGAAAATTTTAAGCAACTTCGCTGGTAAGCACACTGGAATCATTGACATAACTTTTCGTATCTGTGGTCACCGTCTGGCTGAGAGAAGAACCGGTAGTCCGTGGTGAATAAGCTGTCTGAGTCATAGACCTTGCTAGATGTGGTTTTCCCATTAACATATAATATCTAAAAACGCAGAAAAATAAAAAAAATGTCCGTTTAAAATCACAGATTATAACGTACCTTCGTTTTAGTAGTTTCAAGATATTTCTTTTAAAAACGAAAATGAAGAAGATGAAAACTCCATAGAGGGCGTTGATTAAATCCGTTAGATACCATACAGCAGGAGGTACAGTCTCAGCCTTCCAGATCACAGCCCAAGAAATTATTTCCATTACCCAGTTTACACCCATTGCCAGCATCAATTTCAAATATAAATTAAATCTGTAATAATAACTAAATTGTAGGAGTTTAAAACATTACCAGAAATAGTATTAATAAGGAAGTTTAGTTAGGGTCGTTAGGGATGTGTACTAAATTTTAATTGTTGCTCTATTACAAAGATACTCAGGTGTAGAATATGTTTTGTACTTTATTTTTTATAGCAATAAACGCCTTGCAAACTGCCGTGGGATAGAGGCTAGAAAAACGTGCCGTCATCTACCATACGGCAAGCATAAAATATTATAGAAACGATTTAAATTGAAATTCGCGAAAATCGCGCTAGATAGGGTAAACTATTATAGGACGAATGTTATAGAAAATAAAATTCCCTACAAGAAACTCCCTGAAAGCATATGTGTAACTGTAATAATGGGCTTGATAACCGTTTGAAGTTAGCATAAACCATCGATTCTGGTTTAAAATTGAAACGCAGGAAAAACCGCGCGGTGAAGATAACGTCAGACCAAAGTTGTAGAAAATACAATTTCCTATAAGAAACTTCAGAAAAGCGTATATCTAACTTTAATAATGTGGGCCTGAGAACCGTTTGAAGTTAGCATAAACCAGCGATTTTGGTTTAAAATTGAAACACAGCGAAAACGGCGCAAGATAAGAGAAAATAACATACGAGCAAGGTTGTTAAAAAATAAAATTTCCTATAATTACTCCGGAAGCATTTATGTCTACTATTAACAGTTTGACCTCAGGACCTGCATTGAGAAATGCATTCGTTCGCTCGGCTTCCACACAGTGGCTCTGCGTTAAATTTTACCCTCCGCAGATGGAGAGAGCGAGTCGTATAAGGTACCAGGGTAAATAAAAGAGGCAGTCGGAATGTCGGATAGAGTCCGACATGCTCTTTTGATTGACGCAAACCGTGCTCCAGTAGCAACTTTCCGAGATATTGATTTTTTTTCAATTTTTTTTCTAGAAACTTCAACAACAAAATAATAATAAAGAAAGACTAGTTCTCCGAATATTTACGTTGCTTAATTATCGTTTAGTATAAAATTTAAAAGAAAGGAAGTACGGTTAGCTTGAAGTTAGTCACTGACTAACAAACTGATAAGGTTGGGGTTTGCTAGATCAAGTAAAGCTTCTTCAAATTTATCGAACACCCAATTCTTGCATTAAAACGAATAAAATATGCCTATTTTTATTTTTTTTTTCATAAAATTACCGGTAATTCACGGGGGATTTCAAATTAATGGAAAGTATAAATTAAAATGTTTAATAATAATTAAGCCCTACGCAATAAGGCAGTCTTAAAATTATTTGAATTAACAATCGACAAATACTCAAGGAATTCCAAGCTTAAAATCACATTTAGAAATAAATTTCGTTGAAGAATTCCAGAAGCGTAAGTTAATATAAATCAGCAGAAAGATATAATTCAGGATTCCCTAATGGATCTAAGAAAAGTTTTATTAATAGTAAGGGCACCCCACTGGGTTTTTCTAAGTGGCATTTCTGCATTTAATGCAATAAAGATAAGAAGCGTAAAAGCGAATAACGAGGGTTTCCATACCGAAGGGCGCCAAGGGTTAGTAGATGACCTCTAGCAATTTCTGGCGAGTAGACTATCTGCAAGATGTCTTGATAAATATAGCATGGTCTATAACACCAAACAACTTAAAGAACTAATTATTATATATCTTCGACGGTGAGGATAGTAGCTGCCAGATCGGCTGTTTGCAAGAATACATCTTAGATTTATGTTTCGTCATTATTTTAATTTATCCTTAATAGGATATTCTTTATTTTTTTGTGGAATAATGGAACGTCTGGATCGGATTTCAAACGCTCGAGCAACTGCTCCATTAAGGACAACGTATTATATCATTGACTGTATCAAACATTAGCAAAGTGTTAAGAGAATTAAATGAAAACATATCTTACCTTTGCTTATCATTCTCATAACTGTGTTTTTTGCTCTCATCCTTCCTAAGCATAGCGGTATCCTGCTGGACTTGTTTTATCTTACAAGCGGTTATAATGAAGAGCGTTATGTTAGCTATAATAAGTATCGCCATTGGTCCATAAAAATAGACTAATGTAGGAATTCCCTCTAGAAATAAATAAATCTTAATTTAGTTTAAATAATTTAATGAGCGTTTAGGATATTTAAGCGTCATGTACGTGAAATAATACATACCTCTAAACCAACATTTTCCTTCACCCATACCAGGGTTGTACCATGCAAATGGGGGCAAGCTCGTACTGAATGTTAAACAAATAACTAGGATGACATGTAGGAAAGGCATACCCCATGCGTAAACACTATAGAGCAAGAAACGTTTTCTTTCAGCTTGCTTTTTACTTCCAGAAAATCCTCGTAAACCACTGAAACAGACATTAAACATTATAAGCCTGCGTAAAAATTTATTTTTTATATGACTGCCTATTAAAAAAGCTGGATACTTTGTTGCGTAGAACATCTGTTCAGTGAAAAGAGTAAAAAACGTAAAAAAAAGTGTCTTGGCGTGTTAACATTGCTTTAGGAATGTTTATAAATGACGTTCACATTGTAATTGAGTCTACAGGTTGATTCAAATTCTACCCTCACCATGGGGTTGTCCCTATGAACAGGGGTAGAGGGAATGCTTAAATTCAGCAAAGTTGCTATTTTTTGTTCTCTCTAAGAATATGCCGGCAAAACTGACTAACAATCGAAATATTTTGAAAAATCTAAAAACGTGGGATTTGATTTTTTGTTGGAATACCGCGAAGGGGGACTGGCTGCAATCCCGAGGGTTAGTTTGCCACCCGAGGGTTAGTTTTCCACCCGAGGGCATAAACATCAAGTACTACTGATATCCGTGGTGCATATAACGTTTTATTTTTCAGTTTGAATACGTAAATAAATTCAAAAACTTAAACGTGGATTTATAAAATAGACACGGCCATGACATAAATTTAAGGGTGATGTTTGTTTATGTATCTATGACGATGTCAGTATATAAAGGTGTGTTTAGACTTGAGCACGAACACGTATGAGGCAAGCTGAGGCCGCACCGAATGGCTAGGATTGTTCTTTTTGGAGACTCCGCACGAGGAAGCACGAGGCACGCTGCGGCAACGTTCGGCGCTGCTTCAGTCGTTCGAGGTCATACGGATCGAAAAGATGTCATCTTCATCAGACGAAGAAAATGTTGCAGTGGCTGGGTCTGAGGCCGTGCGGCGTACAACCCTAGGCAATTTGCCGCGCCTCGGATCAACGTGCACACTTGCATGTTCATGCGGCCTCGGCTTGCCTCATACGTGTTCGTGCTCAAGTCTGTACGCACCTTTAGAGAGTATTCATAACGCTACGTTTTGCGTTTAATTTCATAGATCAAAATTGACCTATAGTTGTAATATTCGAAAATCAAAGTGCAATATGAGTATAACAAATAAAAAGGTTTCTAATGGGTTCTGAAGTATACTCGAATTGGTAAAATTAAACGATGATTAATTTCCCCTATCATAATGGCTTTTGGAGTTATTGTTTAATCAACAAACTGTACTCGTACTAGATTAGATTATTTGATAATAAATTATTTTTTTACGTGCGTAACGGATATGTACCATCAAACAAAACAATCCCAGGAAAATGCAATTAATAAATAGATATGTGTATTAACCTAATTGCTTGCTTTATAAAAAAAATATCAGTAAAGTCAACATCCCCACTATACAGGGTGATCAGCTACTGTGGGATCGCGCGTCAAACGTTCGTCTCAATCGGCAATTTGCAATTGCGTTTTTATATACAAAGAAGCTATTCAACTTCGTCCCCTAGTAAAATGTAACTAATTTTCGGTTCTTCGAATTATTATAAACTACGTTAAGCGAAATGGGTAACTAATACGGGAAACCTCAGTTTATAAAACTCGGAAGATAGTAGTTTTAATTCCACCGAATTAACCAAATTATGATCGAAAGCTCTTGGCGTGAGTATGTTTATTCATAATGTGCGTAGTTTTAGAGGATATGAAGCGCGGAAAGAAGACCGGAAAGATTTATATTTACAGCATAATTCCTTAAATCGTGGACAACCATTAGCAAAATTAAAAATAAGGACTAACCAGGGTTATGTAAATATATTTTCTTGCTTTCGACAGCGTTAACCCTGAGAATGATTTTTAGCATGGCCAAAACAAAGAATGAAGCATTCAAAGTTAGTAGGACCAAGCATTTCGCTGTAGTCGCAAAAGAATTCGCCAGAATTCGAGGTTTAAAATTTTCTAAAATATGCCCGCTAGCGAAACCTCTCCAAATATATGCCGAACAACCAGAAAACCCAACGCGTGCTCTATTGCCATGTTAGGATATCATTAAAAGAATACTGAGGAACCACAAGGGTGTTAAACTTCCAGATACACACCACCGGTGAGTCAAATAATGAAAGGTTCCTCCTCCATGATAATGAACAGAATTCCGACGAACGGGTTATTGTATTTGCTACCGATACATGTTTGTCCAACCTTGCGAATGCTATAGTGTGGTTTGTAGATGGCAATTTTTCGTTAGTAGCTCTATTTTGCAACTATATGTAGTACGGGTAAAAATACAAGGATTTTTGGGACCTGTGCTTATAGTTGCAAAGGAAAACGCAAACCAAGTATGAAACCATGCTAAGAGCACTCGTAAGCAACTGCGAGGAGAGAATTTTGTTCCCAGATCCTACTTCCATAAACATGGATTTCAAAAGGGCCGCAATCCAAACAGTATTGGGGGGGACGTTATTATTAAAGGGTGCTTTTACCATTTATGCCAGAGTACTCAACGAAAACTGCAGGAGCTAGGGTTGCAGCGTAGGTACAGAGAGGACGAAGCCTTAGACTTTCTACCTTTGAAAGATATTGCCAAAGGCATGGAATATTTGAGGCAGAATATTCTCGAAGGTGCGCAAGATCTACTAGAATACTTCGAAGCCACGTACGTAACAGGAACGTATGGAAGAGTAGGAAACATCAATGATAATCTGCAGCTGCGAAATATCCCTCCGGTGTTTCTTCCCGATTGCTGGAATGTAAATAATATCACATTTCAAGACGAAAAACGAACCAACAACCACACCGAGGGCTGGAACCACCGATTTTCCAACTTGGTGGGTTAAAACCACCCTAGCGTATGGAGCCTCATAAACAAGATATACAGATATAATTAAGTTGCAGCAGCAAGAGATAAACAGGTTAATCCCGAAAAAGAAAAAGACCGCTTATGCAATTATGAAGATCAGGTTGAAACGCTTATGTGAAGAGTAGTGGGAAGGAGTACGAGGGGTGTTTTTTTCTACATACGTAGATGATACATCATGAAAGTTATATAAAGTTTAGCGAAACTAATCTATCGAGTATTCTTTTGTGTATTATGTAAATATACTAGTCCTGAATACGTATTGGTTTTCCTGTCGCCGTATCGTTCGACATCGAGTACAACAAAGGTGTGGCTGTATTTTCCTAGAAAGAAATGTGTTTGCTAATTCGAAACAAATAACTTGTGTAACGACGAATGTAGCACCTAAACTCCGATAATGCGATAGGAATTCTTAAAATATAAACCACAGAAAATTTTTAATTAGTTCAAAGTATCAGACAGGAACATGTTGCCTTGGGAAACAAACCGAAAAGAATGATGTCAATATTCCCAACTTAATCGCAACATTGATAAATAATAAGGGAACAAACAAGACTTAATCGAATCAGGCGAGGAATGTAATAAAAATAATGTTTGTTCTATTTTGTAGGGAACAAAATTTTAGTACTTTACATTATTTTTTAAACACAATTAGACTGTGGCTTGTAATGCAATTACTTGTAGGATTGCAAGGCGTTCAAGATAAAAACTATAATAAAAAATATAATTAATTACTATATTGCCTTTTTATCAGTTTAAATCGGCACCAGGCCAAGTACTTCCCGGCTGTTGTGGCGCGGGAAATGAATCACATTTGGCCTTTGTTCCACAATGTGTTTGGAATACGTTGACATATGAAAATATACTAATTACACATACTTTAATATAGGACAGCTTCGGGGAATATTTCATATATTTTCATTTTGAAATTTCGCCATTGTTTAACAAGAACACACTCGTAAAGTTATTTTCGTCTTTCCTTTAAGTAAACACGATCCATTTTTGATTTAGCTTTTTAATATTTTCGTATCTCTTTAAGATGATTGAATTGAAAATTTGCTAAGACAATATAATTGATTGTAGCACTCGTTCGATTGAAGCACTTCCCGCTGCGCTAGTCTTGCCCCAACCCCATTTAAACTACAAGAAATTCTCGTTTTAGTTTGTCTAATTTTTTTATTAGTTTGGTATTCCCTGATGTGCAAATTCCTTGTGTTTTGAAATAGATTTTTCGAAATAACCAACGAACTAGATCTTAAAACCTTTTACCCACTTTACGTCAGCTGAATGAAGAACAATAATTAAAATTTAAAATTAAAACCGTACCCTAAAAATACTTCCTATATAAATAATTTATTATAAAAATAAACACTGCAGTGAAGCGATAATAATATTATCTAAAAGTCATTGGAGAAAGTGCTGTAATTATGAAGTTGGAATTTCCAATACCTTATATGAATGTGGTTTTAAACGGGATTGTGATTTAATACAACATAAACTTTTAATTTATTTTGATTTCTAAAGTTTCTATGTCTTGTAATTATTATTTCTAGCTTCAAGATTGAAAAACAAGTCATACATACCTAAATGCCCACCAAATATCAATAGACATTACGTTCATCCAGAAAAAAGAAACCATGAAGAAGAATAAGCAGGATAAACCTAAAAAATGTAATTTTTTTTAAGTTATTATGTTTATTTTGAATACTGAGTGAATACGAAGCGATGGTCATAAATTTATTTTTTTTTTCAACGGAAAAATTATAAGAAGTAAGTCTGGGAATAATTTTGAAACTTACAACAAATAATGAAGATAAATAATCTATAATAATGTTATTAGGTTGGTGGTACTAAACCCTTCTTTCATAAATTAAGACAATTAATCAAAATGTAAATCCTTTAGCAACCTCTTCGGTGGGCTGTAACTTTGCAACGTAGCGTTTACCGACTTTTTCTGTGGGCTTAACCGGATGGCGGAAAACTACCCCACGAAAAACATCCCCGGAAAATTTTCCCCAGGAAGAAATACCCACGGAAAAAATACGCCGCGGAAAAAATATCCCAAAGGAAGAAAAATAATTCACCATAAATAAAAATGGATTTTGAAAAAAGCCCTATTCAGGCAGTATTTGGAAAGGAATTGATCGTATCTGGCTGTTTTTATAACTTATGCTAAAGCACCAATAGAAAAATTCAGAACCTTCAGCAACGGCATCGATTATGAAGTTTTGAAAAAATTCTGTGTGTATATGTTATTTAATATCTTATAAATGCTTTTGACAATGGCACATTGATGCCGAAATACGTATAAAGCAAAATAAATATTGTTATTCCAGTTAAAATCGATATTTTATTTGATATTTATATTTCTATAATTATGGATTTTAACAAAGTTACACTTGAAAATGTCAATAAATATGGAAAATGTTCCCGCTGGAGTTGAAGAGCTTCTGAACTATTTTGACAGCACATACGTTTCAGGGACTTACAGAAGGATTGGAAATCACAATCATCGCAACTTTCCTGCAAAGTTTCCACCTGAAACTTGGAATGTTCATCTAACGACACTAGACGATGGGGAGCGTATCAACAACCCGACGTAAGGTTGCAAAAATCGTTTTTCTAATTTGGTGGGTCAGATGCACCCCACCGTTTGATTATTAATCAATAAAATGAGGCCGTAACTTTCCTCTGACAGAACGAAGATGCAGCAATAACAAATTGAAAAGCTGTCTACAGAGAAGAAAGGAACAGTTCATGAAGCTCTACAAATCCGGTTAAAGGGTCTCTGTGAGGATTATATTGGGGGTACCAGAAAATTATAAAAAATTTAAATCCTGTAAGTCGAAATATCTAAGATCTGTAGAAAGTTTCGAAGCTTAATGTAGTTATAAATATTAAATAAAATATAAAATGTTTTTGGTGTTCAGAAAGAGTTTCTTTTTTTCAGAACGAATAGTTTGGAGGGGTTCCCGTTTTGAGTTTTTTTCCCGGGATATTTTTTCTGTAGTATTTTTTCCACGGAGTATTTTTGCTTGAATTTTTTCCTGGGTAAATTTTACAAGGGATTTTTTTCTTGGGGTATTTCTTCTTTAGATCCCTTTTACCAATATTATTTAAGGTTAATAAATGTATGACCATTACTTTGTGTTGATCCTCTATAATTTATCAAAAAAATACTCACCTAAAGATTTACAAGACGCGCTATCCCATTCTCCTGGAAATAGTTGAATAAGGACAAGAATAAAGTATGCTCCAAAAAGGGTTATCACATAACACATCAATGCCTTTCCATGGAGATTTCGATCCGGCAAAAGGGCGTATACAATAAAGGTGATCAATAAGAAAACCATCGATATTATCATTCCTGAAAATAAGAATTAATATTATAGATCAGTGATTTGTATTTTTAAGTACTACGTACAGGTACCGCAGTAGAAATTAGGGGCTCATCAACTATGAGAAGGGGTTCATTTTCAAATTTCGACATATTTTTAAATTCATAAATAAAGATTAGATTGGCCTTAAACGTATTTCGACATATAATTTACGTCATTCTCAAAAACATATACAGGGTGTCGAAGATAAGGACCGCATCGATGAGGATCTCACAAACGGTAAGAGATGGAGATTCGGTTAAATGAGGAGAAATTTTCAGCGAATTAAATCCCATCTCGCTAAGCATGCCCTCCTTATCTTGAACGCCCTATATAGTTGGGGACCAACATTTAAAATATCGAAGCTATGCCTCAAGGTGGTTTTTAGGAAACAGCCTGTATTTTTATATAACTAGGGAATAATTTTATTTGAAGAAAATTTATTGTAAGAATTTTTATTATGACGCAGGGCTTTTTAAGATCAATTCCAAAATAGTTCCTCCTAGCGCCACAATAATATTGCCCACTACTTGTTCAAGTCAACTTTTTCCAAACCATCAGATTAGGTTGCAGGAATAAACTAACAAACTACTGAAAAGAGAGACAAGGAGCTCTTTACAGTGGTGGCACATGGCCCTGCAAAATTAATGCTTTTTCTCTCTTTCCACTCCTTGGTTTGGTTGGCCTGTCACCATAACAACAGAGCGGTTTCATTAATTCGTTTGTTTTGGTTAAATTTTATTTTAAAAAAACGCCTAAAAGATTCCCATATTTTTCCATCAACATTGTTGTGATGTGTAAATATAACAAATAAAAATGCAGATGTAGTATGTTAACTAGGATCTACTTTAAATATTAGAATAGAAATTCTGTTTTTAATTGTAAACAACGCCAGATTTGTACACCAACATGTGTATATTTCTATATTAATAAAATAAATTTAATGAAGTTTAAGCTATATAAACTCGGTTTATAATTAGATAATGGAATTAATAATTAATATACACGGTCGATATTAACGGTGGAAGCAAAGCTCATGGTTTTAGATTTAAAATTAGAAGCATAATTTGAGGTAGAATAAAAGTTTTTTTTAGTTTCATTTTTGATTACGATAACAAACGCTATGTAATAAAAAGTTTTTTTTTCTCTTTCTATATGAGTTGACTATAACGGTGTTGCATAAGGAAGGAATTTAAAGTTTGAAGTAGCGGAATATTAAAAATTAACAAAAAAGATCTGTTCCCCGCCAAATATTACAGACGCAGCACAAAAAGTTCCATTTCTGCTTCTAATAAAATAATTTATGCTATTTGTTAGTACAAAGTAGGTACCTATGTAAAAGATTTTCAATTTAATTTCCAAATCTTGATTCTATCTTCAATAGTGACCACTGCCAATAAAATATTTTTGTATTTTGATTGAAATATTCAAATATTTATATTATATAACTTCTTAAAAACAAGCAACTTTGTCATGATTATTTTAAAAATGATTGATTGCTGTTTTATATACATACACTAACTGTTTTTAAGAAAAAAAAAAACTTTTCTCATAGTTCAATAAATTTAGTTTCTTTATTAATTTCTGGAAAATTATGGTTTGTTCTTTTGTATTTGTTTCCTTTAAGTAAACGAGTTGTTTACATAGTACTCCACTGTATCTGATTGACCTTTATACAGAGCACGTAGGTACAATGACAGAATGTATCATCTTCAGTTTAGTCAGGAGTTTATATTCAGAAAATTAAAACATTCAAAGCGGATAGATGAGAAATGTAAAGATATCATTTTTAGGAAGAATAACCACATTGTGAGATATCTGACCACAATTTTTTTAAAACAATGTTTCCTGGATATGCTCAAATTCAGATAATTCCTATGTTGCTTTTCCGCCAACGTGATTCTTCCAAGTTATTGTTCACCAAAAATTACATACTGATTAGAATCTAGTTACGAGTAGGGTGCCTTGAATAGTATTGACAGATGTCAATGTCAACTACCTGGATGGATAATTTCGTTTATTTTATGGGGATACTACACTGTTAGGAAAAAAGTTCAAACGCCAGATATTTTACAACTGAAGGCCGTAGTAAATGAATTTCGTCGGAAAAAATATTTTAGTGTCAACCAGATGTTTGTACCTACATATTATTATATTTTATGGTTTTTTCTTATGCACTTCATATTCTCTGTTCAAATACTACACGCAAAACTCAGGTTAATATTGAGTTCGAAGGATTTATTAGATCAATTCATGTGCAAAGTTTCCTGTGGGCTATGATTAATTAATTAATTAATTAATCCCCCCCCCCCAAGAAACAGAATTTAATATTCATTTTACAGTTACATTATCAGCTGCAAGTGGTGACGGGTAGTGTAGAGATTATTATTATTATTATTATTATTATTATTATTATTATTATTATTATTATTATTATTATTATTATTATTATTATATATGTATTTGTTACTTTCGCATACCACCACTGGTATAGGGGAAGTATTGATATCATGAAAATTTTCGAAATCGAGATTTTCGCGTAAATACGTGTTTGGGCCCCCAGGAACCCAAAAAAGTGGTCTAGAAAAAATGTCTCTGTGGGTGGGTGCGTGGGTATGTAACGCCTCTAACGCAAAAACTACTGGACCGATTTTGATGAAATTTGAAATGAAGGGGTATATCGAAAATTCATCAACAAAATAAGCTTTTCAAAAAAATCCGAAACCGGAAGCGGAAGTTAGAAATTTTTTTTGGTAGCATATTTTTCAGAAGCAGAATTTTGAAAATCTGAGTAGGGAATATGAAAGAAGACCATAATTGAAAGGAAACAGTTTTTTGCCGGACTCCCTAACTTCAAAATGGCGGACACTATGAATTTTTCAAAATTTGGACTTTAACGCCCCATAACTCAAAAACCAGTTATCTGATCAGGTTCCGCAACGACTTGTTTGAAAGCCCTTTGGGGGTACTACAGAATAAAAAAAAATTATTTAGTAAATCCAAAAACGGTCGCAACGGCGCTCTTCCAAAAATTTTGAATTTTTTTAGAAAATATTACAAAGAAACTGCTCTAACGATTTTGTTTAAATTTTCTATACTTATGCAGCTTGGTATTAGCTACATTTTTGTTTTTTGATGAACGCCAGAATTCCACTGTGGAAATTGATGCTCCTATAGCGCATTTATTAGTCAAAATATGAAAAAAGTTTAAATATAAAAGATATTTAGTATATAATTCTGCATTCTTCTAAATGTATATCACGTTTAGGTACAGGGCGTTTGCAGTACGATAAGCAACTTTGTTATTTTAAATGAAACACCCTATATATTATTATATAATTGAATGCAAAATTTAATTGTCTATCACATAGTGTAAGGTGTTCATATAGCTAAAATGTACGGTTGATGAGAAATTCGAATTTTGAATATTATATTCTGGCGGAAACGGATCGTCGGTCGGTAGCAATCGTCCGGCTTCGCCAGCTGTAATTTCTAGCCGCTACCTGCAGATTGATAGGTGCATAGGATGGGTGTCTCGCTAGGCATTCAAATGCTTATCAGGGTCTGCCTCGCGAATTATACTGTTGAATACCAAAATCGAAACGTTTATTTTTTGTATAGGAAAGTCCAGGGGAGGATTGCCCCTCCACTTTTTTAAATCTCATTTAATCTTTCAATATTTAATTTTATTTTCTAATTTACAGATTTGTGTATTTTGTAAGTTTTAACTTGATCTAATTTTGGGAACCAGTATATTACAGTTTCCCTAGCCTATTCCAGGATTACAGCTGCAATCAAATTATTAAATATATAAAATCTGCCTTTGTGTTTTATTTTATCAAGTTCATTAATTTACTCTAGATCCCGAAATTGGTCTTACATTTGGTCACAATATCCAGCGAGATTATGACTAAAAGTCCCGCGGATAAAGACGAGACAAGATATTTAAAATGTTTGCAGTAGCTGTATAGTCGGTACGCCCGGCCCACCGCGCCATACAATAAGGGTCTTACGCATAATTCCTATAGCAGGTATAAACGGATTTAAATTTCATGTCATTTTATGTTTTTACAGTGTAGTGAAGATAATAAATCACCCGTTTGGCCGTTTACTGCTTTCGTAAAGATTGCAGTTGTGACCGCTAGTTGGCGTTAGTTTACGAACTACAATCATCGTCTAATTTTGAAAAACCGCTGATCAGCAGCGCCAAAAAAACAGGTCCTATTTTTGATTTTTTTACTGCCAATTTTTTTATACGCGTTCATAAAGGTTCTCCGGACATTTGGACCGGAGTAATTTTTCAAATTTGTCTTTGTAGGCATAAATATATCAGTGCAAAGAACAGCGCTAATTTATTCAATAAACTACGTTAATTTTGGATCATCTGATATATTAAATCAAAAACTAATCCGGTCCAATCGTAGAGGGGCCTTCTTATTTTCCAAAAGTATTTTCATTTTTTCAAAAAAACTATAGTTAGGTCGTCTAGACTGGCGCTCAATAACACGAAAACTACGTATCTGAATCGCCGGTACAGAAGACTCTTAAGGATCAAATAAAATCGTGGTAAAGACGACAAGACCCACCCCGCCTTCAAGATACTAACTGCACTTGTTCTGTTACCTTGCAATTTTATTTTGTGCTACCTAAATTTATTTTGGAGCATTCATACAGCACACAACATCTTGATTTTCATTCGTATTCTACATACTCCGAGTGCAAAATTAAGAAGTCTCTCTCTCTCTCTCTCTCACGATAGAAGTGAACACGCTTACACAAGCTGAGTAGCCTCATTTCCTCTATTTTCTTAAATTAAGATTTCTAATAAACAGTATTGTACTTCAAAATAGTGCATCAAGTGGCAGTCGTTGTAATCGACTAGAAAAGTTTTATGTAAGAGCAGAATCATTTTGAATCGGAATGGGAAACCCGATCGTTTTCGTTTTCTATCCCTCTCTCTCTCTCTCTTGCTAGCTTTTTAGCCCAAATTTGATAGCCAAAAACCTAGTTCTCCGCTGTAGAACATCCTCCATATCCGTCTCTTGAACCGATATAACTCCAGATCACCATAAACCCTTCTAACTCAACCAATCAGCAACGCTACTACTTCATTCAACTGTTATATCCAATATCATATCTAGCGGACGTGGGACATGTCGCTGATTCTACTATTTACCTTCAGCAACCTGTTTCCACAGTATTAGGGACTTCTAAATTTCATTCTCATCCCTACAAAATGTATTATTTTCTTGGAAAATGTACGAAACTGTGTTACTTGTTCCTGCGGGTGTACATGGTGCCGAGGTTGTTCTGGAAAATCCCATTTTTGTCTCGGTGACGCACCTATCTGCATTTAGGTTGATAGCTCACTATGTAAATGAAATAATATTCGAAATCTAATGAACAGTCCTCTGCTTCCTTGCGTTCAAAATTCTTTTTATTGTTCCGAGCTTAAGTTAAACGATGAAGAACTACTTTTATCGATAATGTCTGCGCATGGCTGTATTGTGGCGGGTCGTTACATCTGCTTTATCTTATTTTGAGGCGGAAATATACTTATATAGAGTGACATACATAAATATTTTAGTTTTGTTGCCATTTGCCATACCCCTTTCTCAGTGGCGGCCCGTGATCAAAATATTTACGGGGCACGGTAACAGATGAGCGAAGGGAACAAAAATGGCGCCGTAGACAAAAATTTTTTTCGGGGTGGGCGTGGCTTAGACGCGATATAAGAGCATCTGGATATCTTTGGGATGAAATTAAAAATTCTGAAAATATCAACATTTTTACAATGAAAAATGAAAGTTTGTAATAACCAAGCCTCGAACCAAGCGATATAAATTAAAAAAATATTCGTGAAACGTGCACTTTTAGAGTTCAGTAATTTATAGACATAGGTCTTGCAGGAGCAAGCGTTGTTGAAATCAACCCGACGAAGCGCTTTAAGAGCACGTGACACGCTGGCGCACATCCCGAGCTTGTTTTTGCTGCCGAAAATTGACGAGGTCTCCCGGAAAACGTGCTCAGTTTCTTGGTTAAAACTTCTTGTAAATTTGACATGCGCTATACAAATTGAACACGTCGTAAGGGTCACAATAAAGCAATGCCCGTTTCATGCTATAGCGCGCTATGACGACATGGAAGTATGCTATTTCGAAGATGTAAATTGCTAATGCTATATATTGGATTACGTATATTTTAAAATTTAATTAAAACCTATATTAGAGAACCAGGATTTGGAAAAAAAGTGAGACTTCCATTTTTTAGTGCGAGCACGTGCCCCCTGGCACCACCCGCCACTGCCCTTTCAATTCCCAAAGGATTATTAATAGGGGACTTCTATTTAAGTTCAAAAGAGATGGGAATGTTCTACCGTAGTGCTATCTAATAATGAAATTTGAAATGAAGGGGTAGCCTATATCGAAAATTCATTCACAAAATAAGCTTTTCAAAAAAATCCGAAACCGGAAGCGAAAGTTTTTTTGGTAGCATTTTCTTCAGAAGCAGAATTTTGAAAATCTGAGTAGCGAATATGAAAGAAGACCATAATTCAAGGGAAACAGTTGTTTGGGGGACTCTCTAACTTCAAAATGGCGGCCGCTATGAATTTTTCAAAATTTTGAATTGAACGCCCCATAACTCAAAACGAGTTATATAATCAGGTTCAGCAACAACTTGTTTGAAAGCCCTTTGGCGGTACTATACCATGAAGAAAAATTTATTTATTAAATCCAAAAACGGTCGCAACGGCGATCTTCCAAAAATTTTGAAATATTTGAAAAATTATTACAAAAAAACCGACCACATGATTTTGTTTAAATTTTCTATAGTTATGCAGCTTGGTATTAGCTATATTTTTGTTTTTGATGAATGCCAGAATTTCACCGTGGCGCCCTCTACGAGGTTCTGAAAATTAGAAATTGGTGCTCCTATAGCGCCTTTATTAATCAAAATAAGAAAAAAGTGTAAATATAAAAGTTGTTCAGTATATAATTATGCATTTTCTAAATATATAGCACGTATACAGGGCGTTTGCTTTCCACAGTACAATTAGCAACTTTGTTATTTTAAAATATGAAACACCCTATACAGGGTGTTTCTAAAATAGGGTTCCAAACTACAGCGTGTAGTACTCATCAAAATAAGGCAAAAAGTTCTAATAAACATATGGCCTAAAACGCACCCCTAGGGAGTTACAGGCCCTTAAAGGGGTTCAGATGAAATTGGTTTTTTTCTATTGTTTGAAGAACGGTAACAGACAAATAGACAAAATTATGGGAATTTACTTAGTTTTTCATTCTGAATAAGACGTGTTAGTACATTTTTTATTTTTAAACTCATGGGCGTCCCTTTCACGGGGAGGCAAGGGTTTTTCACCCTGTAACTAGGGGTGCGTTTTAGGTCATATGTTTATTAGAACTTTTTGCCTTATTTTGATGAGTACTACACGCTGTAGAAGTTTGGAACCCTATTTTAGAAACACACTGTATATTATTATATAATTGAATGTAAAATTTAATTGTCTATCACATAGTATAAGGCGTTCATATAGCTAAAATGTGCGGTTCATTAGGATTTCGTAAATGTTGACCGCATTGTGTAAATTTTGATTTACGCTGGACTCGGACAGAAACGGATGGTCGCCGTCGGTCGGTAGCAATTGACCGGCTTCGCCTGCTGTAATTTCAAGCCGGTTACTACAGATAGATGCGTGTATTTCTTCTGTACATATCGAACCCGTATAGTCTCCTTTTTCTCGCTACGCATTTAAATGATTTCTAGGGTTTACCTCGCGAACTATACTGTTGAACACCAAAAACGAAATGTTTATTTTTAGTATGGGAAAGTCCAGGGGAAGTTTGCACCTCCACTTTTTGTTGTTTGTAAACAAACCGATTAACCGGTCGTTGCATTGTGTGAAAGTGGGGGTACAAGGACATCTGAGGTTAATCATTCATACTAAACTACATCTAGTTACATTCAATAATTACTAATAATCTACTGTTATTACTAATAATCTAGTGCTATTTTGGCCGCCAATTGGTGGTACTGATAGAAAAGGAAAACACTATGGTAGAACTTTCCTCTCACTCGTTCCAAGGTCATATTTCAATAGACGTCCCCTATCTATTATAACTCAACACGCCGTAATCGCTGGGTATTGACTTACGTGTTACAATTACGTTATGATAAAAGTTTTAACTTTCTAAAAAAAACATCGTCATGTAACAACACTGATACATACTTTGGACTGATTTTGTTCCGTTTCACGGCATCACATTCGTCCTTCGCAAATTACATTACGCAATAATACATCCGTAAGCGTGATGCTTTATTATTTTGTTCATTATTACTAATACAAGATATTAATTCAAGAGGCTTTAATCATTTAAAAAAATTACGGTGAACCTACCTAAAGCATTAACACCTCCAGAAAGTTCTATTGCTTGAGGATCAAGTGGAAAACATACTAAAGCTGCTATTTCACTGTTTGACATATAATCAAGACAAAATTGGTCGTAATTAATTGTTACATTGGGTTCTGACTGCCATAATCTGCCATCTCGTTGGATAAAATAAGCATCATCAGGATAGTTGTCGGGATCTAATTTATAAAAACCATTTGTGCAGTTCATCATACCGGAAATGAAACGAAATTGTATCTCATCTCTGCTTATCACTTTATTATATTCGTGCACGGGAAAATCGAATACAGTAAAGTTGTTAAGAACACAAGTTTTATTTTGTAAAACGTAATTTGGAGCACAACATTTTCTTATACAGGTATTTTCACTATTAGCACACTCGCACTTTTCAAACATTTCTTCTCTGTATTTAACGGAGGTAAGATTATAAGAACCGAGATAATTTTCGCCATGGCAAAAAATATTAAGTCCAAGACTTAATAAAATTGCTATTACATACAATACCGTCGCGTAATTCATATCTCAACTACAAATGATCTCGACGTTCTGAGTAATAAAATTTATTGTGATATCTGTAATACACGTAATCCGATTAAATTATGATTAGGATTTTATTTCAGGAACGCCATATGTTGTATTAGTCCCAAAACAAGATATAATTAATATGAGAAATATAAAATAGATGCTTGGAAAAACAAATAATCGACTCTAAACGACTTACAACTGTAGTAAACTAAATTGTCTAGTTTACTAGGTGCCATGTGAGAGATAACGTCTGTAAATAAAAATATATCTTTTATGTATCATGTTGTTAGTGTATTACATATATACAAACGAACGCAAACTATCTAGGTAATCAGCTTTAACAAACAATCTAGAAATATTATGCGTGTTGTGTGCTGAAGCAATCTCTACTTCTACAGAATTTGTTTGTGGAGGAATTATTGTTTAGAACAAAATCAAAATCTTCCTAATCCTGTAAAAGAATGTTAAAAAATCCGTATGTAGAAGGTCAATTAAAATATCAATTTCAATATGTCATTTTCAAAAGCATATACAGGATGTCCAAGATAAGGAGCGCATGTATGGGGATCTCGTAAACGGTAAGAGATAGAGATTCGGTTAAATGAGAAGAAATGTTCAACGTTTTCAGAACTACTACGATCACCATTCAAATTCTATAAATTTTGGGCAGTTTTCAGTAGAGCTGAAAAATTTTCTGTTTTCTGTTTTCCTGTTTGATTAATTATTATAGGCAATAGCGGAAAATTTATTGCCATTTTCAAGCTTTACTTTAATTAGAGCAATAATAAATATTAAATAAAATATCGAAATGGCCTACTATGAGAAAACCAGTTTTTTTTAATTATAAGTCCACTATTTATCAAAATAAATCCATCAAACCGTATGTCAGTGTAAAGGTAAAAAAGTGGAGGTGTACCGCTGGACTTTCCCGTACTAAAATTAACATTACGTTTTTGGTATTCAACAGTAGTTCGCGAAGCAGCATTGGAGATCACTTGAATGCGTAGCGAGAAACACCAGACTATAAGCGTTCGATACGTACAGAAGAGAGACAGGCATCTAATCTACTAACGCAGCGAAAGTTCGCGATTTTCTCATCAACTGTACATTTTAGCTATACGAATACCTTATACTAGGTGATAGACAATTCAATTTTACATTCAATTATATAATAATATACAGGGTGTTTCATTTAAAATAACAAAGTTGCTTATTGTACTGTGGAAACCAAACACCCTGTATACGTGATATAAATTTGGGAGAATGCAGAGCTATATACTGAACAACTTTTATATTTAAACTTTTTTCATATTTTGATTAATAAAATAGCTGTAGGAGCATTAATTTCCGATTTTCAAAACCTCGTAGAGGGCGCCGCAGTGAAATTCTAGCATTAATCAAAAAACGAAAATGTACCTAACACTGGCTGCATAAGCGTAGAAAATTTAAACAAAATCGTGAGGCCTGTTTTTTTGTAATAATTTTTAAAAAATTTCAAAATTTTTGGAAGAGCGCCGCGCCGTTGCAACCGTTTTTGGATTTACTAAATAAATTTTTTTTCATAGTATAGTACCGTCAAAGGGCTTTCAAACAAGTTGTTGCTGAACCTGATCAGATAACTGGTTTTTAGTTGTGGGGCATTAAAATCAAAATTTTGAAAAATTCATAGCGGCCGCCATTTTAAATTTAGAGAGTCCGGTAAAAAACTGTTATCCTTGAATTGTGGTCTTCTTTCATATGGGCTACTCAGATTTTCAAAATTCTGTTTCTGAAAAAAATGCTACCAAAAAAACACGTCTAACTTCCGTTTCCGGTTTCAGATTTTTTTGAAAAGTTTATTTTATCGATGAATTTTCGATATACCCCTTCATTTCAAATTTCATCAAAATCCTCGTCAAAATCGGTTCACTAGTTATTGTGTTAGAGGCGTCACATACCCACCCACACACAGACAGACATTTTTTCTAGACCACTTTTTTGGGTTGCTGGGGGTCCAAAACACGCATTTTCGCGAAAATCTCAATTTCCAAAATTTTCATGATATCAATAGGTACATCCGATATACTATTGTGGTGGTATAGGAAAGCGCAAAAATTTGTAAAAATTGTAACCGTGGCTGCAGTGGCCCTAAAAGTTTCAAGGTTATACAAAACATAGCTCTGGACGTCCCTCTATTAAATAGAAAAATGTGAAGAAAGTCAAACTTTTAAAGTTTTAGAAATAAAGAAAATTAAAACCAGACTGTTATAAAAAATATTACAAAATTTTGTAACAATTTTAAAAATTTGTAAAAATTGTAACGGTGACCCTAAAAAGTTTCAGAATTATACAAAAATATAGCTCCGGATTTTTTCCAACCAGCTAAATGTTAAGAATTCTGAAGATTAGTTAGTTAAGATTCTGAAATAAAGAAATGTAAATACTGACACTGTAATTTGTAAAGATTGTAATATAGACACCAAAAGTTTCAGGATTATATAAAAGCCCCGGATTTCTTTTATTTTAAACAATCGTGACGAATGTTGGCTGGAACTATTGTAAAATTTTCAATAATGCAGTGGTACTAAACGTTCAGGATTATACAAAAGTCTAGCCCCAGATTTTCTTTATTAAACAGCCAGATATAAAGAATGTCCCATGTAAAGGTTTAGAAATAAAAAAAATTAATAGATAGATTCTGTTGTAAAAAATATTACAAAATCTTGTAACAATTTAAAGTAAAAAAGTATTACGAAAGGTCTATACCTGTAGGCTGTATTTTTTCGTGTTAAAGCGGAGATTCTTATACTGGGATTCCCGGGCTCCTGGGATTCCCAGGCACAATTACCAAGCATTTTCTTGTTCACAATAGGTAAATTAAACAATGAATTTATTTTATATAAATACAACAAGAACAGAGTCTCTATTTGTTATAACCAAGGAATCTTTAATCTTTAAACTAGAAACCAACGTTTAGGTACCTACCCCTGTCTAACTAATTACGCTATCCTTGATATAATTTAGATAACCAAAAGTGCTAACCAAATAATTATCATCGTAAAAAACAACTCAAGCGTCTATTATTATTATTATTAATATTAACACATACGCGTCAATTGTTTGGTTAAATGGGTGTTACTATATTTTTAGTAACTAAATAGAATGTTGTTAACTCGACATATAAGATTGGAAATTATAAACAAACAACAAACTTTCATTTTCTCTTTCAAGATTGAAATACCAAGAAGTTCATTACGTCTCCTACCAAAGGATTAAGGATTTAACTTTTACTTAATTGCATAAACCGTAGAGATAATTTGAAGTGTTCAGTCCCCTCGTTAATAACCGATTAACTTTTGTGTTTATACAGCATACAATCATTTGGGTTATTTATATTTCAATATCAATCACTGCTTAATTGATGTTAATTAGAGAATACACATTTAGGTATAGTATGTATTTTGAATGCGTAACTACCAGAACATTAAATTAATTTAATTAGGGATTTGTTAGCAGGTACTAATTGAAAATGTAGGTAATTTATGGATATTTAATAATAAATTAATGCTTTCCCTAAATATTTAAATAGTGAGAATCAGGAAAAAGGGTGAAAGGGCGAGGAAAGGAAAGTTAACCCTGTAAATATTATTTTGAAGCATTTTGGATAAAATATAGAATCCTTACAATTTTTTTTATTCCCTGGTATTTCCAAAATCATTAAAATTTCTGACAGCGTCATGTTTTCTAAATTTAGAATATGATTTTCAACTTCCTTTTTTAAAGAATATTATGTATACCTACAGTATTTTCCTGATTAGAAAAAAAAAGTTATATTCAATAAAACATATCGATTATACTTTTATCCTTTGGCAAGGACTAAAGGAGGGGTAAATTACAAATAATTTAAACGATGTTTATTATTTACCTATGGAATAATATTTTTCGGAAAATTCGTCCGTAGGTTTGACACATATTAGGGCTCTAATATCGCTCTCAAAATCTTCTATATAATCCACGCAATACTCCAAGGGGTTGTAATATTTTGATCCGAAAGGTACAAAAAGTTTACCATCCGATTGCACTATAAACTCATCTTTAGTGTAATTATCACTTGGATCTAAAAGCAAACGTTGCTTCTCTGGACCACAATTAAATCCATTTATTATATTAAAATTTTCAAGATTTGGTCCTTTTGTATCCGGAAGTACGAACGGGATTTCAGTTGCCTCGCATGTCTTGTTGGTCAAGTATTTACCAACGGGACAGCATTTTCGTATGCAAGGTTTGTCGATGCATTTAGAAAGTTGGGTATCTTCCAGATCGAGGTTATTTAAACTTTTTGTTGTTATAATATCTTCTAAAATAATTGTACTGTTTTCTAAATGGATATCACTAATGTCAACTGTTTGTGGAATACCGGAACATAAAATTAAATAAAGAACACTTGAAGTTATAAAAATATAGAAAAGCCACTTCATTTTTGTTTACTTTATTCGCGTAGTAAACAAAGGTGCGCGCTGATTATCATTATTTTTTATCGTTCGTTTCTAAACACGCCACACAACACTTATCACATTGCACGTTTAATTTTCTATACTAGTGTACATGCCTACTAATGAAGTAATGATACTAAAACCAAAAGCAACCAGGTACGTACGTACCAGCTATAGGTTTCTGGTAGGAGAACATAACTCCCACTCCGAAATTGAATATACACAAGTATTGCGGATTCTAGTGCTATTTCACTCTAACAAAATTTTGATTTACAAGATACTGTTGACAAAAGAATGGCCTGAAGGGCAACCCAGGTAAAAACTTCAGCCCCTGCATGTTTGGGGGTGCAACATCATTTTACGTTTTAAAACGTTGGCGGATCGTGTCACGTTTTTGCAGTAAAATACTAAATAAAGTGAATTGTATTTCGTTCCAAATATGTTTTAGAGTTTTCGTGTTTAATAATTTTTTTAATAGCAAATCTGTCACCCTTTTTTTCTATTCAAAGTTTCTCTTCATGGCAGTTAACAAACAGACATGGAGAACAGAATAAAGCATTTTTCTGATTATAGCCGGTTGTTCCTTTAATATTGCTCGTTACTAAATTGCTTTTTATCCGCAAATATTACAGGCAATTTCAATAATAAATTCTGGGTTAGAATCACATTACTCTTTTACCGCTAACTGTTCTTGATAATTAAGTTTGGAAGACTTAAAAAGTGGAGGTGCAAACCTCCCCTGGACTTTCCCATATTAAAAATAAACATATCGTTTTTGGTGTTCAACAGTATAGTTCGCGAGGCAGACCTTAGAAATCATTTAAATGCGTAGCGAGAAAAAGAGACTATACGGGTTCGATATATACAGAAGAAAGACACGCATCTGTAGTAACCGGCTTGAAATTACAGGGGTCGAAGCCGGACGATCGCTACCGACTGAAAATCCGTTTCTGTCAGAGTCCCACTAAATGTTCAAAATGTACACAACGCGGTTAAAAATTACGAAATCCTAATCAACCGTACATTTTAGCTATATAAACACCTTATACTATGTAATAGACAATTAAATTTTGCATTCAATTCTATAATAATATACAGGGCGTTTCATTTAAAATAACAAAGTTGCTTATTGTACAGTGGAAACCAAACGCCCTGTATACGTGATACATTTCGGAAAATGCAGAATTATATACTAAATAACTTTTCTATTTAAACTCCGGCTTCTCAATGGATTAACGGTTCCTAAGCCCAAGTTATTAAAGTTAGACATATGCTTTCATGGAGTTTCTAGTAGGAAATTTTGTTATCTACAACGTTGGTCCCATAATCTTTTACCCTGTCTAGGGCGATTTTCGCTAGATTTCAATCTAAAGAGTTTCGATAATGGTATTTTACCCTTGCCGTATGGTATATGACGTCACGCTCCACTATTCTGCGATTGCGTACGTTTTTCTAGCTTCTTTTGCGAGGCGAAGTTTGTAAGCCGATTATTGCTATAAAAAATGTAAAACACATTGTACAGTTGAGAATCTTTGTAATAGAGTAACAATAAAAATTTAGTATAGCTAGTCAGCTCATAATGTAATGTCTCAAGTTATGGCTATTTGTTGCCGCTGAGTTCTCCAAAATGTATCTACCCGAGGAATCTATAATCCTCCCTAAACGTATTTGCTTTGTGTTTGTTAATGGCCCTTCAGCAGTACCAAACCGTTTCGTGCCGCTTGAGCTGCTATTCCGAGACATTACTTTATGAGTTGACTACATCAGTACATCGCTATTAAACTACAACAGCAAGCCAAGATTCAAAGGGCGCTCCCTAAATAAATGAATGTGATCGGTTCAAATGTAGAAACGCTTGAATCGCCAACATAAACGAGCGAGTTTGAACACATGTCTTTTATTTAGGAAGCGGCGCTAGACTCGCCGGTTTAGCATGATCGTATCTTAATAGTGAACTCATTGACACATTAATTAGAAAGATTATGAATTACCTATTGAAAATATTTCTTCTATTTATGACTAATGAAACAATGAAATACGTTTTAGTTCCGTATTTTGGTGACATTTGAGAAAAATAAGATGTGAGCACCTCCCATACTAAAAACTACAGATTTCTTTGGTATTCCACAGTATAGTTCGCAAGGGAGTTCCTAAAAATCACTTGAATGTGTAGGTAGCGAGAAAAACGAGACTATACGAGTTCGATACGTACAGAAGAGAGACAGGCATCTAATTTACTAACGCAGCGGAAGTTCGCGATTTTCTCATCAACCGTACATTTTAGCTATATGACTACCTTATACTATGGATAGACAATTCAATTTTGCATTCAATTATATAATAATATACAGGGTGTTTCATTTAAAATAACAAAGTTGCTTATTGTACTGTGGAAAGAAAACGCCCTGTATACGTGATATATATTTAGGAGAATGTAGAATTATATACTGAACAACTTTTATATTTAAACTTTTTTCATATTTTGATTAATAAAGGCGCTACAGGAGCATCAATTTCCGATATTCAAAACCTCGTAGAGGGCGCCACAGTGAAATTCTGGCATTCATCAAAAAACAAAAATGAATCTAATACCAAGGTGCATAAGTATAGAAAATTTAAACAAAATAGTGTGGCCAGTTTTTTGTAATAATTTTTCAAAAATTGAAATTTTTTTGGAAGAGCGCAGTTGCGACTGTTTTTGGATTTACTAAATAATTTTTTTTCATGATATAGTACCGCCAAAGAGCTTTTAAACAAGTTGTTGCGAAACCTGGTCTTCTTTCATATCCCCTACTCAGATTTTCAAAATTCTGCTTCTGAAAAAAATGTTACCAAAAAAACATGTCTAACTTCCTCTTCCCGTTTCGAATTTTTTTGAAAAGCTTATTTTGTGGATGAATTTTCGATATACCCCTTCATTTCAAATTTCATCAAAATCGGTTGACTAGTTTTTGCGTTAGAGGCGTTATAGCAATGAAGGATACACGAACCACTTTTATTGTTTACTTTATCTTTATTGTATACCTCCAACATATACAAGAGAAACGTATGTCTAGATTTTTTCTTTACGTCAGGGCGACATCGGTTATGTTGGTCCTGTAAGATGGTGAACGAAGCAGGTAGATGTGATTGGCAGAATTGGGATGATTAGGGTTCCCAACAGCAGCGGTTCCCAACATGTTATGATTTTATGATCATTATTTTTATTAATATGCAAATAGATAAATAATGAAGTAATTACACAGTGCGAATAAAAGTCTGGAACCAATTCGATAAAATGGAAATAGTAGAATTTTTTTAAAATCCTCGGACTCAATTAGATACTCATGTAGTATACGAGCTAAATGCTTAAAACTGTTTTTGTGTCACTGGTACAAACAGCAGGAGGTCTATAGATTACAGCGAGCTGGGTTAAACTTGCTTCGTACCAGAAGCTCAGTTTTGTGACAAGTTGTACTTGTAGTAAATTTCTAAAAGAAAAAAATGTAGGTAGGCGTTTGTGTATCTTTCCATGATCAATAATGTATGTAAACTTACTAACAATTATTATCAAAAACAACAAAACACAAAAAATGACATCCGCCTACCTAGACTTTTTTTTATTAGAAATTTAGTACAACTTCTCAAAAAAATGAGCAGCACATTACAATTGATTTTAATTTTTTACTCGAAAACTATTAGTCTCACGGTAAAAATAAAAGAGACAAATAATTTTCTAAATGAATTAGGCTTTCTCATGCGTATTTTTTAAATTAAAAATTCCGGTGCATTAGAAAGTTCTAAAACAAAAATCAACAGGGGTTGTAAGTTTCATCCCCTTCTAAAAATACAGGTGAATAAAGAAAATATCCATAAAGAGCCTTCTTCTTAGTAGAACACGTCCACTTATTTGTATTTTTCTATCTTTGTCCAAATTTGATATAAAAATTCAAAACAAAATTTTTACTCCATTTTTGAAAAGGCGTGACTCTTCAGGGAAGCATATTAGGATACAAGTTTATACGAAAAAGTAGCCTTAATTTTCGTCCAGGAATCACTTCCTGCATTTTCTACACGTACTTAAGAAACACCCTGTATACCGGATGTCCCTGCGCTAAACCGCCCCTTCGCCAAACCGTCCTTGGGCCAAAACGGCCGCATCAAACCGGTCTCGTCAAACTGGCCACTCCAAAACGTCCTTCCCCACTGCCCACTCTGTACTGCCTTATCCACTATTTTGTCTCCAGTTCTGCACCCTGCGCGCTCCTAAATTCCCCTCGAATATTCTGCTTTGTCTTGTATTCCTTTGTCCTGTATTTTTTGTTCTTATGACGTATCCTGCCTCATCCCTGTGTGTTTTATCACGTTTCCGAAATCCTGTGCCCTTTCATTTTTACAATTTTGAAATGAAATTCCTAGTGGTTTAAATTTAACTGGTATTAAGAAAATGTAAAAATGTGGGCAGCTCTCCTCACCTTTTCTATTAACGTTGTAATTCATTATTATATCAAATAAACGTAGGCGCGGCTCAATTTTTTCAACACCCTAGGTGTATTTTTAGTCAATTTCATAACAACGTCAGGTAGAGAACATACATTTCTTAAATAGTACCAATGTCAATGTCAAAGATCAAGTTTAACACTGTGAGATAATTTTATTTCCGTTATAGATACGAGCCTTGTGCTAACAGACCAATTAATATAAGAATGTAAGTTGGCTACTATTAAATTAAAAGATTGCTAACTACAGCGTGGGAAGTTATGCTTATCAAGAAAAATTGTTATACATTACTTTGTTCTATTTCCTCAAACCTTGCTTTTTATTATTTTACCTAATGTGACATAAAATATTAATGTTATTTTATAAGAAAATCTTTAATATCCTTAATCCTTATACCTTGTTCTCCATGAATTCCATTGCAAGTTGTGCCCGCCTGCATAGGAAAATGGGAGAAAGCGAAGAGAAAAATTTATTAATTTATTTGGAGAAGGAAAAAATTTACGCTTATACTGGAAGTGACTACTGATATTGATAGTAACATTAAAACAATGCTATCAGGATTTATATTTTTTTATCGTTTAAATCTAGTGTTTATATTTATGATAGGAATAATCTAGGAAATGAGTTAAGAAAATGTTTTGTTTCGTTTCTGACGTTCTGGCGTAAATATTCTTTGTTTTAAACGTTTGGCCCATCTAATCTAGCTTTATTGTAAAACTGAACAATAATGAAATATTCGCAAAAATGCAACTATATATGTTTTCACTCATTCCGTGCAGTGTACGAAGATAGGAAAACAACGTTGACAAATGTACTTGTAATATTCCTTTCAGACAAAAATTTAATGCTTTTCACACAAAGGCTTAAAGTATTATGATTCTATTGTAAACATTAAAGGTTGCAGGTAGTTACGGACGTTCTATTGTTAAGAGCTTAGGAATAGTGGCAACAGTGTCAGTTTTTCTCCCATAAGAAACGTACAGCCCTATCTTCTGTACACTGCACGGATTGGGTGAAAACAGCTATAGATAAAATCTAAAAGTATCAAGGTATTATAAAGTCCTACAGTACCCATGTCTATAATAATTTATTAAGCTTTAACACATTTTTCTGTACTTTATGGAAATTTAGATCAAAGGGGTGAGAGGCTATAAGTACCCAACAACCCCCTTAACAATCTACAACCTCCAACGCAATAACGCTCCTACGAAACAATTGCGGATGCCGAGCAATACCATCGAGACGAGCGGCGGACTGCTCAATCTCTAGACCTAAATCCAACAGGGAACTTACTTGTCCAAAGTAGGTTGGTATACCAAACATAATATCTAATAAAAGAGAAAATAGCACAACGAAATCGTTGATTCATCCCTAGTTTCGCCGTATTTCGAATGAGAAATAAAGAGTTCAACTTTAAATAAAATACTAAAAAACTTACCGACAGAATATATGGGTTCAAATTCGTTTATCTCAGGAAAGCAAACAAGAGCAGAAATATTTCCATTCATTTGTTGATCGACAAACATTTCCATGCAATACCGGTCAGGTTCCAAAATATTATCAGTTCCAGCAGCAGGCATAAACATATTACCATCGTGTTGAATATAAAATTCATCTTCCTCATAAAGCGTCGGAAACAATCTGTAATATCCTTTTTTTCCGCATTCCCTATTCGATATATAATAAAAATGGGTGTCTGACATATTAGTAATCGCTTCCTTCTCATCGTGAATTTTCAATCGAAATTCCTTACTATGAGCTTGGCAAGTTTTATTAACCATTGCGTGTCCAACATCGCAGCATTTGCGAATACAACGTTTCACTTTACAAATGCATCCCCTGATCGAACCTTTGTGCTCAAAATACGTACCCCTAGGATACGAAATATTTTTGCTTACTAAAGTTCCATCACCGGAATAAACCGCGTCTTTAATATCTAAACTTAATGTTAATGGACAAGGCACAGCACTCGCGGTGTACGTAAGAAAATTGCTTAAAACGCAAAACAGGAAAAAATGAGAAAGATACTTCATGGTAGAAGCAGTGACCACCGTAACCGAACGAGATTTGTTAACTAACGCGTACAACAAATTGAAACCAGAATAAAATAGTCTTTGCGGTTATTAGTGTCCGGATGTATTTGTTGATAACAATCCTGCGTTACTGGCGTTGTGCTTACCCTGAATTTTTTTTGATTACTTCATTTTATTATTGGAATACCAAACCTTTATTTCTTGTAGAATTATGTTACAACATTTAACGAATTAATTTCCATTAGATAACTCTTTATTTAATCATACGAGCAAGATAATAATTTTCCCTGAAAAGTCTATCCAGAAATTCCTCAAAAATATTTCTAATACCTAGACGTTTATTCCCAGATCTTTTGAAAATGAGGTGATTAGAATGTACCTACTTCGTAGATCGTTTAAACCATTTTTATAAAAAATAATAAATAAAAATTGTGTTATGAGAACTTTTAATTGCTGTTTGTTCTCCTCAAAATAAATATTTTATCATAGTTACGTGCAATTGTAGAGAATTATGGTCCGAAGCCCGAAATAAGTTTGTGGACATCTAAAGTGAGAAAAAGACTTGTTTTGAGCTGCAGAATGTATAGAACGGCACCCAGAACAGATCCTGGAAGAGAACTCCGAGAGGAAAAAACGGCATGGGATAAAGAATACCAGACACAACATTGCAAACCTTACAAAACAGGAGGAAAGTACACAGAACTGACGGCTTTGAACACAAGACCTAAAATAAAACTAAAGACAGGATTCAGTACCGACCTAGGAGAGGATTCGAACTCCAAACGGGACTACACATTTTGTAGGATACGAGAAGGATCTAAGAAGAACATGACACAGTGCTGCATGCCCCGATGGCTACCAGCATACGTGAATTTTGGTACGACTTAGAAAAGGACTCGAGATACAACATGGGATGGAACGACACACACAACACAGCTAGCAGGACATCAGGACGAGACCTACAAGAAAATTAAGACCGAGTCTAAACAACTTTACAGGACAGGATTCAGTATTGGACTTGATAGGACCAAAAAGCAATCGGACACCAGTACAGTAGCTACTAAAAACTTCAATAATAATATATGGGACAACAGAACAGTATCTACCCCATATATTAAGACAGGACTGGGAAGAGAACTCGGAACATCGGACAACACATCTTACAGCAGACCAGCACAGTACGCAATATAAGACCCTATGAAAGAATTCGACACGAAACAGGACACGTGAGAGGATCTAGGAGAGGATTTTCAACAGAATACGGAATACTGGGCAGAATAGTGCACAAAACGTAAAATATGGGAGCGGATACCGGTCTGATGAATAAGGGCTGCTAAAATTGCCGGAGACAAATCGTCCTGCTCCGTTTAACTTAAATTGTTGTAGACCAATTTGGTTTATCACTTTTTGCAATAATTACATTTTCATTGTATTTTATGATTTTTATTTTAGAAGCGGAGTCTGCATACTAAAGCGGGTGTTCAGCTTTTGACTCAAAGCTAATGTCGCTAATGAACTTGAGTCTTACACAGGCCGGAAATGTTTCTAACCTGATTAAATTTTTTACTTCCGAAGTGCTGTTTTTGATGTTTACAACCGTAGTACCTACTGCATCTTAAGAGTAAGGCTGATGAAAGGATATATTATGAAATACGAGGCCGTGCAACTGCCGAGTACTTCAACCGTCGTTCGAGTCAGTTAAAGGAATTTTCTTGAGGGAAGGTTTATTTTCCTGATCCATAGTGATCCAATAATTGACAAATACGAAGGATTTAAAAAAAATTGACTGTTATTTCTTAGTTTTTCCGTGAAGTACATAATTATGATATTGGCTGAAAATATTTGAAAAAGTACGTTTGTGCTGACATTTTCACTTTTAAGCGATGCAGCGATTTTTAAAAATTATTGAAGAACAATATTTTATTGATTTTAGGACACTTTTATAAAATAAAATTAAACTTACCATAAGAAACAATCTTTTGCGGATTTTCAACACAAATAATAGCCGATACTTCCGTTTGTTCTTCATCGCTAAGAAACAGTTCCATGCAGTACTCCTTTTTATTAAAAGTATCTTTTCCATTGTCCAGCGCAGTAGGCATGTATAACATCCCATCATCTTGAATAAAAAACACTTCCTCTTCATAATCAAACGGAGAAAGTCGATAAATTTTACTTTCGGTGCACATGTTTTTCTCATGCATAAACTGAAAATGAACACTGGATAAATTCATCGACATTGTGTAATTTTGTAGTAACGTTGAAACGTTTTTCTCGTAAAGTTGACATGTGCCGTTGATCATGACATAATTGTATTGACAACATTTAGGAAGGCACCGGTTAATTTCGCAAGGGCATCCCCTAAGCGAATCTTCGTAAGGAAAATAAGTGCCCAATTCGTAAGAAATACCATCACTTGTTATTGTTCCGTTTGATAATCGTTCGCCGTTTGAAATATTTACGCTTAACTCTAAAGGACAACGATTTGCTTGAGAAAAGGTTATAACCGTGGCGAAGACCATTAACACGTTATAAACGGACATGGTTTACCGGTTAACTAATATGTAAAGAACTAGAACGCAACTAAACGCTCTTACGTATAAACGTCCGAAATATAAAAAACTTCTTGCGGCGTGGGGGATGCCATTATTTACATCTAATTTTCATCACGCCATGTAGGTAGCCATTATATTTGTGTTGTTAATCGAAATTACACTGTACTTTATTAATGGAAATCGATTTTATATCTTCATATGTTTTTAATCTAGAGAAACATGTAAATTACTTAAGAAGATAACAGTCGAAGGGTAGATACAAAATCCTTAAAAACGTAATGTGATTGCTTGATCTACTCATCATGAGTTAAAGTAAATTGGATTTAAAAAATAAAGTAACGAAATAAGGAATAAACAAAACGCAATAATCCTCAAATAGGGCGGCACCCCGGTGTTTTATAAGCCGACTGCACCCCTAATAATTAATTTAAAAAATTCTAGGCTACCTCACCCACGTAACATACCCTTGAGTATACTAGTGTGTGAGGAAATTCGATAACTTTTATTTTATTAATTTATTGACATTCTCAAGCGTCACTTTGTTGAAATCCATGATTATATAAATAATAAATATTAAATAAAATATCGATTTCAACGGGAAATAATAAGATTTATTCGCTTTATACGTATTTCGGCATCATTGTGCCATTGTCAAAAGCTATTATAAAATATTATAACAAATGCAAAAATATAGTAACTCCTTGATTCTATTATTTTAACACTGCGTGAAGCAGCTGGCCCCAGTCAACCCGTCGGAGGTCAGTCGCTTATCAGTGTTTTAAAAAGATATTTATTCCAAAATCTTCAGTAAAGGAGAATCTAAGAGATCAATTTGCTCATTCATTAAAGGTATGTTGTTTTTTGTGTGTTTATAAATTTCAAAAGCTTCTAAAATGTTTAATTTATTTTTGTTATCAGAAAAGTGTAAAAATTTAATTGTATTATTAGATGTTAATGTGTGATTTTGTTCTAACAAATGTTTAGCAAAATTTGATTTATGTGCATGTTTATATTTGTAACAACGGATATGTTCTTTTTGCCTAATACTGAAATTTCTAATTGTTTGACCTATATATACTGAATCACAATGTGAACAATTTAATTTATAAATACCTGATTTTAGCAAATCATTAATTTTGTCTTTAGCATTGAAAAGAGAGTATAGAATATTTTTATTTGTTTTAAAAATGACTTTATATTTATTTGTGTTATTTATAATTTTAGCAATCTTTTCTGAAATTTTACCAAAATATGGAATTGAAACGTATTTTAATGTTTTATCAGTGTTATTAATGGAATAAACTTTTTGAATAGCTAATTTATAATTTTTCTTTTTAATTAAAGTGTCAATAAGTGTAGTGTTATAACCATTGCTATATGCAATTTGTTTAATAATGGAAATTTCTCTATTAAAATAATTTTTATCTAAAGGAATTGTTAGAGCTCTGTGTACTAAAGATTGATATGCTGCTAATTTATGTGTATTATGATGACAAGAGTTATGTGGTATGGTAATATCAGTTTGTGTAGGTTTCCTATAAATTGAGTATTCGAGTATGTTTTCTGAATTAATTTTTATGTTTAAGTCTAAAAAGTTAATAGATCTGTTTTGTTCAATTTCTAGTGTAAATTTAATTTTTTGGTGTAAAGTATTAATAAAAATTAAAAAGTCGTCAATGTATTCGAAAGAACTATCAAAACATGCCAAAATATCGTCAACATAACGAAACCAAAATACAATTTTATTTGATAGATTTGATTCAAATATTTGATCTTCTATATTTTCCATACAAATATTAGCCAATAGTGGTGAAATGGGACTACCCATTGGTAACCCATCTTTCTGAAGATAAATTTTATCATTAAAAATAAAATAATTTTGATTAATACAAAGTTCAAATAATTGAATCAACTCTATCCTTTTTGTTAATTCAATGTTATTGTTAACTAAAACATTTTCTAATAAAGGAATACATTCCTGTGGGGGTATTTGTGAAAACATACTCGTAACATCAAAACTAACTATTTTACATAGTGGTGGTAAGCTAATGTTACTTAATTTATTAATTAATTCAGAAGTGTTTTTAACTGAATATTTTGGAGTGTATCCTAAATTATTAATTATATTATTTAATGTTTTAGCTAGCATGTGGTTTGGTGCATGTATGTATGAAACTACAGGTCTAATAGGAATGTTAGGTTTATGTATTTTAACTAAACCGTATAATTTTGGTGGTTGTGGATTTGGATATATTATGTTATGTTTCTCGTATGGTGTTAAAGTAATTTCACAGTTTTTAATTGTTTGTTTTATTTGGTTTTGGTATTTATTTGTTGGATCTCTATTTAAAATTTCTAGATTAGAATCTGTTATAAAATCATTGACTTTTTCTAAATAATCATTTTTAGGTAAAAATACTAAAGTGTTTCCCTTATCTGCCCTAACAGAAATTAAATTATTTACTCTAACTTTTTCCTTAATTGATTTAATTAATGAAATATTATTATTTGTATTATATCTAAATTTATCGTTTATCGAAATTCTTTTTAATAAATTAGAAATTTGAGACTTTGCATAATTTAAATGCCTCTCTTTTATAATATTTTCAGAATTGACTGCTAAAATTTCTTTTATATTATTATCTAATTTTGGAAAAGTAAAGAATTGTTCAACCTTTTAACCGTTTCTGAATTTTAGTTTAAATTTTATGTAAAATTTCTAATTTATTAGTTAATGTACGTGAAAATGTTCTGCAAGTTAGAAAATAATTCTTCCAAGCCTGTTTAAATTTATTTCACTCGCTTCGCATGCGCTCGTTCATGAATTAAACATTTACACCCGCTTATTTATTTCTTCCAAATATTAATTTGGTATTTTATTAGTGGGTCTACTTTCGTGGTACCAGTTTTCTTTGGATGAACACGGGCTGACAAGAAGAAGAAGAAAACTTATTTAACTTTACAGTTAAAAAATGTCTAAAATGTAAGTTTGACAATATAATCATTATTATTCAAAGTGCCGTCCATCTACTTCAAAACATTGTCGAACTCTTCCAGTCACATTATCAGTGGCTCTCAATATTTGTTCACCACTTAATGACCGGCAGGCATTGCGAATTCTCAGCTTTATATCATCTCTTGTTGCTTTTCGCCATAGACAATATCCTTGATACGGCCCCAAAGAAAAAAATCCAGGGGGGTACAATAGGATGATTGGAGGCCACGCGACTACTCCTTCTCTGCCAATTCACCGATTAGGGAAAAGCTGATCCACCATATTCTTGGCAACCAATGAAAGATGAGCTGGGCTGCCGTCTTGCTGAAACCACACTATCGCTCGCGTCGCAAGGGGAACAGTTTTCAGCAACTCGACCAGGTCGTCGAGTTAAAATCTGTATACCTTCTCCCATCAAGGGCCTCTTCAAAAAAATTAGGGCCTATAATTTCTCCCGCAAGTATACCATACCATGTATTATGACTCCAAATATGAGGGTTTGTCTGCGACCAGCAATGAGCTTTATGAATGTTGACTTCTCCAGTACTTTTAAACATAGCCTCGTCGGTCCATAAAACTGTGCGAGATGACACTTTAATATATTAAATATAACAGGAAAGGATATTTGCTGCATAGGTATTGGTATTGGACTTGATAGGACCAAAAAGCAATCGGAGACCAATACAGTAGCTACTAAAAACTTAACACAGGACTTGAAAAAGGACTCGAGTAATAATGTGGGACAACAGAACAGTATCTAGCCTAGACCTGGAAGAGAACTCGGAACATAAGGCAGCACATCTTACAGGAGACCAGCACAGTACACAATACAGGACCCTATGAAAGAATTCGACACGAAACAGGACATAAAAGGTCACTCGATAAAGGACACGTGAGAGAGGCTACAAGATGACTTTGAACATGATACCGAATACTGAGCAGAACAGTTCATAAAACGGAAAACATAGAGAGGACAAAAGACTAAGGAATAAGGGTTGCTAGAATTTTGTCATAATAAATCATAAACCAAGGTTTGTTGTACTTGATGAAGGTTGCAATAAAATAGATACGGTCGTGTCATAAGTGTCACAGTGTAGTAATCGAATGCTGGCTTTATTCCCGTTCCTGAATTTTATTTTTAGATTTTCTTTTATTTCCGTGATCAAAAACCAAATCTCGACGATACGAGTTCCAATTAGAGATGCACGATTGAACGTTGTACCCGAAGAAGTCTTACTCGATGTACACTACTCAATTATAGCTACGCATGGGGTTACTTAGTTACCGCACCGGAACTTTGGTCTTTAATATTTCTCCTGGTCAACCGAACAATACGCTGATCTGGCTCAGTTATTTAAAAAAAGAAAACAAATAATAGTCCTGTTTTTCAACTCTACTCTGAAAAAACAAACTTTACTATAGATGTGCAAGAGTTGAGATTCTACCCATACCTTACTCCGAGGAACATCGGGCTACCGGTGCGTTATCCACGCTTTTTCGAGGTTTTAGGTTTTTCTGCGCCTAAGTCGATATGCAACAGAATGTACAGGCGTAAGTAATCTTTATAATTGGGAATAAAGTAAACATAATTTTGATTAAATGGGACCGACGTTTGTTGATAGATTGTCTTTCCACCACAGTTTGAAATTATCTTAATTAATACTTTCTATTATCTATTGCAATTGCAAACTTTTAAAATTAATATGACATTGTTGATACGCACACTTGAATCAATGATATTTTTTGATCATTTATGAAACCTTCCTTCGTAATATTTTGAATAATAAAGGAATTATAAACTTGTCTCGCGTTTCTGAGACTTATGGGAAACAGAGAGTGGAGTGAGATCTAATCATCTATGGAAAATATTAAGAGCTCCCCCTAGGGAAAAGTCGTGGACAATAATCCAGAGAGTGGTTTGCCTGTGATCTGTAACGGGTAGAGCTCTGTATTTTCGAAACCATAACGAGAGGGATAAAACGGATAAAATTAAAGTTTGTCACAACCAAACGATATAATTTAAAAAATGTTCGTAAAACGTTCACTTTTATTAGAGTTCAGTATTTATAGGTAAAAATGTGGTTACAGCAATTTTGTTAAAAATCATCACATTTCAGAGATGATCGATCTAATTTATTCTGACTGTTGACGCACAAAGTTACAAAATTATAAAATGTTAATCGACCAAAACTAATGGTTCCTAGTTTTACTGTGCCGGTTTGAAGGTGGAAATAACAAAATTTAGATATTTCAACATTCTGTGTGGTTGTGTTTTTCAAGCTTTTTCTTTAGAATGATGCAAGGCATGCTATCAGGGTTGATACTTTGTAGTATCAGTATCATTTCGGTCATCCACGCACAGGTACCTATTTCTTTTCCAAAAATGTAGTTTTACTTTACTGCTATAAAATATAATTTCCATCAGCCTAGCGGATCTCGGTGGAGTATTTTACGTCAAAACGATTATGATATAAAAGTCGAAATAGCAAAAATTGAATCCTTCAACAGTTCTTACTTCAAGTACGCGAAATTAGATGCCGTCCCTTATAACAGAACACTACGAGCACTGAATGGAAGTTTTGAAGTTTCAATTGAATTGCCACAAAAACTTACGGTAAGGGAACCAATTTAAAAGAAAAGAAAACAAAATCATTATCTTACAGGTTGGTGTGAAAACAGAGAAATTCTTAAGTAATGAATATCGCTTTTTCCCATTGTCTTTTCAATTTGATGCCTGTATGGAGTATAACCATGACAGTTTTGGTCTGAAAGAAATGTTCGATAGTTGTTCAAATATTCGCCCTTGCTCTGTTAAAAAAGTAAGTATCGTTCTTGTATTGTATTGTGTTTACATTTTAAGTTGAGTTTTTTATGATACAGGATCTATATCTCTTGATCAATGCTTTACCAGACTTTTCAAAATTTCCACCTCATATTCCTTTTGGTCGATACAGTTGGCACTTCGATGTGTTCCATACAGATGTGAAGTTGATAAATATCGTCGGTTATGTTGAAGTTAAGGAAAAACCTAAATATTAGAAGGTGTAATACATGTGTGAATATGTAGTAAAATACTGAAATATAAATAAATTAGGGAAACTAACAAGAGTCTGTTAATATGGTTTTCTATTATTATTTGAAATGTGTGTTACTCTATTGCGACTGTGTGACTCTTTTTTGGTGGCTTGCTGTTCATACAGAAATTGTATTAGTTTAAGATCGTATTGTGTTATTACTATGTTTTAGAATTGGTACGTTATAACAATAAACTGAATTGAATAGAAAATGTGTTGACTAAATTATAAATAGTTAAAAGAAGTGGCATAGACACCCAGAATTATAATTTAAAAGAGGGTTTCTTTTTGACTCTCTACAGGGTGCTACAAACGGCTCAAGGTGTTTAATATGCAATAAAAACCGTAATGAACGTACAGTGGCGGCTGGTGCCAAAGGACACAGGGACACGTCCCCGCAACAAAAAAATGCCCTCGTCAATTTTCGGCAGCCAAGATAAGGCCGGAATGTACGCCAGCGACTCAAGTGCCCTTAAAGTGCTGCGCATCCCAAACCTTGCCAAATGCTATTAAATCGCGTCTATTTGCCGCCCAAATATTTTAGTCACGGACCGCCACTGTGAACGTACAAGAATATTTTTAATTTCCTTGTAACAACTGATATCATTAGACAGAGATTAGACTGAGCGTTCAGTGTCGGTCGTCTGCGACCAGCCACCGACAACGAAATTTACAACACAAGTATTCTTATGGGTAAAGTTACATTGATCGATCGTTTACGGCTGGCCTCGATCGTTCTGCAAAGAACAGTTTGAAATTAGAACCAGTTTTAAATTTTGGTCGGTCACGAACATTCGTAGTAGAGTGCCCATGTGCTAAAAGTAACGTAACCCAACTTTTTAAAAGTGCCCTTGTTTTTTCTACCAATAACAGTAAAGAACGGTCATCATTTGTTCCTTGTCATTTGAACTGGACATTTTTTAATGAATTTAAAAGAAACAATTTATTTACCTAGTCTTCAGTGTAATGACCACAAACAATTTTTTAGCGCCACCGGTCGCTCAGTCTAGTGTTACATTTTCAGAACGCTGCTAACCGATACAGAACGATCGAAGACGTTCGCGGACGATCGACGCTAAACGCTCAGTCTAATGCCTGCCGAAGGGTAATAAGAGGCACCAATTGAATAGAGAACGATACTAAAAAAGTTATTGCTAAAAGTGGTATAATTTAAAAGTATGTCGTGTAGTAACTACTGCATTAGTGTAAACACAAACATCCAAAACTTTTTCTTGAAATTTCAATTAAATAAAGAAAATACAGAACAATTTCAAAGTTATCACGTAACCGCAAGCACGTGGTGAGAACTAAGTAGTGGGTAGGACTTAATCGAATTTAGGGACCTACGTTAAGTCCAACGCTATGTTTGGAGATGGAGAACTACTGGCCTATCTTAATGTTTTTTCTGGCACACATTAAATAAACAAAGGATTTGGAAATAAGATATAGATTCCTATTTGAAGTTCTCCGTATACGTATATCTTGTTATGGTTTCAATTTTAACAGGTTTTATGGAATTGCCTTGAAAAAATGCTGGTTGGTAGGTAAATGTGGTATAAGTTGATATCACAACTGATTTACTAAGCTACAGTTTCCTTCCTTAAAGAACAAAACTATTAAAATTTGTTGATAGCAGCATAGGATATCCTGTGGGTTATTGCATAAATGCACTATAAGAGAAGATATAATATTACAACATTCGTCATAAGTAGTTAGGGTGTTGTGAAAAGAATTTAATAAAAATGAAATTTTTACTATTAGTTTGCCTTTGGATTCACGCATTTAATGCTGAAATTACGGATATCAGCAATGAATACCACAACATACAAGGTACATATAAAGTTATCATTTTTACTATGATTTGAAGTTCTACAGCAAACTAAATTAAAATGATTTTAAGGTTTCTATTGGCGAGACTATAATACAGGAGGAGACATACCATCCGATGCTTTACCTTGTGGAACGGACAACAAAGGCAATTCAATCTACTGTGCACAAGCTTTGCTTCGAGATACATGTTCAGTGGTACCTGGACATATTAGATCTACAACGAAGCGGATGACCTTCGAAATGAGGAGTAAAGAAGTGCAGGGTACTCAGGACATCAAGGTATGGAATTTTATTACACCCTAGCATTTAACATACAAAGCAGAAATACGGTCGGTATCCATGGAAGGATTTAACTTAAAAATTTGTAAACCCTGCGAAACTCAAACCATGCCCCAGTTTTGGAGTTAAACGCGACTCCCCTTTCAAAACAATGTTTTTAAGTTATTATTTTTGTAGATTCTTTGCACAGTACATCCGGAACAATTTCAGTGGATTAAATCCGTAGATAAAACAAAAGCATCGACGTTTCTGAAAGGTAAGCAACAGTTTATAACTTCGGGAATTGATCCAGCTGGTGGGGAAGTTATTATTGGAAGAGCTTCGGTCAAGGATGAGATATTAGTTGGAAAAGTGATTATTACCCCGAAAGATGCATTTTATGGAGTACATATAGGAGATAATGGAAAAGGATTCCCAATTACTTCATTTGAAGTGCTGGTTTACGATCCCTCATTGCCCGAAAATACAGAACTTTGTCATAGTAGAATAGTTAATATTACTGTCGTGTAACTACTAGTTATTTTTGTTGTAGTACTTATATTTTTTATAGCTCTTGTATGTTAAAACAAAAGTTAAATTAAATCTATTAAAGGAACTGTTAAAAATTAATGGAAGTGCCCATATATACAGGGTGTTTCATAATATATGCTCAGGACTTAAGGATGTGATAGCTCGTCCAAAAATATGAAAAAAAGTTTCTATTAATTTACCCTCTAAAATGCACCATTTTCGAGAAATTAAAAAAAATCGTTTTTTGCGAAAACCTCCGGAACTGTTTATCGTACAGAAAACAGCTTTTGTAAGCATTTTCTACTCATAATAAGTAATGTTTTGTGCGGAATTGTTTTTTTTTTAAGTCATAATTGGTGAAGATTTTGAAGGGGTAGTGGGTGTTTTTCTCCCAAACTTCTACGCCACTGGGAAAAGTACAGTTTTGAGCCGCCCGTTTGAACCGCCAATGTTTTTTACACAAAAAAAGTACTCTTGGTCATAAGCTATAAAGTTGATCGTTTTCTAGAAAAATCAACTTTTATGTTGAAAAACATGGTCAATTTTTTGTAATAATTTTTTTTACTAATTAAACAAAATTTATTTAAACGTTAGAACAAGTAACAAAACTAAACGTTAACTTCATAATTGCAAAATTAAAAAAAACCAATAACAAATCATACTCAGTTAAATTAATTGTTGGAAATGTCCGCCGTTAGCTTCAATGCACGCAGCAATTCTTCGACTGTCTAAAGCCGGCGCTACACGATGCTACCAACGTTTGACTCAAATGTTGGCCTCCAACCTTTGAGTCAAACGTTGGACAATTGGCATGGCGAGTCCCCTGTGTATGAAATCCTTAAATTTGTTTAAATTTTAATTATTTAAAAAATGGACGATGATGACTATGGTGAGGATATTCTGGCTGCTGCCGCAACAGTAATGTTGTTGTCTTGTTGCAAGTTACAACTTGAAATGAATAAAAAAAGAGGTGGTGGATGGTGTCTCTTAATAGGAACAGAGAAAGGTACCTACCTACTTTTTCTATTACTTTTTATTACTATTTATTAAATACATGCATATTTTAATTAAAATATAAACAAACAAAAAAAGTTTAAAAACATAGCTGTAATCACAATGTCAACTATTCTGGGTTTGGACGGAATCGTGTAGCAGTGTGTCAAATGTCTTCCAATTGTACCGTCCAATGAAATAAAAACCCTTTGAAGCGGGTCAAAAGACCGACAACAGGCCGAACACCTCCCAGCACGAACATTGGACGCTTGACACTGGACACTCGTAGTTCGAGAATCGGCCACACGATGCGTCCAACCATCAAGCGCCCAACGTTGGAGGGTGTTGGTAGCATCGTGTAGCGCCGGCTTTACACGCAGGAAAATTCCCGGAGTATGATTTGTTATCGTTTTTTTTTAATTTTGCAATTATGAAGTTAACGTTTGGTTTTGTTACTTGTTCTAACGTTTAAATAAATTTTGTTTAATTAGTAAAAAAAAATTATTTCAAAAATTGACCATATTTTTCAACATCAAAGTTGATTTTTCTCGAAAATGGTCAACTTTATAGCTTATGACCAAGAGTACCTTTTTTTGTGTAGAAAACATTGGCGGTTCAAATGTGCGGCTCAAAACTGTACTTTTCCCAGTGGCGTAGAAGTTGGGGAGAAAAACACCCACTACCCCTTCAAAATCTTCAGATAGAAATAGAAGAAATTAAAAATGGTCTTTTTAAACAAATCAGTGATGCCTTGGAATTATCTAAACAATCAACATTCGCATTTACATCTGTCATTACGGTTTGAAGTTTATAACCGATTATTAAAATCTATTATTTTTAAAATGTATTCCACGAAAGAAAAAGTAGAAATGATAAAGTGCCTTGTTTAGCGTAAAATATGTTCCTATTACCTACTCGTTTTATTGCTTTAAAAAGAAAAAAAATGTAATGAGACAGAAATGTCAGTGCGTTTGTTTGATTTTATAATTCCATGGCATCAGTGATTTTTTTAAAAAGACCATTTTTAATTTCTTCTATTTCTACGCTTCCGGAAATGGAAAATTGTAAATAATAGTATGAAAAGATGCAGAATTTATTTCTCTACAAAAAACCTAAACACACTTTTGCTCTAAAATAATTAGGGGAGCCAATAATTGAACATTAAGAATTTTCCATTGAAATCACTATGTTGCGTTGCTCAAGTCACCACCCGGTATATTATTATATAATTGAATGCAAAATTTAATTGTCTATCACATAGTATAGGTGTTCATATGGCTAAAATGTACGGTTAATGAGAAATTCGTGAATTTTGAATATTTAGGTTGGACTCTTGACGGAAACTGATCGTCGGTCGGTAGCGATCGTCCGGCTTCGCCAGTTGTAATTTCTACCGAGGTACCTACTACAGAGTACAGATAGATGCGTATCTTATAGCGTTTTCCACCTACTTGCACTTAGTGCGCACTCGCACCATTGACGTCACAACCGCACCGCACGGGTTTTTTTTTTGTCAAGTGTTTCCATTAACAGAGTGCGCATGAAATTGGGACGTGGAACATACAATTTTTGCGAGTGCGCACTCAGTGCAGCCAGTGCATGTAGGTGGAAAACGCTATTAGTGTCTTTCCTTTGCATATCGAACCCGTATAGTCTCATTTTTCTCGCGAGGCATTCAAATGATTTCCAATGCTGCCTCGCGAACTACTGTTGAATAGCAAAAACAAAATGTTTATTTTTAGTATGGGAAAGTCCAGGGGAGGTTTGCACCTCCACTTTTTTATTTCTAAACCTTTACATGGGACATTCTTTATATCTGGCTGTTTAATATAAAATCTGGGGCTAGACTTTTGTATAATCCTGAACGTTTAATACCACTGCATTATTGAAAATTTTACAATAGTTTTTACCATGGTTTTTATTTTTAGGATACATATAGGTAAAGAGAAAGAATGACTTATATATTAAGACTGTGAATAAAAATGTGGGGTACAATTCTGTTTTTGTTAAAGGATTGGTGAGGTTTAATGAATTGGAAGAGAGTATTAAAAATGAAATAAATATAAAAACATTTAAAAGGAGATTGAAGGAAGGTTATGTAAATAGGTAAATTGATATATTTTACAGTTAGTTGGTTTTATTTTTATTTTTATTTTATGTTATTTTGTTTTATTGTTTTTATTCTTATTGTGGTATTATTGTTGAGGGATTGAAGTCTGATTGTACTATATGTAGCACTATGCTAAATAAACAGACATTATTAGTTTCAGCCAAGATTCGTCACGATTGTTTAATAAAGGAAATCCGGGGTTTTTATATAATCCTGAAACTTTTGGTGTCTATATTACAATCTTTACAAATTACAGTGTCAGTATTTACATTTCTTTATTTCAGTAACTAATCTTCAGAATTCTTAACATTTAGCTGGTTGGAAAAAATCCGGAGCTATATTTTTGTATAATTCTGAAACTTTCAGGGTCACCGTTACAATTTTTACAAATTTTTAAAATTGTTACAAAATTTTGTAATATTTTTTATAACAGTCTGGTTTTAATTTTCTTTGTTTCTAAAACTTTAAAAGTTTGACTTTCTTCACATTTTTCTGTTTAATAGAGGGACGTCCAGAGCTATGTTTTGTATAACCTTGAAACTTTAATGTAAGGAAAACAGTTTTTTGCCGGACTCTTTAACTTCAAAATGGCGGCCGACTTTAACGCCCTATAACTCAAAAACTAGCTATCTGATCAGGTTCCGCAACAACTTGTTTGAAAGGCCTTTGGCGGTACTACACCATGAAAAAAATCTATTTGGTAAATCCAAAAACGGTCGCAACGGCGGCGCTCTTCCAAAAATTTTGAAATTTTTGAAAAATTATTACAAAGAAACTGGCCACAGGATTTTGTTTACATTTTCTATACTTATTAAGCTCGGTATTAGCTATATTTTTGTTTTTTGATGAATGCCAGAAAGTCTTTTTAAAAGTTGTGCCGAAACTAGCGAATTAAAAGTCTGCGCATTCGCAATTTAGGAAATGTACGACATTGAGGTGAAGAAATATGTGACGTCATCATGTAAACTAGGGCCCTTAATGTAAACATTGGAAAAACGCTCAAAACTACTTTCTAATAGTTCTCACCAAGTTGCGTGCTATGCGAGCGGCAAAATGTGCTATGCGAGCGGCAAAATGTGCCGACTCGTTTTGGTGGAGGTAAAACGATACACCTGACATCTATCGAGCCGTATTCTAAACTTTTGAGAAAAAAAAATCCGCACAAAACATTACTTATTATGAGTAGAAAAGGCTTACAAAAGCTGTTTGCTGTACGATAAACAGTTCCGGAGATTTTCGAAAAAAACGATTTTTTTTTTAAATTTCAACACCCTGTATCTCGAAAATGGTGCATTTTAGAGGGTAAGTTAATAGAAACTTTTTTTCATATTTTTGGACGAGCTATCACACCCTTACGTCCTGCGCATATATTATGAAACACCCTGTATAGTTTCTTACATGCAACAGTTTTAAATTATTTATTTATTACTTAAATAATAATAAAGAATGTGATCAATTATTAACTTATGAAGTGTCAATAGATAAAAAAGAATAACAATTAACTAGATGCTGAAATTTAATTTGATTAAGGGGTCTTTTTTATTTTATTTTTACGAAAGTTTATTGCAAATGAAGAGATTTTGTTTAACTTATACTTGGCACTAAGACTGCAGTGGTAACCCTAAATTTTCTCTCTCTCGCATACTGATGGCACATTCGTTGCCGCGTTCGCCATATAATTTGTAGCAAGTATAGGTTTCATGTCTTATTATTCCCCGGATTCCAACCTAAATAATTCTTATTCCTCCTCTTTAGATACGAATCTGTTATCTCTATTTATATCTTGGAAACTGTAAGATAGAAGATCGGGATTACAGCAATTTTGTTGATAGCCTTCGGGAAAAAATGGCGATTTTATTATTTTACATATTTAGTGTGCATATGTTATTCTTATTAGATTGCCATACATGAATGTAAAGATAATGAAAAATGCTATCTAGTGGTGCCAAAATTTAATATGGCGCCGATAAGTCGTATCTCGAAATCTAGAGGTCTTAGAAGAAAAATGAGTTCATCAGTAAATTCCCTAAAAAATGTTACACTAAACTGCAGAAACTGAAGCAGTTATAGTTATAAATAAAGAAAACACAGATAAAAAAAGAAAAACCCACATTTTAATTTTTTGGTGTTATCTAGTAAGCTTTGAATATTTTTAAACTTTATACAAACTGGTCCTTAGAATAGGCAACTTTTGTCTTATTTAACCGATCTTGTACTACCTCGTACAGTTTCCGAGATACCCATAGTGGCCAGAATTAAAGTTTACGCGTTTGTGATTTACACCCTGTGTAGGAAGAGTTATTGTCGCCCTTTTACCATCAACCTTAATTTCAAGCATTATTCATTAGTAGACAAAATTTTATACTGGAATGGGTTCTTCTATTCAAACAAGCAAGGTGATTACCAAAACGTTTGGTCAACTGCAACATTTTTGAGTCTGCACAAAGACGATAACTACTATAATTGGGGCTTCTCAGCCATAATCGAGTACTCGTCATTAGACCAATGGTATCATTTGCATTTTTAAGTTAGTAAAGTGGGTGAGTAATCAAGCTGTCCCACACACAGAGATTACCTATGTCAGAAACTGCTGTTAAAACTGCTATAAGATCTATACTCACTGCTAATGGAGTTCTTTAGGTCTAATCTCTTTAGAGATGTTGTAAAAAGAAAACAGAAAAAAACCAAATTAGATACACCGAGGATCAGTTCTGGAGGAAGTCGTACTTTTCTGTTAGCTTACAAGATGAGATTACTGTTATCTACTTATTTTCACCAATTTGTTAAATTGTCTAAACTGAAATATAGAATGTCTCAATATTGTCTAATTCAGTATTCCTGGCTGTCATCATGCCAACAAAAGCGTAGGAAATACAATCCGTAGCTAGTAGATACACCTGACGACAGTTACGAAATAAACAGTACGCGTCATTTCGTTAATATCATGCGTGCAGAAGATTGCATAACCTGAGTGATTAACAAAACTACAGTAGAAGTGTCTTGCTACAGTAGGATTCGCCCAAAATATTTGAAAAATCTTATAACCTGTTATTGAGGTGGTAACGTCAAGACTCATCTCTTTGCGGTCGACCCTGGAAAAGTCTTAGAATCACGTCCCCCAGTCCTATTTCGACCCGTGATTTCTCTCATGTCTTCTGCATCCAACCCATATAACTAGATTTTACGCATCAAATTTCAAGCATACGCACTGACATGGCCTTTTAGAAACTCCTCTGCTATTGATGTAGGGGTTTCTCGATTTAAGCAATCAAGCGACTTGATTGTTCTGGAAATGAGTTGAATTCCTCACTTTTCCATAATATTTAAGTAATTTGTCCCTTCTATTTCAGACATACTGGGTATATTTCTCAATAAATATTTGTTGGTTAATGTGGTGTAGGGGAATGTCACAACGGATTTACTAAAGCTGTAGCTTCCTTCCTAAGACGACAACAGTTTTAAAACATTTAGTAGATAGCGGTGGAACTTCCTGTAACGTTTTGTGGTAAATACAGTATAAGAGAAGTCTCAATAATAAAACGTCGTTTCATTATTATTTTTGGGTGTAATAAATTTAATAGAAATGAAATTTTCATTGTTAATTTGCTTCTCGATTTACGCTATTAATGCAGACATTTTGAAGATCAGTAGTCAAAGCCACAACAATGTAGAAGGTATATGGAGTTGCCATTATATTTAATTTATTTTTAATGTCTAATTAACCTATAAGGCAAACTAAAAGATAATTTGTTTAAGGTTTCTATTGGCGACACTACACAGGAGGAGAAATACCATCCGATGCTTTACCTGGTGGAGTGGACGATCAAGGTAATCCAATCTATGTTGCACAAGCTTTGTTCCGTGACACTTGTTCAATAGTAGCTGGACAAATAAGATCTACCACGAAGCTGATGACCTTAGAAATGAGAAAGAAAGAAGAGCCGGGAACTCAAGACATCAAGGTAGTTTTATAAACAATTTTGTGTTATTACCAGATTAGTACCTATGTTATTTGTGGAGATGCTAAGTCAAGAGATTGGTGACTCGATAACTACAAGTCTTTGAAACAACCTTTGTTTAATAAATATCTTTCTAGATTCTTTGTACAGTACATCCAGAACAGTTCCAATGGATTAAATCAGAAAATAATGCAAAAGCGTCAACGTTCCTGAAGAACAACCAACAGTTTATAACTTCAGGACTTGATGGAAAGCCGCTTGTTATTGGAAGAGCTTCTGTTGGTAAAGAAATCCTGATAGGGAAGGTTATTACTACTTCGGAGGATGTATTTTTTGGAGTGCATATAGGAATAAATGGAAATGGATTACAAGTGAATTCTTTTGAACTGCTTGTTTATGATCCAACTTTACCTCAAACTTATGAACAATGGAAGAATAATACGATTATTAATATAAACATTTTTTAGCTACGAGTAAGCGCCATGGTAATTATTTTAATTTGTTTTTTATTTTATTATGCTTTTGCGTTGTTACCCCGTTAAAATATCCCACAACGAAACAGTCCCATCAAAATAGCCTCGACAAAATAGCCCATACACAAAATAGCCCCCGTCAAAGTAGCCCTGGTCAGAAAAGCCCCGTCCAAAAATTAAGATATACTTAATAATAAAAATATATAAAAAGACAAACTTTTAAATAATAAACAAAATTGCGAAAACTTATTATTATTAAAAATTATACATTAGGTACACTATACAGTGAAGTCCATTTATTATGCAATATAGGCATATTGCAAGTTATATGGACCGACCACTTTACCATTGGAATATAGGAAACCCATTATACACTGTTAAGCACTTTTTCCCCTGCTTACTGACTTTAATTATAGCCAAAAGTTTTCACTAGTAGGTACTTAAGAATATTTCGAAATATGTATAAGTGAATTGGTAATTAAGCAGCCAATGAAAAAATTACATTTATTCTTGAACCAGTCTTTAATTAAAAAGAAAGGAGAAGAATTTGTGTTATACGTAGAAATATCATCTACAGATCTTTATTTAAAAAGAAAGGAGATGGAATGTTGTTTAAATAAAAACATATTGTACTTTGAAAGAATATGTGTATTTAAAAATGCGATGGAACAATTCGAAGAAAAAGTATCGACGTTTCGTTTAACATGTAAACTTTATCAAGATGTAATAATTAATTTAAAATACGATGAGGGAAAATGGGTAATATTAATTGTTATAATTATAATCTGTGAAGGGAAAAACGTTAAAATTAGGTAAGTGAAAAAACGCATATAAGTATAAAATTTTTTGAATAATGAAAAATAAAGAGACTCACCTAAAATGCCATTGTAGATAAAATAAAATAAAAAAACAAACATATATATTATATATATTAACCAAAAATCAATATTTGGTATTTGATTTTTATACTTTGTTTTCTTAATTTGACCTTTCTATAATTATTTGCCTTTCCATTTTCACTTCTCCCATCCCTACCCTTTTGTATGTTCCTTTTTTAATAAAACAATATATTATAAAAAAAAAAAAAACCCTTTACAAGAAGATTTTTCAATTCTGGACCACACCACAACAACCAGATTTTACAACAAGTTATCTACTCTAATGGATCAACCACATCAATTCAACGTTTCCTTCCAAGCAAATCTAATCATCAATCAAGATTTCTACAGGTTCATCAACAACAATTATGGTTCAAATTATGTCATATCATTTAAAAATATCCTACTATTCAGCAACAAACTTGTAAAGGTCAGTGAACGCATTACTTTCCTCTCCAAATGCAAAAGAAATTTAGTAATACCTACCTTTTTACATAAAAACTACAATGATATTATCTTTCAAAATCTTCATAATAAAATTAAATTCCAAGAAACTCACTTAAAATTCATAATGCAATCAATTTCATTATTAATCAATGACTCTTACTCATATTCTAATTTTTTAAAACAAAAAATCAAAAATTGCAAAACTTTCTTATTTAAAAAAATTCCCCAAAACATACTTGCTTCTTTCATTTCTGCAGTTACTAAAAAAATAAAAAAACTTAAAGAAAAAATTAACAAAAAACATACAAAGAAACTGTCACTACTTGAAAACAAGCATTTCAACAAACCATAACTAATTCATATCCAACAATCAATAACACAAACAAAAACAATTGGCTTTTAAACTTAACCAATACCCAAATTCCTTCTGAAGTCTCAGACATACTCAAACTTGGACCAAAATTCAACAATTTCAATCCTAATAAAAAATTACCCATAGAACAATTTGTCATAAATTTCGAAAATAGCATAAACCACTTAGATGATAATATTCAAAACAATCTACGACCTTCCTTTTGCAACATCTTAACAAATTACAATAAAAAAAATAATAAACAAAAACTTCCTCTATCTCATATCAAATTTAATTCTAACTTACAATCAAAAATTAAAAAAACTAAATCTTTTATAAACTCTAATAAAGACTTAATCATAACTAACGCAGATAAAACTCAAAAAACTGTTATTATGTACAAAACTGACTATATTTCTAAAATGCAAAATTTATTAAACGATACAGAAACTTATAAATTAGAAACAAAAAATCCCACTAATAAATTTCAAGTCCTAAACAACAAAATAGTCAAAAACTGGTTAAATAACAATTACATTGATGAAATAACTTATAAAAAACTTATCATTTATAATAGTACAACTCCTAAAATTTATGGTTTACCAAAACTTCACAAAAGTAATTATCCACTACGCCCTATAGTTGCTTCATACACAGGCCCATCTTATAAAATTTCAAAATATTTATCTAACATCCTTATTAATGTAACAAAACTAAATAACCACAGTATCAAAGACTCTTGGACTTTAAAAAAATTCATCGATAATATTACACTTGAACCTACTGACAAACTTTTTTCCTTTGATATCGTTTCTCTCTATACCAACATCCCAATTGATCTTGCTCTTAAAGCCATAACAAATAATTGGAATAAAATCAAACAATACACTAACATACCTGAAAAAGACTTCATTGAAGCAACAAAATTTGTCTTAAATTCAACTTATTTTTCATATAACGAACAGATATACTCACAAACTTTTGGTGTCCCTATGGGATCACCCTTATCCTCCACAATTGCAGAACTTGTCCTTGGAGACATGGAATCTTCACTCCTTATTAATAAACCTCATATAAAAATTTATAAAAGATATGTCGATGACATTTTAATATGTACTAATACTAATGAAATAGACAATATATTTAATAATTTTAATAATTACCACCCAAGATTACAATTCACGTTAGAATCCGAAATAAATAACTCTATCAATTTTCTCGATTTAAACTTAATTAGAAATAGTCATAACAAAATCATTACAAATTGGTATAGAAAGAATATTAAAACTTCACGTTACATAAACTTTAATTCCTATACTTCAATAAAATATAAAATTAGCATCATCACTTCTCTAGTAGACAGAGCAATTATCCTCTCAAATAAAAAATTTCATAATTCAAATATTAATTCAATCTTTCAAATTCTTAAAGACAACGATTACCCCCCTCATTTCATCAATAAACATATAAAGAAACGTTTAAACATCTTAAAAAACCGTCAAATACCTATCTCTTCACAACTTCCTTCTGATTTACCAGCTACTCCTCAATTTAATAACAACACAAATAACACTAACATTTCAATTTATCCTTTTTCTTACACAAGTCTCCCATATATTCCTTCACTATCAGAAAAAATAAACAAATTACTTAAACCTTATAACATTCATACTTCCTATAAAAACAATAATACTTTAAATAAACAATTTTTCTCTAACCTTAAAGATAAAGTCAATCCTGATCTTCAATCAAACATTGTTTACTCCATCCCCTGTAATAACTGTAATGCAACATACATAGGCCAAACCAAACAATATATAAAAACTAGAATTAACCAACACAAACTTTCTATTAAAAAAAAACTTTTAACCCCCCAAAAGCCAAATACTGCTCTTTCTGACCATGCCATAGACAATTTGCATAACTTTAACTTTAATTCCACTACGATTTTACATAATGAATCCAACCTTAAAAAACGACTCCTCTTAGAAAGTATTTCAATAAAAAAATCCCCTACTTCCATCAATTACAGAACAGACACAGACAACTTACATTCAACTTATGTTAATCTTTTTAATATTGTTTAAATTTTACCGCCTTCAGCCATATTTATTTTTCCTTATCATTTAATTTTACCTTCAATTTTACTTCATTCTCTGACATGGTCTTCTAACGCTCATACAGTTCTTAAAATAAAATTTTTCTATCATGTCGTGAATTTATTTTAAACTGTTTCTTACTGTGTTTGTTTTTTTATTTTATTTTATCTACAATGGCATTTTAGGTGAGTCTCTTTATTTTTCATTATTCAAAAAATTTTATACTTATATGCGTTTTTTCACTTACCTAATTTTAACGTTTTTCCCTTCACAGATTATAATTATAACAATTAATATTACCCATTTTCCCTCATCCTATTTTAAATTAATTATTACATCTTGATAAAGTTTACATGTTAAACGAAACGTCGATACTTTTTCTTCGAATTGTTCCATCGCATTTTTAAATACACATATTCTTTCAAAGTACAATATGTTTTTATTTAAACAACATTCCATCTCCTTTCTTTTTAAATAAAGATCTGTAGATGATATTTCTACGTATAACACAAATTCTTCTCCTTTCTTTTTAATTAAAGACTGGTTCAAGAATAAATGTAATTTTTTCATTGGCTGCTTAATTACCAATTCACTTATACGAATTTCCTCCAGCCGTTTTTCTCATATAGAGTTTTTACTCTTATATTTATATTTCGAAATATGGAAATTTGTAGAATCTGCCCCTTACTGTTATTTTTTTGTATTTATTTTGTAAACTTCAATACAGGGTGATCTATGAAAAATGTACCCCCTTAAAGATGCTACGAGGCAACCCAATTTACACACATTCAAAGCAGCAACAAAACTTTAATAAATTTTAAATTTTTTAAGATACTTATGCGTGATTACCTACGTTATTTGTTTTTTATATCTGTCAAAGCTGCAATTGAGTGAAAATTTATTCCAGATGTATTCAAACCAAGAAAAACCTGATTTAATTCTAATTGATAAGGAAGCTCGGAAAAATGAAAACGTAACGGTCGATTGCTGTCATCGGCACTCTAATCGCCGCTACACCGAACCCTCTTGGTAACTTTGTGAAACTGAAGAAGGAATAATGTTTTATGATACTAAAAAAAGTTATTATTAATATATAAACGAGAAATTATTTTAATTTATTTTTTCAATTTTGGATGTTTCTTCGTAAACTCATCGAGAGCTGTTGACGACAACTTATTTCCACTAACATCAACAGTCTGTATACGTGGAAGACGACCAAATACTTCCATGTTTAATTCACTGATAGCGTTGTTTTTTAGTAAAAGAGAAGTTAGAGAATTTAATCCTCCAAAGGTACCCTTTTCTAAGTTTTTCAATTCATTATCAGTTAAGTCAAGATAATATAAATACTGAAATTGTTTAAATGCATTTGGGTGGATAGAATGTATTTTGTTGTTTTCTAAATATAGCTCTCGTAGTCCGATAAAATTTTTAAATGTACTTTCTGTTATATTTTCCAACTTATTTCCTGTTAAATAAAGTATTCTAAGATCAGAAAGTGGCAAATCTTTAGGTTGAAGATGGTTTCCGAAGGAGTCTATCCAACTCGAATCAATATTTGATATTTTATTTTCAGTTAAATTAAGGGTATATAAATTTTTTAAACCCTTAAAATTGAAGAACGTAATCGCTTGTATTTTATTTCCATCTAAACGAAGTATGTCTAACCCTGATGTATATTGAAATAAATTTTCCGGTATTGTTTTAATGTCGTTATCGTTTAAATTTAATACCTTAAGTGAAGATAAACCAGAAAATGCTAGTGAAGATATAGAAGAAAGAGATTGGTTACTAATAATTATTGATTCCAATTTAGTTGATGACTTAAAGAAATTTTTGTTTAAATGCGTATGTTTGTTATTTTTCAAAGCATTATTGCCTAACTTAAATTCTTTCAGAGACTTAAGATCATCCAAATTAATTCGTTTCACATTTCTCACAACATTATTAAGTATTGCAAGAATAATTATGTTTTCGAGTCCAGAAAAAGCATTGCCGTCGATATGATCAATGATGTTGTAATCTATCTGAAGTTCTGTTAATTTCAGTAATTTCTTGAAAAGCCCAGTAGGTAAATTTTTTACAGTGTTATTAAAAAGTCTTACAGTTTTCAGTGTTCTTAACCCTTCAAAAAAATCATCAGTTAACGTGTTTAAATAACTTTCCTCAATGTACAATTTTTCAACAGGAGGTCCACTATTAGAAATGTTAAATATTTTTAAAGAATCGATCCTTTTACATATTAAAGTCTCAGGATCGATGTGTTTACATGATTGGGCAATTGTCAATTGATGAAGTCCAATAAATACAATCCATTTACAAACTTCATGTTTGGTAACCATCCTGGGGCTAAAAAAAAAAAAATAAATGATGACTAAACGGAGACCATGTTCGCACAATTTTCTTGTATAAAACGACAATATCGAACACCCAGAAAAGTATCCCGTCCACCGGCCATCATAGACACAATGTCGTTAAGGCCTACAACGTCGATCGTGTCTACAACATTTTCAGTTTACGGTAATACCTAATACTTACTAGAATTATTGCAGGAAACACTGTGGCGGTCGTTCACTAAATCGAGAAAGTGTTAACTTGGGGGCATATTGTGTTCTTGGTACGTTTTTATGCCGGTTTCCCATCAAACGCACAAAACATAAAGTCGCGCCTTATAAAAACAAAACTGTAGCTTAACAACTGTTGTACATGAAAATACTGTCCCATCCCCATTTGGGGAGTATAGGGAAAGTGCTGTACAAAACAATCCAATGAATAGCATTCTGCCCTTCGTTGAAGCGATAAAACCCGTTCAGTTAGTTATTCCTCAACCCCAGGGAAGCACAATAAGCTCTAGTGTCCTAAGTGCTGGAGCCTTCCCCATGTGTAATTAGCATTAGACCCACAATATCAATTTGTTCATAACGTACGCGTACCTAATACTCAAAGTTTCGTTGATCACGTCCACCACTTGTAGACATAACGTCGACTGACAAAATTTTAGAACATACATAGACGTCTATGATCTGGACCGGATACATTCGTTGATAGTGTCCACGATTTTGTGTTAACAAAGTATTGTCAATGTAAATAATATTGTGTTCTTGGTCGAAGTTACAAAGAAGAATATACTATATTTATGACAATGTCATCCATTTTTGGACAATTTCGTGCTAAGTGTGCTAAGTGACTCGACTACATGGCCATATGCCCAACGAAATTCCAAGTATGTTATATGTTGTCAGTGTCTATGTTGTCACCAATGAATACTTTGTGGATATGATCGGCGCTGCGTGGTTTACCTACTACACAAACATGTTATTGCGGACACAATATCAATTTGTTCATAACGTACGCGTACCTAATACTCAAAGTTTCGTTGATCACGTTCACCACTTGTAGACATAACGTCGACTGACAAAATTTTAGAACATAGACGCCTATGACCTGAACCGGATACATTCGTTGATATTTTCCATGATTGTGTTAACAAAGTAGGGTCAATGTAAATAATATTGTGTTCTTGATCCAAATTACAAAGAAGAATATAATATATTTATGAGTTATGACAATGTCATCCATTTTTGGACAATTTCGTGCCAAGCGTTTGGTGGCTCGACTACATGGCCATATGCCCAATGAAATTTCAAGTATGTTATAAACACTGTCCCCTATGAATACTTTCTGGACCTGATCGGCGCTGCGTTGTGTGGGTACCCGTACCTACTACACAAATATGTTATTGCGGACACAGGCAACATTAAGATTGCTCTCATTGCTCTTTCGACGTTATCGACCTAGTCGAAGTTGTGCCTATTAAACCATAGACTCAGCGCGACGTTGTGAAGAGTCGCTAGGGTAAAGACGCTCAGAGACTGCTGTTACATACTGCTACCCAATCATACATAAACAGACCAAGGAAGTGCTAACAATAATACGAATGCGTATTCTAATTATAAAAATAATATTACTATTGCAAATCTTACCGAAATGTTAGTAGGTATTAAAATAAAATATGAAGCAATACTTAAAAACTTTTAATTGAGGTGTACTACAATATTTTATAACTGCTCATTAGCTCTTTATAGTACTTTATTTTTTTATAATAATAATATGAATTCATATTTTTAATAATAGCAATTATATTAACTAACAAATTGGAAACACTTAATTGTGGGAAGTTGTATCAAGCCATAGATCAAGCTTACACGACACGTTGACTTCTTGTAGAAAAACAATTACATAATGGACTATCGTGTCTGCAGACATCTAGATCCAACAAATCGTGTGCTTCGCTTTGCAGAAATTTTCAATGATTCGCGCGATGTTTCTTGTATATTTTAACGAATACTTTGTAACCAACGCAGGGGCAAGGTGTTATGAGTGGTCCACTCCTGACTCCAGTTGTTAATAAAAAGAATCTTCAAGTAATTTAAATATTATTAGAGAAAATGGGCAATTATTCGTACCTGAAACTTTTGTTTCTATCAGGGATAATCCAAGTGGCCGAGCCCATCCACGCCCTCTGTTTTGCTGTTGTGCAGGGGCTTCCTGGTTAGTTTGGGTTGCTTTAATTTCTTATACGTTTTACATTTGATCTGATTTTTCTTGGGTCACAATTAGCCATTGTTTTAATTTCACGTCAGTTCAAAAAATATTATACGTATTTAAAGATCCGTTGCTGCCCCTAAATTAAATTCATGGTCTTTTCTAAAACTATTTCTCTTATCGAATGTTAGTAAAAATTGTTGCGTATAGCAGATATTAGTGAATAGTAGTCATCTATTGTGTTAGAAAATTGTCTTACAGGACTATTTATGTTTACTAGAAAAAAAGAACTTTCACCATTATTGAAGGAAATTGTTTTGATTTAAAAATAGTTCGCTATCGGTCATATTCAATTTTGTATGCAGAGATATCTATTGATAAGGTGTTTGAGTCAAACCTTGATAGCATAAAATATGTCAGTATAAACTTTATTTGGAAGGTTGTCAGCACATATGCATGTAGAAACATGTTAAAAGAGAGTGTACTGCTCTGCAGCTTAGAAGACCCTTAGAATACGTAAGTAGGTTCAGTTTTAAATTTTCGAATTGTGGAATCGCGTACATGCGGGTTGCATACTTTTCTGAATAAGGGCCGATTTTACAATACTGGTATAAACCTGGAACAAACTATTCCTCCGACAACTGCCATGGTCATTATCTGAGGAATAGCTTATTCCAGGTTTATACCACTATTGTAAAATCGGCCCTAAGCTAGGTCTAAATGAGTAAAAGTTATATTCATGTTGAATGAGGATCGTATGATTCTGGTGGTGGTACCTTCTTAAATAAAATTAAAGCTAATTATAACTTCCTATTCCTAATTAGGGATAAACAATAGATGATTAATAAACGATAAAGAAATTGTAGAAAACTACTAACATTTTTTCCAACATTGTTTTAAAAAAAATTATTTATTTTGAGAATCTAAAACCAAAGCAAACTGATATAAATTGCAATCAGGAACCGTTCCACGAAACCTATGTTTACCAAAAATATATTCTTTATTTATTTATAATTTCCTTTATCTTATCAGAAACTGTTATGATTAAAATCAATAACTACACACATACATTAAATATAAAATGAATTTTTACAAGACGGAAGTTTTCGGCGTAGTGCGTTTCGGTGCGAATAATAGAGAGTTTTTGAACACCGTACTCTACCGTATAGTGCTCTAAAACTCTCTACTGTTTTCACTCTCCCCATAAGTTGCCTTGCGTAATGTATCGTTAATATAGAAATCGCCGTTGCTAGCTCCACGGCAGACGTGGATATAATTCTCACTCAAAATCCACGGCATTACGTGATCATGCTATAGACAACCTCGACAATTTTAATTTTTCTTCTACATCACTGAAATACTTAAACACAATGATTACCCCCAATTTTTTAATAACAAAATATATTAACAAACGCTTAAAAATTTTAAAATACCGTAACCCTCCCATATCACCCAATCATTTAAACATTCCTCCAGCAATAATACAACAAAATAATAACAATCAACCTATCACTAATTTCCCATTAACTTATTCAACAATCCCCTATATCCCCTTCCTCTCATAAAAAATAGAAAAAAACTCTAAAACCTTTCAACATCAAAACTTCTTTCATTAATAACAACACTTTTAAACGAAAGGTTTTTACAAATTTAAAAGATAAAATAAACCAAGAACTTTCTTCAAATGTAGTATATTCAATTCCCTGTAATAATTGTGAAGCTGTATACATCGGTTAACTAAACTATGGAACGCCGTTTTACTTTTTAAAGTCTACGATTTTCATCAGAACAGAAATGTGCTTGGACACCAATTAAAAATATCTATGTGTTATTTTTAATTCAGTGTGCATTCTTTATTTTAAAAATTACCTTCGATATTTTTAAATACTTACATTTATTCAGAGATAATTTTAATTTACCTATTTAAAAATATCGGTTGAGATGTTTTTCGCAATTTTCAATATGGTTTGAGATAAATATACCTCTTCTTCATATGTTAAGCAAGGTGCATTCATTTAAAATGACCAACAGATATTTGAGGCGTATAGTGCAGTAGCGGCCTATGTGAAAAAGTAGCATTTTGAGAAAACAGCAAAAGAAAAAAGCGTAAATTATTGAAGTTATGTATCTCTCTTAATTTTTAGTATAACGTAATGTATTTTTTTCTGGGCATTGTTTTAGTGCCTTTTTTGTGAATTTTATACTTAATACTCATTATTGTGTTTGGTTACTGAAAAAAAAATTAATAGGCCACTTTTACACTATATGTATTTTGTATAACTACAAAAACTGTTGCAGTTAAGCCACTCGTCAATTGGAGTAAATTTAATTATATAACAAATTACGCAAGTTTACTCAAGAAAATGAACTTTATTGACATTCTCAAGCGTCACTTTGTTGAAATCCATGATTATATAAATAATAAATATTAAATAAAATATCGATTTCAACGGGAAATAATAAGATTTATTCGCTTTATACGTATTTCGGCATCATTGTGCCATTGTCAAAAGCTATTATAAAATATTATAACAAATGCAAAAATATAGTAACTCCTTGATTCTATTATTTTAACACTGCGTGAAGCAACTGGCCCCAGTCAACCCGTCGGAGGTCAGTCGCTTATCAGTGTTTTAAAAAGATATTTATTCCAAAATCTTCAGTAAAGGAGAATCTAAGAGATCAATTTGCTCATTCATTAAAGGTATGTTGTTTTTTGTGTGTTTATAAATTTCAAAAGCTTCTAAAATGTTTAATTTATTTTTGTTATCAGAAAAGTGTAAAAATTTAATTGTATTATTAGATGTTAATGTGTGATTTTGTTCTAACAAATGTTTAGCAAAATTTGATTTATGTGCATGTTTATATTTGTAACAACGGATATGTTCTTTTTGCCTAATACTAAAATTTCTAATTGTTTGACCTATATATACTGAATCACAATGTGAACAATTTAATTTATAAATACCTGATTTTAGCAAATCATTAATTTTGTCTTTAGCATTGAAAAGAGAGTATAGAATATTTTTATTTGTTTTAAAAATGACTTTATATTTATTTGTGTTATTTATAATTTTAGCAATCTTTTCTGAAATTTTACCAAAATATGGAATTGAAACGTATTTTAATGTTTTATCAGTGATATTACCATACCACATAACTCTTGTCATCATAATACACATAAATTAGCAGCATATCAATCTTTAGTACACAGAGCTCTAACAATTCCTTTAGATAAAAATAATTTTAATAGAGAAATTTCAATTATTAAACAAATTGCATATAGCAATGGTTATAACACTACACTTATTGACACTTTAATTAAAAAGAAAAATTATAAATTAGCTATTCAAAAAGTTTATTCCATTAATAACACTGATAAAACATTAAAATACGTTTCAATTCCATATTTTGGTAAAATTTCAGAAAAGATTGCTAAAATTATAAATAACACAAATAAATATAAAGTCATTTTTAAAACAAATAAAAATATTCTATACTCTCTTTTCAATGCTAAAGACAAAATTAATGATTTGCTAAAATCAGGTATTTATAAATTAAATTGTTCACATTGTGATTCAGTATATATAGGTCAAACAATTAGAAATTTTAGTATTAGGCAAAAAGAACATATCCGTTGTTACAAATATAAACATGCACATAAATCAAATTTTGCTAAACATTTGTTAGAACAAAATCACACATTAACATCTAATAATACAATTAAATTTTTACACTTTTCTGATAACAAAAATAAATTAAACATTTTAGAAGCTTTTGAAATTTATAAACACACAAAAAACAACATACCTTTAATGAATGAGCAAATTGATCTCTTAGATTCTCCTTTACTGAAGATTTTGGAATAAATATCTTTTTAAAACACTGATAAGCGACTGACCTCCGACGGGTTGACTGGGGCCAGTTGCTTCACGCAGTGTTAAAATAATAGAATCAAGGAGTTACTATATTTTTGCATTTGTTATAATATTTTATAATAGCTTTTGACAATGGCACAATGATGCCGAAATACGTATAAAGCGAATAAATCTTATTATTTCCCGTTGAAATCGATATTTTATTTAATATTTATTATTTATATAAATGAACTTTATTCTTTATCAATAAACAAAATATGCATTAAATAATATGCAACAAAATATAATGTACGAAATTAGAAGAATTCCCCTTTGGTAAAATCCCATTTTCTCTTCTTCCCAGTCTTTTTTCCTCCTTCGCACTTCTTTCTTTTTACTTGTGTGTTCACGTTCCCATCAATGCAAGGAGTTTCTATGTTGCTTGTTTTTCCTACAGGCTTTGTATTTTTCGTGTAAGGTTCGGGTTCTACTTTTTGATTATGGTCTGTTTTGTAACTAGGAGGAGTGAATACAAAAGCCAGATTCACACTAGAAATGTCACTAGAAAAGAAGACTTCCGAAGTTTTGACGGTAAATTTGAATTTTTATCATGATTAAAATTTACAGCTGAAATGAAAACTAATTTAATGTATTTTGCCTGAATTATGTCACTGTCTGCGCCTAGAAAAATAATTATCAAATCACGTCAAACGTCAAAATTTATACAAATTACTTAGCGGTGTGAAACCGGCCTGGCCGCAGCCAATCACAGGTGTGGATTTTGGCGCGACAAATTTGAATCGCTCCTCCTAGTTAAAAAACAGACCATAGTGTTAGAAGATTTTTCATGTTCTAAAAGTATTGTATTTTTGGGCACATCTGTTACGCTGTGAAGTTCCATGTCGTCTTCTTCCACTGTTTGTGTAAATGGGTTAGCATCGTCAGCTGTATTGTTTACTTGTAAATTGTTATAGAACTCGTGGTAAATCGGTGGAATGTATGGCAATAATTCTTGTAAATTACTATATTTTGGCATTTCTGTTTTTCTTCCATTTGGATATAAAAGCTGCAGGTCTCCTTTAAAAGCATCGGTATTTCTTTTTTTTATATCTACAGGGTGTCCGTCTTTCGAAGCTAAGCATGGGGATCTCGGTTAGCTTAAGAGATACGAAGTTGGTTAAATGGAGGCAAAGTTGCGTATTTTAATGCTGATCAATAATCTAAAAAGAAATTTGACCTACGACGTTTAGTTTAGAAAATATCTAAAAAAAATCAAAATTCCCGATTTTTGTTTTTCGCTGATAAAATGAAAACAAGTGAAACTACGAATTTTTAATTCAGCCATTTTTAAGACACTTTTTTACGGGGAATCTAAATATTGGACTGTTTTTCTCATATCGTTTAAAATAGCCAACAATCGACTGTCAACTTTTGTTTTTCTTATGGACGCCATATTGGATTTTTGCATTTTTGAATGTAACTTTTTTTTCTGTTTTCAACTTTGTATGGCACATAATACTTTAGCTTGTGTTTTTACCTACAATTTTGAGTTATCCGTTTTTACGCAGAGTGCCATGGAAACAAAAGCGACAATTTTGTTTTAAAGAAAATTTTGACAGTTCCTAGTACATTGCTTAAGTCGTTACGTTGTACTTTCCCTAATTTCAAGATAGGTTCGTAATTTTCTGAAAGAAAATGAAAAATTCTAATGAAAGAACAATGTGATATGTTGGAAATTTATTATTCTTCGCATCGGAATGTAGAAATTACTTCCGAAACGTGTCTGAAAGAAACCAGCCAGGTCCTAGTTATTTCTTGCGTCTTCATCGAAATCTAAGCGAATATGGCTCATTTTGTAAACCCAGACAGAAACACGAACTGAAAAACCGGACCTAAGGGATTACAATGATTACATATTATCTCTGTTCAAAGAAAAACGATACTTAAATATTTCTTACTATCTCGTTGTGTTTTCGATTAAAGTTTTAGTTTTTAGTATTTGCTATAATTTTCTGTTTTTTAATTTTTATTCTATTGTTTCAACATTAATCATAATAGTTGATAATAAATTTTGTTAGATCCCATTATTCTTCTTTTAAAACTCGCATTTTGTTCATTAAACTAGCCAAACCAATAACCTTATGACTTAAAATTAAAATTCATAACAGAATTCTCTTTAAAACAAACTTGTCGCTTTTGTTTCCATGGCACTCTGCGTACAAATGAATAACTTGAAATTGTAGGTAAAAACACAAGCTAAAGTATTATGTGCCGTACATTGTTGAAATCAGAAAAAAAAATTACATGGAAAAATGCTAAAATCCAATATGGCGTCCATAAGAAAAACAAAAGTTGATAGTCGATTGTTGGCTATTTTAAACAATATGAGAAAAACAATCGCATATTTAGATTCCTCGTAAAACAGTGTCTTAAAAATGACTTAATGAAAAATTCGTAGTTTCACTTGTTTTCATTTTATCAGCGAAAAACAAAAATCGGGAATTTTGATTTTTTTTAGATATTTTCTAAATTAAACGTTGTAGGTCAAATTTCTTTTAAGATTATTGATCAGCATTAAAATACGCAACTTTGCCTCCATTTAACAGACTTCGTAGCTCTTAAGCTAACCGAGATCCCCATGCTTAGCTTCGAAAGACGGACACCCTGTATAGTGTGGAACGCCATTTCTTCCTTATTTGTTCCTTATACAATATTTCCATTGGACGATTTTCAGTGTATCTCAGTAACTGGAACTTCAGCCAATTAACAGATAGGCCACTTTTGCATACCGTATTCTAAAAGCCTCTAAAATGCAGCACAGTTGGGCCAGTTTGCACTAACGTAAAACGTAAAACATGTAAATGCAAAAGCACACCATAGGAACCATCTGTCCGCATTTTAAGCAACTGTAGTTGGGCCATTACTGCACTGAAAGATACCGTAAAAAGGAGCTAGTTGCAATGAAAAACCAAAATACGTAATTTTGTTACTTAGGCCACTACTGCACTATACGCCTCATTTTCAAATGACATACAAATATCTGTTTGAATAATCAAATAGTTGCATTACTTACAATTATCTTAAAAGTTAGATATTTTTATTAATACCTAAAATATTTGTTTGGTTCATACTGTGACATCCGAATGTTTTTCAATGAATTAATATAAATGTTTGTTGTGGATTTTATTTTTTCTAATAAAACGTTTAAACTATATGTATGAATTTAAAAATATTTAGAATTAATTTCTAATTTTAAAATGTATTAAAGTTTTGAAAGCTTTCCCTGAATTTCGAAATAACTAAAATTGTCACACTGATATTTTAAATTAATTACTATTACCTCTAAGATGTTTAAAAAAATATTTAGGAACGTGTGGAATGATTTCATTATATTAAATGTAAATTAACTAATCTTGTAATTAAAACTATCCAGTAGATATTTTAAATTCAATCGATATTAAAAATGCAATCGATATTTTAAATTCATTCGATATTGGAAATTCATTCGAAATTGGAAATTAACGCCATCTACAAGGTTGGTGCGCTCGATAAAGCTACAACCGGCAACGATGTATCTGTATCTGAAAAGCGCGCGCGAACAACAAGGAAACAGTTAAATTAACGTAAAATAAATCACAAAAAATAAGCAGACACTCCCCACATGTGCGCGGAAAGCGACGTTGCCAGATGTGTGTAATATATCACAGACACAAACCGATGCGGTTGTTTGGTAGAGAATCTATAGATGGCGATAATTTCTAATATCATTTGATATTTTTAATTCATTTAAAAATATCATTTGATATTTTTAATTCAATTAAAATTATCAACCGATATTTATAGTTCAATTAAAAATATCAAACGATATTTTAAAATCGTTTAGAGGATATATTTAAATGTTAAATGTACGCAATGCTTTATTGAATTTAAAATATTCATAAGATATTTTAAATATTAAATGAGAATTAAATAGATATTTAAAAATATCTGTTGGTCATTTTAAATGAATGCACCTTGCTTAACATATGAAGAACAGGTAGGTATATTTATCTCAAACCATATTGAAAATTGCGAAAAACATCTCAACCGATATTTTTAAATAGGTAAATTAAAATTATCCCTGAATAAATTTAAGTATTTAAAAATTTGGAACGTAATTTTTAAAATAAAGAATACACAGTGAATTAGAAATAACACATAGACATTTTTAATTGGTGTTCAAGTATTTTTTGTTCTGATGAAAATCGTAGTAAAGTAAAACGGCGTTCCATACTAAACAATACCTAAAAACCAGAATAAACCAACATAAACTTTCAATAAAAAAAAATGTTAACCCCCCAAAAACCAATCACCGCCCTCTCTGATCATGCTATAGACAACCTCCACAATTTTAATTTTCCTTCTACATCAATTCTGAATACAGAAAAAAATCTAAAAAAAAGACTTCTTCTGGAAAGTATTTCAATAAAAAAATCACCCAAATCGATTAATTACAGAACCGATACAAAAAATTTAAATTCCACATATGATTTTTTCCTTCATTAATTATCTTATTTTCTAATTTTTATTTAATTTATTCTTAATTTCAATTCAAATTTATTCATTTTAGCGCCTTCAGCCATTTTTACCTTTCTGACAATTCAAACCACTTCCTCTTCACACTTTACGTCCGACGTTTGTGTTATCACTGTTCACATGTTATGATAATTTCGTTTAACTATTTTAAAGCTTTTTAACTGTATAAAATGTTTTCTCATGGTTATATTCATTGGAATTTTAAAAAAAGTATTAAATTTTCCTTTTTAACAATATAATTTTTCACATTCATTTATTGGTAAGTTACTTAAAATATTTTTCTTAATCTTTGAGGTTAAAGTAATTTTCTCACTTAAATACATGCAATCACTGTACCTAACTTAATTTTACATTTTTTTGTTCTTTTACAGAAACTAATAAAATCATGTTTAAACCTACAAATAATTTAACCTTCAAATTTAAAAATAACTTTAACATCATAATGTTATCAATAATCCTGTCATTTTTATACCTCTCAAATTTAAAATAATTTTCCTATTATTATATTTACATCCTTGTTCTGAAGAAGCTAAATAAATTAGCGAAACGTTAAATTTATTTTTGTTTTATTTAAATAATTGGCTGCTTTATACGCCACTACACCATATAGCCTACCTGTAACTAAGACAAGACTTGAACTACCATTTTGGGGAAGTTCCAGAACGCAAATGAATCTGACATTCATCTGTTCTGTTCTTCTCAAATTTCAGTCGCAACAAATTAATATTTCTTTTACCTACCTACTTATGTAGGAACAATAGCAGGGTTTGTGCCAGATAAGTAACTGGTAGTTCACCATACTCGATTTTTACTTTCCCATACCACCACTGGTATAAGGGAAGTATTGACATCATGAAAATTTTAGAAATCGAGATTTTTGCGGAAATACGTCCTTTGGGCCTCCAGGAACCCAAAAAAGTGGTCTAGAAAAAATGTCTGTATGTGGATGGGTGGATGGGTATGTATGTTTGTATGTATGTATGTATGTATGTATGTATGTATGTAACGCCTGTAACGCAAAAACTAGTGAACCGATTTTGATGAAATTTTAAATGAAGGGGTATATCGAAAATTCATCGACAAAATAAGCTTTTCAAAAAAATCCGAAACCGGAAGCGGAAGTTAGACATGTTTTTTTGGTAGCATTTTTTTAAGAAACGGAATTTTGAAAATCTGGGTAGGGAATATGAAATAAGACCATAATAGAAGGGAAACAGTTTTTTGCCGGACTTTCTAACTTCAAAATGGCGGCTGCAATGAATTTTTCAAAATTTCGACTTTAACGCCCCATAACTCAAAAACCAATTATCTGATCAGGTTCCGCAACAACTTGTTTGAAAGCCCTTTGGCGGTACCATACCATGAAAAAAGTTTATTTAGTAAATCCAAAAACAGTCGCAACGGCTACGTTCTTCCAAAAATTTTGAAATTTTTGAAACATTATTACAAAAAAACTGGGCACAGGATTTTGTTTAAATTTTCTTACTTATGCAACTTGGTATTAGCTACATTTTTGTTTTTTGATGAACGCCAGAATTCCATTGTGGCGCCCTCTACGAGGTTTTGAAAATCGGAAATTGATGCTCCTATAGCGCCTTTATTAGTCGGAATATGAAAGAAGTTTAAATATAAAAGTTATTCAGTATATAATTCTGCATTCTCCTAAATATATACCATGTATACACGGCGTTTGCTTTCCACAGTACAATAAGCAACTTTGTTATTTTAAATGAAACACCATATATATTATTATATAATTGATTGCAAAATTTAATTGTCTATCACATAGTATAAGGTGTTCATATGGCTAAAATGTACGGTTAATGAGAAATTCGTGAATTTTGAATATTTAGGTTGGACTCTGACGGAAACGGACGTCGCGTCGATCGGTAGCGATCGTCCGGCTTCGCCAGCTGTAATTTCTAGCCGGTACCTACTACAGAGTACAGATAGATGCGTATCTTGGTGTCTTTCTTTTGTTCATATCGAACCCGTATAGTCTCGTTTTTCTCGCTAGGCATTCAAATGATTTCCAATGCTGTCTCCCGAACTACTGTTGGAATACCAAAAACGAAATGTTTATTTTTAGTATGCGAAAGTCCAGGGGAGGTTTGCACCTCCACTTTTTACTTCTGATTTTTAACAGCGATTCGATATCACTATCCGAAGTAGAACTACTTCCACTGGCTTCAATCATTGTCTGAACCCTGTAAATTATTAATTGAAGGTGTTATAAAAGGTGTACAACATTTTTGTCGAAAACTTAAAAAAAACAAAAATAAAAGTGACATTTTAATTTCCAGCGCTTGGTTTGGTGGCAGTTCGCGAATTATACAGGATTATTGATTATTATTTTGACATAAGTAGGTAATATAATATAAGGTCTGTTCGTTTGCTTGCACCGAACGAGTTAGTGCGAGTTAGTGCAAATAAACGTGTTCGTTTGCATGAACTGAACAAACTGTACCGTGTTCGTTTGCTGTTCCGAGCATGTACCGAACATGAACTTCAGCACTACCTGCGAAGCAGGAGTAAGATGTGCAAACTAGGAACAGTGTTGTGTTGGTGGAAGTTTTTGGATCGCGTAACATAACCTAAAAATTCTGGTTGGTTTTGTTTACTTCGGTGTCTTCTCAAAAGTAAACATTAAAATGGGTCCAAGTTCCGTTGAAAATATTTTATTAAATGAATTATTGGACGACGATTTATTGCTCACTGTATGTAGTAGCTCTAGTGAGGACGAAATTGAAGATGTTTGTAAATTAGTCTGTTGTATTGTAGAACTGGAACCTCCAATTAAAAAAAAAGGAATACAATTAAAAATTATTTTGAAGAAGTAGGTACTAAGTGTGTATTGCATTATAAAAAGTATTATTAAAATCTAAACTGTTTTGTAGGTGGTGGAGAATTATACGTCAGCAGAATTTGCAAGCCATTTTAGAGTTACAAAATTGCTCTTTCAAAATTTAACAGAAAAATTTCAAGAGTCGGAAATCTATCATAAATTAATTGCTACAGCGTATTCAAGGGCTAAAATCAGTGCAGAAAAACATGTTTTAATATTTTTATGGTTTGCTGGCCATCAAACCTCATCTTTTCGGGATGTTGCAGACCGATTTGATGTTTACGATGTAATTACACGTGTTATGATGTTCCTTAGCTGTATGTCAACTGAAGTTATCAAGTTTCCCTCACAACAAGAAAAAGTCGAAACAAAACATTTTTATAGAACACATAAATCGTTTCCCAGCGTAGTTGGCTCAATAGGTGGTAGTCATATTCGAATTGACCGACCCAGTGATAGACCCACCGACCAAGGTTTATATAGTGGGATAGGTTGCCTGGTAACTTTCAGCCAATAGGCAGCCGACTTCAAATGCGCGCTCTGACGTCACCCAGCGTGCCAATTCAAATCTCCATCCGTGCTCGGCGCAGTGTGTGTGCATAACATAATGTTGTGTTAACATTTTGTATACTTTTTTTCATGTATTTTACTTAGAAAATATGCTCTTTTAATTTATGTTTTATTTAAAAACGTTTTTAACTTAAGACGAGTTTTTAATTTAAATCTAAGAAGATCGTTCTCTGCGTCTTTACTGGAGGATGGAATATTAGAAATATCAACAGTTTCTTGATTTAAATTTTGAGTAGCTGCAGTCTCCGATTCGATTTTCGGTTTATCAAAGCAATTTATCAATTCTTCTACCAGGATTTTGTTTTCCTTCTTTTTTGCTCTCTCTGCTCGTTCCGATAAAGTGATCTCGCTTTTAGCATTTGGAAGCAAATACAATGAAGGGATGGCTGCGGATTAAAGGTAATTTAATTACTAATCGGTAAATAGTTAGTTGAACTCAATCGACAAATTATTATTATACGTACTAGATACCGGTTTTTTTTTAATCTTTTCGCTTGAGTTCCCATCAATTTAGACTTCATGGCATCCTCATAATCGTCTGTCTTAAAGTGTTCACTGCAAATTCTTTTGTTATCCGAATTGAAGCTATCTTTCCGGTAACATTTTCTAACCCACTCTTTCCTTATCTTAGCGTCTTTAGGAAAGGTAAAGAACATGAGATTTTCCCCATTCTGTTTCGCCTTTTTTGAATTGTTCGTGCAAATAGTCACACTACAAACTGTTCCACCAGGCATCTAAATTAAAGTTAAAATTTATACAAACTCAAACAAATTCAATAAAAATAACGAAAATAATCTTTCTGTATATTATTTTATTAATTCAACTTACCTTGAGCGCTTCTTGATGACAAGAATAAAAATCTCGAAAAAAAAACACACAACCTGGGCACCCTGGATGACGTCAGATGACGTATGGTCGAGCGGGCCGCCCCACCACTTTTTAGAGGTACCAGGCAACCTATCCCACTATATAAACCTTGCCCACCGACTACTTTAATCGCAAGGACTATCATTCTATAGTTCTTCCAGCTGTGTGTAATGAGAAGCTAAAATTTTTGGATATATGTGTAGGATACCCAGGATCAGTCCATGATGCACGAATACTTCGAAGCTCCTCACTTTATACAAAATTAAATGAATTGTGTAATGAAGAAGAATATATACTTGGTGATAGTGCTTATCCTCTCCTAATGAAATTGCTTACACCTTACAGAGATAATGGACATTTAACATTAGTGCTGAAAAATTTCAATACTAAGTTGAGTTCCTGCAGAGTGGCGATCGAACATGCTTTTGGTTTATTAAAACAAAGATTTCGACAGTTATACCACCTAAAACTAAAAGGACCAAATCGTATATGCCATTTCATAAGAGCATGTTGTGTTCTCCATAATTTGTCAATTGCTGACAATTTGTCATTTGAGCCTGAAGACGCAGTCGACGATGATCAACCAGAATTGCTCATATGCCACGAAATTCAAAATAGAGACCCCAATAAAATACGTGATAATATCAGTAAGAAGCTATTAAAAATGTGACAGTTTGTAAACATAATGAGTGATCCAAAATTAAGAATCGAATTTTATATATTTTAATATACTATTTTCATGCCAGACTAGTTGAAAATAAATTTATTATTTTTATATTAATTAATGTTTCCACAAATTATAATTAGTTATATTTATCCAAAAGTTTCTGTAGCAGCTGATTTTTCACTTTGAGTTCTTCCAAAAATTTTTGGCGTTGCTCATACTTTTTTTGTTCCATCTGTTCTTTTTTTGCTGTTGTTTCAGCAAGCAACAGCCGTCATTGCTGTAACTCTTGTTCGTGCTTGTATTTTGTAAACTTCTTTTTGGAGGTCTGGTGTTACCTTCTGGGGTTGCACTTCGAGAGCTACTGCAAAATACAGTTTACATTTTACAAAAACCCATATTGATTTTCCTTCATACTTACTCGACATGACTGCTGCTGCTTGCTTCCACATTTTCTGTAGTAGCACTGTCCAGAACACAAATGGGATTTATCGAATGGCGTTTTTCCAATATTTCACCCAACTCTCTAAACAAATTCAATATTTAATAAAATACGGACGCTACATATACAATAAGAAGAATATAAATACATTAACAATACCAAATTGTATAGAATTTTCCACATTCTTACCTTTCATACGGGCAACTTTTTCTCCCTCTACCAGTTTTCTTTTTATTCTCAACTACTACTTTGTAGCTTCTTTCCAAACTTTTCCACTTATTTTCTAGCTGCTGCATTAAGTAGTTGTAATTGTGATTCGTCATTTCTTGCTTAATTTTCTCCCACATCTTTTTCATAGTCTTTACTTTCCCTTCCTCAACCAAAGGTTTTTTCTCTTTGTAGAAGCTAATTAGTAACTTGGTCTGTTCTTCAGACCAGGAAGCTGAAGCATTTTCATTAATAGTAGGTGCTTCTGTTTCAATTTTACTGAAAAGAGGGTCACACGCGGATGTTGCATACGTGTCTCTATAAAAACTCGCTGACAAATTAAACGTTATATAATATATAACACTCAAAAAATAACAATAACAAAGTAATATTACCATTTTCTGTTTCATTATTGGGCGCTTCGTGAACTTGTAAGTGATTTATAACAACATTGTCATCTAATGCCGTAAATTCACAATTGTGACATTTAAACAATACGGTGTTTTCCATGTCTTAATTTTATGCAAAAAAACACTTAACTGACACTAAAACCGGAAAATATAATAAGCAGAACAATATTTTTTGAATTTGGAGGTAAAAGCACATAACCGTTATACACACGCGCAGAGACTTTAGATCACTTTAGATAGGCAACTGTCTAATATGATTTTGTAGCCAAGTTAGCGCCATCTGTAGAGATGTTCTCCGCTTCCATGGCCAGCTTAATTCCTATACAGTTGCAGTTTTCAAATTTTGATAAAATAAATAAAATACGAGGTTATTATAAATTTTTTATTTAACACAAATAAAAATACATAATTATATACCATTATGCCGCGTGTCCACTCGTAAATCTAACATTTAATACGTACCTAATAAAATAATATAATTGTTGTATAATTTTTGTAAATTCACAATTATTATGACATTTAAACAATATGATGTTTTCCAAGTCTTAATTTTATGTAAAAAAACACTTAACAAGCAGTAAAACCAGAAAAACCTTTATAGAAATAATAATCATAAAACAATATTTTTTAAATTTGGCGGTAAAAGCACATAACCCTGCACTAAAAGCGTTCGTTTGCAAGTTGAAAAACAGCTGCTCGAAGTTGTACTTAGTACGGGGTGCCGACTTGTATCACCCACGTAAAAGCAGTAAAATTAGTGTGTGTAGTCTAACGCAGGTGTCGCTGGTATAGTTGTGACGTCATTAAAACGCGAACGCGCAGGCGAAAACTTAAAATTTTGACGTTTGTCACCGTTTTCACCTTACAGATCAGTGATTCACCTGTCATTTTTGTTGAATTTATTAATTATGCTAACATGCATTTAATATTTATGTCTGTTTAGTTAACTCTGATTATTTTCTGATGTGTTAATGTTTGATTTTATGTAAACAAGTTTTTATAGCTGGTTTAGTTCTACTTTAGTACTAAATAATAAATACATAAGTTGACAGTCAGGTGTTTTGTGGTTCTCTCTAATAAAAGTGTTTTACCTGTTGCAACTAATACTTTCCATAATATAATAATCTAATAATTTTCCACATGTTCTGAGTTTTTAATTATTGTGTCGTTAACTGTTTTTAAACTTGTAACTGCTCAAATTGTTCATCGGGCAAGAAATCATAAGCAGTGTTTTTAGTTCCAAAATTGCCAGTAAAGGAGAATCTAAGAGCTCAATTTGCTCATTCATTAAAGGTTATTGTTTTTTGTTTATAAATTTCAAAAGATTCCAAAATAATTAATTTTTGTTTGTTATCAGAAAAGTGTAAAAATTTAATTGTATTATTAGGTGTCAATGTGTGATTTTGTTCTAATAAATGTTGACTAACTGGAAATTTCCTTGTGGTTTAACACAGTTTATGTACAATCACGTATCCGTGTGTACAATAAAGATTGTTATTCTTGCAGAGAACTCTTCATTTTACCTTTATTTCATTAATATCCAATAATATTTAATTTAATATTATCAAACATAGGTATATATCAAATATAATATAATATGTTATATTTCGGGCACAAATTATTACAGTGCATTTTTTCTATTTTTGAAAATATTAAGGCCCAATTGCACCGGTTACACTTAAATTATAAGCGTGGCTTAAAATTTGAATTGCCATGGATACAATTGTCACTAAGAATTGTATCCATGGCAATTAAACTTTTAAGTGACGCTTAGTATTTAATTGTAACTGGTGCAATTGGGTCTAACCATTGGTCTAATTCAATTTTAACCTGCCCTGACCTACCATAACCTATTTAAACGTCCCGCCATTACTGTATAGTGTGTGTAGTTTAACGTTAACCTTGGCCATCTTCCTAGCACAGTGGCCTGTGGTACTTAGTTGTACTGTTGACGTCATACAAATGTGTTCGGAACAGGTTGGAAAGCAAACGAACAGACCTAATATGTAATATGTTCTATGAATTAATTTAAATAAATATAATACACCTACTTCCCCTATAAAACTTCTGCAGCGAATAGGTACGTAAATAATAAATTCACTATAACATTCTGTAAAGTACTCTCTCAAAATGTAAATACTATATGATAGACAATGACAACGGTCGAGCGCGGGGAATAGTGCAGTGCGGGAGGGTGATCGAAGTTTGCAGTTTTAAACGCTTGCGTATTTTGTAGCTGCCTTAGTTTTTTAATCAAACTCGTGGTATTATTTCACTAAAATTATATTAAGAAGTACCGTCGTAATCAGAAAGCATCGGCCTTCAATTTTTAAAGAATAATATTTCTTTATTTGAGGCTTCCTTTCCGAGTTATGGAGTGAGAAACGTACGAACACGGCAAAATGAATTCATTTTTAGCGAGCGTCGAATCGAGATACAGGCACTTAAACTCCGCGCTTTCCATAAGACACAATGCTTTTTTGAAAATAATTTATTTTTTTACAGCTAAACCGCTACAGAAAAGTTTACAAAATTTTTACCAAAAAAAGATATGAACTTCGGCTATCTGATGCACTACGTAACTCGAAAATTATGAATAACGCCCTTTTGCACAGGCCAATTTCTGGACAATTTTTTTTGGAAGTTTACCTATATATAAACTAGCGATTTAGACAGGTGTCAGCATTTAGTTTTTAAAGCCCCACAGAAACATTTTTTAAGCAGTTTTCGGCTGCGCGAGCACTTTACTTACTCTTGAAAACGCTTACTCGGGATATTTGTTTTATCTCCAATGACAACTGATTATACAATTTTATAGCGGTGATTATGTATGATTTATGAAAAATACTAGCTGGGTACCCGCAGCACATGCCGCGTTTACAGTAGGGTCGTATAAAACGAATTTAATATCTATTGTAATCTCTACTATTTATTTGAATTGAAAATGTATAGTATTGGTTGTTACGATTTAAATTATATTCCGAAGTTAAAAATCGTAAAACGCTCCCCACGGTCGAGATTCAGGAGGACTCTCTCTGTAACTCCAGAAAAAAATCTTGAAAATCGATAATTTTACATTATTTTCCGAAGTCCTCCTGGGGTTCTCTAGGTGCCCGCGGAGGAGGTGCCGTGCTATTGTTTTTCTAGGTAACCCGGGAGTCCGAACGTGTAAGCTTATGGACCTGGAGACCTTCTGCGTGGGGTTTCACATTCTTAAGTCTCCAGGTCGAATAGCGTGTAGAGCAAATTGCAAAAATTGATAATTTCCGAAAAGGGCAAAAGTATGAAAAACGCCAGAAGAACGGTTGTAGGGGAAGGTCCCCCCTAGGTCCCCACGGTCGAGATTCGGGAGGACTCTCTCTGTAACTCCAGAAAAAAAATCTTGAAAATCGATAGTTTTACATTATTTTCCGAAGTCCTCCTGGGGTTCTCTAGGTGCCCGCGGAGGAGGTGCCGTGCTATTGTCTTTCTAGGTGGCCCGGGAGTCCGAACGTGTAAGCTTATGGACCTGGAGACCTTCTGCGTGGGGTTTCACATTCTTAAGTCTCCAGGTCGAATAGCGTGTAGAGCAAATTGCAAAAATTGATAATTTCCGAAAAGGGCAAAAGTATGAAAAACGCCAGAAGAACGGTTGTAGGGGAAGGTCCCCCCTAGGTCCCCACGGTCGAGATTCGGGAGGACTCTCTCTGTAACTCCAGAAAAAAAATCTTGAAAATCGATAGTTTTACATTATTTTCCGAAGTCCTCCTGGGGTTCTCTAGGTGCCCGCGGAGGAGGTGCCGTGCTATTGTCTTTCTAGGTGGCCCGGGAGTCCGAACGTGTAAGCTTATGGACCTGGAGACCTTCTGCGCGGGGTTTCACATTCTTAAGTCTCCAGGTCGAATAGTGTGTAGAGCAAATTGCAAAAATTGATAATTTCCGAAAAGGGCAAAAGTATGTAACACGCCAGAAGAGGGGTTGTGGGGGAAGGTCTCCCCTAGGTCCCCACGGTCGAGATTCGGGAGGACTCTCTCTGTAACTCCAGAAAAAAAATCGTGAAAATCGCTAATTTTTAATTATTTTCCGAAGTCCTCCTGGGGTTCTCTAGGTGCCCGCGGAGGAGGTGCCGTGCTTTTGTCTTTCTAGGTGACCCGGGAGTCCGAACGTGTAAGCTTATGAACCTGGAGACCTTCTGCGTGGGGTTTCACTCTCTGAAGTCTCCAGGTCGAATGACGTGTAGAGCAAATTGCAAAAATTTATAATTTCCGAAAAGGGCAAAAGTATGAAACACGCCAGAAGAGGGGTTGTAGGGGAAGGTCTCCCCTAGGTCCCCACGGTCGAGATTCGGGAGGACTCTCTCTGTAACTCCAGAAAGAAAATCGTGAAAATCGCTAATTTTTAATTATTTTCCGAAGTCCTCCTGGGGTTCCCTAGGTGCCCGCGGAGGAGGTGTCGTGCTATTGTCTTTCTAGGTGACCCGGGAGTCCGAACGTGTAAGCTTATGAACCTGGAGACCTTCTGCGTGCGGTTTCACTCTCTGAAGTCTCCAGGTCGAATGACGTGTAGAGCAAATTGCAAAAATTTATAATTTCCGAAAAGGGCAAAGGTATGAAAAACGCCAGAAGGGTTGTAGGGGAAGGTCTCCCCTAGGTCCCCACGGTCGAGATTCGGGAGGACTCTCTCTGTAACTCCAGAAAAAAAATCTTGAAAATCGCTAATTTTTAATTCTTTTATTAATTCCTGCGGGTCCTTGGGGTTATTTAGGTGCCTACGGTGGAGGTTCTGTACTAATACCTGTCAAAGGGATCCTGGAGTCCGTGTTTGTAATGTTAGAAACATCGAAGTCTAGTTTAAATGCAGAAAATAATATTAGGATTGTTCTGCGGTCGAAATATGTAAACACTGGAACATAACCAAAACTCGCTTTTAAACTACAACCACTTTTCGAGGCGAAATAGCCCATCCAGGGGAAGCTTAGATCATTAATGCCCGATTGCACCGTCGTCACTTAAATTTTAAGGGAGCCTTAAAAGTTGAATTGCCATGGATACAATTGTCACCAAGAATTGTATCCATGGCAATTAAACTTTTAAGGCTCCCTTAAAATTTAAGTGACGACGGTGCAATCGGGCATAAGACATCACTAATGTTTCTTTATTTGATCGAAACTGCTTTATAAAGCAGGAAAAGGCCTACTTTAAAAACAATTACTTCTTTAGATGAGTGTACCCGCTAACAAATTTTATTTTCGGCGGTTGGCACTACTGACAAATCTGAATGTAACTTAAGCGAAGTGTGGTACTTATTAAGCCTATCCGCGCACGCTCGTACAAGCTTTTAAAGGTTCGTTCACACGATATAGGACGTTTATACACAGCAGCCCTTTTTTTATTTGGTACCGGTGGGGTGAAAACCCACACTTATAATAAAGTCAGCGTTCACACATTATATGAAGTTTATATAGAGCTGTCCTTTTTTTAATTTTGTAGTGGTGGGGTGTAAACCCAGACAACACTGTTGTGCTTTATATAATAGTATTGATTAAAATTTGAAAATTGCAGTCTAATATCTCCATTATCATACCTCTGGTTTTGTAATGATGAAAAGCAGAATTTAAATGAAACAGATGAATATTTTGGTAAACAAATACTATACTTTCACAAATAAATATATTTACAACAGTAAATGTACGTAATACCGACGACACGATTTGCGGGTACCTAGACCAGCCAAAGTTCTAATTGCTTTTTTCTGTTTGCACAGTATATCATTTAGGTATGACGAGTTTCCCCAAAAGACAATCCCGTATCGAAGGTATGACTCAAAAAGAGCAAAATACGCCATCTTTAGAATATCCTTGTTACACATAGATTTTAAGCGACGCAGAGGAAAATTTGACTTGTTTAACTTTGTCATTAAGGCAGTGCAGTGGGATGCCCATTTTAAACCATCATCTATTTCAAGGCCGAGAATCCTGCATGATTTAACAATTTCAATTTTTGAAAATTATTGTAGTCCGACTTGTTGGAATTAAAGTTAATTATATTTGTTTTTTGTACATTAAGTTGAAGTTTATTCCCCAAAAACCAGTGTTGAGCATGAAGTATAGTTTCTCTTATAGAATTTTTATTTGATCAAGGTTTTCCTCGCAAATAATAAAACTCGTGTCGTCAGCATCAAATGCCTTGGATAAGTCGCAGTTAATACTAGCAACCCATTTATTGTTGTTAATTCCGTTGAACACTTTAAACAATATATTATGCAAGGCCGTAAACGTAGATTTTTTTGTACGAAAACCATGTTGTTCTTCACAAAAATATTTATTACATTCAAAAAACTCACTAAACGTGTTTTAATTGCCGTTTCAAAAATTTTAGAAATAACTGAAAGTACAGAAATGGGTCGATAGTTTGATATATTTGCTTTGCTCTTGCCTTTGTGCAACGGTCGTACTTTAGCAATTTTCAAAAAATCTGGAAATATACCAGAAATAAAACAATTATTAATTAAATGAGCAATAGCATTAGCTAAAAATTCCGCGGCCGTTTTAATTATTTTAACCGGAATTTGGAATTTGTGTTTTTTAAATTTTTTATTATTATAAGAATCTCCTCCTTAGTAGTGGGAGTTAAGAATAAACTGGAACCATTAGTAGGTGGAAGTTTCGATGGCCGGCAAGGTGCATTTCCTATACCACTTTTAGTAGAGCGGCTACGGGCAAAAAATTGGCAGAAAACGGCTATTAATGAAACAAATTTGAAATTTTGTACACTTATTCTCATTGCTATAGAGATTACTTTTCCGAGTAGCCCCACGAAAAACAAAGTTCCGGATTCAAAATGGCGGCTCATTTAAAAAATACGTAAATTTTATTTTTGTTGCAGTTCTGTTCATGTTACAAAATAAGTTAAAAGAAAGAAAATGTTCTAAATTTAAAGATAAATCTAAAAGTTTATATATTTTTTACATATATGTATTTATAACAATGCCGTACAAGAAAATTTGAAAAATAACCGTTTCTACATACAGGGTAGCTATTAAAGATTGGACCAAAGCCATGGCGCTCAAACGCTTTGAGATTTTAATTTGAAGTTTGGAAAACTTCAATACGACATCACTTCGCATATTTTACAGTATAGAAAATTTTTCTTTGACTCACACTTTCGGAGCCCGGCCGCCATCTTGAATTTTCTTAAATGGTGATAGGGGTAATGCAATACATCATTACAAAGCTTGATTATTTTTCTTTCTATCCATGATAAATTAATATGGGGTTACATAATAAAATAATGCGAAAAATTAGAAAACAATTTGCCGTATGCTCAGACGGCTATTTATTGTATGCTTCAAATCTAGGTAGCTCTGCATTAACATAACGTCAAAATTAAACAAAAAACAAAATAAACAAACAATGAAGAAACAAGGTACCTACTAAAATTAAACAAATAATTCTAAATGTTGAAAAACAAATACCATATTGTGATTGTTAAAAGTATGGTATCAAAAAACTGCTTAAATTTCACGAAGATGTTAAAACTGTTTTCTGTCACCATACATAATCAGTTTCTGTCAACCAATCCATGTTTAACAAACTTCAGATTATTAAATTTCTACGAAAAGTATGACAATGTACCTACTGTCATCTGCTAAACAATTATTGATTGTTTTTTTGTTTAATTTTGAAGCTCTGTTAAAGCAAAGCCACCTAGAATTAAACCTTGCAATAAATAGCCACCTGAGCGTACGGCAAATTGTTTTCTAATTTTTCTCCATTATTTTCTTATGTAACCCTATAATAATTTACCACAATTAGAAAGAGAAAAAGTTAAGCTTTCTAATGATGTATTGCGTTACCCCTATTACCATTTAAGAAAATTCAAGATGGCGACCGGGCTCCGAAAGTATGAGCCAAAGAAAATTTTTCTATACTGTAAAATATGCGAACTAATGCCGTATTGAAGTGTTCCAAATTTCAAATTAATATCTCAAAGCGTTTGAACGCTACGACTTTGGTCCAATCTTTAATAGCTACCCTGTATAATGAAATAATAAGTTTCGGATTGCACAAATACGAAATAACATATTTTCATAATCAGTAATCAAACAGTAAACCGACGCATGAGCAACATAATGCCATTATTAAAGGAGATGGAGGCCTTATTGGCTTTACAAATAACCCGTCAGTCTTGCGAAGGTGGATGATTGCTGGTCCAGAAGTGAATAGAATTTTAACAGACTTTGAACGGTCGGAAGCCAGTGATGTTAAATCTAAGTTTAGCAGCTTTTCAAAACACATTTAAGAATAATGTACAATTGTAAAAGGCGCTTTTGAGGAGCTTGGTAATCCTTTTCTAGAAACTGGCAAGGAATTGTTTTCTATAGATACCAAGCTGACCATGAACGAGAAATGTGTTAGCAACATCTTGAATATTGAGACAATTGGCTCAAACCTATACAAAACGTTTGTCGAAGAGCGCTTGACAAATAATATTAAAACCCCCTATTCTAAAATAACACTTAATAAAATTCATTTATTTAACAAACCCAAAAAAGTTAAAAAATCTTCCATGGCGTTAAAAACACTTAAAACAGATGTTGATCTGTTTTCTAGACTTTTATAGTATGTTGTAACCATGACTTAGACATTGATGAGTTTTTCTCCCAGGAAAACCAACAATATCGTCCTGCTATATCATTAAACGGAGTTCAAAGATCTTCTGACAAGTACCCTCTGGTGAAAATTCTAGAAAATTTACTGAGTGGCGTTTTCAATGATAATTACGAAAGCGATTTCAATGAAAATGCAAGAAACGATGGTCAACCTGTAGTAGCAACTGAATTCGAGCCAAATATAGAACAAGAAAGTTATTACGACTGCCTTATTTACGATGGTCCTGCTTTGGTACACCTTCTTTTTGCCTAGAGAAGTGTCAAGATTTGATGACTATTCTGAAAAAAATTTCAAGCACATATTTTAACATAACATCAATAAATTTAAAGCTATACGGATTGACATTGTATGGGATGTATATAGAAAGGACAGTTTAAAAAGCCACGTCAGAGATGTACGAGGTGTTGGAGCCAGAAGACAAGTTCGTCATAATGTGGCAGTGCCCAAAAATTGGTTAGAGTTTTTAAAACATGCGGAAAATAAAACGGAACTATTTGGAATGTTGGCAAATGACATGGCAAAGTCTGATGTGTTTAGTACTGTCGAAATTGTATCTATACTTTACGAAGAAATTGTGAAAAATGGAATTCATAGTACCTGCCTAGGATCGTGCAATCAAGAAGAAGCAGACACAAGACTAATGCTACATGTACAAGATTGTGTTAATCAAGGATGAAAAAATATTTGCATTAGAACAGTAGATACGGATGTGTTAGTATTAGCCATTCACTTTTTCCATTACTTTTTCAAAAACAAGGACTCCATACATTAACTATACAATTTAGATCCAACCGACATTTTCGGACCTTAAAAGTGGATAAAACGTCCCAAACTTAGGGAGAAGAAAAATCTGCAGCAATATCAGGATTCCACTCGTTCACCGAATGTGACACTGTTTCCTTTTTTTGTGGAAAAGGTAAAGCAGCTGCCTGGAAAACTTGGACGATATTTCCGGAAGCAACAGAAGCTTTTGAATTTATTTCGAAACCACAAGAAATTATACCCGATAAAATACAAGCGCTACTTCAAAAATTTGTTGTTCTTATGTACTGCAGCACTTCTGACTGCAATGATGTGAATGAAGCCAGAAAGGAGTTGTTCACATCTAAAAAAAGGACAACCTATAACATTCCACCATCAAAAGCAGCCTTGGTACAGCACACCTTGAGAGCTGCTTATCAAAGTGGGATTTACAGGGACGGTCTTTGGAACAGAACTTGAGTCTGCCTGACCTCAATAATTGGGGCTGGTGTACATTAGAGGACTGTTGGACACCAAAATGGTCAACACTTCCAGAGGTGTCCAAAGCCCTTAGGCAACTTATACAATGCACATGCAAGAAATACTGTCTAAAATCGATGTGTGGTTGCAAGAAGGCCGGTTTGCATTGCATTTTGCTGTGTACCAACTGTAAGGGAGGATGTTCTTCAGTAACGTAAACGCAGTAACTATAAGTGTTATACAGTAATTTATTAATTATATCTATAATTTACATTAAATCAGTTTCAGGATTAAGCTGTCTGCAGTCTCAATCATTCTATTACAACAGTACATTATTTATGTAATTCGTAATTAAGAGTAAAAAAATGCGCTTATTGTTGGATTTTTTTAAATTCTGTTTCTATTTCTGGTTTTATCAGAAAATTATATAGACTTTTTTGTCACAAATGCATTAAAGAAGAATTTATCTATATAACATTTTTTGATAAAGAGTACGGTTTCAATGAAAATTCACTTTTTTTATATTTCACATAAATAGTGCCATTTTGGACACGGACGCCATTTTGAATTGGCGCTGCTTGGAAAATAACTTCTTTTAATAAGACACACCACTGTGCCAAATCACAGATTTGTTTCATTAATAGCCGTTTTTTTTGTGTAGCCGCTCTACTATTTGTATTATCTTTGGAATGCTCATAAAATATTCATTAAACATGTCCGATATAATTCGAGGATCATTGTATAAAACATTATCGTTAATGATTTCAATGTTATTCGTACATTTCTTCTTATTTATTTCATTACTAATTAATTGCCATATTGTTTTAATTTTATTTGAAGAGTTTCCAATCGTTTCGTCAGTATATTTTCTACGCGATATTCTAATTACTTTTCTCAATATTTGACAATACTTTTTATAGTGAGCAACTAAAATTTGGTTTGGATATTCTCTTACAAGAAAATAGAGCTGTCTCTTCGTTGCACTGGATTTTTTAATTCCAGTAGTGATCCATTTATTATTATTTTATTTAACATGAATTGTTTTTATTGGAAACGCCGCATTGTAAGCATTATACAAAATTCCGTAAACATTTGTCATCTTATCCTTATTGTGATATAAAGTTTGCCAGTTAATTTGGCTAATAATCTGTAGAAAAATGCCCATACTTTTTTTATCCATTATTCGACATGAATTAATGAGCTGTGATCTAGTTACTGAATTAGTGTCAGGTACAAAATTTCAAAGTGGGGGTTGCTGGAGTGGAGGGGGTGAATTATAAAATTACTTCAATGGCGGTGTTTTTATTCAAACAGGAAATTTCAAAACTTTCAGAGTTATTACAGTTATTATTGAAATGAAAGCCCTGTATAAGTAGTAGCAATCAGAACGAATTATATTGACAAGAAGAGTCACGTAGAAAATATTAGACAGCTTTCGCGCTCTAGTGTCCCGCACCCTAATGGCCCGCGCCCGAAGGTACTCGCGCCCGAGTGTCCTGCTCCCGTGTGTCCCCGCGTCCTTACAGCCCGCGCCCGAACGGCCGCACCCTAACGGCGGCGCGCTAATGTCCTAGAGACCTAGACCTTCTGTATTTTTGGGTACCATAATTCTTCTGATAATTTTGCGTTCAAAGGTGCGCAGTTTTTCCTCGTCTTTGCTCGTTAGACACATGATTTAACTCGCGTAGGTTACAACTGGCAGGATTGTTACTTTGTATAGGGGATGGGACAACCGGCCGCCGCCGATTGGCTGTCGCCGACTGGCCGTCGCCGATTCCCCGTCGTACAAACTCGCCGTCGACTAACTCGCCGTCAGCGGAAACAAAATTATTATTAATTTTACTTTCCCATACCACTACTGGTATAGGGAAGTATTGATATCATGAAAATTTCCGAAATCGAGATTTTCGTGGAAATACGTCTTTTGGATCTCCAGGAATCCAAAAATGTGGTCTAGAAAAAATATCTGTCTGTGGGTGGGTATGTATGTATGTAACGCCTCTAACTCAAAAACCAGTGAACCATTTTGATGAAATTTTAAATGAAGGGGTATATCAAAAATTCATCGACAAAATAAGCTTTTCAAAAAAATCCGAAACCGGAAGCGGAAGTTAGACATGTTTTTTTGGTATCATTTTTTTCAGAAGCGGAATTTTCAATATCTGAGTAGGGGATATGAAAGAAGTACATAATTAAAGGGAAATAGTTTTTTAGCGGATTCTCTAACTTCAAAATGGTGGCCGCTATGAATTTTTCAAAATTTCGACTTGTTTGAAAGCCCTTTGGCGGTACTACACCATGAAAAAAAAATTATATACTAAATCCAAAAACGGTTGCAACGGCGCTCTTCCAAAAATTTTGAATTTTTTGAAAAATTATTATAAAAAAACTGGTCTAAGGATTTTGTTTAAATTTTCTATATTTATGCAGCTTAGTATTAGCTACATTTTTGTTTTTTGATGAACGCCAGAATTCCACTGTGCGCCCTCTACGAGGTTTTAAAATCGAAAATTGATGCTCCTATAGCTCCTTTGTTAATTCAAATTTGAAAGAAGTTTAAATATAAAAGTTGTTCAGTATAAATTTCTGCATTCTCCTAAATGTATATCACGTATACAGGGCGTTTTATTTCCACAGTACAATAAGCAACTTTGTTATTTTAAATGAAACACTCTATATATTATTATATAATTGAATGCAAAATTAAATTGTCTATCACATAGTATAAGATGTTCATATAGCTAAAATGTACGGTTGGTGAGAAATTCGTGAATTTTGAATATTATGGGACTGGCGGAAACGAATCGTCGCGTGCGTCGGTCGGTAACGGTCGTCCGGCTTCGCCAGCTGTAATTTCTAGTCGGTACCTACAGATAGATTGGTGTCTTTCTTCTGTTCATATCGAATCCGTATAGTCTCGTTTTTCTCGCTAGACATTCAAAATGCTTATCAGGGCCTGCCTCGCGAACTATACTGTTGAATACCAAAAACGAAACGTTTATTTTTAGTATGGGAAAGTCCAGGCGAGGTTTGCACCTCCACTTTTTTGCAACTCTAATCAGGTTATTCACAACCTCATTTCATCATTGGAATGGTGTAGTTAAGGGAACTTATTAAGTAACTTATTTGTTAATTATCGTAATTAGGTAATGATCACCATTCCTTAAATTGTATGTAACTCCAATCAGTTTATTCACAATCTCGTTTTATCATTGGAATGGTGTAATTAAGGAAGTTCATAGATGGCTTAGGGAAGGTGCAAAGAGGCAGGGCTGCTTAGGTACTATGAACAGCTGGTAGCTGGCTCCACCTCTAAAATCGAAGAAGTATTGGGACGCCGACGAACGGGTCTTGTCGCTAGTCCGGAAGTTTGGTGACGATAGTGATATTTTGATATATTCTCCTATTGTAATGTTTCTTGTGCTATCGGTTTTCTGCCTGCTGCTTGCCATGTATTTTCTTTTGTCCTGGTTTCTTTTTCCAGTTTGAGTAGTGTCTCCGTCAAGCTCTTTCTATTTCTAGCAAACATTACTATATCATCCGTGTATGCGGTGATTTGTACCGATTTGTTCGAGATCGTTCCTGTATTGCCCAGTGTTCTAATTGCGCCTTCCAGTGCTATATTGAATAGTGATGTGGAAAGTACATCTCCTTGTATCACTCCAGTTTCTATGTTAAAGGTGTTTGTATCGTCTTCCTGTGTTCTCGGAGTTGCCCCCGATTAATTTTTTTGGGATATTCATGTCCTGCATCTCTTTTATGATTTTGTCTTAGGAGGCTGTCGAAGGTTTGCTTAAAATCAATGAAGAGTATATGTAGTTCGATGTTGTGTTCGTAGCATTTTTCAATTGTCTGTGTTAAGATATGAATGGCGTTAATGGTCGAGCTACCTTTTCTAAATCATTGTTGATAAATAATCGCCTATTTCTGAATCTATGTGTACTTCTAGTCGGTTTCGGATCATAGAGGTTAATAGTTTATATAAGCAGCATTGAATAGCATAATCCCTCTGTAGTTTTGGCCGAGTTTTGGCATAGGGTAGGGTCCCCTCTTTAAGTATCGATACTAGCAGTCCTTTGCTCCATTCTAGTGGCATGGTTTCTTCATTCTATATTTGTACCATTAATTCAGAAATTCTTCCTAGTATGGCCATATTTGATTAATTCGTTATTTATTTCATCTGACCCTGCTGTCTTTCGGGTTTTTAGTTTTTTAATCACCTCTGTGAACTCCTCGAACGATGATCCCCCTTCTTCCTTCTTCTTCTATATTCTCTCTATACATTAGGGATCACTCTGTACCTTCGCTGACTATTTAAAATTCAGTCAAGTTCCTTTATATCTCTACTAATAACATCTATGTTTTTCCACAGATTTACTAATAATATTCGAACTAAAAGGATTCTTAGGAAATTCGGATCTTCAAGATGGCAACAACAACCAGTGTACCACTTTTTTCTGAAACAAAGGTACATATAAAAATCGGCATATTTATGTGTCAAAAGATTAGATGAATGAATGTGTGTTTCAAACATGAGGGAAGTTTTTGAAAATTAAGAAAAAAGTTCACCCAGTACATATTTGAACTAAGAGTGAGTAACAGATCGCTCTTAAATGATTCTGATGACTATATTTTATGTTTACCTAACACTGGTAACAGAGACCAATACCTGCAAAGTAGATATTGAATGGTCTCTCCAGCGCTCGCTGTTAACAACGTTCCAAATTGGAAGTTATATTCGGCAGAACATAGAGGAATTATTAGAGTGTTCTCACAGTTCTCACTGGGTTTCACCACTAACTATATTTACGTTTGTGTTGCAGGAATACGAAGTAGGCCCTGGCGCAATCGATTTGGGTCGAGAATACGAATACAAAATGGTGGCACTGACATCCTTGCGTTGCCTTCTTCAGGACTTTGTTGACGTGCAGATTGCCTTCAATGCTGAAGGTCTTGGTGCTTTGGATGATTTAATTGTAATAGCGCAGACAAGTCAAGGTGAAGAGATAAAGATTCTCATGCAATTGAAACACGAAGATCGCGGAAAAAATATGTCTAAGGAACAGTTTTTGGCTGCCAGAGGAAATTATACGCTTTTAAAATACTGTGAGCATATACTTAACCTGAAAAAGCGATTAGATAGTAAGTCGCAACAGAAAGGGATTATTAAGGAGTTACATACCTTTGATGGCGTATATTTTATATTGTTTACTAATAAAGGGACGAACCAATATGTATTTCTAGAAAATAATGGGTGGGATGCAATTCAATTTTTAAACACTAACGCTACTAATGATAACTTATATAAATTTAATTTGACAAACCTTCCAGAGCTATCAAGTTTACCTAATTTAGATTACAATATATTTTTGTTTGCCAAACAGAGTCATGTTAATCGTTTAGATGAAATAATTGAAACTGAAATGGAGAAAGTGTTAGGGCATTTTCGAATAAGTTCTAATCTTAAAATTCTTACCAAAGCCTACACAGATTACGTAACTGATTGGTCTATGGGTAAGCTCGGTAAACATTATTACTTGACAAAGCAAGACATTCTTTACAAACTTACCGAACTTTTGCTTTGTCAATACGAATTAGATTTAAGTCGGGAAAAATTCCAGTTTTACGATTCTCCCCAAAAACAGTTATGGAATGAAATGGTTTGTGGTAAAACAATCACAACTGTTGACGCAGATGAAGAAGTGATTAAGTTTTTAAAATTATATGTTGGTTCTGAAATAAGGCCGTACTGCCAAAAAGTCGGGCAAACGTGGAGTAACAAATTTTCCAATGAAGAACAGAGTTTATTTTACACAAATTATGGGAACCTTAAAAAGGGAATACTGAAAATTATAGGAAAAAACGGAAGAATAACGTTATTGAGTATATATAAATGTTTGTGGTTTTTAAAACGTCTTCCTCTATTATTATACATTAAAACCTTGGAAGAATTTGATAATATTTTGGAAATTCTGAAAATATCTAATTACGAATTAAAAGTAATTATTTTAAACGAAAAGAATTTAAAGCTAACTATGAGACAGTATGTATCTAGTTACTTTAGTACACTTTCCGATTTAGATTGGGAAAATAGGGATAAAATTTTAGATCATCCTGTGAAACTGCAAGGAAGATCCTTTGTTATATTAAAGGAACTTCTCGATAATTCTCTCTTTTCTCAAATTAACTGTAACGCAATCATTCATATTTTAATGGGCAATTACAATATTGGAATTGAACACAACAGACCTCTCTCCGAATGTTTTATTGAGAGAAGTCTTCTCAAAGTTTTTGTGAGCACCGACGTGTTAAAACAAATACGCGAAGAAACGTTTGTGATAGAAATCAAAGAAGAAACTAATAATAATTCGCTAAGAAACAAACTAGACAGGTTAATTTCAACCTGTGGAACGGACACTAAGATACATATTTCTGAAGAACACAGACCCATACAATTAGAAGAACTTAAGTTAGAAGAAAAGCCCATTCATCGATTGGTTTTTCACGAAAATGAATTACTGGAATGGAAGGAATCATTTGGCAGCACCAATAATATTCAAAAATATCAGATTCATCATGAAATTGGCATTACCGAACATTTGTTTAATGTGGGATGTTCATTACCTTATAATACAAACCAATGCTACGAATTGGATAATATTCTCGTATCTAATAACCGAGATAGTTGGTTTAATTGTGTAAATGTTGTAAGTGCAAGTCCTGGCATGGGCAAGTCTACGTTATTAGATTATATAGGAGCGATAGCATCAACCAAGATGTGGGTCCTTAATGTTAAACTAATCGATTACGATGGTTATTCAGATGAAGCAAGTTCCAGAAAGGCAAAATTAACAGCACAGGACCATTTGAAACATTTCCATGACTCAATTCCCGATAATCATACATGCAACGACATGCAATTGGTTCAAGCTGTATTTCAACATTTTGTCGATAGAACGCAAGTCTTGGTTTTACTGGATGGTTTGGATGAGGTTTCTATTTCTTACAAAAATAAAGTGGTGGAGATGACGAATTGTCTCCAGGAAGCAGGATATTGCGTATGGATAACGACACGACCTCACTTAGCGAGAGAATTGGAAGAAGAATTTTCCGCTATAACAACAACTTTAAAACCATTCAGTCTTATCGATCAACAACGTTTCTTGACCAAATATTTCACACATGTCAGTGACACGATGACTGGTATTAAAAGCAACCATCGAACCCTGATTGAGGAATTTGTTGTGAAATTAGTAGACGCTAGCAGAAATAATTTAAATGATCATTATAACCAATTTCTGGGAATTCCGTTACAAACAAAATTGTTAGCCAATGCGTTCACTGATGAGTTGAAGCATACTCTTACCACGGGTATCGTTAAATTTGAACGTCGATTCGATTTGCTTCATTTATTCAACGAATTTATGAAAGGTAAAGATGATATCCTTTGCCGTAAATTGGGAAAAGGTGCAAGATACACGCAAAGCCTTGTTCAAGAACATCAACAACTCTTTGCGTTAAAACTTTTGTTTGACAATCAAGATCTATTTAGACTTGACATTGAGAGACAACTAAAAGATTATTATTACGATGAAAAGAAAATTCAGTGTTTACAACAAGATGGTGTCACGGTTATTCAACAGAGTATGAATAATAAAAAGAAAAAGTTTCAAGTTAGTTTCCTACATCGAACTTTTGCAGAGTATTTGGCAGCACGCTGGCTATTTCTTAATTTTAACGGTGAATGCCAAAATTCGAGATTGACAGCTAGATTTTACCTTCTCAAACGGCACGAATTCTTTAAAGACGAGTACGAATTCGTATTTCGAATTTTTGATTACATGCTTGCAGGGGATTCCCAGTTACACAAATTGATTATTGGAGGTCGATTAGACGAAGCGCAAGAACTAATAAAATCGAATCCAGACGTAATGGAGGTACTTGATGAAGGTGGAAGATCGTTTTTACATCTTGTAGCAATTTCGGGACCTAGACAAATGATAAATAATTCGAACGATAGCTACGAGATGAAAACTGAAATGTCAAATTTTGTCGAACAAATTCCAGTGGATAATATTAAAAATACTAAAGACGTTTTGGGTTGTACTCCTTTAGATTATGCATTATTCACCGATTCACTTGCTGTTGCTAATAAACTATGCGAGAAGTCAAATAAATTAACTATAAATACATGTATAGTAGATCTATACCCAAAAAATTCTATGCTATTATGGGGTGGCACCTATAAACCATTATTTGAAAAGATTTTTCCTTTATTTATCTGTCGATGTTTTCTGATCGATGTACATCGTATTGTGGACGATGAAAGTGTCCAATCTTATTGTCATCGTAAAGATTTAGATTACAATGACTTAAACGAAATCGTTAATAAATGGATAAATGGATTGGGAGTAACAACAGTATCAGAATTATTAATAAAACTGAACATCAAATCTCCTGATACTGAACCATACTATTACGATTTGGCATTTGCTGCTACGTTTGGTACTTTAAGTAACGTAGAAGATTTGTTACCCAACCGTGTTAATCCTAACGTGGAAATATTTAGTCAGTTTTATACACCACTTTATTCGGCAGTCAAACACAATCGTTTAGAAATAGTGAAATTGTTATTGTATCATGGAGAAAAGGCCAACGAACCATATTTAGAGAACGTTACGCCGCTTCACTGTGCCGCTGAATACGGTTTCAACGATATAGTGAAGGAACTTTTATCATACAACTCCGATGTGAATTTACAGAATGACAATGGTGTCACGCCCTTCCTTATGGCACTTCACTACCAGCAAGTAGAAACCGCAAAGTTATTACTTGCTCATCATGCTAATATGAACATTAAGGATAAGTCTAATCATTCTGCTGTTCATTATGCCGCGGAAAATGGTTTGGACGACCTAATTCCCCAACTTATTAGATTTGTTGATATTAACTGCCAAGATTTATCCAATCGTACACCACTGCACAATGTTATTTCCAACAGACATATTAGTACAATACGACTTTTACTTCAAAATGGTGCTGACTGCAACATTCCAACTTCGGATGGAAAATTACCTCTTCATTTAGTTGCTGAAGCAAACATTTATAAAGTATTACCAGAAATTTTCTCTAAAACTAATGATTCTGTAAATGTAACAACTAAGTATGGGGAAACTCCTTTAAATTTGTCGATAGACCATCGGTGTACGTACATACCCAGAATTTTACATAACGAAGTCCTTTTCAAAAAAACTGTACAATTTCTCTTAAATAAAGGAGCTTCTACCAATATCCAAGACGTTGAAGGAAACTCTGCAATGCATTATTTATGTAGCTGCAAGATATTTAACAAAAGCCGCACAAAAAGCGTTGCCTTATTTTTAACTAAAGATACGGATCTAAATTTAAAAAATAATAACGGGAAAACCCCTTTGCTTTGCTTTTTAAGTAACATCCCTATAAACCATAACTCCATACAATTTTTTAAAACGTTTCCTCGTCTAATTACTAAAGATAACATTAACATTCAAGACATTGATGGAAATACTGCACTGCATTATTTATGCAGATACTTCAAATTTTATAAAACCCCCCCAAAAAATATTGCGTTATTTTTGAATAAAATTGCCGACCCTAATTTAAAGAATAAAAAAGGTAAAACCCCTTTGCACTGCTTTTTAAGTAACGTTCAGTTAAAAAATAATTCTAAACAATTTTTAGAAATGATCCCATATTTAACTACTAACTATAACATTAACATTCAAGACAAACGTGGAAATACTGCTCTACATTATTTATGCAAATACCCCAAAATTGACAAAGTCCTAACAGAAAGTGTTGTCTTATTTTTGAATAAAAACGCCGACTTAAATTTAAAAAATGAAGATAGTGAAACTCCTTTGCATTGCTTTGTAAGTAATATTCCTTCAATGATTAACCCCCTAACATTTTTAGAAATTATTCCTTTTCTAATTAGTAACGATAACATTAACATTCAAGACAATCGTGGAAATAGTGCTCTACATTATTTATGCAAATACCCCAAAATCGACAAAGTCCTAACAGAAACTGTTGTCTTATTTTTGAATAAACACGTCGACGTAAATTTAAAAAATAAAGATGGTAAAACTCCTTTGCATTGCTTTGTAAGTAACATTCCTTCAATGAGTAACCCCCTAACATTTTTAGAAATTATTCCTTTTCTAATTAGTAACGATAACATTAACATTCAAGACAATCGTGGAAATAGTGCTCTACATTATTTATGCAAATATTCCAAAATTGACAAAGTCCTAACAGAAAGTGTTGTCTTATTTTGGAATAAAAACGCCGACGTTAATTTAAAAAATGAAGATGGTGAAACTACTTTGCATTGCTTTATAAGTAACATTCCTTCAATGATTAACCCCTTACCATTTTTAGAAATTATTCCTTTTCTAATTAGTAACGATAACGTTAACATTCAAAACATTGTTGGAAATACTCCACTCCATTGTCTACTTAAAAATGTATCAATTAGCGAACAAATCAAACCAAGTGCTACTGAATTATTGTTGCTCAATGGTGCTGATGTGAAGGTGCAAAATAACTTTGGGGAAAACGCCTTCCATTTAGCTTTTTATCTAAACTTTGACGGAGACCTTCGCGTTCTTAATATGTTAAGATCAGGAATAAGTGCAGAGTGACAATTAAAAAATCTGTGATGCGAAAAATACAGTCACTGTAAAAAATTTTACAATACAGGGTGTTTGATCCGTGCCAGAATGTCTATGCGTCCAAGTGTCTCGTGCTCGAATATCCCGGTGCCCTTAACGGCCCGCACCTAGATGCCCGCGTCTGAATGTCCACGCCCTAATGGCGGCAACTTAAGGTCCAGATCTAAATTTTAGTATTTTAACGCACGCCTCGGTTAAGTTTCGGAGGTACTTCTATTGCCTACAACCTCTTTCGGCTATATTTCCTGTTTATTTTCGAACTGGTCTTGCTGATATTTAGGACAAGAGATTTTTTTAATTTTTTTCATCAGGCCTCTTCCGGATTATATCCCTATGTCTTTCTAGCATCGACTGAATCTATCGAAGCGTTTTGTTCACGTTCCGTAGCAGACTTGTTGTTTCGTTTCCCTTACGTTTACGATCATAGGTGAATATGTAGTCTAAACTTTGTGGTCGACGTAGTTGGTACCTGTGAATGGTCGACGTTGTGGCTACAAAACTAATATGATAAATTTTTAGTTCACAAGGGAGAATACCCTAGAGCGTCCGCTATGTTCAATGGGGGGGAAGCGTCAGATCATGCCCACTTGCATCCCTAACGCTTACTAGTTATATGGCCCTTTCAATTCGGATTTTGACAGGTCTAGTAGATGACACAACATAGAGAACCTGTCAAAATCCGAATTGAAACGATCATATAACTCGTCAGAGTTGGGGATGAAGCCGGTCATGTGAAGTCTGAACTGGCTATGCATTAAACGCCATCACTCTGTCACTATTTTTCTATTGGAGGAAAGTAGGACAGTTTGTATGGCTAGCAGTGGTTTCTTAGTGTGGTAAAACTGTGTTTCCAACTACGCTCAGCAGTTGAACGTCAGCAATGAGCACGTCCTGGGTACCTATTTTCGAAATTGCACGATAAAATCCGCGTCATTGTCCACATGAGAAATGATCAACTATCAGGAAAGCGGCCTTCTGATTCGCTTAATTTTTTTATAGCATGCAATGGGATGTCTTAGGCGTAGTTATACCACAAACTGTTTAATGATAAATTTTAATTACTTTGTCGCCCTTGGCTAAAACTTCAACCACAAATTTTAGATTTGTTTCACGATCAATCTGGGGACACGTCAAACAGCGTTGGTGTCGGTGTAGTGGTGATGTTATATCCAACTCTCTCCTGATCGACAAAAGATTGAATCACAATCGATTACTTTATCGTGATCAACGTGCCACTCCCATAGCATCGTTATTTTTCTCCTTTTAATTAATATTAAGATGTAATTGCAGTTATGATCAATCCTGTACAAATAATAATAAAATTAAAACTACAAACATTTATACGTAATGATTCCATGTTCTCCTGATCTTTACATTTCTGTTTATTTTACCTTGTACCGTTAGGTGTTGAGCTGAAACTTTCATTTTCTCCAAATATTGCCCAACCTTCTTCACCCCCCATTTTTTCTTATATATTCTTTCTTGCTTTCCCGATTTTATCCTCCGCTTGTCTATAGTCCTTTTCCCATCCATGTTAATCTTCCGTTCCACTTAAAAGACCCGCCCGTCTCCTATTATGCGGTACGTGCCATTTTAATCGGTTCATTTTTGTATTATACCAACATTGTTATTTCTACGTATAGTCTACAATCTTCATCTAGTCTTAAAATATCAATTCTTATGCTTCTAAAACATATTATAATAAAATAAAAATTACTTTAAACTAAATTGTAGTAGGAATTAATAATGTCTTATTAATATTCCTGTAAAAAGTAACACATTCGCTGTCGCTGGCTCCTTGCTGCTATACTACAGCTAACGTTACAATTAACGGTCAATCACATTTAGCCCGGCAGCGAATATGTTAATAACAGGTGTACAAAAACTAGCAGGTATAAAGTTGGCTGTCATTCTATGTAAATTAAACATAAACATAGCTATTATAGCTCATATGTTTCTAAGTAGGCTAATAATTGTACATGTAGTAATTTGTTGTAGATATATGTTATAGGAGTTGCTCATGAGTATTGGCCGCGTGTACCTATACGTTTGTACCTACCTGTGCCGTTAAAAGTTTAAAAGTGCAGTGCATCTCTATATTATCTTGTGCTGTTTATATTGTACTAGTTTAGATATCAAAATAATGCCGTTCACCAGATAGAGGATATTCATGCTATCCTCAGTAGCAAAATTAAAAAACTTTTTAAAACAGAAGAATTCCTAAATGAATTTGCTAATAACATCACTAGCATTTTAGTCGACAAACTCAATGAGCAAATTATAAATTTACAAGCTAGTACAATTGCCCTAGAAAATGATAATAAGAAATTAAAACAAGAAATTGAAACAATGCGGATTACCAATAGCAAAATTAACAAAAACGCAGATGATCAAGAACAGTATAGCCGAAGAAACTGTTTACGCATATTTGGAATCTGAGAGAAAAAAGGTGAGCCAATGTCATCAATAATGCAATTAAAAAGTTCACTTCGAAAAACATATGGTCATCTGATGGAAGAATCTTCATTAAAAATAACGAAAGAATCTGTATTATCACATCACAAGATGAACTAATTAAATTATAAAATAATTCTGCTTAATGTATGTAATGCGATGTATTATATTGGCACATTATTGGTAGGTAACTTTCAATTATTTCATATTATATTTTTAATTTTAGTTTGTTATGGAAAATGAATTTAATTTAGCGCATATAAATATTAGATCTTTAATTAAGAATATAGAGGAATTAAGGGATCAGGTTATTATTAGTCAGTATGATATTTTAGCAGTTAGTGAAACGTGGTTGAAGAATGATATATCAGATGAAAATATAGGGCTGCAGGGTTATAAAATAATACGTAATGATAGGCAACACAAAAGAGGTGGGGGATTAGCATTCTACATCTTGAACTCTTTGGAAGTTAGTCTTATATCTACCTCCAATTGCATTGAACAATATTGTGGATCAGGCTTAAAATGAATAAAAAGGAATATATATTTGGTGTTGTATACAGACCGCATGATGTGGGATATGATCAGTTTTAGAGGCACTTGATAGTATACTCTTTCCATATTAGTTGTAGATTGTCATGAACTTTTCTATACCGGCGATTTTAACTGTAATATGTTAGACTTGACTGACTTGCAAACTGTTAGGACAATCTCTTTATTTGAAACTTATAATTTAAGGCAAATAATTAACACACCAACTAGAATTACCTCAGAAACTGTAACTCTGCTAGATTACATAACAGTACCAGATAATAAAATAGTTAGGGATTGTGGCGCTTCTGACTTCGGTTCGTCGGATCATCAGATTGTGTACTGTACCATGCTGTTTGAAAACAAAAACATAAAATGTCAATATGAAAGATATCGCACGTATAAGAATTTTGACGAGTCGAGCTTTTTAGCTGATTTACAATCGCAAACCCTTTACTGATATATTTAGTAAATGAGTTAAAATCCACGTTTAGTTTGAACGATGTTAATGATAAATTCTCTTACATTACAGAACAATTAATACAACTTTTCGATAGGCACGCCCCCTTATACCATGCCCAGGTTTACTAAACCATTAGCCCCATGACTCACTGACAATATCAAATTAATGATGCGTCTCACGGATAAAGCATTAAATAAATTTAAACTAACTAAAAAACAGTCGTACTGGGATTATTATAAACAACTTCGCAATTACACAACGCAGGTCATACGAAATGAAAAGAAAGCGTTTTTTGAGCATGAACTTCGAAGCGCAAATAGTAAAACACTTTGGCTAAAGCTATCCAAGTATTGTATTCATACTAAATCAAAACCAGAAATACCAGATTCCCTTAAAGACCCGAATAATTTCAATGATTTTTTTATTAACTCAATTCCAAAAATGAATACTGATATTACACCAACCTTAAACTTTTATAATAGCAACAGATTCGTAGATAAAAGCATTTCTTTTCATTTCAAGGATGTAGGTGAGGAATTTGTCCTCGACATAATAACTAAAATCAAATCAAATGCTGTTGGTACAGACGGTCTAAGTATAAATATGGTGAGGTTATGTTTACCTCACATTTTACCTTGCGTATGTCTCATCATTAATTTTTCCCTGAAAGAAGGTGTATTTCCAGAAAATTGGAAGCTGGGTATGGTGACTCCTGTGCCAAAAATTAATAATCCCAGTGAACTGCAGCATTTCCGTCCTATTAGTACCTATATTACCTGTGCTTTCCAAGATCTTGGAAAAAATAATTAGTTTACAAATTAGGACTTATATGGATCAATTTAATATACTGCCTAGTACTCAATCGGAATTTAGGCCTAACTATAGTTGCAATTCGGCTCTTCTTAATATCTTAATATCACGCGACAGTTAATCATAGGACACTTAACCACAGACATTTAATCACGCGGACAGTTAATCACGCGGGCATTTATTATCAGGGACATTTAATCACATGGACACTTAATCACGCGGACAGTTAATCGCGCGGACACTTAATAACATTTTTGAAATTTCGCAAAGTTCAGAGTAGGTATACGGGGTTTTCAACGAAAAGTACCCCCTCAGTATCTTCCAAAACTATTTTTTTCTTGGAAAACGCCAAGACATGTCAACAAAGACAGCAAGGGGGACATCTTTTTACGTAAAATCCGGACGTCTGTCATCAACCCCCCAACCGCTTCAGGTACGAAAATCTGTGCACATGGGGCCTAGGTTAGTTTTTCTTAGCAGTTAATACATATAAGAACTTGCACGACATGGTGATGGTCACTGCAGTCTGTGTACATGGTACGAAAAACTATGTACATGGGGTCTAGGTTAGCTGCTCTTAGCAGTTAATACATATAAGAAATTGGACGAAATGGTGCGTCCCCCTTGCTGTCTTTGTTGACATGTCTTGGCGTTTTCTAAGCAAAAAATAGTTTTGGAAGATACTGAAGGGGGCTACTTTTCGTTGAAAAACCCGTATACCTACTCTGAATTTTGAGAAATTTCAAAAATGTTATTAAGTGTCCGCGTGATTAACTGTCCGCGTTATTAAGTGTTCATGTGATTAAATGTCCCTGATATTAAATGTCCGCGTGATTAACTGTCCATGTGATTAACTGTCAGCGTGATTAAATGTCCGTGATTAAGTGTCCTATGATTAACTGTCGCGTGATTAAGTGTCCTATAACCTAAATTAACACTTTGTAAAAGGCGAAAGATTTATTCCTTGATTATAGTAAGGCATTTGATACATTAAATCACTTAACATTGATTGCAGTCCTTAAATATATTGGATTTAGTAGCACCCCACTTAACTTATTTAAAAATTATCTATGTAATAGAAAACAAATCGTAAAAATAGACCAGTACACTTCTGATGTTCCAGTATTGAGGACGGGAGTGCCACAAGGATCAATATTGGGGCCCTTGTTGTTCACAATATATACAGCTAATTTTGCGACTGAAATTTAAATAATAAATATTAAATAAAATATCGATTTCAACGGGAAATAACAAGATTTATTGGCTTTATACGTATTTCGGCATCAATGTGCCATTGTCAAAAGCAATATAAGATATTATAACAAATGCAAAATATAGTAACTCCTTGATTCTATTATTTTAACACTGCGTGAAGCAGCTGGCCCCAGTCAACCCGTCGGAGGTCAGTCGCTTATCAGTGTGTTTTAAAAAGATATTTATTCCAAAATCTTCAGTAAAGGAGAATCTAAGAGTTCAATTTGCTCATTCATTAAAGGTATGTTGTTTTTTGTGTGTTTATAAATTTCAAAAGCTTCTAAAATATTTAATTTATTTTTGTTATCAGAAAAGTGTAAAAATTTAATTGTATTATTAGATGTTAATGTGTTATAATAAAATTTATCCGTAATTTAATAAATTAAAATACTATCCCATTCGTCTACAGGTTGTTTCAAAGCTTTTAATGCACGCAAATGAATTTGTACAGTGTCTAACAAATTGCGCAAAACAGTAAATGATTCCTTAGTAATTTTTTGTAATTCAAATAAACTTTTTATGTTATTATGTATCATTCACTTTTTATTCTTGAAACGTTTTTCTAGTAATGACCATGCTATTCCGTAATTTGTTGCTGACACTTCTAAACTCTGAATAATTTGTAATGCATCATCCTGTAAACATGATCGCAAATAATGAAATTTTTGTATTTCACTTATTTTGTCGTTCATGTGTATAAGAGAGTTAAATGTGTCGTAGAAGGATAGCCAATGCGAGTATTGTTCTGAAAAATTTGGAAATTTGATAACTGGTAATTTGACATTTTGTGTTGGCGAATCATAACGCGGTGCGTTTGGTGTATTATCATATGCTGATCTAATTGATTGCGCATCACTATCTATATCAAATTTACGTTTATATTTTAACAGAATTGCTTTTGCTTGTGAAATGCTATAAAAGTATGTTTCTGAAAATGATTCACGTTCAGCCATTTGCTCAGGGAGGTTTTCATCTTCAACTATAATTTCTATTTGATTCTGAGCGGCTTCAAATTCAGAACGCATGCTTTGCATGATATCAATACGTTCTTGCAACTCAATTGTATTTACTTCACTAAGATCACCTTCAATTAGTCGTAATTTATCTACATGTTTTTTGAAACTTTCTAAACAAGATATGACAGATGAACGTTTTCTAAGTAGCGTTTTCAGTTTTGTCATGATTAAATGTTGTTAAATTTTGTACTTGTACAAATAGAATAAAGTAAAGGATAGAAATATGATAGAAAATTACTATAAAGAAAAGAATGAAAAGTATGACCTGACCTGTTTGACTCGTCGACTATCTGCTGTGCACCTGGATTACTTATTGCGAATGATTTCTAGACTGATTTGTTGGTGGATTTCATTCGACGAGACGTTTTTGTATTTGATTTTCTAATAAATGTCGTGATGATTCGAATTATCGGGTTCGAATGGACCAAAAATGATAAATTCAAATAAATACCAAAACCAAATAAAACAAACAATTAAAAATTGTGAAATTACTTTAACACCATACGAGAAACATAACATTATACAGGGTGTCCAAGATAAGATGAACAGCATGGGGATCTCGGTTATTATAAGAAATACAGATTTGGTTAAATTAGACAAAATGTTCGCTACCTAACAGGGAATTAAATGCACCAAGCAGATTTTAAAAATTCATTGTGGTTCGAACCCAATAGGAGAAAAAGTGAATTTTGGGAATATCTATTTTTTTCAATAAAATGAGTATTTGGGCAGATGGGCAATTTTAACTTACACTTTCTTAAGGCACTTTTTGATGCTGCTTTGAACGGTGTATTCCTAATTTTTATAGCTCTTACGGATTTCAAACTGTATGGACCAACTTTGATTTTTCATATGGAGCACATAGTAGGCCGTGGCATCGTTGAAAAGACTATTTTCTCTAGTTTTCAAAAATGTATGGTTTGCTATGTTTATTGTAAATAATAACGGCAGGAATCAAAAAAGTTTAATTCAATAGTTTATTTTTTATAAATATCTAGCCACCTGCGAAAAACAAAATTTATTCTAGTAGCAATAGTAAAAAATACCTTTAATCTTAAGTATAAAGCAAATTATCAATACACTTATACAATTATTACAACAAGAACAGGAAGAAACAGGAGCATGGAAGTAGCTAATTTGGCCTACTATGTGCTCCATATGAAAAATCAAAGTTGATCCGTACAGTTTGAAATCCGTAAGACCTATAAAAATTCCATGCTCCTGTTTGTTCCTGTTCTTGTTGTAATAATTGTATAAGTGTATTGATAATTTGCTTTATACTTAAAATTAAAGGTATTTTTTACTATTACTACTAGAATAAATTTTGTTTTTCGCAGGTGGCTAGATATTTATAAAAAATAAACTATTGAATTAAACTTTATTGATTCCTGCCGTTATTATTTACAATAAACATAGCAAACCATACATTTTTGAAAACTAGAGAAAATAGTCTTTTCAACGATGCCACGGCCTACTATGTGCTCCATATGAAAAATCAAAGTTGGTCCATACAGTTTGAAATCCGTAAGAGCTATAAAAATTACGAATACACCGTTGAAAGCAGCATCAAAAAGTGCCTTAAGAAAGTGCAAGTTAAAATTGCCCATCTGCCCAAATACTCGTTTTATTGAAAAAAATAGATATCCCCAAAATTTACTTTTTCTCCTATTGGGTTTGAACCACAATGAATTTTTAAAATCTGCTTGGTGCATTTAATTCCCTGTTAGGTAGCGAACATTTTGTCTAATTTAACCAAATCTGTATCTCTTATAATAACCGAGATCCCCATGCTGTTCATCTTATCTTGGACACCCTGTATATCCAAATCCACAACCACCAAAATTATACGGTTTAGTTAAAATACATAAACCTAACATTCCTATTAGACCTGTAGTTTCATACATACACGCACCAAACCACATGCTAGCTAAAACATTAAATAATATAATTAATAATTTAGGATACACTCCAAAATATTCAGTTAAAAACACTTCTGAATTGATTAATAAATTAAGTAACATTAGCTTACCACCACTATGTAAAATAGTTAGTTTTGATGTTACGAGTATGTTTTCACAAATACCCCCACAGGAATGTATTCCTTTATTAGAAAATGTTTTAGTTAACAATAACATTGAATTAACAAAAAGGATAGAGTTGATTCAATTATTTGAACTTTGTATTAATCAAAATTATTTTATTTTTAATGATAAAATTTATCTTCAGAAGGATGGGTTACCAATGGGTAGTCCCATTTCACCACTATTGGCTAATATTTTTATGGAAAATATAGAAGATCAAATATTTGAATCAAATCTATCAAATTGTATTGTATTTTGGTTTCGTTATGTTGACGATATTTTGGCATGTTTTGATAGTTCTTTCGAATACATTGACGACTTTTTAATTTTTATTAATACTTTACACCAAAAAATTAAATTTACACTAGAAATTGAACAAAACAGATCTATTAACTTTTTAGACTTAAACATAAAAATTAATTCAGAAAACATACTCGAATACTCAATTTATAGAAAACCTACACAAACTGATATTACCATACCACATAACTCTTGTCATCATAATACACATAAATTAGCAACATATCAATCTTTAGTACACAGAGCTCTAACAATTCCTTTAAATAAAAATAGTTTTAATAGAGAAATTTCAATTATTAAACAAATTGCATATAGCAATGGATATAACACAACACTTATTGACGCTTTAATTAAAAAGAAAAATTATAAATTAGCTATTCAAAAAGTTTATTCCATTAATAACACTGATAAAACATTAAAATACGTTTCAATTCCATATTTTGGTAAAATTTCAGAAAAGATTGCTAAAATTATAAATAACACAAATAAATATTATAAATAATAAGAGAAAACCAGCAGCCATTTAAGTTGTAAATAAAAAATTTTAATAAAGATTAATCATATATTTCAGTAGTATAAACTACCTTCTTCAGTGAAAAGTAAAAATTTTTAATTAACAAATCCATATTAACAAATATTCTGAAATAAAATAATAAAAATTAGATGAGTGAAAGAAAGATCCTAAAAAACTTTTTCTTACCTTAATGATGAAAAAAAATTTTTAATTAAAAAAAATTATTCTAAATTTTAGTGGTGGAATTAAACACACCACTTCGACAATGTTATTCCATAATAACTATTATTTTTGTTTTTATAAAATTATAAGTAATAATATTAACGGTTTAACTTTATTTAAAACACGATGTGTAAAGTTTGGAGATTTCAAACAAAATGGCAAATACAAGAAAATTTTAAAATTTGATGCGCATGCAAGGTTAAGGAATAGAAAATTTCTAAATTTAAACATTTTATCTCAGAAAGAACGAATGTTAATGCATACAAAATACTTCAATATTAAAACTTTTAAAGAAAAATAAATTAAAATAAAAATAAGTAAGATGCATTCATAATTTCTTACATCCCCAAGATTTCCCCAATTTACAGCCTCTCTAAAAAGATTAACTATAAATTAGGGAAAACAAGAGAGAAGAAAAAATGAATACATCCACCTAATTAAAAAAGTTATAATAAATTAAATTAAGTTTTTCAATATCTGTTTTATAGTTGACTGCTCTTGGACTTTTTTTAATTTCTATCATTTCAAAAAGTAATCTCTTGTGTAAATTATTTTCTCTAATACCCTTGGAGAATTAAATTTTAAATTATGAAAATGATTTACAGCATGATCTGATAGAGCTGTGTTAGGTTTGTTCGGAGTAGCTATTTTTGTTTTAATTGAATTTTTATGTTGATTAATACGTTTTTTTAAAATTTGTTTAGTTTGACCAATGTAATTTGCGTTACAATTATTGCAATCTATTTGGTAAATTATATTAGATTCTGAAAATAGTTCAGTTTTATCTTTTAAGTTATTAAAGAAGTTATTACCTATTGTGTTATAATTTTTAAAAACAGTTTTGATATTAAATTTTTTTTAAATTTTTTCCAATTGGGGAGATAAGTTAGGAATGTACGGTAAAGATACAATATTATTATTTAAATTAAATTGGTCATTATTAAATTCAGAACCTAAAAAGTTAGGGAAAATATCAATAGTTTGATTATTTAAATTATTTTTATTTTTTAAAATGTTAATTCTTTTTGATATATGTTTATTAATAAATTGTAAAGGGTAGTTATTTTTTAGTAACATTGTTTTAATTGTTTGAATATTTTGTTGATGAAATCTATTAGAAGAGAGAGTAACAGCTCTATCAATCAGTCCATAAATTAAACTTATTTTATATTTAATCGTAGTAATCTACGATTAATTTTAACTTTATTAATCAACATGTACAATTATTGATTGTTACTTTATTTAACTTTTGGTAAGTTTTTTACTTCATTTATACCTCGTGGCTTACTTATTGTGTTTTTTAGTATCTGATGATGTCCGATTAAGGACGAAACGATCGTAATATTAATATTATTTTCAATTCACCATCATTGTTTTATTTCTTCGTGGGTCAGACTACGTGTTTTTGAACCTAATTAATACATTTATGGGATAAGGAAGTAAGACGGAGTTTCTCACAAGCTGAAAGATACAGGGTGGTTGACTACCCATAATAGGCGATTACTGCACTCGCATTAAGGGGCCTGCAGCGCTTGGAAAAATTACAATTTTGAAGTTATGCAACCCATTATACTACAACAAATGATTCAACATTATACAGGCTTCGACGTATACACTTTTACCTTTCGGGGGATTAAAGGCTCAACTCCGACTTACACTTATAATATTCTCTTATCTTCTGTATCTGCTAATAAGGGACTTCAGTTTATTATGTTTGTAATACTATTGAAATGCTAAATAGTCATTTTAACCTTCCCATTCGATTTAAAATTGTTTTTTTTTCAAATTGGAAATGTCAATGATCCCAGAAAGGGGGGTTGTTGAGGTTGAGGGGGTGGAATATAACATAATGTGATTAGATAGAGAATTTTTTTACCTGTAAAATGATATATCACAAGGTAGGGGGAAATTTGAAATTTCAAAGGGGGGGTTCTGGAATGAAGGGGGGAATTATAAAATTTTTTCAATAGTGGTTTTAAACTTCCCATTCGATATAAAAATTGACGTGTTTTTTTTCAAACCGGAAATGTTAAAAATTTCAGAAGAGGGGGGCTGAGGGGGGTGATGGGTTGCAATAAAAAATAGTATGGTTAGATAGACAATTTTATTACCTGTAAAATGATATATCACAAAATAGGTAGTCCATTTGAAATTTCAAAGTGGGGGTTGCTGGAGTGGAGGGGGTGAATTATAAAATTACTTCAATGGCGGTTTTAAACTTCCCCCTCGTGTTTTTATTCAAACTGGAAATTTCAAAACTTTCAGAGTTATTAAAGGTGGCTAGTTTTGAAATGAAATCCCTAAATAAAGATTTATTTACTGCTATAGTAGGATCGACTATTATTTGGCGGGTCCAAAGTCCAGACTGTGGTATGAAGTAAGTTAGCTCAGCTCGCTGTAATTTGAGATCTTCTACTGTTTTGCACCAGTGACACCAAAACAGTTTTAAGCTATCAATTTGAATATTAATAAAAATATTGGTCATAAAATCAGAACATGTTAGGAACCGCTGCTGTTGGGAACCCGAATCGCTATCCCAACAGCAACTTTCTGTCAATCACATCTACCTGCTTCGTTCGCCACCGTACAGGACCAACTTAACCGATGTCGCCGTGACGTAAAGAAAAAATCTAGACATACGTTTGTATTGTACATGTTGGAGGTTATACTATAAAGAGAAAGTAAACAATAAAAGGGGTACGTGTATTCTTCATTGCTACAAGCGACTAAAAATAATCTAGTTTACTATATAAATATATTAAATTAAATTAAATAAAAATTAAATTTAAATTATAAAATTTTAATTGATTTTAATTATCTCAGGGTTCAATATTTTGAATATACGTGGATTTTCTCTTTTTATTTAAACAATAATAAATAAATTAAATCTTTAATAAAAAAATATGAAATTATTTTATTTTAACATTTAATAAAAAAAATTTTTTTTTATTTAATAACCCCATCAACCCTAAATAATTACCCTATCTTAAATTATAACTCTTTTAAAATATTCAAAATAGCTAACTCATTAATAATAATTTACAATTTATATCCCACTTATTTATACCTAACACAATTCTAGCAATCTAATAATATTTATTTTAATTAACAAATCTTCTTTATATTAAATAAATTCATATATTTTTCTAATAATTATTTTTTTTTTAAATCACCTCAGTTCTACTCAAATTATCTAAATTTAATTTACATAAAATGTGAAATAATATTATTATATGATGATTTTTAACCATACCCACAGTTATGACTAGAACTGTGGAATAGGTAGAACGTATGAAACAAAATAGCTAAATCGTATTTTTGCAATTTTTGGTTGACTGGTTTCTGGAATTCCAATTCATTCTTATACTAATCGGATTATCGTAAACTGCCCGTACCGTAGCCATTAGGAATACCAGCAGCGCCAACCTGTAACGGTGGTAAAACCATGAACTACTAGAGCTGATTTAGCAATATTTTGCACTTATAAACATAAATATTATTGTATTTACTTCAGACTGTAAAAAACGCAGATATGGTTCAAAACATTAATAGTATAATACGTTACCATTTTCAAAAAAATTATTAGTTTTAATTGTATATTTCAATAGCTATGAACTCAATTACATTATTGCTTATAGCATCTTTAAACTATAATTTAATCTAAATCCAAAAAGCAAGCGAGCTAGAATATTCTATTGCGCTTCTAATGACGTGTAGTTTTTTGAAATCGGATAAGAAACAAACTTGTACTTTTCTGAGAAAATACCAAAACTGCATATTTTTTCGGTTTTTTCAAAATAAATTTCTTACTAACGCTTTTTTAAAAAATTGAAAAAGCAAGCGAGCTTCCTTGTAAAAATACGAATCTTTTGATATATGATAAAGTATAGTTAGTGCATTTTGGAACCACTTATTTTTCTGAAGCAAATTTCATGTTTTTAAGAAGAGCGCTGCAGGCCCCTTAATACTATTAATACTATATACAATAAATGTCCAAATTATTTGTACGACAAAGTTTGTTTTAGATCCGATATCCACAATGTTAATCTCCGACAAAAAAATACCTTTTTAACTATTCCTAAACATAAAACAGAAAAGTTTAAGTCATCATTTACTTATCAAATTGCCAATATGTTGAACAAACTTAAACCGACATTCAGATCTTTGCGGCCTGTGACATTTAAAAGATTATACAGGGTGTCTCTAAAATATGGTGCCATAGCTTAACCACAGATTCCGGGGATCAAAACCTCAATCCGAAATTGCTTCGTTAAAGCGCTATCCAACGCCAAAGATTATCAAAAAATTTCTATTTTTTTAAATAACAAAAGATTGTTTTTAGTGATTAGGATAAAATTTGGGATGTGATTCTTTACTGGAAAAAGGTGTTTTTTGACATCATTTTTTTGTTCAGGAGGGTCGCGTAAGTGGTCAAAAGTTGATCATCCACGGGCAAAGAAGCTCATATTTTTTTAACTGTTCGGCCAATAGTTCTCAAAATATTTTTACAGAGAGACATTCTTATTTCAAATATTTTTAGTTTCTTGTTCGATTTCGGTATCTCTCATAGTTTAGGCTGAAAAAAATTATTTTGATTGGCTGCAGTGCATTTCTTAAAACGATGTAGTAATCTAGTTGTCCTGTATATTGAGAAATAAGTGACGAAGAGACAATTTTTTGCGTAGAATCAACTTTTGCATCCGGAAAAATGGTGGTCACATTGAGCATTTGCTGTAAATCTATTAATTTACCAGTGGTACAAAATAAGCTGAACCATTGGTTGAAAAATGGTTCAGATTATTTTGCGCCATCCTTTACTTACTTGTTAGTAATAAACTTTATATCAAATTGTCTCTTCGTGATTTGTTTCTCAACATACGGGACAGCTAGACTACTAGGTACATCTGTTTTAAGAAATGCACTGCAGCCAATCAAAATAATTTTTTCAGCTTAAACTATGGCAGATACCGAAATCGAACAATAGACAAAAAATATTTGAAATAAGAATGTCTCTCTGTAAAAAAATGTTGAAAACTATTGACCGAACCGTTAAGAAGATATGAGCTTCTTTGACTGTGAATGATCAACCTTTGACCACTTACGCGACCCTCCTGAACAAAAAAATGATGTCAAAAAACAAATTTTTCCTGTAAAGAATCACATCCCAAATTTTATCCTAATCGCTAAAAACAATCTTTTGTTATTTAAAAAAATAGAAATTTTTTTGAAGATCTTTGGCGTTGGATAGCGCTTTAATGAAGCAATTTCGGATAGAGGTAAGTTGCATTAAATCGTCATATTTTGATCCCCGGAATCTGTGGTTAAGCTATGGCACCATATTTTAGAGACACCCTGTATAAAGATTATTTATTGTCTACAGAATGATGTAGTTTGCTAAGCTCAGCTCATGTGTTGGCCTGTTCTATAATCTAGCATTTCTTGTTATTTTTTTTGTTGCTTGTTTTTCTCCTTTTTTTTGATTTAGTATTAATTTAATTTTTAAACTATTTCTCTTTTAATTTTTAATTTGTATAATTTATACTTATAATTATATGTTCAGTTGCCAAGGTTAGGTGTAAGAGCAGCTCTGCTGAACCTCGCCCTGCGAATTCAAAATTTCAAATATTGTATTTGAATTTGAATAAAAGTCTATTTTTATTATTATTATTATTATATAAATTTAATACTACACTCCCTAGTTTTCTTAGGACACAAACCGGCAGCGATATAAAAACAGACGGTAGGGTGACTGCCAGCTAGCCAGACAAAGACGAGCCGAGTGCTCAGGGGAAACTCAGAGGCCGACTAACAAAAAATAATTATGGTGTGTGGCTATGTTTTTTCACCACCAACACTTGGAACTTAATGGGACTGGATTAAAAAAGTAGTTACTTAGTTTCTCTTACTGTTTATCAGCTCTCCTTCAGCTTATGTTCCACACCAACACATTTACCAAAAAACTTCCGCCGATGTTTGTTAGACCTGAACTAAAAGCCGTGACCCTCAACCATAAAATTTCGATTCTACGTCGACCATCACCATATCATCGACAATTCTGGAGATACGTCAAACCAATAGCGGTGGTCGACGTTGTGTTGTGCTTGTTCGTCTTCGATACAAAATTGTTTTTCAATCCAGCTCTGCGTCTCCTCGTCACTTATTAAATATTGCGAAGTTATCGTCGGTACTGTTGTTCTAAACCAATTAGTAAAAATTAAATTATTTCGGAATTTATAATGGGAGACTGAAAATATTACGAGAAAAAAATCAAGTAAAGTAAAACGTTCCCAACCCGATGTGAACTTGTGCTCTACGGTGTCACCTTCTGGAGAAACTCTCCTCACTCCTGAAGAATTTTAATCAATCGTTAGAATATTGGTAAACTACGGTCCATGGGTTCACTGACAACCCCTATTTATAGATCTACGCATTGTGCCTGTACCTTCCGTTTTCATTTTTTTACACTTTACTTGAGATACACAGAAACAGGTCCCAGTATACAGTGCTTCCCGAAAGTAACGCATAAATTCAATAAAATCGTTGAGAAAAATATTTCAAATAAATGCTCGGACACGTCGATTTTTATTTTTTAATTATAAAAAATAAAATAGTGTAATTTTCAACCCCCCACCCCCCAACCCCTAAGCGCTGCCGACTATAACTTAAAAAATTTAAATAGCAAACAACCCTTTCTGATACCTCATCTGATAGCTTTTTTAATGCTGAATACAACAAAAAAAAGTTTTTAAAAATCGGTTGATAAATAACGGAGTTATTTACCAAAATGTGTTCAAATGAAAGTGCCAATATTCGAGCAGCCGTTGGTACAGCTCTAGCAATGGGTGGTAAAAAACAATTGCAACTTGTTTGTAATTACATTCAATTAAGATAAAGTAAGAAGCCGTCTCAACAATGCTCGATTACAGCAGGAAAAGCGTTTCAATGCAACGAGACGGCTAGTAGAGAAAAGTTTTGAAGTAAACGATTTGGTGGTCGTTCAGGATGAACAACCTCAAATCGAGTAGCAGAGCATGGGCATTTACGAGAATAGTCCAGAAAGTAAGTTTATGTTTTCTTACACAGCTGTAATTTTGAATCTCATGTTGATTCTGCTGCCTTAGCAAAGTTGATTTCTTAGGATTAGTTGAACCATCGACATTTTGAATCTCGTGTCGGTAGTCTCGGGACACTACGAATGTTGAATTTTGCCTGTTCTCCTGGTTTCACATACAATAATTCAACAGCGTAGGGATGTTTCGGATCGGTCTGGGTTTAATAAAGGCAGTTACTTGTTGCAGGCACATACCGTGTGTCCCTGGGAAGACGGAACATAGGGATCTTACAATGGTAATTTTTTAAAATGATCCACGAGTGCTTTGAATTTCTATTTGGTGGAAGCGTCGACGTCGTTATGTCAGCTGTTTAACGCGCTTGCTAATACAGATGTAATACGCGCGTGCGTTATACTAACAAATGATTCAACAATTATTTACAATACAATTTCATATTCGTACACTCTAACTGATATTAATATTCGCTTTTTCTTTGATTTCATCTTAATACAGTCTTATGCAATTAGCATTGTAGCATGTTTCATCATAAAGCTGATTGTCGCATCAAATTCTTCGGTTCATACATCAAGATCATCCTATTAGAGTAAATTTTCACATTTCACATGTAATTTAACTGGGATTACTGATTGTCAGCTCTAAACTGTACTTCAGTTAAGGTAGGACCCCATTTAAAAAAAATTAACATGAACATAACCTTTAATTGTCTTTGGTTTTAGTAAATTGACATTTAAAATACAAACAAAAATTTTGATCTGGAGAGGATCATACATGATCGGCATGGAAATCGTTAACTATCGGTGACATTCGTGTAATTGTTTCAAGGCGAATGCTTCAAAGCACTCGTGGATCATTTTAAAAAATTAGCATTATAAGATCCCTATGTTCCGTCTTCCCAGGGACACACGGTATAATCTGCCAGGAAGCTCACCTTTGTAGGGTCACTTGTTGCTTTGGGTCACATATGCCCTTACAAGAGTTCACTATACTACGGGAACGGGGTAGATCGGAATGAGTTCAGGGTACTCTAGGTCAAAAACTAAATTAAACTTACGGTCGGTGACGGCCACGTTTCACCCAAATTACTGAACGAATTTGGTATAAAATAACTGGTTAACGGTAAATCGGATTTAATAAATTTAATCTGGAAATAAGCTTTATAACAAATTCTTATTACTACTTCTAACATAAATATTATTTCTTAAAAATAAAGCATAGGTATATAATAAAAATACACATAAAGATGCATTTTTGTTTGTTAATTAAAGATTACAGATCATCAGAAGCCAAGTATAATAATTAATAACATCATTATTTTAAATTACAATAACTACAAAATTGACAATAGCCGAATTTCATCTTTTAAAATATATGAGATATTCCCGAACGTTTAATATTTTCAATTTCTGCATCATTGAAGTTATTAGTCCTTATATCAACTATTTTTAATTGTGAAAACTCTTTAATTTCCTCGATATTAACACTACTAATCCGATTGTAACTTAAATCTAGTTCCTGTAAATTCGGTATTCCTCTAAAAGCTCCATCTTCTATACAATCAATTTCATTCTGATTTAGTTACAATCTAAGAACAATTTTGGCAATCCCTTAAATGTATCAGCTTCAATTTTTGGGCGATTGTAAACTGCACTGATAATTCCTCTTAATGATAATCTGCATATGTAAATTGCACCGGTCCTCTGGAAATGTTTTATAATCTGTTTGTAAACTGCACTGGTATCTTAAGTTGACGATAATGTCGTTAAGGGGTGCGTAAGAGTAGTGCAGGTATCTTAAGTTAGTAGGAGGTCGTTACGGTGCAATTGCAAATACTCTTTGTGATTGGAGATCTCCTATTTTGGAAATGGTCTAGGCACATTTTTGAAAATATAAAAGGCTGTGGCTCTAATAAATTGCTATCAGTAAGTTGTCTTCACAAGTTTATTAACAATGGCAACTTCTGAAAAGCTGACCGAAACTGAAGTGAACGCGGTAGAGTACTGTTAGTCTACAATAATTTTAAATGTTACGAAGAGGGTGCATTACGTTCGGGCGAGTAAAAATGGCGCGATGTTACAAGACTGCTTTTTGGAAGATCTAGTAGCTTTTCAACCAACAGATTCGCGGGTGATTCAGTATTCTGATTATTTAGTTAAACATTACATAGATGCGACATCATCCTTCCCTCCGCATATTTGGGCTGCTGCATCGGATAGCATGGCTCGCACAACTAATGCTTGCGAATCGTTTCATAATCAGTTCAACTCATTTTTTTATACTTCTCACCCTTCTCTTTTTATTTTTGTTGACATGTTAATAAAATATCAGTCTGAAAATTACATCAAAATTCAAAGTGTCCATAAACCATACAAGTATCAAAATTCTGAAACAGGCAAACGCCAGATTGCAATTAAGTGTTTGTTAAATTTATAGTCTATAGGAGAAATAAAGCGATTTCAATTTTTAAAAAGTGTGTCACATTATTAATGTACCTACCAATTAATGTATTGTAATTAATAAAAATAAATAAAGTTTGCAAATGAATCTTACCTACTTCTAATGTTCATAATGAGTTTCTTGCTACAAAGTAGTATCTTAAATTTATCTACAGTTGTTTACAAAATATCTGACAGGGCTCCCAGTGCAATTTACATCAAGGATTATAGGTAACTTTAACATGAGGCTAATTAGTCTTTCTTAATCGGTGCAGTTTACATATGTTCCAATTTTTTTGATATGATTATTCACCAATTCTAAGGTCTTCCTGGTTAATGCCCTTCAAATAATCAGCTCGAATAACATCGATATTGTTATTAGCTAAGTTTAAACTGTAATAACCCCCTAAAAGCATCAGCATGAATATCTTTAATCCGATTATCGCTTAAAACTAAAGTACTTAGACGACTTCATCCACTAAAATTGTCAGATTCAAGCTTTTCAATTTGATTATCTTCGAAGTAAATAGTATACAGCGATGATAATTCACGAAAAGCATCAACTTCGATTGTTTTCATATTATTTCTTGTAAAATCTAATCGAGTTAATTGTGATAAATCGGAAAATGTGTTCTTGCGAAGTATATTGATACGGTTGCGATTTAATGACGATGATTCTAAATTTGATAATCCTTTAAAAGGTCAACCTGAATATCAGTGATACTGTTTTCAGTAAAGTATAAATCCGTTAAGGTAGGCAATCCTCTAAAAACATTTGATGGAATAATGTTCATTTGGTTAATACTTAGCGATAGAGAGGACAAGTTTTGTAAACCTCTGAAGGAATCATGTTCAATAATGCTTATTTTGTTTCCAAACAAACTCATTGACATTTAAGGATAACATCAGGAAGATGATAATGGCTCGGGAACTGTCTAACAAATAAAGTGTGCGTCTCTGACATAACTCCAACTAGATACTTTTTTGTTGTTTTTCTGTTACAAAACTGCTCAAAATATTCCCCTAAACATATCAGTTCGAAGGGTAGTAATTTTGTTCTCCCCCATTCGAATTTCGTTTAAACTCGATAAACATTTAAAAGCATCGACTTCAATAACACTAATGTTGTTATATTCTAAATCTGCATAATTTAAGCTAGACAAGCCTTTGAAGTTATCCGTTTGAAGAGCATTAATTTGATTATAACGTAAATCAATTTTTTTCACTTCTGATAATCCATTAATTCCCTCAACTTCAATTACATTAAGAGTGTTGTTTCGTAAATTTAGGTTTTGCAATTTTGGCATTCCTTCAAAACAATCTTTTCGAATGACATTAATTTGGTTGAAATTTAAGTTAAGTTCTTCTAATAAAGGCAAAGCGATATGTTCTAGATCAAATAATACCAACAAAGAAACATCTTCGAAGAGATCCCCTATCTTATTGTTTTGAAGAAACAGCCATCGCAAACTTGACAGGCCTCTGAAAGATCCTCGTGTTATAGACTGTATTTGATTAATTATATTCCAAATGTAGTACAGTGAAGTCATCGTTTTCTTCGAATAATCCTGGTGGTAAATTTTCAATTAATTCATGAAGTAAACTCATCGATTCCGTTATTGGATAAAATTTAATTTTTCCATTTACCAATGCTTTAATATCAATATTTTGAAAGCTGGTTACATCCAATGTTAATTTACGTAGTTTGATTAGATTCCCAAAAAATCCAGAAGGTAAACATATCTCCCTTGATTTTAACTTTAACCGTGCTTAAGGAAGATAAATTTTGCATAAGTGGACGGAAACAATCAACACTAATATCTTCTAAACCTAACTTGATAAGGGTTGCTCCGCTGTCATTAGCACGTCTTTGAATTTCTTGTCGTAGATGATCGCTATTGGGACAACTTCCTTTGCAATTAACCGAGAGCTGCCAAAAAAATGCATTTCTTCAGGAGACAGCCATCGAGCCGAGTGTATCGCCCCCTGCAGGAAAATATTTTTAATAGTTTTCTCATAGACGATTTTCTGTACAAGAACTTTACGATAATGAGCTGAGCATACGAAAACCTCAAAAGAGGAACTTATGAGCCCCAGACGATAGTGGAAGCAAAGGCAATGAAAACAGCAAACGCAGTAGCTGTATCGGAAGCGAGTGGACCTTTATTAGGCTTAGAATGAAATTATCCTTAAACCTCAAGACCCTTACAGGTCACGGACACCTGAACAGACAGATTAACACTATAGGAACTGCAACTTCCCACCAATGTAGAAAATGTACATATCATTGTATTATCTGCACGTATACGCCGTTTGGGGAGTATACGGAAACTGCTGTACACAATTGAATTAATAGGTTTCTGCCCTTTGTTGAAGCGATAAAACCCGTTCAGTGAGTCATTCCTCAACCCCAGGGAAGTAAAACAATCTCTAGCGTCCTAAGTGCCCGAGCCTTGCCCATGTGTAATCATCATCAGACGCAGAACATACATTTGTTCATAACGTACTTAATACTCAAAGTTTCGTTGGTCATATCCACTACTTGTAGACATAACGTCGATTGACAAAATTTTGTAACACACATAGACGCCTGTGACCTGGACCGGATACATTTATTGATAGTTTCCATGATTGTGTTAACAAAGTATTATCAATGTAAATAATATTGTGTTCTTGATCCAAGTTACAAAGAAGAATATAATATATTTATGACAATGTCATCCATTTTTGGACAATTTCGTGCCAAGCGTTTTGTGGCTCGACTACATGGCCATATGCCCAATGAAATTCCAAGTATAAACACTGTCCCCAATGATTACTTTCTAGACATGATCGGCCCTGCGTTGTGTACCTACTACACAAACATGTTATTGCGGACATAGGCAACATTAAGATTGCTCTCTTTCGACGTTATCGACCTAGTCGAAGTTGTGCCTAATAAATCATAGACTCGGCGCGACGTTGTGAAGAGTCGCTAGGGTAAAGACGCTCAGAGACTGCTGCTACATACTGCTACCCAATTATACATAAACAGACCAAGGAAGCGTTTACAATTCTAATAAAAAAAATAATATTACTATTGTAAATCTTACCGAAATGTTAGTAGGTATTAAAATAAAATATGAAGCAATACTTAAAAACTTTTAATTGAGGTGTACTACAATATTTTATAACTGCTCATTAGCTCTTTACAGTTCTTTATTTTTTTATACTAATAATAGGTATGAATTAAAAGTTTTGATAATAGCAATTATTGTAGTAACTAATAAATTGGAAACACTTAATTGTGGGAAGTTATATCAAGCCTATACGACACGTTGATTGCTTGTAGAAAAACAATTATCTAATGGACTATCGTGTCTGCCAGACTCCTGGATCCAGCAAATTTTGCTTCGCAGTGCAGAAATTTTCAATGATTCACGCGATGTTTTCGTGATTCTTATATATTTTAACTAATACTTTTTAGCCAACACAGGGGCAAGACATTTTGAGTGGTCCTACTCCAGCTGTTAATAAAGAGAATCTTCAAGCAGTTTAAATATTATTTGAGATAATGGACAATTATTCGTAACTGATACTTTTCTTTATATCGGGGATAATCCAAGTGGTCGAGCCCATCCACGCACTGGTTTGGTGTTGTGCAGGGGCTTCCTAGTTAGTTTAGCCACGGTATATCGCTTAACGAATCAGTAGTTTCACTCTCAAGCGGCGCCTTTGAAGTTGCTGGCAAAAATTTTTCATATGCGCAGACCCCGATTTGCAGCCACGCGCATCGGATATTTTCTATACACGGGAACATTGTTATAAATATACTAATGGTCCTGTATGATATTGTATTTTACCAATTTTACCAATTCTGGCAGTTTGCCAAATCAAGACTATCGTGATTTGAATTTAAAAACAACCGCGTGTGATCACGTGACTACGTAACCTGCGCAGACCCCAATCTGTCGCCACGCGTCGATCATGCGCCGAACCACAAAATAAGCAGAGTGAAACTACTGATTCGTTAGCGATATACTGTGGTTTAGCCATTGTTTCAATTTCACCAGTCAGTGCAAAAAATATTATATTTAAGATCCGTTGCTCCCCCTAAATTAAATTCATGGTCTTTTCTAAAACTATTTCTCTTATCAAATGTTGGTAAACATTATTGCGTATTGCAGATATTAGTGAATAGTAGTTACCTATTGTGTTAGAAAATTGTCTTACAGGGCTATTTATGTTTACTAGAAAAAAAGAACTTTCACCATTATTGAAGGAAATTGTTTTGTTTAAAAATAGTTCGCTATCGGTCATATTCATATTTGTATCCAGAGATATCGATTGATAAAGTGTTTTCCTCAAACCTTAATAGCTTAAAATATATCAGTATAAACTTTATTTGGAAGGTTGTCAGCACATATGCATATAGAAACATTCTAAAAAACAGTGTACTGCTCTGCAGCTTAGAAGACGCTTAGACTACGTAAGTAGGTTTAGTTTTAAATTTTTGAATTGTGGAATCGCGTCCATGCGGGTTGCATACTTTTCTGAATAAGGGCCGATTTTACAATACTGGTATAAACCTGAAACAAACTATTCCTCCGACAACTGCCATGGTCATTATCTGAGGAATAGCTTATTCCAGGTTTATACCAGTATTGTAAAATCGGCCCTAAGCTAGGTCTAAGTGAGTATATGTTATATTCATGTTGAATGAGGATCGTATGATTCTGGTGGTGGTACCTTCTTAAATAAAATTAAAGCTAATTATAACTTCCTATTGCTAATTAAGGATAAACAATAGATGATTAATAAACGATAAAAAAATTGTAGAAAACTACTAAAAATTTTTCCAACATTGTTTTTAAAAAAAATATTTATTTGGAGAATCTAAAACCAAAGCAAACTGATATAAATTGCAATCAGGAAACGTTCCAGGAAACCTATGTTTACCAAAAATATATTCTTTATTTATTTATAATTTCCTTTATCTTATCAGAAACTGTTATCATTAAAATCGATAACTACACACATACCTACATTAAATATAAAATAAATTTTTATAAGATGGAAACTTTCAGCGTAGTGCGTTTCGGCGCGAATAATCTTTTCACTGTGCCCCGTGCTGTGCCCCTAATTGCCATTATCTGATCGAATGAGTAGATTTAGTTTCGCGCCCAAGTGTTTATGCAAGTGCATATTTAATTCAATAATAATAAATTGAGCGGAAACTGGGTTTGTGTACATGCTGCAAAGGTAATATAATATAATAAATAGCATACATAAAACGACATTGATACGATATTTGCGCCAAAACGTCTTGACGCCTTAACGTTCCGTTGCTCAAAATAGCTGCTAAGTGCATTCTGATTCTTAACAGAAACCTAGTTGCCTTGCGTAATGTATCGTTAATATTTTCAATCTGTGTCTTGTCGCCTTCCTTCGTTAATCGCCGTTACTTGCGTAATGCCGTGGATTTTGTGTCAGCATTATATCCACGTCTGCCGTGGAGCTAGCAACGGCGTATAGAAATACCAATTAAGTTCGGTCCTGTGTTGGTTAGTGAAGAAAAGTGCTTCAGCAGCTTCAGTCGAATATGGCGATGGTTCGAAATAAATGTTATGTGCTAGCAGGACGAGGACGAGGCTTTTGATTAAAAAAATTTAATGTTTGTGACTCTCCAAACATTAGTTACAGGTATATGGTGTAGTGGTGTATAAAGCACCCAATTATTTAAATAAAACAAAAGAAATTTAACGTTTCGCTAATATATTTAGCTTCTTCAGAACAAGGATATATATTATACAGTGAAGTCCATTTATTATGCAATATAGGCATGTTGCAAGTTAATTGGTGTACGCACTTTACCATTGGAATATAGGCAACCCATTATACACTGCTAACCACTCTTGCCCCTGCCTACTGATGAATTAAAATTTTCAATTGTCAGGAATGTATTATTATTATTGTTTTGTTACCTATTAAATTTTTTTTAACTACGAACATGTTTTATTTTGAGGTTAAACTTTCATGTGTTGCTGATTTCGGTTAGATCATAGATGGTTAGATAAAAAAAAACTAGCTAACTGTATAATGGGTTGCCTATATTCCAATGGTAAAGTGCGTACACCAATTAACTTGCAACATGCCTATATTGCATAATAAATGGACTTCACTGTATAATAATAGGAAAATTATTTTAAAATTGAGAGGTATGAAAATTACTGGAATATTGATAACATTATGATGTTAAAGTTATTTTTAAATTTGAGGGTTAAATTATTTGTAGGCTTAAACATGATTTAATTAGTTTCTGTAAAAGAACAAAAAAAGTTTGTATGTAGGTCCAGTATAGGAAGCAACTATGGGGCGTAATGGGTTGTTGATTTTATGAAGTTTAGGTAATCCATAGATTCTAGGTGTTTTATAAGTGATTTCATCTATGTAATTGTTGTTGAGCCATTTTTTTAACATTTTATTGTTTGAGGTTTGAAATTTATTAGTTGGGTCTTTTCTTTCTATTTTATAAGTGTCATTATCATTAAGTAGATTTTGTATTTTTGTGTTATAGTCTGTGGTTGACATGATAACGGTCTTTTGTGTTTTGTCTAAACAAACAATACCTAAAAACCAGAATAACCTTTCAATAAAAAAAAATGTTAACCCCCCAAAAACCAAACACCACCCTCTCTGATCATGCTATAGACAACCTCCACAATTTTAATTTTCCTTCTACATTAATTCTACATACAGAAAAAAAATCTAAAAAAAGACTTTTTTTGGAAAGTATTTCAAAAAAAACTCACCCAAATCGGCCAAATCGATTAATTGCAGAACCGATACAGAAAATTTAATTCCACATATGATTTTTTGCTTCATTAATTATCTTATTTTCTCATTTTTATTTTATTTATTCTTAATTTCAATTCAAATTTATTCATTTTAGCGCCTTCAGCCATTTTTACCTTTCTGACAATTCAAACCAATTCCTCTTCACACTTTACGTCCGACATCGCAAGTTTGTGTTATCGCTGTTCACATGTTATCATAATTTCGTTTAACTATTTTAAAGCTTTTCAACTGTATAAAATGTTTTCGTATGGTTATATTCATTGGCATTTTAAAAAAAGTATTAAATTTTCCTTTTTAACAATATAATTTTTTACATTCATTTATTGGTAAGTTACTTAAAATATTTTTCTTAATCTTTGAGGTTAAAGTAATTTTCTCACTTAAATACATGCAATTACTGTACTACCTAACTTAATTTTACATTTTTTTGTTCTTTTACAGAAACTAATTAATCATGTTTAAACCTACAAATAATTTAACCTTCAAATTTAAAAATAACTTTAACATCATAATGTTATCAATAATCCTGTCATTTTTATACCTCTCAAATTTAAAATAATTTTCCTATTATTATATTTACATCCTTGTTCTAAAGAAGCTAAATATATTAACAAAACGTTAAATTTCTTTTTGTTTTATTTAATTAATTCACTGCTTTATGGTTTATACACCACTACACCATATATTAAGAGGGCGGCCGCTGCCCTTTTTGTCGATAGAGGGCAGCAGCTTGTTAATTTTAAGACTACCGAACTCGAACAAAAACGAAAAATTTGAATTTTAATTAAGATATTCTACAAAGCATTATTGCAACTTAGGCAGCCACTAAATTTCATGTAAAATACAGTTTTGATTCTAAATTTAAATTCAATTTGAAAATTAGTAAAAAAGAAATTTTTATGATTTTAAATTACGTCAAATTCTGTTAATACCTAAGTATGGTCACACAGAATGTAAACTTCAAGTCCGGGTCATTAATGTTGGATAATAATGTTTATCGGTAGTCTTAAGTTTTGGTTTGACAAGGGCATAAAAAAATGGCCGCCAATTGTGAGTAAGAAGTTCAGCGTAATTTGGATAGATGGCACTGTCGACATTAAATACGCGCTAAATTTGAATTTGAATGAAAAGATTTGTACGTGTGAACACTTATTCCTGAACATAGTTTCCCTATACAACATGTATTTTCTTACAAACCCGTTTATAATTTCAAACTGTATTATTTTGTTAGAATTTAGGTAACTGCAAGAAGTATTAACCTTTATTATTGTTCAAAAAAAGTTAAAATCGGTAATTTATTAATTACAGTCAACGGTGTTCTTTAATTTTGTCAACCAAAAATACTAAAAGCAAAAAATAAAAAGTATTACAATCAATATTTTTATTTAAATAGAAATCAAATTTTAAAAAAAAGTTTATCAGAGCCTGGAATGGATCCTATGACGTTCTGAGTGCGAGGCCGAAAGCATTACCACAGCTCTATACAGACAACACTGTTTTCGTTAGTTGTAGTTCGCTAAATTAAAGAACAACTTTGACGGTAATTTATAAATTATTTTTTACGTCTTTTAGACAATAATAATAAAAAGTAAATAAAGTTCCGCTGGACAATTGTAATTATATTAGATACTAGTTACATATTTGCGTAGTATTAATGATATGAAGTTTGAATTGTCAACGTGACAGATTTGGTAAAAACAAGTGTGCCTGGGTGTGCCCTGCAGTCGCGTCGTTTAGTTTTCAGATTTTATCAAAATAAATGATAATTTCAAAATAATTCAAATCAATACCAGTATCGCCCTCTAGTAAATAAATATAATCCTACATTTGAAAACTGAACTATCCCCACTCCTCAAGTCGCCCTCTTAAAATGTCAACAGCCGTTTTTTCTATAAAGCTTTTTGCTTTATTTTCATTAGTTACAGGGAATAAAACAATAGACAAGACTTGGGAAATAGCTAGTCGTGTATTAAATACAAGTGTGATCATTTGAAAAACGATCCACCCTTAACACGATATATCGTGAACCATACCAAATATCAAAAAAATGTAAAAATACATTTTTATAGAGGATGGGGGACACCCGATAGCTTAATTCGCGCCGCGCTAATACTTACCCCGCCGCCCACACCTATCCAACCTTGAAAAGTTTAAATGGCATCATGCGCTTTGTGATATCTCAAATTAAAGGTCTCTTAAAATGCGATCTTTTTACGCAAAGAAAATTAAAATCGATTAATTCGTTTTGGAGAAATTAAAAAAACATGAAACAATGTATGTGTTTAAGACGTTCGCACGTTAAAAGTGAAAATCAAATCACAGCTGTCAGATTATTATTCGCCGATAAAGGTAAAACAAAGTGAAGGGTCGAAACGGCCGAAACGTGCGAGAACAGCGTCTTGCCCCACTGAGCCCGCTTGCGAGTGGCTGGTCGGTGCGATTTGAATGCACGTTTGCTGTAAAAAGATATCATTTTAAAAGGGTAGGAATAAAATGTTCGATATTTAAAGGTGTTTTGCAAAATAAAATATTTGAAATGTCCGCTAAAATATTGCAAACGCAGAAATGCAATACTTAATATTCAAATAAGTTTTGAACGGTAAAAAAAAATAAACGCATGATAAAAAATAATAAATGCTCGATAAATTGTGCTCGATATATTAGGACAGGCGAGTATTGAAATAGCCACCCCCTTACGCGCATGCGCAACGTATGTATATACACAAGTCCACTTGGTTTTTGTAAAAATTAATTCTTAAACTGCAACTAACCTAAAGTTCGAGGGGCGCCCCACACTAGTCTTTGCAAAGTCTTTGCTTCAGGTTAGTTGCAGTTTGAGAATTATTTTTACCCAGTGGACTTGTGTATATACATACGTCACGTGAGGGGTGGCTATTTCAATACTCGCCTTTCATCGAGCGTTTATTTTTTTATCGAGCGTTTATTTCTTTTTATCGAGCGTTTACTCTTTGTATTGTATCGAGCGTTTATTCTTTTTATCGAGAGTTTATTCTTTCTATCGATCGTTTAGACTTTTTATCGAGCATCTATTCTTTTTATCCAGCGTTTACTCTTTTTATCGAGCGTTTATTATTTTACCGAGCGTTTACTCTTTTTATCGAGCGTTTGTTATTTTACCGAGCGTTTACTCTTTTTATCGAGCGTTTACTCTTTTTATCGAGCGTTTGTTATTTTACCGAGCGTTTACTCTTTTTATCGAGCATTTGATAAAATACCCTGCAACTAGAATTTTGAATCGAACAAATATATCGTGCATGGAAATTAATTACCGAGCGTATAATTTGTAGCGATTTTAAAAGACCTTTAATTTGAGGTATTACAAAGGGGGTAGTGCCATTTAAATTTTTCAAGGTTTGATAGGTGGGGGTTGCGGGGTAAGTATTATGGCGACGCAGATTACGCTATCGAGTGTCCCCCCATCCTCTATGAAAACGTATTGTATTGTATATTTATGCCAAAAAAATCATAAATACATGATGTAGGCATACATAAACATAACAATAATAATAATAATAACAATAACATTTAAAATCACACAGTAAACATAGTAGATATACAAGGAAAATACAACAGATTGATACATTACAAACAATTAAATATAGACAATTAAATTTAAAGTTACAGCATAAAACAACCCACTACTTGATACTGCTTACAATTCAAACTCGTCCAAAGAGTAATATGTACGTGCCTTTAACTTTACTCTTGAAAACGCTTATTCGGGGTATTTGTTTTATCTCCAATGACAACTGATTATACAATTTTATAGCGGTGATTATGTATGATTTATGAAAAATATTAAAATTTGAAATGTGTAATATTTCCATTACCTCTGGTTTTGTAACGATGAAAACCAGAATTTAAATGAAACAGATGAATCTTTTGGTAAAAAAATTAGTTTGATATATTTGTTTTGCTCTTGCCTTTGTGCAACGGTCGTACTTTAGCAATTTTAAAAAAATCTGGAAATATACCAGAAATAAAACAATTATTAATTAAATGAGCATTAGCATTAGCTAAAAATTCCGCAGCCGTTTTATTATTTTAATCGGAATTTGGAATTTGTGTTTTTTTAAGTTTTTATTATTATAAGAATCTCCTCCCGAGTAGTGGGAGTTAAGAATAAACTGGAACCATTAGTAGGTGGAAGTTTCGATGGCCGCTAAGGTGCATTTCCTATTATACTACTTTGTATTGTTTTTGGAATGTTCATAAAATATTCATTAAACATGTCCGAAATAATTCGAGGATCATTGTATAAAACATTATCGTAAATGATTTCAATGTTATTCGTACATTTCTTCTTATTTATTTCATTACTAATTAATTGCCATATTGTTTTAATTTTATTTGAAGAGTTTCCAATCGTTTCGTCAGTATATTTTCTACGCGATATTCTAATTACTTTTCTCAATATTTAACAATACTTTTTATAGTGAGCAACTAAAATTTGGTTTGAATATTCTCTTACAAGAAGATAGAACTGTCTCTTCGTTGCACTGGATTTTTTAATTCCAGTAGTTATCCATTTTCTATTATTATATTTAACATGAATTGTTTTTATTGGAAACGCCGCATTGTAAGCATTATACAAAATTCCGTAAAAATTTGTCATCTTATCCTTATTACCTATGATATAAAGTTTGCCAGTTAATTTGGCTAATAATCTGTAGAAAAATGCCCATACTTTTTTTACCATTATTCGACATGAATTAATGAGCTGTGATCTAGTTACTGAATTGGTGTCAGGTACAAAATATATACTGATTATCTGCGCATCATGATCGGAAAGATCAGCTGCAATATTTCCGACATGAAAAGTCTTTAAGTTTGAATTAACAATAATGTTATCAATACATGTGCGTGACGTTTTTGTGATCCGGGTACCTCAAGTGTTGTTCTAAAGTCATAAGAATTTAGCAAGGTTTATATTCCAACCGCTCAACCTCAACAACCCCTCTTTCTGAAATCATTGAAATTTACAATTTGAAAAACGTTTATATTTATATCGAATGGGAAGGTTAAGATGACCATTTAGCATTTCAATAGTCGTTTTAACCTTCGCATTCGATGTAAAAATGAACTTTTTTTTCAAATTGGAAATGTCAATGATTTCAGATGCGGTGCAATAAAAAATAGTATGGTTAGATAGAGAATTTTATTACCTGAAAAATGATATATCACAAAGTAAGTGGTTCCATTTGAAATTTCAAAGTGGGGGTTGCTGGAGTGGAGGGGGTGAATTATAAAATACTTCAATGGCGGTTTTAAACTTCCCCTTCGATATCAAAGTTGACGTGTTTTTATTCAAACAGGAAATTTCAAAACTTTCAGAGTTATTAAAGTTATTATTGAAATGAAAGTCCTGTATAAGCAATCAGAACTAATTATATTGACAAGAAAAAGCTACGTTGAAAATATTAGACAGCTTTCGCGCTCTAGTGTCTCGCGCTCTAGTGTCCCGCGCCCTAATGGCCCGCGCCCGAGTGTCCTCGCGCCCGAAGGTACTCGCGCCCGAGTGTCCTGCGCCCGTGTGTCCCCGCGCCCTTAGGGCCCACGCCCGAACGGCCGCACCCTAACGGGGGCGCGCTAATGGCCTAGACCGACTGTATTTTCTATCTTCTGTTTTTTTGGGTACCATAATTCTGATAATTTTGCGTTCAAAGGTGCGCAGTTTTTTCTCGTCTTTGCTCGTTAGACACATTGTTCCACTCGCGTAGGTTACAACTGGTAGGATTGTTACTTTGTATAGGGGATGGGACAACTGGCCGTCGCCGATTGGCTGTCGCCGACTAGCCGTCGCCGATTCCCCGTCGGGCAAACTCGTCGTCGACTTACTCGCCGTCAGCGGAAACAACATAATTATTATTTTTTTGCAACTCTAATCAGTTTATTCACAATCTCCTTTTATCATTGGAATGGTGTAATTAAGGAAGTTCATAGATGGCTTAGGGAAGGTGCAAAGAGGCAGGGCTGCTTAGGTACTATGAACAGCTGGTAGCTGGCTCCACCTCTAAAATCGAAGAAGTATTGGGACGCCGACGAACGGGTCTTGTCGCTAGTCCGGAGGTTTGGTGACGATATTGATATTTTGGAATATCTTAGGGGGTTAGCCCATATTTATGAAATGTGAATCTATAATGTATATTGGGATTTCAGAATGTTTTGTTTCATAAGAATAAACTGATTGCACTTACAAATATTTATTTTTTATTTATTTATTTATTGCAGTTACAAACAATTTAAGGAATGGTGGTCATTACCTAATTACAATAATTAACATATAAGTTACTTAAAATAAGTTCCCTAACTACATTCCAATGATGAAATACGATTGTGAATAAACAGATTACAGTTACAAACATCTATGTAGTATTAGATTTAAATGTTATTAAAAAATAATTATTATTTTGTTTCCGCTGACGGCGAGTTGACCGACGGCGAATTTGTCCGACGGCGAGTTTGTTCGACGGCGAATCGGCGACGGCCAGTTGTCCTAGACCCCTTTGTATATTCTCAATTTTGTCTTATTACTTAGGCTGTTCTTGTGTAGTAGATTCTTACAGAAGTAATAAGCCCTGTTTCTTGCTTGAATTCATTTTTGGGTTTCCTCGCTTCTATCATTTTCGTAATTGATCGTCACTCCTAGGTATTTGAAGTTATTGACTTTTTCTAAAGTATATTCTCCTATTGTAATGTTTCTTGTGCTATCGGTTTTCTGCCTGCTGCTTGCCATGTATTTTGTTTTGTCCTGGTTTTTGATTAGGTCCCTATCATTTGCTTCTTTTTCCAGTTTGAGTAGTGTCTCCGTCAAGCTCTTTCTATTTCTAGCAAACATTACTATATCATCCGCGTATGCAGTGATTTGTACCGATTTGTTCGAGATCGTTCCTGTATTACCCAGTGTTCTAATTGCGCCTTCCAGTGCTATATTGAATAGTGATGTGGAAAGTGCATCTCCTTGTATCACTCCAGTTTCTATGTTAAAGGTGTTTGTATCGTCTTCCTGTGTTCTCGGAGTTGCCCCCGATTAATTTTTTTGGGATATTCATGTCCTGCATCTCTTTTATGATTTTGTCTTAGGTGGCTGTCGAAGGCTTGCTTAAAATCAATGAAGAGTATATGTAGTTCGATGTTGTGTTCGTAGCATTTTTCAATTGTCTGTGTTAAGATATGAATGGCGTTAATGGTCGAGCTACCTTTTCTAAATCATTGTTGATAAATAATCGCCTATTTCTGAATCTATGTGTACTCCTAGTCGGTTTCGGATCATAGAGGTTAATAGTTTATATAAGCAGCATTGAGTAGCATAATCCCTCTGTAGTTTTGGCATAGGGTAGGGTCACCTTTTTTAAGTATCGATACTAGCACTCCTTTGCTCCATTCTAGTGGCATGGTTTCTTCATTCCATATTTGTACCATTAATTCAGAAATTCTTCCTAGTATGGCCATATTTGATTAATTCGTTATTTATTTCATCTGACCCTGCTGTCTTTCGGGTTTTTAGTTTTTTAATCACCTCTGTGAACTCCTCGAACGATGATCCCCCTTTTTCCTTCTTCTTCTATATTCTCTCTATACATTAGGGATCACTCTGTACCTTCGCTGACTATTTAAAATTCAATCAAGTTCCTTTATATCTCTACTAATAACATCTATGTTTTTCCACAGATTTACTAATAATATTCGAACTAAAAGGATTCTTAGGAGATCCGGATCTTCAAGATGGCAACAACAACCAGTGTACCACTTTTTTCTGAAACAAAGGTACATATAAAAATCGGCATATTTATGTGTCAAAAGATTAGATGAATGAATGTGTGTTTCAAACATGAGGGAAGTTTTTGAAAATTAAGAAAAAAGTTCACCCAGTACATATTTGAACTAAGAGTGAGTAACAGATCGCTCTTAAATGATTCTGATGACTATATTTTATGTTTACCTAACACTGGTAACAGAGACCAATACCTGCAAAGTAGATATTGAATGGTCTCTCCAGCGCTCGCTGTTAACAACGTTCCAAATTGGAAGTTATATTCGGCAGAACATAGAGGAATTATTAGAGTGTTCTCACAGTTCTCACTGGGTTTCACCACTAACTATATTTTCGTTATGTTGCAGGAATACGAAGTAGGCCCTGGCACAATCGATTTGGGTCGAGAATACGAATACAAAATGGTGGCACTGACATCCTTGCGTTGTCTTCTTCAGGACTTTGTTGACGTGCAGATTGCCTTCAATGCTGAAGGTCTTGGTGCTTTGGATGATTTAATTGTAATAGCGCACACAAGTCAAGGTGAAAAGATAAAGATTCTCGTGCAGTTGAAACACGAAGATCGCGGAAAAAATATGTCTAAGGAACAGTTTTTGGCTGCCAGGGGAAATTATACGCTTTTAAAATACTGTGAGCATATACTTAACCTGAAAAAGCGATTAGATAGTAAGTCGCAACAGAAGGGGATTATTAAGGAGTTACATACCTTTGATGGCGTATATTTTATATTGTTTACTAATAAAGGGACGAACCAATATGCATTTCTAGAAAATAATGGTTGGGATGCAATTCAATTTTTAAACACTAACGTTACTAATGATAACTTATATAAATTTAATTTGACAAACGTTCCAGAACTATCAAGCTTACCTAATTTAGATTACAATATATTTTTGTTTGCTAAACAGAGTCATGTTAATCGTTTAGATGAAATAATCGAAACTGAAATGGAGAAAGTGCTAGGGCATTTTCGAATAAGTTCTAATCTTAAAATTGTTACCAAAGCCTACACAGATTACGTAACTGATTGGTCTATGGGTAAGCTCGGTAAACATTATTACTTGACAAAGCAAGATATTCTTTACAAACTTACCGAACTTTTGCTTTCTCAATACGAATTAGATTTAAGTCGGGAAGAATTCCAGTTTTACGATTCTCCCCAAAAACAGTTATGGAATGAAATGGTTTGTGGTAAAACAATCACAACTGTTGACGCAGATGAAGAAGTGATTAAGTTTTTAAAATTATATGTTGGTTCTGAAATAAGGCCGTACTGCCAAAAAGTCGGGCAAACGTGGAGTAACAAATTTTCCAATGAAGAACAGAGTTTATTTTACACAAATTATGGGAACCTTAAAAAGGGAATACTGAAAATTATAGGAAAAAACGGAAGAATAACGTTATTGAGTATATATAAATGTTTGTGGTTTTTAAAACGTCTTCCTCTATTATTATACATTAAAACCTTGGAAGAATTTGATAATATTTTGGAAATTCTGAAAATATCTAATTACGAATTAAAAGTAATTATTTTAAACGAAAAGAATTTAAAGCTAACTATGAGACAGTATGTATCTGGTTACTTTAGTACACTTTCCGATTTAGATTGGGAAAATAGGGATAAAATTTTAGATCATCCTGTGAAACTGCAAGGAAGATCGTTTGTTATATTAAAGGAACTTCTCGATAATTCTCTCTTTTCTCAAATTAACTGTAACGCAATCATTCATATTTTAATGGGCAATTACAATATTGGAATTGAATACAACAGACCTCTCTCCGAATGTTTTATTGAGAGAAGTCTTCTCAAAGTTTTTGTGAGCACCGACGTGTTAAAACAAATACGCGAAGAAATGTTTGTGATAGAAATCAAAGAAGAAACTAATAATAACCCGCTAAGAAACAAACTAGATAGATTAATTTCAACATTTGGAACGGACAGTAAGATACATATTTTTGAAAAACACAGACCCATACAATTAGAAGAACTTAAATTAGAAGGAAAGCCCATTCATCGATTGGTTTTTCAAAAAAATGAATTACTAGAATGGAAGGAATCGTTTGGCAGCACCAATAATATTAGAAAATATCAAATTGATCATGAAATTGGTATTAACGAGCATTTGTTTAATGTAGGATGTTCATTGCCTCATAATACAGACCTGTGCTACGAATTAGATAATATTTTCGTATCTGATAACCGATATAGTTGGTTTAATTGTGTAAATGTTGTAAGTGCAAGTCCTGGCATGGGCAAGTCTACGTTATTAGATTACATAGGAGCTATAGCATCAACCAAGATGTGGGTCCTTAATGTTAAACTAATCTATCATGATGGTTATTCATATGAAGCAAGTTCCAGAAAGTCAAAATTAACAGCACAGGACCATTTGAATCATTTGCAGGACACAATTCTCGCCAATCATAGATGTAACAACATGCAATTAGTTCAAGCTGTATTTCAACATTTTGTCGATAGAACGCAAGTCTTGGTTTTACTGGATGGTTTGGATGAGGTTTCTATTCCTTACAAAAATGAAGTGGTGAAGATGACGAATTGTCTCCAGAAAGCAGGATATTGGGTATGGATAACGACACGACCCCACTTAGCGAGAGAATTGGAAGAAGAATTTTCCGCCATAACAACAACTTTAAAACCATTCAGTCTTATCGATCAACAACTTTTCTTGAACAAATATTTCAAACATATCAGTGACACGATGACTGGTATTAAAAGCAACCATCGAACCCTGATCGAGAAATTTGTTGAGAAATTAGTAGACGCTAGTAGAAATAATTTAAACGATCATTATAACCAATTTCTGGGAATTCCGTTACAAACAAAATTGTTAGCCAATGCGTTCACTGATGAGTTGAAGCATACTCTTACCACGGGTATCGTTAAATTTGAACGTCGATTCGATTTGCTTCATTTATTCAACGAATTTATGAAAGGTAAAGATGATATCCTTTGCCGTAAATTGGGGAAAGGTGCAAGATACACAAAAAGCCTTGTTCAAGAACATCAACAACTCTTTGCCTTAAAACTTTTGTTTGAAAATCATGATCTGTTTAGACTTGACATTGAGACACAACTAAAAGACTATTATTACGATGAAAAGAAAATTCAGTGTTTACAACAAGATGGTGTCACGGTTATTCAACGGAGTTTGAATAATAAAAAGAAAAAGTTTCAAGTTAGTTTCCTACATCGAACTTTTGCAGAATATTTGGCAGCACGCTGGCTTGCTCTAAATTTTAATGGTGAATGCCAAAATTCGAGATTGACAGCTAGATTTTTCCTTCTCAAACGGAACGGATTTAAAAACAAGTACGAATTCATATTTCGAATTTTTGATTCCATGCTTGCAGGCGATTCCCAGTTACACAAATTGATTATTGGAAGTCGATTAGATGAAGCGCAAGAACTAATAAAATCCAATCCAGACGTAATGGAGGTACTTGATGAAGGTGGAAGATCGTTTTTACATCTTGTAGCTATTTTGGGACCTACACAAACGATAAATAATTTGAACGATAGTTACGAGATAAAAAATGAAATGATAAATTTTGTCGAACAAATTCCAATGGATAATATAAAAAATACTAAAGACGTTTTGGGTTATACTCCTTTAGATTATGCATTATTCACCGATTCACTTGCTGTTGCTAATAAACTATGTGAGAAGTCAAATAAATTAATTATAAATACAGGTATATTACATCTATTTCCAAAACATTCTATGCTATTATGGGGTGGGACCTATAAAGCATTATTTGAAAAGATTTTTCCGTTATTTGTCTGTCAATGTTGTCTGATCGATGTAGATCTTATTGTGGATGATGAAAGTGTCCAATCTTATTGTCATCGTAAAAATTTAGATTACAATGACTTAAACGAAATCTTTAATAAATGGATAAATGGATTGGGAGTAACAACAGTATCAGAATTATTAATAAAACTGAACGTCAAATCTCCTGATACTGAACCTTACTATTACGATTTGGGATTTGCAGCTACGTTTGGTACTTTAACTAACGTAGAAAATTTGTTATCCAACCGTGTTAATCCTAACGCGGAAATATTTAATCACTTTTATACACCACTTTATTCGGCAGTTAAACACAATCGTTTAGAAATAGTGAAATTGTTACTGTCTCATGGAGAAAAGGCCAACGAACCGTATTTAGGGAACGTTACCCCGCTTCACCGTGTCGCTCAATACGGTTTCAACGACATAGTGAAGGAACTTTTATCATACAATGCCGATGTGAATTTACAGAATGACGATGGTCTCACACCCTTCCTTATGGCACTTCACTACCAGCAAGTAGAAACCGCAAAGTTATTACTTGCTCATCATGCTAATATGAACATTAAGGATAAGTATAATCATTCTGCTGTTCATTATGCCGCGCGAAATGGTTTGGACGACCTCATTCCCCAACTTATTAGATTTGTGGATATTAACTGCCAAGATGTATCCAATCGTACACCACTGCACGATGCTATTTCCAACAGACATATTAGTACAATACGACTTTTACTTCAAAATGGTGCTGACTGCAACATTCCAACTTCGGATGGAGAATTGCCTCTTCATTTAGTTGCTGAAGCAAACATTTATAAAGTATTACCAGAAATTTTCTCTAAAACTAATGATTCTGTAAATATAACAACTAAGTATGGGGAAACTCCTTTAAATTTGTCGATAGGCCATCAGCGTACGTACATACCCAGAATTTTACATAACGAAGTCCTTTTCAAAACAACTGTACAATTTCTCTTAAATAAAGGAGCTTCTACCAATATCCAAGACTTTTATGGAAACTCTGCAATGCATTATTTATGTAACTGCCTCAGAATTAACAAAAGCCTCACAAAAAGTGTTGCCTTATTTTTAACTAAAGATACAGATCTAAATTTAAAAAATAATAACGGCGAAACGCCTTTGCTTTGCTTTTTAAGTAACATCCCTACAAACCATAGCTCCATACAATTTTTTAAAATTTTTCCCCGACTAATTACTAAAGATAACATTAACATTCAAGACATTGATGGAAATACTGCACTGCATTATTTATGCAGATACTTCAAATTTCATAAAACCCCCCCAAAAAACACTGCGTTATTTTTGAATAAAATTGCCAACCCTAATTTAAAGAATAAAAATGGTAAAACCCCTTTGCACTGCTTTTTAAGTAACGTTCAGTTAAAAAATAATTCTAAACAATTTTTAGAAATGATCCCATATTTAACTACTAACGATAACATTAACATTCAAGACAGCCGTGGAAATACTGCTCTACATTATTTAAGCAAATATCCCAAAATTGACAAAGTCCTAACAGAAAGTGTTGTCTTATTTTTGAATAAAAACGCCGACGTTAATTTAAAAAATGAAGATGGTGAAACTCCTTTGCATTGCTTTGTAAGTAACATTCCTTCATTGATTAATACCCTACCATATTTTGAAATTATTCATTTTCTAATTAGTAACGATAACGTTAACATTCAAAACAATGTTGGAAATACTCCACTCCATTGTTTACTTAAAAATGTATCAATTAGCGAACAAAGCAAACCAATTACTACTGAATTATTGTTGCTCAATGGTGCTGATGTGAAGGTGCAAAATAACTTTGGGGAAAACGCCTTCGCTTTAGCAGTTAATTTAAACTTTAACGAAGACCGTCGTGTTCTTAATATGTTAATATCAGGAATAAGTGCAGAGTGACAATTAAAAAATCTGTGATGCGAAAAATACAGTCACTTTAAAAATTTTTACAATACAGGGTGTTTGATCCGTGCCAGAATGTCTATGCGCCCAAAAGTCTTTGCGTCCAAGCGTCTCGTGCTCGAATGTCCCGGCGCCTTAACGGCTCGCACCCAGATGCCTGCGTCCGAATGTCCACGCCCTAATGGCGGCGCCTTAAGGTCCAGGTCTAAATTTTCCAGATTTGTAACGCACGCCTCGGTGTAGTTTCGGAGGTACTCCTATGGCGTCGAATAGCTACAACCTCTTTCGGCTGGATTTCCTCTTTATTTTCTAACTGATCTTGCTGATATTTACGACAAGGGATTTTTTTCATCAGGCCTCTTCCGGATTATATCCCTATGCCTTTCTAGCATCGACTGAAACTATCGAAGCATTTTGTTCACGTTCCGTGGCAATACTAGACTTGTTTCGTATTCCTTACATTTACGATCATAGGTGAATATGTAGCCTAAACTTTGTAGTCGACGTAGTTGGTACTGTAAATGGTCGACGCGACGTTGTGCCAAAAACTAAGATGGTAAATTTTTAGTTCACAAGGGAGAATGTCCTAGAGTGTCCGCTATGTTCAATGGAGGGGAAACGTGCACTGAAAAAAAAGTTTTGTTGTGCGAACAAAATATTAGTACCCGGAACAGATAGTTATTTATGCAACATGTGCAGAAAGTTAGTGTTTATCGCATTAGGCATAAAGTTGACAAAACGCCGTATGCGATAAACACACTTTCTGCTCGAGTTTGCATACACTATTTTTTCCACGATCGTGGTTTATTCAACCAAAATATTAAAACTAATTCAAGCATTTTGTATTCAGCAGTTATTAATGAATGAGGTTGCTCTGGTAGATATAAGCTTTACATAGCAACCAAGCTGTCATTTTAATAAACAACAAAAACTAAATACAGACGTCATTGTCGTCATTACGTTTAATTTTGTAAAAGTTGCATATTTCTATGAAAAATCAAAACATTTAAAATCGTCGACCCTTTGGTCTGCTTTTTTTATGTTGAGGACAACACTTGCAGTAAAAGATAACGTTGATCTTTGAAAATATGCGAAATTAATGGCATTTCTAAAGAGGAAATCTGTTGGATATCGTTTCTTAACGGAAACACCGAAGGAGAAATATTTAATGATGAAGGTACATAATAAACATTCAAAATTGTAATACTTGTCAAATTAATGTTGAAATACGTAGTTAGGATTAGGTGATTATGAATTTGTATATCAATAAACCTGGTTCTCGCAATGTTTTTGTATTTTCAACGCACGCACGCATGCGAGTGCAATAAAATTTTTATTGCACTCCAGTGCAATAAACACCTACTTTTGTCACTAAAAATAGAGATCAAAAGTGTCACTGTGCACAATCCTAGAAAAAAATATTTGTAGGTATAGAGTCAACAAATTTGTTTGTTCGCATACTATTTTTTTTAATAGTAGAAAATTTAGTTGCACGAACAGAATGTTTGTTGGTATTACCATCCAACAATTAGTTTACGTAACTAATGCTTTTGCTAAAGTTACAAACACGATTTGTTGAAATCTCTATTACGATTTGTTAAAATTACAAACACGGTCGGTTAAGAATACTAACTGGATCTGTTAAAACGACCAACGAAATTTGTTAAAATTACTCCCACGATTTGTTAAGGATACTAACACGATTTATTAATATTACTAACTCAATTTGTAAAGTTTACTGTAATAAATGAAAAATGCGATCATAATAAAAAAAATCATAATAATAATAATAATCGTTTATCAAATAAATATCATTGCAAAAAAAGAATTACAAAAAAAAAGAAAATTTAAATACATTAGTATAGTTTATTGTTTCAAGCGTTACTTTGATAAAATCCATGATTATAGAAATAATAAATATTAAATAAAATATCGTTTTTAAAAAAGAACATATACGGTGTTACAAATATAAACATGCACATAAATCAAATTACCCTAAACATTTATTAGAACAAAATCACATATTGACAATTTAAAATCAATTTAAAATATGAAAATGTTTGAAGCTTTCATAAAGCCCGTGTCACACGATCAGTTTATCGCATCAAATTTGTTTGTCAAACACTTTGTGTGACGTCATGGAAAAATGTTTGATGTACTTCATGGAACACAGTGGTCACACTATGCAACATATCTGTGTTGCAAAAAGCTGTCAAACGTCAGGTTATAGCAGCATAGTTCATTTGTAGGCGAATCGAAATTAATTTATAGAAGATAATGGATGATGAAATCATGACTCTGTCATTAAGGACTAGGTTTAGCTGCATAATTAAACAAAAAAAAGGAGAAAAAAGAAAGAAGTGTGTGGACCCGTAAGTGGTTGCAAAAGCGTGATCAAGATCGAGGGATATTATCAATGGTATACACAATGAACTGCAGTTGGAGGATAGCTGGAGTTTTAAATTTTTTTTTAAATTTTGATTTTCACATTCACTATAAATAATAAGTATAAGATAAGATTGACAAGTTATTTTAAAATTGTGTTATTAATGCCTGATGTAGATGTATTTGAGCGTATTCCTTCTAAATCATTTGCAATTCGCTGAAGAGCATCGGTTCTTGCCAATTTATTGTGATAATTGGCATTTTTTACAATGTCCAGGACCGTCTCCTTCTCGTAGGCATCTATCAAGGCCGAAATATGCTCCCGCGTCCAAGACATTTTATAATATCAATAAAACTTAATGAAACACTGAACGTAACAATAACAATTTTTAAACACAAACGCTAAACTCAAAACGGAAATAATATTTGTACCTATCGGAATTAGTAGGCAGGATCTCATCAAAATGTTTGAAGGAAATAGAACCAGTCCTATTTTTAGAGATGTTTGACAAACATGGTTACTGACGTCATAAAATACGTCACCGTTGATGTTTGACAAACAAATTTGATGCGATAAACTGATCGTGTGACACGGGCTTAATGGAATAATTTTGTTCCCGGACATGCGCAGTAGTTTCAGCTCGTATTCGTGTCGCCGAAATTAATGACGTCACTCCTTTGTGTCAGAATTATATCCACGTCTGCCGTGGAGCTAGCAGCGGCGTTCTTCAGGCGCTATTTAATGCCAACTCCCGCCAATTTTGAAAGAGCGAAATGCGTAACGGCGACGTCATTCCAATCATACAATTCCGCATATTCCTCAATTTTCGCAATCCATGAATTAATACTAATATTGCTAACAGGATCAAATTGTGGCAAGACTTGATGGGTGTTTTGAAAAAAACGTGGCTCCACGTGTCGCGTTATCTGTTCTTCCTCGTGGTTAGATCCGTTGTTTCCAGACATTTTCTCTGAAAATAACTTCTACACTAACACGTACCACCTATATGGTACTTAATTATTTTATTCACTCACGGCGATTGCACTTAATTTCTCACGAATATTCCAGCAATATGAGCAAACGATACCCCAGTCACCACAAGCCAAACACGTGCACCATTAAATTCGCGAAATTTTTTAATTGAATCCCACTTCTGATACTGTCGTCGTTGTTTAAACGCAATTAAACAACCCTGTTCTGTTAAAGTTTATTAATAAAAATTAAATAAGAACTACAATTAACAGTAGCAGCACCGTTGGGCCATTACCGCAAGCCTATCAGCAACCTTTCGTTGGCCGATCTCCAGCGTGCCTCTGCCTCCTAAATATTCGTACCAACTTTGAGAAGATAAATGTACCATTTACAAATAATTGAAAAAACCCGTAGAACTAAGGTGATTGAACAGGAATCGTTGAGATTACAAACATATTTGTTCGTGCAACAAAAACGTATTAACAATTTATGTTTGTAGAGAGAGCATACTGTGTTTGTTAAAATAACTAACTAAAATTTTCTTATAAGTATCTCCGAGCAAAAATTTTGTTACGTTAACTAACAAATCATCAAGAAACACGAATTTATTTAGACTACGAACACATTTTTTTCAGTGTGAGATCATGCTCAGTTATATTCCTAACACTTACGAGTTATATTGCAGTTTCAATTTGGACTTTGACAGGTCTACTAGATGACACAACATAGAGAACCTGTCAAAATCCCAATTGAAACGGTCATGTAACTCGTCAGAGTTGGAGATGAAGCCGGCCATGGTGAAGTCTGAACTGACTATGCAAGTTTTAAACGCTATAACCAGCCTCTGTTGAACTATTTTTATATTGAAAGAACAGTAGGACAGTTTGTATGGCTAGTAGTGGTTTCTTAGTGTGGTAAAACTACGCTTAGCAGTTGAGCGTCAGCAATGAGAACGTCCTACCTATTTTCGAAATTGCACGATAAAATCCGCATGAGATAAACGTCATTTTCCACAGAGAAATGATCAACTATCAGGAAAGCGGCCTTTTGATTCGCTTAATTTTTTATAGAATGCGATGTAGTGTTGATCTAATATCCAAATCGCTCCTGATCGACAAAAGATTGAATCACAATCGTTTACTCAATCACTTGTTCGCCACTCCCAGAGCACCGTCATTTTCTCTCCTTTTATTTAATATTAAGATGTATTTGCAGTTATGATCAATCCTGTACAAATAATAATAAAATTAAAACTACAAACATTTATACTCCTGATCTTTACAACATTTCTGTTTATTTTACTTTACCTTGTATCGTCCGCTGTTGAGCTGAAACTTTCATTTTCTCCAAATTTTGGGCAGCCTTCTTCACCCTTCAATTTTTCTTATATATTCTTTCTTGCTTTCCCGATTTTATCCTCCGCTTGTCTATAGTCCTTTTCACATCCATGTTAATCTTCCGTTCCACTTAATAGACGCGCCCATCTCCTATTATGCGATACGTGCCATTTTAATCGGTTCAGTTTTGTATTATACCAACAATGTTATTTCTGCGTATAGTCTACAATCTTCAACTAGTCTTGAAATATCAATTCTTATGCATGTGAAAGACATTATAATAAAATAAAAATCACTTTAACTTTAAACTAAATTGTACTAGGAAGTAATACTATCTTATTAATATTCCTGTAATAAGTAACACATTCGCTGTCGCTGACTCCTTGCTGCTATATTACAGCTAAAGTAACAATTACCCCTAAAATTCATATTCGTGTTTTGGGGACGTTCAATCACATTTAGCCCGGCAGCGAATATGTTAATAACAGGTGTACGAAAACTAGCAGGTATAAAGTTGTCTGTCTTTCTATGTAAATTAAACATAAACATAGCTATTATAGCTCATATGTTTCTAAGTAGGCTAATAATTGTACATGTAGTAATTTATTGTAGATATATAGATTTTATACAACACTTCCTAGTTTTCTTAGGACACAAACAGGCAGCAATATAAAAACAGACGGTAGGGTGACTGTCTGCTAGCCAGACAAAGACGAGTCGAGTGCTCAGGGGAAAGTTAGAGGCCGACTAACAGGAAATAATTATGGTGTGTGGCTATATTTTTTCACCACTAACACTTGGAACTTAATGGGACTGGATAAAAGAAGTAGTTACTTAGGTTCTCTTACTGTTTATCAGCTCTCCTTCAGCTTATGTTCCACACCAACACATTTACCAAAAAACTTCCGCCGATGTTTGTTAGACCTGAACTAAAAGCCGTGACCCTCAACAGCAAAATTTCGATTCTACGTCGACCATCATCATATCATCGACAATTCTTGAGATACGTCAAACCAACAGCGACTCGGGGTGCGGTTATTTGTGCAACAACAAATGAAAATAAAAAAAAAACAGGGTGCAAATAAATTAGCAGAAGAGCTTTCTGGCCGGGTAAGTTGTAACGTTCCCCCTTGAACGTACAGTATTTATTTTTGCACTAGGGTAGCTCTTGAGATATCCAGGGTTCTTACACAAAGAAAGGGGCAATTAAATAAATGACTGGAGATAAACCTCATGAACAATTTATTCGGAAACAATATTAAATATTTACAATTTATGTACATTAAAATAAAACATGGATAATGCAATTATAAAATTCAAATCAAGACAGAATATAAATAAAATATTAATAAGTTAATATTTTCGGGTGTGAAACGGACTTTAATAAAGTTCAGTGCGCACCTTGCTCTTAAGGAGATTGACGCAGGTTGAACGACGCGTAATGGCCACGAAGGATTTTCAATGGCGAAACGGGTATAGTGGAATCAAATGTAAAATAAAGTGATATGGGGGGCTTCGACCCCTTCAGGAGTCTTCTGGTATAACGGGTAAGTGATATCAAAGATGATTTTAATACGGAATTTAATTCCAGTGAGAACAAAGAATTTCTGTCGGGAATGTACAAAATAATCTGGTAAGCAATCAGTTTACTGTAAAAATTGAATTGCTTATGCAAATAAAACAATTGAGTGTCGTTCGACGATTGATTCTTGTAGTGGATAAATTCCCGTGATCTCAGGGATGTACAAAACACTGGTATGTAATTAACTTTATACAAGATATCAACTAGCAAAACAATTGATTGTTTAATTCACCAGATTCAAGTAGTAATAGGATCACAAAAGTAGAGCAACGTTTGCACGTGATCTTACTACTGCAATCAAATCAATACAAAAATCCAATGATATACGGGGGTACCAGAATGCAACGTTTAGCACATGCACGTCTGGTTAATTCGTTCGAATAAGTAAAGTGCTATGTTTCGATCCTAGGATCATACACATGCAGCGTTTACAAATCCTCGGAAAGACAAGGCGGGTTAATTAAACAATCAATCGATCAGGAAATTAAATAAAAATTAAATATACCAGCTATCGTTTGTACACCACAGATCACTGTAATTATTAGCCACTACTCGGTTTGCTTTAAGAGATAAAAATATTCAGGTCAATTTTGAATCCGGGTCTCGGAATAAATCAAACTTTAAAACGGGTTGAACGGAGTCAAATTATTTAGACAAGTTCTAAATAATTCTCGGTAAATAAGTCAAATTGATTTCGGAAAATAATTGACAATAAGTGTCGGAAATAAGTACAGTAATCTCCTTTAAAATGAGCTGCGCTCTGAATTTATAGGAGAGCTCTAGGCTCCCCACTCGGGACGAAACTGGGCGTATTGAAACTAGGTCCTGGCGGGAGTATCGGGGAGATTCGGAGTTAAACGAGGACGACTGACCTCAGCAAATACAGAAGCCATTAAACTGCTTCTTAAATATTTGCTACTGGTCAGACGCCTCGTTACAAAGTACTATCTTATAAAATACGGGGTTACTGGTCTATTTACAGGGTCGGGGAAAATACTTGTAAATATATTTGCTTATCGGGGTTAGTAGAAATAGATGATGAGGTTGGTCGGAAGGACCCAAAATCCAGTGTTTGACCTAGAGAGTTCGGTCGGGAATCTCGGGACACTACAAATGTTGAATTTTGCTTGATCTCCTGGTTTCACATACAATAATTCAACAGCTTAGGGATGTTTCGGATCGGTCTGGGTTTAATAAAGGCAGTTACTTGTTGCAGGCACATCTAATCTGCCAGAAAGGTCATCCTTGTAAGACCACTTGTTACTTTGGGTCACATGTGACCTCACAAGAGTTCACTATACTACGGGAACGGAGTAGGTCGGAATGAGTTCAGGGTACTCTAGGTCAAAAACTAAATTAAATTTACGGTCGGTGACGGCCACACTTCACTGAAATAACTGAACGGATTATGATTTAAAATGCCTGGTTAAAGGTAAATCGGATTTAATAAATTTAATCTGGAAATAAACTTTATATAACAAATTCTTATTACTACTTCTAACATAAATATTATTTCTTAAAAATAAAGCATAGGTATATAATAAAAATACGCATATCTAAAGATTCATATTTCTTTGTTCATCAAAGATTACAGATCATCAGAAGGCAAGTGTAATAACTGACAATAGCTGAATTTCATCTTTTAGAATTTATGAGATACTCCCGAACGTTTAATATTTTCAATTTCTGCATCATTGAAGTTATTATTCGTTATATCAAATATTTTTAATTGTGAAAACTCTTTCATTTCCTCGATATTAATGCTAGTAATCCGATTGTGACTTAAATCTAGTTCCTGTAAATTCGGTATTCCTCTAAAAGCTCCATCTTCTATACAATCAATTTCATTCTGTTTTAGTAACAATCTAAGCAATTTCGGCAATCCTTTAAATGTATCAGCTTCAATTTTTCTGATATGATTATTCACCAATTCTAACGTCTTCGTGGTTTCAATGCCCCTCAAATAATCAGCTCGAATAACTTCGATATTATTATTAGCTAAGTCTAAACTGTACAGCTCTAATAACCCCCTAAAAGCATCAGCATGAATATCTTTAATCCGATTATCGCTTAAAACTAAAGTACTTAGACGACTTAATCCTCTAAAATTGTCAGATTCAAGCTTTTCAATTTGATTATCTTCGAAGTAAATAGTATACAGCGATGATAATCCAAGAAAAGCATCAATTTCGATTGTTTTTATATTATTTGTTGTAAAATCTAATCGAGTTAATTTTGATAAATCGGAAAATGTGTCCTTGCGAAGTATATTGATACGGTTGCGATTTAATGACAATGATTCTAAATTTGATAAACCTTTAAAAGCGTCAACCTGAATATCAGTGATATTGTTTTCGGTAAAGTATAAATCCGTTAAGGTAGGCAATCCTCTAAAAACATTTGATGGAATAATGTTCATTTGGTTAATACTTAGCGATAGAGAGGACAAGTTTTGTAAACCTCTGAAGGAATCATCTTCAATATCGTTTATTTTGTTTCCATACAAACTCAAGTCTGTTAATTTGGACATTCCCCTAAACATATCATCTCGAAGTATAGTAATTTTGTTTTCCCCCATTCGAATTTCGTTTAAACTCGATAAACTTTTAAAAGCACCGACTTCAATAACACTAATGTTGTTATATTCTAAATCTGCATAATTTAAGTTAGACAAGCCTTTGAAGTTATCCGTTTGAAGAGCATTAATTTGATTATAACGTAAATCAATTTTTTTTAGTTCTGATAATCCATTAAATCCCTCAACTTCAATTGCATTAAGAGTATTGTTTCGTAAATTTAGGTTCTGCAATTTTGGCATTCCTTCAAAACAATCTTTTCGAATGATATTAATTTGATTAAAATTTAAGTTAAGTTCTTCTAATAAAGGCAAAGCGATATGTTCTAGATCAAATAATACCAACAAAGAAGCATCTTCGAAGAGATCCCCTATCTTATTGTTTTGAAGAAACAGCCATCGCAAACTTGACAGGCCTCTGAAAGATCCTCTTGTTATAGACTGTATTTGATTATATTCCAAATGTAGTACAGTCAAGTCATGGTTTTCTTCGAATAATCCTGGTGGTAAATTTTCAATCTGATTTTTTTCTAAATATAAGACTTTAAGAACCTTCACATTTTTAAATATTCCAAGTTCCAAAGCAGATATGGAATTTTGCGATAACTGAAGTAAATCAAGACGGGGAACGTTAGTAAAGAAATCAATTGGTATTGAGGTTATCCGATTAACAGACAGATCTAAAATTTCGAGAAATGGTAAATTTGCTAACAAAGTATTTGGTAATTCTCGAATATTATTATTATTCATACGAAGTACTACAAGGTTAGTCAAATATTTAAATACATCTTCTGGTAATTGATCAATTTTGTTTTCTGCCAAAGTAAATGATGTCAAACTACTTAATCCTTTAAATGCGTTGTTATTCAAACGAGTTATCATATTTTTACTCAAATCCAAAGAATTCATATTTTTAAGATTTTTGAAGGTATCTCCAGCAATTTCTTCCAATTTATTACCACGCAAATCCAGATGTGTAAGAGAAATTACTTCATAAAGTAAACCCATCGGTAACTTTTCGATTCCGTTATTGGATAAAATTAAATTTTTCAATTTACCAAGACCAGAAAATGTTTTAACATCAATATTTTGAAAGCTGGTTACATCCAATGTTAATTTACGTAGTTTGATTAGTTTCTCAAAAAATCCAGAAGGTAAATCCATGTCTCCCTTGATTTTAACTTTAAACGTGCTTACGGAAGATAAATTTTCCATAAGTGGACGGAAACAATCAACACTAATATCTTCTAATCCTAACTCGATAAGGGTTGCTCCGCTGTCATTAGCACTTCTTTGAATTTCTTGTCGTAGATGATCGCTATTGGGACAACTTCCTTTGCAACTAACTTTTTTCCAAAAGCTGTAACGACAACTCGTTTCACTCTGTGCTAAACACAGGAGAGCTGCCAATAAAATGCATTTCTTCAGGAGACAGTTCATCATTGTGTTGACTGTAACAAAAAAAATTGGTTTAAAGTCTTGTACCAGATACATTTTAATATGTCGAGTATGATGGTGAACAAATAGCGTAGAGACAGAGGAAATCGAATAATCAAGACTAAAGAGAGGGAAAAGAAGGGAGCGAAGAAGGGCAATCGAATTCGAATGCACATTATCGCCTTTCGATTGTACCGCCCCCTGCAGGAAAATATTTTTAATAGTTTTCTCATGGACGATTTGCTCTAACAAAGAGTATTTCCAAAAATCATCTAAGGACAATAAATAATAATAATAATAATAATAATAATCTCTACACTACCCATAACCTGTTGCCAGCCCCATAAGCGCAATGCTTGTTTGGGAGGGAGGAAGGGGCTATTATTATTAAGCGGGCCCGCTTGCGTCTGCAGCCGACTTAGAGATGGAATAGCACAACTCTCATATTCATGTTACAGCCAAGGAAAACTGCAGAAAACCTTGGCCAGAAGTTGCCGGCACCGAGAATCGAAACCCGGCCCGCTGAGTAGGAGCCTAGTATGCTAGTCGCTACACTACCGGGGCTATATAAATTCTTAAAATAACCCAAGGAATAATCCCATGAATTTTTGCTTCATGTTTGGTAAACACCTTGTATATACTGGTATACAGGGTGATTCAAATGTAGAATGACAACTCATACATAGGAGGTTATTGCTCTGGGTAAAATACCTAAGGAAAAAAGTTTAAATGACCCGTGGTTAAAAAATGCCTGGCTGCCGAGATACTAGCCGACAAAGATGGAACGAACAATCACTTTTTTTTGTAAAACTGCAATTAAATAAGATATTGTTTTGGCTCTTAGGGGTAGTGCTCCTCTGGTTAAGGGGAGGGGCACTTATTGCTGTGTTTTCAGAGTTTTAAACTGATCCAGAATATTTTTGGAAATACTCTTTCTTTTAATACAGGGCGATAAAAGTTTCTATTTTATTACTATAGCAAATACATATAATATATTCAAAAGAACTATTAAAACATGCTGAAATATCATCGACATATCCAAATCAAAATAAACAAACGATAATTTGATCTTCTAATGTTCCAGAAATATATTAGCTAGGTAAATAGTGACGTAATGGAATTACCCATTAGTAACCGGTCCTGAAGATAAATTTTATCATTAAAAATAAATTAATTTTGATTAGTTCTAAGTTCAAATAAATCGATAATAATAAATGTAATTAATTATTCTATTTGTAGTCGAATTCAACTATTAGTAAATATTTTTAAGAATACAATTCAAGGCTTAAATTAAAACCAACTTATTAAAGAAATGTTAACAAAGGTTCTAAGTTTCTAAATTTGTAATTATCTATAATTCTGTTGTTATTACAAAATAATTTCATAATAATATTACCTTTGCTTCAGACGCACTTGCTGTGTCAAATCAAACAAAGTATTTATATGCACTTCACTTCACTTTTCAGAAAAAAGGGTAAATATTCAACTTTGAAAGGCAACCAGATAATACCAAACCTTTGGAATTTCTGAACTATTTATATACATTGCTAATCACAGAAAAAAATGCGAAATAAAAATTCAAACAAAAACAAGACGACGACACACATGTATAAATTTCTTTTAACAACCGTCGACAACATACTAAATTTTAGATATAAGGTTATCTTTTAAACCAGTTCTAAAAAAATACAACGACCTTTATAGGACTCGGGCAAGGTAAGAATCATTGAAAAATAACACGTTAACTCTTTCAGATTTCACATCATAGTCTGGTTGGTGCATGAGATGCCATTCTGGATCTGCTTCAAACTATCAAGGAGTTGAAGTAAACATGTTGCGTTAGAAAACAATTTCAAAGTATTCCCCAACATCTTAACGGTTAAACATTAAAAAGTGATTTTTCGGAGATAAAATTGATTTACTCATTGGTGTCAAGGCCAAGCCATAAAATATCTAGAATATGAAAATTGTAATAAAAGTTTACCACTGTAGTATACTAATCCACAAAAGAAAAGGAATGAGAGCCACACCATTAAAACTTTACAACTATATTCAGGAAAAATAAATATATTCAAAACAAAAATTATATTAGCAAAAATAAATATATTACGAAAAATTATTTATATTCAAGTCAGAAGTTGCAAATATATTAAGTTGGCAATTGCTGCTTTCCCGATAGAGGGCGGAATAAATTGGTTTGTATTTCAGGTTTGCGTTTTAGAGTGGACCAGTGGTGTGTTGTTTCTGCGATCTACTCCTTTACATACTATTAAATTATTAAAAACTTTTTAATTAATATTAATTAAAGAAACTCAATACCGAACACTTAACCTATTAACACGTCGCCATTATAATATGCAATATTATTTAATTAGTATATAAAGAAGCAGATCGCAGACACAGCACACCACTGGTCTACTGTAAAGCGCAAATCCAAGATACAAGCCAGTTTATTCTACCCTCTATCGGTGAAGCAGCAAAGGTCAACTTAAATATATGTATTTGCAACTTCTAACTTAAATAAAATAATTTTTTCTCCAAACGTCATATAAGTGTCATTTAAATGACAGAATGTTGATAGTATAAGTTTCACTTATATGTTTAGGCAGATAAAGTACTTATATGCCTAAGCATTTAACTTTTATGGTGGGTTGCTACGGTAATATCTAGAAAGTGTCTATCAGGCAATGCGATTTTCGTATAAGTGTAATGTTTCCCGAAATAATCTTGTTAATTAGATCCTTAATTTTTGTATTATAATTTTACACGTTTGGAGAAAAAATTACATATATTATTCGGAGTATAAGCGCTTTATGTGCTTCGGCTGATGTGGCTGCCTCACTACTTACTATCGGCCAGCCTCAGCACATAAAGCTTAGCTTATACCTACTCCTAATAACATAAATAACTATTGTGTAATATATTTTAATTTTGCTAATATAATTTTTTTTTCTGAATATATTTATTTTTCATGAGTATATTTTATTTTTCAGAATTTATTTTTTTAAATATACTACTGATTTTTGCTAAATATATTTTATTTTAAATCGCAGATATAATTTAACTTAAAATATATAGTATATTGATGAGACAATAAATATTTTTATAAAAAAGTTTTGTCCTAAACGTCGCGGCGCGGCGCCCCATATGTTTGATTCCACGCTTTATACAGTGAGCACCAAAAGTATGGAACATACCAAATAAAACCGAAATGAATGTTTTTTTTCTAAAAATCCCGAAACACGTCAATTTTCTTTTTTAAAAATACACATTGGAATGTCAAAATAATTTTCCGGCCTTCATTTGTTTGTAAGTGATGACGTCATTAGCATTTTTTTTAAATGTCAACCCCCATTTTTTTTCGCGTTTTTGATACATCTTTTAATTACTTAAAGGACAGTATAAAAATATTGATAGCTTACATAAGAAAATTTTCGAGAAATAAATTATTTAATGTTTAATAAACACATTCTTAACAAATGTTAAACATGGTTTAATGGTATTAGTATTGATAAAAGAGAATCAAAGGTACCAAGAAACAAATGCCCGTAATCTAAACAAATGCCCAATTGTCAAATATTCAGAAATGTTAATTATTGTCGTTTACTTGTAATAATTAACATCAACTTCATAAATCTGATATGGCTCAGTTAGCAATTACTAGTAAACGACAATTAACATTTCTGAATATTTGACAACTTGTAGGCACTTATTTAGATTACGGGCATTTGTTTCTTGGTACCTTTGATTCTCTTTTATCAATACTAATACCATTAAACCATGTTTAACATTTGTTTAGAATGTGTTTATTAAACATTAAATAATTTATTTCTCGAAAATTTTCTTATGTAAAGGTATCAACATTTTTATACTGTCATTTAAGCAATTAAAAAATGTATCAAAAACGCGAAAAAAAAGGTGGTTGACATTTAAAAAAAATTCTGATGACGTCATAACTTACAAACAAATGAAGGTCGGAAAATTATTTTAACATTCCAATCTGTATTTTTAAAGAAGAAAATTGACGTGGTTCGGAATTTTTAGAAAAAAACATTTATTTCGGTTTTATTTGGTATGTTCCATACTTTTGGTGCTCACTGTATAATCATACAAAGCTCATTAGTCATTATAGTCTTTAACTAGATTCTTGATAATTTTTATCAAGGTATGGAAAATTGCATACATTAAAATGGTGGATCATTAAGGCTAATAGAAGCATCAAAAAAGTTTGTATATCCGGTTCCCTATGAAACGTGGAATTTTTTTTATAATTATGTAACTTAACATAATGTCACCATTTTCTTTCAAATGTGTAATACTGTTGTTAAATACAATTTTAAATGAAATAAACTCTTTTTTGATGGTGATTATTAGCTTTTCGAAGGTTTCGTCCATTAAACCATCCGTTTTCCCCACTTCTTCGCCCACATGTTTTACATGATTGCAGTGCTTCACCCAGTCTGTAGCAGTTATTTCAGAACTTGCCTTTCGAACCAGTTGGTCAACGTTAGCAGCACTTTGCTGAACAGTATCGATGGCTTCACCATACTCCAAATTTGTTCGTTGCGTTTAGCTCACAATAAGTAATATGGAGGCATAGGCGCCGACTTTTCAAAATCATTATGGGGGCACAAATAATAGCCGAATGTTTAAAATGTTTGATCTCTGGCCATGGGGGGGGGGGTCGCACTTAAAACTTAAAGTAAAGATTGAAATTTCAAAAATACGTTTCTATATCCGCTTGCTTTTCCTGCATCTGATTTTTCTTTAGAAACCTTATCAAAGAAGGTTAAAATTACCAAGTAATTTATACAAAATGTTTTTTTATGCAGTTATTCTTAAAGTCCATGGTGTTGGACAAAATGGTCTTAGTAAAGGATTTCCTTCTTCTTGCAGTAACTTAAAAATTTGCAATCTGTTTGCGAAGTCTTTTATAAAATTGATTGTATCTTTAGATAACGATACAACATCACGGACAATTTCGATTTTATGTAGCCAGTCTTGCACTACTAAATTTATCCGGTTTAAAACAGAAAAAATGAATTATTATATTTGAAAAAGATATCTACCTACAGCCAAAACAAAATAAAGAACAAAATAGAGAATATTTTTAATTTTTGTTAAAAAAACATTGCTAGAAAGTACTGGAAGTGGAAGCTTTAAGTAAAGGTGAGGAGGTTTTCCAAGAAACATCAGAATATTTTAATATTCTATTGAAAGGAACGTGAAGCTCAAGAGTAACAAGGGATTTGCACATTGCGGATTATTGTATTGGGCGCCGACTGCATTAGTGGGCTAGCTACCTGGGTTACACCATAAATACAAATTCCACAAATTTCTTTAGACATAATTTCATATATTCAACATATTTTTGTCGATATCGGCAGGTACCACAAACTTTGAAAGGGAAACGTTAAATTCATCGAGTTCTTAATGGGGGCCGCGCCCCCATAACATTATCATTATGGGGGCACGAGCCCCGGTGCCCCCACGGAGTCGGCGCCTATGTATGGAGGTAAACGTACAATTTTTCTTATGGACATCATATTAAATTTTTGCATTTTCGAATGCAATTCCGGTGAAGACGCAACAAATAATTAGGACCTGGCTGGTTTCTTAACAATGTCTTAATTAAAACTTTGTAGTTTCACTTGTTTTCATTTTATCAGCGAAAAACAAAAATCGGGAATTTTGTTTCTTTTTAGATATTTTCTAAACTAAATGTCGTAGGTCAAATTTCTTTTCAGATTATTGAACATTAAAATACGCAACTTTGCCTCCATTTAACAGACTTCGTATCTCTTAAGCTAACTTAGATCCTCATGCTTAGCTTCGAAAAATGGACACCCTGTATACACAATGCATCCCTACTGAGATACAGCTCTTCTGAAGGCGACCCCCGACCTGTTTTTTCGAAATAACTCCCAGAATGGCTTAACCTACAAACTTCCAATTCCGCATGTTTTGCCTTAATTTTCATAATTTTGTTTTCTGGAAATGAAAATGTATTCAATATCTTTTACGGATACAGTATTTTTTTCTCTACAAAAAATAATTTACACAGATAACACAGATAATTGAAAATTAAAAATTTAGCATTGGAATCCCTATGGTGCGTGAATTAATTCACCACCCTGTATGTGTGTGTATTTGGTAAGTTAATATATTTGTATGGTAATGTCCTTCTGGCTATATACATATATATTCGATAGGCGGAGGGAGCAATTTTGTAAAACCCAGACCCCAGAGTCCCCGTTTTTATTGGTTGGCGGAATCGACGGGTGTGGCAGCAATTACATTGGCCTCCATGGAATCGATAATCTGACAAACAAGCCAACAACCTATTTGATATTTTTCTAAATAAAATATTCCAGTTCGTAATGAAAATTATTAATGCTCACTCAAATATTCAAGCTAAGAACATTTGGGTGACCGACAGAGCGCCACAGGCGCATTCTGCTTTAGTTGCTTTGTAACCAAATAGCATTAACAAGCTGTATTATTACAAAACGCTACCCAAAAGTTTCAGGATTAGAGTTATTAGTACAACAAGCAATAAACTTATCCAAATACACCTACTTGCCGCCGCGACGCGCCGCCCGCCAGTTGCCCCGTTGCATTAAATTAGTGAATATTGTCATTTACGCCGAATACAACATAGGTATCTTAATCGCTTCCTACTACAATGTAATAAATAATCATTAGGAAAGATCAGTAAAAACGTAAAGTTGGCTGGAGATACCTACGTAAAATAAAAAGGTTTATGAGATAAGACAGCCATTTATATAATTGAAAAAATGGAAAGTAAATATATTTCGGTCATTTCTAGACCTTCTTCAGTACAAAAAAATTATTTTTTAAAAGTTACGATGATATTTAAATATTGAAAATTAACATTCTGTAATAAAAAAGTTTAGTACTAGTGATTAAATAGATCTCCTCAAAAATAAAAATAAAAACAAACATACCTGAAGGTTAAATTAAACATAATTAAAATTTTAAGTGGTGGAATTAAACACACCACATTATTAATGTTATATCATTCTAAAGTGAAACAATAAAGTTTCAAATTCAAAATATTAAAAAATAAGTAAAGGTTAACTTAAGCAGGTTCACATGCCGAGCGTTTAAGTAGAAATGGCGAGAATGACAAATAACGAAATGGGATCCAATAGTTATAATGAGAATTCTTATTAGATCAAAAAATTTTCAATGTGACAAAATTTTAGAAGTAGGTAAGTACCTACATATTGCTATGCAATTAGGAGAAAAGTTTAGCATTCGATCCATCTTCCGAGGTATGCTACTGCAATTCACACTCGCTCTAAAGATATTGAATATGAATTACAAAGACTTCTTTCCGAAATGATAGAAATAAAGAAGAGTCGTCGTCCTTCAACATCTACACAGGATTTTCATCCTTGTTTTAAGACAGCTTAAGTTACCGCTTACAATGGTTGAATATTCAAAGTTTATTTTACCCAACACGTATAAAACAATCTTCAAGAATTGCACCAACAAGTAGAAGCAAATCCCGTTTTTTTTTGTAAGGGTAGGGGCTTCCATTGAACGAAGATGTCGATCCTGTAGAAGGACGACATTTTGAACAGACTCTTTAATGTGACTCAAAGCCAACTCTGCTCAGCAAAAATACCCTTAAGTTTACCGACAAGAACATGTACAACAATCGTTGTTATATCGGAAACGGTTGATTTTAGGACCTAAGTTTATTAAGATTTTTTAACTTATTCTCGATCGTACTACACGCCCTATAATTCTTTAAACGTTACTTTAAGACATCCTTTGTATTGTATTGATTTGTTGTTCTCCAATAAAAACTACTCGCCAAGATTTGTGGTCAATTCCCAGATTTCCAATTATTCCAGTAGTTCAACTGCCGATTTTGGTAACACCGACTATATTTTCCGACATTGTCTGTAGATAGTTAACAGAAGGCCGGATTAAGAGTTTAATTCAGGGGCGTCGCTTGACCATCTTTGGGGGGGGGGGCTCCCCCAATGCTATTTTGCGCCCTCCCCAATCTCTCGATAAATAATTAAATTTAAATTAAACTTCAAACGGTAAGAAAAAACATTGTTCCATATCGGGCAGTAGTACGCTTTGGAAAGCAGACAAATATACATTTTAGGAATTTTCCCAACACGTTGTACATCGGGATCCTACCGAGTTTTCTTGTTGTCAACCATAAACAAGAAGCAAGGGCAAGGCAATAAAGTAATTTTAGCTGTTTGCGACAGGGCGTGGGAATCGTTAAAAGCGAGACCCTGGATCCTATAATAGGTATTTCTTAAATTTGTTACAAAAATTAATAATTAAAAACTGCACTTAAATATTTTTTTAAATTGACTGCAATAACAACCACAAACGTTTAAAGTACTAGCCAAAGTTTAAAGTGGTTCTTGGAAAATTGTATCATGCTCATGCACCCTTGCTTTTCCTCCTCTTTGTCATGTTCAGTTCAGGTAGTAGAAGTTTTTTTCTATTTCTTCAGCTAATTGTCAGTTCCGATTTCCACTTTACAACGACTGACAGTTGTCCCCCTTGTTAATGAGGGGTTTATTATCTTCGCGCAGTTGTCCATCGCCGTATTAAGTTATAATTATAAGTACCTTGTCAGTCTCTGCCAGTGCCGTAACTAGGCAGGTGCAACAGGTGCACGAGCACAGGGCCCAGCATGAAGGGGGGCCGAAATAGAACCGATAAAAAATTATAAAAAATAATATTTTGAAATATTAAATTTCGCCACCGTAGGTACTTTGCTATTGTGTTCAGATATCGGTGAACTTGAGTGGGTCTATGTGCGGTCATGTAACACGGGTTTTAATCTTTTAATCCTACTCTTCCTTTCAACCTGTTCACCAACAGAGTTTAACGTACTTTCTGCTTTTGAATCACTTGTGGGAAGAGGTATTGCTAAATGTTTCAACATCTGTTTGTAGTAAATATTTTGCAGTTATAAATTTTTACGACGTTTTATTACTTTAAACTTTTACTAATGCTTTTACCCACGAACAATGCCCTGGGTACGTTTAGGTACGTGACTTAACAATAGAAATTAAATATACTTTCTAGAAACAATTTAGGTACTGTTGTCTGTTCATACCTTCAAAATTTATCATTTGCATGCACAGGGTCGCTCAGCTCAGGGAGCGAATTTTTAAGCTAATATTGTATATTATTCCTGACTCTTCCCGTTTCTACTGCTACCAGGCGCGTAGATAGGTTTTTTTTCAAGGGGGGGTACTTAGTAGCGGAACTGGGATTACAAATTTGAGGGTTGCAAACTTTTTTATGCTTGTTTTTGCTTTTTCTCAGGTTTTATGCAAATAAATTATTTATATGTTTATTTTGGGTTTTTTCGGATTTTTTTAGTTTCTTTATGTTGATTGAAAAATATTTTCTTTCAGTTTTTTAAGCTTTTTTAAGCGAGATTTTTCTAATTTTATGTGCTTACAAATCCGCGCTTTACTAATAATACAAATATTTCGAATTGGAATAAAATATTCTGGTGAACATCCTTATATTACAACCCACCCTACCTAATAAATTTTATTAAACTTCCAAACACGTTAACCGTATTCCCCGTGTAAGTTAGATTGACGGTTAATAAGTAGTAGACAGTCGAACCTCCATATGCTAGTGATGTCCAAAAATCTCCACACAAACATCACTATTTAGAAATTATACTTTAAACCTGAAATAACAATTCTAATGTAGGTACTAAAATTATTTAACGTATAAAAAACACTTTCAATTTTTCTTCAAAACACAAACACTTTCGTTTTGACATTTTTAAAGAACAGCTTGTTTGAACGCAAAAATAGCAACTGAAAAATTTAAATTTAAATGCACTTAAATGAAGGGAATTCTCAGTACATTAGTGAAAATGTGTACTGTATAAACCCAAGTAAGAAATCCTATAATCCGCTTAAAAATGTATCTCAGTGGCATGCTGTTCAAGTACAAGTAGCTAAACAAATTCTAAGAAAAACCCACATGGTACATACTTTATAATCCGCTCAAAACTCTGGCTATTTCTAAGTATTTAGGTAAATTGTTGCTAGAAAAAGATCTTTAAATAGAATTTCAACATCATAATTTAGAAGTACTGTCCGCCAGTACCCCCCCTTATTTACGCTGGTGACTGCTACATGTGAGAAAAGTTTTAGTAAATTAAAATTAATCAAGAACTATAATTTAAGATCGACCATCGGACAAGAGCGGTTGTCCAATCTTTCAATTATTTCGATTGAATATAAGATCGCGAAAAATATTAATTATGATGATATAATTGATGAATTCGCTGAACTTAAATGCAGAAGAATGAAATTAAAATAAGCATTATTTTTATTTATTATATATTAATATTATGTAGGTAGGTACCTATTTGTTGTGTACACAAAAATTATTTATAAACAATTGTTATATCGTGTTTGTTTTATTATTGATTTTCCTAATCAAAAAATTAAGGGGCCCAAAAAAAATCCTTGCACAGGGCACATAAAATGCTAGTTACGGCACTGGTCTCTGCTTAATGATTGTTTATTACACTGTAGTACTAACTACTAAGCAATTAAGATACTTATATTCTATTCGGCGCAACCTAAAGCTAAAATTTAAACGGCGCAAATAGCACAATTTCATGAATCGGCGTAAGTAACAACGGCGCAACTGGCAAGATATCATAGTCGTATAGGGTGTTTAGGGAGTTGGTCTAGATTTCATAAGCTACTTTAAATCTTTACCTTTTGAACGGAATATTCACTACTATTGGTTAAGTTGGTTGTTTATTAAATTTAATGCTTTCAAGTACTATGACTTATCATATTACGTAAATGTGTACGTAGGTTAACCACAAATACCGTTACACATTTGTTATATTCAAAGCCAGGCCGAGAACGAGATATAAATAGTACACGATTTCCTTATCTGTTGATGTTATATTAGAATTAGTTAGGTATTTTTCTGGTTTGTATATTTATAGAACTGTAGGTTATGGTTTCATAACCAGCAATTGAGTCCCAATTCTAGAATGAAAAGACGCACTGTACTCTTACGTGATATGAAGGGAAGACCGAAATTTATGGTAGATTTTATTCTTTCTTTAGATAGTCATAGTATCACTTCTGGGGTTCCCGCACTTTGATTTAATGATTTTGTAAAGGCTATAAATTAATTATTATAAGATATTAAATTAAAATAAATATTTACAATAATAACAACTTGACGAAGATAATACAGATGGTATTTCATACGATGAGACATAAGGGTGGATTCGCAATAAGGTTCGGCCAATACGGGGTCTACTTCGGTGGGTAAGCGAAATATCTATGATAACCGAGGGACCACGTGATGTAATTGTAAAATGTATTGTATTTGCTTGGCAACCCTTGAGTAATGAGCAGTTGGCGCCGCCATGATGTGCACTTTGCCGTAGCGGAAAATTCAAAATAAAATCAGCCATATATTCATATTATGATGATTTTTGATAATAGACTACTTATTGTAATCCTATAATTTTAAGGTATACAAGTAAAAATAAACTAAATTTCCCAAATACACCCCAAAAGAATGTTGCAAATAGAGGTTGACAGTTTTGTCATCGCGACAAAACCACGAAACCACCCTTTTTCCAAATAGCAACTGTTTATTAACAATACAATCAAAAACCTGTCTCTTGTCAAAAAATGTACTCGGATCATAATGTGATCCTTGAGGCCCCGGGGAGATTCGAACTCCCGATCTCCTGTTTACTAGACAGGCGCTTTAACCAACTAAGCCACGGCGCCGTGTTAATATTTTTTGATAACCTATTGGTGGATAACAGCCGTAAGCATCTCGAATATGTTTACACCCCAATTCTGTAAGCCGCCACGACTCGCTCGCAAATGATTGTCGGCTTGCCCGTGAACGAGACCGCATTTACAGAGGTACGAGAGTCGTCAACGATGATCTTTAGATAACGAGTTGTTCGTGAACGGCTTTTTACAAACGGGGTGTTAATGTTAAAAAAATGTACCTTAACTGGGTTTATAGCAAAAAATTGTACCACGAAATTGAAACTGAAAACAATTTCATAAAGTCGAAAAGTATTGTTGCACTAAATGGTCTAAGAAAATCAAAAATACGGTAAAAGAAGACAATAAATATCATAATGTTTTACTATATCACTGTTTTTCTTTCATTTATCTTACGGTTACAGAAATACCATGTTTTGTTTTTTTCACTAGTGCAAAAGTTGCACTATTACATAACTAGTTATAAAAAATAACCATTTTGTCATTTGTCATAAAAGGAAAGACATTTTAAACTGAAATGGTGTTACCATTCTGCAACAAAGTGGGGAGGCACCAACTACTGAGGCCACTTGTCGCTCCATCTATCCAAAAAATCACAATCACACTACCGTGTAATTAATTATCAAAAAATATAGGCGCCGTGGCTTAGTTGGTTAAAGCGCCTGTCTAGTAAACAGGAGATCGGGAGTTCGAATCTCCCCGGGGCCTCAAGGATGGCATCAAGATGCACACCGCACCATTTTTTGCGTGATTTATTTCGTTAAGCCAAGGAATATAGATCATAACGTTGATGAAAATAATGTTATCTGAGGACTAAGCAATTAAAAACAATTTTATAAAATAGACAATTAAGTAAGAATTGTTGATGCAAGCTAAAGCAACTTTATAACCAACCCAGTGCGTTTCAAAAGTTGATGATTTCTTTTGAAAAGGCATTTACTGAAAAGTTTAAACGAACTTTGCAAACCAGTATTTACATTCTCTTTATTTTTTCAACCCTTAAATTTGTATCCCCCAATAAAGACTCATCCTGTATAACAAAAGAAAAGATTAATACAAACTTTTGGAATTTCGTCATTTCAATTGTTGTTGATTAATGTTATTTGTCACTGGTTATGACGAACCGGTAAAAGAGAGTCGAAAAACAGTCACAAAAGTTATTACGTATGAAAAAATGTTGTGACGATTATAACTGCATATAAAAATTATCAAATGATGTCACTTGTATGATTATTTAACGTTATAGACGTTATTAATAATATTGTATTAGCATTTGCGGTTTCTTATCAATAGAAACAAGGCGGAAGCAGTATTTCACGTCTACGGACATAAGATAAACATAGCATGTCTTTGACCCAAATTTCTGTTATTATCTTTCGGTACTCAAACAGTTTTGGGGCGGTTTATCATTATTATTACAGTAATTCAAAAATAAAATGCTGTGCTATATTTGAAGTTTAGAGTCTAAAATAAAAATTAAATATTAACTCACGTGAGTTAATTTGATTGTTTGGTCTTTTAAAGTTTAATTGCATTTGAGCAAGTACTATTCTCTGGTGTTAGATAAGTTGATCAATTTTCTTCTTCGTTTAATTAAAAATTTCATTACAAAGGTTTAAATTAGCTTGTCGTCACACAATAATAAACACAAACACAATATAAAAACGTTTAAATATGTCAGTTCATAAAGTTGTAAATATGATCGATGTAGGGAAGATAGGGTTTAATTTTTTTTATAGATTCATTGTAGTGTGATTAAGGTAATTGATTCATGTCAAAGTTTGTGGTGTTAATGTTAAATTTTGTATTTTTCAAATGCAATTTAATATCTATTCGATTGGAAGATACATGGAAGATGTTCCATTGCATATAAAGTAACACTATGCGGCGCCGTCGGTCGTCTAGGACAAAACCAAGGACATTAGACTCTAAAGGACTGCTCGTTCCCTATAGCGCTGTATGCCCGCACTGTGACCCAGTCCTGTATGAGCGCTGTCATTCGTATGAGCTTTTGGTTCTTTTGGTGGCATCCGCTGTATTGTATTTGATATTTTACATTATTATATAACACTATTTGAAGTCGTTCTACCTTTTATTTAAAGTAACAATAAGTAAGTAACGATAATTAGATCTATACATAGAATGACTTATATCATTATCAGGTGACAGGTCAGTAAAATACCAACAGAAAATGCCAGGAAAGAGGTGCGCTGTTGCAACTTGCAACAACAGCCATCACTTAACAAAATCCTCTGGGTTAAATATTGTCTACTTTAATTTTCCAAAACTCGACAATCTAAAAAAAGAATGGATAATCAAATGTAAGAGAGCTGACAAATTTAATCCTGCCACAAGTTCAATGTGTTCTATTCATTTCGCTGAAAATGACTTTGCTAGAGACCTGCAAAATGAATTACTAGGATTGCCAATCAGAAAAAAACTGAAGCAAGGTGCTATACCATCAATAAATTTGGGAGCAGATAAAGTAATTTCAGAAAGCTCAATTAACAGGAAAAAAAGAGTTGATCGTAGAAACAGAAAAGCTGAAGTAAACAGTATTTTACATTTAAATGAAACTAATATAAATTTGGAACAATCTGTCGTCACCGAAAATACTGAAGTTAATTTTGAAGATAAATATTTTAAATTACTAAATGAATACAATACCTTAAAACATAGCCATAACATTATGAAAAAACAATTTCAATCTAAAATTAATTCGTTGAATAAATATGTAAAATATTATAAGTTGAAGGGTCAAAAACTAGAATGTGTTAAAACACAAATCCAACATAAACTTTTAAATTTATTTACGAAAAACCAATTGGATTTACTCTTGCAAAAAAAGAAACGAGTAGTGTGGACTACTGAAGAAATATCGATAGCGTTCACTTTACGTTTTTACAGTAAACGGTGCTACACATTTCTTAGGCAAAAATTAAATTACCCCCTTCCAGGCTTGTCTACACTTCGAAGATGGGCTTCAAAATTGAATTTGAAACAAGGTGTGTTAAAAGATGTTTTGCGTTTCATGAAACTAGCTGGAGAAAATATGCCAGATTTTGAAAAGTACGTTGTGCTTCAATATGACGAGGTAAAAGTCAAATCAGTTATAGAATATGATAAAAGTGAGGATGAGATTATTGGCCCCCATAATCAATTACAAGTGGCGATGGCGCGGGCATTGTTTTCAAAATGGAAGCAGCCTGTTTATATGGATTATGATAAAAAAATGTCGAAAGAAATTTTATTCGATATCATAATCCAATTCCATAACATCGGTTACACTGTTATTGCTTGTGTCAGCGATTGCGGCGCTAGTAATGTAGGACTATGGAAGAATCTTGGCATTAGCATCGAAGTCACTTACTTTTTGCATCCGATAACTAATGAAAAAATATATATGTTTGCTGATGCACCTCATATGCTGAAGTTGACGAGAAATTGGTTATTGGATAAAGGTTTCATTTTAAACAAAACAACCGTGATTACCAAAACTCCCCTAGAGTATCTTATTAAAATGACAGATTCTGAAGTAAATGTATGTTATAAAATATCAGAAAAACACATCAATTGTGAGAAAACTCGACGCCAAAATGTCCGATTAGCTGCGGAATTGTTATCACACAATACAGCATCGGCACTTTTATATTATAAAACTGGAGGTGACGATAAATTAGCTGAACAATTAGGACAGTTTATTGAAGTTGTTAATAACTGGTTTGATGTTTTTAACAGCTACACGCCTCATACTCGTGTAGAATTAAAATCTGCATATGGTACTAATCTAAAAAATCAAAATTTAGCTTTGGATAAGATGTTGGAAATCGTATCGAATATGGTTCCAGTCGGCAAAAATTGTTTACAAATATTTCAAAAAGGAATTATTATATCGATTACGTCCTTGAAATCCTTTACACAGATATGAAAGAAAGATGTAACATACAGTATATCTGTACTCATAAGCTTAATCAGGACAGTCTTGAAAACTTTTTTTTTCAACTCCGCAATAAAGGAGGACCCGATGACCACCCTACAGCGCTCAATGCAATTTACAGGATACGTGCTATTATTTTGGGGAAGAATCCGGGTGTAGTGGAAGCTGCAACCAATACAAAAGACAGGCAAGACGAAGAATATATTGTCGCCAAGGTATTGCAAAAAGCTGATTTAAATATTAACATATCCCAAGAATTCATCCAGAATTTGGATCAAATTAGTGGCATATCAAATGTAAATGATGAAATTAGTAGTTTGTCCTCACAAGATTCTTTTCTCTCAATTACCAATGCTTCACAATCTACAGAAAATAGAGCAGACCTGTCCTTGGGAGCAGACCAACTTAGTTGTGAAACAAGTAAAGATGCATTGGAGTATATCGCAGGCTACATTGCATATAAATTTAAAAATAAAAATCCAGAGTTGGGAATTCACACATATAAATTACCAGCTTATGGAAATCGAATCCCTACATGGATTCAACAGTTATCCTATGGAGGGTTAATCAAACCTGGCCAAGATTTCTTTAATAAAATATTAAAATATAATAAATTTTTCGAAAAGTTTCATGGACCAAATGACTTCAAAAGAATAAAGGGAGTTGTTAAGATGCTTACGTCAAAAATTGCAAAAAAAGATTTAACAATGCCAAAATATTTAATACAGTCGTTTATACATTTAAGGACAATTATAAGAATAAACTATATGAACATTAAAGGTGAGCAGCGCAAAAGAAAATCTTGTGATGCTAAAAATAGTATAATTTCTAAAAAAATGAAAAAAATCGTGAAATAAAATATTTTTTGTTGCCTTTCTTCAAGGCCTTTCTTTCACACATAATAGTTTAGTTCATGTTCATAAACTCGTTATTTATACTTTTCTTATTTTAAGTTTCATATATTTGTATTCTGAAAGTAATAAAGCTTCTTGTTATAACATATTTCATAAAATAATTTTTTGCAAATATTCACGAAATACTTTAAATAAAAGGTTTAATTTAGTTATTAGATTGTGTTACGACGAAATTCTATTATTTACTTGTTATAAAACAATTATTGTAGTAGTACAGCAAAATGTTCGAAAGGCATTATGGTAACCGAAGGGTCTTGTAAAAATAAATAGGATTCAGTAGAGAAAATCGTCCATGTATTTGTAAAACTAAGAACTGTGATCATAATTAATTACATTAATTTAAAAATTATGAAAGAAGAGCAAAGAGGTGATAGAATAGACAAATTTCAATTTACAACTATTTCTATTTACCTAAGTCATTTAATAATTTTGTGGAATAACCGGTTTAAATAAATTGTAAGAGGATAATAAATGAATAAATATTTCAATTTTCTTTATACACGTTATCAACAATAATACTCTTGACTGTTTATTTAGTCCTACCAAAGAGTCCTACTAATAAAAATGATACATTAGGTACTATATATTTGCTCGCTATCAGCTTGCTGTTGGAGTGATCAGGTCACTGGTGTACGTCACGCGCGCGGTGACTGCTGATTGGCTGTACGAGTATGAGCAGTCCTATAGAGTCTAATGTCCTTGGGACAAAACTATTATATTTACGTGTAGAACACATACCTGACGTTTGTCAGTTTCCTCCTGACTCACCCTGTATATTAATTTAAATATATCTGCGATTTAAAATAAAATATATTCAGAAAAAATTAATATAGTTAGAAAAATAACAAAATATTCATAAGAAATAAATATATTCTGAAAAATAAAATATACTCATGAAAAATAAATATATTCAAAAAAAAATATATATTTACAAAAATAAATATATTCAGGAAAAGTCAATATATTCAGAAAAAAAATTATATTAGTAAAAATAAATATATTACGAAAAATTATTTATATTCAAGTTAGAAGTTGCAAATATATTGAAGATAGAGGGCGAAATAAACTGGTTTGTATTTCGGATTTGCGCTTTACAGTTGTACAGGTGTGCTGTTTCTGCGATCTGCTTCTTTATATACTATTAAATAATATTGCGTAATATAATGGCGACGTGTTAATAAGTTAAGTGTTCGGTATTGAGTTTCTTTAATTAATATTAATTAATAGTTATTTATTGTATAAGTGTCTTAGGTAGTATTTTATCCACGCAAGAATGTTTAAACGCGAGAACGAAGTTCGAGCATTTAATTTTCTTCAGTGGATAAAATACAACTAAGACACGTATGCAATACAACGTTTTATCCACAAACAGACCAGAAAGTGGCGTTTTCAAATTAATATTTTGGAAAAAATTTATTTTGACATTTTCAACTTACTTTTGTCATACGTGTTGCTATAGATTTACCATTGTTTTAATTATAAGACCTATGTGTTTTATTCATATCATAAGACGTCTCTTAGTAGTGGAATTATGGATATCTGATCATAATATGGTTATGGTTAACTTTGAACGATCAGGCAATACTAGATATAAGGAAGTAATGTTAAGTAGGGGTAAAATTAATTTTGAAAGCTTAAATAATAGACTAAGTAACATTAGGTGGCATGCAATATATAATGATATTAATATAAATTCAAAGTATGTAGTATTTTATAATGAATTAATCAATAATTTAAACGTTGTTGCTCCAAAGAAAGAAATTAGGGTTGTAGTTCATAAACCATGGTTTTCGGATGAGGTGCAGCTAGCTGCGGCAAATAGGGACATTTGTTACAAGAGATATACATTCACTAGAGATATAAATGACTGGATTGAATATAAAAGTTATAGAAATAAGGTAACCAAGGCTATTAGGGAACAAAAACTTAAATACTATGAGACAAAAATAGACGAAAATAAATACGATCAGAAAGCTATGTGGAAAACGTTAAAAACATTTACCTCCAGTTGTAAAGTTGATGAGATTAAGGAAATTGAGTTTGGGGAATTGTGTACTAATGACAAGCAAGTCATTGCAAATAATTTTAACACATTTTTTCTGGATAGCATAAAAATTATAAGTAGTAGTATTAAGCAGTCTTATAACAAGTGGGAAGTGAAACGGGTGACAGGGGAGGGAATGCATGAATTCAAGTTATTAACGAAGGATGATTTGATGGAAGTTATACTTAAATTCAGTAAAAAAAAGTAGCCCTGATGATATAGGAGGGAAGATGTTAAAGGAATGTTTTGCATCAATAGGTGACCCTTTATTACATATAATTAATTGTTCTCTGTTAGAAGGCATAGTACCTAGTGTATTAAAAATATCAACAATAGCACCGATAAGCAAAGGTAAAGAGAAAACGAAGTGTGAGAATTATAGGCCTATTAATATGTTGGATACAGTTGAAAAAATTTTAGAATCGGTAGTGTATAAACAGATTATAATGTATATAGAGGAAAATAATTTATTAATAGACGAGCAATCAGGCTTTAGGGGTAACCATAATTGTGAGACAGCAATTCAATGTGCAATAACCAATTGGAAAAATAGTATAGGCCACAAGGTGAATCAGTTATTGCTGTTTTCATGGATCTTAGTCGTGCGTTTGAGACAGTTAACAGGAGCAGATTATTAGACAAATTAAAAAGGTATGGATTTGGAGGAACTGTATTCAAATGGTTGGAGGATTATTTATCTAATAGAAGACAAAAAGTCAAGTGTGGTAATTTTTTATCGGAGGAGGGAGTAGTGGATCTTGGAGTACCTCAGGGTAGTGTGTTGGGTCCTTTGTTATTTATTTTATATTTGAATGACATTACTCAAGTGGTGGAAAAGTGTAGCATGCAATTGTTTGCTGATGATGCGCTTCTTTATATCTCAGGTAGTGACCAGCAAACATCGGTCGACACATTAAATGGGGAAGCCCAAAGGCTTTATGACTGGCTCAATGTTAATAAATTAAAATTAAACATTGAAAAAACTAAATCAATGGTGATTGGTGGTAGGGCTAACATTAAGAAATTCCATGAAAAAAGTTTCAAAGTTATTGTTGGGGGGGAAATTCAAATAGTAGGTAGTATTAAATAGTTAGGTGTGATTATTGATAGAAATTTAAATTTTAGAGAACATGCTGATTATATTGTTAAAAAAGTTGCAAAAAAGGTTGGATATTTTTTATAGAATAAGCTCGTGTCTATCAAATTTATCTTTGTTAACTGTATATAAAACAATAATCCTACCTCATTATATGTATTGTGCTACAATATTGTACCTTCTCTGTCAAGATGACATTAATAGGCTGCAGAAATTGCAAAACAAATGTATGAGAATAATTCTTAAGTGTAGTAAACATACTAGGATTAAAGATATGTTGGAATGTCTAAACTGGTTGGATATTCACACTCAAATAGAACTCCAAGTAGCATTATTTGTATTTAAAATTAAAAAGGGACTGCTTCCGGAATACTTAATGAAGAAACTGGTTCCGGTTTCTGACATTCACGATTATGGTACAAGAAACAGAGGCAATTTATACTTAGAAACAACGTCTAGATATAGTGATGTGAATTCTTTATTTTATAAAGGAATTAGATTATTTAACAAGTTACCTGAGGATATTAAAGATGCCAGAAGTATTAATATTTTTAAAAGTAGGGCAAAGCTATTTTTTAGACGTAAATAGGTTATTAATTGTAGAAATAAGAAAGAAAAGGTTTATCATTAATAATTGGATAAGATTTGTCATATTTTCCTTATTTTCTTTATGTTTAGATAATTCGTTATACTGTAATAGTGTAATAGCAAAAAATGCTAAATAAATCTTATCTTATCTTATCTTATAATATACTGGTTGTGGATAAAAGGTTTTTAATAATTTAGTAGTATGTAAAAGAGCAGATCTCAGAAACAACACACCACTGGTCCACTGTAAAGCGCAAATCCGAAATACAAACCAGTTTATTCCGCCCTCTATAGGCGAAGCAGCAACTGCTAACTTAAGTATATTTGCAACTTCTAACTTGAATATAAATAATTTTTCGTAATATATTTATTTTTGCTAATATAATTTTTTTTCTGAATATATTAATTATTTTTCCTGAATATACAGAGTGATGATAAAGTATCGCACAAAAATCATATTCTGGTTATTTACTGTTTTTGAAAATCCCGAAACCCGTCGATTTTTGTTTTTAAATTGCCATTTAGACATATAATAATTTTGTACCACTCAACCCCTAACTGCTAGCAACCCCAACTTTAAAAATTTAAATATAAAGATACCCTTTGTGATACCACTTTTGATAGGTCTTGTTATTCTTAATATAACCAAAAAACGTTTTTCAAAATCGGTTGATAAATAACGGAAATATTTAACAAAATGTAATCAATGTAAAAAATGGGGTTGACATTTAAAATAAAATTATGACGTCACAGCGTAGAAATAATGGCACAAATCCTGAGACCCGTCAATTTTTGTTTTTAAATTGACATTTAGGCAGGTAATTTTAATCCCCCCACCCCTCAGCCCCTAAGTGATAGCAACCCTAACTTTAAAAATTTAAATGGAAAGATACCCTTTGTGATACTTTTTTTGATATGTCTTTTTATTCTTTATATAACAAAAAAAAGTTTTTCAAAATCGGCTGATAAATAACAAAGATATTTAACAAAATGTAATCAATGTAAAAAATGGGGTTGACATTTAAAAAAATTATGACATCACACCGTAGAAATAATGGCCGATCAAAACCACACTTTTAGGTCAGCAAGTGCCGTTTTTAATGTCTACCATTTACGGCGTGTTTGAGCCGTTTCTTGTCGAATATTGACATTTTCATTTGATTACATTTTGTTAAATATCTCCGTTATTTATGAACCAATTTTGAAAAACTTTTTTGGATATATTAAGAATAAAAACACCTATCAAAAGAGGTATCACAAAGAGTATCTTTCTATTTAATTTTTTAAAGTTGGGGTTGCCAGCACTTAGGGGTTGAGGGGTGGGGGGTTGAAAATTATATGTCTAAATGGCGATTTAAAAACAAAAATCGACGGGTCTCAGGATTTTCCACAAAAACATTACATAACCAGAATATGATTTTTGTGCGATACTTTATCATCACTCGGTATATTTTTTCCTAAAATATTTATTTTTGCAAATATATATTTTTTTCTGAATATATTTATTTTTCATGAGTAGTATATTTTATTTTTCAGAATATATTTATTTCTTATGAAAATTTTTTTATTTTTCTAAATATATTTATTTTTTCTGAATATATATATTTTAAATCGCAAATATATCTAAATTAAAATATACATATTGAAGAGAAAAGAAATATTTTTATAAATTAGTTTTGTCTTAAACAACGCCCCATATAACACCTACGTCGACTAAAAGTATTACATATTGTTTTGTTTGTATTCATTTATTTCTTCAAAGCCCATTGCTACATTTTAAAGGTATATTAAAATAAATTACATTTGTTAGAAGGATTTAATTTGGAACCCACAGGACAGTTGAAATCTTTAGCAAATTCAGGAGTAAGGCGGAATGATTCGGTTACAACGTCTTTCGTCAGTTCGTACTTAGCAAAATTCCTCATCATACGAATAAATTCATAAGAATTTGTTGGTTCACAACTGAAGCTTACAAAAGAAATCCATAATAATTGGTTGGGGGTATACTCAGTGGAGATAAGTTTGGAATCTTCTCCATTTTCCTTTATCGATTTTTCGTAAGCTGCAAATGATATTTGTTCAGCAACACTAAATCTCGATGCGTCAAACAACTGAAAAATGTAAGAACATTAATATCTGTAAGTTTTTTCAAATTTTAAAAGACGTACCACTGTTTCTTTATTATCACTGTAAGGCAATAGGCTGTTGTCGATTACACATTTTTTAACACCAGTTGCTTCATCTCGTGCCTCTATAAACAAATCTTCCCATAAATATTTAGTTATTAACGTACCAAGATTTGCGTAGTTCAAGGCTTCTGGTCTATTTTCGTCGAAAAATGGTTCTTCACATAGAACAGTTGGTATATCTGAAATTGTAATATCATTACCTAAGTGTTTTAAGAATAGCACTTTTGAATGACTGTTACGTTATTTTTATACACCCTATATAAATTAATAAATTAATACTTGCATATGTAATCACCACGACGAAACTCTATCCATGAATCGAATGGGGCATAAGGCCCTTCAATTAATTCTTTAGGAACTTTCTTCAATTCGTCAAATTTCAGAGATTCTTCATTTCTGACTACTTGAGCAACAAAATCAAAGAATGTGGCATCACCCTCAATTTCATTCTGCAATTGATGGCGAATAATTAGTTGGTATTAAAGAGAAATGGGGAGCGTATTCTAATCCTGACATAATCAGGAGCAACCTAAGACGCGTGTCACCTTTGTTAAGGCTCAGCAAGACAGACATGGTGCTAGTATAGTAATGTAAACCACAATAATGTAATTTATTTTCCTAATAGATATTGATATATCAACAGTTCTACTTACCATGTCTGATTCAGCAGCATCAAGTAATTTATCATCAAAATAATCTTCAGAGAGCCCAACAATCACTTTAAGGTCTCCCATTTGTTTCAGATATTTCTGTTTAATGTTTTCAGGTAACCAATTAATCTTGTTAAGACCTTCAATAGACGCTGCCTTAACGTTCTCAACGAATTTCTCTACTTTTATCTTTTTTTCTGTAGAAAGATGCCTTCTTAGTTTAATTACAGCTATAGGGTTTGGCACTGAAGTTGTGTAAGTCTTGCTTATCAATATAGAACAATATTCTTCACGGGTTTCTCCACTGTCTTCTTGACTACCATTACGCTGGGAATAAAATTCCTCAACAAAAGTATATAGTGGTCTTATTGCCTCCCACATTAGGTAGTTTGCTTGAGCTCTACAAAAATAATTTTAAGATTATCATATCTTGTTATTTGTATTTTGGAGTTTTACCGTTTGGGCACCCATTTTTCCATATTTTCAATTCCATTTAAGAGGTAGTCGGGAAATTGCACTTTGTCTGTTTTAGAGATTTTAATGTTAGGACCTACCATTTTATTTAAAAACTCCAACCAGTCTATGTTATCGGCATATTCCTGGATTTCTTCTACCGTTTGGCTTATATATTCAATGTTGCTGTAAGTCTTTAACAAAATGCAACGTTAAAAATAAGTATTTTAATAAATATTTGACCTATTACCTGAAGTATCCGTTCTAATTGGCTAAAACTGTCATAAGTCTGACGGAGCTCTTGAATAACATTTTCTTCGTTTTCTGCTCCAAGTAATAAAGCAACTTTGGCTACTTTTTTCAAATCCGGATAAGAGAAACGTTCTCTTCTTTGACGTACCTAAAGTTGAAAGAAGAAATTAACTTCGTACTAATAATTATTATTGTCGCATTTTTTACCTGTAATATTTTTTCCTGGGTGTTTCTATCTGTCACTACATGTACGGAAAGAAGGTCTTTATATTCATAACCTTGTCTGCGAAGCTCATAAATGGCGTTTAACCAATTAAAATTTGTTTCGTTCCAACTTGATCCTTCCAGAACAGGCCATCCGCCTGCAGCTTTGGCGATTTTATTCATGGTTTTAATATAATCCGGTATGATTTGATCCTCATTTAAACATTTACGATAGAATCCTTTTGCAGCTTTCACCATCTTGTGGTCATCTTCGCGTATATCTTCTGCAGCAATATCAAGTGATTCGTGGAACATTCTGAATTTTAATTCTTTCCAAATTTTATACTTGTTATTTACGTTTGGGTTCGTCAAAAAGTTTCCACAAGCAAACTGGTAAAAATCTTCACATGGATTTGCAGTGATGTCAACATAATCTTTTATTTTTGCAGCTTCCTGCACACATCTTGGAGTATCGCAGATCTTTGATGCAGATCCTAGGATAAGAATGCGTTGTACAGCAAATATAAACAAACAGATTATTATTGAATACTTACCGACTTGTTGATTAATCACCAGAACCAACGCAATGGTGGTAAGACCAAGAAATTTCCTAGAAAATTTTGAATCAATTTGTAAGCAATAATATTATTATTAAACTAGCTATACGTTTTCCTACGCTTTGTTGACAGTTTACTTTCTTCGTATATAAAATAATTCACGGTGCCTAGGATGCAAGGCAAGCAGAGGACAAGATACAGGACAGGACACACATACAGGATAAAAGAGAGACGGCATGGACAGTCGGATTTCGGAGGAAAGATAGGATAAACAATAAAAATAGACGTATGGTATAGAGTAGATTAAAGGATATAGAACAGAGAACACAGATACAAGCATCCTGACATGATACAGGATACATGAAAAAATAATACTGGATGCAGAGCTAAGGAAACAAGACATACCACAGGATGCACGATAAGGGACACAAAATCAGAACACAAATACAGGAAATATGAGAGAACAGTCAGGACACAGGATAAACGACACAAGAATGGAAAAGTTCAGGATAATATGATCGACACACAGGATATAAGACAAAGGACACCAATATAGGAATCACAATATGGCACATGGAAAAGGAATGGTACAGTAGGTAGTAAATGGTAGGCATAGGACACTATCGGAGATAGTACCCAGACATGATACAAGGGTGAGGCCAAGACTTTCTGTATCCGCAGATACATTAATTTTAATTTTTAAATTGTCCCCATCCCAACCGGTGCGGTGGTGGCGCAACTCAAAAATTTTAGATAATTTAAATAATTTTGGATAGGTACCAGTTTTAATTTAGAATTAATAAACTGATTTATCTTTAGTTAGAATAAAGCCATTTAAAAACAGAAGTAGGATATACAAAATAGAGAACACCCAGGACAACTGGAACAGAATAAGACATGCAGCCTAGAATAGGACATAAGGTGAGGACATAACGCACTCGTCAGGTTACGCCGAGAATACACACAAGATACAAGGAAGAATACATAGCCACAGGATAAAAACGTAAATCCAGCATAAAGGATGCAGGACGAAAGACTTGCAAATTTAATTTTATTACCTCTGATTCATCTAGAATGCTGTTTGTTTCAATATGAAAGGAAAACGAACTGAATTTTAACGACTTAACTGGGCTTATATAGCAGCAATTTTATCAATTATTTGTTGAAAACCATTCGAATGTTATTTCTTTATCATATTATGTAAAAGGTCGCAAGTACTGACCCTGATCTCGATAAATTCGAGGATACAAAAAACAAGCTAACTATTTTGATTTGTATAATTACAATGTGTTAATCTGTAATAAAAATTGTTTTTGATGATAATATAATATAGTATCCGATAAATTGGATGAGCACATAAGGTTTCGCACTAAAAATACGTAGGTAGATCTTTGAATTACCGTACTAATAAAAATATTAGTAGATAATATTTAAAAACAGTGCGCAATTGCGACGCGAACGTCGGGCCGGCGGGTCTTCGAGATGTACTACAAGGTAGGTGGGTACTTCCAAATTTTGAAATTTGAATTAGAATGAGTTTATGAGACTACTTATCAACCCAACAAAAGTCTCAGTACAGTACCACTGTTTACCTTCTATAGAGATAATGTTATTTTATTGAATCTTATATTCTTCTTACATATCTAGTACAAGTGCGTAGAGTATTGAATCGCCTAACAATACCTATCGCTAGAAGATCGCTAGCGCGCAGCCACAAAAATAAAAATATTTTCTATCGAGGGGTACTGTAGGCGACAATCTGTACCAAATTGCGGGTTGACTCCAACAACAGACGGTTTACCAACTCGCATTTCAACACCCAACTGATCAACGCAACCAGTTCATCAACACCCAACATAACCTCAACGATCCTACTAGAAAACAGGAAGTTTCAACAACTTTAGCTTTATTTTTTTTGTTGTTTGAAAATATTGCAATCAATAACATTTTCTTCTGAGAAGAGGTAGCAGTCAATTAAAATAATAAAAAAAATATGTGTGTAAATATATTTCGGCCAATTAATTGGCCTTCTTCAGTACTATGGTGGTGGAATTAACACATTAGAAACCTTAATGGTTCCATAGACACCAATTGGTACAGAAAAATTATTAAAACCGACAGATACATTAATTATAATTCTTCTACAGTTACTAAATATAAAATAAGTTTAATTTATGGATTAGTCGACAGAGCTATCACCCTATCATCAGAACATTTTCATTATAATAATATTAAAAAATTTAAAACAATGTTACTAAAAAATAATTATCCACTTCCATTTATAAACAAACACATTTCTCATAGAATAAAAATTTTAAAAAATAAAAATATATATACCCTTAATAACAATAATACAATAGATCTTTTTCCCAATTACTTAGGTTCAGAATTTAATAACTATCAATATAACAACGATAACAATTTCATTTCCTTTCCATATATTCCTAATTTATCTATGAAAAAAGAAATTTTTTTAAAAAAATATAATATTAAAACAGCTTTCAAAAATCATAATACTATAGGACAACATTTTTTCAATAATTTAAAAGATAAAATAGATATTAACTTAGAATCTTGCTTAATCTATCAAATCGACTGTAATAATTGTGATGCCAATTATATAGGACAAACTAAACAAATATTGAAAAAAAGAATTAATCGACATAAGAACTCTATTAAAACTAAAATTGTCACCCCTAATAAACCTAGTACTGCACTAGCAGACCATGCTTTTCTTAATTACCATAATTTCAATTTCAACTCACCCAAACTTTTACATAAAGAGAACAATTTACAAAAAAGACTTTTATATGAAATGATTGAAATAAAAAAAAGCCCCAAAACTATCAATTACAGAACAGATATAGAAAAACTTAACAGTGTTTACTATAATTTTTTTAATTAACTTTTCATAATAATTAATTAGCCTCGTTTTTCCCCCTTTTTCTGTTTAAATTAAAATCATTTCAGAATGGTTTTAATCTTGTTTTTTTAAATATTTTATTATATGAATAATGTAATACATTATAAATTTTGGTAAAGGATTTATATTATTTATATATTATCTCTTTCACATGCGCATTTCATAAAAATTTTTGCTTGTCATTCTCAGTCCATAAATTTTTCCACGTCGTCAGTTTTTAAATTTATCAATCTTAAAACCGTTTTATAGTTTAATTAAATAAATATCTTTAATTATTATTAAAAATGTTAACAAATATTTTGTGGTGTGTTAATTCTACCACCATATTTTAAACTAATCATAAATTTAAGGTAAGAAAAAAAAATTTTTTTGAGGTAAACTTTCCTTCACTAACTTTTCATTTTTTATTGCATTTATAGATGTACCAATAATTACAATTATGTTCCTTTTTTATTAAGTACTGAAGAAGGCCAATTAATTGGCCGAAATATATTTACACACATAATTTTTTTATTATTTTAATTGACTGCTACCTCTTCTCAGAAGAAAATTTTTTTCAAATATTAAAAAACCAGTCTACATAAACATTTTTCTTATTGCAATCAATTTGATAGCATCATTTATTAAGACGCAACAGGGCGGCCAAAGTTACTTTTTGAGGGCTATTCCTACAATAAGATTAGATGTGGTACTTAATAATCGTATAGAATATTGGCGTTTTGACGAAACAAGATTTAAATGTAAAGGTTCTGCAATCACTGAGCTGGAGAATTTATTTTTTTACAAGGACCTAACCAGTTAGATTTGGAATTAAAGTTGGGTCGAAGAGTCTAGTTGCTGGCTAGTTGTTGAGTGTAGCACACACTGAATCGAATGGAAAAGCGTTGTGCTTTTATACTAATTTCTGTGTCCAAATATGGGCATGACCTCGAGTACACGTGCATCACCAGATATCTCATGAAACCTGATATGCTGAATCAAGAGGATTGCAACATCATATGCAAGTATAATGTCAAACTGACATGTCATACTAGCATGCTTAGCGCGTGATACTTGCATGTTGGACAAACATTGTTTTTACAGTGGTCAGTATTATTACCTTAATAATTATTTTAAGCACTTCGTGACAGTATTTTTTCTGTAGGTATTTTTTCCATAGGTTTTTTTCCTAGATTCAGCGTCGGTAGAAGGTTGATACCGATTTGCGTATGTGTGTATGGTGGAAGGTGGGTATTTGTGTCGGAAATCGTAAACAAAGGTTTGTATATATGGAGTACAAGATAGCTGTACTCATGTCTAGTATTAGGAACAATTAGAACTTTTTCAGTGTAATGTCTCTCAGTCTTATCAAATATTATTTCGTATGACTTACATTCTAGGCTTCCTATCGTGGAAGACGGCGATCGACGTTACAACAATCCCACGTAATTCATATTCAGACTACTCACAAGTGACTTTACTAAGAAATGACAAAGAACATCCAGCACATATCAAAGCAGGGCGTCCATCAACGCAACCCACGTTTTTTTTCGCCCTGAGCAATGCTCAATTGAATACAAACCGCACATCTCGTATGAGATTCGAAACCTAAGCTACTTCGTTGACAATAATTTTATAATATGAGTTACACATGCAATATTTGTATTTTTAATTAAATTCATACGAAGTATTGAGAAATACAACCTATTCTTGAAATACTCGCCCCACGTACTACTTGACCGACTGCGTTGTGGGTCTATTACTGGAATGGGATACTCCGAGCATCAGATCACTCCTAGAAGTGTTAACACAGCTCAAAGAAATGATAGAACTGCGAAACTAATTATATTATTATTGTTATTAACGTTTTCTTTGTACCAAAACATGAAACTGTTCGTATCTGGTCAAAAAATGGTACGCACATCTTGATGCGGTCCTTGAGGCCCCGGGGAGATTCGAACTCCCGATCTCCTGTTTACTAGACAGGCGCTTTAACCAACTAAGCCACGGCGCCGAGTTAACATTTTTGGATAACCTATTTGTGGCAAAGATATTTTGTAAGGTTATATTTTTACGTTCAAGTTCAAAGACATTTTTAAATTTATCACGTATATCGCTAAAATATTGAAAAACCTTCGTATCGTCTTCAAATCAGAGAAGTATGAAATTCTCCCTAATTACGTCTTTTTTTACATGTAGGTATCCATATTTCTCAAGGTATAACTTCTTTACATTCAATGTTCTGCTGGGACAAATGAACCTCAAGCGACTCTTCTTCACCTTGCACATCGCCTTTGCCGGGAGAGAAACTATGTATCGCAACCTCCTAGTGGCCGGTTACCCTTACCATGTGCAACACACCAGCAGGGAATATTCTTACAAGGTGCTACAAAAAATTCAGAATTAGAGTTGCAGAAAGTCCTAATTGCCGTCATTTCGTAATCCCAATGTTCCTGCCACTACTTGTAGCAATCATGGTAATCCGTTTTTATGCGGGATTCGACCTGGATGTCCTGCAGAGTTGGAATCCACCGATTGACTGAGTTGCATAGATTGGAATGCTTTCAGGTCTACGGTGAAGATTGAACTCCTGTCCGGTTTAACCAAGAGGTGAGATCTAGTAATATTTCAGAAACAGACACACGGTAAAGACTTGAGACACAAGGTTTCGGATCGAACATACGATAGCACATATAATACACACAGAAAAACAAGACATAGGTTAAAGTAACAAAACATAGAAGAATCAACAATTTTATCAATTATTTGTTAGAAACTATCCGAATGTTATTCGTTTTTTAATCCTAAACTTGATATGATTTAATATTCTGCTGTAAAAGATCGTAAACACTGACATTGACCTCAATAGATTCGAGTATATAAAAGGTTTAACTATTTTGCTTTTTAAAATAGAAACATATTATTTTATAATAAAAATTGTTTATGCGTGATGATAATGTAGAGTATGCCTTAAATTAAATGATCACCCAAGGTTTCACGTTAAGAATGCGTACAGGAGCCATAAGGCACGATGTTACATTCAGCTTTAATTTCTTTAATTAATGATCATCAACCGAGAACCGAGCTCCAGTGGATCAAGATCCAGAACCCATATCCACCATATAGATCTAGTATCTGTATCTAGATCTTTTTTACAAGAGGATCTTGTATCTATATTCGATCATATGTTCACAGATCTTTCAGCTTTAGATCCAAAGGAGCCAGATATTTTTTCAGGATCTTGGATCTTGATCTATATTTATTTTTAGGCTTGGATCTTTGATCTGGATTTAGATCCTATTTAGAATAAGACTTACACAGCGTGAAAGTACAAAACGCTGCCCCGTATTCCTGAAACCAGAACAGAACAAATAGTTCCAACCAAAATTACACCTATCCAAATGTACTTCGTTAACGCGCTATCGAACGTAAAAGATCAAGAGTTTGCTGCAATATATTTTTCTTTGGTGGATGCTCCACCTCATTTAATTTGTTGGGTGTTGTACAATTATTGTACCGTGCCATCAACAATTCGTTCCATCATACAAGGCGATCGTTTGGGTCTACCCTAAATATCTCGTGCATGACACCAAATATCAGACAAATGTAAAAGTATTTTTCTACAGAGGATGGGGACATCGATGGAGCTATATAGAGTTGCGATAATACACACCCCATCACCTCTACCTATCCCACCTTGAAAACCAATGCTATGCGCGGTCATTTATATTTCTTATTTTTAATAAATGAGAATGTGTTATTGTATATTATAAAAAATCACAGGTATGCACCGTTTGATACAATCCTTGAGGCCCCGGGGAGATTCGAACTCCCGATCTCCTGTTTACTAGACAGGCGCTTTAACCAACTAAGCCACGGCGCCGCTTTGATATTTTTCGATAACCTAATTGTGAATAAGATATGTTTTAAACAATTATTATGTTAACATTCTGTAGTAGTAAGTAAGGATCTAATATTCTAATATGAATTGCAAACAAGAAGCAGGTAGCATATCTAAAAAAAATAGAAAAGGAATAATATACAAAACAATATTAACGATTTCTAATCTGTTGTGATGTGTACCCTATCTCTCAATTTCTGTTTCGTATTAGTCACCGTTTCTATTGATAAGAAACCCCGAATTGATGATATATGAATGAACTACCAACCATAAGTGGTGATATCAATGGCATTTGATAACAATGTAAATGTAACGAACGTCATAAGCATAACCGTTGCACCAGATTGTTGAATACTTGTAATTTGGTATGTACCTATTAACAATAACCGGTAATTATTAATAATTTGCAATAATTAATCATACTGAACTTAACATAAACCTACATTATTTATTTTTACTTTCCCATACCACCATATATGGGAAGTATTGATGTCATGTCATTTTCGAAATTGACATTTTCGCGGAAATACGTGTTTTGGACCTCCAGGAGGCCAAAACAGTGGTTAATAAAAAATGTCTGTCTGTGGGTGGGTGGCTTGGTTGGGAGTGTGTGTATGTATGTATGTAACGCCTCTAACGAAAAAACTAGTGAACCGATTTTGATGAAATTTGAAATGAAGAGATATATCGAAAATTCCTCGATAAAATAAGCTTTTCAAAAAAATCCGAAGCCGGAAGCGGAAGTTAGATATGTTTTTTTGATAGCATTCCTTTCAGAAGCGGAATTTTGAAAATCTGAGTAGGGGAAATGAAAGAAAACCATAATTCAAGGGAAACAGATTTCTATCGGACTCTCTAACTTCAAAATGGTGGCCGCTTAGAACTTTTCAAAATTTTGATTTTAATGCCCCACAACCTAAAAACCAGTTATCTGATCAGGTTCAGCAACAACTTGTTTGAGTGTTTATTACGAGATGATCCCCCAAACAGCTACTCTACCCTTAATTCTTGTGTCCCTACAAAAATATCTCCGATTGTGTTAACAGTTCACTATAATCTGGAGAATTAAGCATGGCTTATGTCCATTAATACTCGGATTGGTGACCTATATGACTATATTAACAGGGCGCTTCATGCTACGACGATAACGTAAATCAATCGAACCCGGTTATCATACTAACATTAGTGGCAATCGTTAAACTCCAGATATCCATTTTCAGGATACACTTTCTATAGGTAAGGTTAGTTACTTGTTATAAGAGAGGACCTGAATGAAAAATTTTTAGGCAATTAACAGGACACAGTGTTTTATTTAAATAATAAAAGTTACAAAACATTAGGAAATAAGGATGCTTAAATTGTTTATGGCAAGTAAGGAAGTATCTACAAATATGATTCCAAAAACGATTCGTAGCGAAGTTGTAACTTTGATCATAATAACCTTATTAGGTGCTACTAGATTAATCAGGATTAATGGATCTCGTATTTAGAAGTACTGCTCAAAAATATAGGTCCAAATTTTCGTTTTGTAGAAAGACGAAAATTGGTAAACAATACATCCTTTACTTTAATATATGTAATGCCTAATTTTATTGTATGCATCAAAACTTAACCCAACATAAAGAAGTACTGTCTAATTTTGATTTTCGATGCTAACAACGTTTTGATTCTGACTCATTATTATAAATTATATCTAAGATATGAGTTATAATTTCTGGCGTGATTACAATGGAAGCAACCGGATGGTGGATCACACAGTCTGCTCCTGCAATAGCAACTCCAACTGCAAACCATTTCTCGTCATGCATATACATTGTAGGGCTTCCTTCGTCGCCCCAACAAGCTGTCGTACTGTTTTGCATAGGAATAGTACACATAAAATTTTCCGGGTTATCATCTTCAGATTTGCACCTACCAGTAGTACTTATTACTTTCTGATAATTTCGTTTCTTTATAGATACGTAATCTGAAAATTAATTGCAAAACTAAACTATTTTAATAAACAATTATTCTATAATTACCTTTCTTTTGTAATAATTGTCCCCAACCAGAAATCAATACCAAGTCATCAATATGGGACCTTTCAATGTCTTGGAACGGCAGGCAAATTGGTCTAATGAAGTCTGCAACGAAATTCATTCCTAGTAAAAAATATTCTTAATGATTTATAAGTAAATGCTTACTAGAAAACTGAATACATTTGGATAATTGTACAAGTACTATAGAATTAATTATAAATTCTTTTTTGACTTGTAATTCGATTGTACCTCTGGTACAGTCCGTGGCGTATGAAAGTTCTATACAATTTATATGTTTTTGAATATCGTGTACTCCAGCTAGTATTGTAGATTGATTTCTACGAAGAGAATATCTGGAATATACATATAAAATATTACAATTCGCGCAATAAATGAATATTTTAGAGGACTTAGTAAATGCAACCCAAGCTAAATCGTCGGGTATTGAATTGACTTCATAATCTCAATGACTTATCAACATTTACGAACACTTGGCTATCTTTCTCGACGATACAGTTGATTTAGTTTGTGAAATGGATTTTCTAACGAAATTTTGGTCCGGTTGAACGCGGGAATGTATTAAAACGCATAGTTGTGCACAAATATTATCGATAAAAGTAGTTCTTCGCCAATCAACTTCAACTCGTAGATCCTCTTGTGGTTTACAATCATGTTGTTTATCATATCTTAAAAATTAACCACAAGAGCGTAAAAATATAAATTATTAACTTAACTAAATATGATTTAACTAACGGTTACATGCAGTGGCGGCTCGTGGACATTTTGATAGTAGAGTCACTCAGCATAAAATAAACCCATATAACTTGCACTTTTTTTCGCGATAGTGCATGAAGAAAAAGGCCTATTTCGTAAAGCACTAAGTTTATTCATCGTGTTAGGGTGCTTTATTTATCGTGTTAAGGCGCTTTATTTATCGTGTGAGGGCGCGAGTCTACTAGAAGAGCCAGCAAGTGTTTGGCTCCAAATGGAGGCACGGAACACGATCTCCCCCACCCGCGCACCATAGCGCTTTAGCCCTTATTCTAAGGAAATGCGGTGCCATAAGTAAGTTGGCACTGTTAGCGGATTTTCGTTGGAGAATAAATACGTTGAGATTTTTCTCTACACATGAAACTTATGTAGTCATTGTTTAATACAATTAAAATGACAAAACAGTATTATTAGAAACTATTTTAGAATTAATTAATTTTTTCTACTACGATTGAAACTTGTCATGGCTCCTTGGCACTACTTAACGAATCGCCCCTGGTTAGATGTCTCTTTCAAGAAAGAAAATTAACCCACTCACCCACGTACAAAACATTCTTCAGTTGTAAGGAAATAATCACTACTAATTAGAAAACCGTTGCATCGATAGCCGCTATTTTGTAAGGACACCATCCAAGGAAATTCATAAATATGTGCCTCGTATCCGCTAGTTTCATTTTCCGTATGATAATATTCATCCCAATGTTGCTGTCCGCAATGTCCTTTATACAGAAGAACTTCTTCCATAACATATTTTCTTTTTTCTTGTATTGTTAAACTGGTAGTTGCACCATTTATGATGATTGCTTCTGATTCTAATTGAATGCCGTTAACAGCTGTGTTGGTTGACGTTTCTATATCTGATAATCCTTCCTTAATATAATCTCCTGATCTTCCGCAACATACCATTAAGTTACCGCATACTGAAGCATCCAGGAATTTTTGAGTAGATGGGTTGGTTTTGGTTAAAACGTTTATCAAAACTGAACAGTGACGTAAAAGCACACACTGGGCTTCTTCTCCGTTTGGTGTAGTACAATTCGTTCCTAAAAAGAAAATACTTTGTTATATTTGGTGAACGGTTTTATGGTTTAGAAACAATTTTTGGACTTGGAAAAAAAACCTGACGACTTACTTTGTGCTTCCGCTTTACAAACAACGTAAACATATAGAAACAGAAAAGCTAATGCCCTAATACTGGATAAAAGTTCTAAACACCAGTATGCCACTTTGCAGAACATGTTGAAATATTACATCAACTAGTGGACACGTTACTAAAAACAAATTTGCATTACAGTTGGTTTTATATTCACGATGCCGGAAATTCAGGTTTGTTTACTATAAATATTCGTTTCGCATACCAACACGGTGAGTGTAAGAAACCACAGTTTAGTTGATAAGTAATTTGGAGGAATTCCATATTTCAGTAAAAGCCTATAATGGTATTGTAGATAAATTTCTGACGCCTGTCGATGCAGGTATTGGATCACAAAAAGATAAAGAACGGGAAAACTAAGTAATATCAAACACTATGATACAACTATACCTCATACATCAACCTTATTTTTATATGAGTGTTCGATAAAGCAGAATATATGACGTACTTCCGATACTTTTTTTTTTTGTTGAAGGTGCGAAATACGAGTATAGTTTCGTTTTGTAATTTGACAGTTTTTCTTCATCGCTTCATATATCGGACAGTTTTAGGCGCATACAAAATTTACTGAGTGTCCGCAACCGCTATGTTCCCCTGATTTGGTACCTCCTGCCTTCCACTAATCAAAAATAATCACAAAAAGAAATTTGTTTGAGTCGATAGAATAGATTGTAACGGCGTAACTAACAGAACTCACGAAAGATTATTTTAAAAAGCGCCATCCAGATTGGAAAGCAACACATTGTCGCTTGGGTTGTTTTGGATATTATGGAAAATTGTTGTCTTTGAGTGGTCTACCACGTTTCGCTAAAACCGATAGGCCCGAATATCGTCGTTGCTGTTGTTCCTCGAGATGGTTTAGTTGAATCGCTATAGCATTTTCCTCACTCCAGATATGCAAATTGCGAACATTGAATATGTTTTTCAAATTTATACACAGCATATTATTTTAAAAATTCGGCTGTTGGTTGCAGTGCTGAACAGGCCATTTCCAGTGGTCTTGTCTTTGGGGAGACTCTCCAGGTTGTAGAAGCTGCACGCACTAAACGTGGCATAGGAGTAATTCTTGCTCACGTAATGCACGCCAATCAAAAATTTCTTACTGAGCGAGTATCACTAACTCGTAAGGCAACTTAACTTGCCCGTATCCTTTAAAAAAGGTCTTCCAAAATTTGCTTCTCAGCATTCAGGTGCGAAACCATGAAGGTGGTGGTGATATATCAACAAATATAATTATAGGAATATAAATATCAAATAAAATATCGATTTTAACTGGAATAACAATATTTATTTTGCTTTATACGCATTTCGGCATCAATGTGCCATTGTCAAAAGCAATTATAAGATATTAAATAACAAATGCAAAATGATTTATACAGTAACTGCTTGATTCTATTATTTTAACACAAATATCGTCAACATAACGAAACCAAAATACAATTTTATTTGATAGATTTGATTTAGGCATGTTTTGATAGTTCTTTCGAATACATTGACAACTTTTTAATTTGTATTAATACTTTACACCAGAAAATTAAATTTACACTAGAAATTGAACAAAACAGATCTATTAACTTTTTAGACTTAAACATAAAAATTAATTCAGAAAACATACTCGAATACTCTATTTATAGGAAACCTACATAAACTGATATTACCATACCACATAACTCTTGTCATCATAATACACATAAATTAGCAGCATATCAATCTTTAGTACACAGAGCTCTAACAATTCCTTTAGATAAAAATAGTTTTAATAGAGAAATTTCAGTTATTAAACAAACTGCATATAGCAATGGATATAACACAACACTTATTGACACTTTAATTAAAAAGAAAAATTATAAATTAGCTATTCAAAAAGTTTATTCCATTAATAACTCTGATAAGACATTAAAATACGTTTCAATTCCATATTTTGGTAAAATTTCAGAAAAGATTGCTAAAATTATAAATAACACAAATAAATATAAAGTCACTTTTAAAACAAATAAAAATATTCTATACTCTCTTTTCAATGCTAAAGACAAAATTAATGATTTGTTAAAATCAGGTATTTATAAATTAAATTGTTCACATTGTGATTCAGTATATATACAGGGTGGTGATTATTTCGATGCTCACCATTGGTATCTCGGGAACGGTAAACGATACGAAGTCGGTTAAATTAAACAAAATTTGCACCTTTTTATTACGATTGAGAATCTGATAAGAAATCCAGGATATTTTGGTTGCTTCCTGATTTATCACGCAGAAACTGAAAATAACGATTTCAGAAAAAAGTTATTATCTTCAATACCATTTTCGTGATAAATCAGGAAGTAATCAAAATATCCTGGATTTCTTTTCAGATTCTCAATCATCATAAAAAGGCGCAAATTTTGTCTAATTTAACCGACTTCGTATCGTTTACCGTTCCCGAGATACCAATGGTGAGCATCGAAATAATCCCCACCCTGTATATTGTTGTAATACCTGTACACCCCTGTTGCTGCGTTAATAAATTGTTGATAAACCCAAGCTGCTCTTTGCGGTGCTAATAAAAAAAAAATAAAAACAAAGAACAAAAAGAACTCTTATCTCGGGGCTTTCGATACCTTGTCCTGCTCTGACAAGTATCTTCTGTGGGTCCACTATTTAGCATACACAAAAAAAAACTTTCATACAACAAACAAACAATAAAAAAAAAATGACAAAATTTTAAGCAACACAACAAAATTGAAATTTATTTACACAAGAAATGAACACAAATTAAATTAAAGTAATCAATAAATATCCTATCATCCCTAGGCTCAAAATTAAATTTAAATACTAAAAGAAAACTTATCTTATAATTGGTTCGGACTCTTATGTATGCCGTATTCAAATTTCCCGCGCTTCTTTCAATTTTCCGATATTCAACGAACAAATCCAATCTCGTACGAACAAATCCAATCTCGTATTCAATAATATTGATCACCAACAAGAACACTGCAAAATGGCTGATTCTCCAGTTGCAAACACAAATTAAAATTCGATAAACTCCAAATTTGTAATCTTTTGGATTCGCGGAAACGACACGCTCTTTCAAGGAATATTAACAGAGTGATCTTCTTTTTGTTTTGAGGCCTTATTTATAACCTCTGTCAACAAGTTTGTTTTTCTCCATGGTAACAGAAAAAAATTTTAAGGTAACATCAATTGTTTTATAATTTTATAAATTTTAAATGCCTTTCTGGCCTCTATTCTGCAAGATTCCTCAAAACTATACACATTTTTAGATTCCTCATAATTTTCCCTTTTAAATAATATCCTATTTGCTATGTTTTTAATACCATCTGCAAAACCCTTCAAATTTGTTAATTTTCCTTATTAAGGAAAACTTTTTCACTCAACTCATATCAATTTTCAGATTCCTCACCATTTTCTACACATTTTAAGTTCTTGTTTTTCACCAATAATCTTCACCAAAGTCCAAAATTAATATTTTACAAATTTTGGTAAACATAACCTCAACTTTACAGATTTTAGAATTGATTTTTGAAGAAAATCTTTTTCCATATAAAAGAAACATGAAGATAAACCGTTTCCAACTAAAGAGATAGCTACAACCCACATCACCAATACTGGGACAACCTATTGAACAAACCACCGTTTATCCGAGTATGATAAAATGCTTCGATATCAAAATTATCTAAATAAAAAAAACTTAAAATAAAAACATAGCCTTTCACAAATAGCTAAATTCATTCAGACAAAGAATTATCTTAAATACTAAACCAATTTTTACATAATCTTACATAACATTAATAAACATTTACTTTTAGTCGACCAAATGAAAGCATATCGGAACCAAATATGGCCCAAATTTTGAAAGATAGAAACGAACCACAGCTGATACCAAGACAATGCACTCAAAGAACCAAATATCCTGAGATAAGAGCCTTCAGAAACCGAAATAAAAATTATGAACAACCGAATTATAAAAAGAAATTTAAAATAATATTTGACAAATTTATTAAACGTAAGCTTAAGGTAGCTATCAACCTTTATTTAATTTAGACTAAGTAATCGTACAAGTCCCGAGTCAATATCACAACAATATATATACAGTGTGTCCCAAATAGAGTAGTATTGCATGGCTATCTTTCTTATTAATAAAGATACAGATTCGGTTAAATGGGCAATGTTGTGCAGTTTTTCATGCTGGTTTAGATGCTGCTTAGAGAGATCAAACATTCCGAACCCTTCAAAAGATATCCGCAGAAAACCAGAAAATCCATTTTTCGAAAAAGTCGATTATTTCGCTTATTATAAAAGTTACAGAAAATTGTTTTATACAAAAGTTACTTGATTCATTAAGATAAACAAAAATATGTTTGCAAAAAATATCGCAAAAGCCGTTTTCGAGATATTGATAGCAACTTTCTTATTTTAAATGGGCGCCATCTTGGATTTTCAAATGAATAAATTGCATCTTTTTTTCTGCATTCAACGATGTATAACAATCTATGTTAAAAATAAAAAATAACGGCATACGTAATAGTTTTTGTATTAAATAAAGTAAGCCATGAAAACAAGTGAATTTTAACAAAAAAAACTTCGAACAAAATGTATTTACAGTTATTAACGATATTTAGAATAAACGTTAAATCTACAATAGCTAATTTTAATCACTGTAAATGTTCAAAATGTTGGCCATTGTCAAACATAACTGGCATCTTTTCAAAATACTTGCAGTTACTTTACGTAATGTATTGCGATTAATACTATTAACGCTTCTTGTCCAGATTCTTCCAATTCGTTAACATTGTTGTAATTAAAATTACTACCATACACTTTATTTTTTATCGTACCCCACAGAAAAAAGTCAAGAGGTGTTAGGTCTGCCGACCTGGGTGGCCATCTAATAAGTGTGTTAGTAGCTATCACTCTGTTATTAAATCGGTGATTTAATAACAAAGATGCAAGTTATGTTTGGCTAACAATGGCTAACATTTTGAACATTTACTGTGATTAAAATTACCTATTGTAGATTTAACGTTTATTGTAAATATCGTTAATAACTGTAGATACATTTTGTTCGAAGTTCTTTTTGTTAAAATGCACTTGTTTTCATGGCTTACTTTATTTAATACAAAAACTATTACGTATGTCGTTATTTTTTATTTTTAACATAGATTGTTATACATCGTTGAATGCAGAAAAAAAAATGCAATTTATTCATTTGAAAATCCAAGATGGCGCCCATTTAAAATAAGAAAGTTGCTATCAATATCTCGAAAACGGCTTTTGCGATATTTTTTTTGCAAACATATTTTTGTTTATCTTAATGAATCAAGTAACTTTTGTATAAAACAATTTTCTGTAACTTTTATAATAAGCGAAATAATCGACTTTTTCGAAAAATGGATTTTGTGTTTTTTTGCGGATATCTTTTGAAGGGTTCGGAATGTTTGATGTTTCTAAGCAGCATCTAAACCAGCATGAAAAACTGCACAACATTGCCCATTTAACCGAATCTGTATCTTTATTAATAAGAAAGATAGCCATGCAATACTACTCTATTTGGGACACACTGTATATAGGTCAAACAATTAGAAATTTCAGTATTGGGCAAACAGAACATATCCGTTGTTACAAATATAAACATGCACATAAATCAAATTATGCTAAACATTTGTTAGAACAAAATCACACATTAACATCTAATAATACAATTATTACATTTTTACACTTTTCTGATAACAAAAATAAATTAAACATTTTAGAAGCTTTTGAAATTTATAAACACACAAAAAACAACATACCTTTAATGAATGAGCAAATTGAACTCTTAGATTTTCCTTTACTGAAGATTTTGGAATAAATATCTTTTTAAAACACACTGATAAGCGACTGACCTCCGACGGGTTGACTGGGGCCAGTTGCTTCACGCAGTGTTAAACTAATAGAATCAAGCAGTTACTGTATAAATCATTTTGCATTTGTTATTTAATATCTTATAAATGCTTTTGACAATGGCACATTGATGCCAAAATACGTATAAAGCAAAATAAATATTGTTATTCCAGTTAAAATCGATATTTTATTTGATATTTATATTTCTATAATTCTGGTTTTTAACAAAGTTACGCTTGAAAATGTTAATAAACAAATATAATATTTAAAGATCTCTTTTATAAAATTGTCTTGAGTTGGCGGGTTCTTGCATAATATTATTTATAACGTTGACATTTATAATTTTTATTTAAACAATAATCTATTATCGAAGAACGATCAAAAATAAAACGGATAACTAACCGCCGCGCCGCCGTGCCAATTGAGAATCCACCTTGACGAGTAGAAAACGTTAGGTGACCATTTTTCTCTTGTCAACTGTCTCTTGTCAAAAAATGGAATTCACACTTTGATGTGATCCTTAAGGCCCCGGGGAGATTCGAACTCCCGATCTCCTGTTTACTAGACAGGCGCTTTAACCAACTAAGCCACGGCGCCGCTTTGATATTTTTGGATAACCTATTCGTGGATAAGATATAGTTTAAAATTTAAGAATTTTTAGCATCTATGTTGCAAGTAACTCATCTAATCAAACGACAACCGCAACATGAACAGTAAGCTGGGATACCTACCAGTGACACGTAGATGTGGGATTTAGTTGCGGAAAACGTTAGACGATTGTGGCTAACGCCGAATGTTGAGATTAATATTCATTTTTATCTGCACAATATGGGAAATAATTAAAACATAGGTACCACAAAAAACTTTGTGTGCAGGGTCCTACAAAAGTATAGAATAACGATTATAGACGCCTAAATACTGATTTTATCAACAATATCTTCTAATAAAAGTGGTTTGTCATATGTTTTGCTATATTTTCATGTACTTACATATTTTTAGCTCAATAACAAAAGCGACATATATATATTTTTAAAATAGCAACATACAATTTTTTTTGTGTATGTTGTGTTCAACCACTGACAATATACTTTATACCTTTTAAGTTATTGGCACGTTGATATTTAAAAAAATTGCGGTAATATCGTTGGCCCTTTGTTATTGACCTAACAAATACGTGCATGAAAGAGCAGACATGATGCCAATTAACTTTTATCAAAAGATATTTTTGATAAAATCAATATTTAGGTTTCTGCAAACGTTATTCCATATTTTTGCCGGGCCCTGTATAATATTTAAATTGATATAAATAAAATATAATGGTTCAGAGAAATAAATTCAAAAACAATACAAGTTTAACTTAAAGAAAGATTATCTCTCTCATTAAAAATGTTATTATTGATAAAAAATTAAATTACTCTGACCTTTTTATGAGCCTCGAACTTACTCGACCTAAGTTTAAAAGTATACGAATATAATTAAATTATTTTTTTTTAATAAATGACAACTTGGGTGCGATCAAGAACGTTTTAGCATGTTTTAGTAATCATTTGTTAATAACTAACTTTGATTTAATTAAACGTAGGTAGGTCTACAAGGATAGCTTTTTTTTATTTACTGATTATTATTAAATCACTATAACATGTTCTAGAGACAAAGAAAATAAGAAACAATCTTTAAAACTTACAAAGTTTGGTGTGGCACTTCTGGTTTGATTGCAATGGAAGTAACCGGCTGGTTGGTCATACAGGTACGTCCTACGGTGGTTACCCCAGCTGCAAACCATGTATCATCATCCATATACAAGGTAGGACTTCCTTCATCTCCCAAACAAGCGGTTGTACTGTTTTGTACCGGAAGAGTACACATCACATTTTCGGGATCATCATGTTTAGATTTTAATCTACATCATTGCTTATTACTTTCTGATGATTCCGTTTCTTTATAGATACATAATCTTCAACTTAAAAAACGTCTACAATAATTCTTTGTATCACTATACTTTGTTTAACCAAGATATGCATATAGACTCCGCCCCATAAACGCTGTCAAAAGTTGGATATAATTTTTCAATTGGTCGTATTTTTGAAACCCACAACACGCAACTGCCCTAATTTTAAGTAACGCTTACGAACCACTTCCGGTTGTTCCTTGTCAGTCTTGAAATCATTGAAAATAAAAAAAAAATTAAATTAAAAATGAACAGTTTTTGAATTTCCCGCTTTGTACCATGTACCATGTGAAACTGGCTTTAGTGTTCATCACGCTAAAGGGGCGGAGTCTATATGCATATCTTGGTTAAACAAAGTATAGTCCAGAAAAATTTACTAGTAGTACTACTTAAAGCCGTTTCCGGACGTATGATACGCAAGACTTTTTATGCCAAATTTTATTTAAATAAATTACAATTTTAATCAAATGATAATATTTAAGAACAGTCCAAATACGTATTTCGGTAACTAACCTGCAATCTTCAGTACGAATACCTTGGATACTTAAATTCCTAACCTTTCCACCGTTTATTTATCTCGCATAATGGGTCCTTGTTGCTTTCATCCATATTTTATATTTTATTTTATTTTAATAAAAAATTATTTTATAATTACCAGTCTCGTTTAATAACGGACCCCAATCTGAAATCATGACAAAGTCGTCTATGTGGGGTCTTTCGATGTCTTGGAACGGTAGGCAAATTGGTCTGATAAAGTCTACAATAAATTTAATTTAATATAATTTGACTGATTTAAATGGTCACTAAATACTTATTAGAAAACTGGAGACGTTTCAGCAATTGTACAAGCACGATGGAGTTAATTTTAAATTCTTTTAATTTCCAATGTTATTGTTCCTCTGGTACAATTATTTGCGTATGGAAGTTGAATACAGGTGACCTTTTTTTTGAATGTCATTTACTTCAACTAGGATCTTAGCCTTTTCTTTCTGAACAGAATACCTCAAACATAAATTGAACAAATATCAAAACTAAGTTTTCTTTTACAAAAATAAAGACTACTGATTAAAAATCCACTGCATCGATATTCGCCATATAATCTTTATACAAAAGAACTTTTCTTTTAACATAATATCTCTTTTCACGCAGTCTTAGAGTTGTAGAGCCGCGTCTCATGATTCTCGCTTCAGGTTCTATTCGTTCTGGATTTTTAACAGCTGTGGTAGTTTACGGTTGTATATCTGATAGTTTTCCCTTAAGGTAATCTGCTGATATTCCACAACATACCATCAAGTTACCATGACCACATACCAAAGCATCCAGGAATTTTCACGCACCATAAAATTGTAAAGATGCAGAAATATTATCGATGCTGCATTAACACAGCCTAAAATACGTAAATACAAGTACATTATTTTGTAGGACATGTTGAAGTGTCACTTCGAAAAGTCAAAATCCAAATCCCAATGGAAGCATTTCTGAACTTGTTACAGTACGAAAATTGAGACGGGGGCTTTTAGTAAATTTAGATTTGATACATTTCAAGTTGATCTTGAGGGAATAAGATGGGACTGCATCCTTGACTTTAACGATATTAATTTAAAGGCATCCTTCTTAAACAACACTATCTGCACTCTGTTTGATAAACATGCCCCATACAAAACGGCAAGATTCTCCAAACCGCAAGCCCCGTGGATCAGAGACAACATTAAATTGCTAATCTCACTCAGAAACAAAGCATTTTCGAAATTTAGAAAATCGAGACAGCAACGGCACTGGGACTATTACAAAACCCTTCGTAACTACACCACTAGTGCCATCAGACGGGAGAAAAAAGCTTACCTTGATTATAGTTTTGGTAACACCGACAAAAAAGCATTGTGGTCGGAACTGGTAAAATTAGGAATTTCCTCAAACAAAAAATCAAATGAACTGCCTCAACATCTAAAAAACGCTAATGAGATCAATAAATTTTTTATCGAATCAGTCGATAACATACTTAAGGAACCAGATAGAAATCTCTTAGAATTTTACAATAGTGCGACAAAAGCTAACATTACCTCACTATTTTCATTTAATCTGACAACCGAGGAAGAAGTTTTTAAAATTTTGGTAAACATTAAATCCAAATCAACCGGTTGTGATAATATCGGAATAAAGCTCTTACATCTATGCTTACCCTTTCTAATACCATATTATATCACTCATCTTGTAAATTATTGCCTAGAGAAATCCATTGTCCCGGATTGTTGGAAGATAGCACGTGTTATACCACTACCCAAAATTAATACACCGAAGGACTTTAAAGACCTTAGGCCGATAAGCATATTACCCACACTGTCTAAAGTCTTGGAACGGGCTATGGATAAACAGATAAGACAACACCTATCACAATTCTCAATCCTTCCCCGTTTTCAATCAGGGTTTCGTCCTAATTATGGCTGCTCCACAGCCTTGTTGGATATAACTGATGACATTCTTTCACAAATAGACAAAACGCAAATCTACGGTTCTGGTGCTATTAGACTTTTCAAAGGCGTTTGCACTATACATCACTCCCTTTTACTAAGTAAACTACATTACTTTGAATTTGATACTCCTGCTGTTAAACTCCTTGAGAGCTACCTTTCCAACAGATCTCAGGCAGTTTGTATGGATGGTCAAATATCAGACTCTCGCGAATTACGATACGGTGTGCCTCAGGGCTCAATTTTAGGGCCTCTGCTGTATATAATATACACTGCAGACTTTGGCGATAAAATAAACTTTAGTAAATTTCACTTCTACGCGGATGATACGCAAATCTACTATTCCTTCCCTTCTCAAGATATCGAGATTGCAAATAAACTGATTAATACTGACTTTGAAAATATCATTAACTTTTCTGACAAGCACTGCTTAAAAATAAACACAAAAAAATCATCAGTTATGTTATTTGGTAACACTATGGTCAGAAATGAAATTATCAATAGACTAGAAATTAAAATTAAAAATGACACTTTATTATGCGAAAATGCATGCAAAAATCTCGGTCTAACAATTGATCACAAACTTAGGTTCACGCAACATGTAACTAAATGTATACAAAAAGTCTACGCTCACATTAAAATGATATATCAAAACAGGGGAATTTTTAACGCTAATGTAAAAACAATTTTAACTCGTACTCTAGTACTCTCTCAGTTCAATTACTGTGATGTGGTGTACGGCCCCTGCCTACTTAACACAGATAGCCATAGGATTCAACTAGTACAGAATGCTTGCCTGCGGTTAATTTTAGGTATCTGCGGGTATCTGTAAACGGGAAAGAATCTCACATAAGCTAAAAGAACTAAGGTGGTTAAATATGAACAACACTAGATTATTACATCAACTGTGCTTTTATCACAAACTAACCTTAGTTAAGACACCTGCTTATCTCCATCAGAAAATTAGATATCGTACGGAGGTCCATAATTTGAATATCAGATTTAAATGGACATTGACACCTCCAGCTCACAGAACGGCTATATTCGAACGGTCCTTCTCATACAGAATTGCGAAGTTATATAACTCCTTACCTGAACACACAAAAACACTTTCTCTTGAATCTTTTAAAAAGTATCATAAAGCCATGCTCTTTGACTCGCAGTTCCCCGCCCCGTGATTAGTAACAGTAAGTTCACTCCATACTAATATTTAATATCATGTACTACTTCAATATATTATAACAGCCTCTTCTAATCTTTAGTTGTTCATATTATGTTATTAAATAAGTTGCAATGCTATCTCTTTGTTAATTTTGTACAGGGTTTAGGTGGTAGAGCAGAGACGGCTTCCGTCTACTGAACCTCGCCCTGAGTATGATGTACATTTCTCTGTAAGTGTATGTTAATAAAGCCATTTATTATTATTATTATTATTATTATTATTATTATTATTATTATTATTATTATTATATATTCAATCATGCTGAATGTGTAGAAGTACCATTCAACATGTTTACGAAGGATCAATTTAAAGTGCTAGGATTCGTCTGAGATAATTGGGAATTACTCCTAAAAAAAATTTTAAATTGTTTACAGTTATAAACCGCCAGACAGCATAGCTATATTTAAGAAGTGCACATATAATTTTTTTTAATTCGATATCGAATAATCTTAGTTTTTGAAGATTTATTGGGAATTTTGGATAGAAAACTTGTTTGCAATTTCGTTTGATTATGGTTGTGTTTGAGTGCGTATTTTCGGTTGAAAATGTCCGAAGACGCTGAATTTATTAGCTCGGACGTTGAAGAATCAGCGTTAGCGACCAATTCGCTGTTACCTGCGAAATCGCGGAAAAAATATAAAAATACATACCGGCAATTTGAGGAGTATTAATGAAGAAGCGCTACTGGATAGATATCAAGAAGTATACAATTCATCAAACGAAAATCAACCGATCAGATTACGAAGAAATCCAGCATTTTGACCAAGGAGGAGATTGAAAAGTTCCGGACGCGGAAAATGATACTTACTTGATGACGAAGGTAAATGTGACATCTCTAATTCAAAAAGTAATAATTTTTCACTCTTTGAAGGTGGCGTTAATAATCGGAATCAGTGGAGCATGTCGTTGCAAGGAATTGACTTTTCTTGATATGGGGAACATTACAGGGACAGGCGCGGCTATATCGACGCATTCAAACCAGAGAGACGTAAGCGCCAAAAAATTCAAAAATTAGATTTTCATACCGTCATCGTAAGCGGAATTTCGAGCTGCATTAGTTGTAACACCACTGGTAAAAGCATGCGGTCGTTATAATGTTCATATGTTCCTAGCTGTCCACATCAATCTGTATAGGTTTTAGTTACAGCTTATAAGGTGTTTCAATGTTACACAGGAAACTAATGGTAATAAAAAAACAAATATGTTTAATATTTCCAGCACGGTTAATTATTCACCATTAAAATATATGCAATTTGTATTACCTTGAAAAAATCACATACGATGCAGTTGATGAGCTTTGTACGGTTATATAAAGATTGAATAAAAAAACAGAAATTCACAATTTTCCATCGAACACTGGGAAATGCTATTGGAATAGGAACGTTGTGGTGATGTGGCTCTCAATTTTGTTCTTTTGGAGATTATTATTGGATGCAACTGTGGTAAGTTAAAAATAATGTAATGAACTGTACAGCATGTTAAAGTAAATGAGTTAAAATCCATATTATAATACTCTTAGTGGGTTTAATAAATTAAAACATGTAGTCTGACCCACGTATAGGATATAAAATAAAATTACGTTAACTTTTGAAATTAGAATATAATTTTTTTACTTAGGGTTGAGCCATTTTGTTAAAAGTTTTCTAATTTTTTTCTAACATTCAATTTTTCAATGGGTCTTGGGACCTTTTTGTTTTTGATTTACCTTTTTCCATTATGGATGAATTTTTCATATAATTTTCAATGTCTTTATGTTTTTCTTATATTGTTATATTACATTTACAGCATCTGATGATTATTTTTGAACGAAACGATCGTAATGCATTCAAGCTTTTCAATCTACTTCGTTTTTTAATTTAATTTTATATTCTATACAGGGCTCAGACTATCAGGTTAAAATATTGTAATGTATTTCTACAGAAATGGCTTAACACATGGAATATCTCTACTTTATCTGGGAACTTACCCATACCCCTCTTTAATGTTACCTCAAAGTTAGATTTGTTTTATTTCAATATTCTTGAATACTCCTAAATTGCTTTTTAATGTCCTGACAGGTTGCAGATCCAGAATGGCATCTCTTGCGCCAAACAGATTAAGATATGAAATATGAAAGAGGTAACGTGGTATCCTTCAATCATTCTTATTTTGCAAGAATGAAATTTGAATTAGCTCCGTATAACCGAACACAAAGGGCTTTCAACGTAAATTTTACTTTACTTGTAGATCTTTCTACTGATGTCACGGTAAGTACTACTTCTTTGATTCAGGTTTCTTTTAATATATCCATAATTAAGTAACAATATTATTGCTGGAAAGTATATCATCCACCACCTTTGGAAATTTATTCAAACATAAAATTTGGGAAGGAATGCAACTAGTACTGGAATCCCAATTTTATATCCGTTCTGACTTAATTCCGACTGAATTTACTGTTTAAAAAGCGATATTATTACATATACTGATCTACATTAATTAATGTTGTTTTGTTTTATTAAAATTATTAATTGATGTTTTTAGATGGATACTCAATGCAATAAATTTTTAAGCAATGAATACCGATTTTTTCCATTGGCCGTCTGTTTAAATCTCTGCATGGAATACAAACATAACAGTTTCGGCTTACGTTTGTATGACGACTGATTGTCAATTTTTTTTCTAATTTCCAGGGAATCTACTATGTTGTAAATGGCCTACCGGATGCTTCGAAATATCCGCCTTATATGCCTCGTGGGCGATACATGACCGAAGCTAAGTTTTATCATAAAGGGGAGTTCATGGTTGAAATTAATTTCTTCGTTGAAGTTATGGACAAGCCTCTAAAGTGGATGACTTAATCTTTGCACAATGTGGCAACACTGTTATTTGAATGACCAAAAATTGTACAGTACACATGAAGTCACAAGAACCTAAAGTTTCTAGGTGTTTTCATCTGTTGCTATACGTTACTTGTCAATTTTTTTTCAAAATGCACTTCTAATAAATCAAATATAGTGGAACCCCCGTGTAATAAGTAATTAGGTAGAATTTTGTTAGATAAATATCACTGTATGGCATTTTAACATCATGGTTTAAAGGTATTTTTACATGCAATTTAGCCGGAAGGTCAAGATCCTTGCAAAAAAATCGCTATATAGAAAAAATCAATTAATAGGAGTTCACTACATGGGAGTTCCACTGTATATGCACTTTTAATTGTTAATAATAATTGTTAGACTGAATATCCTGCAATAAATCGTTCCTTTACTGTGAAAGGCAAATGTTAAAGCTTAGCCATTATTTCAATAGGGTTGGGGCAACGACGACACATGAAAATTGGTGAATTATCTTCCTTCAAAAATTTAATAAGGGAAATTCAATTAAAGATATTGGATTGTTCGATATTTATCTGTTACCTGTTATCGCTTCCAGTATTTCAATAATGCTATAAAAATATTAGATCTATAAAGCTATACTAAAGCATATTGTGACAATGTACTTTTTTTTCGATTAAAACACACCAAGCATTAAGCTATTCTCTATATAATATAATATAATCTTCGCAATGTCTAAGAACCCACAGTTGTCAGCTTCCATTAGAGCAGCAAACAGATTCCAGTGTCCGAGTTCTAGGAAATCTTCAGAGTTCGTAGTGTTTTCCAAAGCTAACGCAAAATGTCATAGATTCCCTAAATGCTTTTAACTGTTAACTCACAACGTAGGTCTTGATTCAGTTTAGATAATTAAATTCCGAATTAATCCCATTATGCACTGAATCTTTAGGAACCGCCCGACGCCACGGAAAAAACGAAGAAGTTTCCACCCCTAATTAGTTCGTTAGTTTATTGGTTCAGAACGGCAACCATAATATAGACGCTGTCTACAAATTTTATTCATGTCATGATACATTATTACGCTCGTACTAACGTTCTGCAACTTTTTATTTAAAAATTCAAATTTAACAAATGTTAAAAAAATATAGAAATGTCAAGATAGATTGTGGTCAACTCGATGTTATCACACCGTTATAGGTGGCCGAACACTGAAATTAATAACAGTGGCGGTGCTAAGCGGTAAGCGTCGCCAAAAGCCACCTCTTCGAAATGCGTGATCCACTGATCAAAATAATTTAGTTGCATCTTATGTGCGTACATCGCGATCGGCTGACCATTCGCTTGCAGTAGTGAGCGCGGAATGACGATCGGCTGATCAATCAATCGGCCGACTAAAAATTGCATGTCAGCGCTTAGCCTTACGGAAAGTTTTACACAACTAATATGATACAAAAGAATAACTCCTTTTTATTATTTTAATAGCATACTGGTATATACCCAGTGTTAACCAAAAAGTCTGATCTGGTTGGTTGTGTGTCCATTTAACGTAAAGGGTACTACGGTCAACTAGACCAGACTTCTTCACACCCAACAGCTTTATATCAAGTAATATTAATTAATATATATTGGCATTTTTTTTGGATAATGTAGTAAACGTAGAATATATATTAAAATCATTGAAATAATTAATGGCTGCTCGGTATAAAAACGCAAATTGATCCTGAAACAAAATTTTATTACACACATAATTTGAAAATTAATAATTTCTACTTACTACTTCCGTTATAAATTCCTTACGATTACGTCTGACAGTTTTTACAGCTAAACACACATCGCAATTGTGTTCGAGTTTCATTTTTTCCACAACGAACATAAGAGCTGCAAATACTCCACAGGCTCGAGCCCCATCACTATAATAACATCGTTAAGAGTGTGAAGTGCAGTACAAGCTAAGTTACCGTAAGGTGTAAGATTTAAATCGCAGGATTAATATTTGATAAATAAAACTATTTTATTAAAATATTTTACAATCGACTGCCTACTGAATTCAAAGTTTTATTTACCGATCAGAGAGGATAGGCCAGTAAACCGAAATTACGAAATTAGGAACGGTCCTAGCTATAGAGGAATAGATAGATAAATGAGCTGTGCAATGTGCGTAGGGCGCTAAACAAATCAACACTCTGATATTGCATTGACACGAAATATAAATATTCAAAACTTGGATGGATTAAAAATGTGAGGACACGGTTTCCAATCAGGGAAGAAGTTAAGTAGTTGAAAGTTATTCTTGACAGTAAATGTACCTTAAACCATATTTCTGGAGGATTTCCATGCGTTGGGAACTATGGAGAGGGGGTAGTGCCGAAGAACATAATTTACGAGGTTTGACTACCTCTATGGAAATGCTATTAGACCTACCTTGGTTGCACTTATTGGCAGTGGCGCCTATGGTCAATAATTAGATGAAACCTAAATAGATAGAAAGCAAAGAAAATGGGACAAAAATAAATCGATAAGAATGTGGCTGATAGACAAATGGATTCTGAAACAGTTCGGGAACAGGATTTGTGGACAAATCTACATTATGTGTGATAGTCGAGCTACACTAGCTTTCGAGACTCCCAAGTACAATTAGTAGTCCTTCAAGCACCGGTGAAACTCTAGGGAGAGTAACGTTGGAATCCATTCCTTTGAGAGGAACGCTACGTAGGGAAATTACCAGTTAGCTTCGGAACCACATGCGATATACTAGACCGCGGTGGCGGTGAACAAACCTATGCATGCAACCATGCAAGATCTAAGACTGCTTAGAAGCTTCTACTCTTAGAAGGCAATTAGAAGGTGAATGAAAAACACCCGAAGAATAAAACAAAAGAATTCATACAACTAAGAAGAAAGCAATTGACATAAATAATAGCACTACAGTCTCAAATTTATTGCAATGATGGAAGGTCCCACTTGAACACTATGCCTAGAAGTAGTACCCATTGGCAGGAAACTTTTATATGACACAGCTGCTGGGGTAAAATAAGACCAACAGCAACGGGACACAATAAACAATAAGTAGACGCGATGAAATATAATAATATACATAAAACGAAATCTTCTTCTGGAGCAGAACATAAACCCTATGTGCTCCTGTTCCACATATCGCTTTTTAAACTCTAGCAAAATCTTTCCTGTATTGCTAACTGCGCCACTCTAATTACGCGTCGACGTACAGAACCAACTTCAATAAAATACTTACTAGCAAGTAAGGACAATGGGATTTGTTCCTCTTGAAACCTTTTCAGTTGCTTCCCGTAATTCCAACAAACATTTTTCATCATTGGGTAACGGCTGATTAGGAGACCACTCTTTAGTTACTATTAGTTTTATAACACGTTGCTTATTTTTCTGTAAATATAGTTTAGAATTCAGTTTTGCCTAGTTTGGGATGATATTTGCATACCTCAAGTTTATCGTTGTATATGTGTATAGTTAGGACACTGTAATGGGTAGTATTCGACTGATTGTGAAACCGCAATGTAATAAAAGGTGCAGGTTTCATTTCAGTTATTGTTGCTGTGGGCCAAAATGGACAACTTGTCTATAAAATGAAATTTATTATTAAATAATCGTAGACGATCAACAACTGGCAGAGGTATATGATCCCCTATCTAACGTATACGTATAGGTAAGACGCTACAGGACTCCAAACCCTTCCGGGATGCAAACCGAACCGATTAATGCTACACTTACCTCGTTTTGCAAATTAACTTTGTTTAGGGAGACAATAGTTGTAGCTTCCTTCTCGATAACCATTCTCCAAAAATCAGATACAGTGTTCCTTAGTGGCTGCTGAGTAACAATTAACCTTTTTGGAGAACGATAACCATCAACTTCTACTGCATTTATATAGCTTGAAAGTCCATCGGTGTCAAATAATTGCACGCGGCCATAATCAGCTACAATCGAAAACATTTTTAGTACTACTTATGTATATCTTCAAAGTAACATCTTACAAGGTGTTATATTCTGGAACCGATTCTTGGTAAACCATTTAGGATTATAAACAAGATTTAATTTTGGTCGCATGGCTTGGTCTTTCCATGAAGTTTCCTTTAAGTACTGCATTTGTTCCGTAATTTTTTGAGATTTTAGAAGACGTACTATTGTACTTTCCATTTCAGCATCACAAGGTATACTTGTCTGTGGAGCAACCAAATACTCTAACAATACTAAATGTACAAATTTGTAATGATCGATATTATCGAGCAAATTTACTCGTTGCTCTCGTAAATTACGAAGATGTTTCAGTGCATCAATTGCACCTTCTCCTTCGGCCATTCTTAAACATATATCACAAAGGATTATTGCTCCTGTGCGACCAACACCGGTACTAAAATAGATAGAAAATAATTAATTGATTTGTTCACTATCGAGAAATTAATATTAATAAATAATATTAAAAAATTGGCGAATGTCCTTTCCGAGAGATTCAGGTACGACTCGTAGTTGCTTCTAAACTAAGTTTGGAGACAATGTGAAAAATTTAAAGTAAATTTGCCATTTTGAAAGGGTATATTTACCGGCCGCAAGGTGTTTGAAGAACGAGTTCCCACTATCAAATCCGTATATACCACCTTACACCAACCCTAACACAATACGCCCAGCCATATTTCATTTGTTCGTAAAATAGCAGTCCTTTGGCGAACAAACGAATGATTGGGCAACAATTTTCTTCTGTTTGAAAGAAATTTAATTATTAGCCTTACTTGCAATGAACAACAATGGGAGAAATTCCTCGAGGAATTTTGCTTATCTTGTGAAGAAATGGAACCAAACTTTGTGGATACAACGGAACATCGTAATCCGGCCAAGTTTTAAATTGTAATTGTTCAACCTACCAAAAGAAATTATTTACTGATGCTATAACTTAAACAAAATTGGCAACTTACTCTTCTTGTAACATAATTATATGAAATTAAAAATGTTCGATGTTCATAATCTGCAAATACTTGAGATGACACAAATTTAACTTTTATTTTTCCAAATTCTGAATATTCGTTTATATTTGGCCAATATTTTTCAGGTTTTTCCTGGAACAAAACATTGTTTATACTACTGCTATATTTTCTATTTCTGTTGCCGTCGTAAAGATACTGCCAACGTTTTTTCCATCCATCCAGACAGGATAATAAGAAATCCGGTTGTTTTATCAACATCACCATAAAAACTTAGACGCCGTAATAAATATACTTAGTCTACAGTTTACATATAGTTGTATTACCTGATACTTAGTTCCCTCTTTCACAAGATTTTCCAACATAACTATGTAATAAACATGTTGTTCCCAAATCATCCGCCAAAAGTCATTAATAGTTGTTGCCTTGGGAGTGTGAGTTGCTATATAAGCCTTTTCTTTATTATAACCCTGTAAATTAATACCTATGTTATTAAAACTACAATAAATTCAATTGCATTTGTAGCAATGTTTACGTAAGTATCCAAAAGCTGATGCCTTAGCGCCTGTATACTATCGGCGTGTTCGTCTTGCACGCTTTCGTCCTAAAAGCGCTTCCGAGCGAAGCCTTTGTCGTTCCAGTGAGACTTCCGTAGCATTGACAGCGCGTCGTGATTTTGGACGTCATCCTTTCAATATGTGACGTTATCACCTCACGCCGTCAACGCATTTTCAAAATCGGTACGTCGCCGTCCTCGAAAGTGTAAGCGCTGTGAGCTAAACGAACAAAAGCGAAAGCTAAATGTAACCACAAAAATTTGTTGAAAAGCTTGCACCTCTTTTTAAATTCGCAAAGTGTGAGAAGATGCAAGTGTAAAGATTGAGTTTTATGTTGTTGTGGACTTGGAATTATTATTGTTGTGGAAATTTTTCATTTAATTTGTATTAAGGAATTTTGCTTTTTGGCACATTTTACAACATTTCTTTTAGCATAATTTTCTTCTGGTGAAGAGGAATTTATATCGTCATGAACTTGTTAAATTTCTAAGAAAGACAGCAGACGATTTCCTTTACTTAAATCGGTTCTCTTTTTATTGCAGGCGACGTCTTTTGCTTATTCGACTCGCCAACGTCGTTCGTCTTGGCACTTCCTGCTTTCATCGCTTCCTCGTTGAAAGTCTAAAGCGAACAGGTGATCACGTTACGGCATTGGCGTGAGCGTTCAACGCGAAAAAGCGTGCAAGACGAACGCAGTCCGTATTGCGCATGAGAGGGACCAGCTAAGAATGATTACGAACTTCAATAAGAAATTGTTATCATAACCATGCTCAAACAAGCATGTTGTTAACCAGTTTTCACCATTGTTTGAATTGGTATTAGACATACAAAGAAGCTTATAGTACAATATTTAATTTTACCTCAATATAATTAGCGTTGATGTAATCAGAATATGGGTCTTTGTGGATTTTTGCCAGTTTCACTCTTGTATGGTCATCTAAAAAGTGAAAATTGATTGAAAAACATTAATATTATACATGACAAAATAACTTGGAAGGTATATTATTTAAACAAAACGTGTTTGTGTATGTAGACCACAACCGGGGTTGATGATCCGAATTAATCGAGCACAATTGACCGAACACAATTCATCGAAACACAACTCACCGAAAGACAATGATCGAAACCACAATTGACCGAACTGCAATTTATAGAAACACAATTTACCGAAACAATTTATTTCTGTGTTTCGGTCAATTCTGGTTTCGATCAATTATTGTGCTTTGGTGAATTGTGTTCGGACAATTGTGTTTCGATCAATTGCGTTCGCCCTTAAACAGCAAAGAACATGTGACAACGTGCCAGCAAAACAACCGTGCAAAGTCTAATATTCAATGATAAAAAATTATGAAAAATTCAAAGCGACTCGTTATCTTAATAAATATAAGCCAATCTATGTAAGAATTGGACAAGGGTTATTCAAAATTTTAAGATATATCTGACAAAACCAAGGAAAGAAGTCGCAACTAAAACGGCAAAAATGTCAAAGTTGCTAAATTTAAAAGGGTCCGAAGGTATGCAAATCACAGTAAACGCAAGTATGACTTGCTGGAACTCGCTCTAAGAAAACCGAGGGAAAAACCTCCAAGAGCAGTTCTAGAATTGAACCCGTAGTGGTAGAGAAAAAAATGGGAGGACAAAAATATCTAAAACATCCTGGAAACGCACCACGAAGGCAGAAACAGGTATGAGTCTCCAAGAGCAAAAGAGTACGGCAGTAAACAGACAAATTTGGTATAAATACATCCACAAACTATATCCTTCGAGAGCATAACGGGGATTATTATTCAAAGTGTTAGGAAGCCCTACGTTATTGACTTACATGCAATTATCTTCGTATATCGATTTTTAAGTATATTTTCTGACATTAAACCGTAATCCCACGGTTTAGTTTGACCTCGAGGTACCAACTAAAATTAATAATTATTACATTTGATCAAATATTAAATATCAATAGGAAACCTTGTGTTGACTTTCTAACTCTCCATCTTCTACTGCTTCCTTGACATATTTTTCAAAATCCGCAACTTTCACTAATTTGGAAAATTCAACAAGCACTTCAATATATTCACCAATGTTTTGTTCACATTCCGGATGATCGTCAAGTTCATGAGGGTACGTAGCTAAAAGGTAATCAGTTATTATCTAATTTTTTTTGGTAGAATTTACCGGAAAATGTTTAAAGAAAAAGTTAGGCGAATTATTCCTGAAGGAGTTAACAAATAATTTATGAACTTTTACTAAGCACTTACTTAAATCATTTCTCGTGTCAGCCATTGATAGAACAGAAACTTGCAACTGTCTTCGTTTATTCTGATACTTAAAGAAAATCCACAAAATAAGTGGTACCAGTACTAACAGTAACAGTAAAATATATAATAAGGCATTCGATGTCCGCCTTTGTTTTTGGAATGTGCTTGCATTAATCGGATACCAGGTATAACGTAAAAATCGTCTAAACTCAGTAATTATTATCACTGTAATTATATATTTTGTATCAAGATCTAATACACGATTCTGAAATTGCTTATTCAAGCGTTTAGACCTTGTTTTGATACCATTTCCTATGACCAGCATCTGTTGAGAAGGATTAATGTTTGTAAAACGAATTTCTGCAGCTATCCAGGATAAGGATTTATCAGCAATTTCCAAATTTTGCCAAAGCTTTAATACTACCCCCTTTTGTGAAGCATTCCATCTTGAACTTGCATTGGACACAATTACGTACAGGTAACTACAAAAATTAAATTGGAAGTATAGAAAGTTGCTTTGATAAATAGAAAATAGTTTTGTTTAGTGCTTCGAAAGTCGATGGAATTATAATAAAATGTTTCGAGATTGTTTTCCCCGAATCTCACCTGTAAGTTGATATATTTTTCGGCCCTGGTATATTTATCGTTATATTTGTTTCTTTAATTGTTTTAACAGAAGGTGTTGCCGCAAGTGACGGAGTTTGTGGAGGGCTTGCCACCGTTGTGGTGGCTCGAGTTCCTGTGTACATATTAAGAGGTACTACAATGATGGTTAACTCTTGGGACGAACAGTTGGTAAGTGGTATCTGGAATAGAGTAATTGGACAGGGAATAATGTGGAGCACACCATATTTAAATATATAAGGTGGGAAAAGTTTAGAGAAGAGGCGTACTTTGCCTATACCGCTTTAATCATTTCATGGTGTATCGTAATCCACTGCTGTGGCTGCCGAACAACTATTCTCCTACTACACGGATATTTCCTGTGTATGGAGCTGCTCTAACATTTCCCCCTAAAGTTCAGCACCGTAGAAAACGACAACCGCAAAATACAGTCCTAGTTTAGGTCAATAATTGGAGAAGCGCAATATATAAAATATGTGATACAGAATTTATAATATGTATTGTACAAAAACTCGTGGGATACCTTATATGTTTACATTACATATAAGCTAAACTGGGACTACTATCACTAATGGATCTTGTACTTTATGGCCTCGCCTTATTTTTTTTTAACAAAGTGTGCTCTTAGTGCAAAATATAAAACTATTCTTTTAAAATTGGAGTCGACAGTTTGAATTACACCCTGCTCTACAATACATTACCGTGTAAGTATAAGTAGACTTATAACTCCTTTCATTTACTGAGAAATATTTATTATAACATGTAGTGCGTTTTGATTCAATAGTAACTAGAAAACTGTTTAAGGGACCGTTTTCTAAACTAGGATGATTCCAACTCAGTGTTAAGTTGTGGTACTTATCCCATTCACTCTTTAAATTTTCAACGGAACTAGATTCTGAAATAGGTATGTTAGAACTAAACGTTCGGTATAATTGTTATCAAATTGTGTACTTACTGCTTTGAATAGTTTCAACTGTGAATATTGTACTATTGGTATATTCTGTATAATTTACATTCTTTACTCCAATCTAAAATTGAAACAATTATTATTTTAGCAGGGTTATAAAAGATTTAAACTAATCAATAGCTAATAGCAGTATTAGTTTTTCAAAATATTTGAATGTCATAATTTGCCGCTTCATCATCATTCGCTCTCCAGTTAATACTAAGAAAAAATCTTTCCAAAAAATGTTCTGCAAGTAGAGATTAGCTTTTTGTCCAATCCTCCCATTTATCTGAAGTTGTGACCGGGTAGGGTGATTTAAAGCTTAAGAATGTGTTCTTTATCTGAAGAGATAGAGCCTGTGGGGGGCTTAGATCTTTATCTACAAGTGAAGACACGTAGAAAAAACTTAAACCTAGGCTGTGGGCCAGCGTTATATTTCCATGGACATGTATACTTTTGCACTTGAGCTATTTCGTGAGGTACTCGTACAGTGAATGTCGGTCATTGTGTGGTCATTGTTTTGAGTCAACGCCCAGGTTTGTTCCACGTGTGTGCAGCTGCACTTCAAATCGGGGAAAGGGTTATGCATTACGATGCTAAAGCATAGCTTACTAATTCCTTGATGGGAGAGAGTAAGTAGTTGCGGTTTTCGTACAAATAAAGTTTCAATGTCAAATACGGCTATTAACTAATACATATTCATGTACCATACTTACCATGATTTCGTAACGGGAACTATTTTTTAAGTTTTGTAATGTCACGCAACTAAAATTTGACCACAGTTCACAGGGTTTAGGTGCTGGTAAATATTCGTCGTTACAAACTTGAAAAAAGAATATCGAACTGATTCTTGGGGTACAATAATAGAGGTGATACTGTTCGACCATTCCAGTAGGTGGAAATGGAGGCAAAAATCGTAAAGAGATCGAATTTTCAGTTTTAGAATAAGCAGCGAACTTCGTGATGGCATTGGGCGCTATTTAAACAAATAAAAAAATATGTTTAAATAAAAGGACTCATAAATAAACGTATTTTAGCACCACCATTCATCCTAAAATCAAAATACTAAACTAACTTAAGGCACGGTTGTCAAAATGTCATTCCTGAAATAGTTCGCCACTTAGGCTTATGATAAGAGGGAGAGAGCTGCTAAAGAGAGATACCGAATTCTGTATCATGAAATTTGTACCTGTTTGTGTTGTAGCAAACTGTGCTTTAATTCCCTTTCCATAGATTCTCTGTCCCAGTTTTCGTCCCAACTTCATTTCCATTGTATAATTGCAGTAGGGTTGCAAGTTTGGTAACGTTAATGAGTTTAAATCCTTTAAGAGTATAATATGATCAGTAACAGTTTTTAAACACCAATTACTAGTACAGGTTAATTCTATATGAAATACAACTGGCCCCTTAATAGTTTCACAATTCGGTGGCTGTAATATTAGTTTTACTGAAGTGCTGTTAGGTTCAATTTTACTTATACTAGGCAATTCTGATTTTTCGAGAAGATCTTTAAAAGTAGATAATTAGTTAAAGTTAGGATCCACAAATTTTAGAAAACACCTGTTGCTAATGTCGTTGATTTGATTGTGGACTCTATTTCATTCCTATCTGTAACAGCTATAACTTGAATTAGGTACTCAGAGTAAGGGTAGAGATTTTTTAAATTAGCTTGTGTACTTGTTTCGTTAATACTATCTTGTATAGGCAGAGTATTCATTTTCCTTTCATCACAAGCCAAATATTTTAAATGCTAAAATTATAAAAATAAATCTGTTTATGAGAATGTAAAAACATATTTTATTTTTACCTTATACTGAATTCTGTAATACGTTTTTTCATTAGTCCCTTCTGGTGCTTTCCATCTGATGAATAACTGTGTAGTATCCGTGTATATAACATGCAGGTTTTTTAACTTTTCCGACACTGCTGAAAAAATAACATTTAAGGAGCACGGAGTTGTAGCTGGAGTCTGTAAGAAGTACAACTTTCCCAGCACGAGCTTACACCCGCATAAAAAAACCTACATTCTTTAAGCTTAACATTCAATCGATAAACGATGTAAAAAAGCTGTAAGTATAGTTGGTATTTTTACCGTTTTCACAGTCCCTTCCTGTAAATCCCGAGGCGCATCTGCAAACGCTTTGTCCCTCAACGTTTCTTTCACATATAATACTGTTATCACAATTTGACTTGTTATTGCCCAAAACGGAACTACAGTTAATGCAATTTTTGCCAAAACTTCCAGCAGTACACAAGGATTCTAAAAAAGAAGAATTAGTTATGCATAATTTACAATAGAGCTATAAAAAGTATAACAGGGGCGGATGGAATAGGTGATTTAAAAAAACGAAAGAGTATCTGTGTTAGAAAGAGATAATTAATGCTCTACAAAGTAAGGATTTGAAACATTAAAATCAAACTTAGCAAGTTGAAATATCTAGCCTGTCTGGGAGTGACATGAGCGATAACTACTACTACATCAACGGAACCGTCACTAAACATTCTTGCAATATACAGAATAAAAATCGATGATTTGGTAGAGGTCTCTCATCGACGAATGGGCACATAAATATCTTTAAGATAACGTAGGGTAGCAAATGACATAACTTTAACAAAACTCAACTGGGCGGGAAATACTTTCAAACAGTTTAAAACTCCAGGCGAAGAAGGAACCTACCCAGCACTATCGTCACGGTTGTGAATTAAGGGCTGGTTTATAACGAAACCATATACCAGATCGCTGTAGCGAAGTCAAAATAATCAATCTACATCCTTTATTCCAAAGATATTAGAAAAACTGATTGAAAGGCATATTACAGAGGAAACACTCAACATAGGTATCAATATGCATATCAATCAGGAAAGTCTTGGAAGCTAGGTGTCCACACACTAAGCATCACAGCCGGAAAACCCCACAGGCTAAGAGTTTGGATTCGGGGCTTTTCCTGACATTGGGGAAGCCTTCAATAACACCTCGCTCAAATCCATTCACTAAACTGCAGAACATACAAAAATCAATCTTTTACTCTGGAACTGCAGTTCTAATATAGTAATAAGAACAACAAGGACTGCACTACAAGCATCAGTAATCAAAGGATGCCTACAGGGGGACGTCCTGTTGTCGCTGATGTGGTGTATCGTGGTGTGGGGGCTCTTGGGAGGAAAACGAAATCTAAGTGCGAAATTATGTGAATGATTTTCTATAGTTATCCACGGCAAATGGATGGAAGATGTATTTAATAAAAGGCCATTTGTCCATAAAATCATTCGAAAAGGAAGGACGTCCATTAACTTTATGTACGAATTTCTCCGTTGCTCTGTTCATACTTCTGACTATAATGATTCATTCACTCAACAATTTAGAGATACCTTGAACTTCTGGTGCGTCACATTGGTCAAAAAATTGTTATAGAACATACTTCTTCAATGAGGTGGAGATTACGTTCTTGCAGTACTTAGGCCACGTTTGCGGACCCTTTGTACGTAGTACTACTCTAATCCTAATTCTTAAGACTATCTTATAACTAATTCGTATGTTAAGAGGCTTCAGGAGCTGAAAATTGGGATGGCTCGGATTCGATCTCAAGGCCACAGACTCCCGAAAGCCTCTGTGACCTCGACCGCAAGCGGTTATTCCGCTCGCCTACCGAGCCCCCTTACTTCTTCAATGAAAATTGGAACAGTAGCACATTCTTAAGCGTCTTTTGGATAGTAACTAGAGAATTCAGTATAACACCATGGCTAAGTTACTGTAGCTGAAACGTACTACAGGTGTTACGTAATATGCGGGCAAGTACTCTCTCGTATACGGTAATACATACCGAGTACTTTCAAAGCCGAACATAGGAGAATTGCATTGTAACTGATCTTTATATAGATTCCTGCTCGCCATTTAAACCCACAAGGATGGTAATGTCTTTATTATAAAAACCCTCTGCTCTACTGAATACTCGTTATTATTCATATTATTTGATCTTAATAACAGAAACATCGACTGATTTCAAATAATTTAATTGACAGATAAAAAAAGTTGAAATCATAGCAACCTATATTATTTCAAAATAACATTATTTTATAATTTTTTTTACAGAAAAAGATAACTAAGTACTAACATTTATTGGTACCATCAGATGCACTGTATTTTTGTCGTTCTATTCATACCATTACTATCCTTGTGGGTTTAAATGGCGAGCAGGAATCTATATAGGTTAGTTACAATGCAATTCCCCTATGTTCGGTTTTGAAAGTACCCAGACGGTATAATCTTTGTTTTCAGAATACAGCAGAGAAAATTATCAAGGAAGAAAAACAAGACAAGATTTCAAAATTTTGCGTTAAGTCCTACTAAGATAATAATCGCCTCACCCTAACGTAATTCTAAGAAATATATTAACCTGGTAAATTATTCGTTTGAACTTCCGTTTGAGTTATATGCCAATGTAGATATTTAATTACTTGACAAGAACTTCGATTTTTTTCACTGTGAATAGAGAGGACTCTCACTTCTGGAATGTAATAAACTGTTATTAAAAATGCAGTAAGCAATATTTGGAGCACGTTACCGTTCTTTGAACAAATTTGGAAATCATCTATTGCCCAAAACTGATCTGTACAGTTATTACCGATACATGTAGTTGTAAATAGTAAAAGTACCGCTTCCACAGTATCTGGTATTAGGAACTGAAGTTTTTCTTCTTGCCATTCCATTCCCTACACAAATCGATTTTATACGTAGTATACTTCAAGAGCTGTAAATTTATATTTATTACCTTTTTGGGCTTTATTGTTACTGTATCGATAACTGGTTCTGAATGTTTTAGAAAACTGGGAGTAATTATTTCCAATTTCAAATTACATTTGTGGCACATAACAACAAATATTGATATGCATAAATCTTTTTCTCTTATTTCAGGACCCAATATATTTGTTGACGCCACTGTCGTACTTGTATAAGAATCTGAAAAGTAGTTTCATCAGTTTCATACACTTTGTATCAAGGTGTTTCAAATCGATCGCACAAAATGGGGAGTACGTTGTTGTACATCCTACTAGAAATTCATAACTTAACTAATTTTTTTCAACAGTGGATAGGTATATTCCCGAATAATTCTCAAGAATTAACTCTTGCGATATTTTTTTGTTGGTATTAAACAACCCCTTCTTGGCCATTGAAAGTTTGTTAATAACAAACTAAAAATAAGTGGAAATAACGCATGAAAATACGTATTTGTATTCATGGAAACATGGAGTCAAATTGTCACCCGACTGGAGCAGGTAAAATTTTTGACGGTCGAATTGTCACCCGGGTCATTCCGAATTGTCACCCGAACCCGCATTACCATCCACCTGAACTAAGCACACACATTAAATAAAGTTAAATACCAATAACAAAATTAATTCTACCGTTCCCTCAAAAATTAATGTTAATAAGACACGCAGTAATTAGCAATTTACTTATTTATTTAAAAACAAAATGGTATATACAACTATACATACATGATAGATACATACAGTCTGGTTAAACTATTTTACAATTTTGAATCGGTATGATACTGCCTTGACAAATTTAATTAGTTACAGTAATTTGTTTACTGTTTAACAATTCAATTTTAGTGTATAAAAACTCTTCTTTTTAGCACAGCCGACTCACAAATATTTATTATTTTTTCTGTGTTTTTTTTTGTTTGATATAAGAATCTATTTGAAAATTTAATAATATATCAATAAATTCGGATGTCCGTTATAAAAACATGAATTCAATTTGCTGTGGAAAGACTCACATGCGTTTGTGGTTCGTTGCAGAGATGTCGAGTGTTTACCCACATGTGGGAGGAAAACAACCCATCTTCTGCTATATAGATATCAACTAAATAATCAGCAAAATTTCGCGACGGCTTTATTTTCTGGGTGAAACAAAGAAAAGTCTATGGCAAACCAATCACCAACATCATTTGGATTCAGAAACGGCAATCCAAAAATATAGATTAAATATTTGGAAATTTCGCTCTCCTTGTTTTTGTACTCTACAGAGAGACCCAATTATAATCGCATCTGTCAACACTTCTATGTTACCTTTATGTATAGCGATCCCAAAATCTACTGTCATAATAGCTGGCGTAAAGTGAAATACCAATTTCTGACACTTTTCTTTTAAATAAATAAACGCGATTTTATAAGTTGTAGCTAATTTATTTTATTTGGCAGCATCTGTCAACACTTCTATGTTACCTTTATGTATAGCGATCCCAAAATCTACTGTCATAATAGCTGGCGTAAAGTGAAGTACCAATTTCTGACACTTTTCTTTTAAATAAATAAACGCGATTTTATAAGTTGTAGCTAATTTATTTTATTTGGCAGCAACAAAAACTCAAGAGGCGCGTAGTGGTTAGATTATAGTCCGTGAACAGTAAACATTTGAAGAAAATAGTTCTTTAGTGGTAACTTAATTTATCTTGTCTATAATCCGTCCACATGCTACTTCGGGTGACAATTCCAACAGCAAACACGATACCCGGATTCATCCCCTGCCATGAAAACAGAATCCAAATATTGTATACAGTTCATTCCCTGGTTTTATGTCCCTAAAAGATTAACGCAAAATTTATGTAGCAACCTACTACTATCGGTTGTCTCCGTTTTGCTTATGATCCTCGCATACCTGAACCTTGAACGTAAATCTCTAAATGTTCATACTCGTTTATTAGCTTTCACCATCATGGCTTTCACCTAATGCGTTAAAGTAAGATAGGCAATAGCTGGGACGTCGTATTACAACCGGAAAGTAGCTACAAGGGTTTGTCAGTAGCGTTCAAAACAAATAATTTTACAGGGCAAATAGAAATTGGATTTATTTTAAATTGTACGGCACTGGATAGCTTTTACCGGTGGCCATCGGCAGGGCACGTCGAGCATCGTTGCGTATACATCTGTGTTAATCTTTTAGAGACATAAAGCCAGGGAATGGACTGTAGTTTTGCTTTCATATAGAAATTAAATTTTGGTTTGTATGCAGCGTTGCCAAATTAAGTTATTCAGGATGAATTTACTGGGTGCAGGAAAATATTTTAAGAAAATAAAAAGTGGTTTTAGTGAATTTATCAAACCTTCACGCAATATAGGAACTACTAGGGAACCAATACCTAAGTGAAAATAATAATCCAACCACTAGACCACTAAATTGGTTTTGACGACCAATGCTACCTGTTTATTTTACTTTCTTAAGACAGGAGTCAGTGGCATGGACCTAATAGCAGCAACAGTACAAATACAGAATACTTATGCCCTTTGAGTTAATTAACTTCCCTTCCAAGTAAACACTAGACATACTTGGGAAGAGTATTAGAATACCTACAATGAAAATCAAAGTTTCAATGCATCTAAGGAGGATAACAACCGATACCAAGTAAGTTACCATCAACAGTGTTCTCTTTCTCATTTCTTCTATTAATATCTCCTACATTATTTATTTTCTACTTACAGTCATGTAATTTCCAATAACCAGGAGAACGATCGTTTTTTATAAACAAATTTGGTGTGTATATTGTCTCGTCATCCGTATACTTTAACAACGGTGTATTTCTTCCCATTTTCCATAGTGATATTGTATTCCCATCTCTTTCTACCGTAAAATGCCTCCATTCCTGTTCACTTAATAATGGGGGATCAAAAGAAGTACTCTAAAATATTAATTAATTATTGATTCCTTAAAGGAATTGCCTATCGAGATACTGAGTGTTTTTCATTCTCATGTCACAACAGCTTTGTATTTCCAAAACTATGCAATGAAAATGAAGCCATCCCTGTATGTATTAAATATACATGTTAGTGTCTATACATACTGTTAAACTATCTCTAAATATCGCACAATCTCCGTTAGGATTTCCATATTCCGCTACTTTTTCTGTTGTACATTTTCTTATTCCGGATTTTTGACTTCCCTGTTCTTCCAAAATTATCCAGTAGCAGTTTGCTAACCATGGTTGTGTATCGTCGCATAAATAAATATTTACGTCTGCTTTGAAACGTAATGAAATATGTATTTTAAAATTAGATGTTCCCACAGAAGCTACTTGATCAAAGAATGGGCTATACGGGCTATATGTATCTGTATGAATGTTGAATTCTGAAAACATTTGTCTGTTAATATTCTAAAATAGACAAGAGAGAGATCACTAAAGACAGAGAACCACATTATAAAATATTCAAATCAGGGCCAAGGATCGGAAAGGAAAATCTTAATTATCAATGTGCTGCCCACTGTTTTAAACAAACCGTAATTATCTGTATAAAGAGCTACATTTGCATTTTTCTCAATATTTACTGTACCTTCCCATCTACGATCTGTTACTGGTGGCAACGTGCTGTTAAAACTGTATTGAATTTGCCAGCCGTCTCGATTAACCCATTCATCATTACAATTATTCTTGACGCCTCCTATAACGCAATCGTACTTACTGCTACGCAAGGGAACGTATTCTGAAACTAAACAACAGTTTTGAAAATTTCTCTCAATTTCAGTTACTTTACATGTAACTTAAACTTGAAAAATGAAACGTGATATTAAGATGAGGGGTGAGAAACTTTTCAAAATGTGTAATTGTCTTACGCCAAGTTCTATAATCTCTCGTAAACTCGTAACTTAATGCTTGATTCCAGATAATAGCAGAATCCATACTATTTCCACTGACGACACAAGTCATACGGTATTCATTGTAATCATTGATCTTCTCAGAAATAAGTGTAACATCTGGTATATCTTCACTTGTTGTCAACGAAACACATACCAACATCAACCTTAAAAAAATAACTCCCCTTTTTACAAATTCAGAAAACAGTTCAAAGTTATGTACAGATAATTGACGAATATCTCAAGGAAAGCATTCTAAACATGAAAAAAAGAACAGTTGCCTGCGGTAACACAGCTTGTCTAGCTCTTGAGATCCAGCCGATCGATTCCGTCTGAAAAATAATTGTTCTATTTTCCCAAACCGTTGAGTTTTGGTATAATGATTGGTTAATAGAGTTTGTAGAACACAAAAAGGTACCTTTAAATGTACACGAACATTAAGTCCTGATTAGATAAATTAAGTTGCTATGGCACACTGAAATAATTAGCTAATTTTTATTTTACGTTTCAGTTTCTCGAAAACAATTGGGTCTAGATAGAAATAGTGATGGATACGATTTATAGAGCACGAAAGCGCTCCCTGTTTGTGTAATCATTGTAGGGTGTTTATTTAAAACATGTCTAATTTTTTTAATTAAAAATTTGGTAAATCCTCAAATTGTTTTATTATCACATTTCTCGTTTCTGGTGATGCTAGAGACGGAGAGGGACCACTCGACGCCACCGATTCCGGGCTGACCAACTCGTTGCCAAGGCAATTCGGGGCTAAATGTTAGATAAATAAATGTATTTATGTAAAGATTAAGCAAGGCTTTTATTTGGTTTCCCAACGTTGTCTGTGTACATGGGCCAGGGATCTAAATACATGGGACCGACGTTATTGGTTCTGAGCAAGTAATATACAGGGTGATTTATAACAAGTGTAAAATACTTTGAGGGCCCGTTCTCCACCAAAAATTATACATAAAAATTATACGTAGGTATTTTTTTGTTTTTGACAATTTCCACTTTTAAGGGGCGTACTGGCCACTGACAGGTGGTCATTAAAAATATTCTTTTCTAAGTACTATTTCAGGAAATCGGCAATACATTTCAATGAAATTTGGTTTGCGTACTACCGAAATCAATCTACATACATTACAATCAGTAAGTTAATAAAATTCGCTAGAGAGCGATATAGATATGGACAATGGGCCTTACTTTTTGAATGCAACTTTGTACATAAAACTTTTTAAAATTTTTATTACAGGATTGTAGGTATAATTTAATTATAGTGAAAAAAGTATCTATTTATCTATATTTTTTCTGTTTGAAAACATAAACTTGAAGTATTTTGTAGACTGCCTTGTTAGGAGTGCCACTTAGTAGGTACTACACTATAAATTCAACTTATTCCTCAACCGCACTTCCAGTGATTTGAGGAAAATGGTGCCCAATGTAAATATTCTTAAATAAAGATATGTTCTGTTCCCAACCGTTGTCCTTACAAACATCTAACGGAATATGATATTTTAAAGGACCATATCATTAAATAGCATAGCTAACGACCTGAAATAAACAGATTACCCTGAATTTTCCGATAGTATTCATGGTTGCGGTTTACTAGAATCTGGTCCTCGGTTATATACTATATACGGTGTTTAATTCTGATCTAAAAAATTGTCCTTGCAATAAATCGTTCGTTTTAAATCTTGTTCCTTATTAAAAACTAAAAAAACACTGTGTAATTTGACAAACAATAATCAAAATCAGTAAGCAGGGGCAAGAGTGCTGGTAGTGTATAATGGGTTGCCTATATTCCAATGGTAAAGTGGCCGGTCGATTTAACTTACAATATGCCTATATTGCATAATAAATGGACTTTACTGTATATTAAGTGGTCGATATTAGACCATCTTTCCCTACTATTTTAGATATAAATTTTATCAGTAAAGATATATAAATCACTATTCGACCGTTTTTTTTATTGGTTGTATTTAGTTTCAGTGAGTTGTGTAGAAAATAGTAGTATTGTATGCCCTGTACCGAAAAACACTTATACTTACAGATTATGTAACGTTTATTTAAATTACTGTTTTTCAACCACAAGCTTTCAATTTTATTTCTAAAAAGTGTAACATTTTTGAGATTTTTTCATTTGATATCAAAATTCTCAGATGCTTGCGTAGTAGTTTTTAGGTACTATCCTGTGTAAAAGGGTTAGGGGTAGAGACCGGTCAACCCAAGGTTACTAGTAAGCTTGCGGTAGAGGTGACCTTTGGTGCTGCTACTGTTAATTGTAATTCTTACTTCATTTTTATTAATAAACTTTAACAGAACAGAACAGGGTTGTTTAATTTATTGTGTTTAAACAACGACGACACTCGTACAATGCAATTATTTAAAAACTGTAAATAATGTAAAAACTAAGACGCTTGTGCTATTTCATAAATTACTAGCCCAAATAGACGGATTTTCATGACTTTGGTTACAAAATCCACATACCGCATATTTCCGGTTTTATCAAAACACGATGTCCTCTTATCATTGCTCTACTACTCATTAGTCATTTATTTAAATTTATAATTCATTAAAAAGATAGCTAAAGAAAGTACTCATAGCGTAATAAACAAGGTATGTACAGTACATGGTAGGTCGTCTAAAGTTACTGTTTCACCTTTAAATCGATAGAGTGATTAAAAACTTACCCATCCTGATAAATTAATATCGATATTAAAACCGTTTATTTAAGCTTCAGTAAGTTAAATAATACGCACATTTTAATAACTAAAAACAGTCAACTTTATTTACTTTATTTATTTAGTAAAGCATTATACACTGTGCGCATAAAATTTGGAATAATGGAAGTAATTCTTTTCCCCGCAAATTAAAAAAAACGGTTCGACAAGTCAATTGATTCATTTTAAAAGAAACATTTTGAGAGAATTTTAATTTTTCCACCGCTTTCCGGTTTCAAGCAGCACCGTCATCGATATTTTTTTAAGTAGCAATCCTCTACTGTTTTGGCAGATTTGGATAGACAATGAAATTGTGAATTCCAAAATTTCAACATTTATGATATTCAGTCTGATAGTTGCAAAGGTATTAATTTTTGAATGTAATTAAATGAGGGATTTCTAAAATACGTTTATTTTTCCAAAAAAACTAATTTGTTTGCGAGGAAACGATAGTACCGATTCCTGTTACAAAAATTGAAATCAAAGTGAATGTTCGAACTGGTGACCACCTTGTTCTTGGCAATAGGCGATCCGATTTCCAAATACGGCGCAAACATTTCTGAGTGTTTCGGACCATATTAGTCTGATTAATCTGAATTGGGGTTCAGGTGTTTTCAGGATAGGCCAACATGGTTTATAGCGAGTTCAAGTATGGATAAGAACCATTCCAACATCGTTTCCTCAAAAAATTAGTTGGTTAGTAAAATAAACTTATTTTAGAAATCACTCATTTGATTACATTCAAAAATTAATATTTTTGAATTCAGAATTTCAAAAACAGTAAGGAGTTGCCACTTAAAAAAAATCGATGACGTCACTGCTTGAAGCCCGAAAGCGTTAGAAAAATGAAAATGATCTCAAAATGTTTCTTTTAAAATAAATCAATTTGACTTGTCAAACCGCTTTTCTTTACATTTGCCGGGAAAGGAATTATTTCCATTGTTCCAAATTTTATGCGCGCAGACAAGCGCAGTGACCGCCGCTTGAGGAGACCTCAGTCCGTACAATATACGCATACAAGAAATTTAAATTCGATGGGGAGGTTAATAATAAATCTTGTAGAAATTCTTTAGTTACCCCCATCTTTAAACCCAGTAAATAAAGATGTACAGGGTAGGGATCAGATAAGTGTCCTCATAAGGTACTATAAAAATGTTTGATCACAATTCGATTGGAAAACTGCTTATTTTTTTAAGGAATTAATATAGAAAGGTGAACCGAACCATGTTCAAGCTAACGAAAGAAAAATTTTAACAACTACATTTTATTAAAAGCATAATAAAATATGAATCGCTTACCATTGTATTTGATTAGTTTTGTCAGGCATTTTACAAGAAACAATTAAAACATACTGAAGAATTTTATGTTCATTTCAATTTTCCTGTACGTTCACCACAATGCCGTCATAGCTTTTATCACTTGGTTGACTCACCGGAATTATATACTTTAATTTATTAAGATGTAATACAGGAATGTACAATAAAGGGAAATAAAAGTTATTTATATGTATACCAAGGGACCAAAAAAGGTTGTCCTAGCCTGCGGATGGAAACTTGCATCTCAAGCGTAATGTGGAATGTGGCTGTGAAGCATACGAGAGCTCCAACGGACCGTTTGCGGCAGAAACTATTATTATACAAAGTTTATGCATATACAAAAAATACAGCATATAAAAGAAATAATTTAATTTTATGAAACTTTGCGGCAGGAATACTTATTTTGCAACTGATTGTGTATAAAATAACATTAGTTTACTGAAATAGTCTTTCACCGTTTGCGCACAATTCATTCAGGATTGCTGGATTCTCTATTATACCGGGCTCTCTCTCAAATATTTAAAATACTAGTTTTTCTGGTTAGCTCTGACTCCAGTATTCCACAATACTTAAAATTGGATCAGAACAAACACAAAACCAAAAACTATCAACAGACGAGATTATAAATCTGGAATAAATTATCTAACATCACTAAGCCTAGAACAAAAGATGAAATCAACAAATAAGCATAGATGAAGGAATAACCTACCTGATAAACCAGATAAATGTAGCAACAAAGAAAATAGCCTTCCGAAATAAAAAGGAAGGAATGAATCTCTCCCAGTCTGTTAACAAAAAGCACCAGCTATATATTTTTTGGAAGTCCAATCCTAAACATAATGAACTTAAAAATGAATACCTTACATACAAAAACCAACTAAATATGCTAATAAAATCTGAGAATAATAATTATAATAAAAATAAACTAAACATCTTAAACTCAAGCAAAAATTTGTGGAATACCGTCAAAATTTTAATTGCAGGGTAAAGAAATTTTTAGTAGTGAAGCAAAGCCGAGAGGAAATATTTAAGTTTAAAATGGTTTTAAGCAGCTAATTATAAAAATTAACATTTTTAAGGTAATATAAAAAAAATATTAAAAATATAGGGAGGAGAAATGGTGGGCAAAATAAGATAAGTAATTACAGTAATAGGGATTGAAAATGCATTTCATGTTTAAGGTTTCGCTTATTTAAAAGCTTCTTCAGAATATTTTTTTATATAATATTATGTTGAGAAAATGATTATAGGAAAAGGTGGGGAAAGTGGGGCAATGATGGCATGTTTGCTATGAAGGCATACCTGGCTAATCTTAGTTAGTAGCTATGTTCTAATTTGATTGTGTGGCGATTTACGGAAATTAATAATTTCGGCGGCAGAAGTTTTACCACTTTCGTTCTTACTCCCGTGCAGTGGCGGCTCGTCCATAGGGGCACTCCAAAGCAATCTCCATTTTTAGTATTGAATATTAAAAATATAAAATCCTTTAGAATGGTATGTGACCACTTCAAATACATATTATTAATATGCAACCCGGCACCTAATAATGTATTAATGTAACGAAAATATTATTAATACGCAACCTGACCTGGCATTTTAATTGTAATATGCATGCAACATCTAAAGTTGCGATGTAATGCTCCTATGCGCACACAAGCTAGGAGCAACGCGCTGAAGCCGTACTCTGTATAGATTGCAAATAAATAGGGATATTAAATAAAAAAAAAAGTATTTATTTTCAAAATAAAACATATAACATTATAAAAAGAAACAACATTATTTATGATACAATTGACTAAATGCAGTTTCGCAACAGTATATTAACACATTTTACATTTGTTAGATGGATTCAATCTGGAATTCTCGGGACAGTTGAAATCTTCAGCAAAATTTGGATTAAGACGCAGGGATGCAGAAATGATGTCGCTCTGCTGCTGGTGATTTTCAGATTTACTCAACATTGCATCAAAGTAGAACCATCAAGAAGTTCACAGAGTAACCTTCCAAAGGTAATCCAAAACAACTGTTTGGGTGCGTACTTGGTGGCGATAAGTTTTGGTTCTTCTCCATTTTACACAATTTTCATAAGCTTTACGGGATATATGCTCACCAACAGCTGTTCTAAGTGCTTCCACTGCCTGAAAGAGATTGAACTCAATCTACTAGTTTTCGTTTAAACTTAAAATATTACTTACAATCGAGTTCTTATGTAGGGTATTCAAAGTGCTACTCTCCATTCCTGATAATATACATGTTTTTATTTCAGCTTCTTTAGTTTTCATGTTATTCCAAATATTTTTCAATAAGACTCTACTTACTAGTGTACCAAATGATCCATAATTTATGTATCCTGGTGACATTGGTTCAAAAGTGAATTCCGTTACAACGGACGGTACATCTGAACAAATATTTTTCTGTTTAAATCAAGAATAATATTTCTTTTTGTGGTTACAAGGAGAAACACTTAATTTGATGTCTGTATTAGTTTTATAAATTAATAGGTACAATACGTGACCTGGCGACTAAAGTACACCATGTACACAATTTATGACTATGACGTAAGTAGTTACGTAGTAATTTCTTTCCAGTAATTCCTGAAAATACTTACACATCCAATCAGATGATTGAAAATGCACTATACTTGCCGTTGGATATACAAATATGTTCGGTTTAGATTTCTATACTCTGCAGTTTTTGGTTTCTGTTTGCTTGAGCAAGAAGACTAAAGAATGAAGAGTTATCTGGAATTGTAATCTGAAATTTGTTGAAATCATTGTGTTAATTGTTACGATTCTGTTCTATCACTAGGTATCACCAGCAATTTTAATATTCACCGCTGAAAGATACTTACCATATCAACATCAGAATTGTTGAGTATTTTATCATGAAAATAATTTTCATATAACCCAATAATAACCTTAAATTCTTCTACATCCTTAATAGATTCTTGTTTAATTTGTTCTGGTAGCCATTCAAGCTTGCCAAGAGTTTGTGCAGCGGCAACCTTAATATTCGCTACCATTTCTTCTAGTTCTGTCTTTTTCAATGCAGGCAGATATCTTCTTAGCTTTATTATTTCCTTTGGATTTATTCCTCCCGTGGTAAATGTCTCGGATGTTACATCTGAACAAAATTCAGCACGACTTCTTGATTCATTGTCATTGTGATGGACTGTGAAGCCTTTAATAAAACGTAGTAGTGGTTTTATTGCCTCCCACATCATATAGTTAGCTTGAAATCTAAATATTTTAGTAAATATGATTTATTTAATAACTTATCTAAAAGTTGGGTTTACCGTTTCGGAATTTTCGACAATAACTCTATTTTTTCCCTACGATATGTTGCTTCCGGAAGGAGTATGTGATCGGTAGCAGAGATTTGGATCTTGGATCCTACTATAGTTTTTATAAATTCCACCCAGTCTATGATAGCATCATTTTTCTGTATTTCTTCTGTAGTTTGGGTTGCAGTAGGTGTATACTACAAAACTTATCAATCAATAGACCGTAGAACACGGCAGAACAATGTGTCGCTTAATCATTCTCTTTACGAAAAGATGTTACCTTATCCAACTCTCTAAATGCATTATAAGACTCAATCATTTCCTTTGATACATTCCCTTCATTTGGTGTTCCAAGCAAAGCAGCTATTTTGCTAATATATTCAATTTCTAACGGTGAAAGGTATTCCACTTCCTGAAGAATCTATAATAAATTTTAAATAATTTTCAGATGAAATTATTTTTCTACATTAAACACGCTACTACATATTTAATATATTTTATATACCTGAATTACGCCACTTTCAAGAATCGTATATCCAGTGACAGTTACATTAAAAATGCTCCAAATTTATAACCCAATCGCCGAAGCTCGTAAGTAGCGTTTAACCAATCGAAATTGGCTTCATTCAATCCGATCCTTCCACAGCAGGCCATCCCCCTACTGCATTTAAGGTGTTCATTACAGTTTCCGCAAAATCCTGTATAATTTGATCTTCGTCCATGCAAGCACGATAAAATTTCTTTGTAGCTTTTACCACATTGTGATCACTTTCATGTATATCTACCTGGTATATTTCAATTGATTGGAATTTAACTCTCTCTTGCATTTGTTTCCAAACAGTTAGATCTTAATTTCCATGGGTATTCTTCAAAAATGTACCACAAGCAAATTGGTAAAAGTCGTCGCATGGGTTTGTGTTAGTATCGACATAGTCGATAATTTGGGCAGCTTCTTGTATACATTTTGCAGTCACGCACTCATTTATCGTCGATTCTAGTAATTAAGCAGCTTGATGTGAAAAGTAAGTAGTAGGTAGGTGGCAATTAAGTACTTACCAACAAATTGGTTAATTACCAAAACTAATGTTATGGTTGTAATACGAAAGAATTTTCTGCAAAAATTGAACAATGTATGAAACCCGAGATATATAAATCTATGCTGCTTTAATAATAAAAACACTTAATTGGAAATTGTTTAATTACTCGCGATGTATTGTGAAGCCACAATTAAGCATAAGTAAATAAAGTAGCTTACTCGAAATTCATCTGGATGGTTTGCAACAGCAAAAAACAAATAACAGAATTAGCAATCCGCCACGGTTTATATCGTCCAAATATTATCAAAATTGTTTTTCGCAATCGTCTGATTTCGCTCATATCGCAAACAAGTTTAGAAATTTTTAGCAAAACTAATTATCACAGATAAAAAGAAAAATATATGTTTAAATAAACAACATCCTTTATAATGGAAAGGCTTCATCAGACATCCTTTTTTAAATTAAAACAAAAAGCAGATCAGTTGGGAAGGTAATTAAACGGTGGGTAAAAATGTTCTGGCACTGTAAGTTGGATGGAAAGATTTTATAAACGGCATAACATTTGTAATGGAAAAATTACAGGAAAAGTTGAGGATGTGAATATGGAGACCGTGGAAAACTGGTTGCAAAATGTATGGCCGCAAATAAGGGAAAGTTTAACGTCAAGCATCTATTTAGTAATAGTGTAGATGGCACGGTAATCTAATTGGTGCCAAAAAAAAGAGAATTAGTAGTGATTGGTACGGTACAACAGCCACACTGTTTAAAATAAAATATACAAATTCTTCCAGTTAAATATAAAACGAACAAGAAGGACGTCGACTGATTTGCAGCCGACGTGCATAAATGGGTCAAAGAATTGCGAAGGAACAACCCGAAACAACTTGTACTTATTCACAATTATCCTGCTCATTCGAATGTTCAAAATTACTAGTGATTGGTAAATCACAACAAGCCTAAAACTTCAAACTATAGATCAGCATTTGGTAAAACGTTACTACAGGCAATTTTCGCTTTTACGAATAATGAATAAGTTGATGGAGGGTATCAGGTACTGTAAACCAATTGTTGTACTTAAATGGGCGTGATTTTGTTTTACAGAAATGCCTAATTATCTGGGGTAGTTCATATCTTACATGAACAAAAAGTCCTTCTACAAGCAGTTTGTTACAATTAGAAAAAAAACATACTAAACAGTCGTGTACAATTACTCATGATTCTCGTATATTAACACTGAAAAATAGAAGAAAGTAACTATCAATTTTACAATAACACATCCTAATAACTAAGAAATGTTTATTCATACTAGAGATTTTAATTATCTTCGAAATTAATTGGGTCAACATTATCAGGCAATTGTGAAATCAACAAGAACAGAACTGTTTTATAACAGATTTTATTTTATCAAGGTAGTATTTTGCAGACAGATAAACTCTGCCCTTTCATAAATGGAATATTTTTAATATTAAGATATAAAAATCATATTTGAAGTTAACAGTTCACATAGTTTGCCATTACTACAAAAAAATTGCAACGCAATATATTGTTGCCGAAATGTTTAGTTATTTGCAAACATATATTATTCTTTTTGTCAGCAGTCATCGATTCAGTATAATGTTACCGTTATTCAACAGCGTCACTAGAATAAAGTAGATTAAGATATTGACTTGACTTAGATTTTCAAAATGATAAATTCTGATAATTTTCATTTTGATGCCCCAGTGACTCCGTCGACGAAATTATACTTCCAAGTTCAACATATTGATGAAATATTTGAATATAGAGTGGAGAGGAAGGAAGGTAAACAGACCAGTCCTATGCCGGATCGGGAGACGGATGTGACGTCACGCGGCCATCTTTACTTTATCCTTTGTGATTCAGTTTGTTTAAAAGTGTACGTAAATAAATATCATGGTTGTATTGCATGCTGAACATCGCAAAATATAAAAAAAACTAAGGTTTTTCGAAAACGGTTAACCGTAGAGAGTTCGGACAAAATTTTTTATTACAAAAAGCCTTCATGAAGAATCGAATGGTGACATTGACATTCGCCGGAAAAATCGGCATCCTGAAGAGTTTGCTCCAAAATTTCAAATAGCACGGGGGGTCAAAATTGGTATCGTTGAAACGGTCTTTGAAAAATAAAATTTAACTTTACAAACACTTACTAGTATAAACGCAAGCATCACTCATTTGACATAGGGCAACTGCCTAGACGTATAACTTTTTGGAGTACAATTACTTAATAACTTCAATCGAATATTTCTCAGAAGGGGTGGGGGTAATAAAATTATTTTTCCTACAAAACTTGCTTAGTTTTTAAAGACCTTTTCAACGATACCACTTTTGACCACCGTGCTATTTGAAATTTTGAGTTCTCAACATTCTGGAGCAAACTCTCCAGGATGACGATTTTTCCGGCAAACACCAATGTCACCATTCGATTCTTCATGAAGGCTTTTGTAATAAAATTTTTTGGTTCGAACTCTCTACGATTAACAGTTTTCGAAAAAAACGACTGATACGGGTGGTCTGACTCACCCGGTATATTAACTTTGCATCTTTGATGAAAAAAATCATGGTTTCGATTCGTGGAGAAAGTGAACAGGGGGGAGCCTACTAAATTGTGCAAGTAATGGTGTAACTGTGTTCGTTTCTTTTAAATAAATACAGTTATTCCTCGTCTTCCATAAATTATTCATGTGACATTTATCTACATTTTTGAGGACACGAAAAGTTCAGAATTGATCCTACAATATTGAAATGTCTGTAAATTAAAAACTAGTTTGCTGCTGCTATTAATACATTATTACTTAAATAATGTACAGCGTAAAGTTTTAAAACAGGCAGCATCTTGAGTTCTTTCATTAATAGTTTATTAAATACGTAGGTGTATAAGTAGCAAGTTTCTGAACAAAATATATTTAATAATTCAAACTGTTGGAACGTGTATTTTTGTATTGATCACCTTATTATCAAGAGATGCTTTATAATGTGAAGCTTTGATGTGATTTAACAGAAACCAATCAAACCCTTCTTCGTCTTGATTGATGATAAAATGGTGTTTTCCCAAATTCATAAGGTGGGAAATACCACCAAACTATTGCTCAAACGTTATGGGACGCATACATATATAATACTAGAGAGAATAATGGCAGTTTCACCAACGCTCGACCAAGCTTACAAAGTTGAAAGGGGGCGTGTCCGGCGCTGTTATAGTTTTTCAAAGTACAGTCAAAATGAAAACATTTAGGCGGTACATTTATTTATTTATAAATAATTGTACTTTTCATTAGAAGAATTCCATGACCTTCCGAATGATGTTTCTGGCCTCAGGATGAATTATCTTCCTCGATTTAACATTCATACTAAAAAGCTTTTGAACGTCAAAACAATCTGACAAACACTGAAAATATTAAAATTTCAAATGTCTATTGAATTTTTCCAGTGAATATACTTTTAAGTAGAATTGTTTGCTATTGGTTGAAGTATTGTCGCGCTTTATCTTTTAAAATTTAGTTGACATATATTCCGGGGCATTTGCAAGCTTGGTGGAGCTTTACATAATAATTGTTTATATTAAGGGTTGGGCACTGCTTAATAGCAATTTGGCCACGAAGCACAAGCGAGTTCGCAAATAAGATAAGCATGCATAAATTTAGGAACCCATTTGACAGTGTATCATATCGGTAGGCATTGCCTACATCTTGTTTGATGTTTCTGTTCGTGCGTTTTTGTTAGAGATGTCATTGAAAATTTAGATAGATACGACTCAGCTTCATCAGACGTGGTCAAAATTTTGAAAACTGTTTCCCTTGAATTATGGTCTTCTTTCATACTCGCTACTCAGATTTTCAAATAAGATATATGTATATCCGTTTATTGTAACTATAAACATAGAACCTTAAAATTTAGACAAATAAAAATGTATTGCTGGTGTGAGTGTCCATTAGATGATTATTAATACTTATTAATATATCTGAAGCATGGTTAGAATTTGATGATCTAGATCCACAACTTGTGGTAGGATCAATTCCCAAAAGTGTTACCAAGACACTAGTTTACTTAAAACATGTACAAAGGAGTATAAAGATTAGAAATAATAAATATTAAATAAAATATCGATTGTAACAGGAAATAATAATATTTATTTTCTTAATTCGTATTTCGGCATCAATGTGCCATTGTCAAAAGCATAATATAAGATGCTTAATAACAAATGAATAATTATTTATATAGCAACTACTTGATTCCATTAAAGACATCTTCTATTCCAAACTTGCCAGTAAAGGAGAACTACAGTTACATTGGCTGCGTGGTCGTGCGACCTAATAGTCCTACAAACTTTAGTCGTCGTACGTGTAGTGTGGTTACATTAGCCGTGTGTTCGTCAGTTCTTCGGTAAAATTCAAAATGGACGCATGCTATTAGAAAATGCGTTATTACTCTTTTTGGCACTACGACAACCCAAGATGTATTGGGTTAATGATATTTTTGCAACACGCGAAGAACTTTGAGAAATTAGACCTTTTGTTGCTAAACGATTCAGAAAGATTTGACGGTTGTGGTATTCTTTCTTAGGGTACGTGCAGGTTGGAGCTTGGATGATAGAGGATAGAGTGGATGATAGCGGCGAGGAAGCAGCGAGAGTAAAACAAAATCGTTGATTCAAATAGAAGCGTGCATGGTGAAGATTGGTTACTCGAGTATACAAGCGATGTGACAAGCGATTATAAAGAGTCGAACAAAATATTTTGATTTTTCAGCGTTGCTCTATGTAACAGTTTTTGAAGTTGCTGTACTAACCGATGTCTCGCGTATTCCACGTTCGAAAGACTGCATGGTGCAATAGTTGATAGTACATATTATTAACTACATCGACAGGTTGTCCACTGTTTCGTGTTTTAAATACCTATAATAATGGATTTAGAACTGTTAATAAGTGCAGTATACAAAATAAAACCAATTCTATGTATAAGTTGTTAAAATCCCCCATCTCCAGCCTTTTTCTGTTTATTGGATGCATCAAACTCACGAGATTCAATAGTTCGTAAAATATACCATTTTAATAGACTATTTTCCATCAACATGTCTTCATTCAAGGCATCCATTTTGCTGACTGAATTAATTGTATAATCGCCGTTACCCTGCTTCAACATGCACACCCACTAGCGAGTGTATAATCGTTGATAACTCTTTGCTATCATCACTGTTCTTCTATCATCTATCATCCAAGCTCCAACCTGCACGTACCCTAGACTAGGGCTGGGCAAAGTATCGATACTTACTCGAAGTATCGATACTTGGATTGGTATCGAGTATCGATACCAATACTCAAAAGTATCGAAGTATCGAAAGTATCGAAAGTATCGAAAATATCGAAATATCGAAAGTATCGAAATATCGAAAGTATCGAAGTATCGAAAGTATCGAAGTATCGAAAGTATCGAGGTATCGAAAGTATCGAAAGTATCGAAGTATCGAAAGTATCGAAGTATCGAAAGTATCGAAGTATCGAAAGTATCGAAAGTATCGAAAGTATCGAAGTATCGAAAGTATCGAAGTATCGAAAGTATCGAAATATAGAAATATCGAAAGAATCTAAGTATCAAAAATATCGGAAATAGAGAAATACTCAAGGTATCTAAAGTATCAGAAAATTAATATAGCAGGCTCGCATAGTTTCTGTAGGAGCTTAACTTGGTGTATTTCCAAGAGTAGGTACTTACCCATTTACCTCTTCACATACTTAAGTTTTTATTTTTAATTATAATTGAGATATTAGATTGAATCATCAAATAGGATCAACTGGGGTAGGTATAGTTTTTCCCCCCTTCTATGCCAAGAACGAACAAAAGTGACGTGTTAGGTCTATAATTTTTAGACGATTTGTTATGCGTAGCATTAGCAAATAGTAGGTGTACCCAAACACGTTCATATTCATTGTTTACGGTATGGGTCACAGACACAGTTACTTCGATACTTTCGATACTTCGATACTTTCGATACTTTCGATACTTCGATATTTTCGATACTTTCGATACTTCGATACTTTCGATACTTCGATACTTTCGATACTTTCGATACTTCGATACTTCGATACTTTCGATACTTCGATACTTTCGATACTTTCGATACTTCGATATTTTCGATACTTTCGATACTTCGATACTTTCGATACTTCGATACTTTCGATACTTTCGATACTTCGATATTTTCGATACTTCGATACTTTCGATACTTCCGATACTTTCGATACTTCGATACTTTTGAGTAATATCGATACCACATTGGTATCGATACTCGATACCCATTTCATGGTATCGCCCAGCCCTACCCTAGACTGGTCCCACAAAGGTTTTCTTTCGAAAATTATATAACTTTCTGAATCCCTCGTACGACTACGCACGAAAAAACAAAATATTTTGTTTCTAGATTTTAGTTGTACGCAGACGTACGAACTCGTATGACCAGTATCCATGCAATGTAACCGATTATACTTAACTCCATAGTTTTGTTAGACACGTACATATACGAATACGTACAACTCGACCACGCAGCCAATGTAACCGTAGCCTAAGAGCTCAATTTGCTCATTCATTAAAGGTATATTGTTTTTAATGTGTTTATAAATTTCAAAAGCTTGCAAAATATTTAATTTATTTTTGTTATCAGGAAAGTGTAAAAATGTAATTGTATTATTAGATGTCAATGTGTGGTTTTGTTCTAATAAATGTTTAGCGTAATTTGATTTGTGTATGTTTGTATTTGTAACAACGGATATGTTCTTTTTGCCTAATACTGAAATTTCTAATTGTTTGACCTATATATTGCTGTGATGTGAACCAAGCCCAATTTAATTTTATAAAAGTTAACGTCACTAATTTTTTTTTAAAATTTAAATTATGGCGGGTTTTTTATTTTGTTTATAAATAAAAATTCGAAATTTAAAAATTGTGACAAAAGCTAAATTATTTTAAAAATGATCATAATGTTTAGATTAATTAAAGTATAAATTGATAGATTATAAATTTAAAATTTTGTATTAGATTATAAGTTAGCTAATTTTGGGTAATTTAGAAAAATGTTGAAAAAGTTGAAATAAATTAGTGGGGTTATGAATTGTAATTGTACCAAGGAAGTTTGTTTTAAAAAAGAAGAATATAAAAGAAGACGATAGATGGTTGCCATGGAGATGGAAAAAAGTAAACAAGAGGAGAAAAAAACGTTTGGAAGTAAAAGGACGTATTTTGATGAGCTAGTAAAAGAAAAAGTTTAAATTGGAAGTAAAGAGGTTGAAAATACGTTTTTGAAGTGAAAATACGTGTTGAGCGAGAAAATACAATAAAAATATTAAATTGGAAGAAAAGGAATTTATCAAATAACATTTTGAAGAGATGGATGTTTTTTGTAATTTGGTGGAGGAAACATATTGAAAGAAAAGGAGATTGGAAATAATTTTGTGAAGAAAAGATACATATTTTGTTGAGATAAGGGAAGAAAGTATTGGAATTGGACGAGAAGAAGATTAAAAATGATGTATTGAAGAATAACAGATACGTGGTTTAAATTATAGACAGAAAGAGTAGTAATTTTAAATAAGAATTAGTTTAAGGGGGGTTGTAGAGTTGATAGGGTTGTGTTTAGTTTAATCATAATAGATATAAGAATATTTAATTGTAAATAAAATAATTTGGTTTATTGTCAAAGGTTATTTAATTTAAAAAAAAAGCAAGCAAAATAAAGAACCCACGTAATGAAACCCTGAGATAAGAGTAGAGAAAAAAGTAAGAATATAAAATTTATCGTAAATTTGGCTTGAAGAACCGTAATACAGCAATATACAGTGTGATTCTAAGTACGTGTAGAAAATGAAGGGGGTGATTCCTGGGCGAAAATTAAGGCTACTTTTTCCTATAAACGTGTATCCTAATATGCTTCCCTGAAGAGTTACCCCTCTTCAAAAATGGAGGAAAAATTTGGTTTTTAATTTTTATCTCAAATTTGGACAAAGATAGAAAAATAAAAATAAATGGACGTGTTCTACTAACAGGAAGACCCTTTATGGATATTTTCTTTATTCACCTGTATTGTTAGAAAGGGATGAAACTTACAACCCCTGTTCATTTTTTTATTATAACTTTTTAATTGCACCGGAATTTTTAATTTAAAAAATAGGCATGAGAAAGCCTTATTCATTTAGAAAATTATTTGTCTCTTTTATTTTTATCGTGAGACAAATAGTTTTGGAGTAAAAAATTAAAATCGATTGTAATGTGCGCCTCAGTTTCGTGAGAAGTTGTAGTAAATTCCTGAAAAAAAAGTCTAAGTAGGCGGATTTCATTTTTTCATCAATAATGTATGCAAACTTACTAACAATTATTATTATTATCAAAAACAACAAACATAAAAAATGAATATGATTTAAGACAAATATTGGCTGAATAAAATAATATAAATAATATGAGAAAACCAGCAGCCATTTAAGTTGTAAATTAAAAAAAAAAAAATTAATAAGTATTAATCATATATATTTCGGTAGTATATACTACCTTCTTCAGTGAAAATTATTAAATAACAAAATCATATTGAACAAATATTCTGAAATAAGATAATCAAAAATTAGAAAAGCGAAAGAAAGATCCTCAAAAAGTTTTTCTTACCTTAAAGATGAAAAAAGTTTTAATTAAACAATTTATTCTAAATTTTTAATTTTAGTGGTGGAATTAAACACACCACCTCGACTATGTTATTCCATAATAACTAATATATTTTTATTTGTTTTTATAAAAAAAATTTTAACAATTAAAATTATTTAAACACGATGTGAGAAGTTTGGAGATTTCAAACAAAATGGCAAAATACAAGAAGATTTGAAAACTTTTATGCGCATGCAAGGTTAAAGGAATAGAACGTTTCTAAATTTAAACATTTTATCACAAGAATGAAAGAATGTTAATACATACAAAACACTTCAATAATAAAATTTTAAAGAGAAATAAATTAAAATAAAAATTAAAAAGTAAGATGCATTCATCAATACTTATTAATTTTTTTTTTTTTTTATTTACAACTTAAATGGCTGCTGGTTTTCTCATATTATTTATATTATTTTATTCAGCCAATATTTGTCTTAAATCATATTATATTGAATCAAAATTGAGAATTTGATTCTTTTAATTATCAAGTTGTTTTATTTCATACTTAATTATATAAATTAAATCAATTCAAGAAATCGTCAATTCAAGGTCATTCATCTTTCAATATATATAAAAAAAAAAAAATAATAATATTTAAATAAAAGAAGATTATTACATTCAATTTTGGAAGGAACTCATCACCTGCAAAAGTAATCAACTACCCAAGTATTTTTAAAATTTTAACAAGATGTCGATCAATAACGATTTTTTCCTATACATCAAGAAGAACTATGGCTCCCAATATGAAGATTGCTTCCGAAAAATTAAAAAAACTGGAAATTTACTGTTAAGGGTAAGTGAAACAATTAATTTCCTCAAGAAATGTAAAAAGTTAAATATTGTTCCAAAATTTCTTGTTTCTTGTTTCTCTTCTTCAAAAAAATTTTAATAATATTTTATTTCAAAATAATTACAATACAAAAAAATTCCATAATAATTATCGTTGCTTTATTAATAATACATTAACTCTCTTGATTAATGATTCATATAGTAAAAAAAATTTTCTAAAACAAAAAACCATAAATTGCAAACTATTTATTGAAAAACATATTCCTCAATACATTATAATCTTTTTTATTAATAAGCTAACATCCTATTTCACCAAATCCCAACATAAAATTAAATTAAAACTTGAGAAAAAAATTAAATTACTTGAAGAAAGAGAAAAGATTCAATCCAATAATATTGATGCTTTGTTTAATGTTACTAATGATGAATTAAATAATAAAACAAAATGGATTAAAAACTTAACTAATCATAATTTACCTACAGATGTAGAAGAAATATTACAACTTGGACCTAATTTTAATTATTATGACCCTACTCAAAATATTCCTAATGAACAAATTATTGTTAACATTGAACAAAGTATTAAATCATTAATTTCAGATGACCAAAACAAAATAAGAACTTCTGTTTGCAATATTTTAACAAACCATAATAATAAAAAAAAAGGTTTAATAAATCTTTTAATTTCACTGAACAAAAAAATAACACTATTTTTTTACAAAAAATTAAAAAAACTAAACGTTTTCTAAAAATGAATAAAGATATTATTGTTACTAAAGCAGACAAAACACAAACTACAGTTTTATTAAATAAAAATGATTATAATCAAAAAATGATGAACCTCTTAAATGATACTGATACTTATAGCAAAGAAATTAAAGATCCTACTAATAAATTAAACTTTTAATAATAATACTTTAAAATCCTGGCTTGATAAAGAGTATATAGATGTTAATGCATACAAAAAACTTATTTCCCATAATGGTTTAGCACCCAAGATTTATGGATTGCCCAAACTACATAAACTTAATATTCCTTTAAGACCAATTGTTGCTTCTTATATGAGCCCTATATACAAGTTATCAAAACTTTTATCTAACATACTAATTAATATTACAGAAAAAAGTAAATTTCGAGTAAAAGATTCTTGGACTTTTAAAACTATTGTTGATAAAATTAAATTACCTGAAAATCATGTTTTATTCTCTCTTGATGTGGTATCTTTATACACTAACATTCCTATTGACTTGGCAATTGATGCTATTGAAGCATATTGGCAAAAAATAGAAAATTTCACTAGTATTCCTAAAAATGATTTCATTAATACAGTTAAATACATTTTAAATTCTAATTATTTTCAATACAATCAACAAATTTATAAACAAAATTTTGGTGTTGCTATGGGCCAACCACTTTCTAGCACTATTGCTGATCTTGTTTTACAATTTATTGAAGAAAGAACTTTAAATAATCTTACTGATATAACTTTTTACCAACGCTATGTTGATGATATAATTATAGGTGCTAATAACAATAAAATTAAATTAATTTTTGATACATTTAATAATATTCACCCACGTTTAAAATTCACTATAGAACACGAAAATAATAATTTAATAAACTTCTTAGATTTAACTTTAATTAGAAATTTAAATGGCTCCATAGAAACTAATTGGTACAGAAAACAAATTAAAACAGATAGATATCTGAATTTTCATTCGATTACTACGATTAAATATAAAATAAGTTTAATTTATGGACTGATTGATAGAGCTGTTACTCTCTCTTCTAATAGATTTCATCAACAAAATATTCAAACAATTAAAACAATGTTACTAAAAAATAACTACCCTTTACAATTTATTAATAAACCTATATCAAAAAGAATTAACATTTAAAAAAATAAAAATAATTTAAATAATCAAACTATTGATCTTTTCCCTAACTTTTTAGGTTCTGAATTTAATAATGACCAATTTAATTTAAATAAAAATATTGTATCTTTACCGTACATTCCTAACTTATCTCCCCAATTGGAAAAAATTTAAAAAAAATTTAATATCAAAACTGTTTTTAAAAATTATAACACAATAGGTACTAACTTCTTTAATAACTTAAAAGATAAAACTGAACTATTTTCAGAAGCTAATATTATTTACCAAATAGATTGCAATAATTGTAACGCTAATTACATTGGTCAAACTAAACAAATTTTAAAAAAACGTATTAATCAACATAAAAATTCAATTAAAACAAAAATAGCTACTCCGAACTAACCTAACACAGCTCTATCAGATCATGCTGTAAATCATTATCATAATTTCAAATTTAATTCTCCAAGAGTATTACATAGAGAAAATAATTTACATAAGAGATTACTTTTTGAAATGATAGAAATTAAAAAAAGTCCAAGAGCAGTTAACTATAAAACAGATATTGAAAAACTTAATTTAATTTATTCTAACTTTTTTAATTAGGTTGGATGTATTCATTTTTTCTCCTCTCTTGTTTTCCCTAATTTATAGTTAATCTTTTTAGAGAGGCTGTAAATTGGGGAAATCTTAGGGATGTAAGAAATCATGAATGCATCTTACTTTTTAATTTTTATTTTAATTTATTTCTCTTTAAAATTTTAATATTGAAGTGTTTTGTATGTATTAACATTCTTTCATTCTTGTGATAAAATGTTTAAATTTAGAAACGTTCTATTCCTTTAACCTTGCATGCGCATAAAAGTTTTCAAATCTTCTTGTATTTTGCCATTTTGTTTGAAATCTCCAAACTTCTCACATCGTGTTTAAATAATTTTAATTGTTAAAATTTTTTTTATAAAAACAAATAAAAATATATTAGTTATTATGGAATAACATAGTCGAGGTGGTGTGTTTAATTCCACGACTAAAATTAAAAATTTAGAATAAATTGTTTAATTAAAACTTTTTTCATCTTTAAGGTAAGAAAAACTTTTTGAGGATCTTTCTTTCACTTATCTAATTTTAAATTATCTTATTTCAGAATATTTGTTCAATATGATTTTGTTATTTAATAATTTTCACTGAAGAAGGTAGTATATACTACCGAAATATATATGATTAATACTTATTAATTTTTTTTTTTTTTATTAACTTAAATGGCTGCTGGTTTTCTCATATTATTTATATAAAAAATGAAATCCGCCTACCTAAACTTTTTTTTTCAGGAATTTACTACAACTATTTGTCTCACGATAAAAATAAAAGAGACAAATAATTTTCTAAATGAATAAGGCTTTCTCATGCCTATTTTTTAAATTAAAAATTCCGGTGCAATTAAAAAGTTATAATAAAAAAATGAACAGGGGTTGTAAGTTTCATCCCTCTCTAACAATACAGGTGAATAAAGAAAATATCCATAAAGGGTCTTCCTGTTAGTAGAACACGTCCATTTATTTTTATTTTTCTATCTTTGTCCAAATTTGAGATAAAAATTAAAAACCAAATTTTTCCTCCATTTTTGAAGAGGGGTAACTCTTCAGGGAAGCATATTAGGATACACGTTTATAGGAAAAAGTAGCCTTAATTTTCGCCCAGGAATCACCCCCTTCATTTTCTACACGTACTTAAGAATCACCCTGTATACTGAATCACAATGTGAACAATTTAATTTATAAATACCTGATTTTAGCAAATCATTAATTTTGTCTTTAGCATTGAAAAGAGTATAGAATATTTTTATTTGTTTTAAAAATGACTATATTTATTTGTGTTATTTATAATTTTAGCAATCTTTTCTGAAATTTTACCATAATATGGAATTGAAACGTATTTTAATGTTTTATCAGAGTTATTAATTGAATAAACTTTTTGAATAGTAATAAGTAATTAGGGTATTTGGAAACCACTCTAGATCTTTTATGTTTAAACTTACTATATTATTGATTGAAATTTCAAATTATTCGATCATTACTTACTGGCATAGCTGTTAATTGTACTTACCATTATTCTTGTTATTTGATACACTTGAATGTGTTTAATCCTTGATTCTAGTTTATTTTTATAAAAAAAAAGAACCTTTTCTTACTTTTAATTCCTTAATTAAAGTAAATATTTATTTTCCTGTATGTCATATTTTGACATTTGATGCTAACTTCATTGTGAATGCGTTTTGAGGATTTTATTCTACAGGGTGCCAGAAAAGCCTTAGGTATATTATTTTAAATGTTAAATATCTCATGTTTTTTAACCGAGTGAGTAGCGGCTGAACTAGTTCAGTTATTTTTCTTATAATTACATCGATAAAGTTTGTGTTAGTCTGTATTAATGTTCATCGAGCTTCTACCTGCATAAGATCTTATTTCAGGGGGTTGTGTAGTATTTCTGTATTTTGTTGATTATTTAAAGTACTCTGTTGAAAACCGCTTCTACTTTTGATGGACTGAAAATAATAACATCCTTTGTAGCTTGCTGCATGATCTCCTCCGCAGTTAACACATTTTGGAGGGTCATCGTGGAGTTTTTTACAAGCTGTATAATGGTGCATACCATCACATTTAACGCAGCACGTTTCTACCCGATAATAATTTCTTGTATGGCCGTAAGGTTGACATTTTGTACATTGAGGGGTTTCAATTGATCTTCGCGGTTCTACTAGCACTATTCAATTCATAAACTTGGAGTTGGGTTTTGACCGCGACTGAGTACAGTCGTAGTTCCTAGTGTTATCTCAGTGACAGTGCATTCAACTAAAACTGGTAAATTTACTTTTACTTTAACAGCTGCAATTCACAATCATTAAAAAGCCGATAGGTACTCTTAATACTATCGCGCGCCCCGGGCGCAATGCGATAGGCAACAGAACAAAAACAACAAACATTTCTTTTATAAGAGGAATAACAGCCGAAATTTCGGCAAATAAACTTAACAATAAACGAAAGGAGAAAAATAAATTTAATCCTACAACACATAAAAATGAAAACACCACCATGACAAACACACCAGAAAATATGGCAATTGATCCACCGCATCCAATAGAAACAATAGTAACAGTAATTGAACACGGGCACGTGTCCCAGGACAATGAGCGCAATAACGAACAATTAAACAATAAACACCAACTAACACCCGAAGCCGACACCTCAAATAAAAAGTATCTGCTAGACAATACAGTATTATTATCACAAAACAGATACTATTTACCAGATCAACACAACGAAAATATCATTACAGATTCAGAGACAGACAAAACCGAAAATACTAAAGCAGTAAAAATTAAAATACCCCCAATATTTTTGCATAATGCAAATAACTATCAAAAAGTGATAACAGATATCAACGCTGCCATAAAAAACAAAAATTTTACAACCAGTTACAAAGGCTCGTTCTTGAGAATAAATGTTTTCGAGATCGATGATTATAGAAACCGTACAAGGTTTTACAACGAAAATCAAGTGAAGTACCACACCTTTAAAAACCCAGAAGATATGTCAACTGAAGTGATAATACGTGGCATGCCACTATCCATAAGCGAAACTGAAATTGAAAACGAATTAACATCCAATAATTTTCAAATAAACAAAGTAACAAGAATGCTAAACCGAGAAAAAAAGCCAATGCCGCTGGTAATAGTACAGCTTCCTAAAACCGACAATAACAAAAATATATATAATGTCACAAGAATCTGCTACTGTGTAATATCCATAGAACCTAGACATAAAGCTAAACTTATTCCGCAATGTTTTCGCTGCCAAAGATATGGACATAGCAAAAACTACTGCAAACTAGATCCTAAATGTGTTAAATGTGCTGGAGAACATTTAACTAGCGAATGTCAACGGAAAAAAGAAGCAAATGATAAACCGAAATGTGCCAATTGTGGACAAGATCACACAGCAAATTACAGAGGATGCCCCTATTTTACAAAAATACTAGAAACGCAGTCATCGCAAATACAAAACAGAAAAATTATCCAAAAAGAAGCAGTAAACAACAACCCAAAACCCTATTCACTTCCAACCTTGTGGCCAAAACTAAAGCAACCCCCTCAAGTCAACACCAAAGAAACAAACTACATACCCCAACCAAATCTAGATACGGAAGAAAAACACTCATCACTAATAGAAACAATAATTAACCTCATTAAACCTTATATTAACAAGATTAAAGAATTCTTTATGACACTTATTACAAACATACTCAGCAATGGCGGTAAATAACCAAAGAGTAATTAATAATTTAACAATAGCAAATTGGAATGCGAACGGACTTAAGAAACAAAGGTCTATGTTTATAGAATTTCTAATCAGACATAAAGTGGACGTTGCATGTGTTAGCGAAACGCATTTGCTCACCAACCAAACATTCAATATACCAGGTTTCAGTATCATACGAACTGATAGAGAATCTGATAAAGCGGCTGGAGGAGTCGCAATTATATATAAAAACAACATCAACATGATTCCGATACAATCACCTACCCTAAAAAGCCTGGAAGTAGTAGCAGCTATGCTAATCCTTCAAGACTACAGTAAAATTAAAATTGGTTGTGTATACAAACAACCGAACAAAATTTTAATGCAACAAGACGACATAAGAGATATGTTCAGTGAAGGTGAGCCTACACTACTAATAGGCGACTTCAATTGTAAAAGCACTACATGGGGATGCCGAACAAATAATCCAAATGGTTCAAAGCTATTAACATTTGCAACCGAAAGCGCAATTCAAATCCTTGCTCCGACAACACCAACGTACGTACCTTTTCGAACAGACCATAATCCAGACATACTCGACATTGTATTAACCAAAAATTTTAGAAGGCCAGTATACCAAACAGTAGTCACAGAGCTAGATTCCGATCACGTGCCAGTTTTAATTACATTCAACAAACAGGCGAAAATTATCAACCCATTTCCTAAACTAATAAAAGGACCAATTGAATGGAACGAATTTGGTGATCGGATGGACGAACAAATAAAATGCCCAAGCACTATCAACACCGCCGAAGATATCGACACCGTTATCAATAGCTTCACGGATGCAGTCAGGGAATCTGTCGAGTTGGCTACTAAACATAAAAATGGCCGAAGAACGAGTATGTATTGTCACAAGCAGATCGATTAGATATTTATTAAGTATTGATTGAGTATTAATTAAGTATCTTTTATGCTAATCGAATGTAACTACAATGTAACATAATTTCATCATGTTGCAATGACTTGATGACTCGTTTGTTATTGCAAGTTAGTGCAGGTGTCCAGTCCATATTTCATCATGTAAAACAATAAGTAACATCCTGTCAGTGTGCAATCACTAAATATAGACTTAAGGACATTGTAAATGGAATGTAATAGATAGGAGGGGAGCTAATACTATAAAAGGATTAATATGCCACAAGGAAGAAACAACTAGTCAGTCAGTCGACATCGATATCAAGATCAAGTTCGTCCATACCAAGACAAACAGCTCCTAGCTGTGAGTCATCAGACTTGGTAACTTGGTAAGCCCACCTGTGTGGTGTATCATTTAATATTAAGTCAATAATGTAACTTGTGCTTAAATATAACTATTAAAAGGTTGATGTGTTTCTATCCAGACCATGTCACTAAATTATAACGTGACAGTATCACGAACAAATTCCACTCAACATTCTTAAGGCAATAAACGAAAAAAATAGGATTAGAAGACAATGGCAACGAAGTAAAGACCCCCAACTTAAGAAAATATTAAACAACTTAACACATCAAACAAAAAAGGCATTAGATAACTATCGGAGAAGCAACTATAAATTTTACCTAGAAGACATACACCCGAATGACCCTAACTTATGGAAAGCTACTAATAAGATTCTTAAAAAACGACACAGCATCCCAGCAATAGTATCTAACAATAAGACCTATATAACAGACCAAGAAAAGTGCGAGGTGTTTGCAGACTATTTGGAGACAGTATTCACTACAACAGCTAATGTAAATCAAAACAACTTTTTTGCCGAAACCAACAAAATGGCAGAAAACATGCCTACAGTTGATGTAAAAATGCTAGAGCCAACATCACCTTCAGAAGTACAGGCCTTTATAGAGAAATTATCAAAGAAGAAAGCACCAGGACACGACCAAACAACAAATGTAATTCTCAAAAACCTCACAAAAAAATGCATAACCTTTCTCACTATAGTATTTAACGCCTGCATGAGAATAGGATATTTTCCAAAGCAATGGAAACTTGCTCATGTCATTATGTTCAAGAAACCAAAAAAAGATCCAAAAACACCAGGCAACTACCGTCCAATTAGTCTTCTAACCACAATATCAAAGCTCCTCGAAAATATAATTCACAACAGAATCGTTAAACATCTAAATGACCAAAACATTATACCACCATTTCAACACGGATTTCAAAGCACCACGCAACCAACCATCAACCAGTTAGAATAACGCAAAAAATAGAAGAAGGCTTTGAACGAAAACAGTTTACCACAATAGTGTTCCTTGATATTGCAAAGGCATTTGACTGTGTATGGATTAACGGACTCATACGAAAACTAATAAATATTGAACTACCGCAATATCTTGTAGCAATCATAACATCATTTCTAACAAGCCGTCGTTTCGTTGTCAGAATTAATGATACACTGTCAACACAAAGGGATATCAAGGCAGGAGTTCCACAGGGCTCCATTCTCGGACCAGTGTTATACAATATATACACTAGTGATATCAAAGAGCCAATAGGTAGCAGCTTAGCCATGTTTGCTGACGACACAGCGGTTATAACTCAACACGAAAAACTAGAAGAAGCAATCAGCACTCTTCAAAGCGGTATAAACGAGGTGCAACAATGGTTTGAAAAATGGTGTTTACACATAAACCCAAGTAAAACTGAAGTCAAAATATTTACATTGAGAAAATACACCAATCCCACAAAACTAAACGTAATCAACCAATCCATTAATGGGAACCGTAAAGATCAAAGTGTGAAATACTTGGGCGTACATTTGGATGAAAAACTTAAGTGGGGACATCATATTAATAGTAAGTTAAATGAAGCCTATGCTCGATTAAGTATGATGTATCCCATCATCAATCGAACTTCATCACTAAAAATTGAGTGCAGTGTTTTGCTATACACATCATTATTAAGACCTATTATAACGTACGGTTGTCCAGTGTGGGGCGCAGCCTCTAAAACCCAAATCAACAAACTACAAGTGTTTCATAACAAAGTGACGCGTATAGCAGTTAACGCCGAATGGTTTTGCCGCAACAGTCAGATACATGCTGAACTCAACCTACCTACAATTGAAAATTTCATTCAAAAATTATGTTCCAAGTTCTTCTTTAATATTCATCAATGCCCAAACGCGGGAACTTATGAACTGGGTAAAAGAGACATACATCAGCGAATTAAACGTAAACTACCACAGGATATGTATTTATAAATCTAGCCATAATTTTTAGATATTGTTTTTTTTTTTCTTAAAGATAATTATTACTTTCAAACGACATGCAACATGACATTACAATTTTAGTTAACTTTTATATAAACCACAATATAATTGAAGTATCAGTTCTAGTTAGTCATTAAGTAGAGTTATGTTTTCATTTTAACAAAACCATGTATAGCACTTACAGCTGAGCTGGTGATTTAATAAAAAAAAAAAAAATTCATAAACTTATCGAGTTTATAGATTAGCTGACCTTGATCACTTTTCGTGAGTTCAATTGCGCATAGGGGTAATATCTCTTTTTTCCTGTTAGGAGTCTAGTAACTTTTAATATTAGATATTTCGTTTTTAGTTCACTAGTAATGTCGTCGACTGATAAGGTAGTAGGGACATTTCGCATGATATCTTCCAATATCTCTTTTCGAGGATCTCTAAGTATGATATGGGACTTTTTCTTGATCATATAGTATTTGGTAATTGTTCGAAAATCCTCTATGTAAGTTAAATTGATTTTTAAACCATCCTTTCGATATTGGGTAGTAAAATCCTTAATTGTTATACCTTTTATGTCGGTGATAATCGCTTGGTAATCGTTAACATTGTGCAAAAATATAGGTGGAATTCTCACCTTTTGTGTTGAAGGTTGACTGTTATCTATATCTTGCTCCAGTTGTTTAGGCAGGAAGAACCTATTTCTTGCTAGCAGCGACTACTATGTACTTCTTATGGCACTCACTTAGATTAAGTTTAACTTTTTTAGCCGGATGGGATGTTGACTGGCTTTCGGAAGTAGCCATGATGGTTCACAATCCAATACGAGGTCACACCGTTTCGCTGTAGAACGCGCTATACATCCGCTCTTAGTGATTACTCGGGACCGAACTCCGAGAGTTTCTTGTTATTCATTATCATTTTTAAGTTGTGAAACATTATTTATGTTAGTCACCTGGTGTGAGGCAAAGGTAAGATTTTGTATGCTTTGCAGATTAGTAGGTAACATCATTCAGGTAGATGGGCACAGTAATATACTGTGATGATATTGGTTGCATGTGTGAGGTGATTTAAAAAAATTAATTATTAGAAAAATATATGAATTTATTTAATTTAAAGATTTGTAAATTAAAATAAATAAGCTTATTAGATAGCTAGAATTCTGTTATAAATAAGTGAATTATAAATTATTATTATTAGTTAGCTAATTTTGAATATTTAAAAAAAATTATAATTTTTAGTTTGTTATGAAATGTAAATTTATCAAGATTGGTTTTTGGTTAGGAGGAGAAAAATAAAATAAAAAATAGGGTTGATATGGAGATAGGTAAATAAAGAAAAAATATTGGTTTGGAAGAAAAATAATTTAGTTTAAAAATATTTGAATCAGGAGATTTTTGGAAGAACAAGAATTTAATTTAAAATATATGGAAAAGAAGATGTATAGTGGTTAAAGATTTGGAAATTAATAAAGGATACAAATAAAAGAAGACTATTGGGTTGAATGGTATTGGTTGACGAAAGGATAAGAAAGAAGAAAAGATAAGTGTATTTATGAGCGTTTTAAAATTAAGTTAAAAATTTTGACATTTATAAAATTGGTTTACGGTGATTTAGGGTTGATAGGATTATATAAAAAATTGTTTTTTATTCAATGTTAAAACTGAAATAATTTCATATTTTTTAATTAAAGATTTTTTTTTAATTTTGAAATTTTATTTAAAAGAGAGAAGCCACATAAAATTATAAAATTGTGAACCCTGAGACAGAGTGAGTAATATTATGAATGCTATCAAGGAACGGACGGTCACAACACTTTAGAGAAATTGGTAGTGATGGTGCCATTCAACAGTTTTTAATTTATGATTCTGAAGCGACGCTGCTTCCTGGGCGGATGCTAATATTTTCTGCACAAGTAAATCTACAGCTTCTGGCGTACAGCAGAGTGGTTCGCTGATGGGACTTTCAGCACTGCCCCTGTCCTTTTCAGCAAATGCATACTGTACACGTAGTGCAATATAACGCATTAATTCCTGTCGTGTACGTACTATGACCCAATAAAATACGTGTTACGTACGTGTTAAGTTCATACAAGAGCTGAAACGTATCCAACTGCAACCTACCCAATTGATGATTGACTTTGAACAAACTGCAATGAAGACCTTTCAGCTGGAATTTGCATCCATTAGTAAAGGTGGGTGTTTTTTCATCTAACGCAAGCCATTTGAAGGAAACTCCAGGAACAATGTTTGAAGGTAAGGGAGAAATATTTTCAATTTCTAAGAATGTGAGCAACGAACCATCTTTGTTTTCAGGCTCGGCACGAGTAGGATCATGAATTTGCTCGATAGGGACGCATAATTCCAGCGTTAGCATTTATTCGTCCTGAGAAGGTGGCAGACGCTTTCGATGAATTAGTCGAACACGAGGATTTCCCAGAAGAGGTCACATTAATAAAAAATTACTTCGAAAACACATGCTCCCATAGTTATGTCGAAAAAGGCAACCGTACACGCATAGAATCAATTTGCAAACAGTTCAACACTGGCTAGCCACTAGAACTTAAACTACATTTTCTCCACCGTTTGTGACATTTTAACCTTCCACCACGTAACATGAATTCGTATTTAATGTATTTAATGTGGAATGTTATTTTTTTATGCTACAACGTGGTTTACGTAATACACAAGCCTCGCCATTGAACAAACAGTCTTTATCAAAAGAATAAATTAAACATTGTTTACTAAAAGTTTTGAAATACACTCAGAAACATGAATTTTTGAACGAAAAATTTGTATTGGGGAAACATCAATATTAATTAAAAATTAAGACAAATATTTAAAACTTTGTGGACACAAAGACAAACATCGAAATTGATTTAAAACTTCGAAATATTCGACCTATTTTATATTGAACATCATTAATAATTTACAATTTGTTACAATAAATGATCCATTTGCGTCACCACGGTTTAACTCTATATAAGTTTTCAGTATAAATTTGTCTTCAGAAATGAATACAAGTGTATTTGTTGACCCAAAAACTGGGAAAAAAGTACTTATTTTGCTAAACAGATATTACTAATGAAAGTATTAGGGATATCTTTAACTGGTAGTGAGGGCGTTGCTTATAAAATATATTCCTTTGTATTTATTGGTGGAACAATTTTCACATACCCTGTATTATGTGTTTTGGAATATTCTAAACAAGATTTTTATGGCGTTGCTAGTTTTTCACTTATCAAATGGCTGGATTTTTAGGTAAGATCATTTGTATTTCTGGTTTTGGTTTAGAAGCAATATTGTTCAAATTCCGGTTTACTTATTTCCAATGTTTAGAGTAATTACTTACATATTTTAGCAAAAGTGTTCCCTGGTCGCTTTTAATTTTTCTGGAAATAGTCGTGCTAATTATGCGCCTTGTTAGAAGGAATTGTGATATTCGCCGGATTTTGAATATAGGTTTTCTTACCGTGGTACTACAACGTCGGAATGTTGGAGGTAGGATTTGCAAACGGTGCAAGATAACTGATGACTTCGTTCGGATGATTATTTAGTTGGCCAAGATCTGAAGTTTTAGGATTTTTGAGGGATTTAAGAAAGTACCATTAAGATTTCCCGCGTTTCGTTAGATAGTCTAGTTCTGGACGGCGGGGGGGGGTTGTCAATAATTCCAGGGTTTTATCGTAATTAGGCTGTAGCAGGTGAGATGAAATCTGTGTAGTGTAGTATGGTGACTTAATTAGAACCTACGTCAATTGGATTTGACTAGCATTCAGAACAGGACATTTAAAAATTCGAAACTGTAGCGATCTATGCAGCTCTAGGAATCGAACATGAATTTTTGGATTGTCGGACGAACGTGCTCACCAGTATATTGCTCTAAACTGTACTAGTACAGCTCAAGGAACTCTTTGGTTAGGGAAATTAATTGTAGGTACTAAAGTTTTCTTTAAACGATCTCTTTAAAAAAACTTAATTGCAGTTTGGTTTGCCCCTTCAGTTGTCGATATTTTATCTGTTTCTTCATTGCCATATTATTCTTGATACCCTGGACTAATACCAATATTCCAGATGTAGTTTTGACCCAATTGACTCAATTTAAAATTGAAAATAGTTTTAACTGGCTGACATTATGTAAAGGTTTCTGTTTCATACTACTACTACTACTACTACTACTACTACTACTACTAACACTATTACTACTGCAAACACTGTTAGTGCTAGTGTTACTAATATTCCTACCGTTACTGCTATGGTTGATGAGCTGGCGATGTTCCACAGCTGTTACTACTACTACAAACAATAATTTTAATTTATTTATCGCAATAGAATAAATTGTTGTTTAACGATACTGTTATTTTAGCTATGTGTAAGATTACTGTCCTACTCAGAAATCGAGCTGCCTTTTTAAAAATTCTTCTAAAGCTAGAACAAGAACCTTTCTTACCAAATCCGAAACGTGGTGGTGCCGAGGATAAAGAATTGATTAAAGAATGTGTACTAATAATCAATGCGCAGGTATAATGTAACTGTTTGATTGCTTGGAACAATTCCTCTTTGTCACAAATCATTATTCTATGAGCCGTAATGGTACAAAGTTCGAATACTCCGGTGATTTACTAAATAAATTATATTCATCTCGTTCATGGGTGTTGCACGTGTACTGACTGTGTTAGATTACAATTTTATATGATATGATTTGCCAATTAACACAAATATTCATTTTTAGACATTCGTATTGTAACAGATACACGTTACCAACTAGCTAGGGTATTTGAGGGGGCCGGTTGGTAATGAGATTGTGAACCTAACCTAGAGAACAACATGTGCAAAATATAAATGTAACCGAATTAGACGTATTAAATATTTGATTAATAAACAATAATTATACACAGTGTTGTTTAAATGTTACATGGCGCAGTCGATAAAATGAAAGAAAAAACCAAACAGTCAAAAAAAAGTGAAATAATGGAAGGGTTTAAACCGCCAAAAAACCTGCTCTTAGAAGGGAATATATCTGAAAATTGGCGAAAATTTAAACAGAGTTTCCAAATATATATGAAGGCAACGGCAAGAGAAAGTATGGATGATGAAATAAAAATAGCAATTTTACTGAATTTGATCGGGGAGGATGCAGTTGAGGTGTACAACACATTCACATTGACTGAAACGGATAGGAAGTCATATGACAAAGTGGTGGATGCCTTTGAAAAGTATTGTATGCCAAAGAAGAATGTGATCTATGAAAGGTTTTTATTTTACAAAAGGGAACAGAGAGAAGGTGAAAGCTTTGAGCAGTTCGCAACCGACCTGAGAAAGTTCGCTGCAACCTGTGAGTTCGAATGTTTACAAGAACAAATGATACGTGACAGAATCATTCTAGGAATACGAGATCTGTCACTCCAAGAGAAGCTGCTGAGGACTGAAGATCTAACCTTGAGGAAAACCATGGAGATATGTAAGGTGGCAGAAGTAACGAAGGCACAACTTAGAAGCCTTCAAGAACAAACTGTTGACATCATTAAGAAGAAACCAGCAGCAAGCATGAAATTAAATGACTGGGAAGATAAACCAGGACCAAGCACAAGGATAAATAAGTGGGAGCCCGAGTCACGAAAAGAAAAAGAAGAATTCAAATGCAGAAGATGTGTCACATGGCATGGCCCAAGAGAATGTCCAGCATATGGTCGTAAGTGTACTAGATGTAATCGTATTAATCATTTTGCTGCAGCATGCAAGTTGAGACGACAGGTCAGGGAATTGGAAGTGGCAGAACAGGTGCATCTGTCTGATGAAGATTTGGTACATATCAGTCCAATAAGTATAATGAATGTTAATGAGTTAACTTGGAAAGAATGTTCTCAAGTAGAAAATAAGTATGTTAATTTTAAGTTAGATACAGGCGCACAAGTGAATATTTTGCCACAACAATTATTTCGGGAAGTAGACCAACAGTTTAATGTGCGTCCCACTAATATTGTCTTAGAGGCATTTGGGGGATCTAAAGTTGTTCCTCAAGGGATAGTAAATTTAAAATGTAGGCTAAGAAATAGAGACATTTATACTGATTTTATAATTACGAAAGAACGTGTTGCACCAATTCTAGGACTACAAACTTGCATTAAGTTAGATTTAGTAAAGCGAGTAGAAACTGTTGTAAATGTAACAGATAAGGATAGTTTTATTGTGACTAATAGGGATGTATTTGAAGGTCTGGGAACATTAAAAGAAAAATGTGAAATTGAGCTTAAAGATGGAATCAAACCGGTATTTAATCCACCTAGGCGTATACCTTATTCCTTAAAAGATAAAGTTAAAAGCAAGCTGTTAGAATTAGAACAGAGGGGCATAATTTCAAAAGTTGAAAATCCAAGGGGCTGGGTTAGCAACTTGGTAATAGTTGAGAAACAGGATAAATCAATTAGGTTGTGTTTAGATCCAAGAAATCTGAATTTAGCTATTAAACGATCTCCAAATATATTAATTCCTACTCTAGAGGAAATAAGTCAAACACTCCATAATAAGAAGGTATTTTCTGTATTGGACCTCAAGGATGGGTTCTGGCAAATCAAGTTAACTGACGAATCAAGTGACTTGTGTACTTTTAATTCTCCATTCGGATGCTGGAAATTTAATAGACTACCGTTTGGCATAAATATTGCACCAGAATACTTTCAGTATATTAATCAGAAATGCTTTGGGGGAATCCCAGGAGTGTTGGTTTACTTCGATGATATCGTTATAGCTGCTGAATCGTTAGAAGAACATGATAAAATACTAAAACAGGTCATACAACGAGCTAGGGAGACAGGAGTAAAATTTAACAAAAACAAAACTCAATTTAGGACTACTTCTGTTAGGTATTTGGGGCATATATTCTCAAAAAATGGAATAGAAATAGACCCTGGCCGGGTGCAAGCAATCAAATCACTTAAAAATCCTGAGTCAAAGAAAGAACTGCAATCAGTACTAGGGATGGTCAATTATTTAAGACCTTTTATACCCAATCTGTCTGATATCACGAAGTCATTAAGAGACTTATTAAAAAATAACGTGTTATTTCAATGGTTACCTCTCCATACACAAGCTTTTGATGCAATTAAGAATAAAATCAGTAAGGCACCAGTATTAGCAAATTTTAACTCGGGCAAGGAAATAACGATACAAGCTGATGCATCACAAAGTGGTTTAGGGTGTTGTCTACTTCAAGATGGTAGGCCGGTTTCTTTTGCGTCCAGGAGTTTAACTCATGCCGAACAAAATTTTGCGCAGATAGAAAAAGAGCTATTAAGCATTGTGTTTGCCACCACAAAGTTTCACAATCATATTTATGGTAGAACAATAAGGGTTATCACAGACCACAAACCTCTTGTAGGAGTATTAAACAAATCAGTAGCGGATATTGCATCGTCCAGACTAAAAAGAATGAGACTCAAATTGCTGAATTATGACATAACATTGAAACATTCGCCAGGAAGGCTCATGTTCATTGCTGACTTATTATCTAGGTCATATTTAAAAAATCAAAGTCTTGAAGATGATAGCTGGATAACAGAAACGATTCATTCAATTAGTACTAGTTTAAACATCTCTGATGAGAAGCGATTACAGTTCCAGAATGCAACTAAAGCCGACCCAATTTTATCGCAACTGAGAAAATATTTTTTTGAAGGTTCCTGAAAATATTAGACTGTTCTTTAAATTACAAAGTGATATAACGTGTGAGGATGCCTTATTATTTTTAAATTATAGACTAATTGTACCGAGTACACTCAGAAATTTCATATTAAAATTGTTACACGAATCACATTTTGGGTGTGAAAAAACAAAAGCCAGGGCTAGACAAATAGTATATTGGCCGGGAATTGATAGGGAAATAGAAGACATAATAAATAAATGCGAAATTTGTGAAAGGTATCAAAATGCAAATTATAAAGAACCCCTAATACCCCATGATATTCCAGATATCCCGTTTAACAAAATTGCTTGTGACATATGTGAAGTTGATGGTAAAGACTACCTAATTGTGCAAGATTATTTTTCTAAATGGTTGGAGATCATCCAGTTAAACAAAAAAACTTCTGCAGAAATCATAATGAAATTGAAGTCTTTATTTGCAACTCATGGCATACCTAAACAAGTAATATGTGATAACATGCCATTTGACTCCCATGAATGTAAACAGTTTTCAAAGTGGTGGAACTTTGAATTTAAAACCAGCTCTCCAAGGTACCCCCGAAGTAATGGTCAGGCCGAAAGAGCTGTACAAACAGCCAAAAAGCTATTAAAAAAAATGTAGGGACGATAAAACTGAATTGGAATTAGCTTTATTAGATTATAGGAACAGCCCCATCTCAGGGCTAAATATCACTCCAAGTCAAATACTTTTTAGTAGGAGAACCAGAACAAAGATTCCGACTCATTCTACCCTGTTAAAGCCTATAATGCAGGATACATCAAATGGGGATCAGACAGGACAGGTACAAATATTATCATGATCGGCATGCGAAATCTAGAGCGGAATTTAGTGTAGGAGAAAATGCTACGATATGTAAAGGTAGGACCTGGGAACCGGCCAAAATAGTTGGAAATCATACAGCTCCCAGATCGTACCTGATACAGGACAAGGAGGGTAAAGTCTTACGAAGAAATTCAACACATATTCGAAAATCATATACAAATTGTAATTTGAATCGTAGTGCTTTGCCTGACTTCCCTGAGCATGAACTAGGAATCAAAGAAGGGGAACTTGTAGATAGTGCGAATGACGCTAATGTTGGTGTCAATGTCGAAGAGGGAATCAATGTGGACTATAATAATAGTGAGGCTGTTAGGGATAACTCTAGTGTAGTTAATAGTGACATTAGAGATAGTAGTATAGTAACTAGGAGTGGCAGAATTGTTAAGTTGCCACAAAGATTGTCTGGGTTTGAAGTCGATTTCCCTGGGAAAAAAAGAGGGGAGATGTAACAGATACACGTTACCAACTAGCTAGGGTATTTGAGGGGGCCGGTTGGTAATGAGATTGTGAACCTAACCTAGAGAACAACATGTGCAAAATATAAATGTAACCGTATTAGACGTATTAAATATTTGATTAATAAACAATAATTATACACAGTGTTGTTTAAATGTTACACGTATACTGGATAACTGCAGTTGTGACTTTAACCTGCACATTTATGTATGCGGTTGTAAAACGTTTACGTAGCAATGATTATAATAACTGTGAATTTCCGTATGGGAAATTAACTGTTCTGAATACAACCTACAGTCCCGACTATGAAATATCCGGCATTTATCAAACTCTCACTATGTATTACATGGGAGCCCAATTCACTTCAATTGACTTACTTCTTGCTGCTGTTTTAGTTCATACAAGCTATCAGTTTAAAATATTGCAGAATAATATTCTACACTTAAAGAACCTTATCTACGAGGAAATGAACAAAGTAAGAAACTTGCTTAAAACTTACTTCATATGAAAATACATTCGTTTTTTGTCTTCATTAGCCTTGTTATTTAAGGATGAAGATGAGTTAAATACTAAACAACTATTACTGTCAAAGTCATTATCCGAAAATTACATTTCAGTTATAACATTTGTTTACTTAAAATCGGCACTTAAGAAGATTGTTGGGTACCATATGGCTATTGTTGATATTGCTGCAGAAATAGAAGAAGTGTTTAGTTATCTGTTGTTAATTGTATTCTTGGGAACTTTGACTTTGTTATGTTTTGAAGTATACACTGCTTCATTAAGCAGCGATAGATTATGTTTCAATTTAATGTAAATAATTTTAAATTTTTAGGCTGGGGGTAGTCCTCAAACAATAGCGAGACATGTGGGTGAAGGTATCTGCTGCTGTTTACAGGTAGCTATTGTTTGCTATTGGGGTGAGCAAGTAACTCATGAAAGTCAGCAAGTGGGAAGGGCCATCTGTGAAACCGATTTCGTGGGAACCGACTTGAGATTTCAAAAAAATGTTAGCTTTCGTTATTCGCAGAAGTGAAAATCCTACAAAGATTACTGCTGGAAAATTTGCGGAGATTTCTTTAGCTACTTTTACTTGGGTAAGATTGTTTTATTATTTTATTAAAATGTAATATTGGTTGTTTATACATTTCCAAATATTCATCATACTAAGTGTGTCACCCACTTTGTTTGGAAGCAAATGTCAAATGGCTATCGGACGGTACGAGGCTGGGAACGTTGTCGTTCTGGAGCTTAGATGTTCCCCTTACTATCTTCGTTGACCTGTCTTGGCGCTTTCCAAGCAAAAATAGTTTTGGAAAATACTGAGGGGGGCTACTTTTCGTTGAAAAACCCGTCTACCTACTCCGAACTTTGCGAAATTTCAAAAATGTTATTAAGTATCCGCGTGATTAACTGTCCGCGTGATTAAGTGTCCATGTGATTAAATGTCCCTGATATTAAATTTCCGTTTGATTAACTGTCGGCGTGATTAAATGTCCGTGATTAAGAGTCCTATGATTAAGTGCCGCGTGATTAAGTGTTCGGACACGGTCCATTAGATGTCAGCACAATACAATCTAGGAGTGCTTTGGTAGAATAACTCGCTAATAGGTAACAAGAACTCTATTGTAGCCGTTCAACAAAAAGTTTTAAAGAAGGTTAGATTTTAACGACGCCTAAAGTTTTTGCTGGGATCTATTATTTTGCGTCGTGATAGAAAACAGGAAGTGTGACAACCACGGTGAGCTGTTACCTGGAGAGAAGGTAATTTTTCTTCGTTATTTTACCTTTGGTCAAATGAATTTCTTATTACATTTTATTTATTTAACGTGTTTGGCATCTTCCCCAACACTTTGGGGTCAGTTGCCTAAATTATATAAGGGTAAGATGCCATACTAGTATAAAGTCTACAAGTTACTTACTTTAAGTATATTTATAGTGAACAGTGACGCAAATCTATGTGAGGAAAAACAACAGAGAGCAATGGACCCAGGAAAATCTACAATCTTCCCTACCTGATGTCACAAGGAGTGCTAATTTCGAAATCTCATAAACAAATTAGCCATAAAACTAACTATCCCCAAAGCAGATTATCTTCCTGAAGTATGGATAAAGTATGTGGACGATGGTATTGAAAAAGCGAATGACCTTGTAAGGCTTGAATCAGCTGACTCGTGTCGCAGTCCAGAAGCTCCCATAGGTTTGTCAAAAAAAGGCAACGGTACATGCATAGAATGAATTTGCAAACAGTTCAACACTGGCTAGCCACTAGAACTTAAACTACATTTTCTCCACCGTTTGTGACATTTGAACCTTCTACCACGTCACATGAATTTTTTATGCTACGTGGTTTACGTAATACCCAAGCCTTGTCATTGAACAAACGGTCTTTCTCACAGGAGTAAATTAAACATTAGTTACTATGAGAGTTTTGAAATACACTTAGAAACATGAATTTTTGAACGAAAAATTTGTATTGGGGAAACATCAATATTAATTAAAAATTAAGACAAATATTTAAAACATACATCTGCGCCACGGTTTAACTCTGTGTAAGTTTTTAGTATAGATTTGTCTTCAAAAATGAATACAAGTGTGTTTGTTGACCCAAAGACGGGGAAAAAAAGTACTTATTTTGCTAAACAAATTTTGCTAATGAAAGTATTAGGGATATCTTTAACTGGTAGTGAGGGCGTTGCTTATAAAATATATTCCTTTGTATTTATTGGTGGAACAATTTTCACATACCCTGCATTATGTGTTTTGGAATATCCTAAACAAGGTTTTAACGGCGTTGCTAAGTTTTTCACTTATCAAATGGCTGGATTTTTAGGTAAGATCATTTGTGTTTCTGGTTTTGGTTTAGGAGCAATATTGTTCAAATACCGGTTTACTTATTTCCAATGTTTAGAGTAATTACTTAGATTTTTTTGCAAGTGTGCCCTGGTCGCGTTTAATTTTTCTGAAAATCGACGTGCTAATTATGCGCCATTTACCTTGTTAGAAGAAATTGTAATATTCGCCGGATTTTGAATGTAGGTGTTTCTTACCGTGGTACAACAACGTCGGAATTTTGGAGGTAGGATTTGCAAACGGTGCAAAGATAGCAGATGGCTTCGTTTTAGAATTTTTGAGGGATTTAAGAAAGTACCATTAAGATTTCCCACGTTTCATTAGAAATTTTAGTTCTGGGGGGGGGGGAGGTTGTCAATAATTCCAGGGTTATATCGTAATTAGGCTATAACAGGTGAGATAAAATCTGTGTAGTGTAGTATGGTGACTACGTCAATTGGATTTGAGTAGCATTCAGGACAGGACATTTAAAAATTCGAAACTGTAGCGATCTATGCAGCTCTAGGAATCGAACATGAATTTTTGGATTGTCGGACGAACGTGCTCACCAGTACATTGCTCTAAACTGTACCAGTACAGCTCAAGGAACTCTTTGGGTAGGGAAATTAGGTACTAAAGTTTTCTTTAAACGATCTCTTTAAAAAAACTTAATTACAGTTTGGTTTGCCCCTTCAGTTGTCGATATTTTATCTGCTTCTTCATTGCCATATTATTCTTGATACCCTGGTCTAATACCAATATTCCAAATGTAGTTTTGACCCAATTGACTCATTTTAAAATTGAAAATATTTAACTGGCTGACATTATGTAAAGGTTTCTGTTTCATACTACTACTACTACTACTAACACTATTACTACTGCAAACACCGTTAGTGCTAGTGTTACTAATATTCCTACCGTTACTGCTATGGTTGATGAGCTGGCGATGTTCCACAGCTGTTACTACTACTACAAACAATAATTTTAATTTATTTATTGCAATAGAATAAATTGTTGTTTAACGATACTGTTATTTTAGCTATGTGTAAGATTACTGTCCTACTCAGAAATCGAGCTGCCTTTTTAAAAATTCTTCTAAAGTTAGAACAAGAACCTTTCTTACCAAATCCGAAACGTGGTGGTGCCAAAGAAAAAGAATTGATTAAAGAATGTGTACTAATTACCAATGTGCAGGTATAATGTAACTGTTTGATTGCTTGGAACAATTCGTCTTTGTCACAAATCATTATTCTATAAGCCGTAATGGTACAAAGTTCGAATACCCCGGTGATTTATTAAATAAATTATATTCATCTCGTTCATGGGTGTTGCACGTGTACTGTCTGTGTTAGATTACAATTTTATATGATATGATTTGCCAATTAACATAAATATTCATTTTTAGACATTCGTATACTGGATAACTGCAGTTGTGACTTTAACCTGCACATTTATGTATGCGGTTGTAAAACGTTTACGTAGCAATGATTATAATAACTGGGAATTTCCGTATGGGAAATTAAATGTTCTGAATACAACCTACAGTCCGAACTATGAAATATCCGGCATTTATCAAACTATCACTATGTATTACATGGCAGCCCAATTCACTTCAATTGACTTACTTCTGGCTGCTATTTTAGTTCATACAAGCTATCAGTTTAAAATATTGCAGAATAATATTCTACACTTAAAGAACCTTATCTACGAGGAAATGAACAAAGTAAGATACTTGCTTAAAACTTACTTCATATGAAAATACATTCGTTTTTTGTCTTCATTAGCCTTGTTATTTAAGGATGAAGATGAGTTAAATACTAAACAACTATTACTGTCAAAGTCATTATCCGAAAATGACATTTCAGTTATACCATTTGTTTACTTAAAATCGGCACTTAAGAAGATTGTTGGGTACCATATGGCTATTGTTGATATTGCTGCAGAAATAGAAGAAGTGTTTAGTTATCTGTTGTTAATTGTATTCTTGGGAACTTTGACTTTGTTATGTTTTGAAGTATACACTGCTTCAGTAAGCAGCGATAGATTATGTTTCAATTTAATGTAAATAATTGCAAATTTTTAGGTTGGGGGTAGTCCTCAAACAATAGCGAGACATGTGGGTGAAGGTATCTGCTGCTGTTTACAGGTAGCTATTGTTTGCTATTGGGGTGAGCAAGTAACTCATGAAAGTCAGCAAGTGGGAAGGGCCATCTGTGAAACCGATTTCGTGGGAACCGACTTGAGATTTCAAAAAATGTTAGCTTTCGTTATTCGCAGAAGTCAAAATCCTACAAACATTACTGCTGGAAAATTTGCGGAGATTTCTTTAGCTACTTTTACTTGGGTAAGATTGTTTTATTATTTTATTAAAATGTAATATTGGTTGTTTACACATTTCCAAATATTCATCATACTAAGTGTGTCACCCACTTTGTTTGGAAGCAAATGTCAAATGGCTATCGGACGGTACAAGGCTGGGAATGTTGTCGTTCTCGGAACGGGGGGAGTCCACGGTATTGGTGCAATCTTTATCGTGCAGGATGACTGTCGGAGACGGTTGTACAACTGATTGGCCAGCCAAAGAATTGATGGGGATAGACGATAACTTAGGATAAACTGAGGAGGTGGTGATGGCTACACCCTAGTGACTATTCTCGACGGTGTTACTTATTACGCGCAAGTGCGAGAGCGTATACCTGCTTTCCAGGAGTATTTGAATTTACCGCTGAACTACCGTAATTTTCTTGTAGTCAGTAAACGCGAGAGTGTCCGTTTCAGTAATCCTTATACCACATACTTTTCGGCAGGTTTCTAATCGCGACTGATTTAGTTTATATTATATTACTCGAAAATTATATTCTGTAATTGACATTTTCGTTCTTTCAGATTCTACGGACGTCCTATACTTGTTTCATGGTACTGCGAAATTCAAACGCAGATACGATTTAATAATTCGCACCTCACAGTATTTATGTATTTGTAATGTATTCAAAATATATGCAGGGTCTGCGAAATTCAAACGCAGATACGAATTAACAATTCGCACCTCACAGTATTAATGTATTTGTAATGTATTCAAAATATATGCAGGGTCTTAGTAGATTTATTTATATTCACAAATTTTTGTTGTACTGCTCTGCAATACTTTTAGCAAATATTGTAATTTAGAAGTAATAAAAACATGTAATGCGTTTTTATTTGTTTTTGTTTTTCAAATTGTCAGGTTTAAGGTTGACCTTGAACATGTAGGTAATTGGGGGGTAGATGCCAAATGGGGAAACAGGCCAAACAACCTTTATTACACTCAAAAATTGTCGTGCAAATTCCAGTACGACAAAATATATATCATGTTCAGTACCAAATATAAAATATGATACCCTTAACACAATCCAAACAGCAACAGATGGTGCACTTCCGGAATCACATAAATTTGAATTTGATATTTTCCAGAAAAAATTGGTCAAGTTGGCTTTAAAATTTTCGCTCTCCCTTCATAATAATGACAACTTTTCTAGAAAAGATGTGCTTGAAGTACAAGAAGTTGCTAGTGAATATTTAGTCGAATCGTTATTGGACACTTTCATGACTTTTGCTAGATGCACCTTTCAGCATAATGATCCTTCCTTATTTAACGAATTTTGTAGTCTAGTATCAAACTTTAGAAACCCATTTAAATCTTTTAATTCAGATTACTTATTGTAGAAACACCTAAACACTGACGGCTATGTTGATACTCTCAAAGAAGTAACTATTAACCATGAAGTAAGACCAATACATCGAACAGGTAATTTAGTAAATGACGAAGTAAAATCTAAAAGTATTTTGATGCCCTTAAAATTTCAAATGAAAGCGTTCTTTGAAAAAAATAATCTCGTACAGCCAACATTAGAAATCATGAAAAGTTTTGAAAGAATAGATACTAAATTAAGAAATTTCGTTCAAGGAGAATTATGGAAAGAGAAAATTCAGTTGTATCTTAATAAAACTGTACTTCCTTATTTTTTATATATTGACGACTTTAAAATTAATGATGCCCTTGGTTCACACTCAACAAAACATTCTATTTGTAATATTTATTATTCATTTCCAACATTGCCAATAGAAGAGTCTAAATTAGAAAACGTGTTTACGGTGCAGTAACAAAATCAAGCGATTTGAAGTCATTCGGCAATGAAAAATGTTATGAAGTTCTCACAGATGAGATTAAAGATTTGGAAATCAATGGCATTGAAATTAAAATTGACGAAAATGCCACTGTCGGTGTTCATTTTATATTAGGTTTAGTGATTGGTGATAACTTGGGGTTGAATTAATTTCTAAATTTTAACAAGTCGTTCTCGAGCAATTTTTTCTGTCGACTTTGTAGAGCTTCAAAATTGAAGACTCATAAGATGAGTTCTGAAAACAATGAACTTATTCGAACTATCGAAAATTATGAAAATGATGCCCTAAATGCAAACTTCGGAGTTGTCAAAAATTCTCAACTGAACAGTATCCCTTCATTTTATGCTGTCCAAAATTATTATGCAGATGTCATGCACGACTTTTTTGAAGGCATCTGCCATTACAACTTCTGTCATATTATTGACTATTTTATTAGCATGAAGTATTTCACCCTAGACACCCTCAACGCTCGTAAACAAAATTTTAAATATGGACCGACTGAAATTGGAAATATTTCTTCAAAAATAGAATGGCACCACCTTAAAAAACGTAAACTCAAAATGTCTGCCAGAGAGATGATGACTTTTACTTTATATTTCTCAATAATGATCGGAGACTTGGTTCCATTGGACGATCCTGTCTGGAAGTTTGTCTTGAATTTTATTGAAATTGTAGATGTGCTACTATGTTTTGAAATCAATATATCAAATCTCACCATACTAGAAAAGAAAATTGAAAAACACAATAACGACTACATTATATTGTTTAATGATACGCTTAAGCCAAAGTATCACAATTTAACTCATTACCCCAAAATAATCAGGTACTGTCAGAAAGTTCTGGTGTTTTAAATATGAAGCGAAACCTAGGCAATTTAAAGTTTATTCGCGTATCATAACATCCCGCAAAAATGTCTTACTTTGGCTAAAAAATATGAGCTGAAGTTTGCTCATCAACTAATGATAGACTCAAATTTTCTTAAATAGCAGTTCACTACTAACATAAAGTATAAAGTATTCAGTAATTACAAAAATATTATCACTGCAAGTCTTCACAATTCTGAAATTTCTATTGAATTCTATTCTCAGGTACAGTATCATGGAACTGAATATAAGAAAACTAACTTTCTGGTTGTATTTAATCATGATGCTATATTCTACAAACTATTGGAAATTGTAGTTGTTGAAGTGAAAACTCTTTTATTTTTTTGCCAAAAATTGCGAAATGTTAACTTTGATCCTCATTTGATTGCTTATGAACTTGATCCCAATGAGTTTGGTTCATTTTCACTTATTTCACCAGATCAAATTCTTGGACCGCCAATCTCCGTAATAAATACTGCAAAAGGAAAGAGCGTACTGCGCCTAAAGGAATATTACAAAATGATTTAACAACTTGTTTTATACCTCTTGTATTATACCCATTATACCTCATATTATTACATCGCTCATAAATTTTATCATTTCGAAAAGCAAATTTAGTTTTATACTATAGACCATTATAACAAAGTACAACATTTAATTTATTAAAAGAGTTATTTCAATTCTCAAATGAATATTTAATTTATTACTAAAACAACAGATGAAAGGAATACATGGATCCTTTTGCTCGCCTTATTATGGTGATGGTCACCCTCTAATGATGGAAGGTTTTAATGATTCCGTTAGCTATGAAACAGTTTCCATCATGCCGAGGACTGCGGATAATGCTGCAAATGAAGTACCTTTTGCATCCGATTTGCTAGAATTAGGGCAACAAATGTCCAAAAGAACAGAGGAGTATGGGTGTGACAATTTTGATTACAACCCCCTCCTCTAATACCAAACCTGATTTTGCAGTCTGATGGCAAGCATTTCTAATCAGTCACTTGAAACTGTACGTTCTTCCGCCACACAGAATAATACTGAAATGGAAAGTGACACTACAAACACGTATGGTGGAAATGCATACCAACATTTTTGTAATAATACCGATCCAACAAGATCACAACTGCGAGTTCTGGAACTGAGGTCACTGCTTGCCAAATGGAATATTGTCACGAAGTTCCTAAAATAATTATTAAGATAATAATAATAACCAATGTAATTACTTCGGTAAAATCAATACTAGTCCAACATGCATGTATCACGCGCCAAGCATGATAGTATAACATGTCAGGGTTACATTCTATTTGCATAAGATGTTGCAATACTGATGAGTCAGCATATCAGGTTCATGAGAAATCTGGAGGATGCACGTGTGTTCCGAAGTCATGCCCAAATATGGATACATGACCCAAATGGGGACACGGGAATTAGTATAAAAGCACAACATTTCTACATTCGATTCAGTGTGCAATTTACACTCAGCAACCAGCCAACATCTAGACTCTCCGACCCAGCTCTAATACCAAGTCTAAATGGTTGGGTCCTTGGTGGACCCTTGGGCCTTCGTATAACTACATCAAGACCAGCCTGACCGGTGTCAACTTCAAACAGAACTTAGAAAACTACAGAACAAGAACAACCCTTCAACCAACCCTGGCTCACTTGGCGCTACTAGCTGTTTTTGTGTAAGCTCACCTTGATGGTGCACATTTGCTAACTTTGTAACTTTATTTAAATATAATTATGTTAAAACTACTGACTTGTTTAAATCCAGACTAGTCACAAATTACCACGTGACAATATGGAACTTATTGTCGAGGAATTGATTGGTAAGTGATGGTTCGAAGCTTTATTTTTCAACTAATTTCGAATTTTTCAGCTCAAAAAGTTTTCGTTAATATTTAAAAAATTATCAAACGGCACCATATTCAAATTTTGTTGCAAAACTTTGATTTGGGCACTCTCATAACATTTGAGCACAATTTAGAACAATGAAGAGATTCCATTGGAATGCCTTTATGCCCATTATCGTCGAGTGGTAACAGTAATCCTGCATCCCCAATAAGTTCGGTAGGAACCATATATGGATCATCACCGACCCCAAAACGTGAGAGTCCGGTCTCACCATCACCATATAGAACATTTTCGTCGTCCGTCATCCACCATTACATTGAGCACGATATTAGAGTCATCTAATATCGTGCTCATATAGAAGCATATTAGTGGAGACCTACAACAAGTTTGGTAACTTTGATGACGAACAAAGATATTTGCTTATAAACCTAAGTACCAACTATTTTGAAGAAAAATCTGTAAATTTGTCCGAAAAACTGGTAGTAGGTTGAATTTTATTTTATTATTTATCATTTACAATGGATTTCAACAAAGTAGAGCTCAGAACAATCAGTAGAGAAATTTTGATTAACATTGTTTTCAGGAGTACTATCGCACAAGTAAAAGGGGAAGAATTTATACAAAGTATTGCAATACTGTATCGGCATTTAAAAAACTAGTATTAAAGGAAGTGCCATGGAGCAGCAAGAAACCCACAGAAATGAAAAATCCAGACACGAAGAACTATTTGGTAAACATACATATTGTTTCCACAATATTCACTTAAGATTACAGTAAAACTATCAAATTTTATTTTCGAATAAAGTTAACGTGAATGTATATATACATTCCTGTAAATATTTCGAGAACACCCTGTATATATTTAAATATGAACATAAGTCCCAATTTATCCTTAATATTTTTTACAGATGGGTGCAACGCAGCTCTGATTTGGGGGCTACATAGGTACTTTGTGCCAACTCAACTTTGACATTGATGCTCTCAATCATTGTTTTAATGATATACAAACATTGAGGCAATGGACGCTTGTTCATTAGGAGAATGAAAGTTCGACATTGATGCTCCCATCTGGAAGAACTAGAAACATTGAAGTAATGAACGTCTGTTCATTGCGACAATGAAACTCATTTTGAAATTAATGCTCCCAATCATCGTCTCAAAGAACTAGAAACATTGAAGCAATGAATACTTGTTCATTACGGCAGTGGTTAGTGTATTCTTGCAAGTAGTAGATATTTGCTTGCTTGATTTTTTTCTGACTGCCTACAGATGCCCACTGCAAATTGGGAAAATTGTATATCAAATGATAGCGGATTGTGGCGGCGGCTGGTGACCTCGTTCGTATAGTCGTTACATGAAAATAAAATTATGCTACTTTTAATCTAATTATTTAGTGTAAATTATAAACTAACTTAAAAATCTAGTTAATCTCTAAAATTCAACCCTTCAACACATTCAAAGTTCACAAAAAAAAACGATTAACATTTCACTCTTCTAAGCACATCTTTGGTGCAACTCTAAGCTCACTTATTTGTGCGTTTATGCACTGTGAGATACAAAATAATGGAAACTGCATTAAACATTTATAACAAGCAACAACAAATAATTATTTTCTCAACTTCCAATAAGTAACCTTTGTGCAAGTAAAAGCCCACGTATCTGTGCGTATTATGCACTGTGGGATACAAAATCATCAATCAAGATTGATGAACCATAGCAATAAACACAAAATCCCAATCCCTTTAATGACCCTTAATTGCTTTTGCATTGAGGGACGAGTTGGTTCCCATGAGTATCTTAAGCATTTCTAAGTATTTTGATATTTTGGTAACGTAAGAATGTTGCGAATGATTAACTATTTAAGTAAGGGCGGAGGTTGTCTACAACCAATCATAGTTGTATATTTGTAATACAGAGGGTTGTTATCTGGTTTTGTAAATTCGGGTGGCACTTGTAGTTTATTTTAAATGGCTTCATTACCATATAGCCCACTCGGGAACCAACTCGATTTATAAGTTACCTAATTATGTACTGATAAGGAGACCTACTTTTACCTTTGCAAGCGGGAACCAACTCGACCCCCGGACCCCCGGACCCCCGGAAGGGCCAACTTCCCTTGCCACCGGGACCTTCTCCTCTCGGCACCCAGATAACAACTAACTCTAAATTTAATTTTAACTTAACCATTACAACTCTTGCCCACACTGGCAAGAGCCTCCTTAAGTTTACACAAACCCTTAGCAAGCTTAATTAATATTTCCAAAGTTCTTATTATTGCATACATGCTGAGTTTAAGTTTGACCTAATTATGACACAATACAACTGCAAACACTAGATGCAGCAATAATGCAATACATTGAAATGTAACTCTTGCATAATGAATTTTAATAAATTTTGAATATATTTTAAGATTATAATTTTGACTAATTAATTCCATCGTAGCATTATTATTATTGTAAATCAATAGTACCTCGAGGATTTGCAAGAGCGTATGCTATGCGTCATGTCGCTACCTGTCGGAGGAACATTCATTCGAAACGAGCACGCTGCCTGAATCACACGGCTACACGCATTTTTAATTATTGCACGCTTACCTAATTGTCGGTTCATCGGAGCAATAAACGTTTACTTAAAAAGGTGGAAGAAAAGCCTCAAACATTGCCGATTATTACAGAGTTTTTTAAAAGAGGAATTACAAAGAAAAATTTATTCATTGCATGGGAAAAATGAATATATCACCATTCAGAATTTACATTTATATACTACACAGGAGTTCGAATTTAATAAAGGGCGTAAGACTTTATATGCAATTATAAGATCGCTATAAAGAATGCAAGGATCGCCTAATTTTATGCGAACAATCGCATGTTAAGGTTCAAAAAATGATACTTTTTAAAAAATATTTTCAGTATCTAGATTCGAACAAAGATTATTTGCTTGTTTCCCTGGATGAAACTAGGATATATCAAAATGGTTTCCAATTTCGTAGTTGGATTCATGATAATGATATTCAAGCTAATCCAAAAAGAATAAAACAAGAAGGTAAGTTTACTATACTTCAGGCAGTATACAGTGCGCGCATAAAGTTTGGAATAATGGAAATAATTCTTTTCCCGGCAAATTTAAAGAAAAACGGTTTCACACGTCAAATTGATTTATTTTAAAAGAAATATTTTGAGATAATTTTCATTTCTCTACCGCTTTCCGGTTTCCGGTTTCAAGCAGTGACGTCATCGATATTTTTTTTAATGGCAACCCCCTATTGTTTTGGCAGATTAGGATAGATAATGAAATTCTGAATTCAAAAATATCAACATTTATCGTATTCAGACTGATAGTTTCAGAGATATTAATTTTTGAATGTAATTAAATGAGTGATTTCTAAAATAAGTTTATTTTACTAACCTAAACCAACTACTTTATTGAGGAAACGATGCAATGTTTGCATGGTTCTTATCCATACTGGAACTCACTATAAACCATGTTGGCCTATCCTGAAAACACCTGAACCCCAATTCAGATTTGAGTTTACAGTGGTTCGACGTTTAACTGAATCAGAGAAAACCAAGATTCTTATCATTTTGCCGCAGTTGTACGGGATTATTTGAATGATAGGTAGGCGAGGATTATTCGAATGATATAGCTGTTTTCACCCATTCCGTGCACTGTACAGAAGGAATCTAGGAAAAAAAACCTATGGAAAAAAAACCTACGGAAAAAATACCTGAGAAAAAAAACCTATGGAAAAAAAACCTACAGGAAATAAAACCTATGGAAAAAAAACCTACGGAAAAAAAACCTATAGAAAAAACATTTTATAATAATTTTATTTTGTATGAATTCTTTAAACTCATTTGATATGAAGCAACCATTTTAAGTTTGCTAGTCATTTTTGCACACTTTTCAGTCAGGAAGCAAAATATTATTATAAACATTTATTTAATACTAGATTTAGATAGATAGATTTTCATCAGTTTTTTTTTTAAATACGCCCCCAACTTTAAAAGCTGTGTTAGAGAGGGTACATGAAGATGAAGACTTGCCAAACTTTTCACAAAGCACCCTATATAGGTTGTTAAGTGACGCAAGATTTCAATATGAAAAAAGGGAAAGGCGGGCATTGCTTTTAGAAAAAGAAGAAATCATTACGTGGCGCAATAGAAAATTCTATGTGGGAAGTTGATAACATAATGGACGAAATAGAGCCGATTATTATCACTTTAAACCCTACGGATAGTGATAGTGATATAAATATTTTTAGTGACAGTGATAATTAATTAAAAAATATGTATCAACTTTATTTAACTTATTTTCTTAGTGTAACATAATTATGAAGCTGTTAATTATTTTGTGTTGCTTTATTTTCTTTGTTTTCTTCTTTGTTTCTTTTGTTTTGTTTATTATTGTGAATAAGCAAAAAATAAATAAATATCTGCACTTAGCATAAAATATATTCCCAGATTTAATAAAATAAAAATGTTTTGGAACTACTGAACCTGCTCTGTAACTACCTGCAACCTTTAAGGTTTAGAATAGAATCATAATACTTTAAGCCTTTGTGTGAAAAGGATTAAATTTTTGTCTGAAAGGAATTTTACAAGTACATTTGTCAACGTTGTTTTCCTATCTTCGTACACTGCACGGAATGAGTGAAAACATCTATAGGCAGGCGAGGATTCATTGAGTGGCCGGCGCGGTCTCCCGACTTGACGCCTTTGAACTTTTTTCTTTGGGGGTGTTGCAAGGCCTACTTTAATCGGTCAGGCACTATTGAGGACTTGAAAGAAAGAATTCGGGATGAAATCAGACTAATACGGCCCGAAACTCTCAGAAATGTTTGCACCGAAATTCGAAATCGGGTCGCCTATTGCCAAAAACAAGGTGGGCACCAGTTCAAACATATACTTTGATCTCAATTTTTGTAACAGGAATGAGTACCTACTGTTTCCTCGCAAAAACATGTGTTTTTTCGAAAAATAAACATATTTTAGATATCACTCATTTGATTAGATTTAAAAATTAATATCTCTGAAATTATCAGACTGAATACCATGAATGGTGATATTTTTGAATTCAGAATTTGATTATTTATCCAAATCTGCCAAAACAATAGGGGGTTGCATTTAAAAAAACTATCGATGACGTCACTGCTTGAAAATGCGGTAGAAAAATGAAAATGATCTCAAAATGTTTCTTTTAAAATAAATCAATTTGATGTGTCAAACCGTTTTTCTTTAAATTTGCCGGGAAAAGAATTATTTCCATTATTCCAAACTTTATGCGCGCACTGTATGTAATTCCTCGAAAATTGTGATTTGTTGCTCGACACGAAGATTGAAGATCGTGATTAACATAAAGCCATGAATAGTCATGTCTTTTAAACTTGCGTTGAAACACAACTTATACCTGCATTAACAACAATTCAGAGAAAGTGTGTTATTATAATGGATAATTCGCCATACCATTCTACGACGATAAACAAGTCACCAAATTCACGTAAGGCCGATATCCAGAAGTGGTTGGAAAAGAAAAAGATTCCAACAATACAACCACAAGATAACTAAATAGGACAGAGAAACGCAAGGCAAGTGATGTTTGAGCTTATGTTCCTTATAATAATATAATAAACGTATGAAAACAGGAAGGTGTGCAGACGCAGGACAATTCTACATTCTTTGTCATTTAAGATTACAGAAATGTAACCTTAGATGGCGTTGAGTAGCCGTTCCTTCTTTACTCTAACCTACCAAGTAGGATTTTGTTGTTTACCACAAGAGAAAATTTATCAGGTCTTGTCAAAGCAAAGGGCTGGTACTGTTGATGGTACCTTCAGTACAGCGTCGACAATATTTCACCAATTATTTACAATTCATGTAAAAGTTGGAGAAGCAGTTTTGCCAACAGTTTACGGTCTTCTCACAAACAAGACAAAATCGACGCATCTGGAACTTCTACGACACGGAAACATTTGCAGTCAGCCAGAACATTAATGGTAGACTTCGAACTGGCTTCAATACAGGATTTTCAAGAAGACTTTCCCAACTTCGCTGTATCTGCGTGCTTCTTTCACCTATGCTAAAATGTATGGAGAAGAGTGCTGAGCGAAGGACTACAGGTAATTATTTTCATAAAGTGATGTGTTTGGTAAAGAAAGTTTATATTAATATAAATCAAACACAATTTCCTATTAACTAAACTTTAATATTGCATGGTCCGGTTAATACTGACTCTTTCCCAAAACTTACTTTTGCGATTGGTATACGCCTGCAGAGGATTGCTGCAGAATTTGAAGAAAGAAACGTTCTTGATTATCTGAGAGGCAATTATAAACGTACTAGTGTACTATAGTATGGTTGCATGCATACACAATTACCTTTTAAACCACATTCACAGTGTAACAATATGTCAAGGCGTTAGATCCAGATGGTGAGTTGATCCAAAATATTCGGGAAATGTTTCAAAATTATCAGATGCAAAAGTAGCAGCCGGTATGTTCACTGGGCCACAGTTAAAGCTATGTTAGCATGTAAAGGATTGAAGAATAAAATGTCAGGTATTGAAAAACATGCATGGGTAGCATTTCGAGATGTTGTTCGTGAGTTTTTGGGCAATAACAAAAGAAGTGATTACAAAGCAGTAGTGGACAACTTGATTGTCCAGTATGTAGAGATGAAGTGCAGAATGTCCATAAAACTGCATTACCTACATTCACGCTTGGACTTTTTTACAGAAAATTTAGGGAATGTTAGTGCGTTTCCATCAAGACATTCTGGAAATGGAGAAGAAATAGCAGGGGAGATGGAATAAAGCTATGATGGGTGATTACATCTGGTGTTTGATATGGTGACTAAGAATTTAATATCGGTTACAGATACATCAGTTATTGTGGAAAATCATTCTTATTCATTTTCTGAGCGAACCGTTGATACAACAAAGAAATAAATATTATATTCAGAATCAGTACACCGTTATTTTTTTAAAGTCTAATGCAGTATTGAAATATTTAAGTTTACCTGTAATTATTTAATTTATCATTTTTAAGTATTTTATTAGGACTGATATATTTAATTAATCATTCCCGGTGTTAGTACACCGTTTAATTAATTTTAGTTAACCCGATTTAATTATTGTTCTATTTATTTACCTGTTTTCATTGTTACTTGTAAATTTATTAAGCCGTGCAGTATGATCGCGCTCGAACTTAGCTAGACCGGCCGATCCGTGGCGTGACCCCACTTTCACTTTTGATTTTCCCACTTTCGCCAGGGCCGCGTATCTCGCAACTCCGTTTTCAAAATTTTGAACTCGCCGGGTATAAAAGGCGAATTTTGAGTTCAGAGTAACAGTTCTTGATGTCTTCCGCTCCAGTAAAACAGGCAACTCCCAGACATTTCTTAATCACTGACGCTACCCAGGTCTTCGTTTCACCAGATACACAACGAAGACGCTGGAGAAAACTCCTTAATAAAATCTGGCGCCCGAGACTCCCGCAGAATTGTTGTGTTGAAGCAGACAAACAATTCCACCCCAAACCCGGTGTACCCCTCATTCACTACCGGAAGCGTCGCAAATTTGACGCCCGAACCGAAAAGTGTCACTGACAAACCTAATTTTACACCTTTGGAATAAAATTATCCATTTTACACCTATAAAATACAAAATACAATAGATTAACCCGACAATTAAAAAAAGTACTGCAGGATACTCGAAATCCCACTTTTGAATCCTACATCACTAGTCTGGCTAAAGAAGATCACACCATCTGAAAGGCCACCAAGCACCAAAACACATAAGCGACCGACCGACGCAGTATATTCCACCTCTAAGAATAGGTGATGGAAGCTGAGTAAAAACGGAACAAGATAAAGCAACCACCTTTGCTACCAATTAAACCTTTCTCTCCAAATGTTAAAACTATTGTATCAAAAAACTGCTTAAATTCACGAAGATGTTCAAACTGTTTTCTGTCACCATACACAATCAGTTTGTGTCCAATCCATGTTTAACAAATTTCAAATTGTTAATTTCTACAAGTTGTGTTTCAATAAAACACTGAGGTTCTTAATTATTAATTTATTAAGGAAACATTTACTTGGCAAGAACAAATGTAAGCGTCTTAATTGACAACGCCCCTACACCGTTCTGACTAGCAGGAACAGCCTCCCGCCGTGTCACTCCGGATCTCTCTACTTAAACCCAAGGACACTAAATATAACTAACTAGTTCAGTAACTAAGTACTGCCCAGTGGCGTAGACATAACACAAGTATGACAATGTACCTACTGTCATCTGCTAAATAATTACTGATTGTTTTTTTGTTTAATTTTGAAGCTATGTTAAAGCAAAGCCACCTAGAATTAAAGCATACAATAAATAGCCATCTGAGCATACGGCAAACTGTTTTCTAATTTTTCTCCATTATTTCCTTATGTAACTCCATAATAATTTACCACAATTAGAAAGAGAAAACATTAAGCTTTCTAATGATGTATTGCATTACCCCTATTACCTTTAAAAAAATTCAAGATGGCGACCGAGCTCCGAAAGTATGAGTCAAAGAAAATTTTTCTGTACTGTAAAATATGTGAAGTAATGTCGTATTGAAGTGTTCCAAATTTCAAATTAATATCTCCAAGTGTTTGAGCGCTACGACTTTGCTCCCATCTTTAATAGCTACCCTGTATATCCCCTACATAGCATCCGAAAACTTGCAAACACACCTTAACCTTTACTAGACTGGCTGGACAAATGGAAAATCACAGTCAACGCTTCAAAGTCTTCACAAATTACCTTCACCAACCGAAACATCAGGTGTCCTACAGTCACATTAAACAACATACAGCTGCCAGTTAACAGTCAAGTCACGTATCTCGGACTAACTAATCGGACGAATAGATCAAAAGCTCACCTGGAAACCACACATCACGGCAAAGAAAACTCAAATTAATCTGAGAATACATAAAATGGAATGGCTAACGAACGAAGATCAAAACTCTCCACAGAAAACAAAATACTACTATACAAATGTACCTATAATAAAGCCTATCTGGACTTATGGAGTTCAACTCTGGGGATGCACAAAACCATATAATACACAAATAATGCAGAGAATTCAATCGAAAATACTAAGAATGATTTTAAATGCACCCTGGTACATTAGTAACAAAACCGTGCACGAAGATGCTGGCATACCGCTCGTTAGTGAAGAAATCATCAGGCTAACTAGAAACTACCTAGAACAGCTCCCAGATCATCCCAACGATGAAGCTAGACAACTCCACACTCAACCACTAGTCAGAAGAAGGCAGTGGCCCACAGATGTTTTGAACCAAGAAACAAGTCATACGGTTGTTAATTTAATTTTATTTAAGAATCCAAATAAAAAAAAATATTGTTTTAGGTAGTATTGTTTAGTATACCTACATAACAATAGAATGTTGAATTCTGCTTTTCTTCTTTGTTAAGTAGGCATGTTGCATTACGCATAGGTACCCTTTTACCAGTGTTTTTTTTTTTGTATTTTGATAACGAAATGTTAGTAACGGCTATTTCACAAATGGAATATTAATTTTTCATGCATTGACGTGTTCTAGTTATCTAAGTGTCAAGTGGCTAGTTTCACAACATCAATTAATTATAAGTTTTCAAGAAGAAAAGTTACTTTACAATTACACTTTATTATATTGCTTGCTTTAAATAAGTTAAGACTGTGGGTTTTACATTATTTATTTAAAACGGAATCAATTAACTATGCAGCATCTGCGCGAGGTTTCAACGGTAAAATTCTTGGTAAATTTTCCCAGTATTAGGTGGGCAGCAGTAATAGAAACAAATTTCCTAGATCGTCCGCAAACGAGTACCAATTTACTTTAACAAAGAATTATTTACTTCGGAAATGTTTAGCATTTTTGTTGGAGAATTTTAACGAAGAGTTTGAGTGCATCGCTGGCGTCATACCTTTTCAAGTGGGTTGATTTCAGGGTAAGGCTACTATGTTTACTTTTTGAAATACTTTTTATTCCACACATAATTCAAGGTTTCCAGAACCTTACCTAGAGATATAAATTCTGAAAAAAATAACAAAAACAGATAAGGATACTTACGTATTTTTGAAGTCGGAAAATAATTTGCTATTTAACAGTCTCAAAGTTGACTATCGGTTCCTTTTTAAAAAAAGCAAGTTTACGTCATATCTCAAAATTCAAACGAAAGACAATGGTGAAAACATGTTTCTGTAATACTGCTACTTTTGTACTTTTCTTTTATCTTAGTCTAGGAAACGAAGGGAAAAAATGATGTTGTTCTGATATTTGGTACAGTCGTTGGGGGGAGTGTCCTGTACAACATACAGAGCGGGGATGGGACGGCTATTATAAGGTTATTTCTTTCAAGTTTTCGCAAATATCTCGGGAAATATTGATTGTAGCAAAAAGTGCTTTGCTATGTACAAAATTAACGTACACAATATTTCCTACAAATATGATTCGCTGCATGTTTCAGTCAATGGTTTAAAAAGTAGAGGGGTGGGGAAAGAAAGCATTTTCAGAATATTTGTTATAACGAGACAGACTTCGACAATTCTATTTTAAAATGCGCAACAGAACTAAACGACAAATGGGGCGACATTATTGTAAGACGTATCGCAATAGCGTCCTTGCATGGAATTCGAATTTTGCTGAATTTTATGTAAAACGATTTAGATAGGCGTGTGGGTATTGTTATACTCTGTTAAAATAGGATAACTATAGAAATTTAAATTTAAAATTCTATTTGAGAACGGACATGCGCGCATGTGTCTGATTAATAACGTTACTGCGTACCGTCGGCGTCGCGCGGCGGCCCCTTTACTTATTTTGGAAATATTTGCACTATTACAAATTATTATCCCGAAATACTTTGTATTTTGGTTTAAAGTTATGCCCAGAATCTATTGTACACTCATTTGAAATTTGTGCAAGGGGCATATTGTAGGAGACCTACATGTGGCTGATACTGTCTATCATTAGGACTGCTACAAAAACTTCTTGAAAGTAGACTGGAGTAAAAACAGGGTCACCCAAAGGCAATTAGCGCCTCAAGCGGCATGCGATAAGCCGCATCTAACCAATCACAGACTAATATTACTAATATTACTAGTCTATGAATGGTTAGATGTCGTTTACCGCGTGCCGCACCGCGAAACATGTTTTTGTTAGACAATCGGCAACATTGATCAAAAACGGCAACAGCGTTAGATTCGTCTTCTAATTCTGCCCAACTTTGCTAATTTAATCGACTTTGTCAGGTCTCACAATAGCATAGTTACCCATAAACTTGATAGATTATTGTTACCCTGTATATGGACAGTGATTTAACACTACAGGAGCAGAAGGTTCAGGGCGCAATTCGAAATGAGCAATACAAAGAGAAAAAGGAAACACCATAAAAATAGGTTGCAAGAAGCTAGAAATAAATGCGTTAAAATATGAATGGTCTGGGGAGAGAGCGGCAAAAAAGTAAAGTTTAACTACCTTTTAGAGATGACACCACACACCACAGCAAATAAAAACGAAACTGAAATTGGTAAACACAAAATAAAAATCGGACAAAGTAACGTACAAACTATACAATGCTCGCATAAAGTGTGGAATAATGGAAATAATTCTCTTCCCGGCAAATTTAAAGAAAAACGGTTTGACACGTCAAATTGATTTAATTTAAAAGAAACATTTTGAGATAATGTTCATTTTTCTACCGCTCTCCGGTTTCAAGCAGTGACGTAATCGATATTTTTTTAAATGGCAATCCCCTACTGTTTTGGCAGATTTAGATAGATAATGAAATTCTGAATTCAAAAATATCAACATTTATGGTATTCAGACTGATTGTTTCAGAGATATTAATTTTTGAATGTAATCAAATAAGTGATTTCAAAAATAGGACATTGGATTGACACACAAAGTGCGTTGCACAGGCCCCGTTCCCCGTTATTTGAATTGAATCGTTCTTACGGGGCTTATTTTTGTTATATGGATCATGTAAAGCTACTTTGCATACAATCCCGGCGTGCACATGGGATGCGGTAATTTGTTAAACATGTACTTTTTTTTTCTAATAACTAGAAACAATTATTTAACGTACCCAGACCAGACGTGTTGTGAAACGATCCGAGTGTTTTTAAGAGTTTTTGACGGTTTCTGTCAGTCATACCATCGGAAAACAACAAAAAAGTGTGTCGGAAGTGTGTTCAAAGACGTGCAGGCGCGAACAACACGAGTGATACCTGAAACACCTGTGCCACAGGTACTTCCAGGTAGCGTAGCGAGGGAAGCAGACCGAAGATCACTGGACCCGCTCCAAAAGCTAAGTCTAGGGTTTTACATGGCATGCTCCCTAACCCGTTAATCAACCAATTAGAATAATTATTGGTAGATGTAGAATTATCCTAGTTAGAGCTAAAGGAATAAATAGCTTCGTTTAAAAAATTTTTTGTCGCGTAAGGGTCAAAATTGCTTGCTTAGCGTCGGTCTGCAGTTTTGCTACGGTCATAAACAACCCCTGAGGGGAGCTGCAGCCGGGCCAACACAATAGCGGTGCATATATCAGGTTTCACGGCGGGTACCTGCTTCGTTCTTGACTTCACTGGAGGGTTGGTTTCTTGGTAAAAATTCTATTTTAAGTGTTAAGCGATTAGATACAGTTTAAGGGTTTTGTCTAAGTAAAGCGAGGGTTACTTTTGGCCATCGGCTTTTTAACCGCTTCTATCTTTTCATTAAGAATAATAATAATAATAATAATAATAATAATAATAATAATAATAATAATAATAATAGTAATAATAGTAACAATAATAATAATAATAATAATAATAATAATAATAATAGTAGTAATGATAATAATAATAATAATAATAATAAGAATAATAATAATAATAATATTTTATTTCAGGATTGGTTACAGTTGCGTACTCCTTTTTGTTTTTCTTTTCTTGCTTCTCTTGTTTATCTTATTTCGTTTCCCAGTTAGGTACAGGGACTTTCATTATACGTTAAAATGGAGACAGTGGACACCCGTTCTCAGAAGTTGACGGTTAGAAAGATTGCAGGAGATGGTAACTGCCTTTTCGCAGCTTTGGCAGACCAATTTACCGAAGGGGCGCTGGCGCACGAAGAGCTAAGGAAAGAAGCGAGGATCCTTCGGGCAAGGGTTGTCACACATCTGAGAAGCAATTTACAGCAGTACCAAATTCAAATCATGGACAATATCGCCGAGTTACACCCCCGATATGAGCATCTTGATCACCCCCTTTGACCTGTGCTGCAGATAGAAGGATACTTGAAAGACCTCGAACAAGAAGGTTTCTGGTGAGTCTTTGGGACGATCGTCGCGACCGCAGTTATCCTAGAGGCAACAATTGAAGTACACTACCTCGAGTCACGAACCTAACCTCCCACAAGCAAATGGCCGTGTATTGCAAATAGCGTACCGATCAGCAGGAAACGGGAAGAGAAACCACTACGACAGCATCAGAACTACGGAGGATCGCAGACGAAACAGCCCAGGAGGCTTAGGAGAGGTCATAGTACTGCCAGAAAAAGTCGATATTTATTTTAGTTGATATTTATATTTTATTATATATTATATTTATTATTATCTGCTTCACGCAATGTTAAAATAATAGAGATAAGCAATTGCTATATGGATGGATCTTTTTGCATTTGTTATTAAATATGTTAAAGTCGATATTTTATTTTAGTTGATATTTAACTTTTATTATACAGTGAGCACCAAACATATGGAACATACCAAATAAAACCGAAATGAATGTTTTTTTCTAAAAATCCCGAAACACGTCAATTTTCTTTTTTAAAAATACACATTGGAATGTCAAAATAATTTTCCGGCCTTCATTTGTTTGTAAGTGATGACGTCATCAGTAATTTTTTTAAATGTCAACCCCCATTTTTTTTCGCGTTTTTGATACATCTTTTAATTGCTTAAATGACAGTATAAAAATGTTGATACCTTACATAAGAAAATTTTCGAGTAATAAATTATTTAATGTTTAATAAACACATTCTTAACAAATGTTAAACATGGTTTAGGTGCGTGAAGTTGGCAGAACAGGATGAAGCACTAACGAAACAATTTATATACGTAGTTAGTGCTTCGTTAGTGCTCTTTAGTGCACCAGGTGTCACCATTTCACTGTAAAAAGCGTTCGACTTTTTTTCTGCCAAGTTCACACTAGCAGGAACTTTGCAAGATAATGATATGAAATTTATATCATGGTTAGTGCTTCCTTAGTGCCTCTTAGTGCCTTCAAATTTTTTTAAAAATCTTCATCCCCTCGTCTGTAAATTGCGTTCAACTTTTATCCTGCCAAGTTCACACTAGCAGGAACTTTAAAAGATAAATGAATGAAATTTATATCATGGTTAGTGCTTCGTTAGTGCCTCTTAGTGCCTTCAAAATTTTTTAAAAATCTTCATCCCCTCGTCTGTAAATTGCGTTCAACTTTTATCCAGCCACTAGCAGGAACGTAGTAAGATAAATGAATGAAATTTATATCATGGTTAGTGCTTAGTTAGTGCCTCTTAGTGCCTTCAAAAATTTAAAATTTAAATATGTACTAAACTGCAAATATTTCTTGTTTTTATTATTGAAAATTAATGGCTGGTAGCACGAGTAGCAACGGTACAATAATTATTTAAAATTTAAATATAGGCACCTACTTACCTTTCTCAAATAATGTACCTGTACAAATGAAGAAAAAGAAGAAAACTTAGTTGTGTTTAATAACCAGAAGAGTATGCAACTGTGCAAAACTTTTTTCTCGATTGTGACCAGTCTGCACATGTAAGAAGTCTAGCCGTCTAGCGCGCTAGACAATGTTATTAAAGCCGCGCCTAGCAGGGTTGCAATGTGTACAGTCAGTGACAAATGTTTTCACCAGTCTTATACCACTGTAACTCGCTTTACTGAGATTTATAACAAGTGTCTCTATTCGATTTTATCTTGTTAACAGCGTTACCAACATACCTACATAAAACAATAAGAACGGCGTTATCTAACCTCTTATATTTCTTAGAAAAGCGGGTTCAGTGGTATAATGCTGGTGAAAACATTTGTCACTGACTGTACATCCACACACAGGTTGTCAGAGAAACGCGACATTTTAATAATTGGACTTTTTAAACCTCAAAATATATTTTTATTTATTAAAAATCTTAAAATATTATATAAAGTAGGTAGATACGACTTTTATGAAATATTATACTTAATTTAATCTTATAATAGATACCAGGAATATTGTATACAAATATGTGCCCTTGCAATTTTTGAAATTTGTAATTTACATTGATTGTTGACAGGTAACTGCTTTCAACTATTGTTTTTGTTTCGCGGCAAAGACTGCTTATTTCAGCGTACATAGGTGCATAATTTAAGTGCCCGTATTTTAATATTTTAATAATACAACATATGACTTTTTTTATATCATCGTAATGCAAATTTAATGTACTTTTAAGAGAAAATACTATGTTCGATTTGAAATTTGAAAGTTGCTATCAGTTCCTCGAAAACCGGAAGTGATACTAAAGATTCATATCCGCTATCATTTACTACACATGATACTGTATAATACAGGTATTTGACAAAAGACGCTAAATCAACAAAAAAGCGAGATAAATGCTGGTTCATTTTATAAACAGACACCCTGTATATAGATTATATGGATAAGAAAAAGAACGATTGAGGCGACAGACAATACATTTCGGAGTAATTTTAATTTAACAGAATATTCGTTCACAACAAAAAGTTGTAGGTTCCTACACCTACGTTATTTACAGATGAGGAGATTTTTAAAGGCACTTATGAAGCACTAACCATGATGTAAATTTCATTCATTTATCTACGTTCCTGCTAGTGGCTGGATAAAAGTTGAACGCAATTTACAGACGAGGGGATGAAGATTTTTAAAAATTTTTGAGGGCACTAAGAGGCACTAACGAAGCACTAACCATAATATAAATTTCATTCATTTATCTTTTAAAGTTCCGGCCCGAAACACTCAGAAATGTTTGCACCGAATTTCGAAATCGCATCGCCTATTGTCAAGAACAAGGTGGCGCCCCAGTTCGAACAATTACTTTGATTTCAGTTTTTGTAACAGGAATCAGTACCTACCATTTTCTCGCAATGGGCAAAAAGGTGACACAAAGGTTGTGATTGGAGACAACCTCTCTTCTCATTTTTCACCTGCAGTTATCAAAAGTGTCAAAGAAAATAATATATATATATATGACTCCATTACCTGCAAATTTAACCCATATTATTCAACCGTTTGATGTTAGTGTTTTTCGACCAATAAAGAAAAAATGGAGAGAAATTTTAGACAGAAGATGGAGAAAAGAAACACGACTTCGCGATAGTATTCCGAAGGAACAATTTCCTGTGCTATTGACTCGTCTATGGACCAGAATGTCTCCCACTGTTGAAAACAATTTAAAATCTTGTTTTGCAACCACTGGTCTGCATTCCTTCAACCCAGCAGCGCCACTTCGTAGAATTCCATCAGAACAAAGAGATGTTGCAGCTGCAGCAGTAGACAACAGTTTGGTAGAATATTTGAAAGAAAGTAGGGAGCACACAGACAGCGAAAAAATTGTTCGTAAAAGAGCTAAGAAACTGAAAACTGCACCAGGGCAAGCAATGGCTCTTGAAGAGATTACCAACGAATCTAAAATTGATGTAATCCCAATAATAGAAAAATCAGCTTCCCAGCAGAAATCTAATAAAGTGAAAGGGAAAACAATAGATTAGTTGCAAATCCAGTTGCAAGTACTTCCAAAAAGATCCAGAAGTCCAACTCTCAAGAGGAAGACGACTCTCTATGTGACATTTGCCTATGCAAATTCCGCAACTACACAGGAAAAGATTGGTTACAGTGTGTGAGGTGTCTCCATTCGATTTGTGGAGTCTGCAATAATGGTTCCAAAGATAAACAATATGACTGCGAGGATGGGGACTTATAAATTTTCTAGGATTATACTTATTTCTGTTTTGTTTTACGTTTGTTTGTAAATAATATAAATATTAATGAATCAATATTTGTTTTTGTACAGTAATAGCACCGTATTTTAATTATACAGGGTGATTCAAAAATGGCGCATAAGCTCTTCAGTACGTTGTAGGGAATAATAATTTTAGTGTAGGAAAAATAGTAAAAAAGTTCTTAGCCGCTAATTTGCTGAGAAATGAAGAAGTTAAGTTGAGAACTCAACTTTGAATTCATGTGGATTTTGAAACTTCTCATCATTTCATATAAATAATTTAAGTATTTTTTCATAGTGGGTAATAAATAAAATGCTCATAACACCTCATTATCCTGAAATATTAGCTTTCAAAATTGATATTTTTGTACCAAGTTGTTTGAAAAAAATATGTGGCAACGATGTTTGAAACTTTTAATAAGCTCACTATGTAAATGAAAGGAAATAAAAGCCACTCGCATACTACATAGCTGCACCCGTGTTGCCAAATCTACAATTTACTTCTTCGTTGTTAACTACAAAAATGTAGCAGCTAAAATTTTTTGATGATTTTTCTACAGTTCAAATAACCGTCCCCTACAACGTACTGAAGAGCTTATGCGCCATTTTTGAATCACCCTGTATAGTAACTTATAAACCATAAAAAACATTTACCTTTCATTTTTACATGTCAAAGTAGCCCCCGTACGGGCTATTTTGCTATAAACTAAAGAATATATGCGATGTCAAAGTAGCCCCGGCCCCGGCCCCGGGGCTACTTTGACACCAAATTAAATATTTTTTTCAAAAACTGTTGGGCCAATCGTAACAAATTTTGGTATGCGAATAACCAAGACATGTAATGTCACAAAAAAGATATTTGGAGTCGATACCACAAACGGGAGAGTTTCTAGAGCGTCAAATGTATGAAAAACCTGTCAAAGTAGTAGTTTTACGGTAAGCAATGCACCAACATGCAGTCATCGCAATGGTAGCATAGCGCCTAAAACACGCAATGATCGAATGGCAACCAGTAACGGAAGATTTATAAGAGCGAGGCTAAATATTCGTTTTCAAAATGCTATGCCCCAACAGATGTGGCCCCCTACACCGAAAAAGCAACATTCGACAATCTATTGCACAAAACACTATATAGCGCACTTTATATGATTTAAATGATATAAAACTCCTTATGAGAGACTTCAACGCAAGAGTAGGAAGCATATACAACAAGCGATTATAGTGGAATGTAGCAACTGGTAAGGCATAAACTTATTAGGGACGATATTATAATACTAGTATATACCTGGGATAAGATATTCCGTCGTCAATTGCCATAGTCACAACTGTTACAACCATGGTAATTGACGGCAGAATAGCTTATTTCAGGTATATACTAGTATTGTAAAATCGGCCCTGATAAGGCTAATACCGTGTGATACACAGCGGACAAACATTGTATTTCTTCGAAACCTGAACAGGCGTTAAACAAGGGCGTATTTTGTCACCTATAATATTTGTAAAAGTCGTAGACTACATGTTCTCCCTAACCATAAAAAGAATACCTTGAAACCTGACTGAAACATAAGATGATATAGAATACGCCGACGTCGTATGTTTGATAGGAAATGCCATGTCAGAAAAAAAATTCCTGTCAAGCCATGCGGTTTTTTCTTGTTATTCTACTCCAAGTAGTATATTTTAACAGTACAAATCTACATATTTCAAAATGTTATTCAAATAACTGATTTACTTCCGTGTATTGTATTCGACTCACGCGGGACTGGCAGGTCCGCGGCCGCGTCAGTCATATGTAATCAGGTTAAGTACAGGTCTCATCTTGTTCATTCTTGTTACTGTAGATCATCATATATGCATTTAGCGTCAGTTCGGTTGGTGCTGCTACAGGCAAAGTGTATTCGGTGTTCCAAGAATATGAAGTGATAAAATGTCTCGAAAAAATGAAAGTTATAAAGGAGACACGAAGAGGTTAGCTGCTCTTTTGGATGAAATACTTGATATGAGCGACGAAGATCTGGATGATACTTTTGCTGACGCTTTTGAAGAAGAGGATGTTGCATGTGATAGTAGTGCAGAAGTTCGGATGGGATTAACCGCTACACAAATTATCCAAATTACAAACACCATTACCAAAACCCCAAGCATCTACCAGCGGTACAATAGATGAGGCTATAGAAACCGTGGTCGCAGACCACGACTTGTCAGGTTCAGAAGACGGTGATGCAACTCCGGTAGATCTTAACTGGAATTCTGTAACTATCAACACCAGTGTAACTACTCAAGCTGTTGCTGAATTGTCTGGGCAGTCGCCCTTTGATCTTTTTTAAATATTTTATAACAGACAATATCATTGATTATATGGTAGTAGAAACAAACAGATATGCGAAGCAGAAAACAAGAAAGGAGAATCCCTCATGTAAATCATGTGTAATGTAATGGAAAGAAGTCGACGCTTTAGATATGCAAAAGTTTCTGGGAATTATTCTTTAGATGGGTTTCAATAAAATTTCACAACTATTAGTCAAAAGATTCAATATACCAAAAACTGTGTGGTGAAACGCGTCATGTCTGGAAATCCGTTTGAGATATTGTTACGAATGTTACGGATAATGAAGCCTGTCCTCCAAATGATCGTTTGTTCAAACTTCAGCCATTTGTTGATTTACTGCAGTAAAGGTTCTACAGAGTTGTGATTCCCCAAAAGAAAGTGTGCATCGATGAAACGCTAGTGCTCTTCACCGGGCAACTTGTTTTCAAACAATACATAAAGAACAAACGCCACAAATTTGGTATAAAATTGTTCAAATTATGTATAAAAAACGGGTATACCTTCAATGTCAAAATATACTGCGGAAAAGAAGCCGTAGCAGGAGTTCCGGTGTCGTCATCTGTAAGTCTATTGATGAGAGGTCTTCTAGACTCAGGAAGAACAGTATACACCGATAACTATTACACAAGTGTCCATCTAGCCCACGAACTTTTTGACCGATCTACTAATCTTGTAGGGACTCTGAGGAGCAACAGAAAACTGAATCCGAAAAATGTAAGTGCAAAGTTGGCCAAGGGTGAACAAATTGCAAGAGAGAGCAACACAGGAATAATTGTTTTGAAATGGAAGGACGTTTTGGTATTAAGTACAATCCAATCAGATGCCAAACAAGAAACGAGAACTGCGAAACTGAAAAGACAGAAATAATAATCCTACCTACAACAATTAATTGTAAAGTTTTTATAGATCTTAGGATCAAATGAAGCATATTCAAGTTCAAATGGTTCCGTAAATTAGCGATGGAATTGGTTCTCAGGATCATTTGACAAATGCCCATAATTTGTATAAAACCATAATAGGAAAGAAATTAAAAAGTACAAAATTCAAAGCAAAACTAACACTAAAATTGTTACTAGGTACTAGAAGAGACAAAGAAGACAAAAAGATGCTGGACCCTCCACACATAAGTCTGCAAGCTCACACACATGAAATAGCAGCATAAAAATGGTATAAGAATCATATGTTCCACTTATTGGGAAAAAAAATATGGAAGTCCGATTGCGACGCTAAAAACGGCAAAATGTTCACAGGGGCCGTTCCTTTAAATACGGTATGCTGCGACACGCAAACGTGATTCATGAGTTATCTATTTGACGTGAAAGTTCAAAAGCTTTACAAATTTTGCATACGAACTAATATCCAGAAGAAAATAACTTCCAACTTTTACTACCAGTTCACAACCGGAATTACAACTCTGACTAGGAACTCTTCCTAGGAACTTATGGATTTTATCATTTCCTACTCCTTCTACTGCACTTTTAAAATAGGTGAGCTAGCTAAAAACAAGCATTGCAGAAACTAGCCATTGCGCCGCTACTCAAATGTAGGACAATTAATTAGACAAATATTATCATAAAACATAGAATTCCAATTGTAATTGCAATAATAATTACAATTAGTAGATAACAAAAGAATTGGGAAATGATCCAAATGTAATACTACAAAAGTATCTATGAGCTACAAACAAATATCCGAAATACCTTGGCACCCAACCCATCCAAAAGGAAGCTTCATCCACTAAAAGGAGAGGAGGAAAGCGAGAGGCAGATATCTGTTGACAAAATGCAAGAAGTACTGTAATTTTGATTATTTTTTTCTTATAGTTACAAAAGTTATAGTCAGTATTATTTCAGCAGGTTTTGTACAAGTTCCCGAGAACCAAGTAATACAGTTGAATGATTGATTACACTTGAACATTTGCTGCTAGTGAGTTATTGTTACATTTTACTGCAAAGAAAGTTATTGAATAATTTCCAACTCTCCAGTAAAGTTTGAATTGAATCCACCAATCGAAATCAAACATTAATGTTTCATACCTGCACGTGGTTTCTAAAATTAGATATTTCGTTTCTTTCGCAGTTTTTAAGAGGCAACTGGTTATTTTCAAATTAATGAAATATCAACTTTTAACAAACTTTTGAATTATGGATGTAGTTGTACATGTTCGTATACAAATTAAATAAAATTATATTAAGAAAACACATATACCAACGTTAGAAGCTGAAATTAGTTTGTAGATGCGATGTTTGCAAATACAATTACTACATATGCTACAGATATAACATTTACAACTTAATATACTTGTTTCATCTTAAGCTGCGTTTACATGCAGCGAACGAAGGATAGCGTACGGCCGAATTCGCATAGTGTAAACGGGTACGCGAACGCGAATTAAGCAGTGCGTTCGCGGCCGCTGGGCTTCAACGCTTCGTTGCATAAGCGGTAGATCAAAAAGAATGCATGCGCAGTTTCAACGGTTTTAAGTAACATTCTGCTTCAAAGCAGAAGAGCAAAGAAAAAAATGGACTTTGCAGCTGTCGTGATTTGGAAGGGAACGTCAACGACAAGTGAAATCAGGACCTGGGGCAGATGAGGTGTATAAATCGTCATGGTTCGCTTTCAAAAGTATGTTGTAACATATGGACAAATTTACACCCAGGCGTACGCAAAATACACTTGACTTCGATGTAAGTAAATAAAATTAATTATGACACACATTTAGTATTACGTTTATTAATATTAGATACATATTACATTAAAACGTACACCCCCGTCAGAAATTCTGCCTTGACATCAGCAAAAAGGAAAATATAATCTGCATCCACAAAACGATACTAAATGTAGACTTATAATTGAAAAAATCAATCCCGCTGTTGATCAGTGCTTGTACTATGAATTTTTGCCATCAATTGAACCGAGACAGTGTGGAAAGTTCCACCGCTTTTCATAATTGTCTGCAGCAGCACACCATTCCTCTGGTGTAGAAGGCATCTGAAACCATAAAGTCATTAAAAGAATTGCAGTATAGTATTATTGATGTTAATACTTAACAGATTGCAATTTGGTAATTAATGTATTTTACAGTAAGCACAAACTAGTCTCTATGAGGAGGAAAATGAAAATGTGACTTCTAATGGAGAATCAGTAGCTTCTACCTCCACGTCCACTGATAAGAAAAAGGAGTTTAAATCTTCCGAAAAACGAATATTGGGGAAACGTAAGGCTGGGCAGGATCCTAAAGTAGATGCAGTTTACAAAATATTAGAACAAACCGTTTCCACACGCACCCCTAGAGGCTCGAGTTTTATATTTGGGGAACATGTTGCATCAAAGCATAGAACATATAACGACTATACGAAAAGGGCACATTGAACATTTTTAAAAATTATTTTTTATAGTTTTTACCACATGATCGAAATGTTGCCGGATATTTTCAATTCCAAACGGATGCCCATAGAGTGGGGCAAGTAATCCAGTAAAAAAGTTCAAAAAATGTCAAGTAGATTTTTTTAAAATTAAGTTTAAAGACATTAAGATCTACTTTTTTGAGGAAAACACAAAAATTGAAATATCTCAAAAACTATTGAGTTTTGCATAATGTATGTTCGGGTTAAATTTGTTTCTTAGGTCCTGTCCCATCACATCTACAAAGGAATGTATCGAATTACCAGTAACCCTGGATATATTTGTTTTTTTTCTTAACTGTATACCGTCTGGGTACTTTCAAAACCGAACATAGGGGAATTGCATTGTAACTAACCTTTATATAGATTCCTGCTCGCCATTTAAACCCACAAGGATGGTAATGGTATGAATAGAACGACAAAAATACAGTGCATCTGATGGTACCAATAAATGTTAGTACTTAGTTATCTTTTTCTGTAAAAAAAATTATAAAATAATGCTATTTTGAAATAATATAGGTTGCTATGATTGTCAACTTTTTTTTATCTGCCAATTAAATTATTTGAAATCAGTCGATGTTTCTGTTATTAATATCAAATAATATGAATAATAACGAGTATTCAGTAGAGCAGAGGGTTTTTACAATAAAGACATTACCATCCTTGTGGGTTTAAATGGCGAGCAGGAATCTATATAAAGATCAGTTACAATGCAATTCCCCTATGTTCGGCTTTGTAAGTACCCACTCGGTATAATCGGACAATGCTTCAATTACAGCTGCACAGACCTGTAGTACTATCGCTGAGATGGTTGCTTTTGACATCTTAAAAAGATACATTAAACTCGTGTAGGAATCCCCTGTAGCCAAAAATCGCAGTCTGACTGGCCTTTCTTGTGCAGGAATAGCTCTATGAAAATTTGTATTGCTTTTTGAAATCTTACCACCAATCATATTCAAAAGAAATTCAAAATCAGTTGCAGTCATTCTACAAAAATTTTGAAACTGCCCGGATTCTATATGTAGAGCGTACCATACTTAGGGCCGGTATTACAATCTCATATACAAGTTTAACTGTCATGGATATGATTCTTGTAACAATTGTATCCATGGCAATTAAGCTTGGTTTAGCTGATCTCGGGTTTAAACTGAGATTGTAATACTGGCCCTTAGAGTGGACTATTGCGCCTTATGGGGAACGTGGTTGCCAGTGCAAACAAATGAGACCCCAACCGTGATTCTTTATCGCACGCAAACGAAGGTATATTTGTAGCGGCAACGCTGGCAAACTTTTCTCCATTTAAAAAGCATTGGGGTATACTAGCCACACTCCACTCTAAGTATGGTACAATCTATAGTTCTCTTAAGTTGTTCATTAAACCTGTGCCACCATGTGCATTTCTATTTATAAATAAAGATGTCTCTTCTACATTTTCGATTGCTAAGTAAACTTAGCACTATAAATGATGGACTTGCAATGATAGCTTCCTCGTCATCAGACATTGTTTATAATATTATAACTATTATCGCCTAGTATTACAATATTGTTATTCACTTATAAAATTATAACAATCAATTAACTTTTATATACGCATATTGTCAATGTTAATTCTTCAATTAGGATTGATCTTCAGAAATGGATAAAAGTGTACTAGTTCAATCACAAACTGGTAGAAAGAGTAACTACTTCCGTAAAGAAATATTAACTTTGAAAATATTTGGACTTTCTGTGATTGATGAGGGAGGACTCATTTACAAAATATATTCTTTAATATTTATTTCTGGAACCATTTGCGCTTATACTATACTTGATGGCATGGAGTATTTTAAGCAGGATTTCGATGGCATTGCTGACATGATGGTATACCAGGTTGCTTCATTTTTAGGTAAGACAAATGTTTATTAGTTTGTGTGGTTAACTAGTTGTTTACGTCTTCTTCACGCACTTCCTGGGTTAGTAAAAAACTGAAGACGCCAGACATCTTTAGGGTAGCTGCATTTAATAAGAACTGCTTTTATTTTAGCCTTCAGTAAGGTTAGTGTCCTCTTTCATAATCGAAAGACCTTCGCAAAACTTTTACTGAAGTTCGAAACAGAACCTTTTCTACCAAATCCGAAACGTGGTGGCTATGAAGAAGAAGAACTGATTAAAGAATGTTTATTGATAACCAGCGTACAGGTAAGTGATTAGATTCTTAACAATAATTGGGAGAGTGAATTTCTAGTATACTCTGCATAAACATTTACAGTGAAGCCTCATATAGGAGCATTCTTTCTTGCAAATTTAAGCAATGAAAATAAAAACAAAAAATCGCGTCTACATGAAAGAGGCTTTAGGGCCTCCAAAAAAATGAATACTTCCTATTTTTCTAGTTTCCATGGCGAAGAGTCAATAAAAGTAAAATTTTGTATGTTTTACGTTTATTGTCATACTATCAGGGAACGTTTATTTTCCTGATCCAAAACGACCCAGTAATAAAAAAAATAAGAACGATTTCAGAAAAAATAAATGTTCACTACTGAATTCGTGTAGTAATATATTTGTGAAAACTGATTGTTTTAGACTTACGCATATTGGATAACAAGTATAATAGCTATAGTTACTCCAGCTGGTTTTCTGATTGCAAAACGTATAGAAACAGATAATCATCATGAATGGCAGCATCCATATGGTAAACTTAATATTCTAAATATCACCAAGAGTCCCCAATACGAAATAACTATGCTTTATCAAACTATCGCTATAAGTTTCATCGCTGGTTTATTTACTTCAATAGACCTACTGCTTGCTGCTGTTTTGGCTCATATCAGTTATCAATTCAAAGTAGTACAGAATAACTTCAGACGATTCATGTACCTTAGCCATATGGAAATGATGGAGGTAAAAATGTTTATTCAAAATCAGATAGTAGATACAAATATTTTATACCATATGGACAGTTTTATTCGTGAACGTAGGGAAACGCGTGTAATTTTTTACAAACGCATTTATTTGCTATATTTGTTAGATCGACTTAACTTAGGCAACTGCAAGAAGCATTAGCCTTAATTTAATTACAGTTAATAGTTCTCTTTAATTTAGCGAACTACAGGTACTAAAAACAGTTGTCTCCATAGACTACTGGTAATAATTTCAGCCTCGTAGTCCGAACATCATAGACTCAGTTCCCGGCTTGGATAAACTTTGTTTAAATCTCATTGTATTGAACGTTTCTGCTGATTCCTGCTAGCCAATTCAACTCACAGGAATGGTAATGATATTAATTGAAAGGTAAAATGATTGAGCTTCAAATGACGCTAATAATACAATTAAATGTGCTATATTTATTTTAAGTTAGTTAAAGTTCATTCGCAATTCTATTATCTACCATTTGTAAAATAAAAACTAAATTTAATCATATTATCGGGGCTTCAGTCCGATGCCAGGGTAATATTTGTTTGGAGTTACCTTGGAAACCAAACTGCTGACCTGCATAGAAACATAGTGTTTGTATTGCAATGTAAAGCGTCTCGTGAACGAAATTAAGCAACTCAAGGCTCAACTGCGAAGTAGATCAAACACACGCTCACTCAGTCAATCCAGGGGTAGATATAGAAGCGACTCCAGAAACCAAAAATTTGATAAGTGTTGGTATCATCAAAGATACAAAGAACGAGCCAGAAAATGCGTTCTCCCATGCAGCATGTCCAAGAGTCCGGAAAACGAGCAGGGTAGTCGACAATAGCGGTAACCGATATCCCTAGCCATCCCCACCGCCTATTTGTGACAGATCAAATCTCCAAAATCGAATATCTCATCGACACTAGAGCTGACGTGTGCGTATTTCCCAGACGTCTAGTTCCAGAGAAGCAACTTGTCACAAACTACAAATTATATGCCGCCAACAATAGTGAAATCAAAACATATGGAAGTGTACAATTGGAACTCAATCTCCAACTACGAAGAAGTTTTCCCTGGAGATTCATCATTGCAGACACACAAAAGTCCATCATCGGGGCTGATTTCCTAGCACACTATGGCTTGCTCGTAGACATCCGGCAGCAGAAGTTACATGATACACACAAACATCATGGCCAAGGGACGAACAGCTGTAGTATCAACCAACAACACGATCAGCACTATTAGCAAAGATGCGCAGCTACTGACATTACTGCGAGAATTCCCTGAAGTGACCAGACCAGCAGGTGTACCAAAGTCCAAACAGCATAACACAGAACATTACATCTATACTTCAGAAGGACCACCAGTTGCTAATAAGCCACGGCGAATTGCACCTGATAAACTCCATTTCGCAAAGAAAGAGTTTCAACTTTTAATTAAATTGGGCATTGCAAGACCATCAAAAAGTCCGTGGGCATCTCCACTTCACATGGTTACAAAGAAAAACGCAGAATGGAGACCATGTGGAGATTACAGGGCACTCAACGCGAGAACATTACCTGACAAATACCCAGTACCGCACATAGAAGATTTTTCTCAGGGCCTGCACAGAAAAAAATGCTTTTCAACAATTCATTTAGTTAAAGCATATCATCAGATTCCAGTAGCAACGGAAGACATTCCCAAAACAGCAATCACTACGCCATTTGGTCTCTTTTTCCATTCATGACCTTCGGCCTACGTAATGCAGCACAAACGTTTCAAAGATTTATGGACAACATACTAAGGGACCTAGATTTTTGTTACGGGTACATAGACGATATTCTGGTAGCATCTGCATCTGAAGAAGAACATATCAAACATTTACGGCAACTTTTTCAAAGACTCCAGGATCATGGTCTCATAATCAACCAAGCAAAATGTGTTTTTAACAAACCGAACGTCCACTTCCTTGGAACACAACCATTAACTCAAAAAGTAAAAGCAATCCAAGAATTTCCCAAACCTGAGTCAGCCAAAAAGTTACAAGTTCTTGGAATGATCAACTACTATAGAAGGTTTATTCCAAATGCAGCTAACGCTCAGGCACCGCTAAACGAGCTACTAAAACGGAAACTCAAGGGCAATCACCCAGTTAAATGGAATCCAGAAGCAGAAAAAGCGTTCGAGCTCTGTAAACAGCAAATAGCGAATACAGCTTTACTGGCACATCCAATTCCAAAAGCTAAGCTAGCTGTTACTACAGATGCATCAGATACCGCGATAGGAGGTGTCATACAGCAACTAGAAGATGGAGAATGGAAACCGTTAGCTTTCCTTTCTAAAAAACTGTCACCAGCAGAACAAAAGTATGCAGCATATGACAGAGAGTTATTAGCAATTTACCGCACCATTCGCCATTATCAACATCTTCTAGAAGGTCGAGAATTTACAATATATACCGACCACAAACCAATAACTTTTGCATTTAAACAAAAGGCAGAGAAATGTTCACCACGTCAATTCAGATATTTGGACTATATCGGCCAGTTTTCAACAAACATTCAACACATCGCTGTAAAAGACAATGTTGTAGCCGATGCACTATCCAGGATAGAAGCAATTAGCATAGGAATCGATTATAAAGATCTCAGAGAGGACCAAAGAACCGATCAGAACTTCAACAGATCCTAAGCAATAACAGCACCAATCTGCAACTTAAGAAGATTGGCATACCTGATAGCAACACAAATATCTACTGTGACATTTCAACCAACATTGTGCGACCTTTCATCACGACCAAATTTAGAAAGCAAGTTTTCAACAGTATGCATCAAATATCTCATCCAGGTTGTCGAGCATCCGCTAAGCTGATTTCAGAAAAATTTGTATGGCCGAATATGAAAAAAGATTGCAATACATGGGCACGCCAGTGTATGCAGTGCCAAAGATCAAAAACAACTCGGCACAATGCACCACCAATGCAACAGTTCCAACTATCATCCGGTAGATTCGACCATGTTCATATAGACCTGGTTGGACCTCTACCAATCTCACGAGGTTACCGATACATATTAACATGCATCGACCGTTTCTCCCGATGGCCAGAAGCTATACCAATAGAGAACATCGAAGCAGAAACAGTAGCACGTGAATTCTTCACACATTGGATCGCAATATTTGGAACACCACTGCGAGTCACAACCGATCAAGGTAGACAATTTGAGGCAGAACTATTTAAGAGACTAGAGGAACGTACAGGGTTTGCAAGAATAAGAACCACAGCGTATCATCCTCAAGCAAATGGATTAGTAGAGAGATTCCACCGTCACCTCAAGGCAGCACTATCTTGTCATCTTCCTGATGAATGGCAGCAAGCTTTGCCTATAGTACTCCTCGGTATTCGCACGGCATGGAAAGAAGACATAGGTTCAACTGCAGCAGAAATGATTTACGGCGAAACAATACGTCTGCCCGGTGAATTTTTGGATGATTCAAAACAAAATAAAACTTTGGAACCCGAAAATTATATCACACAACTACGCAGATACATCCGTAACATCAAACCAGTAGCTACAGCTAGTCACAGACAACAAAAAACGTTTGTGTTTAAAGATTTAGCTACAGCCACTCACGTTTCTGTCAGAAACGACGCAGTAAGAAAACCTTTGCAGCCACCATACCAAGGTCCATATCTGGTCATCAAACGAGGAAGAAATACAATTACCATTGCTAATGGAGATAAAAAGGTTACTGTATCTGCAGAGCGCATAAAACCTGCATTTATGGAAGACAAACCAGAAGAAACGAACCAACAACCAGACACAGGAACAATACCTGTCACTACCTCCACAGCAGGTAGAAAAATAAGAAAAACGGTTCGTTTCCAGATCAACTCCATGCCCAGCAAGGGGGTATATCGGGGCTTCAGTCCGATGCCAGGGTAATATTTTTTTGGAGTTACCTTGGAAACCAAACTGCTGACCTGCATAGAAACATAGTGTTTGTATTGCAATGCAAGTGTCGCTATGAAATGCAATCAAGCTCAGTCGTTGTACAAATAGACTCCTCCCACACAGATTTTCAGCAATGTGATTGGTGAAAATCAATTTGGACCAACCAATGAAAGAATTTTGGTTGTCTGGGTTTTGTATATAAAGCGGAGCAAATTGGAAAAACATTCAGAGTCTAGTTGGAGTGAACTCACCTAACTACTCTCAACATAACCTAGAGGTTCCTCAGGTCTTCCCATAATAATACATTTATTTAAGCCTTCTGGATGTTATGAAGAAATGAACTGCAACAAGCAAATCTAGTAGACAGCGTAGCACGTTACGAGCAATTCTACATCATACTAGAATTCCAACATCAGTTTCACCACTTCATCCATCACCAGTCAAGCAGACTTCTTCAACATTACCTTCGGTTGTCAACACTCAAGAATCAGTTATTTTGTCCAAGGAAGATCCTTTAAAAATTCCCTCTTCTGTTGGTTACCATCTTGAACCTCTCAAGATATCTTCAACCAGCTACATTAGAATTTCTCCATTTTTCTTATCCAACTTGGACCCTCGAAGATTCATTGTTAGATCCAATTACCGAAGATCTCAAGTAATTGAAGTACCTGAAGACCTATCACAATTTCATCATTGTTGGGATTATTTCCCTCACATGTATTAAAGTTTTCTTTAACAATATTAATAAAGGGTATCTTTACCCACTTTACAAGGTTTTTTATATAACTGTTGTATATAAGTTGTTCTGATATAATAAACATATTTGATAATTAATTGGAGTCAGATTAATTCAATATCACCAATAAGAGTACGCAAACCCCTACAATATTAAAAAAAATTATCCGAGCCGGGAATCGATCCGATGCTGCAGAAATTATTACCAGTAGTCAGACTATGGAGACAATATTGTTTTTAGTACTTGTAGTACGTTTCCCTATGCGTTTCCGTATGTACGAATAAAACTGTCCTTACGGTAGATATATAGGGTGTTTCAAACCCACCGGAGAAAAAGTACAGTGCGTGAAAGTTTGATACATGTTAATATTAAAACCACTTTCTGTTTTCTTAAGATATTTCCCTGCATCCAGGAAATTGACCCTGAAGAACTGTTAATGTAGCAACGCTGCACAGAAACCTAAATTTAATTTCTATACATTATCTTGATGTTGTTTTGATGGAAACAACTACGGTTTCCATGCGTTATTGCCATATATTTACAGAGCTAATCTAACCAACTTTCAATGCACAATAAAATAATAACAGGTCGTGCAATATCAACAATAAATATCGCAAGAGACAAAGAGACAAATTACTTAAGCATTCCTAGTAAGCTACAGAACAACGTACCACCGTTTTTGTCGGGTGGGTTTGAAACACCCTGTATACAGGGTCTGTAAAAATGGTGCTGCAAGCTTCAGTTATTCCTTGGAGAAAAATAAGGTAAACAGATTATTGGAAAAAAGTTCGTATACGCATGGCTACCCCTAATCATAACAATTTAAGATACCAAGTACTATATAAGTTGATGACTAATGACCACAATTTCAATGGTAATACATTTTAGCTATTATCACTAAATGTAACTTGATTTTGAAATAGCAGCTCCCTTTTCTTTTACCAATTTTGAAATTTAAGCGCTTCGTGTAAGTTCAGAAAACCTTTGCCAGCTTTTTTTGCAATACGCCTTTGTCTTATTTTTGTCCAAGAATTAACTTTACCTGAAGCTTGCACCACCATTTTTACACATCCTGTAAATAGTTTTAGTATAAATTAATTAAATTATGTAAACTTGTACAGAGTATTAATAAATATAAAATAAAAATATAAATACAACTCTATTTTTCTGTTTGTTTAGGATACTAACGGATTTCATACTAATGCACTACCAAATTCAGAAATAGTCGCCGAAACTGACGGTTGCATCATCCCCCGGATTTATTTGTATCGATCCCTTAAGAGAATAGTTCAATATCATACAGCAATTATTGATATTGCTGCAGAAATAGAAGAAAGCTTCAGCTTCTTGTTTCTGATAGTATTTTTAGGAACACTGGCCATGCTGTGTTTTATAGTGTATGGTGCCTCGGTAAGAACTATTCATTTTATTATTTTATTTAAATAAATCTAATTGACAATTTTTAGAATTCGACTGATACCTTATCAGTAGTAAAACACGTATTTGAAGGAATGGCCTGTACTTTGCAAGTAGGAACAGTTTGTTATTGGGGTCAACGAGTAATGGAAGAAAGTCAACTAGTGGGAAGAGCCGTCTACGAATCGAATTTTGTGGGATCCGATTTGAGGTTACAAAAGATGTTGTCATACGTTATTCGCAGAAGTCAAAAACCCACTATCATTACTGCTGGAAAATTTAGTGAGATTTCGTTGGCTACTTTTGGTTGGGTAAGTTAAACACTTTGGATATTAAATAATTCCCATACATTGAAACTTTTAGAAAACTTACTTTGGTCTGCCAATAAATTTATAAGACTAATAAATAAGTAGGCCGAATATCAAAAAATATATATTGAAAAGTATCTGCACTGAGAAAAATCCTTTTATGTGTATGACACAAATAAAGTTGCTAGGTGATTTTAGTTATGGCAGTAAGTATTTTTGTTACAACAGCAGACACAACTGCTACAAAACAATCTGCAGTTGTTGTAGTAGCATATAATTTTAGTGGAACCAAATCTTTAAGTGTAACTAATAATATTGCTGCCATTGCAATACTTTTTTGTTGTTAAAAAATTTTGTTATTAGTTGGCAAATTTGTTGGCGTAGCAAACAAGAGTGACTTGGTAGCAAATTTGCAGTAGCACCACCGTTGTGCAATTGTGCATTATCATCAATTAGCGGGTAATCCCAGACGCTGCGCCGACGCTGGTGGCACACGAACGCCGGAATCATGCCGCTTCTGACACCAGTTTTGTAATGGATGAACTTTAAATGTATGAGGATCTTGTAACTTTTATTTATAAACAAAACACTTTTGTATTTTAATACGTTTATTACATTTTATTTACAAGTTTTAATGTCGGTTCAATACAACAATGGGTGTGTATCACACCAGTGCTACAATGCAAGTCCCACTAAGGGTGGTTGGTCACTCTGACCCACCCACGCTTTAGAAAAACAACACATGGCTAAACACTTATGGACTAATCCTAGATATTTAGTTACAAGACCAAAGAACATATATAAATTATATTAGGGCGGTCATCGGCACCGGGTGGTGATAACTTAAAGTTATTGCAGTGTTAATTATTTAACCGTGGTTTACAGTGTTCTAAGGTTATAGAATTATCCAAAAAAATGCCAGACAGTGAATTAAAAAAGTTGTTGGTGGAGTGGGCCTGGCGGAAGAATTATTAGAGATTTTTGAAGGTATGCACATAGTACCTACACTAAACGTAGTACAATTCAAGTTCGTTATGAACTGGAGTTGCTAACACATGAAACTATAAAGGAAATGATTTCAAAAGTAGGCCCCAGACTGAAATGTATTGAAAAATGCAAATATATGTTGCAGAAATATGCATGATAGTGGGGGATGACACCGAGGTCAGAGTTGTTTATCTTTTTCATTGTCAAATTTATTGTATATACAGGGTGATTTATAATTAGGGTAAAAATTTTGAACCACATATTCAGGAGGACAATCTGAACTAAAAACACTCAAAAACTGGTACTATCCCATCTTGCTGCATTTTAAAATTATAGCGGTTTGAAGTTTAATATAGTCAGATGACTTAATTCCACAGTAACCGCTATCCAAACACTACTATGACTACTATTAGCCAAGGCTACAAAAACAAGTTACTGCAACAACTAAAAACACCCACCATAGCAAAGATAAATCCCTTCTACAAGCTAAGAGATTTGCTAACTCAACAACATAGTTTGTTACCTAAATATATTTGCTACGACTGCAAATTACTATTAATCAAGGCCACAAAAACAAGTTGCTATAACAACTAAAACACCCACCACAGAAAATATACATTCCTTCTCCCTAGCTGAAAGATTTCCTAATTCAACAAACTGATTTGTTCCTGTTGCAGAATTTTTTTAGAATTTTTTTGCAATTATGTGTTCTTGTAAGAGCAATTATTTTAACTGAGACTATTTTTAATAAAATATTGTGCTACGGTAGCAAATAATTGGTAACTATAACAAACATTTTTTCTGAGTGTTAGTTTACATACTTGCAAATATATTATCGGAATCATTTTCCGATTGCAGTCTCAGTTCTGATAATCGCCAAGTACCTAAATACTAGAAGCACGTCCTGCGGTTTTAAAAACCTCGAGCTTATTTTTTTCCCATCTTTCGTTTGATATTTCATTTCACGCCATTGTACTTTAGACGCAAAACTTTGGTATTTCTATCCACCCCAATAAAATCCACGGCGATGTTCGACCATGCTTCATTTTTGTCTGTCTACGTAAGAACATCGGTTCGCTTATTTTCAATTTTGTGCAAATTCCAGATCGCAATATCCATCAAAAATCGCACCTCTAGCTCGGTAACATTCATGGATCTTTCGCGTTTTTTTTATTGTGATGAATATACGTCCTCTTGGAAAGACCCGCATGAGTTACTGGTCGGATAAGAGTACCTAATAAATTTATTTCACAAACAGTTACTGGCCACTTTATTATGAAGTGGAAAGACCGGGCCTAATGCTATTTTTTCTATTTACAGATCCTAAGAACGTCATACTCTTCTTTCATGGTTCTCCGAAATTCAAAGACATAAATTAGAATTAACTACAAGTATCAAATCACAGCCGTTTACTAAACTTATCACTTACACATTTATTCAAAAAAGTATAACATATTCACAGACGTATTAACAATTTTTTTGTAATCCAACTTAAGAGCACTGCAAAAAAATTATAAAACGCAAAAAAAACTTGTTAAAATACTAGATAGTTTTAATTTTAAAACATTTAACACAAAGCAACTTTGCTCTGAGATGGTTGGTATACGGGGTGTTTAAAAAATGGCGCAAAAACTCTACTCTATGTTGAAGAGGAACTCAAAATAAATTTTAAATGAAAACGCCAAATTTAATATGGATCCAGATTTAAAAGATACAAGGGGTCCAAGAAGCATTTCATGTTCTATATCAGCTGCCTTCTGTAAGTTGTATAGATTACTAAAAATCATTTTTACAGTTTTTAAAACGCTAGTTAAAAAAATATATAAAATTTTTCTTTCATTAATGCGCCATTTTCAAAACACCCTATATTTATTCACATACTGTAATCAATTGGAAACTAATAGCTACTGTGCTTACGCCTATATTCTTTAATGTAGTAGTTTACACAATATTGTATATCAGCGGCAATAAAGGCGTAAATAATTTATATAATAGTTTTTTTTGTACAAGGGGATAGAATGTACTTTTAAATGCGAGGGACAATTTTCTGGAGCAGACAACATCTTATCCATGCCTGCAATACAAAGTTTTATTCAAAACTTTTTAACGGTTTGTCTTAATTAGAATTAGATGCGATTTCTAAAAATCACAATTTTATTTAGTTGTCATTACAGTGGATACCTACCACCGTCTGCGTAGATCTGTCAATATCGTAGACAGCTACCCAATTTGTTCATTATTTAGTTAGTTGTTATGGTTTCGTAAAAACAATTCCATCCAGTACGTTCGTTTATTTAACTATGAGGGTATTATATCACTGAACTACCTAAAAGGAGTTCCATCAGTAGTATATCTTAAATATGCAGGTTGTTATTTTTAAATTTCAATAAAATTGTTGATGTTATTTCCAGCTTCCAGTGGTTATTTATATAAACGAAATATATTGTTTATTGACATTCTCAAAATATATTGTATCTTTAATTATCGAAATTAACCTAATGTTGCATTCGGTTTTTTTCTTAGGTTTGTTGCCTTACTTATGGGTAATTAAATTTGAAAGTAAATCAGTATTACTTAAATATTTCGATTTATGACATTTACGTTCATTGTATGCACCAAAGCCAAATTTATAAATTGGAATACCGGTTTGTAAGAATTCTAAAAACGAATAAAACACTGGAAATACCGATTCTGATGCTTCAATTCGATTGACTAAGAGCAATAAGCAATAAATGAGCCATGTAATGACCACAAATGAACATGAAGAACTTGATAACGATGATATTCCAGTGAACCATACACCTGCCGAAATTGAAGTGGCTAAATCAGTGCATTACGGAACAGATAATAAAAGGCCAACAAATTTTCGTAATTGTCAATCCAAGTAAATATTCTAAACAGTTAACAGTTTGCGATTTAATTTCAAGCGACTAGTCATTAACCCTTAAACGCCTAGATTACTTTTTTTTCCAAATTTTGCAATGCTATTTTTTTCGGCAGTTAGATTAAAGTCAATATTCAAAATCAAAAATTTAACACACAATTTAATAAATATATTCTATATTTTTAGGTTAATTTTTCTATACTGTCGATGAGTCTACGGATATTTTAAATAACAAAATAATGGTTATTCTAGCCAGATATGTGTCTCCTACCACCAATAGGGTTGAAACCAGATTGTTGGAATTGTTACAGATCGACGCTAAAGAAGGAAATGCGGAAGTGATTTATGGACATTTGAAAAAATGTTTATTAGACAAAAATATACCGTTAGAAAATATAGTTCAGAAAGAGTCACTCTACGATAGAACAGGTACACAGGATTGTGGATGTCATCAATCAAACCTTCGAAGATAAGCAGTACTGCTCAGCAGCATTTCTGGATGACAGCCAAGCCTTCGATAAAGTATGGCATGAAGGGCTCTTATATAAACTAAAGATGTCACACGGTTACTTCACCATACTCATATCTTTTCTACAAGAAAGGTATTTTCAGGTGAAATATGGACAAGAAATATCCGAACTGCATCCAATCAAATCAGGAGTCCCCCAAGGGAGTGTTTTGAGCCCAATGCTATATCTACTCTTCACAGCAGATTTTCCCACAAACATACATTCATTTACGGCAACCTTCGCGGATGACAAGGTCGTACTAGTAAACCACCAAGACCCTACAGTAGCTGCTACACTCCTCCAACTAAATCTGTAAGTCGAAAAATGGGCCCAAAAATGGAGGATTAAAATCAACGAAGCAAATCAGTCAATATCACGTTCACCAAATGCAAGGGAATACCACCCCCCGTTTTTCTAAATAATGCTCCGCTGTCTCAGGTGGAAGAAGTTAAATACCTGGGTGTTCACTTGGACAAGAGATTAACATGGAGAAGCCATGTTCGGAAGAAACGCCAACAACTGGGCCTTAAATTCAACAAGCACTACTGGTTACTTGGTCGCAGATCTAAGCTATCTCTCCCAAATAAGATGTTAGTCTATAAGGTAGCTTTTAAACCAATACGGACTTATGGTCTAGTTATGGGGAGCTGCGGCAGATTCAACCATACAAATTATAGAAAGGTTTCAGAGCAAAGTGCTTCGTGCAATGTGTGACGCCCCGTACTTTGTAAGAAATGCAGATATTATCAGTGATTTAAAAGTGAATACAGTGCGAGATGAAATCAGTAAGTGCAGTGAAAAGTATCTAAATAAGCTATCACACCACCCAAACGCCCTCGCAGTAAACCTACTCGACAACAGTACACAAACTCATAGCCGGATAGATTTTAAATTGTTAAAATTACTAAACCTTATGCTTCAGCAAGAAAGTAATGAGTTGCATTCACAGGAATGCCACTCCCATACCGTTACCAAGCCATTGATTATTGTACCATAGTTTTTACTTATTGTTAATTTATTAATACAAACAGTAAACAGAAATAAATACATTATAAAAAAAAAGAAAATATAGTAGGCTTAGCTTGCCATTATGGTACGAAAATACAATTCATTTTATTATCATCTCAAAACAGATGTGACTCATGTAATGCTTTTTAAATGTATCTGCAAAGCATGTGCTAAACTTCCCCCTGCAGCAGAAGAGCTTGTACGTCAAATTTATTCATAAATATCTGAAAGTGCTAAACTGAAAGCCAACTGAAAGAAATTCAGACTTATTTTCTTGCAGAACATTCAAAGATACTAAGGTAAAGTGGAGCTAGGTGGTTGTCACTCCACCAGTGTGTGGAAAGAATTATGAATTGTGGTTGTTGGGCTGAAATCCATTCGAAAGGATAAAAAATAATTCAAACTTATTCTCTCTCCTTCAGAGATTGAAGCTGATGGCAACATGTTTTATAAATTTGACACTGACATTGAAGTTTTTAAAGTTTAAATTTTTATAATAGTTTATACCGGGTGGCCGGTCTCAAAGGTGTACATAGGGATTTAACATTGTATTGAACGTTTCTGCTGATTCCTGCTCGCCAATTCAACTTACAGGAATGGTAATGGTATTAATTGAAAGGTAAAATGATTGTGCTTCAAATGGTGCTAATAATAAAATTAAATGTGCTATACTTATTTTAAAATATCGATTTAAAATTTTGCGATTTTTAAATATGACGTGCCATGATTTTCAAATTTTAAAGCATTTGTCAAAAAAATTGATAATGTAGTTGGCGTAAATTAGTATATTTCTGTAATTGACAACTAATTTAACAAAACATAGATACAGACAAGATATTTTTTAATAACCTAAAAGACAAAACAGATTTCAATCTTGAATTTAACGTTATCTATCAACTAGACTGCAATAACTGTAATACGAATTACATAGGACAAACCAAACAGAAGAAAGAAGAAAGAGATTTAATCAACATAAAAATTCATTAAAACTAAAATTTCTACACCAAATAAACCTAACACAGCTTTATCAGACCATGCTGTTCAATATTATCATAATTTCAACTTTAATTCGCCTAAAATTTTGCATAAAGAAAATAATTTACACAAAAGTTAAATTTATGAAATGATTGAAATAAAAAAAAGTCCTAAAGCAGTTAATTATAAAACTGACATTGAAAAACTAAATTCTGTTTATTACAATTTCTTTAATTAATTGTTTTGTTTGGTTTGTCCTATTTAATTCTTTTTTAATTTTTACTTAATAATTTTTACAGTTTCCCTATTTTACACACAATCTTTTAAGAGCGATTGTAAAATGGGATAGTTTACGCATTTAGATGGTGAGAATCTGATTTTTTGCTATATTGTAACCTTTTGTATGTCATGAAATTTTGCCCTTATGAGAATTTTTTAGACTTGTTGACATTTTTGACTCTATGAGCATATAATTTTTCAACCATTTTGTTGTCACTTCAGCGTCCACTTTAACGTATGTAGTTCCTTACTAAAGCATTTTATTTTTAATTAGATTTTTAACAATGAAACTATATTGTTTCATTGTTTTCGTATTTAAATAACAAATATTAAGTGGTGTGTTTTTGAATTCCAACACAACTTTAATTTTTCTCCTTTATAAATTTTTGTTTAAATAATGTGTTAAAAATTTTCCACAATGTTACTTTTTTTTAAAGGTGAGTTTTGCACTTCTTGATGACTATGTTTTTCACTAACCTAGATATTTTATTGCTTACAGATATAATTTTGTTTAATATTTATAATTAAAACTGAAGAGGGTTATGAATTAACCGAAATATATACTTCATTCAAACTACTTTTTTCTTTACTTCAATGAATTTTATAAATGGCTGCTTTTATCTCAATTATGAATATCGTATAATATGATCTTGTAATTACTTTGAATATATAATTATGTCATCGAGATAAACTAGACATTGTGAGGGAATTAAACCGATGAAGGTATTATTGATTAATCGTTCAAGAAATGTGTCTAAAACAGCATGGCAAGTAATTAATAAAGAAATTAACAAATCAGTTCATGTTCATAAAAACATCGGTTTAAACATAAATGGAACTGAAAAAAAAGTCCGAAACAGGACTATCCTTAAATAATGTTCAAATGGTAGGACCCGCTCTACAAAATGACATATTTTCCATTTTATTACGATTCAGAAAGCATAACATATTTCTAACCGCCGACATCGAAAAAATGTACCGGCAAATGTAAGTTCATGAGGACGACAGAAAATTCCAAAGGATATTCTGACTCATCTCAAAATATCGAGTATTACAGTCACATACGGTACAGCCTCTGCACCCTACTTAGCAATGCGATGTTAACTCAACTCGCAACAGATAATGAGGCACACAATCCCTTGATAGCAAACATAATCAAAACTGATTTTTTGTAGATGATATTCTAACAGGATCGGACCAAAGACATATGTTTGCACAAGAGAATAATAGCTTAAAGAAATCCCGCAACATTGATAGTAAAAGTAACATTTTGTCATTGAATCCCAAATTAGATTAAAATGATGTTCTTCGTGTGGGGGGTCGTCCACAAAATTCAGCATACAATTTCGACAAAAAACATAGTATTATTTTGCATCATAAACATGCATTAACTAAATTAATTTTTCTTAAAGAACATTGCATTGTGGAGCTCAAGAATTATTGGGATCTATTCGCAATCGTTACTGGCCAATACACGGCAGAAATTTAGCTAAAACAATAACTAGAAATTGTATAAAATGCTTTAAGGCTAAACCTAAATCTTTAGAGCATTTAATGGTCAATTACCTAGTGAACGAGTCTCTCCTTCACCTCCAGTTTTTAATACCGGTGTACATTACGCTGGACCATATATGATCAAGGATCGCAGTACTAGAAATCTAAAATTGATTTGTTTATTTGTATGTTTTTCCACAAAGGCCATACAATCAGAATTAGTAAGCGAATTGACCACAAATGCATTCATTGCAGCGTTTAAGCACTTTATAGCGAGACGCGGAAAACCTCAAAATGTTTTCTCTGATAACGGAACGAATTTGGTGGTACAAGTTAACAACTAAAGGAGCTTCTCCTTTTTGATTATTCTACTCCATTTCTGGTGCAGTGCTTTATCTTTTTCCGGAAATTTCCGTTCTAGTAGAGAAAAGATTATTTTATTTCCTGATTTTGTACCGAATGTTTGATTTGGAGTTTATCTTTGTTGCCTGAGGGTAAATTAGATCCGAGTTGGTACCTCGAAAAGTACGCAATGTTGTTGACAAGAAGTTTTACCTTACAAAACCAAAATAATTCCTTGGTTTATTCCACGTCAAAGCAGATTAGGATTATTGTGCATCTTCCATGACGAACAGTGTCAATAGGTATTGACAAAACGTTGGAAAGTATCAAGTAACAATTTTGGTTCCCCAAAATGCGCGATTTTGTAACAAATTATGTTAAATATTGTTTAATGTAAAGAAGACACGTACGGGACCCCTTCAAGGTTATGTCTAATCGGTGCCAAAATCTGACCTATCGTTTCACAGCATGCATGCTGATCGTCTAGGGCCATTGACTACAAAAAATTCGGGGGAATAAACACATGTTAGTTCTAATTCACGCATTTACGAAGTATTGTTTGTTAAAGCCACTAAAATCCTTAACCTCAAAAGAAACAAAGGAACACTTTTTCCCTTTATTTGGTGCGTGTAAACGGCGTGTTACAGATGCGGGTGATAATTTTCAAAATTCAGAGCTTACAAAATGTCTCGACGATTGACAAATTGATTATCACTTTGTAACTCCCGATGTTCATCGCGGGAATGGGCAAGTCGAAAGGTACATGCGTACCGTCATGACACGCGTAGAGACTGATACAAAGTCAGAATGGTCAAGCTGTTTGTGGAAAATTCAGCTAGTATTAAATATCACTGTTCAAAAGATCATAAAAATGACTCCTCTGCAAGCTCTTACAGGTATTCATGGCGCGACAGCATTAATTCAGTCCGTACTGCGAGACTTAGCCGCGCGATGATCTACATACATCCTGTCCGTTGCGTTAGGCGCAAATCATCCCTTGGTGGACACAATAAATTCTAAAAGACGCGACAGTATTCACTACAAAATGGACGACATTGTGCTGGTACACATAAAATGACCATGCAGAAAAGTAAACTGAAATATGAGAAATGAGAAATATGAGAGAAATCGTCAGTGTTACCGTTGAAGGGCGCTATGAAATTAGACGACTGGGTAAAAACCTGATTACGAAGGCAGCTAAAGAGCAACTGCGTCCATGGCCAACAGAGTAGACAGTGGGCTGCGACATGGAGGCCTTGCTAGATTTCATAGAAGCAGGGTTGCATGATCAGTAATGTAAGTTTTAATGTATAAGTAGGTAGTACCCGTGTTATTACGCCAGGGCAATGTAGTTGTCCAGTGGAACAGCAAATGTTGTTACTTATCTTATTACGCCAGTGTACTATTGTTAGCCTGGTGGAACAGTTGATGGTAGTGGCAATAAGTAAAGAACTTCAGACAAGCAAATGTAAAAAAAAGAGTTTCAATTAGAACTAATATGGGGCTAGCATTAATTTAAAAGTATGGAAATAGGCCAAGGGCTTGTTGTGGCCTCACAAATAAGTGTAACTAGGTCAAGAAGTCTAAGCTACCGTCTGCAAGTAATTCATACGTAAGCAATAAATTATTATATGGTCTCTTACAGATATGTGCCAATAAACAAATCCCCAACTTCGAAAACGAAGTTCCCGTCACGATGGACATGGAAGTTGCTATTTTAACATTAACCAATATTGTTATTATTATTGTAATTCAATAGTACCTCGAGGATTGCAAGAGTGTATGTTATGCGTCATGTCGCTACCTGTCGGAGGAACATTCATGCGAAAAGCACGGTGGCCGGATCACACGGCTACACGCATTTTAAGTTATTACGTACACGCTTAATTGTCATTTTTCATCAGAGCAATAAACTTTTACTTAAAACGGTGGAAGAAGAGCCTCAAACATTGATGATTATTACAGAGTTTTTTTAAAAGAGGAATTGCAAAGAAAAATTTATTCATTGCATGGGAAAAATGAATATATCACCATTGAGAATTTAGATTTATATACTACACAGGAGTTCGAATTTAATAAAGGGCGTAAGACTTTATATGCAATTATAAGATCCATGGGTTATCGCTTTAAAAAATACAAGGATCGCCTAATTTTATGCGAACAATCGCATGTAAGGTTTAAAAACTTATACTTTTTAAAAAATATTTACAGTATTTAGATTCGAGTAGATTATTTGTTTCTTTCCCCGGATGAAACTTGGATATATCAAAATGGATTTCAATTTCGTAGAATTCATGATAATGATATTCAAGCTAATCCAAAAAGAATAAAACAAGAAGGTAAACAGTTTACTATACTTCATGCAGGATATGTGATTCCTCGAAAATTGTGATTTGTTGCTCGACACGAAGATTGAAGATAGTGATTAACATAAAACCATGAATGGGCATGTCTTTTAAACTTGGGTTGAAACACAACTTATACCTGCTTTAACAACAATTCAGGGAAAGTGTGTTATTATAATGGATAATCCGCCATACCATTCTACGACGATAAACAAGCCACCAAATTCCAATTCACGTAAGGCCGATATCCAGAAGTGGTTGGAAAAGGAAAAGATTCCAACAATACAACCACAAGAACATAACCACAAGATAACTAAATAAGACGGACAAACGCAAGGCAAGAGATGTGTGACCTTATGTTCCTTATAATAATATAATAAACGTATGAAAACAGGAAGGTGTGCAGACGCAGAACAATTTTACATTCTTTGTCATTTAAGATTACAGAAATGTAACCTTAGATGGCGTTGAGCAGCCGTTTCTTCTTATGATTCGGAGGATCGTCTTCTAACCTACCAAGTAGGATTTTGTTGTTTTCCACAAGAGAAAATTTATCAGGTCTTGTCAAAGCAAAAGTTGGTACCATTGACGGTACCTTCAGTACAGCGTCGACAATATTTCATCAATTATTTACAATTCATGTAAGTTGGAGAAGCAGTTTTGCCAACAGTTTACGCTCGTCTCACAAATAAGACAAAAGCAGCATATCTGAAACTTCTACGACACGGAAACATTTGTAGTAAGGATTGTCTCCCAGAACATTAATGGTAGACTTCGAACTGGCTTCAATAGGGGATTTTCAAGAAGACTTTCCCAAAATCGCTGTATCTGGGTGCTTCTTTCGCCTATGCCAAAATGTATGGAAAAGAGTGCAGAGCACAAGACTATACAGGTAATTAATTTCACCTATGCTAAAATATATGGAGAAGAATGCAGAGCGAAGGGTTACAGGTAATTATTTTTATAAATTGTTGTGTTTGGTAAAGAAAATTTATGTTAATATAAATGAAACACAATTTCCTATTAACCAAACTGTAATATTGCATGGTCAGGTTAATACTGACTTTTTCCCAAAACTTACTTTTAATCGATCTTGCGCTATTGAGGCGATGTATCGCGTAAGTTCGTCAAATATTAAACTAATACAACATACAATATACTACAAATCAGTTTATAGTTTTTGATGCACTGTTACATCACAACTAAATTATATAAAGACTTATGGTTTACTTTTATTTTTCAGTCAGAATACCAAGTAGACCAAGAAATTGGACTGTGCCTGAAGATGTTACCGGCTTTAGCGTTCCTGCCACCAGCAGAGGTGCCAGAAGCATTCGATACGCTTATTGAAGGATTTCCTGCGGCCTATAGCAAATTATTTTGAAGACAACTAGGTTGGCATCGTGGATTTGTAGCTTCTTACGGGTCCACTGCATCCAAATATTTATAAAGTTATAGATACTGTGAAAAAACATCAGGCAACTGTTCACTACCAGATTGCGCAGTTGGTAGCAGGAAACCCAGTTCCTGTAGCAAACCGGTAGTGCGCAGCGATTGGTATACGCCTGCAAAGGATTGCTGCAGAATTTGAAGAAAGAAACGTTCTTGATTATCTGAGAGGCAATTATAATTTTTAATTTATTTAAATGTACTAGTGTACTGTAGTATGGTTATATTCACTTATATCCATACACAATTACCTTTTTAAACACATTCACAGTGTAACAATATGTCAAGGCGTTAGATCCAGCTGGTGCAGCGTTCCAAAATATTTGGGAAATTTTTCAAAATTGTCAGATGCATTCACTGGATCACAGTTAAAGCTATGTAGCATGTAAAGGATTGGAGAATCAAATGTCAGCTATTGAAAAACGTGCATGGGTAGCATTTCGAGATGTTGTTCATGAGTTATTGGGCAATAACAAAAGTGATTACAAAGCAGTAGTGGACAACTTGATTGTCCAGTATGAGATGAAGTGCAGAATGTCGATAAAACTGCATTACTTACATTCACGCTTGGACTTTTTCACAGAAAATTTAGGGAATGTTAGTGCGCTTCCATCAAGACATTCTGGAAATGGAGAAGAAATAGCAGGGGAGGTGGAATGAAGCTATGATGGGTGATTACATCTGGTGTTTGATATGGTGACTAAGAATTTAATATCGGTTACAGATACATCAGTTATTGTGGAAAATCATTCTTATTCATTTTCTGCAACAAAGAAATAAATATTATATTCAGAATCAGTACACCGTAATTTATAAGGAAATATTTAAAAAATTAAATAAACAAAACAAAATTGTGAATTTGTTACGCGGTATGAACTAATAAAGATGCGTTACAATTTAATTCAGCATCTTTCGAATATGGCCGACAGCGAGTAGTGCGTGTCTGAGTGTCGGTGAAGTTTTCAAAATATATAGTGTACCTTAATTTAAAATTTAAAATAATTGAAAATAAGTTGAAAGTGGTTGTATACGCTATAAAGGAACTATAGAAGTTAATATTAGTGTGCTCTATTTCATTATTTTAGCGTTTAATTTGCCGAAATGGTTCTCACACAGTCCCAAATACAAGATATTCAAGGCATCCTTGACAAAACTATTAAAACCTTGTTGTCAGATAAAGACTTTTTATCAGTGATTGCAGACGGTGTAGCTAAGATTGTTGAGACTAACCTTCAAGAAACATTCGAAGAAATAAAAAATAAAATCAAAAAGTTAGAACAGAAGATATCCACCCTGGAATTACAAAATGATCAACTCATTAAAGAAAACAAATCCCTAAGTACAGACGTGGATAATTTACAACAATACTCACGTCGTAACACTATTCGCGTTTTTGGAATTAAGGAGTGCAAGGAGGAAGACACGGATATTTTAACAATTAACTTACTTAAAGATAAACTGGGCATTAATCTTGATTGCAACGCTTTAGATCGTACGCACAGAATTGGAAGAAATGGTGATAAAGGACGTCATTTAATAGTTAAATTCATTAATTACCATGATCGACAAAATGTAATGATCAATAAGAAAAAATTGAAAGGTACGGGGATCACCATTACTGAAGATCTTACAGCATCCCGGCTACGGGTGCTAAAAGCTGCGCAAGAAAAATTCAAACGAGAAAATGTATGGACCAGGGATGGCAAGATTTGGATCTCGTTCAAAAATAAAAAGTATGCAACGATAAATGAGGAGGAGGTGCAAAAAATCATGTAGTTGTACTAAAATTTTTCACACGACACGACACTCAACAAAGAACTACAAGGCATTTTGGTTAAGTAATTTGCAATTGCTATAAATCACATAAAACTACATTCATTGTTTTTTTTGTTTTTTTTTTTCGTTTTTTTGTGCTTTTGTCTTGTTGTCATCTCAAGTGTAAACAGAATTTCATAGAATTATTGTATTATTTTCTTTTCTTTTTTTTCACATGTGTGAGTTTTCGGTTGCGCATGTTAATGTAAGATCGCTATATACTAATTTTGATATTTTTAAGGATCACCTTCTTACAAATAAGTATAATGTTCTTGCAGTTACGGAGACATGGTTATCTGCTGGTGAGGCCAATCATACTGTTAAGGTGGATGGCTATGTTTTAATTCACAAAGATAGAATTGGTAGGCGTGGTGGTGGAGTTGCGTTCTATATAAAAAATGAATTACAGTTTGATCTCTTAAATATTTCGAATACTGCGGCAGATGATTTTGAACAGCTGTGGATTCAAGTCAAAGTGGGTAAGAGTAAAATTGCAATTGGTGTTGCATACAGACCTGAAAGAGTCAATGTAAATGATTTCCTTAACGCTCTTGAAAAATCTTTAACCCACTCCATCCCTTTATGTGATAATTTAATTTGCACGGGTGATTTCAATATAGATTTACTTAAATTAAATAGCTCTAAATCAACTCACTTCACAAATATGATTAATACATTTGGTCTTTACCAACTCATAAATAGTCCTACTCGCATCTCCAAGAATTCTCAAACCCTACTGGATGTTATCATAGTTTCAAATAAGAATTTGGTCAGGGATTCTGGTGTTAAAGAGGTACATGGTCTATCTGATCACGCATTAGTTTATTGTGAATTTCTGGTTGAGTCCATATCACTACCAACTTGCACTCGTACATATCGCGATTTTAAAAATTTTGATCTCGAAAGTTTCAATACATGCTTGGAATCTGTTCAATGGAATGTTATATTGAATCTTAACAGTATTGACGAAAAGTTATCCTTTTTTAACGAGAATTTACTTAATGTAATCAATTCTCATGCACCCTTTAGAACAGCTAAATTCTCCAAACCACCTTCTCCTTGGTTAACCGATGTTATCAAAGTAATGCAGAAGCTACGTGATAATGCGTTGGCGAGATTTAAACGATCAAAAAACCTCCAACACTGGAATTATTACAAGACTTTGCGTAATTTGACCACGAGTGCTGTAAGGAATGAAAAGAGGGCATTTTTAGAATATCGCTTGAGTATGAACAATAAAAATAATTTTTGGAAAGTTTTAAAAGGTTCCAACATATACAATAAAACCCAAAAACCCGTAATTCCATTGCACTTGCAAGATGCCAACAGAATTAATGACCACTTTAGAGACTCAGTAAATGCCATTTCCATTAAACCGGACCAGAATTTGATAGACCATTATAACAATAATCGTAAAATTAAAGATAGCGAGGTTTTCTCCTTCACAACTGTATCTGAGTTAGAGGTGGCGAAAATAATTGCTAATATTAGTTCAAATTCTGTGGGAATAGACGATAGTGGCATACAATTAATTAAGTTGGGCTGCCCTTTTCTCATTCCTTACATCACTCATATGATTAACTTCTGCCTTGAATTTAACGTCTTTCCCGAATGCTGGAAAACTGCAAAGATTCTGCCCTTGCCTAAAAACAAAAATCCAACAGAGTTGAAAGATCTTAGGCCTATCAGCATTCTACCGGCTCTTTCAAAAATATTGGAAAGGGTGATGGATTCTCAACTTCGAGAATTTTTAGATATTCACTCTTTGATACCTGCTACACAATCCGGTTTTCGCAAAGGTTTTAGTTGTGCGACTGCTTTGGCAAACATTGTAGATGATATTTTATCAGCTACTGACAACAATAAATTAACAGCTCTTGTTCTACTAGATTTCTCTAAAGCATTTGATACGATAAACCACCAAATGCTGCTGGGTATCCTCCATTACATTGGACTTGGTAATGACGCGATTCTACTTTTAAATTGCTACTTGGCAAATAGGTGTCAACTTGTGGAACTGATAGGTCAAGTGTCTGACATTCGTGCTGTTGCTAGTGGTGTTCCTCAAGGGTCTATATTAGGTCCACTATTATACACAATTTATAACTCAAGTCTGGGCAGTGATATAAAATCTTGTTGTTACCATTTCTACGCTGATGACACGCAACTATATTATTCTTTCAGTCCCAATGACATTTTCTTGGCTAATACACTAATAAATACGGATTTGAGTAGTTTGGTGGCTATGGCAGAAAAGCATTCACTCATTATTAATCCTTTAAAATCCCAAATTATGCTGTTTGGAAGACGTAAGTCTCGTATAGCTCAAACTAATAATTTAAGAATAGAAGTAAAGAGTACTCAACTTACTATCACTGAAGTTTCTCGCAACTTAGGTTTGTACATCGATTCTGACTTGCGATTCAAAAAGCATGTTAGTATGTGTATTCAAAAAGCTTACTTAAATTTAAAATTTATCTTTTTAAACAGACACATACTTAATAAAAAAACTAAAACTATTTTAGCGGAAGCTCTTGTACTGTCTCAATTCAACTTCTGTGATACTGTGTATGGCCCTTGTCTGGACAGTGTGGACTCTACTAGAATTCAGAGAATACAAAATTGCTGCATACGTTTAATTTTTGGTCTTAGAAGAAATGACCATGTTTCTCATAAGTTATCAGAGCTGAAGTGGTTAAATATGCGAAATAGGCGTACTCAACATCTCTGCTCTTTTTTCCATTCCATTCTTATATTTAAGAGACCACCATATTTATTTGATAAAGTGAGATACAGATCAGATGTACATAATATTAATATAAGGAGTAAAGGACTTCTTACTCCCCCTCTTCACAGAACCAGTATGTACCAGCGTTCCTATTCATACAACATTGCTAAATTTTATAATTCCTTACCATCACAATTTAAAAATCTTTCTCAATCAAAGTTTAAAAAAAAACTACACTCATTTTTATTAGTGACCGTACTCTGATATATATAATAATGAACACATACCTTAACCAGCACATTACCAATGTCTCCTAACATGCAGCATACAATTTTAATATTAATAATTTTACCAAAGTCTTTCCTTTTTTTTTTTTTTTTTAATTACAACCAAGAATTAAGTAACATGTCAATCAAATTAATGATATGTCGACATACTTTTTTTATAGATATAATTTACTTTCAGTAAAGGTTAAGTGGAAGAGCAGGCGCTTCATTAAGAAGCTACTGAACTTCGCCTTTTGTTACCTTTGTTTTCTTTTCTTTTTTTATGTTTTTTTACTAGTTTCTGTAAACTTTTGAAGGCAACAATAAAGACACATTATTATTATTATTATTATTATTATTATTAATTATCTTGTAACGAAGTTACTAATTTTTAAGTTATTTTTTAAATTAAAATGCAGTATTGAAATATTTAAGTTTACCTGTAATTATTTAATTTACCATTTTTAAGTATTTTATTAGGACTGATATATTTAGTTAAGCATTCCCGGTGTTAGTACACCGTTTAATTAATTTTAGTTAACTCGATTTATTATTAGTTGTATTTATTTACCTGTTTTCATAGTTACTTGTAAATTTATTTAGCCGTGTAATCTGATAGCGCGCGACCTTAGCTAGACCGGCCGATCCGCGGCGTGACCCCACTTTCACTTTTGATTATCCCACTTTCGCCAGGGCCGCGTATCTCTCAACTCCGTTTGAACTCGCCGGGTATAAAAAGCAAATTTTAAGTTCAGAGTAACAGTTCTTGATGTCTTCTGCTCCAGTAAAACAGTCAACTCCAGACATTTCTTGCTTCATTGAAGCCACCCAGGTCTTCGTTTCACCAGATATACAACGAAACCGCTGGAGAAAACTCCTTAATAAAATCTGGCGCCCGAGACTCCCGCAGAATTGTTGTGTTCAAGCTGACAAATAATTCCGCCTCAAACCTCATTCACCACCGGAAGCGTCGAAAATTTGACGCCTGAACCGAAAAAGCGTCGCAATCTGACAAACCTAATTTAACATAACTATACACCTTTGGACTAAAATTATCTATTTTACACCTATAAAATGTGCCGGGGGCGAAATGTGTCAGGGGTGAAATGTGGGGCGGAAGTTCCCATATACCCTATGAGCATCTTTTGGATTCGCACCTACTTTCATTTTCGAAATATTCTGAAATGCAGATTACCTATTAATTCGCGATTTTATTTTAGGGAATAAAGAAAAAAGGCTCCGTAGGAACGTTTATACTGTATTTCTGTATATACTTCTGTATTACTTTCAAAGTAATTTAGTAAAAAGTCTTTGACAAAAGTTTCAAGATTTTACGCGAAGGTTTGGTTACTAAACGGATTGTAAACCTCACTCTTTATAAGCCTTAAGATCATTATGTAGATAAAGCTTTTTTTTTAGTTTACAAGAGCCTGAAATTGAATTGAAATAAATACATATTGTTTTAGGTACAAACTGGCCTCTATTTAAAACATACATAGATGAAAACCTACGCCTAAATATTCCACTAAAGCATCCAGATGAAATCGATAGTGCGGTACACCATCTCACTCAAACTATACATACGGCAACTAAACTAGCTACTCCTCAAGTAAACTCAGGAAAGTAAGCTGTGATCAACATCCTTGTACATATAAAACATCTAGTCGCCCAAAAAAGAAGAACCAGGCGCATATGGCAAAGAAGTCGTAATCACATTGACAAAAGGGAATACAATAGATTAACCCGACAATTAAAAACAGTACTGCAAGATACTCGCAATGCCACTTTTGAATCCTACATCACTAGTCTGTTTAAAGAAGATCACACCATCTGGAAGGCCACCAAAACATTTAAGCGACCGACGCAGCATATTCCACCTCTAAGGAAAGATGATGGAAGCTGAGTAAAAACGGAACAAGATAAAGCAACCACCTTTGCTACCAATTAAACCGTTCTCTCCAAATGAAGTGAAACAAGAGACCTCAAAATGTAATAATCATAAAGCTTCTGGCTTCAACCTCAATTGCCACATTCGCTGATGATACTGAATTATATCCATAAGTGATCCCTTACATAGCATCCGAAAACTTGCAAACACACCTCAACGTCATACAAGAAAGTCTGGACAAATGGAAAATCACAGTCACAATCAAAGTCTTCACAAATTACCTTCACCAACCGAAACATCAGGTGTCCTACAGTCACATTAAACTTACAGCTGACAGTTAACAGCCAAGTCAAGTATCGCGGACTATCAATAGATCAAAAGCTCACCTGGAAACCACACATCACGGCAAATAAAACTGAAATTAACCTGAACATATAGAAAATGGGATGGCTAATCGGACGAAAATCAAAGCTCTCCACAGAAAACAAAATACTACTATACAAATGTATAAAAAGCCTAGCTGGACTTATGGAGTTCAACTCTGGGGGTGCGCAAAACCATCTAATATACAAATGACGCAGAGAATTCAATCGAAAATACTAAGAATGATTTTCAATGCACCCTGATACATTAGTACGATGACGGCATACCGCTCGTTAGTGAAGAAATCATCAGACTAACTAGAAACTACCTAGAACAGCTCCTAGATCATCCCAACGATGAAGCTAGACAACTCCACGCTCAACCACTAGTCAGAAGGCAGTGGCCCACAGATGTTTTGAACCAATAAACAAGTCATACGGTTGTTAATTTAATTTTATTTAAGAATCCAAATAAAAAAATATTGTTTTAGGTAGTATTGTTTAGTATGTACCTACATAACAATAGAATGTTGAATTCTGCTTTTCTTCTTTGTTAAGTAGGCGTGTTGCATTACGTATAGGTACTCTTTTACCAGTGTTTTTTTTTGTACTTTGATAACGAAATGCTCGTAACGGATATTTCACAAATGGAATATTAATTTTTCATGCATTGACGTGTTCGAGTTATACAAGTGTCAAGTGGCTATTTTCACATCAATGAATTATTAGTTTTTGAGGAACAAAAGTTACTTTACAATTACACTTTATTATATTGTTTGCTTTAAATAAGTTAAGACTGTGGGTTTTACATTAGTTATTTAAAACGGAATCAATTAACTATGCAGCATCTGCGCGAGGTTTCAACGGTAAAATTCTTGGTAAACTTTTCCAGTATTGGGTGGGCAGCAGTAATAGAAACAAATATACTAGATCGTCCGCAAAACGAGTACCAATTTACTTTAACAAAGAATTATTTACTTAGAAAATGTTTAGCATTTTTGTTGGAGAATTTTAACGAAGAGTTTCAGTGCATCGTTGGCTTCATACCTTTTCAAGTGGGTTGATTTCAGAGTAAGACTACTATGTTTACTTTTTGAAATACTTTTTATTCCACACGTAATTAAAGGTTTCCAGAACCTTATATAGAGATATAAATTCTGAAAAATTAAAAACAGATAAGGATACTTACATATTTTTGAAGTCAGAAAATAATTTGCTATTTAACAGTCTCAAATTTGACTATCGGTTCCTTTTAAAAAAAGCAAGCTTACGCCATATCTCAAAAATCAAACGAAAGACGATTGTGAAAACATGTTTCTGTAATACTGCTACTTTTGTACTTTTCTTATATCTTAGCCTAGGAAACTAAGGGGAAAAATGATGTAGTTTTGATATTTGGTACAGTCGTTGGGGGGAGTGTCCTGTACAACATACGAAAAGTTTCCGAAGGTGGCGGGAGAGCGGGGATGGGGGGCCATTATAAGGTCATTTTTTTTCAATTTTTCCAAATATCTCGGGAACTATTGGTTGTAGCAAAAAGTGCTTTGCTCTGTACAAAATTAACGTACACAATATTTCCTACAAATATGATTCGCTCCATGTTTCCGTCAACGGTTTAAAAAGTAGAGGAGTGGGGAAAGAAAGAATTTTCAGTATATTTGTTATAACGAGACGGACTTCGACAATTCTATTTTAAAATGCGCAACAGAACTAAAGGACGAATAGGGCGACACTATTGTAAGACGTATATATCGCAATAGGGTCATTGCATGGAATTCGAATTTTGCTGAATTTTATGTAAAACGATTCAGATGGATGATAGATAGGCGTGTGTGTATTGTTTTAATCTGTTAAAATAGGATAACTATAGAAATTTAATTTTCTATTTGTGAACGGATCCGTGCATGCGCGTCATGTGTCATTGCGTACCGTCGCCGTCGGTCGGTCCCCTTACTTATTTTTGATTAGTTTTGAAATATTTACACTATTACTAATCATTATCCCGAAACACTTTGTATTATGGTTTAAAATTATGCCAAGAATCTATTATACATTCATTTGAAATTTGTGCAAGGGGCATATTGTAGGCGACCTACAGTCCATTCCCTGGCTTTATGTCCCTAAAAGATTAACGGAGATGTATACGCAGCAATGCTCGACGTGCCCTGCCGATGGCTAACGGTAAAAGCTATCCAGTGCCGTAGCTTTCATTTCTAAATCTAATTTCTATTTGCCCTGTAAAATTATTTGTCTTAAACGCTACTGACAAACCTTTCTAGCTACTTTCCGGTAATACGACGTCCCAGCTATTACCTATCTTACTTTAACGCATTAGATGCAAGCTAAACGAGTATGAACACTCTTAGAGATTTACGTTCAAGGTTCAGGTATACGAGAACCATAAGCAAAATAGAGACAACCGATAGTAGTAGGTCGCTTCATAGCGTTAATCTTTTAGGAACATAAAACCAAGGAATTAACTGTACTTGCGGCTGATGCTGTCTATCATGAGAACTGCTACAAAAACTTTTTGAAAGTAGACTGGAGTAAAAACAGGGTCACCCAAAGAATACGATATGCCGCATCTAACCAATCACAGACTAGTAAAATTAATACTACTAGTCTATGAATGGTTAGATGCGGTTTACCGCGTGCCGTATCCCGAAACATATTTTTGTTAGACGGTCGGCAACATTGATCAAAAACGGTAACAGCGTTAGATTTGTCTTCTAATTCTGCCCAACTTTGCAAATTTAATCGATTTTGTCAGGTCTCATAATAGCACAGTTACTCATAAACATGACGGATTATTGTCACCCTGTATATGGACAGTGATTTAACACTACAGGAACAGAAGGTTCAGGGCGAAATTCGAAAAGAGCAATAGAAAGAGAAAAAGGAAACACCATAAAAATAGGTTGCAAAAAGCTAGATATAAACGCGTTAAAATATGAATGGTTTGGAGAGATAGAATAGACGAAGAAACAAACAGCTGCAAAAAAGTAAAGTGTAACTACCTTTTAGAGATGACACCACACACTAGCAAATAAAAAGGAAACTGAAACAAGTATAACACCTAAACCACGCAATAGTCGAATGGCAACCAGTAACGTAAGATTTATAATAGCGAGGCTAAATATCCGTTTTCAAAAAGCTATACAATGCTATGCCCCAACAGATGTGGCCTCCTACACCGAAAAAGCAACATTCTACAATCTATTGCACAAAACACTATAAAGTGCACTTTATATGATATAAACCATATAAAACTCCTCATGAGAGACTTCAACGCAAGAGTAGGGAGAATGTAGCAACTGGTGAGGCACAAACCTAATAAAGACGATATTATAATACTAGTATATACCTGGAATAAGATATTTCGTCGTCAATTGCCATAGTCACAACTGTTATAACCATGGTAATTGACGGGAGAATAGCTTATTCCAGGTATATTACTAGTAATGTAAAATCGGCCCCGAGAAGGCTAATACCGTGTGACACATAGCGGACAAATATTGTATTTCTTCGAAACCTGAACAGGCGTTAAACAAGGACGTATTTTGTCACCCATATTATTTGTAATAGTCGTAGACTACATGTTCTCCCTAATCAGAAAAAGAATACCCTGAAACCTGACTGAAACATAAGATGATAGGAAATGCCATGTCAGAAAAAAAATTCCTGTCAAGCCATGCGGTTTTTTCTTCTTATTTTACTCCAAGTTGTATATTTTAACAGTACAAATCTACATATTTCAAAATATTTTTCAAATAAGTGATTTACTTCCGTGTATTGTATTCGACTCACGCGGGACTGGCAGGTCCGCGGCCGCGTGAATCATATGTAATCAGGTTAAGTACAGGTTTAATCTTGTTCATTCTTGTTACTGTAGATCATGTTATATGCATTTAGCGTCAGTTCGGTTGGTGCTGCTACAGGCAAAGTGTATTCGGTGTTCCAACAATATGAAGTGATAAAAAGTTTCGAAGGAATGAAAATTATGAAGGAGACACGGAGAGGTTAGCTGCTCTTTTGGATGAAATTCTTGATATGAGCGATGAAAATCTGGATGATCCTTTTGCTGACGCAAATTACAAACACAATTTCCAAAACCCCAAGCATCTACCAGCGCTATAATGGATGAGGCTATAGAAACCGTGGTAGGAGATCACGACGACTTGTCAGATTCAGAAGACGGTGATGCAACTCCTGTAAATCTTAGCTGGAATTCTGTAACTATCAATACCGGTGTAACTGTTCAAGCTATTGCCGTATTTCTGGACAGTAGCCCTATGATTTTCTTTAAATATTTTAAAACAGACAATATCATTGATTATATGGTAGTAGAAACACACAGATATGCGAAACAAAAAACAAGAAAGGAGAATCCCTCATGTAAATCATGTGTAATGTAATGGAAAGAATTCGACGCTTTAGAGATGCAAAAGTTTCTGGGAATTCGTCGTTGTCACCGGTACCTGTTGGGTCATCTACGTCTATTAGTAGTGTGTCGTCATATTCGTGGGATTCTCAGCTATCTTCAGTATGATCACATCAAAACCTTGCTAACGATTTTCAAATGAGCGAACTTCAGTCGACTTCATTCACATCTTTGACATTATACATTAATTTCAATGAATGAATAAAAATATTATTTTTATATGATACTTAAGAGTTGTAGGAGATTTTTAAGTCATTTCAATGTAGCTGTTCGTTTTTTATAGTTGAGTTTTTTATTCTGCATTATTAGTAAATAAAGTTAAATATATATATTTGTTTTTTTTCTTACCTGTACATAAGCGGACAATGCTTCACTTCTAGCTGCACAGACCTGTGGTACTATCGCGGAGATGGTTGCCTTTGACATCTTAAAAAGATACATTAAACTCGTGTAGGAATCCCCTGTAGCCAAAAATCGTAGTCTGACGGCCAGTCTTTTTTGTGCAGGAATAGCTCTACGAAAATTTGTATTGATGGATGTCATCCACCAGCGCCTTCGGCTTCTAAATTTGCGATTGTTAAGTAAACTTAGCACTATTAGCACTATAAATGATGAACTTGCAATGATAGCTTCCTCTTCATCAGACATTTCAAATGCAACTTTAGTAGCATTGAAGCGGAAAGAACGCGAACCTTCGGTTCAGTGTAAACAATTAAGCGAATTGTTGGAAAAATAACATACGCTTGCGAATGTTCGTTCGCTATAGTTCGCTCGCTTTCGTTCGTAGCTTTATGATTACGTTTATAATTATAACTATTATCGCTTCCTAGTATTAGAATAGTTATTCACTTGTAACTCTAACAATCAATTAACTTTTATATACGCATACTGTCAATGTTAATTCTTCAATTAGGATTGATCTTCAGAAATGGATACAAGTGTACTAGTTCAATCACAAACTGGTAGAAATAGTAACTACTTCCGTAAAGAAATATTAGCTTTGAAACTATTTGGACTTTCTGTCATGGATGAGGGAGGACTCATTTACAAAATATATTCTTTAATATGTATTTCTGGAACCGTTGGGGCTTATACCATACTTGATGGCATGGAGTATTTTAAGCAGGATTTCGATGGCATCGCTGACATGATGGTATACCATGTTGCTGGATTTTTATGTAAGACAAATGTTTATTGCTTTGTGTGGTTAACTAGTTGTTGACGTCTTCTTCACACACTTCCTGGGTTAGTAAAAAACTGAAGACGCCTCCTCTATACATGTGTCGGACATCTTTAGGGTATCTGCATTTAATAAGAACTGCTTTTATTTTAGCACTCTGTAAGGTTAGTGCCCTATTTCTTAATCGAAAGACCTTCGCAAAACTTTTACTGAAGTTCGAAGAAGAACCTTTTCTACCAAATCTGAAACGTGGTGGCTATGAAGAAGACAAACTGATTAAAGAATGCTTATTGATAACCAGCGTACAGGTAACTGATTAGATTCTTAACAATAAGTGCAAGAGTGAATTTGCGTATTTCTAGTATACTCTGCATAAACATTTATAGTAAAGTCTCTTTCATATAGGCGCATTTTTTTCTTGCGAATTTTTCTTTTTGTTATCTTTGGTTAAATTTGGCGGAACATTCAACTTTAAATAATGAAAATAAAAACAAAAAATCGTAAGAAAAAAATCGAGCCTACATGAAAGAGGCTTTGGGGCCTTCAAAAAATATATTTAGATATGCAAGTGACGCATGATTACGTACTACCTTACACAATTATTAGTTTATTAGGTCCAGTTGTATCAAGTGGTTGAACTCTCAGTTCACCTGATCCACGATCAATCGTCATGGATATGATTGTTATAACAATTGGTATCCATGACAATTGATCGTGGATCAGCTGAACTGGGAGTTCAACCACTTGATACAACTGGACCTTACATAAAAGTTATGAACGTGATGCTTTACTGACGAGATGACGTTCGAATCCTCTAAGGACAGTTTCTTGACGTGTATTCTACTTTATTTTTCTGAAATTGGATGCTTAAATTTAAAATAGATGACTTTCGTAATAATTTAATATTGACAACAAAAATAATATAAAAATGAATTCTTCTTATTTCTGTTGGTTCCATGGTGAAGAGTCAATAAAAGTAAAATTTTGTAAGTATGTTTTACGTTTATTGTCTTTACTTTATTTTTCTGGTCCGAAATGACCCAGTAATAAACAAAATAGGGACGACTTCAGAAAAAATAAATGTTCACCACTGAATTCGTGTAGTAATATATTTGTGAAAACGAATTGTTTTAGACTTACGCATATTGGATAACAAGTATAATAACTATAGTTACTCCAGCTGCTTTTTTGATTGCAAAACGTATAGAAACAGATAATCATCATGAATGGCAGCATCCATATGGTAAACTTAATATTCTAAATATCACCCGGAGTCCCCAATACGAAATAACTATGCTTTATCAAAGTGTCGCTATAAGCTTCATCGCTGGTTTATTTACTTCAGTAGACCTACTGCTTGCGGCTGTTTTGGCTCATATCAGTTATCAATTCAAACTAGTACAGAATAACTTCAGACGTTTAATGTACCTTAGCCATATGGAAATGATAGAGGTAAGAATGTTTATTCAAAATCAGATAGTAGGTATAAATATTTTATGCCGTATGGACAGTTTTATTAGTGAACGCATTTATTTGCTATTGCTGGTAAAATAATGATTTCAAACTGTATTATTTTGTTAGATCGACCTAATTTAGGCAACTGCAAGAAGTATTAACCTTTATATTGTTTAAATGGCGTTAAAATAAATAATTTAATTACAGTTAATGGTTCTCTTTAATTTAGCGAACTACAAGTACTAAAAACAGTTGTCTCCATAGACTACTGGTAACAATTTCAAACTTTTTTAAAATCGGTTTTCTATTTTTATTGTAATAATACTTTTTTATTAATGTGATTGCAAGAATATTATTACTCTATTGTTATGTTATACCGGGTGGCCGGTCTCAAAAGAGTACATAGAGATTTAACATTGTATTGAACATTTCTGCTCGCCAATTCAACTTACAGGAACAGTAATGGTATTAATTGAAAGGTAAAATGATTGCACTTCAAATGGCGCTAATAATAAAATTAAATGTGCTATATTTATTTTAAAATAACGATTTAAAATTTTAAGATTTTGAAATTTGACGTGCCATTATTTTCAAATTTTACAGCATTTGTCAACAAATTTGATAATTAGGCCCGGTTGTATAAACAAGTTGAACTGTAGTTCAAAATTAAACTGCAGATCAACAACAGAACTGTGTTGCATAAACAGTAGTTCAGACTAAACTACGTTCAATTCGGGGTTCAAACTGAACGCTCGATTTCGGCGGTTCAAAAAATTGAACTACCGATCAGTGGTTGACAGTTGTAGCAGTCGGCCAAGCTTTAAAGTTGAAATGATTCATTTTGACGAGGATTTGACTGATGATGAAGATTTTTTGGGTTTGGTGAATGCCGTTATGCATCCTAGAATACCACGTGTATTTAGGGAACGACCAATTCATTTTGCAAAATGGACGGATAAGGAATTTTTGCAAAGATTTCGGCTATCAAAAGCTACTGTGGGGCATATTGTTGATAGCGTAACGCCAGTTATTTCTACAAGAACTAGAAGGTAGTAAAGATACTGGTTATTAATTGCAACCGTATCCAAATGTGCACTTTTTTTAGAAATCATGCTCTGACGGCATCAGATATGGTCCTCTTAACTTTAAGGTTTCTTGCAAGTGGTTGTTTTTTGGAACTGGTTGGAGATTTTGCTGGTGTTGATAAGTCAACAGCTAGCAGAGTTGTTCAGAAAGTTACAAGAGTCATAGCAAGTATGCATGAAACCCACATAAGAATGCCTAATGAAGAAGATTGAAATGATATTTCCCAAAAGTTCTATAATATCAGTAGATATCCAAAATGCATTTGTGCTATAGATTGTACCCACATTAAAATTCAGTCGCCTGGTGGACAAGATGCTGAAATTTAGAGAAATAGGAAAACTTATTTCTCATTTAACGTTCAGGCTGTATGTGGTGCAAATCTAGAAATAAGAGATGTGGTTTGTCGATGGCCGGGATCCGCCCATGACGCCAATATCTTCACGAATTCGTCTTTGCGTTCACGGTTTGAAAATGGGGAATTTGGTGATAAACTTTTATTGGGGGACAGTGGATACTGAATCAAACCTTATTTAATTACACCACTGAACAATCCAACTACACCAGCAGAACATCTCCACAATGAAGCACAAAGAAGAACAGGGAATGCTATTCAAAGATGTTTTGGTGTATGGAAACGGCAATTTCCCATTTTATCGTTGGGAATAAAATTAAATGTACAAAAGGTGGAAGCTATTGTAGTACGTTGTGCTGTTTTGCATAATATAGCCTGTCGTTTCCGGGATGAAGTACCTTTTATTAATGAAAAAATTGAGGCTGCAATCGAATTGGGCAATATGCCAATAGTAATCGTAGAACCAGGGGTAGCAGACAATGTAGCTTTAAATAATCTTGTAAGGTACAGTTTAATAACTAATTACTTTCAGAATTTACTGTAATTAAAGTCACTTGTATTTCTAATAAGACAATTATTTCATTTATTTATTTTATTTCAAATAGAAAACTATCCTAAAATTAAATTAGTTGATTTTCTTCTCGCTGTTTTTGGATTTCAAGAATTTCCAGCTTTAATTCCGCCTCCTTTAAAAAAAAATCACTTTTCCTCTTCAGAAATGACATTTCTTGTTCATGCCGTTCCTTCATATGCTGTAACTTCAAGGAATGCTCTTCTCGCAGCAACTCCAACTGCAAATTTGCCGCTTCTGCTTTATGGCTTGCCCACGTTACCACGTTGTTAGACAATTGGCCACTACTTTTAGCAATGCATTCTACAATTACACAACACATACCTACTTTAACTGTTGCTTCAACATTACACCACTGAAAAATTTACCGTTATTTGAAGCTTTCCTTAACGTTGCTTTCAGTGGAAGTGATTTAGGTGTGCGTAGTTTAAGTGGTATGTACTTCGACCATTGTGCAGAATTCGCAGCTGAAATATAATTTATAGGTGTATAAATAGACATTGAAGGTGATTACAAGAATTTCCTGGTGTTGAAGAATTTTTCATTAGTATGTCTTCGTCCTCAGAATGTGTGCGTTCATATGGTTCTACAATGGTCCTAGTTGCAGATGGATTAAGTATGTCTGCTTCACTATATTCCATTTGTACGTTAATTGAATTAGTATGTTCTAAGACAATGAAAAATAATAAATGTATTTTACATGGGTATTACAACACATACCATTCCTCCATCAAACTCCGAGACTAATCCAGTCATTTACGTTCCTATTATGTCTTTTATTTTCTCGTCCACTTCCGTCATCACTGTTGGCTTAACTGGCCCGCCACCAGTACCCCTTAGGTAAACCTTTTCATCTGCAAAGTTTTGTTTCGATTTTTTCTTCAAATTTTCATATTTGTTTTTTAAAAACTTGGCATCCCGGTATGCATCACCCGATATACAATTAAATTCGTTTGTCAATTGCAACCATGCTTTCTGTTTTACACCATACATACAACTATACATACATGATACATACATACAGTCACGTTCAACTATTTTACAACTTTGAATCGGTATGATGCCTTGACAAATTCAATTAATACAGTAACTTGTTTACTGTTTAACAATTCAATTTTACTGTCTAAAAACTGTTTTCTCTTTAGCACAGCCGCGTCACAAATGTTTCTTATTTGTTCGGTGCATTTTTGTTTGATATAAAAATCTATTTGAAAATTTAATAATATAGCAATAAATTGGTGTATATTCGGCGGAGCAGGACGATTTGGCGCCGGCAGTTAGGCGCTGGCAATTTGGCGCCGGCAATTCGGCGCGGGCGATTCGGGGCCGGGCCATTCGGCGCCGGGCGATTCGACGCCGGGCAATTCGGCGCCGGGCCATCTAACCTGAACACAGACTAAGGTGCCATGTGCACATGGCGCCTTAGTCTGTGTTCAGGTTAGTTGCTCTTTGCTGGTAATATATATATAGAAAGATGGCTAAAAAAAAGAAGATGGAAACACAAAGGGATGCTCATTCCTCATAAAAGAAAACAAGAAATGGTTAGGGGTAAGCTGAGGGATGTTCATTCCTCATAAAAGAAAACAAAAATGGATAGCAGGTAAGCTGAGGGATTTTCATTCCTCGTAAAAGAAAACAAAAAATGGTTAGCAGGTAAGCTGAGGGATATTCATGTTGTATCTTTGTTGTCTGTGTACATGGTACGAAAATCTGTGTACATGGTGCCTTAGGCTTAGTGTTCAGGTTAGTTGCTCTTTGCAGGTAATATATGTAAATAAGAACTTGCACGAAAAGGAGATGGTCAATGTTACGTGATGTTCAGGTTAGATCGCCCGGCGCCGAATTGTCTGGCGCCGAATTGTCTGGCGCCGAATGATCTGGCGCCGAATTACCCGGCGCCGAAATGTTACGTACCGTATATTCGGATGTGCGCTATAAAAACATGAATTAAATTTGCTGTGGAAAGACTCGCATGCGTTTGTGGTCGCTGTAGAGATGACGAGTGTTCTGTCCACATGTGGGGGGAAAACATTGCATCTTCGGCTATATAGTTATCAACTAGATAATCAGCAAATTTCGCGACGGCTTTATTTTCTGGCTGAAACGAGAAAAAGTCTATGGCAAAATAATCACCAACATCATTTGAATCCAGAAAAGGCAATCCAAAAATATAGGTTAAATATTTGGAAATTTCGCTCTCCTTGTTTTTGTACTCTACAGAGAGACCCATGTATAATCGCATATGGCAACACTTCTTTGATACCCAAGATCTACTGCCGCAATAGCTGGCGTAAGGTCCAAATTTTTGACACTCTTATTTTAAATAAATAAACGCGATTTTATAAGTTGTCGCGAATTCATTTGGCAGACAGAAAAACACAAGAGGTACGTAGTGGTGAGATTGTAATCCGTGAACAGTAAATATTTGAAGAAAATAATTCTTTAATGGTAACTTAACTTATCTTGTCTATAATCCGTCTTCCCTGCTACTTCGGGTGACAATTCGAACAGCAAATTTACGATACCCGGATTAAAAACTGACCGCGGGTAACAATTCATCCCCGGCGTTAATAACGGGGTCACACGCGAAGCGGCGAAAGCCCACACTTTCAGAAATCTGCAATAATAATGATGCAGTCACACGACCAACCTTGCAGTCAACTCACTACTGCATTCTAAGAAGGTACTAGGCCGGACAGCCCCACCTGGCGACCTAACTCCAAACAACAAAATTACAGCAATAACACCATGAATGGCGGGGAAATCCCGGCGGCGTGTGTACTGGAGTGTTAAAGAATTAAGAAATATGATTCCTGATTATGATGACGATCAAGCAACCCTTGCTGATTTCGTTGCAGCTTGTCAATTTGCTTCTGATAATTGTCTTAGCCGAGTATGCCAATGCTTTAATTTTTATTATCACAAGCAAGCCAATTCAAAAGGCTAAGCGGTTTATTTCCTCACATAACTTGCTAAATTGGAATAGTATTAAACAACTCTTGACCAGACATTTTGGAGATTGTCAAGATACTAAAGGATTAGTTCGAGATCTCATTGTTTCAATTCAAAAACTTAACAAAACCCCTCGTGCTTTTGCATTGAGGATTTAAAAATCAAAATACGTCTAGGCCAATTAACGCCTTCCAGGAGGATCACGTGATACGCCATGGACTGCCTTATTGTTTGTTTATCGAATACACGAGTTATGAGTTTCATAAATTTGTTTCCAGAAATTGGGCATCAATGCTGTAGACCGTGTTGCTTTGAATAGATCTCATGAGAAAATTGCATTAAAAACATTTCTTTCCGGATTAGCAAACCCATTTGGTTCTGTAATCAGATCTTAAAGACCACAAAGTTTAGATCAGGCTGAACGATATATGCTAAAAAAAGAAAACATAGCGTATTTGAAAAATAATAGGTTTAAAGGCTTCATTAGTTTAAAATCGTGTCAAAGACTATTCCCAAAAGAAAATTACAGTTTCTCTACTGTAACTGGTGCTTCACCTAATAGTTCTAATAACTTCAATCTCGGCTTTTGCAGATACTGTAAAAAGATAGAAAATTCTTATGTACGACAAAATTCTCAAAGAAATAAGTCAACATTCGACTACTGACTACAATTATTATAATAGATCTCAAGTTTCAAGCCGGGAATCGATCCGATGAAGCAGCAATTATTACTAGTAGTCAGTCTATGGAGACAACTGTTTTTAGTACTTGTAGTTGGCTAAAGTAAAGGGAACCATCGACTGTAATTAAATTATTTATTTTAATAATAATAATAATAATAATAATAATAATAATAATAATAATAATAATAATAATAATAATAATAATAACAATAATAATAATAACAATGTGGCTTTATTGTTTCCTTCGAAACTTTACAGACACAACAAAAATAAAAAAGAAAACAAAGGTAACAAAAGGCGAAGTTCAGTGGCTTTTTAATGAAGCGCCTACCCTTCCAGCAATAATAAAGGTTAATACTTCTTGCTGTTGCCTAAATTTAGTCGATCTAACAAACTAATACACTTTGAAATAATTATTTTTACAGGAAATTTTTACATGCGTTTCCCTTTGTTCACGAATAAAACTGTCCTTACGGTATATATACGGGGTGTTTCAAACCCACCGGACAAAAAGTACAGTGCGTGAAAGTTTGATACATGTTAATATTAAAACCACTTTCTGTTTTCTTAAGATATTTCCCTGCATGCAGGAAATTGGCCCTGAAGAACTGCTAATGTAGCAACGCTGCAAACAAACCTAAATTTAATTTTTATACATTATCTTGATGCTGTTTTATAGAAACAACTACGGATTCCCATGCGTTATCGCTACATATTGTCAGACCTAATTTAACCAACTTTCAATGCACAAAAAAATAATAACAGGTCGTGTAATATCAACAATAAGTATCGCAAGAGACAAAGGTTGTTAATTTTAATATTGAACTAAAACAGTTTTTTCATAACGTAATTAATAAAAAAGATTTCGTAGATGTTAATTCTCGCCTTTGGAGCACCATTAGAAGAAACATATCCACTGTAAAGAAATTACTTAAGTTAAGCATTCCTAGTAAGTTACAGAACAACGTACCACCGTTTTTGTCCGATGGGTTTGCAACACCCTGTATACAGGGTTTGTAAAAATGATGGTGCAAACTTCAGTTATTCCTTGGACAAAAATAAGGTAAAAAGATTATTGCAAAAAGGCTCGTAAACGCATGGCTACCCCTAATCAGAACAATTTAAGATACCAAGTACTATAAGTTGATGACTGATGACCACAGTTTCGATGGTAATAAATTTTAGCTATTATCACTAAATTTAACTTGATTTTGAAATAGCAGGTTCCTTTTCTGTTACCAATTTTGAAATTTACGCGCTTCGTTCAGAAAACCTTTGGCAGCTTTTTTGCAATACGCTTTTGCCTTATTTTTGTCCAAGAAATAACTTTACCTGAAGCTTGCACCACCATTTTTACACGTAAATAGTTTTAGTATAAATTAATTAAATTATGTACACTTGTACAACTTGTATCAATAAATATAAAATAAAAATACTATAAATACAACTCAATTTTTCTGTTTGCTTAGGATACTAACGGATTTCATACTAACGCACTATCAAATTCAAAAACAGTCGCCGAAACTGATGGTTGCAACATCCCCCGGATTTATTTGTATCGATCCCTTAAGAGAATAGTTCAATACCATACAGCAATTTTTGATATTGCTGCAGAAATAGAAGAAGCCTTCAGCTACTTGTTTCTGATAGTATTTTTAGGAACACTGGCCATGATGTGTTTTACAGTGTATGGTGCCTCGGTAAGAACTATTCATTTTATTATTTATTTAATAAATCTAATTGACAATTTTTAGAATTCGACTGATACCCTATCAGTAGTAAAACACATACTTGAATTAGTTGCCTGTATTTTGCAAGTAGGAACAGTTTGTTATTGGGGCCAACGAGTAATGGAAGAAAGTCAACTAGTGGAAAGAGCCGTCTACGAATCGAATTTTGTGGGATCCGATTTGAGTTTACAAAAGATGTTGTCATACGTTATTCGCAGAAGTCAAAAACCCACTATCATTACTGCTGGAAAATTTAGTGAAATTTCGTTGGCTACTTTTGGTTGGGTAAGCTAACCACCTTGGATATTAACTAATTCCCATACATTGAAACTTTTAGAAAACTTAGTTTGGTCTGCCAATAAATTTATAACACTAATAAATAAGTATGCCGAATATCAAAAAATATACATTTAAAAGAATCTGCACTGAGAAAACTCCTTTTATGTTTATGATGTATGTGATTTTAGTTATGGCAGCCAGTATTTTTGTTACATCAGCAGACACAACTGCTAAAAAAAAATCTGCAGTTGTGGTAGCATATAATTTTAGTGGAACCAAATCTTTAAGTATAACTAATAATACTGCTGTAATTCCAATACTTTTTTGTTGTTAAAAAATGTTATTAGTTTTCAAATTGTTTGGCGTAGCAAGCAAGACTGACTTGGTAGCAAATTTGCAGTAGCACCATGGTTGTGCAATTGTGCATTATCATCAGTTAGCGGGTAATCCCAGACGCTGCGCCGACGGTGATGACATTCGAACGCCGATTCCGCCCATGAATTGTTACATATGTAATGGGATCATCCCGCTTCTGATACCAGTTTTGTAACGGATTAACTTTAAATCTATGAGGATCTTGTAGATTTTGTTGATAAACAAACACTTTTGTATTTTAATGCGTTTATTACATTTTATTTACAAGTTTTGATGTCGGTTCAATACAAAAATTAGCGTGTAACACACCAGTGCTACAATACAAGTCCCACTAAGGGCCGGTTTTATTAAGTCTAGTTGACCGACGGTTGGCTCAACCACAAGCAATTGTCAAGGATACAATTCTTAAAAAATAATCGTATCTATGAGAATTGATCGTGGTTGAGATAACCGTCGGCCAACCAAACTTTATAAAACCGGCCCTAAGGGTGGTTGGTCACTCTGACCCACACCGCAAAATCATCTTGTGTTGGCTATTCCCACGCTTTAGAAAAACAACACATGGCTAAACAATTATGGACTAATCCTAGATATTTAGTTACAAGACCAAAGAACATATACAGGGCTTTCATTTCAAAACTAGCCACCTTTAATAACTCTGAAAGTTTTGAAATTTACAGTTTGAATAAAAACACATCAACTTTGATATCGAGGGGGAAGTTTAAAACCGCCATTGAAGTAATTTTATAATTCACCCCCTTCAGTCCAGCAAGCCCCCCTTTGAAAATTCAAATTTCCCCCTACCTTGTGATATATCATTTTACAGGTAAAAAAATTCTTTATGTAATCACATTATTTTACATTCCACCCTCTCAACCTCAACAACCCTCGTTTTCTGAAATCGTTGACATTTCCAATTAGAAAAAAAAAGTTCATTTTTATATCGAATGGGAAGGTTAAAACGACTATTTGGCATTTCAATAGACGTTTTATTTCATAAATTTGTTACTGGCTACTTTATTATGAAGTGGAAAGACCGGGCCTAATGCTATTTTTTTATTTACAGATCCTAAGAACGTCATACTCTTCTTTCATGGTTCTCCGAAATTCAAAGACATAAATTGGAATTAACTACCAGTATCAAATCACAGCCGTTTACTAAACTTATCACTTTCACATTTATTCAAAAAAGTATAACATATTCACAGACGTATTAATTTTTGTGTAATATAACTTTAAAGAGCACTGCAAAAAAATTATAATACGCAAAAAAAACTAGTTAAAATACTAGATAGTCTTAATTTTAAAATATTTACTACAAAGCAACTTTGTTCCGAGATGGTTGGTATACAGGGTGTTTAAAAAATGGCACAAAAACTCTAGTCGTTGAAGAGTGTTGAAGAGGAACTCAAAATGAATTTGAAATGCAAACGCGAAATTTAATATGAATCCAGATTTAAAAGATACAAGGGGTCCAAGATGCATTTCATACATCGTTAATTTAGTATCATGGAATAGGGTTCTATATCAGCTGCTCTCCGTAAGTTGTATAGATTAATAAAAATCATTTTTGCAGTTTTTTCAAACGCTGCAGTAAAAAAATTTTCTATAATGAATGTGTCATTTTCAAAACACCCTATATTTAGAACTTTTATTCACATATTGAAATCAATTGGAAACTAATCTGTGCTTACGCCTATATTCTTTAATGTATGTAGTAGTTTACACCATATTGTATATCTGCAGCAATAAAGGCATAAATAATTAAATAATAGTTTTTATTTGTACAAGGGGATAGAATGTACTTTTTTCTTCAAGCGTATCATAATATCCGTATGGTTGTACAGAACTGGCTATGTAGAAGGAAGTCATTTTGTTAGTAGTCAAAAAATGAAAATAATGTTACTAGTACAATAATGTGTTTACGTATCCATGGCAACGGCAGTATTTTGGCCATAGCTCCGCCCCCAAGGTTGGTAGAGGGGAGAGCGTTGTCCTGTCGAAATGACTTTTTAGGAAATATTTATTTACAGCAACAGAATATTTTTACACTTGAAGAAAAAATAGTATATATTATTCGGAGTAGAACGTCTTATTTGTGTTTCGCTCACTTGCACAGCCTCGGCGCGTGCGCCTCGGCCGCAATATGGCTCAACACAAAAAGAACTCTTTCTACTCCTAATAATATAATATACTATTAAATGCGAGGGGACAAGTTTCTGGAGCAGACAGCATTTTATCCATGGCTGCATTAATTTTAATAGTAACAGTGCGATTAAGTAAAGTCACTATCTATATTCAATGTATGTCCATAAATTATATTTAAAAACACAAACATTGCATTACAATCAATAAAAATATACAAATAAAACAAAAAGGTCGTAATACAAGGTCTTCTTTTTATACAAAACTACTAATATCTTATAAAACAACAACAACCAAGTTGTTAATTAAACTAGGTGGTTTGAATTAGTACATATTTTAACAGTATTGGCTCTATATCGCTTTGGTAAAACATGTTTACCTTTTGCATTTTTTACTTCAGGATAATTTACGACAAAGGTTAATCTTGGGGTAGTAACAGCTGGTTTTTCGGTTGCCGCTCTATCTTCGTAATTTAAAAGTCGTACAAGTACTGTACGCTTTTTCTTCTTTCGTAGCTTTTTGAAAAAAACTGGAAATTTGGTGGTGGTAAAAGTTGTTAGAAAATGAACCATGTTGGTACTTAATGTAAACCGAAAGTGTGTTAACATCTTGGAAACACCTGCTTGATCTACATTTGTTGTGATGCGATTAGTGATCATTGATTTCATCGTGGACGTTTGAGTAAAAATTTCAGTTGCGGTAGCTGTTGGTGGTATATTCTTAACCGTACTTTGTTTTACAGTTATTGGAGAAATGTTTAAAGGTACTGCCGGTGTCGTTTTGTTCGTGGTATCTACGCAATGATCTGTAATTCTTGATGCAATAGAACATGGTAATATTTTGGCGATAGTTAGAGATGTTAGAAAATGCGTCTTGTTGGTGCCTAAACCAGGTTGCAAGTGTAATAGCAACTTGGAATCAATTGTTTGCTCAGCAGCTGTGATACGATTTATAATCCTTTCTTCAATGGGTGCTAATTTCCGAGTTGTAGTAGAAGCCAAAGTATTTTCAGATTTTAATGTGATTGTTGTTGATGATATCTTCTTAACAATATTTTGTTTTGCAGAAATTTGAGAATTATTTGAAGGTACTAATGTAGTAGTGTTTGTGGTATCTAAGCAACTATATTCAAATTTTGACGCAACAGAACATGGCAATGCTTTGGTGGTATTCACGATAGGTGGTTGAGTTAAGTGGTACCAAAAGACAGTTTTTGGTGCCGTGGTGTAAGCTGTAACAAGATTTGCTGAATTACATTATTATTTTAGGAAGTTTCAGGCTTAGCACCATGGGATGCAGTTCCTACAAGGAATAAAGTTTAGGTATTGAGCATAAAGAAGGTATTCTATGTTACAGCTATTGTAATTCATTGGGCAGGGGAATGATCCACCCCATTAGAAGTTGTAAATTAAGGTTGCAACCAACAGTAGTAGGGACGTTAGAATAATACGTACATAATAATACGCGTCCGATTTCATTACAAAGTTCCTGGATTAAATAAATTTTTTGGCTATTGCAAAGAAGCAGTATTTTAGAAAAAGTTAATATATTTTTAGTTAAATAATTTGCTTGCTTGCGTATCTCATTGTCATAGTAAGTATTGTACTCACCGTTGTACCGAGATACCCCTGCATTGGTTTCCTTGCTGTGTAATAACTGCAAAAAATAGAAACGAAAGTAGTGGAGTCACATGTAGCAAAGCCACAGTTAATAATTATGTGATGCAGACGTATCGAAATTTTATATAAACGGTAATAGTTATGAGGATGAATTCATATATTGTTATACAAGACTTGTTGGGACGATCAGCAAACGGCTTTCCAGAAGCCTAGGATTGCGGAATGACGCAGTTCTTGGATTTTAGAATAAGAGAGCCTTGGGTGGTACTTATTTCGGGTGCTGCTCTCTGTAACAGCCCAGGTTGACCATTCGGGTAGCGTGGATAGTGGGTTTCTCCTCTTAGGTTTCGCATCAGAGCAGTTTTTCGTCATGTCTTTGTTGACGATGATCAATTGCCGATCGGGGTATATGTTGAAGTTCCTATTAATTAAAACCCGAATCCTTCAAGCAGCCAGCAAGCGCGAGAATTTCTACTGGAAATGCCGAAGTGAGCTAGTGCCTGGCACTGAATCAATGTCCATAGACCCACACTCCGGCAGATCGCCTCCTGCATAGATCAGACCAACGGATGTGATTAGTTTACCTTTTCTTTTGCCTTTGTTTGGCAGTGGAAGTGAAGTTTTTAATCGTTTCCCGAATGCTTGTACCATGCGGCCTGACTACATGCATGAAGGAAATAATAGGCGACCAAAACGTATTCTAATTAGACGGTACTATGAAATCATTTTGTTAGTTTTTTCTGTCGACACTTCGACTTGAGCTTATCTTGCCATAGTACTTAAACAAGATACGACATTCGATACGACATGCGTAGCCAACCCTAATTCGAAATTTTTTGTTCGCTGTTTGCACTTCTATAAGGGTGATTGAAGATTCTAATCTGCACGAAGTACGGTTTCCCAGTACCCCAAAATAAAATCAGCCGCCTATGCAGGCCGATTCTATGAAACTTTGCGAAATGCATTGGAGGTATGTAGTGACTAATTTCTCTATAAGAGATAACTTGGTAATGACGTAACTAACTATACATGAGGTAGTCTATGCAAAGTCAATTGGTGCAATCTGCTTAAGAAGGATTTTCCGTATTTATGATACATTGGAGAGTATATCAACCATTCAAACTCTTTAACAACAGAAATAATAGGTAAATAGCTTGTTTAACAAAGGGATACAACGATACAAGTAAAACAAGTGTCAGCCCGCCTAATCCGTATACTTGAACTTAAGCCGATGTTGCCAATTAACTTAGCATATACTGTATGTTCTTTTTGCCGATATCCTAGCTGACAATCTTAGAAGTTCCATCTGTTTGTAATCCCTCATGTTCTTTCATGTTATATGCCCCACATACAACCTTGAGCTGAATTATATGTATTTGCAACTTTTCTTCTATTTCTGTAGTGCACCATTTATTTGCAGCTCCGTTTATATTCTCTCCCAAATTATTTTTTGATACAAACTCAGTGGCAGTCAACTCACAAGTCATGGCTTTATAATTCCACCCCACACAATATTGACATAGTGTGCATTTTTTGTTTTTGATCAAATCTCGTATACCTTACCATTATAATGAACACAGACGAATACGAAATCAGTAGCGACCTCGTCATTGTATCGTATAGTTCGTTGAATTAAACACTGCAAACAAAAATATTATTGTTCATAACGTGCTAACAAGATCAGTTAAAAAAAATTATACTACCAAAATTGCCAAGGCCCTTGTCTCTAGTTAGATGTAGCAAGACTGCAAAGAACATGACATATCAAAGAAAGGGCTTTTGAATTTTTCTTTTATACTAATATTTTGCAGTTCTTAGAAAACAACAGGATGTTAGGTATAATAGAAGCTATTTCACTGTTGTTTTAGTACGAACCAATTCTATTAATATTTTATTTCTGATACTGATGTTTATTCAAATGACGTAATCGTCGTAATTGTACGGATGTAATTTAGTACAAGAAGGTACCAAGACATAATCCTGTTAATTATATCGTAGTAGAAATAAGACCCGGTACCTACATAATTTTATGATTCTGATTGAGTAGATATATATAGGTGGAGAGGTCGGTAGGTTCTCATGGGTGACATAAACACTAAGTCTGCAGAGTGGGATTCGCGAACGACTGACAGAAGGAGCCGGTACTTCTGTGAGTGGTTGGCGGCAAATAATATGGTTACACTTAACACGGGGGATAGATCCAAGTACGTCAGAGGCAACAGCAGATCCTACATAGACGTGACATGTGCGACTCAAAGGTTATTAAAAAAGTCAAAGGTTGGTGAACTATGGATGAAGAGTCGGGTACTGAACATAAGTACATTTACTACGAAATAGCGGGCAAGATCCCGAGCATGACTGGGGGCCAAACCGATAAGATCAACTGGGAGGTTTTCAGTGAGCTCTTACATTGGGGAATAGAGAGGGTAGAGGAAAGGGATGGCGAAGAAACATCAGCCGTGTGGCAGTACGGAAAAATAATGAAAGAGACATACGAGGGCAGTACAGAGCGTGGGAAATAAGAGAGAGGACAACGCCATATAGTTGGACCGATGAAATAGCGAAGAAAAGAAAACGGTGTAATACGGTCCGCAGGAACCTCACCCGCAAAACTAACGGCTAACGAAACACTGCGAAAGAGATGGAGGAGTTACGTAGACTATACAAAGCTACGAGGAAAGAACTGCAGTACATGATAAATAGCTCCAAGACAGAGCACTGGGAGAGCTGTGCAACAGACTTAACAATGATATACGGGGGGCCGGATACGATCTGGTTATGAAGAAGTTTAGGGCGTACGTCCTCTCTATCACCTAACTGCAGAGAACTACTCGATATTGTAATCAACTATTCCTTAATAGGCAGGAAGAGAGGCTTGCCTACAGAAGAGAGGTAGATATTGACCCCTTGACAGAAGACGAAATAGGACAGGCCCTGAAAAGAATGAAGGTGGGCGACCCAATGGCTGTTATACATAATTAACAACCTGTTTCAGAGAAGATGCTTTCCGGAAGAATGGAAGGTAGCTAGATTGGTACTTATACCTAAGGAACCGATAGTCGAACAGAAATTTAGACCAATATGCCTGCTAAACACGGTAAGCAAGGTTTATGAAAGCATGTTAAAGGACAGGCTAAAAAAAAAGGGAAAAAGAGGTGGACGAAAAGGAGGGGTTTGCAGAGTACCAGTTTGATACCTGGGTATTATAATCAGTGAAAGGGGTTGGTGGGGAGACCACATAAAAATGGTCATGGAGAAAGCGGAAAAAAGGGTGACGGCGCTTAGTAGAGTCATGCCAAACATCGGAGGGTCAATAAGAGAAAGGTACTAAATGATGTTGCACAGTCTATAATACTCTATGGGGCGCCAATATGACACGAAGTTAGTCAAATCAAAGTCTACTGTAACATGCTAGAGAGACTACAAAGGACGATGTTGCTAAGGATGGCAAGCGCTTGCAGGACGACATCGGTCAAGGCGCTTCAGGTCATAACGGGAACGGTCCCGCTAGCATTGATGATAGAGGAAAGGCGACGGTTATACCTCAGGATCGATGGGGCAACAAATAGGGCCAAAGAGGAGGAACGACAGAACATACTACAAAGGTGGCAGCACGAATGGGACGAGACTTATGTAGTGGCCCAATGAACCAAGAAGTTGATCCCACAAGTAGGGACTTGGTTGGGTTGTAAACATAGACGCCTAGACTACTTTATAACGCAGATGTAGACGGAACATGGATAGTTTATGACGTACACCAAAAGAATAGGGAAAACAGCTAACGAGAACTGCCACCACTGCAGTATGATCGACTCGCCAGAGCATACGTTAGCGGAGTGCGCAAGATGGGAAGTGTCCAGGAGGAAGGCGGAAGCAGAACTAGGAATCGAAGTTATTACAAGAAATCTAACTGAGGCTATGACCAGAAACAAACAAATGTGGAACGTAGCCCACACATACATAACTCATATCATGAGGAAGAAAAAGGAAGAAGAGAGAGAATGACAAGGGTTATTGAATCGACACAAACAATGGTAAGATAAAAATAGGCTGGACCAGATGCAGGGCAAAAGAATTCGTAACACCAAATAGGTGTTATAATTGCTACTGACTTCTTGACTACTTGACTTCGGGCACGACGACGCAGGAAACTGTAAAAAAGAAAAGAAGAAAAGAAACATGTGCTATAAATGCGGTCAGGAAGGACACACCATAAAAGAATGTAAAAGTGAAAAAAATAGAAAACACAGGTATAACATCAAAAAAGGCAATCAAGTACCTGGGAGTTTGGTTTGACCATAATCTGGAAATGAAGTAGCATGTTAGACAAATAACAGTGAAAGCAGAAAAAGCAATAGCCGGATTAGTCAAACTAATGCCAAACTGAAAAGGCCCAACGGAGCAGAAAAGGATTATGCTAAGCACAGTAGCACACTCCATAATATAATACGGCGCACATATAAAAAAATGCATGAAAAACAACAGAGGAAGCTACCACTAAAATAGCAAGTGGTTATCGCACGATATCTACGGAAGCCATACAGGTAATAGCCTCAGTGATACCGATAGAACTGCAAATAGAACAGAAAAGATTAACTTTTGGGAAAGAGGCAGGGCCAAAGAAAAAAATAGAGCAGGGAATACTGGAAAAGTGGCAAAGAAAGTGGGAGCAAGACATTCAAACAGTCAATTGGACCAAAGATAGGATAGAGGCCATGAGAATGGAAAAATACAAAAACATGATGCTCAGCACCCAAAGAAAGCCCCTGCTCAGAGTCGCCAGCGGGTACAGAACTATTTCGGCCACCGCCAACCAGGCCATAACGGGGATTCCCCCTTTGATCTTGCTGGTCGATGAAAGAGAAAGGGCTTACAGGAGAGGGAACGGTCACCAGGAGCAGACGAGGCGGGAAGAGAGGGAGGCTACCTTACAGATGTGGCAAGAGGAATGGAGTGTACAGGGGACGACAGCCGCCTGCAAGCAAAATATTGAAAAAACTTAAATAGAGATTTGGTAACGAATAATAGTTTAGTAGGAACCATGGGCCTTTCAGATAACGAACAAGATAATTCAGATCACGAAAACAAAAGGTATAAAATTGAAAAGTTGGTACAGAATCTTTTTCTAAAATTCTCAGAACGACAAAAACAAGTTATTCAGGGGGTGAAACAATTTTTTCTACAAGAAGTTTCAAACCAGGTAGTAACGGCAGCCTAAAAACAGTGTTTTCGAGAATAGTCCGGTCGCTAGTAAAATTTCCAAGGTTGTAAACACAAAAGCTTCGCAAATGTGCACCGCTGTGCAAGGGTCGTATATTACAAAGCACTGGCGGATATTTTCAGGTAGATAAGACATTAAAATTAATCATCCCGTAAAATTTATTTCGGATTTGTAAGTTTATTTTATATACATTAGCGTCCCAGAACACGCGAAATTACAAGTTTCAATGCAAGCTTTAATTGGTGTAGCAAAGTCGCGGTGGATGGTTTTTCGTTCGGAATTTTCAACATTTGTTACATTTAAAAAACGATTCTTGAAGGAGTATTGGAATAACGAAACGCAGCGCAAATATCGGACAGAATTATATACTGAAAAGTATATCCAAACAGGCGATTCCAACATGGCGGATTACTTTGTAAAGCAGGTTTCATTTGCCCGAATGCTACGGCCACCAATGGAGGACGAAGCTATTGTTGACGCTATGCTATTATAAGTCATTTTCCGAGCGATGTAGAATGGAGCACTCAGTCGTGTTCGACTGGGGGTACAGTAATGGGGATAAAAAATATTTTACGTTGGAAAGATGAAATTAATAATGGAAACAAAAATAAAAATCATAATAAGGGGCAATCCTCGGGGGAATCACAGAACTATGGCAATGCAAATTATTCGAGTAATAGTAGCAACAATAACCAACCTAGAATGGACCACGCAGGGGGTTAGAACCGCGGCAATTATCGAAATAGTGAAAATTTTCGCTAATGCATGCAATAGCATAGACTTTGAACATCATTCATTACCAACCATCACTTTGAAAAACATTGAAAAACGCATGTGTTTATACACCTGTAGTTAACCTGCACGTAATACTAAACTAATAACAAAAGCTAAACACCGATTGTAAAACGGACCCTTAAAAATTGTATATGCAAAATAATGGAAAAGATGGTGAACAAAAGACTTATGTGGACACCAGAACAGAAAAAAACTCATAAATAACGCTCAATCAGGAATTCGTCGACAACGTTCAACAATTCATAACTTAGCTCTACTAGAAACAAAGATATTGTAGTCTTTTACATCTAGATAATTTGTAGCAGCAGCATTTTTTGACTTGGGAAAAGGCGTATAATACCGTATAGCGATACACAATCCTAAAAACATTAAAACAATGGAACTTCTCTGATCCGCTAGCTATATTCATTAAAAACTTCTAAACGATAGATTTATAAATGCACGAATTGGAAACACCATATCAAATAAATACATCCAAGAAAATGGAATACCACAGGAGTCTACATTAAGCTGTACACTATTTTTAATTGCCATAAACGATATTTACAAACGTTGTAAACCCACCTATTCAAGTTAGTTTATTCGTTGACGACGACACAATATTTATACGTTCCCACGACATTGAAACATGAACAAATCAAATAGGATAAGGCAAAGTGTATCAACTCGCTAAACATCCTCAAAGCCGTTAATAACACATTTTGGGGGACAGACAGGAAAACACTAATGACCATGTATCAAACTCTAATTAGAATCCAGAAAGTATTCAAAAAAGGTTCATAAAAATCATCTACAATAAAGATTATGGTTACCCCAATGAGCTATTATATTCAGAAACACAAAATCTTTTACATACGCCAAATTTGCTTCCAAACCCTTACGGTTCACCAATACAAGAACAAAGATAAGAAGCTGTATACTATCATGACTTACTTAGGGCCAGTTTTAGAAAGTCTGGATGACCGATGGTTGGCTCAACGACGAGCAATTGTCAAGGATACGATTCTTAAAAAACAATCGTATCCATGACAATTGATCGTAGTTGAGATAACCGTCGGTCAACCAGACTTTATAAAACCAGCCCTTAATGTAACTATGCGCATTTCAAAAATAAACTATAATATTATTATTATTATAAAATGAATCCCTCAGCGTGTGCAACGTTTTATGGTGTAGTGTGGCAGATCCATACAACATTATTTAGAAGACGAGGAAATTATCATTAGTCTACCTACACAGTCTGTACATACTCCAACAGCAAATGATATATTTTATGTAGATATAGAAAAAGAAAGTGACCATCAACATCAGTTTTACTGTCCGTCGTTAAACTATATTCGGAGTTTTTTGGGGGATGAATTTCAAGATGCAACGCAAATTATTGACTTAACTACGCAATCACCGTTAGCAGAAACACACATCATTGATTTAAATACCCAGACATCTTCAGTGGTGCAATTGTCGTCGCCTAAAATCATTGATTTGTGCACCGCACCTGCTGAAATCTTTGTGCCTGCGTCGAGCCAGAATAGCGCTGGATTTTGAACGATTTTCAGCGGAATCCAACTTGATCGGTTATAATAATGAAGGAAGATTCTAATATTCAAGAATGGATTGAAGAAGAAGATCCATCAGATGGGGAAATTTCCATAAATACTTGTGACAGTGAATCGGGGTATTTTTCGGGAGGGTTCAGCAGTTACAACTCTGAAAATCATAGTTTAGAGGATGCCCAATTAAACGGTCTGAATTATTCATCCAACAGACACTATGAATTATTATCAGAAGATGAGGACGAGCGACATCAGGACGCTGAGCTTGGAAGTGAGGGGTGGCACTGGTCTGAGCTTCCGGAAAGTGTCTTGGAGTTTCTGGAGACAGCTGCAGAGGCTCACTGGCAAAAAAATGGCCCGCTCTACCAGAAGGTATATGTGAAATTATGGAATTTATAGAGGATGTATACCTATAGTGAGTTTAAACAATAAAATTTAGTGAAAAAAAACATTAAATTATAAATAAAAATCGAAAGGTGGATGATATAGTTTCCTTGTAGCGTAATTTAAAATGTAATTTAACATTGTTGGTTTCAAAAGAAATATAAATTTTAAGTTTAATAAATGTGTGTATTCCTGACTAATCTTTTACCATCAACATAATTACCGTTGAACGATTATTACATTCAGAGAAAGTGGATCATTTAACTACGACACAAATGAACTTAAAGGTTTAGATAATTAACTCAATATAACTACTCGACCTGTCTTGGTAATAATAATAATAATCAAGGATTTAAATATTCTGTCCATTAGTGGAGTTTTAAATTGGTTTAAATACGGAGTGCTACCGCCTGCAGATTTTTAAAAAGCTGATTACACGATTTCGAATAAGAAATCAAAATCAAACTCAGCCGTTAACTGTAAGTATTGCTAATTTTATTTTATATGTCTACTAATACTACTTTGTTTTAGCAATCAGCTTCAGTTCATCCTCTGTTCAGTAGCCAACAGCTAGATGCTATTTCAGAGATTCATTTGAACTTGTTAGGGGAGGTCAAAATCAAATACAATACCGAACTCTATCAGTAAATGTGAGTATTACGAATCCACAGTTTAAACTGTTTACTAGTACTGACTTTATTTTTCTGCTTTTAGCATCCATAAACATCTGAAGAAAACCGGCGGCAGAACATTTTAAGGAGCCGGAATCACAATCAGTAGGTAACTCACCGTGATAGAGACCAAGGGTTTAAATATTTCGTGCTCGAAAATGAAACATCGAATGAAGTACAAAAAGTTCAATACGATGGCTCGAAGTGTTACATTCAGCTTTAGACCTGTAGCAAACACGGATAACCGCATTACACGGTTAGAGGTTAGGAACTTTGTATCGGAAGGGGTGTAATTGTATTAACAATCAATATATATTATTTATTTCGGACAGCCTTTGATGAAGTACGAGGCTATGTATTACAAAACGCTGATGCATCAGATCGTGTGGGCATGGTACTACGAAATCCCCATGGCGCTGTCATTTAGCTTAGTACCACTGCTATATACTCGATGACGCTGCAACTAGACAGAGTACATTACTAACGGGGGTAACTTTTGAAATGTATTGTGATAGAAAACCCGGTATATTAGTTACCCAGTCGGGGTAATTTGTGTTTGGCTGCAACTATTGTGTTAGGGTTTGCTTTTAAATGTAAATGCCCTGATTTCGATTTAATGAAGATAGATCTACCTATTTTAAACGAGAGACCTACACAACTCTGTGCTGATTGTAATCTAGATTTAAGTGACGGTGGTACTTATGAACATATACAAAAATTTCAGCGGTATTTGCCAGCATACACTCTGTTTATAACTATCGATTAAGTCGGACATCATACTTTGAAGGTCATCGAGAAAGAGGCGGAATTGTAATAAATTTAATAATGGTATGCTAATCATTACAATATAATAATACAAGTTTAACTTCTGCATTTACAACAGCTTATTATTGTGAGCTATGTAAGTTAAGATTTAATAATAAAAACGATCACCGGCGCTGTTTGTATACATGTCCGGAATGTCATTCAATGGCACCCTGCATGTCATTACTTGAAAAAATAGGATGTCAAATTTGTAATCGTGATTTTTATTGTGAAGCCTGTTTTGATGCTCATACGAGAAGCGGGATAGGCGAGGAATTAAATAGGTGTCACACTTGCCTTTTTTGTATTTGGGTAAATAAAAAGCCGTACATAAGTGTAGTTTTAAGTATTGTGCTACTTGTCATAGTCAACAGCCGATAAGACATTTCTGTTATATGAAAAAAAATATCAAAAAATCGAAACCTAAAAATAGTAAAGGGGACTTATTTATATTCTACGATTTCGAGTGTAGGCAAGAAAAGCCTGTTTCGGGTAAAATCAATAACACAAACCCGATTTATGTGTAGCTATCCACGTCTCCCGTCACTGTATTGAAAACGAGGATGTAAATCAAAGTTGTGAATATTGTGGCAAACGTCTTAATATTTTTCGTAAAACCCCTGTAACGTCTTTTCTGGAATATGTTTCTCGAATAGGTCTAAAATTTCGCGTAACTGCTTTGGCCCATAACATGAAAGGGTATGATGGATGTTTTGTGTTACAAGAACTAATTAAAAATAGAGATCGGTGGAATGTTAAATTAATTTCAACAGGTACTAAAATTATATCTATAACTTGTGGCCCGATCAGATTTATACTCATTAAATTTCATACCGTTACCTTTATCACAACTGCCTAAAACTTTTAACTTTATCGGGAGTAAAAGATATTTTCCGTATTTGTTTAATACACAATTTTACGCCCCAAATCAGATGAGTACGAGCAAGCGCTCTAATTTTCTACAATGGCATTCTGAGCAGGTTGATAATGGTTTTATTTTTGAAATGAGAAGCGAAATTATAAAATACTGTATTTTAGATGTTCAGATTTTGCTGCAAGCATGCTTACGTTTTTGGAGACTTTTTTAGTAGAAAATAGTGTAGACCCACTTCTGGAGACGGCATGCCAGCGCATGTAATCTGGTTTTCAGAAGACGATACAATAGGGTTAATGCCTCCAAGTGGGTACAGTTTAGTAAACAAACAATCAAATATAGCTATTAAATGGTTACGCTGGGTAGAACATAGCTTAGAGTTATTTATTCAACATAGTGGAAAAGCTCGTGAATTTAGGGGTTTTTAGTAGAGGGTTACTGTAGGGAGAATAACACGGTTTACGTGTTATCCGAATCAAACCTGTGACTTTGAAGATAATAATAAAAAGGATTCATTATTTTTACGTAGAGAGCGAACAGAGGCTCGTGCAGAACGTCTAAGAAGAGAGAATGCTCTTATAAAGATATATTGAAAATAAATCCCGTAGATCGGGAATTTGTTAACAACCATGGGATTTTAAAACACACACCTTTAGACCCTCGAGAAGGTTTTTCAGGGGACGTACTTACGCTATTAAATTGTATTACAAAACAATCTACCCTAACGAGAAATCTACTATTTTGATGTTTGCTCTCTATACCCGTATATTAAATATCCCACTTGTCACCCCACAATTCATGTAGGTCACAATGCATGCTCTAATTTAGCGATAGATATTGAAGGCTTAATTAAGTGTTCTGTGTTACCACCTTCTGATTTGTACCATCCTGTACTGCCGTGCAAAATGTACAATAAACTCGTTTTTATTTTATGTCGTACGTGTGAAGAAACATTGAACCATTGAACCAGACAGTCTGCAATCATACCGATGAGGAATGTAGTTTTGTAGGCACCGATGTACCCGACGAGTTGCGCAAAACAATTTGCCTAAATTATAAAACTTTAAAATTTCACGAAATTTGGGAGTATAAAATAGAACAATACAGTGAGCACCAAAAGTATGGAACATACCAAATAAAACCGAAATGAATGTTTTTTTCTAAAAATCCCGAAACACGTCAATTTTCTTTTTTAAAAATACACATTGGAATGTCAAAATAATTTTCCGGCCTTCATTTGTTTGTAAGTGATGACGTCATCAGTATTTTTTTTAAATGTCAACCCCCATTTTTTTTTCGCGTTTTTGATACATCTTTTAATTGCTTAAATGACAGTATAAAAATGTTGATACCTTACATAAGAAAATTTTCGAGAAATAATTTATTTAATGTTTAATAAACACATTCTTAACAAATGTTAAACATGGTTTAATGGTATTAGTATTGATAAAAGAGAATCAGCGGTACCAAGAAACAAACGCCCGTAATCTAAACAAATGCCCAATTGTCAAATATTCAGAAATGTTAATTGTCGTTTACTTGTAATAATTAGCATCAGCTTCATAAATCTGATACGGCTCATTTAACTATTACAAGTAAACGACAATTAACATTTCTGAATATTTGACAACTTGTGGGCACTTGTTTAGATTGCGGGCATTTGTTTCTTGGTACCTTTGATTCTCTTTTATCAATACTAATACCGCATTAAACCATGTTTAACATTTGTTAAGAATGTGTTTATTAAACATTAAATAATTTATTTCTCGAAAATTTTCTTATGTAAGGTATCAACATTTTTATACTGTCATTTAAGCAATTAAAAGATGTATCAAAAACGCGAAAAAAAAATGGTGGTTGACATTTAAAAAAAATTATGATGACGTCATAACTTACAAACAAATGAAGGTCGGAAAAAGATTTTGACATTCCAATGTGTATTTTTAAAGAAGAAAATTGACGTGTGTCGGGATTTTTAGAAAGAAACATTCATTTCGGTTTTATTTGGTATGTTCCATACTTTTGGTGCTCAGTATAACAAAGCTGCGAAAACAGGGGAGTTATTTGCGGGTATGTAGGATAATTTTTTTAAAATGAAGCAGGAATGCTCAGGGTGGCCCACTTCATGCATTACTGATGAAGACAGCAAATTATATAAATGACTATTTAATTTAATTTAAAGAAAATATACGTAAAAATCCGGGGTTGAGATTCCTTGCCAAATTAATGTTAAATAGTTTTTGGGTAAATTTGGACAAAGGGAGAACTTGATGCAATGTTCTATAATTATAAATCCGCAAGAGTTTTTTAAACTATTAAACGACCCTTCTGTAGACGTTCATTCTATGATTCCTATAGACGATGATGATATTAGAGTAAATTGGACCCGACATGAGGATGACGTTAGACTAACTACTGTTAACGTACCCCTTGCAACTTACACAACAGCATTTGCTAGATTAGAACTTTATAGCTATTTAGAAAAACTAAATACGCGTTTTATACTTTGACACCGATAGTGTGATTTTTACTCAAAAACACGGGCAGTGGGTACCCCAGTACCTACTAAGGACTCTGTAGAGGATACAATAAGGGAAATAAGAGTCACCGGTGACAGGACTGCATGCAGTCTGAATTTGATGATGACCAAGTCGCTCAACGCCAAAGTTAGTTAATGTACCTATAGGTACTATTTTGATATTTTTCATGGGAACATATATAATTATTATGTGTTTTCACTTTTCAGATAAAGAGACTGTAAATTCAAGTGGAAATCTATTTACAAATGAAATTACACCGATGGAACAATCACAATTGCACTTTTTTAATCTTTCCAAACGGTGAAGATATAAGCAAAAGCAAGTGACATGTTCTTGTTATACCAAAAAAACTGCCAAATTGATCAAACTGGTCAAATTATACACCCCTGATATGCTTCGTAATACTGTATCCGCACCACTTAAAATTAATCACGAGTTAAAAGGCGAGTATTCTAGTAAAACATTTATTACATAAAGTTTTGTGATATTACTTGCATAACTAACATTACTGAATTATTATCAAAAACCTCATCTAAACGAAGTAGCCAATCTGAAATCTTAAAAACTGAAGTAGGAACTTGGGCCTCCTCAAAACAAAATTTTGTTGAAGCTCAAGAGGAAGGTTTTAGAAAGGAGCCTTGCTCAAAATTAAGCAAATGGACGAAAAACACCAGCAACACCTCCAACATATACAAGAAAAACATTACCAGTACTTAAAACACCAAGAGGAAGTAAGTCTTTTATGCTAACTAAAAACATTATTAAATCTTCATTAAAACAACCAAAGTTACATTTCCGTTAATCATAAATTATACAAAAAATAAATTATATTCGTGGTAACTAGGTACCTATAATTATTATGTCACCGCGTCATCAATAATATTTTACTACTAGGTGCAGTCAGGTAAAAGCCTTATAATTATGATGCTATCGTGTTTTACTAAAATCAAAATTTTCCGAATTGGGAGAAGGAAATACTATATAATTTCATGGACATGTAGGGTATCGTTCTAGAAGAGGATATTTTAGCCGATTATGTAAAATCTGTTTCATCTAAACAGCAGCTGTGTTTAATAGTAGGACGATTAAGATCTGTTGATGAACTGAATGGTCAGCATTTATTTATTATATCTTTTATTATTAAATACAAGTAAAATTGAACAATGTTGAAGAGTCCCTATAGGTGGCGAGTACAGTGTCCCATATCAGCTTGGAATTAAATGAGGATTTACCTGTGGACATTGTTCCCGGAACTTCCGCGCAACAAGAGGCTACAGAGGTGTATTTAAGAAACCAAAACAATTGGGATGCAGTAAAGGAGCTACGACACCACGGGTAATCATTATCATTTTTTTGTTTTATTTATAATTAATCGCAAACAATAATTTTAGTTTAAGGATGATCAAACCTCATTTTATTGTTACAACACTTACTTTTTTCCACCGATTTTCATTTTTTTTTTCGTCAACGAGTAAGTGAAAAATCTGTTTATAGGAGGCGTTTTATACTAATAATAATGAAGGAGAAAAGTACATAGCTTGGCGATTTCGAACAATTGCTACAAAAAATGCTACAATCATCGGTCAAGTCCACAGCCGAAAAAAAATCTGTAAATCACGTTGCAGCAATAAAAACAAAACAAAATTGTTACTTGTATGACATCAGAAGTTGCAAGTGCAATTGAATTTATGAAAAAAGCAATACTTGAAAACATTACTATCGCCCAGTCTTACAAAAAGTCCTTAGAAACAAACATATTATGTATATTTCCTAGATTCTTGGATACTCCATCCTTGATAAGTTATCTTTTAGGGGTTACTTTATTTATTATTACTAGATATAATTTCCATTGAAAATCGCAATTTCACAACACGTCAGTGGATTACGGTTGAGTTTGCACGGAAGCTACATGCTTTTAAATTAACTCGTCAAGTGGATTTTAATTACAATGTTATCGATTATCATTTACTAATTTATAAAGAACCGTTTATAATACATTAATCGTATTGAACAGATGATTGGTATGTTATACCAAAATATTTGTATACATTTTAAGTATCTACTTAATAAATATTATAAATAACTGTTTTTATTCTACAGTAGAATTTTATTTTAATCCTAGTTTCCAACAACTCTAGATTAACGCTACTTTCGTACTTTCGCTACTTTTTTCTAAAAGGCGTGTCCTCAAAAGGGAAATTGTCATTGATATTATAGTCAAAATATTGTGAAAGATAATACCACTACAGTTTGCAATATTTGTAAACTCATGAGATTTGTAAAATTGAGATTTTATTTAAGCACTCTAAAGGTGAAAGGTTAACGACACCAAGACGGCTATTATAGAAAATTATTCACCACCACACAAATCTGAACTACCTACCGAACCTCAACCCCTCACCGCTACAGAAGAAATCGGTGAAACCTTTTATGGAAATGATACAGACGATGAACATCCAGAGTTTAATCTTTTGAATTTTAGTAACAATGGTATTTACTCTGTAGTAACAGATGTTTTTAAAAAGATTAAATCAAATGTCAAAGGTAGCAAACAACAAACTGCCGAAATATTACAGTTACTAGGGGCGCAACGAGAAAGCAATTCAAGGCAAAAACGATCTTATTCCAATTTCATAGGACAAGATAGTAAAACCTTGTTTGGTATTATGGATTCAGAGGACGAAACATACTATAATAATAAAATTACTGCTTTAGAAAAAAATGAACACGATGTTTTGGATTTGCTCCAACACCAAACACCAATACAACGAGGAACTCTTGTATAATGATACACGAAAAAATTAAATGTATATTAAATTAAATTTAAATGTATATTTTTAGTACCAATAAGCTAGTTTATATAATATCCATACCGTTAGTATTTACTGAATGGTATTCACAGTATCTTAACATTCCAGTACCAGTTCAGCATCATGATAACCAATATGTTTACATAGAACCACAGTTATAAATTTCTACTAATTAGTAAGAGTAAGCAAACTTATTCACCAATCACGGAAAAGCAGCTATAGGAATGTAAATCACTGTTCGATTTTAAAATCTGTTTCAGATCATACCCAATTTATTCAATTAATTCACGTGATATTTGTGAAACTAAACTGTTTTATAGGGAAACAACTATTCCCAAAAGTTGTAAACAAAATTTAGCAACAATAACTCATAATATTTGGCATCCAATGCGAAATAGACACTCCCAGCTATACACCGTGTTAGATAAGGAACGTATTAGAATAAGATGTTTGCAACAACAAGAACCAGTGGCGATCGGTGGCATGAGGCAGGTGAGGCCGAGCCTCACCTAATGCAATACACATGGAATTTTTATTTAACGTACAATAATCAAAGGAGATATTTTTCAGTTTGTGGTGTATTAATTTGATAAGCATTTAAATTTAAAAACAATCATGCAAACAGAAAAGATTTATGTATTTATTAAAAGAAAAATGCACAGATCTCGCAATTCTTGCAACCATCGGAGGGTGTTGAAAACAAACACGATGTATATTTAATACGGCAATCGAATATACAGAGTGTGTAAAAATTGTGGTGCAGGTTTCAGGTAATGCAAAATATCGCACTAAAAAGGAAACTAATTTTGATTTTGTATGTAAGTAATCAATAATAAAAATTTTCAAGTTGAACGGCAGCTACACATTTAGGATACGACGGAGAGATGCAAGTTCGTGTTTTAAACAATATAGTTACGAGCAAAACTTTAATTAATGTCGATTAACCAATTACGGCTTACAATTCGTGGTATACGATTGGCGACTGGCTAAGGGAAACAATGAATTATTAAAAAAATAATATTTTGGTGGCCTTGTGTTGTTTTCTGTAATGCTATTGAGACAACATGATGGAAAACGGAATATTCAGATGTGAAAATCTTACAGGGATCATTAAAAAAACACAAGTGTAACGAACATATTTCTTCAGTCTGAAAACTTGTTCTTTTGGGAAAACAAAATATTACTGCAGTAGCTTGACTTTATTTTAGTTACATTTTCAATATTAAAAGACTGTACTTTGAAGCTATAGGTTAAATTTAGACAGCATTTATTCTAAATGTAATAGGACACTATTTATTATTTTATTATTTTTTCTTCTTCCCCCATTCTTGTCATTTATGTTTATATTATAAGTATATTCTAACTTGGTAATAAGCACCTCATTGACTGTTGCTGGATATTTACATTTATAGTTGATATAATTTGTTGATATGTTTAAATATTTCACAATCGTAAAAACAGCGATTACAATCGACAATTATTATCACTGAATGTACTCATCAAGTAACTTTATTTTGAAAGAGCAGCATTCTTTATTGTTACCAATTTTGAACTTTGACGACTGTAAGTTCAGGAAGCGTTCGCCAGTTTTTTGATATGAGCTTTTTGTCTTAGTTTTGTCTAAGGAATAACTTTACCTGAAGCTTGCACCACCATTTTTATACATTTTGTATAATGAACATGGTTTTGGTTTATAATGGTTTATTATAACGTTAACAATACAAATACCAAACAGACTATTATAACAGACTAGTATACCGAGTGGTTGGTATCTGAACAAGAAGTATACATTGCATATATCACGTTTATCCGAATTCCTGCTCCTAACTGTTATGGAAAAATTTGGTAATAATTTTTTCCATAAAAATGGCGAGGAGGAATTCGCATAGATGTGATAAACAATGTAAACGGCCTATGTTCAGGGATATGCCAACGACTCGGTATAAATGTTGCTTACTGGGCTAAAGTAATAAACTAAGTGAATATACAGGGCGTAGAATTGAATTATGGGACATAGAGGGAATTGAATTGTAAAATGTCAAAAGTCCCTTATTTTTAAAATTGAACTATACACGGAATACAAAATTCTCTTTAATTTGGTATACCAATACCAATTTATTCCATAAAAATGTGGAGCAGCGCGGAATATTATTCTCTTTAATTTGGTACCATGCATTATAAATTTGTTCCATAAAAATGGGGAGCAGGAATTCGCATAAACGTGATAAGCAATGTATGCAATGTATGGACGGCCTATGTGCAGGGATATGACCAACCACTCGGTATAAATGTTGCTTACTTAGCTAAACTAATAAACTAAGTGAATATACAGGGTGTCGAATACGCTACATAGGGAATTCAATGGTAAAATTTTAAAAGTCCCTTATTTCGGGGGCAAAACCCTCAGCTTGGCACAATTTTGCGAAGATGCTTATAAGCTGTTCTGCAGGTCGATTACCCAAGTGTTTAATTGCGCAATCAAAATATATAATTTTAAAATGAGAATAAATCAGAAACGAATTAATGCTTTAAGACAAAATCACTTAAGACTTTTACGACAGGTAGTACAATATAAGTGTTCATATTATAATATAATATTACAGAATATCAGCAGAAGAAACATTTGGTAAAAATAGATTATTATTACGTTCTGAACAATTTGTATTTTTTGGTTTTGTTTTCTTTTCCAGTAAAGGTATTCAGTATTCACAACAAAAATATTTTTGGGTATTTTCAAAGGATAGAATTAACGCTTCTGCGCAACCGCTTACAGAACAACGCGTGCTGTCCGACAACGCAACCAACTCCGCATGCTCGCACCCTGCTTAGATGCCGCCTGACGATATTTCGTGACGCGGAACCTATAACTTGCCTCCGTATAAGTGTTTTCAACACTAAAAACTTCCGTTTGTCATTTGATATGTAGGCATTTGGAATTTAGAATCCTTGAAGTGCTGCATGAGGCTAGATTGTCCGCGGACTCTCGTAGCAAAGTTCTAGCGCCTGCGATTGGACACCTATGTCCTGCTGACCCGTGTTATTGCTTTGTCTTACTCATAGTTTTTATAATAGTACTCTGCCCTTTTAAGTTCGCCGTGAGGCAAGTGAATTTTCAGCCTCTAGCCATGGAACCAAATTATGATATTGTTGTTTCACTTCTGGAAACACCGTTTTCGACGCGAATATAGAATGAAAAACAAGAAATCATTGCTAGTGGAAGGCGTACACCAAAAATAATTGTTTGGTTGGCCGAGCTTACTTTTCAAAAAATCCGCAACTGTATGGTCAAACGACGGCATTGTGACTAAAAGAATTTAAGCAGGAGTATGTCAAAACACGAGTTGCTTCTACGATTTGCGATGCTCTGAAGGCAGCAGAAAATTTATACGTAAAAATTATTGAATTTTATAGTAAGTTACAAAGATGCATAGGTAATAAAAATACGTTCGGCCAATTTACCGACCACGGATCGCCACTGACAAGAACAACCCGTTGTAGACTATACAGTACAAAATACAGGGATTTTTACATTGGCGGAGCATTTACATCAGACTTAGTTTCAAATAGCAATGGAAGATTTTATAGTTCAATTACTAAGGACTTTATACCAAAAATTGATATTTTAGATAGCTGTTGTCAGAATTTAGAGATCACAGAAAAAACAAACTCTATTTTATTAGAAAACGTCAATAGCATACATTTAAAAGTGTATAATTTGGACGAATTAAATAAAATTAGTTCGGGCCTTACTGAAGTTGGAAATAAACAAAAACAAATAAGAAATCAACTTTTGCAACAAAATCATTATCACAATCATCATATAATCACATATGTAACGACTGTTATTGTATTTCTTATAATAGTTTATATTATTTTAAAACAAACTAGATACTGTAAAGTAATTAAGAAAATTACTCCGCCGAATACCGTTTTTTCAGTAGAACTACCTACTTTGAATAACACAGAACTTGGACAAACTGCAACTCTGAGTAAATCAAAAGAAGAGCTTATAAAAGCTGCCGGGTCACATACACCACGTACATTTAGATAGGATAAGTATTGTTGCGCCTCCTGGCTTATTTTTAGGTTTAAGTTTTAATATAATTTCTTAATTAAATATATGAACTGTCTGCAACAGATATCAAAGATTAGCTTATATATTTTTCGACTTTCATTATTTCTATAAACTTTGTCCTTTCCTAAATTTTCCACACATGTGATCCCTTGAATTAATTTATGATCTTTGGTATTGGTTTGTAAACAGTTGATAACACTTATGTTATATTAGGATGTACAAAGTAGACAGGGAATAGAATAGTACCCGCATTTGAAGAAGTTTCGTAGTATTTTTTTGTATCACTTAACACTTATTCAGTAGTAATTAAAAATGTTAAAAATAAACCACTACAAGCATTTTTAAAGGAGAGTTCTTTCGGGTGGCACAACACTGTTATAATAATTTATTTTTTCTAATTAATTTTCTTTTAAATAGAACTGTAGCGAAACGTTTTATTTTAAGCGTCTATAAAAATGTATACGAAGATTTTAGGTGCGTTAGGCGAAACAGGAGAGATCTCGCCAAAAGTAGTTAACCACCTTATGCGATTATATCTAATTCAAATAAACAGGTAGTCTTGCATTTTTTTTATTTTATAACCGATTTAGGGGAGTTTCGCTCGGTTGCGATCCAAGTTTCTTTCAAGTCAGCTAATTATTCAATATCCTTCGCGGCAGATTAGTTTAAATTTTCTGCAGTTATTTAACTCAAACCACTCCGACTTTATTATTTATTTACAAGGAACGTTCCGTGATTTATCAGTTATGCTAATAGAGAAAAAACATAGCAAATATAGACATTTTTCTGGATGAAAGAACTGAAGGTTAGAAAGCTGACATAAGAATGAAACTATGTAGGTAATGTTCTAAAAAATAATATAAACAAATCTGAAAAACTTACAACCCAACCGAAGACCTTAAATAAGATTATTAAAGAAACAACAACTTTACTATACGCTCAATGTCAATACGTTATCAATGCAGATAAAGCGAAGGAAACGGCTATAATGCTCAAAAAAGATTACGAAGAGAAAATAAAAGATCTACCTAATGACCACCTTACATACAGGATAATAAAAAAAGATCCCACCCTCAAATACCAAACCTTACTTAATAACCTGATCAACAAATGGTCTGAGGAACTGATAGTAGATATAAACACCGTGAGCCACCTGAAAATACACAACACACGACCTTCACGCATTTATGGATGGGCGAAATCACACAAACCTGACATACAATCAAGACCCGTAGTAAACTTTATCCAATCTACCTACAACCTTAACAAGTTTATAGCAAAAATACTTAACACAGTAGGTAAATCAGAATACCACAGTCATTTTGTAGAACAGATTAAAGTTCTATCAATTCCGGAAAACCATATCTTCATCTCGCTCGATGTAATATCTCTCTACACTAACACACCGAGAGATGTAGTAGCTATTAAAATAATAGAAAACACAGGGAATAAGATAAAAGATTTCACTCCCTTACCAAAGAATGAATTTTTAGAAGCTATCAACCTATGTTTAGAATACGTCTTATTTCGTATACCAAGACACTTACTATGAAGAAAAATTTGGTTTACCTATGGAAGCTCCATTCTCATCAGTAGTGGCGAACCTTGTCCTAGAAGACGTGGAGTAGAATAAATTAAAAGAATGTCAATTCAATATAGCATTGTACAAAAGATATGTAGACGACATAATAGCCGTAGTACCAGAGAACAAAAGTAGTGAAATAATAATTGTATATTATACATCAAGGTAAAGAAGCCATTTTTCTCTCTACTCTGCCGAGTATTATTATTTCCGGAGATGTGGAGCATCGAAGGAAATAAGCTGCGATGCTGATAAGTCTTCTCTACCGTGGTTTATACGCGTATTGCAAGTTAAATGGACAGGCCACTTTATCATTGGAATATAGGCAACCCATTATACACTGTTAGCTTAGCTAACTTAGGACAGATTAGAATAAGCTCATGAAAAGAAAAGAGAAAAATAAACGAAGAAAAACATGAAATATAAAAGTGTCCAAACATTAGGAAAGAACAATATTAAGAAAGATAAAAAGAAAATGAAAAGGGAGCGAACCTCCTAACTTGATGCACAAGAACGTGACGATGAAGACGAAGTAGAGAATGCTTATTTCTTAATCCTACCTTACAATTTCTATGGAAATGCTAAAGGAAAGGATAAAAGAGAATGCTGTAAAAAAAGTTAAAAAACGCATAAGCCACCCACCGGAAATTAAAAGAGGGAAGAAGAGACTAGTAACGCCTGAATCATCCGAGGTATCTGACATAGACGATAGTGACATTTGTGACGATGATGAGGTAGACGATGTCAACCCTAAATATGTTTCATGTGATACACAACAGACAAGCAGACTGATTTATGTGGTACATGTGGAGAACAGGGTCCGAACTATGGTACCGGTGTGTTACATGCGGCATATGGAACCACGCGGCATGTACCGGTGAAGATGCTCCAGAACAATACATTTGGGACTTTTGTCAAGCTTAACCGGATATATAACATTATACATATATAATCACTCGTTTTAATAAATATTATTCTTGCATAAAAAAATGCTTATATACTACTTGATCTACCGTACTTGTATTTTCCAAACTACCGTGCACCATTCCCCACCCTGTGCGCAGTTACCCCATGGGGTGGGGAACGGTGCGCAAATGGAATTTTTTACCTTTTCCAATTAATATGGATTATGTTGATACACACTAAAAGAATAATCAGCGCTTCAGATAACGTTTTTAGTTTTGCTTTAGTATTTAACAGCTGACCACCACAACGATTCTCGCTTAGGTGCGCACCATTTCCCCACTTTCCCCTAACAATTACCACGAACGCCTCCAATTCACTTTAGAGAAGGAGAAAACCGTGAAATATGTTTTCTAGACTTACAACTGAACAGATTACAGAATAAAGTCTCTTACAAATGGTAGAGGAAGGTCCTGTACCTCGAGCCACCGATGTAAAAAAAACTTTTACTGCTGCTAAAAGTTATCTAAAATGCCTACGGTGTCTCCATCTAGTTTGGTCGTGTTTAATGAAGAATTGTTGATAAGGCAGTGGTTTGGAGCTTTTTGCAAGCCGCAGTAAGTATTTTTGTTCAACTTTTTCTTGTTATTGCTATAACTACACCAATATTGAAATAATTAGTGGTGTATTATCTTAGATATATGTGTTGTATAAAGTAATGTGCTTGAAAAGATCACGCCTCATTTGTAGATTAGGTTTTAAAAAATCTTCCGGTAGGGTATGTCTTGAGCCAAAACGAAAATTATACCTTGCACCACGGCTCAAGGTATAATACATGGCGTCAACACTCGCCCTAGATTTTATAGTAGATCCTTTATATCTCCAACAATATTGTTTTCTTTAGATGCCTCGCAGCAAAGAAAAAGTGAAAAGACTAAAAGCTTCATTACAACCGCTTCAAGAAGCGGCTTCTGCAATTAGAAATAGAAATGTTTCTCAGCGGAAAGCAGCTGAGGAATTTGCAGCGTCAAGAAGAACGCTTTTTGAAGTGTGAAGCCCAAGAAACGGGTAGTTATAAATCTTTTTGAAAATTGTGCAGTAAAACAAGTATTTTCGGCAGCTGAAGAGAAATACTTGTCTGAATATCTGCTTACTGCTTCGAAAATGCACTATGGACTACAAAGAAATCAGCTGCGAGCTTTAGCTTATCAGTATGCTAAATCAAATAATAAAACTGTTTCTAATTCATGGGACGGTAACATACGTGCTAGAAATCAGTGGTTCAGGTTTCTACTTTCTTCCAAAAATTGAGTGTCCTGGGCAAGTATAATTTCGATGTAGCCGAAATATATAACATGGATGAGAACGGAAATAGCACCGTCCACGACCCAAGGGAAGATTATTGCTGCTAGAGGAGAGTAACAGGTTATAAGTGCCACATCTGGTGGACGAGGGAAGTTACGTCTTACGAAACTGCGTCATTTGGAATCTAAAGACATTCGTGAAGGAGCCAGAAACCTTATGATTGTATAAATTTTATAGAATAACGTAACTACAGTGACAGACTTCATGTTTATTAAAGTAATTAAAGTCTATACTAGTGCATTTAATTCGCTAAATTTCCAAAATGGTTTCGAGATGGGGGGCCCCAAATGCCAAGAGCCTAGGGGCCCTGGGTCTCTAGTCCGTGGCTGCAAAAACGGACAAAAGCAGGTACGAGGGTAATTTTTGAATTTTATTAATGGATTTATGTTAGAAGATTAATTTCTTCTGCTTCTACTAACTTATTTTAAAATATACCCCTTCTTTTAGGTAGGACATGTCACTTCTGCCGAACGTGGAAAGCTAGTAACGGTTTGTTGTTTTATAAATGCAGCGGGAAAGTCAATTCCACCAGCATTCGTGTTCCCACTGAAAAAAATATTTACAACATATGGTAATCGGGTATCCAGAAGACTGTTTTGGACTGACATACACTACCGGGTGAATGACTAATGTCCACTAAGTCAAAAAGAGTTGTATGATCTGATTGAAAATGGTTTATCGGACATAGAGCGCCTCAGCGATGATGGTGACTACGGTTGGGAGGATGACCCCATGAGTACCCCAGAATGTAATGGTGGTCAGTCTTTGTGCTTTAGCAGCAAGCTTATCCTTTATCTTATAGGTATCCTGGAAGAGGAAGTTACGGAAGAGCAAGAAGATACTGTTCTGGAAGAAACCGAGGAAGCTGTTCATCAAAGCAATTCGGAAAGCAAAGAACAGCCGGATGCTTGTAACAGAACTTCAGCAGCAGAACTTCAATAGATTCTGCAAACTGAGAACTCACGTCCACTTTGTTGATGTAAGCGAACAAGCAAGTGATGAAGACCGTTTTTGGAAAGTCCGGCCACTGTATACCTGCGTTAAGGAGAGATGTTTGGAATTACAATTAGAAAGCAAGTTGTGTGTAGATGAGCAAATTATTCCATTCAAGGGACAGCTCAATGTCAAGCAGTACGTAAAAGGCAAGCCATGTCCTTGGGGCATAAAATTATATGCACTATGCGGTTCAAGTGGTATTTTATATGACTTTATTTTACATCAGGGTTCAACAACTGAATTAGACCCCCTTCACAAAAGTCTGTTTGGACAGAGTGCGGCAGTGGTTGTAAAATTGGCTGAAAGAATAGAAGAGTCTAATCACCAACTTTATTATAATTATTTTTCTAATTATCAATTTCTTCAGTGGCTCCGCAATCGAAATGCCTATGCCAGTGGTACAGTAATAGTGGAAGGATTTGGAAAACCAGCATTTTCTGCAGAGAGTGAATTAAGAAAAAGGGAAGAGGCTGTTCCGAAGAACTTATAAGCGGGGATGGACAGTACTACTGACCCGGTGGTATGACAACAAAATTGTCAATATGGGGTCTAACTTTCAGATAGTTGGCTTGCAAGATGATTGCCGCAGATAGGACAAAAAATAAACATTATATTGATGTGGCACGTCCAAAATGCATTAGAGCTTACAACAGCAGTATGGGAGGTGTAGATAAGCTAAACTTTTTAGTTACAATATACCGGACATTTATTAGGTCCAGAAAATGGACATTACGCATATTTACACATGCAATAGATCTAGCCTGCACCAATGCCTGGATAAAATATCGTGATAAATGTGTGGGGTTCAAACTTCGTAAGACAGAAGTAATGGATCTATTTCACTTTCGTTTGTATATAGCGGAAGCTCTGAAGGAAGCAGAAAACAAAGAAGCGGGAAAGACCGACAACTACAACAGAAATGTCTCCAATGTGTCTTCATCACTAACCGCTGAACCCAGGTCACGATCTGCAACACCTCCTACTATGAAGAAGTTTCGAAAAGAAACAGGTTCAGTAATGGAAGTACGGCTTGATGGTGTTGGACATCTGCCTGAATTTGACAACAAACCAACACACTCGCAAACAAGGTGCAAATATCCAAATTGTAAAGGGAAAACCCACATATTTTGCGTAAAATGTAACGTACATTTGCGTATTCAAAAGAAAAAGAATTGTTTCGCATTGTATCATACTAAATAAACATTTTTGATTTGCAAGCATATTCTTTACCTGAGAGAAGCTCGGTACTACATTTGAGCCACGATGTACTACATGTAGCACATCTTATATTTTGAAAACGGGGCATAATAGAAATTTTTTTCAAAGGCCAAATAAATTTCACAAAATACATTCTGCATGTTCACCAAATTCCATAATTTTTACACAAAAATTGATATTTCATGACTGAACGGGCTAAAGTGCCTAGAGCCGCCATAGAGTACAAATAAAACAAATGCCACTGTTGGATAGATAAGTGCCCACATACGGCATCATTTCCAAAAAAATTGGATATTTGGGATGAATAAATAACAGACTGTGCCAATGTTTAATAAAACAAATTCAGGTTTAAACAATGGAAAGAAAATATCAGAAACAATTGATTTCGTGTGAAACAACAAACACTCTTTAAAACTGCAGCCAATGGATTTTTTTAGAAACTGTTGTAGTAGAAAAGTTAAATATGGCTAATCAAAAGGAAAACTACCAATTAGAAGAATAAGTTATCTAACAAAAAGGAAAGGTTTAATTGTATGACATAACAACAGCTAATACATTAAAAAACACAACACTTTTGATTTAAAATGTCTGCGTTTCTACGAAATCCAATCACCTGCCTGCTTAGTTATTATATGTAGATAGATGCATCATGCCTTTAATGAATGCTAAATATATTCAATCCAGAATGGAGATTACTTTCCATTAGTAATATTCCTTGAACATCTTCAAAGAATTAGTATTGAAGTTACTACTTTTTTTCAAATTTTAAAAAGTATCAGTTTTGAAAGTAGATTTTACATGCATTCACAGTTACATTGGGTCAACACGGCATCTGTAATTTCCATGGCCAGGTTTCCAAAGAACAGGTTGTGGTAACAAATCATACGGTACCCTGGAGGTACCCAAAATCAACGAGTCCAATTCCCCATCTGGTCTGCTTAGATAACTGATGGTATAATAATATAAGCTATGGAAAATCATTTTCTTCACAAATGTCAATTGTAAAGTAAATCTCTTTCCATGACTTTCCTCTTATTGAGAAGTATCCAAATTTATGTTTATTAAATAAGACAAAGGGGCTCTTCGCATTCTATTCTGCAACAAGAAAAATCTGTGTTAATTAAACATGCATCTCAGGAAATTAAAATTTTGTTAGGAGTACAGTCATTGCCGCTTATAATATCCAATACACTTTACTGCTGTCCCTAATATCTTAACAATACGGATGTATATTCAAATTTAATGATATTCTTGTAGAAAATAAAATTTCCTAAAAAAACTCCGTGCAAGCGTATGTTCAACTTTGATAATTTGGACTTGAGAACCGTTGGCATCATGGCAACAGAAATTGTATTGACAGGAAACTGTTTTTCTAATTTACGCTATAATTTTTTAATTGCAAAGGTATCTTTGGATTGTAAAGTGTGTTCCCTAGGGTAGGGGTAAAAACCATAAAATAATCACCCTGTACAATACAGGGCACCTACCAGAAAGTAGGCAACATACATCGAGTCTCATGGGTACTCAGAAAAACACGGTGTTTTTCTTTAATCGGGTGTTTAAAAGACCGCCGTTGCTAGCTCCACGGCAGATGTGGATATAATTCTGACACAAAATCCACGTCATTGTCAAGGGGTGACATCAATAATTCGGCGACGCGAATACGAGCTCCACCTACTGCGCATGTCCTGAGACTTTCCAATTACTCTATTATGAAAGTTTCAAACATTTTCATATTTTATATTGATTTTTAATTAATTTTTCAATAAATTATGACATAGTATCCTTAATTAGAATAACTATTTACCAAACCCAATTTGCAGGCATATTTGCTTATCGTAATTGCCTGCAAAACACATTCTGTCTATTACCTGGCCAAAATGCACAAACCAAATATTTTTCACAGTAGATATTAGCATGTTATTAGTTATTACAGTATGACATTCCAATACATTTTGACAAACAAAATATTTATGAAGTTTGATATTTAGTAAACACGAGTACCAACATCATCGGAACTTAACCGGAGATTGTAATACGGCATTCGAATAATCCGAATCCGGTTGTAATACAGGCCCTAAACGTCACCCCATGACAATGGCGTAATACCGTGGATTTTGTGTCAGAATTATATCCACGTCTTCCGTGGAGCTAGCAACGGTGTTTAAACACCCATGGAAAATATTCGTCATTATGGTACCTACATAGTCATTGTTATGACTCGGTTCTTACTTATTATCTGATAAAAATTTCACGACAACTAACCGTACTATCCAAAGTTAAAATACTTGAAATAATAAATAAATATCGGTTAGGTTAGTTATTTTCAAATGTGCCTGTTGTGTGGTTTACTTATACTATACGACTTCTTTGATTTTCCAGATCAGGTTTCGATAATCAAGAAGGTCGTGCATAGCACAAGGTCTATAAATCGGTACAAAATATTTACAAAATATAGTAAGAAATATAAGGACTATTTCTTATCTCACCTACAACAAGAATCCCCCTATTTCTTCGTCAACTAAGAACTAAACAGTAAACTGCTTCTCAAAAGTACATAGGTAGTAGAACAGCGTGACCAACTAGTCAACAAACAACTGAGAAATGACGCACCCTGGACGCACCGGTGTGCTCAGTTAACCACGCGCTCCCCCGCTCCAAGTTTTCCTTTCCAGCACACAGCTGTGTATATTGATGTACAGGGTGGATCCAAATATTAACAACTCATAAAGGCATACAGGAAACTTGTCCAAGATAGATGCAATTTTACTCAATATCCATACAGGATAGTCGAAAATTTGCGGACACGGTCGATGGTACAACATAAAGAATCTTTGCAACAAAAAAAACTAGAAATTGGCCCGTAATTATACAAGATAATGCTAAATTAACTACTGTAATTTATAAAGTTGATAGTTCATGTAAAAATAAGACTTCTTGCCTAATAAACTTAGGAATAAACTGCAGGTAGGTACGTAAGGAGCAATGGAAGAAAGGTTACGTAATTTAACTTATGGTTTCACTTTCATTTCCAAAGTATGAATTTTTTTTAATTTGTTTAAGACATTTGCCATCTGGAAGAGTGCCACAAAGAAGAAAGCTCGGATGCAAATTGCCCATGCACGAGGAACAGGAGAAGGTCCTGCAGATAGGTACTAAGTGCCCGACAGAGTTAGAGATAGAACTGATAAATGTGCTTGGCACTGTTATTGTAACAAGTGCTCCAGGACTAACGGAGGGAGGATTGTAAATAATGGAAGCGCTGAACCAACAGGAAGAAACAGAACCAGTCTTGGAGGCTACCATGTTATCTGAAATTTCCTTTGTATCAGTTCTTGGACCTGAGAATCCAACTCCAAAACCAGGCACATCCTCTCAGCCTGAAGAAATAAAACAAACCACTTCCACTCCCAGTTTGATGAAAACTGTCAATAAAAAAAGCGGCAGCGTTCAGAGCCAACCTATTCTCGAGCTGTATAACAGTACGCCAGGACTACCGAGTTCAAAGAGACACCTCGGAAAAGCTCGGTAAGTCATTGGAAAAATTGTCAAATTCAATAGATGCGATAGCACCGACTACACCGCTGTATTCAAATTTTTCATAAAAACGAAGTTTAATTCTTTGTTTTTCCTGCTCAGTGGTAGGAAACTTCACCCAGGTTTGCAGCAAATGATCATAAAATGCATTTGAAACATCTTGATGCGTTGACTAACACTTGATTAACTCAGACCAAATAAATAGCTTCTACCCATATACTTTTGGTAAGAACCATGGGCATAAAAAAAAGTCCCGATAAAATTTTCAGTATCGATGGAATTACGGTGACTCTTTCACTCGCCAAATGTGGGGCTAAAATATGGCACGAATTTCTAGCCAGCTGTGGCGAAAGTCTGAAGAGTTAAAAAAAAATTTCTTCCGGTAAATTAAAAGGATCACTTGTATCCCGTAGAAGACGGTTACCGGTAACCGAACAAAAAAACCCCGGACTAAAAAAACCCGAACAAAAAACCCCCCGGGACAGAAAACCCCCGGACAGAAAACACCTGGACAAAAAAAACCCCGGACAAATAAACCCCGCAAAAATACTCCACTTAGCCAATGCCACTACATGGTAGATTGGTGGCAATTTTTCCATGGCACCACCACTTTTTTTGTAGCTTTATGTTGTGCGAGTAAAAGTACGTATTTGTGACATGCGTATACAGTTTTCTGTAAAAAAAGACGCAGTCTAGATACGAAGGTTGGTAGATAACTGTGAACGAAGAAACATTTTCCCAGACCCTTCATATTTGAACAGGGACTTTGAAAGATCTGCTATTCAGGCTGCGAAAGTAATATTCGAAGTACATGTTACGATAAGGAGATGCTTTTATCATCTCTGCCCAAGCACCCACCGCAAAGTCCAGAAATTAGGCCTGCAACAGAGATACAAACAGGATGAGGAATTTGTAAAATTTTGTGACATGCATGATGGAATATCATTTCTGCTCATAGAGGATGTTGAGAGGGGATTGGCTTTTTTAAGGGACCATATTCCTAATGGTGCCCAAGAGCTGTTGGAATATTTCGCGTCCACCTACGTTACAGGAACATACCGAAGAGTAGGAAACAACGACGGGCACTTAAGGATACGGTCTGTTCCTGCGATATTTCCTCCATCAACATGAAATGTTCATCCTGCCACAATACAGGATCAAGAGAGGACTAATAACCAAACTGAAGGGTGAAACAACAGGTTTAGTAATTTGGTTGGCCAATATCATCCTTCCGTATTCTTATCAACTCTTTGGCCTGGTATTCTACGTTAGCCTTAATTCTTTTTACACCTACTCTATTTCTTGGGTATTAATCAATAAAATCAGACAAGGATATGGGCGACAGACCAAACTAAATTACAACAGCAGCCCGAGGAAGAAAAAGGCAACATACAAAAAATTACAAATGCGTCCAAAGCAACTGTGTAACGATTTGATTAAGGAGGAACGTGATATAGAAACCTTTCTAAATGCTATTAGTCATAACATTAGATTCTGAAGTTTTATGTCCGGGGTATTTTGTCCGGGGGTTTTTTGTCCTAGATTCACGATTACCAATACCAACATTTTCTCTAAAAGTTATTCCTATAAGTTTTACATCAAATACAATGGGCGAAACTTCCACTTACCTATTAACATTTGCTTCTTCTTCAATGGTTATCAACAAATGTACGAAATTATCGTCCATTTTATTATTTTCGCGCGTACTCGTACAATTATCTCTACACAATATTTGATTTATAAAACGCTTATTACAAAACCACACAACGACAAACAATGCACCGATTTATAACGATTTTTTAGGTTAATTATAATGACGATCCAAAAAGTACGAAAAGAGCCAAGTTTTACCGAATCGGTTAAACCTGGTTAAACGCTCCACGACAGGTCTGAGGTCAGACACTTTCGTGCAAGAAATCGGATCCTAACGAATTCGAACGATCAATTCTACGATCTTGTTAACGAAATTACGAGATTTACAGAATACGAAATGTCAAAGTTTACGAATTTCTATCCGTAACGATTCGTTATGACCTTACGAAAAGGATACAGCGTTTCTATTTCAACATACTGTCGTTATTTTTACGTCACTCAAGCTTTCAAGGGTTTGGGGTTTTTTGGCTACAAAAGTTGGTGCAGTTGGCTACCAGACAATATGCAGACAATCGAAATATCTGGCAACACTGGCTCCGGGATGGCTCCGGGTTAAATGGTGGAAAAGTTCCTACGTCCACAATTTTTTAAAGAAAGTAATGGAGATGATGAGTGGACCAACGCCCAACGGCATGTATATGCAATAAAGGATACTATTTTACACGTGAGCATTCAATTTTATTTGTTTAGTTATTTTTTTGCGTCCAACTGCAAGTTTTTACCCAATGATGTAGTAATTATTATGCAAGCTTCTCTTTTATTTTCTTTAGTTACAAAAATACACATGGTGATTCACAATTGAATTTATTCTGTGAATTTATTTGGTTTGGTTTGCTTTTTGTAGGTTACATTATGTTTAATCATGAAATTTTCATTTTACTATGCTTACGATATCTGTTCAATATTCTAATGAATAATCGTTACAGGGTCATAGGAATTTATACCATCAACAATTCTGTAACTGAAATGTACATTCCGACATTCCGTCCATAATTAAGTAATGTTCGCTGTCGAAATGTTAAATTAACGAACTGAAGCAGCATCAGACGGACGGGCAGGAGGAATAACCCCAAGCATTCAAGTATTACAACTTTGACTGCCAAAACAGGTAATATATTTTCACTGCTATTAAGCATTACCATTATTTAGAGTTTATTTAACAAAAAAATGATTTGTTTCAATAAATTCAATAATTATTTCACACTTTGTTTGATTTTCAAATATACATCGGGTTTATAATAGTGGATCCTACCAATTTCTGTTTATTATGTTTTGGAATTCATTGTAACAGACGTGAAGACTTTGCTGATATTTTTTAATGTCTAGCAGAATTTTGAGTGACATTTGGCTATTTTGTGCAGTTTTAAAAGGAATTACACTTAACGGGTAATAAGTTAATAACATTGAAGTAACAGAAAGGATAGGGTTGATTCAATTATTAATTTGAACTTCTTTCTTTAATTTAGTAATTTAGTAAGAATTTAGTGCACCAAATACAGGGTGTGTAAAAATTGTGGTGCAAGCTTCAGGTAAAGTTATTCCTTGAACAAAAATAAGGCAAAAAAGTTATTGCAAAATAACTCGCAAAGGCTTCCTGAACTTACACGAAGCCCTCGAAGTTCAAAATTTGTAACAATAAAGAAAGCTGCTATTTCAAAATTAAATTACTGGATGGGTACATTCAGTGATAATAGTGAAAATGTATTACCATCGATCGTTTAAATAAAAATAAATTAATAATTGTTATTATTTCAAATCATTTAATTTATTTATATGCGTAAAAAATAGATTTGGCAATATTTCAATGTAATAGTGTTAGCATATGGTGTTAGCTTTAGCGTTTTTCAGAGTGCCTTGATGCAATGACAGATAATAAATTGTGGTCATCAGTGATCAGCTTATCATAGTAGGTGGCTACAAGATTGCCAAATGTACATTTCTTAAATTGTTATGGTGAGGGGTAGCCATGCGCCTACGAACGTTTTTGCAATAAACTTTTTGCCTTATTTTTGTCCAAGGAATAGTTTTACCTGAAGTTTGCACAACAATTTTTACACACCCTGTATATTCGGCAATCATCATGTCTGTCAGAAGTTCATGGGTGAGCCGACAAGCCTAGGCAGATGAAGGTTTTAGATTAGGTTAGTAGATGCTCTTAACGATATTACAATGTACAAAATAAATACCCTGTATATCAAACACAATTTGGCAACCCTGCATCTGCACCTCTGAGAATTCCAAATATTTTCTGCACTAAACCACAAAATTAACGAACTTTCTATAAATCAAAATTATTTTGTTTTTAATGATCAAGTTTATCTTTTGCAGAACCTGTTACCAATGAGAAACCTCGGGTGGGGTCGTGGGTGGATGTGTATGTAGGTGACGACTTTAACGCAAAAACTAGTGAACCGATTTTGATGAAATGAAGGGGTATATCGAAAATTCATCGACAACATTAGCTTTTCAAAAAAATCCGAAGCCGGAAGCGGAAGTTAGACATGTTTTTTTGGTAGCATTTTTTTTCAGAAGCGGAATTTTGAAAATCTGAGATGGGAATATGAAAGAAGACCATAATTCAAGGGAAACAGTTTGTTACCGTACTCTCTAACTTCAAAATGGCGGGCGCTATAAATTTTTCAAAATTTCGACTTTAACGCCCCATAACTCAAAAACCAGTTATTTGATCAGGTTCCGCAAAAACTTGTTTGAAAGCCTTTTGGCGGTACTATACCATGAAAAAAACTTATTTAGTAAATCCAAAAACGGTAGCTAATGTACTGTTCCCAAAAATTTTGAAATTTTTGAAAAATTATTACAAAGAAACTGGCAACACGATTTTGTTTAAATTTTCTATACTTATGCAGCTTGGTATTAGCTACATTTTTGTTTTTTGATGAATACCACAATTTCACTGTGGCGCCCTCTACGAGGATTTGAAAATCAGAAATTGATGCTCATATAGCTTCTTTATTAGTCAAAATATGAAAAAAGTTTAAATATAAAAGTTGTTCAGTACATAGATTTGCATTCTCCTAGATTTGTGTCACGTATACAGGGGGTTCGCTTTCCACAGTACAATAAGCAACTTTGTTATTTTAAATGAAACATCCTATATATTATTATATAATTGAATGCAAAATTTAATTCTCTATCACATAGTATAAGGTGTTCATATAGCTAAAATGTACGGTTGATAAAGATTTCGTTAATTTTAACCGCGTTGTGTAAAAATTTTGAAGATTTAATCTGAACAGAAACGGATTGTCGCGTCGGTCGGTAGCGATCGTCCGGTTTCGCCCGCTGTAATTTCAAGCCGGTTAATACAGATAGATGCATGTCTTTCTTTTGTACATAACTAACCCATATACCTAGTCTCGTTTTTCTCGCCACGCATTCAAGTGGCAATGCTGCCTCGCGAACTACTTTTGAATACCAAAAACGAAATGTTTATTTTTAGTATGGGAAAGTCCAGGGGAGGTTTGCACCTCCACTTTTTTGAACAACTCGTTAGTTGGTTTTAGATTTTTATTAGCTGTTTTGCAGTCGCTTAATAGATGTCCTGCACATTTTGGGAAAGCTTCCTTATTCTCTGTAATTCTTAAATTCCAAATTATATCTGCAAAGTTAGGTTTGTTAATTGTGATTTCTATTGTTGCAGATCAATATGGAGAGATTTCGTATACTGAAGTATTAACTTCAGTTAAGTTTTAAATGCGAAGGAATGGGAATCTGCAAAACTTGCTTGGTTGTTTAGAAGAGTTTTTCAAGACTTATGTGATTTGATCAACATTTTTGATGTTATGAGACTAAGAAATAGAGAAATACCACGTCATACCTGGAGTATGAACGTTCATCCTATGTTCAAACATCAAATTTCTTCGCTACTATGATGGGTTGAGACAATTTTAACATGAATACGTCCAATAAAACCACACTAAGAGTGTAAACAAACTGAAGTGAATTCATACAGTTGCTGAAAGTGCTTGAATGATGATCTAATAGTAAAGTCTTATTGAGATCAAGATGAGGCAAAAACAGGAGTTTTAGCATCTCCAGTTGTAAAGCAAAATCATTCCTCTTCAATGTGTGACTGTTTTATTCCTATGTTGTGCTCCATGTAAGAGAAGCCTTATTTTACATGAGCTCAGAATAATAATGGTAGACATAATGGTAGCCTCATCAATCTTAACTGCAAATTTTCATCTGGACTGGATAATTGAATATCTCAACATGTTTAAGCAATCTAATATGAATTATTTTAAATCTGTGTATTCCATGCCTGACACTGCAAGGCAAAATGAATATGGAATGAAGAAGAAGAAGTGTAAAAGTGATTTTAGTGCCTTAGCTGTTGTTATGTCCTAAAACTAACCCTTCCTTTTTGTTAGATGGTTAATTCTTCCAGTTAGGAGTTATTTTTGTTTAGACATGGTTAATTTTTCATCACAGAAAAATTTTCAAATATTTGATTGGTTTTTGTTCACAGTTTTTTGGTATTTCAGGTACTTCTTGTTGGTTGCTGACATCTGTTTCTATATTCTGGTTTTAATATCCCCATAATGCTTTTCAAAGAATAATAAAATGAGTAAATAATGAGTTAGAGATAAGCTTTTTTGCTTGGGCTTTAATTCCACTTGACAAATACTAAATAAGGGCCAGTTTTTCAGTTCTGGTTTAAACTCCGGTTCAGCTAAAGCAAGATTAACTCTTTGAGTCCCAAATTAAAAAAAATAACGAAAAAGCATATTTTAGTGAAGAACGGATATAATAATACCTTAAATATCAACATAAACTATATTTTTTTTATTATAAACAAAATAGAAAAAAGCTGGTTACAATATTTAACCACTGGGACACGCTACAGAAAATATAAAATTATTATTTGCTGTGACATAAATAGAAAACAGTTTTTTTAAATTATTTAGGCATAAGCCTATGTCACACGTAGTGCATTTCCACTTTGATCAGTGGGGTTCTTTCTGGGTGCTGCAATAGGCACATCAAAGGGAAGCAGTTCTAGCAGGTAAATGTGCTACCTTACCTTACCGCCACTCTAAACATCTTCAAAGTCATAGCTTTCCCTTGCGAACGTTCTTTGAAAATTATAAATGCGTTCATTACGCATAAATCAATAAAATACCACACTAATCTAAAGTACCATTTTTTTGATTTGCGATTGATTTCGTATAATTTCTTCAACATGTCCGCTTTGTCGACGAAACCCGTTGCTAGCTCCACGGCTACGTGGATATAATTCTGACACAAAATTCACGGCATTACATTCGGCGCATGTCTGGGGACTTGCAAAATTATTTCAGCTTCCTGAGGTTACAGGAACAGAAGTGCGCACGATTGGTTGCCTATTCCCAAGACGTAAAAGTCTGTTTGTGAGAAATCTAATGATAATAATTATTAACCCATTACCTCCCACGGATTTATTTTTCTCAGAACGAATTAAAACTCGCAGATATTTCACAGAACTGTATTTGAAACATTTTAATATATGAACATATAGGTGTACTCGAGTGAGTACATTGGGATAATATACTACAATTAATACTAGGAATGGAATATTTTAAAACAGTCTCGTTCTACACACAGAGTTACTTTACACTTACAACACATCCACCTCACGCTTGCATGACATTTTTGACACCTCAATTGCTTATCTAGTTTTTCGGGAAAATGACCGCCCTCATGCTTCACAATGCTTGAAGGTACTTTGGCACTTGGTCTACGTTTTTGGGATGATTTTTCATAACATCGTAGATAATGACGGGCAATTGCACGTTGTACGAAGAGCAGATCAACATCCTCTCCGGACACCAATTTATATCTTCGCCAGGTATTGGTTACAGCCATATTTATGATGTGGGTAAATAAAGGCCACCACCATTTTTTTCCTCTTATATTTATTCGATAATTATTGACCGACTGGTCAAGCAGATCTACACCACCCATACCCCGATTGTAGTTTTTGAACAAGAATGGTTGAGGCAGTTCCGTTATTTCTTTTAGAGCTGATGACCAACGTTTCACCTTCCCCAGAGGCTCTACGCCTCTACGGAATCATAATTGGTAGCCATTGTAACTACATTATTATCCATCCAACGGACGAATAGAAGAGACGATTCACTGTCAAACATATGAACCTCTACTTCTCTTCTTCATTTGTTTGGTGTCAATAAGGGGGCATTTTTTCGTGCGATTATCGCGTATGGTTCCGGTGGCTCGGTAACCTTGGCTTTTTAGAGATTCCATGAGACCGTGACTTGTAAAATAATTGTCAAAATAGATTATGTGATCTGAAGGAACTGCTATGGTTTGAAGCAAATCAAGAACCACTTTAGACCCCAAGGGAAGCCCCTTTTCTTGGGCAGTTTGGGTAGTTTCTGTTTTCTTGGCTCCACAGTAAGTGTCGAAGGCATAGTAGTAGCCTGTTGAACTGCACAAGGTCCAATTTTTATATCCAAATCTGACAGGTTTTCCTCTGATAAACTGTTTTGCGGAGTGGTGACCGTAATATTTCACCATGGCCTCATCAATAGATAACTCTTCATGAAAAACCCCCCATTGTTGAAATCGCTGATTCACAAGATCTACCAGATTTCGAAGTTTGGCCATTTTGTCTTCTTTGTTCAAAGATGTATTATCTGCAAGATGTATGTATTTTTTTATCTCTTGAAACCTATTTCTAGACATGCTTTTCGCTACCAAATCTACGCACACATCTTCGTCCAAACTCCAGTGCATTGTCTCACGTGGTAAACAGTGGTATCCTGTCAGCAATAGTATTCCCAAAAAGATTTTCACGTCAGATTCGGAGAACAGAAAGCTATGGTTATTATTCTGTTGCGCATATAGGTTACTTTGATTTACTATACAGGGTGATCATTTGAAAACGATCCACCCCCAATATCTCGGTGCACAAAGCTTTCTAAAGAAATCGCCGAGACACGTCAACAATATTAATGAGGGGGACATATTTTTACATAAAAGTTACATAACACGTTTTATCCCCCCACCCTCCAGAGGGGTTATGTGATACCTCATTTGAAAGGCCTTTGGATTACCTACATTTTGACGTTTTGCTTTTTAAAATCGGTTGATTCGTTATTGAGATATTAAGGGAAAAGTGTTTAAGTTTATTAAAACAAAAGGGAGCTTTTAAAACGCATAGCAGGCTGTTGTCATAATGCATTACTGGATGTTTTTATTGTCACTACTTGTCAAAGTGTTTGGCAATAATAATTGTTGATGTTCGTTTAAATTGAAATCGATAGATTTGTTTTTCAGAAATTTAAAGAAATATAAAAAATAGCAGACTGTGCAGAAACAATTAAATGATGTTTTGACGTTTGTGCAAATTTAATATTACAGTGATTACAGTGTTTGTGTGTGTTTTACTTTGCGGTTGGAGATTTTTGTGAAATTTAAAAAATGGTTTACACGTTAGCTGAAAGTATTGAAATTATTTTTATTTACGGTGCCGAAAATCAATGTGACCGAAGAACTAAAGTAAAGTAAAGTAAACGAACATCAACAATTATTATTGCCAAACACTTTGACAAGTAGTGACAATAAAAACATCCAGTAATGCACAGCCTGCTATGCGTTTTAAAAGCTCCCTTTTGTTTTAATAAACTTAAACACTTTTCCCTTAATATCTCAAAAACGAATCAACCGATTTTAAAAAGCAAAACGTCAAAATGTAGGTAATCCAAAGGCCTTTCAAATGGGGTATCACATAACCCCCCTTGCCATTTAAAATTTTTGAGGAGGAGGCTCTGGAGGGTGGGGGGATAAAACGTGTTATGTAAATTTTATGTAAAAATATGTCGCCCTCATTAATATTGTTGACGTGTCTCGGCGATTTCTTTAGAAAGCTTTGTGCACCGAGATATTGGGGGTGGATCGTTTTCAAATGATCACCCTGTATGGTCAATCACAACTTTGTCAATCAGCGTTTCAAAAATCTCAACCTGGTTTTTATCTCCCAATTCAGCCTTCATTATATTCAACCTATCTAAATATCCATGAGTTGCGGGCATGCTTATATCAGTGTCAACATCATTACTCCACACCGGCTGCGCTAGCTTCTTTTTATTAGCTAGATTCCTGTTTCTCAATACTGCAAGAGGGACTTCATCATCACTTACGTCGTAGTGCAGTTCAATTGTTCCAGGAACATCATGAGGTGCTGCATCCTCGTCAATACCTTCCTCGTCTGTCTGCTCATCCACTACTGGAGGAATTATAACGACATCTACCTCATTAGTTGTCTCTAACAATGGAAGATCATCTAAAGCTGGACCTAAATTCCCATACCTTCTGCCGTAAATATCCGGGTAGGTATTGGTTGCTCATTAGAATCCATTCTAAACGTGTAGTGCCTCTAGGAAAAACAATAACGTAGTTACGTGACATGATTCTCAAATATAGCGGTTATGTCCCACTGTACCATAAAATATATAACCCTTCGGGATAGAAGCTTCTCTTTAGGTTGGCTATTTAAAACAGTAAAACAAAAAGTTTCTTCCATGCCCACAGAGGCGCGCATGGCGCTGACGTTCAGTAACAATTTTTAAATGTCATGTTACTTGTCAATATATAAAATTGATGTTTAAAATTTAATTTTCTTCATTAAAAGGCACAGAATATACATAAAAGGTGAGTTTTGATAGAAATTGTGTTCTAAGGAAGCTCACGTTTGACATAGTACTATGCAATTTGTTGCAACAAATTATATTAATTACAATTATAGTTTGGTAATGTTTTGGCAAGTGATCGTGAAAAATGCGAGCAACATCATCAACTGACGAGATGCAAAGAATATGGAGGCAGTAAACCGTATCGTTTGCAATATATTAATAATGTGTTAGCCAGGGTTTCGGATTTTGGGTCCGAAACGCTTAGCCCACGTGTTATACAACCTCCGTTAGGAGATGTAAAAATTTAGAGCTCAAGAAGAGCTCGGAAATAAGAGAGAGAGTGATAAAAATAGATTTAATTAATATCAATAATTACAAAGGTAATTATTATACAAAAAAATATTTACACCCTAAGGTATAATAATAATAATAAGTAACGCTGTGAGTTGTACTGAAGAGAGTGGACGCACGGCCTTTGAAAACAGGTTCTTACGAGAAGAAGCGCTGATCGGTAAGGCTGGAGTGTTCCGTTTCTTCTACTTGCCCTTAGTGTGGGTGTCTAAGGTTCTTAAACAGACGCGACTTTAACATTACTGGTGATATGCGTCTGTGGCGATCTCTAGGGGTGTTTTCTGCGGGGGTGCGTATCTGTACTACCTCTGAATGGTAAGAGCGCGCGCTACAATAATAGATTTTACCATAGTATTAGGCATGTATATAATTTAATACTGTATTTGGTGCCAAGAGTGATTGACAGAAAGTACTGTTATAAGAACATCACAGATTTTGTGAAAAATGCAGTACATTTTAATTTTATGCCCTGTGATCACACCGCAGAATTAGAGTCTTTTATAGTAGGTTTTTTCACTAGAATAGTTCTTTTTAATTATCTTAAACAGGTAACTAGAATTTTACAAGGCAGAGATAGAAGACCACTTCCAGCAAGTGCGCCTTCATTATTTTTGTTGGCGCAAAAGATACAATCGCGCAATAAAGGCCTACCAAAAAAGTAGATTGTATAAGTATATTTGTTTACTTTTACATTTAAAATTCTAACCTTTTCAAATTCAAATTGTAAATAATGACAACCAGAATAAAATGGATTTTTTCATACAATATTGTATTCCAATTAGTGGTAGATGCTAATTTATTATTTAGTTAATGCCAAGTGCAACTGTATATTACCAAATACTCAATCTCGCAATTTATTAACAGAGACCGTGCCTCAGCTTGCCAAGCAAACTTAGGTATTGTGTCTTTGCTAATGTTGCTAATAAAATCAGTTGCTATTCGAATTTTAAGTGGCCACATTTTCCCGCGCATTCTTAGTGTGGCACCATCTGGTGCTGGTGAAAATAATTATTGTAGTTTCTTCCACGCAGTTGGGATGGCGCATTTAAGTTCCAAAAAAAAAAAAAGAGAGTGGTAGTTCTATCCCAAAGGGTTATATATTTTATGCACTGTACTCAAATGAGTACATCAAACTTTTCACTTGAATATATTTTGGAAAATCGTTTTTCTTACCTTTGTATTATATTTTAGCAGTACCACAATAGTTACTGAATACAATTATAGAAGAAAAACGGCACTAATCTAACACAAACCAACAAAAACAAACATTTTATAAATTACGGTGCGCTAACACATGCGCAATCAAAACCCTTTCAAGTTCAAAGCAACATACCAGGTCAACACTATAAAAAAAATCATAACTTCTGCAAGATATCTGTTTTCACTTCCTTCACAATTGTGATGAAAATAAACCCCAAAAATTAAGTAACATGCCGATAGATGTCAATAGTAGCAAAGATGATCTGGTGTACTCACTTGAGTACATTGGGAGGTAATGGGTTAACTACAAACAAAATCAATCGCTAGGACTTAGAGAAACTTTACTCTAGTATTTTTTATTGGTCATATTCAACTTGCAAATTAATTAAAAATCAATTTAAAATTTAAATATGAAAATGTTTGAAACTTTCATAATGGAATAATTTTTTCCCCGGACATGCGCAGTAGATGCAGCTCGTATTCGCGTCGCCGAATTAATGACGCCACCCCTTGACAATGACGTGGATTTTGTGTCGGAATTATATCCACGGTAGTCGTGGAGATGGCAACGGCCATATTTTTATTAGCAATTGACATAATGTCATCATTTAGGGTTGACGTTTTTATAGACTGTTGAGATGTGTTTATAGCGTAAGTACAATACAGTCTTCATGGTATGCTTCGGTGTTATATCTAATCACACGTTTGCGACAATCTCCTACACTTACGTCAAACTTGGATTCCTCGCTAAAAATCACAGAATTCCACTGATCTTGTGTCCAATTTGACTTATACTTTGCCTTCTTTTGCCGTACTGTCAATAATGGCTTTTCTTTGGCCTAAAAATGATATTAATAAAATGAATTGTGTGCAATAATTTGTATGTCGATGTTTACATTGTAAATTCCAAGTCCACTCTTGTGAATCCATTTTCTACAGCATTCCCTCCCTAAATTGAGACCTGTTAAAGTCAGCAGTCTATCGAGTTTGTCTCATCCGGGCTATTCACACGCGCACTTCGACTCGCACGCGCAATAACACTGTAATAATCGGGTTTGTCGCTTCCGGGTTGTCTACAGTATTCTGCACTTCCTTCTTGTTCTTCTTTCTTCTCAGGTTGTTCAGCATGTTGACTGAGGATAATTCCTGCCGGTTCCAGCAATTGATTACTGTCCTCCATCCTTCTTGCCATTCTTCTCCAACTTTGATTTTTATCTCCCTTTTTGTGTCGGCTCTTCATCCTCTCCGTAGCTTTTCCTGTTTCTCATTGTTTCTTTTCTTCAACCAGTATGTAGCTGCTCTTTGTGAGATGGTCAGGTCCAACGGACAGTGGTTGGAACATTATTTTTAAAAAGGAATGAATTACAATTACTCATTACTCAGTGAAAAATGTAATGCATTACAATTACAAATTACTTTCCTTAAAAAGTAATGCATTACAATTACCCATTACTTCACCAAAGTAATGCATTACTTTAGTCATTACTCTATAATGAAAAGAAAAAAAATCTAAAATTTATTTTAAATTCATGTACTCCGTGTTTAAATTTAATAATAATTATGTTTCAAATAACATCTGTTGATGCAAAACGTTTTGTTTTAAAAACATCTGCTGCCACACTAAACATTCTTTCTACAGACGCACTGGATGGTAGAGATGTATTATACTTCAAAAAAATATCTTTGACAGCACCGTAATTCTTTAACATTGGTAACTCTCGATTGGTATCTCGTAAATAATTGTGAAATAATAATTTTAATTGGTTTTCTTCTGCGTTGATGTAACTGCAAGAAGGAAAATTATAAAAATCATCTTCTATATCATTGGATTCGAGCGTTGAATTGGATGTTAATGTAGTATTTAATGGTTTGTTTGTCTCTGTAGGATGGCAGTTTAACTCATCTATAACAAAATTATAAGCTTCTTCCCGTTTATCTGGTTCAATCCAGTCCATTTTAAATTTTGGATGCGTACAGCTTGCTAAAACCAAAGACCTTTTCCACCAAACCGATTTAAATTTGTAAAAATTAAATATCTATTTTAAACATTCAATACGTGTAAATAATTTTGTCTTGTACAAACCAAAGCTATTCATCTAGTGCTCATATATTGCTTGTACGTATCTCTGTTTCACTTCTCTATATTGCTAAAGGTGGTCCTGCCTGTCTTCATCTACTACGGATCGCTGGTAATTCCTCCTCTTCTTGCGAACTATCTTCCTTAGTCTGGAGATTTCTTCTGACCATTACTTATTTCTAACTTGTTGTATTTGTTCTTACTAGTGGAATTGAGGCCGTCATTGCTCTTTTTATCGCTGCTGTCGATCTTTTTACTGTTTGGTGAACATTTACCTCCACGCCAATTCATGTCCAAATTTCTTCTAAATTTTTCCCAGTGCTTTCCTCACGTTGTACCTGTTTCTTTTGTTTTCTCTTGTCGCCTTGTTTTGCTCTGACTCCCCCAATTCCATCAGTATGAGATTATTGTCACTGATTGTTAGGTTCTCCTTTACATTCCAGTTTTTAACTTTCTGGAGCGCGTTTTCGTTTGCCAGTGTTACGTCGATGTTCGAGGAAGCACCAGCTCTTCCTTTATATATAGCCCCGGTAGTGTAGCGACTAGCATGCTAGGCTCCTACTCAGCGGGTCGGGTTTCGATTCCCGGTGCCGGCAACTTCTGGCCAAGGTTTTCTGCAGTTTTCCTTGGCTCTAACATGAATATGAGAGTTGTGCTATTCCATCTCTAAGTCGGCTGCAGACGCAAGCGGGCCCGCTTAATAATAATAGCCCCTTCCTCCCTCCCGCACAAGCATTGCGCTTCTGGGGCCCGGCAACAGGTTATGGGTAGTGTAGAGATTATTATTATTATTATGTTGGTGGATTTAAAGGGTTGTGTAAGACCTCCAAATCCAGCTCTTGTATTGCGTTTTCCAGCATCTCACCTCTCTCGTTGGTCTCCCTGCTATGCCAAGTTGTAGACCTGGCATTAGCATCTGCTAATATGAGGACAGGTTTCCCCTGATACCGCCCAACTATGTTCTTCATCCTTGTTTACGTATGGCTCGATGTCGTCTGCCATCTGGAAGTATAAGTTTCCCAGGATCCAGTTACCCACCGTTGCTGTTCTGATTTCCATACACACGCAGTGGTCGTCACTCAGCTGCCTGTTCACCGTTGTCTCAGTGGATCGGTTGAAAACGATCACAGCTGTCATCGGGTTCCCAACCACCACGACTTGGGATATCACAGGCATACCAAGTATCTTCCCATTACGAGTGTACCGTAAAACGGTGCAACTTCGTCATGTGTTTTATGCGTTTGCCGCGCTCTATCTCTGTAGGAATTGTTTAGGATAACAAAATTAGGTGATATATCGTCGACCCAGTATTTAAGTGTCCCATGTCCAAAAACTAAAGTGTTGGGAAATCGCATTTGAAGTTTGTAATGATACCAGATCTGAACAATGCACTTTTAGTTCGGTAGTACTTGTTGTCTATGACAATATATGTAATACATTATATAAAATCTAGTTTTATGTGTGGTTATATGAAAAAGTAAAGCAGAAATTGCATAAATGTGTTGTGGATATAGTTCACGATGTGCTATTACAGCAGAACTTGTTAGAAACTCCTGGATATAACACAAATGTATAACTGTAACTGGATATAATACAAAGCAATATTCACTAAGTTGTATTTCAAGAACATATACATTATTAATATTATTATATTATCTACGAGTATTTAACATATGAATAAAAATGATATAAAAGTAGGTACTTACTACATGAAAATAAAATCAGTATTCTAAAAATACACAACGATGTGCTCCATTATAAATTAATGTAACACTATACTGGTATTAAAATTTAAGGATACGTTTAGCCTTAGCTGCTCTACTTGGCAATTGTTTTAATTCCTTCTTGTGTGTAACGTTTTTCGATTTGTTTGTATTGACAGCTATTTTAGTAGGTAATGGTATTTTAGCTGCACCTGTAGCCTTATTCGGATCAATTGTATTGACAATTTTTTTACGAGGTAACGTTATTTTAGCATCTTTAGGCTTATTCGGATCAATTCTAAGTATGTGATTGAACAACTCTAAATCACAACCATCCATAAACTTAAGCATTGATGCAAGATGTTCTTTTTTGGAATCTGTTAAACCTATACTAGATTTTTTAATTTGATCAATTTGTAGGTCTTCTACGCTCAACACGCGCGTAGAACTACGTTTTCCTTTATGATGTCGAAGTACCCTAACGTTGTTTAAGTCATCGTTAAACGAATTTCGATACGCTAAACCTGATACCATGTTTTTGTTGTAAATTATATGTTTTATTTTAGTGTATGGTACAACATTATATGCAAATAATTGTGCTACCGTTTGGTAATCAAGGAAGTCTGACTCTCTCATTTGTAAAATTTTTAATTTTGTTTTATAATGATTAGGCAAGTGTATCAATTGTCTGATTAGACTAACTGGACTCTTTACTTCTTTATGCCTTAAATATCGTTCAATTACACTGTGAACGTTGTCAATTTCCTGCAGATTTCCATGGCCAGGCTCACAAAACTTTTGTTCTACTATTTCGAGATGCTTACTGTAGCTCGAACATAGAAAATGTGTAAGGGAAATTGACATAATGCTGTTCTTATTTTGGGGTACACAGCTGTCTGACCAAAGAATTATTTTGGTTAATGTGGGATTATCTTTCATTACAGCTATTAATATTTTGATCAAAGCACTCGCAAGATGATTTCCAGCTCTTCCTTGTAAGCATTCATGCCACAAGCTGCTGTAGGTTACTCCATTTGTACTGCAATGTCCAGTTAAATTGTAGCAATTCAGTTTTTTCAGGTAATATGCTTTAGATACGTTTGTTTTGGGAAGTGCAAATCAAACGTTATAACTGCTGTGAAATCATTTTTAATCTGTCTATCGATATTTCTTTCATTTCTTCCTGTCTGACTTTTCTTTAAATGTTCGTTTTGCTCACGTTTCTGTTCGTCAGTTGGCGTTTTTAATATTTTAAACTCTTCACATTTATCGCATAAATCTTTCTTAGGTTTATGAAAACTTAAATTAAATTCAGTGTTGAAAATATGAGCATAAGCCCAAAATTTTACTGGTTGCGTAATTGATGGGAGCTTTTCTATGTACAGCTCATACATTTTCCTAATACTTAACCATGGTTCAAGATAATTCCTCTTGGTGTCAGATCTGCAGTAATGGGACTGAACCATTGGGAAAGAGTTAATATGTTGACGAACTATCTCTTTATTTTCCTCTGAAATTATTTTTTTAGTATGTCTTCCTTTCTTGGGAGATGTAGGTACATTGGTGTTTTTATTTTGAATGTTCTTAAAGAAGTAATACACTCGCCTCGAACTAATATTTAAAGTACCTAGGAAAAAGTCCTTGCAAACCTTGTACACCTCTAATCTCAAAATTATACTGATACGTGCACTGTTTTATCACCTTGTCCGTTTTCTCACGGCGCCTTGCAACAGGTACTGCTTTTATATATTTACTATAAAAATGACATTTTTTAGTATCTGATAAAGTCCAAAACTGGTCGAAAATCATCTTCCGTGATTCTGCATTAATATTTTCACTACATCTACAGGGTGTTTCTTAAATGGCGGACACGGAGAGCACTACGCGATTCTCAGCTTAAAACTGAGTTGAAAAAGTATAGGCGATTTTGTCCTAATGTATTTAGTATCCGAGTTATTCGCATTTTAAAAATTTTAAATTTGACAACATTGCGCATGCTTGCACGGACTTTGTTTTAAACGTTTGGTGTTTTAATAAGGCAGTATGAACAAGTTTCCTAGGTAATAACCTCATAGCTACAATGCACTGTTGCAACATATTGAAAAAAAGTTTAACAACAGATATTTATCAGAAAGAATGTCTTCGGAGGAAGGAATACAACGTATAAAAAATTCCAAATTTATTAAAATTTAATATTTGATTGATGAACAATGCGGAACGGTTAAAATTTACCCGTTTTTCCAAAGCATAAAGGAATTGAATCTCAATCTTTGACTGAGAATAACTCTGAAACTAGCGAAGAACGGGCATTATTGTATTATATTTTTCCAATTGGTATCTGGGGGGGAATGTAGTACTGTGCTCCGTGTCCGCGATTTAAGAAACACCCTGTATATGTACAGTGAGGCCTACAGCCTTTTGTAATTTTTCTTGCTTCATGTTCAGTCCCTTTCCTGTCAATGTACGGTTCACCCTTTTCGCGTTTGATTTTTCTTGTTTGATTTCTTGTCCTCTTTCTTGTAATCCTATATAGTATAATAAAATAGATATTCCTTATATTAAATACTTATATTATTAATTGTATTCCAACATAACTACACCTACTTTGTATTTGAGTTAATTGTGGTAGTAGTACTATGGTTTAAATCTTCGTTGCAGTTTCTCTCTGTGCTGCTTTCTTGAATATTTACTTTATCATTTAGCGCTGTATTATTGTCATTATGCTCTTGTGAACCTCTAGTGTCATCAAAATCATCTGTAATTTAATCAAAAAAATTTAATTATCTACCAAAGATTGCAATAATGCATAGGACAAACTTACATGAATAAATAGTTTTATTAGCGCAGCTACTAGTTGCGATAACAATGAAATTATTGTTAGAAGATGTGCTGGGTATGTTTTGAAATGTTTCTAAACTGATTGCTATTTTTGGTACATAATCATCAAATATGACCCATATCTTCAATTTCAGTAGACTTTTCCATATCTACTTCCATAGTCGAATTAATCTCATTATCAGAACCAGAAGCAATGGTATTATTAGGTATTATTTCATCCATTAAACTACAATACGTAACAGTGAGGTTATAAATGCTGCAAATATTTAAATGCCTTTGTATCTTGCATTACCTGTACATTTCTTCAGTTAAAGATGGCGAAGACGATGAATTGTCGTTTAAGTCACTTTCCACATCCATTTCCTCTTAATACTAATTCACTAAACACTATAAATAATTAAGAAACGCCAGTAAAACCTCACAACCACAATGACCTATTGGCTGGATATAGAACAACTCCTAAATAGCTAATCTAAGCTACATACCTTACTATGGTTAATATGGATATAGAACAACTGTTGATTTCAATATAATGTTTATAGGATATAAGTCAACTGCATCCTATCCTAAAATGAATTATTTTTTGGATATAGACCATAACGCAACTGTAAGGATATAAGACAAAAAAAGATTTGTGATAAAGAACATTTTTGGGATATAGAACAACTGTTTAGCAAATATCTGCTTTTCTGGGCTAGATATAAAGAATCTGAGGGTGGATATAGATCAAATGCATAGCGCTTACCTAGATAGTGTAAAAATGTCATATACCCCAAAAATTGGATATAAGACACTTAAATACTGGGTCGACGATATAACATTTACAGCCCTATTCAGTATCCTACTTCGTTACGTGAACGATTTTCGTTACTAACGAAATCGTTGACCGAAGTTGAACGATTTTCGTTTTAAACCAAATTCTGTACGCGCCCCTCAACGAAATCGTTCACGGTCGATTCGAACAAAAATCGTAACGAAATAACGAATGTTTTTATTTAGAATAGTACAACATTTTGATAGTAGTGTCATCCAGTGGCATCGCGGGAGAATGCATTTGACATTTATGTTCAGCACCAGTTTGAATAAAGCTGGATTCAGAGTCGCCGTACCGTACTGTACGCACCGTACTGTACGCACCGTACTGTACCGTAGCGCTAACGGTAAAATCGTATGAGGCATTCATAGTTCTTTGCCACATTGTACTTACGCATGCGCAATAGAATAATCATTTCAGTCTTCTGCTGTTGATCTGTCAGTTTCAAAATTTGATGCAGTTCAATGATCTGAGGTGTCGTTTTGAGTTGATTATTATTTTAAAAAGCGTAGCCAAGCATTTTCTTTATAATTATAATCCGAACGACTTTTGTCATAAAGAAAAGGGTAATATTGAATTATATCGATTAACGAATTTTCTTCGAACATCTTTAAAAAAAATAATCAGAAGTAAAAAGAGGTTATGTACTAAGCAAGCACGTGGTGGCATAGATAATATAACCCCTTCGTGGTGGACATAGAACAAAACACGGTGACGACACCGAACACGCATCAAGCGACTCGATCGTACATGAGACGCCACGATGACGTACCGTAAACTCGACGAAATGAACATTGGTCATATTCAACGGTACGGTACGGTTGCTACGTTACAGTACGAAAAACTATGAACTACGTTGTTGAAAAATACGTGTTCAAAACCCAGCGTTACGGTACAGTACGGTGCGTACAGTACGGTACGTCGACTCTGAATCCAGCTTAAGGGCGTTTTCACACATACCGGCAAAACCGGTGCCGGTGCCGGCGCCCAAAAAACTAAGGAGCAGATAGCGACATCATGAACCGATCCGGGATATCTTGCATTAACTCCCAACAATTTAAGGTCAGCATCGCATATTAGTTGAACGTTAATACTAGGATAACTTTTGCTATACACACGCCCAGGAAATTGTTCATCTTCGGCAGGAGGAGCAACTATGGCTACATGTGTGCAATCAATAGCACCGATTACACCGCTAAATTCAAACTTTTCCTGCTCAGTGGTAGGAAACTTCACCCAGGTTTGCAGCAAATGATCGTAAAATGCATTTGAAACAATCTTTATGCACCGACTAACACTTGATTGACTCAGACCAAATAAATAACTTGTACCCACAGACTTTTGGTAAGAGCCATGGGCATAAAAAAGAGTGCCGATAAAATTTTCAGTGTCGATGGAATGGCGGTGACTCTTTCACTGTCCAAATGTGGGGCTAAAATATCCCACAAATTTCTAGTCAGCTGTGGCGAAACGAAAGTCTGAAGAGTCTAATAAAATTTTCTTCCGGTAAATTAAAAGGCTGACTTGTATCCGGTAGAAGACGATTACCAATACGCAAATTTTCTCTAAAAGTCATTCCTTTAAGTTTTACATCAAATACACTTCCACTTAGGTACCTATTAATATTTGCTTCTTCTTCAATAGCTATCAACAAATGTACGAAATTATCGTCCATTTCTCTACACAATCTTTGATTTATAAAACGCGTATTACAAAAAACCACACAAACGATTTATAAAGATTTTTTAGGTTTATTATAATGACAATTCAAAAAATACGAAAAGACCAAAGTTTTAACGAATCGCTTAAACGCTCAACGACAGGTCAGAGACTTTCGTTCAAAAACTGAATTCTACGATCTTGTTACGAATTCGAGGTTTACAGAATACGAAATCTCAAAGTTTACGAATTTCTATCCGTAACGATTCGTTATGACGTTACGAAAAGGATACAGAATAGGCATGTTAGAGTTAGACAATTATTGTTACCCATTTTTTAGTTTTTATCAAAGACGTTTACACGCCTGAAAAATCGTCGAAAAAGACCTGACGAAGTTGTACGCATTTTGGGACAACTTCGTCACCTAACTCAAATACGCCTAAAACCGAAGTTGTACGCTTCAATGGTCAACTTCGTCGGGATATAAATAAAATATATAAATACTACTTGCATCAGTTTATATTTTTTAAAGTTATATTAAGGCACAAAATGACTACAGTATAGGTAATAAAAATTCAAGTAGCTACATTCTACTGCCAAAAAAAAAACTAAAACAGACAAGTTGTTTTATTGAAACGCAGGTACATTACAAAAACAACTGAAAAAACAAATATCTAATCATCCCAGCATGCCTCACAATGGAAGTGCCTTTGCTTACTCTCGATATTACATGGGCCACAGATCCATTTCTTAAAGTCAATGCACTGAATCCAGTCGGTACCGCAATAGTAACGAAAATTGCATTGGCAAAGACCACATGTGTTTTCATTGTAAGTTCTTCTGACTTATCTTGCTGGGATACTATGATTGCACAGCCGGGATTGATTTTTTCCTCTTTCTTTTCTGAGAAGCAGTCCCAAGGCCCCGTTGTTCTTTTAGAAAATCCAGTATGCTGGAATTGAGAGAGCGGCCAATGTTGTCCCTATCTTCGTCAGAACCACCGGGTATTACTTTCAACACTTCTTCGGGATTAAAGGGGTATAACCCAGTCTTTTTAAATCCTGCTCGTGCATTGTCAGCACCTTTAACAGACAATTTGTTATAGAGTCTTGAGAGCAAAGTAGGAAACTGTTCCTTCGGAATTGAGCCTTTACAGCGATTCTCTTTTCTCCATGTCTCCAAAACATTTCGCCAATGGGTTTTTAAGGGTTTAAAAAAGGCCACGTCTAATGGCTGCATCAGATGTGTAGAATTTGGGGGAATAGTCGTAAAATAAATGTTATTGTTAAGTCACAGCTGAATTACGGTGAGAGTGAAGTGTGAGGCAAGATTATCGGAAATCACATTTTTTTCCCCAGGAATATCGTTCACATAAGGCAGAAATATATTTCGAAACCACAAGTCAAAAGTGCGCGAGTCAAACCAACCTGATTTTGACACTTTATAAATAACACACGGAGGCAGCAAATCACCTGCAGCAGATATCCAGAACATTAGAGAAACACAGGCTTTATAATGTTCCATCACACGTTCCACACGCTTTGTTCCTCTGAAAACCACCACTCGTTTAGCTCCAGGATCGTCCGTTAAATTTGTTTCGTCGAAATTGAAAATTGTCTCAGGCGTGGCTTCAGAAAGTTTGTCTTTTATATTATTAAAGAATTCCGAAATTATTTCTCATGACCATTTGCTTGTAGATGTCTTCAAACCTATATGTCTCCTTTTGAAGACCTGATCGACCAGTACTTTCAGATCTTCTGCCCTTGTTGGTACGTTGTTTGTGCTCAGCCGGATCCTATCTACCTCCTCTAGTGTTGGAAAGGTTATGGTGCGTCCTTTCGGGTGTAGATTCCTAACCATGTGCCGAAACGCCATCGTGAGGTTTATTTCTTCTTCCAGTCTTTAGAGTCTCAAATTGACCTCAAAGTTGTTGTAGATTTCACTCGGGTCTCCTTCTCCTTCGTCTTTATTACCCTTCATCCTTCGTCTCTGGTCTCTTTATAACTCTTTCCCTCTTGAAGAGTTTTAGAACTTTCTTCCCTATTGATTTTTCTTTACCTTTACCTGCTTTGGCTTCATCTTCTCCCTCTGTCTGCGTTCTTATTTCTCTCCTACCTTTCTCCCTGTTCTTTCTTCTTTCGTCGAAGTTTGTTATTGATCTTAGTAGATCTCTTAGTTTTCTGGATGGTGGTTTGTTTTTAGTTCTTATTTCTTGACTAGTTGAGTTGTTACTGTTGTTGTTGCTTGCACTACTTTCTGGATTAACTTCCATAATAATCGGTCTCTCCACCATCATTTTATGTGTTTGACAATCCTTACCCTTCTCCTTGCATTTCTTGCTGCGTTTGCTGCATGGTATACATGTTCCTGCTTTGTCCTTATCTGTACACCCGTTTTTTCTGATGCCCGTGCCCGGTCTTTCCACAGTGGCTGCATGCTTCTGATTCACTCTTACAGTGTTTTTGGACGTGCCCGATGTCATGACACTTCATCCATGTGGCGACTCCCAGGTAGTTCTTGGATCTTATAGCATTAAATCCTATATAAATCCTATATTGGTTGAGCATTAATTTCCTTACTTTCGGGCCCACCTCCGCTACATGATGTACCGTTGGCTTGTCCCTTGGTCCAGTCCTGAATCTTAAGTTGAATACTTCGTTGAACTTCTCCTCACTTATCACGTCTTTTAGGTTTTGTTCATAGATTGCCCTTTTTATAAAGTCGTTATCCCACTTTGTCTGTACATCGTAAAGCACGATGAGCGGCTTTCTCTTCTTTGGAGGTTCCATTCTCAGATCGTTTGAGAGAGCTTTATTGTCTTCTGCATATCTTCTTTGGATTCCGTCTTTACTATAAGGATTTTATTTGTTGATCTCATGCTTAGGATTTTAATGCCTTCCTTTACGGAATTTATATTTTTCGTGAATTTGCTCTGTATTGTTCTTACGTCTTCTCCTTTGTTAGATGATATAAAGAGTGTGTTTTTAGTTTTAGAATTTGCTATTGCCGTCGTTGTTTGGAAAATCGTAGCTGGTTTTTTGGCTGATTCTGCGTATGTATGTGTTGGGATCGGGTTTGCCTATTTCCTTTGTAATTCGTTCCATAGTCTGTCATTCTTTTCCCTCAGATTTTGGAGCTTGGAGTTTTTATTTTGTTCCTTAACACTTTCGCTGCGTATTACGCTATTGGTACGCCAGCATGGGCGGATTTACTTTTTTTTTTCAAAATGTTGTTGAATGTTGTTTGACATGCTGTTGCTTTAATATTTTACAGAAAATAGTGCCTTAGTGTCACTAGTGATTTTATTAGTGACATGCGCCTATTGGCGTCGTCCGCACATACTAATGTTTTTCAAGAATATGCGGAAGACGCCAAATGGCGTTTAGGTCCAAGGTTACTTTCAAAGAGAAATAAGTGTTAGAAACAATGGAAAAACCTTTATTTTTCAATAATAGAGAAAATAAACTATTGACGAAAAAAGAAAAACTGAAAATTAATTTGTTACATATTTACATTTTATCATGATACAATTTGAAACATGGCTCTACACATAATCCAGGTTTTTCAGGACAGACTTGGCACTCCCACACCGTGTCTTTCCTAATTTTTTTTTGAGTGCATACACGGCATCTTTTTCTGGACCTTCGGGGACCATCCTTATCGTCTGCTATTTTAGTTGGAATATGTTCAGCAATTTTTGGTTTGACAGAACTTTTGGTCGACACAGCAGGTAATAGATTTTCAATAATTGCCAAACGAAAATCATAGAAAGAACATTTTTTTCCGGAGTATTTATTGTATAATATATGGGAGTTGAAGAGAAGAAGTTGAAATATATGAACGCCAAGCTTTTTGTACCAAAACAATGTTTTGCGGAGGGATGGATAGTAAGCCATCATTTGGTCCTGTCTATCTACTCCACCCATATATTTATTGTATTCAATGATTGGTAGTGGTTTTTCTTTTATAGCACCCCTTTTGTTCGTAACTTCGACCATCTCGTTTTTAAATTCGGTTGAAATGTAAGTCACATCTCGCCGATCCTTCCATTTTCCCACCATTATTCCACTAGAATATTTAGCTGTGGTTTCACCACGATTCAATTTTGCACCCACAACGTCCTTAGGGGCACCTTTTCTATCGCCTCGTAGAGTTCCAGTGCAGTAGGTGTCCTTGTCCAACAATACTTGGGCTAATTCACAACTATTGTAATAGTTATCCATGAAAACGGAATGTCCCTTATTCAAACGGTCTTGCATCAAATGTAGAACAACTTTCCGAGCATGACCCTTACCCCCAAATTCATCCAATTGTCCAGTGTACACCGCAAAGTTTAGAATAAGCCCACTTGGTTCTGTTAGCATGTATAATTTAATACCATACTTGTGCCGTTTATTTGAAATATATTGTCTAAAAATAAGTCTTCCTCTCCACAGAACCATAGATTCATCAAGAGACAATTGCTTACCAGGATAGTAAATTTGACGCATTTTGTTGTTAAAATAATTTATAATCGGTCTGATTTTGAATAACCGGTCATCGGGTTTTGGTTCATTTGGTTTCGGATTTTTGGCAAAATGGAAACACCTCTGAATTAGCAAAAATCGATCACGACTCATTTGTTCAGAAAAACACTTTAAATTAAATAATCGGTGAGTTTTCCAGTAGTCACTTTGTTTGCTCAATTTAATTGTGCCCATGTGGTAAATCAAGCCTAAAAATCTGAGCAATTCATCATATGTAAGGGCTTTCCATTCTGAAATCCTTGACCTTGCAGCTCCACCCTTTGTCAAAAACACCTCCTCCGCATAATCATTTGTTTCTTGTATTATATGATTTAGGAAATCATCGTCGACGAGAAGCTTAAAATAGTCATAGGGCTCGGCATTTGGAGGAACATCGACCAACATTTCATTTGTCCCATTGAAATCAAAATTTCTCATACTGTTGGAGTTGTCTTTCCACGTTTCGATGATTTCCTCTATTTGAGTTCTTTCCCCCTCGTCGATGTTTTCATCCATCGGAACAATGTCCACTGCCAAGAAATAAATTTAAATACATACCGTTCAAGAAAAGGACAAAACCAGAATTTACCGTGATCCTCCTCAAATTCGTTTTCAGAAGACAAATCCTCGAGTTCGAGCTCGTAATCTTCATCTTCATCACAATCTGATTCATATAGCATCTGTAGCATTTCCTCCTCATTAAGATTTTTCGGATTTTTGAAATTAATCCTGCGCTTTTTTATGCCAGAGGGACCAGGCTGATTATTGTCTATATCACTCATTTTAAAATGTATCGATTCCTATTAAAAAATCGAAAAAATTCCAAACGAAAGCTACACTACTTATAATAAACCTCAAAGAATGTGCGGACAATAATACATGCAGGTTCGTCCAGAGCGGAGTGAATCATACCCGCTGTAAGTTAAAGCGGGCGCTTACGCCATATGGCGTCATCCGCATATAGTTGGGTGATCTAATGCCGCCAAATGGCGGGTTCCGCAGCGAAGGTGTTAAGAAATACAATTTCATGGAGCTTCCGCTTGAATTCCATCTCTTCTGCCATTTGTGTATGTAACAAATTCTCTTCCAACCTGGCTTTTTCTGCTTTCAACCGAACTAGATGCAGTTTTTGTAGGTTCGGCCGCTCTTCTGCAATTAGTACCAGTCGAGTTTCCATAACCGCATCTAGTTGGTGACTTCTCGTAGTAGCATTTTTTTGCTGCTACTCTTTTCCAGGAGTGGCAAAATATTCAGGTTGCAGCTCTTTGTTTTCAATTCTCGGACTATTTGACCCAGACGATGAGCCGATATCGATATATTCCTCCGTTTTAGAACAAAATATAGAATTAAGTTTTTAAATTAGTAAAGTGAATCAAGTACACATACCTCAGCTTGTAGATTTAAAAAAAATACTTTGTTGCGTTGGTTGCTTGGTGGCAACCCTCGCACTGCCTGGCCAAAATATAGAGCCGATCTCGACAGATTCTTCTGAGATCAAAGAAAATATGGAATTAAGTTTATAAATGAGCAAAATAAATAAACTGCACCTACCATTGGTTTTAGATTTTAAAAAATTCCATAATTGTCGTGTGGGCAGGCCACCTCATAGGACAAATGTGGCACAATGGAGTCGATTTCCGGGACAGGTTTTGTAAGTGGCACTGCAGGACCTCCTCCGGTACCCATCATGGTTCTACGTTCTGTGGCTAATTCAGCCTTCCTGGCTCTCTTCATTTTATCCGACAGCCTTTTTAGCTGAATAACGGTTCTCTACAAAGTGGTGGTTATTATGAGTACAAAATTTCTTAACTATCAATTAGTAAAATTCATTGATAGCTTGGATTTCAACTTACTTTAACTGTAACAATTTCCAAATCATTGTAGTTTTTGCATACTGCGTCCCATGCTTTACTTTTTTTACTGATAGAAAAGGCATTCGTTTTTTTGTCTTCTATTATTGGATAATTACTAATCAACTCAAGAAAAATATTTTTCTCTTCTACAGAGTAATTAACCGACATTCTTTTATTTTCAAACTAACCCAAACGCAAACTAACTCACAACCACAACACGTGCTACTAAAGTTGACAGCAAGTAAACGAAAATGGTCCTTAAAGCAGCGCGAATTTTAAAATTCGACCCAACTTTGTCAGTTCTGGTAGTATCTAGCATAACCAGCGACGCGCCACGGAAAGAGCGCCCGAAGATTGTTTCTGCAACAACAAAATTTGTTTAGCGACCCGCCAACGGGTCTCTGGCGCTTCGCTGAAACTTCTTCTAAGCGAGTCGCTGGCGTACGTCTCTGCATACCAGTGTCAGTCTCCTAAATAGTGATGGCCAACATAGGTTGTCGAAAGCTCCAGATATGTCAACGAAAATCGTTACGACATACCTGGAGTCTGAGTTAGCTACCTCTTCTAGAGCTTTATTGACGGCATCCTCAGTTGATCTACTCTTCCTGTACCTATATTGATTCGTATACATCCCAACCTGTAATCTGTACTTCTGCAGTCTATTGCAGACCAGTCTTTCTAAGATCTGCCATTCCATTTACAGTATCTCCTTGATCTCTCGTTTTGTTCTTCCGCGTCTTACCTTCGGAACGCTCTCCATCTTGGCATTGTTTCCTTTTTCCACCAGTAGTGTGCGGCTCGTTGTCTTATTGTTAGGTCCAGGGGTAATATGCTCAATATGACGCACAGGGCATCCAGCGATGTTGTGCTGAATGCTCCTGTTAGCCTTATCAGGACTCCTCTTTGGGCGCTTCATATTTGAGATCGTGGTTTGATGAGGAGTAGCCTTTCTGCCCACACACTGGCTCCGTAGGATGTTATCGAGGCCATGATTGATCCGAAGTATAGCTGTACTGTGTTAAGAGGGATTTTATAGTCCCTCTGAGCTAGTCTTGCCAATTTGTTCATAATGCTTTTGGCTTTTCCACATGTCGCCTGGATGTGTTGGCTGAAATTCCGCTTCTCATCAATGTAGATACCCAGATATTTGTTGGTGTTGGGCCTCATTATTCTCCTGCCGCCTATGCTTATGATCGGATCTCTTTCAGTAATGCATAGGTTGTCTTGCTTGGTGATATCGCCAGTTTGTTTGTGTTGCACCACTGGTGTAGCTGTGGGAGGATAGTGTTGGTTTTTGTCTGTATTTGTTGTCTCGAGTCTCCTATGATTATTAGCAGATCATCTGCATGGGCGACCGTCCTGATATGACGTCGCGATTTCTCTACGTAGCGGTCCTGACAGTAGTTCGCAGGTCCTTTGGGCAGTTGATATCCCGTAGTTTTTTGAAGAGTGCTGGCCACCATAGATTGTCGAAGGCTCCAGATATTTCCACGAAAACTGTTATGACATATCTGGAGTCTGCAGCATCCACTTCCTCCATCGCCTTGTTTACAGTATCCTCGGTAGATCGTCCTTTTCTATACCCGAACTCTGATTCATGGAGCCCTACCTACTTCTTGTCTGTGCATTTGGGGTCGATTGCACAGCAGCCTCTCGAAGATTTTCCGCATTACGTTGAGTAAACATATCGGTCTGTAAGATTTCGGTACCTCTGGGTCTTTATCCTCTCCCTTTTTTATCAACACTATACCTGCTCGTTTCCAGATGTTCGAAAATTTACCTTTCTTCATGCAGGTGTTCTATAATTCTGTAAGTTTGGGTACTATCTCTTGTGCCGCGTTTTGTAATACCTACGCTCTGATGCCATCTGATTCCGGTGTTTTGTTTTTCTTTAGATTCGAAATGATATCTTGGACTTCTTCGTTTGAGAAAGGTGTCGTGGTTGTTTCATTTTCTGGTCTTATCTCTATAAGGTGTCTCCTCATTTCCTGTTGCTGTTGGTCCTCATCATCCGGGGTGTTATCTGGTAACAGTGTTACGGGTCAGGACGTTTGAACGCGGCCGGTTGAACGCGGCCGTTTGAACGCGGCCGTTTGAACGCGGCCGTTTGAACGCGGCCGTTTGAACGCAGGGACTTTTGAATGCAGGGACGTTTGAACGCAGGGACTTTTGAACGCAGGGATGTTTGAACGCAGGGACTTTTGAACGCAGAGACGTTTGGACGCAAACAAGTTGAAAAGAAATTTAAATTGGTGTAATTTTATTGAAACTCCAATTTTAAATTTAGGAAAAACTGCTGTTCCATGCGGAATCTATCCTTAAAAGAAATGTGCTTATTTGTAGTTGCATAAATTAGAGTGGATTTGCTTTCTTAAAAACACACAGAAAAGCATGTAAATGTATTACCATAACATAGAAAAAGAGATTTTATTCCCATTACAAATATTTATTTGTGAATCTTTATATAAAATAATAATACTACTGCATACAAATCGCACAGAAAACAATGTTAAATTATGGGTTAATTTCATAATTATGTGAAATTCCCCGTAAATACGGAATTAAATCCCTATTGCGATAGTCTGTTCAAAAAAATGTATCTGCCTTTTTGAACTTTTCTCAAAACGTCGATGCATTTCCAAATGGTTGGGTGGTTCATTGCTAACTCGGTTTGCAATCGACGGTGTGCAGCCTTCGCGTGATTATTTGTTCTGTCAGTTCATCCAGAACGCGATTGTAAACCGACCAAATTTGAGGTGAAAATATTGGCGGGCGTCTACCATTGCCTCGACGATTTGGTCGTCCCACATATGTATCTTCAAACCTGTCCAACCTTCATAAGAATGTTTAAAATTCCTATTATACTTTTGGAGAATTTCTTTTCACAACTAGAATGAAGTTAAAAGTGAAGAAATAAAAATAAAACAAATTTCAACTTCAAAAATACGCGCACCCCAAAGCAGATAGCTGCACTTTTTGCTAAAACTCAACGTCCAACACGCTTGCACGTCTAGGAGATACTAAAGTGAATCGTACCTTGAAGGTACTGAAGAGGGCAACACGTTAAGCGTAGAAGTTTTCAAGACTTTGATAATTTTATATGAGTGGGGTGTTGTGTGTGTGATATTTAACTGTCCTTGAACTTGTAACATATATTGATCCTGATTTTTTAGTTGCAGCTTTCTATTGATAAGTTAACAAAATTTAATGTTTTTATTTAGAACCCCTTCTTCGGGAGTAAAAGCTTGAGCAGTATATGGACACTTTATCTCCACTATTGCCGTATTGTCCGTTATTGTTATTCCGTCGGGGGACGCAGCCAAAAATGGATGTTCTTCATCGATACATAATCCACATACGGCAGAGTTGTTGGTTACATCAAAAACCAGGCTATTACCATGACTTACCACTTGACGAACTGCTGTCATAATATGTTCCAATATACCGTTCTTTTCAAATCGGGAACTATATTTATCTCCCCTTGTTTAGGTCCTGTGCAAAAATACTCCCTTTCCCCACTGCCACTGTGATCGCCCAAAATATGCTTGGGGCCGTTTAATATATTGTTGTGATATTGACTCGGGACTTGTACGATTACTTAGTCTAAATTAAATAAAGGTTGATAGCTACCTTAAGCTTACGTTTAATAAATTTGTCAAATATTATTTTAAATTTCTTTTTATAATTCGGTTGTTCATAAATTTTATTTCGGTTTCTGAAGGCTCTTATCTCGGGATATTTGGTTCTTTGAGTGCATTGTCTTGGTATTAGCTGTGGTTCGTTTCTATCTTTCAAAATTTGGGCCATATTTGGTTCCGATATGCTTTCATTTGGTCGACTAAAAGTAAATGTTTATTAATGTCATGAAATTATGTAATTATGTAAAAATGGGTTTAGTATTTAAGATAATTCTTTGTCTGAATGAATTTAGCTATTTGTGAAAGGCTATGTTTTTATTTTAAGTTTTTTTATTTATATAATTTGTTATCGAAGCATCATTCTTACGATATTCGGACAGATGTTTGATTGTTGCAAATATGCATTGTCCCAGTGTTCGTGATGTGGGTTGTAGCTATCTCTTTAGTTAGAAACGGTTTATCTTCATGTTTCTTTTATATGGAAAATGATTTTCTTAAAAAATCGTGTATCTAAAAATTTAAGGTTTGAGGTTATGTTATCAAAATTTGTAAATTTTAATTTTGGACTTTGGTGAAGATTTTTGGTGAAAAGCAAAGAACTTAAAATGTGTAGAAAATGGTGAGGAATCTGAAAATTTATGGGATTTGAGTGAAAAAGTTTTCCTTAATAAGGAAAAGTAACAAATTTGAAGGGTTTGCAGAAGGGGTATTGGAAACATAGCAAATGGGATATCATTCAAAAGAGAAAATTATAAGGAATCTGAAAATGTGCATAGTTTTGTGAAATCTTGCAGAATAGAGGCCAGAAAGGCATTTAAAGTTTATACAATTATAAAACAATTGATGTTCAGATGTTACCTTAAAATTTTTCTGTTACCATGGAGAAAAACAAACTTGTTGACAGAGGTTATAAATAAGGCCTCAAAACAAAAAGAAGATCACTCTGTTAAAAGCTTCTTGAAAGAGAGTGTCGTTTCCTGGAGTCAGAAATTTATAAAGTTGAATTTTGTGTTGTGTTTGTAACTGGAGAATCAGCCATTGTGCCGTGTAGTGTATCCTGTTGGTAACCCGTTGGTAATCTATTATTGAATGGGATATTGGAGTTCTTCGTTGAAGATCGGAATTTTAAAAGAAGCGCGGGAAATTTGCACTACGCATTACAGCAGAGTCCAAACCAATTTATCAGATAAGTTTTTGTATTGTAATTTTAGTTTGTGTTTATTTGAGTCTAGGGAAGATAGGGTGTTTATTTGTTTGTTTTTAATTTAAATTTTTTTTTTGTGTCAGTAAATTTTAATTTTTCTTTGTGTGTAAATAAATTTCAAATTTTTTTGTTTGTCGTATGAAAGTTTTTTTTTTGTTTATGCTAAATAGTGGACCCACAGAAGATACTTGTCAGAGCAGGACAAGGTATCGAAAGCCCCGAGATAAGAGTTCTTTTTGTTCTTTGTTTTATTTATTTTTTTATTAGCACCGCAAAGAGCAGCTTGGGTTTATCAACATTTTATTAACGCAGCAACAGGGGTGTAAAGGTATTACAACAATATCTAATTCTAACTTCTTGATTTTTGTAGCCGTCGGAAGGTCTTGACCTTTTTGAAATTCTACCGCTTTCGTTACTGCGCTTCGAAATCGATAAATTGGAAACTATTGTTTTCAGATGACTATCTGTTTTTGGTTTTTTGGTAGGTTCCTTCATTTTATTGATGTAATTTCTCAAAATGTGATTTTTACATTCTATCTTCTGAATCATGGTTGTAGATCGAATTTTCTGGCAACATCGCGATTTTTATTAAAGCGATTGTCTTGGCCATTCTTGTTTGCGATAATGTTTGCACTAGCCATGTCTCTAACAAATGATCGAACATTATATCTTTTATCACTTCCAAAGTCTGGCTGAGCCATGTTTGTCGAAAGAGCACGTAACGCGGGCACTATACCGCCACATCCCAACAATAATATTGTAAAGGCGATGTTTTAGTCTTCTTTTGCACAGTAGAATTCAAGACTAATTGGATTTTCCAAACTCGTCTCGACCATTCTGACCCATCGGTGGTTTCTACCTGTAACATATTCTTTTTGGATGCAATTCTGTCGTCTGCTGTTGTTCCGTGTGATGTTGTGATTTCGAAATTGTGAATAAAAATTGAATTTGGAAAATTTTTAATAATAAATTTAGGAGGCATTAATGTTTTAGAACTTCCAGTATCTAGAAGTAACTTTTCGCCAGTTTGGGGAATGATTATATACGGGAGATTCGATTTGGGATTAATATTAAAATTGTCAGTTACGTCCAAGGCTATTTTGGAAAATTTACATCAGGATCATAATTATTTGTATTTTTCATCATGACAATCATCTTCGTTTTCTAGTTGCCATTCACTAGTCGGTTTTTCGTAAGGTTTTTGATATCCTGGAAATTGCATAGGGGCTTGAGGTGGGTTTAATTGAAGAGTGGGATTTCTATTTGCTACAAAAGTTCGAGGTGTAAATATATTCATGGGATTTCTAAATGGAATAAAATCTCTAGGTAGAAATGAACTTTGTTTATGTGGAACAAGAGTTCGAGGAGGGAACAAACTTTCTTGTAGTCCACTATTGTTTTTAAAATAATTTTGCATTTGATTTGTTGGTTTGCTAAGGTGTGGGTCTGTATTGGAATAACTTTTATTTAGGTTTTGGTTGTATCTAATATCTGTTTCTTTTCTAACAATTGTTATTGCCTGTTCTAAAGAATCTGGGTTTCTACATCTAATGTAACTGCCAAAAAGGTTCATTTAACCCTGTTACAAAAGCTCTCAATGCCAAATGTTTTGCATTTTCCAATTTATAATTTTTAATTGGTGGTGCTTCTTGTCCTAGCGATATTTTGGAATTTAGTACAGCTACTAGGGATCTAACTCTATTATAGAAATCAATAGGCTATTCCTTTAAGTGTTGTCTAATACGGGATAAATCTACATTTAAATTTAATTCTGACCTTTGGTCACGAAAATTTGAAATTAGTACAGATTGTAAATCTGCCCAGTTGTTATAATTATCGCCTGTAATTGCTTCAAGTGATTTGTCTTTTGATTTATTTCTAACTGAGGAAATTAAAAATTTATCTATATATGCCGGCACTGAGAGAGAGAGACCGAGAGGGAGGCAGACAAAAAAAATGTATTATTTAAATCGATAACAATAATATAAAACACAAACAATTATAATAAAAATGACAATTTTGACGGTCCTGGTCCAACGTGTGCATGTTTCTTCTTCTGTATCGCCTTGTAAATTGCGACGACCGCGACGTCTATTTGAGAACCAATTTTGCACTTGCCGACCTTGTTGTCGTTTCCCGCTGCTTGGTTGTTGGCTTTGAAACTACACGGCGCGCGGCAATTTCTGGCGGCGTTTCCAAATCTGCGGTGAAAATAGCAGTTGGTGGTGTCTCTTGCGCTGCGGCTGCGTGATCGGGACCTTGACCTAACTTGTTGATTTCTTCCCACGGAAAATTTTTCTACCGTGTCGGTTAGGACCATGACTTGCTTCTGTAGGGATGCAATTACTCTACTGAGGTCGGAGTGCGTCGGGTTTTCGTAAGGCGTCTCCGTCGGGTTGCCACTTACGTCTGCGATGCTTCCATGAAGGCCGATTTCGACCATCTTGTCGGCCATTTCTGCCACGTCTTCTAGCTTGTCCTGCTTGCTGGCCGATAATACTATTTGTATTCTTTTGGGCAGGCGTTGCATCCACAGAGTTTTCAATACGCTTGTGTCTATTTTTTTTCCCGCTAACGCCTTCATTTCACGTAATAACTGGGATGGCCGCTTATCCCCTAGCTCGAGCTCGTTTAATAACTTTCGCAGCTGCTTCTCTTGCGAATCGGTAAATCGAGCTATTACTGCTTTCTTTAAGCTGTCGTATTTATTTTTTTCCGGCGGAGCTTCTACTATGTCTGAAATTTGTTGTAGTACGCTCGCCTCCAGCGTTCCAATTACTGTGAAATATTTTACGTTATCTGCTCGAGTACCGTACGTGAAAAATTGTGCATCCACTTGTGCAAACCACAACGTAGGGTTGGCCTGCCAGAAAGGAGGCAGCTTGACTTGTCGGATCTCGCTGGCTCGAAAAGTTGTCTCTTCATCATTGCCTTCGTCTGTCATTTTCACCTTTTACAAAACACGCGACACTGAATAGAAAGCACGCGGTCGATGTATTCACTTTTTTTCTAAAGTCGCGGGTCATCAATGTAGTAAATGAGTTCTACTTATGAATAGGCTTAATTGTTTTATTAATATAAGATAACAAGTAAACACTAAATTATTAACGAACCAGTATAAAGCAAATACGCGAGTTGACTTTTTTTTATCGTTCAAAAGCAAACTGTCAAAACTACCAATCGGACGCCATGGAAACTCCCAGACTCCCATGTCCGCACACTCTGATAAAACACTACAATACGTTTCAATTCCATATTTTGGTAAAATTTCAGAAAAGATTGCTAAAATTATAAATAACACAAATAAATATAAAGTCACTTTTAAAACAAATAAAAATATTCTATACTCTCTTTTCAATGCTAAAGACAAAATTAATGATTTGCTAAAATCAGGTATTTATAAATTAAATTGTTCACATTGTGATTCAGTATATATAGGTCAAACAATTAGAAATTTCAGTATTACGCAAAAAGAACATATCCGTTGTTACAAATATAAACATGCACATAAATCAAATTATGCTAAACATTTGTTAGAACAAAATCACACATTAACATCTAATAATACAATTAAATTTTTACATTTTTCTGATAACAAAAATAAATTAAACATTTTAGAAGCTTTTGACATTTATAAACACACAAAACACAGCATACCTTTAATGAATGAGCAAATTGAACTCTTAGATTCTCCTTTACTGAAGATTTTGGAATAAATGTCTTTTTAATAAACACTGATAAGCGACTGACCTCCGACGGGTTGACTGGGGCCAGCTGCTTCACGCAGTGTTAAAATAATAGAATCAAGGAGTTACTATATTTTGCATTTGTTATTAAATATCTTATAGCTTTTGACAATGGCACATTGATGCCGAAATACGTATAAAGCGAATAAATCTTATTATTTCCCGTTGAAATCGATATTTTATTTAATATTTATTATTTAATCATGGATTTTAGCAAAGTTACGCTTGAAAATGTCAATAAATATATGCTTGTGGTTGTTGAGGTACAAGAAATTGAGATAAAATTACGTCTGCAGCTCGAATGAATTCTGAAAGTGTAGCTGGATTACCGTCATAAGTTGGTATCTCCGCTAACATAGAGACATGAAATGCGAAATTATTTGCTACAGGTGTTGGTTGAGCTATATTTAGATTATTTATGTTTAATCTGGGTTGTCGTATAATGTTATTATTTCTTGACATATGTTTCTAATTCTTTCCACTATTAGTTTTACGTCTGAATAATTAATTGTTTTATGTTAATTTTAATACTAGGGGTCTAATCAGGGTTCCTACACATAAAGCAGGAGTATATTCAAAAATTAAGTGTACCTAATATACACACTGAATGGTCTTGTTTACCGTGCTTTACTTGAACTTAAAGTTAATATTAATTCTACGTTAGTATGATTTAAAACTTGCTTAAGTTTTCACTTCACAAAAAAAATAATTAAAAATTCTTACTTCATCCTTTGATGATTCTAAAGTTGATCGCAATGATCTGGTGTTCTCAATGAACGGGTAATCTCGATGATCAGAGTTGAAATCAGACTGCTTGGACCGTGGCGATGTTTACCCTTGATCGTTGCAGTGCTGATTTCGGGTGTTCTCCGGATTTCGAAGAGTCCTTGGAACGATGGTATGATCTTCTTAAAATACGTGATAAAGTATTGAAATACAAGAAATGGATATTAACGTTCTTGTTTAACTTCAAGGGAGTACAAGATGTAAATAGACGACAACTTTATTGCAGCAAAAATTTAATACGTCTATAAGCAAACAAAAGATACATGGATTTGAATACGTTATACAATATAACATAATAATATAATATGATGGGAAGGCGGTCGTTCTAGGACGTGTCCTCTTCGGTCCTAGGTTATTCTGGTCCTGGTGGGTTGTTCATCTTCTTATGGGCTGGTGGATTGGGTTGGTGGTGGCTTCCTGGAGTCTGAAAATAGAAATTTTGTGTAGTAAGAGAGTATTGGTTGGTTGGAGGTAAGCGCATGGAAAGGGGGGTGTCGTCGACGAGGTCGTTGGGAGGTCAGGGTAGAAGGATGAGAGGAGGCTGGTGGGAAGGCGATTGGATTTTGGTTGGAGTTTAGAGTGCGGGTTATGTATTTTTGCTGCAGGAGGAGAAGGTGGTCGGATATGGGAGTGGTTTGGGTGTCTAAGATGCTAGGATGGTGCCGGTCTAAGCGTTCATAAAGTTCATAAAAAACAGAACGGCTTTCCTCAGTTTTTCGGCTAAATTCCGCTTTGGAGGAAACAAGTCGCCTAGATTGTCACGGAACGTCTCCCAATCACGCTGGTTGGGTTCGCAATTTTCAAACCATGCCTTGACAGTACCCCTTAAAGCAGTACCCACCTTGGCACTAACACCCTTCCCTTCCAGTTAAATTCCAGTTCCAAATATTTTCAATTTCGCGGCACCATAGAACTGCTTCCGAGTCAGACCGATCAGGGTCGAACAATGGAAGCGCAACATCATTATGATTCCGGCCGTGCGACACTCAACGAATCCTGAAATGTTCTGAATAATGCTAATAAGCCTCTTGAGCTTCCATAATATTTGGTGGATGGGAGGAATCCCACTTCTGATGTTAGATTATGATATAATATAATATAAACTATGAAGTGACTAGCACTCAAGGCAACTATACTAGTCTGTCCGGGGCAAGTAGTCACAGTGCACCCGTGAGCGCCGTCGGCGTCGTCGCGCGCTCGCAACACTGCAACTCCCTCCCACTCTTGACTGCCTCACACGTTTCACGTTCTACTCGTCATCATCAGGCGCTGTCCTAGCATATATGATTTTTTCTGTTCCCATTTACAGAATCAAATAAGCGGTCAAAAAATAATAACAGCTCTGCAGTGCTATTAACTGCTACGCCAAGACTATTGAATACATCTAAAACGAAGAAGTTAAAATTTCGTAAAATAAACAAAACGGCGACACTTACCTATTGAAACGTTCAACCTTTCCCTTATGGGGTTTGGAAGACGTACAAAAATTTATTTTTAAACCTGGATACACTTTTGGAGATTGTCCAAGGGTTCCTGTGGAAATCCGAAACAAACACCAACAACATAAACCTGTTAAATATGTTTATTTAGTTCTAATATGTACAATGAAATAAACGAATGATTGTTCTGGATTGATAATTAACAAAACAAATAATAATTAAACTGTAAAACGGATCTGTTGAACACAACTCTATGCCCTGTAAACGGAGTTGCTTTGCGGAACGTGACTTTTTAGTTCGTAAACAGCGGAACGCCTCATATAGGTGTTTTGAACTAAAAATAATTCAGTGCTACTAAATAATTACTTGACAAAGGAAAACCGACACAAAAACTAATGAGAATAATTGCAAAGGGGTTCACGGAATATTTAAAAATTGGTATTAAGCAATATTAATGAAGTTTATCACGGTCAGTAAACTTTTATAAATTTGAGGTTAAGTTTCTCAAAGATAAATAATTGATTATTGGTGGTGTTTTATTGTAGGGGATGCTAGGACTGAAATTAAATTATAATAAAAATCAGGTCTGACTATAAAGGTTCTCACACCAACGGTGTTATAATAGGACGTGATGATACTGTAGCTGGGATGCTAGTAAATTATTCTTTGGAAACGGCAGGTATGAGGTTGAATTTTTTCCAGTGTATAAAACTTCCCCAATTTGCACTGGGTTCCAGTTTTATATATAAAGTTTCCCCAATTTGCACTGGGTTCCAACTTTATATGAACAAGGGGCAGGAAGAGATAAATCAGGTATAAAGTTTCCCCAATGGACACTGGGTTCCAACTTTATATCAGATAAAGACAGTAAGAGGTAAATGCGGCTTAAAGGGGTATATAAAGCTTCCCCAATTTGCACTGGGTTCCAGCTTTAGATCAGAATGAACAGGGATATATAGCGGAGGTCGGTTGAAATTTTGAGCTGCTCCGCTGTTTATAAAGGCGGCCCAAAAACCCCCTCTTTGGATTGAATGCTGCGCGGTCGTTTGTTTGAAGAGGTGGAAACTGAAGTGGGGCGGTGTGACGTCAGCTGCGATCTTGAATGTTGGGAAGATAGCTACCGTTCTAAAATCCAAAATGGCGATTGGACAACGCCCTAACTTGGTAGAACGGTAGCAACGTTACACTATCTGATATTTGAGCTAAATTTTTCACCTTCATCTTTTTAATTTTCATATACATGCTCATCAGTTAGATGAGGTAATACACGAAGACCTTCAATAACATTCGGACCATTATCCTTTTATAAAGTCCAATAATATGCTCACATTTTGCAATCTTTGTAATATTGTTGCTTTTAAAGCTTAAATTTTTTATTAAAAGATTGTTCCTAACGCATTTTAGTAGATGTGGGGGATCGAATATTGGATACATTTTTAATTTTTGTATTTCGAAAAATCCTCCTCGATATTCACATCCCATTTTTAAATATTCTGCCTTTGTGTCTTCCATTAAAGATTTTAAAACATTAACATTGAAAGTAGCTTGATCGCATGTCATCGCAATCGGTCGTAAACCTATGTTCAGTAATCTCGACAAAATTTAGATAAGAGCATACATAGGAGTTGCTTTCAACGGAGACAATTTTAGCCACAAATTTTTTGGAAATATTTTTGTTAGTTTTTAGCTCTACAATCACAAAGTTTTTTTCTTAGTAGGTATCACTTTCACTCTCTAACAATTTTGGTTTTCATCTTCAGTCTCTAATAATATTGGATTTTGGTTTTCATTTTCATCTTCTTCAGTCTCTATGGGATTTTCGGTTTCATCTTCTTCTGTTTCATATGAATAATGGAGGGATTCGTCTTCTGATCCCGAATCACTGAAACGTCTAGACCAAGGATGTTTCTTCTTCAAAACCTCTTCCCAAATGTCACTGTCTTCGGTTTCACTATCTGATGAAACTTTCTTATTTTTTGATTTCTTCTTTAGTTTCGTTTTCTTTTTTGATGGTTCGGATTCCAGTGATAAAATTTCTTCAAGTGAGACATTCTTCCCGGGTTCAATATTCAGTTTCTTTCTTTTGCCTTTCACTGGTGAACCCTCTTTCCCATATCTGGCATTTTTAAACATGTCTTGTAAGGCAAGAGTAGCAGTTGCGTCTGCTTCTTCGTTTCTAATGACATCTTTGGGCAATTTATTCAAAATTTTGTCGCTGCACAAAGGAAATATGCCCGTGGCTTCAAATCCAGATCGGATGTTTTGAGCATTTTGTGCGTCAATCTCTTTTAAGGTCTGATTCAGAAGACGTGGAAAAACACCCTTTCGAACGACCCCTTTGTTACTTCTCTTCCAAATACGCAGAATTTTACGCCAAGCGTTTTTAATGGGACGGAAAACGCTAACATCTAGAGGCTGTGTGAGGTAGTACTGTTCGGTGGCAATAAGATAAATTTTATATTATATTCTTGACATAGTGATATCACATGTATGGAGATATGACTCGCCAGATTGTCACCAATTAAAATTTTTGGGCCATCGGGAAGAGTCTTAAAATATGGCAAAGCTATTGTGCAGAACCATTCCTCAAAGAGGTTTGTGTCGGACCACCCAGACTTGCTCCTGTTATATCTAGCTTTGGGTGGTCCGTGTTCTGTCCAACTCGTCCAAATGTGATCCGCCTTGTAGACGACATAGATGGGAAGCATTTTTCCGGATGCTGCAACGCTGAACATGACGGATGTTGCTGCTTTGGACGAATCCATAATTTTTTCTGCTCTCTTTGAGGTGCGACGAACGACAATTTTAACTCGGCTCGGGTCATCCGTAAAATTTGTTTCGTCGTAGTTCACTATAGCTGCTGGGTCTACGTTTTCCAGTGCAGTGGTTAAATTGTCAAAATATGAGTTTATGGTCCGGGGACTAATTTTAGCTCGACTCTCTTTGATGGCTCTGCGACAATACATGTTTGTGCCTTCCTATGAATGATAGGTACCAGTTCTTGCCTGGTTTGTTCTTGAATATCGGTGTCTGGGCACCTCTCCTATTTATATAGTTTGTAACTAATTCTCTAATATCATCACATTCCAAGGGGAATCCCCAGTCAGCTGCAAAAGCAATAGTATCTACAATTGCAGCTTCATAAACTTCAGTTAGAGCAGTTTGACCGCCAGGAATTTTAGAGTGTAGACCTTTCGCTTTTCGATATAAAGTTGCTGATGGAATTCCATATTCTTCCCCAATTGCATTAAGAGTTCCCTCTCCATTTCTATATTTTATAACTGCTCGTCTCATAGACTCTTCTGAATAGTTCTGGTAACTTCGGGAGCCTACGCGCCTCTGATACTTTCTAGGCATCGGTTTTCAAGTCGCCCCTAAAATTACACAAAAAAATAAAATGATACGCCACTGCTTAATCACATCCTATAAAAATAATTTGGGGTTAGGATATTGTTATCAAATAATATGGCAAAACGAAAAAAAAATAGTACAGTATTCTCGCTGTTACAGCATACTCAGGATAATAGGAAGTATTCGGTACTGTGAAATACTATTTTTATTTATTTTATTTATAGTTATATACAAGACATAAAATACAATAGACAAACTTACTCCGGTCACAAAAGCAAAGCTTGTGCGTGACCACGAAAAAAAAAATAATAAAAATAAAAAATAAAAAGAAACTAAAAATCAAATAAAAAATAAAAACAAAAGAAAATAAAAGGAAAAGTAGTTAAAGCATTAAACAAAGAAATTAAACATCATTCAAAAGTTTCAATTAGGTAAAAATAATAATCCAATCCCCCTACTCTTATCCATTTTTTAATGTTGAATTTAAAGGACTGTAATGATAAACATGATTTAATTTCAGTTGGAATACAATTAAATAACTTGGGACATAAATAATAAGCATGTTTTTTCAAAAACGTTTTTGAAGTTTTGGGAATGACTACTTTACCACTATCTTTACTTCTTGTTGAATAATCATGAGAAAGGGCATCAAAATGTTGTTGATGTTGCCATTTTACCAGCTTTTCATCCCATCTGGTTTTAACCGATTTAAATACTGACAGGTCGAGCGGCTGCAGAAGATGAGTCGTGTGGGCTGGCAGCTTTAAAATAGTAATATCCTCTTTTATTGCTACTTCCACGACAGCTGGACTAACATGTGTACTGTGCCCATCATATAAAATAAGCACTAGTCTTGCATCTTCCAAGGCAGGAACGACATTCTTTTGGAAATAATTACAGAAAATTTCCGAGTCCATCCACCCCTTCTTGCTGGCGGCGTAGGACATTCCAGGAAAAGCATCGTCTCCTGCTTGCCATTGGTCCCAGATGTTAAGCCCTTTAAAAATAATCAAGGGGGGCGCTTTCTGGCCTGACGCATTTGCCATTACACACCGTCGTGTTTTCACGGCCTGGAGTGCTGGTGATACGTGAGCACGGTGTACCTCGCTTACCAACCACTTTTGTTTTTGACGGGTCTATAGAAAAACTACTCTCATCCAAATTCCATATCTGGGCGGGCTTGTCTCAAGCTTTAAATCAACGAGTGTCTTTTTCAAAAGAACAAAATATTCGTAAATGAGAAATAGATCCGTAGCCTTTTTCCTCGCAAATTCAACAGCTTGTGGTCTTTTTATACTTAATCCGTGTCTCTTTTTAAATCCAAGGAACCAGTCTATGCCGGGAACTCCATTCGTGAACGGGGTGCGCAGTTTATTATCTGCAATGTATAGGGTAACTAGCTCAATCACCTTCCGGGACAATCCAAAGCCCCATTTTTCTAGGGTAGTAATGCCATTAGCCAACTCTTCCTGTTGTTGGCGGCCTAGAGCAGTTAGTCGTCCCTTGAAACTTTTCTTTGCGCCTCTAGTCCCCTTGAAATTGGTATAAATTGTAGGATATGGAATAGGATACAATTTCGACGCTTTATAAATGGTCATTCGACCACTCTTAACTTCCTCAACAGCTGTCTTCAAGTCATCTTTTGTGTAATTGGGGTTTTCATTCAGTTTTTTTCTAGAACATCTCACCATTTTGTAATCTGCATAAAATGGGGAAAATGTAATATATAATTATACAAGTATGATACATTTACCGTTCACTTCAATTTTCAAAGGGCAAATGTAACATAGGTTCATGTCAAGGCTTCAATGACTATTATGCTAAATCTGTCCATCACAGCATGAAAAGCAAATAGTTTTACCATAGTAGCCAATATTTCAGCATAGTTACCTCAAAAGGATAAATTTACATCGCACACTAATAAACACGTTCCGCACTCGACAACAAAATGAAACTAACGCGGTTCGGTAAAACGCGCATGTGTTACTTCTCAATCGCTTATATTCAACTACGGCCGCGTTAATACCTCGACGGAGGTTAGGTTAGTAACATAACATTGTCGCGGAAAGCAGTTTTGATCAAGTTAGGATGATACGCTGTAATGTTGCATTTGCCCCATTTTTACAATTACCCCAGTTCACCTTAGTACAATATTATGTTAAATTTTCAAAATTAGTCAAGTGTGATATCAAAAGATGAAGAAAGACGCACGTATTTTTGAAATCATATGAAAATTAAGGAAGATACGCAGAAAATAAAAGAATTGGCCAAAAGTCACTAGTGAAGCCATTTTGAAAAAATCATAGGAAAGGGAACAATTTTTGAGAAGAAAGGGAAAACTTATATATACCAGTGGACAGCATTTCGAAGGGGAGTTCCACAAATGATCCTGTAATACTGTGTCGATGTAGTCGAAAGGAAGCTCAAAATTATGCCTTAACCTAATAAAAAAATGTAGAGTTAAAATAAAATATAACAAATAACAAATTTCAACAAAGTCAAAAGTAATCAGCGTAACCTAACAAATATTTTTGGAGATGGAAACTTAAATAATTAATCAATTCAACAAATTTTCAACTTACCAACTGGAAGTAGAGGAAGAATTTTACATTGGAGATATGCAGTGAAGTGATTGAGTGGGTTTGGATGCAGTTTTTACAAAATTTGAAGGAGAAGCTTGTGGGTTAAGTGTAGTTCGATAAAAAAATCATTTCAAGATGGAGTAACAACCTTGAGGATTAAAGTGCAAAGAGGAAGGAATATTTAGGATGCGATGTAATAATAGAAGGTAGAAGTACTTATAAGAATAGGGGTGATAGGGTTTTCAGTTTTGTGTATAATAAGGGTGTCATTGAGGATAATATGTCAAAGTTTTGAGAATATTTTCTACGAGAATAATTTAAATCAGTTTTTTTTGTAAATAAATAAGAGTTCATATTTCAAGGTAACCGGTATTTTTATTTTCATTTTTTTAAATTTTTATTCAGAACAGATCAGTAGCCCAGAGACCCAGTCAGACCCAGATAAGAGTGTTTCAATTTCATTTTGACAGTTAGCCGGAGCATATTTACAGGAAACTTGGCAGCCGGGAGAGTACCAGGAGTGTTTAGGTTTTCTGTAATTTTTAAAGTTTGCTTTATGTTATTTAAACCCCGATAACATAGCACTACATTATGTATTTTTCTAAAATCTAGAGCTTAATTCGGGGAGACTAATGACTGGAAGAATTAGTAAATTAAAAATAGCAACTAAAAATATAACGAGTGATTTATTGTTGAGTGGTAATTTGATTTAAATGAATTAATTTTTTAATTAATCTGAAAGGAAAATAAAGTACGTATACACATTTCTTGTAGTAAGTAATACTGCAATTTATTGTAAAAACACGGGAAAAATTACTATTTAAAAACATTAAAGTTTGTTTTTCTATTCTACAACTGGAATTCTGAAATGTGAAAGCGTCGAGATGGTCGGTGGTTTGATGACCAACGTGCCGATTCCTAATACAATAGTCCTACCTAAGCTACTTTGTTGTAAAATTTAAAAGCAAACGCTGTAGTTTTTGTATTTTTGCAAGGGTAAATTTTATAATCCTTTCCTAGAGGCAACCTAGGCATAAATGTAGAATCCGGGGCCGCTAGCCCCACCACCTTTTCCCTCCCGTTTCCATAGTAACCTTAATAAATAGGTACCATGGTAACCAAAATAAATAAACACAGGTGAGTTTCTGCGTAGGTAAATCACGTGGATGATGAAATTTACAGTGGCATGATAGAATGATAATAATCACTCAATCAACCCTACTTAAAACAAATAAAATTGACAAATTGTCTAATTTTAGCGTTACTTGCGTTGGCATTGGTATTCTGCACAAATTTAAATAAAACTTGATAATAAAATTGTGCATAATATAAGTACCTGCGCAAGTTAAGGCTAGAAGAAACAATTTTTCAATTTCACTGCTCTTCCACATGGTGATATTCCTCAGCAGTCGCTCACCTTAAACAAATGTAACACATATTTTATTAAAAATGTAGCATTCAGTTAATTATAAGTACATAATTATTATTTACACAATATATAAATGAACAATAAATTAAAGTAACTGTAGTTCCTGAAACCAGATTATTAGCAACACAAAATAAATTCTAAAACTATAAATTTATATGAGGTAAACAAAATCCAAGTAAATTAATATAATTAAATAACTAACCTGTCGATCTTGATACTTTAATTCAGTAATAGGTAAATATAAATTCTTGTTTATGAAAATAATCAGATTAATATTGGAAAATAAAGTTAAAAACACGGACACTAAATTCGCACATTAAAATTTTACGAGAAACAATTTATATTATTTACTGGTTGCCATGTTTCCAAAAACAAGATTTTATAAAATCATAGCTAACCACTATACATTGGTTTCGTAAAAATAACAAAATTCAAAATTTTCAAATACAAAAATTATTAAAACAAATGTTACTTAAAAAAAATTATCTAATAAACCAACACCTAAATTTTATAATAGTATTGTTCTACGGTGCGTGTTAGAAAACACTTTGAAGATACACAAACTCACAACAGAAAATTCAAGCAAATTAACACATTATCAAGTACCTAGTAGTAGGTAACTATTTGCTCAGAACCAATAAACTCGGCTCCATGTATACAGATATCGGCCCCATGTACACAGAGTGCGTTTACCATCTTCTTTTAGTCCAATATCTTATATGTATTAACTGCTAAGAGCAACTAACCTGGGCCCCATGTACACAGACTGCATTAACCATCTCCTTTTCGTGCAAGTTCTGATATGCATTAACAGCTAAGAGCAACTAACCTGGGCCCCATGTGCACATATTTTCGTACCATGTACACAGACTGCGTCGACCATCTCCTTTTCGTACAATTGCTGATATGCATTAATCGCTAAGAGCAACTAACCTAGGCCCCATGTGCACATACTACATTGACCATCACCATTTCGGGCTTGCCCCATTTCGTGCAAATTTTTATGACATATAGTACTGGAAAATCTTGAGGTTTATGTAATGGTTAGCAGTAAAATGTCTGTCTTTTCTAAGACAGTTACAAGCCTTCCGGCAATCCAAATATATGGCAATACCTACCTTTTTTAATAATTTCTAAAACCTATTCGACAGGTTCAAAAAAACAATCCCCAATAACAAAAAATAAAACCTTGAAAACTCACTGACCTAAAAAGTGTTTCCCTTTGTGAAATTTTGATTCATTCATCAATTTATCACTAGTTACCTTATATTCCAGATTTTTAACTAAATACTCGTATTTTAAGGCGAATCTCTTGAAATAATAAAAAACAAAACATTGAAATTAAAGGTTAAAGAAAATAATTAAAAAATGATGTAAGCAAAATTTTAAGGTGTAGATGGGGTGTAAATTGAAACAATATATTTTAAAAATACAATAAAATAATCTAACTCATCTTTAAACCCCATTCTACGAACCATACATTCACACAAATAAGAATTGAACAGCAATTTCGAACGGTTCCTAGAAGGCATCTTCTCCTTAACCTGTCTCCATAAACCTTCGATTGTGTTGGTATGACACCCAGTAACGGGATCCTTAAAGTTTATGGAGTGGTTAACGGTAAGATGTGTAAATCCTTCATTTTTCAGACAGTCATAGGCTTTCCAATAATCGGAATATATGGTAGTACCAGGTAAAATTTTATCATTTATAATTTCCAAAAGTGTTTGTGCTGACCTATCTTCTACAGCTACCAAAAAACAATCCCCACTATCCCTACAGATACCCCCAAAAACCCACTGACCCTCAACATGTTTCCCTCTGTGATATTTACGTTTCCCAAATTTAGATTCGTCAATTTCTACAATTTTACCCATACCACCAATTTTTCCAGTTTTATTAATCAAAATGTCAACACAAACTTCCCGACAGAATTGAAACCAATCAACCACTGTATGACTACCAATTTTTAGTTCATGCATTACACTACCTTGAGAATATTGATGGACCCACATCTACGTCAGTAAAAGAATTTCATTTATTGTTAAATTGGACCCGTAGAACCAAGTACCATGTCGCAAACTTTGTGTTGATTTATGCACGTTTCCAAAAGCCCGACTTCTACACAACCAGTGATAGCCATAGGAAATGTCAGTCCGCTCAGACAATACCATATTATCTGAACATTTTGGACACTTGACTTCACTGGCAACTAAATTTAATTCCTGCAAAAATTTAATAATTTCCAATTTAGGTTTTTCCGAAAATGTTAATAAACTATAAAGGGTGTAGGTATTGCCAATATTTCTTCGATAACTGCTTAAAGCCATTATGTATCGATATTTCGGCAGATATTTCTTTATAAAAAATTATTAAATTTATTTTCATAAATTTTACAAATTATAATAAAATAAATAAATATTTCCATAACAACAAAGAGAGAATAAATGTTTTATAAAATCATAGCTAACCACTACATTTTTTTCGCAAAAATAATAAAATTTAACAGTTTTCACATACAAAAAAAATTTAATTTAATTAATAATTTCGTGCAAGTTCTTATTTATATATATATATATATATATACAGTGAAGTCCATTTATTATGCAATATAGGCATGTTGCAAGTTAATTGGTGCGGCAACAATATCATTGAAATATAGGCAACCCATTATACACAGCTAAGCACTCTTGCCCCTGCCTACTGATGAATTTAAATTTTCAATTGTCAGGAATGTTTTATTTTGAGGTTAAACTCAGTTAAACTTTCATGTGTTGCTGATTTCGGTTAGATCATAGATGGTTAGATAAAAAAAAAACTAGCTAACTGTATAATGGGTTGCCTATATTTCAATGCTATTGTGGCCGCACCAATTAACTTGCAACATGCCTATATTGCATAATAAATGGACTTCACTGTATAACCTGCAAAGAGCAACTAACCTGAACACAGACTAAGGCTCCATGTGCACAGATTTTCGTACCATGTACACAGACTTCATTTATAATAATAATAATAATAATAATAATTTTATTTTGTACTTTTGCCACCATGTGGATATACACGTCAAGTTACAGTTACAATTATTTACCAATCATGAATTGCATTAATGTCATCATGCAGAAATTCTGCAACAGAGTAGTAACATTTATCTAATAACAATTTCTTTACTCTGATTTTAAATCTATTCAGATGCTCATCTCTGAGTTGCTTAGGTAGTTTATTGTACAGTTTAACTCCAATATATGCCGGAGTGTTTTCAAATTGTTTTGTTTTGTGAGTCGTAACCACAAAAGCGTTACCGTTTCTTGTACTGTAGGTATGATGACGATTATTTCTATCAAATACATTTGAATTCACTTTGGCATATACTAGACAATAATATATGTATATGCATGGGAAGCTCAGAATAAAATTTGACTTAAAAATAGGTTTACATAATTCAGCTTGTTGTATTTAAAGATAAGCCTTATTATTCTTTTTTGTGCAAGGAACACCCTATTACAGTCTGTAACGTTACCCCATATTGTAACATTATATTTAAGATAACAAAAGACAATCGAGTAGTATAGATTAATGAGACATTTTTTGTCCAAAATGTTTATTAATTGATGGATCGCGTAATAGCTAGAATTTAGTTTCTTACAAACACTTTGTATTTGTTGGCTCCATGACAGACAATTGTCTACCACTAGACCAAGAAACTTGGTGCTGCTTTCTACATTAATACTTAACTGAGATTTGATTTCTACTTGACTAGGATTTACTTTGCGATTGAAAAAATTCATACACACTGTTTTATTTAGGTTCAGTATGAGATTATTGTTCACGCACCAATCTTTAAAGCTTTGTATGATCCCTTGAGTCAGATCACCGAGCTCCGCTGGAGTCCCCGCTGAGGCCACAACGGTGGTGTCATCCGCAAACATAACCACCTTAGCACACTTAAAAATTTGAGGCATGTCATTTACATATAGAAGAAAGATTAACGGTCCCAGCACAGATCCCTGCGGAACCCTGACATCCAATCCATAGGTTGACGAGATTTTCCCGTTTACTTTTACACATACCTTTCTGTCATTATGAAAAGATTTTAACCAATCCAGGAAAAATCCTCTAAAACCTAAGCAGAACAGTTTCTCACATGCAAAGTTTACATCAATACAGTCAAAAGCCAGCGACAAATCAAAAAATATCCCGGCCACTAGCTCACCTTTGTCTAGTTTTCCATAAACATATTCGACGAGTTCACAGGCTGCACTCTCAGTTGACCTGCCCTTTACAAAACTATGCTGACTCTTTGTCAATTGATTTGACTTATTTAGAAATGCTACCATCCTGCTATGTGCTAACTTTTCGAACACCTTTGATATAATATTCAAAAGGGCCACTGGCCTATAATTATTGGTTTAACACAATAGAGGAAATACCATCATTCCAAATTTATGGTTTTATGATTTTTATTTCGACCAAGCTTTTGGTTAACAAAAGCCCACAATGTTTTTGACTTATTGTCAGAATTTTCAATGCGATTATTAAAATAATTCTTTTTCGTAGTTACCACTAAATTTTTGTGCAATTTTTTTCGCTCTTTATACACGTCGTATAGCTGTACATTCTTGGCCGCTTTTGTTAACCAAAATAAGTTTTTCAGATCGTTTCCACTTCTGATTACAGCACTGGTAATCCAACTATTAGACTCTCTATTTATCTGACATGTGTTCATTTTCAAAGGGCAATTTACGGTCACGGCTTTACTTAGAATACACATAAAATCTTCAAACACAACGTCAATGTCATCCTGTCTAGAATACAAAAAATGAAAGTCTATATTTCCTAGTTCCTGAATAAGATTGTCTAGGTTTCTCGCAGAAAACTTACGATAGCTACAACTTCTACTAGAAATATTATTTAAATTTTTCAGATTTCTTGCTACTATTTTCAAATTAAGTATAATGGCCAAATGGTCACCCATATTAGGTTGAACAGTGGTAGCAGTCCATACAGATTCTGACAAATTTGTTATTATGTAATCTAATTTACAAGATGAATTATAATCTCCTAGTTTATTTTGGAAAATCCTAGTAGGAAGCTGACATGTATTACATGGTTTAAAACTATCCAGAATATCATCAAAAAGTAACGTATGTATATTATTACCTAAATATTTGATATTTAAGTCTCCCCCTATAATAATATTATTAGTAATCCTATTACAATAACTAATAGTGTCACTTAAACCTCTAAGAAAGTATTCCGCAGAACCTTCGGGAGACCTATAGACACTTAAAATACAGCATTTCCAATTTCTACATTCAAGCCTTATTGCACAGCATTCATAGTCTACTTCTTGAACAAATTTTCCAACTTCTAAAGTTTCCGTCTTGAAATTTGAGTTTTCTTTAACATAGATAAGACAGCCACCATGACTAAATGATGTCCTACTGTAATTTACAGCTAAATCATACCCACTAAGATTCATATAGTTAATGTTCACACTATTACACCAATGTTCAGACACACAGTACATCGGGAGATTCAATTTGTACAAATACTTCTAATTGTTCCATTTTGTTGGTTAAGCACTGCACATTAGTGTGAACCACCTTAATGTTCGTGTAGATTACTGCATTGTTATTACATTTCGAGGGTTTCAATTTGTCTAAACTAATATTTGCTAGTCTTTTGTAACCTCTCTTTTCCGCAACTGAAAAAACTTGTTTATACACACACCAGTAGGCCATATGGCCGGGTCCATAGCTCGTTCAAACTGCTGCGCAAAAATGCTTATTTTAAACGACGCGTTTTCCCCCAGGTGTTTAGCTATGAATTGTTCACATCGCACCTCAGGAAAACTAGGTTTCAGAAAGTCAATGATATTATTTACAGTGGTATCAGAATGAAATCTTTATACATGCAAATCTACGAATTTAGGCACCGATTTGAAATTGTTATTCTCGGTACTTTTGCTACCTACAATTCTGAACCGATTTGAACTTCGTTTTCTTGACGGCGCAGGTTTCCAATCGTTAGTTGGTTGTTCCTGCCCCTTGCAGCTCGTGTTAGTTGATGAGTTTTCATGGTTTGCGAGATGAATATATTCATTTAATTTATTAACTGTTTCGGCTTGGTGTACAGCTGCAGCCACATTTTGGATAGTCGCCACCTGTTTGATGCTGGTCGCCGGAGCCGTGTCACACTTTGATAAGACGCGTGGTGTGTCACTCTTTCCCTTGGCTGTATTATTTACAATTTTATTGAATGTTTTTTTGATACGCTTTGGCGGACTTGCAGATGTTTCGCCGCCCAATTCAGTATTGGCTACACTTAGTTTTTGCAAACACTCGATTGTGTCCAACAGTCTTATCTTATCATTTAACAAATCAATTTTATCACGAAGTTCTTTAATGATAGTGTCTTTTTGCTCAATTATATAATTAAAATAATGATTGTTTACCTTTACGGGTGATTCCACTGCATCGAAAAATGGCGACTCGCTCTGCTTTAAAGCAGTATCAGCTGTAGGTTCGTTCTTTTCCTCACAGCAAATTATAGTATCGTCCTTCACAAATTTTATATTGTTACAATATTTGATACAACCATTGTGTATCATGGACGCACACTTTTGGCATTTAAAACCGTTTATTATTTTTGATTTACAACGTTTACATACACGAGAAGGTTCGGTGGTGCACTCACTGCACGCCATCTTAACACAGATCCCCTTTTCGTGCAAGTTCTTATTTATATATATTACCTGCAAATAGCAACTAACCTTAACACAGACTAAGGCATAATATCCCTCAGCTTACCTGCTAACCATTTTTTGTTTTCTTTTATGAGGAATGAGCATCCCTCAGCTTACCTGCTAACCATTTTTTATTTTCTTTTATGAGGAATGAAAATCCCTCAGCTTATCTGCTGTCCTTTTTTGTTTTCTTTTATGAGGAATGAACATCCCTCAGCTTACCTGCTAACCATTTCTTGTTTTCTTTTATGAGGAATGAAAATCCCTTAGCTTAAGGGGAATACACGTTTTTGACAGCGGCCCCGGATTCTACATATTAGCCGCAACCTATACTAGACAAGGACTACAAAATTTTGGACCGTATTTATAAATATTTCTACCTACTTATATAAGAAATGTTAAGATTGTTTAAATACTTCGGACATTCTCATTGTAAGTATTTGTCTAGAATTCTAAGAAAACGGACAGATGTTTGAAAATATGGAACTTCTCCAACACTGTAAATTTTTAAACAAAATGTAAAAAATTTTGAACAACAGTTTTTCCTAAATTTAAAGTTTTGAGTTTCAATAAAATTACACCAATTTAATTTTTTTAACTTGTTTGCGTCCAAACGTCTGCGTTCAAAAGTCCCTGCGTCCAACCGTGCTGCGTTCAAACGTCCCTGCGTTCAAAAGTTCCTGCGTTCAAAGCTCCCTGCGTTCAAACGGCCGCGTTCAAACAGCCGCGTTCAACCGGCCGCGTCCAAACGTCCTAGACCGGTGTTTTTAGTAGTGTCTGCATGGATCCTTAGGGTGGAGAAGACTGTCGGGTTCTTGATTTTCTGCGAGACCAACTTGTAGGGTATCCCCCACGCGTCAGTCTCTAGATTTTCCCTCACAAACTTGTCCCAGCTGTTCAATTTGGTTTCATATACTCTTTGTACATAGGTGTTCTTCAGCTCCCGGTAGAGTTGCAGATGGTGTTGCCGTTCTTGGTCTATGATAGATCTTTGGTACTGTCTTCTTTGTTTCCTTACTCTCTTCCTAAGTCTTGTCAGCTCTTCCGTCTATTGTTGGGTTCCTTTTTATTCGGGGTATAGTTGTTGACATTGCTGTTTGTATCGCTCTTGTTACACATCGCGCGCTCTCGTGAATGTGGATGTCTTCAGATATTCTTATGTCCATGTTTATGTTGTTTCTAAAACTTACCCAATCAGCTTTCTTGAGGTTGTATCTTTTCCTGCTTATTTCTTGTACTTCTTGTTCTTGTTCTTCCTTTCCTATTTCCAGTATTATGATGTTAGGGTCGCTTGTTGTGAGATTTTCCACTACCTTCCACTTCTTGACTCTTCTTGCCGCTTTTTCGTTAGCTAGGGTTGCATCGATTGTTAGTAGATGCACCCGCTCTCCCTTGGTACGTTGGTGGGTTTCTTGGTTTGTTCAGTACTACTGCTTGCATTTCCTGTAGCATTCTTTCGACTTCTCCCTTCTCATCCGTTGTTCTGCTATGCCACATGTCACTTTTCGTATTTAGGTCTGCCAGCACTAGTACTGGTTTGTCGGCATATTTTCGGAGTACCCTTTTAGTTTTCTCTATATGCGGTGTGATGTTGTCCTCGAATTGGTAGTATTGATTTGATAGAATCCAGTCTCCTGTTTTTGTTTTGATTTCGACACACACTCGGTGGCAGTCACATAGCCGCCTATTCACCGTCGTCATGATGTCGCGGTTGAAAACGATGACCGCAGTCATCGCGTTCTCCCCCGACACCACAACTTGGGATGACACAGGCATGCCAAGTATCTTTTCCCTATGTGTGTATGACTCTTGTATGCATACCAGATCAAGTTTTTTTTCCGCCACTTTTCGTATTTCCCTCATCACGGTCGAACTTCTCATCCCATTTATCTGACCTACTCTGATCTTAACCATTTACGGATGTTTGGTTAATTGATGGCTATCTGGCCATTTTTGTGATGGGTCCATGATAATTCGACCGTGAGTCATTGCGAATTGCCTATGGATATCCTCTATCTGCTATTTTTCCTCTCTTGAAACACTTGATCCACTAGCAACTTGAGCTCCCTTGGTTCTGTTGGTAAATTGTTGCCCCTTAACTGGATTCTATCTACTTCTTCCAGGGTTGGAAAAGCAATGGTCTTTCCTCTTGGATGCAGGTGTCTGGTAATGTGTCGTAATGTTGTTGTCAGGGTCCTCTCCTCTTCCAACCGTGACAACCTCATATTTACCTCAATGTCCTTGTATATCTTTATTGGATTGCTGATGGTTTCTTTCTCTTCTTCCTTGTCTTACACTTCTTCTTTCTCACTTCCTTCCTTCTCTTTGCTGCTTTCTCCTTCACATTACTCTGCCTCCTTGTCTTTATCTGGGCATTCTTGTTTTTGATGGTTTCCTTTTCCGCAGTGGCTGCATGTGGTTTCCTCTGCTTTACAATGTTTGGCCACGTGACCAAGATCTTGGCACTTGACGCATCTAGGAACTACTAGGCAGTCTTTGATTCGCAAACCGTGGAATCCAATATTGGTTTAGCAGGAGCTTCCTGATCTTTGGGTTCACCTCCGCCACATGGTGCACGGTGGGCTTCTCCCTAGGACTAGTTCTGAACTTAAGGTTGAATCCTTCTGTAAATTCAGCTTTTGTCATTAGGTCTTTGAAGTTTTGTTCGTAAAGTGCGTCTTTTATGTAGTCGTTGTCCCAGTTTGTCTGAAGGTCATAAATGACCATCAGAGGTTTCCTCTTTCGTGGTGGTTCCATTGTCAGTTCGTTTGCTAATTTCTTGTTGTTCGTTATTTTTTGTATGTCTGTCTGTGTCTCGGTTTCGATTATTAATACTTTGTTTGTGGTCCTCATGTTGCGTATTTTGATATTTTCTTTAACTGGGTTTATGTTCTGTGTGAATGTCAATTGTATTGTCTTAATGTCCTCTCCTTTCTTTGATGTAATGAACAGTGTGTTTATGTTCTGAGTTTTTTGTATAACAGGGGGGGAAGTCTCCTCATTTTGCTGTCCTTTCTACCCACCAGTTTTATCACTCTTGGCCGGTCTGTGGAGTCTAAGACAGAGATTAGACTGATCGATCAGCGTCGGTCGTCCGCGAACAGTCACCGTCAACCAAATTTGCAACACAAGTATTCTTATGGGCAAAGTTACATTGATCGGTCGTTCACGAACGGCCTCGATCGCTATGCAACGAACAGTTTGAAATTAGAATCAGTTCTAAATTTTGATCGGTCACGAACGTTCAAAAGTAACGTAACCCAACTTTTTAAAAGTACCCTGAAGTACCCTTGTTTTTTCTACCAAGAACGGTCACCATTTGTTGCTTTTCACTTTAACTGGACATTTTTTAATGAATTTAAAAGAAAAAAAAATATTTTCCTAGTCTTCAGTGCAATGACCACAAACAATTTTTTACCGCCACCGACCGCTACCGGTCGCTCAGTCTAATGTTACATTTTTAGAACGTTGCTAACCGATACTGAACGATCGAAGACGTTCGCGGACGGCCGACGCTGATCGCCCAGTCTAATCTCTGTCTTATTGCGGAATAAATTCCGTTGCCACAGTCTCGTTGCCCGCCCCTAACCGCGCGGAGGTGGTGATATATATATATGTGTTGTTTGTATGTTTCTCTTCTTCGTCTCACAGTTTTTCAGCAACAACCACAGGGTACACACTCCTGGGTTTGACGCTCTGGTTTCCAGAACACTGTATCGCTCTTACTGTGGTACGACAGCACGTAACCACAGGCCCTAGGGGCAAACAGTGAGAATCAGGACCTCGTGGTTTCTCTCGGACGCTGCCAAAGAGGCCTTCAGGGAGAAACAATCGGGAATGGCCAACACTCCAAGTCCTGGGTATCGTGGTCACAGCACCGCCCGAAACCAAAATCACCAAGAGCTTGTCGTACTGACACAAATCCCTCCACGGAAAACTAAGGGGACTGATAGCTACCCCAAGACCTGGGTATCCTCTACGGAAAAACTAACAGGAACCCTAAACTTCCCTAATGTTCCAAAACTCGCTCGACGTTTAAGTCACAGCACCGCTCGAAACCTGAACTGTTCAGCCTCAAAACACCGGAGCACTAGGTCCTACAATTTTACTTCGGCCCCGTCGAAATAAAACTTGCAGTTCCAAACTAGAAACACAGAAGCTAAAAATCTAAAATCCTAACTTAAAATAATTCTGAGATCAAAGTCTAAACTAAACAACCCTAATTGACGGTCGAGTTCAACCCTAACTTGGCATCAAACAAAACTTCGAAGGGTTATAACCTTTACCTGCAGAATTCGTTGACATCAACTGTATAAAATATATAAGCAGCACGGACCGCTCAATGCGGATGGCTGGTGTACTACCGTTTTAAATAATTACTACAATAATATAAGAAAATTAAATATATAATAGCGTTTATAATAATAATAATAATAATCTCTACACTACCCATAACCTGTTGCCAGGTCCCATAAGCGCAATGCTTGTGCGGGAGGGAGGAAGGGGCTATTATTATTCATTATTATTATTATTATAAACTTAAACATCTTGTTTTTAAAGAATTTATTTTTCTAGCCCTTTTGACGTTTGGTCTGTAACTTAAATCCTATAAACGATTCTAGAATTCTTATACATTTAGCTTTATTATTTTCATCCGTTTCGATTTTAACATATCTGATGATTTGACTTAACTGATCAATTTTTGATACGTTTTGCGTGGTATCTGTAATTATAGAAAAGAAAGAAGCTTCCCTAATATTTTTTTAAAATGCGTGGTTTAAGGTTTGATAAAACTGTATGAATAAGTTCATTCTGTATCGTTGTTCTAAGATATTTGCTTTTCTCCCTTTCGTTTGATAAATGCGAGTTTAAAAGTGAATCATATCTCGCCAACAACTACACAATTCACAAGAAATTACCTTTTTGGATCGACTCTTTCTTTTCGCGGTGCTCTCGGAACGACAAATCACAAGCGGTCAGCAATAAAATCCCCGATTATTTCGTCGAAAGTAGAAAAATGCTTCATCAAGGATGTGTCCCCTTTCAATGTTAACACTTTCGCTGCGGATGTTACGCGTCAACCGTCGCCCTGTGCGGGTTCAGGAAAATTTGTTTTTTTTATTGAAAGTCACTATTTTGGCGCTTACTAGTGTATATTTAACACATTATAGCATAATTTTTATATTTTGTTATTATTTAAAAAAAATCGCGATATCGCGTTATCCGCACATTTGTATGGAGTTTCACTTATGTGCGGAAAACGCGATATCGCGTTACACGGTATTTAGGATAAAATATGTTCAAAATTAAACGTAATAATGTTCTTCTTTATTTAGAAATCAAATAACATTTAAACAAGTAAAAAATAATGATATATGCAGAACTTAAACTTTTAAAATAAAAACATAATACAGATGAATAATGTAGTATAAATTACCAAAGGTATCATACACTATATACCGGACGCCTAATGCAAATTCCTATGGTAATCTCCAAAACGTCCATCTACGCAAAGACCTGGGACATCGGGGTATGTTGTACAATGGTAGAGGGCAGTGGCGGCTCGCACACATATTTTATGGTGGGGCGGAAAAAATTTATTATCTTTAAGTAACACAATAGTACGAAAAATACAATATCAAATTATTTACTATAATTACAAAAAAATTATGAAATATTTTTATATACAAATTCAGCACGCCGTTGCTTCTGCTGCACAAAATGTTCTATAACTAGTTCATTGAAATGTGGTGTATTTTGAATCATATTCTTTTCAATGAAACACATACCCAATGCAGAAAGCCTATCCTGGGACATAGTACTTCTTAGAAAAGTTTCTATTCTCTTTAAAGTTGAGAAACTACGTTCACTTTCCACTGTGGTCATTGGGATGGTACAAATTATTTTTAATAATTTGACCGTTTCAGAAAACGCGGTGAGAAGATTAGTTTCACCTAGCATTTGCAACAATGGCAGCGCCGCAGTATATGCAGAAAAATCATTTCTGTTGTAGAAAACAATTAATTCTTGTTTTAGCTTTGCACGGTCTAAAAATGAGTAGGCCTTTGTTGCGACTTGGAAAATATCTTCTGGAAAAACACGTTGATATTCTTTAAACATATCTGGACAAATGAGTAGAGCAAGTGTTAAATGATCCGTAAATTCGAAACGATCTTCAGCACATGTAATAATGATGTCGCAGACTTCCTTTGCTACCATGCCATTATTATCTTCCGTTCTTGGTCGTTTTGACGAAGTCGTCATGGTGTTACACGTGGTGTCTACATCTTCACGAATTTTTGTATGCTTTTTTTAAAGTCTTGACACATATGTATTCATTTTAACGGGATCAATTGCTCTATGCTGCAACTGATTATACATAATATCTACATTAGGCATAATTTTATTGAAAAAATTTAACCAATAGATAAAACTGGAATCTTTTAAAGTGTTTTTTACCCCAATACTTTTTCTGATCATATTATTATCATTTTCTTTGTCGATTATTTCATCTAAACATTCTAGTAATTGGTCTTTATACGTATAAACATTTGTAACCGTTCGGATGTTAAAATTCCATCTAGTAGTGGATCCTCTTGGTATTCGTTTACCGACAATAGCATCAAGAACACCTGTACGTTTTGTCGAACGAGAAAAATATGCTGCAAAGCCTTCCAAATTAGCAAAAAATATTTTAACTTTCTTATTCTGAGACACAGCTTTTTCCATAACCAAATTCAATTTATGGGCATAGCAGTGAACGAAATGGGCTTGTTTATAGATGTTTTTAATTTTTGCCTGGACACCACCAACTTTGCCACTCATTACAGATGCCCCATCGTAGCTTTGGCTGGTTAATTTATCAGGCGTTTTGTGAACGTTGATTAACTCACACTGCTCTAAAATTGTTGTACTAAGCCCATCAGCTGTGTAACTTTCAGGGCAGAAGAATCCCCAAAATCTCTCGTGAATTTCTCCTTTTAATTCATATCTATAAATTATTACCGTCTGCTGTTTGTTGGCAGAATCTGTAGTCTCATCAGCCTGTATTGCCAAGAAATCAGCATTTTCAATTTCGGTTTTTATTAAATCGCGACAAACACACAGAATTGCATCTAGGATGTCGTTTTGGATAGTCTTCGAAGGGCCCATAAATGTATTGTTGTCGGTAAGATGATCTTTTAATGCGTTATCAACTTCGGACAATAAATTGATAAGGCCCCTGAAAATTCCTGGATTCGCCGATTCCGCACTTTCGTCATGACCACGTAACGCTAGTTCAAACGCACCACAAAATTTAATGCAGTCAATAATTTTATTTAATATATGTATATCGATTTCGCTTAACTTTTTCATTATGCTCTTTAATCGAAAGGCGATAAGCTGAATCCAGTTGTACCTGTATATTTGATCGGCCAAGCAGCGCAAATTCGATTTCATTGTGTAAGTGACGTGCGGATGCATTATGTTTTTTGATTTTTTCGCTTAGATGTTTTAAATCCGTCACCCCTTTCCTTGTCCAAGCAATATCGGAAATTTCAGCATTGATTAAAATGCACGTAAAACAAAACAGAGCATTCCTTTTAACACAGCCACATAACCAGGTTGCATTTTGATACATAGAAACGTTGAATTTTCTTTTAAAAGTAGCACCTTTCTTCTTGTCTTCTTGAACAATGTTTAAAGCCGGCCGCGGAGCTCCAACACTTTTTATAACTAAATTGTCCTCATAAGTAATTATCTTATCTACAATATTATCTACATCATTACACTCCATTGCTAATTAAGTATTAATAACTAAATTTCTTACACACAAACGTGAACTTAAACGGATCGTATTGCACCTGCACAGCACAGGATAAGATCGAGTACTCTCGGTTCGGTTAGTGGCGATTTTGAAATCGCCCGGAGAGGCACCTAATAATCCGACAGCTAGAAACGAATTTCCACCCCACTCCCGGCTTCTGCCTACACGTTTGTTAACATCTTGAGGGCGACAGACTGATTGTCCGGCGCATGGCCTGTTTATGTTATATTTGGTTACAATTGTGAACGTTTGTTGGGAAACTAGGTCCACAAGATACCGTTTCTGTGCTTTTCCTGTTATCGTTACCGGTAAAGCATTTTCATCAGCATATTCAAAAAGCACGTCGTTAGTAATAATTTGACGGTTCAATATGCTTTGTAGGTTGGGTGAATGTCTCAAAATACCATTAATCATACCTATAATTTAAAATTATTTGAGATAATTAAGATAAATAACAATGTATAGTAACTGTTACTTTAATATTCCTAACAAAAAAAATTTTAAAACTGTAACCATACTTTTTACCTTCTCGAGTTTGCAATTTATTCTTAAATAGGCCTTTGGTGACCGTAATTGCGAGTTTCAAAAGTTGGTCTTCTTCCAACTGTGATAAAATTTGTTTCATACCGGTCACAGCTATTTCGTTAGCCATTATCGTATCTGGAAATTCTTTCGATACGTCACGTCGGCGTCGGTGGGTCAAAAAAATTAGAAAATTTTTCTTTTGTTATATTTAAATGATTTATCAACCTTAGATCAATTATATATTGTGTTTGTTGTTTTCGATATCGCGTTTTCCGAAGGAAAATAGTTTTCTCCTGCAGGCAAGCTTAGTAGCTAAACTTCGTCTCTCATAAACTGCGTTCAGAGCATTAAAAATCTCTTTTGCTGTACCTTTATTTTCCGCGAAATTAAAAATTGAATCACTTAGGTATTCGATGATGGTATTTTGAGTAATTCAATCTTGCTTTAATCACGCAAGGGTTGGTTCTTCGGGGACGTCTCCATCAATAACGTGCAACTTCCAAACACTATAACGCTCGCCGTTAAACGGCACAATACTGCCTTTCAGGTGTGTATCCTCCATTTGTTTGTTCACACGTAATTCTGTCACTAATTGACAAAGGCCACTCGGGCGTGAAAGTGTCCGCAAATTAACAACTGATCGTTCTTTTATAACATTTTCACATTCGCGCTCCTGGGCCCATAACTTGTTGGAATAAAAGGCACAGAATCGTTTTAAGGAAACTTTTATTTAGCTATACAGCTTCAACGATTTCAGATCGAATGAATGTGTGATAATAATATGTGTGTAAAAATTTAAATACTTAACATTCCTTTATGCTGTCATACCCAGCTTCAGTAAAGCACAAATACTGCGAGAGTCCAATGGCTGTTGCGAAGATTGATTGGTATAAGCCATATGTAGGGTTGCCAACTTTTTTTGAGGAAAATAACGTAATTTGTCTTTTGAAAGAGGAAAAAAAAAGTATTTGAAAGAAAAAAGTATTTTAGAAATTTAAGTTTTTATTGCCTTCAATACTATAATATTTTTTTGTGATTTTAGCACAAGCTAACAATTTTTGGTTGTTTTTAAATGTTTGACAACTAGTATTGCAATCTAAATCTAGATTCAAATAAATAAATAACTCATTCTTTATTAAATTTAAGGACGCTCTGTTTCTCTCTTCTCGCCACTTTGTATTCATTACCGAGAAAACTCTTTCAGTGAAAGCTGAGGTGGCGGGAACAGAGAGCAGAAAGGAAACAATTCTTTTTATATTTGGTAAGTTATCAGTCATGAATTTTTAAGTATATATTGCCACTTTTCAGGAGTATTTTTTTCTGAAAAAGCTTTGTCATTTGCTAATTTTCTTTGGATTTCTTTAAGCAATATTGACTCAGAATATAAATCGTCCATTATAATATTTAACCTTTGTTGTAACTTTAGCTGCACAATTATGTTTTCAAAATGTTCAAATTCAATCTCAGTTTTAAAAGATATGCTACTAAGTATCGAAAGCCAATTAGTTCACTAAAGTTGAACCACTTTTCTAAATAATTTTTGTAATTGTTTAAGTTTTATTAATTTTGCTTTCTTTGGAGTTACTGGTGTATCACTATCATAATCCGAATTACTTGCCATTTTAAGCAATACAAAAGAAGTTTAATAACGTAATATACTTATACTTTTAAACTCACAAACGTCTAACCCTAACCTCCGTCAAACCAACAACAAAATCAGCTAAATAATGAGGCAGAATTCACATTTGACCTTGACGTCGACCTCGACGGTCTTGACATCTTCCGTTTCGTTCAGTAATAGTCAATTTAAGCGTGTGTGGGTTTCTGTTTTGTCTTAGGCATCAAAAAATCGTTGGGAAATCACGTCCACTCGAAATAAAGTATTTTTGCATAGGTACTTTATTTTTATGCAAAAGTATAAAGTATATTCACCAAAAATAAAGTAGGATACGTTATTATAAAGAATGGTTGGCAACCCTAGCCATATGTCGTTAGTAAATATTTCGTTAAGTTTTGCCCGTCGCGTCGATGAATACTTAATCGTTTTTCATGCCTATCTTGAGCTGTCAGTCTTTGTATGAATAGTGTATCCAAGCGAAGTACTTTTATTTTATAAAACTAAAAACGTATTACATCATTTACTTAAACTTAAAAGAGTTATATATTATCAAAAAAATATTAGTTTATGCACCCTGGACATACTTTTGATTGATGATCTGTGCAAATGAATTTTTTGCACTTGGCGCATGAAGTTTTGCGTTTCCTATCTTTTATTTTATAAAACTAAAAACGTATTACATCATTTACTTAAACTTAAAAGAGTTATATATTATATAAATAATAAATATTAAATAAAATATCGATTTCAACGGGAAAAACAAGATTTATTCGCTTTATACGTATTTCGGCATCATTGTGCCAGTTTTGCTTTTCCTATCTTTTTTTCTCGGGCAAAATGAACATCTCCCACTAGATGAGTGTGCAGGTATAGGTACATTAACCGATGACGTCAGAAATTCCTACGCCCATGGTCTGCGCTCTAAATAACTCCTTAGCAACGGTTGTTATGGACAGTTCTGTGTATTCCAGTGTATTCCGGCGAAGTGTTGCAGGTGTTTGTTTGTTTTACTTTTAATTGCGTATCAGTTAATAATAAAAATGGGCATGTGTTTTGCACCCGACTGTAAACACTATAGTGAACGAGATACATGCAAATTTTTTACGTTTCCCAAAGATATTAATGTCCGAAAGCGATGGTTAAAATTGATACGGTAAGTTGAGGTTATGTGGCTACTCACAATGTTGTTTATAATATGTAAAACATACTAGTTCTATGTGTATTGCATTATAAATCGCCTTTTTTCGAATTAGGAGGCAAGATAGAGAACCCAGCAAGCATTCGAGGATTTGCAGTTGCCATTTTAAAGACCGATTAAAAGAAAATGGGCCAACTAATTTTGAGCATAACGCTAAGAAAAGGTTCACCATCCACTCTCCTGAGCGAAAAAAGATTAGGTAATTGTAAAACATGAACCGTAAATATTAATGGTCATATGTAAGAAACTCCAGTAACTAAATATATTTTAAATCTTAATAAAAATGCATGTATAAAGATTTACCCTTACTTAGTTATTATTACTTTAAATAGGGCCAAAGAATGTGTTGCCGAACCAGCCCACAATGCTGAACCAGCTGACAATCCTGAAGTAGACCTCAACATTGAGCAAGCTCAAACTTGCAGCAGCGGATCTTCAACACAGAGCAGTGTTCTTACCGAAGCAGACAATTATTTTCTGAAGAAGGAAGTGGAGGCAGCGGCAATAAAGTTGAATTCGTTGTCGCTTTCGTTCACTTTTGAAAATTTAGCCGAAAGGGACGATCTGCTTGTGTTATATACTGGACTACCGAACAAGCAGGTTTATATATCACTTTTTAATTTATTGAACAACAACGAGTTCAATTATTATTCAGGAACACGGGTGGATATAATTACCCCTGTAAATCAATTATTACTAACACTTTATAAATTACGTACAAACATGCCGTATGCAGATGTTGCAGTTCGGTTTAATTGTAGTACAGCTACGGTATCAAATGTATTTCTTACATGGCTGCATTTACTGCACGAAATAGTTTTTGAAAAATTAATGGCAACTGTACCATCTCGAGTAAGTAACAGTGCTTGTTTGCCAAACTGTTTCTCGCTCTTTCCAAATACTCGGATGATAATAGATTGTACTGAAGTATTTTCCGAAGTACCGCATGGTATTAGGGAACAACGACAAATGTACAGCCATTATAAACACCGCACAACGCTAAAGGGTCTAGTTGGTGTCGCTCCGAACGGTGTTGTGACTTTCGTCAGCGAATTGTATACTGGATCAACTTCAGATAAAAAAATTGTAATGGATTGTGGTGTTTTAAAAGTTTTCGAGGCGGGAGACCTTATTCTGGCCGATAAAGGGTTTTTAATATCCGACATATTACCTCCTGGTGTATCGTTAAACATTCCCCCTTTTTTATTTCAGCCACAATTTACCCCAGAGCAGATTATACAAACACGATCCATTGCCAGAGCTCGCATACATGTTGAAAGAGCAATTTGTCGCATAAAAGGTTACAAAATATTACATTTAATGCCCATAACTTTAATACACATATCAACAAAGATTTGGCAAGTATGTGCAGCAATGACAAATTTCCAGTATCCACTCATAAAAGAAGTGGAAATGTACTATAAAGCCACTTAATTATTGTAATATTGTATTGTAATATGTGTTTCAAAATAATCTCACTTATGACCAAATTGAATGTTGAATTTTGCTCTTTGTAAATTAATATACACGAATGTAATTTTAATTATATATTTTTCTGATATTGTTATTAACGGATACAATAATAAAATCAAACATTTAACTTATTACTTGTTGTGTACGTGATTTAAAAACACATTTAAATAAAAATCTCTTAAAACATTAATATTTAGTTCCCAATCACAATCTTTATAAATGTGAAATAGCATCATAGCATTGGGGGACCATATTCCTAAATAGCATAACTCTCTATTGGTTAAATAAAGTTGGCCCTGAATTTGGTGGTAATAATTATGCTGTTTATTAATTTCATATTCATTAGTTAAATGATTAAATTGAATAATATAATTTTTTTCAGTTTTTAAAACTGCATGCAGATCAGCATTCCTAAATTTGAATGGGCACTTTATTTCTACAATAGCATCATTGTTCACAAGGCCATCAGGGCTTGCACCTAAATAACCGCAGGCATGCAACCAGATTCCTGTCTGTTGCACCGGTAGCCCCGTATGCTCAACAAACTGCTCCAAAGCATCTTTTTCATGTTGTTTTCCCCACTGTACCGCTTTCACCCCATCCAGGTTATAGCTACCTAAAACAATAACATAAGTTCAATCAGGAAATAAAGCTATGCGCACTTTGTTAATAATCAATTTGATGGCTGTTTTTAGTGGTCACGGATGACTCGCTCAACTTTTTTCTGTCAATCATTAAATAGGTGACCTACCTACCTGTTAGAGTCTTAAATAAAGATTTTGGGAAGTTTTTCCTCTGGCAACATTTTAACACTAGTCCGAAGTTACTGGCAGTAAGTCGTAGCCTACGGGATACCAACCACTTCGGATTAGTTGATTGCCCTGCGGTTTGTTTTGCTATATCTATAATTTTTGATTCTGATAATTGTAACATTTCCTCAAAATGCGATATCTTGTTGGTGGAGCTGTTAAAATTGTCAGAGTAAATTAGCTCCCCAATGTCGGGGACCAAGTTACTCGCAGTTGATGGAATGTTTGGCTGTAATAACCAGCTCCACCCCACAGCACCACCAAAAGCTTGTAGTTCTTCCTTGAATGCATCTATTTTATCGTTCCCGATTTCTGACTGGCACGAACGAAATGGTTTTGCAGGTGGAAACACTTTGCTTATACGAACTGTACCTGCGTTCTCCAGTTGCTTTGGCGCAGACCAACTGCAAGATTGATCTGTAGTAGATATATTGTAGTGTCCAAATAATGCCAATGTAGCTACATGGTGGCAATTTAGTTGCCCACGTGGACATGTGCATGATGACTTGATAATATTTTTATCTTCATTTAAAAAGATCTAAAAATAATCTTAATAAAGTAAGTAGAATAGATACCTACATCATTTTAGAATTCCAGGCTTGCACTGTAGTACTTACCTCTACTTTGTATAATTTATCCCTCATACTGGCATGCACATCGCCCTTAATAACCTTTAATTGGTCATTATAATTCATTTTTAAAACGTCCCCCGACTCCATGGCGTTCTCGCCCCTTTCAATTAATTTACTTTCGTCTTTAAAATATCTATATATTGACGAAATTTTTAAAACGTGTTTTTGCGCCATTTTAAACTTAAAACCTTCACTTCTTGACCACTCGAAAACACATTAATAAATGAGTCGATACTGTTAATATTAACTGATTAACTGCAAACTTTCTAATATTTCGTTAAGAACTTCCATAACAACGGTTGCTATCGAAGTTGTTTAGAGCGCAGCGACCACCATGTTGAAACTGTGACGTCAGAGTTAAGGTGCCTATAGGATCTTGAACAGGTGCATCCATTTTAAGAATTCGTTGAATAGTGGCACGGAGTTCGGCCTGCAAAGTTGGTAATTGCAGACGCTCCAGCATGAGAGGTGTGATCAGGTCAATGGCCAGTTTTTTCAAATACGATCTTCTGTTTTGTACAGTTTAATAAAATATAGGAATTAATACCAACAGCATCAAGAACGTTATAAAATAGTCTGAGAGGTCAACGTTGTTTTTCTTGCAACCGTATATCGGTGTGCTAGCTGATCAAATGTATCGACCCCGCCTTTGGTTTTATTATAAAACTCGATGATTTCAGGAAGTTCTGTCGAATTAGGTTTGTCACCTTCAGGATGCATCGAGGACAGCATAGTAACAATTTTATTTTTCTTCGATTTTGGTGGGCAAAACTATAATAAACAAAACGCTACCCAGGTACTACAGTACCCCAATTGTTTAAAATCTATCAAGAAAAGCGACGTGTGGTCCACACAACTGCACAAGGTTAACTGACATGCTACGACAAGAAACTACAGGAATGCACCACAAGTTACCGGCATCTGTTACAAAACTACAGAATTTTTCTTTAAGCTTGGGGTACTGGAGCACCCCAGGGGCCTGATTCTCGAAACCGTTCGCTTGCAAGACGTATGCGCTAAACCGTGATAGCGCATGGAAATCGAAAGGATCGGTATTCTCGACAAGACGTGTACGCTAAAATTCGAGCAACATCCACTCGCTTGGTAACGAGTGCCCCCAGACCAGCTGCTTACTTACAGCGTACTCGCTATCTGGTTTACGCCTGCGCAGTAGCTCCATTTTTAAAGTTGAGTAAAGTATGAACTGAATTTGGATTTATAACCTCCAGCTGATGTACTTGGGACATCCAAAAGCGCATGAGAAATACAAAAAATAATAAAATCAATGTACCAACTGAAGTATCACCGATTGATGAGAGCTGCTCAAAATGATCTCGATATCTTCTCTTAACATTGTCTCAAAGTCCTATTCAAACATAAACAATGTAGAATATTTTACTTAATAAAAAATATAATAGCAGTATTACTTGGGAAAATTCTGTAAGACTCTTTGACGTCAGCATGTCCCTCTACATGTGTCTGAAAAATCAAACACAGGACATCCTCCTCTTATAAAAACTTATAAAAAAGGATACATCATATTAAATTATAAGTAGGTAATACAATTTGTTACATATACAGTTTAACAATATAACAATGGCCCAACAACAAATTTGCTTCCTTTATCTTTCCAAGTAAGGCACAATACAAATACCACAACTAAAAATTTGGGAAATTTCAAACTAAAGTAGGTAATACCAAAGAATAGGTATAATGTTTAACGATATACATTGGAGGCAGCTTTGTTAACTTTTAAAACATCTCCCACGCCCACCAAATTCAAACGTAAAATGCAACAAAATTATCGTTTCTTATTGGTTTAAAATCGAAATGCGTATGAAATAATGCCCGACAGTTGTAAACCACTCGCTAAGTAGATATGCTTAACGAACACCGTTCGAGAATACGGCTTGTGAGTATTTTGTTTATCCTATGCGATACGAAGCCTTCGCTATGCAGCGCACACGCTTGCAAGCGAGTGGTTTCGAGAAACGACCCCCAGGTAGCATTCCAGGGTTAATAAAATATATTTCGGGCATTTAAATGTCCTTCTTCAGTTAAAACAATGGATTCTGTAAAAATAAGAAAAAATATACTTAAATACTAAAGTGAAAGAATTATATGTAAAAACAGATTGACAACAATTCCATTTATTATAATAAATTTTTCTAGCTGAAAACCACTATACAAGTCTCATCTTCGTTAATGTAAGTATGACTTCCTCCAGTCATAATTTTAATTAGTAAACTTTTTTTTTTTAATATATTAATTTTTATAACACGTTTTATTCAAAACTTTCAGCTAGTCAGCCATATTTTTAGTTTGTCAAAAGTTGTAGGACATGAATGTAGACTAGTTTTAGATATAAAACTAGTCAAGGTTGTTAAACGTAAAATAATTTAAACAAATAATGATGTATAGGGTGTTTTAAAACTTTTGAATCTACAATAAATTGTGGTAGGCGATATTTAGATTTTCTATATCTGTCCTGTAGTTTATAGAATTTGGACTTTTTTTAATCTCAATCATTTCAAAAATTAAAGGTTTTTTTAAGTTACTTTCTGTTAATACAATCTTGGGTGTTTCAAAACTGAAACTATGGAATTCATTAACGGCATGATCTGATAATGCTGTTAGGTTTATTAGGGGTGGCAATTTTTGTTTTGATTGAATTTTTGTGTTGATTTAACCTTTTTTTTTAATGTTTGGTTTGTCCTATATAGTTGACATCACAATTATTACAATTAATTTGATATATTAGGTTTGATTGATTGAAAATATCTGTTTTATCTTTTAAATTATTATAAATTTTTTTTCTATTGTATTATTATTTTTAAAAGCAACTTTGAAATTATGTTTTTTTTTAATTTTTTGTAATTGAATAGCCAAAACTGGTATAATGGAAGTGTGATATAAAAATCATTTTTTAACAAATTTTGATTATTATTAAATTCTTCACCAAGAAAGTTTGGTTGAAGATCAAAAATTGTATCATTATTTTGGTTTTTATTTTTTAATTGGTATAATCTGTTTTTAATTGTTTTATATATGAAACTTGTTGGATAGTTGTTGTTTTGTAAAAGTTTTCAATTTTGTTTATGTTTTCTTTGTGGAATTTTTCTGATGAAAGTGTTATTGCTGTATCTATTAAGCTGTTTACCAAACTTTTTTTTATATTGAATAGTGGTGTTTGAATAAAAATTTAAATATCTGTCAGTTTTGTTATTTTTTCTATACCAATTTGTTTCTATGATACCATTATCATTTCTTATTAGAGTTAAATCTAAAAAATTTATTGAATTGCTAATTAAATTTTCTTTTTCTATTGTAAATTTTAAACGTAAATGTAGAGAATTAAAACAAAAAAAAATTAAATCAATTTCATTATTATCCGCACAAATTTAAATATCATCCACATATCTTTTGTAGAAAGAAATGTTATTTAATTTTTCAAGTGTTTCATTCTCTAATTTTTACAAAACTAAATTAGCTATTGTGCTAGATAGGGGTTGACCCATTGCGACTCCAAATTTTTGTTTATATATTTGATTGTTATATTGAAAATAGGATGATTTTAATATCAAACTTGCTGCATTTTTAAATTCATTTTTTGGTATGTTTGTTAAACATTCAATTTTAGGTATTCCAATATTGTTCTATTGTTTCTATTGCAAGTTCTGTTGGTATATTTGTATATAAAGATACTACATCTAGTGAAAATAATACATGATTTTGAGGTACTTTTATGTTATCTATTGATTTTTTAAAATCCCAAGAGTCTTTAACACTGTATTTATTCTCTTGGGTTATTTGTACTTTTACGCAGTGTTTGTTCGCATTTAGAGTTGGATAGGATGTTATATTCGCCCACGGTAGATTTGCTGTAGTAGTAATTGTGCTGTTATCAAATTGTTTTACCAAGCTTCTTCGTACTGATGATGATTTCTTTTGAAGGACTTGTATCGGCGAATAAGTGGGAGAATCCATATTATGGAGGAAAGCTCGTGAAGTTTTAGGCGTACTGCTTGCTCTTATAACTGGAGAGGGAGTTTGAAGAGGTAATTGTTTGGTATGTTTGGAAAAGTAAGGAATTCCACGTTTCTTCCATTCTTCTTCACACATCGAAGTGTCTAAAGACTTATTAATATCAACAACCGTCTTTACCATACTCATGGAATGAGGTTTCTTTGGGGTGAGGCAGTTCGGGTACTAAAGTTCTTTTCTTAGTATGGGTTTTTCTTGGCTTAGTTTGAACTGCAATTTTTTTCTTGGGATGTAACTGTCGTGTGGTTTTTACAGAAAACGTGTATTCGTCAATTTTTGCTCTAACCACGCTTCGCATAAATTGGATAAATCTGGGCGCTTGTCTTCTCAATTTGTGTACAAAGGTGTCTTTTTTAACAATCTTGAACCTGACTGTTGAATTACGATCGTGAATGATTCTAAATTGTAGTAACACTCCAGACCAAAGTGGGCAAAAAGGTAGGAGGTCGTTAATTCAATAGTCGATAAACTTTGGAAGGTAGTATAGAAATTTCTTATATTTGAATTTTCTGATTCAGCTGAACACGTTTGTAGTATGTACATGAAATGCTTGTAGAATGGAGAACTTTTTCGCAACCCCTGTGTGCTGTCACCTCTGGTTATCTCAGAGTACCACTGGGGATGAGGCCCAAACAATTTTCCTTTGATTTCGTTTTCAGAGTTTATATAGGATATACTGTTTTTGGCATGCAACTGAACATGTTCAAAAGCGAAAACGATAAACACATGCCTTATATACTCGTCTACTGATAATAAATTTGAACTATTTATCAGAGCAGCAACAATTTTCTTTGCTAAATATCGAAGCGTTTTATTTTTTGTAATTTTGTTAATCCTGCTTGTTGCGTTGTGAAAAACATGTGATGAGCACGTATTTATGACGGTTTGATGCGTGATGGCCCTACCTAGTACCAAATATTCATAGGAAATTACTTAATATTCCTTCAAATTGACTTTATTGAAGCTTAATAAAACGATTTCAACTTTTATTTTACTAGAGGTACATTTTTGATTCCTTGGAAACAGAAAATGAAGATAAAAAATACTGTATCATTGGAATTTTCTGGCTTGAGGAAATTAATTCGACCATTGGAATAGGTGCTTTATCTCTTCCCCTGGTAAAATAAGAGCATAATAAAAAGTTTTTGGAATCCATTTAGGGTTAGCTGCTATACTGCCTGTTGCATCTAAATACAAATAAATCGAGAATAATGTTTAGTTTACAACGTAGTTTTTTTAAAAAGTTTTATTTAAAAAGTACATGCGTTGGACTTTCAAACGAAGACTAAATTATTCAAATACATTAATGCCGTAGCTAAACTTATAATCTATTGCAAGAAATGCACTATTCTTATCTTAGTGCAACCCAGCACAAGATAGTACAGTATTATTTCCATAACTCGCGTTTGTTTTACTCAACGATATTAAGTGATGGAGTTGATATGGAGCCATATAAGGAATGGGTCATACCAGATATTTTGAAGATAGCCTGTAATGTGGTTACCCTGCCATTTGGGATCAGCTTTCATGTGGTAGAAGTTTCACTAAAAAGAGAAAAAGGTCTCTGTCTAGGTCTTGCGACCTTATATTTTCGCTTGTAATTTGCTTTAATATTTCTGAACATGGAGCATCATTGCGATTCTCAGCACGTAAAATCTTTTGTGAAACTGAACAATTTTTTTGAAGTTTTACAATTGTAGGAGCTTTAGATTCCAATTAGCGCGCCAAAGACATGCGCTTAAAACCTTTTATGAACCTTCGATGTTTTTCGCTTTCGTGTTTAATTTCGCCTTTCTGATCAATGTGTACAACTGTTTCTTTTATACCTTTTGGTTCTTTTGTCCAAAACTTATAAGAAGCACAACCTGTATGCTTTCATTCTGCTTTAGCTATAAAACTAAATGCCGCCTTTTGTTTACTTGGAAATTGAACCTTATGCGATTTAAATTTTAATACACACAGTGGATTGAGCTTAGCAAAAATATCATTAAATACATCTGTCCAGTGTTTTTTTAGAGTTTTGCCACCGCTATAATAAGTGTCCCAAAACACTGCAGGTACAATTAAGTAATTTTGATTTAAATAATAATAATTATCGTCTGCAATAGAAGGTGCTTGAGATACAAAAGGGACCACATTTTTATTTAATTGAACTAAAGGAGAATGTTTTTCGCTTTCTTTAGTGAATGTTTCGGAATACACGGTAATACTATGCGGTGATAACGCATGTCGTGATCTACAACTACTGGCGAAATATCTTCAGTGTTCTTTGGATCCTCTGTTCGATAAGTTCGGCAAACCTAACTTTCACCTATAATAGAGGTAGTTGCGTGGTGAACTGAATCGGACTTCTGTAAGGTACTACCAAAATTTTCCTGACTTACAGATAAATCATGCACAGTAGGCAAAGTTGATTTTGGTAATTTCATATGTGGTATTGTTTTTGGATTAAATATTGACTGTGAGTGCCGTATAATTGTTGACTATATTAGTATTCTATGTTTTTCATACCAATCTTTACACACATGGTTCCGTTCCATACATTGATTCTACATTGTAATATGATGAATTTTTAATTTCTTCCAACGTAATACCTTCTTACGATGTAATTGCTTTTAACTTTTCAATTCGCTTTTCTAAAGGTATAGTTGCCTTGAATATTTTCTTTTCGGCATTTTGAAATTTCCTAATAAAAATTTAATCGGCGTGTAAAAATAAAATTGTTCAAATATTCATCATAACAGTTGAATAAAACAGAAAATATTAAATTTAAACCCCACGGCCATTGTAATCCTCAAGGAGTTTTCCAAATCGCCATTAAACAAATAATGACAAGTAAGAATTGTTGTAAAGTGTATTTTAACACTTTAAAAACAATAAATATTCTTGCTTAAAATGAAAGTCTTAATTTTTTTTTCTTAAGACCTATACAGGCTGATTCAAAAATGGCGCATAAGCTCTTCAGTACGTTGTAGGGAATAATAATTGTAGTGTAGAAAAAATAGTAAAAAATTTCTTAGCCGCTAATTTGCTGAGAAATGAAGAAGTTAAGTTGAGAACTCAACTTTGAATTCATGTGGATTTTGAAATTTCTCATCATTTCATATAAATAATTTAAGTATTTTTTCATAGTGGGTAATAAATAAAATGCTCATAACACCTCATTATCCTGAAATATTAGCTTTCAAAATTGATATTTTTGTACCAAGTTGTTTGAAAAAAATATGTGGCAACGATGTTTGAAACTTTTAATAAGCTCACTATGTAAATGAAAGGAAATAAAAGCCACTCATATACTACATAGCTGCACCCGTGTTGCCACTAAATTAAAATTTATTTTATATCCTAGCACATGTTATCAATTATCTTTTTATTTCCAGAATCGAATGTAGCTGAAGGCTAGATAAGATTCTTATCAGCTCTAGCTAAAACATCTTATAACTATAAAAATACATCAAAATAATACATGGTTGAAGACCTAAACACAAATTAATAACATTGGACCTCACCTCGGCAACTAACATCATTATATGAAAATGATTTACAGAAAATTGTTCGAAAACAATTCTTCGAAAAGCGATTATTCGAAAATAATTTTCGAAAACCAATTCTTCGAATGTACAATTATTCGAATCAACAATTCTTCGAAAAACAAATATTCGAAATACAATTGTTCGACACAGCAGTTTTTCGAAAACACGATTATTCGATAATCCCTTATTTTATAAATACAATGTACAATTTAGTTAATTTGTTTATTAAAAAAATTACAAAGATTGTGTACAACAAGGTTAATACAAAAGCATAATTAAGTTATAGTTAATTTGTTTATTACTACAAAAATTACAAATATTATTTATTGTGCACAATAAGATTAATATACAGGGTAGCTATTAAAGATTGGACCAAAGCCGTAGCGCCCAAACGCTTTGAGATTTTAATTTGAAATTTGGAACACTTCAATACGACATCACTTCGCATATTTTACAGTATTAAAAAATTTTCTTTGGCTCGTACTTTGGTAGCCCGGCCGCCATCTTGAATTTTCTTAAATGGTAATAGGGGTAATGCAATACATCATTACAAAGCTTGATTATTTTTGTTTCTAACCATGGTAAATTAATATGGGGTTACATAATAAAATAATGCAAAGAAATTAGAAAACAATTTGCCGTATGCTCAGACGGCTATTTATTGTATGCTTCAAATCTAGGTAGCTTTGCATTAACACAACGTCAAAACTAAACAAAAAACAAAATAAACAAACAATGAAGAAACAAGGTACGTACCAAAATTAAACAAACAATTCTAAAAGTAGAAAAACAAATACCATATTGTGATTGTTAAAAGTATGGTATCAAAAAACTCCTATATTCATGAAGATGTTAAAACTGTTTTGTGTCACCATACCTAATCAGTTTCTGTAAACCAATCCTTGTTTAACTAAATTCAGATTGTTAAATTTCTACGAAAAGTATGACAATGTAACTACTGTTATCTGCTAAACAATTATTGATTGTTTTTTTGTTTAATTTTGAAGCTCTGTTAAAGCAAAGCCACCTAGAATTAAAGCATAGAATAAATAGCCACCTGAGCGTACGGCAAATTGTTTTCTAATTTTTCTCCATTATTTTCTTATGTAACCCCATAATAATTTACCACAGTTAGAAAGAGAAACATTAAGCTTTCTAATGATGTATTGCGTTACCCCTATTACCATTTAAGAAAATTCAAGATGGCGACCGGGCTCCGAAAGTATGAGCCAAAGAAAATTTTTCTATACTGTAAAATATGCGAAGTAATGTCGTATTGAAGTGTTCCAAAATTCAAATTAATATCTCAAAGCGTTTGGACGCTACGACTTTGGTCCAATCTTTAATAGCTACCCTAGATACAGTGGACGTTCCTCTTCAATTTAACACTATATTTGGAAACCTCTCACCATTTGAAAAGCCACAGTTATAAAATAAGTTTGTCACAATGTAACCCCATGGGTCGGGGTGACTTTGTGCCGCCCTATTATTACGCATATAAAGCCTACTAGAACGTATTTGGCATAAAGTAACCCCCACTGGCAATATTTTATCAAATTATACAACTGATCTGGCGAAAAAATTGGAATTTCGTAGGTATCACAAGGAACAAAAAATTACATTTAAATAAAACATTTGATAAAATCAAAGTTTATTAAAAATTCGTATTACAAAAAACATCTAAAAATAAGTGCATAGATAAATGTTCAGTAAAAAATACCTACATTGTAAGATACTGCAGGTATTATTCTAGTTCAGACGATTTGGTCCATAACCCCCACCGTGTCCATAACGCCCACCGACGATTTGGTCCATAACGCCCACTATGTCCATAACCCCCACCGTCGGGTTTGTTCGTTATTTCAACTGTGTCCATAACCTCCACCGACGATTTGGTCCATAACCTCCACCGTGTCCATAACCCCCACTGACGATTTGGTCCATAACCCCCACCGTCGGGTTTGTTCGTAATTTTAACTGTGTCCATAACCCCCACAGACGGTTTGGGCCATAACGCCCACTGTGTCCATAACCCCCACTGGCCATAACGCCCACCTCGTTCATAACGTCCACCGTCGGCTTTGTCCGTAACTTTTCAGTTTCATTGAAAATGTACAAACCAAAATGAACAAGGGTGCTAAAACAATGAACGAAACCGTTCGTTTGGGCTTTCCTATTTTATAAAGACTAAAGCTATCTGCTATCATAGAGCAATTAGTATTTTATAAAGAGAAACAGCCTCCATGTATTTGCGAAAATAACTATGAGTTGGGTTGCATAAGTAAATTATTGCTGAAAATTTTCTTGTTTTCGATATTGAGATTTTAACCAGGAAACCAAAAAAGTGGTTTTAAAAAATGTCGTGGGTATTGAATACCTTATACCTGTGCGTATACTATATGATAGACAATTAAATTTTGCATTCAGTTATATAATAATATATAGGGTGTTTCATTTAAAATAACAAAGTTGTTTATTGTATTGTGGAAAGCAAACGCCCTGTATACGTGATAAAATTTAGGAGAATGCAAATCTATATACTGAACAACTTTTATATTTAAACTTCTTTCATATTTTGACTAATTCCGATTTTCAAAACATTGTAGAGGACGCCACAGTGAAATTCTGGCGTTCATCAAAAAACAAAAATGTAGGTCATACCAAGCTATATAAGTATAGAAAATTTAAACAAAATCGTGTGGTCAGTTTTTTTGTAATAATTTTTCAAAAATTTCAAAATTTTTGGAAGAGCACCGTTGCGACCGTTTTTGGATTTACTAAATAAATTTTTTTTCATGGTGTAGTACCGCCAAAGGGCTTTCAAACAAGTTGTTGGGAAACCTGATCAGATAACTGGTTTTTGAGTTATGGGTCGTAAAAGTTGAAATTTTGAAAAATTCATAGCGGCTGCCATTTTGAAGTTAGAGAGTCCGGCAAAAATTGTTTCCTTGAATTATGGTCTTCTTTCATACCCCCTACTCAGATTTTCAAAATTCCGCTTCTGAAAAAAATGATACCAAATACACATGTCTAACTTCCACTTCCGGTTCCGGATTTTTTTGAAAAGCTTTTTTTGTCGGCGAATTTTCGATATACTCCTTCATTTAAAAGTTCATCAAAATCGGTTCACTAGATTTCGCGTTAGAGGTGTTAGATACATACATACCCACCCACAGACAGACATTTGTTCTAGACCACTTTTTTGGGTTCCTGGGGGTCCAAAACACGTATTTCCGCGAAAATCTCAACTTCGAAAATTTTCATGATATCAATACTTCAATACCAGTGGTGGTATGGGAAAGTAAAAATCATATGCTACTGCACACTTAATAAAATATCCCTCCCGTGCATTGTTTGATCTTTTGTGGACTGAAATTCAACAATTTAATATAAAAAAAACACAAACAGTAGAGGTATGTAAATGTAAAACATTGAATATAAACATAATTTATTATAAAACTAACGATATGTTAAAAATCAGGCATAGATACATCAATTAAATTGTTCACATTGTGGTTCAGTATATACAGGGTGTAACACTACTTGATACATCAATTAAATTGTTCAAATTGTGGTTCAGTATATACAGGGTGTAACACAACTTATCCGAAAAAATTTAACCATATATGCACTTTTAAATAAGAAACCGATTTGTTAAAAAATTTTTTTATAAAAGTCCAATAGAAAACGAGATAAAAATTGTTAAAGTTACAAATTAATGAAAAAAAACTTATCCGAAAAAAATTAACTATACATGCACTTTTAAATAAGAAATCGATTTGTTAAAAAAAATTTTAATAAAAGCCCAACACAAGACGAGATAAAAATTGTAATTTGTAACTTTAACAATTTTTATCTCGTTTTCTGTTGGACTTTTATTAAAAAAAATTTTAACAAATCGATTTCTTATTTAAAAGTGCATGTATGGTTAATTTTTTTCGGATAAGTTGTGTTACACCCTGTATAGGTCAAACAATCAGAAATTTCAGTATTAAACACAAAGAACAAATAGGCTGTTACAAATATCAACACACACATAAATTAATCAAATTATGGTAAAACATTTATTAGAATAAAATCACTTCTTGACCGCTAATAATACAATTAAATTTTTACACTTTTCTAATAACAAACATAAATTAAATATTTTGGAAGCTTTTGAAATTTATAAACACACAAAAAATAGTATAGAAACCTTTAATGAATGAATAATTTGAGCTCTTAGATTCTCCTTCATTGACAATTTTTGAATAGAAACTAACACCGATGGAATCAAGTAGTTGTTACATAATATGTCGTTATTCACTTCTACCGTACCCTTATGGCACCCTTAGCGTACAGTGCTCAAAAATTGTCTACTTGTTATTTCCAGTTGAAATCGATATTTTATTTCAATATTTATTATTTCTATAGGGTGATTTCTAACGTACGGAGCAAACTGAATGGACAACTAGAGGGGATCAAAATATAATATTCTTTGCAGTAAACTTTTCATCAAAATCGAATAACAAGAAAGTTACAACAGTTTAAAGTTCTTATAAACTTCAGTATTTTTTAATAAAAATACGATAATAACTTGTACCTTTTGAATTCAAATTTAGAATAGAGTTAATTCAGTTAAATTCAGTTAAAATATTTATAACATTTTTATAAGATGAAAGTTATGGCTACTCACTTACATCTTTTGTTATTATTAATTTGATGTTTTCTGCCTGGCAACAGGTTACGGGTAGAGTAGTAGTTATTATTATTATTAATACAACCGCAATTTATCAGATTGTATGAGAAGTGTTTTTAATGTAAACGCGAATACATAATAAGCTCAGCGGCAGTACTTAAAACGTGGGCGTTGATTTATAAGCTCTTTAAACCGTTGTAACTTCTTGTTATTCGATTTTGATTAAAAGTTGATTGTAAAAAAAATATATTATGGTCCCCTCTAGTTGCCCTGTCAGTTTCCTCCCTACGTTAGAAATCACCCTGTACTAACATAATTAATCATCTCATCTCTAGGTACCTATATCGTAGCCATCCTAATAACGTTTCATGATAAACCAAAGAAATTTGCTGAACACAATTATGTAACAAGAAATGTCTCACAACAAAATGTAGTGACAAAATGTAGCTGCAAAGAATAGTTTCACCGGGCGCCGATTCCATTTTAAATAAATCAAAATACTAAAACACCAGATATCATACACAGATGACGACAAATGTAACTGCAATTAACTCACGAATCGAACGTAACTACTCCTACTACAGTAAAGGGGTGAAATCGTCTCGCTGCAACTACCAATGACAGCGCTAGATTGCAATGACGTTTTAGAAATTGTCACGTGGTTTTGTTTACATCCAGGCCATGGTTAGAAAAAATAAAGTATAGACATCTAGTAAAAATACATTCAAAAAAATTATTCAAAAAATCCGTTGTTAAAGAAATACCCAGGTGCGATATGACCATTTTTTTGGCATTTATTTGAATTTGAACCTCTTTTTATCTCTTTTTTATTTTTATTTCACTCTCTCTCTCTTTTTAGATATTTTTATAGTTACTATTTTTTTTTATCTTAGTATAGCTGGGGAGGTTTCTAGCACACAAAATCTGCTTAGGCTTAAACACTTCCTTCACCATTTACCTATTACCTAAGTTCTTCAGTGTATTATTATCGAGCTTTGACTATGAGTATTATGTTATATTACATAATAATTAATTATTACATAATTAAGAGAGAATAAAACACTAATTGCTAAACGGCAACATTCAAAAAAACCCTAAGCGGTTCTATAATTATAAAAGTTCGACAGATCGGGCACCTTGAACTTATTGTAGCAGGATTATATGCCTGCGTTGTACAGTACCCGCACAGTAGATATCCGCAATTCGTTAAAACATAATTGCGCCTCCGGCTGCTACATATGAGGCAGGCTTCGTTTGGGGGCAGGTTTTCGTCTGCTTCTGTAAATGTAAGTGTCGTCACTAGATTTTCAAAACATTTCGAATACATTTCTGTAATAGAGCACTTACCATTATCGTATCCGATGCCCCTGAATGAATTTTCCGGCTGGACTTCGTCCGTTTGAAAAGCTTCCACTGAAATAATGATCAGTTTAATTTTAATTAAATCAAGTGTGCCTGTTCGAAAATAGAACGTATTACAGTTGTTACAATATTTAGTGCTTCTGTAAGTGTTGCAAAAACGTTTTGAGAAATTACAATTCCAAAATAAATAAAAAAAACGTCCGTGAAATGAGAGTCCGATTAGTACCGAGTGATCATTTCAATGTCAGTTCCAGTTATCCATGGAAATTTCAATAAAACTGACCATGCACCCCCCTATACGGAACGCCCCTGCGTTAAATAATATAATTATATTATATAATTATAATTATTATTATATTAAAAGCAAGCAGGTGTAGGTTTTCAATTTCTCCGTAACTCTAGTTTTATGTATGTGTATACGTACATGGTATTGGCTCATATGCGTCCTCTGGTAGATGAAAAATTTCTTCATCTGCGGGATCGTGTACGAAAACGACAAAACATAAAGTTTTAATAATAGGAAAGTCTTCAGTATTACTTTATGAGCTGATGCTTAATTAAGGTGTAGTGAAGAAGATAGGTATGTTATTATAGCTTATTGTAATTTGGGAAATAGAAAAAAAAAATGAAAGTTAACGAAGGTACAAACGTGGGTACGGTTGATTTTTTACATTCAGATCGTTTGTACATTTACTCACAATCAAGTCCAAGTTGCGGGTAGGGTTCCGGTGGTAGGATTACGGCAGCAGCCGCGTTTTCCACTACTGATGGTGCATCATCAGCATCCAAACCTTGAATTACAATGAATACTATTAATGAAATTACACTTTGCATGTATTGCAAATCTGATTTTCTGCACAGTATTAAGATGGCATAATAGTGATACATGACTTGATAAAAGGAAAGGAACACTTACTAAATTCAGCGGGAGTATCCCCTTCGACAGGTACCAACAGTGGTTCCTCTTCCTCCTCTAGGGTTTCGTCATCCGCGATGGTTCTGTTGATGATGCCCTGCGCCACGTACGACACCATGTCGAGGAAGCTCCCGAAATCCTGAGTCCGGAGAGACTCCGCGGTTGCTGTTTGTATTCGCCTGTCATTTAGTCGATATTTCCTCTTTTCCAGGGAACGAATTTGCAGACCCTGGTCTATAAATGATCGCAGTTCCCGTATAGTCGTGGCACATATGTTTTGGAGATCGTCTGGAAAAAATAATTATTTAAAATTTTCTGTTTAAAATTAGGGATCACAAACTCTTTAAAAAGGTACACTTACCAATAAATTCCCACACGTTCGGTCCCTTTACCCTTAGAATCCTCGCTAAACTCGCATGGAGCGATTCGGCGTCGTTGTTAATACGGCGTTTTCGGTTATAGACCGAAACGGAATCCGCACCCACCCTTCGCAGCCATTGCCTGTCATGGTAACTGCAATATTATAATAAATCAACAAAATGAAAAAAATAGTAGGTATATTATTATTATACGAGTTTTATAAGAGGGCCTATTGTAGAATGCGTAACATATTAAGGCCCGGAATTTACAATCTCAGTTTAAACCACAGCGCCCCAGTAAAACTTCAGAATACAAAGGGAAATCTTGAGGAAATCCGAAGTTAAACTCCAGTCTGTGGTTTAAACTGAGATTGTAATACCGGGCTTAACAGGTAAAATAAAACAGAAACTTATATACCTACCTCAGTAATTCTGCGAACTCTGCTGCCAAACCATGTTGTTGGAGGAAGCTGTCGATGTAACGCATCGCTTCGGTAAAGTTGTCCGCGGGAAGCAGGGGCAAGCACAATAAAAATTTGATTGCTTTTTGGGCAACCAAATTGTCTCTTATTAGCCGTTTCATCCCCAACAAGCCTGTTTTTTTCATAATTGCCTGAAAGTTAAAAAAAATTGAATTAAATCGGCTTAGGGCCGGTTTTATAAACTCTGGTGTTATGATACAATTCTTAAAAACAATCGTATCCATGACAATTGATCGAGGTTCAGTCAACCGTTGGTAAACCAGTCTTTATAAAACCGGCCCTTAGACAGGACAAGCGCAATCAGTTTGTAATTAAATTGTTTAGCAAAGTAAATACCAATGTAATTTTGGCTATAATAATAAAACATCTTTCAGAAATAGGTATTATACAGGGTGTTTCTTAAATCGCGGACACGGAGCACAGTACTACATTCCCCTCCAGATAACAATTGGAAAAATATAATACAATAATGCCCGTTCTTCGCTAGTTTCAGAGTTATCCTCAGTCAAAGATTGAGATTCAATTCCTTTATGCTTTGGAAAACGGGTAAATTTTAACCGTTCCGCATTGTTCATCAATCAAATATTAAATCTTAATAAATTTGGAATTTTTTATACGTTGTATTCCTTCCTCCGAAGACATTCTTTCTGATAAATATCTGTTGTTAAATTTTTTTTCAATATGTTGCAACATTGCATTGTAGCTATAAGGTTATTGCCTAGGAAACTTGTACATACTGCCTTATTAAAACACCAAACGTTTAAAACAAAGTCCGTGCAAGCATGCGCAATGTTGTCAAATTTAAAATTTTTAAAATGAGAATAACTCGGAAACTAAATACATTAGGACAAAATCGCCTATACTTTTTCAACTCAGTTTTAATATGAGAATCGCGTAGTGCTCTCCGTGTCCGCCATTTAAGAAACACCCTGTATAGTAGTAATTACCTGACAGTAGTGGAAAAGGCAACCAGTTTTTGCAGAGTCTGGAAAGGCTTGGCCCAAAGATTTTACCAACGCGGCTTCGAAATCAGTCATTATTAACCGCGGTTTCAAATTAGGCAATAGGTTTTTTAAACTTTCAAAGACCATGTTGTATGCCTGTACGCTTCTACCCGCCATTAGGGCGAATGCACAGGGGAACGCCTAAAAACATAAAAATAGACCATGTTAATATCCCTGAAGATAAATGTGATACCAATAACCTTACAATTCCGTATTTAATAATGGTGATGGTTAATAATTGACTGCTCGCGGGGTGTCTGGGTCGGGTTTTGAATGTGCCGTCTATATGCACCTCTTTGCCATCACCCAACAGCGTGATTAACTCCTCAGCCAAGAAAATGACTGAGGCAGAGCTACCTTCGCCGAATGTACCTCTACAAAACGGCCGTTGGTCAATAAATCCAAATCTTAAATTGTCCTTACAGACGTCCCCCAATACCTGTAGCGATTGCTGCATAACAGGATGCGATTTTTTACGTTCCCGTCTCATCGCTTTCGACGTCGCCGGGAATGCTATTTGCGACGCAGCGTCAACTGAAGCACTGGAAAAACGGAATCAAATTTTACTGATGCAATAGTATTCTGACCAATTTGAAAAAAACAGCTGTTTCCATTAACTTATTCTTAGGGAATTTTAAAAAATTTGAATTTACAGCGCTTCTCCGCAATTACGTGCGTACAATAAGATTTATTCAAGGAACTTACATTTCCTAACAATGGAAAATACCTAATTTTAAAAGAAATTAATATTTTATTTATTATAATGTAACACTTACTTGGAACTATTGCGCACAAATATGCTTTTTATGTCGTCGCTGGTGGAAACCGCTGCTCTTAGAAGGTCGTTCTTCAATTGTAAAGCCTCCTCTTTAGACATGTTTGGTGGATGATTATGGTTTTCCCCCAGTTTCAAAAAAATAAGATCGTTACACTGAGCTCTAGCTGGGCAATCCTTCACTGTGCAAATAAGGTAAAGTACTCCATTTGGTTTTGTGGACTTCTTGGAGTAGAAATTCCCACGATCGGCATCACAAGTGAAGTAAGTGGAACCCTTTCTGTAGCCGGGAACTTGACGAACGTCCATCGTAGTAGTAATAATAAATTCACAATCGTATAGCACAGAAAAAAAATTATTAACATCACTCTAGATAATACATAAGATAAGTACATAATCTAAGACTTTATTTCGCGAGTTTATTTAATTGACGAGTGAGTTATGTACGAGTTGCATACAAAGCTTTATGTTCGACTACTAATTGGTTCATTATCGAAAACAATTCAGTTTATAAATTTGATATCTATTCTTGACAGACGAAAATTTGGGTTGTAATATACCTATAGTTGCCATTGGAAAACTGGATATGTCACAGTGTGCTTTTGCTGTTGCTTGGCTACTTGTTTATCAATTGCGAATATTTCAAAAAAGGCATTAAGAAAAACCGTTCAGAAAAAGTTTTAAACCCATATGCAGAATTTGAAGCAAAATTAAAAACGTTTTTGAAATACTTAGCTGTTTTTTCGACATTAAAATTTTTGGGTTATGTAAAAACACTTTTTGTCTTTAACAAATGGCCCCCCAATTATTACAACCTTTTCTTTTATTTTAATAATGTTTAAAGATTTAACTTATCTTTCTCACAGTAGCTAATCTGGTTGAATCTCCCTCGTACTGCTTGCCACGATCTAAGGTCGAAGATCTACGATCGATAACTTCTTGTATACAAAATGCTTGATACAACACAACTTCTAACAATTTTGGAATACAAATTTATTGGGATTATGGTTTAAAATAAAACTGAAAACGATCACTTATTTAAATATGAATAGGTACGTCTTAATTTGTCAAAGGACGGTACATCAGTGTTTGTGAGAATATGTATTAGACATTTTTGTGATTGAAAACACAAGGGTGTTTTGCTCTCTTTCTAAGGGTCTATTTTAATGGCTTTCACAAAATACAGAAATATCGGTTTCACGCTTTAGTGATCTTTAAACAAATTAAGTCTAGCACCCTTAAGAAACATATGTGTTTACTTTTGCACGTGTTAAAAGTAATAAACTAATAATAATAATTTAAAGTTTTTGCAGAAAATTCTGAGACCCGTCGATTTTTGTTTTTAAATTGTCATTTAGACAGGTAATTTTAATCCCCCTAACCCTCAACCCCTAAGTGATAGCAACCCCAACTTTAATAAATTAAATAGAAAGATACCCTTTGTGATACTTGATAGGTCTTTTTATTCTTAATATAACAAAAAAAAGTTTTTGAAAATCGGTTGATAAATGACAGAGATATTTAACAAAATGTAATCAATTGAAAGTTCCAATATTCGACAAGAAATCGACCCAAACACGCCTAATTAATTATTATCAATAAGAGCATAAGTACACAGGTGCGATTTTTGAGTTTTATGTGGGTACTTGTGGCAAATGTAGCGGTATCGCTACACGTTTACGTTTTGTACGCGATACCGCCACATTTACCACAACTGTCCGCATAAAACTCAAAAATCGCACCTGTGTATGTTCTTATTGATGATTAATTAGTCGTGTTTGGGTCGATTTCTTGTCGAATATTGGAACTTTCAATTGATTACATTTTGTTAAATACTCCCCGTTATTTATTGACATTCTCAAGCGTTATTTTGTTAAAATCCATGATTATATAAATAATAAATATTAAATAAAATATCGATTTTAACGGGAAAGAATAACTATTTATTCGCTTTATACGTATTTCGGCATCAATGTGCCATTGTCAAAAGCATATACCTATCAACCGATTTTGAAAAACTTTTTTTGTTATATTAAGAATAAAAAATCCTATTAAAAGAGGTACACAAATGGTATCTTTCCAATTAAATTTTTAAAGTTTGGGTTGCTATCACTTAGGGGTTGAAGGGTGGGAGGATTAAAATTACCTGTCTAAATGGCAATTAAAAAACAAAAATCGACGGGTCTCAGGATTTTCCGCAAAAACATTAAATAACCAGAATATGATTATTGTGCGATACTTTATCTAAAAATTGTTATACATGGGGTAGTATATGTGTAAGTAGTCCAACATTTGTTGTAAAGGATTGGGAAAACGCAATTTAAAACCCAACCAGACTGTAATGGATCATCGCATTTCTGCATCAACTTTAAATCTATGAAGATCGTGTAGATTTTCTTTGTATTTAAACACTTTTATATTTTAATACGTTTATTACATTTATTTACAAGTTTTGAAATCGCTTTAATACAAAAATAGGTGTGTATCATACCAGTGCTAAAATGCAAGTCCCACTAAGGGCCGGTTTTATAAAGTCTGGTTGACCGATGGTTGGCTCAACGACGGGCAATTGTCAAGGATATGATTCTTAAAAAACAATCGTATCCATGACAATTGATCGTGGTTGAGATAACTGTCGGTCAACCAGACTTTATAAAACCGGCCCTAAGGGTGGTTGAACTTTGAACGACATCGCAAAATCACTACGCTTTAGAAAAACAACACATGGCTAAACACTTATGGACTAATCCTAGATATTTAGTTACAAGACCAAAGAACATATATAAATTATGTTGGGGTGGTCATCGGCAGCTTTTAACAAGGGCGGAGCAAACTTAAAGTTTATGATATGGAGCGGTACATTACATCTCCCCACTAAAGATCAAAGATAGATAAATATAATTAAAACGTATCTTTGATAATGAATTTCAATGGCTACAATTTCTTTAGATATTAATTAGTTTGCGGTTTCTAATTCTTGTTATGACTCTTAAAAGAAATGGTACATTTATTTTATTGATTATCTTATATCAGTGAGCACCAAAAGTATGGAACATACCAAATAAAACCGAAATGAATGTTTTTTTCTAAAAATCCCGAAACACGTTAATTTTCTTTTTTAAAAATACACATTGGAATGTCAAAATAATTTTCCGGTCTTCATTTGTTTGTAAGTGGTGATGTCATCACTATTTTTTTTAAATGTCAACCCCCATTTTTTTTCTCGTGTTTGATACATCTTTTAATTCCTTAAATGACAGTATAAAAATGTTGATACCTTACATAAGAAAATTTTCGAGAAATAAATTATTTAATGTTTAATAAACACATTTTTCGTTTTTCGAATGCCTATTGTTGAGAACTTGTCCAAGTAAATAAACCTTTTTTCTTTAACGCGTTTGTTAAGGGTTGAGTAATTTTACTTAAATTTGGTATATAATGTTTATAGTATTCAGCTAATCCCAGAAATGATTTAATATCTTTACTAGATTTAGTTATTGGAAAATTTTGTACTGCGGCTACTATATTAGGATCTGGTTGAACTCCATTTTTGTTATTTGATTTGGTACTATACCTATTTGTAAATCAGGATTTGGTATTTTTATTGGAACTACCGTTTCGGTTCGCGGATTAATATATACAAATTAGAATTTGGTAGTGGCTTATCTGGATTTTAAACTAAAGTTGTACTTTCATTATAAATATCTTGACATTTATTTTCCGCTGTAACGGGTATAATATATTTTTTTTAATTCTACTGGAGGATTTCGTTTGTGCATTAATGGTATGTAATTGTTATTTATAATCAAAAAGTTTCTACTATAATCTATATGGGCATTAGTCTTTTTTAGAAAATCATTACCAATTATTCCGTCAAATGAAATTGGAAAATCGTCTTTTACACAATTAAATATGTGAGTATGAACAGAACCATTAATATTAATTTCGTTCTGAAAGTAATACAAAGTTTCTAGTGGATTTGGAGTATTGTCAATGCCTTTTAAAATTACCTTTTTATCCTTAAAACATGGTACATTACCCTTTAATTTAGAAATTTTGATTAAGGATAAATCAGCACCTGTATCTAATAGGAAAGATACTTTATCTGTGTTAGTTTGATTTGACCGAAGTAACACATTATGTTGTGGTATTTATATGTACAGTCAGCGACTAATGTTTTCACCAGTCTTGTACCACTGTAACCCGTTTTACTGAGAAATATAACACATTTCTATATTTCATTTCATCTTGTTAACAGTGTTACCAACATACCTATATAAAATAATACGAACGACGTTGTGGTACCTCTTATATTTCTCTGAAAAACGTGTTCAGTGGTATCATACTGGTGAAAACATTTGTCGCTGACTGTACCTAGTCAGTTGGTAGATTACAGTGATTCGCGGCCTGAATAACATCGGCGTTCCTCGACATGGCCGCTATCTGAGGAATTGGCAAGTTTAAATGATCATTATGAATAAAATGTGAAATTTTGGAGGATTATTTGCAAAGGGTTGATTTCGACGACTATTATTATATTCTCTCTTCCTACATTCTTGTATAACATGTCCTAACTTCTTACAGTAATTGCAACTTTTTTGATAGGATTTGTTAAAATTCGTATTTTGGTTAAGAGTTTGAGTTGGATTAGAATTTGGGCGTTAGTTTGATTTTGCCTAAAGTTTTGGATAGGTGGTTCATAATTATTTGAATTATAAAGGTGACGTATAGTCTAGGCTCTTCTCTTAAATATTCTTGTCTTAGTTACATATTTCTGTTACATGCTTCTTTTGGATTCTGCTGACAAGGTAGTTGATAAAGAATTTATTAACTTAACGTAGCAATTATCTTATTATCAACCATGGTTTCAACATTCGACACTTACCTTATACCCACTTGGTTCATACCCAACCGTTATCCCTTTAAAAGACTTTTGGTCAAATTTATTTCTTCTGGTTTTATCATGAATATACCGGGAGGTCGAGAAAGGTTGTCAAAAAAAGCTACTTTCCAAGTAGTTATCAATATTTCATTCTACTGTGATATTAGGCACACTGCTGTTGACAGTTGTTCTGTGCGTTTACGTTTCTGTAACTCTCCTTTTTATTCTTGGACGTTGTTATTATTATACAAAAACGTAGTTTTCAATACTAATTAAAAATTGTTAAACAAAGTTTACAGTAAGTAGGTACAGTGGTTCCAATGAATTGATTTCATACATGATAGCAGGATGTCTATGATAACAGCTGGAGGATGTAAAGTTTGATATAGTACTCGCAGAAAGTAGTTTTTTTTTGGACAACCTTTCTCGATCTCCCCGCTGCCGGTGCATGGTAGAACCAATAACTTTTAAGTGGTTTAATCTGGGTCTTTTATTATGCCACAGTTCATATGGCGTTTTATTTTGTATCAAAGCTTTAGTTGGCTCCTTCGAAACAAAGCAGCTTTTCAAAAACCATCAAAGGACAAAATATTAGAATAGTCCAGAGAATAACCCCTTGAATTTTTGCCGCATGTTTAATAAACACCCTGTATATTCTTTATAACTATTTATAAAATTATGAATCTTTTAAAATAGGTACAAAATTAGCTAATTCAAAAATAATTAAAATTCACAATTTATATCCAACTTATTTAACACACAATTCTTACATGGTATAAAAATAAATATTTTTAGCTATATAATAACCTTAAGTATTTATTTTAATTTACAAATATTTTCTAAATTAAATAAATTCATATATTTTTCTAGTAGGTAATAATTTAATTTTTCACATTTCATTTTAAAATTTTAAAAAATTTAATCCATCATAATTCATAATATAAATTAATTCTTTTAAATCACCTCAGAGATGCAACCAATATCACCACAATATATATATTTTTTATTTACCGAATTAGAATACAAAAAAAAAATAAAAGTAAAATTCGACCGGAGCTGCAAATGAAGAAAGTAAAAGTATTTTTGTGCAGCAGGAAGTTTGAAATATCTGCCATAACCCGCACTAGAAATTTTTTGTCAAGCTTCACTAAAATTCGCATAAATACAAAATAACTTTAAAAACATTATCTCGACGATACTTTCTTTGTGTTACCAAGTTCTACATGTGTAGAAACAAAAAGTTGAAATTTTAAACAAGGGCTAAGTTAGAAAAAAATTGATTTTCTCACAGAATTATCGCACAAAATTTCAATTTGGTATACTGCTTCTTTTACTATGTTTCTAGGAGGTGAAGTCATTTCATGTTTTCCTATTGTATAACAATACACTATTTATTAATAAAATACTATGTGATCTAGTATAGAAATGATACTTTTTCTGAAATAATTGTCCAAACTTCTTCAAACTTTGTCATCTTGTGTAGTATAAAATTTGTTGTACAGATTTAATTGATGATGCGTTGTACCTTGGTTGTACCAAAGTCCTAAGAATCAATCAAATATAGTTATTAAGGTATCAAGGGTATTATAAGGAAAGGATAATAGCGACCCGAGGTCGATGGGGTACAACTCGAGGGCCTTAGCCCGAGGGTTGTACGTCTGCCGGGATACGGAAACTTCGTCCCCCACATTTCGCCCCCCACATTTCGCCCCCCACATTTCATCCCCCACATTTCGTCCCCAGGAAATTTCGTCCCTCCACATTACGTCCCCGGATGTTGCGTCCCCGGTTTAAAATATATTATCATATTGTAATATAATAATTGAGAAAATATTCAACAGTAGGTGTTTGTAAAGTGTGTTTAGTTAAGAGTTTTTAACAACAACAATTAAGTTGTTAGGCTAAGTTATTTTTCTTCTGAAGCTCTTTTTCCTAATTACTATTAGTTATGCATTTCTTTGGAATTATTCTAATAGTCTAAAGTCTATTTATTGACATTTATCTGACATTTTAAAGTGGCTATTAATTTTTATTATAACTTCAATTGTCATTTCCCAAATTTAACAATACAACTCTGCCGGCAGGCGGATAGAAATCATGGTATTAGAAATTCGTAAACTTTATTTTCAAACATTCATTATATATACAAAAGGGTAATATTTCAAAATTCAAAATTACGAAAAAGAGCTTCAGAAGAAAAATAACTTAGCCTAACAACTTAATTGTTGTTGTTAAAAACTATTAACTAAACACACTTTACAAACACTTTAAAATGTTAGATATTTTCTCAATTATTATATTACAATATGATAATATATTTCAAACCGGGGACGTAATGTGGAGGGACGAAATGTGAGGGACGAAGTTTCCGCAAACCACGTCGACCGAGGGCGTCACTTAAAGTCCCCCTTAACTAAAAAATGACAATTGTATCCATGACAATTAAACTTTTAAGCGACACTTATAATTTAAGGGGAACTGGTGCAAACGGCCGTAGTGGTTGATATTGGTTTGTTTCCTTGGTTGATAATTAGAAATAAAAACACAAGTTGTAATTGAAAACATTTAAGTTTATTCAAATTGGAAATCAAGTTAAATTCAAAATAATATTACGATTGAAATTGTAAAGGCTACTGTTATAATATCTTTATTTTAATATGTTATGTAATAGATTTAATTATTATGAAATATTTGATACAGAAGTATATGACATCTGATGACATCTCAGCCATATTGTTTATTCTAAAAACAATCTTTCTACTTCCTATGATAACAAATATGATAAACAACTTTGTTATTTTAAATGAAACACCCTATATATTATTATATAATTGAATGCAAAATTTAATTGTCTATCATATAGTATAAGCACAGGTATAAGGTATTCAATACCCACGACATTTTTTAAAACCACTTTTTTGGTTTCCTGGTTAAAATCTCAATATCGAAAACAAGAAAATTTTCAGCAATAATTTACTTATGCACCCCACTCACAGTTATTTTCGCAAATACATGGAGGCTGTTTATCTTTATAAAATATTAATTGCTCTATGATAGCAGATAGCTTTAGTCTTTATAAAATAGGAAAGCCCAAACGAACGGTTTCGTTCATTGTTTTAGCACCCTTGTTCATTTTGGTTTGTACATTTTCAATGAAACTGAAAAGTTACGGACAAAGCCGACGGTGGACGTTATGAACGAGGTGGGCGTTATGGCCAGTGGGGGTTATGGACACAGTGGGCGTTATGGCCCAAACAGTCTGTGGGGGTTATGGACACAGTTAAAATTACGAACAAACCCGACGGTGGGGGTTATGGACACGGTGGGCGTTATGGACCAAATCGTCAGTGGGGGTTATGGACACGGTGGAGGTTATGGACCAAATCGTCGGTGGAGGTTATGGACACAGTTGAAATAACGAACAAACCCGACGGTGGGGGTTATGGACATAGTGGGCGTTATGGACCAAATCGTCGGTGGGCGTTATGGGCCAAATCGTCTGTGGGGGTTATGGACCTGGTGGGCGATATGGACAGTGGGCGTTGTGTCCTAGACCCCTCTGGCGTGGTTTATTTATTTTCTGTAATATTTCTTCATTCTTGTACCAGATTTCATCTTTATGATTCGGCCATTTCCAGTGTTTCCCAAACTTTTCTATTGCGCTTATAAAAGCGCCGTCTAAGTTACTTTGGTAATTATCCCTGGATACATTTTTTTTTCATAAACTATGAGTACAAAGTCACCAACACTGTTTGCTTCTTGCTCGAATATCTTGGTAAGTTAAGGGTTTTCCTCAGGTTCTGCTTCTGAATTACTGGGACTAAACTCATGGTAAACTAAACTATTATCGCTCTCTTCATAAATTACATTACGATTAGAGTCGCTACTAGTTTCTGAGTCATCTTGTTGCTGTTTATTTCTATGTTTCTTTTGTACATTTCCGGTGCAGGATCTAGATGGCTGAGGATTATCTAGGTCCACAATTTGTACGTTTTCCAGGTCGACAATTTGTTCGTCTCTAGACTATTTCTTCCCTCTTGACCTGTTCTTTACTTGTTGCTTTTTCTTGTTTTGTTCTTCTATCATAGGTAGGACCTCTGCAACAGAAATGCTTTTTCCAGCGGGAACATCTAATAGTTTTCTCCTTTTTATTCTTTTCCCGTGTGTAGCTTCATCTTTTTTATTTATAAGTTGTTCAAGAAAGCTGTCTCCAAGTGACTGTTTAATTGTATCATCTTCCTTGTCCATAACACGATTGGGTAAACGGTCTAGCACGATAGTGCGGTTTAGGATATATACCGGTTTTTTTAAATCCAGATTTAAGATTTTCGGTGCCTCTTTCAGCTAAACTTTCCATCAGTTTTTTTAATAAAGACGGAACTGATCTTTAGGTATCGAAGTGTACTTGCTTCCAGTAGGCGATTCTTTCCATGCCTCTAAAATTCGTCTCCATGTCCCTTTCATAGACCGAAAGTAGGCTACGTCTAGAGGCTATAATAGTTGCGTTGCTTTTGGAGGTCAGGCTATAAAACTATAAAACTGATGTTTTTTGCTTCGCAAAGCTGTATTACCTGTACGTTCAAGTGCGAACTTAGGTTATCGCCAATTAATATTTTTCTCCCATCTTGTTTTCTTAATAAAGGAAGCATCAAGTTGGTAAACCAGTCTTCAAATATCTGATAATCAAACCAGCCAGAAGATGTCCTATTATATCTGGCGCCTGGTGGGCCGTTTTCAGTTCATGTGACCAAATTTTATGCGACTTATAATTAACATATAAAGGGGCAAGCTGCCCTTCTGCGTTTCCACACACCATCAGAGATGTACAAGCTTTTGACGCATTTCGTATTCGTTCTGGATACTTGGTCCCTCTTTTAGTGATAATCGTTTTAGTACCAGGATCATCGACCAAATTTGTCTCGTCGTAATTCCAAATATTGGAAGGTGGGATGTCCCGCGTTTCCAATTCCATGTTATCGAAGTATTGGTTGATAATATATTCATCGGTTTTAGCTCGAGCGTGAGTAATATTTCGGGCAATTCTTTGAGACAATATGTCTTTGTGTCGATTTATAAAAGACTTAACACAGTCAATGCCAGCCAAATTGTGTTTGAAACGCTTTACCTTTTTTCCACTACGATCTAGATATGTCTTCACAACAGATCTTAAATCAAATGCATGTTATAGGAAAACCGTAGGTGGACATTGCAATAGTGTGGGCAATAAATCCATTTTCTTCAACTTCTGTGAAAATCGGATTTCCACCATGTGGTTGTGTGTGTTTGTTGCGTAGTTTTAACCACAGCGTGTTTCTATGAATTCCATACTTTTCCGCAGCACCCCGCATGGATATCTTCTTTTTCCTTATCTGATCTACAGCTTCCTCTAGTTTGTCATCACTGTAATTTCTATATGCACGTGACCCAAGCTTTCTCTGGTATTTTCGCGGCATTCTGGGAACAAAAATTAACCGGGGTTACTTTGTGACATAACAATCATTAGAAATAGCTGTCACAAAGTCTCCCCTTAAGATTACACATTTTATGTCTAATTAACTAAATCGTGATTAGTAATTAATTTTAAAAAGCAACAATTTTACATATTCTTCAGTGATTATGATACTGTTACTAGCACCTACCTTCAAGAAATTAACTCTTCACGTTTTCCCTCACGATAAGAAAGTTTGGCAATTTTGTAAAAATGACGTAATTTCACTTTAAAATCGACACGCGTACCAAGGCCACACCGTCTCGACTAATAGTGTAGGTTATGCTCCATCAGGGAACTCACTATATCAGCTTTAACCTTCATTAGGTACAATTGCCGCGGTGCCTAAAGAAAAGCGCCAAATTTGAAAAATTCATGTCTAACACCCCGTGTCATAAAGTCACACCTGTTGTCATAAAGTAACCCCATTTTACGGTAAGCAATAATTAATCTTTTGACGAAAATGACTTTTTTAAACATTTCTGTTCTGGGCAGCATGATAATTTTGTGGAGATCAGCACAGTCGTCTTGTAAGTCGTCAGAATTGTGGCCATGTATCTTGAATTGTTCGCACATTTCACAATCCTCATCCCCTAGCTTCGCGAGTGAAATATTTTTAGCTTTTACCTTTAATCTGTAAGTTTCGTAAGATACTTGAATCAACGGATATTTAATTTTAAAATCTTTGTATAAGAGAAACAGATATATCACTTGGCAGGTATCGCAAATTTGGCGCATGTTCGCGCCGGTAATGGGAGATGCAAGGATTGAACGATTCAATGTGCTCGTTTATTTCATTGCCTTTAATTTTATTCTTAGATTATTTTTTCCACGTAGATCTGGCATTGGTTGAAGTTGGCCTTTTGGTGTTGTTGCTAGTGTGTCGTGTACAATTCTGTCGTTTGTTTTCTTAAACCCAAGGGTCGTTAGGAAAAATATTTTGCAAACTCGACGACTTCATCATTTTCATTTTTCAAGGCATATTTAAATGTATGTTTTTTCCTATCACTTTCAACAGTCCGGCGTTTCACTTCTAAGCGTTTACACCTGTTTAAGATGAATGACTTTCTTTCACTACTTGACATTTTCCAAAACTGGTTATTAATTTCGTTTCGTCGCATATCTGATATAAGTGAAGAACATTTCTTCCTGCAGTTTTTTCCAACACCACAACTGGGGAGTACTCTATGATTTTTTATTAACAGTTGTAGTTTCATATTTTGTCTATTTACCATGTCCAAATCTATTTTGCGTCTTTTTCTAGGATCTCCTGTTTTTGTGTAGCCTTTGGCTGGCCAGAAAATAAATAATAAATCATACACAAAAAGGACAACACACCATATACACTTACCTGCAACACTGTTACTTTCATCTCGCTTTTCTTCATTTAATTCCGGTGATTGTACGTTTTCAATTTCATGCAACCCTTCCTGAGTAAACACTTTGAAGGTGGTGGGTGCTTCGTTGCTCGTATCATCTAATTCTTTCTCTATTGATGTATCATTTCAGTATTTAAGGTACAAAGTTCATTATTTAATTCTGCAATTTCTCTGATCCCTGTGTTATTTAAGGCTTGAACTTGATGAGCAGAATTACAGTCATTCCAGTTGGTATGATTTTCACTTGTAATCGTTAAAGAAGAGTTCAGTTTTATAAATTGACCATCTGGTATGGAATTTTCAGCGAAAAAAGGCATTGGGACCAAATCAGTTAAGGCAGGCTGTTCAGATATTTGATCAGTATTTTGCAAAAGAATGCCATCTTCTGTCATGACTAAAATATCATCCTGTGCACATGCATTATTTAGATCAATAACTTTCTTGGTTGATTTTTCATACAATTTAGTGTCTTTAGAGTTGTTATCCAGCATAACCTTTGAAGCTTCACTTGGTGCTTCGGAGCATAATGAAAGTTATGTGAGAATACATCTCTAAAACACAATATAGGATCATAACTGGAATGCCAAAGTTTTTAGTAAAATACTACATACCGATGTGAAACGTATCACTGCAAATTAGCACTCTCTAAAGTAAATTAAAACAGCACTTCAACAAACACAATTATTTCTGAATCAACATCAAACCACCATGATAACTAACTAACCAACTAGTAGGTGCTTGCCGAGAATAAGAGCGCGAGAAACTTAGCAAAAACGCGGTATCTACCGTTGGCTTAGTAAGAACGCCGTATCTGCAGTCGCTGGTGAAGTACATACGCATACGGCATTTTTACTAAGTAAACTATAGACATTTGTAGATACGGCTTTAAATATTAACATGTTTTTGCTATTTGGTAGTGAAAATACGGCATTTTTGCTAAGCAGAAATGTAAATTAGAGTGAATACTATAGCGCCAATAACTGAAAATTCGAAATTTTTGTAGATACGGCCCGGCGTTTTTGCTTAGGACGGCAGTATGCATGTGTGGTTCTAGCTTTTGAATAAGTCCATTTTGTTCAAATATACTTTTATCGGAAGCTCGTCCTCCACATCCTTCGTTTACGTATGTTATTAAGCCGGCTGGACTAACGCCCACCATATACTTTACAGTGTTTGTAGATTTATAGTGAGAGTATGATTTTATCCTGCAGCACAAACACTTACTAGCTTGTACAAATTTCTGTACAATCCACCACAACTCTCACACTTGAAAAATGTTTTAAAACATTTTGGTAAATTGGCCAAAATTTCTTCCTTACTGGGAAAATAAATTGCAGGTCGTAAAGCAACATACAGAATATCCAGAACATTATAAAATATGGATTTGCAGGTTTGCGATGGTATGCCACTAAACAATACGCTTAAATCTACGTAGGAGCCATTATTTTATAATTTAATAAAAATCTGTGCAGGCCTTCGTCTTCCCATCTCTTTTGAGCCAATGTTAGGATTACATCTAGCATTGCAAAACTTGCTAAACCTGACATGCTATTAAGTTGTTTATCGGTGTTAATTAAATTAGCAACTGTTCTTATAGTATCGGTATTAAGTTGCACACCGAAGTCACTTGCATTATTAATGAGTTCTCCCATATTCCAAAGTTTTAATAAACTTTCTGCTGCTTCTTTTTCTTTCAAAGTATGTTCACTTGTTTTTTCCTGTAATATTATTGTTATGTAGATGAAATGTAGAAACAGGAAAACTCTTCTTTTCAATTGATTAGTTTATTAATAATTAATAACACACATTATATGAACTGACTTTGATGAACAATTATATACTAGAGAGGTGTTACGTACAGGTCTACTCTAGAATAGTAACAGTTGACAAAAATAAGATGAAGTTTGATTTTATATTACAATTCGAATGACGTTTTTAGTCATGAGATTTTGGTATTCCTAGAATTGTTATTCTCAAATTTATAAGAACTAATTAAAATATGTGACAAACACAGCCGAAGACATCAAAGGATGAGCGGTGTCCATCAAAGAATCTTAAATGTGTTACAATTCTATGAATTCGTTATCTATCTCATTGAGTTAGTAAACAAGTTGCGAAATTAGAGAAAATAAGTAAAATTACAAAATATAGGTAAAGATTCACAAATAATAGGTAAATATAAGATAGTAACATAATAATATATAATAATATATAACACCTCCGGGGTGAGTGAGACTCAAGCAACTTGGTGGTTGAGGATCACTGTTCCGGCCAATGAGTTGTATGTTCAGGTGAAGATTGTTTTGATTGTAGTCTTGGAGATCTTCGAACGTAAGTAGAGGTATTTAAAGGAATTTCCTCGGTAACGATGTCCTTTAGTGATTGTAAGGAACGTGAAGTTGGTTTTGAACGAACGTTATCTCGACCAGCACAATTGTTGAAAATGTTGATACATGGTAGTTGCCGATCAGGTTTTGATTTACAATATTTGTAACATAAAGAAATAGGATTACATTTACAGCAATATTGACAGCAACAAAAAGATAGAAACAATATAGTAAGTACTGCCAAGAATGTATACCAAGGCAAATGCTTTGTAAAATGTTTTCGTAGTTGTAACGTATCCAAACCATCGAAAACGTCCTGTAGTTGATGTTGAGTAAGTCGTAGTTCACTAATGTGTATAGGAATTGGATCTAGGTGTTCAAAATGTAAGACTGGAAGTTTTTCGTTTTGTTGTATGCTTTCCTCGCAACAATCCAGAAAGATGGGAGTTTCTGGGATATAAACGGTAATATTTGATTTTGTAGTAGATTCACCATGTAAAAATAAAGATCCAATATAAGCATAGCAAGAAGGTTCTAGCTGTAACAGAAAAGTTGTTGATAAGAATTCATTCTTTGTTATATCGTTGCAGGTAATATCCATGTTGGTTTCAGTAGTTGAGGTAATAAGCCATTGATTAGGTTTGATGTAGTTCCATATGAATAATTGTCCATGCAAAGATATTCTTCGGCATTGAGCAGGTATCGTTGGCAAGGTGTGACGAAATAATGTTATTTCACACGTATTATCGTTGGGTTTGGTGTGAAGTTCTTGATTTTTACAAATATAGTGCAAAGACGAGACCAATTTGCATGTTGAGTCATCGTTCATCAATACATATCGCTGTTTGTCGCGAGTTATCAAAAGAAAATTATAATTTGGTTGAATTAGTTGGTGTTCGTTAAAATCACGAGGATTAGGAATAGGTAATGAATGTATGGAATAATAATTGTATAAAAAGGAATCAATTAATGGGATATGCACCACAAATATCAAATTAGGTTCGTGGTAAAGTACATCTAACGTAGAAAGGTCTAATAAAATATGTCCAAATTGAGGATTTAATGAAATAGGAAATTTGCGTTGTGAAGGTAGATAAACAACGATTTTAGTTAATTCATTAATAAAAGATTTAGGGTCGATAACAGTAGGAGATAGTATATTTTGTTTTGCAAAAAGAATACTGTTAAGTATCAGATCAATTTGGTCATCTAGAGTTTCAGAAATAAAAGTAAGTTGAGCAAGAATATCTGCTATATGAATAGTAGATAAAAGATCATTACTTATAACCTTTTGTTATTTACCAAGTAAATTGAGTTTATCAATATTTTCATTGAATTTTGATGTAAGATTTTTCAAAGAATTAATAGATTCATCGTATAAAGAAAGTGTATTACTTACAACTTGAGTTTGTTTTTGTAAAAGAGTAATTTTAGTTTGATCATCTTGTAATGATTGAATTGCATCATTATAGTATTCAGCATCAGAAGCATCTGGTGTGCCAGAAATCCATTTCCAGGCTGTACCTGTAATAATAGAAAAAGTGGTGTACTTACAACTCTTAGATTTTATTGAAAGAAATAATATCCTTAATATTTTTCAGTCGGGTTTTCGGGAAGGATTTAGCTGTGAAAGCGCACTACAGTATGTTATTAATGAATGGAAGGAGGCAAATGATAAAGGAAAAATGACAGGTGTTGTTTTTATAGATTTAAAGAGAGTCTTTGAGACAATTGACCGAGTTAGGTTGGTGGATAAATTGGGTAGATATGGAATAGGAGGAAATGTATTAAAATGGTTTGACGATTACTTAACTAATAGAAAGCAAAAAGTAAAATATAAGGATGTGGTGTCTGATGAAATTACTATTGATGTGGGCGTGCCTCAAGGGAGCATTCTTGGGCCTATTCTGTTTATAATTTATATCAATGATTTGTCGAAGAATTTTGTACACTGTAAATATCACTTCTTTGCTGATGACACAATAATATATTTAGATGAAAAGGATCCAAAGGAGTTAGTTAGAAAAATGAATTATGATTTAGAGATGGTAAACAAATGGTTAGAAAAAAATAAACTTAAACTCAATATATCGAAAACAAAAGCAATGTTGATAACTAGCCAGCAAAATATAAGGTCATTTAGAGATAATAATTTAGCTATTCAGCTTCAAGGAGTCAATTTAGAAATAGTCCAAGAAATAAAATACCTAGGAGTGATTCTTGATACATCACTAAACTTCAGAAAACATATCGATTTTATGTGCAAAAAGATTGCTAAGAAAATTGGAGTATTAAAACGGGTTAGCTGGTACCTTTCTATTAACGCACGAATTCTAGTTTTTAATTGTATTATATTGCCTCATTTTAATTATTGTAGTACAATATTATATATGGCTAATCAAACAGATTTACAACGCTTACAAAAACTACAAAACAGAGCGATGAGGGTAATATTACAATGTAGTATTTATACCAGAGTAGATGTTATGCTACAATCTTTAAATTGGTTGAATATCAGTGAATTTTTAAAATATAATGTTCTTTGCTTTTTGCACAAAATTAAAGTGAATATTATACCAGGTTACTTAAAAGCTATATTAACAAAATTTGAAGATATTCACGAGTACGACACTAGAAGCAAACAGAACTATATTGTTAAGCGAGCCAGGAAGTCGTCGACTCATGGTTCAATTTTTTATAAAGGCGTTGTAGAGTATAACAAACTGAGCAAAGATTTGAAGGCATCCAACCTAAAGGTGTTTAAGAGATCACTAAGAATGTATTTGTTGAAATAGGGAACTTTATACGTATCTGTTGTTTATTGTATTTTTTTTTTTTTTTGTTTTTTGTGGTTTATGTATTTTTCATATATAGCCTAGGGCTAAATAAATGTTATCTTATCTTATCTACCTAGGAAATCTAAGGATCTTTTATACCTTGTTTGATCATGATTTATTAGATCAGTGAGGGTATTAAATTTGTTTTGTATAAGAGATCGTTTCTGAACATATTGGGTTAATGTATATTCGCAAGGTCGTTTAATAGCATGGTTAGTAGAAATAGTACAAAGTGTACGAAGTTGGGATTCTAATCTAACAAAATTTTGAATTTCATTATGTAATGCAGAGAAATCGAGATGTATGATGAGATTCCAGGTAGAATCGGTAATACTAGCAGTTCCTTTTGGTACATACACTAATCCAGAACCATTGGTAATGGGGTGGATGGTGTATCCATGGCAAAAAGGTAGAAAAATTAATCTGTAAAAGATTTAAGTCGGTTGATGTGTACTTGTAATGTTTTATTACCTAATTTTAATATGGCATTATTTTCTGTTAAGGATTCAAGTTCATAAGGACCTTGATAGGTTGGTTGTAACTTTTTAGTTTCGTTTAATCTGGAATTTTCGTTTCTAAGCAAAACTAAATCACCAGGTATGAAACTAGGAATATTCAGTTTTTTATCATAATATTCTTTAGACTTTTGTTTACTAATAAGTAAACGTTCTTTAGCTATTCGATTTGAATTTTGAAGATGAAGTTTTAGATTACCTAAATATGAGTCGTAAGTATCTTTGAAATGTAAGGAATTTCTGACTTCATAGGGTAAAATTACTTTTCGTCCAAATAATAATTCAAAAGGGGTAAATTGAGTAGCAGAATGGACATTGGAATTGTAAGCTAGGATAGCTGTAGGTAGATAATTATCCCATAGTGCTTGGTCAGATTGAACATAATGTCGTAAATATTCTTTAATTACTGCATGAGCTCTTTCGAGTGATCCATTTGTTTGGGGTCTATAAGCAGTAGTATATTTCTTTTGAATTTTTAATAATTTATTTAACTGGGTAAAAGTTTTTGACATAAATTCTGTTCCTTGATCAGTTAAGATAGAAGAAGGTGTTCCATAAAGGCTAATAAATTTAATAAATTCAGTGGCTACTACTTCAGCCGTATGCTGAGTTAAAGGGGTAGCATATAAAAATTTCGTAAGATCATCTTGAATAGTAAGCATATATTTGTTTCCATTCTCTGTAACAGGTAAAGGTCCTACAATATCTAGTGAAATTCGTTCAAAAGGATAATCACTAGTAGTGGTAATAGTTAAAGGTAGTTTAGTAGGTTTCCTATCAATTTTTAATTTTTGACATGATTCACATTTAGAAACATAATCACGGATATCTTTATACATGTTAGGCCAATTATATTTAGATTTAATTCTTGAGTAAGTACGTTGAAATCCAGGGTGTCCTGCTAAGTTTGAATCATGATTAGATTTTAAAATTTCAGAAATTTGTTCGAGTGTTACATTGATGATTTTATTTAAATAAATTGTAACTTTAGTATTAGTTGGTATAAGAAATCGTAAAAGATCGAGTAGATAAGAAGTTTTGATTGAATTAAATTCATCAGATGGGTGCGAAATATCAAGGTATGTAATTTTATTTTGTTCACAATAAAGTGCAATTACCAACAAACATTGAAATAGGTCTTGATAAGTAACTTTATCAAAGAAATTTATTTTATGGAAACTTAATAAATATGAATTGGAAATTCTTTCACATTCATACAGTGATGCGTGTGAGGAAGGTTGTAAATTTTGTTCATTAAGTAAAGATGTTGATAGTAATGTTTCTTCATTATCTAAGGAATGGAATAGTAATTTGAGATTAGGAGAGGTCGTAATTGTTTCATCACGAAGGTCAATGTGTTTTTGGGGCAATTCATCACAATTTCTCCATTTAAGAAAATCAGAGAAAGTTAACTCAGGATTAATTGTTAAAATTTGATCTATTCTTGATAGACAATCAGCATTTGAATTTACTCTACCAGGTTTATAAATTATATCATAATCATATTCCTCAAGTAGTAGTCTCCATCGTGCAAGTTTTGAACTAGGATCTCGACAATTTTTGAGAAATGTTAAAGGTCTGTGATCAGTAATAATTTTAAATTTATTTCCGTATAAATAAGGTCGAAAATGTTTAATGCTCCAAATAATTGATAATAATTCTTTTTCAGTTGTGCTATAATTTTGTTCACATTTGTTAAGAGTTCTGGAAGCGTAAGCAACAGGTAAATCTTGATTTATTGGTCCTTGAGACAACACAGAACCAATTGCAAAATTACTAGCGTCTGTGGTTAAAGGAAATTCTTTAGAAAAATCGGGAAAATGTAAAATTAAATCAGTTGTTAAAATTTGTTTCAATTGATCAAGAGACATTTGTTGTGTTGGAGTCCACAAGAAATTATTATTCTTATGTAATAACAAAGTTAATGGTTTAATAATTTGAGAAAAATTGTTTATAAATTTTCTATAATATCCGCAAAGGCCCAAAAATGATTTGACTTGGGTTGAGTTTTTGGTATTGGAAAATTAATAATTACTTTAATTTTATCAGGATTTGGTTTTACTGTGCCCTGATTAGTACTAATATGACCTAGATAAGCAATTTCTTTGTGAAGAAATTCACATTTATCGGGTTGGAGTTTTAAATTATGTTGACGTAATCGCGTGAAAATTGAAATAAGTTTGTTAGAATGTTCCTCTAAAGATCCAGCGTATATGACAATGTCGTCAAGGTATACAAAACATTGTGTTCCTTGTAAACCTGTTAAAACAGTTGTCATTAGTCTTTGAAAAGTTGCTGGCGCATTTTTAAGTCCAAAGGGCATTCGATTGTATTCGTAATGACCTGTAGGGGTAGAAAATGCAGTTTTACATATATCTGAAGAGTCGATAGGAATTTGATGAAATCCACTAGCTAAATCGAGGGTTGTAAAATACTGAGCATGTCCAATTTGGCTTAAGATTTCTTCAACATTTGGAAGGGGGAAGGCATCGCCAATAGTTACGTCATTAAGTTTTCTATAATCAATTACAACACGCCATTTTTTTATTTTGCTAGCGTCTTCCTTTTTTGGAACAATCCACAAAGGTGAAGATCAGGGTGAATTCGAAGGTCTAATAATGTTTTGATCTAGCATTTTAGTAATTTGTGTAGCTACTTCTTGTTTATGAATTTCAGGGTACCTATAAATTTTAGTGCTAATAGGATTACTAGAAGTAGTATTAATTTTGTGACTAACAGTATTAGTGTTAGAAAGAATGTCACCAGGTAAATGGAAAATGTCATGAAAACTTTGACAAATATTCATTAGAGAAAGTTTTTCCTCGGAATTTAAATGTTTAGTACGAATATTTTGTTCTAATAGTGACATACGTTGAGAATTGCAATTAGAAATTAAATGAGAAGTTTCAGTGATAAATATTTGTCCCAAAGGGCAATAATTTTAAAGAAGTTAGTGTATAAGTATAGTCGCGGTCTGTTGTATTAGCTAATGTTGCTAAACAAGTTAAATTTGGCAAAACCTTGACAATAGCATTAGAAAGAAATATCCCAGGGATCGAGTTAACCGGGGGTAATAATCCTTCTTTTAATTCTGGATTTAACACTCTGAATGGCACGACCATTTCGGTACGAGCCGAAATTTTATAAGTGTCCTTAATATTAGAATTCAGTGGAATTGTTACATTATGCAACTTTAAAAATTTCATTTGGAAAATAGTAGCATTATTAGTTATAAGAAAATCACTTCCTAATCATAAGCCATCATAAAGTAAATTCGTTGAATCATTAATTACATAAAATTTAGTAAAAACAGATTTGTTTTGTATCTGCAAAGGTAAAATTATAGAACCTATTGTGGTTATAAAAGTTTGAGAAATACCTCGCAGCTGAATTTGGTCATTGTAATTAATGTTCGTAGAATTACTTAAACTTGATAATTTTAATAAGGAGATAGTAGCTCCAGTATCAATTAAAAAAGTAAATTTATTTTTGTTAAATTTATCTGAACTTCGTAAAGAAATAGTAATAATGTTAGAACTAGGTATAGAAAAAATAGAAGATAGTTCATAATTTAAGCCAGATTTAGGGTTGCCACAATATCCTCCGCACTGACTTGAACAGGGGAAATTTGTGAGTTTAAAGAATCTAACGTTTGTACAATATTTTGATTATTTGATCTCTGTGCCTCCTTATATTTTAGTTTTCGACATTCTTGAATTAGATGTCCTTTAGTTTTACAATAAGCACATATTTTAGATTGATCATTTCTCGTAGGAGAATTAGTAATGGTTTGAACTTGCAAAATTTTAGAATTTTTATTTCTATTTTGAACATAACATTTGTCAGTGTTATGAGTATTGGTTTTACAATAATTACAAAAACGTTTTTCAAAAGAGGAGATATTTTTAGGTTTCGAAGTTGTTTGTTGTTGCATCAGTCGAAGTGAAGCTTCTTCTGCTAAAGCAACTGTAAGTGCTTCATTAAGGGTTGACAGTTTAGAACCACGTAAACGATCAGAAATTTTTTGTTGCGTAAAATGTACAAAACGAGAAAAGCAATTTCATTCATAAGAAAAAGTTGACCATCTAAGAGAGGAACAGGAGAATCTTGAGAAATTGATGCAGTTAATCTTTTTAATAATGTTTCAATGCGTTGTGCGAAAATTGAAACAGTTTCGTTAGATTTTTGTTGAAGATTAGTCAGTTCACATAATAATTGAGCACGGTGTTTGGTATCTTGGTAATGTAATAAAAGAAAGTCTCTTAAATCTTTCCAATTAGAAAATTTGCGATTAGTAACTAAAGCACCTGCTTTTCCAGAAATTTGATTCAAAACATATTTTAATAATATAAGTCTTTGATTAGGAATAGCAATAGAAAAGGCAGATCCTACTTTTGAAATGAAACTAGATAAATCATCCCTATTACCATCAAAAGAGGGTACGAATTTAAACAATTCGGTCATAGAAAGTATGGGTGCATTTTGAAAATCAGGTTCATTCTGGTTGTTTGGTAAAGGATTTTGTTGAGTATCAGGTTCAGGTTCAGAAGGATCGGACATATCGGAATTAGTTGCAGGAAAAATATTACGTAAATTTGGGTACATAAAAAGTTAAAAACGAATAAGCGATAAAATTGATAACGATCACTTACAATAGCAATGTGTAGGTCATTGAATGATTGTAGATTCACTGGCTATAGAAGATGCACAAGATTGGACTTCTACGCAGCTTTGACGTGAGAAGATTTGGTTGATCCAACTGGTTGATTCGTTCTTGAATTCTTTGTTGTAAAATCGCTTCCAATTCTTCCGTCGAATATCAGCACTTCTGACACCACTTTATTTTCTTGTTATGTAGATGAAATGTAGAAACAGGAAAACTCTTCTTTTCAATTGATTAGTTTATTAATAATTAATAACACACATTATATGAACTGATTTTGATGAACAATTATATACTAGAGAGGTGTTACGTACAGGTCTACTCTAGAATAGTAACAGTTGACAAAAATAAGATGAAGTTTGATTTTATATTACAATTCGAATGACGTTTTTAGTCATGAGATTTTGGTATTCCTAGAATTGTTATTCTCAAATTTATAAGAACTAATTAAAATATGTGACAAGCACAGCCGAAGACATCAAAGGATGAGCGGTGTCCATCAAAGAATCTTAAATGTGTTACAATTCTATGAATTCGTTATCTATCTCATTGAGTTAGTAAACAAGTTGCGAAATTAGAGAAAATAAGTAAAATTACAAAATATAGGTAAAGATTCACAAATAATAGGTAAATATAAGGTAGTAACATAATAATATATAACATTATTAATATTTTTATTATTAACTTCAATTTGCTATCTGTTTTACCTTTTCACTACTGCCACTGCTACCTGCATTCTGGTCTCGCTCATTAATATTTGATACATCATCATGCAAATACAATTAGATAAGTATAGGTACAGGATTATAAATATAGTATAATCATACATACGTGTGTATTTAATCTTTCTGTTAACTTCCTTCTTGTATTCTGTGTTCGTTCCATCTTAAGTTTCGGTTGGTTTTGGGAAGGAACTGCACCTTTTTTTTAAAACAGCATCGTTTGCCACAACCTAACGTAGTTTAAAATATAGTTTATGAAGATATTACACTCTGAAATAATTTATGGAAGATTATTGGCTGGAAGCGAAGATATTCATTTTTAAGATAAAAGCAGCCATTTATAAACTTAATAGAAGTTAAGAAAAAAGTTGTTTGAATGAAATATATATTTCGGTTAAATCATAACCTTCTTCAGTTTAAATTATAAATATTAAACAAAATTATATCTGTAAGTAATAAAATATATAGGTTAGTGGAAAAAAAAATTCATCAAGAAGTGCAAAACTCACCTTTAAAAAAAAAGTAACATTATGGAAAATTTTAACACATGTTTAAATGAAAATTTATATAAATGTTAAATTTGTGGTGGAATTTAAGTACACACCACTTAATAAATAAATAATATTTCAATACGATGACAATGAAGTTAATAATTAAATTTTAAATGTTAAAAGTTTAAATATGGAACTACAAATGAAATAATATTTACCTTTCTAGGAAACAATATAGTCGCTGCTTTTAAAGTGCAGGGAATACACCTTCATGAATTTTGAAACCGGCGTGCCCAAATGTGCATTCCAGGCTCGTTCCCTACTGAAAATAGCCTGACAGAACCTGATAAAATGATCTTATGAGGTTTGTATGCGGTTAATGAAACAGGCAAATACGGATACATTCCTACGTATTTTCTTAATCCGGTTCTATGTTTAATGCGGTTGTATCGGGATAACCACGTATTATTTTAATGCGGTTGTATCGGGATATCCACGTACTCTTTTAATGCGGTTGTATCAGTGTATACGTACTATTTTTATGCGGTTCTATCGGGACTTCCACACACTATTTGAATGCGGCTGTATCGGTTTATCCACGTACTATTTTAATGCGGTTCTATCGGGATTTCCACATACTATTTTAATGCGGTTGTATCGGGATTACCACGTATTATTTTAATGCGGTTGTATCGGTTTATCCACGTACTATTTTTATGCGGTTCTATCGGGATATCAACGTTGTATTTTAATGCGGTTCTATCGGGATTTCCACATACTATTTTAATGCGGTTGTATCGGGATAATCACCTATTATTTTAATGCGGTTCTATAAGGATATCCACGTACGATTTTTATACGGTCTATCGGGATAAGTACGTACTATTTTAATAAGGTTCTATGAGGATAACCACATAATATTTTAATACTCTTTATTTTCCAAGCACACCATTAAAAGAGTAGAAAATGTATAAACATCAAATAAAAATATGTCATATGTTCGATATAAAATTGTATGCACAACAGAATACTACATACAATTTTCAAACAATTTTAATTGAAATTTAAAAAATGATTTAATAATTGGCTATTTATAGCTCAAATGAGGAAAGTAGCGCTTTTCATCGAATAGAAATCTACGTAATCAAAAGAAACGCACTTTTACTCATATGTTCTATATAAAATTTTATCTACAACAGAATATTATGTACAATTTCAAATTTTTTTAATTTTATTTTAATTAAAACATAAATAAACGATTTAATCTGTGAAATCCAAAAGAGATGCTTTTAGCATAGTATGTACAATTTTTAAAATTATTTTATTGAAGTTTAAAAAAAAATGAATAATTGACTTAATAATTAGATATTTATAGTAGTACAGTCAAATAAGGTAAAAAAACGGGTAAACCTCGGAATGGAAGATAATAAGCTATAAACTTGTATATACCTTTGTTTTGGCATTCTATAAGTTGGCTCAAAAGTCTCATATAATCTCGTGTCCGCGTCACAAGATATCAGAGGTCAAAGGTCACGAAAATCGGTTTCTTGTAAATATCTTGTTTCCTTTGCTCAAAATGACATTTAAAGTTATTACAAAAGTTGTAGAGCATAAAATTATCTACAAATTTTGTCTGAGGCAATATTGCATACGATCAACCGTTCTTGAGATAGCGCGAAGAGTGGGAAGTGCTCAGCCGTATGTATATAGTAATGTTAGGTCAGCTGTGTAATTCAGTACATAATATGTTTTATGAAGTAAAATTGCATGAAGTATTAAAAATAAGATATTAAAATGAAATATATTAAATATATTTTAATTATATTTAATGATATTTTTGTTCCTCATCAATATTTTTAAATTCCATTACAATTCAAATAATTATTTATATGAATTTAAAGTTGAAATTTTATTATTAATACCAAGTACCCAGCTCAACATTACGTTTATTCGTCATCGTCTTCTTCTTCTTTTTCTTCTTCTGCTCGTTCACCTTGAATTTCTAAATCATCATCATCCTGCTCGTAGTCTGCTGAATCCGGCTCTAAAACTTCAAGAACTTCAGGCACATCATATTCACTTTCTTCATCAAGATTTGAATCTGATGAAGAGTTGAGGCATGCTTGTCCGTTGCAGTGACCACAAACTGAAGAACATTGCAACCCTACTTTCCTACATCCGCAACTCGAACCACAGCCTTTTTTGCAATTGCAAAATATCACATTCAGCAGCTCGTCTGGTGCTGGTGGTAATAATGTTTTTATTGGTTCCAGAGTTACATTTTGCAGTACCCAACCCCATTTCTGGGGCTCTAAATTATTCCCTAAGCAAGTTTGAACCTGATAGTAAACACGATTAATATGCTGTCGAGCTGCTGCACTTGTAGGTGGAAGAGATGATAATTGCACCGATTTGTTAAGTCTCGTTGATTTGCGTATATCGAAGTTTATCAATGTTATGTTCTGATTTTGGAGCATTATACATTGATAAAAAGACACGTACTCCATTTTGAAATAATGTTCCTGGAGGGCAGTTTTCTTGTTGAAATACTTGAGCTGATTGATCCAAATTGGAATGTTTCTCGAACATTTTAATAATTGATAGTTTTCCTTTTTTAAAAAGCGCAGATGTTGTGTCACATCCACTGAATGCGTGCAAAAATAAAATATGTCGTTTTGAACAAGGATATTTGTCAAAGCTTTTAGACGAATACATTTGTGTCTCTACATTGCCCTTGCCAATTTTTTTAAAGAAAATTTCTTGCTGATGCGATTGAGTACGTCCTATTAAAATAACTAGTAGATCAATATCTTCTCCGATGATAACGGCAGTCTTTTGATGTTCACATTCCGCAATAGCAGTTTCGACAATAAGAACATCAGCATCATCTCTAGCCTGTTTTGTAGTGAAGTTAGCAGTATTTAATTTCTCAATAAGCTTTTCAATAAAGTTTTTTTTATTACTCCGGTTCGATAAAAAAATTTCTTGGCTGATTGGCACAATCATTGCTTCATCAAAACAAACTTCGTAAGATGTTGAAAGAGCAGTAGTTCTTCTTGTTTGTTTCATTGCTTTAATGTTTTTACGGTAGTCCGAATAACCGTCAAATACAACAATAATACTTGAGCCATAATGTGCTTGTAAATATTTGACGTATTTATTAAAAACAATGGAGAAAGTATCATCTTTGCTCCATACCACGCGATGCAAAAGAAATCCACCATCGATAATATATGTTACCTATGAATACCTGTCCCAACTTACCTACTCTTCGCGCTATCTCAAAAACGGTTGATCGTATGCAATATTGCATAATAATAAAATTTCAACTTTAAATTCATATAATAATTATTTGAATTGTAATGGAATTTAAAAATATTGATGAGGAACAAAAATATCATTAAATATAATTAAAATATATTTAATATATTTCATTTTAATATCATATTTTTAATACTTCATGCAATTTTACTTCATAAAACATAATTATTATGTACTGAATTACACAGCTGACCTAACATTACTATATACATACGGCTGAGCACTTCCCACTCTTCGCGCTATCTCAAGAACGGTTGATCGTATGCAATATTGCCTCAGACAAAATTTGTAGATAATTTTATGCTCTACAACTTTTGTAATAACTTTAAATGTCATTTTGAGCAAAGGAAACAAGATATTTACACGAAACCGATTTTCGTGACCTTTGACCTCTGATATCTTGTGACGCGGACACGAGATTATATGAGACTTTTGAGCCAACTTATAGAATGCCAAAACAAAGGTATATACAAGTTTATAGCTTATTATCTTCCATTCCGAGGTTAAATCCCTATTTGACTGGACTATAGTACAAGTGAATAAAGTGAAATTTCTTTGATCGAGCAGAAATCTGCAAAATCAAAAAAGACAAGTTTAGTCATAAGTTCTATAGCTAATAATTATATATTTATGCTACAAGTGAGTCACTTTACTCATTGTTGTGGATAATATAAATCATCTAAATCGCCATTCTCTCCTGCTTGGAATGAATCTGCGTCTAGAAACAAAAGTATAGATTTAGCCACCAACGTCAGTGCGCTACATCTTTGCGAAACAATTTATTTCAATTATAATACATACCATTTCCTTCTGAATAAACTGCTTGCAGTTCAGGATTGTCATCATTATTAGGATCTGTTGCTACCATATCTAAAAGTAGGGAAACTTTTATTAGAACTAATTGATTAATGATAATTAATTAGTTTGTTAATGTACCTTCTGAAATTACTGCCTGTGATTTATTTGGCGTTCTAATTGGCCTGTTCAAATCATAGATTTTCGATGCTATTATCGATCCAATTTTTGTTAAATATACATCTGCCACAACTTCGTCGACTTTCTTGCCTAGTAGCCACCATTTGTAAAATTCTAAAACAATTGAAATTTATGACTGTCATCAAGATATACCCTAAATACACGATCATAGTACACTCTCTCACTCCCTTTATTTTTGATGGAAAATTTTTGACAGATCGTATGTATAATCGGTTATTCGGTTCAGTTTGAATCCAGCGCTAATCATTTTTGCTACCATCGGGGCGCTAGTAACCCTAGAGCCGGAGTAAACTATCGTTCTGTCTGTTCCAGTTTGTGCAAAAAAATTACAAATAGAAACGTTTAAGCGTCGTCGGAAGAAACTATAGTTCCAGTCGGACTACATACGATGTCAAGTCGAAAAAAATTATTTTCAAAAAGAAAAAAAAGGGGGGTAGACTATAGTTAGTTATGCTACACCCGCTATACATATTATTATAAGTCAGATGGTTATAGTTACCTTTAATAGCCAATAATTTTTTGGAATCTAGTGGAGGTTTTGCAACTGAATCCTTTTTTGCATTACATTTCTTTCCGGTCACGGAGGATTCAGCAAGTACCGTTGTACCAAAGACACAGCATGACAAGCTTGTTACTAGCTTGCTGCCATATTTCACTTTAGGCAAAGACAGAAGCAAGGAATCGTGCTGCGCTGTGGGAATCCATACGCCGTTTCCAATGTGGGTCTAAATAAAACAAATTATGAGTAGATATTAGTCCATTAAAGTAGGTTTAGTTTAATCTTACATTATCCCGGTGCCGCTTTCCAATTTCAGGAAATAAATTTGTCGGTGGGGAGTTGTCCACATAGTTGAATTTTTGAAGTAATTCTAAAATTTAAAAAAAAGAAGATATATCCAACATAAAAAATATTAGAAAAATAACCTTGGACATTATTGATGCACGTTCCCTGCAACTCTATGTTCAGCCTAGTTAATTGCTCAATCTGGAGTTTATACTCAGCGTTATTTTTTTTTAAAACAAGTTTTCTTTTCGTAGTTTCAGCAATTCCTCATTCAATTTGCTGTTCAAATCCTGTTGGAAGTCGATGGTGCTGGTGCTTCGTTTGCTTGCCCCAGATGTTTCTATACTGTGAACCTTTTCGTTCATAATGCTTTGCAGATGGTTTTTTTCTAATACCGCATTTGTTGTAATTTTTCTAATCTGTTGAAATTAATAATATATAAGTAAAAACAATAAAAATAATAAAGCATCTTAAAGTATAATAAGCTAAATTATAGATAAAACTATAAATCCTGACTAGAAAAAGTAATTGTAATTAGCTCTACTAATCCTCCAAACTCACCTTCGTAGGTCTGGTTGGCCCATCTAATTCGGAATCGACCTCTGTCTTCGAATCCGTTATCAGGAGGTCTTTATTCTGATAACGCACCCTTCGACTGTCCACTAGACGAGTTATAGCCTCTTTCGACGCTAAAAAAGTTTCTTATTAATATAATAATTTCTCATTATGTTTAGTTTTTCATCTGTTTTATACAGAACGAGTTAAAAGTATGAAGAGACCGATTTTCTATCGCTAATATTCATTTTATGAAAAAATGTTTGATATAGAAGTTGTGTATGAAATTTTTTACATATTAATATTGACTTACACGAACAATATTTTTCCTTAATTGTTTTTATGATTTTACGTGATATATTTTTAAATGGAAACCTATTACTTTCATACAACCATTTGACAGAGATTTTCTTTTCTTTTTATGATGGTTTACAATTTTTATTGGTTTCCTCAACATTTCTTCGAAAAGACGACCATTGAAGTTAAAATATCTGTAATTAACTTCCCAATTCGTAAACGAAAACGATACAGTTATGATTAAATACCGGATGGTTAGGCAAAATTAAAGCTCAAAAAAGGTAGTCAAAGAGGCATAAAAAATAAGTAAAATAGGCACCTAAAAAGGCAAAAAAGGCAAAAAAAAAAGCACGCAGTACACAAGTACAAAAAAGCAAAAACGTTGTTGAAAGCAGAACATACAACTTCAAGTTAACTTAGAAAAACTTTATTAAAATAATGTTCTAAAAATTTCAAAAAAAATTTAAATTTCAAAATTCAAAAATAAATTACCAAAAACTAAAAAAATAAAATGGTCGGCAGAAAAAGTACTAAATGGGCAAAAACAACAAAAAAACAGGTGAAAAAAGCAAAAAAAGACAAAACCCTCCAAAAAAGGCAAAATGAAATTTGCATTTTTGGAAAGCGCACGCTCTAAAACGGATTTTAAATCGGGACTGCCTGTAATTTCTCCAATTCTAAAAAAAGGCATTTTGCCTAACCATCCGGTCTTTAGTCATGTTAAACAAAAGCAAAGCAATAAACAAACTAGATATCACCAAAACTGAATTTGTTTTTTGTTTCTGAAAAATTTTTCAATTTTGATTATTTATTGGTGTTGGCAATGACTAGCACAGAAGAACTTGAAAATCTTGAAATACGTGTGAGTGTGATAGGTACTGGGAGCTGAGTTATAGTAGACAGCAAGTAAAATAGAAGGGGAGATTTTAGTAACTTAAAATATTTTTCGTTAAAACCACGATAACAATCACATTTTTAAAAAAAATTAATTTTGGCTTCTATAGCAGTCTATAGAAGAAAATACTCTAATTGGCTGTGAAAACCGTTTTTTGATATGCTATTCTGGAGCGAGTAATACGAAATATTCGATAATTGGATCGGATTATCGAATATTTCGTTAAAATTCAAAGTAATTCAAAATACTTACCCTTGTAACAAAACACTTCCGAGATTGAACCCACTTTTCGATTCACTAAAACATTCCCGCCATTGTAATTTTCCCGAAAACCAAATTACTGACGCCATTAAACTGCTCACCTTGTCGAAAACGTTCACCTTCATTACTTATACGCATCCCTGTCTGAATGACGAATCTCGCGCAATCTCCCTTGATAGTCCCGTTTACTCAGCCGAATATTAATTTTCCTTATCCAATTAACCGTGCTTTTATTTGAATAGTTTATTCTTTATATAAATTATATAAATATATATAAATGTAAATAATATCAAGAACTGTTTCGAATAATTACTTCAAAGGTTTTAACTCTCCAGTTATTTATTCATCCCTTATTTCGAACCCTGGTCAACTCGAGAGCTACCCTAGTGCACAAATAAATACTGTACGTCAAGGGGGAATGTTACAAACTGTTCATTTTACAAAAGCGACAACAATAATAGTTTGCTGATGAATACTCTGTCAAACCAAGAATTGTATGTAGTCCTAGATTATCTCCCACTAATAAAGTCGAGTTTAAAATATATAATTTCTTCGATTCTTCCTTTCCACCAACTACAACTTTGACACCGATTTCTTGTAAAAATTTTACTCCAATATCAATTCTTTAAACACTGCTTCATTTACTAAAGGGGGCAAATCTTTTTCAGGATATTGAGGGGGTTTACATTTTTTTTACAATATTAAACTGGTATTTAAATTTATTTTCATATCGTATCATATGTTTTCTGAATGAATATATTGAAGAGAAACTATGAAAACATTTTGGTTGAATGCAACGATAAATATCATTGTTTTTTAAACTGTGGTCATTTCCTAAGTGAAAAATGAATGCTTTTACGTTACTAACTTTTTTTTGAACAACTGAAACAAAGAATCATGTTGATACGTGCTGAGAATACAGCAACTTACTTACATCAATGGTAACATTAAGTAATAAATCCCCGTGATGATGATACTATGTATAAAAAAAGAAAATATTTCTGGGGATTTTGATTTTGTAATGTATTCTCCATATTTTTTTAATATCGGAAACTAAAATCGAAACGGCAACATATTTTTGAGTGAAACTTTTCCACGTAGGTTCATACGTAACCACTGCTTCTGGCCGATATTCTACATTCAAAGCGTGGTAGATCTTGAAACATAGATCCACTATTTTAACGGGAGTTTCCACTTTATAAAATATGTTGTTTACATTGACATAAGTTTCAATAGCATGTAATGGACCAACAATTATTGGGAGGGGCTGTGTAGTGTATCCATACAATACGACTGATATTTGTTCTGTCGTAAAGTTTGCATTTCCAGATCAGCTGCGTCCTATCAAGATTTTATAATTTATTTATAAGCTTAATTTTTAAGACAAGTTAGCGTACTTACCTTGACATGTAAAATGAAACCCCGGCGTATTTCTGTTCTACATGGTTTCCATTTGTTATTTTTTTTACACTTAAGATTTACGGCTAGCCATTTCCATGCTGTACCAAGAAAATCAAGTGATCGTTTTGATTTTGATTGACCATGATAGATAGATCGTTTATTCAGTGCCAGTAGCGTTGAAAAGGTAAATATATACAGACAGAACAATACATATATAACAATCTAAAATGTTAAATATTATAATACATACGTAAATATAGATTTAAAATATACACCAAAATAACAACAATAACCATAATAAATAAACAGAACGATAATAAAATATGCGCTAACAGTAGTATAGATGAATATGATCGGTCAATTGTTAGTCGTTCACTACGAGGAATTCCTCCAGTGAATAAAAGCTGTTCTCTGTGAAAAAGATTTTTAAAGCCCTTTTAAATTGTTTGTAGTTTTGTATATCCTTAATGCTATTAGGTAAATTATTAAAGAGTTTGACTGAGTTAAATAAGTATGATTTAAAATATATGGAATTTCTAGTGGTTTGAGACCGTAGTAAATTATTTCTTGTATTGTAACTGTGTAAATCTGAATTTTGCAAAAATCTATTTTTATTATTAAATACAAACAAACAACTTTCTACGGGCCTACAGGTGTCTCGATTACCTAAACCAAAGACTACTCGTATGGCTTTCTTTTGAAGTTTTAATACGGTTTTTAGGTGCGTTGAACAACCCGAAAAAACTAAGCCATACCGAAGAGTGGAATGAAATTGAGCAAAGTATACGGTTCGAAGTGTAGGAATGTCACATATGAGATTTAATCTTCGCAGACAGAATATAGTTTTGGTAAGTTTTGTAGTTACTTGATGAACATGTTCCTTCCATTGAAAACTATTATCAACAGTTACTCCTACAAATTTCACCGAGTGCACATGCTTTAGCTTTATGTTATTGTTATTCATTACATTCTGAAATTCGTTGTCATTATTATCGTTTAAATATGAAATTAAACAGGTGTTTTCAATATTAATTAGTAGATGACTTGCATTAAAGCAGTCTTGTATATCTTCGATTACTCTAATTGTGTTATGCGCAAGATGTGGTATATTATCACCCATTACATTTATGCTTGTATCATCAGCATACATAGTAACACCAGCATCAATGCTGCTTGGGAGGTCATTAACATAAATAAGAAAAAGGAACGGTCCGAGAATTGACCCTTGAGGTACGCCGTAGTGAACTTTAACCGGAGACGAAAAAAAAATCTTTTATTTCATTTTTTTTGTTTAAATAAGTAACTTGGACCATTTGCTGCCTTTCCGAAATATATGATTGGAGGAGTGATAAAGTGGTTCCACGAACACCATAATATTCTAGCTTTTTGAGAAGTATACCGTGGTCTACAAGATCAAATGCCTTGGAAAGGTCGCAGTTTAGGCTAATCATTAATTTGTTTTTGTTAAACCCTTCAAGTACTCCGCTCAATATACTATCATACTATCATGATTGATTAAATCAGTAAAAACTGAAAATGTGTTTTTCAATAATTGGTCTTTTATGAGTATATTGAGCTAGGCTGCATTCGCAAGGTTCTTAATTGGGTTATGAGAGGAAAATGTACAAAGAATTCGCAATTATGATTCTAATGTAACAAAATTTTGATATTCCTTTTTTAAAGATGAAAGGTCAAGAGAAATTATTAAATTCCATTTTGAATCTGAGATGCTAGATGTTCCCTTTCCTAAGTAGACTAAAGCCGAACCATTGGTAATGGAATAAATTTGAAATCATCTCAAAAAGTGGTTGTAGATAAAGGTAAACTTTGGGTTTTTTTACCTTTACCCCCATTAGTAATGGGTTGGATGACATACCTATCACAAAATAAAAGGGATGTTAATCTGTAAAAGACTTAAGACGATTGATATGAACTTGTAGTGTTTTATTACCTAATTTTAGTGTTACATTAGTTTCTTTTATAGATTCTATTTCGTAAGGGCCTTGATAAGTGGGTTGTAATTTTCTATTTTTATTTAATTTAGTATTTTCGTTTTCAAGAATTAAATCTCCGGGTAAAAAATAAGGAATGTTGATTTAACCTTCCTATTATTCCGAAGTAGTAGTCACACATTTGGTGTTTGGGTCAGAGTGACCCAGACTAAAGTTATCATCTATTTAAAGTCATTATAAGTTGCGGGTGAAATTTTTATTATTGTAAATTAGTTTAATAGAGTAATACAGTGTAAGATTACATTGTAGGTACACAAAAAAAGTTAACAATAATTATATTTTTGCAAAAAACGAAATTACAAACAAATGTAAATACTTTTATTATTCAATGCAATTACCACAAAATATATTTGCATGTTCTTGACATACAAACATAGTGCAAGATTTACACTTTTTGCTTCATTTTCGATCCTGTTTAGAACCACATTGTTTACATCTTCCACGTTTCAATTCACTCAAAGTACTTGAGCCAGCTACTATGTCAAGTCTCTTTCTTACGCTGAGTTTTATATTCTTAGTACTTCTTTCTTGACGTAATGCGTCTGTTAATTCATAGCCCAACTCTTTCAAAAATAAACGCCTTTTGAACAATTTGTTTTTGTGATAATTTGGATGGACGGCGGTATATAACACGAAAGCATTTATACCTGCCAAATCTAGCATATTATAAAATAGGCATACTGGTCATCTCTTAGTCCCTCTTCTGCAAGTATACGTGCTAGCTAGCTTATCTGTTGTATCTACACCTCCTTTTGTTTGATTATAATATAGTATTACCTCATGTTTCTTGTGCTCTTCTTCTGAAATTTTATTATCATGGTGCATCGATGAAAGCAATATAACACCTTTGTTCTTCTTTGGAACGTATGACGTAATGGTTATATCGCGCTGGAAACCAAACATAGAAGAATTTGGAACTTTGCTACGGTTTGGGAGAAATTCCTTAGGAATCTCTGCTTTATTTTTTCTAAGCGTACCAACTAAAGTTAATTTTGTTCTCAAAAGTTCAGTTGCTAATGTGTAGCTAGTAAAAAAGTTATCGGTCGTAATATTTCTGCCAGTACCTTCCAAGTTTTTCGCTAAACGCAGAACTACGTTTCTCCCTTCATTGATTTCTCGTGGTCCATTTTCAGGCTTTCCGGTATACACCTCTGCATTATAAACGTAAGCGGGTTTCACATCAGAAAGTAACCATAATTTAATTCCATATTTTCCTCTCGGTTTTGATGGTATATACTGCCTAAAAGGGCATTTTCCTCGAAAAGGAACTAATTGTTCATCAACAGTTACATCTTCATGGGGTACAAACATTTTTGGGTACTGGTCCACACACATATCGAACACTGATCTGATTGCTGCTAGTTTATCATGACGGCGTCTGCTAGGTCTATTTTCTTTATCGTCGAATCTTAGGAATCGGCTTATAACATAAAAACGTTTTAGAGACATAGTAGCTCGAAAAACTGGTCGACCGTCTTTCTCGTCCCATAATTCACTTAGAGATTCTCCTGCTGATCTGAATACTCCAGCCGGGAGAAGTAGTCCTATGTAGGCATCTATTTCTTGGGCAGAAATGGCTTTGAAATTTTGGGTTTTCAGTTCGCATACCCTTCGCATTTCGTTATTGGTTTCTTTTAGAATAATTTCTAATATATCCTTTGTGATAAATAACCTAAGCGATGATAACTTTGAGTCGTCAATTCTATGCAAGGCATAATTAGTAGGACCAGGAGCTGGTCTAAGTAAATTAGCAGCCCTGTAAGTACGATAACCACGACAATAATTTATCAACAATAAAAATAAAATATATTTACCTTGTACAAGACGTTTTTGGCGGTATTTGTGACCATTCAGTTCCATTACGAGATACAAAATTATCGTTATCCAGAACCGCATTGGGAGTTAACTGTTCTAGATCATCTTCTGCGTCTAACTCATCAGGCTCTTCACTAACTAACGAAACATTATCGTCTTCATCCGAGCCTTCTACATCACTAATACCCTCTGTTTCACCACTATCACTTTCATATAACAGAGCTTCCAGTTCAGCATCGCTCAAACCACGCCGAGCCATGTTTATTGGATCGAAGTTCACGTGTAAATGAAATCGAATAGAATATAACGTAGTACCATGATACAACAAATAGGGGAGATATGCCACTAGCCCGTCCCAATTTCGTTTACTTCTGCGCATGACGTCACGCGGTTAGTTAACGCCCACTTTATTTAAATGAAGCATTTTAGTAAATCCGTTGGTAAATTAGAGAAGACTAGGAAAATATAGCATGAGTTTCTGCTTTCCATCACAAATATTGTAATAAAACACAGTAGTAATAAAAGACCTTTGGTACAAGAATCGTTCTTTATTTCAGAAATATCCTTCACAGGCAAAGTCCAGATCTTATGTAAAAAAAAAACACTTTTAACAGTATCTTTCTACAGAAAGGAAGTAAATATTATTAATAAATTACATTTTATAAAATCTCATCTGCTTTTGATAATAATCTTTAAATAGTCAAATATAAAGCAATAGAACATTTTAAAAATTAATTGGAATACAACGTTTTATCCACAACCAGACCAGAGAGTGACGTTTTTAAATTAATATTTTGGAAAAATTTGATTTTGACATTTTGAACTTACTTTTCATACGTGTTGCTATAGATTTACCATTGTTTTAATTATAAGACCCATGTGCTTTATTAATACTAGACGACTTCTTAATAGTAGAATAAATTAGGATCTTATAATATAGGTACTGGTTGTGGATAAAACTATATTTGTATGTTATACTAGAAATTTATTTTGTAAGTTTATTTAATTTTCTTTTTCTGCTAATTGTCGTATCAGTTAGTTCCTTATTTAAATGCCGTAACCGAAAAAACATTCTAGACCGAAAAAATAATTTTTTCGTGGCCTCGCTACATGCCACACCTGTACTTTTTGTTAATAAGTTCTGTAAGTAGTTTTTCGAAATCAATATGCCGTGGGAATTAACAGCATTAAAAATTGCTTCCAACTGTTCCATTTGTTTCATGTATTCCGGTGATGGTTTAGTTAAGCCACCCTCGCTTAAATGGTCAACCCAAGAATAAGAGGTATCAGTAGAACTTGTCAGTGAGCTGCTTGGTTCTTTTAGTTTATGACAAATGAAACCAGCAAGATTTTCCAAGCCATCATATACGATGTCTTCTAAATCTTTCAACTCCTGGTCGTCCTCCAGTTGTTCTACCTGGCTTTCCATATTAACGAGACTTGCGAAACATTGAGCACCTAAATTTTCCTCAGCAATGGGTAAATCGGGAGTATTATCCTCTTCAACATTACCATACGCTGAAAACGATCCACCGTTTCTACCTAATATATAGGACCGCAAACGATATTTAAATTCTAGAGCGTCTGGATGGTCATGGAGGCCTCCCTTTGCTCTTATAGCACCAAAAAAGTTTTCAAGCACATCCTGATTGAGTCTGTATGTCAAAATATATTTAGTACCAAATCTTTTTGCTAGATCTTCAAATAGCAACTGTAAAGATGTGTTTGTGATTACAATACCTGCAATAAGTTACTTCTGTATTTACTTTTATAAATTAATAACGTACCTGTTTGGAATGGTAAAAGAAAAGACCTGCCTTTCACCCTCATATTTTTCGTTACATCAGTCATTTTATTTATAATGCTTTTTTGTTGCTCAAGGGACAATCCGTAAGCTTTCATCCTCTCTCTACTATCTGCTTCTGGGACTCGTACATTTAAACAATCAAACCAGTCATTTACCTGGTTAATTTTGTCTTTAGCATTGAAAAGAGAGTATAGAATATTTTTATTTGTTTTAAAAATGACTATATTTATTTGTGTTATTTATAATTTTAGTAATCTTTTCTGAAATTTTACCAAAATATGGAATTGAAACGTATTTTAATGTTTTATCAGAGTTATTAATGGAATAAACTTTTTGAATAGCTAATTTATAATTTTTCTTTTTAATTAATGTGTCAATAAGTGTAGTGTTATATCCATTGCTAAATGCAATTTGTTTAATAATTGAAATTTCTCTATTAAAATTATTTTTATCTAAAGGAATTGCTAGAGCTCTGTGTATTAAAGATTGATATGCTGCTAATTTATGTGTATTATGATGACAAGAGTTATGTGGTCTGGTAATATCAGTTTGTGTAGGTTTCCTATAAATAGAGTATTCGACTATGTTTTCTGAATTAATTTTTATGTTTAAGTCTAAAAAGTTAATAGATCGGTTTTGTTTGGTGACGATCAGAATATAGAAACATTGTTAAAATCGGCTCGTGATTATTTTAAAGATCCAATCCAAGAACTTTATTATAGTAAAAATGGCTGGCATGTTGTTCGTATTTCGGCAGGCAATTACGAACGAATAGAAGATATTGTTTCGGCAATCAATCACCATGACAGACTGGAAAAAATATTAAAATTTGTATATAATAAAATGACTAAGCGTGTGTCGCTCTCAATTAACGGACCGTTAAAAGCATTGGGATTTTCTCAAAAGAGACTCGCTCTTCAATTGGGGTATAAACCCAGCGTGAATTTAGTAAAACATCCAAGACCGTCACACCCTGCAAATATATGGGTAGGTTTACCATCACAAATGTTTGTTTATTGTGATCTCGTAGAACCACAGCCTGTGGGCGATGTTTTATCGCCACTCATGCGCATTATAAACATTACGTCAGATAGTTATAATTACGGATCTCATAAAGACGTTATATTCTCGTCCCCACACTATATTCCGGTAATGCGAAAAGAGTTTGAAAATCTCGAGATAGATATAAGATGTGACGAGTTCGGTACGTTGAGTTTAAAACTACATTTTAAGAAAAACTTCTGAATAAATCATGGATTGCCCTTATCAACAGTACTACGCTAATCAGACAGGGAGTGGAATAGGAGCAATTTACAGAGGCGCTCCTTATCAAAGAGGCCATGGTATTGGTAGCTTTCTTGGGGGGCTGTTTCGTAGCATACTTCCACTTTTTAAAACAGGGGCAAGGGCAGTTTCAAAGGAAGTCTTGAGAACGGGGTCTAATTTCTTAGGGGATTTAATAGAAAATAAATCACGAAAGAAGTTTTTCGCAATAGATTGCAAGAAGCGGGGGTGAATCTTAAACGAAACGCTAATGAGAAACTTAACTCTTTAATGGTGGGGTCGGGGTATAAAAGACAGCGTCATTTAAATAATATTCATTCCACTTCAAGACCTGTTAAAAAAAAGCCGACTCGAGCTAGAAAAAATACTCCAAAAATTAAACATAACGATATATTTGATTAATCACTTAAAAAATATTATGGCGTTTTTACATGCTAGTTCGTGTGAATGTATTAAGTCTGAGCTAGATCCTTTCGCTCTACCGGCTACGCAAACTAGCATAGAAAGCGGACAATGGGTGTTCTATAAGCCTTTATCATCAATTAGCGATGACGCGCCTATCGAATTTCTTATACCAGGAAATGGTGGCGATTACCTATATCTAAGTCAGACTATGCTTTATGTGACGGCAAAAATAGTCAAAGGAGATGGTGAGCCCCTTGCCGAAACTGATATAGTAGGTCCCGTAAATAACTGGATGCATTCTCTATTCAGTCAAGTAGAAATATATTTAAATCGTAAACTAGTGTCACCTCCTAACAACACTTCTGCTTATCGCGCGTATATCGAAACTCTACTAAATTATGGTTCTGAATCAAAGCAATCACATTTAACATCCACATTCTGGTACAACGATTCACCCGGCAAGTTGGAAGATTTAGAAACACTAAATGCAGGCTCGTTAAAAGACGAAATCTTACGGAAAAAAGAAAATCGAGATGATTGGTCATGTGTACGCTGATCTATTTAATCAAGAAAAATTTTTGATTAATGGTGTCGAAATGCCCGTAAAGTTTATCCGTTCGCGTGACTCGTTCAGTTTAATGACTGCTGCTAATCAAGGATTTAAAGTGAAAATTTCCGAAGCTAGTTTACTTGTGAGAAGAATGAAAATAAAACCTAGCATTTTACTAGCTCGCACCAAAACGTTAGAAACAGCATCTGCAAAATATCCTGTAACCAGAACGGATGTAAAAATTTTAACAATTCCTGCAGGCGTGCAACGAAAATCGTAAGACAATGTGTTCCTCGGTCAGCTACCAAAGCGTTGTATTGTTGGGTTCGTTGCAAACAAATGGTTTAACGGTGACTACGCGAGCAATCCCTACAATTTTCAACACCATAAAATCAATTACTTTTCCTTGTACATCGATGGTCAGCAGATACCATTCAAATTACTACAACCTGATTTTACCAAAGACGGGATGTATGTTCTGCCTTATCACACACTTTTCCCTGGAACCGGCATTCATTTTCTCAATGAGGGAAACGCTATTTCTCGAGATAACTATTCTCAAGGGTATTGTTTATTGGCGTTTGATCTAACACCCGACTTGTCGGCCAACATGAATACTCACTGGAATTTGATTAAAAACGGATCTCTGCGAATGGAAGTTGCATTTGATGACGCACTATCATCAACAGTGAATTGCTTGGTATATGCGGAGTTTGACAACGTTATTGAGATTGATAAACATAGAAATGTGGTGGTGGACTTCAGCAGTTAAAAATATCACAAGAGGAAGACTGTAAAAAATTTAGTTGTGTTCTAATCGTCAAGCTAGAATGTCGGTGTTTGTGGATTTGCAAGGGTTTTGCGCGGATGCTAGAATATTTGTTCCTAAAGAGGTCGGGATAATATCTTTAGACGGCTATAAAGATTTAAATTTTCACGCTGCGCCAATTTGCCCCAAAATGAATTTAAAATAAGTTTTGCGATGTACCGCAGACCGGGATTGCACGAAACGTTGTTCATGTCTAGCTGAATTCCTTCTTTTTCAAAGTATTCGTCGATGAAACGCTGCTTTGACGCTTCATCGACGCACCAAGACGGCCAGCCACTACATTCTTGTTTTAATTTTAAAAACGTGTCCTCATACTTTTGAAAACAAGCCCCCGATCTTGCTGTTTTTGTCGTACTGAACAACCTCATATGACCAAACCTCATGAAACTCGAGAATCCGGTAGCCTAACTCGACAGCGTTTTGGAGCTCGTCCGTTACGTAGGTGCCTGTAAACTTATGGTCATTTTGCGTATGATCACACACGCCTTGATTTAACCCATCAGCGCAAGCTTTACACAGAATGAACATTAGTTTACCATGACTCCTGTAAGGCAGAACAGGATGATAAAGATTTGGCGGTGCAACCACTGTTTCTTTTATGAGACCGTTAATTGAATTAAATTCTAATACCCTGCAGGCTTCATCCCCAATATAAATTTTAGGGTGTCCTACAGGATATTTACCGTATTTATTTATAAACGGATACAGGGAACAAACGTCGAAATATTTGATTTCTTCATCCAGCCCTGCCTCATAGAACAGCTTTACAGCATTGGCCCAACCTCCAAAAAATGCGTCGCAAGGGTTAAGGGGTAAATTATTTAGTGTAGTATGACTGGCGACAAATTCAGCTGCTTGAGGATTCCGCTTTAAGAAATTGTTGAAAACACACTCCCACATCTCAATTAAATTATAACCGAGAAAACGAATTTTCTTTGCACATGCCAAGGTTGCTTCTCTGCGCAAAAACATTGCTTCGTTTTTTATACCCGACAACTCGGCTGTTTGATCGGGATAGCAAACTTCACACCCATGAAAATAACAGCCGTGGAAATTATACACGGTGTTTATTGCCTCACAAAACCCGTCAACTAGAATGTTTTCATTTAATCTTTTCTCACGACCATTACCAGCATGCTGAATTTGAACACCAGTATCGTGCACCGCAGATTGTCTATCCGCCAATCTATAACCGCCTCTCGGTATAATACCAATCGTTTTATTTTCCAAAAAGTTACGCCTAAACACTGTCATACAAGCTCCTGCAATTGTACATGTTTCCCGAAAGGGGTCTACACCATTTTGACTCGAGAAAAGCTTCCAAAACTAGGGACACGCCTTTCTAAGGATTTCAACATCCATTGTGCAATATTTAACAATTTCCTGCTGCATATTAAATACTACACCCTTTTCACACTCAGAATTATACTATTCAAAAAACGTATCTCGAGTTTCGGCGCTCATCTCGTCAGGGCTGTAATCACTGGCATCTGGAAGTTCACCTATGTACTCCTGATTGGCGGTTGTATTAAACAAGAAAGGGAAATAACCCTTTGAATTTGGAAATTTAAACGTGCCAGGAAGTTTGGCTAAAGGCATCGCCATAAAATTCAGTGAGTCGATAAACTTGATATTACCGCATGTAATTGACATCAGTTTAGTCCCCGTCGAAATTATTTTAGGGTTCCATCTACACACTTCTTTAACCATCTTCCTCAATATAAAAACCCCATCATATCCTTTCATATTATGAGCCAAAGCCACCACACTCTTACCGCTTCTCACCAAAAGCGCTACATACACTGAAAAAAAAATGTTGTCAATATAACAAAAGAATTCGTTAATTGAACGATATTACATTGTAGCTATAGGCACAACAATATATGCGTTTACTGTACCAATATTGGTTTGGTTAATTCATATGGTTGAAGCAACAATATTATTCTGTAAAAGTCAACAATTTACATTCGTTATGTCAACATTTAAATATAGTTCTATTAACTATATGTTGTGGTCATAATATCCATAGAGAGTAACTAATTTGGGATTGTTATTCTAACAATGTATTAATTTCACTTTTGGTAACAATATAATATGGTTAAGTGAACAGTTAAATATAGTTCAATTAACTATATGTTGTAGTTATAATGACCATAGAGAGTAACTATTTAGTATTGTTATTTTAACAATTAAGTTCATGTAACTGATATATCCAATGAAAGTAGTTGTTAGTTTCGTCAATTTATTTTCAAAACTAAAACAAAATACAAAAAATGCAAAAACACAAAACTAAAACTAAGATTAATGTACCTATATATCTATACAGTACTCTGGTAAAGTACTCCCTTCATTCGAATACAAAAGCTTAAATATAAAATGCTCCGGATGTTAGTATAATGCCAGAGGTACTTTACTTTACAAACGCACTATTTAACAAAAATGATACTTATTAATAAATAGATTATTTGCTTAAAGAGCATGTTTTGGTGTAATTTACTTCATTATAGGCATGTAAATGGCGATTAAAACAAATTGCGGATAGTTCTGAGTATTTAAAATATATATCTACGTCCGAAAGAAAAATTGATGATATTTGTCCAACCCAAGGATATGCATTGTCATCATAAACTGGTCCAACGAATACCGTTTAAATTCTATAAATCGGATCGTGGTGTTGGGACATGCTCTGCAAAACATTTCCGAAACCCATAGGTACTATACATATTGAAAAACTTAATAGTTTAATGAATTCCACTTACCTAGAGGCTCATCATTCAAAAAATCTAGATTGTCCGCTAATTGAGTGTGAACCGAATGTGATGATCCTACGGATACAGTTGTTGCAGAAGATCGAGGGGACAATGAAGAGAGATCTGCATCCAAGTATTCTATTTCCAAACCTACATTGGCGCTCGTACCAGCACCGATGTTAATTGTGGCACGATTATACTCTTTTAGAAATTTAGCCCTATCCCGATCTTGGGGATGAGCTCCCTAATCAATTCATCAGTTAAGCAACTAAATGCTTCAGCATGTATACCATGTGCTAAAATTAAAGTAGTTACTCGTTTCAATTAATGAATAAATATAAAATTATGTAGCTACCATCAAAATATTCGGTCAGATGCGGCAGTCGCCATTCTTCGAGAATGCTTTTAACTCCTTTAACTTGAACGGCTTGAACTTCCATTCTTCAAACTACTACAACAATTTCACAAATCACCTACCACACTAAATAATATTAAAATTAAATTAATTACTTACCACCTAATAAACGACGAAACACTCAAAATAAAACTAGTATTATAGATGCCGGATCATCCACCTCAATAGCCGACTCCAACAAACCAACACTACCAAATACAATAAATTATTTAGGCGCGAATACGTACAGAACAGACTGAAATGGAAGCCAAAAGTGCAAACTGCACAAATTCTCAATCTATTAATAACCATGAAGTCGGTTGGTAATGTTAATCAACAATTTTTAATTATTTAGTATAGTTAAACTAACCACATACCTTCTGTAAATGCAAAATTTAATTTAAGTATCGTTAAATTAACCACACATTCTCTGTAATTGCATCTATATCGAGTAGCCATCATTATCAAAACAAATAATTTCTATAATTTACAACTCCGTTTTTAGAAATTATAGCTTACTAGCGTACGAAAATGTGGATGTGATAAAAAAATATTAATAGGACTTTTATTGTAGCAATATTCATAACTTTGTTGTTAACAATATCAATATGGTTACAGTAACCAGTATGAAGATATGGTATTTGTAAAATTTACAATAAATTATAGTTACATTAACAATATTTGTCGTAACAATCACAGTATTGTTATCAGTACCAAGTCTTTTTTTTCAGTGTAGTTTAAAAATTGTTCGACAAAAGACTCCTGAAAAATGTGCTGACGTTTCCCACAGTCACTGCAATTTTTACGCATATCTTACATCCATACACGTCAAACAAACATTTTCATGTTGAAAAGTATTAACAGCACCGTCTACAGGAGTCTCCTGTCGACATTCAAAGTCGTAAAATACGAAAATGAAGGGTTTGGCCATTTTGTGTACGTCCACACGTTTTTTTTGACATGTAACAAAGATGCCTGCCGAGCATAACATCTTGGCAGCTACCACAGCGCTTATTATAACCACACCTTGAGAAACATTTCAGACACCTCTTTAATGTTTTGCACAAGTTGTTTTAGTGATTTTTAAAGCAAACTTCGCCGTGAAAGTCTCTATGACAGAGTTTACATGTAACCAAATCTAAGAAAGAATTACAAGGGGGGGGGTGGCAACAAGGACAGATATACACACAGTTTTTATGAAATTTCTTATTGTTAAATCGAATGCGACACAATTCGCAAAAGTATGCACAAGAAAACGCTGAAACTAAATTTGTAATAACATTATAATGGTTATTTTCAAAAAATAAATTTAAAACGGCTCTAGTTTGCCATCTGGGCCCTTCAAAATACACCGTTTTCCCCATTCTATGGTTATACATTACAATAGTATAATCTGTCAGATAGTCCTGAAATTGCTGTACGTGTTACCTGCTACCTCCATGCGCCAAATTAACCCCAGCTCTTGCACATAACCTGTCGGCCTCATACATCATTAATAAACCTTCTCCTTGGAGTTGTTCAAAATTTGCGGCATTACGTTTCCAGGCTATGGCAAGAACTAAGGCTCTTGCAAGGCATGAATTATCATTATTATTTACAACTAACATATCTACTTTCCTATTACAAAATTCTTCATAAGGGACGTGCGCCGGTCAGGTTGAGTCGACTTCTACCGTTCCCTGTAGGCAGTTGAATGCGGTCGACCTGAAGACGCATCGTGTCTCGGGCAAAAAAGTTTGGATTACTCTGGAGGATCTTTTCCAAAGTGGCTAATATTACATGCGGCGAGAAGTGGTCCACACGTCGAAATTAAAAACCTATTGGCTTCTCGGGAAAATTCTCGTTCCTTAAAATCATTCCTATCCGATCCGAAGGTTCCGAACCCACAGTCACGTGGTTTATCATTTCGTCAAATGCTCCCTAAAAATGGTGATAATAAAAGCATAACATTTTTTTTTATTTTGCAGCAGAAGTAATTATTTTACCTGAAGCCATAAAATCGGGTTCTCTGAAGCGTCTACGTCACGCAACTTAAACGTCAGTGTTCTTACCACAACGTTAAACTTTTTGATTTCTTTTTCACCCTCCGTCAATATTTGGAAATGGCGGTGTTCTTGTAGATGGTCAAGGTTATCGTTTTTTGAGTAAAGGTTATTCATCTAAAATAAAATTTGAGATTAAACGACTTACCTGCTAGGAAGTTCAATCGTAATTATATGATTTTATTCCACCAGCCTAGATCACATATTGCAGACCTGCATTTTAGCTCATACGCACTGGTTTAAAGCGAAGTCAGGGGGCTCACTCGCTGGGCACTGGGCTCGCTTAGTCATTCTGCGTTTAGTGCTTGGCGATCGTACAATAGGGATGGTCATACCGGGATGGGTGGGTTGATCTAGGCTGGTGGAATAAAATCATATAATTACGATTGAACTTCCTTACAGGTAAGTCGTTTAATCTCAAATTATATTTCTTTTATTCCACCAGCCTAGATCACATATTGCAGATGTTTAAAGAAAGTGAGAGATCGACAAGAGAACAGAACATTTTGTTTATAAAAGTGAACGATGAAAAGAATAACACATGTTTAGAACTAATACATAGTAGATAATAAAAGTATATCCTAAGTAGTAAAATCAGTAAGCCTATCTGGTATAGTGATATTACAAAATCTTATCCTGGCGCATTATAATAATACTTGTTTTGCAAACAAAGTCGCGTCGGGTATTGGTCTGTTGTAGAATTTTAAAAAGGTATCAGAGTTCTGTGACCATCCCACAGTACTTCGAATAGTATCGAGAGGTACCCCAGCACGATATGCTGAGGAGGACGCAGCATGCCGTGTACTATAGGCTGTGAAGATATTTGTGTCGATACCACTCTGCTTTAACACCGACTTAATCCAACGTGAAATTGTTTGTGCTGAAGCGGCGTGGTGGGGCTTTTTATAGGTAAGAAATAGGTTTGTGGTATTTTCTCTCAACTTTTCGGTAATTTTTAGATAGTAAATTAGGCATGAGGCCACGCATAGTTCTGGTTTATTTGCAAAAAAGGGTAGAATAAGTTTAGGTTGTTCCCGATTAGGTGCAGATGTTTTTAACATGCGAGTTATTAGAATTTCGATTCTGTCTTCCAGAATCGTTACGTCTTTGATGTTAATGCTATGTAGTGTTTGTAGGCGATGGGCAGTACATAGTGCGATTAAGGTTGCTAATTTTAGGGTAAGTTGTTCCAGACGTAACGATTCTAGAGGGAAAAAAGTAATTAAACGATCTATAACACGGCTTGGGTTCCAGGTCGAGGAGTATTTCGGAAAAGTGGGCTTCATTCGAAAGACACCTTTCAGAAACCGATTGATAGTTTGGTTATTTCGGTGAGTGGGAAGAATGAGGTTTAGCGCCGAGCGGGTCGTATTAAGAGAGCCGTAACCCGCCCCATTATCGTATTGTGTGTACAAGAATTGAATAATATTATTATTTGATGGATTGAACAGGTTGATGTCATTTTGTTGGCAATAGGTCCACCATTTCGAGAAGGTTGCATTATACTGAGCCAGAGTGAAGTCCGCTAAAGACGATGTCATCACAGGGATGGCCTCACTAGGGACACCTTGGAACAAGAAGGGTTCCCTGATAAAACTCCGGCAACCAATATAAGGCTTGGCCACATGGGGTGACTGCAATAATTAAAGGGAGACCTTAGCAGATTTTCACTGGGATACAATATAATAGGGTCGGATGTTAGTAACTGTTGGTATACCGGGTACCATGGTTGTGATTCCCAGAGAGGCACAATGACTATCCCCTCCCCTTCGTCAGCTATAATTTTTCTTAAAGCTCTTGTAATTAAGGGAAATGGGGGGAAGGCGTAAAAATAAAACCTGCTCCAATCAATGGTAAAAGCATCGACTGCGAAAGACTCGGGGTCTCGTTGCCATGATACAAAGCGTTTACATTTGGTGTTGATGTAAGATGCAAATAGATCAATCTCAGGAGTTCGGAATGATGAAATGATTGTATTATATATTTCATGGTTTAGTTCGTATTCTGTTTCAATAGCAACGGACTGGGATTCGGAGTCGGCCTCAGTGTTTTTACAGGAAGCAATATAAGATGCGAATATCCATATATTTCTGCGCTCGCACCATTGCCAAATTAGGCGAGTGAGGTCCGCTAGTTTGGGATATTTAATGCCCCCCATGCGGTTGATATAGGAAATCGCGGTGGTGTTGTCAATTCGAAGCAGAACAGCACAAGACATTGTGGTTTTAGCAAACATTTTAATCCATTGAAGGCGGCTAATAGTTCTAAATAGTTGATGTGGAACCTGGAGGTATCTTGGTTCCAAAAACCCGTGTACTTTCTCATTGTTACAGCAAATTCCTCACCCTGTAGTGGATGCGTCCGAAAAAATTTCTAGGCTATAAGTATAAGGCGACAAGGTATTTTTAGTGAGAGGGACAGTACTAGTCCACCAGGTTAAATCGGCCACGATATCTGGTGTAATTTTTAGATAACTCTCGAAATTTCCCCTGTTAGACTTAAGTGCCAGAAATTTGTGGCGTTCGAGTCCTTTGGTATAAAGGTAGCCATATTTAACGGCGGGGCAGATGGATATCAGGGTTCCTATTACTTTAGCAAAGGAGCGGATCTTGTATGTTCGGCGGAGCTTCATAGTATTGAGCATTTTTAAAATTTTGATAATCTTATCCTCTGGCAGAGAGATCGTTAAAGTCGAACTGTCAAAGATAAAACCTAAGTACTTGATTCTGGTGCACGGTTGTAGGGTACTCTTCTGGAAGTTTATTATAAATCCTAAGGATTGTAAAAAGGTTATGGTAATGTGAACGTTGGTACGACACGTTTCCTCGGAGTTGCCGAACAGTAAAAAATCGTCTAAGTAGTTTATGGAAAGGAGTCCCTAGGAGCGAAGGTAATGAGTGACCGGTTTTAGTAATTTTGTAAAAATGTAGGGTGCTGTGGAAATTCCGAAGTGTAGTGCCGTAAATTGGTAACAGTCCCCACTAAAGGACAAACTCAGGTATTTCCTATATTTAGGATGTATAGGGATGCTATAATAAGCATCCGTTAGATCTAAAGTAGCCATAAAGCAGTCTTTAGTGACCAAATTTTTAACTGTTCTGTGATCGTCGAGTTTAAAATGTGGCGGTGAGATGAAAGTGTTAAGATTCTTTAAGTTTAATACAAATCGATTATCACCGTTAGGTTTAGGTACTAAAAATAAGGGGGATAGAAAGTGCCCTTTTGTATTTTTGGTTTTCATTATAGTTCCTATAGTGCCAATTTTTTGATGGCTGTTTTAAGTTTAGCAGCATGTGTGTGAGAAAGACTGCTATTAGTAGGGGTGTAGATTTGATATGGTTTCGAGTTAAAGGGTATAATGTATCCCTGGATAGACTGTAAGAGCAGCGGGTACGTGGTTATTTTAGACCACTGATTGAAGTAAAGTTTTAATCGCCCAGCGTAACGTACCTCTATCGGCGCTGGTGTGGCTGCTTGTATCTCGAAACATTGGTGATCCGTTTGTAGGTTCGGTCCGGTTGGTTTTGTTCTTGTCCGTAGGGCTTCCTGCCCTGCTGTTTTCTGAACGTCGTCTTTTGATGCATAGGCTTTTTGAATTTTTCTTTTGTGAAGGGGCGCCGGTAGTTTAAAGAACTAGTAGTAGGGGTGTTTGTTGTTGTTTTGGCCCGTAATTCCAAACTTGACTTCTTCAGTGATTGGGCCGTTTTACAACGCTCAGATAGGTCATTGCCAAAGAGCTTGTGATCGATCTTACTATCTTTTGCCAGTTTTTGAAATTCTGGGTTCAACTTAGGGTAGAGTAGATGGCGGCGATGTAGGGATAGTAAGTAGTGTGCATGTGCAAAGAGTTTTGCAGCCTCCACCAAAGGGCTAACGCATTCTGTTGTGATGGGTGGCTCCGAAAATTCCAACAGCTTGCTGAGCGCCGTACCTGTTGCTGTTAAACCTTTGCCGATGGTTTTTTGTACATTTGTAAAATAGTTATCGACAGTATTGTCAGAGGGTGACAGTAAAGGTAGTATTTCTGGGTTTATACTTGGAGCATTTAATAGAGGACAGTTTTCTGCCACGATCCATTTTTCGTGCAGTTTGTCTTTAGAATCTTTGTCAAGGCCTACTGACAAATAACTCGACCAGCGGGGTACTAATTGAGGGCTAATGAGAGGCCCCCGGGGCAGAGACTGCGATGGGTCGACTCCCAACGCGGCAGACAACTCCGGGTCCGGGTCCGCGTCCTCGGAAGAGGACGAAAGGGGGTTTCTGCGTGGGCGGATATAGTCCACAGAAGATTCCGTTTCACTGGAGCCTGGGTAGAAAAGATAGTGATAATTCGAGGTCGAAAAACACTTTAAAATAATAATAAGTTGTGGTAATAACACTTTATATTGTGTCAGCAAAAGGCACAGTCGATGAGGTCACAATTCGCGGAGCCGACGCAGTTATTACAGCTGGTGCATTCGTTGAAAAGCTGACCTCATTGAATCGAGACGCGCCCGCAACGGCGCGGGGCGGCGGCGTGTGCAAGATTCCAGGAACGCTTGGAGCGTAGCGGTCCGAGCGTAGACAGTCGAAGGTGTGACTACAAGGAGCTTATGCAAAAGCGTACCCTGTGGCTGCGTCTTGCTAGCAGCAAGTGAGAAGGTAGAAGATGGCCCTGGAAAAGGCGCACCTTTATGTAGTCGTGAAATGACAAGAGCGCAGGGGGCCCTGGCAGAAGCGTACCCTGAGTCTGTCTTGTCTTGATTCTGGCAAGAAGAAAAAACTAGGGAACCCTGGCAAAAGTTACCCTATCTTGCGCAATAACGTTGTTATCAGATAATGGCACACGCCGGCGCCGCCAAAGTATAATAAAGGCTCACTTACTTGATGTATCCAAAGAAACGTTGTTTAGTAGAAGTTCCAGCTTCCGTATTTTTTTTCAGTTTGTTTAAAGATGAAGATCTTTTCCCTTTAGAGTTAAAACGAGGCATGATGAACTGATCGCGGGAGCACTCAACAACCAGCACGTATCACACTAAAAGCAAGAATGATTAAGCGAGCCCCCTGACTTCGCTTTAAACCAGTGCGTATGAGCTAAAATGCAGGTCTGCAATATGTGATCTAGGCTGGTGGAATAAAAGAAATATAATCTAATTATTCCTGGAATTAGTTTTTAAGTTTTAACGAGTTTTATTTAACATGGTTTTATTTTTACATCTTTACGGGTTTAAATGTTTAAACAAAAATTAATTAATAATTATTGACATCACTTACCAGACCACCATTCTGAAGATTTCTTTCGAATGTGGGCTCGGGTTTTGCCAAAGGTGTCGAACCACTACTCCCAGGCAATGCTGCATGTATAGCCACGGTATACTCTAAGTCGGCTGCAGACGCAAGCGGGCCCGCTTAATAATAATAGCCCCTTCCTCCCTCCCCACACAAGAACTGCTTTCTAATTTTATTTTATTTGCGACACCATCGCGCAAATTTATAAGCACCTCGTGTAGTTCATCCATAAAAGCACCAAAAGTTTTAGAAGTAAAAATTATACCATTTTCGAAACCTTGTTTTAAAATCCGGACACTCACTTCAAAATTGCTGAACGGGTCCAGACCAATAGCTATTAATTTAGGGCCACAGTTAGTTAGAGGTATACGTATTTCGGATAAAAGTCTAAGTTTCTCGCGCTTCACTTGCTTTTCAGATGCACTTAATTCACTCGTTACGCCGTATTTTTTCACAGCTTCATTTTCAAAACGGCGGTAATCTCGTCACTAACTTAAAAATGCGGGGAAAAATGCTTTTCAAATCGGCGGTAATCTTCGTCACTAACTTCAAAATGCTAACTAGATGGTGATACAGATTTTTTTATTCGCCTACCACCATATCATAGAAAACTATCTTCATAGCAACCTTTTGGTCCTGAATTCATCGTGGTCATCGTGAACGTTGATCGAGTTGAAAAAAGTAATGTTAAGGTACTCACTAGTTTCGCAGTTGGTGTATTTTAGAATACTGAGGCTGTGTTAATTTTTGCCGTCTTTTTTATATGGGTTTCAAAAATACCTTCAAAGACAAGAGGGTCAGGGGAATGAAAATGACAAGGACAAAGGATTCGAATATGACAATTCTGAGCTTGCAAAAAAAATCGTTTTATACAAGTCTGAGCTTAGCAAAAACTTGTTTTTATATCTTAGAAATCACCCCTTCGAACACCAACTTTTTTATTTTTGTTTTTGAAACGTAATCTGTGCTTTTCCCATAAAAGACATGGTTTTTTTCTTTAGTTTAATTTTTACTAATAATAAACAGTTTGAAGCTACATTTTGTATATTTATCGCATGTCGTTTTATACAAGTCTGAGCTTGCAAAAAGTTGTTTTTGTATCTTAGCAATCACGCCTTCGAACACCAACTTATGATTTGATATTACTAATTCAAATGATTCATTAATTGTACATTATTATAATGAAATAATATTTTTGATTGACAAGGAAAAACAATAACAATGTTGATAAGAGATTACAAGTGACAAGGGGTGACAGGTATTAAGAAGATTACAAGGTCATCGCCTCAGGGTGATGACTAATGGCTGTCCTAGTTCTACTGTTTAGAACTAGGGTCTTTACAGTTTTTGACAAATATTAAGGGTCTATGATCAGTGACAATTTTGAATTTATTTCCGTATAAATATGGACGGAAACGTTTGGTACTCCAAATAATAGCCAAAAGTTCCTTTTCGGTTATACTATAATTTTGCTCACATTTATTAAGGGTACCAGAAGCAAATGCGATAGATAGGACTTGATTAATTTCTCTTTGTGATAGATCCAGATCCAGTAGCAAAATTACTAGCATCTGTAGTTAAAATAAATTCTTTAGAAAAACCAGGAAAATGTAAAAGTGTTTTTTAAAATTTCTTTTAACTTGTTGAAAGCTGTTTGTTGTCCAAGATTCCATATTCTTATGCAACAGCAAAGTTAAGGGTTTAATTATTTTAGAAAAGTTAGAAATGAATTTCCTCTAATATCCAGCAAGGCCTAGAAAATATTTAACTTGAGTTTGAGTTTTAGGAACTGGAAAATTGGTAATAGTTTTAATTTTTTGTGGATTAGGTGTCACAGTACCTTCATTAGTGATAATGTGACCAAGATATGCAATTTGTTTGTGTAGAAACTCACATTTGTCTGGCTGAAGTTTTAAATTATTGTCACGGAGTCGAGAGAAAATAGCCTTTTATTTTGATGTTCCTCTAGGGAGCCAGCATAAATTACGATATCATCAAGGTATACAAAACGTTGGGTACCTTGTTATCCAGTTAGAATAGTATTCATTAATATTTGGAAGGTAGGTGGACTATTAGTTCAAAAGGCATTCGATTAAATTGGTAAAGTTGTCTCTGGTTCCAGTCACCTTCACTAAGTTTATTTTAGATTACTCTGTAGAATGAGTATCTCTTAAGTTATTGATATCATTTGCCGTTTTTTGAGGTAGTTGTATGTTTATATCCTCATCTTGCAAGTTGTTTTCTTCGTTATATAATGCTGCAACTTTTGCCTCTATATTTTCGAGTCTATCATTTAATGTAGCAAAATTTTGTTGAATGCTAACTTTTAAAGTAGCAACCTCTCCCATAATTGTTTTCATCGCTGTTTCAATCAAGTGTGAAATGTTGCTCGATGTTGACACGTGTTAGATATCGATGACATCTGTAATAAATGTCGATTAATTATCGTTTTAAGTTACTAAACGTGATTAATAATTAATCAATATAATAATTATTTCATACCGTTGTTGGTCGACATAATTATATTTTTCTGGAACTGTTTTGAACTGGAATCGCCGTCGCTAGTGAATCTACAATAAAGTAAACGAATATAATTACCTATTTTTGCAGGGAAGACGTGTGTAACTTAATATAATATTAAATAAAATCTATATTAGTAGTGGATTATGTTGGTTTTGTTGTGTGATTCACACCTAGCCAACATGTTTTTTGAGGTTTTTTAAAAATGTTACTTCTATAAAATGTTACTTCTATAAAATGCTAATTTTTTAATTTTGTTTTATAACCTCATTTTGGTAAGTTAATTTTTTAAATAATTTTGTATTTGCTAATTAGTCCTCTTTAGTCTTTTGATATTAACCTGAGGATGGACTTCGAGGTCCGAAACATGTAGCTATTCTTCATTTATTATATTATAACATAATTTTATGGGATCGACTATGAGTTCTTAATTTATTTATTATTCCTACGTCCCATTTTGAGTACAATGGCATTTCATCGTATTTTAAATTTTAATATAATATCTTACTTAATACAATGTAAGCATCATCTACAGCCCGAAATTCTGGTGGCTGATAGACGATGGTTGTTGCATCCGAATCGATATCTTTGCAGCTCATAGTTTTTCTTCTGGGACCTGTCCCAAATTTTGTTTCCCAGAAACAAAATACAAAAAGTCTTATTAAAAATCTCATTTCTGGTTTGACCGGATACCGTAACTTTTTTATTTCAAATCGGACAGTGTATATTATTTTTACATATTTTGATACATCTCTAAATTCTGAGTTCAATCTTTTCTTTTCTCTTTTTCCTTTCCTTTTATTAATCAAAATCTTTTGAGAACAGATTAAATTTTAGCCGAAGGCTTTACAAGATTGTTGATAGAATAATGAGGTCAATCATCGCATGCATGTTTAGGCTATGCCGGATTCCGGATACACTTCATATCGAAAATACTTTGGAAATGTTAGTGGCAAAGTGGAGAATATTTTTAAGGACAATTATGGCTACTCCAGACACAACAAATAATATTATGAAGGCAACAGTATTATTAATTTCCCAAGTGAAGTGTCTTCAGTGCTACCGCTTTTATTATTTTATATTATTATATTATTTATTATAGTTGAAATGTCATTTGAATTCTCTTGCATCTATTGTGCCGACTTAGATACTATTGTCATATGTATATATCGATCTCAGTTAGGTGATATGGAAGTGTTTTTTAATTGTTTGGATTCTTTGCTAATTAAACTTTCACATAAGTCAAAAATCATTTTAACAGGAGATCTAAATATTGACTACAATTTGAATACCAACGAAACCCGAAGGTTAAAAGATCTCTTACAAATGCATAATGTAACTATGCAAGTTAATCAAATTACTAGATACTCAACAGCACCATCTACCATTGATTACGTTTGTACAAATATTGAAAATGTCGATATTAAAGTAATGCCAGGTCTAGCAGATCATGAGGCGGTTTTAAGTACTTTTACCTACGAACAAGATATCACTATTGAACAGAAATATACTATAAGGCGCGTCTTTAATAAAAAAAATTTCTCCGTATTTACAGCAAACTGTATGTCCTATAATTGGGATAACATAGATTTTGATAACGACGACGGTATCGTCAAATTTTTTGAAGGTATTTCCTTTAACATTAATAAAGCATTTCCTTTGAAAAAGATAAAAGTAAATAACCCCAAAAAAGGGTGGATCACTAGAGGAATTCGCATTTCATGTAGAAATAAGCGATGCTTGAACTATATAAGAAAATTTACAACTGATCTTTGTATATTACATTATATAGATAAATATAAAAAAATTCTCCGAACCTTGATTACCACGGCAAAATACCGTTTTTACTCTGAAAAAATCGCAAACTCCCGCAATAAAGCAAACAAACGTGGCAAATAGTAAATTCAATTACCGGTAGATGCAAAAAATCAGAAAATCAAATTAACCTTAAAATAAATAACGTTCTTGTTCAAAATCCTGCTTCAATCGTAGATTCATTTAACAATTATTTCCAATCAATAACTTTATCATTATTAGAAAAAATGCAAACTCCTGCAGAACCTATAATCAGTGGAGATACAAGTAATAATAATAGTAGCTACCCTACTTTCTTTTTTCACCCTACGGACGTATGCGAACTAAGACAGGTAATTAGTGACCTAAAAAACAAAAAATCTGCAGGATATGATGGAATACCAGCCACGGTTATTCAAAACTTACCTTCGCTTTTATTAGAAAAACTAGCGGAATTAATTAACTTATCTTTCAGTAAAGGCATCTACCCTGATTGTCTAAAGAAGTCGCTCATCCGTCCTTTGTATAAAGGGGGTGATGAAACAGATATTTCAAATTACAGGCCGATCGCGGTTCAATCTTCATTTTCAAAAATAATAGAGTGTCTTGCTTATAAAAGAATACTTTCCTTTGCTAATTCAAATAACATATTAAGTAACTGTCAATACGGTTTTATTAAAAATAGAAATATAAACGACGCAATATTTAACTTTTTATCCAACATCTATACCTGTATTAATAACGGTGATATGAACCTAAACCTTTTTTGTGATCTATCAAAAGCGTTTGATTGTGTTAACCACAAAATATTGTTAAATAAACTTGAAAAATATGGCTTTAGAGGTGTTTCACAAAAATGGTTTCGGTCTTATCTTAGTAATCGTCAATAACTAGTTGAAATAAAACAAACAAACAACAATATTACAACGGCTGTTCAATCTAACTTTAAAAATGTTCTTTGCGGTGTACCTCAGGGGAGCGTCCTGGGCCCCTTTTTATTTTTAATGTATATTAATGACATTCAATCATATTCAACAGGAAAGCTTACTCTCTTCGCTGATGACACAACCATCTCGTGGACCCATACAAACCAAAACATTTTAAATGAAATTGTAACTAAGGACATAGATAATATCAAAAATTGGTTTTCCAAAAATAAACTATTCTTAAATACACAAAAAACAAATCTAATGACTTTTCAAATAAATGATGCTCTGCAGTCAAATGACACAGCAATTCAAATTAAAATTAATTCCTCTTGTTTAAAATATGTAGATAGCACAAAATTCTTAGGTATCACCATTGATAAACATTTAAAGTGGAACAAACACATTGCAATACTAAGATCAAATCTAGCAAGAAGTTGTTATCTATTAAAAGTCCTGTCAAACGAGGTCAATTTATCTATATGCCGTCAGGTATATTTTGCGATTTTTGAACCATGTTTAAGGTTTGGAATACCATTTTGGGGAAGTGCCAATGCCGGTGAATTAGATAATCTTTTCAAAATTCAAAAAAAAGCAATAAGAATTCTTAATAAAGCGAACCCTAGGCAATCCTGTAAGCCTCTTTTTATCAAAAGCAAAATTTTCACTCTTACGAATTTGTTTATTTTTGAAACATCGGTACTAATCTTTAAGAAATTACCATTAATTAATCAACGTAAAGACATTCATAATTATTCTACTAGAAATTGTACTAATCTGGCACTAGAAAAACCCACTAATGAATTATTCAAAAAATCAGTATTTTACACCGGATTAAAAATCTATAACAAGTTAACTGTTGAACTAAAGGCCACTTCATCATTAAAAATTTTTAAACGCAATTTGAAAAACTGCTTGTTAGATTATGCATTTTATTCTTTAAATGAATTTTTTGAAACAACATTCTAAGCAATTAATGAATCTTTTGCAAGGAATTTAAGCAATTTATGTTATACGAGTGTACTTTGTGTAGTTTAGTGTAGTGTATAGTATAATCTTACATTTTACCTATTTGTATCCATATGTTGTACTTTTCCGATATCATGTTATTAATGATTAAGGAATAAAATATTATTATTATTATTATTCAGTTTCCAATGTTTCCAGTATCTACAAATCTACCACCGAAGAGTTTGAAACTGGCTGCGGTTTTCAAACGGTTCTTTGTAGTGGCCGTTTGTTTTTGAATGTAAAAGAAATAGCCGCGGTTGCGGTATCAGGACTGGTAATAATAGCTACAAAAAATAATCATCTAGTACTTATCAGGCAATTGATCAGATAGCTTTACCTTCATCTTCAGAAATTCTTGGTCGCCATCGTCGAATAATTGTGAATTAACTTCATTTGCAGTACTAAGATTCATTTCAGGTGCTCCCTCGTCACTATTACTTTTTTTCACTTTTTTTCGTACACGAATAAACCTTTCTTTCTATTTTTTTTAATTTTCTCACAGGATGTGAGTCGGTAATAAATTATTTTAAGCCATATGTTTGTATGAACTTTTTTTGTTTATTTCGTGCTGGAGAACACATCCCTAAAATAGTGCCACCCTATAACGCTAAGAGTTTCTGGGGTTTCCTCCATCAATTTTCTTTTCTAATCAAGTTCTTGTACCCCTTGTCCCTTTTATTGTATATGCATGGGAAAACCTTCACCAAATGAAGAAGAAGTTCAATATCCACATTTTCCATTTTGAGAGATACAAATCACCACATCAAAGTCAGCAACTGTTAGATTAAACGTCAAACAACGCAACGCAGCCACTATAATTCGGCACAAATATATTCGTTATTATATTATATGAAATATTTTGTTAGTCAATAAAGCTATTGATATAATTAATTGGGAAATTAGTAGTCACGAGAGTAATTTAAACTCGGGAGTATTTTGGATTTAAGCATCTTGATTGCACGTTTCTCTTCAGTTTTCGTCGATAATTCTATTACAGTACCATTAAAACTGGGGGTACCTTTAACATTACTTATATTTTCGCTATTTCCGTAAGACGTTTTTCCGTCATCTAAGATAATATTTAATTCACTATTTTGACAACTAATAGCGCGACTAATACGTGCGTTAGAGGATAAACTAAATTCCGAAGGTAAACTAAAGCAATCAAACAATGGCACATTGATGCCGAAATACGTATTAAGCAAATAAATATTGTTATTTTCCGTTAAAAGCCATATTTTATTTAATTTTTATTATTTCTGTGAATAAGAAAAGTTTTTTAATTGCTATTTAATTGTTTTCTTAAAATTTCCATTTTAATATGGTGTTCCTCGGCTGCAAAAGCCATTTCTTGTTCGTGCTTTTCTTTGAAAAATTTCATTTTTAATTGATGCTCCTCCCATCAACAGTGCATCCTTCAAATTGTTCCGAGTCGGTTTTTGCTTCCACACACGATGTTATTTTGTGTAAAGAGTACTTTTGTAGACCTCAGTCGTGCTTTCGACCTTGTGTCACATGATATTTTAATAGAAAAATGTGAATTCTATGGACTCCGAGGAAGAATCACAAACATCCTAGCCTCTTACTTACAAAACAGAACTCAAATGGACAAAACAGAACTCAAATGGTTTATCTAAATAATACATTAAGCAAAGAAATCCAAGTATGCCAAGGTGTGCCTCAGGGCTCTATACTTGGACCACTTTTGTTTTTAATATATGTAAATGACTTTCCAAGTGCTACTGGTGCCGTTTCCACTGTGATGTTTGCTGACGACACTACTTTAACAGTGATTGGTCAAAACACCAATAATGTAAATATGCTCCAAAATGAAGTGCTAAATAAATCCAAAGTGTGGCTTAATGCCAACAAATTAATTTTAAACTCCACTAAAACAGTGTCAATGCAGTTTTCTTTAACAGTGCCTGAAAGCGAGTGTGATCAAATCAAGTTCTTAGGAGTCCAACTCGATAACAAACTGTCATGGAAAACACATGTAAATACTCTTTGTGGTAGGCTTTCCTCAACCGTTTTTGCAATTCGCAAAATTATGCAAGCAAGCAGTAGAGAAACTGCCCTTGAAACTTATTATGCAATGTTTCACTCCATCATATCCTACGGGCTCCTCGCTTGGTCCAGTGCATGTGAGAATAGTCTTAAAGAAATATTTGTTTTACAAAAAGCAGCTGTCCGCTGTATAACTGGTAGGCCAAAGAAAGACCACTGTAAACCTCTGTTTGTGGAACTTGGTATTATGTCATTGTATTCTTTAATTGTATATCAAAAACTATGTTATGTCAAAATTAATCTGCATAAATATGACCTTCATGGTCACCAACATGAATATAATACTAGAAATAGACATAATCTTGTTGTACCGCATCATAGATTAACGCAATCGAATCGCATGTTGACAGGTATTAGATTGTTCAATACTCTACCTATTACTGTCCGTAACCTCAACTTGAAACAATTCAAAAACCACATCAAGAAAATGTTAAAACAAAATTGCTTGTATGCGCAAAATGAATTTTATAATATATGTCATTAATTACTTGTTTGTTTAGACAATATGTGCTTTTGTTCTTTTAATATTGACGTGTTCACAACTGTATATCATTTAACGAACAATAAATAATTATTATTATTATTATTTTATTCACTATTTTATTGTTTGGTCCTCTGCAATGATCAGTTGTGGATGGAGTTACCAGTGGTCTTGGATGAGTTTTTTCAGCTTGGCAGGGGTATAAGTTGACCAATCAACAACTCTCTTTTTACCAGAAATTGTAGCAACTGTAGCACAAGAATTTAATTATAGATTAAGTACTTACATAAACTAAACGTACCATCTTCAACACAATCATGGCTTATTGCAACATCATCTGACTCCATGGTCGAGGTGGTTGATTTTTGAAGTAACTTCGGTTTTGGGATTAGCTGTTTCAGCTGTAATTATGATTCGAGTATCCACCGTTATATTGGTAGATAAATCATTATAACTAGATTTATCCAGAGGTTGGGACCTCTTCCGGTACCTATCGTGTAACATTTTTCTTCGGCGAGCTTTTTCTTGATTCATTTCTTTAGATTTTTATATTTATTTTGAAACATCGCAATGGACCTATGTGTGCTATCACATTGTGCATTGAATTCGGTTTCAAACTTAGCCCAAGTATCTTTTTTTAAATTATTAATATCAGCCCCAGTTTTTTTACACTCTATAGTTGTTTGGTATTTTTGCACAAGCATTACCAATACATTTTCTTCAGAGGGGGTAAAGTTTACTGCTCTTCTGTCTATGATCGAACTGTCTGACTATACGTATTAATTATTTAGGGGAACGAAGGTGAATGGCGCTCACTTAAGGAAAATTTGAGATTTCTATGAAAGCGTGTGTGCTAAGGAATCGTGATTTTTTGTAAAGGAGTCTCGATATGTTGCAAGTTTATGGATGTATATTATTTATTAACAAAACCGCCCAAAAAGAAAAAAAAAATAATGTATTGTCATATTGCAATCGCGGCATTACCCGACTCGGTAGGGAAATTCCGCTCAAGCAGAGTGCAATGACGCTCACCAAAACACTGGCACCTCTCTAATCTATTTGCTACGCTAATAGAAAAAAATAAGAACATTCCATTGTTAAAATATATTTTTTATTATAAACGTAAGCAATACCAAAATAACAAATCTATAAAAGGTAACATAAAAAAGTCAATACCAACTGTGATTGAAGGAAAAAAAATCAAAAATAATAAAAACGACACTTGAACTATGGCATACAGAAGTCGCAAATATATCCGTGAGGGCGGTCAGCACCAGTGCAGTCCGCGTGGGCCCACTTTCCACAGAGAGTGCAGCGGAACCATAATTCATTCTTGCCAGGTTCCTGACAGATCATGCACAGCTCGCCGTGCTCTACTCTGTGCTCCATTCCAGCTGAAAATAAAAACTGTGTAGGAATTTCAAACTTTATGTTGCTATTTTTATTTATTTCTCACCAATTTCGTTGTCCGACATCTCTACATCATCAAGTTCATCATCGTCAACAATATCCTGAAGGTCAACGTTCTCTTCATCTGAAGAATCATCGAAAACTTTTCTTTTGGTCATCTTTTCCTTCCCAGATTTAGAACATTTACCTTTGTCCTTTCCTTTGCCTGTGGCTTGTGCCTCCAACCTTTTCTTTCTTTTCATTTCTAGTATTTCTAACTCTTCTTTCATAGGGGTTGACGTCAGGATTTGGGACCTTTGTTTCTTTCGCCGAATGATTTTCTTCTTTTCCGGTGCTGATGGACTAGGAGAAATTTGTGAAAATGATATGTTGATATCTTTTTTATCTGTTGGTTTCATATTCTTTTTCCATTGAATACCGGAACATCCCGCTGTTGGTTCAACCGTTCTTGGTGCTGAAACAGGCCTAATTGTTGGTTGGATGTCTGCAGGAATTATCTGTTTTTCTGCTAGTGGTCTACGAGTATCTCCATTGCTCGACTCGTTGGTTCCATCAACGTCCAAACCACCATTTGGCGTTTCGGGAGCAAAATCGTATTCATCGAATACACCTGGATTCATTGGAAAAATACCTGCCGTACGAAATCCATTTACTGCTTTTTCTGCCACCGCTACTTTTAAATATGCTTTTGTAAACAAACCTGGAACATCAGTGTTTGTTATTCTCAAATAGGGATTCGTTTTCATAAACAGTTCGCATTCAAAACTGTAAGATTTCTTCAGAGGACCAAAGAAAGTTAAGTCTAGAGGTTGCAGCCTGTGAGAACTATGCGGAGGAATACTTAACATAACAATGCCGATATCTCGACAAAAGTGGTAAATAGCCAGTGACGAGTGGCTTGAATGATTGTCAATGACCAGAAGCACTGGATTATCTTTGCTAGCATTTGTGGATTTTACGAAATGCTCCAACCAGACTCTAAATAACTCTTCGTTTATCCATCCATTCTTAGAGCACCGATATATGGAGCCTGGAGGACCATTCCTTTCCAACGCAGAAGTCATCCTAACCCGTGGATAAATGAACATAGGTGGCACGAATGAACCAGCTGCGCTCATCGAACAGCACACTGTAATAGTCTTTCCTCTTTCTAAACTTGTAATTGCGCCTACTTGTTTCTGCCCTTTTGGACCCACGATTTTAGCTGGCTTATGAACAGCTGTGATTCCTGTCTCGTCCATATTGTAGATTCTTATAGGGTCAAAATTGTATTTAGACATCACTTCTTCCAAGTTTTCGAAAAACCTCGAGACTTCTTGTTTGTTAAATGCGGTAACCCTGTTTAGGGAGGTTGCTTCTGGCTTTCTAAAACTCAAATTGGGCTGTCTGGACATAAACGAGTACAACCAGTCTTTTCCTGCGGTTCTTGTATCTTTATTGAAACGATTTGGGATTTGGTTTGTCTCTGCAAATTCAAAGACGGCTCTACGTAACTGGAGAGGTGTGAGACCAAAAAACATCTTCGACAGGTTGAGAAGTTGCTCACAGATTTCTGTTTCTTGCTCTCTGGTAAATACTGACTTTCTTCCTAATCTAGCTCCATAGTATCCTTCTTTCAGCCTGTCACGGAGGCTACTATAGGGCACTTCATATTTTCTACATGTTGCTCTAATTTTATTTCCTTCCTTTACTGCCCTAATCGCAGATCGCATGGATTCCTCACTCCAAGAGGCTTTATTAGTCTTTCGTTCTATTATTTTTGGCATCTACAGTAATAAATAACATGTAATACTATATAGTTGGGTATTATATTACCTAATAATTAATTAATAATATCATGTAATATAGTTGGGTAATAGCGCTCACTTTGAGCGCCATTATCCGTTCTTACACTAAACAATAAACAACATTGTTTAACCTCTAAATCAAAATTTATATTACAAAACGCCTATACCTAATGGAATTACATATCCCACATTCTTAACTACAATACTTGGAATCGTGAAATTATTAAAAATTAGTTTGCTTACCGTTATTTAAAATATCTCAAAATTTATTACTCAGACGCACACAACATGTAACTGGTGGTAACTCTAGCACTGATCCTCCAAGCAACATGGCGTTTTAGCGGGTACTTCTACTAAATATTAGTAGATGGCGCACGGGGTTCTGAATTCGGTACATCCCACAGAAGCTGCAAAATATCGTGAGCGGTATTGGCCGCTGAGCGTCATTACCCTTCGTTCCCCTATCACACACAACATTTAAAATATCTACCTGCCTACTTACCCAAACTACACTCCGCTTCGTGTTGAAACTAACGTAATAATGAAACGTGTTGTAATAACAAAAAACCGCAACTAGAAAGATATAATATAATAAATCACTTATAACCCCACAAACTGCAACTTATAGCCTCAGAATTTATAAGCTCACAAAATAAACCACGTGAGTCGAATCTAGGGATATTTAAAGAAAAACTGAAATGTAGGGGAATTCGTGCTGTCAATTAGTTTAACCTCTGGTTCAGCTAACCATGAACGATCTTAGCATTGAACAATAGTTTTCGGATTAACCCGTGATCATCGGTTAAACAATGGGTCATGATTGTACAACTGGGCCTTAAAGTTTACAGCTGCTTCCAAAGGGACCAGCTAGAATGCAGGAGTGAGTCATTCATGACATGCTTACAGAATACACCCTAATAATGGTATTATTATGTTCTTAAGTGTTCTAGTATTGAACTTTTCTTTATTGAGACCAATGTTTGCGCTTGCTGTTAATTGCTTCCTAATTTTTTGTGCGAGGTTTTTGAAATTGTGATTTAAAATTAAAAATTACCATAGCTTTCTACACAAAAAAGCTAAATGTCAAAAAATGAAATCGTTTAAGATAAAAATACATTTAAAGACAGTAAGTAATGCACTTTTTAATGACAAAAAATTATAAAGTCTTAAATCAATCTGCAATCAAATCATCTGGTGTTGCCAGTTGACAGCTCTGCACCCATTAAAATATTCATTGAATTCTTCCCGAATTTCGGTAGCCCTGTCGCCCTGTATGATTGCACTCATTAGACGATACTGCCCAAATCTTGCTTCCAAATCATCAGTTTGGAATTTTCCCATTAAAATATATTTGAATTCGAGTACATCAAATAAATAATTAGATAACTCCAAACTGGATTTAATAGTATGTACCAAAGCAAACTGCGTTTCTTGTGTTAGCTTTCCGTTTCTTTTCTTTATTTTAGGTCCACTTTCACCTGCAATTTCTAATTCATTCCATTTCTGCAGCCATTGTAAAAAAGTTGTCAAAAATACCAATTTCTCGTCTGATTTGTTATTTATAGGATGCATATACTTGTGTTTTTTATGAACACGTCCATACAAAGTCCTACAGTTCATAATTTTCCACCAGTTGGAAATAAGTTCCAGAAACTGAGCAGTACCAGATGATTTATTTAACATTTTTAATGCTGCTATGTTTTTCCCGTCGAACAATTTTACACATAAATTAACGTTTTGTTTTTCAGTGGAAGAAGGGTATAAAACTTTAGTTGATAACGCTGGAGCCAGCCTGGCTAGTTTATCTTTTTCATTCTTATATAACTGCTTTAAGTAACCAACAGAAGCATAATTAGTAGTATTACTAATCTCGCAATTTTTATCACACGTGGCGTCTAAATTTATTTCCGAAAAAATTAATGTTTGTTTGCTGTCAACTTGATTTACCCAGTTGTTCCTTATACATTTAAATAAGTGGACAGAATCAAATAATATGAATATATTTTGTTCATTATTATAAAGATTTTTGATACTTGGTTGTATTTCTCCACCACATAACAATTCAAACATTCTACGGTTCACTCTATTATTATCGGATATTATACTAACAATATTATATCCAGTTGCTCGGACTTTAAATTCTTGACAGGAAATAATCCAACAACGTCCTTATTATTGGATAGAACGGACGATATCATGACAGTCTGTATTGTACCGGATATTTCTTTTTCTTCGATGCAACTAAACCCCTCCAGTTTTCCTCCTTTGTATGAAATGTCTGAATTTACGTAAATTTCATCAATTAGAAGATTAATAATACGTTCTTCTTTCTTCAAATAGGGGACTTTATTTTTAAAATAGGTTGGACAAGGTAACGTAAGTATATTTGAATTTCTAAGATTAAAATACGCTCCTGGAAATGTTATCTGCATAGTGCATGCCCAAATTAGAGTATCTGCAGTATAAGTATACAGGGTGTCTCAAATGGATTAGGATAGTATGGGTATCTTGGTTATTATTGAAGATAGAGATTTGGTTAAATGGGCAATGTTTTGCAGTTTCTCATACTGATTCATATCCCGATTAGAAAAGTTACAAATTTTCAGTCGTTCAGTTGTTATCTTGAAAAAACTGAAAAATGCGTATTTTTAAAAAGTGGAATATTTCCGTAATTTTAATATTTATGGAGAAAAGTTTCAAATAAAAGTTACTAGGTTCGATTAGCACGATTTAAAAACGTCATTCAATTTTTTTTCAAAATGGCGGTTTTCAAGATATTGATAGCAACTTTCTTATTTTAAATGGGCGCCATTTTGTTTTTTTACAGAAATGGATTGCATTTTTTTTTCTGATTTCAACGATGTATAACAACCTATGTTTAAATAAAGTTTTACACTGAATTTACTGATGTTTTAATTTGCAGTCGAGTTAGCCATGAAAACAAAAGCGCCACTACATGATCTAAGGTTTGCGGGCAGAGTTGCGACATTTATCTTACCACTTTAGAATGCAACTGGAGATAAATTTTTGCTATTGCTATATGAAGCCTCTTGCAATGACAATGTTCAAACTTAATTTAGTTATAAAGCAAAGCTTTATTAAGAAAAACCCTTGAGAGGAAATATTTAAGTTTTAGGTACCCAATTATAAGAATTAAAATTTTTAAGATGATATAAAAAATCATTAACAATATATAGAGAGGAGAAATTTTGAACAAAAAGTATTTGTGACAACTTTTAACTTTTCACACTTTTTAAACTTTTAATTAAACTTTAGGCTTTCCTATAGCTAATCACCTTTTTTCAACTTGTTAATTTTTTCTAATGACTTTTAAATAAGCCAAGAGTAACGTAAAATGCATTTTCATTCCCTATTTTTTCTCTCATTTGTCCTCCCTATATTTTTAATGTTTTTTCTATTACCTTAAAAAACTTAATTTGTATAATTGGCTGGCTAAAACCTTTTTAAACTTAAATATTCAAACATATTTGAATATTTAGGTATTTAAATAATTAGATAATTAATAATCATTCTGAAGAACTTTTTACTTTCCCATACCACCACTGGTATAAGGTGTAGGGGAGACCGGGTATGGTTGTCACACGGGTTGGTTGTGACGCCGTCGCACAGTGGTTCAAATCGTGAAATTAGGTGGAAAAAATTCTATGACTATCTAAACGAGCTCCAAATATTCATACAAACACCAGAAAAATAGTGAAAAAATTCTAATCATAAAGGGGGGGGGGATGAAAAGTTAAACTTTATTGAAAAATTCTGAAACGTTGGACATACACTAAAAATATACTTACGAATCCACTAAAAATACTGCGTACTACGTAATTATAGCGACAAGTTTCACCCTCTGTAGTATTATTACTAGCGGCGTATATTGCGATCTACAAACGAATTCGATTATTTTGAAGTTTTATCTTATGTCAACTGTCAAATATCATGGCAAACTGAGATTTTTTTTTTCTAATTTTTCTACCTAAAAATTTATTTTGGCCCACTGTGCGTCGTTTACTCTAAAGTTAGGTAATAAACAGTTACGGTATTAACATGTATGCATAGTGTATCGCATGCTTAGATATAATACGAAGTATCAGCTCATTCTGATAATAATAATAATAATAATATTTATTGTCTTCAAAGAATACACTTCGTATTTGACATTATTTGACGTTACACATTAATAATAATTTTATAATAATTTACAACTATACATCAAAAACGAAACGAAACATTACATACTGAACATATTAAAAGGAATAATTATACAGGGTGTCTCTAAAATATGGTGCCATAGCTTAACCACAAATTCCGGGGATCAAAATAAGACGATTTAACGCAACTTACCTCTATCCGAAATTGCTTCGTTAAAGCGCTATTCAACGCCAAAGATCTTCAAAAAATTTCTATTTGTTTAAATAACAAAAGATTGTTTTTAGCGATTAGGATGAAATTTGGAATGTGATTCTTTACTGGAAAAGGGTGTTTTTTGACATCATTTTTTTGTTCAGGAGGGTCACGTAAGTGGTCAAAGGTTGATCATCCACATTCAAAGAAGCTCATATCTTTTTAACAGTTAGGCTAATAGTTTTAAAAATTTTTTTGCTGAGAGGCATTCTTATTTCAAATATTTTTTGTCTCTTGTTTGATTTCGGTATCTGTCATAGTTTAGGCTGAAAAAATTATTTTGATTGGCTGCAGTGCATTTCTTAAAACGATGTAGTAATCTAGATGTCCCGTATGCTGAGAAATAAGTGACGAAGAGACAGTAAGTTGCGTTAAATCGTATTATTTTGATCCCCGGAATCTGTGCTTAAGCTATGGCACCATATTTTAGAGACACCGTGTATATACCTAGGTATCTATTTATTGATGTACATCATTGAAATATTCTATGATATTATAATATGCCTTTTTAATTAAATAGTTTTTGACCTAAATCTTTTAGCAGTTGATTGTGATTTTATGTGACTTGGTAGTACATTATACATTTTTTTCCCATTGTAAAAGATGGAATTATAAATTAAGGATGAATGTGGCGTAGGCAAATAAATGTTGTTTTCCTGATTTCTAAAATTATAACCATGGTTGGGAGCTGCTGATAGTTCAGGTTTATGTTTCCGGATTAAGCATACCGTATTCATTATGTAGCTAAGAGCAAAGAGCTAAGACAAGCTAATGTGAGAATGTTGCTTTGTGTGAAAAGCGGTTTACAAGATTCCCTTTGCTTAGCATAACACAAATATCGGATGGCCCTTTTTGCAATCGGAAGATTTCCATAAACCTATCACCACAACATGCACCCCAAAATGGTAATGCATAGCTTAGGTGGGACTCTACTAGGGCAAAGTAGGCCTGTCTAGCGACAGTTTCTCCAAGCTCTTGCCGAATAGTTCGTACTGTGAAGCAGACGACCGATAGTTTTTTACTTTCCCATACCACTACTGGTATAGGGAAGTATTGATATCATGAAAATTTTCGAAATCGAGATTTTCACGGAAATACGTCTTTTGGACCTCCAGGATCCCAAAAAAGTGGTCTAGTAAAAATGTCTGTCTGTGGGTGGGTGCGTGGGTGGGTGCGTGGGTATGTATGTATGTATGTATGTATGTATGTAACGCCTCTAACGCAAAAACTAGTGAACCGATTTTGATGAAATTTTAAATGAAGAGGTATATCGAAAATTCATCGACAAAATAAGCTTTTCAAAAAAATCCGAAACCGGAAGCGGAAGTTAGACATGTTTTTTTGGTATCGTTTTTTTCAGAAGCGGAATTTTGAAAATCTGAGTAGGGGATATGAAAGAAGGGCATAATTCAAGGGAAACAGTTTTTTACCGGACTCTCTAACTTCAAAATGGCGGCCGCAATGAATTTTTCAAAATTTCGACTTTAACGCCCCATAACTCAAAAACCAGTTATCTGATCAGGTTTCGCAACAACTTGTTTGAAAGCCCTTTGGCGGTACTATACCATGAAAAAAAATTATTTACTAAATCGAAAAACGGTCGCAACGGCGCGCTTCCCAAAATTTTGAAATTTTTGAAAAATTATTACAAAAAAACTGTCCACAGGATTTTGTTTAAACTTTCTATACTTATTAAGCTTGGTATTAGCTACATTTTTGTTTTTTGATGAATGCCAGAATTTCACTGTGGCGCCCTCTACGACGATTTGAAAATCGGGAATTGATGCTCCTATAGCGCCCTTATTAATCAAAATATGAAAAAAGTTTGAATATAAAAGTTGTTGAGTATATAGTTTTGCATTCTTCCAAATGTATATCACGTATACAGGGCGTTTGCTTTCCACAGTACAATAAGCAACTTTGTTATTTTAAATGAAACACCCTGTATATTATTATATAATTGAATGTAGAATTTCATTGTCTATCACATAGTATAAGGTGTTCATATGGCTAAAATGTACGGTTAATGAGAAATTCGTGAATATTGAACTTTAAAACAGTGTAGGGTGAAATTTGTAAGTGCCGATATGTTCAAGTGACCATGCGCGGGACGGGAATTCCTTGTCGCCGGCTAATCCTAGCAGCCTATGAATATAAATAATCACACATGCGCAGATGAACACAATCGGCACTTGTGTTAATTTTCCATATACTAATTTTCAAGTTTAGTTTATCGGTTGTGGCGAACACTACTGTTGAATACCAAAAACGAATGTTTATTTTTAGTATGGGAAAGTCCAGGGGAGGTTTGCACCTCCACTTTTTTGAAATGTGAGTTAGGTGTGTGGTCCAATTTAATTGTTTCTCAAGATAGAGACCAAGGAATTTAGAAGTATCAGTTTGCGGAATTTTCTTGCCGTGCATAGATACTGACTGTAAGCATAGACTAATAACTCCTTAGACCTCTCAACATAATGCAGCCGTGGTTTTCGTAAATATTGTACCTCAGTGGTACGCTAGATGTCGATAGTTGTAGATACCTTAAATTTGCTGATAAAAGTATTGAGTACCAAAAGCACAACAAATGCATAACTTAGCAGGTCCACACCACTTTCTCCCACCGAGCGGCCAGCAGGTACACAATTTATCGTTTTAAACCTGTTTCCATCCCTTGAAATGGGTTTCTTTATTCATTCTTAAATAAGCTGAGATCATTATTAATGCAGCGAGTACAAAATAATCATGGTAGGTACCAATAAACGAATTTAACAAAATAGAGCGTGGCATAACAAACTGTATTGTAAAGTAGCCTTGGAAAAATTTTGTCTCAATCAAAAAAGTGTAAAACTCCCTGAAACAAAGTAGAGCGTGGCATAACAAACTAAAAAAAAATAATAATAAAAACTGTGCATGTAAAATCTTTATTGACGAGTTAATTTTCTGATTTTAGAATTATAATATAGGTACATATTATAATAAATATCTGATATCACTTAATACTTAGAAATTCGCGGACACAGGGGATACAACTTTCCAAAATCATACATGTAGTAGTAGTAATATTTATTTCATTAATAGATGTTCAGTAATATACACATGATTAATTATAATTCCTAAATTATAAAGATCAGATCAGAATAAATGTGTTAAAACTAATTATTTGTGCCTAAAATTTAAAATTTTACTTTAACATATTGTGAACAGTATTTCTTAAACTCCTTAACATGTCTTGCCTGTTTTGCCTCATTTGGCATTTCATTATATAATTTCAAACCTTTGTAATATAAATTATTTTGCGAAAATGATTTTGTATTTAATGGCAATCTAAAATTATCGGTAAATCTAGTTTCATAATTCGAAATATCCCTGATATATACAATATGCTTACTCATATAATTAGGTAACTTATTTGCTAAAATTTTATAAATTAATATTAAGGTATTATAATATATTCTCTGCTTTATGCTGCGCCATTGTAAAGCATCGAGCATTTTGGAAATTCTAGTGCGTTTGTTGCATTGCAAAATTATCCTCATTGCTCGATTTTGTAACTTTTGCAATCTTTGTAAATCTGATTCCGTTAGCAAAAATAATAGTTGCGTAGTAGTCAAAGTGTGGAGCAATTATACATTTGTAAACTAGTAATTTTGACCAATTTTCGACTAACTCTTCCAAAGAAATTTATTTTCTTTGCAGCTTTTTTAACTACAAAATCTACATGTTTCTTAAATCTTAATTTATTGTCTATAACTGCACCTAGATATTTAATTTCAGTTACTAAGTCAATCTGCACACTATCTATACGCACTTCGGGAAGTCTGTTTAATTCTGAAATAGGTCTGCTACTGATAATCATCACTTTAGTCTTAGACGTATTTAACTTTAGTTTATTGTCCTTAAACCAGTCAGATAATCGATCCAAGTCATCGTTTATTTTACTCACTGCACTTTCTAAGCATTTATCACTCACGGTCACAAGAGTATCGTCTGCAAAAAGATTAAATTTGGAATTTTTCAGGGGAAAACCGATATCGTTTATGTATAAGATAAACAGCAACGGTCCTAATATTGAACCTTGTGGCACGCCAAGGTCACATCGTTTGGTTTGGGATTTGGCACAGTAGTATGATGTCACTTGCAGTCGATTGGATAAATAACTTTTGAACCAGTCATTTACAGTATTTGTAATTCCATATTTCTTCATTTTGGCCAGTAACACTCCTCTATCGATGGTTTCAAAAGCCCGCTTTAAATCCAAAAATACGGCTACTATTTTATTGTTCTTTTCTATGTCTTCTTTCCAATCAGCTAGTACCATATTTAAAGAAGTTTCACAAGAATGACTTTTCCTAAATCCTGACTGAAATTCACTTAATAAATTGTGATCTTCCAAGTAATTTTGCAACTGTTCTTTCGCAATGCACTCTATTATCTTTTCTAGCGCTGTAGCATATTGATTGGTCTAAATTCAGAACATTTGTTTGTTCCAGGTAATTTGAGAATTGGAATAACAGTTGCAGTTTTTAAAATGTCAGGAAAGACGCCTTTTTCGAACGATTCGTTGATAATTTGTAAAAATACATCTCCAATAATTGGCATAGCATCCTTGATAATATCTAAAGTTATTCCATCTGTACTTGAGTTGTTTCTTATTGATGACACAACTTTGAGTAATGGTCCCATCTTAATTTTTTCAAACTTAAAAATACTGGAACATCCATTTCCAACATGATTTAAATTAATTTCGTGATTTGTGAACTCAATGCTATCGTGTATTTCAGTTATGCTTTCAATAAAAAAGGTATTAAAGTTTTCGGCTATATCCTTATATTCTGATACACCACCACTTGTAAACATAATATACTCAGGTGCACTATGCATATTGTTTCCAATTAATTCCTTGAGTTTGGCCGACATTCGTTTTGGGTCACCTTTTACCGCATCAATTTGATTGTGGTAATATTCGTTCTTCCTTATTTTAATCATCCTATTATAATAATTTTTGGCTTCTTTGTATAAATTCCAATCATTTTCATTTTGAGTCTCTCGAGCTCTGTTACCTAATTTATTCCTATTAATTTGTAAAAACTTAAGTTCATTGGTGAACCATGCATTTCTTTTAATTTTTTTGGTTATTGTTTTGTATGGACTAAGATTATTTAAGCATTTTTGCATTCTTGTAACTAATATAGCTGACTTATTGTTTACATCTAATGTTTCGAGGTCGTTCCAATTATATTTAGTAATTTTAGTTTGGTATTTTATAGCGGAGTATGCACATAAATCTCGAACATTTTTCTGCACTTTAGTGGTTTTGTTTCCGTACTTCTTATACCATACTTGTAATATTGCATGGTCAGTAATTTGAAAATCCATGATATTAACTTCTGCATCTATTGCATTTGTTATTACTAGGTCAATAATTGTGTTTGAATTGTCGGTTATTCTGGTATAATTCTTGACTAACAATTCATTCCGGTGTATCTAATTACGTTAGTTAAGTTCTTACTATACGTAGAGACTTTTGACATATCTATGTTAAAATCACCAATAATCATGTTAACAACATCACTATCATTTAATGATTCGTCACACCAATTTTCGAAGAAGTTGAGTAATTCATTATCACTTGAGCTTGGTGAATGATAAACAATAGAGTATACCGCTGCTTTAAAACCCTTTAATACCTTAACACTTAGCATCCATGCTTTTCTATCCAAAGTTGTGTTAGATACTTCTTGAAATACGATACCATTTTTTATACCTATTAAGACTCCGCCTGTATGCCTGGAATGTGAATTGCAGCGAATTATTTTGTATCCACTAATGCAGGTTTCGCAATAATTTATGTCATCAGTTAAGCAAGTTTCACTTAACATAAATAACTTTGGTTTTTGTTCTGCAATTAATATTTCTAGCTGTTCTACATTTGATAGAAAACTTTGTATATTGAGATATAAAATTCCGTTTTGATCTATGTTAGTCTTATTATTGTTGTTTAACCTAAAAAATCAACCTTATTTCGTTCTGTTTCTAATTTTCTTTTATTCACTGCACAATCTGTACTCATGCTACGTGATTTATGTCTAATTTAAGTCTTTAGATTTTCTGAAGCCACTTTACAATTCACACACTTAATGTCTTTATCATCTGCTTTACACTCGCTAATACTATGGGATCCTGCACATTTTGGACATACTATTTCTTTCTTACATTCGTTTGCACGATGATTATACCCATTACATTTATAGCATCTCGTCACAGTAATCCCATCATAAATTCTGCATCTATCCCATCCTATATTTATTCTTTGTTCCTCAAGTAAAAGTCGGTAGCTTTCTGGATCCACTTCAACATATGCAAAGTACTGATCGAACTTTCCTTTATTCTCCTGGCCTACATGCACAACTTTAATATCTGCTTTGCTTAAATTCGGGAAATGATTTTGGGCTTTTATTTTTTCCACAATTTCTTCTGCCTCTCGCTTTTCCGTCTTCCCAAAAATTTTCAAACGTGGTTTTCTCTGTCTAGGTACATTTATATTGTACTTACCTCCAAGTGTCCTTTCAGCTTCCTGCCTTAGTTGTGTCATAGCCTCCTTGTTTCTGCATTCTATAATTACGCCACCCTTGCTTGCATGTTTTACTCCTGATATATCAATTCCTGTGGGATCTATGTCCTTCTTAATTTCTTCTTTAGTTGCCAGACTTTTCTGTCCTTCGTTTTTTGGTTTAATTACTAACACAGGTTCATGCTTTTTAGTTTTCACTCTGTCCGCATACGTTGTCTTAATTTCTTCCTGTTTATCAATGATTACTTTCATTCCCTTTTCAATTTCTTCCTTCTGATTGCTTACTGTAGTAGTGATTTTATTCAACTCTTCTTTTTGATCCCCCATTTCTTTTCTCCATTTTTTTATCTCTGACGACCACCCATTCATAGTTTCCTGCATATTTCCTACCATTGCTTTTGTTGTGTATTTTTTTAACACATAACAGTTTCACAGCACCAAATAATATTTTCATGTTCTGCCAACACTTTTAATACCTCGTCACTCAACATCGCACATTTCTGATGAAACACCCTATCGCACCACCCCTTACACTCTAAACTTTTTTCGTTTCTTTTAATATCAAGTCTACATTTTGTGCACGTAGCCATGTTGGCAAGGTGCACTTTAATAAAACTTTTAAGAACTTTAAGAGGAGCCGCACGCCTCCACGTCCGCTCACTACGACGTTCCTCGCTCAACATAAATACATACATAATACATAAATATATACAATATAATACACGATGTCAGAGAGTTTTGAAAATTTTATATTTGAAATAGCTTTTGAACGTGTTATAATAAAATTGGTTACTGCATTGTAAAGTAGTCTTGGAAAGATTTTGTCTCAATCGGATAAAAAAAGTGCAAAACTCTGAAACAAAATACAGGGTGTCCGTCTTTCGAAGCTAAGCATGGCGATCTCGGTTAGCTTAAGAGCTACGAAGTCGGTTAAATGGAGGCAAAATTGCGTATTTTAATGCTTTTCAATAATCTGAAAGGAAATTTGACCTACGTCGTTTAGTTTAGAAAATATCTAAAAAAAATCAAAATTACCGAGTTTTGTTTTTCGCTGATAAAATGAAAACAAGTGAAACTACGAATGTTTCATTAGGACATTTTTACGACACTTTTTTACGAGGAATCTAAATATGCGATTGTTTCTCTCATATTGTTTAAAATAGCCAACAATCGACTATCAACTTTTGTTTTTCTTATGGACGCCATATTGGATTTTTGCATTTTTGAATGTAACTTTTTTTTCTGATTTCAACTATGTATGACACATAATACTTTAGCTTGTGTTTTTACCTACAATTTCAAGTTATTCATTTGTACGCAGAGTGCCATGGAAACAAAAGCGACAAGTTTGTTTTAAAGAGAATTCTGTTATGAATTTTAATTTTAAGTCATAAGGTTATTGGTTTGGCTAGTTTAATGAAATAAATGCGAGTTGTAAAAGAAGAATAATGGGATATAACAAAATTTATTATCAACTATTATGATTAATGTTGAAACAATAGAATAAAAATTAAAAAACAGAAAATTATAGCAAATACTAAAAATTAAAACTTTAATCGAAAACACAACGGGATAGTAAGAAATATTTAAGTATCGTTTTTCTTTGAACAGAGATATGTAATCCGTTTGGTCCGGTTTTTCAGTTCGTGTTTCTGCCTGGGTTTACAAAAGGAGCCATATTCGCTTAGATTTCGATGAAGACGCAAGAAATAACTTGGACCTGGCTAGTTTCTCTCAGATACGTTTCGGAAGTAATTTCTACATTCCGATGCGAAGAATAATAAATTTCCAACATATCACGTTGTTCTTCATTAGAATTTTTCATTTTCTTTCAGAAAATTTCTTACCTATCTTAAAATTAGGAGAAGTACAACGTAATGACTTGAGCAATGTACTAGGAACTGTCAAAATTTTCTTGAAAACAAAATTGTCGCTTTTGTTTCCATGGCACTCTGCGTAAAAACGGATAACTCAAAATTGTAGGTAAAAACACAAGCTAAAGTATTATGTGCCATACATAGTTGAAATCGGAAAAAAAAGTTACATTCAAAAATGTAAAAATTCAATATGGCGTCCATAAGAAAAACAAAAGTTGACAGTCGATTGTTGGCTATTTTAAACGATATGGAAAAACAATCCAGTATTTAGATTCCTCGTAAAAAAGTGTCTTAAAAATGTCTTAATTAAAAAGTCGTAGTTTCACTTGTTTTCATTTTATCAGCGAAAAACAAAAATCGGAAATTCTGATTTTTTTTAGATATTTTCTAAACTAAACGTCGTAGGTCAAATTTCTTTTCAGATTATTGATCAGCATTAAAATACGCAACTTTGCCTCCATTTAACCAACTTCGTATCTCTTAAGCTAACCGAGATCCCCATGCTTAGCTTCGAAAGACGGACACCCTGTAGAGCGTAACTTAACAAACTAAAAAAATAAAAACTATACATGTAAAATCTTTATTGATGGGTTAATTTTCTGATTTTAGAATTAATTGTTAACCTAGTTTTCGGTTTCCGAATCATTTTCGATTCCCATGTGGTCTGTTTTTGTAATCTCACTAGTATACAATAACGAATTATAAATTCCCTATGTTTTACACATTCGCTGTCTGTAAAAAAATCTGGAAGCACACTTTGTATTTTCTTGTAGGCTGCTCGATATAAACGGCCAATTATGTTTTTCTTGATCTTTGTTGATAAATATAATTTGGAAAAAATCTGTAAAGTTATTTTAACGGCTTCATTACACAAAGTTATTCGGTAAACACAATTTTCCGAAAATAGACACATTGCACGGATACGCCTTTTGTTTAACAAATTCAGTGTCGGTTTTACTACTAATTTTACGTTTCCTGATTTCAGGTTGAATTCTGGAAGATTGTTGTTCTGACTGACTTTTTAGTCTATGTTCACATTCACGACATTTGAATTTATGCAAACATTTTCTTAATATAAATCCCGCAATGTACCTTATAGAGCAATCTTCTAAAGTAACATTAACATTATTTTCTTTGCTGATTTCAATATCTTCTTCATATTCACATGCAAGTGAGGGTATTTCTGAATCTAATGGCGTGAAAGATGATGATAAATCAAAAACGTTAAAAATGAAAATTGAAATTTTTTTAAGTTTGCGCAAAATAGATGTCGAAAAGACAGTCTAAAACTTTTTGCAGTTGGGTTGTCATTAAATCCCCCCTTCTGACGAAATATCGCAAAAGTATTTTCTAAGGCATCTTGGGTAAGTCGCCGAGTTAATAAGTATTTAATATTATAAGTTGTTTTTAAATTCTCAAATAATTGTAAAGAAGCAGTAATAGACTGTAATAGTCCATTAAAGCCGAAGCAGGACTTTTGGGCGCCGCCGTTTGACCGCCGCCGATTGGGCGCCAGGACTGTTGGGCGCCCGCCGTTTGGACGCCAATACATTTTTAAAATTACATGGGGCCCAGGTTAGTTGCTCTTAGCAGGTAATATATAAAATAACTTGCACGTAATGGCCCAAACGGCGGCGCCCAAATGTCGCGTACCGCATTAAAGCAGGGCGGAATTTTATCTTTTGTTGTTTTCATCCTAGAAAGTTCATTTAAACCGTTTTCTAATATATCTTTAATATGCATATTTTTTTCAGAAAGTGGTAGCCGGTTTAAGTTTTTAGAACACAAACTGGAACTGTTCATTGAATCAGTCAAATCATTTACAAATTTTGTGAAATCGGCAGTCCTATGATATGAAGGCTGCAGTTGGCCTACTGATACTGCCGTCCGAATTGCAGCAGTCATCGAATCGCTAAAAATATGAAAAGCTAGTTTACATTTCATTTTTTGAAAAGCGTTAGGAAATATATGTATATCGGATAATTTAGGCAATGCTCTGGCAGTTTCGCTATGTTTATCTAAATTGTAAGTTTCTTCAACAACTTTCCACGATACTATTTTATTGCGAAACACAAAATCACTTGCAATTAACTGATTACGGATACTTTTTATTAAATGAGGCATATCGTAAAAAAATATATATGTTTTCGTTTACGATTGTTAAAACTGGATTTTGTGTTGTAACTTTTAAGCTTTCGATAACCGACCTGTTATTTGACCCTTGATCGCAAACAACAGCTTTTATTATAAACCCGCATTCATTTAACCGTTTAATGCAGGAAACAAGTAATCCAATAATTAGAATAAAAAAATAGTGAGCGCTAATGGGTTAAACCCCAAGTCCCCAATGCTCAGCAATCAGGTTTACGAGGTATTTCTTAGTACTAGTTTTTGCTGCCAATTGTTCTCGCAATAAACCATGTTCTTCTGCATATGTCAGTAGAACAGCTTTCGTTACCACTTGCCGTGATAATACGCTTTGAATGTTAGGTGAGTACCGTAGTATCGTCGCGATGGCACCTATAATTTCAAATTATTTGAGATAATTAAGATAAATACTATTTAATATTTAATCATGGATTTTGTTTGAAAATGTCAATAAATAGATACTAGTTACCGGCTCGTGTTTTTTCAAATTTATTTCTTAAAATGCCTCCAGTGACTGTAGACGCCAATTGGAAAAGTTTCTCGTCTTCCCAGTTGGACAACAGTTGCTGCATTCCGTCTACAGCTGCTTCGGAATTTTCTCTACCTGGAAATGGGAGTATCGATTTACGAGTTTTTCAAATATAAATTTGAAGTAATTTGATATTAATCTTTCTTTTGTTATATTTAAATGATTCATCTCAAATTCTCAACCTTAGATCAATTATTTATTCATATTTATGGAGTAGGGGCAGCACGTGACCCGAGTTTTGCTTGGAGAGTAAACAATTTATTGATAAACGTATAACTTCAGTTTACAGGATTTTTAAGTTTTAGAATTACCTCTATAGAGACATGGCTCATTCGATGTACTAGTAGCTACATCCTTGGTTTCAACAGTCTCACTTGGTTCCTGGTAAACACATGAACGTGATTGTTGAAGTTCTACCAGGTTTTTTAACAAGGCAGTGGATTAATGAATGTTGTGCTCGGAGATTTACGAAATACCGTGGCAAAAATAAAAGAACTTTAACGCTGTGGAATTCCAAAGGGCTAATAAACATTTCCAGAGCACATATTGTTTCTTCGGATTTGGTATTCATTTGGAAAATTTTTATCATATTTGGTTAGCGCACAACTAATTACTAAAATATACGAGTTCCCGTTTTCACTTCTCACTAGTGGTCCTACGTGGTCTATATGGACGCGACCAAAAGGACGATTTGGTGGAGGAATAGGAAACAGTTCTCCAGGTCTTTTCCCATTCAGAATTTTGTCGTTCGCGCATTAGGCACACGCTCTGATATGCGTACGTATGTATCTTCTTAATCGCGGAAACCAATTGACCGTTCAGATACAGCATCCGTTGATAGTGAGGAGCATTCACTTGCTTGTATGTTAGATATGATTATAAAACAAGTTAAAGTCAAGATACTCTAATTATGATTTTTGTAAAAAAGAGCTTATCTTTCGTTGTCTAGCACATCATTTAAAAAGGACATTTGTTCAAAATAAGGAAAGGAAATTTTGGGAGACGTTCAACAATATTTTTGACACGTGTGTACCGGTCACGCAAATACTTCCACCTTTTCGGTATATCATCCCGAGTGAGAATGGCTACATGATTTCAATAAAAAGTCAAGTAAAATTAAGTACCTATCTAAGAAATTTATGATGATTTAGCTGCCAATATATTGGAAACTTGATCCCATAAAGCATCCCTTTTGGCTTTGATCCGCTCTCGTGTTGGTGTCCGATGATCATACAGTGCAGGCCGTGCAGCTATGAAACTTATTAGTAGTTCGTCTGAAATTCCGATTTCCCCCTCGTCGGTCGGGTCTACTTTCTTTAGCCATCTCGTCTTCAAGCTATCATCTTGTGCTACTACTGTAATAGTATAGTACATAATACGTTTTACTGACGAATAATAAATTAACAGTTTAGTGTTTACCCATTGTAAGTACATAGTCATCAGTGTAAAGGATGTCCTGCAAATTTTCATCATATGCTGAAAAACGATCATGTTCAAGAACCGATTGATTCCACAGTATCCACATTTGTACACGGATTCTTACAAAAAGATTTAGATATTTCGAGTTCACAAATTAAAATTGAATTTTATGTCACTTACCAGCGCTTTTTCTCCTTTTGAACATTTTCCCACCATAACTGCTAAAACGCTGTCCACAACACTTGAACATAAACTGACATAAACCAACTTTTCGCGCATTGACCTTGAAACGCAAGATTTTCAATTTCTGTGTTCTTATTGGTTGAAAACCGAACGCGGCTGCACGGAAACGCTTGTCATATGACGGCTGCATATAATACGTATGGAATACGTATATAAAGAGTAACAATGAGATGCTGTTATTCTATACTTTCTATAACCTTTCCAGTGCTTTTTGTTGTAATGATTTAAATGGATAACTTCTTTAGCATTACATACAATTTTGTGTTAAATGTATTCACACAACATTCTCCGATTATATTTAATGTGGTGTTTATCAATTCTGCTACAAGTTTCTAATCGTCTTGTCTATCTATTATATTTCCAAATAGTGTTTTTAGATTTTCTTCCTTATTACAAATTTGTTGTTATACATCGGATTGATTCCTGGAAAAAGAAATGACAAGAGAAAACGAAAAATAAACTTTTGAAAGAAAATCAAAAATCACAAAAGTCCTGATATGGCACTAAATATTTCGCTGTATACAGAAAGCCTCTGCCCTCAACATAATCACCAAATTGCAGTTAATATTTGCAACATCTGCAAATGAGACTTCTGCTGCCTTAAACTTTTTGGTTACGGGTGTAGAGAGCAACATATCTTTAAATCGCTTGCCTCCAATATATTTTTCCTGTCCGGATTTAGATGCGCTGGGTTTTAGCCATTGACAGTCCTTACTGGTTTTAGTGGAAGAATCATTCTGGTTTATTGCAAAAACCACTGACGAAATATGTTTAAAATGGCCTGATATTCCAGCGATACATTCACATTTGCCGTTAGAAACGTTCCTGCTGTTATTAATGTTATCTAACTAAAATATAATAAAAATATTGGTGTTTCTTCAAACTTCAAAAGCATAATGCAATAAATTAAATTAAAAACTCACCTGTAGAACCACTTGGTAACGTTTAAGGGACACACTAGTTTGCCTAATCACTTTTGCACTAATTTCACAATATGGTTTACTATTAGTTTCGCATAAATCTAGAAAGTGACCAGAATTAACTAGATTTTGGCCAATTTCAAATTAATTTAGCGAAAAGTCTTATCATACCGTAGCGCGGTGTTACTTTGCAACAGTTTTTTTACGTTTTGCAATATAATTCATAGTAACATTATGTCCATCTATTCCTGGCTGACATATGTGATATTTTCAGGTATTAGCTATCGACGTATAACATTATTTTGCTTTAAAATTCCCCGCATAACGTTTTAGAATTTTTTTAAAAAGTGCAAAGTCACCCGGCTGAAGTGTCATTTTACACATCCACAGAAAATCAATTACATTTCCATGTCACACCAATGCTTGGTTACTTTACACGTAGTAGTGGAGCACTCGAACGGATTTTCTTAGTTAATCCATTGAAAAACTTCAAAAAAACTACAAATTTATTGGTAAAAAATACAATTTTAAGCTTTAAAGTAAATATAAATTCTTTGCAAATACAAAACCTTAGAATCTAGGTAGGTAACTCAAAACATTAGGTAGTAAGTACTAGTAGGTGGGTAACTTTAACCTTAGAAATTAGGAATACTGCTAGAACCAGTCTTAGAAGTTGAACTCTTATGCACCAAATTGGAATGTGTGGATTCCTCTTTTTACATCTGGAGTTTTTAAAAACTTCACAATATCGTCCTCACTCTGTTGGGAAATATCATCTTGTTGGGGAAAAACAAACATATTATTTCTCTTCTGTCTTAAATATTTTATAATCAGATCTGGTGAATTAACCTCTTCAATTTGTCCTACAAGGTGCTTCACTGTTTTCTTAGAAGCAACAAACTCTCCTACTCTTGGAATTTTAATTTCTTCATCCATGTCTTCTGGAGGTGCGTCATTCTCGTCTTGCAAAAAATCATCTTCAGTTTTTCACCGTAAATAAAATATATGAAGGTAGTTGCGCTTTTTGAGCAAATTGAAGACCATTGTAACAATGCAATTGCGTTTTTAAATTTTTTTAATTATCAATAAAATTCAATACAAAAATTTAAAACTCGAAAGTCAGTAAACGCAATAAATCTTGTTCTATTTATAATTAAGTAATTTTGCTAACGCAATCGCCTTAATGATATAGTTTTACACTAATTAATCAATTTAGAAATTCTTTAATATTTAAAGTGTAGCAAAAAATATAAACAAATGAAAAATTTATGTAAGCTGAAGTACCGAATACGCAAACAAGTTGCTGTTAGTATAGGCAGCCCATAATGAGCTTTAAGCTTTACAGTTTTACTTATTTTCTAAATGATCGGTTATAGTGTCTATTTAAAACAAATAGGGCAGAGACCCCGGTTTTGGCCACCTTAAGACAAAGTTAAACTTCGCTGCCCTGTATAAAAGGTTTGGCTAATTTTATCCCTACGTCAATTCTTGTATGTCGCCATTTCATATATTTTAGTTGTGAAAAACAAATTTAGAGAAGGATAAAACTATACGATATCCACAAAATAAAATGAAAAAGAAAAAAATACACATTTCACCGGTTGTGGCCACGTAATACCCTCATGTGGCCACTTTCATTTCCAGTTTTGGCCATAGGTATCTCAAATAAATCGTGAATAGATGTGCAATCTTTTTATTAAACTTAAAATACCTACTACTAGGCCTACTACCGAGAAAAGAAAACTACAAATACAATACAAAAGCCAATATAGGTATATTCAAAATAATAATAGCGTAGGTATTTATAAAATAAACGATTATTAATAGGTAGAAAAATTAATAGATACTATAGATAGATAGATTAATAATACTTATTATGTAATACTACAAATGAAAAAAACAACCCTAAATACCTAAAGCAAAACAAAATTTATATTACAAAACTTGGTGACTATACAAATTTCTTGGAGTTTGCCATTTCAGGCACTGAAAATGCTCCACGTGCGTTCATTTGTACAGGACGTTTAATAACATCTTGAATAGCTTCAAATTCGTAGAAACATTCGTCTTTTCTTTCTGGCCATTTCCAATCTCGAACACCACTTTTTGTCATAGTAGACACTAAATAACCTTCAGATTTTATTTTAGTAATTTTACCTGGGTAAAAATCTTCTTCATATTTTACTACGACATACGTATTTTCAGATAAATCACATTTTTTCACAAGGTTTTCTGTTTGAGCGGCTAACTCTTAAACTTCCTCCTGTACTACTACTACGTTTTCTTTTTCCATTTCAGGTGTGATTTTATTCTGAATTTGTTTCACTTTTTTTTTTAAACCTTTGTTTGCGACATTAGCTATTTTCAATTTTTCTTCCCTTTTTTTCTTTCTTTCCTCTTTTAGTTTTATTAATTGCAGTTTGGCTGCTGCGTCGGCTTCTGCTTCAGCAATCCATTTGTCTGCACTTATTTTATGCAGCTTTTTTATTGTCCTTTTTCTTTTATTTTCATTTGAGGTCCCAGGAAGAATTAGGATGTTACTTAAAATGTTAATTTTTTTCCCATTACTTAGTACCGTATTAGAATTATTGTTTGCATCTGTATCGTTAGTTTTTACATTATTTTCACAGTTTATTCCATTGCTTCTTAATCTCTCATTATCTTCAGCAACTTTTACACCGGTCAAGGCTTCTAGATCGTCAGTCTTTAGACGATTTTCACAGTTTACTTCAATGCTTCTTAATGTCGCATCATCTTCAGCAGCTTTTACATTGGTCAAGGTTTCTACATCATCAGTCTTTACTACATCATTATCACGGAGTATTTCATTGCCTCGGAATTTATGATCATCTTCGGCAACGTTTACATCATCAACAGCATTTCATCAGTCAAGCTTTGCTGCTGAAATGGATTGCTACCATCAGTACCTTGTTGCTCAATACATACGATTTTTTCAACACTATTAAGTATTAATTCATTATAATTTGGTTCTTCACTAGGTTCAGGTAGTTTTAAGTCTTTATTTGCGTCACTGTCCGTGATTGGTGAATTACTGTCGTCAGGAAGCCATATGATATCATTTTCATTCATCTCGGGATTGTTCTTCAGTATCTTATCATCAATAGACAAATTTTGAGAATCGATGTACTCTTGAAATTCGGGAAATGAAAATTCCAAATAATCATTTTGATGATTTTCGTCTGTTGATAATAAGAACATATCTACATTATTCAAAGGTTCTTTGTACTTATCTTCTCTAAATTTTAACCACACTTCATACAACATTGTAGATTTGTCATCCGTAGGTTTTTTCCCGCATTTTTCACATATTTTAAAAATTCTTCACTTCAACGTCTATTTTTGATTCCAAATATTCCACATAGTATTTCATGAAGTAACGTGGGTACATCTTCTTTCTTTATTTCTTGTCCATTGTGATTCATTTTCCACTCAGCGAGGGCATTTTTCCATTTTGATTTTGCTGTTCCAGAAAACTTATCTGTATATATTATTTCAATAGAGATATCTTTTGATGTCCATACCACAAAATAACACTTACTTCTATTGCAAATGTTTAACTGGCCTTGTACCTATTTGAAAGTAATAATGTGACGTTTTTAAATGCAAAAATTCGTGTTTTATTTCGCAAAATTTTATTTTATTTTGCTTCAACATGCTTCAAGTGGTGCAAGCTCCTTTGCTGTATATGGACATTTCACTTCAACTAACCCATCATCTTCTTCTAAAACGCCATCCGGGTATACAGACAGAAAGGGAAGTTCGCTACTAACAAACATGCCGCAGGGGGTCACGGTTTTATTCATATTCACTTCCAATTCGTGTATCGCCCTATGTCCGTTCTCCACTCCATATCGCGTTGCGGTGTTTCCTTGTAAAGAATATTGTTTACAGGTGCGGCGCAAGAAGTTGTTCTCCTCATTTTACAAATTCTTCCGAACGTAGATGCCGTCAACCTCTTCATCCTTTCTTCATGCCACCGGTCACTACGATGTTGTCCTACAGTTGCTTGCGAAAGTTCTTCAGCGTTTACAGTAAGATCGTTTAAAAATGCTTCTTTTGCCCGTTCTAAACCTCCTTCGTCCATGTCAGCTATTATATCACCTGCATTTGGACCGTAATCTAAATCTTCACCTCCTGAATGTATTCTTCGGTAATTTTTAATTTGTTTTGAACGATTGCGAATTTTTGTTTCGTTCATTTTTCCTCGAAATTCGCAATACTCGGAAGTATATTTTGCTTCTACGGAGGTGACATGTTCTCGTACAATTTTATGGAAGTTGCCGACTTGATTGTGCGCTATTACAGCGGCCTCATAACGCGCTTGATATGATCTCTTGAATGAAAAACATACACGCTTTCCTCCTACAAATTTTGCAACATGTGAATTGTATAGTTCGGCGGCATTATTTGTTACATCATAAATCAAGCTACCAGCATGACGAGCTACACGTTGTACTGCACCCATAAGATCCTGATATAAAATAGCATCTGCTGAAAGCTTCAGAAATAAATTTTCTTCATTTTCTTTTGGTCTGTTGCAGATATAGCCTCGTTCAGAACATCCCATCCCGAATGGTCACCTAAAATATGTTTTGGTTCATTTAATATATCATTTTCCAGTTCTTTAACTTTTATTGGTAAGTTGTGTAACTGAGATTTCCTGTATTCAATTGCCTTTGTAATTGCATATCTAAATCTCAACAATTTTTTTGAAAACGCATTCTTTAGCTTTGTTGAGGTTCTCGGTTTTTTGGATAATTCTTTTAATTTATTGCAGTAGTTGCGCAATATATTTTTACATTCAATTTTTTGAATTAGCACTCCCGAACCATATGGCATATCTTCACATAATTTTCAATATACACTGCTGTCTCCATCGCCCACTAATTTTACGTATTTTAAACCATACATTTTTATGGAGTTCTTAAATCCCTCGAGAATAATAGCAGCTTCCATACCTGTTGATGAACCGCTCCAGTTTCTATAACACATGTGTACAGCATCAATTTCTCCGTTTTCCTTAGCTAATACAGCTTCCTCTTGAGCAGCTTTTTCCATTTTTTTGACAGCAACAGCACTATAAATATCAAACACTTCTTCTTGGTAGTGCCCATAGGTAGCAGATGATGGAGCTGGTATATTGAGAGCATTAGAAAACTCTAAGTTGTGAGTAGCCTGCTCCAATACTTACGGTAGCAGACACTGCTGCCAAATTCAGATTCATCTGATTGTCCTCCATTTTCTCTGTAGAAACAGTATCAATTTTATTACAAACTTTACATTTAAATGTAAGTTTGGATATAACCATGGCGCTTTTCAGAAATTAAATCTACATCTTAGAAAGAACACTGGAAACCTTCATGTTGGAGTGATTTTAATGTATTTAAAAAATAATGTATATCCACTATTCGTCTGCCAGTTATAACTGTACCACTGCTACCAGAATCGGAATTACCTATGGCTTCAACTTCTAAATCAGTGAGTGAATCAGACGATGAATCTGGATTTTCCTCATTTTCTTTTCTTGTAATTTCTTCAAGATAAAGATGTTCTTTACGTTGCTGTACGCATACATCAGATGCATTATTATCTTCAAAGTTTCTTGTATTTTCAAGAAAATTTTCAAAATATAAATCATTAGGTTCCACATATTCCACAGATAAATCCTCATATTGATCTTCATCAGCACCTACCTCATGTTCAAAAGCACCATGCACGCTGTTTTCTAAATTTGGCAATGAAGCTTCCTCGAGAATAGTTTCCGATGGCGGAGTTTCACTAAAATTAATATAATATTCAAAATTTGAATGTTATAAATGCATACAAATTTTTGCAATCTCGGAAATATGACAGTAAAGTGTTTATTACTTTATTTGTCATATAGGGACGTAACAACAAACATGATATTGAAGTCGATATACAGGGTGTTCCTAAATAAGTGCGAAAATTTTCATTGTGTTATACCTTGGGTTATTCTGAGAAAAAAGGTTCCTATGAACATAATTATGTCCAGAATTGGTTTCTTACGGAGTTACAGGGTGTTACACTATCTTTCATACTATTATTAATTTCTTATATTTTTACTAAATGAGGTCAAATTACTGACAAACTTTAATCCCTTTGATTTTTTTCTCTGGGGCCACCTGAGATCTTTGGTTTATCCCTCCTCGATTGAAAATATAGAAAATTTGGGATAGTTGCATCATGCGAAATAATCCAGAATACACCTAGGATATTTGGACGTATCGAGAAAATAATTTTTGCTTTAAAAACGTTTAAGGGTTCTTACCTTCTAAAGTTAAGTTTTTGAGATATTAATGAAAATATTTAAATGTTTCTTCTCAAAATAAAGTGTGCGTTGAAAACAAAATTACTATTAAAAACAATGTACAAAATAAACAATTATTTTATTATCATAGTAGCTCATAGATAAATACAAAATAAATGTTATCGAACTACAAAAAATATTCAAAATTTTTCGGGTGAATATTGAAATATGCCAATACATCAACTTCTAAATTTTCATTTATCTCATGTGTTTCGTAATTCCTAAATACTGATCCAGTCCTACGCAGCTTTCTTTCTAATTTGGATAAAATACAATACAAAATAACTCAACTGTCAACAAATTTTGTTTTCAACGCACACTTTATTTTGAGAAGAAACATAAATATTTTCATTAATATCTCAAAAACTATCAAGTTTAGAAGGTAAGAACCCTTAAACTTTTTTAAAGAAGACAAGAGCGTTCAGTTTTAAATTTTCATGTGTATCTATTCTGAATTTCAAAATTCTTTGTCGACAGGTTTGTGGTGGGTCAATTTTCCCTATTATTTGATTGAAATCGAACGCTGTTTCATTTTTTATATTCGGGTAAACAAAGAGTGCAATTTTCTTCCTTTTTTAAGGATATTTTTTCCCTTAAGAAATCTGCTTTTATCGAATTGCCCACTGTCAGAATTATTTTGCCAACGTAACGTTGACTAAAAAATTCAACCAAGACCCAGTCACTTTCCTTTATATTTTTCTTCGTAGCAGAATGGACTCCTTCATATTTCTTTCCTTTTCTAACTACGTAAGGTTGTTGAATATAAGTGTCTTCGGCGTTGGAAGGTCCAGCTTCCAAATCCACTTGATTTTCTTCATCACTTGTATAGTCTTCAAGATATTCAGGTGTGGAAGGGTCACTCTTCCAGCTTGCTTGATCTTCGCACTCGGAGTCACTTTGAAAATCAGCAGCTTTCACGCTACATCCTGGCAAAACAGTGACTTTTTTTCTTTGTTGTCTTGGTTTGGGTAAATTATCATCTCGGAGATTGCAATATGTTTGCCATAGAATCTTCTACAAGACTATCATCAATACCATCGTCTCGGTCTAATGATTTAGGTAATCTTGACAGCACTTCTTCAGGATTGTGTGGATAAATCCCACATTTCTTGAAACCAGCTAAGATATTCCGTTTTTGATTAGGTTTGATTTCTTTTAACAAATTGGGGAACTGTAGTTTTAGGAATACAAGGTTCTCTTCGGCCAGGTTCTTTTTTCCATTCAGTCTGGAAGTCCCTGCTCTCCCTCATTGCCCAGTCGGCCGGATAGAATCCGGTCGGCTGCGGCTTTGACGCTCTTGTCGTACAAATCCTGGACGTGAGCATACTCCTGCCGTCTAAGCTCTGCTCGGAACTTGCTCACGAGGTGGTGGCTGCCTAACGCCTCGGTGGACAGGCGGACCGCCGACAATCTGTGGACCAGGAAAGACACTTTGAAGCCATGCCAGCAAGGCTTCGCAGACGTCTTCCCCGGCGACTACCCGCTCGGTAATTTGGCAGCGTTCGCTTCTATGGGGTGGGCTCGGACAAAGTGCACGCCATGGCCTGTTGCGGAATTGAAGACCCTAGCACACAATGAACATGGATAATTTAAGGCGGGCCCCGCAGCTTCTTCATCCGCATCCCCCAAGTGAGGTGGCTTGGCCGGTGGGCTAAGGTGTGTATTTTGTCTATTTCGTGTAACAGGACCTCACTCAATGTCGGTCTAAAGGGCTGGTAACGCCAACGGCCTGCGCAAAGCCCCTACTGTGATGCCGCTGGCAGGGCCTCGGGGAGACGCCCCTCCATAGGACGCCCCCCCGACGACCTGCCAACGTTACCCGGCTCCCAGGACGCGGACCCACAGTAGTTGGCACTTGCCGCAGCTAGCCTCAGCTCCGGAGTTTAAGCCATCGCTTTCGACTAACAGCAAGCTTCCGGGAACCAGATTAGATTAGATCGGTTGTATCTAGCCCCTTCCATGCCTCCCTCGGTCTCCCTCTGTCCAACCTTCATAAGAATGTTTAAAATTCCTATTATACTTTTGGAGAATTTCTTTTCACAACTAGAATGAACTTAAAAGTGAAGAAATAAAAATAAAACAAATTTCAACTTCAAAAATACCTAAGACATTCATTGGCAGGTGGGGTGTCGCGCACCCCAAAGCAGATAGCTGCACTTTTTGCTAAAACTCAACGTCCAACACGCCTGCACGACTAGGAGATACTAAAGTGAATCGTACCTTGAAGGTACTGAAGAGGGCAACACATTAAGCGTAGAAGTTTTCAAGACTTTGATGATTTTATATGAGTGGGGTGTTGTGTGTGTGATATTTAACTGTCCTTGAACTTGTAACATACCGTGTGTCCCTGGGAAGACGGAACATAGGGATCTTATAATGCTAATTTTTTAAAATGATCCACGAGTGCTTTGAAGCATTCGACTTGAAACAATTACACGAATCTCACCGATCGTTAACGATTTCCATGCCGATCATGCATGATCGTCTCCAGATCAAATTTTTGTTTGTGTTTTAAATGTCAATTTACTAAAACCAAAGACAATTAAAGGTTATGTTCATGTTAATTTTTTTTTAATGGGGTCCTACCTTACCTGAAGTACAGTTTAGAGCTGACAATCAGTAATCCCAGTTAAATTACATGTGAAATGTGAAAATTTACTTTAATAGGATGATCTTGATGTATGAACCGAAGAATTTGATGACGACAATCAGCTTTATGATCAAACATGCTACAATGCTAATTGCATAAGACTGTATTAAGATGAAATCAAAGAAAAAGCGAATATTAATATCAGTTAGTGTGTACGAATATGAAATCTTTATTTCTACGGCAATTTAATGTGATCAAATAATTGTTACATTAAACGTATTTGATTTTTAAGCAGCCGGATTCTTGCGTACCACAAAGGAAAGTTTTCTAACACAGGTCCACAGAATTATTTTATGTAGGTACCTGCTAGTATAATTTTCGTAATTTCATTTTCAGTTTCTAATAATGCGTAACTTGCGAAAAGCCTTAATTATTCACCTAATCCATCATAATCTGAAAAAGATCTTAGAACCATAACGAACCATAACCAACTGCAAACAAATTATTTTGTATTTATTACCTTTAAAATGATACTCAGTCTCATTTAATTTAATTAAAACACTATCTAAATTTACATGAACTAATTTGAGTAAATAATTAATAATTTTATTTCTAACTGATTTTCAAGAGCGCGGCTGTCAATTCGTATTGTAAATAATTGTTGAGTCATTTGTTTGTATAACGTACGTGCGTATTACATCTGTATTAGCAAGCGCGTTAAACAGCTGATATAACGACGTCGACGCTTCCACCAAATAGAAATTCAAAGCACTCGTGGATCATTTTAAAAAATTACCATTGTAAGATCCCTATGTTCCGTCTTCCCAGGGACCTGATCCTGATTTTTTAGTTGCAGCTTTCTATTGATAAGTTAACAAAATTTAATGTTTTTATTTAGAACCCCTTATTCGGGAGTAAAAGCTTGAGCAGTATATGTACACTTTATCTCCACTATTGCCGTATTGTCCGTTATTGTTATTCCGTCGGGGGACGCAGCCAAAAATGGATGTTCTTCATCGATACATAATCCACATACGGCAGACTTGTTGGTTACATCAAAAGCCAGGCTATTAACATGACTTACCACTTGACGAACTGCTGTCATAATATGTTCCAATATACCGTTCTTTTCAAATCGGGAACTATATTTACCTCCCCTTGTTTAGGTCCTGTGCAAAAATACTCCCTTTCCCCACTGCCACTGTGATCGCCCAAAATATGCTTGGGGTCGTTTAATACAGGGTGATTCAAAAATGGCGCATAAGCTCTTCAGTACGTTGTAGGGGACGGTTATTTGAACTGTGGAAAAATCATAAAAAAAATTTAGCTGCTACATTTTTGTAGTTAACAACGAAGAAGTAAGTTGTAGATTTGGCAACACGGGTGCAGCTATGTAGTATATGAGTGGCTTTTATTTCGTTTCATTTACATAGTGAGCTTATTAAAAGTTTCAAACATCGTTGCCACATATTTTTTTAAAACAACTTGATAGGAAAATATCAATTTTGAAAGCTAATATTTCAGGATAATGAGGTGTTATGAGCATTTTATTTATTACCCACTATTAAAAATACTTAAATTATTTATATGAAATGATGAGAAGTTTCAAAATCCACATGAATTCAAAGTTGAGTTCTCAACTTAACTTCTTCATTTCTCAGCAAATTAGCGGCTAAGAATTTTTTTACTATTTTTCCTACACTTCAATTATTATTCCCAACAACGTACTGAAGAGCTTATGCGCCATTTTTGAATCACCCTGTATATCTAATTCTAACTTCTTGATTTTTGTAGCCGTCGGAAGGTCTTGACCTTTTTGAAATTCTAGCGCTTTCGTTACTGCGCTTCGAAATCGATAAATTGCAAACTATTGTTTTCAGATGACTATCTGTTTTTGGTTTTTTGGTAGGTTCCTTCATTTTATTGATGTAATTTCTCAAAATGTGATTTTTACATTCTATCTTCTGAATCATGGTTGTAGATCGAATTTTCTGGCAACATCGCGATTTTTATTAAAGCGATTGTCTTGGACATTCTTGTTTGCGATAATGTTTGCACTAGCCATGTCTCTAACAAATGATCGAACATTATATCTTTTATCACTTCCAAAGCCTGGCTGAGCCATGTTTGTCGAAAGAGCCCGTAACGCGGGCTCTATACCGTCACATCCCAACAATAATATTGTAAAGGCGATGTTTTAGTCTTCTTTTGCACAGTAGAATTCAAGACTAATTGGATTTTCCAAAACTCGTCTCGACCATTCTGACCCATCGGTGGTTTCTACCTGTAACATATTCTTTATGGATGCAATTCTGTCGTCTGCTGTTGTTCCGTGTGATGTTGTGATTTCGAAATTGTGAATAAAAATTGAATTTGGAAATTTTTTAAAAATAAATTTAGGAGACATTAATGTTTTAGAACTTCCAGTATCTAGAAGTAACTTTTCGTCAGTTTGGGGAATGATTATATACGGGAAATTCGATTTGGGATTAATATTAAAATTTTCAATTACGTCCAAGGCTATTTTGGAAAATTTACATCAGGATCATAATTATTTGTATTTTTCATCATGACAATCATCTTCGTTTTCTAGTTGCCATTCACTAAAGTCGGTTTTTCGTAAGGTTTTTGATATCCTGGAAAATGCATAGGGGCTTGAGGTGGGTTTAATTGAAGAGTGGGATTTCTATTTGCTACAAAAGTGCGAGGTGTAAATGAATTCATGGGATTTCTAAATGGAATAGAATTTCTAGGTAGAAATTAACTTTGTTTAGGTGGAACAAGAGTTCGAGGAGGGAACAAACTTTGTTGTAGTCCACTATTGTTTTTAAAATAATTTTGCACTAAAATACGTTTCAATTCCATATTTTGGTAAAATTTCAGGAAAGATTGCTAAAATTATAAATAACACAAATAAATATCAAGTCACTTTTAAAACAAATAAAAATATTCTATACTCTCTTTTCAATGCTAAAGACAAAATTAATGATTTGCTAAAATCAGATATTTATAAATTAAATTGTTCACATTGTGATTCAGTATATATAGGTCAAACAATCAGAAATTTCAGTATTAGGCAAAAAGAACATATCCGTTGTTACAAATATAAACATGCACATAAATCAAATTATGCTAAACATTTGTTAGAACAAAATCACACATTAACATCTAATAATACAATTAAATTTTTACACTTTTCTGATAACAAAAATAAATTAAACATTTTAGAAGCTTTTGAAATTTATAAACACACAAAACACAACATACCTTTAATGAATGAGCAAACTGAACTCTTAGATTCTCCTTTACTGAAGATTTTGGAATAAATGTCTTTTTAATAAACACTGATAAGCGACTGACCTCCGACGGGTTGACTGGGACCAGCTGCTTCACGCAGTGTTAAAATTATAGAATCAAGGAGTTACTATATTTTGCATTTGTTATTAAATATCTTATAGCTTTTGACAATGGCACATTGATGCCGAAATACGTATAAAGCGAATAAATCTTATTATTTCCCGTTGAAATCGATATTTTATTTAATATTTATTATTTAATCATGGATTTTGCAAAGTTACGCTTGAAAATGTCAATTGAGATAAAATTACGTCTGCAGCTCGAATGAATTCTGAAAGTGTAGCTGGATTACCGTCATAAGTTGGTATCTCCGCTAACATAGAGACATGAAATGCGAAATTATTTGCTACAGGTGTTGGTTGAGCTATATTTAAATTATTTATGTTTAATCTGGGTTGTCGTATAATGTTATTATTTCTTGACATATATGTTTCTAGTTCTTTCCACTATTAGTTTTACGTCTGAATAATTAATTGTTTTATGTTAATTTTAATACTGGGGGTCTAATCAGGGTTCCTACACATAAAGCAGGAGTATATTCAAAAAATAAGGGTACCTAATATACACACTGAATGGTCCTGTTTACCATGCTTTACTTGAACTTAAAGTTAATATTAATTCTACGTTAGTATGATTTAAAACTTGTTTAAGTTTTCACTTCACAACAAAAATAATTAAAAGTTCTTACTTCATCCTTTGATGATTCTAAAGTTGATCGCAATGATCTGGTGTTCTCAATGAACGGGTAATCTCGACGATCAGAGTTGAAATCAGACTGCTTGGACCGTGGCGATGTTTGTCCTTGATCGTTGCAGTGCTGAATTTCGGGTGTTCTCCGGATTTCGAAGAGTCCTTGGAACGAAGGTATGATCTTCTTAAAATACGTGATACAGTATTGAAATACAAGAAATGGATATTAACGTTCTTGTTTAACTTCAAGGGAGTACTGTAATGGTTTCATGGGTTGGCTTTGATTTAATGTTTTGGGTTGGGATGGTAACATATATTTATTTCATAATCAGTTCTATTTTGTATTAAAAACAATAAACATATTTTAAATACTGCTCTCCAAAATATATCTTTAATTTATATTTATTTAAATATATTGTAACTTCCGTTACATTTGGTGACCCCTCCGACTGATTTGGGCAAGAAAAATGATAAAATATTAATGATGTATTGATATGGTTTTATTAAATGAATGGTTTAGCTACTGCTATTGACTATAACTGGATATTATCAAAGATAAGTGTTTGGTGCTAATTTATCAATTTTAGTTTGAAAGACTATTTAAACTTATATTACACACTTCTTGAATGTTATTTTTTTTTAAATTCATCTAATATTGAACGCAACGTTAGATTTTATGTCAAATGTGACATAAATCAATTTCAAAATTAACTACGAACATTTTATTAAAATTTTGGTTATTGTGAAGTGAATTTTTTGGGGATAAAGTCAGTAAATAATATGGAAAGGGTTATGGGATGGATTTGGATTTAATTTATGGTACGATTGGGGCAGATGATAGTGGTTTTTTGTTTGAAATAATTTTTTTATTTGTTTTGGGATGATTGGGGCGATAATTTTTTTACTTTTTATAATTACACATTTCAACATAACTAATACACATCTACATCTCTTTCTTAATTAATTGTGTAAGTCGAACAGATAATTCCTCAGGTTTTGATTATCAATATTTGCGTAATTTGACTCTTAACCGGAATTTATCTTAATTAGTCCAACTTCACAATCTACCTTACAAACTTCTTATGCTTACTTATAATTCACTCAATCATGCAAATACAACATTCACCTCCATTAAATATTAACAAATACAAATACAACACTCATATCCATTAAATATTAATTTTCTCTTCACCAGATGGTTCCTCATAATGATGATGGTAGAAGCTTCCTTCCAAGAAATGGGGAAGTAGGAAGTTTCAAGGCAGGAGTTATAGATGGTGGTTAGGGAGTCGAGAGCTGAGTCGGGGAGGTTCTTTAAGAGAAGGGATTTGATTTGGTCGGGACCTGGAGCTTTGGTAGTTTTGGGAAATTTGATGAGGTGCCGGATTTCTTCGAAGTTGGTGGGGTCCATTAGGAAATCGGGTTCCAGAGGCGGCCGGCGGGAGGTCAGGCATGACGGGGTTTTGGCGGAAATCGGTGACGTCTTGAGACACTTGCCGAAGAACTGAAGGTGGGGTCATCTGGGACTTTTTTCCCACCAAATTGTTAGTAAGATCCTTGACTACCCTACTCCCTAGGTTTCTCTCTGTCACCTCTGCAATTCGTCCTGTATATACTTGAAACTGGCATACGTAACCAGTCTCATCCGCTCGAAGCCATATTTTATAGCCCCGGATTGTTAGGTAAATATTGACAATGAACTCCGTCCTTTAAATTTTACCATTGATTCATCGATGTCTTGAATTTCCTTTGGAAAATAACAATCTCTGAAGGTTATTTCTAATACTGTCAGGAGCGGTCAAATTTTGAACAGTTTGTCATAATTTTCTTCACCTCTCTTAGATTGTAGGCTATTATCATTGAAATGTAGATTACTTAGAATCTATTGGAATTTATTTCGAGACATGATTCAGCTAATATACTCATCACGTAGTTCTTTCCGGGAAGACCAATAATCTTTATAGGACGGCAATTTTTTAATTCTCATCAGTAATTGTATGGCAAAAAATGCTTTCATTTTTTGTAATGTAACTTGAATAAAATTGGCATTGCCTTGATTCTTTTGCGTAGCCAATAGATTCGTCTGGAAGACTACATGCTCAAATAATTCTTCTGTGAAAAGTTTCATATATAATACTACTAGTAACTACGAAATATCCGACAATTTTTGGATAGTATGTAAGAGTACTTGATGCGCGATAATTCGCTATGAGTCCGAAGGACGAATAGCGAATTATCCTGCATCAAGTACGAATACGTACTGTCCAAAAATTGCAGGATTATTTCGTAATTACGAGTAGTATTCGGAGGACAATTTGACGAACCAAATTTAAATTTTTATAGTTTCAAATCAGATTAATAATAATTTTCTTCGTAACCATGGTTTTATATACAAACCAGACAAAAGTCAAATTTACTTTTTCTTTCTACTTATATTTTGTGCATACTTTGTGATATTTTCGGTAAATGGAAGCAAAACGGGTTCAACAGAGTACACTTGAAGAGATAGAGGAAGCTTAGAAAGTAAAATACCCAAGAATTGTATGAAATTTAATGTTTCTTTCTACGTATTTTGTGTATGGTTTGTGACATTTACGGAAAAATTGAAGCAAAATGGTTTGGCTAGAGTACACTTGAAGAGATAAACGAAGCTGTTGAAGGTAAAACTCCCAAGAATACTGTGAAATCTCACACCTCGGTTTGGAAGCAGTTTTTTTTGAAATTATCGCTGAAATTTTGTACTAGTCCTAAATATCCGAGAATATACAAATTTGGAGTGCGCTGATTGGCTTGTCAAGTGAGTAAAACGCAACCGGATTGGTCAGTTTAGGGTGTGTCAAATTGTCATGAAAACATCCACAGGCGATTCTGCTAAGTTGTCTATATTAGGGCCACTTATGGCTGCAAATTTATTGGGTTCTTTCCAGCTATTGTCGTTGCTCCAATCATATTTTTCATTAACTGATCTTGCCTTTAGAACCTGCAACGGAAGGTCGTCATCTTCGCTCCAATCACTCTTTTCATGTTGCTCATACTCAATATCATTTCTAAAATCTTCTGTGCCTTCTACGATCACCACCTCAACATCCTGAATTTCCTCTTCGTTTTCAGAAAGGCCTATGTCTTCGTCAAAAGCGATAGAACCTATATTTGACGGTATCTCTTCCAAAAAATTGAAAAAATGATTTGGTGATAATTCTTCTAATTCTGCAAATGTCCAACCTTTTTTTGGTTTGGACCTATAACAATAATAATCTAGGGCCCCAGTGGTAACAAAGCATAACCACATAAGAAAAGCCGAAAAATTCGAAAGAAAAAATAATTTACTGATTGATTGTGACGGAATTACAATCCACATTATATTTTTATGGTTACTTGGTGAAACCACTGAGACTCAAAGGGAGAGGAGGGAGAGGTTGTCCGTGAGGAGTAGGTTTTTGAGGGATGGATACTTGCGTCGGACTCCGCAAGCATTCGCAGTGCCAAAATTGATGTCTGCCATGAGCGGGCCTGGTGAAACGAGGGGCTTGGAGGGACGGGTCAGTTAAAGGTGAATAGTAACCTTGTTCCCTGAATGGTAGATGTTTTCTGGAGTGGTAGTTAGGTCGATATCGTGGGCAACAAAGGAAAAGGAGGGTTTCTTGGGAAGCGGAGTTGATACGGGGGCTTTTTTGGTGAGGGGGAATACTTCTATGATTTTGCAACACATACCAGTGCGGAAAGGTGATTGGACGGTGCTAGAGAGGGGTTGGGTGGTAATTAAGAGGGCAGTTTTATTGTAATTCACGTTTAGGGTGTGGATTCCCTTGTATCCGTTGGAGATCAGAAGTGAATAGAGGGAGTTTTGAGAAGCAAAATCAGGGAGGATATTTCTAATTTGATATTTGTGGAGCTCTGGAGTTTGGGATGATTTAGAAGATATAGACGCTGATGGCGAGGGGGGTGAACGGCGATGGGCTACCGCCCTACCGGTAAAGGTGATGAGGAGGGTGACTCTAGGATTAAGGGGGATAGGACAGAGATTGGAATTTTCTCACCCGGTTTCTTGACGGCGGCAGATGAGTTGGCAGCGGCGGCGCGGTCGCAGCTGGAGAAACTGGCGGAAGAAGCTCTCTCCTTGAACCGGGTCCGGGCGGCTGGTCCTTTTCGGCTCGGTGACATCTTGTCGCTGGGATGTACTATCAGAGACAAATGTTTTCACCAGTCTAATACCATTTATACCGCTAATAACCCGCTTTACTGAGAAGTATAAGAGGTTGCATAACGACGCTTTTATTGTTTTACATAGGTATGTTGGTAACGCTGTTAAAATTGTGAAATCAAATAGGAAGGGTGGGAGCTGGTTGTCAGGGTATTTTAAAACTGATGCAGTGAAAACGTCCAAGTAAACAAAAATTTTACATAATTCATAAAAATAAACTTCCAACAATCGAAACGCCTGCCGTCAACAGACTCCCGACTAACATGCGATGTCTACCGAATCACTTGGCGCCAAATTCAAATTTAAAAATAAGTTACAAAGGAGTTTTTATAATAAACTTGTTAAGATGATGAAATAATTCCAGTCTATTGTCCATTTTTGTTCTTTTATGAAGAACGTAATGTTACCTCGTTGAAATTAAAATTTTTTGAGAGTTTATTGCTTGTATTTATGGCTCCTATAATGAAATTCATTATGGGCTTTTTGATGTTTTTTATACATACAGTAATTTATCCTCATGCAAAAATTTTACATAATTCATAAAAATAAACTTCCAACAATCGGAACGCCTGCCGACCAACAGACTCCCCCACTACATGCGATGTCTACCGAATCACTTGGCGCCAAATTCAAATTTAAAAATAAGTTACAAAGGAGTTTTTATAATAAACTTGTTTCTATTTCAAGGACAATAAATTTGTTATAAATACAATACAATAAATACAATAATTGCGAATAAAAAGTTTCGTATTTTGTTATCATTAAGAGGATTTTTTTAAAATATGCAGTGCCTTAAACCATTACCAAGCACTAGGAGTTTCAATAACAATTATTAATCAATTTAAAACTATATCCTGAAAACAGGAGCAGCTATATTATAGGCAGTCAAGGATGTCATTAACCGCTTTCAGCTAAACAATTTCGGATTAAGATAAGAAATCCGCTTTCACTTTTGGAATCTTATCAATAGATAAGACTCCAAAAGTGAAAGCGGATGAGTATACTCATTTATACAATTTTGATGTATACAGTACTGTTTAATGTTGAAACTTTAATAAATGTCAGTTTATCTACAAGCAACACGTTCAAAAAAGGATGTATGTAACGCCTCTAACGCAAAAACTAGTGAACCGATTTTGATGAAATTTGAAATGAAGGGGTATATCGAAAATTCATCGACAAAATAACCTTTTCAAAAAAATCCGAAACCGGAAGCGGAAGTTAGACATGCTTTTTTCGTAGCATTTTTTTTAGAAGCAGAATTTTGAAAATCTGAGTAGCGGATATTAAAGACGACCATACTTTAATGGAAACAATTTTTTACCGGACTTTGTAAATGGCGGCCGCTATAAATTTTTCAACATTTTGACTTTAACACCCCACAACTCAAAAACCGGTTATCTGATCAGGTTCAGCAACAACTTGTTTAAAAGCCGTTTGGGCTTTGGGGGTACTCTACCATGAAGAAAAATGTATTTAGTAAATCCAAAAAAGGTCGCCACGGCGCTCTTCCAAAGTATTTGAAATTTTTGAAAAATTATTACAAAAATGTGGCCACACGATTTTGTTTAAATTTTCTATACTTATGCAACTTGGTATTAGCTACTTTTTTATTTTTTGATGAATGCCAGAATTTCACTTTGGCGTTCTCTACGAGGTTTTGAATTCGGAAATTGATGGTCCTATAGCTTTATTAGTCAAAATATGAAAAAAGTTTAAATACAGAAGTTGTTCAGTATATAATTTTGCATTTTCCTAAATGTATATCACGTATACAGAGCGTTTACTTTCCACAGTACAATAAGCAACTTCGTTATTTTAAATGAAACCCCCTATATATTATTATATAATCGAATGCAAATTTTAATTGTCTATCACATAGTATAAGGCATTCATATGGCTAAAATGTACGATCGATGATAAATTCGTGAATTTTGAATATTTAGTTGGACTCTGATGGAAACGGATCGTCGGCCGGTAGCGATCGTCCGGTTTCGACGGTTGTAATTTCTAGCCGGTACCTACAGATAGGTGCGTGTCTTTCTTCTGTTCATATCAAACCCGTATAGTCTCGTTTTTCTCGCTAGGCATTCAAATGATTTCGAATTTTGCCTCGCGAACTACTGTTGAATACCAAAAACGAAATGTTTATTTTTAGTATGGGAAAGTCCAGAGGAGGTTTGCACCTCCACTTTTTTTCATAGCAACCGGTAAGAACTGCATAGCAACAGATGCTTGCTGATACTAATAGCCCAAAAAATGTTAAGAATAATCATTAAATTAATGTTAAATGTAAACAATCGGAGAAAAAATTATATGTTCAACACGGCAGAAATGCAGATTTACTGCCTTGGCTGGTTTCACAGCTTCGGTTTCGCCTCTACTGTGAAATAGTAGCTGCAGTAGTAAATCTGGTACTTTTCTGCCTAGTTAAACAAATACCTATATCATACAAATAACATTTAAATATACAAGCAAATGAAAACTTAAAAAGTAATACAGTATGATCAACAAAATTTAAATAAACATACATTAATGTTGACATTCTCAAGCGTTACTTTGTTAAAATCCATGATTATATAAATAATAAATATTAAATAAAATATTATTATTTATATACATTAATGTGGTTGAAGTCAAGACATACTTTTATTTTCCATAGCAAACTAGATCGAAAATTTTGTTGATCATACTGTATTACTATAGAACTACATTATTACACTAAGGGCCGATTTTACAATACCGGTAAAAACCTGGAATAAGCTATTCCTCAGACAATTACCAGGGTTACAATTTTTGTAACAATTGTGACCATGGCAGTTGTCGGAGGAATAGTTTGTTCCAGGTTTATACCAGTATTGTAAAATCGGCCCTTATTGTCAATTATTAACTGCTACTAAAATTAATATTTGGTATAAAATCCATTGTTATTTAAACATTCTTGCATGCGGCTTATATTTATATTTACGTTTCAGTTCTAGAGTGTCATGACTTACTAAATGTTGTTCATATAATTGCCGCTTCACTTATGTTAAAACTGTTTAGGTAACATAACAAAAAGTGAATAACCAGTTGAGCAGAGCCTCTCAAAGTTGGAATAATATTTTTTTTTATCTATCTATCTATTTAAATAAAGCATTTTTTGCTAATCACAACGGTGTGCATCACTTGATGTTTCTTTCAACAATTATTAAACTTTGGTTTAATTTTTAGTCAGTTATTTGTATGGTTGCTATGAATTCTAGTGAAGGAACTTTTGAAACGTAGAGTATTGTTTCGCTATTTCAACGGACAGCATTTTGAACAATTATTATGATTGTATAGCTACCTTATTATAAGTTAATAAGAAAACACAAGCGAAAACTAACTGCAAAACATTAGTCGTTTGTCAATTCTCTTGCTGTATTATTTATTTGAAAATAATTAGTTATTCGGGGATAAATTAATGAGCATATTCCAACTTTGAGAAGGTCCAGTTAAACTGTTTTACAAAAGTAAGGAGCAATAATTGTATGAACAAAATTCAGATTGGTTCAAGTAGGTATATAAAATGCGATTTTCAATAAGTTTTAATTATTTGACGTTAATTATTGTCAATATTCTCAAATAGCAGCATATTATCGATGTTTGAGATCCTGAAAATCTTTTTTCTGTTGGTTTTAAATACTACTAATGGCAGAATTTAATTTCATGATTAACATACGTATCATAACCCACAGACAACATACGCTTTTCATAACCCAAATGGGTAATTTTGAAATGACAGATGCCAATTTAGTAATTTGTAATACAGGGTGGTGGTGATTATTTCGATGCTCAAACGATACGAAGTCGGTTAAATTAGACAAAATTTGGGCCTTTTTATGACTATTGAGAATGTGAAAAGAAATCCAGGCTATTTTGATTGCTTTCTGATTTATCACAGAAAAACTGAAAATAGCGATTCCAGAAAAAAATTATCTTCAATACCTTTTTCGTGATAAATCAGGAAGCAATCAAAATATCCTGGATTTCTATTCACATTCAGATTCTCAATCGTCATAAAAAGGCGCAAATTTTGTCTAATTTAACCGACTTCATATCGTTTACCGTTCCCCATATACCAATGGTAAGCATCGAAATAATCATCAAATAACTTTAGATATTAGTTCAAAAATAATTCAAACAAACGCATTTCAGCAAAGAAACATTAAAACCACAAGAACTTTTTTGTAATAATGAAATACTTACAGATAGACTAACGTTTCTTGATATGTAGGAAATTGATCTGCCCTCCTGGTCCAAAGTGGCTATAATACCCCTTATTTCTCGGGAGCAGTCTCGCTGCCCTGGTCTTCTACCTCCCATGTTATAAAATATTTGGATTTTTGAATTCATATATTTAAAACGCTCAAGCGAATGATACCAAAGTAGTCACAGTAACTATCTCAAAGACAGTTAGAGTAATTACTGTCAACTTGACAGTTTATATATTTTCCAAAAGAACGTCAGGCCTACTTGTTATACTAATTGAAATTTCGTAATCTTAGGTCTTTTTCTAAGAAAAATAGGCGCATTTTCCGCGATATGTCCTTTTAGTAATTACCTCTCTACAATAGGTATTTGTAATCTGAGTAAAATACCCATTTAAGATATCAGGCTCCTCTGCAGTTGTAAATGTGTATGTAGGTGTAAGTAATTGTTATTTTGTATATTGTATATTTGTATAAAATTGTTTAATTTACACAAGTATCTTTGCCTTAATGACGCCAGTAATGGAAAATAGGAAACCAAATTAGAATTAGAAGCATAGATTAGCATTTTTCAAAAGCTAATTAGAATTCTGAAACCTTAAATTCATATATAGGTACCCTAGTATGGAAGAATAAAAAAGTATTTAAGATACTTGTCTGTAGAATAGGGTAAAAGATACTTTCTTTCCAACCGGGAATAAAGTGCCACTTCATTTCCTAGGGAATAAAATAAAAGCAACTTTCTTTTGCTCATAAACTCGTTTTCTTGATATCCGTCATCCAACTTCAATTAGATATCTGTACCGCGCCATCAATATTTGAAAAAAAATATCATTTTCTTCTGTAATAACTATTAATGTAGGCGGTTATAGTATAAATAACTATTAATGGAACAAATTTATTACCTCCTCCAGTTGATTTATAGAAACATAATATATCCATTTTGTTTTAATATAACGCCCTGTGTATAAATAAATATTCCTAAACCTCACGAATTAAAATAGTAACTGACTCTGAATTAATAACAAGTTCATTGTTTTTGTTGTTTTTTTAAATTAAATACTCTACCTGCTATGCCTTCTTCTGAACGTGTTGCTTGTAGATAAACTGACATTTATTTAAGTTTCAACATTAAACAGTACTGTATACATCAAAATTGTATAAATGAGTAGATAAGACTCCAAAAGTGAAAGCGGATTTCTTATCTTAATCCGAAATTGTTTAGCTGAAAGCGGTTAATGACATCCTTGACTGCCTATAATATAGCTGCTCCTGTTTTCAGGATATAGTTTTAAATTGATTAATAATTATTATTGAAACTCCTAGTGCTTGGTAATGGTTTAAGGCACTGCATATTTTAAAAAAATCCTCTTAATGATAACAAAATACGAAACTTTTTATTCGCAATTATTGTATTTATTGTATTGTATTTATAACAAATTTATTGTCCTTGAAATAGAAACAAGTTTATTATAAAAACTCCTTTGTAACTTATTTTTAAATTTGAATTTGGCGCCAAGTGATTCGGTAGACATCGCATGTAGTGGGGGAGTCTGTTGGTCGGCAGGCGTTCCGATTGTTGGAAGTTTATTTTTATGAATTATGTAAAATTTTTGCATGAGGATAAATTACTGTATGTATAAAAAACATCAAAAAGCCCATAATGAATTTCATTATAGGAGCCATAAATACAAGAAATAAACTCTCAAAAAATTTTAACTTCAACGAGGTAACATTACGTTCTTCATAAAAGAACAAAAATGGACAATAGACTGGAATTATTTCCATCATCTTAACAAGTTTATTATAAAAACTCCTTTGTAACTTATTTTTAAATTTGAATTTGGCGCCAAGTGATTCGGTAGACAGGCGTTTCGATTGTTGGAAGTTTATTTTTATGAATTATGTAAAATTTTTGTTTACTTGGACGTTTTCACTGCATCAGTTTTAAAATACCCTGACAACCAGCTCCCACCCTTCCTATTTGATTTCACAATTTTAACAGCGTTACCAACATACCTATGTAAAACAATAAAAGCGTCGTTATGCAACCTCTTATACTTCTCAGTAAAGCGGGTTATTAGCGGTATAAATGGTATTAGACTGGTGAAAACATTTGTCTCTGATAGTAAATTTCAGAGGGTTACCAATATTTATAAATAAGATGTACGTGCTAACGTGCATTATGACTTATTGTTACAAAGTATTATAAAGAAACGGAAATCTAGCCATTTCCAAGCAGAAGATATATCACTAAAAACGTGTTTATTATATTTGAAGGGTGCGTTCTTTTACTATGTTTACTAATACATTTATTCATCTAAATGTAAGGGTTGAGACCTTATTACTCCCGCGGATGGTTGTTGCGTTTATCTCGACTGTTAGACATGTTTATTCGCGCAATGAATATGAACAAGTTTTGGTTCGACAGCTCTTAAGCGCGTTTGCAGACCAGTTAGAGAACCGCTGACATTTGCTGTTCCATCTGTGCATAGACCTCGACAGTTATGTATTGAGAATTTGAATCTAGTCAAAACATCATTCACAATTTTGGCACAAATTTGTAGCTCAGAATCGAATATTGATGCTTGTTCTTTGTTTGAAATATCGGCTTGTTTCTTGTATGAGTATAGAATAATAAATGGCATCTTTAACAAATTCGCAGTTTTCTTTGAACTTCGTGAGATATGACGGTACACAATTCGTTGGTTATATCATGTGACAACCATTTGAAATTGGTCCGCTTTAACCAGGATGATAATTCTGAACCATCATTAGATCTCAGCTTTAGTAAGCGATTATAGTTAAAAGTATCATCAGTGTGACCACGAATTGCTAAACCTCCGGTCATCAAATATCGTAAACTTGTTATTAGTTTTACGAATGCTACTCGAACCGCTCTCATCTCTTTTTTCTTACTCTTTGATAGTAAGCGGTACACATTAGTACCTCGCTCCAAATTGGCCTGATGCCTCATTTTTCTGAAACCTTTCTAAACCCTTGTGCGAAGCATATATTATAAGGGTAATAAGGTACGCGGGGGTGCGGGTCTACTGTAGATGTACGACAGCGTGCTAATGTAAAACGGGTCACACATTATGCAACTGCCACGTCTGGAGTCCGGTTTGATCATCACCGTATTTTTCAAAAATACTCTTAAAAAATTTCAACAAGGGTCAAGGGTGTTCAGCACCCACTTAGTGATGCTAATGGAGCACCGGAGCACCCACGGAGTCAGCGACCATGAATTATTGTCTGCCGAACGCTTCAATGCTTATTACAGTGACTATTAATTGTTATACAAAGAGAACGTTGGTTGTGGAACGCTCCAAATAAAAGACTTCTCGTTTATCTGCGGTCAAAAGCCTCGGATACGTCGATTTTATTTTTGGAATCGCATATTTTGTGCCGTTTTTCAAATTTTTTTAACCCCACCCTTTTCTGCATATTGTCACAGTCAATATTTTTTAAATAGATACCCCCAGTTTTTTTCATGAATTGAGATTCTCTTTTTTAATTCTGCTTACAGCAATATGTACTTTCTGTAGATATAGGCATTTTAATTTGAAAAACTGAAAATGATAAATCGCATTAGCAGGATCATTTTTGCGGACTTATTTAAAACAATGTATTGAAACAAAAGGCGGCTGTTTGTTGACGGTAGGCTACTTTATCCATTTCTTCGAAATGGCCCTCTGTAGCAATTAAATCCGCGATTATTTCGTCGAAAGTAGAAAAATGCTTCAACAAGGATGTGTCCCCTTTCAACGTTAAGGAAAATTGTTTTCTCCTGCAGGCAAGCTGAGTAGCTAAACTTCGTCTCTCATAAAGTGTGTTCAAAGCATTAAAAAATCTTCATTTTGCGCGAAATTTAAAACTGAATCATTTCGGTATTCGATGATGGTATTTTGGGCAATTGAATCTTGCTTTAATCACGCAAGGGTTGGTTCTTCGGGGACTTCTCCAATAACATGAAGTTGTTTAAATTCTGCATTGGCCATTATAAAATATTCCCTATGACTTGCATCAAAGAAAACTTGGAAACTTTGATTCATCGTTACATTCTTCACTGGCCATTTTTTTTAACTTTTAGGTAGTTTGAAGCTGGTGTAAGTTGCTGAAACAGCGACAAAAATGTGAATGTGGTAACCAAAATTGCGTATTTAGTCCAAGCATCCAACAAACTTTTGGCCTCTGAACTTTTTTTATTGTCAAATTTATTGCTGGAAAAAATTGTATGCAAGACAATTAAAAGCGTCGAGTATAATTCACGCGAATTGTCGGAATATGAACTAAAAAGTGTTTCTAACGCTTTTGATTTACTCCACCAACGCGTATTACCAATTTTATGTAACCGTTTTAAATTTCCTTCGCCAATTTTATCTTTCCAAACATTTGTTCTTTTATAGGATTCCGAAAGAAAACCTGTCCGGTTTAAAATGCCAAACAAATTTTTGCATTTTATTGAACTTTCGGTGGTATCACATACAACTAAATTAAGTACATGGGCGTAACACCAGGTATATACAGAATATTTTGTATTATTTTTAATAATAGCCTATCAATGCAGTAGGCTGCTCGCAATCTATCTGCCATATCAACCCCTCCCATAAAGTGATTATAATCAGGAACAATTTCGGGAGCTGGTATGTCTTTCCTGGTACCATCCTTCTGTAGACGACTAACATGAATTTGTTCGTTTCCATGAAAATTAGACAAAAAATTAACTACCTTGTTATCGTACCACTTGAAGAAAATGATGTCTTGATTAGATACCCGATAATCAAGATCTCCTCGTACCATGTTTTTGTAGGGGGTCTTTTGGCAACCCACGCCTGTTACTTCTTATTGTACCACAGGCATAAGTATTTTCTAATTTTAATTTTTCAAGTAGTTGAACACTAGTAAAATAGTTATCGAAGTAAACTATTCTGTTATTACCCCAATATTTTTCTGTTAGTGGCAACACGACACGTTCTCCTAGACCAAACGATGCGATTTTTTCTTCTGCTGCTTCATCCTTCCCTTGGTACACATCAATTTTTTTTATATAACCTTTATGATCGGCAATACACCATAACTTGTACCCTCTTTTGATGGGCTTCATAGGGTTATATTGTTTGAGGCTTGATCTACCTTTGACAAGTATAATACTCTCATCTACTGACAATTCGCGAGTTCCGTGGTACATCAAGTCAAACTGTGTATTTACTGAATTTACAAATGGTTTTATTTTATATATTTTGTCCTTATTGTTGTTAGGAATTGTAGAATTATCGTGCCCGCAAATATGGTATTTCGGACCTTCATAAAAAACAGAACGGCTTTCCTCAATTTTTCGGCTAAATTCCGCTTTGGAGGAAACAAGTCGCCTAGATTGTCACGGAACGTCTCCCAATCACGCTGGTCCGGTTTGCAATTTTCAAACCAAGCCTTGACAGTACCCCTTAAAGCAGTACCCACCTTGGCACTAACACCCTTCCCTTCCAGTTAAATTCCAGTTCCAAATATTTTCAATTTCGCGGCACCATAGAACTGCTTCCGAGTCAGACCGATCAGGGTCGCACAATGGAAGCGCAACATCATCATGATTCCCACCGTGCGACACTCAACGAATCCTGAAATGTTCTGAATAATGCTAATAAGCCACTTGAGCTTCCATAATATTGGGTGGATGGGAGGAATCCCACTTCTGATGTTAGATTATGATATAATATAATATAAACTATGAAGTGACTAGCACTCAAGGCAACTATACTAGTCTGCCCGGGGCAAGTTGTCACAGTGCACGCGTGAGCGCCGTCGTCGCACGCTCGCAACACTGCAACTCCCTCCCACTCTTGACTGCCTCACACGTTTCACGTTCTACTCGTCATCATCAGGCGCTGCCCTAGCATATATGATTTTTTCTGTTCCCATTTACAGAATCAAATAAGCGGTCAAAAAATAATAACAGCTCTGCAGTGCTATTAACTGCTACGCCAAGATTATTGAATACATCTAAAATGAAGAAGTTAAAATTTGGTAAAATAAACAAAACCGGTGAAAAAAGAGGTTTTTTCACCGGTAAGTTTAAAAATTTTTTTTTTTTTATTTACTTAAATTTAAAGTTTAAACTTCATGGTCACTTTACATTTTAAAATTTTCCATTGAATATATTCAATATAGTTCAATTCCCTAAATTAATTCTTTTCCTTTATAACTTACAGATTCTACAATTGTTAATAAATTACATATTTTAAACTAATTTATATGAAAATTAAAAAAAAAAAAAAAAAGATGTTCTGAAAAAGCATTAAAATTATGCGAAACGTAAACTAATTAAATATGTAATCTAGTGTCACCTACGTGTGTTTTATTTATTTCTGTTTTTTTAATATGTACCACTAGACAATTAATTGGCTGCTATAAAAACCATTACTCTTTATATCTAACATAGAAGTGAAGCTTCTAACGGAATTCTCTCCCAATTTTGAGCTGCTCCGCTGTTTATAAAGGCGGCCCAAAAGACCCCTCTTTGGATTGAATGCTGCGCGGTCGTTTGTTTGAAGAGGTGGAAACTGGAGTGGGGCGGTGTGACGTCAGCTGCGGTCTTGAATGTTGGGAAGATAGCTACCGTTCTAAAATCCAAAATGGCGATTGGACAACGCCCTAACTTGGTAGAACGGTAGCAACGTTACACTATCTGATATTTGAGCTAAATTTTTCACCTTCAGCTTTTTAATTTTCATATACATGCTCATCAGTTAGATGAGGTAATACACGAAGATCTTCAATAACATTCGGACCATTATCCTTTTCATAAAGTCCAATAATATGCTCCCATTTTGCAATCTTTGTAATATTGTTGCTTTTAAAGCTTAATTTTTTTATTAAAAGATTATTCCTAACGCATTTTAGTAGATGTGGGGGATCGAATATTGGATACATTTTTAATTTTTGTATTTCGAAAAATCCTCCTCGATATTCGCATCCCATTTTTAAATATTCTGCCTTTGTGTCTTCCATTAAAGATTTTAAAACATTAACATTGAAAGTAGCTTGATCGCATGTCATCGCAATCGGTCGTAAACCTATGTTCAGTAATCTCGACAAAATTTCTTTCAAAATTGTTTTGATTTGATAAGTTTTAGCACCACCCTTCGATGTAAATGTATAACATACAGGTTGTTTAAAACTTTTCTTCAACCCTCTTATCATGAAAACTAAAACGTGATCTGCAATTTTCTTCAATCTGCCGTTTTGTCCCATGTCACCAAATCCTGTAATGTGACCGTCGTGTTCATTTAAATCTACATTTGCCATTAGTGACAATTCATCCCGCATCACGGTTATAATTTTTTCGGATGGATTCCAATGCGATGTAGCCATTTCCAGGCAGTGCCTATTTTTAACTGAGTTGGGCCCTAGGCTCAGCTAGCAAATTTCAGGCCCCGTATTCGAGTGAAAGGAGTACCAAACAGGTGTAAGAACAAATAACAATGAAATAAAATTTAAAAAATATATCTATATTTAAAAACAACATTTAATATTGTTACGCCTTGGTTTGCGTAACGGACAAGGTTCAACCACCTTGTCACCGGGATCTAAAAAGGATATTGAAAAGGACCAGAAGATTCTACAAATGCAACACTGCTTTATTATTTATACCTAGTAGGCTAATTCTCCAAGCTTGTTATTATCTACTTCCTTAGTCTAACAACTAAACTAATAATAACTAAAACTATCTTACTCGAACTAACTTACATGAACATTATTTTCACTAAGGCACTTACTGTCGGCTTCATCTTCATCTTCTCTCTAGGCCACCCTGCTGGCTACTAACTACTCTTTTCATTTCTTACTTTCCAGCTGCCCTAGTTCCCCTGCCTATTACTCTCCTGCCGACCTTAGCATAAACCTCAATAATAATTACACAAACCCTTAGCAAGCTTATTTCATATTTCCAAAGTTCTTTATATTGCATACATGCCGAGTCTAAGTTTGACCTAATTATGACACAATGCAAATGCAAACACTAGATGCAGCAATAATGCAATACATTGGAATGTAACTCTTTCATAATGAATTTTAAATTAATAAGTTTTGAATATATTTTAAGATTATAATTTTGACTAATTAATTCCCTCGTAGCATTACTCCCCCCTTTGAAAAACGGCGACCCGACGTTTATAAGCTTGAGCCGGTGTACACAGAATCCATATCTTATACTAAAACTAACTAAAACAACAACAATTTTTGAAAATAACAGTCTGTAAGTACCACATAGCAATTCAGTCAAGTGTTCAGTTCACTATTGTCACGTTCCCGCTACCACAATCACTTCCACAACGCTCGCTAAGCGAGCCACTTCCAGTACAAACGGTTGATAAGTCATAAATGCGCTGACTACACAAAATATTCTGAGAGAGGAAGTTCGTCTCATGTTCATCTTTTTCCACGTCTTGTTTTATTAGGACGCCACGCCACGTTTTGTACGTTTTTTCATCCCTATGGTGGATAATCCTGGGAGCCAAAAAGGAAGACTAAGTGCGGTGTTGTACTCGCAGAGATTCAAATTGGTGCTCCACGCTCGGAATAGTGTAAATAGGTATGTTTGGAATATGCAGTAAGGAATCAACTTAAGGTAGGTAGGAAATATTCTTATGTTATGTTTGAAAATTGTGTAATGGGAGGTATTGGAACTAATTGGAAATAATTTGGAATTGGATTGTAGGTGAACAAGTCTGATGAAAGGGTCTCTGGATAATGGTTACTTCATTCGTCCAGTATTAGATATTTGCTTGCTAGGTTTCATTGTGGCTACATACAGATGCACACTGAAAATTGGAGACTTTGTGTACTATACGAAGAGTGAACTCCCCCTGAATGGACGTGGATTGTGGCAGCTGGTGAACTGGTTGATCCTATGGTCCTCGCATGCAAAGAAAAGTATACTACTTTTATTTTAATTATTTAATATCTAGTATAAACTAACTAACTAACTTAAATATCTAGGTAATCCTAAAATTCAGCTCTTGATCACAGTCAAGATTATGTTTACATATATTTACTGCCCCACAACCAAACAATAAAATGAAGAAGTCAAACATTTCGCTCGTTCAGCACATCTCTGGTGCAATTTTATTATACCAACATTTCAAACAACAAATCTATATTTCAGAATAAAATCAAAACACATTTATAGTGTGATTACAAGCTCACATATTTGTGCCTATTATGCACTGTGAGATACATAAAAAACAAACTCAAAATAAACATTTATACCAGCATTCATTCTTGACGCCACTAAGCACACTTTGTGCAATTATAAGCCCACTTATCTGTGCGTATTATGCACCGTGGGATACCAAATACATTCATTCTTATTTACGAGCATTATTAACTTTAACAATAAAAACTTCCCCCTGAGAACTGAATTATAGGAAGATTAACAAGATAAAATAAAGGAAGATAAAGAAATTTTTTATAGGCAATTGCAAATCGAAATTTTTTTTTTTTTTTTACAAATTTTGTATGACTATAAAACTATAATTGAGTTCTCCTGGAATGGGTTACAAAACAAATAGAAAGAAAAAAAAATACTTAGCTCTAAAATATTTCGTTAATCTTGAGCTGTCCGTTCGTCCCCCAAGGATATCCGTGACATGATTGCCTTCTTCGGTAATCCTATCAAAGACGATAAATTCTCCTTATTTCCCAGTTAATCTTCGATTTCTTCTTCATTTTCCTTATTAAGCTTGGGCGAAATTATTGTTTCTTCTTTGACCTCTGTGGGTTGTACTTCTAAACTTACTTCTTCTTGTTCTTCTCTATTCTTCTTCATCTTATACATACTTATTACTTTATATATAATATATCCCAAAATAATGAAAGTAACCACAAAAAAAATATTGTGCAGGTGACTACTGCTAGGATGTCGTGATGTGTATTTTGGCTCACACCTTCTGGGCTCTGGACTGTTGGGACAAGGGCTGCAGCAGAAGGTGCCGTTCTCCAAAAATGTAAATGGATGATGACAAGGGACAGTACGATGTTCCATGCCACCATTGTTGAGTGACTTAGAAATCCATATTTGTCTGTGAAACTGGCCGTAGTGAATATCTTCTCCTGGATGTGGCAGTTTATGTCTTCTAATGAGTCCTGTACGCACCTGACGCTGCCAGATATGTTGCAACGCTGGACCATGTACAGGTTTGAGTGTACCATACAAATGATGTAGTAATAAGTTGATATAACTTCCAGGATTGTTTTAGGAATATGATGGAAATTCTTACATGGATCATGATATTTCTTCGGGAAAAAAGGTGCAGTCACATATTAGTAATTGATAATATCGTAGGATGCCGAATCTTGAAATTACTAGTCTCTGAGTAGCCGTCCATGGTTCTCGTCTAAGTTTAGTTAAGTCATTATTGGTCAGAACTATCGGTCACTTCTTCCGTACTATAAATAGCTATTTGAATAGGAGTATCCTTAAATATGTATTTAATCATGGGGTGTAATATTCCATTGTAATATGTCGAGACCACAGCCTATGCGATTCATGGCTAACAAACTATCTTTGGTATCGACACAAATTTGCCTTAAGTGTACCAGAGTTTTCCAAAGGGTCAGATAGGTCGGTTTCCCATAATAATTTTCTTTTGTAATTAGATAGTGGATATTGTGGTCGGCTACCCTCACTGTAGCAACTTCCCCTACTGTCTTGTTTAGACTTGCCAGCCTTGTTCTGTTTCCAAATCGTTTTTCAACTTCTAGAGCCATTCCTTTTGACATTTTCAAGTCCTTGGAAATGCAGTGAACTAAGGAGTATTCTGCTGGGGCTGCAAGGGCATCTCCTATTTCTTCTTTAACGTTTTCAGCGTGAATTTCTTCATCTTTAACGTAGTTCAGAAATTCATCCAACTCGATGGTGTCTGGATCAACACCGTCAGTGGTCCAACTATCGTAATATGGCAGAATACGACTGACGTGAATGACATCTGTTTTTGATTTACGAGTGGGTCCCATTTGTACTAGGTAGTCAACATCGTTTTTCCTCTCCAGGATGGTGTATGGTCCAAAATATCTTAATAATAGTTTTTCGCTTCTTCCTACTTTTCTAATGGGCGTAAACACTTTCACTTGATCACCTTTTTTAAATTCTATGTGCCGGTGTTTAATGTCGTAACGCACTTTCGCTCGTTCTTGTCTTCTTTCTATGTTTTCCACTGTTAGGCTCCGTACTTGTAAAGCCCGCTCTCGCAATCGTTGAACATCGAGGTTTTCGATGGGGGTTGTCAAGGTAGCTTCTGTTGGTAGGACAGGTTCTCTGGCATACACTAGCATAAACGGGGAGTATTTGGTTGTATCTTGTACCGCAGAATTATATGCAAAAGTTACGTGTGGAAGATATTCGTCCCAGTCCGTTTGTTCTGTGTTCGTAAATACCGCTAATCCATTGGCTATTGTTTTGTTAAGGCGTTCGGTAAGACCATTTGTTTGAGGGTGGTAACTTGTGGTGTATTGACTGTTGACTCCCATTATTTTCAAAAGTTCCGTAACCATTTCTGATTGGAAGACCTTTCCCCTGTCGCCCAAGAACTGTCGAGGGGCTCCATGACGTGTAATGATTTGCTCAAACATGAACTTGGCAACATGTTCGGCTTTGCCGTTCGGTAGGGCCCTGGTTTCTGCCCAACGGGTAGCGTAGTCTGTGGCCACCACGATCATTGTTTTCCCTGATTTACTTTTCCTAAAGGGTCCCAGTAGGTCTATTCCCACTTTGTCAAATGGACATCCAATTCTTATTGGCTGTAGCAATCCTGCAGGTTTGGTATCTGTGCGGCCCTTCCTAGCCTGGCAGTCAGCGCACCCCTTCACGAATTTTTCAACGTCCCTTTGTTGTCCCAACCAGAAATAACGATTTTTAATCTTTAGCCACGTCTTTGTAATCCCTAGATGACCTCCTAAAGGCTCACTGTGATGTTGGAATAGTACCTCGGGAATTAACGATCTGGGTATGACGAGTAGGTATTCGCTGCCTTCACTGCTAGGATTTTTCTTGTGCAGAACGCCGTCCATTAAAACATAATTTTTTGCTCTTCTTCTAGTTCCGATAGGTACGTCAAAGTTTTCGGGGTTTCCTAATGCGTTGATGATAGGTTGTAGTTCAGCATCTCTATATTGTAGTTCTGGCAGAGTAGCTGCATCAATTACGTAACTAGGAATATCCAATGCTTCCTGTTCATCTTCTGAGTTGCCTACAAGTGCTGGATATCTGGAAAGACAGTCTGCGTCTTTGTGGCAGCTTCCACTTTTATGCACTATTTCGTAATCAAATTCTGATAACTTTATAGCCCAACGGGCAAGTTTGCCCGTTGCTTCTTTGACATTTTTCAACCAACACAGTGCATGATGGTCTGTGACAATCCGTACTGGGCGCCCATAAATTAAATGACGTAGATATTTTAAACTCCAAATGACGCATAGAGCCTCGATTTCGGAAATTGTGTAGTTTCTTTCTGCCTTTGTCAAGCTTCTGCTTATAAAAGCTATAGGGTGCAGCCGGGCATCCTCCCCTTGTTGCAGCAATATTGCTCCTAATCCCTCGAAGCTTGCGTCTGTACGAAGTTCACACCCTTTGTTGGGGTTGAAGTGCTGCAGCACCGGTGCATTAATTAATTGCTTTTTGAGCTCCTGGAAAGCTGTTTCTTGTCGTGTGTCCCAACGGAATCCCTTTTCCTTAGCTGTAGCCTCATGTAGTGGTCGTGCGATTTTAGCAAAGTTCTGGATGTGTTTTCGGTAATAGGAACAAAGCCCAACGAAACTTTGAATGTGTTTGATGTTTTTTGGACGTGGAAAATTTTGTATCGCCACTAACTTACTGTCTTCTGGTCGGATTCCATTTTTGTTAACAATGTGACCTAAAACCCTGATTTCCTCCTGTGCGTAATTGCACTTGCTTGGTTTTAACGTCAGCCCAGCTTCTCGTAGTCTCTGGAAGGTTTTGCGTAGTCGCCGTATATGTTCTTCAAATGTATCACTAAAAACAATTATGTCATCGAGGTATATTAAAACTTCCGTCCACTTCATCCCACTAAAGACATTATCTGCTAACTGCTGGAATGTTCCTGGAGCGTTGCACAACCCAAAACTTAAAACATTAAATTCGTATTGTCCATGACCTTGCGCAATGAAAGCTGTATATTGTTTATCTTGTTCTCGAATGCCTACTTGCCAATATCCGGAGAACATGTCTAGGCTTGTGAAATACTTTGCCCCTCCTAAATAAGAGAGTACATCATCAATGTTTGGAAGTGGATAACACGTCTTCTTCGTTACTGCATTTAATTTCCTATAGTCCACACAGAGTCTCATTGTTTGTTGGTCCCGCTTCTTAACCAGTACAATAGGGCTTGCCCATGGAGAATGGCTAGGCCGAATTATGCCATTCTGTAACATTTCATTAATTTGTTCATCTAAAATGGTTCTTTCTTTTGGAGACACCTTATAGGGTTTACTCTTAATAGGAAGGGAATCTCCCACATCTATTTCGTGTTACACTAGATTTGTCTTTCCCATTTGTGTGGTTGTTTTCGCAAAGATGTCGGAAAATTCTTGTAGAAGTTCTTGTAGCTGTATCGATTCTGAATAACTTAAACTGTTGTTAATTGTATGATCGCTGATTGTGACTACGTCTTGTTCCTGTGTGGCCGCCAGGTATGTGGGGTTCTGCTGATGCGTGTGTTGTTGAGGAGCTTCTAAAAATCCCAATGTGGTTCCTTTGAAAACACGAGTAGGGTAATTTACTGTAGATTTTAGTTGCACTGTGTGATTCTCTGATACTGAAAGTGGTGATGACAGACATGTTAGGAACCTCTGGGTCAAGAATTTTTCGTTTGGAATGAATTTGTATGAATCGCTGTCGACTGCTTCTGAAGGTCCTTTAATTTCTAGTGCAATAGTTGTAGCCGTGTTGGGCTGGATTGTGTAGTCCTTGCATGATGTCAATTTGGTTTTGTCTATTGTGGTGTCTGGTTCTGGCAGCTGTATTTGTTGAAGGTGCGAGTCGGCTGTAGATTGTTGTACAAGGTTGGTTGTAGCTACTTGGCGTTGCCAAGAATATCTGACTGGTGACCCGTCTTGCTTAGTAAATGTTATTTCGTTTTTGCTGTAGTCGATTATAGCCTTTGTGTCGCTTAGAAATCCTGTTCCTAGTAGAATTGGTTTTGGTAAGTCATTGATTACTAAGGCTGTACACGTAACACTCCAGTTGTGAATGGTAATCGTAACTGACGTTGTCCCTAAAGCTTGTATACGATGTCCCCCAGCTGTTCGAATGTAATATGGTTTCGCTAGAAGTTGATACTTATTTACGTACTTCTTGTTTACGACGTTTTTATTGGCTCCCGTGTCTAAAATTATATCTGCATATCTGTCGTTTATGAGTCCTTTAATTGTGAGTACGTTATTAATGTGTTGCCCTTGTATGTTTAATGAATGGAGGACGCAGGTTGGGCGAACTGACGTCCTCCGCTCCCGTTTGGGGAGGGTGATCGTCCTCTAAAAGACACTCTTCGCTCGCTGCTCGTGTATCTGGGTTGTGATCTGTCTTCTCTGCTTGGGCTTCGGTAAGACGTTCTGGTGAAACTCGGTGATCGTTGAGGATAGCTTGATTGGTAATTGATAGCATTACGTTGGGGAACCCGTGGTCCATAGAATCTGGGTGCACTGCGGCATGTGGCGGCGTAGTGTCCAATTCGCCCGCAATTGTAGCATCGAGGGCGTCCATTCATTGTGCGGGTGTTTGGTATTTGCCAGTTGTTGGACCTAAAGTTGCCCTGGAACATCGGGCGTCGACCAAAGCCCCTGAATGTCGATCCTGTGTTTGGATTGTCCTCTTCGCGGTTATGCATGACTGGTGGTTGATTAGAGTTTATTGACAGGAAAGAAGTTTGCTCCACCAGCTGGTTTACTGCCGTTTTTTCCTTAATGCTACTTATTTTGAAGACAACTTGCTCTATTTCGTCCCTGGACATATTTCCCTTACTAAGCATGTAATACATCTCCAAATGGCTAGGGTGTAATCCATTCTCAAATTGCTCACGGAATGTTTCTTCCTCCATGTTAGGATTCACTTCATATGCTAAGGTAACAAGGTCATAATAGTATGCTTTGATACTCTCGCTGTCTTGTTGCCGTCTAGAATTAAATTTCAACTTGCTCAATCTGGATGACGTTTCGCCTCCGAACTTTCTTTTGAATTCTTGCTTGATATTTTCCCATGTTTTATCTCCGTTATCTGGGTCGGACACATATGTTTCGTACCAAATACTGGCTGCATTCTCTAGAAATGACCCCAGGTAGTTAATTTTGTGGGAGTCGTTCCATCCATTGGCTACTGCGGCTCGTTCGTAGGTGGCTAAAAATGTCGTGATATTGGAATTCGCAGAATGAAAAGTAGTTGGCGACACAAATTTTGGAAGTGCTGGTGATCGCTCGCTGGCCTGTGCAGATGTAATGGTAACGTTGGCCATAATTACCGTTTCCCTGCTATTAATAACAGTATTTTCTAGGTTTACTGGCTGTTTTTTACGTTCCACTGGAGTGAGTGATGTATCTGCTGCTTCTTCGGAGTCGCTGAGAATACTTGTAAAAGAGTCGTCTGCGCCAGAAGTCCCCTCTAAATGTGGAGTGTACAACTCGGTGCTCCTATGCTGTGGCTGAAAAATGTTCTTGCGAACTGCTTCTGGATCTTGCTGTATACTTACTATAACCTTTACTTGTTCTCGTGACCTTGTATTTTTAGCTGGACCAGTTATGTCCATGCCACACCAAAACCTAATAAATTATTTAAGCACAAGTTTAATAGAATTCCTTAATCTAAAAATAAAGACCGGCACTCCACCACTTGTTACGCCTTGGTTTGCGTAACGGACAAGGTTCAACCACCTTGTCACCGGGATCTAAAAAGGATATTGAAAAGGACCAGAAGATTCTACAAATGCAACACTCCTTTATTATTTATACCTAGTAGGCTAATTCTCCAAGCTTGTTATTATCTACTTCCTTAGTCTAACAACTAAACTAATAATAACTAAAACTATCTTACTCGAACTAACTTACATGAACATTATTTTCACTAAGGCACTTACTGTCGGCTTCATCTTCATCTTCTCTCTAGGCCACCCTGCTGGCTACTAACTACTCTTTTCATTTCTTACTTTCCAGCTGCCCTAGTTCCCCTGCCTATTACTCTCCTGCCGACCTTAGCATAAACCTCAATAATAATTACACAAACCCTTAGCAAGCTTATTTCATATTTCCAAAGTTCTTTATATTGCATACATGCTGAGTCTAAGTTTGACCTAATTATGACACACTGCAAATGCAAACACTAGATGCAGCAATAATGCAATACATTGGAATGTAACTCTTTCATAATGAATTTTAAATTAATAAGTTTTGAATATATTTTAAGATTATAATTTTGACTAATTAATTCCCTCGTAGCAATATATTTTGATTTAACACTAAACTTCAACTCGGAAAAATCTTTTAGCAATTCGTCATACATATATTGACGTCCTTTATCGGATGCATTATGTTATTAATAAGAATAACTAGTTATAGGAACCTAACTAAAATTTTTTTTTGCGCACTTTAATTTCGGAAAAGTTATTAATTATTTTATTTATATCTAACTTATCTAGCATATCGCTTTCAACATTTAAAATTCCTAAGGATGAAAGATTTTCTTCATTTACCGAGTTTCTTAAATAGGATTTTACTCGTTTTAAGGTAGAAAATGATCTCTCGCCGGATGCATTACTTATAGGAATTGTTAAATATAAACGCAACAATATTTCAATATTTGAAAAAGTAGACAAAATATTGGTGTCAATTAAAAACTTTAGCATTTTTTGTGGGTCCTTAGAAATGTTATTTGATTTGCAAAGGTCTTTAAATTGCACAAGTTCATCCACCAAATCATCATTAACATCCACATCCATATTATAAAAATGTTCTATATTTTTTATACTCAATTTAAAACATTCATCTGAAGGTTCAGCAAAAAAAACACCAAAAACTTCGATTACACAATCACACGATTTCATTCTCATTTTTAATTCCGTGATTAATTTATCACATATGGGGAAAAAACTATTAATTTTGAAATTCTCGGAACTACTTAAAGTAGTATCATGTGCAGGCCCTTCATCAAAAAATTGTTTTCTCTTGCGAATTCCTGAAATCTAATTCTTATACAAGGTATTTGGCTGCAATTTTTTGGCTTCTTCTTCTATTTCTTCAAACTGTTCTCTAAAGCACTTTACAAATTCAATTAAACTATTGTACAGTGTACAAGTTGCACTTAAATTTGTTTCAATGTTTTGCAAAGATTTACTGGTGGCATTGATCCTGTCCAAAATTCTCTTCCAAATTATCGTCATGAGGCTAAATTCGAATGTCTCTGTTTTGCGAAGTAAATCCTCAGCTTCTGTTCTGGTTGAAGTTTTTTGATTGGGATCTTCATTTAACTGTCTTAAAGCTAATTGTATCTCATTAAACCCAAGAGCAATAGATTTTATAGCATCAGCTCTAGCCGACCATCTTGTATCACATATTTTTTTAACCATTGGTGGTTTAGGTTTTAGCATTTCTAGGAATTTTTGAAGTATACTCAATCTATGAGTAGATACCGAAAAAAAATTGTATAGACACTGTACATTTTCAAAATACCTAGCTGCTTCTGAACAACTTTCGGCAGCACTATTACCGACCAAATTCAAAGAATGACTAGAACATGGTATAAAATGCGCAGTTTTCAACTTTTCTTTTATTTTTGCCTGCAATCTGTTATATTTCCCAGACATATTAGAGGCGTTGTCATAACTTTGGCCCCTACAGTAATTGATATTGATTTCGAGATCTTCCAATTTAGTCTGTAGAACAGTTTTCTGCAGTATGAGAAAAAATTGGCACAAAACCTAAAAATCTTTCTACTGGCAGGCCATTAGGTAAAACATATCTTATAATAACAGTTAATTGATCGATGTGAGAAATATCTGGTGTTGAGTCGACAATGATGGAAAAGTATTTGGCCGTTTGCAGTTCCGCCATCATTAAATTTTTTACCTGCTTTGCAAGGAGATTGATAAATTCATTGCAAATGGCTGATGAAAGATAGCTAACATGTCCACTTCCCGGATTACCATATTTTTGAAGATGTCCAGCTAAAAACGGGTCAAACTCACTAAGGAATTCCAATGAACTCAAAAAATTTCCATTTCCCTTGGTAAAAAGTTCCGTTGTAGAACCATAAAGTGCTAAACCATTTTTTGTTAAAAATTTAATGGCAGCGACCACCCTTAACAGAACATTTCTCCAATAGTCTTTTTCTTTTTTGTACGCTTTCTCCATTTCAGTATATATTCTTCTTTCTATGCGGCTTCTACTAACTATTGTACTGATGGACGCTATGTGTTCAGAAGATCGTTCGTGGCTTTTTAAACTCTGAGTGACATTTTTCCAATCACTGTAGCCATCCGTACTAAGACTTATACTTTTTTTCGAAAACAGTTTACACACATAACAGTAAACAGAGCCAAATTTGGGACTATACACTAGCCATTCACGGAGAACTTTTTCGCCGTTTACCTTAACTTTGTAAAATGCTGAATTTTGTAACAATCTAGTTATTTTGCCGTCCGACTGTTTTGAACATCCACTTATTTTGTCCATGTTTTGTTCTGGTCTGTTTTTAATAAAATGTTCCCGAAAATCTAAACTTATATTCTTCGGCCAATTTGCTAGGTCTCGAGTTTCTTGACGAAAGGTCATTTCATCTTCCTGAGAAGTAAAAGTCCTCATTCACATTGCCATCGTCGATTTCACCAGCAGATTCTGTATTTATTTTTTCGTCTTCGATGAAGCTTGTGTTACTCGTTGAAGCCGAAGCCGTTGAAAGAGTAACAAGAGAAGGATTAACTTCCTCAACTTCATTGGAACTAGATGTTACTTTTTTCTTTTCTACCGCTGGAGCTGCCGTTTCAAGGTACATCAACATTGCATTTTTCTGCTTTTCTGTTTCATCCTCTTCTTTCGTTTTTCACTACCACTTTGATATTTATAACTCATCTTTATTAACCTAAAATTATAACAAAATTTAATTTATTTCATTTATTTAGGCACTTCAAGACAATAATCATTATATACCGATTGGGATTGGGCATCTTTTTGTTGGACAATTAATGACAAATGTATGACAAAAATTACAAATGGCTAAATTTTTTTAAAGATAAAATACACTTACCTTAAATTTAATAAAAAATACGATTTTTGTTCAAATACAGGAAAAAAACTTTGCTATCACTGCTTTCTTAAATCAGTACTATTTATTAGGCACTATGTAAAATGTAACGCTCACTAAACTAAGGTCCAATAAAATAAAACTGAACAAAACAAAATTTTCTATATACTTTCAAAATAAAAAAGTAAAATTAATCTTGACAGGTTGCTTGTGGTCGCTGAACTAAGAACAAGTGCCATGCTTCATTCCTTTATTTTAAAAATCATCAAAAAAATTATATTCGTAGCATTGGCACAATATTAGCGCAATGCGTTTTGTATGCATATTTTAATGAGCAAAGAAACCTACCCATGTTCTGTGCTCCTATGATTATGATAAAATACGTTTCGAATTTCCATGACTCAGGCGGATACATTTAATTTACATAATATAATATCGCAACAAGTACAGATACTTAGGCTACCAAAAGTTTTACTTTTGTCGCGCGCTTTGAGTTGCACGCGTGTTTTTTTTGTCTTTTTTGCTTTTCGGACCCCTTTTGCCATTGGGCCCTAGGCACGCGCCTAATGGTAAAACAGGCCCTGTTTCCAGGTTATGAAAAATATTTTCGTTAATGCCAGTATCAAAATTAATTAATTTCAAGAAGTTATTTAACACGTTCGGGCCAGTTTATTTGGAGGCGTGGTTCGCAGAAACACACAGCGATATCTTGCAGGTTTTTAAAGATAGGAAGTCGGGGTTTGGACTGTGAGTATTGTTTTTTTCACTAGTTTTGATCAGTGGTGCAATAAAGCACAGGACAGGTCCTAACGTTCTCTTCCCTCAAGGCACTGGGTGGTGGCCTACATCGATACTGAATGTTTATTGCCGTCGTCATATGCTGATTGGGGTCCTTACTGCATAAAAATAAGTGTCTAATCTATCTAGGAATAACAATAAAATGTATAGCAGTAAAGTTACTACACGTATATTGAAAAAGATACATAATTATAAAAAAAAGGTCATTCAAATAATGGCATACATGGTAAAACACACAAAGATAAACTGTTGTTATTAGAATTATTATAGAAATTACTTATGCCAATCTTCGAAACATTTTCCTGCACATAATGGGGGTTGTTCGGGGCAAACTCTACATCTAAAACTTGTTTCCTTCCTTATTTTCTGTTTTATACACTCCCGACATATTAGGAAACGTATCTTTTTTGAAGTGTCGTCTGTAATCGGTATTAATTCCTGATAATGAGATTCCCTATAATTAGCTCTTCTTTTTACATGCGGCCCTTTTACAAGAAGTTGTCTTCCGTCCTTTATAGTTTCATCGAGGTTGATTAATTGTTTTATACGTCTCTCTCTAAACTTGAGAAAACCATCCTTGTAATTCGGATTGGCTTTTCTGTATGTACAGGGTGAGTCGGGAGGAACGGACCAAACTTTAAGTGCGTAATATACACGCAAAAACAATTTGAAAAAACCCATATATTCTTATTCGATAATCATTTGTTTTCAAGTTATAGCCTAATACCAAATAAAGAAAAGTTCATACATTAACGGTTTCCTAATCATAGCGTTCCTTTAATAAATGTTCAAAAATACCGCCATTGACTTCTAAACATTTTCTGTTTCGTCTACGAGGATGGCCCGTTGCTCTTCTGATTGCCTTGCTCGTGGAATGTGTTTAATACTCTTTTTTGTGGAATGCCCAATTGAGTACCAATTCTTCGTTAGCTGGTCGTTGCATCTTCTTCTACTAAATCCAGAATATTTTCTACTCGTTCAGATGTTATGTTGGCACTGGGAAGCTTACCATTCTCGCACAAATTGTTAAAAACTTTGATAAACACGTTTCTAGTCGGATGTCTGTGATGTGGATACCGTTGACGATATTCTTCAACAGCGGCTGTAGCAGTTCCATTACAGAAACCATAAATAAACACCATATTTGCATATTCTAAATTTGAATAAGTATTTGGCAGTTTGTAACACGTTAATCACTCAAACTTGAAAATAAACGTTTAATTACTGCCACAATACACAGACACATTGTCAAGATAGTCCGGGAGCCAGCGAGCATCTGAACTAAACCATAAGGTACAAAATTTTTGACCAATCAGGCTGAAAGTACCCTGAAAATGAGTGATAAAACTGGCCGTCTGCCACTCGCAAATGGCAGCGTTAACTGGGGGGCGGCGCGAGAAAAGGGGATTTTTGGAGTTGAACTAAACCATAAGGTACATGGACAAGTTATATATCAAAAGATTCCTTTTTTTGTGTAGTTTACGAATATTCTATGGCAGACGGTTTTAGGCGCAGCATTCATGGCGGCAGACGCGTTTGAAATGGGGAAAACCACCCTTCAACTAAACCATAAGGTACATGCATAAACTACGAGTATGTATCAAACAATTCCCCTTTTCTTGGAGACTTCGAATATGCTACGGCAGACGATATTAAGTGCAGCATTCACGGTGGCAGACGCCTTTGAAGTTGAAGAAAATGCGCGCCGGACCAAACTCTGTGAGAGCGAGCGACAGTAATACGCGAAAATCCATAACAAAGCGAGACAGAAATACGTTTCGCTTGGAAGTGAGAGTTCTCCTTTATATCGATCGGTTTAATAAAAACAATAACTCCTTCATTTACTATAAATGTTGATTTTTTCTACTAACAATAAGTATGAAATTTTGCAGAAGAATAAAAAAAAAATATCAATGTAATGTCCTAGTCAAACAGTCAACAAAATTAATTACTTCCGCTATTAAACTAAAATGCAATAAATTGTGCCCAAGTTATGACGAATTGGTTCGAGGAATTGTAGTATTTGTAATTTTTTTAGAAAATCATCAGTTATGAAAACGTTAGGGAAGAAGTGCTTAACTTTCAGAACAATGTTAGAACTAATTTAACATCATTCCCTAACTTATCCACATTAATAGAATTCTATGAACAGTTTTGCGAAAACACTCTAGCTGGGGCACACGGCAAAACCGCAAAATATTGATTTACCTACACTTACCTCGTTCAATTGTATTTAGAATTCTCAAGAAGTATAAGAACGTCTGATATTGATAATAATATAGGTACACATCACAGTTTTTTACCATGTCGTATATCGTATTACGAATGGCGCTCTCATCAAAATGGTCAATATACTATAATAATATAATAGTATAATAGTAACTTATAGCTCTATTGTTGTGACCCAATCTATTCTTCTAAATGTTTTTCCAGAAAATGTTAAAATCAAAAATATTTTTATTATAATTTACTCACAAACACAAAAAATCACATTACACCAATATAACATAGAAAAATTTACAACTAACATGCAGGAAGATATTTATTGTTGGAATAAAAGGCACAGAAACGTTTTAAGGAAACTTTTATAATGAATGTGGGATAATAATAATATGTGTGTAAAGATTTAATAACTCAACATTCCTTTATGCGGTCATTACGATATCATCAAAGTATACGAAACATTGGGTCCCTTGTAATTCAGTTAGAATAGTGTCCATTAATCTTTGTAAGGTAGATGGACTATTTTTAAATCCAAAACAAAGGCAATCGATTAAATTGGTAAAGGTGTCTGGTTCCAGCCACCTTCACTAAGTTTATTTTAGATTACTCTGTAGAATACTTACCATGTCGTTTTTAGAGGTAGTTGTATGTTTATTTCCTCATCTTGCAAGTTGTTTTCTTTGTTATGTAATGCTGCAACTTTTGCCCCTACATTTTCGAATCTATCATTTAGACAGAGATTAGATTGAACGATCAGCGTCGGTCGTCCGCGAAGGTCTTCGATCGTTCAGTATCGGTTAGTAACGTTCTAAAAATGTAACATTAGACGAACGACCGGTGGCGGTAAAAAATTTAACACGGCGTGGGTTTTATACCTCAATAAAACGCCGGGTTGGCAATAAAATCCAATTCTCTATTTAAGCTAGTGTAACAATAAAAAAAGAATAAGCAAAATTATTTACAATATGTACAATCGAATAAGTCGCTGCGCTCCAAATCTTCCGGACGCAGGTTGGCCCTCTCCAGAGGGATCAGTAGGGGCTGGTAGCACGGCGTTCAACGGGCTTGCTCACCTGCAGGCCGGCTGGATGCCGGGACGGCGTCCGCGCTGGCGGCGGCGTCCGGGGTGAGGATGGCGTTGGTGGAGTAGGGGCGTCAGTAGGGGCTTCGGTTTCCGTGATGGTGGCGGCGTTCGGGCTGGGGGTGGCGTTCCTCCAGAAAGGGGGTGAGGGTGGCCTTCGAAGAGGTCCCCGGACCGGCGGCTCAACGTGGGTCCCAACGGGGGGCGACTGTTCGAGCGATGGCTGCTCCGGCGGTGCCCTGGGCGGCGGCGACGGGTCGGGTACGTGGGGGACGTCTCCTGTACTCGGCGGTGCGAGCAGCGTGGCTGTCTGCAGGCGGGCGGACGGCCTGAAAGGATTAATGAATAGGCCTTACTTCGATTGAGGGCCAGGGGTGGCAACGCTTACTTGTTGCCCGGGTCCATGGTGACGCTGGGTAAAGTTGAAGAGAGAGGCGGCCGAAGGTTATAGATGAATTAGAGATGAATAGAGATGGCTAGAGATGAATAGAGATGGCTAGATGTGAATAGAGATGGCTAGAGATGAATAGATTTGGCTAGAGATGACTGTGGATGGCTAGAGCTGAGTAGAGTTGATCCTTGGCGGTTGATGGACTCAAGTGTTCTTTTTCAGGCGAGCGTACTGGTCTTATATCCTTCAATAAGGGCGGGCTGAGTCCAGTGCGCTCTAATTGGGCCCTACTCGGCTTGTAGGGGTAGCGCGCAAGGGCTGCTGAGTAGGGTTGTCGTGTGGGGGTTGTCGCGCTCGGAGTAGCGGGAGCCCTTATGCTCGCGCTCTAATTCTTTCCGCGGCAGGTTCGCGGCGTTTTTGGTTGCAGGATTCGATCCGCGAGTTTCGAATATAGTGAACTAGGTTTTTAATTGATTTTAATCGGGTCATTATTGCCCTTGCTGGTCGTTTAGCATGTTTGGTACAATTATTTATTTTATTTAATTAATTTGCGGCTTAGGGAATCCGCGTAACTCGCGGATTCGTAAACCGCGAATCGTGTCAAATAGTTTGTGGTCATTGCACTGAAGACTAGGAAAATATTTTTTTTCTTTTAAATTCATTAAAAAATGTCCAGTTCAAGTGAAAAGGAACAAATGGTGACCGTTCTTTACTGTTATTGGTAGAAAATACAAGGGCACTTTGAAAAAGTTGGGTTACGTTACGTTTAGCACATGCGCACTCTACTACGAACGTTCGTGACCGATCAAAATTTAGAACTGATTATAATTTCAAACTGTTCGTTGCATAGCGATCGAGGCCGTTCGTGAACGACCGATCAATGTAACTTTGCCCATAAGTATACTTGTGTTGGAAATTTGGTTGACGGTGATTGTTCGCGGACGACCGACGCTGACCGCTCAGTCTAATCTCTGTCTTAATGTAGCAAAATTTTGTTGAATGGTAACTTTTAATGTAGCAACCTCTCCCATAATTGTTTTCATCGCTGTTTCAATCAAGTGCGAAATGTTGCTGGATGTTGACACGTGTGAGATATCGACGATATCTGTAATAAATGTCGATTAATTCTCGTTTTAATAATTAATCAATATAATAATAATTTCTTACCGTTGGTGTCGACAAAATTATATTTTTCTTGAACTGTTTTGAACTGGAACCGCCGTCGCTAGTGAATCTACAATAAAATCAACAAATATAATTACCTATTTCTGCACGTGTATAACTTGATAATAATATCTTCAGATTCTGGTGGCTGATAGACGATAGTTGTTGTATCCGAATCGGTCGGTATCTTTGCATCTCCTAGTTTTTCTTCTGAGACCAGCCCCAAATTCATCAGAACTTGATGGCAAGTCGTTTATAACTTGGAGAACTTTTTTATGGCCTTCAGCGTATGTTTCTATAAGTATTAGAATGAAATGGTTTTATTCTGTAGCCTATGGCGTATAGTAATAATAATAGATGACAATAATTTGGAGGAAAAATTTAATAAAACCACGAAGTCTGATCCCACGAATATATAATGAAAAACATCGTGGGATCAGACTTCGTGGTTTTAGTAAATTTTTCCTAATTTATGGTTCCCACTGTGTGAGAAAAATGGACTTTAATAGATTGTTAAATAATTTGGAGGTTATTGATGTGGAGATTACCTGCTACAGCCTCTTGATGGGTAAGATGGGGGTAGGGGGTGTGCCGATGAGGCTAACTGGGAGGAGATGAGAAGTGAGACTCCGTGGATGGAACGGGGATTTAGGTTTAGTTTCTGGTAGGTATGAAAGCCTGCTATATTGACAGTGAGTTTGGTTTGGGTTTCAGTAATGGCGAGGAGGGAGAGGTTGTCCGTGAGGAGCAGGTTTTTGAGAGATGGATACTTGCGTCGGACTCCGCAAGCATTCACAGTGCCAAAATTGATGTCTGCCATGAGCGGGCCTGGTGAAACGAGGGGCTTGGAGGGACGGGTCAGTTAAAGGTGAATAGTACTTTGTTTCCTGAATGGGAGATTCGGAGGAAGCGGTTTAAGCATGCTTGGGCAGATTGTTCAAGGATGGTTTGGATTTTTTATTTTTGGAGGGAGAAGAGGTCGGACACGGCTTTAGTGAGGAAACGCATGAATTGCTTAATCGATAGGAAGGATTCGTGGTTTTGGTCGTCCAGGAGTTTTCGGGGCAAAGGTGGTTTCTACTATCTTGACTGGGAGGACTGGGGTTTCGGGAGTTGGGGTTAGGGGTATTCGGAGCATTGGCGGGACCATGCGGGGTGATCGCCTTTGCATTTAGGGCAGATTGGTTTTTCTAGGGGATATGGGTGTTGGGGCATACGGGTTTGTTGGGACAGTCGGCTGGGGGGTGCCCAAAAACGAAGCATTTGGGGCATTGGAGAAGGGTTGGGCTGGGGGCGTTGTAGGGTTCGCAGGGGTGAACTCGGCCAAATATGCGGGGGCCATTGATGAGTAGGCTGTCAATGGTGGGCTTGTCGGAGGAAATTATACGGATGAGGGGGTGCGTCTATTGGTTTTGGCGGAGGTAATGCGCCAGCATTTATACATTTGGAATTGGTGACATTGGAATATGATATCTTCTGGAGTGGTAGTTACGTGGATATCGCGTGCAACAATGGAAAAGGAGGGTTTCTTGGGAAGCGGAGTTGATACGGGGGCTTTTTTGGTGAGGAGGAATACTTCTATGGTTTTGCAACACATAGCAGTGCGGAAAGCTGATTCCGTTGTATCCGTTGGAGATCAGAAATGAATCGAGACATTTTTGAGAAGCAAAATCAGGGAGGATATTTCTAATTTGATATTTGTGGAGCTCTGGAGTTTGGGATGATTTAGACGATATAGACGCTGATGCCGAGGGGCTGAACGGCGACGGGCGGTAGGTAGAGGCGATGAGGAGGGCGACCCTAGGATTGAGGGGGGTAGGACAGGGATTGATAGAAGGGAAGGAATTGGAATTTTCTCACCCGGTTCCTTGACGGTGGCAGATGAGTTGGCGGCGGCTGCGTGGTCGCAGCTGGAGGAACTGGTGGAAGAAGCTCTCTCCTTGAACCGGGTCCGGGCCGCTGGTCCTTTTCGGCTCGATGACATCTTGTCGCTGGATGTCCACAGTAGAAGAATACAAACAGAAATGCGCTCGATTTTATAAACCGCTAAATCGAGTTGTCAAAAGCGCGCGCACCATATCATGATTTCGACCGGTAAAGTTGGTTACATTCCATTTTCGCCATTCCATCTACATATAAAACTACTAAAATAGGTACTCTGAAGGATCGATGGTATTTCAACCGTATACTCTTTGTTAACTTTGTTAACAAGTGGAAAACCGGAGTTCTTACAAATATTACATGAACTTGCGCAGCAATTCAAGCAAGGGTTTGACATAAACTAAACTAAAATGAATCCAATTAGCTATACAAGACTTTCATTTCAAAACTAGCCACCTTCAATAACTCTGAAAGTTTTGAAATTTCCAGTTTGAATAAAAACACGTCAACTTTGAGATCGAGGGGGAAGTTTAAAACCGCCATTGAAGTATTTTTATAATTCACCCCCTCCACTCCAGCAACCCCCACGTTGAAATTTCAAATGGAACCACCTACTTTGTGATATATCATTTTACAGGTAATAAAATTCTCTATTTAACCATACTATTTTTTATTGCACCCCATTACCCCCCTCATCCCCCCCTTTTCTGAAATTTTTGACATTTCCGGTTTGAAAAAAAACCAGTCAATTTTTATATCGAATGGGAAGTGTGAAACCACTATTGAAATAATTTTATAATTTCGCCCCTTCACTCCAGGAACCCCCCCCCCTTTGAAATTTCAAATTTGCCCCTACCTTGTGATATATCATTTTACAGGTAAAAAAATTCTCTATCTAATCACATTATTTTATATTCCAACCCCTCAACCTCAACAAAAAAAACGTTCATTTTTATATCGAATGGGAAGTTAAAATGACTATTTACAGGGCGCCCACCAAAATTTTGAAAAAAAATAGTAACTGTAGTAACTTTGTCATTATTAAAATGTAACCAAATGTTACCACAAGCAAATGATTACTAACGTATATTTAAAACAAAACACATTAAATAATCATGAATTAAATATTGTCACGTTGTAATTTTGTGACATGGTCTGGATTGAAACAAGTCAGCAGTTTAACATAATTCTATTAAGCAAGTTTACAAAAATATTACAATTGCACCATCAAGGTGAGCTTACATAATAACCACTAGTATTGCCAGGTGAATCATGGTTGGTTGATGGGATGTACTGTAGTCTTCTGGGTAGAGTAGGACCCTGGTTAGGTCCTTGTTGTTGAAGTTGAGTTGAGTATGCTGATGCAGAGTTTGGGCCCAAAAGGGCTTAACCAACTAAACTTGGTATTAGAGCTGGTTTGAAGAGTCTAGTCGCTTATTGAAAACTCACTCAACTGGACTGGAAGTCATCATGCTTATATATTAATTCTTGTGACCTCTATATGCACATGACTCCCGGTACACGAGGATTATTAGGTCGCAGATGACACTTGTTATGATTAGTCTTCAGTACTCGATGTCTATTTACATTTATGGCCTCTAAACAAGGTATTGCACTACCTAATAAGGTATTGCATAGCCAAACATAGACATGCAAAGTCGGAGTACACGTGGACCATTAACAAGATAAACAAACCTAGTTTACTTAACATTGAGGAAATTACAGCATTAAGTGCGCTATAATATTAAACTAGTATTTCGCAATAACATTGACTTTGTATTAATCATTTTGATAAGATAACTTCGTAACATTTCTCCCCCTCTAAATCAAGCGAGAATTTATGATCGCTTAAGAAAAGGTTCACACGTTACGAAGTGATTGCACAAGATTTTAAACTCACCCTTAATGGTTACAATACATAGTAAGCAATAATTCAAAAGAAACATGTTACACTACTTTCGTAGGTTACTATAGTAGATTAGTGATAGCATGAATACATAAACATGAATTATATAAATTACAGTAATAATGGTTAAACGCACAATATATATAGTATAAAAAGTAATATTTGGTACACATAAGTGTACAAGATTACTAATGTAAAGATTAAATGTAAAGATTTCGTAAGTTACAACGGTACTAAAATTTGTATACCTAGTGTATATTACAACCATTGATCACCATGTATATGAGTAGCTGACACGGTATATCTCATATCTCATCGTTAAAGAGATAAGGCAACTTAAGTTTTATAATTGCCGCTAGCGGTCGTAATTATAAGTAAGTATAGTACACTGTAAAAATATGCAGCTGTCTAAGTGCTGTCGTATACGCTAAAACATAAGTTCGTTAAGTGATGTACAGGTGGCGTGGTAAACATCATTAAAATTTACAAATTTGAAAAGGTAAGTTTACACCAATATTCTTTAATTAAATGCTATTCTATTAAATTTAGATACAATTCAAAAAATTAAACATTCATCTTACAACCAATTTATGTAGAAAATGTATATATTTTTTATTTCATAAGTCGAGTAAGTGAAAATTAAGAAAAAGTACTGCACACAGATTGTGCGGGGGACAATTTCGTTATCTTTTGCTGAATTTGCAAAATTCACTATATAAAACCATTCATTGATGCCCAGAGAAGCCATTTGTACTTAATACCTTCTCTAGTATTAATTATAAATTTTGAATAAATAAAAAAAATGAATTTTGAGCAACCTCAACAGCTTACACACACAGCGTCGCCAATCGACGCCAGTCTCCTACCGGCAGTACGTAAGTAAAAAATAATTTTAAAGTATAATAATTTAATTCAATTGTTAATATGTATGTTGTATAATTTTCTTTATATTCTGTCATTATTTTCTGTAAATCATTTGATAAAAAACAGGAAAGTAACACAATTGTTTTGGTTTATTTTTACAGAACTTTTCGAAGGCTGGAGACTTCAGGAAATTATGGTTAGGGATGGGTATCCCCTAACCATAATCACGTCCCACCTCCGGACAGAATGGGGGGACGGACGCCTTTACATCATTGGGCGTCACGATGACACATATGAAGTCTATGGACTAAACGTCCCATCAGATTTTGTCACCGTGATGGTGCACACCGCGGGAAACGGGTGGACAAGAATAGAAATATTCTACTCGTTTCCCCCCGCGGAAGATGCACCATCCGGTGAAGAATCCCCCAGCCAGTCCCCAGATCCCGGTCCAGGGGAGGATCCTCCTGCGGCGGATGATTCCCCACCAGGAAACGATGCCAACCCCGACATCCTCAGGGAGGCATTAGTTCGTGGTGTTAATTAATTTAAATAAATATAAAAATAATAAATAAATAAATAATTCAATAAATAAAAATCTTTTATACCACTACTCAGTTGCATTTTCACTCAGTATTTTTCAATATTTTCAGGAAAAGCAAACAACAAAAAATAATAAAACCAAATAAGTGATTGGCATTGGTTGTAAGGTAATGCTCGTGTACATTCTTGTTCACTTAACGTGTATAATCTCCCTTAGCACGTACTTGACCTTCAACGCAATTCCAACGAGAGTAAATGCACATGCACATCTATGTATGTAGTTGACCAAAGTTGTGCTAAGAAAGTGTTCTAGTGACCTATTAAGCTTAATAATTACGGTAAGTAGATAATTCTATTGCTAATATTAAATAAATGAATTCACCCTAGCTATGACAAAGATAAGTTAGCTTCAAATTGCCTTAAAAGTGCGTATTTTGTAAATTGTAAAACCACACCCAACATTACAATGTGATTTTCATGCTAGGTTACCGAAATTCGATATTTCAGTTAACTAAAATAGGAGATACAAAAAAAACAATCTTTACAAAAATCTAGACATGAAGCAAATTAATCTTTCCCTAGGGGTATAAGATATTGTAAAAATTAAAAATTAAATAGCAGAAAGCTTTTATGTTAACATAAACATGAGGTTTGTTGCCTTTAAAAGTATTCCTTTGAAATAGGTAAATGCAAGCAATCTCATATTTTTACACAAAAAAAAACTTTTAACAATAAATATCAGTTAGATAATATATAATTCGGTAGCAAACGCTTTGCACAACATTAATATCTTGTTACTTTAAGCTATGCCTACGTTCAGGAGAATTCGGAATAGGTCTCTCCCTTTCGACATCAATCATTTCAAAAGCTCTAGCACATTCTTGTAAATCAGCACGGATTTTGTTTGTTTTTCTGACTTTTAGGTACCTTTTTAAAATTCGAAGCAAAATGTAAGGTACTGTCAAAATAATTAAACTTATCAAGAAATATTTAATGTTTGAGAGACGTTTTTCATTATAGTTTATTGATTTGTTATTAACAATTTTTGTTGCTAATTCATTTATCCTATCAAATTTATCGCTTAAAGAGCTCAAATCGTCCAAACTTTTAGGGATGGAACGATAACTGGAACTCAGATTCATACGTGGAATAATATTATGAAAATTTTTAAAAACAGAGTGGTTAAAATTTAAGTTGATAGGTGGAATATAGTCTAACGTAAGCCCTTTGCTTAATAATTCACTATGCGGTAATAAAATTACATTCTCTGTATGACCTGAACACCGTGTTGATAATATAATTTCACCGATTCCTTTTAACGTTATGTCTTTAGAAAAAGAATCACCACAAACAATCGTTAGAACTTCATAATCCGGTATTATGAATATCCACCCATTTATTACTGACATTTGTGACCAAAGTGGTTGTGATAACTCTGTGATACGTTGGTCGCAGGTGTTTGGTATTTGCTTTGATCCTTTAAATAACAAAATTTCGCAAATTTCACTTTGAGAAGATAATAGTAGTGGTTGCCTTTGTTCACAAAGATAGTTTTGTTTTCCAAATTTTTTACAATCTTTAAAATCTTCGCTTGATAATGTAATAAATTGGTGTCTATCTAGTGTTATGGCCACATATTTTGAGGAAGGTTGAATAAAAATGTATTTATTATCAGCTAGGTGAACTGGTAATGCAGAAAGCTTAAATAATTCATATCGAACTCTAGTTGATAAAGGAATTTTTATGGTGTAGACTAGGTTGGAATTTTGAAAATAAACTGTTAATTTAATTAACTTTTGTAAAATATGTGCATTACCTGAAATAGGAGTAACAGGGAATTCCAAATCTTTTGGTATTAAATGTGACAGTTCTTGAAGTTCATTTATAAATTTCTGGGGAGACAAAATTGCAGGGTGTAATGTTCCTTGTGAAGCGAACATGACTGCTTCAAGTAAAGTTTTAACTTCAAATTTGTATTCATGAAATAACAAAGAAAATAATTGGATGTGTTCACTTATAATATTTTTGAACTCAAAGAAATATATTGATTTAGTCACATTATAAATATGATCTTCTGTATTTTGCAGTTTTTTGGCTAATAACTCCTGATTAAAGTATAAGTCAGCTGTGGTTGCATTAAAAGTTGAAATTGCTGATTTTATTAGAATAGTCTGTTCATTTATTAATTTGGCCAAATTTTTTCCTTGTTCTTCAAATTCTAAGATTTTTTGACTATAAAATTCACCATCACTATTATCTAGTGTACCAAATAGCATTTTTAAAAGTGAACCACCACCGTCAAATGGACTTCGTTTTGTTCTTTCTTGACCAAATCCGACTAATTCTTCTAAATTATTTTGATCAAATTTAATTCTTGTAAGACCAGTGGTGGCTGTTTGAACAAAGTTGTCGCACATTCTGACACTGTCTAATAATTTAGAGGTGTTAAAAACTCGTTTTTCTCTTGTACTTTCAAGGGAACAGATATGTGTAATTTTACTGAAGTATTTTTCTAAATATTCAAATTTATCATGATAATTTTTCATGCTAGCATAAACAACAATGGTCACTTCATTGTTAAATAATTGAATTTGCCCAGTTTTTTCGTAGTGTAATCCAGGATTGTATTTAAACTGTGTTACGTTATATTCCGCAAGTTGTGCTACAGCTTGAGCTCTGTAATAATTAAAATAAGAAATTGTTAAAATTCTTATAGTTAATTTCTTATTATATGTTTTAGATAATTGCCACTATTTTTTGCTACTATTTTATTAACATTGACATTAAAATGTTAATAATGCTATTTCGAAAGATGAGGATTTAACTTTCAACAGATTCTACCAGTCTAGATGAGTTTTTTCCCATGAGACTTGAATGCATCTCTTGTAAGTAATTTATTAATAACTGTTATCAATTGCACTTCCTGCAGGTGCTCCTGTGACGTCTTGTGGCGTCTTGTGGCCTACTTTCATAAGCGTTTTAGTATAAACACATAGCCTTTTATGCATTATTGTCTGATCATTAAGCTTGCAATATAAATGCTGCAGTTTGTATATTCTGCAACGTTCCAAGTTTGTTCCTTATCTGTTTTATCCATCGTACTTTAGCGTACAAAATTATTCTTTTTAATTCAGACTGTATATGAAAATATTATTAATTAATCAATTTCTCTCCCTCTTTTTATTTGAATTAAAAAGGCGGTTAGCTATCTAACGACTAAACATTTTCTTATATAAAATATCAGCTTCTCATTTACCCCTAACAAAGAATTCATAACTCATATATGCGCGCTTAAAAAAAACTCAAAATGTCGTTAGATTTCCCCTTGTCTGGCTTCTTAAAATTACCACTTACTTTTCTTGTGGGCCCCCAGAAAAATTTCCAATACTGGAGAAAAGTAATTTTAATAAAGGAAACAAGAGATTAGGTGTCTCAAAATTGTAGAACGTAATTGTTTAAGTATACTTCTCGGCGAATAACAGGGGTTTCATAATGTCTTTGACATTGCATCATCAATAAACAGAAGTATAACTTACCTATATAGGGTTTCGGACCACCTCTTTGCCAAAACTTGATTTGCCTCTATTATCAGTTTGACAGTATTCATATACGGAGAAAAATTCTAGTTCTCTCAGAGAAAATTTTATTTCTCGAAAATCATGCACAGGAAAGGACCTGTTAATTCTAAAGTAAGTAAAAAAAATTTCAGTTAAATGAAAATTAACTTCCTGCGCGAAGCTAACCTGTATATGACGTCATTATGACATCATATGTACTTATAACTTGGAAAAAAAAATGTTGTATACAAAAATTTACTCGTTACCACTAGAGAAGCTATCAGATACGTGATAACAAAATTTCCCACTTTGAGGCAAGGAACACTATTCTTTCTTCTAATAAACATCATTTGTTCCTTTTAATAGACATTATTTTTTTTTTTCTTCTAGGAATTACATTATATTAATTCTATTTTATTTTCAGAGCTTATTCAATATTTAAGTTCTGCTCTAATTCATCCGAAGGTCCGTTCAGATTATCGTCCTTAGTTGACTCATCTGTACTCTCATCGCTAGAAGACGTACTATCATCTGCTGGAATAGACCAGCCATCGTTATAAGGTAAAATTCTTGAAATATGGACAACCTCATGTTTCGCATTTGATGTTTTACCTTTCTTTATTAAATAATCGACTTCAGACAATTGTTTGACAATATAATATGGTCCAAACCATCGTAATAATAGTTTTTCACTTTTACCCACCTTTCGTATAGGTGTAAAGACTTTCACTTTCTGGTTAATTTCAAAATTTGTTAGCCTGTGTTTCGAATTGTAGCGTATTTTATCCCTCTCTTGTTGACTCTTAATATTTTGAATTGCTAAATTCCTGGCGAATAATGCACGGTTTCGTGATTCTATAACGTTGCTAGATTCAACTGGTATATTTAATTGAACATCTGTTGGTAACCGTGGTTGTCTACCATAAACTAACATAAATGGAGATAGTTTAGTTGTTTCTTGACGAGATTTCTATTCGTCTATTTGGTCCTGAATAATTTGTCTTTCCTTATGAGATACTCTGTATGGTCTTGATTTAATTGGTTCAGAATTTTCAACTATTATTTCGTGTTCTACTAAATTAGTTGATCCCATTTCCGAGAAATTATTTGCAAAGACATCCTGGTATTCATCTATTAATTTCTGCAATTGTTCTCGTTGTGTTGTGGTTAAGGCAGGATTTATGCTGTGTTTACGTTGATTAGGGTTTTCACAAACATCAAGAGTTGCTAATAAACTTAAATCATCAAATATTTCAAGGTATGCTAATGTAGTTCCTTGTAGCAAACGGACTTTATTTAAATTTGTGGATTGTATTGTAATCTTCCAATCTTTCTCATTGATTTGATCAATATTAGTTACTATTAATTTATGTCTTGACAAGAGAACTTCTTGTAAACATATTTTAAAGGAATTACAGGACATATTGTCAATATTGTTTAATTGTAAATCCACAGTGATTACTGTGTTTGGTAAAATTTCTATATCGTTAACTAAGTGTAATTTTCCCTTAATATTTAGTTCATATGGTATATCAATATCATCTAAAAAGTTTCGCGATTTATAAAATAAATTTGAAGAATTTGTCCAAAGGTCCCTGATATTTGTTTTATGCATTTGAATTGTAATTGGTTCTACTGTAGTATTATTAAAAGTAATTGTATGCTTTTGAAAATTAATTATACTCTTGTGTTCTAGTAAAAATTTCATTCCAAGGATGAGTGGTCGAGGTGAAGATTCAATTACCAATGCCGAAATTGTAGTTTTCCAATTTAGAATGGTTAAATCTATTAATGATGATCCTAAGGTAGATAATTTATGGTTATCCACTGTTGATAAAAATGGAATGGAACTAGGTTGTATTACTGTGTGTACAAAATTTTGACTTATTACATTTTCAACAGCACCTGTATCTATTATAATTTCGACTTCTGTGTTATTAATATACCCTACAATAAGTAAAACTTGTAATTTATTTTGAACATCAGGGAGCCCTTGATCAGTATATAGGACAGCTTGTAGGCTCAGTGATTGCGCTGTCCTGTCCCGTTTCCCGAAGAACTTGGTTGTCCGTAGTTATTACGATTATTTGTTCTACCCCACGTATTTGTATTGGATACATAGCGCGTTGGTTGTTTTTGTCGTGAAGATGAATTATTTTGCCTTGTTCTGCACACGCTAATAGTGTGTCCTGGTTTATTACAATAAAAGCAAATTGGTCTTCCGTCTGAAGTACGTGTTAAGCGATCGTTATTAAATTGCCCTCTCCTATTATTGCCAGTGTTAACATGATTACCCCGATTGTAGTTTGAAGTTCTATTAAAATTTCTTGAAGTATTTGGAGCATTAATATTTAAAACGGGAGTTTCTGTTTTTTCTAACTTAGTCAAGCTTTCGCGCTTCTTAGCATCACTAATTTTCAGAACTAATCGTTTTAGTTTCTCTAAATTCATGTTATCATCAGCTAGTACTGAAAATTGATATTGGTATGATGGGTGTAAACCGCATTCAAAATAATCAATTATATCAGACTCCGGCATGTTTTCATCTAAACTGTAGCATACATCCAAGACTTCGTAAAAGAAACTGTTAATGTCTTCAAATTCACCCTGTTTACGTGACCGTAATTTAAATTTTGTTTCGCGATTGACAGTAGCTCCAGCGTATTCTTTTATGAAGGAAGTTTTTACATCTTCCCATTTGAAATTTGTGTGGGTAGGATTGGCAATAAATTTTTCGTACCATATTGCTGCTGGTCCCATTAAAAAAGATCCAAAAAAACAAATTTTATTTGAGTCTGCCCATGAATTTACAGCGGCTGCCCTTTCATATGATCTTAAGAATTTAGCAGGATTTTTATCTTTTACGGGGTTAAAGGTTTCAGGACTTATAAATTTGGGTAAAGTTGGGGTTGCTGGTGTCCCAAATGCATCAGAAATTGTTACGTTTGCCATTGTTATAATATTATTTTCAACTGATTTAAATAAATTTTTATTTAATATGACTGGTTCTATCGGATTAGGAATCTGAGTTTCGTTTTCTGGGGAATCAGACTCTGAAGAAATTCCAAAAACCGTCTCTGGTGTTTTTACCAAATCAATAATATCTTCCTGATCTGAAGCAATTACACTTGACAAAGATTTTTCTTTATATTTGTCTGTATTAAATAATTCTAAATTTTTAGATCGCGTAACCGGTGGTGATCTTAAAGTCTTAGCCCGTGAACGAAAAATATCAGGTGGGGAAGATCTAGACCTATTCTCACACAATGAACTAGATTCACTAAATACTTCAGAACTAGTAAATTTGGGATCAAAAATAGCCGTGTGTTCTGGCAGAGCTGTTGAAGTTGACTGATCAGATTCAGATTTCTTTTTTAGTACAAAGGGTTTCCTACTTGACTTATGCTTGACATGCTTAGATCCAGACATTGTACAGGGACGTAAGACCCATTTTGAAACATTTAAAATAATTTATAAAATTACAAAATAATAACTGCAATCTCTACCAAATAACAATAGTATTTCAAAATGAGAACCGGCACCTCCACCAAATATGTCACGTTGTAATTTTGTGACATGGTCTGGATTGAAACAAGTCAGCAGTTTAACATAATTCTATTAAGCAAGTTTACAAAAATATTACAATTGCACCATCAAGGTGAGCTTACATAATAACCACTAGTATTGCCAGGTGAATCATGGTTGGTTGATGGGATGTACTGTAGTCTTCTGGGTAGAGTAGGACCCTGGTTAGGTCCTTGTTGTTGAAGTTGAGTTGAGTATGCTGATGCAGAGTTTGGGCCCAAAAGGGCTTAACCAACTAAACTTGGTATTAGAGCTGGTTTGAAGAGTCTAGTCGCTTATTGAAAACTCACTCAACTGGACTGGAAGTCATCATGCTTATATATTAATTCTTGTGACCTCTATATGCACATGACTCCCGGTACACGAGGATTATTAGGTCGCAGATGACACTTGTTATGATTAGTCTTCAGTACTCGATGTCTATTTACATTTATGGCCTCTAAACAAGGTATTGCACTACCTAATAAGGTATTGCATAGCCAAACATAGACATGCAAAGTCGGAGTACACGTGGACCATTAACAAGATAAACAAACCTAGTTTACTTAACATTGAGGAAATTACAGCATTAAGTGCGCTATAATATTAAACTAGTATTTCGCAATAACATTGACTTTGTATTAATCATTTTGATAAGATAACTTCGTAACAATATATATTATTATATATTATACATACAATAATATAAAATAAACAACCTATATTACTATTAGCTAAGGACAAGGCATGATACTAAAACCATCACAATAGAATATTAATATAAAAAACAACTACGAATTAAATTAATTATTTTATTGCACCAAGCACGTCGCACAATTTTTTAATTTTTTTTCAAATAGTTTTGAAATTACTGCAGATTTTCTTTTCAATATGTTTGTTTGCATTTTTGTCATATCTTGGTTAAGCCTTTTTTCGTCCTCTCTTTCTTTAAGAGCTGTATCTAACATACTTTGGGCAACTTTTACGTCCAACAGATTTTCATTTTTAACTCCCTTTTTAATTTTTTTGTTGGTTTCTGCCAACAATTTGTCAACGACTATTTGTGAATCCGTCTTTTCCTTTGTTTCATTATGCAATTCTTTCTCCAATTCTTCTATGCGTTGCTGTTTTTGTTTCAGCTCCAGAATTTTTTGGTTTTCTTTTTCAACTTTTTGTATGTCCTCTTCTGTTCTTTTAGTTTCAATGGCCTTATTTTCCAAATATTGTTTATACGAACCGCAGGCCCTTCTTACCAAGTTTATTAGTTCCTTGGTTATACGAAACATTTCCGGTTTGTTGTCATACCTTTTCAAAGCATCATGAATATACAATTTATTATTCAGCATTTTTAAAGACATGGCTGATCTATCGTCAGTCATTACCAATCTAGATAGAGAAAAGCCTCGCTCGACATCTGCACTACCATGAACTAATGATAGACATATTTTAGCAATCTTAGGTAAATTGGGATATACAGAGCTATCAACACGTGACCAAAATAAATCTACCTTGTTATTATCTATTTGGTCTTTGTCTTTATCTAATTTAAACATGTTAAATTCATCTATTACATCATCTACATTTACATTTACGGGCAAAATACTACAAATATTTTTTAAGTAATAGGAAGGAACATTATTAGTCTTAACTGAATCTATCCAACAGAAATATTTTAATTCTTTTAAAATTAACGGCGACTTTGATAATATGTGCTGAGAAGACTTAATAAAAAAAATTTGACATTGTTTTAAAAAAAATGTTTTCTCCAATTCAGACAACTTATTAACTTCAACGTTTAGAAGTTCTCCAAAACATGCTAATTTTTCTAAAGGCAATAAATTTTGGAACACAAATAAATTATCAGACAATTTTTTCACATCTTTGAATTTAACAACTGTTGTCGATTTTAATATTTTACTTAAAAGCTTGATACATAGCTTTTTTAACTCTTCATACATAATATGTATAAGAGGTTCCTGTTTTTGAAATGCAGCAGTATAGTTCTCAAAGTATCCACAAGATTTTTCAACAAAAAGTAATTGCACTTTAAGCACCTTATTTTTTAAAGATTTGACTACATCTAAATAATGCTTTGTTTTCATTAATTCAGCTTTGTGTTTGGGTATGAACTGTAAAAGATATTCCATAAGTGCAGCAAATTGCTCTAAAACTCTTGCTGTAGCAGGACCCAAGGTAAGCCACCTTGTGGCTACATACTTCAAAATTCGATGATTAGGCAGTGACAATTTAGTCTGTACTTTCTCAAAATCTTCCAACCGCAACGGTCGTCCCTTAAAAAAGTAGTAAATGGAAATTATAAAATTACTAACATCTAAATCGAAGCACTCCAACCCTTTTAAAAATGCATTATGCACGAGATGAATGCTACATGTTCCAATATTAATTAAAACTTTGCCTCGTAAAGTCTTTAGATCCTCATTAATTAGTGTAAATACTTTGTTGTTAACATTTGGCCCATCGCTGCCCCACATTAACAATTTTTTAAAGGTAAATTGGCATTATCAATGCTTTCAATAATAAACCCTTTTATTACATCAACTGTTGCACTTCCCAAAAAAGAGACTCCAAGCATCTCGTTACAATTTTGTTGTCAGATTTCGACCAATAACGTAATGCAATTTGCAATTCCTTCAAACCTTTGCTGTTAGTAGTTTCATCATACTGGATGCTGTAAAAATTGTCAATATTTTCTATCAGCTGTTTTCTGCAATAAGGCCCCAAAGCTTCCGTTATTAAATAGCTTAGTTTCGTATACGACATCGACATATTTCCAAACATAGCTTAAAATATTTCTGCAATTCCTGCGGTTGACGCTGCTGAAAAATTGCTTTGAACATTTTTGAGGCACCAAATTTGTAACGACGCAATTCTTGGGGTGTGGAATTTGGTGCGTCGTATATAAGACGCCATATTCCACATTCCCCAGATAGCGTCGTTTCCGCCAGATCGACGTCATACAGAGGCGCGGGCAACAACTTCTCCCTCTACGAAGGAGAAGGGACGGTCCGCGTCGCTGTACGAAGACAGCCGACGCCGGGATATAAAACCGCCGCTTCGGCCAAATTTGAACAACTCCGAACTCCGAACTCCGAAAACTTATCTGAACCGTATTATTTCGATTAGTAATTTTGGTTGTCCGAGTAAAGTTAAAATCTAGCTTGAATCTTCAATTCCAGTTAAGTTTTAACAGTTTTTGCCCGAAGTAATTTCCGGCATTCAGATTGCTGCAAATTACTTAAATTGTGAATCAAAATTAATTTCATTCATTAGTGAAGTGTGGTCACTTTCTTTTCTCGAGTAAGTAATTTCAATTTACGTTCTGACCTGAAACCTCCGCATTGTTTTCCGCTCCTGAATCCGATCCTAGTTAGCATAGTTTATCCTGGTGAACCGTATGTGGCATAATACAAGACGGCTTTCATCAGGGTAAGTTTCCCTCCAGACGAGACATATATGCAAATAAGTGGATCGTCTTTTGTAAACCCCAAGTATTCAATCCTGTAGTGTTCTGTTTCTATGAGTGAATTTAGTAACACGTAGGGCAGAACACTAATAATTCCGTTCCGATCCCACCCTACGGGAACTTACCCTATATGTGACAGTATAGGTAACAAGTAGGGTAAGCTGCACGTACCGTATCCCGAGTCCTGTCAAAGCCCTGGGTCAGAACTGGTTTGGGTTCTTCAAACCGTACTGTAATATAATTTTAATTTAATTAACTTTTGCACGACCTTGTATCTGCATTAAGTCAAGTAAATTCACCGATCGCCGTAATAGATTTTATTTTTAGACTTACCTGACCACACTGTCACTAAATCACCTTATTTTTGCGCAACTTAGCCTGTTGGCTTGTCACAATATTTCTTGATTTAAACAAACCCCATATTTTACAAATCCATTTTTGTTTGCTTTCCGCCATGTTGGCTTTATAACGTACAACAAAGTAATTTATTTAAGATAGCTTAACAGAGGCGACCCCTCTGGTCGTTCTCTACAACCCGTTCTTTTGGCAATACAGATCCCTGTAATTTTCCAATTCCAGTCCAGAGCCGGACTTAAATAATTACTCCAACTTGATTAATTTTATTATATTGTACATATCATTACTTTTACATACATTTGTTAATTTTTATTATTAGTTACATAAATAAACGGTTCATTTTATTAATTTTCAGTCACCTTGAACCAGTGTTCAAACCTCCTGTAAATATTCTGTAAATAAACTCGTTATTTAGATCCTTAGGTGTTATTTTTCCAAGTCCGACGAACCCTGGGTACTCCGAGCTACTCCCTGGCATAAATAAATTCTGCTACGACCACCTCTCCATAAGCTAGGGAGATGGATCGTTGCAAATTAACTCAGCACGTGAAGCAGCCTCCTTGTTGTTTATTAATTGTATATTATCGTCTGTAAATCAAATAGCCTACATAAACTTAGTTCTCAATTTAGTTAAAAAAAAGTATATACTTACTTACAATACCAATCAATTTTAGTTGATGAACATCAAGTTTTATTTTAATGTTCTGCAAATGGATACTTGTTTTGGCGTGTTGTTTAACACTTTGCATTCTTTTAACTACACTAAAATTTTTATTACACACGCAACAAAACATGTGCTCATCGTTCTCTGCGCATTTTCTACCCCAAGACGAGATCTTTCTGCCTGTTTCATCCGATTTATTTAACCAATCTAACCTAAATTTGCACTTCCCCATATTGCTTTAAAGAATCACACCTTTGAAATTACTTAATTATGAAAACTGCAAACGGCGCCGCGCCACCATGAAAAAATTGAAAACACTTGCAAAATTCATAAACAGTGACAAGTGATGCATGACCTTGTGCGCAGTAGCATACTATCGTTGACTGATAACTTGCTCAAGACTCGCAACGTCAATGTTAAAATGCGTGTCGTCTACCGAATCGCACCCCTGACCCCGCTCGTCCAGAAACTGTTAAAATTGTCTGTCTGCAGTTAAGCGCCCCCTAGAAATATCGCGTAAATTTTTGCAACTATTATATTTCAGAGAATGCGGGGTGAGCTGCACTTGGACAAAAGCATGCTACCCCTTTACCAAAACTACCTGGAAACAATTATGTGTACAAACACAGGTATAAATATGCAAAATTTCTGGTAACGAGTAATCCTTCTGAAATTCTTCATTTCCGCAGTAACTGAATTTTCTTTTGAGTCTATTTACAGAAATGCAATTACTATAACTATAGTGAACTGATAGTAATTGGATTTTATTCTAGTAGGTATCTAGTTAACGGTTGGAGTTGCAGATGATAATAATGATAATAGAATTTTATCAGACAATATAAATTTATTTATTTCGATGTAGGCATTAATTCAGCAAGGTTACAGTTGTAAATAAAATCGTTTCCCTTGTTTACTACCTAGCTTCTTCAGAGTATAAAATTAATCTAATTATAAAATTAAACACATGAAAATCGGTGAAAATCCAAATGAATAAATACGATCAGAAATTTTAACAACATAAAAATTAATAAGATTCATATCAATTAAGCCTGGTACAGACAACCGCGAATTTCGCAATTTTTATGGGAATAAAAATGGCGTATGTCAAAAGATAATGCAATTTTTCGTATCCGCCAGTTTTATTCGCGTAAAAATTGCGAAATTCGCGGCTATATGTATACCTACCAGGTTTAAGCCATTTCAATCATTGGACAGAATTCTGTCTAATGTTCTAATATAATACTTCAAGCTAAATCTTAATTCTAAATCTTAAAACTAAGAAAATAGAAATAACAGTAGATACACAATAGACCAAGCCAATGATAAATGATAAAAAACTATAAACTATGGATTATCTAGGAACCGGAATCGTGAGCTGCAGGGATTTAAATAAGGAAAATCACTGTTTATAACTGGTTCATATGGTTCATATTCTATCCCTGGTACTATTATATCCTAATGTGCTAAGATCGTGATTTTTCTATGAGCTTTCGCAGTTTTAGTAGCGACTTTTGATTTTTTTGATAATCGTTCTGTTTCCCACTTTAAATTGCGAAATAATTTCATTTTAATTAATGTTTCAGCAATTTTTAATTTGTGATCAGGACATGATTGAAATAAATCGGAATTGTGTCTTAGTAAAATTTCAAATTGTTTTAAAAGATTTTCTCGTATATGATACGAAACATTTGGCATCCACTTGTATTTTTCAAAGTTACTATTAAAGACGTTTAATAAATGTGCGATAATATAAGAAAATGCACTCGATGGTCTTTTTAGAAATCTTATTTCATCGGAAAATGAATAATCTTTGTGTAATAAAAATAGTTCTTTTTCCTCATTCAGTTCTGAATCTGCTTTCACCAAAGTCTTTGAACAATATTCGCAACCCGTTTTTTTTAACAAAACATGAGCCAAATAGCCAGCTACATACACATTTGTGCATGTTTCTAAAGTTATTTTATCTTCGTGAATATTGTCATATGTGCATAAAACGTCATTATTTTCGCTTACAGTGTCGAAATCGCTGCTACAACTATCATCTAAACCGTCAATGTCTAAACCACCGATTCTATTTCCACTCTCTTCTTTTTCGTTCATGACATCCAAAATGTTTGTATTATCCACTTCACAATTACCACTATCTAACGACATTTGGAGTCTAATTTGCATATTGTGCTGGATAGCGATTCTGCATTGTCGAACAGAGGGTGTGGGATTATATCCCCCCCGATTCCTAATGACAGAAAAGAAATTCTCAAGTGGATCCTGATTCAAAAATCCTGTTTGCAAATATTTTACATTAAGTGATTTTAAATGGTCCCAGAGCATAAGCGAGGAGGTTATGGTCCACTGGAATCCATCTAAGCAGTATATGTTGTTTCTTTTTTTACCACCCTCATACACTTCGATGTTTTGAAAATACCGCAACCCATTTTCTAGATTAGTTTGTGGGACATTATTGAAAACCGACGATGGGCGTTTGTTTGGGTTTGGTTCATTTAGTGTTCTACTGTTTAGAGAATCAAAAATATTATTAATTGTTTCAATAAAATTTGATGTATTACTAGCTGTTGGACTAATTAGTTCTTTCGTTTTCAAAACTGTAGAAATAGCTGCGGCAACGGTGTGGGAAAATACTTGAGAAGCATACTTTACTCGCATCTTCTGGAATGCATTTGGTGAAATGTGGATGTTTGTTATTTTTAATAAGGCTTTAGTGGTGGTGTTTCTCTGATCAATATCAAATGTTTTAGTAAGGTCTGACCAGGAAATTTGCTTTTGATTAATGAAAAACTTTAACTTTGGGTTCATAAAATTATTTCGCAGACTTTTTAATAAATGAGGAGTATCAAACAAAGTAAATAGTTTATGATTATTTATTTCAACTGTTGGATTTTGTTTTGTAGGAGCGGTAGCACCGAGGTGCACCAGAGCACTTCTATTATTCGATCCTTGATCGCATACTAACACCAAAGGATTAAGCGTAATTTTGATCAAAGTTTCTATAACTTTAGTAATAATTTTAGCGAGTAAATGCGACTTGACTGGACCAGATGAAGTAAAGTAGCATAGAGGAACTTTCCAATTGTGGAGAAGTCCACGAAGATAAAATACAAGCGCGGTGTCCGCTAATTTCTCTTCTCTACCTAAACACCCAAGATCTTGGTATCCTTCCACCAAATCTTCAGATTTGTTGTATTCAAGTTTCTTTTTCAAAGATATTTCATCAAAAAGAACAACACACATTTTTTCCCTATCATCCATGGACTGAGTTTTTAGTGCTAGTTTTTTTATCAATTGGGTTTTAAGTCCGGTTCGCAAATTAAATACCTTCAGCCATGATTGAATAATTCTCACAGATGGTAACGTGAATTGTAATTTATATAGCATGAATCTGTACGCACTTGGAGATTTATAAAATAAAGATAGAGCTAGTTGTTTTTCTGCTTGGGTCCATATGTTGCGTGGTTTATGGAGGCAAAGCATGCGAACAAAAGTTTTAACTGCTTCACTTTTATTTAATAACAAAAAATGTAGCACTGCTAATGTGGAAAAACTATTGGCTTTTTTTTTAAGTCTATAATTTTGCGTACACTTAGATTTCAGCTTCTTTTTCAGCAAGTGTACTTTATATGATACCGGTGATACTTTTTTACATGTTTCATTAAATGGCATGTCCAGTACACCATTACTGATTTCAGAAATTTCAGTTTCTGTAGAGGCAAAACTATCAAACTTGGCAAATTTGCGTTTGTTATGAGAAGTTGAGCATATATCAGCACTTCTCTTTCTTGAGTATGTTTTAAGAGGTGCACTATCTGCTGACAATTTGATACTCTCATTTTCCACGTTTGTCGGGGGACTTACAGGTATATCAGAACCTTTTTGATAGGTTTCACTATCTGAAAATTTAATAAACGACATAAATGACAGATAGGTATGTAGGCAGGACTTTTAAACAAAGCACCCCAGTGACACATTAGAAAGAGTTCTTATGTGTTTTGAGGAACAATATAAACAAATCCCGGATTAAAATGTTGGAAGGTATTCGTAAATTTAGTTTTCTAATGGACAAGTGATGTTTGTATGTTCATTGAATATCGTTCAAAGACAAAGCCCAAAAAGGTACCATAATTTAATACTACATTTACATGTAGATACATATTTTCAATAAATTTCGATACCATTTTAGCTAAGTTTCACCGTGTCATACGGGTAAACGTACCTGACCACATAATGGGAAGGGCACCACGTCTTAAAATCTTTCTCTTAGGGTTAATAATCACAACACTTGGTAAAAAATGCATCTCACAAATCAATTTATTCTTCAAGTCTTCATTGTCCATCATAGCGATGTTGACGTTTCCACATCTTTTTTTCCACTCTTTAGTTTGCTGAGCATCTTTCAGAGGAAATTTAAAAAAAGTTAAGTTTTTATTTTTTTTTTGTGTGTTATAACACTTGATGTAACAGCAAACATGGCTTGCCGTGCTCATTTTAATAATTTTAGTAGGGAAACACAAAAAATGATTAAAAAACACGCTTAAAAAACACGCTTGCGCACAAAGAAAAAATCACCTTGTCGAAACACACACAACTATGGTCGCAAGCGTACTGGCAGCCATTTTTCTGCATGATTTTCAGAATCTCAGTACTTGAACGTTACGCGCGCCATCTGTACGCCAAACCTTGCAAGGGGAACTTTTTTGGCCGTAAGGTTGCGAGTCTTGAGCAAGTTATCAGTCAACGATACTATTAAATTAATAGTAACTAGTTACTATAATAGTAACCTAGTGGGCGCCCTGTATTTAGCTTTTCAATAGTCGTTTTAACCTTCCCATTCGATATAAAAATGAACTTTTTTTTTCAAATTGGAAATGTTAATGATTTCAGAAAGAGGGGGTTGTTGAGGTTGAGGGGTTGGAATATAAAATAATGTGATTAGATAGAGAATGAATCTAAATAAGCTATCGTGATAATTGATTTTCACAGAGCAATTTGGTGTTAAGTGAATTAACTGTGTATTAATAAGAGTTTTTTTTATATTGAATATTTACACAGTGTATTTCACAACAACTTCTTAATTTTAAAACAATGGGCGAACCATAGTCTGATTCGCTACGTCTAATAATGCCCCGCCCTAGTAAATCATTTACAGTCTTGCTAACTTCACCTTTCTCATATTAAGAAAGCCTACGAGGTCTAAAATAAAATGGTGTATGATTTGGCTTAACTAATATTTTCATATTCAAATTCGTAACTGGGAGTTCTGGTCTTACCGGCGTCACATACCCTTGATTACGTAATTGGCATTTAGTGTCCTGATGAAGGCTCTGCTCAACATCAATTACCACATCTTCCTCACCATTATCGGTTACATGAATCTGCAAGATTTCAGTTACAAATTGAGAATCGTAAACTGAGTCATTCATTTGGCGCGTTCAGCCGGACTCATGCTGAAACAGCGCTGTTTTTTTACTGAATAACAGCGCTGGTGACGGCTGAACGACCTTGCTGGATTTTTACGCGCGCTTATACGGACGCGTACAAAACAGTGCTGCCGCGAGGCGGTTAAATTTGAAAGTACTATACTTACGCGAGCATTCCACCAAGTAGGGCGTCGTACGCCGGAGCGTTGTAATGCAGCACTGAATAGGGTTTAACTCATACGTTTAACAACAGACATCATTCCACACAGTACGGTGCAGTACGGCGACGTACCGAATAAAATAGTTGTCAGTTGAAACGTATCGCTGCATGCGTCAAGTTTCTCACATAGCAACTCGCGTAGGAATTTATGGTGAAAATGGGAATAGAAGAGCGTCTTATTTGTGCTGTGGAAAATAATCCAATAATTTACGACAAAACATTGTCGGAGTACAAAAGCAATAGGGGTAGGTGCACAGGTTATAGCCACTTTAAGCCGAATCTCAACTTTGACTTTTTATAGAAATTTTAAATAGAGATATACCTTACAATGGCTTTAGTTACCAAAACGTCCGAACTGTAAACTTCATAGTGACTATGGTAGAAATAGGATAGAAAGTACTTACGTGTATAGTTTTCATTAAAATATCAAAAAAAGTCATTTTCCCCAGTTATAGCCACCCTGGACCCGGTTTTAGCCATGTATCATGCACCATATATACCCATAGTGAAATGAAATTTACGTAAACTCTCTAATGCCTAGGTACCTATTATTCTGTTAACAATGGATAGCAATACATCACAATGAAAATAATATATAAGATCAACTAAAATTAATAAAAAATGTATTCAGTAATATAGATATAAATGGAAATATTCAAATAGATTTCTGGCCATGTCCAGCTTGATCCACTGATTTCCATAGCTTGACATCTTGCTATGTCGCCCTCGATAGTTAAAACCTTTGCCGTATAAAATTTATTATCGTAACGCACAATAACGTAGGAATCAGCTGTTAATTTTTTTAAAATTTCTGTTGCTTGATTATGTATCTGTACTGTATGTACTATCATTTTTTCTATCTTTTGCTTTGCATTTTTTCCGGTCAGTATCAGCACTAGCAGCATCTGTTTCTTTCTGAAAATTGCTTTCCATAAATGAATTTGGATTTATAGACGCATTAGTCTGAACACTTTTATCCGAACTTGGAGTTACTACTACTGTCGATTTAGGGACATCTGCTAAAATACTAATACTGGAGAATTGCTTATCTTCAGCTGCATAATCACTTTTGTTAGCTGTTGAAGGTATCACAGGAGTTGAAAATGTTGAAGTGGATGGGTTTTGAACTTCTTCATTTGAAACTTCGCGTCCGGGAACAACCACAGTTCCATATTCATTATTGTTTGAAGTTGAAGGTATCACAGGAGCTGAAAATGTTGCGGTGGATGGGTTTTGAACTTCTTCGTTTGCAGCAGCGCGTCCGGGAAAACCACGACGTCATGTAAAATGTTGATAACTTTTTTGTCACTGACCTTATTATCGCTAACATTTGTATCTTCCCACGTGTCATTAATTATCATTTCTGGTTTTGTTAGTTCTACTAGTATATTTTCTTCCATAACAGTCGTGTGGGTTTCTGCTAGAGAGTCCTTCATTTCTTTCCAAACTTTGTATAATTCTGAGTATGCTACATCTCCTTGCCATTCTCATCTATTACCATAAGTATTTATAAATACATCCAGCATTGTTGTACCACGTAATTTTTGCTCTATGCATGTCAGACTAATTTCTAATTTTTCCTTATTTAAAACGATTTCCTTGTTTTCGTTAGTAATATGCCGGTTGGCTATGCATTTGTTGTAGTTTACTGCATCCGCACTAAAAGGATATAGGCAGCAACATCGAAATCCGGAAACTATGCTTTTGGTAAAGTCTCCATTACTGAGTACCTCCTTTAATACTGCCGGTACATCTTTTTTTTTTTAATACTTTCACCATTGTGATCATATAACCATTTTCTGGTTATTTTCTTCCAAGATTGCTTTAGAGGATAAAAAACACAGCGACATCCAAGGGCTGCATAACATGCGTTGCATTTGGAGGTAGATAGATAAGTATAATTCTTTTTTCTCTACAGAATTTACTTGAGTCTAGCGACATATGTGAAGCATGGCCATCGACAAACACAATAACTGGAAAATCAATGTTATTTTCCAATAGAAACGGGTGAAACACATTGGCAAAATATTCAAAAAACGTGTCACTTTGCATCCACCCACTATCGGTCTTTTCTATTCCCCAATTTGGGGGTACAGCTTGAAGTACAACGTTAGGCAATCTGTCATATTTAAATACGGTCAGTGGAGGCGCTAGTTGACCTATGGCATTTACTGATATTAAAGTTATGTCGTAACTTGATTTTCCTCTTTCTGTCAGAACGAGAGCTCCTTTCGGCGATAAAAGGATTGCTGTCTCGTCCATGTTCCATATTCTTTCTGGACATTCTAGAATGTATGTATCCTCTTGGAGAAGTTCTGTTTTTTCTGCAAACCAATTCCGAATTTTACTTTCTGTAATTCCAGCTCGCGCTTTGTTGACGTATTCGACGTGCTTTTGTCGCACAATTGGATGCCGTTTGAGGAAGGAATCTGCGACGCTCTTTCGGTTCGGGCGTCAAATTTGCGACGCTTCTGGTTGTAAATGAGGGGTACGCCGGGTTTGGGGCGGAATTGTTTGTCTGCTTTAACACAACAATTCTGCGGGAGTCTCGGGCGCCAGATTTTATTAAGGAGTTTTCTCTCCAGCGGCTTCGTTGTGTACCTGGTGAAACGAAGACCTGGGTAGCTTCAGTGAAGAAAGAAAATGTCCAGGGGTCGATTCTTCTTCCACGTGGAAAACTGAAAGTTTTTTAGAAGCAGAACATGCACACGCAAATAAATCATACATCAAATGCTAGAGAAAGAATTTATATTACAAACAATATAATACAAAATTTACAAACCACTTACTACCTAAAAATTACGGTTGTGCAAGCCAGCCACAAGCGGTGCGTCAAGTAGCGTGCGAATAAAGCGGGGCAAAGCAATGTTTATGGTACAAGCGGATATAGCAAGCGGAAAAATAAAACAATTGATTTTATAATTACCAGAGCTATAATCTCTAATAAATTGTAAGGTGCCACCTCTACTGAAACGGTACTCAAAACTAAACTAAACGAAAGATACTCTAAACAATTAAATGAAAAACAGGGTCGGAACAGGGAGGGCAGGCTCTATTTAATTCTACCCAGAAGTAGGTGACGAGTACACAGGGATAGTGCACTACTGTACGGGTCAGCTACTCCCAAGTAAAAATAAACGAAGGCAATAAACAGGTCGGGGAGAAACAAACACGGAGGGCTTCACCTATATCTCTGGAGAAGGCGGCCAGTCGCAGAACTGAATCTCGGAAACTGGTCAGCTGCCCCAGGTCAATAAGCAACACGGAGGAATCACTTATTTCTCCAGAGAGGATGTCTAGTCGCAGAACCGAATCTCGCAAACCAGCCAGCTCCCCTAGGTCAACAAGCTACACAGTGGGAATTACCTATGTCTCCGGAGAAAACGTCTAGTCGCAGAACTGAATCTCGCAAACTAGCCAGCCACCCCAGGTCTATAAGCAACTCGGCGGGATTCACCTAAATCACCGAAGAAGATGTCTAGTCGCAGAACTGAATCTCACAAACTAGCCAACTATCCCAGGTCAATAAGCTACTCGGCGGAATTACCTATCTCTCAGGAGAAGATGTCTAGTCGCAGAACTGAATCTCGCAAACTAGCCAACTACCGCAGGTCAATAAGTAACTCGGCGGAAATGACAAAAGTTCCTAAAATTCGGTCCAAACTGGGACTTAGTACAAAACCAAAACAATAAACTAAACGGCTAAGTGCAATTCGGAACTTAGAAAAATAATTTTAAAATTGAAATCGGCTAAGTCTTTACCAAACACTTAGAAAAATCCTAACTTGAAAACTAAACTTGGCACCTGTAGATGATCTTCGAAACTGGAGTTGACTTTTTAACTGGAGCAGAAGAGATCAAGAACTTGTTACTCTGGATTCAAAATTCGCCTTTTATACCCGGCGAGTTCAAAATTTTGAAAACGGAGTTGAGAGATACGCGGCCCCGGCGAAAGTCAAAGTGGGAAAATCAAAAGAGAAAGTGGGGTCACGCCGCGGATCGGCCGCTCTAGCTAAGGTCGAGCGCTATCAGATTGCACGGCTAAATACAATTTACAAATAATAAGAAAAACAGGTAAATAAATACAATAAACAATTAAACCGGGTTAACTAAAATTAATTAACTGGTGTACTAACACCGGAAATGATTAACTAAGTATATTAGTCCTAATTAAATACTTGAAAATGGTAAACTAAATAATTACAGGTAAACTTAAATATTTTAATACTGCATTTACTGTGGAAAATAACTTAAAATGTAGTAACTTCGTTACAAATCAAACCATTTTCTCCCAGGTTTGTGCTCTACAAAAGGTGACTTTATTTTTGATTTGAGTTGATTCTGCGAATACTGATGGCACCCTTATGTTTCTGTCGACTTTTGGACTGCACTTTTTGTTTTTTGGGAAGCGAAGTATATAGTTTAGTTGTTGAGCTCCCTTTCCATTTATTCTCCTGAATAGATGTAGGTGTAGATGTAGATGACTGTATGATGTAGGTAGTAACATACCTACAGTGACTCAAAATGAAACTCATACACTGCTTGAGAACTTAAACATTTTATTGAAAAACAAATTTATCTGAAATTTATTGCTACCAAATAAATGAATGGGTCTACATGTGGTCTACATACAATTTTCCTTGGCAAAAAAATGGAAGAAAACATATTTCTACCTTTAACATAATTTAATTCACCTAGTGTAACAAAAATAGCCTCAAAGTAAAACTCATACGTTTAAATAAACCAACATACAGTTAGAACAATTACAACAATCCACTTGAAATAAAAAATAGGCTAATATTTAGTGGAATAACAATTTTTTTTGACAGCTTGTAGCCTTCTTTGCATAGAACGCACCAAATTTTCACAATATTCTGGACTTACAGAGTTCCATGCTTCGATCAAGGCTTGTTTCAGAGACTGCTTGTTCGATATTTCAGATTTGCGCGCACTCTTATCCAAATACTCCCATAAATTTTCTATAACATTTAATTCAGGAGATTGTGGTGGTGTTTCAAGAACTTTAGGGTAGTTATACAGCAACCAATTTCTAACTCTGTAGGCTTTGTGTTTCGGATCGTTATCTTGATAAAACCGACAATTGTCCAAAATTCCAAATTTTTCTGCACTAGCCTTTAAATTGTTTTTCAAAATATCCAAATAAACATTTTGATCCATAATGCTATCGATGAAATGAAGATTTCCCACCCCTGCTGCCGACATACAGCCCCAAACCATAACCGACCCTCCCCCATGTTTCACAGTCGCTCTCAAATTTTTTTGCATTAGTTCCTCATTTGGTTTTCTCCATATCATAACACGTCAATCAGACACAAAGATGTTAAATTTGCTTTCGTCTGTAAAAATTACACTTTTCCAAAACTCATAATCGTTATTTTCATGTTCTTTTACAAAGTTTAATCTTTTAGTGCGATTAACATCACTTATGAAAGGTTTACGTCTAGCAACTCTTCCATGAAAATTATTCTTTCTTAAAATAATACGTATTGCTTGTGGATTAACTGTCTTGTTCAAATATTTTTCTACTTCTGTAGCAAGTTTTGGAGCTCTGATTTTAGGATTATCTTTCACTTTTCGCAATATCCAACGTTCATGTTGTGGAGTGAATATTTTTCTTGTACTCTTTCTTCGTTTATGGTTATTTGGCCAGTATTTTTAAAACGGTTTATTACACACTGTATTGTATCTGTATATTTCCAATTTTTCTCAAACTTTCCCCTTTTCTATAGTGGAGAATAATAAGATCGCGAATATCTTTACTAGTTTGGCCATTTTGTCGACCCATACTCTATTATTTTAACAATCTCGAAACAATTCTGCACAATAATTATGACAAGAAGTATAACAATGAAACACAATAACAAAAACAACTGATTAAGTCCAAACAGTCACAGCCCTCTTGCGATTTAAATATCTGTACGAGTTTCATTTTGAGTTTTATTTGATAATATAATATGAAACAATTAAGTAGCCAAAAAAATTAATTATAATTATGAAATTTTGGGCTAAATATGAAAGTTACAACACAAATAAATGGCTATTAAGGTACTCGAAAGCTTGTAGACTCATTTATTTACAAAATGTTAGATTTTAGTGTATGAGTTTCATTTTGCGTCACTGTATATACCTAAGATTGTGTTCGTCATGACATTTTATTAAATAAATTACACAATTACGGGTTTAGAGGAATTGCTCACAGCTGGTTAAAATCCTATCTCAGTGGTAGACAACAAATAGTTCGTGTAAATAATCAGGATTCAATACCGATGATTACAACTCATGGCGTACCCCAGGGATCTGTACTCGCTCCTCCACTATTTTTGCTCTACATTAATGACTTCCCTCAGATTTTAGAAAATGCCCATACTACCATGTTTGCCGACGATACGAGTATCCTCTGGAAACATCATGATCTAAAAACACTTATTAATACAGTCAATAGCGACCTCTGTCAAATAAAACATTGGTTTGATAACAATAGCTTAGCTCTAAATCTTAACAAAACAAAAGCTGTACTTTTTAGCTTAAATAACCGCAACAATATCTTAGAAGGCTCAAATATGCACGTAAGCACAAACATACGCTTCGTAAATGAAATCAAATTTTTAGGAATAACTCTAAACCATACTTTATAATGGGTTCAACACGTAAACAGCTTATTGCCCAAACTAAATTCTGCCTTTTACTCGGTAAAAGTTATTTCATATGACCTACACTCAAACGTAGCTAAAACCGTATATCACGCTTACTTTGAATCATTATTGCGTTATGGCATCATCTTCTGGGGTTTTACAACAAATGAAAACTTTACTTCAATTTTTAAAGTTCAAAAGAAAGCTATACGGGCTATATCACATAAACACAGCATAGTCAGCTGCAGAGAATTATTCGTGAAGTTAAAAATATTACCACTAGCGAATATTCTAATACTATAGTCTGCCTGCTTTATCTTTAATAATATTAACAAATTTTTAGAGAATGATGTACGGCATAATTATTCTCTTAGAGCTACAAAGAGCATTCCACTTCCTTTACCACGTTCATCATATACTTAAACTCTGTCATGTTCAAAGCTCTGAAAATCTATAACCATTTACCAACTACAGTCGAACTAGTGGGTTCTGGAAAATCGTTTAGAAGAATTTTAAAACGTTCACTATTGCTAACACCATTCTACTCGCTAGAGGAGTTCTTTCAATTAAATACCTTGGACATTATACAATGACGTGTGGTAACTATTTACTTGATGGTATATGTTATACATTATGTTATACATTATGTGTATTTGTGTATATTTTAAGTTGTTGTTCATTATTTATGTACTGTTTACTTGTATTTATACTTCTGTACAAAGTGCCCTCATGGGCTTACAATATATATCTATCTATCTAAACCAAGACATTATGTTTTGTGTCAACTAAAATGTTCGACTTACAACTGTGGCTATAATTGATACAACGAATGTGCTAGTTATAGCCATGTGTATGGCTATAAGTGGATATTGTAGCATACAACTGTTCTAGTTATAGCCACATAATATTACAGTATCAAGTATAAAACAAATTGAATACAACACGCCAAAATAATGAAATTAGTAACTTATTGTACTCTAAAACACCACTTAGAATGTGGTGACCTTAAAATAAACTAAATTATCTTGAGTTACTTACCCACACTGTCCTTAAGAAAAGTTGTAACAAACCACGTGTATGCTACCAAGACACATTACAATTGAGGTTACGTAGACTTTAGAGTGGATGACGGAGTTTGCGTAGTACGATTGCGTTTACAGTTAGAGCGGGAAATACAAATTTTTTTATTCATATTTCTCTATTTTTAGCTTAGTTATACTTACATTACGCAGAAAGTGGCTATAAATGGTACAGTGGCGGTAACCGGCGTACCTACCCTAACGCTCGAAAAAATGCGTGGAAAATGTGGGGAAGGAATTGAAAATAGAAGGTATCTAGTTTTACTATAAAATATATTATTATTGAATCATTACATATTATTACATCGAACAGGCAATATCTATTTTTGAATAGCTTCGTACTGCCAAGGGACTTCCCCGGCAGGAGAACTAAACCAGATCTTCTAGCAGCTCGAGACAATGCCATTTTCAAAGAAATCCGAACTACAATAGGTAATATAATTTATCAAAATTCTTATTCACTTAAGTCATAAGAATAATTTAATATTTGCTGCATGATGCACCTACTTTTACTGCGTCAGGTGGACTGACCACATGCTACACGTCGACGCACAGAATTTGACAGACTGCCGCATACGGCGATACGTCGTACGACGCCGTACTTGGTGGAATGCTCGCTTTAGGATTGCTTAAGTTTAACTGCGTTGTTATTGTATTGTAAACTCGCTAAAAAATGCAAAAATCTAAAAGTAGTAATACTTATTGTTGCGTTCCCCAGTGCAAAAGTTATTATGACGGCATGGTTTCTATGCATGGCTTTCCTCTGAAAAGCAGTAAATTATCAAAATTATGGCAAATACGCCTAAAAATTGATAAACCCATAACCTCCACATTCAAAGTCTGCAGTAAGCATTTTGAAGCAGCAGATTTTATATTACCCAGTAAGTATGAGATTAATATTAATTTATATTTATGCAAAACTATATAAAAAGAAAGTTTTGTGGTTTGTTTACTTTACAACGTAATTTTAGATCATGTTAATAAAAGACGTCGCCTGAAGACAACTTCCGTCCCTTCTCAAAATTTACCTACAAGTACCCGTAAACCACACCTGCTGGAAAAATAGAATAGAACAGCATTAGGGGGAGCTAGTAGACTGCAAAACAGGACTACATCAAAATCACTTGCCGTAAAACCTGTTACAGTTGAACCGGAACCTGCTGTAATTGAACCACATCCGCATGATTTCGAGGCTGCCACCACGTTACTGCAATTATCAGACCAACTAGGTAAGCCACAAACAAGCACAGTGAATAAGAAAGATTTAGAAGAAAAATCAGTTCAAGTGAACACGTACAATGAATTCTTGACATGTGATTGGTCCGATATAGTGAACAATGAGTATGGGATAAAATTTACCACCGGAATTAATAACTTGGCACTATTTAATGTGATAGTTACAGCTGTGTCACCCCTAGATAAAACATAAAAAAAAATTCCAAAAAAGTTTTGTTAACGACAATAAAAATAAGATTGGGTCTAACATTTAGATTTTTGGCTATCCTTTTTAATATTTCTGCTTCAGCTTCAGCTAGAAATTTTTTTATTTCGACCTGTAAATTATTAAGCTGCATGTTAAAAATGGTAATACGGTTCCCTGAAAAGAAGGAAATCTTACAAAATATGCCCATGTGTTTCCAAAAATATCGAAAACCTCGCACAGTCCTAGACTGTACCAATATATTTATTGAAGAAAGCAAGAAAGTGTCGGCTGCGTTCTTATTCCCATTACAAAGGTAACCATACATGCAAATTTTTAATTGGAGTTGCACCTTCAGGGCTAATTACATTCGTAAGTAAAGGTTACGGTGGACGAGCTTCAGACAAAGCTATTTTTAATAATGAAGGTCTTATTAAGAAGTTTCTCCCTGGGCAAGATGCGATAATGGTAGATAAGGGTTTTTTGATAGAATCTGAATGTGCAGAAAATTTTATAGATTTAATAAAACCACCTTATCTTGGTAGAGATCGATGCCAGTTTTTAAAGGAGGAAGCTGAGAAAACTGCGGATATTGCAAGGGCTCGTGTACACATACAGCGAAGCATATAGCGACTAAAGAATTTTGCTGTTCTAAGAAATAAATTGCCATTGACTCTACTCCCTTATATTGATGATATTATGATTATTGTGACTGGACTCGTAAATCTATCAGAACCAATTTTAGGTAACAGTAGTTTTAATTGAATCGCTTATTTGGAAAAGGGCACATGTCCAAAAAAACAAATTTTACAGGAGGCAAATAAAACTTAATAATTTTGATAAGGTGTTCTTTTTAAAATATTTACATGGTCCACTGGGAATATAATGTTGGTAGAGTTAGAAGTAACAGATAAATTTTTATTAAAATGTTTTACTTTGGTCAAAAAAAATATTTTTGGTACTTGGACATGTGCCCTTTTCCAACTTTTGAAATTATAATGCTGTAATTTGATTTGAAAACTTATTCATAAGTATTTTTAATAACAAGAAACTTAATTATCCACTTCAGGTGCTTCGTCTTTATCACTTCTAGGCCAATCAAATATAATTTTGTAAAACTCTTCGCTCTCTTTCGGAATGTATTGAGCTTAGAGATTTTAAGTTGTTCATTTTCTTCACATTGATGGGTAGTTTCGCGTCATAGGCTTTAAAAGTATCCAATGTAGGAAGAGGTGATCGACTTCCAGCTGGTCTTGCCAAGTTAAATGTGTCCGACATTAACCCATTAATCCAAGGAAGTGCAAATACCATGCCAGGATTAATAGATTCATACCTGAACTCATTATATTTCGAAATTTGAAATTGAATTTTTTTCTGTCGTGGAACATTTCTACCTTGAGTTTCACGAGACTGCGCAGTTTTTTTATAAACTGTAGGCCACCAACTTTTAAAATCTATAATTTCTGAGGTTTTTACCTGTTTAACTGAAAACTTTTTCGAATTTGAAGATTTCTCGATCAGTTCCATGTAGTCTTTGTGGGTATAAATTCTGTCTACTTTTCTGATTTTTCTTTTGACTGTAGCAAATTCTCTGTCACAGTCATTAAATGAACGCCCCCTTACCGGAAAATAGTGATGCATTTTTTCAAACCTATTGGTAGATGCTAGAGACATCAGGAAACGTGATACAGTGTGGTTTTTATTTTGTCCAGGGCACCCATCAGAAAAAATATACAAGTGTTTAATCGTGTCTGGAATGAATTCCTTGATGTAGCTGTTCAGAAATGTGGCTACTTCATTTTGCCCTTTTAACCTTTCGGCGACGGTGTCCCGAAAGTTGCACTAAGACCGGCGTGGGACACAAACGTATCCCAAGCAATTTCATGGGTTTTTCTTTTGAAATTGGTACCTTTTACCATATATATTTTTGAAATGACTCAGAAAAAGGCATTTAGTATGCAAACAGTGTTTATTTAGCACAAAAATCTGCTAGCCGTTTTTAATAATTAAAATTAAAAATTAAAATTATGCAAGATACGCTACATGTCAATATAATGATATTATTAGTATATTTTAGAAAATGTTTAATTGGTATGCTCTGTATCGTTACAGTTCGTACAAATTACTGTTTTTATTACAGAGCTATGATTGGAACAGACAAATTTGGAACATTTTTGACAACTATTGCTTGTTTTGTCTGCTTTCCTTGGACATATCATACAGCGTTTAGAAGATGTAGATGGAATCTGAATCAGTTCAACATTTTGAAGTCGTTCCGGTATTATGTAGCGGATTGCTTCCGCAATTTCTACTTGGCAAACGTTAGTTCTGTAATCTTCGAATGGCATTAGGCTTTATCATTTCGCGTCCAGCCTCTAGTAAAAACATCCTTCTGTATTTGGCACATTCTTTCAGCAGCTTTGGATGTTTGGTTGTCCAAATGGCAAATTATATATGCATTTAGGATTGCAATGTCTAACATATTTTGAAATAATACAAAAGGCTATCTTTTAGTGTTTTACTGATTATTCATTCACCATCTTATCCATAGTGTCTACCGATTTTTTGGTTCTGTTATAGTGTTCTACGACTGTGTGTTCTAAGGACTGTGAGGGATACAAACGTGTTCCTAGTACCTATTAATTTTTGTCTCCCATGTCAATAAATTAAATTTCAATCTGAGTTAGGTATCTAATAGCAAACAACACAAGAAACAATTAAAAAATTGGAAGACGTGAAAAAAATTCTTTAAAAAAGATATAAGAAAGAAACACACGCTGGGATACATTCGTATCCCACGCAGTCGCCGAAACGTTAAAGCTTCCCCTTCATGATACGAATAAAATGTTGCCTTTCCTGTTATCAAATTATGGACACAAAATTCGTACACCCACAATTGCCTCAAGTAAAACACTTCCTGAACAGGAATGTGAGGTAGTGGAAGATTTTGCATGTAGTCGATCACAATTCCTGCTACATTATTATTTTCAGCTCACATTTCTTTTACTGGTCGAAGTTGTGTAAAAAACTTATTAGCTCTACGTTTATGAACACAAATTTCAGCTGCGAATGCGCGCTTTGCATTATCATCCAAATTAGGGTTCTTTATTTTTTGACTGTACTCTTCACAATACGAACACTCATCTACTTGTGGTCTACCAAACGCTAAATTAAAGTTTTCATGGAAATACTTCACAAAGAACGCATACTTGATTGTATCTTTCAGCTCTGGATGCTTTTCAACGAACATTGTGTGCATTATTTTAATATTTAGTTTTGCTGATAAATATTGTTTTTTTCAAATTATTGGATTAGTGGACTTCCTTCACATCCAACTGTTCTACAAATTCTTTTATTAGAACACGTTATCCCTGGAATTGCATTGTGTCTAGCTCCTACTGTCGTTCCTCTTAAGTCCTTTGGTGTATCACCAGCAGCTGCCAATAAACATAAAGGACGCACTTGTTTCTCCGAAATACCATGCAAACTAATGAAAGCTATTTTACATACGGTAAATCGGGCCCAATTTACATTAACGTTATAAATGAATATATGCGTTTTTGGTTTCTCCCTTTCGGCATCAGTTTCTGGTCGTTTACGTTTTCTGATAATATCCGAGACTTCTACAAGGTTTACCAAATAAGCATCCTGGGCGTTTTTGTCATCAAAGCTATTGACGTAAGTAATAATACCCTGTTGTACATCTTCGGAGAACTGTTTAAAACATTTCCTTACACACCTAAAAAGGGCGAAGTTAAGGAAACAATGAAAATTTTGAGTAAAAATATTGTTTCTTCTTGACATACCTGCAACTAGCGCCAGTAGTTCTAGAAGCAACAGTTTTCCCAACATGATTTACGTGGGGTAACCCCTTCACTTTAGCGGATTTTATCACTGCAGGTTTATAATTTTTGGTATCCATAATACCTTTCTTCCTTTTGCAAGGACCTTCACAAACTTCACTATCGCTTGATTCACTCATAATAATGCTTTCCAAATACTTACTGCACTTACAATATCATATGCAACAAAAGCTAATAAGCAAGTGACAGCAGTGGTAACATAAGCAGTGCCACTATATTTTTTTGGAAAACGTCACATCTATTGGACATGTGGCCTTTTCGGACTAAACGCGAAATTCACCTACTGTTTATTAGCATTAGCCGTAGCGTAAATGTTCCCTTTTCGCACCAAATCAAGCAACCACAGCTGAATAAGACATAAATAGTAAAACATGAATTTCCGTAAATAATGGACATGTGCTCTTTTCCAAATAAGCGATTCAATTGTACAGTGAATAATACTTCGTAAGTTTTGTTTAATACATTTTTACTTTTATAATAAGGTTTTTTGCTTAATAATTTTTTTATTCTTATAATAAGGTTTATCTAAACATAAACATAATTGTTTAATAGTTTTTAAATGGGCAATAATCTGTACAGTGTATAATTCTTGCATATAAGTTTTGTTTAATCCTTTTTTTATTTTAATAATAAGGTTTATTTAAACATAAACGTAAATGTTTAATTGGAAAATCTGTTCAAAACATTCTAATAAATTAATGACGCTCCTAAGTTATGTTTAAAATAATTGTATTTCTTAATAAAAACGAGTTGGACAGGCAAAAGCATTTATGTATAAATATATTACAATACAGAATATGCAAAATTTTGTAGTTAATTAAATTAAATTAGTTCAATTATTATTATTTAAATTAAATACATTTTTGTTACAATATATGCTTCACTTTCACTATCAAAAATAAAGCTGTACATGTAATCACATTTATTTTTGTAATGCTGGTATATAATGTTCAAAGTAAACATAATGTAAAGAAGTTACTAATTCTACAAAAAACTCGTTGTCAAAATCCACTTGACGCACACATAACTATTATCGAAGGAGCTGTAAATAACCAAATCGCAGGCTTCAATTTGCAGAAGCCCCATGGAAAGTTGTACCTGCCCGTAATATTTATGTTTTTTTTCTTAAACATAATTTCTCGCCTAAAAAGAATAAGAAGGGAATTCGTTTCGAGGCAATTAAATCCCCCATTGACATTTGTGATCCTTTAATGGGGCACTTTATTTCTACTATCTTTTTTATTAAATTGCCTTCAAGAATTAGCCCATCTGGACTGAATCCCAACCATGGTACAATGGGATGAATTACTAACCCACATTTAATAACTTTGCACTCTTCTGCAGTTTCATATGCTGTTAGGACATTGCTTTCCCCTTGACTTGCATATTGGGTACTTCCCTTAAATTTAGAGTTTATGATTGAATCAATTTTCTTACCCCACATAGGAGTTTTGTTACGAGTGTACGTAAAAAGATCATAACATCTGCTCGAGGTAATCCTTAATCTACGCTGTGAATGCCACAAACTATTTGAAATTTGATTAATTGTGTTCAACGACAAATCAATTGCAGCATTTAACGACAGCATAATTTCTTTGGTATAAAACTGTAAATCGCTTGAAGACAGCTTGATCGGTGCAAATGAAATGGTCCATTTACGTAATAAATGGTAACGTAAAGCATTACCCAAATCTTCATTTGAAGGGCTCTTGCATTTCCATGTCTTCCTGCATTTCTACATTGCGACCATTAATGTGGCATGCCACTTCTGAATTTGGCACAGCTAGAAAAGTTTTTTAAAGGTATTAGATAACGTCGAAATACCTACTAACAAGTGTCCAGTACACCTTCCATAATACAAAAATCATACAGACAAGGAATGTATTAATCGGAATCAAATTATTACGCCCGTTTGTAACATTCAATTATTTAGTACAAGTTTCAGTCATTTTTTTAGGAAATAAAAAATTGACCGATTCATACAACCATTCATCAATTTTTTCGTCCCTAAAAAATGGAATGAAAAGTGTCCTATTTTGTTTACTATAAATATTTACTGTCGTCTGCAACTGTCATTGCTGCCATTATCTCACTATATTCATTATTTACAACAAAAATACCATTAATCCTTCTTAACAATAAAAAATTAGTGGTTGTGAGCAAGAACTAACACAGAGATATCAAATTTCATTTCATTAATTTTAATGAATCCAAACTTTTCAATAATTCTACAGAGTAAAAAAGTTTGATGACCATTATCTGTGGGTTCCCATAAATACATTGTATACGTATGCGAAATTCACATCTCCGGTGTTAACTTACTAAAAATGCGCAACTTTGCGCAAAAGCTGAATAAATATCCTCAAACTACATACATTTTGCTACAAAAACCATAAAATTTAGCGCGGGATCCTTTGGGACTTTTTTGTTGCTTCAACAAATGTAGTTTTCAACGGAAAGAATATCATAAGTATAGTTCTAGCCTGCAAGCTGCACAAAGATATAACTTCTACGTAATATTTTTGAATGTACAAACAATCTAAACATTCCAACTTACCTTTTATGGCAAACAAACACCTTTCTATTGCGTTATGTACAATCGCCAAGCGAATTTATTTTATATAAAATTTTCACGGTTAAAAAGTTAAAAATGGAACGTAATGTTTGACGTTCTGCAAATAAACTGTAATGTCATATTATCGCCGTTCGATTGTTTGTGTATGGGAGTGCGATCTGATTTCTATTTGTCCCCATGCATAATTTTGTATTAGCAACATTTTCATATTTTGACTTTTGTCTCGCTAGATTTGCGTTTTCGGCCACTGTGCGCCATGTGCAATTTTTGGAGCGCCATCTACGTTTGAAAACTCTTCCCTATTACCAGTAAGGTTTGCATGTATAACCTAACCTCTTTTGTGAATACAGTCTTGTGTCAATCGTATTAATCAGTAGGTATTAATATTGGAATTAATTTGGAAACAATAAAATAAATTATTTTCTATAAATAAAGTACCTTTAGCCAGCTTCATTTAGAATTTTTAAAAAGTTACAAGTGTTAACTTTACATCTTCATATCTATCAAATTTGAGAGAAAAGATTTTTTTTAACATTTTTTTCATACTTTTTTAACGGTACTGATCAGCGTAACATATTTATTTTGCGTCATTTTTGGGACATCCTGTATAGAAATAACAGCAACATTGTGAGAACAGACAACATGCAGTCACGAGAGTTTCGAGTAAATGAAGGAGTACAGCAAGGGTCCAAACCAAGAGGCTCAAAAGCAAGTTACAAAATATGGAAATGAAATACCTACAGAGAGTGTTAGGAGTCACAAGACGGGATTGCATGATAAATTACAATATTAGAGAGCAGTTAAAAATCCAACCGGTAATACTATGAATAGAGGAGTGCCGATTACGGTGGTATGGACACCTTAAGCGAATGAGCGAGGAGAGGCAAGTTAAGAGAGTGTGGGAAGCTTAAAGACAAGGAAAGAGAAATAGAGGAAGACCGAAAACAACTTGGAACCAAACCATTGAAACGCTAATAGAAGACAGAATCTTTTTTGTTACGTTTAGTTTGTTGCACCGTTTGAACTTTAGAAATAATACACTTCACTTCACTATTTTTGATTCAGATTTTTACTTTCGCGATCTGCCAGCTTCTTTTTCATCTTCGTTAGAAGGACTCGAGAATTTATTTAGTTTCTGTTTAGGCTTTTCCCGTTTCACAATTGTAACTCAGTGTTATAAGGCGCGTCCGTCAAAATAGCAGGTTTTCCTATTTTTCTAGTCGTGCGTTCGATATTCGTGTTTCGTTCATAGGGTATAGGTATTATTTGTATTGGAGATACTACTGCAAATGGGCTCCTAATTGCTAGAAATAGAGCTGCTGTCGTGCCGTAGGTGACTGTATTCAACTCATAAGATTGTAAAGGGTTATCGGGTAGGATTCTCCAGATAATTCTTTGATATTGCCTATCATCAGGGTGTATCCAGACTTGTGGATACATTTTGGGTATGTCGCCAGTTAATACAAATTCATACGTTGTAAATCTTACAATAATTGAAAATAGGTAGTCCTGGATTGTATGTCCAGTATAGTGTGTTTCATGTACACAAAGTCCCGAGTCAAGTTTACATCAACCATCAAAAACGACTCTTAATTTGGTTGGTTCTCTAGAATCTTTGACGACAGCATGATGGGGGAGAAAAAATGAAGGCTTGTCAAATTCAATAATTTTAGTCATGCGTTTTAATGTGGTATACTCGTCAATAAATTCTTTCTATGTGCTTTTTAACATAGGATCGTTACTGAAGCGTTTTTCTAATGAATTAAATCTGGCCACTGCAACTGACCACTACCTATGTTATTCAGATTTGGTTTAAATGGGATCTTAACAATAAATTTCCGTGTTTCATCTTCACGAAATGTAGTTTGTTTGAAGAAAGTGTCACAATCTAAAAAAAAAATATATTGGGGTCTTCAAAGACCCCTGTTGGCAATAGTTGTAGTAAATACTTATAATCTAAATTTCTGAATTGTTGAGGTTAGGTGTTTTATTGTGCAGTATTTAAGTTGTATCTTGTTTGGCTGTGACGTATCTGAGCGCTCATAATTATGCATTTTTATAACAGGTTCATTCTTGTTTGTTTGTAAGTGGTGTTGCTTCTACTTTACTTTTTTATTATTTCTTTCGTGACCGTTGTTCATGGATAGTGTTTCGAAATGAGCAATTTTGAGCGAAAGAGCCCGCTAACACTAGCTGAGCTTGTTGAGACCTATCTCTACGAAAGTAATGAAGGTGTAAATGAACTTGTGTCAGAAGATGAGGATGCGGTGGTAGAAATTGAAAATACGGTGGAAAATGAACAGAGTGAAAGTGTAAATTACAGTGATGAGGAAACGCTTTCAGTTTTTTTATTACTGACGATACTGTACGATATAATTTTACGCGAGACTAATCGTAATGCAAGAAATGTATTACAAGATGACGAAAATTGGAGAAATGATTCTCTTTTATCAATACTAATACCATTAAACCATGTTTAACATTTGTTAAGAATGTGTTTATTAAACATTAAATAATTTATTTCTCGAAAATTTTCTTATGTAAGGTATCAACTTTTTTATACTGTCATTTAATCAATTAAAAGGTGTATCAAAAACGCGAAAAAAAATGGGGGTCGACATTTAAAAAAAATACTGATGACGTCATCACTTACAAACAAATGAAGGCCGGAAAATTATTTTGACATTCCAATGTGTATTTTTAAAAAACAAAATTGACGTGTTTCGGGATTTTTAGAAAAAAACATTCATTTCGGTTTTATTTGGTATGTTCCATACTTTTGGTGCTCACTGTATAATCCTCAAGCCCAAATGTGTATTGACGAGCAGCTTGTAGGATTAGAGGACTTTGTCCATTCTGGGTGTACAGTTAACCCTTAGCAACAGACTTGAAATTATGTAACACAATTAGAGACAGGAGTCAGATTGACTCTACGGCGCGTTTGTGGTTGTTACCAGTATTTAGTACAGAGTTTTACATGTATTTATTGTAGGTGTATATTTATTGATCTTTAAACCAAACAAAATATGTAAGAAATATGGAGAAATATAGAAAAAGGTTTTAAAAAACATTTTGAAGGATAGGTAACATTTATTTTCAGTGGATACACTAAATTAAGACAATTACATTATTTTTCTAACGTTATACAAGAATAAAGCAAAGAAATAAAACTGACATCCTAGTAATGATAAGTGGTTATAATATATGTTCATCAGGTACAATTAGAACACACAGCTGGTGAGCATTGCAAGCATACTGCATGCTTAGATTTAGCACACAATGTTGAAGTTTTTCTCTTTAGTTTCTTTAGGCAAATAGTACAGTATTGCTGAAAAGCCAATTTGCTCCCTTGAATTATTGGTTGCTCTTGTTCTTTGCCCAATATGTTTCTCATAGATATTTTGATATCTTGTCTAACACGCGAATTAGATTGTCTTCTCTCTATTTCTGCAACAAGTTGCTTTGCAAGGTTTTTCATGAACACTAATCTGGCCTCTGCTGTGTTGTCTCGTGCGTTAGAAAAGATAATAAATGCATTTACTGCGCATATATCCAAGATACGAAAGGAAATTGCCATTGGCCACCTTTGGGTTCTGCGACCAGTACAATACGTAGCAATTTTTTGATCTAACGTATCAACACCGGACTTAGAATTATTATAAAAACCAATGATTTCTGGTTTGTTCACATCTGGATCTTGAGTTGGAGACGAGTGCATAGATGATACAAGTAATACCGCCTTATTTTTTTTAGGTACATAAGACGCTAAGGTAAGATCTTTTGAAAAACCATGAACTGAACTTCCTACTTCTCTCTTTCGGTTGGGCAGAAATTTGGGCGAAATTTCTCGCTTATTCTTTCTTATTGTACCAACATACGTTAGCTTCTTTGTTTTCAATACTTTAACCAGTTCAACAGATGTAAACCAGTTATCCGCTGTTACGTTCTTATTGCTGCCTGTAATAGGTTGAACACAAACGCAGTACTACTTGAGTTAGTTTATTATACTTTTTCTCTTCTTGAGACAATCCGTTGCCATCACAGTCTTTTCCAGAATATATGTAGCCGTTCAAAAAGTAATTATTTCTTGCATCCGTAAGTGCCAGTCCGTATTTACAAGGCTTATTCGGTATATACATTTTAAATTTACATCTGCCTCTAAAACTGATAAGCATTTCATCAACGCGTGCTAGAGAACCGATACTATAATCTTCCTGGCAATTTGCAACAAATTTTTTAAAAATTTATGATATCGGGGCTGTTTGATCTTGCATTTTTCGTTCTATTCTTGTTTCTGCATCGTCAAATCGCAAACATTGGAGTAAAATTGCGAACCGATTTATGTTCATGACACATTGGAAAATATCTCGGCCGGTACCATCTGTTGCAAATAGTGACCTTAGATTTTCGTAATTTGACCGAAAAGCAGCGGTATAAATCAATAAACCTAAAAAACTATTCAGCTCAATTATATCCAAATCACGCAAATCTGACTTTGTAGGATCCTTGTAAGTCTGCCTCATCTTCGCAAGTTTTTTGGTTTGAATATTTTACAATTGTTTCTAAAATATCCATGGATAGAAGGCATGCCCAAGCTTCTTTTTCGTTAACTTTTGCCTGATTGCGTAAAGGACCCCAGGTCCAGAATTACTACAATATTATGCTTTGGTGTTCTAGAACGACTACTGACTAGGGTTTTCTTTGACTAGGGATATTTATTTTTTCCATAAAAAAATTCAAGTTTATTGTAACTTTCTTCTCCATCTTCTCCTTCTTGCATGTTTTCATCTATTTTGTCTTCTGAGTTTTCTTCTATTTCTTCTTCAGTATCACTGATGTGATCACTCAAAATTGTTTCTGCATCACTAAAATCGCTTAAATCAGTGTCACAAATTTTCTCGTACCATTTCATCACAGTCTCTTCAAAATTTGGATCAGTTGCCCGAATCCGCTTTCTAGATGTTCCTGGCTGAGATTCCATTTTTTTTATACATACAAAAAAGCGTAATTCTGTAAATAAATAAATATAGATAACTAAATAATATAGAGAAAATATATGCTAAAAAAAAGAATGTTGTTTCAACATCACAAGTGACAACCATTTGAGTCAAATATGGTAAAAAGTTACTGATAACCATTTTTGATGTTTTTACTAATTAAATAGTATGTAATATTTAATAATGTGGAATTTATACTCACTTTATATTTTAGTCACGTAACTTCAGATGTGGAGTCAGAAGACTCTGAACACGCGTCAAAAACTTTATAAACAAATAAGTCACTACAACATAAATGTTAACGTCTGTAACTTTCTCAGCGTACTAAAGAATGTTTGACTTGATGGTACTCCGCTGCAGGCAAGTGTAGGAGGGGGCGAACATTCCCAACATCTCAACCAATTAGTACAGTAGAGTCAGTCTGACTCCCGTCTGTTGCTAAGGGTTTTAATCAGGAGTATATAAACAGACCTGGAAATCTGAGCATAAGGGCCGCCTTCGATGCGCATGAAACACACTTCTCCCACTCTCTCACTAAGCACAGTTCTTCGTAAACTGCCGTTTGCCATTTGTCTCGCGATGGAGTTTAAATCCAAAATAGAACGCAAAATTTTATTTGGACAAGCTAGGGAAGTGATAGCGAATGTTATACCAAGTTATAGATTACATGCAGTGGGAAGCCGAGGAAGAAAATCCGACAAAAGACTTGAAGAAAGTTTGCTGTGTGTTTGCTTAACTACCATTAAAAAAAGTTGCCAGAGAGATGAAATTGATCGAAGATGGAGAACGTTCGTCTTTTTCTAGGCCTAACAAAAAGAGGAAAAAACTCACACCAAAAACTAAGTTGGGCAACTTCGATACGGGAGTACTTCGACGTTATATTATTAATTTTCATATAACGAAGAAGAAGGTCCCCGCATACATAGAAAATTCGTCCAAGATAATAATTCTTCCCGTTCCTATGAAAGTTTAAGGCTAGTGATTCATAAAATGGGGTTCCGTTGGAGGAAAACAAAAACAAATAGGAAATTGCTCATGGAAAAAACAGATATCCAGCAGCTAAGCAGAAATTTTCTGAGAAACATTAAAACATACAGAGGAAAAAAGAGACCAATAATTTTTATGGACGAGACTTACATTCATTCTTCTCACACACATGCACAAAGCTGGAATTATGATACTAATGTGATTATCATAAACCAAATTCAAAAAGACGTCGACTAATAATAGTAAACGCCGGTGGGGAAAATGTATTCGTTAAGTACGCGTATTTGAAATTTAACTCGCAATCGAAAACTGGTGATTATCCTAGTGAAATGTATCACAATAATTATAAAAAGTGGCTTCAAGAGATGCTGATTCCTAATCTACCACCACACAGCGTCTTGGTGACAGCTAATGCTCGATACCATAACGTACAGGTAGATAAATGTCCGACGATGAGCACTAGGAAAGAAGAAATGAGAGAGTGGCTTAGACGAAGGAATATTCCTTTCACAGAAGACATGCTGAAAATTGGCCTTCACAGCCTGATAAAACGAGCCACGATTTAAAACTTATGAAATATACCAAATAATGGCAGAAAAAGGTCATTCTGTTCTTAGACTTCCTCCCTATCATGCGGAATCGAATCCCATTGAATTGGTGTGGGCATCGCTCAAGCAGTACGTGGCTGAAAAAAATACCGATTTTTGTTTTAAAACAGTTAAACGTTTGTGTGATATGTTTTTCCGTATTTTTTTCAGAAGAATGGAAAAAGAGATGCGATCGTAGCAGAGGGTTTGAAAAGTTCTTATAGAAAAAGAACCAGCGTTAGACTTGGTCGATGATATGTACAGGTAATGCTGAAGAAAGTGTGGTTGTGAATTTGAAGGATATTTCTGGGGAAACGGTGATGAAGATTTGATACAGTCTCTTTATTTGAATTTGTTTGAGACATCTCTTGAGACAAGATTTACATTTCTTGCTTCCGCATTATTAACAATTTTAAATATTTGAGACTTAACCTCAACCTGCAACTGCGGACAAAAAGGTTTAACAGTTTCTGTCATGCATTCAAAACATTTTGTTATCGGGTCTGATGACGTATTTTATGCTTCAGGAGCAAACCTCCCGCGCCTGTTCTTATCTTCTAAGTAGTTTTTAAGTACTACTGATGATACTGTTTTTTTTTTATTATTTTTGGAATTAGGTTTAACTCCTAAGGGTTTATTCGGTTTTTGGGATCTATTGGAAGCAACACTGGATGCCGGAGGCGTTGATGAGTAACTTATAACACATCAGGGCTATTGATAATGAATTCACTATAGTTGTCGACACTAACGTCCTGGCTCTCTGTTTCCGATAAATCAGATGCTTCAACATTGGTGGTTTGTTACCAGGTAAGAGATATCAGCAGATTCGCGTTTAATAAATTCTAGATCAATATTACAGCTTGACAACCAGGAAATCAGTGAGGCCAAAACAGAATAAATTCAAAAAAAAAAATAGCACAGCACAGGAAATATCCACGTCTATCTGTGAAAATTTTGACTAATGGAAAGAAGAAACTTACATCCAATGACTGTAAAATTGGGGTTGTATTTGGAAACAAGCGCACCACAATTATTTGATTCTTTATGCAAAATCTACTGGAAGGTAAACTCAAATGAGAGGAATGTCCATCTAAGAAGATTAATCGGAAATTTCATATTATTGTTCTTTAAATATTCAATGAAAACATTTGAGAAGTATTGGTAAAAGCAAACAGATGTCATTCACCCTTTTAACGATTTGCATATTCCCCAATCTAGGGGTGCAGTTTTGGCGAATTTATCTGGTAACCGATGGTGGTCCAATATGTCGTATAACTTTGACAGCAAAAAGGGTGGTTATGTTTTCTTTATCTGAATTCGTGGGTGTGTTATACAGGGCTATTCAAATTCGAGGCTCGCCATTGCACAATGCTGATAAATACTTATCTTAATCTTAAACAAGAAATGTAACTTATCTACCGTTTTTTATTATAACATTTTAGTATAAGTAATTGGAACTAGTTGTGTGATTTCAGAAGATGCTTTTTCTAATATTGTTTACAGCCCTTTGAATATCTCTGCCTCGAATTGTAGCAAATGCATATAAAATGTTTCTTCTTAATTCCTCCTTATTGTAAATCCTGTCATAGATTTTATTTTTGACGTTTCCCCACAAAAAGAAATCTAAAGGGGACAAATCAGGTGATCGAGCAGGCCATTCCACAACTCCGCGTTTGCCTATCCATTGATTACGGAAATGCTGATTGAGAAAATTTCGTACTGGAATAGTGTTATGGTGAGGTGCTCCGTCTTGTTTCATCCATAGCTGTCCTAACCGTGATAAAGGGGATGTCTTCTAAATAGTCCATAAACTGAGTCCTCAAAAAAATATACCGTTCTCACTACTCGTTACTATTTCTGTCAATAACAGCAGTCGAAAGTCATCATGTTATACATCGTTGTACGTTAAACGGGGTTACTTTGAACAATTGTTTTGCTTTTTATTTGATAACTCTATGTGTAAATTCGATTTCTCAGAAAACTGGTGAAATCTGTTTGTTATGGTTCTGCCTTATTACTATTAAAGTCATATTTAACTGGAAGGCAACAGTCAGTCGAAATTAGTCATTTAAATTGTAGGAATGAAATTAAAAAATATTCATCATCTTATGCTAGTGTTCGTTATGGAGTACCGCAAGGGTCGATTCTAGGACCACTGCTTTTCCTTATACAAATAAATGATCTACCAAGCAATATACATAATTCAGCGGGTGTGACAATGTACGCTGACGACACTAGCATAAACATACATGGTAATAACATCACGGAGCTAACTTCCAATTTAAAACAAATATTCTGTGATGTAGAAGAGTGGTTCAGCGCGAGCCATATGCTAGTGAATGTTGATAAGACTTGTCTAATACCGTACCTGCGGGGCAGAGATACCGAGGACTTCTCGAATTTACTGAGCATGAATAATATTGTTAACTTAAACAGCGCAAGCTCTGCCAAATTTGTGGGTGTAATTGTTGATCGGAATTTTCAATGGAAAGAACACATTGACGAAATCACTGTAAAAATTAATAAAGCCATTTTTTGCCTACGTAGACTAAAACCGACCAACTCTCCGGATTATATACTTTGCTTATTTGGAATCTATACTTAGATACGGATTAGTTTTTTGGGGTCATTCAATTTACCTACCAAATATCCTAAAATTTCAAAAAAAAAAGCTCTACGAATTATCTTCGGTATGGGACATCAAAGATCAGTACATTATGTCAATTTTTAATTTGTTTATTTATGAAAGTTCACTGTTTCTATTTAAGAATATAAACGATTTTCAATTTAGTTCAGAAATTCATAACCACAATATTAGAATTAACGTGCTACGTGTCAATACTGCTAAAAGCGTTGTGTATTCTAAATCTTACATGTTTAACTCCGTCAAATTTTTTAATAAACTGCCTTCTGCAATTAGACAATTGGAAAATTTAAAACAGTTTAAAACGGGTTTAAAAATGTATTTAAATGAACACGTTTTTTATACGCTTGATGAATTTCTAAATATGTAACAGGATTTGGTATCAATATTAAATTAAATTATTTTCATCTAATGTAATTTTAATTTTAGTTTTAAATTTATTGTACATACTTGTTTCTTTACTTGTTATTGAATTGTTAGTTAATATTTTATTTCATACACTGTACATACATTTCAACGCCGCTGGCAAATGAAATAAATTTATCTATCTATCTATCTAATTTATCTATCTAATAAGCTTCTCATTTTCAAGCAAGATGTCTTGATAGTTACAGTCTTCTAGTACATCGCTGGCTAAATTTAGGTTTTCTTCGCAATTACTAGTACCTTCACTTATTGGGACTTGATATTTTAGCGAATTATTATATATTATTTATATTATCTGTCAATATAGTGTTATTAACATTAAATAATGATACTAACCATCCTTCAGTAGCTTCAGTACCGGTTGCTATGTGGTATAATTGTTCTCTAATATTTTTATTATCGATGAATTTATTATATTCTTCAAAGTATCGTAGGTATTATAAAAGGAAACTAAAATGACAAGGTACAAACATTTTAATATAAACATTTCTGATGAACATTTTAAACATGAATAAAAGCAAAAGCCGCAGGTAGTGTACAAATAATGGCCGAAGGCACAATTTCTGATATATCCATGCATGGCCATCAGTCCATGTAAAGGATGGTCTGGAAGGCATTGTTTACGATTTTATTCTTCGCAAAAACTTTAGTACTGGATTTCCGGTTTCAAGGTCCATATTTTCGATTTTTTCTATGAAATATTGAGAAGTGTTTCTATCCGAATTCAGTTTCGTTAATATCCAGTCTCCTATCCAACTCTTCTACACCTACTTCAGAAAGTGTTTCTAATTTGCTTTCTTCATCATTTAGATGCATATCTATATCACTTTCATCTGTTTCCGAATCGTATAATACTGTCACGTTATAAATTGTGACTGGTCTGGATTTAAACAAGTCAGTACTTTAACATAACTATATTTAATTAAAGTTTACAAAGATGAATAACATGCACCATCAAGGTGAGCTTACATAACAACAGCTAGTAGTGCCAAACGAGCCATGGTTGGTTGAAGGGGTGTTCTGTAGTCTTCTATTTAGAGTTGGTAACTGGACCCTGGCCAGGTCTATCTTGTTGTAGTTATTCTGAGTCTTCAAATATAGAGTTTTGGTTACAATATACAAACAAAGCATAGTGATATAAATACACAAACAGTGAGTATACAAAACATGCAATATAAAGCGAAACAATATTGGTTACAACAAAAATGTGCTATAGTAATCATATAGTTGAAATACAAAGTTTCCTAAGTTGCAATGTTACTATGTTAATAATATCTATCTAAGTGCTATCGTATACTCTGAAGCATAATGAATTTATGTTTATAATCATTACAAAGCTGAAAGCATCAAAAACTATGGAACTGACATTCAAAAATTGGTTACAAAAAAATGTGCTTATAGAAACTGAAAGGTCCTTAAGTTGCAATGCATGTTGTGGATACCTTGTAATATATAAAGAATGGTATACACACACACATTGATATAGTGGGACAAAAATGAGTACCCTGACTGTGCATTTAATTGAACGATCACTGTAATCGAAAGAACAATACCGGAGGTTGTTAACGCGACTTAAGTAAAGGTACTTATCTTTATCATATATACTGAAGTGTTAGTTTAAGTGTTCTGCTACTAGATGGCTATACATTATAGCTATTTGAATTTATAAACAAATAGTTATTTTGTTAAGGGTAAGTTTACATTAAAATAATGATTACAGATCTTATATTTTTTCTTTAAAATTAGTTAAGATATTATATTTAATATTAAACCCACATTTCACGATCAAAGTGCCAAAAGAAAATTTAAACATTATTTATTCCTTATTGTTCTGTAGGAACTATTATAGGAGGCTGTGTAATCTTTTGCTGAAACAGCATTTATGATAATATAAAAGCAATAGGTCTGTCATCCAGAGGGTAGCTACCACAAGACAAGACAATAGAAAATAGCAATATGACTAACTTAACTGATACACAAACAGTTATGCACATTAGCTCGCCAAGGGACCCGCTCCTTTTGCCTGCAGTTCGTAAGTTCGCACACATTTTGGTGTTCCCAAATTTGGGAATACTGCATTTTATGGATTTTATTTTTAAATATTTTGTTCTTTTTTTGTCTTTCTAGAGGTGTTTGAGGGAAGAAGACTTGAGTCGGTAGTGGTTCAACTCGGCTATCCACTTACCATCATCAATTCCATCATCGATACGCCTTTGGCTCATGGCCAGGTCTACGTGATGATTCCCGGTGATAATTATTTTGTCTACGGGATCAACGTTCCTGCCTACTATGTGGTGGTGAATGTGCGAGCAGTGTCCGAGCGGCATATCGTGGTGGATTTTTATTATCCCCACGAAGAGGACGTGGACGTCGCTCCTGAAGTGCCGAATGTTCCTGCTGGACCTGCAGCACCAATACTTGGAGGTGACCTTCTGGGGCACCCACAGTGGGACGCGGACGTGGAGGTATTGTTGGGGAATTTGGCCCAACAATAAAAAAAAATGGTTCTTTGTTTTTATTTACTTATTAATAATTTGATATTTCACGTAGGTTAGTTTTTCATTGCTTGATTTGTGCTTGTAATCAATTTCATTTTTTTTCTTTTTGTTGTTTGTGGTGTTTAATACTTAATTGATTTATATCAGTCATATATATTCACATATGTTGTCATCATTAATGTTGTCTTGTGATCTCAATAAATAGTTGTGAAGTTACCACAGCCCTTTTTTCTTTCTTCTGTTTTTTTTTTTTTTCAGAAATTCTTTTTCAGATATAAGTCCTAATGGTTAAGCAATTTTTTGATCGTAAAATGAGAGAAAAAAAAATGTCATGCCTACTAAGAAGCATTATAAGCTAAAACTGTCAAATAGTTATAAACACAAAAGAAAATTACAAACTTCTAACATGATTTCAAAAGTTCTGATAAATTAATTGACAGGTAGTAGTTTGTTTACCATTCATTTAATTAGTGTAAGCTCTAAGTAGTGTCACAGAAACATGAGGTTTCAGTTGCAATTACTTTTCCGTCCTATTTTCATATATAAGGATATATTTTTTTTTGAAACGTATGTATTGAAAACATTCTTTAAAAAAAATCGACAAACCCTATATTCGTGTTGTGTTTAAAACTAGCAAATCCTTAAAAGATTTTTATGCAACAACTGCCTCGCCTCTGTTAAAGTGATTATAATAAGATAAGTCAATTTTTGTGATAGCAAGATTTCAAAACTCGTAGTTAAGGTTGCATTTGTTTCCAAGGTTACTAGCTTTGTGCCATTACTGCATGAAGTAGGTTGTAATAATAATCTATGAAAACTAAATTTATTGATTTGAAATTGTTGGGTTGCAGTGCAATCTTCCCATGCTTTTTAATGCTTTAAGTGTTCTAGAGCGATATCAATTATAACTTTACTAGTAATTTATGACTGTTACTATAGTTGGCAAAATTTAAATATCATCGATTAAGCGTTAAGTTCCCGTGTTTTTTAATTAATCATTAATTAATTGTGAAAAATTGAACGATAATAGGGTTGACTATTAGAGGTTACAAAAAAATAATAATTACTATAAATCGTATTCGCGTCTGCCCATAAATTTACATCAGAAGTCCATTTGTTATTATTCTGATAAATTTTATTCGATAAAACATTTTTAATAAAAGGTTTTCAAATTTAATTTATGATTGTACAACTAGAGTTGCATTGTCCAAAAACATTACTTCTCAGTAACTCACACAAACTATTTTCGCGTAATACAAATATATAATATTTGAAACTTGCTGTTGGCCCCTACTAATTATTTAATTTATATACTATACTTAAAATCAATAATTAAGTCTGAAATTTCATTAATCATTTTCAAATGCATTACGATTTCGTGTACATTATGTTTGGATCCAAGCATGTCTAGTCCGTAAGAACCAAAAACCCATTTTGGCAAAAATCTCCACATCGTTGTATTTCAATTATTGCATTAATTGCAAGACTTCAGTGTTGAAAGTTTGTCACTGTTACACCAAGGTGATTGTTATTATCTGGTACGTAGATAAAGTTATCGTTATCAGGTTCTATGTGATGTTCAAGGCTTACCCCCCTGAGATTATTGAAGAAGCCAGTATAGACCTAGTATATACTGCATTGTTTATTGTCTTGTGATTGTACTTTGCTGTACTAACTATTATTTGTGCTTCGTGTTCAAATTTATTGTTGGACGTTTTATTCACTAATATGGAATTCACAATTTCCTTGAAAGTATTTAATTGTTTATTTATTATTTCCTTTTACGTACCAATCAATTGTAATATTATTTTTTATTGAATTTTTAACAAAATTTATTTTAATTTATTTTAATAGTTAACATAAAATAAACACATTTAACTAAATTTAAATATTCATTTGCCAAAGAAACATAAATTTTGAACTTTCAATTGGTCTGGGAAGCTGCAGTGTGAATTATTGTTATTGAAAAAAAAATTCTTGTGATAAGAAAAATCTTGTATGGAAAATGTAAATATGGCTGTCGCCAAAGAAACAGATCTGCATAAGGTAGGCATTTGTGAAATTCATAGTATGTGAATAGTATAATACGTGATTGATACTTGATTACATCCAAAGTACATATTAAATTTTTCCGATTGATTTTGAAATGATTCTTTTATAATTCTTTCTGCCATAAGATTTACTTTCTAATGTATCAAATATAATTTTTAAATATGATTCAGCACCACTGAGAAGATTGTATGTACTTCTGTCTTGGTAGTGACCAATTAATTATTCGGAAGTGATTTTGATAAATCAAAATTATTAATACATTAAAGTTTGAAATGCACTTATTCTGTTTCATAGGTTCTGCTGAACAAAGAGTATCTACACAATTTTCTTGTAAAAAAAATTTTAATAATGCGATCTTTAGTTAAATATTAAAGATAAGTATCAAACCTAATTTAAATTTGCGCGGAACTGTATGTTGCCAAATTTATCTAATAATTGGAAGTAAATTTTATTAAAATGTTAAGTACCTTTGATAATTTTATACTAAATTTGAGATTTATTAATTGCAAGTTTTAACAATCAATTTATAGCTGGTATTTTTGCCTATGAAGATTTTTAAAGTTACAATTCCCTAAATTCTTAAGGAAAGATTTTATTATAGCAGCAATAATTACTTTCAATAAAAAATTATAATTATCATCTGAGGGTAGGTTTTATAATTTATTGGCTCATTTTGTTCTCTGTGTTATAAGTATCTCAAAATCAAGAACATCACTAAACCTAATTATTTGCACATTTTATAAATCATCTATTATATTATATTATATTCATCTTTTCATCAGAGCTTATGCAGTGACCCAGAAGTGAACTGGTGTCTGTCTAACCTGCATTTACATTAGGTTGCTAAATTTCGATGCTTACTTATTGAGTAATTCCAAGTTATCTATTTTTCCCTATTTTTTCATTGTACAAAATTATACTTTTTAATTCACGTTGTATTTAAAATTTTGTTCTATTAATTAATCAATTGTCCTTTTTTATATTCTCCGCAAAAAAAATATTTTTTTGCGCTACTGTGCTCTATTTCATTGTTTACCGCGGCTGTTTCCAAGACAGTAAGTTATGTTTACTAGCTGCTAAGGAAAGTCGTCGGTAAAATACTTTGTGGTTCTAGAACGGTAAGTAAATTTACTCAAAACGAATGTGCCATGTAATTTGATAAATTAATGTCTGTCACAAATGTCAGTTTAGTTAAATAAAATGAATGCAATTTCCAATGTTAGTTAAAACAAATCCTGGAGCTTTTAATTTCTCATTTCTTGTAACAAAGTACACCAGCAAAGATTTTTCATCAATATTTGTACTTTTCTTGGTACACCAATTTTTAAAATGATTGTAGGTACCTTCGTAGCGTCTCTCTAGACTTATCAGGAATGAGAACCGAACACCCCACATTCCAAGCTTCTTCTATATGACCCACGTCATAACCGCCGTCTGCGCTGATTGGCTAGTGTCTGATTGAGCAGTCCTATCTAGTTTACAGTCCTTGAGTATAACATGTCAGGGTTACATTCTATTTGCATAAGATGTTGCAATACTGATGAGTCAGCATATCAGGTTTCATGAGAAATCTAGAGGATGCACGTGTGTTCCGAAGTCATGCCGAAATATGGATACATGACCCAAATAGGGACACGGGAATTAGTATAAAAGCACAACATTTCTACATTCGATTCAGTGTGCAACTTACACTCAGCAACCAGCCAACATCTAGACTCTTCGACCCAGCTCTAATACCAAGTCTAAATGGTTGGGTCCTTGGTGGACCCTTGGGCCATCGTATAACTACATCAAGACCAGCCTGACCGGTGTCAACTTCAAACAGAACTTAGAAAACTACAAAACAAGAACAACCCTTCAACCAACCATGGCTCACTTGGCGCTACTAGCTGTTTTTATGTAAGCTCACCTTGATGGTGCACATTTGCTAACTTTGTAACTTTGTTTAAATATAACTATGCTAAAACTACTGACTTGTTTAAATCCAGACTAGTCACAATTTACAACGTGACAATATAGAATTCTAGTAAAGCAGCCATAGAAAGTCAGCGCTAATACCAGTAAGGAATAAGTCTACCTTCTGATAAAGCAGCCGAAGAAAGTCAGCGTTAATATCAGAAGGAAGATGAGGAACTCCTAATAGAGCAGCCGAAGAATGTCAGCGCTAATATTAGAAGGAAAGAACTCGTAATAGAGCAGCCGAAGAATGTCAGCGCTAATATTAGGAGGAGGAATAAAGGCTTCTAATAGAGCAGCCGAAGAATGTCAGCGCTAATATTAGAAGGAAGACACTCCTAATAGAGCAGCCGAAGAATGTCAGCGCTAATATTAGGAGGAAGAATAAAGGCTTCTAATAGAGCAGCCGAAGAATGTCAGCGCTAATATTAGAAGGAAGAAACTCCTCAGAGCAGCCGAAGAATGTCAGCGCTAATATTAGGAGGAAGAATAAAGGCTTCTAATAGAGCAGCCGAAGAATGTCAGCGCTAATATTAGAAGGAAGAAACTCCTAATAGAGCAGCCGAAGAATGTCAGCGCTAATGTTAGGAGGAAGAATAAAGGCTTCTAATAGAGCAGCCGAAGAATGTCAGCGCTAATATTAGCAGGAAGAATAAAGACTTCTAATAGAGCAGCCGAAGAATGTCAGCGCTAATATTAGAAGGAAGAATAAAGACTTCTAATAGAGCAGCCGAAGAATGTCAGCGTTAATATCAGAAGGAAGATGAGGAACTCCTAATAGAGCAGCCGAAGAATGTCAGCGCTAATATTAGAAGGAAAGAACTCCTAATAGAGCAGCCGAAGAATGTCAGCGCTAATATTAGGAGGAAGAATAAAGACTTCTAATAGAGCAGCCGAAGAATTTCAGCGCTAATATTAGAAGAAGGACACTCCTAATAGAGCAGCCGAAGAATGTCAGCGCTAATATTAGGAGGAAGAATAAAGGCTTCTAATAGAGCAGCCGAAGAATGTCAGCGCTAATATTAGAAGGAAGAAACTCCTCAGAGCAGCCGAAGAATGTCAGCGCTAATATTAGGAGGAACAATAAAGGCTTCTAATAGAGCAGCCGAAGAATGTCAGCGCTAATATTAGGAGGAAGAATAAAGACTTCTAATAGAGCAGCCGAAGAATGTCAGCGCTAATATTAGAAGGAAAGAACTCCTAATACAGCAGCCGAAGAATGTCAGCGCTAATATTACGAGGAAGAATAAAGACTTCTAATAGAGCAGCCGAAGAATTGCAGCGCTAATATTAGAAGGAAGAATAGGGATTTCCAATAGAGCAGCCGAAGAAAGTCAGCGCTAATATCAGAAGGAGGAATAGGGACTTCTAATAGAGCAGCCGAAGAAAGTCAGCGCTAATATTAGAAGGACAACCCTGTAATTTCCTGAAAACAGAACACCTTTATCGGACATGTAACTCTCGTTACGTGTGTCTTCAAAAAGATCTCTACGCTCTGCGTTCTTGTCTTTTTATACAAAATTTACTGGTGGGAGAATTTGTGCACAGAGGCACGTTTTACACCTCTGGCATAAATTAACAATTGCTAAATAAAATTTAAGTATTACAAACCAAACAGCAAGCCGGCGCCTTCTCTTATAATGCTGTGGCAAATCCTCAAAAGCGGCCGATCCTCTCTTAGGATTACTGAAAACGGAAGTCATAAACAAATATACCATCGGTTGGCCAACCTTTGCAAATAATTATTTGTTACTTAGCGCAACAACCTTATATCTTATGGCTAATGCTAGTCTATAGTAAAATGTCTTGTCTAGTCCTTTTGTCCTTTTCACTTCCAGGTACAAGGGCCGGTTCCGCAACGCCACAGTTCGTATAAATTAAGAGCCGTTTTTGCATGGATTCTGCCGTAAACTATCGGTCGAGTATTTAAAGTTTTTGAGTTATATAAGATTGTCTTCACTAATACATGACAAGATGTTGTAGCTCTTTTTACACATACTGCACCAAAACTGGATGCTGTAAGTCTATTTCGAGCTTCGTGCCACTTCGCATTCTCATGTTGTCCGACCGTAAGTGTTTCGATGGCGGCTACGTCATCTCTCCCTAGACCATTAAGAATTTTTGATTTTTGATTTTCTAATTCGGCCTCCGTCAAATCAGGTTTATTAGCATCAGAACCATAGTCTTTTGAAGCAGCATCATCACCACTGAATTTTCTTCTGTTTCTTTTTAAGAGATTCGTGCATATTGGCATCTCTTCTCCCTTAATTTGCAGAATTTATTAAATTGCGAAGTATTATTTTGATACAATAGACATTGCTTGTGCCATGAAGGACTTGAATTAAAGGGTAGGGCAGCTCCATAGCACCGCCGTTGGAACGATCCGCGCTGCTTAAAGTTAATTCTTTTTCCCCCAGAAAATTTTGCCACTAAAGACATGAACCGTTCTGCGTAGTTAGTGGTAACATTTCTCGTTAATCGGTTTGCCTTCCTGACTACATTATCAATGATTTTATAAATTTCTTCTAACATTGGACTGCTTCTGAGGAACGGAACGAAATTTTCCTTTTCTGTGTCCTTTCTCATACATTCGCTTCCACCGCCAGAATGGTCCCCAAAAACGTGATGTGGTATATTCCGTAAAGCTTGACACAGCTCTATTGTAGAAGTTTTCTGAGATTTGGAAATAGCTGATCTCACGGCTACGCTAAGTCTCGTTAATCTTGATTTAAGGATACGCCTTGAAGAAATTTCATATTTTGTATTGGATGCAAGTTTATATAAATGCGAGGTAAATGCTCGTGCTACGTGATTACCGCACTCAAGTTTTAAAACGTATCTACCATAACTAACGTTTTCTAAAATTCTCGTGTATATACTAGAATCTCCGTCACCAATCACGTACTTATATGGGAGATTATATTGGGCTTCGCTTTCATTAAAGCCTTGACCAATAATGTCTTGTTCCATACCGGAGGACGAGCCACTATAATTTTTAAAACAATGATGTGCGCGAGGTTCTATTTTCTTATATTCTGCAGCGGTACATATGTAACAAAATTTATTTTTGATGCCTATATACAATAACTTTTTTGTTTGTAACCCTATAATGCATGCAACCCCTGACAACGACGAATAACTGTGACCATACGAACGTTTTGCCCATCCTCCGTCAACTACTACCTTTATATAGGGTATTCCATGTTCCACTTCACCGTTTGCAATTGCTAACTGCTTTTCTTCTTCTGCGGTTTTGCACATTTGTAGATGAAGTTCCCTTTCCCAACTCCCGTTTCTAATTTTCTATAGTATTTCTTCGACATTATTGGTATGTCCAGCACAGAAAACAGTTCTTCACATTCCAACAGATGTTGCTCCCCAAACCAAACAATTATTTATTGCAGTCGATGGAGGTTGCAATAAAATGGAAATTGTTACGGTACATTCCCTTATTTTGTACACGCAAACAATAAATGCTGACGGCTGTCTCAATGGAGATTGGGGTGGGTTATTAATTCGCGATTTAAGGGGGTTCTTAAGGGCGGAACGATAACTTACACAGGGAGTGTTGAAAAGGGCGCCACCTATTTTTTCTGTAAGCCCTAAGGCGTTTAGAGTGAAAAATAGGAAAATCCTCTGGTGTGTTTGCCGGCGTCAAGGTAAATAGTCTGACCCGTTCTGGTTCCTGAAACAGAAAGTATCTAGGGCGGGTTCAGGAGGAGGTCGTGAATTTACTCTTTGAAATAAAAACGGGATTGCTCAACAACTTGACTTTTAATAATTAAACGTAAATAAATGAAAATGGTGACATAAAGATATACAGAGTGATGATAAAGTATCGCACAAAAATCATATTCTGGTTATTTAATGGTTTTGCGGAAAATCCTGAGACCCGTCGATTTTTGTTTTTAAATCTCCATTTAGACATATAATTTTCAACCCCCCACCCCTCAACCCCTAAGTGCTAGCAACCCCAACTTTAAAATTTTAAATAGAAAGATACCCTTTGTGATACCTCTTTTGATAGGTCTTTTTATTCTTAATATAAGCAAAAAAAGTTTTTCAAAATCGGTTGATAAATAACGGAGATATTTAACAAAATGTAATCAAATGAAAATGTCAGTATTCGACAAGAAACGGCTCAAACACGCCGTAAATGGTAACATTAAAAAGGGCACTTCCTGACCTAAAAGTGTGGTTTTGATCGCCCATTATTTCTACGCTGTGACGTCATAATTTTTTTTAAATGTCAACCCCATTATTTACATTGATTACATTTTGTTAAATATCTCTGTTATTTTTCAACCGATTTTTAAAAACTTTTTTTGGTGATATTAAGAATAAAACGGCCTATCAAAAGAGGTATCACAAAGGGTATCTTTCCATTAAAATTTTTAAAGTTGGGGTTGCTATCACTTAGGGGCTAAGGGGTGGGGGGAATAAAATTACCTGCCTAAATGCCAATTTAAAAACAAAAATTGACGGGTCTCAGGATTTATGCCATTATTTCTACGCTGTGACGTCAAAATTTTTTGTTGAATATCAAACCCATTTTTTACATTGATTACATTTTGTTAAATATCTCCGTTATTTATCAATCGATTTTGAAAAACTTTTTTTAGTTATATTAAGAATAAAAAGACCTATAAAAAGAGGTATCACAAAGGGTATCTTTCTATTTAAATTTTTAAAGTTGGGGTTGCTAGCACTTAGGGGTTGAGGGGTGGGGGGTTGAAGATTATATGTCTGAATGGCAATTTAAAAACAAAAATCGACGGGTCTCAGGATTTTCCGCAAAACCATTAAATAACCAGAATATGATTTTTGTGCGATACTTTATCATCACTCTGTATACATAAAATATTCACAGGTTATAATACAAGAATATAATAAATCGAAGCAAACTGTCTCGTACTTGCCAAGACAATGGGGAATCGATTCGCCCAGGACCTACGAGTCCGAGTTCTTATTTAACGTAAAGAAAGCTAGAACCTCGGAGTCGCAGCCCTGTACAAGATAATATAATTCGAGACTAAGTTAATAACTGTAATTATTATTAAGGAACACAAATAACTGCTACTAACTTAACTGATTAGCTTTAGGAGCTTGACTGCATAGCTTTAAGAGCTAAACTCCTAAATGATTGTTCGAAACGAAAGTCTACGTTAAACTAAATTCAATTGCAAGCATTGAGACGGAATAATTGCGATATTGAAGTCTGGGCGGTAATAGTTGATACATATATAACAATAAGTTCAGTACCTTATTGGTGATGGGGTTGTCAGTCGGTTTACCTGTAGCACTTAACACCAGAGACAATTAATTATGAGTTTTAAGTGATCGGTTACCCAAGTAGCACACTTATATTGGCGAAATATTGGCAACTGTTTATTGGCTTTATATTGTAAATGTTAACGTTTGGTTGTAATGGATATATATTGGCGGCCAACATTTAACCAACATACCACTTGAAATAATGGCAAAATATCTGCATCCACTGTTGGCCAAATATTATTTTATATTATTGGATACATACTGGCACCCATTGTTGGTCAAATCATCTGCGGCCAAGGTTTAACCAACATACTACTTACAATAATGCACACTTATATTGGAGACATATTGGTGACCTTTTATTGGCTTTATGTTGTAAATGTTAACGTTTGGTTGTAATGGATATATATTGGCGGCTAAGATTTAACCAACGTACCACTTATAATAATGGCAAAATATTTACACCCATTGTTGGTCAAATATAATTTAATATTATTGGATACATATTGGCAGACATTGTTGGTCAAATCATCTGCGGCTAAGCTTTAACCAACATACTACATACAATAATGCACACTTATATTGGGGACATATTGGCGACCTTTTATTGGCTTCATATTGTAAATGTTAACGTTTGCTTGTAATGGATATATATTGACGCGGTCAACATTTAACCAACATACCACTTACATTAATGGCAATATATCTGAGCCCATTATTGGTAAAATGTAATTTGATATTATTGGACATATATACTGGCAGCCATTGTTGGTTAAAACATCTGGGGCCAAGCTATAACCAACAGACTACTTACAATAATGGCAATATATCTGAGCCCATTATTGGTAAAATGTAATTTCATATTATTGGACATATACTGGCAGCCATTGTTGGTAAAACATCTGCTGCCAAACTTGAACCAACATACAACTTACAATAATGGCAATATATCTGCGCCCATTATTGGTAAAATAAAATTTGATGTTATTGGATACATTCTAGCAGCCAATGTTGGTAATTCATCTGCGGCATTCCTTGGTTACACATTGCGCGGTATATTTACCCATTAAACTGCATATTAATTTTTTTCATTTTGATTTATTTCAAATTACAAAACACTTATCTATTTATAACTTATGGTATTTCATAAACTTACAAACTAATCAATATACATTTAAATCTATAAAACGTTATTATGGATTCTACGACGTTTTCGACCACCATCCCTGTCTTTTGCAGTTGTGAAAAAGGTCCCGACTCGTTCCTTAAATTGGATCTCGGTAAAATCAGAAAATCTTCTGCGAACAGCGTCTGTAATTAGAAAAAAAACCATATTAATACATCATCGCGGACTGAAATTAATACTTTTAACAGGCATGTCCGTAATCATTGGAATTCTCAAAAAATGAAAATTTGCATTCTACTTAATAAAAGCACAGCTAATAACTGCAAGTGAAATAAAAAGTGGGGGGTTTAATCTGCAGTAATATCCGTAATGCATCTTAAAATAGTGATGTTTCAATCTATCAGATGATATCAGAGGTATTTTGTTGTAACTGGCATAACATTTAATTTTTAAGGCATATTAGTTTTTTTTCTATACGTCAAAATTTAATGAGTAGTTATATATCACGATAGCATAAATTTAACACATTATTGTTTATTAATTAAAAAAGATAAAATATCTACTAGTTGTTAATTGTCGAAAATTAGCATAAAAATAAAGAATACGTGATAATAATCGCCAATAAGTGTAAGGGATCATTGAATCGCTTGTCTACTAAAAGAAATAATGAAAAATAAAGTTGTACATAAATTTAATTAGTTAAATGTGACATGTCTGGCTTGTTTAAAAAATGTGTTTAGAAAAGGTTTGAGAACATTATAATTTAAATTTTTCTGAAATTATTGTATACGATAACATTTTCTAAATAACAAAATGATAAAATACAACAGACATGCCAAATTTAACAGAATAAATTATTGGCACGAGGGTTATATGTTAAGATTATTGTATGAAACTAGTTTTTAATTATCAAACAGCATTTTGTGTGAAAAGATCCAAATTAAAGAACAACAAATAACCGTCTCGTCGTGAAAATAATCGTGATTAAACATTGGGCATCATTTATTTATAAAACAAAACAGTGACAAATAAAACCGTCTGATTGGTCGATACTGTAATACTGTAGGTTGGACTATAAAACTCTTACAACGCAACGTTTCGGATTGTATCATGTGTTTTTTTCTAGATAAAATGTATTAATTTTATAATTAATGTTTCAAATATCATGCATATGGATGATACAATCCGAAACGTTGCGTTGTAAGAGTTTTATGGTCCAACCTGGATATTAGTAACAAAAATTTAATTAAAACTGTCCCCTCCCCCCAAAAAAGCGTTGTTTTATTTATATAATATTGGTCAAGAAAATTACAGAATTACAGAACAAAAATTAAAGAATTGGTTTGTTTACCAATCGATCAATTTTAAGATAATATATTTTGTAGCTAGAAAATATAAATTAGCGTTTATCATACGTTTGTAAATTTATCAACGTTTGAAAGGTAGTTTTATATGAGGGGCATCATAAAGCAAAATTCAAAATTTCAAAAATCAGAACAACACTTACTCATTAATGCGGCACATATTTTTAGATCCCCAAAAGAATCCTTTCTTTGGCCTCCGTGTAACTTCTCTTGGCCAGAATACTGTAATGCCACCTCGGTGGTTAAGAGTTTTTTTAGGCAAGCATAGATCGCTGTTTTGTAGCTGTTGCCACCTACCAGATATAACAAATCTTCCTGAAAATAATATTGTTGGTTAATGAATAATTAATACATACAGTTTTATTAACTCACCAGCAACTTAAACGATTCATCAGAATTCGCTATAAGTTCCTCTAATTTTAGGAACCCTTCTTTATTTTTTGCAGGAAGAATGTTGATTATAGAAGTTTCCTTTTCGCTGGGGCCGTTACCTGGGAATGTTGCACTTCCGGGGTTCCGATGCTTAAGTAATGCCGCCGTTTCTAATTGGCTCACCGTGGTTTTCAATTCCCTGATTTCATAAGTCAGATTGGAAACTATTTTGGCGATATAGGGGCGAACAGTTAAGCAAACGCTCCCTGATGCCAAGAATAGTAACTAATGATGGTGACGTCACAACTGGGACTGAAAGTTGAAGGTTATGTGTATTCCTTTATAAGTTTACGCGTGGGTTAATGTTTTATAAGAGTCGTTCCAGTTTATTTTTTAATACATAATATGAGTTCAAAGAGTAATACCAATTGCTGTGTATATAACTGCAACTCTGTGCGTCGTAAGAATGCCGGCTTAAGTTTTCATTCCTTTCCCATTTCATGCAAAGGAAATGTTGAAATTTTAAATGCATTTGGAATGGTCGAAACGATTGATAGAAGAAAAGCCTGGATTTTAAAATTAAAGATGGGGAAAAAAGTGTCAAAACATATGCAAGTATGCTCTTTACATATTACAAGAGAGGATTGGTACTATGCGGGTAAGTAATATTTTAACGGTTGAACTGTATTAATTATTAATCGTATTACTTATATCATTCTAGAATGGCAGGGTAGTCGGCGGTTGTTACCGACTGCTGTTCCATCCCAAAATCTGCCGGAGCAAACTCAGTACCATCGTGAAAAGGAAAGAAAAATGAAATAAGTACGCACAACTGCACGTTCAGAACGTGCAAATGCACGTATCCAGCGTCTAAATACATTATCCTTGCCCTCAACATCTTCTACGAGTCCAAAGACAAGCTCCTATGAAACAAATTTGGGAGCACCAACGAATGAGGAAGACGATTTGAAGTTGCTTGCCGCTGAAACTTTGCTACAATTGAGCGAGTGCTGCCTGAAGGAGGGGAATCTTCCTACAGAAGAAGAAACGTTTACCATGGAGGAGGAGGAGAAAGTTGCTGCAACTGAACTTTTTAACGCAGCAAATATTAAGTTTTCTTTTATTAGACGTGATCAGGCAACACAAGTGAAAAGTGACGATATTATAACACCATTCATCAACCTAATTGACACAGATAAAAAATTATCTTCAATGACCGTCATAGCAAATTTTGATCTTTTAAATGCAATTTTAGAATTATGTGGGATATGTTCAGTCGATAAACGCATACATAAATTATCATTAAAAGAACGTGTAATATTAACCCTCATTAAAATGAATACCAGGTTAACATATGCTATTATTTCAATACTATTTAATACAGTAAGTTCAAATACGTGCATAACAGTATTCCATAATACGGTACTATTGATGTATACGGCGTTAAAACCTGCAATACGTTGGGCAACATCCGAGGAAATTAGTCAAAATCTACCGCATTGTTTTTCGGACTTTCGCAAGGTTCGGGTTGTGTTGGATTGCATAGAAATTCCAATAATGCAGGCAAAATGTTTGTGTTGCAGAATTAAAACGTATTCCCATTATAAAGGTAGGAATACACTCAAATTTATGACAGGTGTAAGTCCTGCTGGAATTATAAGTTTTGTCAGTAAAGGTTATGGAGGCCGAGCTTCTGACAAGGCCATATTTGAGCAGAGTGGTCTTATAAAAAAATTAGACATGTGTGTTGACCATATTATGGTAGACAAGGGTTTTAGAACTGAAGAAGTTGCTAGCAGTCACGGTATTAAGGTTATACAGCCTCCTTTCTTAAAAAAACAAAAACAATTTAGTAAAGATGGGGCACTGTTGAACGTAAAAATTGCAAAAGCTAGGGTGCACATCGAACGCTCTAACCAAAGAATTAAAGTATTTAAAATTTTTAATACAGCTTTGACGTGGTCATTACTTCCAATAGCAGATGAACTGTTTATAGTTGCATGTGCTATTGTCAACATGTCTTCATCAATTCTTTCGGATGACAAATTTTTACAATAATTGTCAAATATTTTAAGAAAATAATAGATGTTATAATACAAAATGTGTATTTTAATTATAGAAATAAATAAATTATTTTATATTTGTATATTTTCTTTTTCACAAATAAAATGTAATAGATGATTAAAATATTTTTCTGTGATTGTTTTAATCAATTTTATACCAAACGGTTCATTAAAAGGCACTCTTATATTTAAAAATGATTTTGACGAAGGGGAATACACCACCAAATCTGTCTCCTTTAAATTTAAAATTGCCATTCCAAGTTGAACTTGTCCATAGTACTTGGTTTTTTCTTTTAAAATCAGACCAGTTGGAGTGAGCTTCAAGTACTGCCAAGAGTGGACGAAGTTGACAGAAGGCTCGGTAATTCCTAAAATTGTTTTAAGATTAATATTCAGCATAAAATACGCATAAAGCAGTATTTACCTGCAAATGGACACTTGATCTCTACTAATTTACTTGGTTTTCCATCACTATTTAATACCACTCCATCAGGAGTATATCCTAACCAAGGATATTTTTGGCACACGATAAACCCTGGTTCGTACACATTATATTTACAATTATTTTTATAAAAAAACAACGCTTCTTTTTCATATTATATACCATGTTTTACATATTTGTTTGTAAATGGCTTGGGCCAAAAGGTAGTCATGGCTAGGTTCTCCCAAGTGTCTTTGGAATATGTTAAAATAGCATAACACCGAGCACCTAAACACAAAATATATTTTTAAAACGTGGTTCCACATACAGATAACTATAAATCAGGATAGCGAACACTAAAAAAATAGAAAAATGTACCTGTTAAACGGTACCGTCTTTCACATCTCCACCGTTCACGTTGTTCCATTGTGTTGACGGCAACATCGAGAACATCAACGTCCATCAAGTCATCTAAAATTGCTTGACAACAAGATTTTAAATTAAATTGTGCCACCTCAATGTTTAAGGCGAGCAAAAACGCTGACTCCTCTGCATGGGCAATTATCTGTTGTAACTCCGATAGAACCTCAACTTGGTGTTGATCATCAGCTTCTGGTATATCTCTACGTCCGACACTACAATAATGTCCAAAAATTAAATTAAATACTATTTTTTTTTTTTAATTTTACTTACATGTGCAACGCTAAGGCACTGCGAGGGATTCTGTTTTTAATTACACTGTCAAACATGTCGCCACTCATTTCAGGTACGGTCGCTAATGGCTTTGTACCAATGCATGGCCATTCCTTAAAGGGTACCGGTGCATACTGCTCTAAAGCTGCTCCCTTCTTCGACTTCCAATAACATTTAATGTCTGTACAAGAAAATTCTTCAAATTCAAGAATGCTTTTTCTGAAATAATTTGATAAATTAACATCATTACATTAAAATAAATTGAAAATTCTGCTACCTCGTGCATAAAATTAGAAACGCAGCAATATGCTTGCACTTTTCTGATTCTCCTGCCTTACAACTGCACTTCATTTGAGAGACCTCAAGCTTGGAATTGGACATTCTAAATGTGCCCTCAATTTCATGGGGTACATCGACCAGGTTGCTCGTCTTCAAACACAATGCAAGTGTCTTCAAAACGTTTGGATCGCCACTTTCAACTTTCCCATAAGCAATAAGATGATTAGCATCCAACACAGCTTCACCTTCGATGCTACAACGTGAAAATACGTCGCAGTTTAAAAACTTGTAGCATTCTGGCAGCCGCAACTTAATCAAATTCATAGCCCTATAACAAAACAATTTATCAATAACAGTATATTACATGATGGTTAATAACATTGTACTACAAAACTATTTCTTACTTATTTGTTTATTGCAACAATTAAATTAGAATATAAGTGAGGTTAAAAAAAATGTTATACTTACATGTTACAACTACATTTAATATGCCGGAAATATAAACTAATTAAGTGTCCAAAACAGTAAATCGCACAAGAAATAACACACACAACAGAAACCAGCAAAAAAACAACCGAAATATATCATTAAACAACAAATTACAACAAATAAACACAAATAAACGCAGCTAGATGGTCCACAAACAACGTGTTAACACCAAGTTAGACAAAGTCCATCCTAGTTGTGACGTCACACAACAACATAAAGCAGCGCCACCATCGTTAAAATTTTTTCCCTATACAATTCAGACTCTGAAAATATAAGACGTGAACAAAAATTATCGAATATTTACAATTAAATCGAGAATAATAAAGAAAACACTAACAAAAATTAACAACAATAATAAACTTGGTTTATGAAATAGCTAGAATGTGTACGTTGGAAATATTTGATTTTTATAAATTTTTTGTGTTTACTTGCCTGTTAAACCTGCTGGTGGTGGCGGTATAAGAACGTTTGTTGGTACAGCTGGTGGTGGCCCATGTTGGCTCACTCTGGATTGCGGAATGTAGTCTACCTGTTCATTGCCTACGAAAACAAAAAAGAAATAAGTTAATCTCATACAATATTATAAGGAGTGTAATTTAAATTACCATTTGGTGTAAGAGTGACGTCAAGGTTGTTTAAGGTGCTAGATCCGGCTTCTTTTACAAATTAAATAATATTAAAAATAACATGCATTTCTGTTAGATGAGTTTCCCTCTTTGTTTAGCGAAAACTCATCTTCTGCGTCAGTTGTGCCGTCATTGGACGCTACGTCTGATCCAGTTTCCTCGCTGGATTCGAGATCGCTGTATCCATGTTCCCCGTTTTTTGTGAATCTTTCCGCTTCTTCTAAACTGTTGACGGTTTTTTTAAAAATCGCCGGAAAGAGGTTGAAGCCTTTTGGAATATCCGCACAGGATTGTATTAATTCATCCAGTGATGGCTGTCCGGGGCGGGAAGGGCCTTTGGGCCATTTATACATAGTCTTTTCTTTGTTGGCCCATGACGATGGAACATAATTAACGGCCCGTTGATTTACCCAGAATATTATATCCCACGTTTTTTCCATTCTGGTACAAAAATAGGTTTTCGAAATTAATGTAAAAGTTCTAAGCAAATAAAAAATTGGCCGTTTGGCAAAACTAAACATTTTGATTTTATTTGACTGTTATTTATAGTGCATGGTTTTGACGGCGTTTTTTTAAATTTGTATATTCCGAAATTTCTTGATTCTACAGGATAGCGGTAATAATCATCATAAAATGTAAAGCGATGTCCGTACAACGTGCCACCGTCAAGAACCGAAATTATATGGAAAACAGTTAATAGAATGAATGCATCTGGATCTTTGGTTATGGAAAGCGTAAAATTGGGAAAAAAAATCTTGGTATTTTGAATATTTACAGTCGATGAGGAAGTTTTGTATGGGGCTTTAGTGAAATTTGATTTTTCAGATAGTCTTCGAATTATTTGCTGCAATGGTTTTGTGCGAGATCGTACACCTGCTACTAGTTGTCCTAAAAAATTTTCGAATGGAAAGGAACTGATATCGTTGAGAGTACATTTAAAATATTCTATGTCATCAACTATATGCTGTAAATTATGTATGTTGTAAACTGTTGAATTTGAACCGTAGAGTTTAGAAAAATTTTCAACAAACGCAGTTAAAACTTTCCTTGCAAATATTAACTTTTTGCTGTCTGTAATTGATTTTGAACATAATAATATTCTCATTCCACTATGAAACAACAAAAAATGTTCGTATAAATGAGTTGGTAATATCTTATGAAGAACAACGGGACCTAAGTAAAGCATGAATAATCTAAATTCTGTCGCTTTCCATCTGTCTAAATTCGATAAGGATCTACATTTTCTGTTAAATTCGCAAGGTACATATGCTGCTGATTCTACTAGTCTATTGTTTAATTGCATTCTAGTTTTGCATGTAATACAACCGTCCGTCATTGTGCACACCTAAATCCTACTTAAGATATTAGGATATTTAAAATATTTTAAGAGTTTTTATTTAAACAAAGTGGTCTACCTGTTTAATCAATCCCCTAGGTTAATACGATTGCTAATTACTCAAAATATGCTGGTAGCAACCAATCGAACAAATTAATATTATTAAAAAAATGCCCAGGTAGTACGTTTTGATATAGTATTTTCTACTGGTGTTTAGGATACTAAAAGAACTGCATTATTGCAGTACATCAGAAATTCACCGAGAAAAAAAACCTTTCTAAAACATCCAAATCCGGAAGTGGAAGTGGACTTTTTTTCAGAGGCCGAATTTTGCTACAAATCTGAGTAGCGGATACGAAAGAAGACCGAAAACCACGTGCAAACATTTCTTATTTAGTGTAAATATGTGTAGATTATTATTGAAGTTAAAGCAATGCAATGGTCGATTATACCGCTAAATATTAGTTCAAGCTATTAAATTGAATGCATTATTTAAATATAATTCCAATGACATAACAAAATATCGTTCTTAAACTATCTCTCGGAAAATATACAGTTTGCTTTATTCATTTTCAGTAACAATCCATATTATTGTCAGCAAAATTGGGGATATATTAACTAGCCAATAATGTTTTTCTGTGTGATGTAATTTATTGGTTAGATATTGGCTTTAACTCTGAATTCCTATATTGGCTTGAACATGTTTGTCGAATGATGGAGCAGCCCATATAAATTTATATTTTAGAAACAATATTGTCGTTACATTGGCAATATATTAACTAGCCAATAATGTTTTTCTACACGATTTAATTTATTGGTTAGATATTGGTTTTAACTCTGAATTCCTATATAAGCTGCAACATGTTTGTCCAATGATGGAGCAGCACATATAAATGTATATTTTCGAAACAATATTGTCGTTACATTGGCAATATATTAACTAGCCAATAATGTTTTTCTACACGATTTAATTTATTGGTTAGATATTGGTTTTAACTCTGAATTCCTATATAAGCTGCAACATGTTTGTCCAATGATGGAGCAGCCCATATAAATTTATATTTTAGAAACAATATTGTCGTTACATTGGCAATATATTAACTAGCCAATAATGTTTTTCTACACGATTTAATTTATTGGTTAGATATTGGTTTTAACTCTGAATTCCTATATAAGCTGCAACATGTTTGTCCAATGATGGAGCAGCACATATAAATTTATATTTTCGAAACAATATTGTCGTTACATTGGCAATATATTAACTAGCCAATAATGTTTTTCTACACGATTTAATTTATTGGTTAGATATTGGTTTTAACTCTGAATTCCTATATAAGCTGCAACATGTTTGTCCAATGATGGAGCAGCCCATATAAATTTATATTTTAGAAACATTATTGTCGTTACATTGGCAATATATTAACTAGCCAATAATGTTTTTCTACACGATTTAATTTATTGGTTAGATATTGGTTTTAACTCTGAATTCCTATATAAGCTGCAACATGTTTGTCCAATGATGGAGCGGCGCATATAAATTTATATTTTGGAAACAATATTGGCGTTATATTGGCGATATATTAACTAGCCAATAATGCTTTTCTACACGATTTAATTTATTGGTTAGATATTGGTTTTAACTCTGAATTCCTATACCGAGTGGGTATTTTCAAAGCCGAACATAGGGGAATTGCATTGTAACTGATCTTTATATAGATTCCTGCTCGCCATTTAAACTCACAACGATGGTAATGTCTTTATTATAAAAACCCTCTGCTCTACTGAATACTCGTTATTATTCATATTATTTGATATTAATAACAGAAACATCGACTGATTTCAAATAATTTAATTGACAGATAAAAAAAAGTTGACAATCATAGCAACCAATATTATTTCAAAATAGCATTATTTTATATTTTTTTTACAGAAAAAGATAACTAAGTACTAACATTTATTGGTACCATCAGTTGCGCTGTATTTTTGTCGTTCCATTCATACCATTACCATCCTTGTGGGTTTAAATGGCGAGCAGGAATCTATATAAAGGTTAGTTACAATGCAATTCCCCTATGTTCGGTTTTGAAAGTACCCAGACGGTATAAGCTGCAACATGTTTGTCCAATGATGGAGCAGCACATATAAATTTATATTTTAGAAACAATATTGTCGTTACATTGGCAATATATTAACTAGCCAATAATGTTTTTCTACACGATTTAATTTATTGGTTAGATATTGGTTTTAACCCTGAATTCCTATACCGTGTGTCCCTGGGAAGACAGAACATAGGGATCTTACAATGGTAATTTTTTAAAATGATCCACGAGTGCTTTGAATTTCTATTTGGTGGAAGCGTCGACGTCGTTATGTCAGCCGTTTAACGCGCTTGCTAATACAGATGTAATACGCGCGTGCGTTATACTAACAAACGATTCAACAATTATTTACAATACCTACGAATTGACAGCCACGCTCTTGAAAATCAGTTAGAAATAAAATTATTAATTATTTGCTCAAATTGGTTCATGTAAATGTAGAAAGTGTTTTAATTAAATTAAATGAGACTGAGTATCATTATAAAGGTAATAAATACAAAATAATTTGTTTGCAGTTGACGTTATGGTTCTAAGATCTTTTTCAGATTATGATGGATTACGTGAACAATTAAGGCTTTTCGCAAGTTACGCATTATTAGAAACTGAAAATGAAATTACGAAAATTATACTAGTAGGTACATAAAATAATGCTGTAGACCTGTGTTAGAAAACTTTCCTTTGTGGTATGCAAGAATCCGGCTCCTCAAAAATCAAATACTTTTAATGTAATTTGATCACATTAAATTGCCGTAGAAATAAAGATTTCATATTCGTACACACCAACTGATATTAATATTTGCTTTTTCTTTGATTTCATCTTAATACAGTCTTATGCAATTAGCATTGTAGCAAGTTTCATCATGAAGCTGATTGTCGTATCAAATTCTTGGGTTCATACATCAAGATCATCCTATTAAAGTAAATTTTCACATTTCACATGTAATTTAACTGGGATTACTGATTGTCAGCTCTAAACTGTACTTCAGTTAAGGTAGCACCCCATTTAAAAAAAATTAACATGAACATAACCTTTAATTGACTTTGGTTTTAGTAAATTGACATTTAAAACACAAACAAAAATTAGATCTGGAGACGATCATACATGATCGGCATGGAAATCGTTAACGATCGGTGAGATTCGTGTAATTGTTTCAAGACGAATGCTTCAAAGCACTCGTGGATCATTTTAAAAAATTAGCATTATACGATCCCTATGTTCCGTCTTCCCAGGGACACACGGTATAAGCTGCAACATGTTTGTCCAATGATGGAGCGGCGCATATAAATTTATATTTTGGAAACAATATTGGCGTTATATTGGCGATATATTAACTAGCCAATAATGCTTTTCTACACGATTTAATTTATTGGTTAGATATTGGCTTTAGCTCTGAATTCCTATATTGCCTTGAATATGTTTGTCAAATGATGGAGCAGCACATATAAATTTATATTTTAAAAACAATATTGGCGTTATATTGGCAATATATTATCTAGTCAATACTGTTTTTCTACACGATTTAATTTATTGGTTAGATATTGGATTTAACACTGAAATTCTATATTGGCTTCAACATTTTTGTCCAACGTTGTAGCAGCACAGATAAACGTATATTGTAGAAACAGTGTTGGCGTTGCATTGGCAATATATTAACTAGCCAATAATGTTTTTCTACGGGATCTTAATTTGTTGGCTAGATATTGGCTTTACCTCTGAATTCCTATTATCAGCTGCAACATGTTTGTCCAATGATAGAGCAGCACATATAAATTTATATTTTAGAAACAATATTGGAGTTACATTGGCAATATATTAATTAACCAATAATGGTTTTCTACGCGACTTCATTTGTTGGTTAGATATTGGTTTTACATCTGAATTCCTATATTGGCTTCAACATGTTTGTCCAATGTTATAGCAGCACATACAGGGTGATTCAAAAATGGCGCATAAGCTCTTCAGTACGTTGTAGGGAATAATAATTGAAGTGTAGGAAAAATAGTAAAAAAATTCTTAGCCGCTAATTTGCTGAGAAATGAAGAAGTTAAGTTGAGAACTCAACTTTGAATTCATGTGGATTTTGAAACTTCTCATCATTTCATATAAATAATTAAGTATTTTTTCATAGTGGGTAATAAATAAAATGCTCATAACACCTCATTATCCCGAAATATCAGCTTTCAAAATTGATATTTTTGTATCAAGTTGTTTGAAAAAAATATGTGGCAACGATGTTTGAAACTTTTAATAAGCTCACTATGTAAATGAAAGGAAATTAAAGCCACTCATATACTACATAGCTGCACCCGTGTTGCCAAATCTACAACTTACTTCTTCGTTGTTAACTCCAAAAATGTAGCCGCTAAAATTTTTTTATGATTTTTCTACAGTTCAAATAACCGTCCTCTACAACGTACTGAAGAGCTTATGCGCCATTTTTGAATCACCCTGTATATAAACGTATATTGTAGAAACAATATTGGCGTTGCATTGCTGACATATTAACCAGCCAATAATGTTTTTCTACGCGATTTCATTTATTGGTTAGGTATTGGTTTTACCTCTGAATTCCTATATTGGCTTCAACATGTTTGTCCAATGTTGGACCAGGATATATAAATTTATATTGTAGAAACAATATTGGTATTGCATTGGTGATATATTAACTACACAATACTGTTTATCTACGCGATTTTATTTATTGGTTAAATATTGGCTTCAACATGTTAGCCCAATATTGTGCCAACATTTGCTACACAATAAAATATTAAGCCAATAAACGATATATATCTACATTGGTAACGATGATATTCGGGAAGATAGCGGCACGTCAATTTTTGGAACACTTGCCAATGCGAACGTGAGTTTTAAATCTTCACATTTTGATTTATAACGATATTTCTTTGAGACAGTAAAAACTATCCAATCACTTAAAACTCATAATTAATTTTCGGGACGGTAGCGAAAGCAGATTCCGTTAGCACATGACGCGACAAGAAGTGAATCAGAACTTTTGTTGTTCACTTAAAAAAGGTAAGACGTGACGGGAGCGGTATTTGATTGTTCATTTTTTTGAACATATCGAGACAAGAGCTCAAGCTGGACTTATGGTTTCTTCCGCAAGTCGAGCATGCGTGACTTTGCATTTTCGGGGGGGATGGCTTTGAAAAGCGGGCAACCGATTGGCTGACCGGTATACCGGGTGTTGGGACTAGTCGCATTGCAGCTAAGGGTAATATGATAACATGTTGATAAGCAAAGCTATAAGCAGAACTCCTGGAAATGAAAGCGGATTTCAGCATTCCATCACGTTTTAAATGGGAAATGGTAAGGCCAACCTGCAGTCATCAGACGAAATGCAAGGGGTAGCCTGTAACATGGACTGAGCCACATTCTTGACGGGTGACGTGTTGCACTGGCCCCAAGGGATATAACAAAATGGTATTCTCACACGTATCACAGTGGTAGTACAATGTTGATTGAATTCCCATTCTAATTTCTTTTTTGAATTTCATTTTTCCCATAGTGCACCTGGTATCATGAATGTAAATTTTCTTCATTTCCACGATGAAGAAGCTAATGTCGACGATACGAGTTCCAGTCAAAGTTGCAGCATTGTCGTTAGAAGTTGTATCCGGTTCTAATATTAAATCCGGCAAATCATCGTCCAGGAGACTGAAAGTATAAAAATTAAAATTTGCTATTTAATTGAAACCGATCCGTTGCGGGGGAATCTTCTAATCACATTCACATCTGGATGTCTTCTATTGGGATATCGTTTAGCGTAAAGTCTTGCAGCTCTGTTGGCATTATTACGGCATTCGCCTAAAACTAAAAACATATCTGCGTACTCGTTATTGGAATACATGATGATAATGTTGACAATGGATGACAGTGACAGATAAAAACATTAGATATGGTTATTAAAAGTTTCAAACTTCGTTGCCACATATTTTTTTCAAACAACTTGGTACAAAAATATCAATTTTGAAAGCTAATATTTCAGGATAGTGAGGCACTATGAAAAAATACTTAAATTATTTATATGAAATGATAAGAAGTTTCAAAATCCACATGAATTCACAGTTGAGTTCTCAACTTAACTTCTTCATTTCTCAGCAAATTAGCGGCTAAGAATCTTTTTAACTATTTTTCCTACACTTCAATTATTATTCCCTACAACGCCAACGTACTGAAAAGCTTATGCGCTATTTTTGAATCACCCTGTATAAAGGATCCCAACAAATACCAAACACCTGTGATCAACGTATCACTGAGTTATCACAACCGTTTTGGTCACAAATGTCAGTAATAAATGCCTGGATATTCGTAATACCAGATTATGAAATTGAATGGGAAAGAGAATCGTTCATAATAAACTATTATTTCAGCACAAAATATGTGTTCGTCCATAATAATAAACTATTTTACAAGTTATGAATTTGGAACATATATTCTTCTAATTTTCTTGTACCTCATAAACTAGAAAAAACTAAATTCACTGAAGCATAAGGCTTGTATGTGAATTTTGAACTAATACGTACTAATTTATCCTAATTCTATGACCAAGTATTGCACTTAAATACGAAAGACGGCTATGTGCTAACCTTATTTAGCTACATTTTAAACTACATAATATTGCATTTAACTTCGTCTTCTTCTCTTCTTCTCCTTGGACATTTGCTTCTTTTTTTGTGTTCGCCGTAAAAAGAATGAAAATCTGACGGGATGTACTGTTTTAGATCTTGTAAATGATTGAATTTTTCCGGCTTAATTTTAGGCGGTGTTTGATAAAGTTGGGTCACTTCTGAATTTCCAACTGATTTGCTGCGTTTTTGTCGAGGTTTAGAGAGTTGGTCCCAATCATCATTACTACTTAGTTTGTATTCAATGGTTCCATTTATACGATACGCGAGACATCTGATGTCCGTGACTTTGGGATCACCCTTTTTATTTCCCGATAGTAATTAGATAATCAAACAAACTTACCTAAGTGTAGTTCGATTATAATTATACGAACGTCTTGTCCAACTAGATTAAACATCACATGTAGTACCTCCATTTCACACTCTTACGTATCGCGATTCAAAGTAAAAAAGACGCGCGCAGCCCCCATCCAACTACCTGCGTCCCTTGCAATAAGCGTCATTATTCAAAGCCTGCCGCATATAAACGGGGAAACTGCAACGGGTCTGTGAGTGAGTAATCTATTCGGACAAGGCGTTCGTATAATGATAATCGAACTACACTTAGGTAAGTTTGTTTAATTATCTAATTATACTTCACGCCTTGTCCTTCATAGATTAAACATATAGATGTTCAAAGCTAAACTACAAATTTGCGACAATAGCAGCTCGAGCCTTTAAAATTATGAAGTTTCTTTTATTAAGAACTATTAAGGGTAGGGAATAGAACACTATTCTCCCAGAAAAACAAGATAAAAGGTACTTAAGTATGTGGCCCTAAACTTAACAATTTAACACTGCTTGTGCGAATGAACCAGACTTAGACATAGGCCTATTATAAAAGCTAGCAAACGTCTTAGAATTAGCTGATCACTCCACAGTCTTCCTAATTAATTTTATGTTTTATACCTCTACGGCTGGCAGCAGAACTTGCTGCATGCCGGGTGCTATAAGCCGAGAAAATACTTGAGTCGACCCCGCTAACCTGCAAGGCCGATTTTATCCACCGACTAATTGTTTGAACTGACGCTGCATGATGCGGCCTTTTAAAAGTAAGCAGGAGCGTCTCAATACCTTCTCGGATGCCCCTTGTCTGTATTTGTAAGTTTTTCTCGAACCTGGTTAAAGCAAAAGGGGTTGCGGTCTGTTAGGTCCCGAAGTTTTAATGCGATCAGAGATGACCATCTCTAGGCCGCCTTGGAACTCCTTGATGTTAGATATCTTTATCTTTGCCAACGCCTGTAGTCTATGACCTGTGGTTAGGGCTAACAAGCAGACCAATTTCTTGGTTAACATATTTAATTCAAGACTCATTTGGTGGCAAGCTCTGCAGGTAGTCCAAAAGTACTTTAGGGTCCCAAGTTCGGTCATATCTGGGTCTTGCTGGTCTGGAAATATAAACATCCCGGAAGAATCAGTTCTGGGCCTATGATCAAGGCAACTGCTCAACGTAGGGTGTTGAGCGTACCGTACGAAGCCCCATTCTTGAATGCAGCTGAAAGGAAACGTAGGGTACCCTCAAAAGTATATGGGTGTAGGTCCTGCCCCAGGTTAAAATTCCACCATATATTATTCCTGGAGGGTTTTTGGTGAGAGTTAATTCTAAGAAATTGAAGAGTTATGTTCTGTTCTGTTTGTTAGGGTGATAATTGTTGAACGATTCAAAGATTTGGTTTATAACAGATGGATTTGAAATAATTAAGATGTCGTCAACGTAACGTTTATAACAACTTTCATCTCAAGATATTTTCAATTTCCATAATTCTTGTATTAATCATTTTCCCGTAATGACAATGGGTTAAAGCAGACCTAAAGGGTCAAACAATTGCGCCACCATCGACAGGATTGTACGTTTAGTGTTCTTTGTAGAGCTAGATTTCATTTGAATGTCGTACTGTATAAGATTAGCCGGAGCATTCTAGGCAAGCCCCAGTGTTTTGGCGGTGTAGATGTAGAAGATGCGTCATTGGAACTAACATCTATCTTAGCCCAAGCAGGATTTCCTATTCCAAATTTCTATCTAATAACTCCGATGTAGTAGTAACCGTAGGGGAGGAAGTAGATGTTAGTTCAGACAAAGGTGGATCAGTAACTTCACACATGTGCCCTAAGTCGATGTATTCATGAATGAATTTATAATATTCGGCATATAGTTCCGGATTACCTACACGTGTTACATCAGGATGCCACATGGAACCGGATACGGATGGCGGCAATTATCTTTACTCTGCCTGAGCTGTAGTGGCGTGCGCATTGCTTCCTTGCTACCGACGCTGTCACAGGTTAGTTGCTACCTAGTATTTTCTGCTTTCCTAATCAATCCATGCGTTTCTATTTTTGTGTAATAAATAAACTGTTGTTTCTATTAATTATTACCATTAGTTGCGAATGTCAGCAAACAAAATTTGGAACTTTCAATAGAACTTCTGCCAGTAACTCACGTTCATCAATAAAATGAACTTCGAAACCAACTGAAAATAATATTAGGAATGTGTATGTTCTAGTTTCGGCTGAGAGAATCACTCAATCAATCCCCATTATTTAAATATTTTTCCTATGTACCTTTCGTGGGAATGTCTACAAAAACGTCTAATTACTATGCTTATTTGAAATTTTCTATCAGTTTCCGCGCGAAGAGATAAACAAATTTGGCACATGACATGAGCCGTTTTCGGACCACTTATAGACTTTTGGTGTAGTAGCTAAAATATGGATCATTCTAAAATACATCCATGAAAATAAGAAATGGAATTGTTAAATACTTTAAGTGTGAATAGGAGTATTACTCATTCATATTGTTGGGTAAACATCGTAATTTAACACTTGGCAGACCCTAATGTCGTAAAAATCTTCGCCATCATCTCTTCACCCATGTCAGTAATGACATCTTCAGTTAGAAATCCCTTAATTGAAAGCCCTTGTTGATAGAGAATCTGGTCCTTAAAGCGTTGGAGCTTATCAATACTATAAAGCCCACCAGACAATATATTTGAGGGCGATTTATAATTCCATTGTAATACAGTATTAGGATCAAGTACCATTGAACTTTCAACACCAATTGGTGATGGTGAGAATGAATACCAATGTCCATCGTGGTTGCATTATGGAGCTGCAAATTACTTCCGTACCATGTTTGGACAGGATTCTAGTCTTAGGACTCATAAATAGAGAGTCATTAAGATAAACTACAGGTAATTCATGATAGCATCCATCAGTGACCCTTCGTATTACATCTACAGGAGTGCATTTAATGATAAAGGCTACTCCCCTAATTCAAAGGCATTACCTGCTTACAATAAACTACCAACAAAAGTTAAATCATCATACAATGTAAAAAAATTTATTTATAATTATTCTCAATTCATAAATAATTCCTAATCCTTACAGACGAAGTACATTTTCTCGTACTATTTTCTTTTTAATAAGTAATTTTAAATAATAACATTGTATATTTGTATTTTTATTGTATTTATTATGCATTATCCGTGTATGTTTGTCTTTTTATTTATGTATAATAGCACAAAGCTAAATAAAGCCCACATACTTACTTACCTAATACTGTACTAGTATATCCAGTCTGTTCCATATAATTAGGAGGCGAATTCTTGAAGATCTTGATATGCCAACGCTAAGAGATTTAGCACTGCCTTTCTCTCAGTTAAGCACATATTGTACTCTAGAGCTGCTGCTAATGTCCTCATGTTGGTCCTGATGTTATGATTCATATAAACTACCTTAGTGTTAATATAAAGAGTGATATCAATACCATATGCTGTGGGAGAAAGAATCCTAAACCTGTGTCCTCCATTATTTCAATCCTTGGATGATCTGGTTGATATGATTCTCTTCCGCAAATATTTCTAGTGACAGGAATTGCAAATGTCTTGTCAGGAGTCTCAGTCATGTATGTCTTTAGAAATGATGATCTATCTTCCTCTGTGTTTATTACGTAAGCTGCTCCTAGATGTATAACGTTCATAATCTCAATAAACTGATGGTGATAGCTCCCATAATGTGGTCCCATACTCGTAATCCATACAATGTCCAATGTCATACTTACATGATAATCCACTTCGTAATTTAATATTGGCTGATCTGATATCTACAGGAGTGTTGTAGTCAAGTCACTTACCCGAAGATTTTTTCTTTTCATTTTTGGAGGGGTGGGGGGTAGTGTAAAGTTTCATTTTGTATCTCAAATAATAAACATCGCTCTCCAAACATCTTTCATTTATACGTATTTATTTATTGAATTAGTAACATCCGTTACAGTACTAACAGCTAGCTGAAGAAAGTTCCATGAATATATTTTGATTTATTGTACTTGATTCTTTTCCAAGAACAGTTTACCTGAGAAAAAATTTGTCGCTGACTGTACAGCAGAAAGTTGTGCTGAGTGAAGCGTCAAATGAAGACCAAAACTGTTACATGACTAAATGCAGTCAATGGCCAAACGTTGCAAGCTTTTATCGATACTGGGTGCAGCATAGTGGCAATTAGGGAGTCAGATGTGAAACGTTTGCATCTTACGTGGACTCCTTGTCAAATCACTATTAGAGGGTACGCGGGGTGGTTCAATCCAAGCCCTAGGACAGACAACTGCAGGTATTAAAGTTGATCTGGTTAATGCTGAAGTTCCGGTTGTCATGGTTGCTGACCGGGTACAACACACGTTCCTGTGCTGATAGGACAAACTATTATCAACAAGGCAAACGTTGTCCTTGTGGTACGTAATAACCAATTACGACTGTTTGATGCAACCCTTGTCCAGTTGCCGCAGGTGAATGACCTGCCTCCAAGAAAACTAAAGCTATATTCCAGGGATGATATGATCATTCCATCCAACCATATAGCTGAAGTAGTTGTGGATTGCAAAAACAATTACCATGGAGATATGTACGTGGCCCATGGACAGCGCAGTGAGTCTAACGGTGAGTACACCGTTCCCCACTGTGTAACGTCTACAACTGAGGGCGCAAGTAGCATCCCCATAGTGAGCCAGTCAGGGCAGTTCCTTACCTTGAAGGCATCAACCTTTAATCTTGCAAGGAACAAGGGGTGCAGTCGACAACAGCAATGGTAAGCGTTTTTAAGTTAGATACTGTAGAAAATGTTTAAAAACTTTTCAACGAATGATGTACTTGAGCGAATCAATCCTGAGTTAGATAAACCATCTCAAAGTAGGTTACTGAAATTACTTAACGGCTACCGCGATTGCTTTGCTAAAGACACGAAAAAGTTGGGTACAGCTCATGATGTGCAAATGAAAATTTCACTGACGGACGAGGAACCGATAACCTATCCACCTTATCGTCTGTCAGTCTCCGAACGAATCAAACTACGCGAAATTGTTAAAGACCTCCTCAATAATGGGATTATTTGGGAATCAGAGTCGGCTTTTGCCAGCCCAATACTGTTGATAGACAAAAAAAGACGGGTGAATTAAGAATGGGCGTAGAAAGACGGGCACCAATTTGTGGAATCTGCAAATATATTGAAAGGTATGGTGAAAACATTTTATTAAAACGGAAACACCAGTATTATGGTTAAATACAATTAGGTTTAGCACTTTTAAATTTAAAGGAGTGATTTGATCCTATTTTTCACAATCGAAGATGTTTTTAAGTGTTAATGTTTAATATGATGAAGTATTTGCTAAACAATTAATCAAAACAATTTCAATAAAATATTTTAAATATATGCTTCTATGTTTGACATGTTTGTAGAAAAAGACTACTGTGATTTAGTTTTATATACAGACCAAAGAATATTTACACTAAAGTGAACAAGAAGCGCCAGTAGCACAAGTGGGGGAAGTTCATTTTCCAGTGCGCAGGTTTACTGGAACTATCAGTTGAATTTCAATTCCTAACCTGCAATCTAGTTTCAAATGCCATTTCATTTAGTTTTTGTATGAAATTTCATTCAAAATGAGCAAACGCGGTTATTACTGTGCCGTCAAATGTTGTGCGACAAAGAATGATGGAAGAATACAGTCCGCGCATAAAGTTTGGAATAATGGAAATAATTCTTTTCCTGACAAATTTAAAGAAAAACGGTTTGACACGTCAAATTGAAATATCCGGTTTCAAGCAGTGACGTCATCGAATTTTTTTTTAATTGGCAACCCCCTATTGTTTTGCCAGATTTGGATAGATAATGAAATTCTGAATTCAAAAATATCAACATTTATGGTATTCAGACTGATTAATTTTTTAATGTAATCAAATGAGTGATTTCTAAAATAAGTTTGTTTCTCCAAAAAAAACAAAAATTTTTGCGAGGAAATGGTAGGTACTGATTCCTGTTACAAAAATGAGTTCCAGTATGAATAAGAACCATACTAACATCGTTTCCTCAAAAAAGTAGTTGGTTAGTAAAATAAACTTATTTTAGAAATCACTTATTTGATTACATTCAAAAATTAATATCTCTCAAACAATCAGTCTGAATACCATAAATATTGATATTTTTGAATTCAGAATTTCATTATCTATCCAAATCTGCCAAAACAATAGGGGGTTGCCATTTAAAAAAATATCGATGACGTCACTGCTTGAAACCGGAAAGCGGTGGAAAAATGAAAATGATCCCAAAATATTTCTTTTAAAATAAATCAATTTGACGTGTCAAACCGTTTTTCTTTAAATTGGCCGGGAAAACAATTATTTTCATTATTCCAAACTTTATGCGCGTACTGTATAATAATTATTAAGCTAATACTGTTTTTACTTAAAAATAAATAAACTTAAATGTTTTAATTATTGTATTTACACTTTCATTCAAACCGTAAATTCACAAGGCAGCAGAGCTGTTAATTATTAAATTTGTCTTCTGCTAAAATAGGTGATTGTAAATTTACAATAGCGCAAGCAATTACAAATCTGTCGTTTATAAATTTTGTTATATTCCATCCTAAAGGGGTATTAAAAATTTTAAAAATGCGAATTCTTTGATTCACCCTTTCAACATGTACCCTAGCTCTCGAAACGAGCACATTTTGTTTTGCTTCAACTGCAGTAAACTGTTTCTTTTTTTGTAAGAAGAATGGCTGCACTAGTTTTATAAAGTTCTCATCGCACATATCTTTAATGGCAAATCCCTTATTACCCATAATTGAATCGATGTGCAGTTCTTATTTATTAATTACACTACTTTGCTCAAAAATGGCTTTTTCAGAAGCCCTACCTCCGTAAAAAGTAGATACAAAAGTCAATAACCCAGCAGGAGATACACCTGTCATAAATTTAAGAGTATTCCTAACCTTGTAGTGTGAATACGTTTTAATTCTTCGGCAACATCTACATTTTGGTTTCTGTATTGGAATTTCTGTACAATCTACAATTAGTCGGCACTCATCTGTTGATGGCCACACATGGCCCTAAAACAGCAGCTATTCATTGAACATATTCATTGAATAGTGCTCTGCATGTACTTGAAAAAATTCGAAATGGAACCGACAACACTTTAAATTTTACAGCCAATTTCATTTTCGTAAATACTAAAATTATTCTGTCTTGTATACAAAGTTTCCGAGTTTTACAGTTTGGAAATAACTCTGTTACCAGTGAGGTTATTGTCTATAGCAAATCAGAATTTGAAATGCCAGTTAAAGAATTTAAATGATTATCACATGAAATCGTAGATACATATGAATGAAATATCGCTCCACTGATAACTTGGATTCCTTTATCTACTTTACTAGTGATAACAGTTTTGGCGACCCGGGGTTTAAACTACAAATGAATTAGCATCTCATTGCATTTCTTTCATCTTCATTTAAATCGTTAATTGTTGTAGCAGATTCTTGTGTGTCGTGTTCTATTGGGTTGTCGAGATAAGGAAGAAAAGGTGTGGAATTATCTTGATCCTTCAGTAAGTTTCTTTTATTGAGGCGTTGTTATCTTTTACCTGTACTGGGTTTCCCTGCAAATGGCTGCTTTGGTAAATTTTTTGAAGGAACAGCATTTTTGTTGAGGGTGGGTTTTCTTGAAACCTCTAAAAGATTACGTTTACTTAAATATTTTAAATAAAATTACTTTATTATATTTAAGTAGGTAAATTTACCATACGTATAATTTTCGCTCGTACAATGTTTTGCACAAACTCGCATGTAGTTCGTAGCAGGTTTCCCCATATTCAGGACAAGTTCCCAAGCTTTTCTTTGGTCAGCCTTCTCTTTTACCCCGAATGCACTTTCCAAATATACAAATTCACTGCCCTTTAGCGGAAACAAATGAAAACTTATCTTATTTTCCTTCATTTGTTAGTATGGCATCCAAACACGCAACAATTTGTTTTATCAACACTTTTTTTGGAAGCCATAATTATTTAACAGTAAACAACAATAAACAAGAATAAATAACAATAAACAACAAACAACAAAATAACACGTTGGATGCAAAATCACGGTAAAATATATAAAACAGGCGGCCACACGAGACAACACGAGTCTAACCTTTGAAGAGTATGACTTGTAAATCTTCACAAAGCGATCACCAGGTAGCGTATTTTTATTTGGAATCGCCAATTCGTTACCCGACAAGACCCGAAGCAACGAACTACCGAACTGTCTGTTCGAAACACTGTTACCAACCTTGTGGCATGGCATTATTGCACTTTCAGTGTAAAATTGGGGTATATTTCATATTATATATTAAATTAATATTAAAATTATTGTACATTTTCAAAATACTTGTAACAAATTTCAACCGCGGGTAGGATCTTGGAATGTTTATTATATAAGTAGTAGGTACTGTACAAGGTGTTTCTAAAATGATGCACGAAACTTTATCTTGTTTAGTATGGTAGTGTTGTTCAGATTATTGTGTTTTTAGTAATTTATTTAAGTTGATTTAGCTATTGTTGTTGACCAGTTGTGTTTATTGTTGTCATGAATTGTTTAGGGCTGTAAAAATAAAAATATATAGAATCAGGTATTTGATCATCGGAAGTAATGTTTTTAAGAAAGTAAATGTTTAAAAGAAGAATTGCAAGATAGTTTTTGGATAAGAAGAAAGAGTATGCAAAGGAGAACAAAGTTATATAAAGACAATTGGCAGAAAAATTGTTTTTAAGGAAGAAAAAGTAATTAGAAATTACAGCAATTAACAAAAATTAATTAGTCAGAAATTTGGATACCAAATTAAAGGGAAAATTCTAGGAATTCAAAGATTTTATTAGTTTTGAAATATTTTGACGCGCCAGAAAGATATAATTAAAGTTTTGACATTTGATATAAATTTCACGTTCAATTGTTAATTAACAAATTCCGAGAAGAAAGGGAACATTGTTGACAGTGTCCATTACGACGATACCGAGATATTAGGGTGACCTGTGACTCAATGGCCATAGCCTTGGACAATTTTAAGTCGAAAGTGCCTTATACATTTTGGTCCAAAACTCAATAGTGATGGAGTTATGAGCAATATGTTTAACAGAGTGTAAAATAAAGTAAAGAGCATGTTGAATAAAGTAATGTAATTTTTAATGAATTAAGAAGATTCTAGTAGATCTTCGAAATCTTCTTTCATTTCTTTGCATTTTTTGAGAACATTTACCATAGTAATGTATATTTTTTTTACACCATCAAAAAGTAGAGATTTCAACGAACAAAAAGCCCAACGAGTTTTTTTAAAAAGCAGATATTTTGACGTGAGAATTTTCGATTGAAAATTAGGGTGCTTTTTCGATATTAAGTCAAAATAAGGTGAAAAAATAAATATTTTAAATCAAAAAACTTACAGTGTGTTTGGGACATAAAAAGGTAAATTTTCACCAAATTTCGTGAAAAAAAAATTTTTTTTGTAAAAAAAAATAAAAAACCAAAAACTTGGTTATTTGAATTTTTCACATAAATTTTGAGGTTATGTGAAAAAAGTGTAAATACAAAAGTTGTAGATCTTTTTATTACCTACAACTTTGCCATTCAACTTTTTTCCGTAGGACTTGCAGTTTTGCCGTAAATCGAGATAAACAGTTTTCAACCCTTAAAAACTCACCCCCCCCCCACTTCCCGACCTCAGATCGCCCGTAAATTATTTTTTCTTTCATTTTTGTTATATTCTCTTCCTTTTCCAATGGGTTTCATCCTACTATTATTTTTTTTTGTTTACAAAATTATCGACCCTGGTCTAAATATCCAAAAAATCTTTTCAAAAGGAGCATTGCTCCTAATTTATCTTGGAACGAATCTAAAGATATCGTCGATGGTTTTGAAGACTTTGGATATCGGAGGACTAATAAAATTGCTAACCATGCTCAGGTATTTATGTTGCTTGGTATCAACAAAAAATGGAAACAACCAATTTACTTTAATTCTATCAGTGGTGCAACAAAGTACACTGATATTATGTATATAATAAGAATGATAGTAAAAGCTACCAAGGATGCAGGCCTTCAAATTCTAGCTACGGTTTGTGACCAAGGTAGTAATAATGCTTCAGCCATTCAGCATTTAGTGAGCGATACAACTGCAAAATACCAAAGAGATGGCAAAGAGCATTATGATTATGTATTTGAAGTGGATGGTGACATAATTGTTCCACTATTTGATGCTCCACATCTCTTAAAGGGTATTAGGAACAATATGCTCTCGGGAGATGTTCTCTTCAAAATTGGCCGAAATCAGATGTGTGCAAAATGGGAACATATTCATAATGCATGGCTGTTAGGTGGTCCCCTTGGTACTTTAAGGGTAGTACCGAAGCTCACTTCTTACCACGTAGATAAAAACCATATAAAGAAAATGAAGGTGTCCTATTGTGCCCAGGCCCTAAGCCGAGCTGTTGCTGTTGGAATCAATATTATGACAAAAGGAAGTATGTATGACTTTTTCTAAACTAAAATTGTTGATTATTAAACAAATATAATCATTTACAGATTACTCCGTGGAACTGGATAATAAAATTATAACAATGCCACCTGAAGCAACACAAACTGCCCAGTTTGTAGAATTCTGCGACAATCTCTTTGACAGTGTCAATGGAAACTGCAAATTTAATAAACACGGCAAGCATCTGCTTACTGCAGTAACAAAACATAGCCCTCATTTGGCTTTTTGGAGAGAAGCCTTAAAAATTTTGTCAACCATATCATTTAAAAGTAAACGTAGGGGCACAACTGTACCACCCTCCATCAAAAAATTTGAACGAACCATAAATTTTTTTATTTATTTATTTAATATTATGACCGAAAAAGGATTTAAAATGATGAAACCTCGTACCTTTAACCAAGACCCTTTGCAGAATTTCTTTGGAAACATTCGCCAACGAGGATCCAGATTTACCAACCCAACCGCAACTGCCTTCATATGTTTTTACAAAAGTTTGCTGGTTAATAATTTTTCCAGTGGCCACTCAGTGGGGGCCAACTGTGAAGACGACAACTCGGAAATTTTCATTACGTTACAGCGATTCGTCACCCAGGTAATTTTGTAGTTTTCTAATTTCTAGTTTAACTTAATATACATATACAAAAGCAATAAGAGTTTAGTGAAGGTCGTGGTGAAAGTAACAAGTGCTACTAAAATAAAGGTAACACTGCTAGTTTAAATCCCTTTCTCCACCTCCATCCATTATTGAAGGTAATAAATTTGAAACTTTCTTTATAGGCTACTTTTGTTTTATAATTTTTTTGATTACACCTATCGTATATTATACCAAAGGCTCTAGCATATACTTTGCATATTTTAGTAGCTGTATAGTTTTTTTTTTTTCAAAAATCCACAAGTATTCAGAAACGGATTACGAAATTTTTTCATTTCTTATCTCAAATTCCTGAATTTATCCTTTTACGATTTTTTTGGGAAATACAGAGGATGGCCGCATTGTTATTTGAAAGTGTAGTTGTTCAAAATGTTCTACTACAGCACGTAACCATAAATTAATGTAACTAAATTGCCTAAAGGATCATTGCCTTTTTAATGAAAAGTACATTTATTTTTGTCAACTGGCAACTGAAATTCAGAGACCACATCAGCTACATTTGTAAAAAAATAGCGAGGAAGGTAGGAGTACTTAACAGATGCAGTAGCTATTTATCAGTAACTTCCAAAACAACAGTGTATAATACAACAATTCTTCCCCACTTTCTATATGGAGCTACACTTATATACATAGCACAAGAACAGGATTTGATGTGTGAGGTAGTGGTGATTATAAGGGGCGATTTTATATTTTTATTGCGAGACTTGTTTAACTGACAAGTTTGGCATTTTTTAACATAGAGCTCGATTTCTTTACGAATTCGGGGCCAGTTATATTTATCTTTCAAACGTTTATCATCCCTTTAGTGCCCAACCCCAGTTAAAATTAAAATTTTCTAAAATTTACTTGATTTCTACTTTTTTGGGTGTGTAACTAAGACCTCTGATTTATTTCAAATTTTTTGAGTAAATATTTAAAATTTTCAAAATTTTGGACTCAAAAGTCCCGTCAGGAATAATTTGTATAACAAAATTAAATTTTTAATATTTATTAATCTGGAAAAATACTGCATACTCTTACTGCAAACATATTTTACATAGTAAACTAAACCTAAGGAAACAAAAGTAAAAATTAAAAAAAGGTGTAATTTTACATTTCATGATATTCCATGAAGCAATTTTTCTTTTCATTGGAGCACAAGAAAACTCCGCATGTTGAACATTTACTGTGCGGTCTGGCTTGCACACACTTGGAACTGCACATTTCACATCTACCACGAACTTTTTCAGTGACTTCCACGATTCCCAAGCCGAATGTCATTTGGAAAGCTGTAGTTATATTTTCTTCTCTTTGGAATGGAAGGAGTCTATGAGCCTCTTTTCTAGGTCTTATTGTTCACCATCATAAACGCCAGAGCAATTGATCGTCGATATTCAAATGTAGTCATCTCATCAAAGAGTTTGTTGGAAATTACATGAGCGTTGACAAATGCTATTTCCAGCATTCCCCAAAATAGGCGATGCCACCTTTTCCTAGACCTGCGATTCATTCCATAAGTAGCCCGGCGTTGATCCGCTCGATCATCCGCACGCCATGTATTTGTTGTAATCGCTAACAACTGAAGGACACTTCACATCGATGCGAGTACCATCCTTTTGTATCCTTTTTACAATAGTTTCTTCTGTACTGTGAAAGTTCGATGCGAAATGAACAACTCGATTGTCCATCCATTTGAAAACTCTAATATCAGTATTAGAGACCCAGTAGTAGTAGTCTCCTCGTTTCATACTTTTATCATTATTCATATCTGTGGGAAAAGCCACCGTTTTGCTTTGAATGGTTCCACAAGCCAATACATTTTTCAAGCGAAGTTTTTCCAGTAGAGTAATAGACATGAAATAATTATCTGCATAGATGATTTTGTGTTTGTCCCAATCAGGTTTTGTCAGCGACAATATGACACGTTCACCCAAACCATACTCTGAATTTTTCCTCTATTTTCTCATTTCTACTTTGGTATATCTCAAAATCGGAAACATATGCATTCTGGTCCGCTTGACACCAAAGCTTGTAGCCTCGTTTGATGGGCTTTTTTGGGTTGTATTGCTTCAGACCACTTCTACCTTTGAAGAGTATCATACTATCGTCAAACTTGTTCGACGAGTGTTTCTGTAGCACATGTGAAATCTTCGATTCAGAGTGGTCACCAACGGTCTTATTTTATAAATTGTATATTTGTTTTCACGCGGTATAAGATTATTATCATTACAGTGTAAATAGCGTAAGATTTTCTCAAATCTATTTCTGGGCATACAATTTGCTACCAGTGGTAAGCCTAAATCTGGACTGCAATTCCAATAAAGTGTCCAATTTGGCAAACGGTGATAAGACATCATAAAATTGATACCAATAAAAGCAAGCAACTGTTCTCTTTTCAGATTCAGGTTTTTATCTCGCTGGGTTGCATAGAGATTACTCTGATATACTAAATGATCAATTACTTCGTCAAGTAAATGCACGTAAACATCAGTAGGTGACTGGCAATTACTAAATTCTTCCTCAACTGGACCTTCGGAATTATGATAATCAGGCATGTATTCATCTTTGGTCACTCTCTTCCATTTTTGTTTTGCCTCTTCTGTAACTTCTGGTTGTCTTGCCTGAAATTTTTTCTGTTTCGATTTTGTGTCTTGTCGCTTACTTTTCCTAGAAATAATTGGTTCCGCACTACTTCCGTCTTCGGGATTTTCTTCTAGTTCGTTTAGTTCTTCATTAGTTGTAGAAGATGTAGAGGGCAATTGCATTTCCGCGGTCTCAGAATTCATGTCAAGGCAAGGTAGACGGCGCTGTGAAAGCGTGATTTCAAAATTGTCGTCAATATTTTCATCGTCGTCGTCCTCTTCATCGGTTATAAAAGCATTATCTAGAGGTATATCCTCTAGCAAAATCGTCTGCGCGAGCTCCCCCGGTTGCTTTTCAGATAGAGGTGGTTCGTAGACCCACTTAATTTTTTTCTCAGCCGTGGTTCCCGACGGTACTTTTGCGTCACCTAAACAAATCGGTCATAAACAACAGAAAAAGTTACAATTTGTAATGGTACTTGATTATATCTATTTATGAAGAGTTAATGCGTAGTTTCTAATAGAAATTAAGAGTACAAAGTGAAAATTATTAAAAATAAACTCACCGCTAATTGTACTACTCTGCACTAAACGATACTTCAACAATTACTGACAAAATTTCCTAGAAACCCAGTTCCAACACGCCTACAATTATTTTTATTGAATACTTGAAGTGTACTGTGCAGTACTGTCAGGCGTAAAGCTATAACTATATTTTTACACAGTGAGACTTTTTTTTATTAAGTTTATTACCAGACTTGCAGACTTTTAATAATAGATCAACTTAATTTTAAAATAAATGTCATGACTATGATACAAGACATGAAATCTAATCAAAGTGAATAATTCAAAATACAATACTATTTTAACCGTTTATTATAACCGTTTTACAATTTACTGTTTGTTTTACTTAAATATTTTCCATTTTATCTCTAGCAGCAATGAAAGCATCTTGGAAATCAGTTTCACCTGAACCACAAAAGTAATTTGTGAAGACTTCTCTTACATGCCTTGCATAACGAGTTAATTGATTTAAGTTCCTTCGAGAAGGCATTTCGTTAACATTAGAACAAGCATTTCCTTGTTTAAAGGTTTGTTTACCAACTGGTTCTTCACAATCGACTACCCGAATCATATTGTGCAGAGTACAAGCGGTTTTTATGATTCTATTTACATTTTCTGCTGCTACTGCAATAGGTGTTGTAAATACTCTAAATTTGGATGCTAAAATTCCAAAAGTGCATTCAACAATGGTGCGGGTAAAAGAAAGTCCATAATTAAATATCCTCTTTTCTCGATTTAATTGTTTGCGTGGATACGGTTTCATTATATTTTTTGTAAGCTGAAATGCTTCATCTCCAACAATAGCATAGAGAATTGCCTCCCCCCCTTCTTCAATGGGACGATCTTTAGGCAGACCTAAAGTATCAGAATTTAATAATTTTCCAAATTCAGATTTTTTAAATACACCCCATCGCTGTTTTTCCCATATGCACCAACATCAATCATTAAAATTTATAATTGGAATCCACAAGCGACAGTAAAACAATTGAATGATATAACTTATAGTTATAATATAGAGAACCACAATTCAAATGTGTTTTCCATCTATCGCACCTATGCAATTTGGAAAATATTTCTTCTTTTCATACTCTTCTGCAATTTGAACCCAATCTTCTCTATTTGAAAACTTCAAATATTCCTTTTGAAGCACATCATAAAGCAACTGAAGCATAGTGTGTACTATGGTGCTTATGTGATTGGGACTGATGCGAAAACTTGCAGATGCAAATGATTCACCATTCGCAAGAAACCTGCACAAACAAATTTAAACTTAAGATATTTATTGTGCTAAATAAATATGATTCCATACCTAATAGTTACTGTAAGCCTTTCTAAAAACCCAATGCTTTCTCTGTAATTAGTTTTTCCAATACTAAATGCTGGTTTCACTTTGTTCACAAGTAGAGTGAAACATGTTTGGGACATCCTGTAATAGTTTTGGAATTTAACAGGATCTCTCCGTAATTGTGGCACCAATATGTGAAATTCCCCATTTTGTTCTCTATGTAGAAAAATTTCCTTAACCCTACCACGTGATCATCTTGTAATTTTCTCCACATAAAGTAATCGAACATAAGATCATCATCATCGGAAGATTCACTTGATAAATCCATGCTGGCTACAATAATATTTTGTTTTACATTTTTGATTAATATAATTATAATTACTTAGAAATGTGTTTTATAGTGTTAGAGGAATATACCTATTACCTACCTGACATATTTTGTGATGGTTCACTGCTTGCTAACAATGTACAATAATTTGTACATAAACAAATATGACAGTTACAACTGTTTTTGACAGATAACTCGCCGACCAATTTATAAGCACTAGTGCGACGCTACATTTTATTTTCAATCGCTCATGATCGGTGGACTTTGGTCGCGTGTGGACGGTCGTTAGTGGTCGCTTGCCTGTGTGCCGCCCGCCTAAATCTACAGAGTTCTATACGCAGGACTCCCAAAGGAAATTTGACACATTTTTTTTTAGGATTTTAAACTTTTTCTGGGGTAATTTTAGGACAATTTTAGGGCATTTTAAAATTATTAAAAAGAACAACTCTATTGTACTACCACTGTAATTTTAATAAAAAAAAATAAAATGTTGATAATTCTATTGTTATACATACAGTATTGTATATAACATAAACTTGTAAAAGTAATAATAGCTATAGTATATTATGTTCATACTTTATTGTTTTTTGTTTAAGTATTTATTTTTTTCTTCACGTAGCTCGTCAATTTTGTTCTTTGTTTGGTTGCTTCTCTCTAAGGCCCATTTGTCACTATGCAAGAATTTGTACATTTTTTGTAATACACTTTTTGTACAGAAAACTACAATTTCTTGTACATTTTATGATTTTGGCTGTTTGCAACAGTCCTATTTTCGCTGCAAAATATTGCACATGGGCATGCGCAATTACTTCGTAAATTTGCTCAATGTAGAATTATTACACATGTTGGTATTGGTAGCCATGTAATATGGTGGTATTCCTGTGGCGGGAATTCGTGCGGTAACCTTCAATTCTAAATATTCTGTAGCAGTACCTATCCATGGTAATTATGTCAGAGAGTGATAGTGAACTGGAAAATGCAGCGGCGTCTGCTTTAATTGCTGGCGCAGCATTGATTATTAATAGACACCGTAAAAAAAGAAAAATCCGAAGCAAAACCCGCAAGTGGTTACGCCGAAGGGAAGAAAATAAGGGTATTCTGCATATGCTTAATAGCGAACTGTTAATCGAAGATCCATACTCGCATGGTAATTATTTACGAATGAATAATGACAGTTTGGAAACGTTGTTAAAATGCGTTGAAAGTGATATATCCAAAACGGACACTTTCATGCGTGATGCAATTCCAGCACGAAGCAAGTAAGAGCAACATTTAAATTAAATACGTATTCTATTGGTGCTTCAAAGTAATATTAATTAGGTGTAAAAACAATCTTATTGCAGACTGGAAATTACATTGCGCTTTTTGGCAACTGGGGAATCATATCGTTCATTGATGTATGCTACTAGAGTACATGAAAGCACCATATCTAGATTTGTCCCAGCAGTTTGTCAAGCAATATATAATAACCTGAAAGGCACACATATGAAGGTAAAGTTAGTTACAAAATCACATATGTGAATACTAAAGTTTCATGTTTCAGACACCAACAACTGAAAATGAATGGGAATTGATCGCAGAAGAATTTTATATTAAATGGGATTTCCCAAACTGTTTAGGGGCACTTGATGGTCGACACATAAAATTCAAAGCACCACACTCTAGTGGCTCATACTTTTTTTAATTACAAGGGCAGCCATAGCATTGTTTTGTTAGCTCTAGTCGATGCCAATTATCGATTTCTATATGTCAATGTCGGTACAAATGGGAGGATCAGTGATGGTGGAGTTTATAGGGAAAGTTTTTTATCTAAAGCCGTAGCAAGAAACTCCCTTAATTTTCCAGCTTCAAAAGCTTTACCAGGTCGTACTTTGAAAGTACCATACGTTATAATTGCAGATGATGCTTTCCCTCTCTGTGAAAGAATATTAAAACCATATTCATCACGTGATTTAACTCATGAATGTCGAATATTCAATTACAGGTTGAATAAAAATTTGTAAAAATTCTGTACATTATCATTACTGTATGCCTGTTTCAGATTTTCAAGAGCACGTCGAATGGTTGAGAGTGCTTTTCGTATTCTTGATAATCGATTCCGAGTGTGGTTAACTCCAATTAACCTATGTGTAACCAAAGTAGAGCAAATCACGTTATGTTGTGTAGCATTACATAATTTTTTAATTAACCAAAATTCGTCATACACAACTACAGAAACTGTATTTGAAAATGTTTTGGAATCTATTAACCATAATCAAGCAGGCAATAGAAGCAGTAATATTGCTAGAAGTGTTCGTGACGAGTTCAAAGAGAAGAGAGAAGCTCAAGTTGCTCGAAATAACTTGTAACTAACAATTTTTGGAAGTATGCATTAAAATGTTTAAAAAATAAACTTACTTTCATGTGTGTAAAAACTTTTATTACTATAACAATAAATTAACCATTATAATTCCTATTATTTTTGTACTTCCTTATTCCTTCATACAAAAGTTTGACTATGTCTTCTTCTACGTCATCGGCAACATGGTCAGTAATTTGGCACATCTTTGCCGCCACAAAATTTCCAATAGCGGTGTACCTTGTTTCAGGGACTTGCTTCTTGGATTGCTGTCTTTGAACAATGGCATTTGACAGCCTGTTCATTGCCCCACTCATTTCTTCAATCCCAGTTTCCTCTCCTTTTTTAGATTTTCTCCCTGAGTTGTGGGAATAGGGAGTGCTACGAGGTGTGGATGGTTTTGCAACCAACTTCAAAGTATTATCCTCTTGGATCTCGTACTCCATTATTTCATTACCCTAGAATTTTAGGTTATTCTCATGGAATTTAAGTTAAATAATTATAAACAATACCTGTTCGTTATTCACATCTACTAACTCATCTTATCGGCTGTTACTGGCCGTTTCTTCGGTGGTATCCTGGCTATCTCCATCGACAGACTCATTATCTACATTCTGATGAATTGAAGTAATAGTTATTTACATATTAAGGGCATAATTAGGAGATTATGGTATAAGGGAATGTTTTAGGAACATATTTTGAAGAATTTCACTCTGAATAGAAATATTTAAAAATATACAGGGGGTTTCATTTAAAATAACAAAGTTGACTATCGCTGCTAAGATCTAGTAGGCTCTGAGAATGTTCTAACTACATCAAAACGTACTATTTAATGACCCAATGAGCAACACGATCTCATTTAAGAGCTAGGGGCGGATTGTCATCCACCTTGTATACTTACACAACTATCAATAGAGGGTCGAGGCATTTGATGTTCCAGAACGAAGAATATTTTTTCATAGTACCACAGTGTGAGTGTATACAACTAAAACCAAGACAAAACACAGTTATGTAGGCTTTCAAAAACGAAACTACGTAGGTACTACTTACTCGATCATCACCAGCACCAGAATGTCGGGACGATTCTGCTTTTCTATGTATCTGCAGAGCATTAAACTTTGATTTGATGTCATCTATTGTCACCGCTGGTTTTACAGTTTTTACTGCACTTTGCACACTTTGCAGTGCTTGCTGGCGGGCATGTTTAATTTTATATTGGGGGCTTTTTGTCGCATACCGTGTGTCCCTGGGAAGACGAAACATAGGGATCTTATAATGCTAATTTTTTAAAATGATCCACGATTGCTTTGAAGCATTTGCCTTGAAACAATTACACGAATGTCACCGATCGTTAACGATTTCCATGCCGATCATGTATGATCGTCTCCAGATCAAAATTTTTGTTTGTGTTTTAAATGTCAAAGACAATAATTAAAGGTTATGTTCATGTTAATTTTTTTTAAATGGGGTCCTACCTTAACTGTATTAAGGTGAAATCAAAGAAAAAGCGAATATTAATATCAGTTAGTGTGTACGAATATGAAATCTTTATTTCTACGGCAATTTAATGTGATCAAATAATTGTTACATTAAAAGTATTTGATATTTAAGGAGCCAGATTCTTATTTGTAATCGCAGTTAGTCGTTGCAAGCATGTAACTAAAAGAATGTAGGTATACTTAATGATGTATAAAATAATAATTTTATTAATGTTAACATAACAAATAATACATACAACAACAGGGGTGGAGGTATAATTCTTGCATACCACAAAGGAAAGTTTTCTCACAGGTCCACAGCATTATTTTATGTACCTACTAGTATAATTTTCGTAATTTCATCTTCAATTTCTAATAATGCGGAACTTGCGAAAAGCCTTAATTGTACACCTAATCCATCATAATCTGAAAAAGATCTTAGAACCATAAAGTCAACTGCAAACAAATTATTTTGTATTTATTACCTTTATAATGATACTCGGTCTCATTTAATTTAATTAAAACACTGTCTACATTTACATGAACCAATTTGAGCAAATAGTAATTAATAATTTTATTTCTAACTGACTTTCAAGAGCGCGAACTGTCAATTCGTATTGTAAATAATTGTTGAATCGTTTGTTGGTATAACGCACGCGCGTATTACATCTGTATTAGCAAGCGCGTTAAACAGCCGATATAACGACGTCGACGCTTCCACCAAATAGAAATTCAAAGCACTCGTGGATCATTTTAAAAAATTACCATTGTAAGATCCCTATGTTCCGTCTTCCCAGGGACACACGGTATAAGCACGGGTACCTTTGATACGCCTCTATAAGTATAAATACTTCCTGACGACTCCCCGACATATTGTTTAATAGAATACAAAACACCCGTCTAATAACAAAATAACACTTAAACACGAAATAACAATGAAACACGAAATAACAATGATACACGGAATAACAACAAAACACGGAATAACAACAAAACACGGAATAACAACGAAACACGAGATAACAACAGCACTGCGGAGTGGGTAAAAGAATTTAACCGTAAATAAATAGTTGGTATTCCAACATAACCACAAAATGTACAAACACGTGACCCACACCAAATGCTGCTTCTGCGCCGATTTGCGCGCAGAATTTGCAGGGAAAATAGAACGTGTTGTAATTCAATTTGCACAAAATATTGTACAGTATTTTGAAGCATATTTATTAGTTTTCAAATGTACAATTTGGTGCCCTTGGAAAATTGTACTAAATACTGTACAAAATCTTGCATAGTGACAAATGGGCCTAACCCCATACTAAACATAGAATGCTCTTCTAAAGACATCTCTTTTGACAAATATTTTGTTCCTGAATTAATAAGACTTTTTAATGTTTCGTTACCCATAGCGATTAAATTCTCTGCTACATTTAAATTTACGTTTTCCACATTCAACATTTCCTCTAGTTCAGCAAGTTTTTGGTCAATCCTTGCCTTGGTTTTGCTTTCTTTACTTTCTCTTTCTGCTTCTTCCCGCCCCTTTCTTTTCCTAGATACTTCTTTTTCTTTATCCCTTTTAATTTGGTCTAAATACATAGTGTACTTTGTAGCAGACATTTTAGCATACTCCAATAATTTCTTAGTTATAATTAGATTTTCTAGTTCGCCATTCAATATTATTTGATCTTTCACTAAACGTAATGCTACTATGGTATCTTCACTTAAAGACTATTATTTTGAAGAATTGAACGGTTAATACTAAGCCTCGTTCTGGCACTGCGTTGCTATGACTTAAAGAGAGACATGTTCTTGCCAATACATACAATTGTTTATACTTCACTGCCCCACAAAGATCCCTTAGTTCTGCAACTTTATCCCAATAAAAATCGATCTTTTGAAAACGTTCGCTACTTTGATTTTTATTAAGGTACCAACATTCCGGTATGTCCCCACATTTATATTTTAACCACTGCGTGCGTATAATGTCAGCTAAAGATTGTGGGGTAGCTTCCTCGTTTACATCAAATAAGACTTTAAGATTATGTTTTAATACATTGCCGAATGTAATAGCAAGTCTACTTATCGCAAATTCACCATTGTTATTAATTCTTAATTTAGGGTGTAGATATTGCATATCCCGCAGTTCGATGGAATCGAAAGGTAATTTTTTTTGTAAAAAGGTTACAATAACAGCGTAACATTTTTTAATTTCCAACTTAATTCGATTACTTTGTAATTCATCGATATTATTTGCAAAGTATTGTCTAGTTTTTGTACCAACATGCATATCGGAAATCTTTCGTTGGTTTTTAAAGTCATTAACATCAATAGCAACTAAATCTTTCACACATTTTAAGACCTTAAAACTTGAATCTTGATATAGTACCGTTTTTAATATAAATTTATCCATAAGCTTCGATAGTAATTCACCCATGCTTGGATATAATATAGGTATCAATGGTTCTTCTGACTGAAACAACAATAAAAACTCCTCTAGGATGTCCCCAACATAAATAGCAAAGCTAATATATACTTGGCTACAAGGATCTTTAAGTAATTTTACAATGTTACATCTCTCAGTTTTGGATATTTCCTTAGTAAAATTATTTTGTGCTATTTGTTGAAATAATATTTAAAATTTTTCCATTGCTCTAGTACACGCAACAGAGCTTTTTTTAAACTAAGCCATCTAGACGGTACATGGCGTAAGATATTGTTGGCTTCTACAGCGGTTTCTACTTCACTTAATTTATAATCCTCTCTCCTGGCACTACTATATTTAAAGAAAAAGTTTAAATCTTGGACAAAGCCATCAAAGTCAAAATGTAACTCTTTTAACCCTTTCATGTAAGATGTATGCACAGGACGTAAAGAACATGTTCCTATGTTAGCTATTTTTTTGGGATGCAGTAGTAATAAAACAAAAATTTTATTTATAGAATTTATTACACATTTATAAACATACATAAACAGACTAATAGGCAATTAGATTAATCTAATTTAAAAAAACTACATTTTCTGCCTTATTTGAAACAAAAATTATAAACAGATAGGCAGAGGCATAAACATACATAAACAGGCTAATATAGGTTAATCTAAATTTAAAAAAATACATTTTCTGCATTATTCGAAACAAAAATTATAAACAGATAGTTAGGCAGAGGCTTTCGAGAATGAATGAATCAAAGGGAATGAAACCCATCGATTTCTGTCGTCATTATAAAGTGGTACAACTATAGCTTTAGCAGCAATCGCACCAATAGGCCATAATTTTAAATCATTCGACATACGTGAAATAACAAAAATGTTTAATTTGTTCGATTTAAATGGATACGTGAATAATGATTCATATGATAAAAATTGCTTTCCAACAATAGTAATGCGTTCCTTACCATCTGATAGAATATTATGAATTTGGACAACTTTCGATTCTTTAGTAATAAAATAGGCATCAGCACTGGAATATGAATGAATTGACAATGTAAAATTTAGTAAACGCAATTTTTTTAATTGCCTTCGATCACTAAGGGTCAATTGAACAGGTAAAGGTCCAAAATTGTGTTCATATTCAAGTTTTACGTCGAGAAAATCGGAATCTATATCCCTGAGAGAAAAATAAATTTCCTTTAGTCGACGAAAGACTTATTCTAATGGTCTGGTAGGTGATTTTATAAGGCATTTCAGTTGACCCAGATAGTTCTCAAAAGGGAAAGCCGAAAAGTTATCCAAGGGCCCATACAATTTACAATCATCACTTAGATGAGATGACATATGTATGTTATGAATTAAGAACTGCGGGCCATATAACTGTTCACAGTGTTGTACAAATAAGCGTAAGTGATCTGCAGCAAATTGGCAGCCAAATAATGAATTAATATGTTCATTTGAAACAAGAATGGTAACAGCACAATAAACGAGCAAGAAATGTTCATATATGGCAATGTCTACAATGTTTTTAATAACAACTGGCCCTATGTATAGTAAAAATGTTCTAAATTCTGTTGCTTTCCAACGTGCCAACATGTCCAACCCCCGAGGTTTACGATTGAATTCTTCAGGAATGTACGGTTTTAATAATTTAAGACGGTTAGAAATTAGATTTACGGACCGAATACCAAGACGAACTTGAAAAGGACCAGAGATCCAAGAGTTCAACAGTTTTCTTATTATGCCTAAGCAGACATTGTGCATATAATCAATAGGAAAATGGGTAACTAATCCTATTGATGGAATTCTTAAAAGAGGTGAAACGCCCATGTGGTGCACTTCGTCACTTTGTAAAGAAAATGGCAGATCAGATCTTTTTTGTGCACAGGTATTTCTCATTACAACTCTCCCGTTAATGTATTCCCCAGGTTCGACACATTTTTCGCAAGAAGAGTAGCCCCCATGAGACTTTATGCATTTCAGAAACGCACGGGCTGGCGGATCACATACAAAGCTATGCAGCTCTACGATATAATTCTTTTGATAGAATTGTAATCCGTTTTCCAATAGATGGCAAAATTCTTGGATAAAATTTTCCAAATACTCATGCAAAGGCTTTGGTTTACCTGAACCACAAAAAATGCCAACAACAAATGGCTGACAATTTATATCTTTTACCAGACGTAAAATGGGCCACATTTGTAGATTAGAGCTGGAAAATAATGGAATACCATCCACATTAAAACTCCGTGGTGTCCTTGGGAGTTTCAGATTTAAATGTTGAAGTCAGGTAGGATTGGTACTCGTTGTAACTAAACTAAGTAACTAAAGTGTCAATGTCTGCCCTAATTTACGTACATACAATCAGTTAGGGAATTATTGGATGAAGGTTTACCAACTATGTAAGTTGGGTTGCCTATATTTTGTGGTCACGTGGGTATCAATCATTAATGAAGGCACTGTATATTGGGCTAGAGACCGCACTGCAGTGCTGTCCGGTCTCTGAGAGTGAAGCCACTGCGTTGTCGCGTCGCCATTTGTACGGTAGGCAAGAAATGCATTGCCCGCATAAGCATATAATTCAAAACCTCGTTTTTTTGCTTCCTATCAAATTATTGAGAAATTTAAGAGACGCGACAACTTCGTAAACTATTAAACATTAATAAATTCACGTTGATTTACGTTCGAATAATTTACTAGGATACAAACATCGTACAGCTATAAATTTCTGTAATAGTTAAAATTGTTTATTGTTACACTTGCTTGGCAATTTACACTACATATCCAATAATGGGAAACTTTGGGTGGTACTAAGTCAATAGGTATTAACGAAATATTCTATTTGTGAATATTTACATACAAAAGAAAACCCAAAAAGAACTTAAAAGATTAAGTCCTTGTTCACAATGAACGTAAACATAAAAAATACGCAAGACTAACGAAATTCGTAAAGTTAAAGTATACGAAAAACTTAGTTACTGTTAACAATGCTGTATGTATGCAGTATTATGGATGTTCGTAACGCGAACGTTAAGTTGAAATAAACTCAACTTTACGTATTTTTTAAGTCACTTTTAAGTAAAAATTTAGTGAAATCTAAGACAACTTCCATCAGATAGGGACCAACTATCCTTAACAGATTATCAAATATTGTTGAAGTCATCCTAGTATATGCAAAAAATCATTGTTTATCATGCAGTTTTAATTTTAGCATAACTCTTCTAAATTCTCCTCTCCTTTCCCTGTTTACATTTACAGGTCTAACCCACCATCTTCTCACATTTTTGACCTTTCTTTGTTTTCAGCTTGTAGTCTTTTTTTACAAGAGCAACTTTAAAAGTTGGCTTGTAATAGCTTATCCATACCAATAATTATTTGCAATCAAAATTAAGCAATTCTCTGGCAAACGCCAAAAATCGTGTCACAGCTGTCAATTAAACTACGCCTGCGTGATCGTCCAAATTTTACGTTAGAGTTTAAAGACAAATAAAACATCATGGAAAGTAAAATACATGAGCATTTATTATAAAAATTACATAATAAGTAGGTAGTACCTACTAATTCTAAACAATTTGTTAATAACCATAATCTTAATTAAATTTTGAATTTTAGCAAAATGATAAATATTTCTTACATTCCAGAAAATAATATTAATTATGACAGTTGATGCCTTTTACTTACATTTCCGATTATTTTTTAGAATAAAACTTTCCGAATGGATGCAATCTTATGATCAAATATTGTTTACAAATTTGTTGAATTAACTGAAATTTATGTGGTTTATCCATTAGATCTACATTGCCACACGTTAAATTTGGCAATATTCTATTATCCAAGGCTAGAACACGATTTACTTTATTTGCAATAATTAGATTCAAGTTTTTTCGATTCAGTTTAGTAGCATAAACTTTTAAGTTAAAAACTGTCTCTCAGTTTCTAAAACAATTTTAAATACCGACTATGACGCGGATATTAGGCCACCTCTATTTTTCATATCAACCATTTTATTATATTCTGTGGAGTTGTGCTCTAACTGTACTAAGTTGACGTTTGATCTTCATCAATTTCCTGCAAAAATACGAGTGCTACATTGCTGTAAAAGTTGAGAGTTTCGTTCCATTGGTGCATAAATGCAAAATTCTCTTTATCGCACATGAAACTGCTAAGTATTTTTAAACACCGTCTTGTGTTGTTTCAATTTGTAACAGTTCCAATGCCACTTCTTTGAATTTTGTTATTGACATTTTTTCATTCGCTACCTCCTGGTGTAAAACGTATGCATTTACCAATGCAGTTCCAACTTACGGTACCACTTCACTGCTCGCCGTAAATACGTAGAATATGCCTTCATCTGGTCCGATAAGTCTATGAACGCTTTATTTTTATTATAATCAAAAACTGCAATCGGTTTTTCTTTTTGTTTCCCACCGTACGTACGTTACATTCACTAATTCGGACGTATGTTTTGTAGACAAAGTTAGAACGTCTCTTTTATCTTTCCACTTCTGGACCACAACACCCGTATTACTTTCAGCAGCTACTGTCTCTCCTTTTTGTATTTTTTATCCACAACGTCCTTTTAATTTAATTTTCGATAACTTCGCAAGTGAGTGTTTTTCTTCAATAAAGTGTGATCCAATACAACACTTGTGTAGTAGTTGTCTGTGTAGATAGTGCGACCTTTGTTTTTTGAGATGATAGCTGACCTTTTACTTTATCCTGTCCACAATAAACAATTAGGTTGTACGTGTATCCCTTTTCGATGCACAGTTTATACAGTTTAATGCCAAATTTGTGTCGTTTGTTTTTGATGAATTGCTTGAAACAGGCGTCCTCTAAATAGTATCAGTGTTTCATCGATGTAGCTTCATTTGGTCTTGGAGGAAGCTGAAAATTTTCAACCAGTTTATCCAGGAGCGGTGATACTTTTTGCAATCTGTCATTGGATACGTTAATATTGTCGTGGAAATGCCAAATTCTCAACATTAGTTGAAAACGATTCCGTGACATTACAGATTTAATTGCATTTTGATAAAGAACCTTTCGCGACCAATAAGATTGAATACTTGGATATTGGCAAAGACCACGGTACTAGATAACTTAGGTAATCTGACGGCGGTCTCGTCAGTGTCCCCCACATTGCAACGCTAGTGTGCGAGAGAGACAGTCATATGAGGGCTCACTACAAGTAGCTGCGGCCAGTGCCGCTTAAGTTAAATACGCATGGAATTCACTGAATTCTTATTTAACAATTAGGCCAGTCATTTAAAACATCGGAGGTCGCAAAAAATTGCACTGTTCTGATTTTTTGGGATGTTATTAGGATGGATACCAATAGTTTAAATCTAAGTTTGCAGCTTCGAAAGACCTGTGCTAACTCCGTGATACCCGAAAAACCTCGAAATTTTCGAACGTTTTTCAGTTTTTGGCTTATAACTTCTAAATGGTGCAATTTACGAAAAAAGTGATTCCGCACATTTTTAAATTAATCGAAATTTGCTAAAATTTCAGCGTAACCGCAGCTCAGTAGGTTCAATAGGTTCCGAGATACAGCACTTCAAAGATTGACCATTTTTTCCAAAAAGTTCGAAATTGTAGTTTTAGCCGTCTTCCCCGCAGAATATCGACTAAAATACTCATCCTACGAGGAAAGTCATGGGAGTTGCAGTTGTAGAGCAGTTATTTAACGTTAATTTAAACACTGGCGGAACTCTGTAGAACCAATAGTTTCCTTGTTATCAGGAAAAAACGAAACATTAAGGAAATCGGATTTTTCACAAATGGAGCCAGACGAATTGCAAGACTTTTGTTAAGGATAAGAAAGAAAACCATAACTCAGTGAAAAATGGTTTATATCATGCAAAATGAAATTGAGTACAATAATAAGTTATAAATTTATCAAAATTGTATAAATATTATTTTGATAGTTTGGGGGACCTGGGTCGCGAAACGTGAAGTGATGGATGGTGGGACCTCAGCTGATATGACTCCCGCTACTGAAATAAACAACACAATGTAAATTAGTATTTATTAAATGCGTAATCAATTTTATAATAAATTACTGCGGAGGGGAAGGTATGTAATAGTAGGCTTACCTTTAAGCACTTAGCGAGACAGTCGTCTTTCTTTGGAAGGTCCAGGTTTGTCAGACGGCTCTTCTTGGGACCCCGGAGACTCCTCTGCTGTCGGATCTAATGATAAAAGGTCGTCTTCTTCCTCCGACTCATCAGCCATGTCATGTCATCAGGAATGTTCGGCAGCAGCCTCTTCGGTTGGGGGCAGACGAGCAAGGTGGACTTTAGCATTGGCAGCAGATCGGAGAAATATCCCGTAACGCAGGGTGTTGAGGGATTCGTCTTCCCCTCCACCATACAGCGCCACGAGACATTTGTTGCCAGCAGAAGCTCTCCTCATGAGTGGCGTCATGGTTGAGAAACGTGGTAGCCGCTTCAAGTAGGTCTGGCTGAAATGACTTACAACATCTTCATTTTTCCTTACCAGAAAAGGGCACAGGTGGGGTCGCAACCAGTGAAGGCGTGAACGAACAACACCATTCCAGGGGGAATGCTCCTCGAATGAATGATGTTGAAGAGAACTGCTCACAACCTGTTTCACCTTTGCCACTTTTATGGAAGAAAACATTTTATATGCTGGAGCCCAATCCATTAAGGAGAAACAAGAGGTCGACCTCCTCTCCAACGATTAAGACGTGCTCCCACTCCTCGTTCTTCTCGAATGCTGTCCTCACAATTAGGCAGTCGGCGTCCTCTGCGGCTTGCTTCGTTTCGAGCCCTTGTATATCCAGTCCAGTGCAGATAAAGTTGATTAAGCGCTGCTTGTTTTTTGGGTTGGACAATAACTTTTCTTGGGGCACTTTGATCAGTGTTGAATCTTCAAAAATTATGTCGGTGCACGCTGAGGCTGTATAACGACGTAGCCGGTCTGCTGTTTTTGTGCTGCTAACACCCCCCTCAGAGCAGAGCTGAAATGCTCTGCTCTCTGCAAAGTTTGTCAAGGGAAGACCTGCCTGAATACTCCTCCCTTAGACATGGCTGATGAGGCGGATGAAGAATCCGGATCCAACAGCACAGGAGTCTCCGGGGTCCAAATCCATATCCGTCTGACGAACCCGGACCTTCCAAAGGAAGGCGACTGTCTCGCTAAGTGCGTAAAGATAAGCCTACTATTACATACCTTCCCCTTCGCAGTAATTTATTATAAAATTGATTACGCATTTAATAAATACTAATCTACATTGTGTTATTTATTTCTGTCGCAAGAGTCATATCAGCTGAGGTCTCACCATCCATCACTTCACGTTTCGCGACCCAGGTCCCCCAAACTATCAAAATAATATTTATACAATTTTGGTAAATTTGTAACTTATTATTGTAATCAATTTCATTTTGCATGATATGAACCATTTGCCACTCAGATATGTTTTTCTTATCCTTTACAAAAGTCCTGCAATTCGTCTGGCTCCATTTTCGTTTTTTCCTGATAACAAGGAAACTATTAGTTCTACAGAGTTCCGCCTGTGTTTAAATTAACGCTAAACAACTGCTCTACAACTGCATTTCCCATGACTTTCCTCGTAAGATGAGTATTTTAGTCGATATTCTGCGGGGAAGACGGCTAAAACTACAATTTCGAACTTTTTGGAAAAAATGGGAAATCTTTGAAGTGCTGTATCTCGGAACCTATTAGACCTACGGAGCTGCGGTTACGCTCAAATGTTAGCAAATTTCGATTACTTTAAAAATGTACGGAATCACTTTTTTCGTAAAATGCACCTTTTAGAAGTTTTACGCCAAAAACTGAAAAAAGTTCGAAAATTTCGAGGTTTTTCGAGCATCACGGAGTTAGCACAGGTCTTTCGAAGCTGCAAACTTGGTTATACACTATTGGCATCTATCTTAACAACATCCCAAAAAATCAGAACAGTGCAATTTTTTGCGACCTAACGCGATTTTTGTATCTACGGTGACTGGCCTAAATCTTGTTAAATTTATTAATGAATGATTTAACCAAATTGGAATCAACAAATAGATGTTACCTTGAATTTATTTATTGTGAATACCTAGTACGCAATACAAATACTTACTATAAAATTTGTTAATAACCGTGGTTTCCACATACATTTCAATAAAAATACACAAAAGACGTACATGCAAAATATCATATTATTTTTAATACCAAAATAATAGTAATTTATGTATAAGTGTCTTAGGAAGTATTTTATCCACGCAAGAATGTTTAATTTTCTTAAGTGGATGAAATACAACTAAGGGCCGGTTTTACAATATTAGTATTGTATATATCTGGAATAAGCTATACCCCCGACAGTTGCCATGGTTACAATTCTTGTAACAATTGTAACCATGACAATTGTCGGGGGACACGTATGCAATATAATGTTTTATCCACAACCAGGCTAGCGAGTGACGTTTTTAAATTAATATTTTGGAAAAATTTTATTTTGACATTTTGAACTGACTTTTGTCATACGTGTTGCTATAGATTTACCATTGTTTTAATTATAAGACCTACGTGTTTTATTAATATCATAAGACGTCTCTTAGGCCCGGTTTTACAATACTAGTATATACCTGGAATAACTATACCTCCGACAGTTGCCATGGTTACAATTCTTTTAACAATTGTAACCATGACAATTGTCTGGGGTATAACTTATACTTGTATTGTAAAACCGGCCCTTAATAGTGGAATTATGACCTTATAATATACTACTGGTTGTGGATAAATAAATAAAATTAACAAAATAGCAAAAATTAAGAAATTGAATTAACTTAATAAATTGTCGCGATTCTTTTTTCTCTTGTGTCGAAATTTTCGGTCTCTTGTTTTGCTTATAATATTGTTGTATTCGCATTGTCGTATAAAGCAACAAGCATTGCGAAACAATATCTGCTCTATCTCTATGCTCTTTACAGGGGAAGGGAAACAGATTAGTTGTGTCAAAATATTCTTCAATGGTTTTATCAAACACATCCACTGTGTCAATGTGTTTAATAACAATCTCCTCCAGTTTTTTAAAGAACAAACATATTTCTCTTTTGGTGATTCAAACCGCCCCTGGATTTTATAAAGGTTAATGTATTTTCAGTACTTTCATACCTCTGTTCTTTAAAATATAAATTAGCGTTACATATACTACATCTCGACGAATTAATTTTGTTTTTGCATATGTAGCCCGTTAAATAATTAATAAATGACGCAGTCGATAATTTCTTGTCTAGAATTGTCCTCGAATTAGGATATAACTCATATAACTATAGCAGTACAGAGCAAACGAAGAATGCAGTTGCATTAGCTTCTGTGCGCTAGAGTGCGATAGAATGCGTAAGAGCTAGGCCCACATCTAGCCCTTTCACTCGGCGCGAACCGTCGCAAATATCGGGACAAGTGCAGCAATACCGTATGATCGCCGTCAGATTACCTAAGTTATCTAGTACCGTGGCAAAGAGCCATCCAAAATAGTAAACCAATAAATTTTTTAGTCTCTGCAATATCGGTATCATGCCAATCGTGAATTCTAGCCTTACGAGCAGTTTCCTTTGCTTTGCATTGAGTAGCATACCTTTTAGTCTCTGTAACCATCATTGTCAAGATCTCTTTATTTTCAAGTAATTCATAAAAGTCGTACGGACTTTTATTAGAATAGTCTTCATATATTTCAGCTCTTACTCCAGTATTGGTTTCGGTAAACAAAAATGGTTTCAAATTCAGACCTGTTACCAGATTCCAAATAAAGTTTTCATCATCGTCGTCGTCTATTGTCACTTCTTCGGCGTCACTAGAGACACCAGCAGCAGAATCCAAGTTACACTTTCAATTGTTTCCATTATCACGTCATTTTCACTAGCAACATTGGAGCAGCTTGCTCCAGCATTCGAGCAGGTTCCTGTAGAATTATCAGAAGCATTTACATTGATATCAGACATTTTGTAACGCTTTACTGGTGATTTTTCTCTAAAAGACTCATCTGATTCTTCTTCGCTAGTAGGTAAATACTCGTCAGATGTTTCACCAAACAGGCTTTTATCATCATCTTCGTCAGACAAAGCCTCCTAAAAGGGCCTCCTATTGTTCTAATGAATGTAATGGTTGCCGTGCTGTTAATAAAATCAGGCAGATTCAATGTTCTTAAATACTTAATGGCATAATCTTGACAGTATTGATCTATTTAAAACCCTTTATTTACCATAATACTATCCTTGTATAGTTCTAACTTTTGAATAAGTCCACTTTGTTCAAATATACTTTTATCGGAAGCTCGTCCTCCATATCCTTTGCTTAAGTATGTTATTCAGCAGGCTGGACTAACGCCCACCATATACTTTACAGTGTTTGTAGGTTTATAGTGAGAGTATGATTTTATCCTGTAACACAAACACTTACTAGCTTGTACAAATAATTCTGTACAATCCACCACAACTCTCACACTTGAAAATTTTTTAAAACATTTTCGTAAATTGGCCAAAATTTCTTCCTTACTGGGAAAATAAATTGCAGGTCGTAAAGCAACATACAGAATATCCAGAACATTATAAAATATGGTTTTTGCAGGTTTGCGATGATATGCCACTAAGCAGTACGCTTAAAACTATGTAGGAGACATTATTTTTTAATTTAATAAAAGTTTTATAAATATAATATAATCATGCATACGTGTGTATTTAATCTTTCTGTTAACTTTGTTCTTGTATTCTGTGTTCGTTCCATCTTACGTTTCGGTAGGTTTTGGGAAGGAACTGCATCTTTTTTTTAAACGGCATCGTTTGCCACAACCTAAGGTAGTTGAAAATATAGTTTATAAAGCTATTAAACTCTGAAATAATATTTATCTTTCTTGGAAACAATATAGTCGCTGGTTTTAAAGCGCAGGGAACACACCTTCATGTATTTTGAAACCGGCTTGCCCATCTTAAGCTGTAAAATCCATTCTTTTCGAAGATCTACGAGTTCAATCTGATATAATTTATTTTCATCACGCACTTTACTGACATTAGGTTTTGCAAAGCAGTGTAATGATACCCTTCGGTGCCTTTTACGCAGTGAACTGCAATTGTAAACACAACAATATTCTTTGCTTTTACCGGGTGCTTTAGAGGGCAACTCCATTGTATTTCACAACTATTAAACTAACGACGATATCACCACTGTGCCACTTCACTCACAAAGTTAAAAATAAAGTATTAAAAAACCGAAGTAAACAATGTAAATTTAAACGGCCGTTATTTACTAACTCCGTTTACAGTAGTTCGCAAAACAGCCACCAGGTAGCGAACCGCCTGGATCATATTTTCTCGGGTGGTTGGTCTGGTTTGAAAGACTAAATCCTTTAATCGTCCCAATAAATAAAAATCGGACAGGTTAGATCGGGAGATCTCGATGGCCATGGAAATAAACTGCCTCGGTCCATCGGTTAGGAAACTGTTCATCGACATAAGCACGAACGTCCTGCGAAAAATGAGCAGGGCAACTATCATGCTAGTACCACATATTAATTCTTGTCTCTAAGGATACATCTTCTAGAAGCGGCGGTAAGTCGTTCATCAAGAACTATAAATATCTACCACCATTAAGATTGCCATTGAAAATAAATGGTCCAATAATTTTTCCTTCAATAATACCACACCATACATTTACGCTCCAACGATTTTGATGGGCAGCTAGCTGCATCCAGTGTGGATTATTTTTAGACCAATAGTGCATATTATGTAGATTAACACCCCAGCAATATTAAAGGTAGCCTCATCGGTCCATAAAATTCTGGACAACAATTGAGGATCTGCTTCTACCATGTTCAGGAGCCAATGACTGATCTATCCCCTGATCGAAATCCAGATTCATTAAGGCTTGGTGAAGGGCAACATGATAAGGATGCAACCTGTGATCCTTTAAAATTTTATGGACGCACAAACTTGTTATTTGCAAGTCCCTTGAAATTTCTCTAACACTTAAATAAGAATCAGGTTCTATATGCGCCAGAACATTGATAATATTTCATGATAATTGTATAATTGTAAGAATTTGCCGGTGGCCTGATGTCCGGACTTATGGTCTTTTTGGTTTGTTTAGGAGTAAAAATGCAAAATAATTAAACAAGCACATGTGAACTGTTTGAAGACTTTATTCGTTCTGATTCTAAGAGGCGGTCTTGGCCAGACAGCCTGCTGGCGCGCTACTACATCTGCAGCGCCAAACAAGTGGGTACACTATTTACTACAGTACCAAACATGCCCCCGGCCTTGAAACGGGGAGCTTTCAAAGTAATACAAATAAAATTGCAACAATACATGTAAAAAGAAACAAATATAAAAAATGTACATAGGTAATACAAAATGGACAAATCACACATCTGTTTTGCCTATGGGTAATGGGCACAGTTTTGCAAACGAGCGTCGCACTAAACCATGATGAGTACGAACTGAAGCAACACGAGCAATTCCGTCGATTCCTGGATGCACAGTTTCGATTCTACCCAACTTCCATTGTAAAGGGGGCAGATTGTCCTCCTTAATCAGTACAAACAAGCCTGGTTGCAGCTGTGATTGTTGAGTTCGCCATTTTGGACGCGGCTGCAATTCTGACAGGTACTCCTTACTCCACCTTTTCCAGAAATGCTGGTGAATTTGCTGGATCTTTTGGAATTTAGAGAGTCGCGATTCAGAGATGTGAGTGACATCTGGATCAGGCAATGACGTCAATGGGCGTCCTATCAGGAAGTGCGCCGGAGTCAGAGGTTGCAAGTCGTTGGGATCGGAGGATAAAGGAGCAATAGGGCAAGAATTTAGGGTTGCTTCTACTTGAGCAAAAAGAGTACAAAGTTCCTCAAAAGTTAAAATACAGCTACCTATTACACGCTTTATGTGATGCTTTGAAGCCTTAACGCCTGCTTCCCATAGTCCTCCAAAGTGGGGACTATGCGCGGGTATAAAATGCCAGCTAGTTCCCTCAGTAGCAACAGATTCGGGTATAACCGCGCTCTGTTTTATCAAAAACGTACCTAACTCGCGCAATTCGGAATTTGCACCAACGAAGTTTGTTCCGTTGTCGGAGTACACGCGTAAGGGTTTACCTCGGCGAGCTACGAAACGTCTAAATGCAAGCAAAAATGTAGCAGTTGACAAATCTCTCACTAGTTCAAATTGTACTGCCTTACTGGTAAAGCAGACAAATATACATAAATAAGACTTGGATGTCTTAGCACCGCGGCCTTTGCGGTCTTTAAAAGGGAAAGGCCCGGCGTAGTCGACCCCCGTGACATGAAAGGGTGGAGAGGGCTCGATACGTTCGACAGGGAGATTACCCATAATGGGCTTGGTAATCTTGGGGGAGACACGGAAACACCGCACGCAACTGTGGACTACTTTCTTTACAAGATTGCAGCTAGAAGTGAGCCAAAACTGATCCCTAAGGGAAGATAACAAAAGCTGAGGTCCCGCATGTAGCAGTCGTAGGTGCTCGTGTATAACAAGAAGCTTAGCTAGGTAATGTTTGCCAGACAGTAGCCAAGGATGTTTTTTATCAAAGGAGTAGTTGGAATGGCGAAACCTGCCACCAACACGCAATAAGCCTTCGGAATCCAGAAACGGATTGAGGCTGATAAGAGTTGAAGAAGGTTTCAACTGTTTTGATTGCTTAAGTTGCTTCACCTCTTCCGCGAATGATGGCCGTTTTCACCAAGGCTTCCTAAACTGGTGCCTACATAAGAATTGCTTATATTAAGGGTTAGGCACTGCTTAACTGCAATTTGGTTTTCACGAAGCACAATCGAGTTCGTAAATAAGATAAGCAGTGCGTAACTTTAGGAACCCATTTGACGTTGTCTCATATCGGTAGGCATTGCCTATCTTGTTTGACGTTTCTGTTCATGCGTTTTTGTTAGAGAGTTTTGAAAGCTGCCACCTATAAAGAATTTATTTATAACATGTTTTAAGTTTTCTTTAGTTTTTTTTTCAACATGCGTGCAGGGCGTTTCATTGAAAATTTAGATAGATACGACGCATGTACATCAGACGAGGAAATCACCGTGGTGGTAAAAATTTTGAAAAATTCATATCGACCGACATTTTGAAGTTAGAGAGTCCGGTAAAAATATATCTCTCTTGAATTATGGTCTTCTTTCATATTTGCTACTCAGATGTTCAAGATTCTGCTTCTGAAAAAAATGCTACCAAAAAAACATGTCTAACTTCCGCTTCCGGTTTCAGATTTTTTTGAAAAACTTATTTTGTCGATGGATTTTCGATATAACCCTTCATTTCATCAAAATCGGTTCACTAGTTTTTGCGTTAGAGGCGTCACATACACACACACCACTCACAGACAGACATTTTCTCAATTTAGAAAATTTTCATGATATTGAAGCTTCCCATATACCAGTGATGGTATAGTGTGCATCCACCTGTCGTACTCACAATCTGTCAAGGACGAGAAAACTATCTAAATCATGTACGAACTACTGTCATTTGCGACGTTGCGATATAATATCGGTTACCTCTGTAAGAAATTCCTACATAAGCAACGGTTTGGCTGGTGAAAACGGATAAAGTTTACGCATCTGTTTAGGAATTACCTATCTCTAGGTAATACCTGCGTAGGTACTGGTTTAGGAAACGTTGGTGAAAACGGCCATGAGTCTCCCTGGGCAATTTTAACTAAAATTAGCAGGGAATGTTGGAGTTCTTCGGAAGTGAGAGGCCCGAGAGAGCGCCCGTTTTGAAGGGTCGAGTTTTTAATAAACCGTAAACAATAGGCTACAACTCGCTTTAACCTGGTTAAATTAGAAAAATCGATAATACGGAAGGCATTAGGGAGAGTAGCAGCGTGACACTGTGCTACTACCTTTAACTCGGGAAGTGTGGGTTTGGAGAAGGCAGAAGTAGGCCACGAAGTAGCCTCTTGAAGAAGAAAAGAAGGGCCCTTCCACCACAAATCGGAGGACTTTAAAAGACGCGGAGACACACCTCGAGAAAGCACGTCGGCAGGGTTGGATTTGGTGGGAACGTGCCGCCAAATCACATCGGGGTTGAGTGCCTGAATGTCTGCAACTCGGTTGCAGACGAACGTTTTGAACAAATTAGGACTGGTTTTCAACCAGCCTAGGACAATGGACGAGTCTGTCCACAAAACACAATTAGAAATTTCAAGACTTAAATCTTTTCGAACTTGGTGCAGAAGTTTAGACAACAGACAAGCTCCACTAAGTTCTAGTTTTGGAATAGTAATTGGCTTGAGAGGCGAAACCTTGGATTTGGCACAAAGTAGTTTTACATGGGTTTGTCCATGTGGGTCAACAGAGCGAAGATAGAGGCATGCCCCATAACCTTGTAGGGACGCATCAGAAAAGCCGTGTAGCTGAATATCAATAGGATTTAGACATAAAACGTGTCTTGGAATTTTTAGATCATTTAGATCAAGGAGTTCTTCGCGATAAGAGGTCCACCTGGTTTCGAGGTGGCTTGGAACCGGCTCGTCCCAAGAGAGCTTCTCCATCCAGATTTGCTGGAGGATAGCCTTAGCACCCAGGGTACATGGAGTTAACAGCCCCAGGGGGTCGAATATCTGAGATATTTCGGATAAAATTATGCGCTTGGTTATCGCAGTAACCGAGGAGTTTGAAATAGAATACATCAGGTGATCAGTTTGAAATGACCACAGTAATCCTAGAGTGTGAGTATGCTCAGGTGATCCAAATTCCAGGGCACCTGGATGTAGATCAACCTTTGGAATGTTCATCAGAACTTGGGGATTGTTAGAAATCCATTTGCGCAGTTTTAAACAACCTGCATTCAAAGTGTCTGAAAGCTGGGAACATATCTGAGGGGCTAACTCCAAATCATCTGTTCCAGTAAGTAGGTCGTCGACATAGAAATCTTGTTTTATAATAGAGGAAATTTCAGGTTGAGAGGTTTCACAGTCGATCCCTAACTGGGTCAAAGAACGGATTGCCAAAAATGAAGCTGAGGCGGTGCCATAAGTCACCGTGTTGAGCTCATAGATTTGAAGGGGTTCAGTGGGATCTGGGCGCCATAGTATGCGCTGCAGTGGTCTTTGAGCAGGCTCCACTAGTACCTGCCGATACATCTTTTCAATATCTGCTGAAATAGCATACGTGTGTTGACGAAAACGAATGAGAATAGAGAACAGATCAGGTTGTAAGGTCGGTCCGACCATTTGTATGCTATTCAGCGCTGGGCCGTTAGTGGTAGGCATTGAGCCATTAAAAACCAGGCGAAGCTTTGTGGTTAGGGAATCCTCCTTCAGTACACCATGGTGGGGTAAGTAATATGCAATATCAGAATGAGTGGGGATAACGGCTGACATGTGTCCTAGCTCCTCGTACTCTTTCATGAAAGAACGGTAACGAGTTAACAAATTTGGGTTAGATTGGAGTCGTTTCTCCAGCGAAAAGAATCTCTTCTGGGCAATTTCGAGTGAGTCACCCAGCACCTCAACGGGATCTTTGAAAGGTATGGAAACAATAAATCTACCATTAGAATCTCTTCTGACGGTTTTGGAAAAATGGGTTTCACACGCGTTCTCTTCCTTTGAGAGAACTTTATCAGAAGGATAGTGTTCAAGTTCCCAAAATCTCGTTAATTGATCGGGAGGGTCATCGTAACGACTAAAATGGCATTGAACCACAGGATTTGAAACGCAACCGGCTGGGCCAGACATCACCCAGCCAAAGCGAATCTTCTGAACTCTTTGGCTTTAGCTAATCTCTCTTGTGGAGGAAGCTGTTGGAATTTTTCACATCTAGCAATAGTATGTGAATCATGGCAGAGTAAACAGGTCGGACTACTTGCAATAAACGATTTGAAGTGAGCCTTAGGTTTTTCTATCAAGGGTATGACAGTTTTGGTTTCTAAGGACTCTAACAGATTGGCAGTATTTTTAAGAAAATCCTTGAACTGGTCAAGAGTGGGCAATTTGCTTCCAAGGGTATTTTTTAAGGTTTCCCATTCTCGGGAGGTGGTTGGATCGAGCTTTTTAGAGATACTGTAGATAAGAAAGGTATGAAGAAGCTCCGTTTCCGTGGCTAGAGATTCTAGCGCTGTAACATGTTTGAAAAGGGTATCACGAATCTTCCTCAACTTTGAAGCAGACTCTTTTGATAATGACTCAAGGTCCAAAATTGTCTTAAGATGATTGTGAACAAGCATGCGTGGATTGTTATAGCGTTCACGAACGCTGTCCCACGCAACCTTATAATTGCTGGCTGTAAATTCTAAAGACTTGATTAAAACAGCAGCTTCGCCAGAAAGGCTGGCTTTCAGATAATGTCATTTTTGAATATCTGTGATGGAACTATTTTCATGAATTAGGCTGTCATAAGTTTCCCTAAACTCGATCCAATGTTCAATGTTTCCACCGAATTTTGGAAGATTTATGGTTGGTAGTTTAATGAATGGACTACCTGTATGAATTGACTGTACAATACTTGGTGAGTTTGGGCTACTTAGACTTGGGTTGCTGCTAGGTTCCATCAGTAAATAGCTGACTAAAGTGTCTGTCATTGACATGGCATTATAATAATCAGTTTCGAATTGTTCCAACTGAACTTCTTCAGCTTTAACATCAGTACAAACATGAATAATTTGGGCATGCAATTGCTGAAATTCGGCTAAGAAATGCGCTGCGTCATTTAAACGCTTTTGTAGCTGTACGAGCTGTTCGGGGGGGATTTGTTGGTTAACATCATCATACGATGCTTTAAACGCATGAACGTGGTCTTGGAACCGCTTTAACTGCCCCTTTAGGAGGTCTCGGCTACGTTCTAATACGTCCATTTTTAAATAGGTAATTAAAACAAATGCCTATCTAACAATGAACAAACGAAACAAACTTCGGATACTTCAAAATATTTGTAGGTAATTATAATAATACGAATTAATTGTTTTTAAGAAACTAGCTGACACGATGCAATCCTAATCTTCTTTCAAAATTGAAAGCATTACAATAATAAATGCACCTAAAATCTTTGATCTCTATTTGCTAAATAGTTTGCAATGGGTAGGACAAGGATAGCGGTATACCGGGATATCTGACCTGTGAACGTCTGAATGGCGCGATTGTTGTCTGCACCTGATCGTCTGGTCTCTGGCTGCTATCTTTCTCTCTCTCTATCGCAAGTAAATTTCACTTTGTCTGACGTCACAAAATGCATGAAATATCGAAAATAATATATAAATTGCATAAACTTGGCAATTTGCTGGTAATTAATGCGGAATCGAAGGACCAAAATGTATAATTGTAAGAATTTGCCGGTGGCCTGATGTCCGGACTTATGGTCTTTTTGGTTTGTTTAGGAGTAAAAATGCAAAATAACTAAACAAGCACATGTGAACTGTTTGAAGACTTTATTCGTTCTGATTCTAAGAGGCGGTCTTGGCCAGACAGCCTGCTGGCGCGCTAATACATCTGCAGCGCCAAACAAGTGGGTACACTATTTACTACAGTACCAAACAATAATAATTTTTCATACATGAAACTAGTTCTATTTTAATTTAACTCTATATTGTCACGTAAGGGATTAATTATGAATAATTAATTAAGAATATTGGTTAATAATGATCAAGGTTCGATGTTATAACAATGTTAAAAGATGCATGCTGGCTGCAAGCACGCTGCATCCTCGTGGTTCCATTTATCTTTTATTACCTACTAAAGATATGGAATAGTTATTGCTTTGCGGGGGGATCGTTAAATCTTTAACGACTCTGATACAAGAGTTGGCATCAGTATAAAAAAGGAAGTCTTCTTCAGTTGAGGACAGTTGAAACAACCAGTCAAACTCTTCAACCCAGCTTTAGTTCCAAGTTAACTGTTTGGGCCCTTTGGGGTCCAGACTCTGCATCAGAAGACTCAGCATAACTACAGCAAGCCAAACCCTGGGTTCATGGCCTACTAGTCAGCAGTAACTGTATTAGAGTAAGCCCACCATTTGTATGGTGCATTTTTAGTACTTAAGCCATTTTTGTAACTTGTCCCCCTTATTGTCCAACACATCAAATACCCAAAATAAAATTTTTTTTAAATGTATTTGCATATATACTGTCACTCATACAGCTTTTCAGTTAAAAAAAATTTAATTTTTTCTGTTGCAAAAGAAAATTGGGGTTAGTTCCTCAATTGACCCATTGGGCAGTAAAGAACATATTATATTGAACAGTTTATTCTTATACACAGTTACATTTTTTAAGCACCGTGAAATAGGGCAAAACAATTTCTTTTTTTGTTATACATACGTAAGTATTACATTTTGTACAATAGAATGAGGTTTTTAAACTGCAGCCCGGCAGCTTACACCTCTGACGTTGTTCTTTTTCCACTGGCCAATGGCCAATACCATCACAGCGAACATCATACTGTGGTATAGGCACTGTTGGGCCTCTGTGTTTTTTAGCTTCAAATTGGACATCCACATTTGATGGTCTTCCACGTTTATTATTTATTGTCTTTCCCAGCAAGCACAGAGCTTCCGCTACCTCGCATCTAAAGGCTAGCGAATCCAAAATGTCTTTCTTTTGAAATCCTTCTGCTTTCATGTCCATCCTGTAGCGAATCCAGGCATTTACAACTGCCATGTCTATTAGATGGAAGAAAAGCCTATGGTACCATTTTTTAGATCGTAAGGGAATCCTGTAATAAGATATTAGGCCATACAAGAGATCGACGCCTCCCATAAATGTATTATATTGTTTGATTATATTGGGACGTACTATTTCCACTTTCTGTTTTTGCTTTCTGTCAAAACGTTGAACCATATGAGTTGGTTGGGCTCCACAAAACGTGCTGGCTAAAGTGACTGCTTTGTTATCAAACCACTTTATTACTCGAATTAGTACATCCTTACATTTAGTTTGATATTCCTCGTAAGTTCCTCTACCCTTTCTTTGCATTACTACATCACTGCTTACAGTTATGTTATGCATACGATTTATGCGTGCTGTTCCCAATGAACCAATTCCATCATCAAATAAAATTTGCATTAGCTTCATTGATGTAAACCAATTGTCAAAATACAACAAATGGTTTTTATTTTTGGGTATTGTGTCTGCTAAGCGCAGCACTATGTTGCCGCTGGCGCCGATGTCTTCTTTTCCAATAGCCGGAAGAATTTTACCAGTATATATCTCAAAATTATGTGCAAGGCCATTTATATCTGATAATACAAAGATTTTATATCCCCATTTGTGGTTTTTTTTTAGGATTGTATTGTTTTAGCGACGAATTACCCGTGAAAGGAACAATTTGTTCATCAATGCATAGCATTTGGGCCTTGGTTTGATTTTTCATTATTGCTTGAAGCTTATCAACGAGTGGTCGAATTTTAAAAATTTTGTCTCTTTCTGGATCATTCCTATCATTCGGCAAATTGTTATTATCATTTGCATGTAAATTTTGTTTGACTTCCTCCCACCTTTGTCTAGTCATGCAGTTGGCAACCTGACTTACCCTGGTGTTTGAGGCCCAGTACATCCTGTGGCGTGGTAACCCAAAAATAGACATATAAAGTAACGTTCCAAAAAATTGCTGTAGCTCCTCAGCAGTAATATTCATTGGTTTGTTTGGATTTTTTTGTACAGCATATAAATTTGATTGATATACAATATCGTTTACAATCTCAGTGGTATAATATAATTGAAAGTAATGAATCGGCCTACCAATTTCGACTTGATCTACCAGATTTTCTACTGTAAAAGCTGGAATTTGCATTTCACTTTCTTCGTTTGGTACAGAATGCCATGTATACTGTGCTGATGATTGTTGATTTTTCCTTCCTTTGGCTGTTTGAGGTTTTTTCTTCCCTTTTGCTCGTTTCTGGGGCTTTTGTCTTTTTACTGTAGCCTTTGTGCGCTTTTCAACTAAAAATGGTAAAGAAATAACACAAAATATTATACACCTGTGAAGTTTTGAAATCTTATAACCTACCAACTATTGAACTACAAGAAGAATCAGAACCCTCATCACTTTCTGTTTGCTGTTTAGTGTATTCCTCATCGGTATCAGTTAGATAATTATCATCCTCACTATCCACAGGGAACATTTATTTGCGTGTAATTTTTGCGCATTTTACGGGCTGAAGTTGAACACATTTTAGGCAAACTAAAACGAAACTTGATTAACATTCATACCACGAATGTCACCAGTTCCATATCAGGTACTAACGTGAAAACTTGATTATGGCCTCTAATGACAGCTGTTCCATAGAAGGAACTAACAGTTTATGAATAATTTTATAGCTATATAAAAAAAAAACGAGGTTTTGATAGATGATTCATGTTACTACATAACCAAAGCAACAAAATACATTTTTTTGGAGACATACTTACTCAGAATAGCACCCATAATAAATTACAAAAACTACGTACTAACTGACAGCGGCCATTAAACAACTACGCATAGGCGAATATTTGTAAACACACCTTGAAATTATTTGGTAAGGCTACCAATGTGATGACGTATGTGTCTAAGCTGGAACAACAACCTTTTGAAGAAAAAAGTAGAATTTTTTTGAATTTTACCACAACAAAAAATTTGTTTTTGGAATGTTCCTATTTTGACACATCAGACAATAAGGGGTTAAATATAATTATGTTTAACCGAAGATGCGTTTGAATCCAGACTAGTCACAATTTATAACTTGACATTGTGGTGGAGTGCCGTTTCTTTTTTAATTCATAATTGGAAATTGAAAAACTAGCTATCGGTCCTGTGTATCATGTCTGGATCTAAACGTATTAAACAAGACAACGCCAGCAAACCCTTTGTAATGAAAAAAACTCTGTCACAGTATAATAATTCGGAAATAGTATCTACACCCTCTTCTTCCAAAGTTGGGGACACTGGTATGTCTTTCCCAGTGAGCACACAACCACTAAAGTTTGGTCCTGTTACGCGTTCACAGAGCTTGAAAATGAGAATTAACATACCCATCAAAAAAGTTACACGATCATTTTTTCAAAACGGTATCATGAAAAACAGCAAGGAATTAGGGTAAAGTGTACAGTCGTTGGCACCATTGTGCTCTTTTCAACTTTGATGAAATATATGAAACAGAAAATGATCATGTAAAGTAAATGTTTTGTGTTTATATGAATTTATGAAGTGTTTCAAATACATTGGCACTAACGAATCTATGTCCATCCTTATATTTCCATTAAAAAAATGGGAAAACAACAAAGATAGGTACAAATCATAGTCGTTGGCATACTTGTTACAATCATCGGCACCGAGCGTTACAGTGATTGGCAGTACATTAATATAAGGGGATATCTACCTACGTACCTACCTAACCTAGGTTAGGTACCTATGGTACACTTGGGAAAATCAGTACTAGGTAAAGAAAAGCAGATACCTTTTAGTATGAAATAGTTTAATAACAATGCTCTATTAAATTCAAAATTAAAATATTACATTCCAAAATAGAATGAAGTAAGCTGAGAGTGTTAGATTACATTCATACATGTCTACGGCAGACAAATTCTTCTGCGAAAAACGAATCCTTATGACATTTAAAGTGATATGTTCTAATACATCTACCACACCGACGTCCCATATTAGTGGTAGTTATGTTCGTGGTACATTGGTAACATATGCCTTTTACCACAAATATTTTCCCAGTCTCCATATTACTATGTGTTTCCTTTTTTGTTTCAAAATCATTCAAATTATCATCATTAGACATAACATGGTTCTCGATTTCGATATTTTGAGGAATTATTTTTCTGTCAGGATCTTCTTTTTTGTTATTTGTCGCAGTTGGTCCAGATTCATTCAAGCTACCCACAACGCTGTCCTTTTTCGCTTCTAATTCCAAATCATTAGGAACAGTCACTTTCGGTGTCACTAAAATGTTTTGAAGGATCTTAATTCTTGATTTAGGTACTGTAGTAGCCTTTTTGTTTTGGCTTTTTTCAATGCTTAGTGTACGTTTTTGTTTTGTTTCTTTAGGTTTGGTATATTTCTTTTTTTCCTCTCTTGCCCTTTTTCTATTTTCCTTTTCCTCTTCTTTGTTTTTTTTACACAGCTCTTTTGCTTCCACTATGTCTTTCCATTTCTCTGAAGTTACCACATATGGCAGTCTTTCAATGTTTCTTTTATTTTTACGTTTTGGACTTTCCGGCCAATGCAGTATACCCGAAATTGGTGATTCAGAACTTTTGTCAGACTGTTTCAAGGCGCTGCTCTCTTTTTCGTCAATATCACATAGATTTGAGATGTTGCAAGTATTTGCTTTATCGGGAATTTCATGATACTTCTCAAAATATGTAGTACTTGGGATATTACTATTAGGTTCTGTTATCTCATTTATTACTTTGTTTGTGGAAATATCATGATCTGTGTCAATACTTATTTGTAATTCTGTATTTTAAAGATCATGTTTGTGAAAGTTTGCTAACATTTTTGCATTATCATCGCCATTGCCTAGTACTTCTCTATTCAATTCTTCAACGGACCTCCCTTCAAACACATTTAACTGACCTTCTGTTCCCATATTTACTACTTCATATACTGATAGTACATCATATATTTCACTATCCAAAATATCTATGGGCATGCTATTGATATCCATATCTGTATTGTCGTGATATACAATATCTTGTTCTCTGGAAAAATAATTCCATATCTTCAATAAGGCATCTCTTTCCCTACTGTTATTAGTTTCTTGTTGCAACTCAAATGTCTGACATAAATCGTGTCCTAGAAATGCTTTAAAACCTTCAAAAGTTATACGTCGATCTTCTAAAGCATCATTATTTTTTTCATTTGATAATGCATCCACTGACTCTACAAGAAGTTTCTTGGAATTGCTGCCCAAGCATTTGGAAAAATCAATTACATCAGGATTCCACGGGTACAAACCTGTGGCTTTGAAACCATTTATGTTAGTGTCTTTCTTAATATATTTTTCCAAAACGCCATGGAGGAGAGGTGCAAAATTTTCTTTACTGAATTGAAGGTGTGGATTCTTGCGTCTCCATTCTAGAACTGCGCTTTGCCATCCTGATTTCAAGGGCTTAAAGCACGAGACATCTGCAGGCTGCAGCAATCGAGTCGAATTTGGGTATAGGGCAATCAATATAATACCCTTGCTGTTACATAGTTGGCTTAATTGCAAAGTTAAGTGTGTTTTGTGGCCATCCACAAATAATATTACTGGCTTTTGAATATTATTTTTTTCCAGGTAAGGGTTGAACACATTTCCGATATATTCGAAGAACACAGATGCTTTCATCCAGCCGTTATCAGAGTACCCCACACCCCATTCTTTGGGTACCGTATCCAAAATTTCTTTGAGTGGTTTTCTTTTATACGGGTATATGATCATAGGCGGAGTGAGCTGACCATCACCACTGAATGTGAACATTACTGTTAGGGAAGTTTTCGCTGGACCCTGATCCACTTCATACACGTTTTTAGAGCCACGAAATGAAAGAACTTTCTTTGTTTTTGGACAGAGCAAAAAATTAGTTTCATCGCCATTAAACAGTCTACTACTGTCATTTAAAATATCTCTGCAGCCCATATCAGCAAGCTCTTTCTCTACATTTTTGAACCAGTTTCGTATATCGGTCTCACTAACACAAGCACTTGCCTGGGTGACAGCCTCCGGCGTTCTGAGGCATAATTCAGGGTGCCTTCTTACAAAAGCCCTGTACCATCCTGGTCCAGGTAATCCGTCACGAAATGGTGTAAGACGTTTGCATTTCTTTATATAATTTTGGACACTTTTTCGTAAGTCCTCGATTCGTCGGGGGAAACCTCTTCTGCTGCAAGTTGTAACCCACCTAAAAAAAATGTCCGCAATCGTAAAAATTTATAATATATAAAAATTTACTATAATATTACTCTACAAGCGTTTGTTCTTCTTCCTGCGAGAGGTAAGAAGAAGGGCCATATCCTGGTTTTTTAAAGTGTGGACCCATCCGAAATTGTATAGTAGCCCTGGGGACACCAAATAATTTTGAAGCTTTTATCTTCGGCATTCCATCTTCTACAGCTTTAACGGCGGCCTTTATCTTTTCCTCACGGGTATCCATTAGTCAATATTTTTCAATTCTAGAGAAAGTTACCTAGGTAGGTATTATTTTATGCGAATTTAGGCTAGTCCTAGGTAGTAATACCTATTATTGCCCTCCCAAACTAGAATGCCAACGACTGAATTGATACGAAATCATACGTGCATAGTTGTTGGCAGTTTGTTGCCAACTACTGTGTATACTGCATATTTGAAACACAGTCGTTGGCACCTTAAAATTTTTAGGTTGGAGTAGAAAAATGGTGATATTTTAATAAAATACTTCAGTATAAATGATATAAAATCCTATGAAAATCAACTATATTTGTCAAGCGTATGCTGCAAACAAATAAGAGCAATAATATAACTTACCTTTCAAGCTTGCAAACAGTGTGAAACCGTAATATTCGCTACGACAGTTGATGCGCGGTAAAAATTGTTGTCGGTAAGTTTTCACTACCAACATAAAGAAATAAAAACTGGGGGTAGTAAGGAGGATAGTTCGAACTTGACAAAATCAAAATTACCAAATTGAAAACCTTCTTCTGAAATAGTTTATTTTGTATTACATTTTGATCTGCCGATCACTATAACACTGCCAACGACTGTACACTTTACCCTATTAGAATTTAGAAATGTGGTTGCACTTACTAATTCAAAAACTTTTAATACAACTTCAAATTCTAGTCAGGATAATCAATTCAATTACAAAAATACGTCTAAAAAAGGTCAAGTCGATAAATGTCGACCCAGTCGCACATTGAATATTAAGCCAGTATGTTTCATATGTAACGAGCATTCTAGTACTCGTGTGTCAATGTTCAATAATTTTGCAACTAACAATAATACGGGTAGTACAAATAATTTCGCTAAGACGAACTTTCCAGGAAGGGAGAGAACACGGAAGCATTAAATTGCCAAAAAAGAAAAAGTTTACTTATTGGTAAAATCAAAATTTCATCAATTTTATTTATTTACTTCTAGTTCTATTATGTTAACAAATTTTTATATCAAATTTTTAATGACAATGTTAAAAGCATGGTATTTTATGGGCTTATCCATTTTTTCCACTAACAACCATGAATCATAAGTTGCCTAGCCTACCCCGCATAATTTCCCCGTTTCACACCCTACAGCCTTGTTTGCGCTTATTCCTTTCCTATTATTTTTATAAGATTTATTTTGGGATTTGGCAATATTGTTGTTCTTAATTGGCATTTTTGTAAAGTATGTCGTTCAATTTGACTACACAGCACGGATATACTTGCTCAATTCAGCAGGGTTTCCTTCATATCTGGGTATTTCACTTAAAAAGCTAGTGTGAAAGCCAACAGGGTATCCAGAAAAAGGTTGCTATTGATTAGCTTAGTTTTGTTCTAGTAGTTACAGACTTGACATTTCCCGTTTAACAAAATTTACATTAAAATTGAGTAACTCATAATTCTGTTCTAAGTCAGTAATGTCATAATATTTGTTGCTACAAAATACAGAAAGTATAATTATTCGATTATTTAGCGAACCTCTCCTATCACAGTAACAATGAAATTAATCTATTAATCAGTATATGTATATATTGTAATTGAAGTCCTAAGATGTAAATGAAACTTCTATAACAATGATCTAACCTACTTACAAAATGAAGTTCGAAGATGTAATTGAAACTTCTATAGTGACCTACCCTGCTTGCCCAACCAACCACCCTAAAATGCTATTCAAGAGTCCGCTAATTCGTAAGTTTGATAAGATACTTTACGTTTAATTAAGAATGGACCTATAAATGTAGGTGCTAATTTAGCGTTAAAATATTTGGATGCGTCAGATAGAACGTAATTCTTTCTCCATACAGAATCTCCAACGGAAAAAGTGGCGGCACGATGGCGAAGATCATACACAGTCTTATTTTTACGGTAAGCAATTTCCAACCGTCTAACGATATCGGCATAAATTTTGTCGAAATGAGTGAATTTTTCCGCAAGACTGGTACGTTCAGCGAATTGGACATCATTCAATGTTACGGTATCGGTATCAGAAGTCGGTAAAGATTTATCACCTTCCAGCGAGATCTCTCTTCCAAAATTGGCAAAATATGGTGTTAGTCCAGTAATTGCATGTACTACAGTTCTTACAGCACAAGCAACCTTTGCTAAATAACGATCCCAAGTTCGTTGGTTGTCTTGAACGTATGATGACAACATGGTTTTCATGACTCTGTTAATCCTTTCAGTGGGATTAGCTTGAGGATGGTAATTAGCATTATAAATAATTTTCGTCTTGTATGATGAAACCATTTTCTGAAATTCCTTGCTACGATATTGGACTCCGTTATCGCAAAGAAGATATTGAGGTGCGCCAAACATTAAAAATACTTCTTCTTCAATTCGTTGTGTTACAGCAGCGGCAGTAGTGGAAAGAAAAGGACGAATTTGGTGAAACAGTCTGCCACCACCAAAATGTAAGTATAACCTTTAGTTGAACGAGGTAAAGGACCTACTAAATCTGTAGAAATCATTTGCCAAGGTTTTCCAACTACCGGATGTCGAACCATGAGACCCGCAGCTTTGCGTTGTTCAGGCTTCTGTGAAATACACACGGAACATCGTGAAACGTAACGAGCGATATCGGATTTAAGTTTTGGCCAAAAATACATCTGAGAAATACGTTTATAAGTTTTGAAAACACCCAAATGACCAGCAGTAGGTTCGTCATTGTAACGTTTGAGTATCTCTTTTCTGCGGTGTTTAGGAATAACTTCTTTCCAGTCGTCCACAGCATCTCTCAAATCTGGATAATCACCTTTGATGTGCTTGAACAGAACATTATCTTGGACTTTCCAGCTAGGATACGTAATCGGTCTCTCTTGTACTCGTTTAATCATATTAATATACCAACGATCTACAGGAACGTCATTAGCAGTCTCCACGATAGGAGTTTCTACAGGAAATAACGGAACTGTGAGTACGTCTAAAGTCGGTACAGAGCGTGATAGCGTATCGGGGACCACATGTTCTTTGTCTTTTCGATGTACTATGACAAAGTCATATTGCTGTAGTTTAATTGCCCAACGAGAAAGTCTTCCACTGGGTTGCTGTAAATTATTGAGCCAAACGAGAGAATGATGATCGGTAATAACGGTAAAACGACTGCCTTCTAAATATGGTCTCAACTTCTCAATACTCCATAAAACAGCCAAACACTCTCTTTCTGTAACCGAATAATTTCGTTCTTGTTTTGTGAACGAACTAATATAACAAATCACGTGCTCATGTCCATCAATCGTTTGAGAAAGTACTGATCCTATCCCAAATCCTGACGCATCAGTTTGAACAGTAAAAGGAAGATTATAATCAGGACACGTTAAAATAGGTGCAGACACCAAATAATCCTTAACAGATGAAAATGCGGCGTCACAACTTTCATTCCAAATAAATTTCTGATTCTTCTTTAATAAAGGAGCGATAACATCCGAAAAATTGGGTATAAAGCGTCGATACCAAGAAGCCATACCAATAATTCGTCTTACTTCTGAAACAGATTTGGGTACTGGAATACGTAAAATGGCATTAACTTTGTCGGGATCGACCAATAAACCCTTAGAATTAACAACGTAACCCAAATACTTTAATTCCGGCTTGCAAAAATGGCATTTGCCGCGATTCAGAACGAGACCGGAGTCCTTTAAACGTTTCAGGACTTTTTCTAAAATTTCTACATGTTCATCGAAGGTAGAAGTACAAATAATTACGTCATCGAGATAAACAAAGACAAAAGGTTCTAAATCTGGCCCCAGAACTTTATCAATGAGACGTTGCCACGTTGCAGGTGCATTATGTCGACCGAACGGCAGACGAGTAAATTGAAATAATCTTCGGTTTGGGACGGTAAACGCGGTGTATTGTTTAGAGTTTTCTTCCATAGGTATCTGCCAGTAAGCTGATTTTATATCAAGAGAAGTTATAAAATGTGCGTCACGTAATCGGTCGAGTATCGAGGGTACGTAAGGAAGAGGATAAGCATCTCGTTCCGTTACTTTGTTAAGTTTACGAAAATCTACGCAGAATCGATAGGTAGCATCTTTTTTCTTCACCAACAAAATAGGACTTGCCCAAGGACTATTTGACTTTTCAATTACTCCCAATTGTAGCATTTTATTCAATTCGACATCGATATGTTTTTGGATCACAGGAGACACGGGATAATAACGTTGTTTAATAGGTTCGGAAGTCGTAACTATCCGATGTTCAGTTCCCTTTGCGAAACCAAGAAGATCGGTATCGGTAATATTTATAATTATCAAGAAGAGTTTCCAATCTAAGACGTTGTTCTGTCGTCAAATCAGCTTGTGTATGTAACTTCGTATCAGTACTTGAAACTGTAGCAACGTTAGAATCAGAGAACTGAAATTCTCCCCGAAAAAGATCTGGAATTATTCCGATGGACTTCCAAAAATCAACTCCTAAAATCATTGTGTGCGGAACTTCCGGTACTACCAGTACATCAGTTACACTTTCCTTTCCCTATCATCAAGCAACTTACTAAAATATCTGGTCTAGTTAGTAAATATCCGAGACCTTATTCGACCGTTTATGGCCTCGGAAAATCGTTTCCCTGTCTACTATAATTATTAACCCCGCTACATCTTGGACATGACCGAACAGTAACGTCAGGTTTCCCACAACGGAAACAAAATCTTTTGGTCCGTGGTTCTGGACAGTTACCAGCGCGATGACCTGCACGAGAACAATTCCAACAATGTACTGATGAAGAGACGGCATTTTCGAGGACTACAGAAGACGAAGTAGGATTATTAACGGTATCCACATAAGACTGATTTTTGAGTGTCGCTGAAGTATCGATATAAGCTAAATCAGGCTCTAAATATCCCTTATGACGAGAAGGCGGTACATAACTTTCTACAGCATATCTTCGTTCTTCAATCTTTCTGCCGTAAACTATTAGTTCTTGCGTAGAACGTATTTCTGTTAAACCGAGTTGGGTTTGATAAAAAGGAGAAATGTTCCGAGTCAAAATCTTCAACTGCTTCAATTCAGATAACGGTTCATTCAGCCGAGAAAACATACTGCGCATGATGGCAACGTAAATTCCCATAGACTCATCTCTTGCCTGGGTACGACGTTTGATTTAATCTAAAAGACGTTCATCATAATCGATGGGTTGGAACTCTAAACGCATTAAATCAACTAATTCTTCCCACGACTTCACCAATTCGCGGTTAGCACGAAACCAAATAAGTGCCTCACCAGCAAACAAATCGCAAGATTCTACAAAAAGTCGTGTTTCCGAAACATTACGTGCAAACCTGAGTTCTTCCACCCTTTCTAAAAATGCACTAAGCGATAACCCTTTTGGTTCCCCCGAAAAACAAATACATACCCCATTTAGATACCGGCGTTGGTTTAATTGTCGGATCGTGGCCATGCGAAATCGAAATCAAAGGTTGAACCTGACTAGAATGAGACGATCTTTCATTACCCTCAGTTTCTTGGACCTCAGGAATCATGGAACTATTAGGTTTGGTAAAGGGATTGGACCTTCGAGTACTCATCATCATGTGTCGAGATATTAATCGAGATAAATCGACCCACAACTTATCTTTCAAAGCCGTATCTTCCGCATCTACAGGTACGCAATTGTCTAAACGACCGACAGTGTGCGCAATTTTTGTCTCAATCAAGAGTTTGGCACGTGGAGAAGGTGAACTTACAAGATCTTGAATCAAACCACTGATTTCCTTAATAAGTAAGGAAACAGCTCGCGAATCCTCTGAAAAATCAAAAGGATAGTCTGTACGATATGTTGACGCATCAGAAGTTTCCTTCTCTAGCGCTTCACGAAGTCTAGTTTTCATTTTGTTTAAGGTGCCAGAAATTGCAAGACCTCTGATCCTTAATTCATATACCACTTCAGCTTTCCCTAAATGTTCTATGTCAAAGTCATACCCCATTGAAACAAACTATCTGAAACTTAATCACGAAGAAAAAAAATTCTAAAAATGATTATGCCCCACGTTGGGCGCCAAAATTATGTAACGTGCTTAAATCACGCTACAACGTAAAACAAGTACCTCAGCTAAACTCTGTGGAGACGGGTGGGTTCTTCAATTAACAACGAAATAATATTAACAGAAGATTAACAGGTACGCAATTGTCTAAACGACCGACAGTGTGCGCAATTTTTGTCTCAATCAAGAGTTTGGCACGTGGAGGTGAACTTACAAGATCTTGAATCAAACCACTGATTTCCTTAACAAGTAAGGAAACAGCTCGCGAATCCTCTGAAAAATCAAAAGGATAGTCTGTACGATATGTTGACGCATCAGAAGTTTCCTTCTCTAGCGCTTCACGAAGTCTAGTTTTCATTTTGTTTAAGGTGCCAGAAATTCCAAGACCTCTGATCCTTAATTCATATACCACTTCAGCTTTCCCTAAAAGTTCTATGTCAAAGTCATACCCCATTGAAACAAACTATCTGAAACTTAATCACGAAGAAAAAAAAAATTCTAAAAACGATTATGCCCCACGTTGGGCGCCAAAATTATATAACGTGCTTAAATCTAACAACGAAATAATATTAACAGAAGATTAACAAAATGGGCGCCACTGCAACAATAAAATCCTGAAATGTTAGTCGGTCAGTTGCAGATAACCGAAGAAAAGATGTTGAGCACTCAAAACAATTTATAGCCTTACCTTTTTCAACTACAAATCGTCAAATGCTGAAATTGGTTAGTAAAATAAAATAAAATGAAGATACACAAGCAGTAAGGCTAACAAAGTTTTAATACAAGAATAGTCAATGAAAGACAGAAACAAAATGTTAAAAATATCATAAAAGATAATGCTAATGTAAGTAAATAAAGGGTCGTCACCCAATAATGTTTTAGAAACTACTTAATCTGATTTAATTGAATGAATGATTGATAATAATTTTAATAGATATTCGATTAAATGCAGTTTCTCTCAAACTAAATTATATAAGTAGGTAGCTTTCAAAATATACCAAATTATAAAAATAAATTATAACATATTAAATGTTTGACTTCAAATAGTTTATCAAAAATTATACATTATGGAAATGATCCTTATTGCTTTTTAAATCTTGAAAATTGTTTTCTAAATTTCAAATATAACCAAATCACACTTATCTTATTTGTATTTGTTTTTCAAAAAGGCTTGTAGATGTTGAATTCCTCGATACGGGAACGGTAATCGGGAACGAAAATGAAACTTCCAGAATCTAGCAGTAATTATTTGAACCCATTTCACAGGAAAAAGCACAAAACTTGACCAACCGTCAAAACTCAATTGATATCACTAGTCAGCAAAATGTTCAAAATCCGGGATATGACCCGTAACACTCTTAACTCGAGTAACACGATAAATTACTGACTTTTATCAGATCAAATACTACCAGAATCGAAATTAGCGAGAAACGTTCACCCTTTTCTTTTCAAATATCAAAACTCTATCCCTTATTTATTTGTTTCCCTAACAACCCCCAAAATAAAATCCATAGATCTCTAAGATATTTAGATTCTCGAAATGTACAAACATTAACGACTAGGATAACGTCACACTCTACTAAAATTTGTCAACTCAAGTTCGGTTAGCACCCTTCTTTATATTTTCATATTTTCTTATACATCTGCTCTGCCCATTGGTTTTTGTTTTGTTGCTTTAAAAAACAAGAGTCTTCAATAACACTTTAATTTGACTATGTTGTGTATTATTTTTAAAAGCAAATCCGACCCCTTATATAATGCGCAAAATCCCGTTCAATGATAAAAGTACGGAAGCGTTGAACGCAGCAATCCACTTAAAAAAGTATTATTAATATTAAGAATTCCAATATAATTGCATAAAACGTAATTACTTATTGCTAATTGGAATTTTTAGCTACTTGTAGTTACTTATTAAAGCCTCGGAAATGATTATTCTTCATTTCTATAAATTTGTTCGTATTAAAGTACACGAACGCACGAAAAGCGTAACACACCCTCACAAACAACGTTTTGACACTTTACTTTGACACATCTTGTCATAGACAATAATTATCTTAACATTATAACCTGCTGATAGTTTTTTTAATCGTCACACCAGAAAAGTTTTTCAAATTTGAATCATGTGTGTATTAAGCTGTACTATATAGTGTAGGTACTAGCACTGCGGGCATTGAAATTACTACGTATATGCACACTTCAAGTCACAAAAAGTCATTGGATAAATGCGTCATCTGACAAGTGTAATTGTGCTTTGTGATTATAATGGTTTATTGTGCGGTACATAATTGTTCTAACAAACAGAAACAGGGGTTTTCTATGTTCACATTCCCAAAAGATCTGAGAAACAGAGCGCGGTGGGCTACATTTTGTAACAGAACGAAATGGACACCAACTGATGCCACTCGCATATGCGAGGTAAGTTTTAGTTTTTAATATTTAATAGTAGGGTAATATTACTTAATAATAATTAATTAATTTTCTGCAGTCTCATTTCGAAGAATCACAAATCCTAACCACTAACAGTGGGGCAAAAAAATAAAAAAAAATTCGTTTCCATCTGTTCGTGAAAAGGATTCTTCTTTTATTGATAACATAGAAGTTCATATAGTACAAGATATTTCTGCATTAAACTATACGGAAGAATTTCAGGTATGTTAATAAAAACTACCTACCTACTGCATTGAAAAAATAAACGCATAAATACCATTTTTGTGCAGGTTTCAATGCCCTTTCAGGGTGGCCCATCTTCTTCTAATGACACAACCGCCTCGCTGCTTACCGCAGAAGTTCATACACAGGATATTGTTACATCAATGGATACAGAAGAATTTCAGGTATATTAATAAATCAATAAACTACATTTCTTTTTTAGTGTTACAAATTTACCGGTAAAGCATGGCCATGTTAATATATTCACAGTTGTGTAGTTAGGTCTCATTTATTTCATTGTAATGTTGTCCGCTATTATAAATTCATATTTTTGATTTTTTAAGGGCTTTTTATAAGTGATTTAATAATTCAGGATCTGACAGAAGACAATCTTGGGTTAATGGATGTGAGGTGTAAACATTGTGGAGCCTTGCACTTTGTATCGGAGATCAAAGGTCAGCACAAGGAAGAATTTAACGACTGCTGTAATTTTGGTAACGTCAAACTTCCACAGCTTAGTATTTATCCTAAGGAACTTCAAGACCTCTTAAGTGGTGATGATCCTCGATCAAACAATTTTAGGAAGTATGTTAGAAATTACAATAGCAGTTTGGCTATGGCATCCATGGGTGCCAATATAGTTACACCTTCAGGAAATGGGCCATACTGCTTTAAAATTCACGGTCAAATCTACCATAGGGTTGGCCCCTTGTACCCTGATGAAGGGGATACACCATCATACGGACAAATTTATATACTAGATTCGGAACTTGCAACTACAGAAAGGTTAAGGCCCAATTGCACCACTTCCCCTTAAATAATAAGCGTCACTTAAAAAATTAATTCCCATGGATATAATTGTTAGCAAGAGTTGTATCTATAGCAATTAAACTTTTAAGGGACACTTATTACTTAAGTGTAACTGGTGCAATCGGGCCTTAGTAATTCAGCAAATTCTGGTTGCATTTCATCGATAATGGGGCAGTTAGGTGCCCTTTTATGTCATATAAATCCATATGTTGCTTCATTGCGGATGATGAAAGAGGTTATTGAAGAAGAGGAAAGTCTAGCTTTACTGCAAAATAGAACAAGTACATCTGTAAGAATGTTTTTTGATATATCTAATACCATGGATCAAAGGCGGTATAATGCACCAACTGCCAATGAAATTGCTGCTGTATTCGTAGGTGAAGATGGGGAGGTACCTTTGACACGCAGTTTTACAGTTTTTGCAAGAGGGGGTGGTCTTCGACGAGTTTCTTACTTGGATAAAAGTTGTGATCCATTGACATACCCTTTGTTATTCCCTGCAGGTGATTTTGGATGGCATTTAGATCTCTGCAAACAGGGTTCCCTTCGAAAGAGGACTCGAGTTACGCAGAAAGAGTATTATTCATACCGATTAGCAGTTCGAGAAACATTTTCAGCGATACATCATTCAGGTAAACTTTTTCAACAATATATTGTTGATTCATACGTAAAATTAGAACAGAATCGGTTGAATTATGAACGAACACACCAAAAAGAGTTGCGTGCGACACCTATCAGACATTGCTGGACTACATAGGTAGTGAAGCGGAAAATCAAAATTGTAAAGTTGGACGACGCACGTGTAATACTACCATCGTCTTATGCTGGTGGACCTCGTGCAATGCAACAAGGCTATCAAGATGCTATGGCGATAGTAGGAAAGTATGGTAAACCTGATATTTTTCTAACTTTTACCTGTAACCCAATGTGGTCTGAAATACAATCTGCACTAGCACCATATGAAACTGCATCTGATAGGCCAGATATAGTTGCACGCGTATTTAAATTAAAACTTGACCGTCTTAAACACAGCATATTGCACATGGATCACTTTGGGGTTGTAGTCGCTTATGTGTGTGTAACAGAATTTCAAAAGAGGGGATTGCCGCATTGTCACATGCTTTTAATTCTTTCAGGTAAGATATATTATAATAGGTACTTCCAAACTTTGGCTAATATTAAAAAATTTGCTTCTTAGGGGACCACAAGTTAAGAATTGCAGAAGACGTAGATAGAATTGTAACAGCTGAGATTCCGAATCCATTGAAAGATAAACAACTATTTGAAATAGTTAAAAAATTTATGGTCCGTGGCCCTTGTGGAAGTTTAAATCCTTTATCTCCTTGTATGCAAGATGGTCTTTGCACAAAGGGGTACCCCAAAAGTTTTTGCGAAGAAACTAATATTGAAAGGGACGGTTATCCACAGTATAAAAGATGTGTCAATGGAAATACTTTAAAGGTAAACATTTATGTTAAACGTCTTTATTTCGATATTATTTTTGTTTCTTTGCATTATGTTTGTAGGAACTATTTTAAGCTCAATGAGACTATAATCAATCATTAATTTAGCAAAAGTATAAGACATTACTTTCACTTGTTTTTAGATCAAAGACTATGTAATTGATAATAGATGGATTGTACCTTATAATCGCTATCTGTCATTAAAATATAATGCTCACATAAACGTCGAAGTATGCTCCAGCATAAAGAGTGTAAAATATTTATATAAATATGTATATAAAGGGCATGATCGTGCTGCTTTAAAAATAAAGCAATTAAGCAAAGACGGTGGAGTGGCAAGTACTGAAAATAATTACGATGAAATAACTGCACATTTAGATGCACGTTATGTAAGCGCTCCAGAGGCATCATGGAGAATTTTTGGATTTGATATGCAAAATCGGTCGCATACCATTTATCGTCTGGCAGTACACCTCCCTAATCACCAAAATATATGCTTTGCTGAGGGCAATGTCCAAGATGCGGTTGATCGAACGCGTTCAAAAAATACCACCCTGACTGCATGGGGTAAATTAAATAAATTAAGTGAAGAATCATTCCATAACCGTGATCCTCCTGCAAATCAAATAACTGATTCACGCACATTGTATTACCGCGAAATTCCAGAACACTTTGTTTTCAATAGAGTTACCACCACCTGGAATAGACGCAAGCGATTTGCTAAAGAAATTGGTAGAATGTACACTGTAGCACCCAAAGATATTGAAAGATACCATTTGTGGTTATTGTTGCTTCACATAAAAGGAGCTACATCATTTGATGGTTTAAAAACCGTTAATGGCCATGTTTACAATACATTCCTTGAAGCTGCCAAAGAAGCTGGTTTACTGATTGATGATCGAGAGTATGCGCAATGTTTAGCTGAAGTTGTCAATTTTCAGCTTCCATCGCAACTGAGAAATGTTTTTGCAACCTTACTGGTGTTTTGCAATGTCTCAAATGCTTTACAATTGTGGCAAGAATTTAAACAAGCATTGTCTGAAGACTTCTGCAGAAATATGTCTGTAGAAGAAGCAGAGGCTGCCGCTTACTATGCTACTGATGAATCAATGCAAGTTTGTGGTCGAACACTTACAGAATTTATACCACTCCCATCTATTCGTCCACCCATTTCTCTTGAAGACATTTCTCAAAATCACCTAGCCCTAGGGGAAACTATGTACAGCACCCTTAATCATATTCAAAAAACTGCCTGTGATGAAATAATTGATCTATTAAATTCTTCACGATCATCAAAGTGTATTTTCATCGATGGACCAGGAGGATCAGGCAAAACATATTTATATACAACTATAAACCACATCTGTAGAGGTAGAGGTGTAACTGTTTTAAATGTAGCCTGGTCTGGTATTGCTGCTACATTACTACCTGATGGACGCACAGTGCATAATCGTTTTAAACTGCCTGTGCCTATTAACAAATCATCATATCTGTCTTCAATGAAAATGAACAGCCCCGCAGCAAATATATTAAAAAGTACTAATGTTATTATTTGGGATGAAGCCCCAATGGCACCTAAGTATGCTTTGGAAGCTGTGGACATTTTGCTGAAAGACATTATAGGCAATAATCAAGTTTTTGGGGGAAAAGTGATGATTTTGGGTGGCGATTTTCGTCAAGTGCTTCCTGTTGTTCATCGTGGCTCAAGATCAGATTGTATCGATGCATGTTTAAAGAAATCATTATTATGGACACAGTTTAAAGTCATAAATTTAATAACAAATATGAGAGCAGCAGGAGAAGATTTCTGGTCAGCATTACTTTTAGACATAGGTAAGCCGTCATTTTATTACTGATAGCATAAATAATTATTAAATTATGAAAAATGCTAGGATTTTTTGAAAATTAAGTTATGTAAATAAGGAGCAATGTGTATAAGATGTTAATATGATGAAAATAAATATGTTTAATATTTGCAAATTTACTATTATAGGTGATGGTAAAATAGAAACTGATGAAGATGAAAGAATTTCAATATCGGAACAGTGTATTAGTAATGGTAATGTAATTGAGGAAATATATGGAAGGGAAATTGTTCCAGACTGTGCAGATAGTCTTTGCGAGAAAATAATTTTGACTCCAAAAAACATTGATTCACTCGATATTAACAACAAGGTATTGCAATTACTGACTGGAGTAGAACAAATTTATATGAGTGTTGATGAAGCTGAGTGTGAAGAATCTGAAGTGATCCAGTTTCCTACAGAATTTTTACATTCATTAACACCTTCAGGCATGCCCCCTCATGAACTAAGGTTGAAAACTGGTTCAATTGTTATGTTGTTGAGAAACTTGGACATAAAGAATGGATTATGCAATGGAACTCGGCTAATTGTACAGCACATGGACAGGTGTATTCTTGGATGTACAATTGCATGCGGAGCAAATAAAGGAAATTACGTAATGATTCCACGTATCACTTTATGTCCATCTGATTCAAATTTGCCATTTGTACTAAGGCTTAAACAATTTCCGATTAGGCTCTCTTTTGCGATGACGATAAATAAAAGTCAAGGACAAACTTTCACAAAAGTTGGGTTGTATTTAAATACTCCTGTATTTTCGCATGGCCAATTATATGTTGCTTTTTCTAGAGTAAGAACCATGAATGGGTTAAAAGTAGCAACGAAAGTTTGAGAACGCCAGACTAAAAATATTGTTTACCAAGAAATATTATAATATGCAGTAAAAGTCATTGACGCAAACACAAATCATCTTAAATTTATTAAATTTAGTATTTAAAAAATGCTACCGTACAAACTCAATTACGTCTTAAATACTTTTTTTTTACTTTCTCATACCACCACTGGTATATGGGAAGTATTGATATCATGAAAATTTTCGATATTGAGATAGTAGATTGTTTTGGACAGTTCTGGGACAGTCCCCCCACTCCTAACCTTGAATCCAAGGTCAAGGTCAACTCTCAAGGTCAAGGTCAGATCTCAAGGTCAAGGTCAGATCTCAAGGTCAATGTTCAAGGTCATTGTCCTTGAATATTAACCAAGGTCACTCCCTTAGACCAAGGCCGAACGCAAGACTAGAGCTAGTAATTGAAACAGTGTAACATTTAATAATTTTATTTAGAAATGGTATACATTTATTAATACAGTATTTATTCACACAGTATTACATTTGAACATGTCGAGTATCCTCAAAAAATATCAATTTTCTTGCATGTGTTGTTCTCATGAAAATCAAGATTATCAAAATCTCCAGTAATTTCTAGGTGTATACGATTCAAGTATTTTGAGTTCTTCAAAGCAGCGTTCTTGATAAAAGTTTTGTCGAACCACTCATCGAATCGGGTATCACAATTTACTTCGGTATGTGGAATATCAATACTTTTAATTCCTTTGCTAATACAGCTGACAGACCCTTTAATTTGCAAACGCTAATCACAAGAGTTGTCTAGCATCACTAGTAAGTTATTAATAATTTGCGGTTGAACTTGTAGCATACAACAATTGTAGCAGTAACCTAAAGAAGCTACACCATCTAATACGTACTCAACAGTTAAAGTTGGGTGCAACATGTTTACAGCTCAAGATAAATTTTCAACTGCAGCAAAGTAGTTGTAACATCGTTTATATAGTTAGGGAAACACAGAATTAAAGTTTCTTAATATAAGTTTTATTACATTTAAACAAAGTAATACAAACAATAGGATTATTTAAAACAATGTCTATAAATGTGCGAAAGCAGTGTGTTTATACCAAGTTGAACGTTCCGACCTGAGTCAGTATTTCCAGCAACATCTTCGCCCCTTTGAGTGTGTTCGTTCGATTGCAATTTGTTTTCTAGTAGTTTTAGAAGATAATCAATTCCATTCAAGTTGGCAGCTAATTCGAAACCGTTCAGAGTGTTGAAAACCTCATCCAGCAAACCCTTAGCAATTTTAAATTCATTCATTAAATTAGCAAACTTGCAGCTTTGAGACCATCGGAGGTGTTCAGTTAGAGAATCATCCGCAGATTCCCACTCATAAATTCGAATTCCGCAGGAGTAGCATTGAACGTCGTCAACACCTTCACAAGCACGAAAGAAACCTGCACTGGCAAGGGATTCAGGAGATTGAGTCCTGATCCAATTTGTGCGAAATGTTTTTAAACGTTCCAAATACGATTGGTAATGTTGACCGTTAACTTCGAAACACATGTTGGTTGTAGATGTCGAGAACAACTGACTAACAGGAAGCTGCTAGTCCGTGTTTATATAGTAGAAGTCGAATGGGCGGAGTCATATTGGTTGAGGTTAAGTGTGGTTGGTTCAGGTATTACTGGTCAGACCAGAAATACGCAATATGACCCAAATACGGATCGATACATCGAACCATAAATTTTAGTATTGGGTCCACAACCTGTTTCCTGTAGCAGTGGTGAAGCGATCCGTTGATAGGGAACGGTCGGCTGGTAAATTTCACCACGTCCTTGAGGAGCTCTCCGTGACTCATTGTCGTGCAGTGAATTGTTGCAACCGCATATAGTTGGCGATCCTCTGTCGGTGTTGATGGTGGACTTGGTGGTGCATCAGCCGGAAACACGCCTCCTACAAACTCTCGAAACATATTATAAAAGTAGTATTGGTCTTCCAGAGGAAGAACTTCATTAAAGTCGTTGTATACGAATGCCGCCATGGTAGGAAACTGATTGGTGCCACTTTCAAAATTCGATTAAATAGTGAATGTTGAACCTTGAACGGTAGCGGAACTGGTAATTTCAAGGTGAACAAGTAGACTGTCAAAAAGACCTTGAAGAGTTCCCCCACCCACTACAACCCCACTCTCACCCCCACCCTTCCCCAACCCCACCCCGCGAACTCATGTAACCTTGAAATATGTGTATATATGAATAGTTTTGAATCTACGGAGGTTAGTTCCAAATCGTCAGTGTGTAATAAGCCGTTCGTAACGTAAGAAACAAAAGTGCTATGGATAATTTATTACAGTGTATCGAAAATGCTGCGAATCAAGTGAAGCATAAATCTGCTGAAGCGTCTGTGATAAGCAGTGCAAAGTATTGTCCAGTACTACTACGACGTCGAAGCTATCCTCTCAATAAATCGAGGAGTAAATTCGTCGTTGTTGGTTTGTCTGGCTACACACCGTTTACACCTGTTATACAGTTGCATGGTGTTAAACATGATTTGGTAACATTAGACGAGACTGAATTGAAAATTCTGTTTGAAAATCGCGGAGCAATAGCAAATTATTTCGCAAAAGATGTTCAACTACAGTCATTGAATTTAAGCGGTTCAAAGAAAATTAACTTTCAAAGTCAAAAGTAATATGTGTTAAGGACCTCACTGAAGGTGGTGGTGAAATTTATCTTGGAGTCGAGTCGTTGTTGGAATTGTGGAGTTTACAGCATTTAATTGGTTATGGCGCTGAAATGCTGAAAACATTGGAATTTTCAACATTTTATACAAGTATTATAAAAAGTGTCGCTCAAATATCAGGAGACGTAAAACAAAACATTGAAAGTATTTTGTTAAATCTGAATATCAAATCAGAAAACGTTGAGTGCATGATTGAAATGCTAAAATATTGCGAGGATATAATAAGATGCGATATTGAACTTGAACAATATTTACAAGTACAGACGCAATAATTGAATATGTGGATGGCTTATGCAGAGGCTTCCAGGCCAACGGCCACGGACTTACGTACATCAATAATCAGAGCTGAAAGTGAGTTTAGCGACTTAGTGTTCTATTACGAACACGAAAGTGTGTATAACTTTTGGAGCTACTGTAGCAGTGGACTAGAAGAACTTGCAAAATCGGCCAAATTGTATGAACGTGCTGCATCCCTTTGTCGCGAATTTCTAGACGGTGAAATTTCTGTAACGAACTTGATTGCACAACTGGACCGTATGAAGTTGGACACGGAAGAAATTAAGAAATTTAAGACTTTGGAAGATCGTAATGATGGTGGTAAAATTTGATATGACTAGAAACAAAGTGTATAATATGGTTGCATGGAGATATGCCTATGAAGCTGCTAGAAAAGGAACGTGGCAAATTGCAGCGTTAGATCGTAGCAGATTTAAAAGAAGAATTGTAGAAACGGCTACGGTCCTGGAGGAGGTTTTGAATGTGAATCATAGGACTCTCATATATATTGAACGTTTTTTATAACTTTATTAACAGTATTAACTGTGTTAACTTAACTATTACTAGCTTTTAGATAATAATGTACTATAAATGTATTAATCTTGTAGTATGTGCGTATTGGAAATAAATATATCTCTTAACTAATTTTATTTGAAATTTATTAAATGAAACTATTTCGTAAATAAAAAGATTTATTGAAAAACTATTGCATTACATAGTGTTGGTATCAATGATAAACGTTGGATAAAGCACAGTAACAAAGCGTTTTCAAATGATACATGCAGGCTGGTTTAGATGCGGTTAAAGCGGGTTGTTCTTCAATTTCAATGATGTTTTTGCAGGTATATGCTCTTAAAAATTTAGCCTTCTCATTCCCTTTTATATAAATGACATCAGCATCTCGAACAAGTCGCTGAAAGATTTTTGGAAAAAGGAAGACTGGTGTATGTCTATCATCCCAATTAATACAATGGTGGTTATTCATCAACCAAGTAGCTTGCTGCTGAAACTGGTGGGGTAGTGTTGAGAAGGAAAATGGGGATTTAAAGATGTGATGCGAAACAGTCTTTCCATCATACGCAGCTAATTCTTTTGGAGTAAATTCTTTGTCAGACGTCTTGAAACCTTGAACATCCACTATAACAAACATATTGATGCTTCAGTACTAGAAGCGACACTGCTTCTTCGAAGGTGTCCGACCAACTGGAGTACTAATCATTTAAAGTTGTTTAACCGCTTTCGTCAGAGCATTATACGAAAAAACGCGATCATGCAACACCAAGCAATACGCTGTTGTATCGTCGGCTACGTTGGTGGCTGTTTCAAATTCTAATCTAAACACCACTGCATTCGCCTGAATGTAGTCTTTTTGATTTGAGCAATCTACAACAATAAGAGGAGCTACTTTCTTGAAGTCCGGTAGAGATAGCATAGGCTCATCGTGTTTCTTGTAATATGTTGATTGGAAGTGGGAATACATGTCGTATAGGGTTGCATAATGATTATTAGCGATATCGATATTCAAATTATCATATGGATATCTTTCGGTGTTCAAGTATACTCTAATATTTTTGATATTGCAATGATCGAATGAACTCGAAACTTTATTTAATTGTCCAGATCGAGCCGTTTGGAAACCAAGTATAACTTGTCGAGGTGTTTGCAATTTTGTGCTGGTTGCGATAGCATGAGAATGGAGAGTATTGGTATGCACACCAGAGATTACATGAAGTTGCCAACTGCGAAACGCAACTTGTGTGTCGATGTTCTTATCAATGTATTTGGTTAAAGCCAGTTCCTGCGCAAGGCCTGCTGTAATATGGGGAACTTTCCAATAAATTTTGTCAATCTGAACTTTGATTGCATCAGTCGCCACGGCGTTGGCAAGATAAACAGCATCGTCATCAGTATTACTTCGGATTAATACCAATTCTTGCCCGATATTCAATACAACCTTATTATAATCTTCAGCGAACCCCAACAAGGTTCTGAGAGGGATGCAGACATTAAAATTACCGGAGGCATCCGTTATAGAACTTGAGCTATCAGGCAACCATCCGGCGTTTAGAAGTTTTTTAACATCTTCGGATGTATTGGAAACATAACCTTTCATAGTAGTTGTTATACCAGGCTTAGTTACAGAATCAATAACAACACCGTTCATTTCATATCGAATTTCGCTAAATGAGTGTGCGATACCATTATTTACAAATTTCGCGGTTGTAGGACCTCCCGCTGCTTTAAGTAGTTTTCCTTCTACAGTGAAGTCCATTTATTATGCAATATAGGCATGTTGCAAGTTAATTGGTGTACGCACTTTACCATTGGAATATAGGCAACCCATTACACAGTTAGCAAATTTTTTTTTTATCTAACCATCTATGATCTAACCGAAATCAGCAACACATGAAAGTTTAACCTCAAAATAGAACACGTTCTTAGTTAAAAAAAAATTTAATAGGTAAAAAAACAATAATAATAATACATTCCTGACAATTGAAAATTTAAATTCATCAGTAGGCAGGGGCAAGAGTGGTTAGCAGTGTATAATGGGTTGCCTATATTCCAATGGTAAAGTGCGTACACCAATTAACTTGCAACATGCCTATATTGCATAATAAATGGACTTCACTGTATGTACAAGTGGCTTAATCCGGGTAGAGTAGACATATCTTCTTGTATAGGTATTCGAATTTCATCATTATTGTTAAAACTGGTTGTGTACGACTGATGGGTGTGGATTTGATTACTAACAATGGAATTGTCGACAAAGACCTTTTCACCAATATTCAAAATACTCATTGTAGCAACTGATAACCCAACGACTTGAGGAATGCTTTATTCTTGTTTGTTAACAGGTCGGAAGTCGATCTCTTACTGACCTTGGAGCGCTTGGAAGGGGGCTTGTTATATCCTTTTTGAACCGGCTGCAAAGGATTGCAACCGTAACCGTGCGAATTGAATATGAAACCCATTACACCTTCTTCAAATGTAAACCTACAGTTATGGTGTCTGAATTGAAACTGACCGGTCGATCGTCCTGATCAAGTATTTTAATTGTAATGTTCGTAATGGTTTTAGTACTGATAGGTAGATAAATATCTGGATTTGGAGACTCGACGATTTTGTAGCCAACCGGGACAGTAGGAAAGAATTGATGAATTGTATGGCTTGGTTTTCCATTGTTATAAGACCCCACAGAAATATTACAATGTATTAATATGGTATTAACTTGCATTATTTTGGTTATGTGTTCAGATTCAACCACTTTATTTTTTGAATATATTTTTTTGTCGAATCCTAGTATATCCCTTATAGAGTTGTCATATTCGAAGTCTATTTCATGAGAGGCCTTAATCTGGGTTTTCATAGTGCTTGCATGTCCTCGCATGTCCACGTATTCCCTGTCGCCAACATTACGATTTAATTGCGACTGTATGTATAGGTTGATGTCATTAAGTTCATAAGCACCTTTCGGAAATACAATATCTGGTCTACCGACGAGTCTAAATACATTTTTTGGCACCACAATATTAGGAATGCTATTGTACGATTCAAAACTTAGTAATCCCAGAACATATTCTTGTTCAGATTCCAAAAAAATTGGAGGATCAAAATCGACGCTTAATACCGACGTATTTCCGGAAAGTGTGAAAATGGTAGACATTGCGATGCGTTGTATGCAAGAAACAACAGTACACTGACTTTGTAAAAATCATCTTGCACAGCTATATAAAAATTGCAAGCATAAATGTCCGCAATTGTATGAATTTAACTTTTGATATCGTTCAAAGTTGTATGTAATCTTATTCCTGCTACCGACGCTGCGGAAATATTTTATTAATTCCGGTGGTGGTTTTAAATTCCCTATACTATCAAAGTATTCCACGTTGAAACTTCGCTTCACGTAGGCGGTCCAATGCGTACCAGCACCTATTTTATCGTCTAGGTTAACTACGCCCGATTCGTTTTCATAAATCGTCTGAGGTAAATCGTCACGCATGTAAACCCCTCGAAAATTGGGAATCCGTAATATCTTAGCATATTTCTCTAAATCCACGTTGGTAAGCGCTCGGCGCGGTAGCTTGACATTTAGTTTTTTGGCTGGTACGGATTTAAATACAGTCCAAATCCTTTTTTATACGGACCCAAATGCAAACCCTTTCCCACCGTTACAGCTTCCATCGCTCTGTTGTGACGCTCCTTTTCTTTCAAATCCTTTGCAGCGGCTTTGGCGTCACCGACTGCTTTCGCCACTGCTGCAGCACCGCCTCCCAAGGATCCAAGAGCGCTTAAAGCGGCAAATATGGGGATAAGCGGTAAAATACCACCCGTCTTAGGAATTTTCAAAATTCTACTTCTGGGCTGGGCGATTTTTTTGTTTTTAATACCGCTTAAAGCTGTATTTACAACATTCATTAAATTACCGGTGTTACGACCTTTAATTAGTTTGCGAGCCCGATTAACAGCACCCGCAAAGCTGAACACTTTTCGCGAACGTCTCTTCTTACGCAAAGAACCCATCCCCAGCTTCGTTTTACCCTTCATAATGCCTGCAATAGCTAGCGCAGCTGCTTTTTCTCCAATTCCAGCGTCTTTTGAACGAACGCGACCCCAAGCCTTTTCAGCAAGCGTTCTATCAGCCTCGTGTCGGGTCTGAAGATCTTGATGTTGAGAATATACAATGTCGTGCTCCTTACAGGCTTCGTCCAACTAATTAATACCTCGATCTCCTCGAGCAAGTCTTTTTTTTAAGCGAGTTCCAGGACCGCAATAGTTATACCCGGGAATGTGTAATTCTACAGGCAATTTGTTTATAAGAGTGTTCACTAGTCCAGAACCTTTCTTGTCAACAGCTCGACGTCGAATACCGACGCTACGTTCGTAAACCAACATTTTAAGCAACTGCGACAGATATTCGAGCGTACCGTATTATATATATATAATTTAAATCACATTCGCCAATACTTTAGTGTTTTGGTTACGCACATTTAAGAAAGGTGTCGAGAATGAAAAAATTTAAAATTGAAAAGCAAAATCACTCTTTGCCAATCGTAAATCATGATCAAACTTCATTGACGGCGAACTATCAGAAACATGGTATTTTACTAGGAGGTGGGTGTAAGCGTGGACTTATCGTTGGTAGATCTAACTGTGGGAAAACGAACGTAATGATTAGTTTACTAGAACATTCCAACGGGTTGAGATTTGAAAATGTTTATTTATATTCGAAATCATTGAATCAACCGAAATATAATTATTTAAGGAAACTACTGCAACCAATACGGGAAATCGGTTTTTATGAATACGAAGACGGCTTAGAGATATTGAAACCTCAGGAAGCCAAACCCAATTCTGTAATTATTTTCGACGATGTGGCATGCGAAAACCAAAGTGTAATTAGAGATTACCATTGTTTTGGACGGCATGCAAACATAGATTGCTTCTACTTATGCCAAACCTATTCCTCTATTCCAAAACAACTTATTAGAGACAACGCCAATCTTATTATAGTATTTCAACAAGATAAGACCAACCTAAAACACATACACGATGATCACGTTAACGTTGACATGCGCTTTGAAGATTTTAAGGACTTATGTTCACATTGTTGGAACGATCCATACGGTTTTCTAGTCATCGATAAGGATTCGGATGTAAACGGGGGTCGGTACAGGAAAGGATTCGATTCTTTTTTCCACATATACAATTAAAGCGAAACTATACGGCTTAGTTGTCGTTAAGCAATTGTCAGAGGAAGATGGATAAACGGTTGGTTAGCGAACTAATTAAAAGTAGGCAAAATTTAAAAAGAAAATTGCAAAGTTTAAAATCAGACATGACCCGATCGCAGTCTACACTCTCGGAACAATTTAAGCCCATTTCCCAACCTCTTAAGGAATTACTAGCAACTATTAAAACTGAAGGTTTACAAACCAGAGATTTACATGTTAAAGTAGAGCCCACAGAATTAAAGATACCTCCTAAAAAGGAGATGCCTACTCGCACGCGCCCACAGCCTGTACCATCGAAGCCCCACTTTCTGAAAGCTGATGTAATTGCCGAAGCTTCACCGGAAGAGGAACTCTTGGAGTCTGAGGTCCTGAACGTGGAAAGTGATAATGAAGAATTTTTGGAACATAGTGTTCGAGAAGCTCAACAAACGATTGAAAACATGTTACATCCAGATGTCCTCGATAAATACTTGGAACACTTTCAAGGTTTAGCTAGACAATACATCGAAGACTTGATACGGGACACGGAGGGAAAATTCGATGTTCAGTATGGTGTTCGATTCGATATTGAAGCAGATAAATTTCATATAGGAAATAAAATTCTTGACTTCGACGGGGAAGACATGTTTATAATGGACGGCGGTCGTAAGGTTACATATAAAGGAACTCCTGGGTTCTACGAATTGATGTTTAAAAAGGCTCCTATAGGCTATACTACAAAGGATCATGATCAGTATAAAGACATCGTTAATCGGTCTGCTGCCAACCGTAAAAATTACAACGACAGCGAGCAAATAAGTGGTAATACCGGTCCAAAGTATCGAAATATTATTCGCAGTATAAGTACCCCCAAATCAACTCGGTTAGGTAAAGGAGTTCTAAACGTAAATAGCAGAAAGGTTGAATTTGTACCTTGGAAAAATCCGAATACTCTTGTAGAGAGAATGCAGATCTTGATAGCCTCGCAGGCTGCAGGACATACAGGACATAACAACGAAATTGTTAGCATCGTGAACGCTTTAAGGCGCGCAAAAGTTATTAAATAAGGTCAATAAATAGGCAAATGTTCAATAGCCATACCATACCCGCGTTAGCTCAATTCGCGTTAACATGCCGATAGATAAGTTTGGAAGGCATATGCATCAACATCATCCTACCGATGTAAATCCGAAAATATATCTGGTGGAAGATGGCGAGGCTCTTAAACAGGAGATATCTGCAGAGACTGCAACTAAGATAGTGGATATGAAATCGGCTCTAAAGTATGATACCATCTTTTATGTAGTGGCTGTTAAAACTGATAGCAAAGGTCGGTTCGTAATTATTAACGGTAGTAGTAACGGCGAATATGAATACAGACTACCATCTGCACAAATAATATCAGTTGCTTGCACCCCATCTCTCGCGAAAATATACCTAAATGGTGTGTTGTTGGCGCCTGAGACGCTCGGTACACTAAATCCAGGCGATAAAATATCGGCTACATACCAACCCAATAAGAATACCTTGTTGAGTTTAGAATTTCTCATGAGAGTTCCGATACGGGATTATTAATAACGAGTTTTGTAGTAGAAGCTTCTAATTAAAGATGAACGTTAAGGAAGACGTTGTAGCGGAACTGCACAAACCGGCTAGAAAAAATTTCAAACGGAGACGTGTGATCATCAAGGGTCTAAACGATTTGTTTCAAGCCGATTTGGTTGAAATGATACCATACCAAAAAGTCAACAGAGGATTCAGATACATTTTAGTTGTTATCAATGCATTTTCCAAATATGTTTGGGCATACCCCGTCAAACGAAAGACCGGTCTAGCCGTTGCTACCGCGATGAAGAAAGCCCTTTCAACTACAAGTTCTAAACCGAAAAATCTACAAACAGATATGGGTAAAGAATTCTACAACAAAGAATTCCAAACCCTGATGAAGCAATTCAACATTAACCATTATAGTAGTTATTCAAATTTAAAAAGCAGTATCGTCGAACGCTGCAACCGCACTTTAAAAAATATGATGTGGAAGCAGTTCAGCTTGCAAGGAACGTATAAGTGGTTGGATCTTTTACCAAAAATTGTAAAACGATATAATTCCACAAAACACTCAACCATCGGAATGAAACCGGAAGATGTTAATGCAAGTAATGCCGATGAAATTTTGAAAAGGGTCTACAGTCATATGAAAACGGTTGACCCGAAGAACATCAACTTTTCTGTGGGAGACCGCGTTAGAGTTAGTAAACACAGGGCCGCATTTGCCAAAGGATACACACCAAATTGGAGCAACGAAATTTTTAAAATCGTAAAAGTTCGACTTACAAACCCTGCAAGCTACATTTTGGAAGATGGCGAGGGCGAGGAAGTAAAAGGAGCTTTTTATGGGTTGGAACTGCAGAAAACAAAACATCCCGATATTTATTTGGTAGAAAAAGTTGTTAGGAAAAGAGGAAATCAGCTTCTGGTCAAGTGGTTAGGTTTCGATAATAGACACAATTCGTGGATATCAAAAAATGCTATTGTATAAAATGTACAAGTTTTATTCATGAATAAAATTTATATCACAATTATAACTAAAATATATAAATAAAATACTTTTTCAACAATTATTGTTTATTTATATTCTTATCATTATAGCGTATGGTTTGCTTTCTCTAAGCAACTCCCACAAATCATATAAATATTTACAGGTCAAATAAGCACATATTATGTACACACTATCTATACTTATACATAAATACACGTAAACTAAAAATCATATTAACAACTATTGTACAAGAAAGTTTCGGGATCGTATACCGTAGGACTTTTGCTGCAAAGTAATAACCAGTACCGCTACGACTGATGAAAAAAGGATAATTTTGATCCCGATCGGAAGCCTCCAATAAATCAATCAAAACATTTAATCTGTCATCAACGTCTAGACCTGGTGTCGTAATAGCCAAGTGACCCCACGCCAGAGTTTTCGTGGTATTGGGAATAAGGTAACGTTTATCATCAAACGCTGACAACCCAACCTTATTTATCAGCTCGGTGTACATAGTGTGTTTACGGGATCTAAATACAAAAAACTTGCAAAATACCTCACTCCGCCTGTTCTCAGCCACTTCTTGAAACAGGTCAGCGGTGAGATACTTTGCAACTGCACTCTTGGGAACACCCTTTGCCTTCCGATCGGCACCGCTTTCGAGGTTCACACAGTATGATTTTGCACCTGCACCATAAAAACTCTGTATAGGGAAACCGCCATATTCGTCTTTCATCTTACCGACGACAGACACATTCTTGGGCATTCCATGGAGAGCGTTCTTAAATTTAGAAGTGTCAAATTTGTCGAGATGCTGTTTCATGTCGTCATAAAAATTGTCTGTATAAATTTCAAGTACCAAGGAGTCAGTATCGGTGTACAGCAAGGAAACGTTATTGCCACAGGTAGTTTTCAGAAAACTGTAATAAAAATCGTACATAACGGTTTTTGAAATGTCTAAAACACAAAAACCTGCATAGCTAGGTTTGTCGTAGTAAACCGAAGTTCTGTTCAACTCAACAGCAACTAAATTTTCACAAAACACGGTTTTATCTTTAAAATTTGGTCTAGCAATTAAACTTTCGGCACCAATTCTGTTACCAATCTTCTCCCAATGACTGACTAGCCTGACATTAACCCTCTTATCCACGTTCTCGATTGTCTTACCGAACACGCTGTTGTTAAGCGCCTTAAAAAAATCTTTCTGAAATTCGTTCGTCGACCGGTTTCTTAATTTAGTATTTAAATCAATATAGGAACGCAACCAAGGGGTCTGTACAAATTTGAGTACTCTATGAACTTTGTCCAAAATCAAACCCGCTTCTAAACACTGTTTTAAATTTCTGTAGTGGATTACATACTTAAATTTGTGTTGTAAATTTGGAATTAATTTCACGTTTTTCAATTTACCGTTAGGCGGCGCGATAAGTTCGGGACAAAAGGGTAAATCATTGTGGAGATGATGCAGATTTAGGGGATATCGCCGGTCCACTTCCAGCTCATACCCAGTGTCGGATTCGTCCGAAGCGTCTAAAACATTTAACGTTTCAATTTCTTCGACCCCTAACCAACTAAAATCGCGTTGCGGTAAATATTGACGCATGGCATAGCCATACAGATTTGTTGCATCTAAATACATGATAAATGAATTGGGTTTGGCGGGATCATAATTCTCTACGAATCTATTATTAGCTACAGCCTTTCTACCTATACACGTACTGACTCCACCGCGGATACCTTTTCTGAAAAAGTGCAACATATCCATGTCAGTCAACAGTTCTAACTCTATGCCCGTGTATTTCAACATGGCATCCCAGCTTAGTCCAGGCGAGGTGTAATAATGGGCCGGATCTAAACTGTAATGTCTCAAACATAGAGCTCGAAAATTTTCAAACACGTCTGCCAAAATTAACACGTCCGATTTTAGATAAACGTCAGAGTAGTCTCCCAAAGTTTTACAGTCGAAAGTCGTCCACACTTCCACAGCGCGATCGTAATCAGCTGCACTAATGCCCGTACCATGTAACGAATCGAAAAATTGATCGATAGTGGGTAGTGCGGTTTGATCTAATTTTGAAAAAGAGTCGATATGTGAGTAGGGGAACACACCTTTCTGCCTCATAAGGTCGAATTTGACGCCATCACCGAATTCCCTTTTAATCTCGATACACTGATCGGAAGATAGATTCTTAGCCAACTGCGATAGCGAACAATTCATAAATCGGTAGCTGTCTAGGAATCTCATACTCAAATAAATTTTCTTTTCCGACGACCACTATGAAATGTAACCAAATTCGCACCGTTTAATGTTACTGAAAATTGTATATTTCGCATGGCAACGAAACCGTGTGATATGAGCGTGTGCAATATATTTCACACGCTAGACGATAAAAAATAGTTGGCCACTTTGAAAATCGTCATTCATTTTATTAAAAATTAAATATTGAAACGTCAAATTGTAGCAAATGCAACGAAGTGCAGTACCTCTACTAACCTGTTACTAGCCGAATTTTTATTAAGAAAATTGGTAAATTGTAATAAATAAAAGAGGTAAATACATTTAATTCACATAATTTTATATTTTATTTAGTTTTGCTGTTGATATGGACGATATGGATGATAAAATGTTATAATTCATTAATTCTTTTATTTTGCTATTTTTAAAACAGAATTAAGTGGTGGTCGGAAAAGTTGTGGTCGTCGGAAAAGTACAGTGTACAACTCGTGCTGAATGGATATTTCAAACTCGTATGTTTAAGCCACTCGCCAAGGCTCGTGGCTCAAACTTTCATACTCGTTTGAAATATCCAATTTTCAGCACTAGTTATACAATATACTATTATTTACAACCATATATGTAATGTTGACATTTCTGACTTTATTGAAGGTTAGGAAGTGTCACATTCCCTACCTCTACTTCCCGCCCTCATTTCCTGCCCTCATTTCCCACCCTCATTTCCCGCCCCCTAAAATAACTGTAAAATTGTACTTTTACTACTAAAACTAGCATATTTTTTAAAATAAAAAAAAACAATTTTTTTGTGAATTTTATATTTAATGGCAAATAAGGAAACAACAATAACAAAAATGAACTAAAATACAAAAAAACTACTTATTAAAATTAATTGTAATATTAGAATGATTGTAGGCCTTTATGGTTATTTGTAGGTCAGCGCCGGCGTCCCCAATGGGGGTCTCTTTAGTTGATAATGTTACTTGTTGAATGGCTGGCGAGATTTGTGAGCTACTTGAAGAAGCAACCGAAGGCATGGAACGAGTGGACAGCATGGTGGCGGTTTTAGTTTTGTTCTCCGTTGAACAGTCTACATAACCTTCCGCCACAGTGCTAGATTTCCACCCTCCCAGCCTCTTCAATTGTAGTACATCTGCACCGCTGTTGGCTAATAAGGTGGCGGAAGTTCTTCTGAGAGCGTGACCTGTAAAGCCTTCGATGTTTTCTAACTTCAGAAAGGTGGCTATTTTTTTCGGAAAATTGGCTATTGAATTGTGCCCTATTGATTGACTTCTTGCCTTTCCCCCTCTGACCTGAACCAAAAATCTGTCGATTTTTATGTCTTTTCGGAGATTTATGAAGTCTCGAACAATTTTCACCCAGCTTGGGTCAGTAATGAAAAATCCTCTACTTGTATGAGTTTTGGAATCTGGAATTTCAACTGAAATTTTTTCTTCCAACATAGCTATGTCTGACATTTTCATTTTGACTAGTTCGTCCGTTCGACACGCTCCTGAAACGCCTACCACTAGTACTACCTAAAACAATAAGAAAACAATCTTAGCAAAAATACTTTTTAAAGGATATAAATTTATTACTTTAAAGGAATATATTATATTTGGTCCTTAATGTTAAAAAAATTTTACCTTAATCGGCAAAAGTTCGTTTGGAGCCTTGTTTAAAAAATCTTCTATATTCTCCCTCGAAAATATGTTGGATTTCTTGGGCCTAAAACCCACATTTTGTCTTTTCAGGTAGGCTAGGAGTTTCCCATGTTTCGAAATATCGGATTTTTCTTCAATTTCTAGCATTGTTCTTAACATGCTATACATTGCCCACAAGGTTGATGGTTTCTTTTTTTTGCTTTGCTCTCCAAAATACGCCATTAGAACATTTTCCGAGCTCAAATTCTTTACTTTTTTCGCTTCACACCACTCCCTATATGCCGCAATGGCTTTTAGGTACCGAAGCTTACTTTTTTCGGGCACCAAGCCCTGTGCCACTACATCCGCGGCTTCCCTTAATTCAGGAGGGGTGCAGTTTATGAATTCTTCATCTAACATCATTTTCTAAGGATTATTTCACTTAAACTTGCTTAACTTAAACTTGCTTAAACCAAATACTTTCTTAAACTGACGTTTATTTATTTCAGTAGCAGTTGTTTACACCAGAGTAACATCGAAAACCTGCCAATTTGATAGTTATTTGGACAAAAAAACATAGTGGCAATGACAATGATGTGTTATTTTTTTCAAAAACGTCAAAGCTTGTCAAAAAAGTTTTATTTATTTTTAGTCAAAACTGTGATGGTTGTAAATAAAATAGTATACAAACCTCGGTGAAAAGTTTCATTACTGTCTCGAGATTTATAGTTAACCTCGACGCTACGCGTCTCGGTAAACTATCAAATCTCTCGAACAGTAATGAAACTCTTTCCACCTCGGTATGTAATATACTATTACACGATCATTATCCCGAATTTCATCAACTAATACACGTTTGCCAAACGATACATACTTTTCTTTATTCATCGGAATAACGTCAATTTTTTCATTATTTAAAGCAAGCTGCTTAACGAAAAGGTGTGAATCGTAATTTAAATTATGAAAAAAGATCGGTACGAACGTTGGAACATTGAAATTTAGATTACAAATCGAATGTGCAGCTCCCCGGTAGTCTCCAGTAAGGTGACAGTGGTCCTTAACTTTGTCCTCAAGTCGATCGAAAGCTAAGTCGCAAATATGACATGTAACGGCATCTTCGTAATTTTGAATTTCGGAGGGATTTAAAATTTTCATCGGTATCACACGCTTTAAATGGTTGTCATAAATCAAGTGCACATCCCTTTCCAGACGCTCCATGAATTCTGCTACGGCATTTCTACCGCGATAAATTTCGAATTTGGACAAATTATCATCGTATGAACATTTAACAAAGTATGCGAAAGAATGAGGCTGGTGTACACAAGCGGTGACCGTGAATCCCTTTCCAGGATGCGGTTCTACGGTATCCACGGGTTTCAAAACGGTTTCAAAATCTGCATAAACGACAAAGGGAACTGTCATTTGTTTTTGATAATTTTGAAATTTCAGAACGTTCTGGGGAACCTGCTTCCCCAGTTTGTCAGTAATTAGGTCGGTCGACGGTAATTTCGTGTAAACGTGATTACAGTCAAAAGTCTGATGTTTAACCAACTGGGCTTCGGTACGGAAATAGTGGAGACAACCGTCGCAAAAATGTTTAGCGCCATCCCTAGCAGTTATCTGCTGGGATACCAATCTCGACAAATCTTTTATCCAACAGTAATGACTATTACCCACCGAGTCAGTAGCAAGCAATACATTTACATGACAGCGTCTTTTTCTGTCGGTGTAATACAAAGGTCCCACAGTTTCGTACTTCATACCATTCTTTGTCAGAACCGCTTCAAGACCGTAAACATTAATCGAAATTTGGGGATTATATCTTTCAAATTTGGAAATATCGGATAATCTGACCGGAAATTCGATGTCGTTGAAGACTAGGAACTCCCGGCAGTCGGGATAAGAACTGACTCGATTGGGTCGACCGGTAGGCTCACAAATAGCCGCGGTGACAGCCCAGCCGAAGCAGAACTCATCGTCATTTTGAACGTTCACAACCGCTTTCTTGTACTGTATCGGTTTCGGAAGCTCGAAGTATGACGAAGCTCGAAGGGGGTTGTATTTATTAACGTTCACGTGTAGATACAATAACTCCTTCAAAGCCCAGCCTGTAACAGACAAGTAGTAAACATTAGTCCAGTGCAGGGGGAGGGGGTTGCAAATCATTACCAGAGTCGCGCTCCTGAAACTCGGACGTCTTCTCATCCAGTATTGCAGTAAACTTATCATATAAACGATTAAGATCGGTGCCAAACGTTGCAACTTCATTTGCAGTGTTAAAGGATTTTATATCTTCTAATTCTTTCGCTTCCAAAATAAAATATCCAAATAATTCAAAATTTACTTTAACACTCTTAAACTTGACAATCTGCCTTTCCAGCAGCGGTATAATTTTATCTTTAATTTCATTCATAAACTCGGTAACATTTAGATGATAATTTACCGAAGTGATTTTGTAGCTGACAATACGGGACTGGAAGGCGGTTTGGTAGGTCGACACTCCTTCCCCCAACGGTACGAAACCAGCGCGACTGCAGTGTCTCCGGCTTCGAAGATGTCCGACGTAGCCGTTTCGAGACACGTTCTCATCGCAGACGTCGCAGTATCGGTTGGGAGTCGGTCTAAGTTCTAGAACACAAACGAATTAGCATCGCCGATGGAGTTCTAGAAAGGGGTACGAACCTATGGAGTCTTTAGTTTTCGGTCGTTTGGCTGGCGAAGGCTCGACACCTGCAGGATCCATCGAAGGCTCCACACAACTGCCTAAAACAAGCGAACCACTCTTATATACTCAACACCTCCAAAAAACCTTCAAGTATAATACCGTTTTGCGATGGTCGACCTAACTGTTGGCAGCTGTCTCTTCGATGGCGATGCAAATTGTCGAGCCTGGTGAACCTCGAACCGCACGTGTCGCACAGGAACATCTCGACTCGACTAGGATCTGAGAAGCTACTATCTGCACAAACAAGGATTACGAAAATCGTTCGCGGCCCTTAGTAGCCTTCCCAGAGCTTATCTAAAAGTCGGAGAACACTTCCAGCTGGCACGACGTGGACGTTGGGAAACCAGCCACAAAAGGAAGGATACAAGGACTGGGCAGGCGTGGGTAACAAGAAATTTAGGTTGTTGCCAGAGAGAGCTGTCTGAGCAACAGCGACTTCGCATCTATAACGCGCTTGAACCTGAACTTGAGCAGTATGGTGTTTAACCGCAGTTGTTCAACTTTCTTGAAGTTGTCGGTGGACATCCATCTGTCAGTCAGGTTCTGCTTACGTTCTATGATGGTTTGGAAGCGGACAATCTTCTGTTCGAGCTCTCGAAGTTTTGCGTGTAACGCTAGCAAATCCGCTTCCAATTTGCGAACGCTGTTCTCTTTGGCAGCGGCAACGACAGCGTCGTCAAAAAGCGAATCTTGGAACACGGTTGCGAGTTCAATGGATATACTATCAACGTCCATTGAGTCCGCAACAGAAGCTACCGAAGAAGTATGTGACGATACATCCACACTCACCACATTCTCCACCATCTCATCCTCTCCCTCACTGAACAGTTCGCCACTAGCGTCGTTGCAAACCAGTGAGAATGTATCGTCACATACTTCTTGTTCCACAAACATTGATTCTGAGTCACCGAACGCCGGTGGTGGTGGTATTATGCTCGGGCTCGTGGAAAGCATAAGCTGCGAAGAAGTGCCACAAGAAATACTTTCTAAGAAGCGATCTACAATTTGAGAGCGAACATCAGAATTTAATAACGAATCGTCTGAGGTGTCCATTGCACGTCTAAAATGGGTCGTATCCAAAGCATTAACAATATTCGAATCGAACTCGTTAGAGTAACTACACAAATTCATAATTTCAATTGACGTGCTAGCTGAAGAAACATAATTTTCACCGGTCTCATTTGCAGCTGTAGTTGCAACATTCATGACTTCGGCTTCAGAGTTAGCACTAACGAGTTGCTTGAAATTAAATTTAGATGGTACAATTGCACTCGATTCGTTCTCAAACTGTTGAGGAGTTTTACCCTGCAATAAGTAATTGCGCAAAATACTGGTGCGGTCCTGAACTTCTACAGCTGGAACATTTTCCCAATCTTCGGAAACATTCTCAAATTCAGGACGCAACAGTCGGGTAGGTTTAAGCAAAACATTTTGTAAGATTTTAACAACAGGTTTACTTTCTTGGAGCAATTCTTTACATACCAGACTGACATCGCTGCCGGACTGCGTACATGCGCACAGCTTAACTTTCTTCGGTTGCAACGTCTCGACCACCCACCTCGAGAACCTCTACCTGGAGCACTGCACCCTATCACGACACCTACACAAACACCACAACTTCCGACACTAGAACTGGTATACATCACGAACAAAGAGCTGAAGACGAACTGACGCTGCCGAGGGGGGGGGGGGTGGCTTGTACTTAAGCACATAAACCGGTTAACCTTGACCTTGAACCCCGCCCCTTTCAGGAAGGGGGTGGCCTTGACCTTGGGGGTAGTATTTTGAGGCCGTTTTTCGACATATATTCAAGGTCATTTTGTCTAGTTTTGAGCTCCACTGATGGAGCGGAGCGCAGCGCAGCGAGTACAGAGATTTCTCCACCCCTATCGATGTGGAACACTTTTCAAAATTTGACCTTGAAAAAATTTTTTGATGACATCACATGAATCAGGGATCTAAAAAACCGGGTGTAGTCCACAATTACACACAACCTCATATTCAAAGGTCCAGTGGAACAACCCATTTGCAAAGGTTTGTTTTTCATGCAACAGGTTAGTGTTGCGGGGTTTATACTTATCTACTAAGTCTCGTAGTTGGTATCTTTTTAAATTATTGTAGTAGTCTTCTTCCACACCTACAAGTACACAAATATTAGACCTATTTATTAAAAAATTAATAAATGTCGAAGATCTAACCTTCAATAAATTGGAAAGAAAGTTCATAGCGACATGGTTTTTTGTGTGTTTTTAATGTTGCAGCCTTTACACATATTAAACGCATGTTTGGTGGTGTGAACATTCGGTCATTTGTGCTGGATCAATATCCTTCGGACATTTGATCATATATTCATAGTGTATTCCTGGAGTAGCCATATTTGTTGAACTGATTTCGAGTAAACTCCAGTATACCCCACTGCTGCTCTGCCGTGTTAACGAAAAACGCCTTATCTGATAGTGCAACGAATTTTCATAATGACGTAAAACGTTTTAACGTTCATAGCATCGAAGTTTTTTTAATGAAAATTTCCGAAATAAGAATATGTAACATACATTTTAATAGATTTCTAACTGATACGGTTTTATTATGATAATCATCGCCTTATATTTTAGAATGCACATAGGGCATTTTTGATTGCTCGAAGTATTGAATAAAAACACCTTATGTTTATAATGTCTTAACTTGCCTATATTTTAAGCTTAACTAATTTAATAGGTAATGTCTTTTGTTATTTAACATCTTGTATCGGTTTATGCTGTTATAAATTATGTACGTTAGTTTAAATAGTATTTTATTGCAAGAAAAATAAATACATCTCGTTTAAGAAAAACATAAATTAAAATAATTGCGAACATGAAAAATAATTGGAAAATTGAAACATTTAAAAACGATTTAGTCGTCAACAACTACTACCAACTACTGCCAACTCTTACCAAAACTTTCGGCGAGTTATCGGCATTATGGGACACAGTTGTTTTAAAATGATGTCTTTTTTTTCTGTTGTCACACCACGGCATTCGGTTCTTGGCATAGGCTCATTTCAATTTTTTAAATATTTTGCTGTTAGAAAATTGAGTTCTTTGTATGGCATTGAAAATCCATAAGAATACCATATATTAAAACTACCTCTTTCAACCTTTAACTTTACAATTTCACTTAAATATGGTCTAGGTGTGTATTTTTTAATCTTGGCTAACGAAGAATGATCCTTCCAGTCCTTAAAGTCGCCAATATCCATTTTTAGAGCTTCCACGTTTTTTACTTTTACTTGTTCAATTGCACTTTTAAAATCATCAAAGTCGTAAACTTTTCCTCCAGAATGTTTACCTTTTTCAGACGAAGAAACGTAGGAATTCAGAGATTGCTCCACTTGGTGGTGAAAACTATCCCCCGATATAAATGAATGTCCAGGTTCGAAGTAATGTATTTCTATTCTATTTGCTGCAATCTCCGAAGAATTAATAATGTGGACGAAAAATGAAAACAAAGCCCAATTCTTGTTTTGGCCTGCACAATTGTCAAGCCATAATTTAATATGTATGGGCTAAATTCAGAGGACTCGGCATCTTGTCGATATTGTTTCCTTGCTTCTTTGGCTTTCTCAATATGAGTATTCCATTTCTTACACGTGGCACAATTATCCATATCCATGTTAGTTTCGGAATGTTCATTGTTATGCTGCTTAAAGATCTCGCATTGCTCACATTGCTCATGACCAAGCTTCGTAAACGAAATATTGACATTACTTGGTGGAGTGTGTGTTACTTATTATTAACGATTGAAAAATAAGATAACAAAAATGAGATTTACTGAAACCAAAAGAATCGAAGTTTTAATGATGATTGGGGTTGGAGATAGATCGATACATTTTGTTTACATTCAATTACAAACAAGTTGCAATTGTTTCTTACCACCCACTGCTAGAGCCGTACCAACGCCTGCTCGAATATTGGCACTTTCATTTGAATACATCTTGGTAAATATCTCCGTTATTTATCAACCGATTTTGAAAAACTTTTTTTTATTGTATTCAACATAAAAAAAAGCTATCAGATGAGGTACCAGCAAGGGTTCTTTGCTATTTGAATTTTTAAAGTTGGAGTTGTCAGCGCTTAGGGGTGGGGGGTTGAAAATTACATCTCTAAATGATAATTTAAAAATAAAAATCGACGTGTCCGAGCATTTATTTGAAATATTCGTCTCAACGATTTTATTGAATTTATCCGTTACTTTCGGAAAGCACTGTATATGAAAAAGTGTTAGAATTAGCAGTAAAGGATCAAGTTCTGCATTATTGTGACCAAAACAAGGTGATAGTTAAATGCTAATCAGGATTTCGGACAAAACATTCATGTGAGACTGTAATAACTTATATATGTGATGAGTGACTTAAAATTTTGGATAACAATGATATTATTGTAGCAGTATTTCTAGATTTGCGCAGGGCTTTTGAAACAGTAAACAGGTCATTACTATTAAAAAAGTTATGTAAAATGGGCTTCTCTGGAAATGTTTTAAAATGGTTTAATTCCTATTTGGATAATAGAGTTCAAAATGTAAAATACGGAAATGCTGTTTCAAAATCCTTAAATTGCAACTATGGTGTTCCCCAAGGCACGGTCTTGGGACCGTTAATGTTTATTTTGTATATTAATGATATTGTTAAGAATGTGAAAAATTGTAAAATTTGTATGTTCGCAGATGACATGATGCTGTATGTTAGTGGTAGTGATATACACAATATGACTGCAACAATTAATAAGGAGTTGGATACTTTATAAGCATGGCTGTGTAATAATAGTTTAGGTTTAAATATTAATAAATCTAAATGTATTGTAATAGGGAACCAAGCAAAAGTAACAAATTTACAATATAATGTTTAAGTTAAAATAAACAATACAATTGTGGAACAGGTTAAGGAGATAAAGTATTTAGGCATTTTAATACATGAAAACTTATATTTTAGAAAACATTTAAATTGCGTTATGAGTAAAGTTTCTAGAAAAGTATATTTTTTAACTAGAATTAGTAAGTACGTCAGTGTTTTTACAAAATCTTTATTATACAAAGCTTTAATTTTACCACATATAAATTTTTACGAGCTGGCATGAGCTATGAGAGCAAGTTTGAAGTGCAATAGATACACACCCATAAATATGATGCTTGAAACTTTAAATTTTATGAATATCCAACAACTAATAACGTATAGAACTTTTGATTTTATACAGGGTGTCTCTAAAATATGGTGCCATAGCTTAACTACAGATTCCGGGGATCAAAATAAGACGATTTAACGCAACTTACCTCTATCCGAAATTGCTCCATTAAAGCGCTATCCAACGCCAAAGATCTTCAAAATATTTCTGTTTTTTTAAATAACAAAAGATTGTTTTCAGCGATTAGGATGAAATTTGGGATGTGATTCTTTACTGGAAAAAGGTGTTTTTTGACATCAAGTGTCGCGTAAGTGGTCAAAGGTTGATCATCCATAGGCAAACAAGCTCATATTTTTTTAACAGTTCGGCCAATAGTTTTCAAAATTTTTTTACAGAGAGACATTCTTATTTCAAATATTTTTTGTTTCTTGTTCGATTTCGGTATCTCTCATAGTTTAGGCTGAAAAAAATTATTTTGATTGGCTGCAATCTGTGAAATCTTTCCACTACTCCTTGACTAATGGGATGCTGGATTGAAGTTTTAATATGTTTAATACCAAAATCTTTTAAAAATCGTGACCATATGGAGCTATAAAACTGTTGTGCATTATCTGTAGTTACCATCTGAGGAACACCATATCGAGATATCCAACCATTTAAAAATGCTTCTACATCTCTTCTGTTGAAGTTGACTTTAATGGAATAGCTTCTGTCCAACGCGAAAACCGATCAATAATTGATAAAATGTACTTGTACTCTCTGCAGGAAGGTAAATGAACAACATCTAAATGAATTTTTTTAAATCTACTATCTGGTTCAACAATTGGCTGCAAAGGACCTTTGATATGTCTAGTAACTTTAACTCTTTGGCATTTGTCACACGCACTTACCCATTCTTTAATATCTTTACGCATATTAGTCCACAAAAACCTACAACAAATTAACTTTTGCGTTGCTTTAATCCCTGGATGACTTAAACCATGCAATTGTTGAAAAATTTTGAACCTAAATTCAAAAGGCACAAACGGACGAAAATAACCATTACTCCGATCTATCCATATGGAATTATCTCCAAGTGTATGTGACAAAATAAAATCAAAATTGGGTTTCACTTTTAAAAGGTCCAGTTCTTTATTATCTGTTTGTGCTCGTGCTAGTTGCTGCAAATCTACTGTGGCTTGAATAATATTTGAAACTCGAGTTAAAGCGTCTGCAGGTATATTTAATGTTCCCTTTAAATATCTAATGTCCGTCGTGAATGATGAAATATATTCGATTTGTCTAAACTCTCTTGGTAAATAATTATCTGAGGAACTTTTAATTGCAGAACAAATTGCCTGATGATCAGTAAATATGATAAAAGATTTATATTCAATATAAAAACGAAATTTTTTAACTGCAAAATATATTGCTAATAATGCCCTCGAGAAAATGCTGTACTTCTGTTCTGCCTTCGTTAACCTTCTGCTACAAAAAGCTAAGGGTTTCCACACACCATCTTCTAACTGTTGCAAAACACCACCTATTATGCTAGCAGAAGCGTCCGTAGCAATACTTATTTCCGCATCTTGTCTTGGATGAACCAACAAAACAAAATCTATTAACGGTTGCTTTGCTCTTTTAAAATCTTCTAAATGCCTTGTTTCAAGAACTACCGGTTTCGTTGTCGCTTTTCCTTGCACTACCAAATCATTCAAAGATGACAATAATTCAGCACATCTCGGAATAAATTTATGATAATAACTGATTAATCCAATGAAATTTCTTAATTGTTTTTGATTACTGGGAACAGGAAACTCTCTTATAGTTTGAATTTTACAATTTTGTGGTGAAATCCCATCACACGAAACATGATGACCCAAGAAATCAAGTTCCTTTACTCCAAAAACACATTTCTCCACATTTAATAACAACCCAAACTCTTTCAAACGTTCAAATAATAACTTTAAATGTTTTAAATGTTCTTCCTGATCTTTGCTAAAAACCAATATATCGTCTAAATAGAAATATAAGAAATTCAAATTCGAAAGCACTTCTCCAATGAACCGAGACCAAGACGCCGGTGCATTCTTTAAACCGAAATTCAACCTTAAGTACTGAAACGCTCCCAACGGTGTAGTGACTGTAGTTTTCGGAATATCTTCTGAATGAATAGGGATTTGAAAATAAGCTTTTTTTAAATCCAGCTTGCTAAACACTGAAGTTCCTGCTAATTTAGCCGTGAAATCTTGCATATAAGGAATAGGGAAACAGTCTGAGATCGTGACATCATTGAGTCTTCTGTAATCACCTGCTACTCTCCAAGATCCATCCAGTTTTCTTAACATATGAATGGGCGAACTCCACGGAGTGCAAGAAGGTTCTATGATACCCGCCTCTAACAGTTCTTTCAAATGATTACCTAAAAAAACCAATTGTTGAGGATTAAGTCGCCTTGGCTTCGAAGAAATAGGAGGACCTACTGTTTCGATTCGGTGTAAAGTATTGTGTAAAATTGGTTTATTAATATTATCGGGGCTTCAGTACAATGTCAGGGTAATATTTATATCAAGATACCTTGGAAATCAAACTGCTTACCTGCATAGAAACGTAGTGTTTGTATTGCAATGCAAGTGTCACTATGAAGTGCAGTCGAGCTCAGTCGTTGTACAAAATGACTCCTCCCACACAGATTTTCAGCAATGTGATTGGTGAAAATCAATTTGGACCAACCAATGAAAGAATTTTGGTTGTCTGGATTTTGTATAAAAAGTGGAGCAAATTGGAAAATCATTCAGAGTTTAGTTGGAGTGAACTCACCTAGCTACTCTCAACATAACCTAGAGGTTTCCTCAGGTCTTCCCATAATAATACATTTATTTAAGCCTTCTGGATGTTATGAAGAAATGAACTGCAACAATCACGATTCTACATCATACTAGAATTCCAACATCAGTTTCACCACTTCATTCATCACCAGTCAAGCAGACTTCTTCAACTTTACCTTCGGTTGTCAACAATCAAGAATCCTTATTTTGTCCAAGGAAGATCCTTTAGAAATTCCCTCTTCTGTTGGTTACCATCTTGAACCTCTCAAGATATCTTTAACCAGCATCATTAGAATTTCTCCATTCTTCTTATCCAACTTGGACCCTCGAAGATTCATTGTTAAATCCAATTACCGAAGATCTCAAGAAATTGAAGTACCTGAAGACCTATCACAATTTCATCATTGTTGGGATTATTTCCCTCACATGTATTAAAGTTTTCTTTAACAATATTAATAAAGGGTATCTTTACCCACTTTACAGGATTTTATTTAACTGTTGTATATAATATAAATAATAAATATTAAATAAAATATCGATTTCAACGGGAAATATCAAGATTTATTCGCTTTATACGTATTTCGGCATCATTGTGCCATTGTCAAAAGCTATTATAAAATATTATAACAAATGCAAAAATATAGTAACTCCTTGATTCTATTATTTTAACACTGCGTGAAGCAGCTGGCCCCAGTCAACCCGTCGGAGGTCAGTCGCTTATCAGTGTTTTAAAAAGATATTTATTCCAAAATCTTCAGTAAAGGAGAATCTAAGAGATCAATTTGCTCATTCATTAAAGGTATGTTGTTTTTTGTGTGTTTATAAATTTCAAAAGCTTCTAAAATGTTTAATTTATTTTTGTTATCAGAAAAGTGTAAAAATTTAATTGTATTATTAGATGTTAATGTGTGATTTTGTTCTAACAAATGTTTAGCAAAATTTGATTTATGTGCATGTTTATATTTGTAACAACGGATATGTTCTTTTTGCCTAATACTGAAATTTCTAATTGTTTGACCTATATATACTGAATCACAATGTGAACAATTTAATTTATAAATACCTGATTTTAGCAAATCATTAATTTTGTCTTTAGCATTGAAAAGAGAGTATAGAATATTTTTATTTGTTTTAAAAATGACTTTATATTTATTTGTGTTATTTATAATTTTAGCAATCTTTTCTGAAATTTTACCAAAATATGGAATTGAAACGTATTTTAATGTTTTATCAGTGTTATTAATGGAATAAACTTTTTGAATAGCTAATTTATAATTTTTCTTTTTAATTAAAGTGTCAATAAGTGTAGTGTTATAACCATTGCTATATGCAATTTGTTTAATAATGGAAATTTCTCTATTAAAATTATTTTTATCTAAAGGAATTGTTAGAGCTCTGTGTACTAAAGATTGATATGCTGCTAATTTATGTGTATTATGATGACAAGAGTTATGTGGTATGGTAATATCAGTTTGTGTAGGTTTCCTATAAATTGAGTATTCGAGTATGTTTTCTGAATTAATTTTTATGTTTAAGTCTAAAAAGTTAATAGATCTGTTTTGTTCAATTTCTAGTGTAAATTTAATTTTTTGGTGTAAAGTATTAATAAAAATTAAAAAGTCGTCAATGTATTCGAAAGAACTATCAAAACATGCCAAAATATCATCAACATAACGAAACCAAAATACAATTTTATTTGATAGATTTGATTCAAATATTTGATCTTCTATATTTTCCATAAAAATATTAGCCAATAGTGGTGAAATGGGACTACCCATTGGTAACCCATCTTTCTGAAGATAAATTTTATCATTAAAAATAAAATAATTTTGATTAATACAAAGTTCAAATAATTGAATCAACTCTATCCTTTTTGTTAATTCAATGTTATTGTTAACTAAAACATTTTCTAATAAAGGAATACATTCCTGTGGGGGTATTTGTGAAAACATACTCGTAACATCAAAACTAACTATTTTACATAGTGGTGGTAAGCTAATGTTACTTAATTTATTAATTAATTCAGAAGTGTTTTTAACTGAATATTTTGGAGTGTATCCTAAATTATTAATTATATTATTTAATGTTTTAGCTAGCATGTGGTTTGGTGCATGTATGTATGAAACTACAGGTCTAATAGGAATGTTAGGTTTATGTATTTTAACTAAACCGTATAATTTTGGTGGTTGTGGATTTGGATATATTATGTTATGTTTCTCGTATGGTGTTAAAGTAATTTCACAATTTTTAATTGTTTGTTTTATTTGGTTTTGGTATTTATTTGTTGGATCTCTATTTAAAATTTCTAGATTAGAATCTGTTATAAAATCATTGACTTTTTCTAAATAATCATTTTTAGGTAAAAATACTAAAGTGTTTCCCTTATCTGCCCTAACAGAAATTAAATTATTTACTCTAACTTTTTCCTTAATTGATTTAATTAATGAAATATTATTATTTGTATTATATCTAAATTTATCGTTTATCGAAATTCTTTTTAATAAATTAGAAATTTGAGACTTTGCATAATTTAAATGCCTCTCTTTTATAATATTTTCAGAATTGACTGCTAAAATTTCTTTTATATTATTATCTAATTTTGGAAAAGTGGAAAATTTAAAACCTTTATTTAGAAACGTCATTTCTTTGTCATTAAATATTATGTTAGATAAATTTAGTACACGAGGATGAAAATTTATAATTTTATTAGGTTTTTTAGGTTCAATAGATTTTTGTTCTCGTTCTAATCTAGAAATTTTATCTTTTTGTGTATTATATTTTTTAAATTTAATTTTACTAACTAATTCTCTAATGTCATTATCAAAAATGTCAAATTCAATGTTATGTAATTTGTTAACTAGTTCTGTGTATAGTACCTTTAAGTAAATGTGCAAATTGTCTCTGATTCTGAACCATCTTTTAGATTCTTCTTTCAACCATCTAGTTTTCGCATTTCTGATTATCTTCTCAGTAATACTGTTCTTTGTGTTGGTCTTAATATTGATATATTTTGGAATAATTTTCTTCTTAATGCATTCTTGGTTAAACCATACATTTTGTGAAGCCATCGCATGTTTTACCATTATTTTCTTATATAATTTTGCTTGATCTTCTAACGAAGATGTCATTAATTTATTGACATTCTCAAGCGTCACTCTGTTGAAATCCATGATTATATAAATAATAAATATTAAATAAAATATCGATTTCAACGGGAAATATCAAGATTTATTCGCTTTATACGTATTTCGGCATCATTGTGCCATTGTCAAAAGCTATTATAAAATATTATAACAAATGCAAAAATATAGTAACTCCTTGATTCTATTATTTTAACACTGCGTGAAGCAGCTGGCCCCAGTCAACCCGTCGGAGGTCAGTCGCTTATCAGTGTTTTAAAAAGATATTTATTCCAAAATCTTCAGTAAAGGAGAATCTAAGAGATCAATTTGCTCATTCATTAAAGGTATGTTGTTTTTTGTGTGTTTATAAAAAAAACACTGATAAGCGACTGACCTCCGACGGGTTGACTGGGGCCAGCTGCTTCACGCAGTGTTAAAATAATAGAATCAAGGAGTTACTATATTTTTGCATTTGTTATAATATTTTATAATAGCTTTTGACAATGGCACAATGATGCCGAAATACGTATAAAGCGAATAAATCTTGATATTTCCCGTTGAAATCGATATTTTATTTAATATTTATTATTTATATAATCATGGATTTCAACAAAGTGACGCTTGAGAATGTCAATAAATTAATGACATCTTCGTTAGAAGATCAAGCAAAATTATATAAGAAAATAATGGTAAAACATGCGATGGCTTCACAAAATGTATGGTTTAACCAAGAATGCATTAAGAAGAAAATTATTCCAAAATATATCAATATTAAGACCAACACAAAGAACAGTATTACTGAGAAGATAATCAGAAATGCGAAAACTAGATGGTTGAAAGAAGAATCTAAAAGATGGTTCAGAATCAGAGACAATTTGCACATTTACTTAAAGGTACTATACACAGAACTAGTTAACAAATTACATAACATTGAATTTGACATTTTTGATAATGACATTAGAGAATTAGTTAGTAAAATTAAATTTAAAAAATATAATACACAAAAAGATAAAATTTCTAGATTAGAACGAGAACAAAAATCTATTGAACCTAAAAAACCTAATAAAATTATAAATTTTCATCCTCGTGTACTAAATTTATCTAACATAATATTTAATGACAAAGAAATGACGTTTCTAAATAAAGGTTTTAAATTTTCCACTTTTCCAAAATTAGATAATAATATAAAAGAAATTTTAGCAGTCAATTCTGAAAATATTATAAAAGAGAGGCATTTAAATTATGCAAAGTCTCAAATTTCTAATTTATTAAAAAGAATTTCGATAAACGATAAATTTAGATATAATACAAATAATAATATTTCATTAATTAAATCAATTAAGGAAAAAGTTAGAGTAAATAATTTAATTTCTGTTAGGGCAGATAAGGGAAACACTTTAGTATTTTTACCTAAAAATGATTATTTAGAAAAAGTCAATGATTTTATAACAGATTCTAATCTAGAAATTTTAAATAGAGATCCAACAAATAAATACCAAAACCAAATAAAACAAACAATTAAAAATTGTGAAATTACTTTAACACCATACGAGAAACATAACATAATATATCCAAATCCACAACCACCAAAATTATACGGTTTAGTTAAAATACATAAACCTAACATTCCTATTAGACCTGTAGTTTCATACATACATGCACCAAACCACATGCTAGCTAAAACATTAAATAATATAATTAATAATTTAGGATACACTCCAAAATATTCAGTTAAAAACACTTCTGAATTAATTAATAAATTAAGTAACATTAGCTTACCACCACTATGTAAAATAGTTAGTTTTGATGTTACGAGTATGTTTTCACAAATACCCCCACAGGAATGTATTCCTTTATTAGAAAATGTTTTAGTTAACAATAACATTGAATTAACAAAAAGGATAGAGTTGATTCAATTATTTGAACTTTGTATTAATCAAAATTATTTTATTTTTAATGATAAAATTTATCTTCAGAAAGATGGGTTACCAATGGGTAGTCCCATTTCACCACTATTGGCTAATATTTTTATGGAAAATATAGAAGATCAAATATTTGAATCAAATCTATCAAATAAAATTGTATTTTGGTTTCGTTATGTTGATGATATTTTGGCATGTTTTGATAGTTCTTTCGAATACATTGACGACTTTTTAATTTTTATTAATACTTTACACCAAAAAATTAAATTTACACTAGAAATTGAACAAAACAGATCTATTAACTTTTTAGACTTAAACATAAAAATTAATTCAGAAAACATACTCGAATACTCAATTTATAGGAAACCTACACAAACTGATATTACCATACCACATAACTCTTGTCATCATAATACACATAAATTAGCAGCATATCAATCTTTAGTACACAGAGCTCTAACAATTCCTTTAGATAAAAATAATTTTAATAGAGAAATTTCCATTATTAAACAAATTGCATATAGCAATGGTTATAACACTACACTTATTGACACTTTAATTAAAAAGAAAAATTATAAATTAGCTATTCAAAAAGTTTATTCCATTAATAACACTGATAAAACATTAAAATACGTTTCAATTCCATATTTTGGTAAAATTTCAGAAAAGATTGCTAAAATTATAAATAACACAAATAAATATAAAGTCATTTTTAAAACAAATAAAAATATTCTATACTCTCTTTTCAATGCTAAAGACAAAATTAATGATTTGCTAAAATCAGGTATTTATAAATTAAATTGTTCACATTGTGATTCAGTATATATAGGTCAAACAATTAGAAATTTCAGTATTAGGCAAAAAGAACATATCCGTTGTTACAAATATAAACATGCACATAAATCAAATTTTGCTAAACATTTGTTAGAACAAAATCACACATTAACATCTAATAATACAATTAAATTTTTACACTTTTCTGATAACAAAAATAAATTAAACATTTTAGAAGCTTTTGAAATTTATAAACACACAAAAAACAACATACCTTTAATGAATGAGCAAATTGATCTCTTAGATTCTCCTTTACTGAAGATTTTGGAATAAATATCTTTTTAAAACACTGATAAGCGACTGACCTCCGACGGGTTGACTGGGGCCAGCTGCTTCACGCAGTGTTAAAATAATAGAATCAAGGAGTTACTATATTTTTGCATTTGTTATAATATTTTATAATAGCTTTTGACAATGGCACAATGATGCCGAAATACGTATAAAGCGAATAAATCTTGATATTTCCCGTTGAAATCGATATTTTATTTAATATTTATTATTTATATAATCATGGATTTCAACAAAGTGACGCTTGAGAATGTCAATATATGTTGTATACAGTGAAGTCCATTTATTATGCAATATAGGCATATTGCAAGTGAAATGGTGTGAGCACTTTACCATTGGAATATAGGCAACCCACTATACACTGCTAAGCACTCTTGCCCCTGCATTAATGAATGTCGAAACATACCTGTTAATTTCGAAATTAACAATCGTTTAGCCTTCTGTTTGGAAATGCAAGGTGGGCACTTCGAACATTTGTTATACTTATAATACTCGTAATTGCTTGCTGTTGATCCTATTTGTTTCATTTTCAATATTAAATAATCTTTTTTGAACTGAGAACATGTTTTATTTTGAGGTTAAACTTTCATGTGTTGCTGATTTCGGTTAGATCATAGATGGTTAGATAAAAAAAACTAGCTAACTGTATAATGGGTTGCCTATATTCCAATGGTAAAGTGCGTACACCAAATAACTTGCAACATGCCTATATTGCATAATAAATGGACTTCACTGTATAAGTTGTTCTGATATAATAAACATATTTGATAATCAATTGGAGTCAGATTAATTCAATATCACCAATAAGAGTACGCAAAACACCTACAATATCAAAATCTTTAGTTATATCCACAAATTGTTCTAATAATAAAGAAATATGCGATTTAAAATTGGTATTATTAGTATGCACATGTGTGGTATGAATTGGCAAAATAGAAGATAATGAATTTTTTTAATGGTAATTGCATCATCTTCTGCTGATTACAATTATTATTAGTAGAAAAAGAATGTGTAAGTGTGGTTGTATTTAAAGTATCATTTGGCTGAAAAATCGTTGAGTTAAACCAGAGTCAACTTTTATAAGTTGATAATCTGAATTTCTCACGAACAACCTTTTCAAATCTGCATCAATGATCACTTTAAAATGTGTTAAAAAATCCCACCCCAAAATTGGTATTGAAATGTCTGCTAACAAAAAACGCCAAAAGATATTATGATTTTGCAAAAAATCAAATTTTAAATTTAGAGAAATTGTTCCGGATGTATGAACAATTGTGTTATTTGCAGCAATTAGTGAAACAGACATTTTAGAAAAAGTAACATTATGAAACTTAAATGGCAATAAACTAAATGAGGAACCCGTGTCTACAAGAAAGTCAATCCCTGAAGAGTCCTTAACTGTTAAAAGTGTACTTTTAATAGACGGCCTAACATCCGTACAAGATGTTAGCCCAAAATTTATTAGTTTTTTGGAAATGAATCAAAATATGGACATGGAGTACCATTACATTTATGTGCTCTCTGTCCATACGTATGATGATAAAAGCAAAGATTACCCGGATAATTTTGTGGATATTTTTGTGCCATTTGAGGAATTTGTTCAGTCACCCCCTGTTTAATAACGTCCTGTCTAGTTTGACGAAATTTTGGTACGTCATTGTGACATCTTTCATTTAAACTATAATCAATCGCTTTGTCACCCAAAACTGAAGTAATTACATCCAAATGGAGCACTAAATCATTCAAAGCCAAATTAGGTTCAGACAATGCTCTGACTTTCAACGACGGAGGCAATTTCGATAAAAAAATATCTTTAATAAACGCCTCAGGCACATTCATAGTTTCAGAAAATTGAATTAATTTTTGCAAAAGGTCATTGCAATTTCCCTCATATTGAAGTTCTAATAAGTGAGTCATATTAGTCGTTGTTGGTTTAGCAAATAATTCTAACATACGTGCTTTTAAACCAACATATTGATTTGCACGCGGAGGATTTAAAATTATTGAACGAATTTTCGCTAAAATTTCTGATGGTAAATTTAATATCAATGTATCAAACCGCATTAATTGGTCAGGAATTGCTTTAATCGTAAAATATTTTTCTACTAAAGAAAAATATAGATGCATATCGTTAGATTGAAATTCTGGGAATGACATTTTGAAAATTAATGAATAATAAAATATTTAAAAATTAAATATCTCAAATTATATGAAGTAACGTGAATCCTTTGAACTCTTCAAAACAACTCACAGGAGTTCACCCACCATTGACTGGAATATCTCCATTTTTCAAAATTATTTTACAAATGTTTCACAACATCGGGGTCACCATTATAACGATTAACGTTATTAAAGAAAGAAATTAATATAATTATGGATGATCAAAATATTGAAATGTATTTATTTTATATCAAAAAGTTCGTTGCTATATCAATAAAATAACAAAAGACAGAAAGCACCCCAAACCCATTCTAAATAAAAGCACAACAGTACATTACACATTTTACACATAAATTTTGTGAGCTTATCCTTATTACTTTGTGTACATCTTACACAGCGTAATCTAGAAGACTTTCCCTCTACAGCAGAGGTGTAACTAACAATTAATGTGCCTGTGGCCAGTCAACAAAAATGCGCCTTTTATAAGTGCAAGCGTATACAAATGGGATCTAGATATAGTATTCGAATTCATTGAAAATGTATGTTAAAAAAATTATATTTATTAAAAAATACATATATAATATCCATAATATTATGTAAAATAATTAAGTATAAATTAGAATATTTTATTTAATCAATTTTAATTTTTCGCGCTTTTGAATTTGCAAAATCATTTATGATTGAATCAAAGTCCACTTCAGTAAATACATCATATTCAATAGAAAGTAAACTTAAACTACTAAGCCTATTTTGGTTCATGTTTGATCTTAAATAATTCTTGATAAGTTTTAGTTTACTGAAACTTGTTTCACCAGTAGCAATTGTTACGGGGAGACAAAGAAGTATTCCGTAAAGAAGTTGTTATGTTTGGATATAATAATAATAATAATAATAATAATGGATTTATTTCCTTACAAGCATACATATATTACAAGAGACATACAAAAAAAAAACAAAAAGAATTATGCATGCAGGAAACCACTGGGTAGCAGTTCAACTACAGTAACAAAACTGCACTTGTTCTACCACTGCTCCCAGAACAAAATAAATAATAATGTAAAATAAAATAATGCCTAGAATCTAAACAGTTACAAAAATAATATTAATTAATTATTCTGTGACAGACAAATAGGTAGGTACATGTGTAATAATACTTGATAATACTAATAATAAAACAAAAAATCCAGGTTAATCATGATAACTTATTGATTATTTTGACTGTTCAGTAAGTGTTGACGCAATTTAGCCTTAAACAAGCGCAGTCCATAAGTTTTAATGTCTTCGGGAATATTATTGTAAACTTTCGATATTTGATAAGAGAAAGCCCTTTCAAATAGAGAGGTACGATGCAGTGGTGGAGTTATGGTAGATTTGTGCCTTAAGTTTAGATTATGAATATCGGTTCTGAAAGAGATTTTATTGTAGAGATAAGCGGGGCATTTTTCTATTATAACTTTATGGTAGAGACAAGCAGCCTGCAGAGTTCGTCTGTTCCGCATATTAAGCCAGTTCGATTCTCTAAGTTTGTGGGATATATGTTCATATTTTCTAACTCCATGAATCAGTCTCAAACATGAATTTTGTACTCTTTGAATTCTGTTGGCCGTGTCAACCGTTATGCTAGGACCATAAACCTGAGAGCAGTACGAGAAATGTGAGAGTACTAAGGTTTCGCAAAGCATGGATTTAATTTCAGTTGATAGGTAAGATCTATGTGGATAGATAAGCTTTATATTAATGTAGGCTTGTTTAATGTAATTAAGAACCTGTTTATTGTATCTATGGCTATTATCCATGTGTAGTCCCAGGTTCCTGGCCTCAGCATTGACTGGTATCACGATATCATTAATAGTTAAGATTATTCGATTTTCTAGTTTCAATAGTGTGTTTTTGTTGCCGAATAATAATACAACAGACTTTGTTGGATTGATTTTTAGGGAATGTTGTTGCGAAATAGCAGCAACAGCCTTTAAGTCGTTATTTATGTCCACCACTGCCTGCTGATAATGCTCACCTTCAAAGCTATGATATAACTGAGTATCATCCGCGTACATATGCACACTACAAGTAGTTATGTTGCTGCAAAAGGCAGATGTATAAATGGTGAACAGAAGGGGGCCCAGTATCGAGCCCTGTGGCACACCCTTAGCGACCCTTCGATAACTAGAGCAACCACCATGCACCTGTACACACTGCAACCGATCATGCAAGTAACTACGAAACAAGGCGATACTAGAGGACGAGAGACCAATGGAATCGAGAATAGACAAAAGAATTTCATGATCTATGGTGTCGAATGCTTTGCTATAGTCTAAGAGAACCAGCACTGAGACCTTATTTTTATCTGAGGCAGAGATTAGATCGTCAGTTACCTTTGATAAGGCAGTTGAGCAACTGTACCCTGCTCTAAATCCGGATTGGCATTCTGGAATAATATTGTATGTGTTTAAATAAGATCTCAGCTGCAAATTAATAACCTTCTCAAGAACTTTCGATAGCACAGGCAGTATACTAATTGGTCGTAAGTCTTTGTATTCAGTGGGATTAGGTTTTTTGGGAATAGGTAATACAATCGCTTTTTTCCAATTTGAAGGAACGGTATTATTCTCGAGACAGCTGTTTATGATGTGCGTAATATAGGGCAAGATGTAAGGACAGCAATATTTAATGATATTAGCATTTAAGCCATCAAATCCAGTAGCATTGCTTTTAATTGAATTAATGACCTTAGCGACAGTGTGAATATCAACAAACGTGAATTTGAAAGACGCGTTCTTATTATTGATTCGCATAAATCCCATTTAACCATTCCCTCTAGAATTTGAAGAGGATGAAGTTTTTAAATTTTTAAAAATAGTTTGTGCCTGAGCTTTAAAACATTTTAGCTCATTTTGCAATTGAATACCATTTAATTCTTCCTCGTACTCTATGCATAAGTCGGCTGCTACTTTTTTTAAGTCTGGAAGCGGCATTTCATTCAAAGCTTTTTCGGATAAAAATTCAAACAAGGATGTTATACATATTTTCAAATCGATCACTTAATTGATTTATGATCTCATCATTTACTTCGTAAAGAGATATTTAAATTGGTCATTAGCTAAAAAATCTGCTCCTTCATCTGCAGCCTTTTCACCTGATAATATTATCTTTCGACGTTTTTTTTATTCTCGGGAAAAGGCTGTATATCAAGAATAGCACATTCAATCAGTATACTACCAAATTCTTCGTTTCTAAATTGTTTGAAGACGTGGAATAAACTTTTTAATAATTCGGAAGGACGCGATATATCCTGTGTTTTGTTTTTCAATTGATTAGGTATTTACGATATTTATTTTCCCCAAAATTTTGTACCACATTATCAAACCAAAATGAAATTAAAAGATTTCATGCTGGTAAGTAACAATTTTGCAGAAGCTACATCATCGCCATAAGAAACATCTTCAGATATTTGCTGTAGCAGAAATAAAACATTATCAATTTCTGAATATAAAGCAGAAATAGTTTTTTCTTTGGAGCACCACCTCGTGTCGCTATGTCCTTTAAGGGTGATTTTTAACACTGTTGTCAATTTTTCCCATCTTTTAGTAGACAGGACGAAAAAACTATACCAAAAAATATTATCATTTCTACATTATTGCTGGCTGCATGGACACCTACTAAGTTGCGAGAATGACAGGCACATGGAACAAATTTGGCGAGATTATTTCTTCGTAGTATGTGGTCTTGTACACCATTATATTTTCCAGCCATATTGGGTCTTATTACCCCACAATGTTTTACACAAGGGGTAATAAGACCGCGGATTATATTAAATTCACTTTAGGTCCAATGAGAATCAACTTTGACCATCAGAGTGGATTGCACCGTTAAATTAAGTTTTACTTACGCAGACGTTCACATACACTATAGCCGATATCTCACAATGTTTTCGGGACTACCAACTTCAAAACAACAACTCTAGAATTTAACGCTCTTATTGCCCCATGCTCTTATAACCCCCCGGTCCCCTAGCAGAATCTGGAGCAATTTCCTTTAATAATGGAACAAGATGGTCCACTACGGAAAATGATAAATTGTGCTCTGCGAAAAATCCTGCTAATTTGATTTCTGCCACTTCCACATTATTATTTACTCTTATTGGGGTCACAAATTTGGTGAGTACGCTTGTTTGCCTCCTCTTCGCTTCCAAATTTCTCTTATGACGTTTGCTTTCAGAATGTGTTTTTAAAACATGCAGCTCAGAGTTGAGACTAGTATTGCTTCACTTTCATGGTTGGTCTTCGACATTATTGTTCTAGAAATTATGTATGAATTCATAGATTCTTAACTTAGACATAAAAAATTATAGGTGAGTGTACTTTATGTTGTACCTTACCTTATGTACCCGAGGAAGTTTTTCAGGGGAATCCAACATCTGACAAATAAACATTACAAATCAGAACATTACATTACACCAGAAAATGGTCTAAGTTTAAACTATAACCATTCAAGTGAAATAAACCAGAAAATGATTAAGACTCTTTCGGTTCGGGCGTCAAATTTGCCGACGCTTCTGGTGAATGAGGGGTACGCCGGGTTTGGGGCGGAATTGTTTGTCTGCTTAAACAACAATTCTGCGGGAGTCTCGGGCGCCAGATTTTATTAAGGAGTTTTCTCTCCAGCGGCTTCGTTGTATACCTGGTGAAACGAAGACCTGGGTAGCTTCAGTGAAGAAAGTAAATGTCCAGGGGTCGATTCTTCTTCCACGTGGAAAACTGAAAGCTTTTAGAAGCAGAACATGCACACGCAAATAAATCATACACCAAATGCTAGAGAAAGAATTTATATTATAAACAATATAATACAAAATTTACAAACCACTTACTACCTAAAAATTACGGTTGTGTGCAAGCCAGCCACAAGCGGTGCGTTAAGTAGCGTGCGAATAAAAAGCGGGACAAAGCAATGTTTTGGTACAAGCGGTTATAGCAAGCGGAAAATAAAACAATCGACTTTATAATTACCAGAGCTATAATCTCTATTAAAATTGTAAGGTGCCAACTCTACTGAAACGGTATTCAAAACTAAACTAAACAAAAAGATACTCTAAACAATTAAATGAAAACAGGGTCGTAACAGGGAGGGCAGGCTCTATTTAATTCTACCCAGAAGTGGGTGACGAGTACACAGGGATAGTGCACTACTGTACAAGTCAGCCACTCCAAGCAAAAATAAACCAAGCAAATAAACAGACCGGGGAAAAACAAACACGGAGGGCTTCACTTAGATCACCGGAGAAGATGTCTAGTCGCAGAACCGAATCTCGCAAACTAGCCAAATGCCCCAGGTCAATAAGCTACACGGCGGAATTACCTATCTCTCCGGAGAAGACGTCTAGTCGCAGAACTGAATCTCGCAAACTAGCCACTACCCCAGGTCCATAAGCAACTCGGCGGGATTCACCTAAATCACCAGAGAAGATGTCTAGTCGCAGAATCGAATCTCGCAAACTAGCCAAATGCCCCAGATCAATAAGCAACTCGGCGGGATTCACCTAAATCACCAGAGAAGATGTCTAGTCGCAGAACCGAATCTCGCAAACTAGCCAAATGCCCCAGGTCAATAAGCTACACGGCGGAATTACCTATCTCTCCGGAGAAGACGTCTAGTCGCAGAACTGAATCTCGCAAACTAGCCACTACCCCAGGTCCATAAGCAACTCGGCGGGATTCACCTAAATCACCAGAGAAGATGTCTAGTCGCAGAATCGAATCTCGCAAACTAGCCAAATGCCCCAGATCAATAAGCAACTCGGCGGGATTCACCTAAATCACCAGAGAAGATGTCTAGTCGCAGAACCGAATCTCGCAAACTAGCCAAATGCCCCAGGTCAATAAGCTACACGGCGGAATTACCTATCTCTCCGGAGAAGATGTCTAGTCGCAGAACTGAATCTCGCAAACTAGCTACTACCCCAGCAATAAGCAACTCGGCGGAAACGACAAGAGTTCCTAAAAATCGGCTAAGTCCAAACTGGGACTTAGTACAAAACCAAAACAATAAACTAAACGGCTAAGTCCAATTCGGCTAAGTCTTTACCAAACACAAACAAAAAATCCTAACTTGAAAACTAAACTTGGCACCAAACACTTTAAAGAGTATTAGCTCACCTGGAGATGATCCTCGAAACTGTAGTGGACTTTTTAACTGGAGCAGAAGACATCAAGAACTTGTTACTCTGGACTCAAAATTAGCCTTTTATAGCCGGCGAGTTCAAAATTTTGAAAACGGAGTTGCGAGATACGCGGCCCCGGCGAAAGTGGGAAAATCAAAAGAGAAAGTGGGGTCACGCCGCGGATCGGCCGCTCTAGCTACGGTCGAGCGCTATCAGATTGCACGGCCAAATAAATTTACAAATAACAATGAAAACAGGTAAATAAATACAAATAAGAATTAAACCGGGTTAACTAAAATTAATTAACTGGTGTACTAACACCGGAAATGATTAACTAAATATATCAGCCCTAATAAAATACTTAAAAATTGGCAAATTAAATAATTCCAGGTAAACTAAAATATTGGAATACTGCATTTACTATGGAAAATAACTTAAAAAATTTAGTAACTTCGTTACAAGACCTGTTGTCTTAACCATCCAAGTTAAACATGGTCTAAGGTGATATACGCCAGAAATCGCAAATGCCCAAGCATCAACACGACACTTAGTTCATGTAAGTGTGATAACCGCCAGAAAGCGCAAAGGCCCAAGCATCAACACGATATGTGAAACATGTCAAAGTCAAACTCTAACCGGTAACACGGCACTTATGAAAACAACAAAAACCAAAAGTAAATATACATATACACGTTGTCCCTTGAAATTTTGAATACGAGTAATGTAGGCACTGTGATTTTGTTCTTCTCGATTATTATAATAGATTGCCATGGTTGTTTATTACCAATTAGAAATTACTAATTATTTCCCGTTGCTTAATGATTTAAAATATTTGACTCGACTATGTAAAAAGTGAGCGTGGTAACTAAGCACCAAGTAATGCATTCTAATGTCCGTATTCAAAATTTCAGGGGACAACGTGTATAAATACCTTATAGTTATCAATGTATCATCATCAAGAACGTAACTCTCAAGGATGTCTGCGCAATCTTCTGGATTCCATTCAGTTGTTACTTCAGCTTGTACTCGTAATAGGTTAGCAACAAAACTCATATACCTTTCAGCTTGGCCATTAGCTTGGTGTACATAGGGCGTAATAAAGTGCCATTCAATATTCCAGTCAATCAAAAAGTCATGTTTTTGAGCAGCTCGCAGTGAAGTACCGTTATCAGTAATAATGCGAGCCGGGGTGCCAACAAGGAATATGATGTCTTGTAAACAGTCTACGAATTCATCGATTTTCAAGCCTTCGAGTGCATAAAGAAAACAGTATTTGGAATATGCATCCACTGCCACAAAGACATGAGTAAATCCGTCTTCGGTTCGTGGTCCAAAATAGTTAATATGATTGGTACCTACTATTGAAGACAAAGGCTACTTTCGGAATTGAATGTACATCGAAAGAGGTTGTTGTAGGTGTTCTTTCTCGGGTGAGGCAGGTTAAACACGGATTAATGTACTTTTTTCCTAATTGACGCATTCTTGGAAACCAAAAGTGAGAACTTAAACTGAGAATTGTTTTACCTAGTCCAATATGAGCTTATCCGTCATGATATTCTTTTAGCAACGCATAACGTGCATTTTTTTGGTACAAAGTGTGAGTGACTTTGTCAGAATTTATTTCACTCAAATGACACAATGTACTACCTATTAAACAAAATTGCTTTTTATCTAGTTTTCCATTAGCCAGTTTTTCTTTTAATTCTAATGTTTAGCTGTCTGCGCTTTGTTGTACAGACAACCAACCATCAGGCATCAAATTGGAGCTTTCCAAATCGACAGTATCAATTGATCTTAAAGCTTGATTAATTAAAACCGTACGAGACAAATCAATGTCAGCAGATTTTGGAGGGTTACGACTCAAGTAATCAACATAACCTATTTGATTTCCGGCTCTATGTTCAATGACAAAATTAAAATCTTGAAGGTAAACCCACCAACGACTTACACGAGAAATTAGCTTTTAAGAGAATTGCTGTCTGTTACTACGTCTGTTACTTTATACAAAATAGCTGCGAAGTAATGTTTAAATTGCTTTAAATCATACACTACGGTCAATGTCTCGTGCTCATATGAATGATCCCAAGACTCAGCATCCGTGGTTGTCTTACTAAAATACGCTACAACTTGTTTAAGACCATCATGGATTTGAATATTGTTCCTGTAAAAAGCTAAATTTTTTTTTATTTTTTTATTAATGGAAAACCTGTAATTTCGTAGTGTTGTCAAAACATATTGACCTACTTATGTTCATCAATGCGCCTTTTCTTAAAGCATTTATCAACAGTATGACTCTTTTTCTTACAAAAAACGCAACTTAACGTAACGTATCTAGAAGATGAAGGAGCTTCAGATGTTTCAGCTCTCTCACGTTCTAAACCTCGTGTAGGACACGCTAATTTCCGGTGACCTAATTGACCACACCTAAAACATTTAATGAAAGTTTTGGGGGGGGGGGGAATGGGTATAATTATATTACTATACTTCGTTCAGGGTAAGCAGATTCTTCATATAAACAAAACCACGTGACTGCAGTACTATTCACAAGGTGCGCGTTCTACGTAAAACGCTTGCGAGCAGCGTATTTGAAATCCATTTTTTTAATATTTTAGAAAAAGTTGTGCATTTAAAATCCGGCAGTTGCTCGTCTTCGTAGCTAGGGAAACGATCCAAAATAATTTACCAATCCCTTTTAAAGCAAGATATTGTAAAGTTCAATTGATAATAGATTGTTTTGAAATCGAAATTGAAAAATCGAGCAACCCGACCTTCCAGGTTTTAACGTGGTCCGAGTACAAAAAGTGTAATACACTGAAATATCTCTTTTCTTCAACACCTGATGGTATTATAAATTATGTGTCTCCTGGTTATGGAGGGCGTGTAGCCGATACGGTGTTATTTGAAGACTGTGGGTATCTAGACTTACTAGGTCCAGGTTCATGGGTGATGGCTGACCGTGACACATTCAGAAATTAATACAAGAAAAAAGTTGCGTCTTAGTACCTCCACCAAGTGTTTCGGCTGCCGAAAAGTCTTCAAAAACAGACTTTAAACTGAGTAAGCAAATTGCAAGTTTGCGGATTCACATTGAAAGGGTGATTCGTAGAATTAGAGAATTCAATTACTTAGCACCTCATTCTTGCATAAATAAAAATTTAATATCTATTACAGATTATGCTGTAGTTTTAATAAATATGTGCACTTGTTAATATGCAAAGGGCTATAATATTAGGCAAATAAAATATATTATTTTATTTAATTTAATTATTTAATCTTAATTACCTATGCGAAAATATAGTCTAATAGTTATTATCTAGGTATACATTTTTTTTAAAACGAGGGTCGTCAACATAAACAATATTGTCATAGTACTTTACATCACGCTTCACACGAAATTTTCGAACAATGTATGAAAAATAAGTGTTTCCCAAAACGTCAAACATTTTTCTACTAAATCTAAACAATAATCTTTGTTATAGTCAACCCACACCATCGTAACATTCCTTGATTGCTCAAACGTGACATCCGCCACACAAAACAAACCCTTAGTTTTGTTTAACATATGCATTTGAATTTGTGCATAGTATTTAGGTAGTACTTCATTATGTGCACTAATATAGCGTGTAAACGCTTTTTCCGAAAAAGGACACTTCACTTCAAGTACAAAATCTTCACAAATCCCATCTGGAGAAGCACCAAATTTACTTAACATTAATCCCACTTTTTAAATTTTTTTATTTATATTATTCTGCACTACTTTCAAAACTAAATCCTCTAAATCACGGCCTCTCTTCATAGCTATTGAATCTTTAATTTTTTTTGCACCTATTATAACTTCTTTTCAAGAGTCATCGTAGGTCTTACACCGTGATACTTCATGAATTTTCGAGGCAGTAATTCTTGCAAACCGCAACTCATACCACAAGGGACAATGTGATTGTTCTTTTGCAAGAGTTGCTGCAGAAGTACACAAATCCGCTGACATTTGGCTTTTGCAAAATTCTAGGAACTCTACAAAATTCGTCGAAGTAGTCGATTTGAATCCTATTAAAATCCTATGCAAAGAAAGGTCATACACGGGGTCTTTGGGAAGAAAATGTTTAAGCAATTGTGCTGAACGTTTTCTACTTTCCCCTTCCTTTATTACCTCAGCTAAAATATATTTATCGGTTTCTACCCACGTTTAGGGTTTGTTTGAAAATTCTCCACTCTTCATAAATTTCAATGTTGAGCCTATCTTCGATATCTTGGACCGCTTCCAGTAACACTCTACTGATGTAGGCGATGGATTTTCACACATCAACAATGCCAACGCATGTTTGCAGCCCCCAACAGAAGCTGGACAATCGTGGCACTCTGCTGATAAAATGTGCTCATCTTTTTCATTAATAATAACACTGGAATTGTAACCTTTATTTTGAACACGATGTTCAGGTGTTATTCTTGCCTTTACTGTGCATATTATACTATCTCTCCTAATTTGAACGTACCTACCTTACAGTACAGCAGAATCCCCATATGTGCTTCGCGTAGCTCTAAGCAATCATAAAAAATATGAAAATATACAGTGTGGAAGAAAAGTATGGAATAAATTCATTATTTCTAAAACGATGACGTTTCATGAAATTTCTTCGGACACGTGGATTTTGCTTTTTAAAAAGACCCTTGTTCCTATACCTGCGCATTTCCGATGTTCATTTGTTTTCGCGTGATGACGTCATCGAATATTTTTTTTAATGGAACCCTTATATTTTTTTAACGGATTTGTGTACAGCTCAACTTGCTGAATTCGAAAATGTACCACTTTAGTACTTTATTTGTACACCTTCCCGAGAAAAAAAAATAACCGATTCGTAGTAAGAACAGTAAATTAAATCAGGTTACCTAAGAAATTGTTTCCGCTACCTAAACAAAATCTAATCAGCATCGATAAATTTACAAATTGACAAGTAATAAATTAACAATTAATTATATAAATAATAAATATTAAATAAAATATCGATTTCAACGGGAAATAATAAGATTTATTCGCTTTATACGTATTTCGGCATCATTGTGCCATTGTCAAAAGCTATTATAAAATATTATAACAAATGCAAAAATATAGTAACTCCTTGATTCTATTATTTTAACACTGCGTGAAGCAGCTGGCCCCAGTCAACCCGTCGGAGGTCAGTCGCTTATCAGTGTTTTAAAAAGATATTTATTCCAAAATCTTCAGTAAAGGAGAATCTAAGAGATCAATTTGCTCATTCATTAAAGGTATGTTGTTTTTTGTGTGTTTATAAATTTCAAAAGCTTCTAAAATGTTTAATTTATTTTTGTTATCAGAAAAGTGTAAAAATTTAATTGTATTATTAGATGTTAATGTGTGATTTTGTTCTAACAAATGTTTAGCAAAATTTGATTTATGTGCATGTTTATATTTGTAACAACGGATATGTTCTTTTTGCCTAATACTGAAATTTCTAATTGTTTGACCTATATATACTGAATCACAATGTGAACAATTTAATTTATAAATACCTGATTTTAGCAAATCATTAATTTTGTCTTTAGCATTGAAAAGAGAGTATAGAATATTTTTATTTGTTTTAAAAATGACTTTATATTTATTTGTGTTATTTATAATTTTAGCAATCTTTTCTGAAATTTTACCAAAATATGGAATTGAAACGTATTTTAATGTTTTATCAGTTTGAAATCGATATTTTATTTAATATTTATTATTTATATAATCATGGATTTCAACAAAGTGACGCTTGAGAATGTCAATAACAATTAATTAATTAATAATTAAAAAATTAACAGCTTAACAATGGAAACATAACAATTTTATAAATTTATTTATTTATTTATAATTACAATTATAATTATAATATAAACATAACATAAACAAAAACTAAACTAAAATAAAATAAAATAATGTCCTGACGTTCGAGAGCCCCATCAAAATTAATTAGTTAAATGTTAAAAATTCTGACCATTTTGTTGCAGACAATAATTGAAACGGTTGTTAATTATTGTTAATTTGTTAATTTATCGATTCTGATTAGATTTTGTTTAGCTTAATTTGTTGTTCTTACTAGGAATCGCTTATTATTTTTTTTCCCGGGAAGGTGTAGAAATAAAGTATTAAAGTGGTACATTTTCGAATTCAGCAAATTGAGCTGTACAGGAATCCGTTAAAAAAATATAGGGGTTCCATTAAAAAAAAATCCGATGACGTCATCACGCGAAAACAAATGAACATCGGAAATGCCCAGTTATAGGAACAAGGGTCTTTATAAAAAGCAAAATCGACGTGTCCGAAGAAATTTCATGAAACGTCATCGTTTTAGAAATAATGAATTTATTCCATACTTTTCTTCCACACTGTATATCTTATGAATTTAATATTTAAAATTATAATAGTTTAAAAATCAACATGGTACTAATCGTACGTTTTTCACACCTCGCACTTCAGCACTTACGAAATTATCGTTTGTACTTAAAAATATAGAAGATCAAATATTTGAATCAAATCTATCAAATAAAATTGTACTTTGGTTTCGTTATGTTGACGATATTTTAGCATGTTTCCAATAAAGAAACTAATTATTATGCTACCTTTGCACGGTCAAAATACCGCGGCAATTTAAATCCTCATTGAGCAGATTAGATTTTGATAGTTCTTTCGAATACATTGACAACTTTTTAATTTTTATTAATACTTTACTTCAAAAAATTAAATTTACACTAGAAATTGAACAAAACAGATCTATTAACTTTTTAGACTTAAACATAAAAATCAATTCAGAAAATATACCTACTCGAATACTTTATTTATAGGAAACCTACACAAACTGATATTACCATACCACATAACTCTTGTCATCATAATACACATAAATTAGCAGCATATCAATCTTTAGTACACAGAGCTCTAACAATTCCTTTAGATAAAAATAATTTTAATAGAGAAATTTCCATTATTAAACAAATTGCATATAGCAATGGTTATAACACTACACTTATTGACACATTAATTAAAAAGAAAAATTATAAATTAGCTATTGTCGAGGCACAGATTGGGAGGACCTGTGTCAGCCGAAGCAATGAGAGACGTCAATGGAAGTTTTGAACAGTCGGTTTTTTATTATAATCTATTGGCAGGAAGAATGTTAGACACACACATACAGAGAACAGAGAACTTAAAACGGGTTAACTTGAGTTCTTTTAAAACACACACAGATGTCAGGTTATAACACACGCACTAAAATTAGATTATAACACACACGCACTGAAATCAGGTTATAATAAACGCATTAATTTAAATTGTACCAAATATATATACACATATATATATATATATATATATATATATATATATATTGATACGCGGTATCTTGTCGCCTCCGGTACATGGAAAAGGCGACCTGGCCTCCGGGTCATCCCATTGAGTTAAGTTGACAAAAAATGTATATAGGGGGTGTTGAAATGATAACCAATCCGGATTCCTTGAGAGGGGAAAAGATTTTTAATTTTTAAGGGGCCATATATGGCGAGCACAAAGTGTACGCTGTCACCTCCTTATATACGCACACCTTGTTGTCGTTGTTGCCTCCGACGGTGTTGCCACATTATCGGAGGTCACATAGACACCTCTATATACGCGTTCTGGATTTAATATGAATACACATACAGGCTGCTAGTTTGCACTATATTTTAATTTCCAAAACGGCGACTTACGGTGTGTCCCAAACAGAGTAGTATTGCATGGCTATCTTTGTTATTAATAAAGATACAGATTCGGTTAAATGGGCAATTATGTGAGGTTTTTCTTGCTGGTTTAGATGCTGCTTAGAAACATGAAACATTCCGAACACTTTAAAAGATATCCGTAAGAAACCAAAAAATCCAAGTTACAGAAAATTGTTTTATACAAAAGTTACTTGATTCATTAAGATATACAAAACCATGTTTGCAAAAAAATTATCGCAAAGGCCGATTTCGAGATATTGATAGCAACTTTCTTATTTAAATAGGCGCCATCTTGGATTTTCAAATGAATAAATTGAATTTTTTTTCTGCATTCAACGATGTATAACAGTATATGTTTAAAGTAAAAAATAACGGCATACGTAATATATGTTTTGTATTAAATAAAGTAAGCCATGAAACCAAGCGAATTTAAAAAAAAAAATTGAACAAAATTTATTTATTTACTTTTTATCATACCCCACAGAAAAAAGTCAAAAGGTGTTAGATCTGCGGACCTGGGTGGCCACCTAATAGGTGTGTTCGTAGCTATCACTCTGTTATTAAATCGAATATTTAAATAATTAATAACATGGAATTGCGTTTTGGACACAGTCGGCGGAATGCCCAATGTACGTTATTTGGCGTTTTTTTAAGGTTTCGGCAAAATGGTTTGTTATGGTTGTCTGTGTTTTATACCGATTTGACGTTTTCAAAATTCGGCGTTTTGTCATGGACCGAATTAAAGTTTTGTTGATATCTTGAGCAAAATGTTTAATAGGGAATAGGGAATAAGGAACTGTACCTTTCTCCATCATGGTAATAGCTATTATACCCCGTGTGAAATTATTCTCCTTCAAGTAGCCCCGTATCTTCGATGAAGTCCAGGGGGTTGATGACCTGGAGTTCGTGTATTACCAGAAAGGGGAACTCCAAACCGTCTCAGTCTTTTAGCCGCCAATGCTTCGCATTGTCCGTATATGAGGGAAAGTATCATCCTTCAGGTCACACGCTTTGCATGTTGGGTCATTTCGCATCCCCACTGTGCTGAGGTGGTTTCTCATATTGCAGTGTCCTTTAAGAAGGCTAATTAGAGTTTTATATTTCTCCTATCGAGTTTCAGGATTTCCTTTGTATATTCGCTGGAAGGATGTCGCAGAAACAACTTTGACTGTCTCAATCTAGGCACTGCCCCACAATAGTTGCAGTGTGCCTCACTAAGTCGTTCCTTGATACAGCCCTTTGCGCTACTATAAGCGATGTCCCAAGTGGGATCTGCACCGGTCATTGTCAGTTGAGCTCCTGGTCTAGGTAGTGAGTCCCCCTTTTCGATCTCTTCTGTACCCTGGTGTCCCGGCACCCACTACAGAGTAACTCTGTTATGGGTAGCTAGTTCACTCAGATCCAGTAGGCAACTATCAACAGTCTTGGAGTAGACTTCAAACGACAGTAGGGCCTTTAGGGCAGCCTTACTGTCCTGATAAGGATTTGCCTATTTTCGTAGTGTGTCCCTATGTGCGTAGATGGTGATAGCAACGGGTTCAAACTGGAAGCCAGTGGCATAGCGGCCCAGGTTTATGCTTATTTCATGGCCTGTGCCCGCTTCAAGTGCCCTTCTCCAGTTCTCCTCCCCGTCTTGCAGCCGTCTGTGTACCAAGCGGTAAGGTAAACGGTCTGTTTTACTTTGTGACCACATCTGCGCTCTTTACACATAAGTATCCTGAAAGGTTTAGTGAAGTGGAACTTTCAGAGTGTTGTGTCTGACTGCATTTGTAGCATGCAGTTTTCTTTCACTAACCGGAAGATTTCTGTGTGAAAGCCCCTTCTCCAAAGAATCTCCGATTCTGTTTTGAGTGAGTTTGTAGGCCGCTGCCATGGCCTCATGCTCCACCATTAGCTGCAGAGGAGGTAGACCTAACAGCGTCTCTAAAGCTGCAGTGGAGGTGCTTGCTATGACCCCTGTTATTCCTAAGCATACCAAACACTGTAGTTTGTCTAGTTTAGTCTTTATGACCGTGTTATTGGCTTTAAGTCACCAGATTAGTGATGCATAGGTTACCACTAGTAGAACCAGTGGTGTAAGCAGTAAACCATTGTGGGTTTCAGCCCCCAATTTTGTCCAAATAGTCGTCTACTCACCCATAGGGATGATGGATTTAGTTATTACGTTTTCCACATATATGTTGAAGGTGAGCCTTAGTGTCTAAAGTGACGGAGGTTTTTTACCTGCGTTACTCCCATTATATCTTACCCCCATAGTCGAAGGTCCTTCAGCTGTATGAGGTTCATTTTCCTAGTAAAGACAATATTAGAGGTTTTTGCGCGGTTAACCGAGACTTCCTCTTCTAAGCACCATATTTCCACGGTAAGCAGGACCCGCTGCATCAAATTTTACACCACGCCCCCGTACTTTCTAGACTCTCTATTCCTCAGTGTGAAGTCGATCCACCTGGCTACGGTTGAGCTGACTCCACCTTTTGTCACGACATTGTTTATCGAGTCGAAGGAAGAAGGATGTCTGGTCAAACGCCCCTTCGATGTCTATGAAAGTAGCCAGCCAATCTCTATGGTATTTTCTGCCCTTTAAACTAGCTTGTGTATGACGAGTTTGCAGAATTTCCCTGTTTGGTTTTTTATGTAGGGGATATCGTTTTCAAAAGAAGAGAGGTCAGACAAATCGTCCTAAAGGACTTTTAAAATGTGAGCATAAGGCGATGACAGTACCCGTTTCCACAGGGATCAGACAAGGAGACAGCTCGAGCCCAACACTGTTTAATGTAATTATGGACCAAATAATAATTAAGGTGAAAGAAATGAACATTGGTTACAGAATTGGAAATGACAAAATACATAATTTGTCTGTTATGCAGACAATGTCGTCTGATGGCTGAAAACAAAGATGATCTGCAGCGCTTACTATTTCGATTAAAAACCAACGACATTCAACATGAAAATATCCACCCAGAAAACGCAATATCTTCTAGTGTCAAAGGAGATGATTAGATGTAAACTGATAGTAGACGACACCCCATCGGCCAAGTCAGAAACTTCAATTACCTAGGTGCTATTATATCCAGTCACAGAAACACACATAACGAAGTCCCCACACAGACAGGTAAAGCTGCAAAGACATCAGCCTGTCTGCGCGAAATAATATTGCGAAAGAAGCACCTCAGCGTTGAAAGTAAAGGAAGCACCTATAAGATATGTGCAAGACCCATCCTTATACACGTTGTCCCTAGAAATTTTGAATACGGACATTTGAATTCATTACTTGTCGCTTAGTTACCACGCTCATTTTTTACATAACCGAGTCAAATATTTTAAATCACTAAGCAACGGAAAATAAATAGTAATTTCTAATTGGTAATAAACAACCATGGCAATCTATTATAATAATCGAGAAGAACAAAATCGCAGTGCCTACATTACTCGTATTCAAAATTTCTAGGGACAACGTGTATATGCAGCACAGACGAAAGCTGAAACAGCAAAAGCAAAGAATATTACGAGGACACGGGAAATGAGGACCCTTCCATCTATAACAAGACACACAATACCCGACAGAATTAGAAATAGCACAATCCGAGACACATGTAACATAGAAGATTTGGTCAGATGGAGCAGATCAAGACGACCATTCTGGCGAGACCACGTCGAAAGAATAGGTAACAACAGACTCGCAAACAAGGTACCCAAAATCCAAACACAAAACGCCCACCTAGAAGGCCACCAAAAAAATGGCATTAGGACTGGACATCGGGCTCACAAGACATTTAAGAGAAGAAGAAGAATGTCAGTTCAGCTCTCATATTAATGTGATTGTCAATTTTCTAAAGATAGATATGTTGGACATGGTTGAAAAACTCTTTTTATGCAGCGTTTAAACACACCAAAAACGAATATAGCTGCCAAAAGAAAAGTTGAGTATCGGTCCATCTAATCTGGAAGGCATAGGAAAACTTTGATGTCACCATGGGATGCAGGATATTGTGGTACTATGGTAATGTATATTCGAAAATCATTTAAATAATGTAGTATTATAATATACACTTGTCCAATTCCTTGGCGAAATACTTACAAGTATTTTTGATAATACTTGCTGCACAGTTTTAGCAGCATCTTAGGCCCAATTGCACCAGTTACACTTAATTAATAAGTGTCCCTTAAAATTTTAGTTGCTATAGAAACAACTCTCGCTAACAATTATATCAATGGGAATTACTTTTTTAAGTGACACTTATTATTTAAGTGTAACTGATGCAATTGGGCCTTAGTCCGTGATGACATCTTTAAAATACTACACTATTACACACTGCTCTTTCCGCGAGCTGCAAATATATATGAAATCATATGAAAATAGCCGTATCACCTCATTTCCGGCGTTGTCATTTAGTGGAGGCGGTAAAATACCGTAAGTAATACAAAAATTAGATTTATATAATCACAGGCGACAACGTGTCCTCCTTATCTGCTTTATACGACTCTAGCGCCAGCGGTATATAGTGGAACTAAAAACTTTTTTTGTGAGTATGGAAGCTACGTTGTCGCCTCCGAACAATTTTTTGTATTATAGCTCTAGATGACACCCCAAGGTCAAAACCGATGAGAACATGGGAAAACGTTGTCGCCTCCGAAATCGGAGGCGACAACGTCATATATGAGGTGACAAGGTTACTTCAATATGTACTTTGGAGGCGACAACGTACCCTTTATCAATATTTATATATATATACATATATATACAGTGTGTCCCAAATAGAGTAGTATTGCATGGCTATCTTTCTTATTAATAAAGATACAGATTCGGTTAAACGGGCAATGTTGTGCAGTTTTTCATGCTGGTTTAGATACTGCTTAGAAAGATCAAACATTCCGAACCCTTCAAAAGATATCCGCAAAAAACCACAAAATCCATTTTCCGAAAAAGTCGATTATTTCGCTTATTATAAAAGTTACAGAAAATTGTTTTATACAAAAGTTACTTGATTCATTAAGTTAAACAAAAATATGTTTACAAAAAAAATATCGCAAAGGCCGTTTTCGAGATATTGATAGCAACTTTCTTATTTTAAATGGGCGCCATCTTGGATTTTCAAATGAATAAATTGCATTTTTTTTTCTGCATTCAACGATGTATAACAATCTATGTTAAAAATAAAAAATAACGGCATACTTAATGGTTTTTGTATTAAATAAAGTAAGCCATGAAAACAAGTGAATTTTAACAAAAAAAACTTCGAACAAAATGTATTTATAGTTATTAACGATATTTACAATAAACGTTAAATCTACTATAGCTAATTTTAATCGCAGTAAATGTTCAAAATGTTGACCATTGTTAACCAAACATAACTGGCATCTTTTTAAAATACTTGCAGTTACTTTACGTAATGTATTAATACTATTTAACGCCTCTTGTACAGATTGTTCCAATTCGTTAACATTGTTTTAATTAAAATTACTACCATACACTTCACTTGTTTTCATGGCTTACTTTATTTAGTACAAAAACTATTAAGTTTGTCGTTATTTTTTATATTAAACATAGATTGTTATACATCGTTGAATGCAGAAAAAAAAATGCAATTTTTTCATGTGAAAATCCAAGATGGCGCCCATTTGAAACAAGAAAGTTGCTATCAATATCTCGAAAACGGCGTTTACGATATTTTTTTTGTAAACATATGTTTGTTGATCTTAATGAACCAAGTAACTTTTGTATAAAACAATTTTCTGTAACTTTTCTAATAAGCAAAATAATCGACTTTTTCGAAAAATGGATATCGTGGTTTTTTGCGGATATCTTTTGAAGGGTTCGGAATGTTTGATCTTTCTAAGCAGCATCTAAACCAGCATGAAAAACTGCACAACATTGCCCATTTAACCGAATCCGTATCTTTATTAATAAGAAAGATAGCCATGCAATACTACTCTATTTGGGACACACTGTATAGAGATCGTATTACGCAAGAACAACGATCTCTAGAAGCATACACATATGAGCACTTCACAAGCAAGGTGTTCTCCAGGAGAAACGCCTTGGCTGACGAAAGTCGTGGTTGCTTATCTATCCTTCACAATTCAATTTCAATTTTCACAGTTATATTTAATATGTACATTTCACAGTTAAAAGTACGGTATAAATATTACAATTCAATGGCTGCTATAGGAGTTTTACTCCTCTTCAGCCTGGCTAAGGTACTTCATTATATATATTTAAAAAAAGAGAGAAAGTTTTTATAGAATTTTACACGTTTGGGTTACCTACGGCAGATGATCCGGGTCCTGAGGGTTTCTATGGAATCCTCTCGGTGTTGTTGGGCGGCTCGCGTCACATAGCGATCCCGGGGGGCGGCGAGTCTGCCGTCGATCGGAGGAATACCGGTCAGGTCGCAGACCTCCCCAGAGGGGTGGTCCGGTTCCAGGCCGAGCATCCTCCTAGCGACGCGTCTCTCCTTGCTCCGGAACCTCTGTATGACGTTCGCCGGAGCGATACTGAAAACAGAAAAGCGGTAATCAATCACTGGTCTAATAAATGTTTTGTAGGTGTGGATAAGGGTGCGGGGATGGTGCCGCGCAGCATGGATAGGAGTCCGCTTCGTTTCTGGACCGTGTCGAGATACCTCCTGGCCTTCACGCCCCAGTTCAGGGTGGACTGAAAGTCCACTCCCAAGTAGGTGACAGTGGGGCATAGTCGCAGGCGGGTGCCCCACAGGTTCAGATTAACGTCGTGGTGGTCTTGGGTTCGGCGTCGGGTTAGGGTGGGATGCCTGAAGAGGATGGTTTGAGTTTTGGTAGGATTTGGTTTCACTCTCCATCTTCGAAACCAGGTTTCGAGTCTGGACAGTTCATCCGATATTAGGCGGGAAGATCTGGCGCTGGAGGAAGCGGGAGCCCACAGAGCGGTGTCATCGACGTCTTGGACCAAACGAACCGCTGGGTTCTGGGGGCGGGGGATGTCTCTACAGAAGTTAATGAAGAGGAGCGGGGACAGGATGGATCCTTGGGGGACCCCGGCACTCGGTGTGAACGGTCTGGAACAGCTATTCTTAACTCGCACCCGCACGTGGTGCCGTCTCCCTTTCAGGAAACTGTAGATGATTCGGACAAAGGAGGAGGAGATTTCTGCTCGGAGAAGCTTCTCGAGGAGTCCTTGATGCCAGATGGTGTCGAACGCCCTGCCCTCTCTATATCCAGCATAATGGCGACCATGCACTGGGCAGAGTTGACTGCCACTGTTGCGTCCGTGTGAGGGCGCAAGAGCAGGTCGGTGGTACTCTTCCGTGGCTGGAAGCCGTACTGGAGTGTAGGGAGGAGGTGGCGCTGGTCTAGGAAGCGGCGCGGTGTAGCCTGTCGGTGAGGATCCTCTCGTAGGTTTTCCCGAGCACGTTGAGGAGGGAGATTGGACGGTATGATGATGGATCCGTGTGGTCCTTCCTGGGCTTGGGCAGCATGATGACGGTGGCTGTTTTCCACGGGAGCGGGAAGTAACCTGCAAGTAGACAGCAGTTAAGTAGAGTAGTAGTTAGGGTGATGGCGGCAGGGAGGAGGTGTCGGAGGACAATGGAAATGGAAAATGGCGAATGTGATTTGGCTTAAAATTAAGAAACACGAATAATATTCATGTGCATTATACAAAATCCATTCATAAATAATTAAAAGTAATTGATGTATACAAATGAAAAAAGGCATTTTATTTTTTAGCAAAACCATTGCAAAACAAGCTTACAAATATTACAAAATAAATTAATCGAATACAATTTCTTGGTCAGAATCATCATCGTCAAATTCTGAATCATCTTCTGCAGTAGATTGACTTATTGCGGGTGAGATTAATAAATCTACAGCTTCCGAAGATAAACTACGCATATTTTTCTGTGGTAATTTGCGTATACTTGAAATGTACGGATCAGATGTTACCATCAACCGATTCCAAACCACTTCCATTGTTTTGGATCGCGAACACTTTCGTGATAAATTTTCGCGAATACTTTTGATATCTTTGTTCCGAGCTTCTTGAGCATCCTCGGATAGTTGGCCAATTGGTAATAATGCATGAGCTATTATAGCATATAGTACCACGGGTATAATTGGACAAATAATCGCGCAGTTTCTTCCGCATATTTTTGAAATTTGTCTGTATTAATTTCATGGCCACTCGAAATAGCCTGCATAATAACGTAGAAGCGTTTGATTAAATTCTCGTTGACCTCCGTTATCATAGAAGATACAGTTGAGTTTTCGAAAAAGCGCCGGGCTGTATTGCCATCATTGCTACTACCGAATCCAGGCTTTGGATAATCGACGATTAGTCCTAATTCCGTACGGAAACCCTTTTGAACAACTCTCTTGGTCTCTTGTACAATCCGATTTTCTTCCTCAGTACGTGCTTGCCATTTTTTAATTTGCAGTTTATAGGACAAATGCAAACAGCATTCAAAAAAACGAATCCACCCATGCAATGTAGATAGTCCGAACCTGAAATTGTCTTCATTGACATTTCTTTTTAGAAGAACATCGATGTTATTAAAATCTTTAGACGTAGCTCCACATAAGTAGCAACGTAGAGAAGAACTTGTAGATGTCAACGCGTTACAAACTTTCCCATCGATCATTGTTAATAACATTTTAAATTCAACTGAGATTTCGTTCTGATTTATTATTGTCTCGTAATTAACTCTGTCTTTATCTGGTCTTCAATGTAGCGGTGTTCGTTGACTGTCGATTCTGTGGTTTCGTGCAGAAACTGTAATCTTAGTGGTCTACAAAATCGAAGAGACGAAGGCCTAGGATTCTTCCAAATCACAATTTGTGCATTCGATTCGTGATCGACAGACACGAGTTGTAGTGGCACAACTGAAGTGAAGAACACACTTGAGTCCGATATGTTGTCGTGTTCAAACTTTTGTTTATACGCACTTTGTCCAGAGGTTCCATCGCAGCCCCACTTGCAAATTAGGGACATCTTCTTGACATTTTCGATAGCGATACTTGAAATAACTTCACGTTGGAGTAATATAATACGTTGAACTGTATGGTTCAGTAAAGCCTGTAACTGAACTTCTGCTTTGCTATCTGTAATATTAATAGTCGTAGGGGGTGGATAACACATTTTTTTTGCTTCTGCCACTTTGGTGTAGGGAGGAACCATACGACAATGCTGTCCGATGCTCAGTGATCTCAGTTCCTGGTAGTCACTCTTCGACATTTTACGATCCAACAAATAGGCAAGTGCAGCATCTGCGGATAGTGTAACTTCGGGTGTTGTTTCCAAAGCTTTTAGGTACTTCGAGGCCCTCGTTGGACTTGTCAGTGTTACATCCTTCACAACTTTCGAGGCATCCAATTGTCCTGTAGAGCGAAGTCTCATTTGAACAGCATATGACAGCTCGCTCGTAGTCCACATTGCACGGACTTCTTCGGCTTTCCTCCGTTTCGACCTTTCACTCGACGACTGAAACTCCGTGGGAGGGCGACCACCTTTATTGGGCGGTATCTTCTGAGAAGTAACAGGTACGGGGAAAGATACGTGGGCATTAAGCCATTCCCCATATTTCGTGTAAAACTTATTTTCATGCCTATTGACCGATTGCGACATTGTTCTCATTTTGCTAAATAACTTTGATAAGGACGACTTCATATCGTCCCGTATAAGCACCAAACGTCCACTTTTCTCGAAAATTTGGCATACAAGGTGGTCTAATAAAGTGGGAAAGTCGTCCTTCCAATGGTTTTTCACCATAACAGAAACCTCTTTCCGCGTATACAGCAATACTTCGACACTAGACCCTGCAAGAAAAGCACAGGGAATTTAAAATTGATTTGCATAATTATGAAAACTTAAAATATTTAATATCTAACTAATCTGAAAACTAATTTTTTTAATGGCGCTCCTCGTTTTATTTGTATTTTTAATTGTTTATGCAAGAATTACGAACAAAAATCGTTGCAGCCAAAGGCGCAGGAAGGCGCAGCTAAATCTTATGAATTTCGTAGGGTAATAGACTTACCTAAAGCGCAAAACTTCGATCTTTGTGGGATATGGTGGGATATTTTACTTTTCGTCTATTTGAAAATAGAAGTCTTAAATTACATCGTTTTCGTGAGGGTACTGAATATGGCGGTATTTCAGATAGTTAAACATTAGTTTTTAATTGAACCAATACAGAAATATTTTCTACATACCTGCAGGAGTAGGGGTGGGCGATATTCAAATTTGGATGTCGATATTCGATATCGAAATTATATCGATATATATCGATATATCGATATTAAAATTATTACGATATATCGATATTAAAATTATATCGATATTTATCGATATTTATCGATGATTATCGATATTTATCGATAAATATCGATAAGTATTCGAGTTCAGAAGCTTTTTGCATAATCAGAAATACTAAATCCGGACATTGCATTGCTATCTATTTTAAGAAAAAACGCAAAAATTGATCGTCTGAATTTGAAAGTCGCGCGGAGAAGGAATTGTGAGGATTGATGAATTAATCGATTTCCAAGCTAGCTGATGATATTAAAAGAATGACCTCATGTATTTCTTTAAACTATAGTAGATACATTTTTTTTGAGTTTATAATCAAACATAAAAGTCCGCTCAACATAACTGACAGTGTTGCAACTAAAAAAAGTACGTGATTTTCATTTCAGACGCTCAATTTTTGTCTTTTTGTAAAACTAAAATTCAAAAGCAGTAGAACGTCCGGATTCAGATTTCTTTCTCTACTAAGGGCCCATTTTACAACGGTCTAGGACATTAGGGCGCCGCCGTTAGGGCGCGGCCGCACGGGCGCGGGCCTTAAGGGCGCGGAGACAATCGGGCGCGGGACACTCGGGCGCGAAGACGTTCGGGCGCGAAGCCACTCGGGCGCGGGCCATTAGGGCGCGGGACACTAGGGCGCGAAAACTGTCTAATATTCTCAACGTAATTCTTCTTGTCGAAATAATTCGTTCTGATTGCACACACTACTTATATAACGTAATGTAAAGGAGTATTGACATCTAAGTTTAAATGTGAAGGGCCGAAGGGGTAACTAAATTTCAGAAAATACTGGTCAGCGATATAAACCCTGTAATTTTAGATTTACTTTAAAATGCATATTAATATATATTTCAATTTTCAAAAAAATCTGTTTGCTCCAAGAATATAAATTTGAAAAGCAACTGTCATCTGCAGGGTAATATAAAAAATAAAAACTTCCAATTTAGCGCAGATTCAAATTTTCAGCATAAACGTCAAATGTCAGTGTGTTTTTCTTATGGACGCCATATTGTATTTTTGCATTTTTGAATGTAACTTTTTTTTCTGATTTCAACTATGTATGACACATAATACTTTAGCTTTTGTGTTTACCTACAATTTCAAGTTATCCATTTTTACGCAGAGTGCCATGCGGAAACAGAAGCGACAAGTTTGTTGTAAAGAAAATTCTGATTACAAATTTAATTTTTAAGTCATCGGTTTAGCTGAACCAGGAGTTAAACACGAACTGAAAAACCGGACCTAAACGATTATCTTTGTGCAAAGAAAACCAATACTTCAATATTTGTTACTATCCCGTTGTGTTTTCGTTTTAGTTTTTAGTATTTGCTATAATTTTCTGTTTTTTAATTTTTATTCTATTATTTCAACATAAATCATAATAGTTGATAATAAATTTTGTTATATCCCACTATTCTTCATTTAAAACTCGCATTTCTTTCATAAAATTAACAAAAGCAATAACCTTATGACTTAAAATTAAATTCGTAATCAAAATTTTCTTTAAAACGAACTTGTCGCTTTTGTTTCCGTATGGCACTCTGCGTGCGTAAAAATGGATAACTTGAAATTGTATAGGTAAAAACACAAGGTAAAGTATTATGTGTCATACATAGTTGAAATCAGAAAAAAAAGTTACATTCAAAAATGCAAAAATCCAATATGGCGTCATGGACGCCCCGAGGGAGGGGCAAGCTGGGGAATTTGCCCCCCCCCCCCTCCCTGACTTGGATAAACTTAAGTAATATATATTTTTTTAATTTATGTTAAAAAAATTATTTGTAAATTTTAGCTCGAGTTCACGATCAAGTTATGACATGTTGCACTGTGGAATTTAAAACTTTTGTTCATTATAAATATGTACGCCCTAGGTATACAGTGCTTCCAGAAAGTAACGGATAAATTCAATAAAATCGTTGAGAAAAACATTTCTAATAAATGCTCGGACACGTCGATTTTTATTTTTAAATTGTGATTTAGAAATGTAAAATTCAGCCCCCACCACCCAACCCTAAGCGCTGCCAACTCCAACTTTAAAAATTCAAATAGCACGGAATCCTTTCTGATACTTCATCTGCTAGCTTTTTTTAAGCTGAATACAATAAAAAAAGTTTTTCAAGATCGGTTGATAAATAACGGAGATATTTACCAAAATGTATTCAAATGAAAGTGCCAATATTCGAGCAGGCGTTGGTACGGCTCTAGCAGTGGGTGGTAAAAAACAATTGCAACTTGTTTGCAATTGAATGTAAAAAAAATGTATTGACATTACTTACTACTAAGTAATGTGTGTGTTACTTATTATTAACGATTTGAAAAATAAAATAACAAAAATGAGATTTACTGAAGTCGAAAGAATCGAGTTTTAATGATGATTGGGGTTGGAGATAGATAGATACATTTTGTTTACATTCAATTACAAACTAGCTGCAATTGTTTTTTACCACCCATTGTAGAGCCGTACCAACGCCTGCTCGAATATTGACATTTTCATTTTAATACATTTTGGTAAATATCTCCGTTATTTATCAACCGATTTTGATAAACTTTTTTTTATTGTATTGAGAATAAAAAAAGCTATCAGATGAGGTATCAGAAAGGGTTCTTTGCTATTTGAATTTTTAAAGTTGGAGTTGGCAGCGCTTAGGGTTGGGTGGTGTAGGCTGAATTTTACATCTCTAAATCACAAATTAAAAATAAAAATCGACGTGTCCGAGCATTTATTTGAAATGTTTTTCTCAACGATTTTATTGAATTTATCCGTTACTTTCGGGAAGCACTGTATAATATTTCTTTCCGGTTGAAACGAAAGTACAAAAGTAACCGAGAGCCGACCGAAGGCAGGAACTAAATTTATGTGACATCTAGAACAGTAGAATTGTAGTAAAAACAGTAGTTGATTTCTGGGATGAAACTTTTGGGATAAAATCAGAAACGTGCCGACCGACGTCGTCGTAGTATTTATTATACTATACTGACTATTGCATACATCTGGTAAATGACGTCACATTTTTGACAACTCTCTCCGTTTTGTCTAGAAAAGTGACATTTCAAAGCAACCTGATTAATATGTTGGGATGTGTAATATGGTACCTCTTGACCTCGTTCTTGACCATCTCCGACAAAGGGCCGGTGGTAGGGCCAGATTTTATGTGTTTGCAGAACGTGGGAGACTTGACTCCCACTGGAAGTCGAATGACTACAGTTGAAATGACTGGTTTTTTAATAAAATAAATTTTGCATGTTTGAATAAAAGTTTGCCCCCCCCTCCTGGAAACAATTATGCGGGCGCCTATGTATGGCGTCCATAAGAAAAACAAAATTCACAGTCGATTGTTGGCTATTTTAAACGATATGAGAAAAACAATCGCATATTTAGATTCCCCGTAAAAAAGTATCTTAAAAATGTCTGAATTAAAAGTTCGTAGTATCACTTGTTTTCATTTTATCAGCGAAAAACAAAAATCGGGAATTTTGATTTTTTTTAGCATTTTTTTAGATTTTTTCAATGAGTGCCTAAACCTTTGGACACCCACGTGGTTTACCCTCCGGATTTTGCACCCCACTTCAATGATATTTTAAACGTCCTCAAAGTTTTTGGTTTTACTGGTCCTTTAGCTGCTGCGAGAGTGCACTTGGTATTTAACACTTATAGTTGCATTGTGACATATATTTATTTATTGACCTCAACTGTTCATAATGTATCAGGTTACAAAAAGGGCCTTTTCTAGTAATACCCTAGTTTCCTTTTCTGTAACACCGACAACCACTGCCGACAACAAATAAATAGTGATTTAATATTCCAAGTTCTAAAATCTCACCCTGTCACCTATTTTCTGTATTTGCCAATTAATAATATCCCACCACTTTTGAACTCCAATTTGGGAATTGTTTAGTTTTAGTTTAGTTTCGTATTGGTTCTTGAACTAGCGATTACTGTTTAATGTTAAACATTCATATTTTGTACCGTAGCAATTAATAAATTTATATTTTTACTCGAACATCGTTAATTTTTGTGCTAATTCTGAAATATGGAGGTGTTTTCCCGAACAGGAAAAAAGAAGTTTCATAGTAACGGTTACTGTTATATTTTTGATAAACGTAGTGCTTGTGAAACAAAAGAATTTTGGCGGTGTGATCAAAAGAACAATGGTTGTAAACGTCGTATTCATACATCAGATGGGATAATTGTCAAGGAAATACATCAGCATTCCCATGATAGTAATGCAGCAAAAGTGGAATCTGACGTAGTTCGTAGTAAAATAAAAATCCGTGCTGGCGAAACTATGGAGCAATCCTCCCAAATTATTAATATATGCCTTAATGACGCAAATTTATCCCAAGCCGCCCAAGCAGCTTTACCCAAGAATCAAGCTTTGAAGAAAATGATTCGCAGGAAGAGAAACGAGATCAATGCTACACCTCCAGCTCCACTACGAATAGAAGACATAATAATTCCAGAAGAATTCGGAACATATGTAGCTAATGGAATTGCGGAGAATTTTTTAATCGCAGATAGCGGACCAGAAGCAGGAAGAATTTTAATATTCGGTCGGGAAAGAAACGTTCATGAGGTTGGAAATATTTATTTTTTACTTTCCTTTAATTTTCCTGTACTAAATAATATAATATGAAAATATGATAAGTCAATAGGTTGCTGATGTTTATGTGACTTTTAATATTCTTGCAACCCCTAAATACATACAAAATCATGTTAAAAATGTTTTTAATCCACAAATACAGCACATTTTTGTACCGTTATTATAGTTTTGGTTTTTATATACTGTTTATGCTATTTTTTTTATTTGTTATTAGATCTTAGCGGAATCACATCATTGGTTCGTCGACGGCACTTTTTCTACGGCACCACAATTCTTCCACCAAATATATGTAATAATGGCCGAAAGATTTGGTGGAGTTCACCCTGTCGCATACGCTTTGTTGCCAAATAAGCAATCTGCTACGTACACAAGGATGATTGATTTGTTAAAGAACCTTGAACCAAATTTGAATCCATGAAAAATTTCTTGTGATTTTGAGTTAGCCGCTATCAGTGCTTTCAAAGATGCTTTTCCAAATGCTGAAATTTTAGGATGTTTGTTTCATCTCACCAAAAACATGAGGAAACAGTTGGGCCACCATCACTTAATGGGGAGATATAACAACGATGCTGATTTTGCATTGCAAGCCCCCATGATAACGTCGTTAGCGTTTGTTCCCATAGACGATTTGGATAATGCAATTGATGATTTATCTCAAATGTTACTCCGCGAACTAGAACCGGTGCTCCAATGGTTCGAAGATTCATATGTAGGACGTCCAAATCGTCGCGGGAATGGAAGGCGACCTGCAATTTTTATTCCAGAGATATGGTCAGTCTATAATCGTGTGTTAACTAATACAGACAGAACCAATAATCACGCCGAAGCAGCACATAGGCGGCTACAGACTGAGCTTTCAATGCATCACCCCACAATTTGGAAGCTTATTTCGGGTTTGAAGACAATTCAGCGAGGCAGAGATGTGTTTTTTCAACATTTAGTTGCTGGCAATCAGCCACCCACAAAAAAACGAAAATATATCGAAGCTGATACGCGTATAAAAAATCTTGTAGAGGATTACCATAACAGGAACATTATTGAATTTCTGCGCGGCATTTCTCATAATTATGAAATGAATGCTTGATTAAATATATTATTTTCTTAGGAATATGTAACTGTAGTGTAATGTTAAATTGTTTATTAACAATAGATTTGTTTATATTTAAAACTTTTATTTTTACATCAATACCTACATTTTTGTTACTTGGAATTAATTGGACACAATTTTTGAGGCAGTGGCATACCCCAGGTATAACTTAATTCTGGTAGGCCCGAAATATCTTCTACATTTATATATACAGGGTGTAGCACAACTTATCCGAAAAATTTTACCATACGTGCACCTTAAAATAAGAAGTCAATTTGTTGAATTTCTTTTTAATAAAAGTCTAACACAAAACGAGATAAAAATTGTTAAGGTTACAAATTAATGAAAATGATAAAAAAGGTAAACTAACATTTTTTTGAACAAATTGACTTATTCTTATTTTAAGGTGCACGTATGGTTAAAACTTTTCGGATAAGTTGTGTCACACCCTGTATACCTTTACGAAATTGGGTGTGATGTCTTTAGTAATAATTTCATTTCAGGTTGAACCGGAAATTACCTTAACGTTTTTATTGCAAATTGAACACCCTGTATTTTTTTAGATATTTTGATTCATCTCTAATTGCTGAGTTTAATGATGTAATTGATAGCCTTTAGTTTAATAAATATTGAAAACAAAAACAAAGTTACCATGAAGATCGCATTTGAAACAAATGAATGTTTCAGTTATTATTCAGGATTATCCACTGTCTTGAAATTTCTCTGTTCTTTCTAAATAAAACTGTTTTAGAAACTATGCTTTTTCCAGTATCAATAAATGTTTTCAAAGACTATGTTACTTTTATTATAATGTCATTTAAACAAAAACTGACAATCAAAAGCTCAAGGTAGGATGGTTTCCGGTTAAACAAGAAATGAAATTTATGCTAAAGATTAGTTTTACGTATTTTGTTTCCAGAAAACAACACATCAAAATTCAGTACAATCTTGTATAGCCTGATTTTAAACCAAGATTTGCTTGCATTATAACTCGGTGAACCTTAAAAATCGAATACAAGTCTACTATCTCTTTCATTTTGTACTACAAATAAAATAACTCAACTCAATCACCCACTAAAATTATGACCACACCTTTTAAATCACCCTGTAGGTGACAGTTGCTTTTCAAATGTATATTACTAGTTCTTGGAGCAAACAGGATTTTTTTTAAATTGAAATGTTTATTAAAATGCCACATCATTTAAAAGTAAATCTAAAATTACAAGGTTTATAACTTATTTAGCCATAAATTTACCAGCCGCTTCCTGACGCAAAAATAAGTCGAAAATGTCTATAAAAATTTTGTCCTAAACCGCAGCATAAGGAAGCTACACGACTTTGAAAATGGTGTTGAAAAAACGGAAATGAATTGCATTTTAAAAACGGTTTGAGATAAAAAATCGAAATTTTGCAGGCAGCCTAACCTATTAAAGGTATAAACTTTCTACTATTTTTTTTTGTAAATTAACCAGGGGCAGCGCGAATGGGGGTTATCACCTTTTTCTTGTAACCCGTTTTTCTTAACCTTTTGTTTTTTTCCATTTTACTTTAGAGATTTGTATTCCCTGTTTCCTAATTAACAACAAAGGTACTCTTGTTTCAACTCGCCTGGACTAACCGTTTTCTATAAAATGCAGGTTTTCTGTTTAGCCAAAATCCATTTAGAATGCTGGATTTGTATGTAAATTAATTTATTGAAAAATAAATTAAAATAAAAATAGTTACTACAGCAAGTGTTCGTACTGTTTATACCTTCAATAGGTTAGGCTGACTGCAAAATTTCGATTTTTTTTTATCAGAAACCGTTTTTAAAATGCAATATTGCTTTCTGTTTTCTAAACACCATTTTCAAAGACGTGTAGCTTCCTTATGCTGCGGTTTAGGACAAAATTTTTATAGGCACTTTCGACTTATTTTTGCGTCAGGAAGCGGCTGGTAAATTTATGGTACTAGGTTTAGAGACACCCTGTATAAGTAGTATGTGCAATCAGAACGAATTATTTCAACAAAAAGAGTCACGTTGAAAATATTAGACAGTTTTCGCGCCCTAGTGTCCCGCGCCCGAGTGGCTTCGCGCCCGAACGTCTTCGCGCCCGAGTGTCCCGCGCCCTTACGGCCCGCGCCCGTACTGCCGCGCCCGAACGGCCGCGCCTTAGCGGCGGCGCCCTATTGTCCGGGTCCGCATTTTACAATACTGGTATAAACCTGGAACAAACTATTCCTCCGACAATTGTCATGGTTACAATTGTTAGAAAAATTGTAACCATGGTAATTATCTGAGGAATAGCTTATTCCAGGTTTATACTAGTATTATAAAATCGGCCCTAAGAACTTTTTAGCAGTTTAGCTGTAAAATAATTGGGGAAGAAAATAAAAGAACTTCAATATTTTTGCATTGAAATTCCTATGGTACGTAAACCAATTCTACACTAGGTATGTACCTTACTGTTATTTCAAAAATAGATAAAATTCTTAAACAGGAGGTACGAGTCAGCCAAAAATGTAGTTTCACATATTTTAACAATGTAATTATTATAAATAATGTGCTCACTGTGTAGGGGTGGGCGATATTCAAATTTGGATATCGATATTCGATATCGAAATTATATCGATATATCGATATATCGATATGTCGGAATATCGATATATCGATATTAAAATTATATCGATATTTATCGATATATCGATATGTCGATATATCGGAATATCGATATATCGATATTAAAATTATATCGATATTTATCGATATATCGATATATCGCCCAGCACTATCCAGGAGTCGAATCCATCTTGGAAAATTGAGATCGCACAATTCACTCTCGATTTATGGAATTTTAAAGTTTCTTGCTACACGTTCGTGGACGAGTGCACCAACTTTAAAGTGAAGTACCGAGCCAGGTATAAAGGGCCAGGCCTTCCCCGTAAAGGTTTGAATGTACCAATCATTTCTCTAGGCAACCCACCTGTCAAAATTCCCCGAATCGAACTGTCATTTTCGAGGTTTTGGCCACGATTTCGGGATTTGGTACCACTGTGAGGCTGGAGCAAATATTGCACCAGCGCTCCTCGCGAAATCTAATGGTTAGACGTCTAACGATGGTGTTGAGACGGTTCCACTGGGCTTTCACCTGGGGGTCGCGGCTACGGACTCTCGACACAGGCGTCTCTTCTCTCTGATCAACCCGACGGCGTTGGGGGGAGGGGAGGACGGTATATATCGATCTCCTTAATGGGGACAGTTTCTCGATGGCTTCCCGGATGGAATCTGTGAACTGAGAAATGGTGTTATTTCGTGGATAGTAGTGGAGGTAGAGATGTCGATGCTCCTGGCTTCTACGATGTCTTGGAATTCTTCCCAACGTGCTTGCTTCCAGTTACGGAATCTCCGGATGGCGGGAGGGCGAGGAGGTGGTTCGAAGATGTTGGAGGAGGCTGTGAGGGGGAGGTGATCGCTTGTGATCGAAGTACCAATGGTAGCTTCTGCGGAGAAGGTGGGAGTGAGGATGTTGGTTATTAGGATGTGATCTGTGATGGAGGAGCCTACATGGCTAAGGAACGTTGGTTTGGTGTTTGGGATGCGGAGAAGGTTGAGTCAAAGCTCTTCCCCTTTGGTCGCAAGCAGTGTCGCCGAAGGCAGTGTGTCTGGCGTTAAAGTCGCCCATCAGCACGGCCCGGGGGAGTGTTGCAACGTACTCGAGGAATTCCTCTGGCAGGGCATGGTCAGGGGGGATTTATAGGGAGAAGGCGTGGATGGGTTGGTCGTTGGGAATGTGGAGAGTGACTGCGCAGCATTCTAGATCCTTGAAATCCAGAATCCAGAAATCTGAATCCAGAATCCAGAAATCTGATTAATAATGACCAGGGCTGTACCGAGACTGCCTCTGGCGCCGTCCCTGCGAAAACAGTGGTATCCTGGGATCGTGAGCTTGTTGGGAGCACGTAAGTAGGTTTCTGTGATGGAGAGGACATGGATACAGGATACCGTCAGTCTGTAGTAGGTGTTCGACTAGGGGGCGCTTGCGGCGCCACCCGTTGACGTTCACTGCTCCGAACTTAACTTCCATAGGAGGAAAGGAAGGGGTGGGAGTGTGAGTAGGGGGTTAGGTTAAGGTGACGTGTGTCCTGGCGCCGGCGTAGGAAACTGCAGCCTGAAACCCAAAGAAATCGTAAATTAGTCGACAGAGAACAGGTTGGAATCTATCCCTGTCGATGGGGAAGAGACTCAAGAGGGAGGTCACGAAGAACCGGATCGTGGAATAGAGGGAGGGGGGATGCGGAAACGATCGCCGTTCGTTCCTCTGGAGGTGGTGCATCGGCGCTCCTTAGAGCGGTTGTGGCCTCCGGGGTTGGGACAACCGCTAGGCGTGTAGGGCACTTCATCGACCAGGCAGAATGGGCACCGCCGCAGTTACTACACTTCGGGGTTGCTTCGCTCTTGCAGCTAGTTGTAAGGTGGCCTTCTCCGCAGACGGTCCTCTCTTGGCAGGAGGTGGTGGGGTGGTATTGCAGACAGCGTCCGCACTGGATGGGTTGGGGCTTAGGAGGGTGAGATGGCGCGACCTTGTATGTATGGTTATACATGCGCAGGCTTCTGGATAGGAGGAGGTCTAGGGTAGATTTAGAGGGGGTAATTATCCGAACTAGTCGGGTCTCACTGTTTGTAGCTTTGGAGAAGATCCTCCACATCCTCGTGTAGCTCATCCCCTGGCCGTCTAGGGCCTCCTGGACGTTCTCCATGGTGATGTCGGCTTCGGCGCCTCGGTTGACGCAGGAAAAGGGGACAGGCCTCTCGGTGGTTGGCCTGCGGGTGTCGAGACGTCGTGAGATAAGCGAGATGGGTTTCCGCAATTGGTGTCCTACGGCCTGGAGTTTGGCGTGGAGGTCCTCTTGCAGCGAGGACACGGTAACCCTCCCGTTGTTAAAGATTGCTACATTCGTGGCGTTAAGACCCACTTTCTTGAAGAGGGCCCCCAGGGCCTTGGTGGAACACGCTTCCGTAGACAGACCTGAAATAAAATAAGTTTTAATTAGCGGAACGCTGGATGAGGAAGTGTTGGAGGAGACGGAGGCGTTGGATGGGCGGCAACGGTGGCTGCGAGGATGGACGAAGCCGTCGGCGTCTTGGGGTGTTTCAGAAGAGGGTTTATTTTGGAGAGGGGGAAAATCGAATTGTAGGTCGGTGGAGGGGGTGTATGCGGGGTGGAGGTTGCCGGCGGCGGTTTGCGATCTGGTTATACGGGCGATTAAATCGCTGAGCCGCCGGACGGAGCAACCCCCGACGCCGCAGCGCCGGACGTCAGGGTGTTGGCAGGATTTGGGGGTTTAGGATTTCTCCTAGTTTTGGTTGAGGTTGAGGGTGATTCGGGGGTGGTTTTGTTGGGTTTTCCCCGGAGGTGTCCGGCACGTGGACATCTCCGAAGAGGGTTTGGGAATGGGGAAACGGGAACAGCTGTGTACGTATCTAGGAAAATTCTTTTTACAAGGGTTTTACTATGGTTCACCGGGACCCGGGTAGCAGCCAAGCTGCTATTAAAGATGTCTTCTTCTTCTTCTTGCTTCTTCTCTACTGCTCTTGAAGATGTCTTCTCTCTGCGCTGGCTGGAACTGGAATGTGAATCCTTCACTTGTTTCCCAACGCTTATAAGTAAACATGACAATATCTTTAGTAGGGAGTAGTAACTTTTGTACGTATCGCGTAACTTGGTTTACGTGAGGGTAGTGGTGCTGCGTGACTGCTGGATGGGGTGGTGTGTTGAGGTGTATCTTGGATTGTGTTTTTACAGGGGCGTTACACTATTCAAAAAGTTCATTCTATTAATAAATCTGATAAAACTTTAAAATACGTTTCAATTCCATAATTTGGTAATATTTCAGAAAAGATTGCTAAAATTATAAATGATACAAATAAATATAGTCATTTTTAAAACGAATAAAAATATTCTATACTCTCTTTTCAATGCTAAAGACAAAACTAATGATTTGCTAAAATCAGGTATTTATAAATTAAATTGTTCACATTGTAATTCAGTCTATATCGGTCAAACAATTAGAAATATCCGTATTAGGAAAAAAGAACATATACGTTGTTACAAATATAAACATGCACATAAATCAAACTACGCTAACCATTTATTAGAACAAAATCACACATTAACATCTAATAATACAATTAAATTTTTACACTTTTCTGATAACAAAAATAAACTAAATATTTTAGAAGCTTTTGAAATTTACAAACACACAAAAAACAATATACCTTTAATGAATGATGTAACGTTTCACCCTCGGCTAATAGGGGGAACGTTCCAAAATTTATTTTTAACCAGTCAGTTCTGGAGTTGTCCAGCGTTCAGTTGAAATAATAATTCCCAGACCTTTATAACCTTTTAAAACAAGTTTATTAACAAAATATTTACAATTAATTATAGGAAATGTAATTGTTATTAGTAACAGAATATCGTTTACAACAAATTGTACAGGTGAAATACAACTTCAAACAAATCAATCAGGGATTCCAGCTTTTAAACTGACAATGTTTCGGTAGTCAATCGGTTGTTGATCGGTTGCCCGTTAGAAATGGACTTTTGATATAAGCACAGATATAAGGTTGTGCGCAGGTCAGATTTAGCTGTCAAAGTAAACGTCTGTTTGTTATCTATGAATCAAACAATCTAAGAAGTTTTATATAAATAATAAATATTAACTAAAATATCGATTTTAACGTTAAAATCGATATTTTATTTAATATTTATTATTTATATAATCATGGATTTTAACAAAGTACCGCTTGAGAATGTCAATAAGAAGTTTTAATTGAATTATAACTTAATCTTGTCAGCGAGTGGCCAATTACTGGATAAGGAATTAAGCGGGGTGTAATTGCCACTCGGGAACGTTAAAAGGGTTAGTTAAATGGTAATAACCGAATAGGTTACGTTTTGAATACCAGGTGAGTTTTCAATAGATCCGCTCATTTAAGAGTAGTTCATTGGCGCAGGCGCGACCGAAAGTGGGTGTTAGTTCGGGCAAGTTTGACAGCTATCCCTGTGAAAGTATATGAAAGTTTGTTACGTTCGTAGTTGTTTTTAATAATGAATGCAAGAAATGTGGGAGGTAGGCCTAGAAAACCTGGTAAAAACGCAAGTGATTACCAATTCATTTCTTTTCCAAAGACTTGCTTACATGTCAGAAAACGGTTTATAATTGCAAATTTCCAACATAAATCTACATGCGATGAATGTCAAAAGTGTAACCGGTGGATTATAATGTGCAAACGAGAAGATGGAAATTTCAAAAGTTTAAATGATGTAAAAAAGGACACGTACATATGCACAAAGCACTTTGTCAAATCAGAATTGGCAAATCTTTATCCGGACTCTCTACCTGAACACGTTTTATTTAAATTAAATGTAAGTACCTAATGCATTTGACAATATCTCTGTAGAGTAGATTCTTGTTAATATTGTTGTTTTTTACAGAATAATTCCCGTAAACGAAAGTTGTCTGATAGTGATGCAGTCAACACAAAAGCTTATAAAACATATAATGAGGAAAAGAATGAAGTTGATGCAGTTACAGAGCAGTATGTTAGTCCAGAAGAAGCAGCTGAAACAAATGCAGTAACATATGAAGTCGTCACACCACCAGTTCATACCAAAACTACTCAAACAACATTTTGTTTAAAAGACAGCCAAGTGCTCCAGGTAAGCATAAAAGAAATGTAGACACAACGTTGTGTTATTTGAACTTGATTAAATATCCTATACATAAAAATTAAAACTTCTTTAAATTTTGAGAGTGTAAAAAGTAGAACGGTATAATATTAGATATATTTTTGAATTTTGTGTTAATAATTATTTTTACAGGATAACATTAAGGACCTCGAAAAACATATTTCTTTGCTAACACTTCATCAAGAAGAAAGGGGAGAAAATAGCAGGACTTTAAATACTTCCAAAATGCGAAAAAGAAAGCTGACGATTGAACAGCAAATTATTTTAACACTTGTTGGAATGAGAACAGGGCTTTTAGTTAAGGATATGTCTTTTCGTTTTCAATTATCAGAGGGCTTAATTAGTAAGACTGTTACTACTTGGATTCAATGCATGTTTCATAAATTTAATTCGATTTGGCCCTTAAGTTACAATTAAAGATATCACAGACACAAAGAATGTATCATTGAATATTCCACCATTTTTAAAAGGCAGAGACAAACTTAGTCCCGAAGAGGAAATAGAGGCTAAACGAATAGCAAAGGAGAGGATTTACATAGAACACGTTGTTGGCAGAATAACACATTTTCGTATTCTACAAAAAAATTTGCCATCTAATATGAATAAAGATATTCGTCATCCCCAAAAATGTTTTCATTGAGAGGCCAAATTCCCGACACCCTAAACCCAGACAGAATATTTTTTGCAGTGAATGCCAGTGGATATGCATTTCCGGCTAACTCTGCGACGTTATATACAGGGTGCCAATTTTAAGTTGTCCACCATTGGTAACTTCGTTACCTTTGGAGATGAAAAGTTGGTTAAATGAGGAAAGATTCAGTATTTTTTATGCTCATTTAGAATGTGAAATTTTGTTTTTTATGGCACTTCCGGTTTAGCGAGAAATGGTGCCAACTTTTTATTTTTAAATGGAACACCCTGTATTTTTTTAAATTTTTCGATTCGAAATAATTTTGGCTTTAAAAAAGTATAGCGCACATGTACAATTAAAATTACTCATAACCATGATATTTAACTTTTATTTATTTTTATTAAATTGGAATCATAATTGGCCTGGCTCAAACCAATAGCTAAGCAAACAGGAATAATAAAGAAAATAAACAATAATTATCAAATAAAACTATTTGAATACGTATTCAAGTTATTTCAAGTACTGTTCGAAACAGTTTCCCTCGTGTAGGACGCAGAGTTCTGCTCGACGCTGAATACTTCGTGTTAGATGAACCAATTTTCTTCTATCAATCTCATGTAAAACTTGGCGGATTTTATTTTGGAGCATCTCGACGTTCTCGTATCTTTCTTTATAAATTATATCCTTTAAATAGCCCCAAAGAAAAAAGTCTAGTGGTGTTAAGTCGGGGAATCTCGGCGGCCATTGAATAGGTCCATGTGTCCCTATCCACTTATTCCCGAAAGTATTTCCTAAACATTGTCTCACCACAAGAGCATTATGTGCAGGTGCGCCGTCTTGCTGAAAGTAGCATTTTGCCCGCAAATTTACCTGTAAGCTATCCAACCAATCATCCATGTAGGTCCTTAAAAATAATAAATACCTTTCGACTGACAAGGTGCCTTTATACAAATATGGACCGACAATCGAATTATTAAAAATACCGCACCAAACATTAATAGAAAATTTATGTTGATAATTTCTATCTTTTGTCTGTAAAGGATTTTCGGTTGACCAATAATAATTATTTTTTCTATTAAACATTCCATTATTTGAAAAATTACTTTCGTCTGACCATAAAATATTGTTTAAAAAATTTCCATCTTCTCTCGCGTTATCAATAATCCAGTGACAAAACTGCATTCTTTTTTCGTGATCCCCTGGATGCAAATGTTGCACCAGAGAATTTTTATACGGTTTGTAGTTATACCTCTTTAATATTAAGCGTATCGTTTCTGCTGAGATACTGCACATAGCTGCAGCTTTTCTTGTAGAAACTTTGGGATAGGCTTCAAACAATGCAAGCACATCTTCTACTGCTTCAGTTGCCACATTCCTATGCCTGTTTCTTTGAGTTTTCTTAAAACTCGCATCAAGCCGCGAAGATGTTCTAATCCCCGGCAAATTCCGTTCGGGATAACGTTGCTCATAGAGCCGTAACGAGTCTCTTGCATTTATTTGACAAAAAAAATAAATCGCCAACATATCAACCTTCTCGTTATTAGAAAAATTCATTTTATATGATTTCAGTGACAGTACTACACAAGTAAAACAAAATTGACATTTGTTCATTTCTAGGTATTGTTTATTGTTGCCCTTTTGTTTCATATGACAATTGTGATTCTAATTTAATAAACATAAATAAAAGTTAAATTTTTTAAAGCCAAAATTATTTCGAATCGAAAAATTTAAAAAAATACAGGGTGTTCCATTTAAAAATAAAAAGTTGGCACCATTTCTCGCTAAACCGGAAGTGCCATAAAAAATAAATTTTCACGTTCTAAATGAGTATAAAAAATACTGAATCTTTCCTCATTTAACCAACTTTCCATCTCCAAAGGTAAGAAAGTTACCAATGGTGGACAACTTAATGTTGGCACCCTTATAGTGATTGGTTGTCCTGGGTGGTTCAAAAGCCATTCGTCACAAGCACTATTGTAATATTGCTTATATGGTCCAAAAACTGTGCGGTCAAGGGACCGAAGCTTATGACTGGTGTGGGGCGGCAACGTCAGTAAAATGATTCCATTGTTTTTGGCTAATGTTACAGCTTCATATTGACAGTGACTTTCATGATTATCCAAAATTACTAATTTTTTATGCTCGGGGCTTGGCCTTTCCTTATCAATGAAATGTTGCAACCATAATATAAACTTTTCAGAATTTGACCATCCAGATATATGTGCAGATCCAATTGAATCTGCTGGCGCACCACTGAGCATATATTGTTTAAAATTAACTCTAGGAAATATGAACATGGGTGGCACACTATTTCTTAAAGCATTGATGCAGGCGTTCATCGTTATGTTGGATCCCCTTTCTCCAGATGTGGCAATTCGTACTTGTTTTTGGCCCTTGGGTGCAATTATCTTTGTGGTATTTTGGACAGTGCAGTTCCCGGTTTCGTCCATGTTGTAAATGTCTGAGGCAGTAAACTTATATTTAGAAAAAACTTCCTTTAAATTAGTAAAAAAAATTCCAACATTATGTCTATTAAAGCTTGTGGCCCTCGAAAGACTAGTAGCCTGAGGTTTTCTAAGACTTAGTTCTTGATATCTACTCATAAAATCGCGAAACCACTGTTTTCCAGCTTTTTCATTAGCTATCCAAGATTGAGGAATATTTTTGTTATTTGATTTGGCAAAAGAACAAGCCAAAGTTCTGAGCTGATTTCTGTGGAAACCAGAGGCGGATCAAGGGTATATTGCGCCCCAAGCTGATACCAAAATTTGCGCCCCCCCCTTGACCTTATTTGTCTTTTTTTTACATGAACATGAAATGAAAAAACTAAACAATTAAATGAAAAATAAAATGTTTTCAAATAGATTTTTATTCCATTCCATGACTCAACGGAATACGGAATTTAAACAATCAAAATTTGTTAAAACCAAATAAACTATATTGTAATATAAAATTAACACACGTCAAAAAGATTAAAATACGATTGAACCCTGTTAAAAATGAAATGGTTTTCTTTTCTTAAATGTAAATAAACTAAATATAAAATAAACACAAAACTAAAAAAAAAGAAATTTAAACAAAACAAGCACGAAATAGTCAACATGACATGATTAACAAAAAGGTTTCTTCCTAGCTTTTGCATGAGCAAATTTATCCACAATTTCCGAAAAGTCTAATTTGCAAAAAATTTCGTTTTCAATGGCGAGCAATGCCTTTGAATCCAACATTTTTTCTGTCATTGTGGATCGCAAATAGTTTTTCACTCTCTTCAGCACAGAAAAAGACCTTTCACCGCTACAATTTGTCACAGCAGTGCTTAGATGCATTCTTAGGGCGATTTCGCAATTTGGAAAAACTCCTACCAGATTTGGTGCCCTTAAATATTCTAGAAAATCTATGAGAGAATCGAATATTCTGGATGTTTCTTTGAGCTGTATGCATTCGTTCTCCAGTATACCCCCTTCCAAATCATTTGGGTACAGTTTGGTTAGCTCTGAACAGTGAGTTTTAATTTCATCAACGCTCAAAGAATGTAATTTAGCAAAGAAGCCGAATCGTCGATTAGCAATTTCATAAGCCCTTTGTCTTTTAGTTAGCTCGTTTGTTAATTTATCAACTAATTGAATAAACACATCAATTCGAAACTTGGCTTTGCCGCCCATGTTCGATTCGTCTGCAGCTGTAGTTGCCATTTCATCGAAGTGAACCTTCCTTTTACGCTTTCGTTTCATGTCATACTGATACGAATTACTACCACACAATTCTACAGCTTCGGCTTCAAACAAATCAAAGTCATCTCTAATCAAATTTAAATAATCACATAATGTAGAATACAATGTAGTAACTGTATCTAAACCAATTTTCGGCGTTTGCAATTTCTTATTCATGTTATTGAATCTGTCTAGAACTTTTGACCAAAAGCAGACCATTATAGCTGTTTCAATATGGCTTAATTTTTCATGCATATTTCCAGCTTCCATTCTTGTGTCAGGTGTTTCACTGTCGCTTTCAGATATTTCCAGAAGAGCATTCATGATTTCTTTGTAAGAAATGATTAATGCCTTAGAAGCCTCCGCGCGAGCACTCCAGCGTGTAGATGGCAGTGTTTTCACTGTTGGCTTTCCATTTACTTTTGACATTAATATTTCCCATCTATGTGTAGAGGATGAGAAGAAGTTATAGAGCTCTTGCTCCAATCCAAAAAATGTGATGGCAGGCTCACACATACCTGCTGCTGATTTGCCCACTAGATTTAGGAAATGCGCAGCACAAGGTACAGTCAGCGACAAATGTTTTCACCAGTCTTGTACCACTGTAACCCGCTTTACTGAGAAATATAACACATTTCTATATTTCATTTCATCTTGTTAACAGTGTTACCAACACACCTATATAAAACAATAAGAACGACGTTATGGTACCTCTTATATTTCTCAGAAAAACGTGTTCAGTGGTATCATACTGGTGAAAACATTTGTCGCTGACTGTACATACGTAGCCAATGGGTTAAGTTCTCGGATTCTGGCTTGTACACCCGAGTACTGTCCTGACATAGGCAGCGCTGTCATAACTCTGGCCCCGGCAGTTCGCAAGGTCAATTCCCATTTTGTTCAAGAAGGCACAAAGAGCATCAACAAGCTGCTGGCCTGTATGACCTGTGTTCGGCAAAAATATCAGGAATCGTTCCACTGCAGACCCAATTTCATTGACGTATCTCAAAACAACAGGTCGATATGGCTGATATCAGGGGTTGAGTCGATTATTATCGAATAATATTTAGCTTTTTTTTATTTCGTTTACAATTTTGCTCCATACTTGTTGTGCCATCTGAACGATTAATTCATCGATAATGTGATGGGAAAGATAGGAAGGAATACTAAAACGTTCTCTTCGTTTTCCTAAATTTATATTTATTTCCGGATTCGTTACAGGTTATAATTGGTTTGTTTTCTTTGATTGATACTTGGAAATAAAACACAAGTCGTAGATGGACATAATAAGTTTATTTAAATTTAATTAAATTAAATTGAATTAAATGTTGTTAAAATTAACGTTGTTTTCTCAAACTATTTAAATTGTTTATAATACTCAAGCCAAATAATTATCAAAATAAAAATATTTATACAACTTACCTAAAATCATTTATAAAAATATTACCATTAAACACACTCCAGGACCATTCTGTACAGAAAAGGATTGCATTATCAACCAGCTGAAATATTAGTAAATTACACTGGTTATCATAAAAGTGTATATCAGTTCCCAATGAATCAATCTAAAATGAATTTAACAAAATTTAAATCAAACTATTGACAAAATAAATTTTCTAGGCTAATCTGACTTTCTTTAAATAAACAAACTGTCAAAATATTAATTGAATACGTATTAAAATCGATAATTGTTACTGAATAACGACGCACAATCCTTCTATTCCAACCATACAAAGTAACTTTTTCTGATAATAAGCAAGTAGGCGAAAATTATTTTATATCAACAATGGATATGAGTACATTGCTGTTGCTGCCATACCCCTTGGGTATGCCCCACGACGGCCTGCTAAGGTTGCCAGATTTTAAAAACAGAAATATATGAGTACGCAAAAAAATATATGAGATTTTAACAAAAATATATGAGAAATTGTTATGAGAATATGTTAAAAGTTATTAGGATAACAGATCATTAGCATATCACTCTAGGTAAGGTTGAAAAATATTAAATTGTTATTGGGAAAGTTTACAATCTCATTAAGTAAATAATTTCTATTGTTATTATAGGCTTTATGAATCTCGAGCATCTCAAGAAAGCTTTATTCCCAAAATGCAAAATTTTAGTATCAGTATTACTATTAAAAGAATGATTTAAATCGAGGACATGTGAGGCAAACGACGATTTAATGGGTGAATTCGTATGAAGAATAACTTTGTTAGATTTAATTAATTTTTTCTATAGCAGATGTTAAAGTGTGCTTTGTTCGACTAAAAATAGTTGATCAAGTATTATTTTAACCGCAAGGGTAGATAAAGTAACACTTTAACCGCAAGGATAGATAAAGTAGTTTAATTTTCTGGAAACTCCATGGAAACCGAATGGAAACCTTTGCTACTGAGATTTTCGGGTTTAATATAATCTAATTTTAAATTGTTTTTTTTACAAGTTTTTCTTATTTTTTTAACATCTGCTATAGAAAAAAATAGAATTTTATACACGACGATAAAATTTAATTATCGACTCGCGAAAATTAATTCACTCGCGATTTCATCGCTCGTGAATTAACACTTTCCGCTTATCGATAAAATATAATTTATCGTCTTGTATAAAAAATAACTATTATTATGTTCATTAACTCTGGTCAGAATAGATCTTCCACTCTGACCTATGTAAAAACAATTGAATTCATGCATGCAAAGGTAACCTTTGCGAAAACGTTAATCAATCATTTCATTTCAATTATATATAAACGTGGGTTAGGCAAGGTTTCTTGTTTTATTCTTTTCTTCGATTATCTTATCATACGTTAGCGATTCGGCAAAACCATGTAACCAACAAAGTGTAATGTTTTCAGTAGACAAAAAAACTCCTTAATTAGAAAATTATAGTATTTTTTGGTTGGTATCAAATTTGTTTATGCTGTGTAGCAATCACTACTATGACTGCATAAATAGTTTTTGTTAGTTACCTGTAATTAAGAAATTAAATCAGATAATTGCTTTTGTCGTTACATGTACCTACCTCGTATTTTGCCAGTTACGTGTTTTTGACCATAACTTACCTACCATAATTAAAATGTCCTATAATGGAACATTAATAAAAAGAATTGCTGATAGTTTTAATATTTTTATTTATCAAAGTTAATAACATCAAAAATAAAAATGCATTCTTATTTTAACAAAAATCAAATATAAAAATCATTCTATTCAGTAACGAAAATTAAAAAACCAAGATCATTAAATTACCAAGGTAAACAAAATAGTGAGTTAGTACTGATTTTATAGCTTGTAAGTGTAAGTCCTTCCTACAAACGAGTAACTTCTGTAACTGGATTTTCATTGGGCTTTTTTGGCAGAGCTTTATATTCATCCCTATAATTTAATTTGTACTTTATTTCACTGTTTTCATATTTAAGATATTCAGTAATACTTTCATTAAATTTTTGACGAATTGCTGATAACTGAGCTTTTAAATGGGGAATTGTACGAATTTCGGAGAAGTTCGTTTTTAGAATTTTAATAAGATCGTCTAGATTATTAATTTGTTTATAACGAATAGCAGTAAACGCAGGACCAGTTAATTTGTTTTTTTATTATATCTACAATTAGTGGTGAATCATTAGGATCGCTTCGAGATTTTATTATTTCTAGACCATTCAAATATTCGGGGAATTTTGACTTTGTTTCGTCAAAGGATGTAATTAATTTCACGCATATTTCAAAAGGGATAAAAGTCGGTGGATTTGCTGTGGACATGGTGCTTTGAGAGCTAATAATTTTCATCAACAATATTATAGGATAGGTTTCAAGGAAACAGTGGAAAATAAAGCAAACTTACCACAGGAATTCGAGTTTTTGTTATTTCATTATTCTTGTGGATAATTCAGTGCCTGAGTTTGGACTAGACGCTTGAGATAAAGTAGAATACACCACTTAGCTTCTCTGGATGTAGACCGGGATGTTCCGGATGAATTATTTGTTAAAAATGACCAACTTAGCTTTTCTGGACGACGAAGTTTCCGTTCATGAGTTTGGATGGGACGCTCGAAATGCAGTAGGAACAGACCAGTTAGCTTCGCTGGATGTAGGCCGGGATTTCCGGATGAATTATTTGTTTAAAATGACCAACTCAGCTTTTCTGGATGACGAAGTTTCGGTTCATGAGTTTGGATGGGACGCTCGAAATGCAGTAGGAACAGACCAGGGGCCGTATTCTTGAAATCGGCGAGTGCCGTTCTCATGAGAACGGTGGTCGTGGTCAAGCATGGTTCTCCTGACTTGCCACGTCTCCGTATTCTTGAAGTTAGGGACTATTCCGCTCGCGCGAAAACCGAGAGAACATCGTTCTCGTGGTTTGTCTGTGTGGGAACAGCCAAACGTGTGAGAAAGCTAGTAGCGGCGACTACGCAGAAACAGAAACGTATTTTGTGAATATTGTTTTGTGACATTAGTTTAGTTATTGAATTATTATGATTGCTGTTAAATAAACTAAAAAAGATAAGTGAATATTTTCTTGATTTAAATAATTATAATAAATTACACAAATGGAAGGAGCAGGAGCTGTAATTGCTGTCATCGTATTAAATGATTTAAGAGACGCGGAGAAGCAAGCCCAACAGCCTATAAGGAGGTTTTATCATCAAGAAGCAGCATTTGAATTATCCGAAGTAAAATTCATTAAATTATTCCGATTAACCAGAGAGCTAGCTAGAAACTTAATTCAGGCAGTGACTCCGTTTATGCAGGGCCCTACAAGAATTTCTGCACTAAGTATACGGACAAAGGCAAGTAGCTTAGGTGCTTAGGTGACTTATAATTATAAGTAATATGTAAAATAATAAATATTAAATAAAATATCGATTTCAACGGGAAATAACAAGATTTATTCGCTTTATACGTATTTCGGCATCAATGTGCCATTGTCAAAAGCAATATAAGATATGGATTTTAACAAAGTAACGCTTGAGAATGTCAATAAAGTAATATGTACTTCATGTATTATTCTTGTATGTTGGAAAAACCAAATGCTTATTATGTATTATCTACAAAAAATTTACTTACAGGTTTTGTGGCTTTACGATTCTTTGCATCCGGTAGTTATCAAGAGATTACGGGCAGTAATTTATTTACTGCTGTTAGCTAAGCTAGTGTAAGCCGAATCATAAAGGAAGTAACGAATATTTTAAATAGGTCTGCAATTTTTAATAACTGGGTAAAATTTCCTCAGAACATACAAGAACTGTAAAATCTAAGAACTAGGTAAAAAAATGTAAAAATACCAATTTCCTGGGATAGTGGGTGTTATTGACTGCACACACGTGCCCATTGTAGCGCCCCACGGGCGAGATCATCCAGAACATATATGTGTAAACCGAAAAAGATATCATTCAATCAATGTACAGTTGGTAAGTTATTCAAATAATGTTGTTACCATACTTATCACGATGTTGTTTTATTAACCAGGGTTTGTTTTAATACTGCGATGAAAATCTTAGAATTTTGAATGTAAATGCAAGATTTCCAGGGAGTTGTCATGATGCTCATATTTGGAGGCAGTGCAATATAGCCACTATATTAGAGAGGGTGTTCAGCAATAATATCAATAATTTGTTTTTTCTTCTTGATGACTCAGGGTATCCTCTTAGACCATGGCTAATGACACCATTAGAGAGACCCCCAATTACTGAAGCCGAAGATCGCTTTAATACTAGGCAAAAAATGTAAGAAGCATTATTGAACGCTGTAATGGAGTATTAAACTATCGATTTAGGTGTCTACTTAAACACAGTGTGTTACATTATATGCCAGAACGGGCAAGCGCCATCATTAATTCGTGCGTTATTTTGCATAATATGTGCATTGATCCTAATGTGCCTGTACCTGCGTTAGATTACCATCTTCAGCATGTGGATTTTGGGATATATATTGATGGAGTTCATGCAGAACCTATAGGTGTTGCGAATCCTGACCTAGCTACTGCTAGACAAATTCAGCAACATATAGCTGCAAATCATTTTAATCACAATTAATGTAATACTATAAAAATGTTAATCTGATCAGTCTTTTATTTTCTTATTCAGAAAATACATCACATAAAATTTTGTTAGATAAACATCACTATATGGAATTTTAACATCTTATTTTGGGTTTAAAAACTTTTTTAAATCTACTAACTCCTTAAGAATGGCTTGGTTAGTAACATTAGCTGCAGCCTGAAGTTCGTTTGCCTTTTGCATACTGGCTAGTTTCTCTTGGTGATAGACAGCCCTGTCTTTTAAGTATTTTATTTTTTCTTTATGATAATTGCCAACAATATCTTTTTTTTCTTCTTCTACTTTAATTAGACTATGACTCACTTTAAGGGAATTTTCTAGACGTCTTGTCTTTGTAATTCTTTTTAATTTTGTATCCTTTCACGGGGTTACAGCAAGAGACTGTAGTGGGCAATCACCCCCTATCTCATTTTCAATCTAAAACATATTCAAGTTATGTACAAACTAAATTAAATTGTTATTAGTTCACCTCAATTGACTCAAGTGGGAGATTTATTGCGTCACTAGGCTCCAATGATAGTGAATTTATTTCCACATTAGTTGTCCTACTTCCGCATGATTGTTGTATTGTGTCTGCATTATCAAATACAAATACTTCTGCTGGAATGGACACAGTGGTGTTCCCATAAGTTGTTGTAGGTGGTATCATGCTAAGAATTGAATTTTCTGTGTCATCCAAAGTAATTTTAGTTTGTGACCCACCTCCTGTTTCGCCACGACACGTTTTCTCTTTAATAACTTTGCTTTTTACATTTTTTTTCAGGTCCTGCCATGTCAAAAAATAATGAAAAATATTTGTTGGGTACCTATTAGATATTATTTCTTTGCATAACTTTTTTGTGCTTACTTTACGCCATTGCTTCCATTGTTTATTTGCACCTCCTGGAATCGCATTTAATTTAACGCTTATGGTTTGCCATAATTCTTGCGCTTTTTTAAACGTGAACTCTTTAGTAAAGCGCCCACTCTGAAGGTCCTCATTTTGCTTTACGAACTCAACCAGCATTTCCTTTTGAAGACGGTTTATGGGCGAATGCCTAATAGTATTGTTCGTATAATTAATCTCCATTTTAAACTGTGATTTTAAACTTGAACACAACGTTTGACAGTTTTTACAATTCTAACCAAACTTTTGAATCACGAGCAACACCGAAACCACCCGAAACCGTAAACAGTAAACAACTCTGAAGTTAGCAATCACTCCCACTTTTTGCAAAAACACATCGGTAACGTTGCATCTCTAGTTCTCTCGTGAAATTTCATTCACGTGTATTCAAGAATACTGATTTCTCATACCGTGAGAGCACGCAGGTGAGATGAGCGATCATTTCTCTCAGTGGAGCACTCGCCTCTCTCAAGCTCGAGAATAAGTAACCTGTTAGCTTCGCTGAATGTAGACCGGGATGTTCCGGATGAATTATTTGTTTAAAATAATAATAATAATAATAGTTTATTTGCCAACAGGCATCAGACTCATTTACAGACAAATTAAAAGTAGATAGAGTACAATTAAGGTAGATACATTAAATCGGATACATTAAAGACATATATGTATAACACTAAAGTCAGAGATCAAGATTAAATGATGAAACCTACAGCGCACCGTATCAGCTCTCTGCGGTTAACATCAAATAAATCGATATCACACTCCTGTGCAAGTACATTCACACTGCTACAGCATCGATGCACAGGAGATAACATATTCTTTACATCAAACATTCTATTCCTGATTCTTAGACGAACATCAGGCACACAGATGTCTATAACAGAGAGTAACTCAGGTGCGTTTATTACGTTACGAAATACATTGAAAATAAACACAATTTGACAAATCATATGACGCTTTTTTAGTGAAGTGACAGAAAAATCTAACAATTGTGAGTTGTACGAAACCCTAAATGGGTAATAATGATTTGGTTTCTGGAATAGGTACCTTAAAAATCGCTTTTGGATCTTTTCAATAGCATCTGTGTATGTTACTGTTTGAGGATTCTAGATCACGCATCCATATTCCAATTTAGATCTTATGAAGGTGTAGAGGTTTGCGTACTCTTATTGGTGTGTATTGAATTAATCTGACTCCAATTGATTATTAATATGTTTATTATATCAGAACAACTTATATACAACAGTTAAATAAAAACCTTGTAAAGTGGGTAAAGACTAAAGATACCCTTTATTAATATTGTTAAAGAAAAACTTTAATACATGTGAGGGAAATGATCCCAACAATGACGAAATTCTGACAGGTCTTCAGGTACTTCAATTTCTTGAGATCTTCGGTAATTGGATCTAACAATGAATCTTCGAGGGTCCAAGTTGGATAAGAAAAATGGAGAAATTCCAATGTAGCTGGTTGAAGATATCTTGAGAGGTTCAAGATGGTAATCAACAGAAGTGGGAATTTCTGAAGGATCTTCCTTAGACAAAATAACTGATTCTTGAGTGTTGACTACCGAAAGTAATGTTGAAGAAGTCTGCTTGACTGGTGATGGAGGAAGTGGTGAAACTGCTGTTGGAATCCTGGTATGATGTAGAATTGCTCGTAACGTGCTACGCTGTCTACTAGATTTGCTTGTTGCAGTTCTTTTCTTCATAACATCCAGAAAGCTTAAATAAATGTATTATTATGGGAAGACCTGAGGAAACCTCTAGGTTATGTGGAAAGTAGTTAGGTGAGTTCACTCCAACTAAACTCTGTTTATCCAATTTGCTTCGTTTATATACAAAACTCAGATAATTAAAATTCTTTCATTGGTTGGTCCAAATTGATTTTCACCAATCACTTTGCTGAAAATCTGTGTGGGAGGAGTCTATTTGTACAACGACTGAGCTTGATTGCACTTCATAGTGACACTTGCATTGCAATACAAACACTATGTTTCTATGCAGATCAGCAGTTTGGTTTCCAAGGTATTTCCATACAAATATTACCCTGGCATCGGACTGAAGCCCCGATAAAGGAATTGAATAGAGTTATGAGAGTGTCGCTATGAAAATTTCGCCCTGATCTTATGATATAACATAGTTTTCTATGGCATTCTTGTACAAGGTTAAGTACATGCTTATTAAAAGTAAAGTTAGATGTGAATATCACACCTAAATCTTTCATCTGGGTCATTTGTTCCAGATCAACACCGTCTATTTTATAACGTCTAATAAGGGGAGAGCACCTTCTCGTAAAACTAACATGTTTACATTTCCCTACGTTTAAGCTTAGTTTCTTTACTTTACAGAATTCAGTAATACTATTTAGGTCTTCCTGTAATTTACAACAATCCTCAGACGTGTTGACTGTAGAATATAGTTTCAGATCATCTGCAAATAATAATTAGTACTTGCTGTGTGTAATATAATCTGAGATGTTATTAATAAATAAAATGAAAAGTAACGGTCCTGGTATGGAGCCTTGCGGTACTCCGGTGGTTGGTGTGAATTCGCATGATTCTGCATTCATATATTTGACGAAGTTAGTTCTGTTTATTAAATATGATTTAGAAAATTCGATTAGTTCATTGTCTATGGAAAAAGTAGCCAACTTAGCTTTTCTGGATGATGTGAATGAAGTTTCGGTTTCGTTGAACCAGATAAATCCAATCCGCACACGTATCCAAACTAAATACCCACACGAATCCAACACTAAATGGGCACACGAATCCAACGCCGCTGCCACCAAAATGTATGTTGAGGGTGCGTGGTGCGTAGTGTTGAAGAAAGAGAGTCGAATTGTTTATAGTTTTTTTATTTATAAACTACAACTTATTTCTATTCTTGAACCTTGATAAAATTTGTATTCGGTATTTTATTCTTAAAAGAACTTATTCCTTTTACTGTCAGAGCCCGACCGTCGTCCTTAGCCCTTGGTTTTAGGTTTAACACTTGTGCAACATATGTGAAATTGCATGGGCACCAAACAGTAGGCTTCCTTTGTTAGCTAATAAACCCTTAGAAAGCTGGTAACTACTTCTAAATATAATAGAAAAGGAAATAATTTGTCAAATTTTATGACCACCTCGGCGGCACTTACATAATTTGTTATGGAATATAACATAGAGAGATCCTCTAGATTACGATTTTTTAAATTCTTTTTTGTTTGCATAATTAAATCAACCAGGATCCGAATATTCCAAACTGATTCAGGGGAGCATAGAAATGTATTTTTTATCATTACATTATTTGACGTTGGTTGATGTAATTTTCGAACAACTTCCTTTAATTCTTTGATAAATTTAAAAATATTTATCAATAGTTTTGGTTGGAATTCTATTGTACAAAGAACCTTTTAGGTTTTACCACAGAGAAAGAGAGAGCAGGTAGTGTAGTGCCGGTTTTACCATGAAGCGGCCGTTTCGGGGCCCACAATTTATACGCATCGAAAGGGCCCGACGGTCGTAGCCAGGGGGGCGGGCTTAACCCTGTGTGGAAAACTTTTCGTCCTTCCTCAACCAATTTCATGGCTCTAATTACTGTTTTTCTTAAGTGAGAAGTAATTAGTTTTCGTATAATATTTTGCAAATATTTAATTTCGTTAATTCGGTACCTCCTAAGCTTGTATGGAATTTCGGTATAAGTACTAATGCTTGCTGGCAACGTGATACTCCGAGATAACATTCCAGACGGCGAGTCTCGATGCGTTAATGCCGAAACGAATTTTTTAAAAATGATTTTTTAACTATGTTCAAATAATATATGAGTTCAGAATGAAATTATAATTTATTTAAGATTTTAATGCTACAAAGACAATTCTAAGACTGAATACATTAATAAGTGAATCTTATAAAATAAACTAACTTTAACACTTTTTCTATAGCATCCAAACAGTCTCAAGAACGATTTTATTTCGGTTCGTGTTTTAGGTGGGGGGAAATTTTTGATAGCTGAAATTTTTGATGGATCGGGTTTTACTCCATCGGGTATTAGGTATTATATGCCCAAGATATTTAACGGATTTGTGTAGGAATTCGGATTTGTCCAGTTTTTTTTTATATTAGTTTGTCGACATTTATGAAATACATTTTTTAATCGGCTAATGTGTTCTTGTAATGAGTTTGGATGTATTATAATGTCATCGAGATAGACAAGACACTGTTGTGGTGTTAATCCAGTAAATGCATTATTAATTGCTCTCTGAAATGTAGCCTGTGCATTTTTAAGACCAAAGGGCATCCTTAGGCATTGAAAATTACCTTCTTCCGTAGAGAAAGCTGTTTTCTCACGGTCCTCTTTTTCTATCTCGATTTGGTGAAAACCAGAAGCGAGATTTAAAGTCGAGAAATAAGTGGCTCTGCCCAGATTGTCTTAACACGGTTTCAATTCGGGGAAGTGGATACTTGTCTTCTATTGTCTGTTCATTTAGTTTGCGATAGTCTATTACTATCCTCCACTTTTGTTTGCCTGAGACGTCTAATTTGTTGGGGACGACCCAGATGGGGAAATTATAAGGGGACTCTGACACTGGCATGCAGAGTCATTCGCCGGCGACTCGCTAAAAAAACTTTCAGCGAGTCGCTGGCGCGTCGCTAAAGAAATTCTACTGATGCAGAGCCCGGCGTTCCGCTGGTTATGCTACGTACTACCAGAACTGATAAAGGTAGGTCGACTTTGTGATTCCCGCTTCATTCAGGACCATTTTCGTCTAAACGTTGCTAGCACGTGTTGGTTAGTATGCTTACAGTCTAGTACCTACTAACGTTACATTTCACGTTACATATTTAACAATAATAGTGTCGTGTTTGGTTTTGTGATATGTCTGCCTATACCGCCGAAGAAAAATCTATTTTCCTACAATTAGTAGGAAAATATGCAATAATTGAGGAGAAAAAAATAGATGCTTTTTCCATTAAAAAAAACAAAGCATGGGAGGCACTATGTAAAGAATACAACTCATTCGAAATTATCGCCGTCAAAGTAAGTTCAACCGGGTTAGCTTAATGAAAATTAATAAACAATTATTAAATTGTGTAGGTACTCATAATATAACTATTGGTTTGTGGAGAACCGTTCTTCAGCTGAAAAGACTCTGGGACAAGATCAAGAGGAATCGAAAAGCCGAATTAGCTGAAGAACGGCGTAATTTGATGGGCACCGCGGGAGGCCTTCCAGTGCCGAATGTTAAGCCTGTACTAGAAATTGATGAGATTGTGCGCATCTGTTATATGAGGTGGATTCCCCATGACAATGATGGTATATTGCTACCCACGGAAGAGGCTCCAAGATTATACCTACAAGAAGTCGCCAGCTAGATGTTGTAATGGAAGCTCGCCTAACCTTCATTGCCGAAGAGCGGGAGAATTTACAGGTACTGCACCTAGTTCGACTGAAAGCAGAGGAGGAGAAACTGCAGGAGCAAATCCTGAGAAGGAAAATTGCAGAAGAGGAACTGGAATACAAACGAAAGCTCCACCTAATATTGCTGAGCAAAGAGCAGAAGTAATGTAATTTAGTATCAATAAAACATAATATTAAATAGTACCTACCATTTGTTTATTTTATTACAAAACACAGTGCGTACCTATAATGTAATGTAATTGCTGGACCGATTCCTCCGTTACCATCATGATGGGCACCGACTGGTATGTTGTTGCCATCTCTAAGTCGGCTGCAGACGCAAGCGGGCCCGCTTAATAATAATAGCCCCCTTCCTCCCCCCCGCACAAGCATTGCGCTTCTGGGGCCTGGCAACAGGATATGGGTAGTGTAGAGAATTGCTCATCTTCCAAATCTTCATCTCACTTGAATGCATATGTTATGTAACATAGCACAAGCAACAATAAATAGAACATATAGTCTCGACCTTGTTTGCCAAGCCACGACTTAAACAAGGAAATCTTCTTTTCAGCAAACCAAATGCCCTTTCCACTACATTTCTGGTTCGTATTTGGACATGGTTATATCGTCTTTCACCTGGTGTTGCTGGAGGTCTGAAAGGTGTAAGAAGGTATAACAATTAAGAATATCCAGCATCTCCAAGTAAATACCCTTGCAGAAGTTGTCTTCCAAATCGCACTTTCAACGAACTTCTGTTAAAAATGTTGCTGTCGTGGTCTCGACAATGATATCGTGTTACAATGTCTAGAATCTCCCCCTTAGGTCCAGAAACAGCTTGTACATTGATAGAAAAACTACGCTTTCTGTTACGAAAAATTTATGCATGTGGGCCACCAGGATTTTTAATCAAAATATGGGTACAGTCCACACACCCTGTTACACAGGGAAAACCGGCAATCGCTTGAAACTGTTGTCGGTTCTGTATAAACTTATAGTTTTTAGAACTTATTACACATTAAAAACTACTGAGTACAAAACAGCATTTATTTTTCACACACTAATATATACATAAACAAAGAAACATAGATAAACAGATAAAAGTATGCATCAAAACGAGGGTTGTAGACGCGACCCGTCAACTCGTCAACTCCGTCCTGCTTCGCTACCTGAGGGTAGCTTGAATAAAAAATGAATTTAGAAAATTTTCAATAACTAGTTAACGATCGTCGTGCAATTTCGATTAGATTATCATCAAAGACAACCCTATCTCGATAAACATTATAAAAAGTTCCTACATCATCCTCCATTGGTAATAAAAATATCACTTCTATATTTCCTGTACTCAAATTCGGTGTTTCGATGTCTGGAGATGCTCCTGACCGTCTCCCAGCGAGTCGCCAGGCTTTTATCAATTTCGTTTACTGCTCATGCGCTATTCTAACGGCGAGCGGCGTACGACTCTGCATTGCACTAGCTATTTGGCGGCTGGCGATTCCCTGGGGAACCGCTGGGGAACGATTCTGCATACTAGTGTGATTATTATATTATTCTTTCATCTAACATTTTATTTATTTGTCGTTTTACCCCCTCCCGATTCACTTGGGGGTATCTGTAGGTTTTAGTAAATATGGGTGCATCAGTTTTGGTTCGGCTTTACCAAATTAGTCGCTAATAAAGGAATATCCGGGGAATAAAATACATCTCTATACTCCTGGCAGAAATTGTTACGGTGCAAATGCTTATTTGGGACACGTAGCGACGAGAATGCTTGCGGCTTGTCTAAATGGAGAATGGGGTGGATTAATAAGACGTAATTCGCAAGGTTCGAGGCGAAACTGAACGTTAGACAGGGTAAGTTAAAAAGGGCGCCACCTATTTTTCTATTGGTCCTAGGACTTCGAGGTTGAAACCAGGAACACCCTCGGGGGAGGGGGGATGCTGGCAATCCAAGGAAGACAATCTGACCTTACCTGGTTCACCGAATCGGTATCTGAAAACGGAGAAAAGCAAATGGGGGGAATGGGGGGATTGCGTTAAGTTACTTTCAAATAAAAGAATGAGTTTCATCAATTATGTTTATACAGAGTGATGATAAAGTATCGCACAAAAATCATATTTTGGTTATTTAATGTTTTTGCGGAAAATCCTGAGACCCGTCGATTTTTGTTTTTAAATCTCCATTTAGACATATAATTTTCAACCCCCCACCCCTCAACCCCTACGTGCTAGCAACCCCAACTTTAAAATTTTAAATAGAAAGATACCCTTTGTGATACCTCTTTTGATAGGCCTTGTTATTCTTAATATAAGCAAAAAAAGTTTTTCAAAATCGGTTGATAAATAACGGAGATATTTAACAAAATGTAATCAAATGAAAATGTCAATATTCGACAAGAAACGGCTCAAACACGCCGTAAATGGTAACATTAAAATGGGCACTTCCTGACACAGTGACTAAAGTGTGGTTTTGATCGCCCATTATTTCTACGCTGTGACGTCATATTTTTTTTTTAAATGTCAACCCCATTATTTACATTGATTACATTTTGTTAAATATCTCTGTTATTTTTCAACCGATTTTGAAAAACTTTTTTTTGTTATATTAAGAATAAAAAGACCTATCAAAAGAGGTATCATAAAGGGTATCTTTCCATTAAAATTTTTAAAGTTGGGGTTGCTATCACTTAGGGGCTGAGGGGTGGGGGGATTAAAATTGCCTGCCTAAATGCCAATTTAAAAACAAAAATTGACGGGTCTCAGGATTTGTGCCATTATTTCTACGCTGTGACGTCATAATTTTTTGTTGAATGTCAACCCCATTTTTTACATTGATTACATTTTGTTAAATATCTCCGTTATTTATCAATCGATTTTGAAAAACTTTTTTTAGTTATATTAAGAATAAAAAGACCTATACAAAGAGGTATCACAAAGGGTATCTTTCTATTTAAATTTTTAAAGTTGGGGTTGCTAGCACTTAGGGGTTGAGGCGTGGGGGGTTGAAAATTATATGTCTGAATGGCAATTTAAAAACAAAAATCGACAGGTCTCAGGATTTTCCGCTAAACCATTAAATAACCAGAATATGATTTTTGTGCGATACTTTATCATCACTCTGTATAACTAAGTAATTACAAAGGGCCTTATCTGTATGCAAGTAAAAGTAATGGTGACATATACAGAGGGCTTTCATTTCAAAACTAGCCACCTTTAATAACTCTGAAAGTTTTGAAATTTCCAGTTTGAATAAAAACACGTCAACTTTGATATCACGGGGGAAGTTTAAAACCGCCATTGAAGTAATTTTATGATACACCCCCTCCACTCCAGCAACCCCCACTTTGAAATTTCAAATGGAACCACCTACTTTGTGATATATCATTTTACAGGTAATAAAATTCTCTATCTAACCATACTATTTTTTATTGCAACCCATCACCCCCCGCACATCACAAGGTAGGGGGAAATTTGAAATTTGAAGAAACTAGTAGCACATTTTTCTTCTTTCTTGGAATGTAAGAAACCAGAGTACAATCTCTTGTAAACCCAAACATGCTGGTATGCGCCTGTCGAGCAACTACAGGTTTCGAAATCTCGAATGGTACCTCTCGTTTGTTTTTCCTGATCGTTCCAATCACCGTTAGCTTGTGGTCAACAAGCAATTTTTGTATGCGTGGCATGGATGTGAACCAGTTGTCCATGATATTACGACCAGATCCAAATATATGCAGACATAATCTTTGAACAACATCATGGGGACTGTTTGATACTTTATAAGGTCCCTCAGGCTGTAATCCTACATAAAGTGCAAATATTTTTAACCCGTACTTATTTGGTTTAGAAGGTATATACTGACGAAAGCTGCACTTTCCTCTAAACCCTACAAGCATCTCGTCAACAGTTACATATTCAGAATGGTAGTAGCCATTCTTGCAATTGGTGTCAAGGAGGTCGAAAATATCGCGTATTACAAACTTATCTGTTGATTTTCGCTCTACCCGAGTCACCTTTACGTCAAACCTTAAACAACGAAGTAAGAATCTAAACCGCTGTAATGACATAGTTAGTCGAAATATTTCAATACCGGATCCATCAGTGTTCCAAGTCTTCACAATTTAAACGATTCGCGTGGTAAATTCCTCCGTTTGATGATATTCTCCTTTCTAAATTTCATTGCCCTTGGTGTTGGTGCGTGTTTCTTCCAGCGGGTTCCTTCTTTTGCGATGAATAATAAAAAATTGCTATTGATCTCATCGGTTTCTTCATCATCCGAAATATCTTGTTCAGATTCGCTGTCCTCACGTTGCTGTTCTTCGTAGTCTGACGCATCGTCTTCCGATTCATCGTCATATACAATATTATCATCTTCGGCCATTATTTCTTCCAGCATGACCCTTAATCGTTCTTGCTCCATTTCGTAAGAAGCCATAGCTAGCTAAAATAAATAATAACCTAAATAATAGTCACCGCGGACTCACAGACTGCAAAGCTTCCTAATTATTCAAGTCCGCACCCAACAGCACTCAAACTCACACTGCAGTCCGAGATGCAAAACTTACGAATATAGCTGGAGAGGGGGTTCGCTACGCCTTCTAATTATTCAGCAAATCAAAAATAAATGTAAGTGCGGTCTCTGAGACCAGGCGCGACTACTGGAAGGTTAAAAGCTCTTGGTTCTTAGATAGATTTTTTATATTTATAGTGAAGGTATTGATTGTATCGTTTAGAATTTGTGCTAGTTTCCATAGGTTCTGGACGGTTTTGAAGTTAAAAGTTCCTTCTGGGGGCAAAGACGTTTTCATTAGGGTGTCCAAATCTAGGTTGGGTTCCTGGAAATTGTCGAGGTGGTACTGTAATGGTTTCATGGGTTGGCTTTGATTTAATGTTTTATGTTTCCTTAGTTATCTTATGATATAAATAAATAATTTCAATTTGTATTAAAAATAATAAACATGGAGGGGGGTAGTGTAATGATTTCATGGGTTGGCTTTGATTTAATGTTTTATGTTTCCTTAGTTATCTTATTAGATAAATAAATAGTTTCAATTTGTATTTAAAATAATAAACATCGCTCTCCAAAGATCTTGCATTTATATACAGGGTGATTCAAAAATGGCGCATAAGCTCTTCAGTACGTTGTAGGGAATAATAATTGTAGTGTAGGAAAAATAGTAAAAAATTTCTTAGCCGCTAATTTGCTAAGAAATTAAGAAGTTAAGTTGAGAACTCAACTTTGAATTCATGTGGATTTTGAAACATCTCATCATTTCATATAAATAATTTAAGTATTTTTTCATAGTGGGTAATAAATAAAATGCTCATAACACCTCATTATCCTGAAATATTAGCTTTCAAAATTGATATTTTTGTACCAAGTTGTTTGAAAAAAATATGTGGCAACGATGTTTGAAACTTTTAATAAGCTCACTATGTAAATGAAAGGAAATAAAAGCCACTCATATACTACATAGCTGCACCCGTGTTGCCAAATCTACAATTTACTTCTTCGTTGTTAACTACAAAAATGTAGCAGCTAAAATTTTTTTATGATTTTTCTACAGTTCAAATAACCGTCCCCTACAACGTACTGAAGAGCTTATGCGCCATTTTTGAATCACCCTGTATATATTTAAATAATAAATAAGTAACATCCGTTACATTTGGTGACCCCTCCGACTGATTTGGACAAGAAAAATGATAAAAAATTAATGATGTATTGATATGGTTTTATTAAATGGTAATGGTTTTGCAACTGCTATTGACTATAACTGGATATTATCAAAGATAAGTGTTTGGTGCTAATTTATCAATTTTAGTTTGAAAGACTATTATATATTATATATATATTATTATATTAAACTTATATTACACACTTCTTGAACGCAACGTTAGATTTTATGTCAAATGTGACATAAATCAACTTCAAAATTAACTACGAACATTTTATTAAAATTTTGGTTATTGTGAAGTGAATTTTTGGGGCTGATGTCATTAATTAATATGGAAGGGGTTATGGGATGGATTTGGATGTCATTTATGGTGCGATTGGGGCAGATGATAGTGTTTTTTGTTTAAAATAATGTTTTTTATTTGTTTTGGGATGATTGGGGCGATAATTTTTTTTACTTTTTATAATTACACATTTCAACATAACTAATACACATCTACATCTCTTTCTTAATCGATTGTGTAAGTCGAACAGATAATTCCTCAGTTTTTGATAATCAATTTATGCAATTTGACTCTTAACCGGAATTTATCTTAAATAGTTCAACTTCACAATCTACCTTACAAACTTCTTATGCTTACTTATAATTCACTCAATCATGCAAATACAACATTCACCTCCATTAAATATTAACAAATACAAATACAACACTCACATCCATTAAATATTAATTTTCTCTTCACCAGATGGTTCCTCATAATGATAATCAAATTTGTGCAATTTGACTCTAAACCGGAATTCATCTTGGTTTAACAATCTACTTACAAACTTTTAATCTAAACTCACTCATTTTCATTTCTAATACAAATACACTACTACACACAATTAACAATTTTTGTTTCCAATTTTTTTTTTTAGTTTTTTTCAGTTTTGTATATTTTTGTATCCACTATCATCAAGATTGGAAGCAACGAACATCAACAAGAAACGAAGAAATAAAGAAAAAAGAAAATTTATTATACTTATGTTCAATTTTATATTTGTAATTGTTTTCTGAAAAGATGGTCAAGTGTTTTGCTGCCACTGTTCATCCAAAGTTTTCACTTACCCAAAGATTTTTTTCTTTTCTTTTTTTGGAGGGGGGTAGTGTAATGGTTTCATGGGTTGGCTTTGATTTAATGTTTTATGTTTCCTTAGTTATCTTATTAGATAAATAAATAGTTTCAATTTGTATTTAAAATAATAAACATCGCTCTCCAAAGATCTTGCATTTATATATATATTTAAATAATAAATAAGTAACTTCCGTTACAGTACATTTGGATTCAGTTGAAAAGCTGTATTAAAACTAGGTCTAAATTGAGGTGGTTGACAGTATTCCGTACTGTGGTTGAAAGCTAGGGCGTTGTTGATGATTTTGGAAAGAGGGGTTGCAATTATTCGTTGGTTGAGAAATTCTATTTTGAACTGGTTGATTTATTGTAGTAAATGTTTGTTGAGGTTGACCACGATTATTATTTGGGAAATAACGGGTATCAAGTTCGTCTTTTACGTATGTTAAAGCAGTTTCCAGATTTTGGGGTGCTCTACTACGCAAGAAACTTCCTAGAGGTTCCATTAGTCCTCCTAAATATGCTTTAAGTGCTAATGATTTTGAATCTAAAACTTTATAATCTTTAATTGCCTGTTGTTCGGGTCCTAGTGAAATTTTGGAGTTAAGTATGGCTAACAGGGATATCATTAGGTTGTAAAAGTCGATAGGGGATTCTTTTGGGGATTGTCTCATTCGTGTAAGATCAATTCGAATATTAAGTTCGGATCTTTGATCTCCGCAATTACTAATTAAAGTATCTTTTAGTGTTTCCCATGAATTAATAACTTGACCGGTGACAATTTCTAAAGCTGCACATTTTAAACGGTTGCGTGCTGATGATGACAATAATTTGTTAATATATGCAGCGGGATCATTTTGTTGCCAAAATTGAGTGAAAATATCCTCAACGGCTCTAATGTATTCAGATAATTCTGAAGGATTCCCATGATATTGGGGGATTTCCTTTAACAAACTTATATGGAAACCTTGTGGGTAACCAGTAGGATACGGGTTGTTATTTACTTAATTCGATTTAAGGGTTGCAATTGGTAAATAGATAATATCGTGCTACCTATTCGTCTATCGAAGTAGGAAATTACATCGATTAATTATGCCAGTTACTTGCTTAAAATTAATTTATTATTTGAACAATATTGTAGCTCTCAAAGGCGAGCTTTAAAACTAAATACTCACATATACATTATTGTTGTTCTGTGAGTTGCAAATAGCAAATCAATAGATTAATGTCCCCAATGGACTGGTGTTCCCAATGAACTGATGTTCCCAATGAACTGGTGTTCCCAATGAACTGGTGTTCCCAATGAACTGGAAAACCGGAACCAGCGTTGCTATTACCGGGGCGAGTAGTCCCACTCGAACAGCGGTGTTGGTTCAAGTTAAATTTTCTTTTTATAATTTTGAATTGGAGTTTTTCTTCCTTCCGTCTGCAATGTTTGTCGTCGGGACAGGAATTCTTCACAAAAACTGTAGTAGGCAAATTAAGACTTTGAGAAGTCAAGGAGCTAAAGTATTACTTTTAATTTTCGAAAAATTTTAGTAATAGCCCTTTTGCCATCCTACCGATGCGCCAATTTACTTTTCTTGTCGAAGAAAATACTTTTTAAAAACATTTTTATTTATTAAGTAGTAAAAATTGTTACTCCTAATGTTACTGTATCTCTAGCTAAAGGGTAGAGGAGAATGTATTTACCACAGCTTAGCTCATCACGCGAGGGTGTAGGTAAGGAGATAAAATAAACTTTGGGCGCCAGTCAATAAATCATAAATTAATAATGTAACTAAAGGAATATGTATTTTATTATAAGATATCTAAAAAAATATTGAATACAAAAAAAAAGGAATAACAACCAGTTGTTTGTACCTAGTAATAATTAAAAATAAGGAAAGCAAGGTTGCGAAATGGCTAAATCAATCATTACCGATTTAATGACTACAAAAAAACGAAACGTTACCTAGGGGTCGAAAGTACTTTCAAGCCGTTTAATACCGTCCGTATGCGTATCATAAAATAATATTGAATACATAAGCAAACGATAAATAATGTTCGCAAGATTGTCCTGTTTAAAACTGAAACCATGAAAATAAAGAGGCACGAAAGAACTGCTTCTTATCTTACAACCGAGTTGTACTGAATATGTAGATTTATAAATTAAATTGCTACCAAAACAAATTAAATGACCATTTGGTAATATAAAGATAGATTAGGTTTACATAATATACAAGTTATATACAGATTATATACAAAACTTAGCTAAAACCAGCTATTTGTCATAAATATGAATAATTCTTTGCAGTACACCCACAAATGAGGTTGTAAAACAAAATATGTACTAATTAAAGTTTATCTGACCTTAATTACAGATGCTTAGATCCAACAGATTACCAGACTTTCCAAAACTTGTTACAGGTAATATGTCCAGGTATTACTGGTAAATCCCCACAAATCCTTCCAATATTAGGATAAAGAATTCTTAAAATATACTTAAAATGCTAGTATACAGAATTTTGCCTAAAATAAAATGATAATATTTTAGTTAAAGAAAAGCAGACCTCATGGAGGAACATACCTGACATCCACAGGCAACTTTAAATGAACTGGATCACAAAATTTATGTATCAAATCCTTTCAACGAAGTAGATTAAAATATACCCAAAATTAACGAAGGTATAACTTATTAAATTACTTAATAAAGTCTCTCGATGACCTTTAATTTTTCGGAAAACAATTCCATAGAAAAATGGCTGGACAACATGAACAGATCGGTATCAAAACCTCTCCAAAAATGAATAATTGAAGTAGGGACAAGGCCAAGAAGACACGCTTGTGCTCATGACAAGAGATTACAAGAAGTTTCAAAATAACCACAGAATAGGAACTTAACCAATAGGATCTGTGACAAAACCATAGAAATCTTGAAAGGTAACTTGTAATATTCCCAACCAGGAATTCAAAATAAAATGTCAAAATCAAAATATTCAACTATACTAATATATGTACAAGGAAAACTAAAGAATTAACGTAAATAATCTTTAAACGTTACACTACCCCCTCGCCACATCCAAAGTCTCTTCTGATCCTAAAAATGGTTTCAAGTCTTTGATGTGCCATATTCCAAGATCTTTCTTATCAGAAAAAGATTTCAATCGGTACGTCAGAAGACCTGTCACTTCTGTTACTTTACACTTTATATACTTTGGTGCAAATTTTTTGTTAAAAGACTTACTAGCATCCGATAAACAGTAATTTCTCTTCCAAACAATATCATCTTTATTAAATCTTAAGGGTCGTTTGCGTAAATTATAATACTTGGCGGTTTTGTTGTAAGCTTGTTTCAATCTCTCTACCACTTCTTGATGAATAGATGAAAGTTCGTTGACATCTTTGACTAAGGCTTCCAGTTTCTGAATATGCAAATCTTCTTCTTTCCAATTTGTAATATTCCCATAATACTCTCCAGAACTAGGAACAGAACGTCCAAAAGCAAGAAAAGAGGGTGTGTAACCGGTAACTTCGTGAACAGCATTTCGGATAGCGTGGGCAATCTTGTATATTTCCACATCCCAATCTTTGTGATTGTCTTTAATATAAGCACGGATAGCTGTACCGATGACACGGTTAACACGCTCGACAAAATTAACCTGCGGGTGGTAATGGGCGTTGTACCATACATTTGGAACTTTATAACGGGTTAAAAATTTCTTAAATTCAGAACTTATGAACTGTGGTCCATTATCCATCATGAAGATTTGAGGCACCCCATAAATAAGGAACACATCATTTTCTAAAAAATTAATTATGCTTTTTGAAGTAGCTTGCCTAAGGGTTCGAACGAGTACAAACTTGGTTAACCAATCGCACACCACAATTAAATAAACGTTTCCCTTCTTGGATCTAGGAAAAGGTCCCATAAGGTCAACAGATAAGCACTGAAAGGGATAGGTAACTTTCTTCTCTCCACCTAGTAAACCTGCTCTTAAATTCTGGGAAGATTTACTAGCAGCACAAACTTCACATTTTTCAATATACCTGGCAATATCGGACTTCATTTTGGGCCAGTAAAAATTTTCAGCAATTTTGCAAAAGGTCTTATGAACTCCAAAGTGAGCAGAAGTAGGGTCGTCATGATAACGTTTTAATAATTCGCTTCGTTTGGACGATGGCACTACTTGCTTCCATTCTAATAAATTTGAAATAATATTATGTCTATTTGGCACAAATTTAAATAATACATTATCCTCTAATCTCCAATCCGGGTATAATTTGGGATTATCATTAATACGATCAATCATTTTAAAATACCACTGGTCTTTAACACATTCTAGGGAATTAATTTCAATTGGTGCTCGCGACAATGCGTCAGGGACTACATTCTGTTTTCCTTTTCTATGTTTAATAGTAAAACTATATTGAGCCAAGCGCATGCTCCATCTTGCAAGCCTGCCGGTAGGTTCTTTTATATTATTCAGCCACAACAAAGAGTAGTGATCAGTAAAGATAGTAAAATGAGTACCTTCGATATAGGGCCTAAATTTTTCAATGCCATGAATAACCGCTAAGCATTCTCGCTCGGTAACACTATAATTACGTTCAGTTTTGTTTAAAGTCCTAGAAGTATAAGCAATGACTTTTTCTTTATCAGCTTCCCCCTGGGTTAATACACACCCAACACCATAATCAGAAGCATCGCATTGAATTTGGAAAGGTTGCGAAAAATTAGGGCTGGATAAAATTGGTGAAGAAATTAAAAGAGTTTTCAGCGTTTCAAAAGAATCTTCAGCTTCTTTATTCCATTGTATTTTTTGTTTCTTGGAACGACCAATAATAATATTCGAAAGAGGAGCAGCGATAGTTGCAAAATTTTCCACAAACCTCCTATACCATGATGCCATTCCTAAAAATCTCTTCACTTCAGTGACAGTGGTAGGTTTTGGATAATGAGCAATGGCTTCTATCTTTTGAGGATCAGTGTGCAAGCCATTTTGATCAATAACAAACCCCAAATAAGATAGGCTAGGTTTGCAAAAGTAACATTTATCAAAATTAATAGTGAGATTCGCTTCTCTCAAACGTTTATGAACTTCGCGTAGCATCTTTAAATGTTGTTTAAAAGTATCTGATATAATAATTATATCATCTAGATATACAAAAATGTTTTCTCCTAAGAGGGAACCAAAAATATTATCCATAAGACGTTGTAGGGTGGCAGGAGCATTAGCGATACCAAAAGGCATGACCACAAATTCAAATAGTCCTCGACGAGGTACAGTAAAGGCGACCTTCTCACAAGAGTCTGGATGCAATGGGATTTGATGAAAGGCTTGTTTTAAGTCAATAGTAGTTAGATAACGAGCATCACGTAATTTATCCAGAATAGTATTCAGGAAGGGAAGGGGATAAGCGTCTTTTTTTGTTACTTCGTTAAGTTTGCGTCCATCAAAGCATAGACGATAGGTATCTTTCTCCTTTTTCTTAACGAGAACCATGGGGGACGACCAAGGGGAGTTGGAGGGACGAATTAAACCCATCTGTAATAACCGGTCCAATTCTTTGTCAGCATGAACTTGCATTATCGGAGATAAAGGGAAATGTCTTTGTTTTATAGGTCGACTATCACCTGTGTCTATAAAATGCATTACTTTATTTGTTTGACCTAAAGTTCCAGTAGAAAGCTCTTTAAATAGTTCAATCGTTTCGTCAAGGGCGATCTTTTGATGGGGTTCTAAATCATCAACAGACCTAATAGTTTGCAATGAATAAACTTCCGAGACGGTAAAACAGTCTTGAATAAAATCTGTTTTAATACCAAAAACATAACAAAAATCTACTCCCAAAGTTAAGCAGGAGTCAATACTATTAGAAACTATGGCAGTAATGTTTTTAGTAATTCCTTCAACAGAAATGGGTAATTCCACAGTGCCTATAATGGATTGAGAGTAACCATCAGCCGTTTTCAATGATGTAACAGCATGGTGTCTTCTTAAGGGGAGATCGTATCGATCGATAAGATAAAAACCTTTCTTTCCCAACACAGATTGGGTAGCTCCTGAATCAAATAACGCGTTAATCGTATCGGTAAATATGTGAATTGATATATAAGGTCGACTATCCTGGCAAGGATGAGAAAAAGTAGCAGAAATTGTTTTAGAAGATTGGTAAAAATTTTTCACGGTCTTTAACCAAAGGGGCCAAGTTAAGGAGTCAGCCTGAAAGAAGCTTAATGGGGAAGAGGATTGGCTGAAACGTCCTCTCCTGTGCGCGCGTTTTTTGGATGGCATTTTGGGCATTGAGCAAAATATGTATCGGAATTTCCACAAATATAGCAGAATATTTTCCTTTCGGCACTACAAGTATGGTAACTGTGTCCTTGTCTATGACAGTTCCAACATAAAGTGGTAGTCTTTGCAAAGTTGTGATATCTTCTAGTTCCGGAAGAATTTCCACTAACACTAACTACATTCTTCTTAGCTTGAGCTTGTACTTTAACTGTACTTATTTCTGGTTTCTTAATAGAAATAGGACGGTACATTAAATCAGGTTCTAACTGTACAGATGGTCCAGCAGAAGGATTGCGGTATTTTAAATTTTGTATTTTTGTTTCTTCTAACCGTTTACATAAAGAAGTTAGTTGATCAATTGAAACTATAGTAGTTAAAGAAAGTTGAGTAGCGTAAAATGGTTGTAAGTTGCGAATAATATATTTCAGTTGTTCAGCTTCGGAAGGATGTTGAGTTAGTCTATCGAATAAATTTTGCATGGTGGCAATAAATATAGCTGGCTTTTCATTTTGACCCTGCTTACGTAATTTAATTTCTTCCCACAGAGCGTCATCGAAATCTGATGGTAAAAAATCAGATCGTAATTTATCAACCAATTGTTCCCAGGTATGTACGCGGTTTCTAATAGCCCTAAACCATACAAGACCTTGACCAGTAAATAAATCTACAGCACTATCAAAAAGTTCTGGTTTCGTAACTTTACGAGCTACGCGCAATTCTTCAACTCGCTGTAAGAATGAGTTTACTCCAAAAGTAGTAGTATCTCCAGAAAATGATAAGTTCCATTTGCAAACCGGAACTGATTTAATATTATCTCGAGCTACTACACTACAACTAGGGTTAGCTTGGGATTGAGACATAATTTTCTCTAATTCTTTTTGTAGATGATTAACACGCATATCTAATTGAGATTTCTGCATTGGTTCAGGTGGTTCTTCAGATTGAAAGGGAGCGTGAATGGGTGGTTGAACATTTGTGTCTCCAGAAAATGAAACGCGACTACGAATTGTGGAATGGCCTAATGGGTGGCTATCATGATTTGAAGTATTTAAATTTTCTTGTTCAACTTCATTACTTGGTTTAAGATTGACAGTCATTTCACAATCATCAAATAGGTTTCCTACGGTATTTAACATGTCCATGCACTGTGCAACAGCGACAGAATGTTCGTCACCTAAGTCTTGTTCAGGTTGTAATCTATTTAAACGGCCAAATAAATGCGTTAAGCGAGTATTCAATCTATTTAAGTCTACCTCAGCAGCTTCCTCATAAAATTGTTTCACAATGTTTTCAAATTCATCTAACTTCTTCTTACAAACATCTAATTCTATCCGTACGTCATACTCTACGGGGGTGTAGGAATTAATTAGAGATGAATTAAGTTTCTCCAGAGTAAGTTTTGCCCTCAAAGTTTTTCGTTTTTGGTCTACCGACATATTCTCAGGATCTACATTACGAAATAATAACTCGTAAGCTAACTCGTCGCTTCTTAACGCATTAACATTCATTTTGAATATAAAAACCGGTTCTTTAAAATAAATTTATCTAGTACAAAATCTCGGGCCCCACGATCGGGCGCTAGTGTTACTCCTAATGTTACTGTATCTCTAGCTAAAGGGTAGAGGAGAATGTATTTACCACAGCTTAGCTCATCACGCGAGGGTGTAGGTAAGGAGATAAAATAAACTTTGGGCGCCAGTCAATAAATCATAAATTAATAATGTAACTAAAGGAATATGTATTTTATTATAAGATATCTAAAAAAATATTGAATACAAAAAAAAAGGAATAACAACCAGTTGTTTGTACCTAGTAATAATTAAAAATAAGGAAAGCAAGGTTGCGAAATGGCTAAATCAATCATTACCGATTTAATGACTACAAAAAAACGAAACGTTACCTAGGGGTCGAAAGTACTTTCAAGCCGTTTAATACCGTCCGTATGCGTATCATAAAATAATATTGAATACATAAGCAAACGATAAATAATGTTCGCAAGATTGTCCTGTTTAAAACTGAAACCATGAAAATAAAGAGGCACGAAAGAACTGCTTCTTATCTTACAACCGAGTTGTACTGAATATGTAGATTTATAAATTAAATTGCTACCAAAACAAATTAAATGACCATTTGGTAATATAAAGATAGATTAGGTTTACATAATATACAAGTTATATACAGATTATATACAAAACTTAGCTAAAACCAGCTATTTGTCATAAATATGAATAATTCTTTGCAGTACACCCACAAATGAGGTTGTAAAACAAAATATGTACTAATTAAAGTTTATCTGACCTTAATTACAGATGCTTAGATCCAACAGATTACCAGACTTTCCAAAACTTGTTACAGGTAATATGTCCAGGTATTACTGGTAAATCCCCACAAATCCTTCCAATATTAGGATAAAGAATTCTTAAAATATACTTAAAATGCTAGTATACAGAATTTTGCCTAAAATAAAATGATAATATTTTAGTTAAAGAAAAGCAGACCTCATGGAGGAACATACCTGACATCCACAGGCAACTTTAAATGAACTGGATCACAAAATTTATGTATCAAATCCTTTCAACGAAGTAGATTAAAATATACCCAAAATTAACGAAGGTATAACTTATTAAATTACTTAATAAAGTCTCTCGATGACCTTTAATTTTTCGGAAAACAATTCCATAGAAAAATGGCTGGACAACATGAACAGATCGGTATCAAAACCTCTCCAAAAATGAATAATTGAAGTAGGGACAAGGCCAAGAAGACACGCTTGTGCTCATGACAAGAGATTACAAGAAGTTTCAAAATAACCACAGAATAGGAACTTAACCAATAGGATCTGTGACAAAACCATAGAAATCTTGAAAGGTAACTTGTAATATTCCCAACCAGGAATTCAAAATAAAATGTCAAAATCAAAATATTCAACTATACTAATATATGTACAAGGAAAACTAAAGAATTAACGTAAATAATCTTTAAACGTTACAAAATACGGAGCTTACAAAATGTGTTTTCAGTATAAAATACAATAATGCAGACTGGTCGTCTAATTATAATCATATAATTCAAGAAAAACTATTCTAGGTAAACCAGCTTGATAACGCGAGCTTATCTTAGCGGCCTAAGCATTCTAGCATATCTTAACTGGGTAAACAGTCTTGGATTTGCATAGACAAAGGGGGGAATCGATTCGCCCAGGAATCTCGGAGTCGTAGTCCTGTACAAGATAAGATATAAGGCAGTACTTAGCTATAATTTCAATTATCTACAATACAACAGTGTGGTTGGACCTTTACCTTTAAGATAAAGACCAACTTACGGGAACTTGAATCGGGACGTTAACTCTGGTGAAACCTTGAGGACTATTATTAAAAGTTCATGTAATTTAGTTCCTCAGGGTTCAACAGCTGAAAACGTTACTAGTTTTAAATCGAGGATAATGACGTTACTGAATTATTGGCGATAAGTGATATTCTTTAAAGCGGAAATCAATAAGTTCAGTACCTTAGTTTCGGCGAGGCGGTCAAATGGTACACCCAAAAAGCACTTTGATTTAACACAAGAGGCTTTTGTGACACTAACACCTTTTTAAATACTTCGGGAAGATCTTTTTTCAGAGCAGAGACGAAGAGGTGTCGGGATGAACGGGACTCCCAGCAGTTATCGACGGCACGGGAATCTGAGATACTCTGGGGACTCCAGGAAGGGCTTTACCCACAAGGCGAAAATACTTTATTGATTTGACGGGAAGAACTTTCTAACGTTAGGAACGTTACTGGAATTTCTACTTTTCCACTTTTTAATTTTTTGAGTAGAGTATGCGTGAAATCGCATATCGGGGAAATAACCATCATAAGCGGACACGCGATTGGTTGACCGGTTTCAAGGGAAAGGCGTTCGCTGCGCCCCAGTTCACAGGGGTAATTTGATCTCTTGTTTATCAACAAACTCCCAGACAGAACTCTGAGAAACCAGGGGTACAATATTGCATTCAAGCACGTGTTAACGACAATTGGAAAGGCCTTATGAGATCACCAGGCTGGCTTCAAGGGGTGACCCGAGAAATGGACTAAACCATTTCTTGGAAACAGGCGAGATGTACTGACCCTCGAGGGATATAACAAAATTGACTAAAATTGTTTTTTCCTCTTCAGTGAGATGGTCGGTTCTTAAATTGCCTTCTAGGTTTTTACGTAAAATATTTTTAATATTTTGGTCAGGGTGGTTAATGTTAAAATTATTGACTTTAATTGAATGGTTGTTTGTGTTTGGTTGTTATTCGTCCAAAAGTAAGGGATTATAAATGTTAATTTCTTGGAATATTTACAACGCTAGTTATAAACCAATTGTTCTGAAGTTTGACTATTGTTGAGGGCATTATAACATTGTTACTGAATTTTAGTTTTGGAGCTAATTTTGATCCGTTGTTTCCAACAGCAGACAGGGTTACAAATAATTCTGTGCGTGGGGGTATTCTTATTTGTTTTAGTAATTTTTGATTTGGTTCTAATTTGGGAAAATTTCATTCATTCCTTTTTTGGACTTCTTGTTTGATTTTGGAGGGATCATTCTGAAAGGGTATCGTAGTATTTTCTGTCTGAATATGCATTTATAATTGATAGATGCAGGTAAGTTTGCAAGTAGGTCGGAGCCTATTAGTCCAGCATATTGTGGGTGAAAATAGAATAAATAACAGGTGTGAATACCATGTTCATTGAAAAGATATTGGATAGGTAAGTCGGCAGTTTCAGGCAGAGTTGTGTTTGGTGGTTCCATGTGAAGTAGTTATTTCAAAATTGTATTGATAGATTGAATTCGGAAAATGTTTTTCTACAAATTTTGGAGAAATAATTGTTTTAGAGCTGCCGGTGTCTATTAAAACTTTATCGCTAGTGGCGAGTATTAATATACAGTGAGAACCAAAAGTATGGAACATACCAAATAAAACCGAAATGAATGTTTTTTTCTAAAAATCCCGAAACACGTCAATTCTCTTTTTTAAAAATACACATTGGAATGTCAAAATAATTTTTCGGCCTTCAATTTTTTGTAAGTGATGACGTCATCAGTATTTTTTTTAAATGTCAACATTTTTTTTCGCGTTTTTGATACATCTTTTAATTGTATAAAAATGTTGATACCTTATATAAGAAACTTTTCGAGAAATAAATTATTTAATGTTTAATAAACACATTCTTAACAAATGTTAAACATGGTTTAATGGTATTAGTATTGATAAAAGAGAATCAGAGGTACCAAGAAACAAACGCCCGTAATCTAAACAAATGCCGAATTGTCAAATATTCAGAAATGTTAATTGTCGTTTACTTGTAATAATTAACATCAGCTTCATAAATCTGATATGGCTCATTTAACAATTACAAGTAAACGACAATTAGCAATTCTGAATATTTGACAACTTGTGGGCATTTGTTTAGATTACGGGCATTTGTTTCTTGGTACCTTTGATTCTCTTTTATCAATACTAATACCATTAAACCATGTTTAACATTTGTTAAGAATGTGTTTATTAAACATTAAATAATTTATTTCTCGAAAATTTTCTTATGTAAGGTATCAACATTTTTATACTGTGATTTAAGCAATTAAAAGATGTATCAAAAACGCGAAAGAAAAATGGTGGTTGACATTTAAAAAAAATTCTGATGACGTCATAACTTACAAACAAATGAAGGTCGGAAAATGATTTTGACATTCCAATGTGTATTTTTAAAGAAGAAAATTGACGTTTTTCGGGATTTTTAGAAGAACATTTATTTCGGTTTTATTTGGTATGTTGCATACTTTTGGTGCTCACTGTATAAGGAAGGTTAGATAGATTTTGGATTAATATTGAAGGTTTCTATATTTTCCGAGGCAGTTACTGAAAATTTGCAGCTACGTATTCATTTTAAATAAAAGGTGGTTCTTCGTAGTTTGTGTCTGTATTGTCGCAGGGATATAATTCCTCATACTCTGCAGGGAATTCTGAGTAATCGGGTTGACTGTACTCTGATACGTGAGTATATTCGTGGTTTTCTAATTGTTCGTCGTTATAGAACAATCGAAGACTTTTTTTCAAAAACAGCACAAGTCCAAGAAGCTAGTTCTTGGAAAAATGAAAAAAACTTTGTTAGTTGCATGTTATAAGTTCTACTGAAGTAAAACTTTTTTGAGGAGTAAGAAATGCATATCCTGGGATTTGTGTCAGAAGCACAGAACTGTGTTTTCAAAATTTAAGGAAAAACCCAAAAAAACCAATGGACATGTGATGTTTTTGCCGGAAAAAATACGCAATTAAGAATAAACCATTTATTTGAATAAAATTAACCGAGAATCAAAAGAGTACACAACTAAAATTATATTTTATAAACTACTGGCATAACACTACAAACTTATTTTAGTTATCTTCACATCCGCTGGAATTATCGTCTTCCTCCATTTCTGCTTCATTGTCTGGTGTTGCTGTATCAGGTGTATTTTCACAAAATATTTTTTCATAGAATAGTCTATTTTCTGGAAATTCTAAATACCCCATAAGGCTTCGTAGATTGGCTACTTTTAGAGGTGATATCTTAACTTGACTATTATACAAGTTTGTAAGTTTCATTTCAGAAGGCATGCCAGTTTTATTACGAACAACACTGGTTCTCCAATAACCGTTAAAACTGTCACGTAGATTTACTGTATTAGCACCTTTTTGTATTTCAATTTGGCGAACAGATTTTATTTGCATGGCGGGGCTTTTAAGAAGTATTTGTCGGTGGCTGCAGCAATATCAAAAAAATGTTGCTGTTCCATTTTTACCAGCTCAAATGTTGATGGCCTTTGTCTTGCTTTGAGAATTAAAGAGTCCCAACCTTCAGGGACCTCAATTGTCCGTGTTTTTCGTTTTTGCTTTTCTATTAAGGTAAAATCTTGGTAGATATGAATGGCCCCTTACTGGATATATATGAAGCACACTATCAAAGATTTTCAGAACATGTATTACGAAATAGAGAAAATGGAGCATGACATAGTTCTTATTCTGCCCTGGATACCCATCACTTGAAATAATGAAGTAACATCGATGTTACATCATTGCTCCCTTTCTTCGCCACACCTTCATAATAAGTGTAAATTGCAGCATCTCCAGTTCCTAGATTATGGATGCCAAATACATAGTACCATAACTGGCGCGCATAAAATACTGGATTGCTAGGTATATGAGGAAGTGGAAGATTTTGCATAAAGTCAAAGGATAGACAATCAACTTCGCCTGCCTGCGCCTTTACTTTATATTTTTTTCTCAGAGTAAAGAAAGGTTCAGCTTTTCGTAAGTGAAGTTCTTTTTCCGTCATCAACGTATTCCTTTCTTGATAAGTAATAGTTGGATTATTAAAGTCAAAAACCGTCACATGTGGGACACGTATCTGAACGAGGATATCCAAATTTCATGTTAAACTCTCCTTTAAAAGTACTCCAATATATTTTATAAGGTATATTAATGAGCTGTTCTTTTACAAACATCAAATGCATATCTTTGACTGTTAAGTACTCTGGAAGATACGAAACATTGGGATTCTTCCTTCTAGAATAATGGGATTGCCTCGGCTTAAACGACATTATATGATTCTTTATTAAGGCAATAAGTTCATCAGGAAACTTTTTGAATCTATTACTGTAATGTATCATTTAATGGGAAATGCGTCAGCGCTCACTTATCGCCGCACATTACTCTGTTAAGGATACAAGGGTATTCAGTATGATTTTTGTACGTCGAATGGAATAGTGCCATTGAGAAATACATATTAATTTGTGCAGTTTGTGTGTGTTTTTATTACTACCAACTCCCAATTAATCCAAACACGCCATTGGCGACGAGTTTAAAAGAATTACACGCAGTAAGTGAATTAATTATTCTTTAAAATCATGACGGAAAAGAAAAATACCGTTATGGGATTATTAAATGAATTTAATCCGAAGATAAATGATTGGTCTATTCATTGGAAAAGACTTCAACAATTTTTTTATTGCAAATGACGTGAAGGACGATAAAATAAAAAGAAGTTTGCTATTAAATGGACTATCAGATGATGCGTATAAACTATTGGAAAATTTAACATTGCCTGCAACACCAGAAACGGCTCCATTTCAAGAGATGATAGAAAAATTAACAAAACAGTACCAGCCACCCCGTGCCATTTTTGCCGAGCGATACCATTTTTATAATGCACGCATTGCTTTACTGGAGAATCTCCAGCTAAAATATTTTTAGGCAGATGTTTACGAACACGATTAGATTTGTTGCGACCCAGTAGTTTAAACATTTCTAATATGTCAAGTAAATTACATCACGAACAAATTAAAAGAAATATAACCAAAGCTCAAAATAAGCAAAAGAAAAATTTTAAAGGAAAAAGAGATGTGAGATTTTTCGAAGGCCAAAATGTTTTAATTAAAGACTATAGGAATGTTCACAAATCAATTTGGTCTAAAGGAAAAATTCAAAAATGTCTTGGATCTCGTCATTACGATAACGATTCCTCATGAGGATATTAAATGGAGACGTCGGTCGTGCAAATCAGTTAATAGCAATAAACGATGAAGACGACTACACTTATAAACTTACCTAGTACTTGCACAGTTAGTATATCTGACGATGACGTTGGAGCTTTGGCTAATAATGCTCAACAGACACGGATTGTTGATATACCAGTTGACTCGCCAAGGCCACAACGTAATCGTGTAATTCCCGATAGGCTTCAGGTAGGAATTTAATTTATAGATTAAAGAGTTATGTTAAATTTTAGAAGGGAGATGTAATGTATCATTTAATGGGAAATGCGTCGGCGCTCACTTATCGCCGCACATTACTCTGTTAAGGATACAAGGGTATTCAGTATGATTTTTGTACGTCGAATGGAATAGTACCATTGAGAAATACATATTAATTTGTGCAGTTTGTGTGTGTTTTTATTACCACCAACTCCCAATTAATCCAAACACGGTCGCGCAACTCTCTAGGTGACCTTCCCGTAGTAGTTAAACTATTTTGAAGTCTTCTAAGTCTGCCCGACGTTATTCTGTGTAAACTCAAAAACGCCTCTTGACAGACGTTCCTATCCTTCCCATTTGATCTGATCTTATAGGAAAAGGAACCGGTTTTAGTTTTCCTTAAGGATGCATCCACATCTCTTATAGGACTCCGCCGTTTAATAACCCGTACCTCTATCAAACCCGTTAAGTGACTGTCTTGTTCATTCTTGTCCTGCATTTCATAAAGCTGTTTAAATATGTCTCCTCTTTCCGTTAGTGAAATGTTTTGGAAGCATTTAAAAGTTTTGCATTTGCAATCCTTTCCAGATGAACGTTTGGCAACAAACTTCCCTTTATGGTTGATGTGCTCCTCGCCCTTTACTTTTAGATTTCTTATAGCATCTGCTTTTCTTGACTTCCTTTTGAGTGGCCATTGTCCACTAGGTCTTGGTACATTAGGGTGAAGTGCAGGTCGAGTATTATTATCCATTACCGTGGGATAACAAAAACACAAAACTACACTAACGTCACTTCGATACAAACTTACTTGTCACAATGAAAGTGTGCACCACGGGTGTATAATATACACTTGCTAGATTTTCTGTTTAAAATAACACGTGTCCTGGACTTGCGCTGTTCTTCCCAGAATCGTGTGAGGACTTATGTTGTTTTTGCAGAAACACCCAATCTTTAACGGGCTATAAACTGGCACTTGTGATGTTTTTGACGAAAACGGGAAGTGGAATATGTAGATATGGCCATCAGCTCCGAGATGGCGCATTTAACTAATTTTCTGAAATTTTGGACTTGTGTTGTTTTTGAAAGAAAGTCTTCAGTTTTTCTACGATTATCAACTTTTTTCTAAAAGGAAAAATACATTTACGCCAACACATTTGGCTTATGAAGAGTTTATTACAACCAATGCAATTAAAGTTACCATTGTTGCTTTCTTCAAGTTTTTCCAAAAATCATCCCGGCTGTAAGTCCATTATTTATCTGGGGCCACAAGCCCCAAGCTGGCTGTCTTTTCATGAATTGTTTTCCAACACTGGATTTTATCTTTTTTGGTAAGTTTGTCAGAAAAACTACCAAACAGAATGTCCTTATAATCGCGTAATATCTTTTAAAATGCAAAATTTATTTCCTAACGCAACACTTTTAGACATTTTTGACTATTTTTACCTTCAAATTTTGCTATTGAGTAGTCTTGCTGTACTTGTTGAAAACAAGTCAAAATTTACTTGTTGCCTAGATACTTGGTACAAACGTATTTTAAAATTCTGTGTGAAACGCCTGTTCCAAACAACTTGTGATTACAAGTGCTGATATTTAGAATTGGTACTAACAGATACTTGTACCTTTGTGAAACAGAGCCCTGATCATTAAGCCAATGCTTATCACTATTTTTAATAATACATTCCTTCTTAGGCATATGCTTGTTGAGTACCATTTGTAAATTTGTGTTAAATTGGTTATATCTATGATCTAAGTTATGTTATACCGTGTGTCCCTGGGAAGACGGAACATAGGGATCTTACAATGGTAATTTTTTAACATGATCCACGAGTGCTTTGAATTTCTATTTGGTGGAAGCGTCGACGACGTTATGTCAGCTGTTTAACGCGCTTGCTAATACAGATGTAATACGTACGTGCGTTATACTAACAACCGATTCAACAATTATTTACAATACGAATTGACAGCCGCGCTCTTGAAAATAAGTTAGAAATAAAATTATTAATTATTTGCTCAAATTGGTTCATGTAAATGTAGAAAGTGTTGTAATTAAATTAAATGAGACTGAGTAGTAAAGGTAATAAATACAAAATAATTTGTTTGCAGTTGACGTTGTGGTTCTAAGATCATTTTCAGATTATGATGGATTAGGTGAACAATTAAGGCTTTTCACAAGTTACGCATTATTAGAAACTGAAAATGAAATTACGAAAATTATACTAGTAGGTACATAAAATAATGCTGTGGACCTGTGTTAGAAAACTTTCCTTTGTGGTATGCAAGAATTCGGCTCCTTAAAAATCAAATACTTTTAATGTAACAATTATTTGATCACATTAAATTGCCGTAGAAATAAAGATTTCATATTCGTACACACTTAACTGATATTAATATTCGCGTTTCCTTTGATTTCATCTTAATACAGTCATGCAATTAGCATTGTAGCATGTTTCATCATAAAGCTGATTGTCGCATCAAATTCTTCGGTTCATACATCAAGATCATCCTATTAAAATAAATTTTCACATTTCACATGTAATTTAACTGGGATTACTGATTGTCGGCTCTAAACTGTACTTCAGTTAAGGTAGGACCCCATTTAAAAAAAAATTAACATGAACATAACCTTTAATTGTCTTTGGTTTTAGTAAATTGACATTTAAAACACAAAACAAAAATGTTGATCTTGAGACGATCATACATGATCGGCGTGGAAATCGTTAACGATCGGTGACATTCGTGTAATTGTTTCACGACGAATGCTTCAAAGCACTCGTGGATCATTTTAAAAAATTAGCATTATAAGATCCCTATGTTCCGTCTTCCCAGGGACACACGGTATATACTTATAATATACGGCAGTTTTTTAAACACGTCAAGATCAAGCACCTTTTGTCTTTTACAAATTTTTCTTAACATACTTTTATGAGTATTGGTCTCAATACATACAGCCCTATGATTACTTACAGCTGGTTCAGTCATTACACTACAGTTAATATTTAAAAAGTTATTTTTGACAACAAGATCTATAATCGACCCCCTCTCCGATGAGTCATAAAACATGTACTATCTGTAATAACTTAAAACTTAAACCAGAATTATTTATGCTTCTCTTTAATACGAGCCCTAACAACTATATGTTCGGACGATCGCCGAAATTTCATAAACCGCTATAAAAAACGTTGTTTTTAACACGAGTCTAAATGACGATTTAAAATTGCTTAGTTATATAATATTTGAAGATCTTTTGCAGTTTAATTTATTTTTCGCAATACCTGCATTGTAAGTTGATCATTATTAACAAATTTTTATTACTGTAAGTCTAACCACAGTATATCGCTTAACGAATCAGTAGTTTCACTCTCAGGCGGCGCCTTTGAAGTTGCTGGCAAAAATTTTTCATATGCGCAGACCCCGATTTGCAGCCACGCGCATCGCATATTTTCTATACACGGGAACATTGTTATAAATATACTAATGGTCCTGTATGATATTGTATTTTACCATGACAATTCTGACAGTTTGACAAATCAAGAATATCGTGATTTGAATTTAAAACAACCGCTTGTGATCACGTGACTACGTAACCTGCGCAGACCCCAATCTGTCGCCACGCGTCGATCGTGCGCCGAACCACAAAATAAGCAGAGTGAAACTACTGATTCGTTAAGCGATATACTGTGGTCTAACTTACAATTCATTTACTAGTTACCATGGTTGCAGGGCTGTAATATTTACTTACAGTCGTACGTGAAGTGTAAGTAAATATTACAGCCCTGCAACTAGTACGTATTTATGTATTAAGCTTACTTTTGTTCAGTTTTAGGCTACCTAATTTATTAAAATATATAAATGCCATTTTGACAGGTCGTGGTCATAATTCAATTATAACTCGTTTTTTATTACTTTTCTTTGATTTTCAGGTATTGCGAAAAATAATGTACTAACCGCGAACTACAAGTGACTTTTAAGGTCTCGAATGCTTAGGAAACCTTAAAAGTGTCACTTACAGTTCATGGTACGCAATATACTATTGTTTTACTTTTCTTTATGAACAAAGCAATTAAAGATTAGAATGGTAAAAAGCTGTTGACAACTAAATGTTCGAACATAAACTGTTTATCTACCTTAAAACAAAGTAGACTGGGATTTAAACAATTGTAAGTAGCTTTTTAAGTCACTGTTAAAGTTCTTTATCATTGTTCTATTGCGACTGCCAAAATTATGGCTCGTGGAATAGCAACATCTCAGAAAATACGGGAGGTCAGGTCATTATAAAAAAATACCATGAAGGAATGTCAATGTTTAAAATTGCCCAAGATCTTAATATGGCAAAGTCGACGGTTGGAAACATCATACAGAAATTTGGACAAACTGGTAACATTCATGTAGCTGGTAAAAGTACTGGTCGACCCCGAATGATAACGCCTCGAAATAGAAGATTTCTGATAAAAATATGCAAATGTGCTAGACGGTCCACTTTACCTGAAATAACCGCCCGTTGGAACGTAAAGCAGGAATAAACGTTTCTCGAGAATGCTGTAGGTGGATACACAAGTCTGGACTCAGTTTTTATAAGACGTTAATATTTAAAATGAGAATCCGATAGATAACACATTAGAAGCTCTTCGGTTTTAAGGAGTCGAGTCTCAATACTTTGCAAATCCTAATATAACCCGGATTTTAAATGTATGTCCATGCTCTTATTGGGATGCGCCCAAGTGTTTCTCCATTTTAATAATAATAAAGGTTGGTTCCATAAATTTGTACGTAATTAAACTTGAATATCGAAGCAGACTTTTCATAGGCCAAGGAACAAATACAAATAATACAAATAATTTTTACTCAACGGGGTTGGTCTGAAGGACCCAAAATTCAGTCTTTGACCTAGAGGGTTCGGTCAGGAATCTCAGGACACTAGACTGTTGGATTCTGCTTGTTCTCCTCGTTTCACATACAGAATTCCAACAGCCCAGGGGTATTTCGGGGAAGGTAAATTCGGATCGGTTTACGGTTAATCAAGGCAGCTACTTGTTTTATAAACATATACCTGCCAGGAAGCTCACCCTTGCAAAGGTACTTGTTACTGAAATGTCACATATACCCTCACAATAGCTCACTATGCTACGGGAACGGGGTAGGTTCGGATAAATTCAGGGTACTCTAGGCCAAAAAGAACTGAATTACTTACGGCTTGTAAAATATTGCACTTCACAAAATAACTAAAGGAATTGACTTTCAAAATTAAATTACGGTAAATCGGAAAAGCACAACAAACTTGGACTTTGAAAAATATTCACTCTGGTTTCGGATTAAAATTGAACCAACTTTGACTCGGGGTCTCGGAAGTGTTAAAGTTAAATTTTTAATTCGAAATCGGAAAATAAAGTTTGAATGTTCAAGAATTCCTCGTGGCGGATCTCCCTGCTGCAACGCTCTGCGCGCCTTTTAACCGCCGAGCTCGTCCGTCCTCGGGCTCTTCGACTGCCTGCGCGGAAGATGACGTCAAATCTCGGCAAAACGACGCTATCTTAGGGATGTGAAAAATTGCGTCTTATTTACGACTCACCAAATTCCATACCCTAAGAATTGCGTCGTTACAACATGCCAGCAAGTGTACATAAAATACTTGTGCATGGGTCACTCATAATAAAAACTGCTTTGCTTCCCATAGGACAGTTCTCTGAAGAGGCACAGGAGGCGAGAAATAAAGATTTTAGAAATTTCAGAGAAAAGTTCACGAGAAAAAATTCAAGAACATCTACTAACGAAGACCTTCTACATATGCTCCTAATCACTTCTGATCCCGTAATTTCTCAAATAATACCAATTTGTTACGTTTAGTTTTTGTATTCCAGTTTTTCTACGATTATTTAATTAATTTCCTATATTGGTTGTCGCTTGGTTGTCTTCATCTAAAAGAATTTATTGTTAGGTGACCTTCATGTCTTTGTGAGTATTTGGTGGCCTATTTACCTCCCAGTTTATGGTCTATGGTTTTGCTTTCCTTCTAGCTATGTCTATGGTTTATTTCAAATTTCTTTTACCATTCTGAATATTTCCTGTCATGTGCGTTTCGTGTTTTCGCTTGGCCTTCTTTTTTTAACTTCTTCCTGGATCGATATTAAGACTCCATATTCCTGCTAGTGTAGTTGTGAGGCTGACCTGTAATTTTTATTGAAGAGTTTATTCGTCTGATATTAAGGTCATCGCTTACCTGAAGAAATTAATTGGTGTATTTAGTGCTTCGTTTTGTTGCGACCAATAATTTCAATCTAATATAATTAGGATTTTGTAACTTCACTGCAGCTTCTTCAACCCGCTTTACACCTTAAGGTATGAGTTTTGTCTTGTAGTTCTTTATTCCGTAATTCAGTGTTGTTTTTCTATTGCAGGTTTTTTTTTCTTCTTCGTCTTCTTTTTTTTTGTTCCCGATTCCTTAATTTTTTTTTGGTTTCTTGTATATATATTTTCGGCATACGTTATTATCCGTATCTCCTTCCTTGGGTAATTATTCACCTTGTGGATGCGAGACGATCTATCTACGTTCTACTATATTCTACGTTATTTGATATAAAATACTACCGTACGAGTTACCACGATACCATATCTACGAAATACGAAAGCGGTCCGTTCCTACGATTACCAAAAATCATCATCGAGGGATTGGAAAGACGAATTCTGGATTCCTCGTATCTACATTTGCATCTCCGAACCAAGCTCCGGAAGATCATAAGGCCGAAAGGACAAAGTCGATTAACATCTGCGTGCCTATTCTCAACCTTCGTGAGTTTGGAAGCTTAAGGTCAGATCAATTTCGCTTATCACTTCGTTTATAATTTTTCCGTTATTTTTTTTGTGTGGAATCTGTAACTTCATTATCATTCCACATTAATTGTGAACTCATATATGTAAGTCGGCTGGTAGTATTCATACCATCCTATACCTGTAATTTATAAATAGTAGTAGTATCACATTTATCGAATTGTTTAAACAAATTTTTCAGTTTGTTTCATTGGGTCATTGACCTCTCTAAAGCTCCGTTCCCATGGGACGAAATTCCGCAATAAATTTGCGAATTTCCGGATCCGCAGATCGCCACTTCAAAGTCCCGTTCCCACGCATGCGGATTTCCGCAGTTCGAAATGAATATAATCTAGTTACATTTGTCTTTTCGCGTACGAATTTGATTCCAAAGATATATTATGGCAGTTCCTGCAAGTGTCTTAAATATTTATAATTACAATAATTATTGTACGTGGTGTCGAAAATACGTATTAAGTTTAGCATGCATATACGAAAATGTTGTTTCACGTAAAAAAGTGCAAAAACGTAAAATTTGGGTGCGCAAAATATTTCTAAATAGAAAGAAGCAAGGCGACTTTTATAATTTAAAAAACGCCCTGCAAGAAGAGGTTAATAAATAATCATGATTTTTACTTATGAACATTCTTACCTCTTCTTCCGTATCATATCTTTCATCCATTTTATTAAAGTGAAATGGTATGCTAAAATGATAGAGATCGCAAGAAAAAAATCCGGAAAAAGTTGAAATAAATTTAACTTTTGTCCGACGCCGCAAGAAGTTGAAATAATTCGCAACGAATTTTCTGTTTGACAGATTCGCAAAATTATTGCGGAAATCCGTCTCATGGGAACGGAGCTTAACTTTGGAGGTTAAAAATTATCGACCTGTTATAATTTATAAATCGCTGATAAATGTATTGATTTAGTTATTTAAGTTGACTTACCTATCATATCGTTTAACGTTATATGTTACATTCACTTATTAATCAACAATTATCTTATATTGGTGGTCGAATTTGTATTTATAATTGGTTTGTGAGGCACTTTTTGCCATATTTTTTTTTGTACAGCTCATTTTAATTTTTATTAAGTTTGACAATAATTATTGTGAGACGCCAGATACAGCTGCGGTTTCATTGGTTAACATTTTTTTTAAAATTGGTTTTGCGCCATACACCTTTGCGGCAGTTCATTTCATTTTTGCGAATGCGAATTACGCAATCAACCCAGTCGTTGATTTGTTGCACTTTGGAGGTAGCTTCAACTACGATCAAACAGCGCCCCGCGAAATATTTTAATTTTATTCGTTTAAATGAGTTATCTCTGTGGATAATCTCCCGCGCGTCGCAAAAGAGTAGACGCCTTCAATTCAAACAGTTATTTTTGGTTTTTATAAGTTTAAACCTGCAACTGTCTCGCCGTCATATATACTGCCTTTCAAAACTTAATTATATTTTTGTATACTACATTTCAAGAATTTATACATTGTTCAGATTTAGTTTAAAGTATTTTATTTCAAATTCAATATTATTACAGATATTTATATTATTATTGTTGGGTAAATATACAATTATTTTGGTTAACTCGCTAAAAGATCTGTTTAATTTTTGGTACCTGCTCCCTTTTAGGTGTTGTGATTTTCCTGGCTTTAACGAGTCCGTCTAGCCATTTACTTTTGGGAGTTTTATATATTTAGGACTCTGGCGCCCATTATTATTAACACCTCCCTTTACCCACCCCATTCGCAGAAGAGTAGCCGCGGTACTTCTGTTACCAACGGTCACCTATTAGGGATACACCTCTCCATACATTTATGTATTAATTTTTGGCAATTAACCAACCAACCCGGTAACAAATTACCCGAAAAAAGAGCGTATCAATTACTCCAGAAGTTCGCAGTCTACTGATTCAACCTAATATTCCAATAAACCTTTCTCGAGATATCCAAAAGGACAATATAAATTTTGAAGGCAGTGATTCTGACAATGACAGCAGTAGCTCCTCAGACAACGATTCCGAAGAAAATTAGCTCTTAGTATTTCATCTAATATACGTTCTTTCAGGTAGATATAAATCCTCTTTCATTTCTTTAAAAGAAGGTCGGAAAAATAAATTTTGTGAGATCAATAAGGTTAAGTTTCAAAATGTTTCTTTTAGTTTTAGAACACTTTCAAGTTATATAGTTCTTATAACGGGTAACCTGTATCAGTACGATGAATAAATATTTATTTTTAGTCTCGTTTTTGTTATTTAAATAACGTTTAGCGACGACCGACGTAAAATATTGAAATTTTAAATTTTCGAACGATCGTAGTAGGCTGATATATTTATTAAAATTTGGAATGTCTGCATGAAAACGTGTATATAATAGTCATTTATTTATCTAGAACAAAAAGTGACATTTTATAGGACGAGAACGTTGTTTACTTGCGAGGACCTTTAAAAACACTTTTCGAACTCAAATAACAGCTTAGTTTCGGTTAAATAATTTTGTCTTGCTAGATGTGCAATTTCGGTCACTGTGCGTGTCCCTTCGTTTTTTTTAACAAAAGTCCAAAAGGTATTCATATTTTCAGTAATAGCATTTTCCGTAGAACTTATATACTTTTTATACTCCACATTTGTAAGTGATTTCAATCTACTCCTGATGATCGTGTAAGTCTCAAAGTTATTTACAGACAAGTTCCTTATCTTATGGAGATGACTCTTTTGTTTCTGTAATTCTATCATTTGTTTAGTAAACCAAGGGGCAAATTGGGTTTTTCCTTTGCTACAGTTACGGTTTATGAATTTTGAAACAGTTGTATTAAAAATATCATGAATTATCTCATAGAAATTTGTAGTTGCTCTATTGATATCCTGGTTTTCTAAGACAGATTGCCAGTTTTAATCTCTAATTGTTACACTTAAATTTAGGAAATCACATTTTTGAAAATTAAATACTTGAGTATGTTTAACAACCTTTTCCTTATACGCCGGTTTAGATTTCAATTCTAGTAACAGTGGTGGATGGTGTGGATCTGGGTTAACTAAAGGGGGTTCATCCCCTTTAGTTAACCAAGTGGCGCTAGAATCTTCTGGAATAATAACTAGATCTATAGTTTTATCATTGAAATTTTTGATATTATTGATCAATTTAAATCTATGTGTATTGATAAATAAATACAGTTCCCTATGTCTGGCGTCTAGTGCATGTAAATCAGTATTCGGACCATATATATCTGGTAGATTGAAATCACCAACAATGCAGATTTTGTTGTTTTTGGTTACTAAAGCATGACGCTCGATAAACCCAAAAAATTGAGAGTACTGATCAACGTCCGAGTTCGGTGGCATGTATACATTTACTAACGATAGTACTTTATCATTTAATTTTAATTTAATAAACAACGATTCATATTCCGCATTAACCGTTTTGGATTATATATTGCTATGCTACGCCTCTCTTACCGTTTGCACATATACTACTGCTGTAATAAAAACACAAAATAAAAAAAAATTGTTGGGCGCCAGTATTCTTCTTTTGAATACAAAATAAAAAAAAAACAACTCTTTTTCCTCAGGGTCGTTCCAGGTCGTCGATGAATAGAGCTAGTTATTGAACACAGCAAAATTTTAAATAAAACCTCCTTCTTTAATTGAACACAAAACATAAATTTATTCAAACAAACAAATAAAACAATAACTACTTACGAATCAAACGAAATCATTCACTCTAAAACCCAAAATTGAACTGTCAATCTCAAATAATAAACCCCCCAAATAAATTACAAATCGATACAAATAAAAAAAACACAACTTATGAATAAACTTAGCTTAAATTTTTGTTAATCCTTAATCCGGTGCTGCACTTCGAAGTTATTCCAGACTTGCGCAAATCAATCCAAAATGATTCCAATATAAAATTACAAATGGCGAACAGTGTTGCAAAACGAAATTGACATCTTCATTTCACCACATTAAAATAGGTATGTTGCACTTCCAACACTTATTTTTCAATTTACAACCATTCAAACTTGAATAAAATTGTAGAAACAAGGACAACCCTCACAAATCACCAATTTTTCCTTAAATTTTTGATTATAACCTCACATGGATTCACGAGGAATTAATGAGAAAGCTCTGGTTTCTTCTGTGCTCTTCTATTTATAACTTCTGCAAATTTTTGGACAAAAGAAAATCGTTGTCATGGTAAATTCAACATTTAGTTATATTTTCTAGTTTTGTAACCAGAAACAATTGCAAGTTAATCACTAGAAAATATTTTAATTTTCTTTTGATTGTGCCTTTCTGGCGCCTAAAAACTTCTTAAATCTGAATTCATATTCTTGTTCTAAACATTTTCTTCTTTAATTTGATGTATAACAACCTTGGTTTGGCTTCGAACACTTTTAACACTTTTTGATAATTTTATCAAATTTTGTCATCAACTGTTCTTTTAGTTCAAAAACACTATCATAGTCTTGTAGCTCACAAACAACTACTTCTTTTTACATAAACATCTTAACATCTAATCAATTTTAAAACCCATTATTTAAATAAATACAAACCTTTTGACAGTTCCCGTTTTATAAAAATATCCAGTCATTCATACTTTTCACACCTTAATTCTAACTATACATAATTTATACAACAAAATTAACTATTTACAATGATTATACATACTTTTTACCCCAATTACAATCATCAAAATCCATTACCCAGTTCAATTTTTTATGTTTTAACTTTACCGTTCTAATAAAATTTACAAGTAAATTTTATTAGAACGGTAAAGTTAAAACATAAAAAATTGAACTGGGTAATGGATTTTGATGATTGTAATTGGGGTAAAAAGTATGTATAATCATTGTAAATAGTTAATTTTGTTGTATAAATTATGTATAGTTAGAATTAAGGTGTGAAAAGTATGAATGACTGGATATTTTTATAAAACGGGAACTGTCAAAAGGTTTGTATTTATTTAAATAATGGGTTTTAAAATTGATTAGATGTTAAGATGTTTATGTAAAAAGAAGTAGTTGTTTGTGAGCTACAAGACTATGATAGTGTTTTTGAACTAAAAGAACAGTTGATGACAAAATTTGATAAAATTATCAAAAAGTGTTAAAAGTGTTCGAAGCCAAACCAAGGTTGTTATACATCAAATTAAAGAAGAAAATGATTAGAACAAGAATATGAATTCAGATTTAAGAAGTTTTTAGGCGCCAGAAAGGCACAATCAAAAGAAAATTAAAATATTTTCTAGTGATTAACTTGCAATTGTTTCTGGTTACAAAACTAGAAAATATAACTAAATGTTGAATTTACCATGACAACGATTTTCTTTTGTCCAAAAATTTGCAGAAGTTATAAATAGAAGAGCACAGAAGAAACCAGAGCTTTCTCATTAATTCCTCGTGAATCCATGTGAGGTTATAATCAAAAATTTAAGGAAAAATTGGTGATTTGTGAGGGTTGTCCTTGTTTCTACAATTTTATTCAAGTTTGAATGGTTGTAAATTGAAAAATAAGTGTTGGAAGTGCAACATACCTATTTTAATGTGGTGAAATGAAGATGTCAATTTCGTTTTGCAACACTGTTCGCCATTTGTAATTTTATATTGGAATCATTTTGGATTGATTTGCGCAAGTCTGGAATAACTTCGAAGTGCAGCACCGGATTAAGGATTAACAAAAATTTAAGCTAAGTTTATTCATAAGTTGTGTTTTTTTTATTTGTATCGATTTGTAATTTATTTGGGGGGGTTTATTATTTGAGATTGACAGTTCAATTTTGGGTTTTAGAGTGAATGATTTCGTTTGATTCGTAAGTAGTTATTGTTTTATTTGTTTGTTTGAATAAATTTATGTTTTGTGTTCAATTAAAGAAGGAGGTTTTATTTAAAATTTTGCTGTGTTCAATAACTAGCTCTATTCATCGACGACCTGGAACGACCCTGAGGAAAAAGAGTTGTTTTTTTTTTATTTTGTATTCAAAAGAAGAATACTGGCGCCCAACAATTTTTTTTTATTTTGTGTTTTTATTACAGCAGTAGTATATGTGCAAACGGTAAGAGAGGCGTAGCATAGCAATATATAATCCAAAACGGTTAATGCGGAATATGAATCGTTGTTTATTAAATTAAAATTAAATGATAAAGTACTATCGTTAGTAAATGTATACATGCCACCGAACTCGGACGTTGATCAGTACTCTCAATTTTTTGGGTTTATCGAGCGTCATGCTTTAGTAACCAAAAACAACAAAATCTGCATTGTTGGTGATTTCAATCTACCAGATATATATGGTCCGAATACTGATTTACATGCACTAGACGCCAGACATAGGGAACTGTATTTATTTATCAATACACATAGATTTAAATTGATCAATAATATCAAAAATTTCAATGATAAAACTATAGATCTAGTTATTATTCCAGAAGATTCTAGCGCCACTTGGTTAACTAAAGGGGATGGAACCCCCTTTAGTTAACCCAGATCCACACCATCCACCACTGTTACTAGAATTGAAATCTAAACCGGCGAGTTTTACGGCGATATCTTTGACGTTCAGGTATTTTTTAAGCCAAACGCTATACTGGAACAAGTATGCAGTGATATTCAAAATCTAATAAAAGATTTTACTTTTAATGACTACGTGATCATCATTGGTGGCACGAATAATAATAATAACTGTAGTGGTTTATTAAAAACAATTACTAAATTGACAAATGTTTGTTTTAAGACTAATCTGTTTGTTTCTACTATCCCGTACAGATATGACTCTAACTATGTATGTAATAATTACTTGTATCAAACTAACAAAAAACTGTGTGATTTGATTCTGCAGAGGCAACGCTTCAACAATAACATTAGTGTGTTCGATTTTAATTCAAATATATATAGAAAGGATTATACCCAGCATGGGCTTCACCTGAATAAATGGGGAAAGAGAAAACTAAGCAACAATTTAGCTAAATTTGTCTGTCATTTTAGAGAAACGAAAACTAACGTAACGAACTTGAAACAAATAAACTGCGACAATGTAGAAACAATCATGTCAGATGGTGATGTTAACGTGCTTAATGATAGCCGGGGGTCAGTTTCCTCAGTGTCCTCAGTTTCCTCAATTTCCTCAATTTCTTCAACTAATTCTAATATGAGCACAAAAACAATCATTAACAGTGAGGTTTTTCATGTACAGGAATTAAATCTGTGGATGCGATAGCCAATAGTACTACTGTCCTTAACGTTTGTCACCTGAATATACAAAGTCTTTCGAATAAGTTATTAGAATTAGAAATTTTTTTAGATGATCACATGTTCAATATAATTTGCGTAGATGAACACTGGTACAATGTAAATCAAATAAGTATGTGTAGACTACAGCATTACGAAACTGCGACATTTTTTGCTCGTAGTATATCTAAGTGTGGGGGAACAGTTATATTTGTAAGACATTCTTTAAAATACAGAATATTGGAAGATATAAACAATTTGGCGATCGAATCGCACTTTGAATGCTGTGGTATACAGATGCAAAATTTCGGGGTTGTTATTGTTTCCATTTATCGTCCTCCTAAAGGAAATTTATTTATCTTTTTCGAAAAATTTGAAAGGGTGATGCAAATACTAAACGGTTTTAAAAAAGTTGTGATAACAGGTGACCTTAATATAAATTTGCTGACTGATTCTAATAGAAAAATAAGATTACATTCATTGATGAAACGCTATAATTTAAGAGCTACAATCGAAAGCCCCACAAGGATTACCAAAAGTTCCAGTACCTGCCTAGATAATATTTTTACAAATATGTATTTTAGTAATAATTGCACATCTGCTAATATTGTTTGTGATTTCTCTGATCATCATGCACAAATATTGAGAATTGACAATATGTGTGTTCCTTTACCTCAACCAAAATTACATAAAATGAGTCGTGTTTTTAGTAAAAAAAATATGGATAAATTTAGGTTAGACCTTCTTAATATTAGCTGGTATCCGGTGTACCAAGCTGAGAACAATAATAATATGACGGTTTTTTACAACATTTTTAACAGAATATTCAACAAAAATTTTCCTTTAAAGAAAATGCCAATCAAATTAGAAAAAAAACCTTGGATAACCACAAGCATACGAAAATCAAGCAAAACTAAAAGAGATCTATACAAACTTACAAAAAATTTACCACACCCAGTCCTAATAAATTATTACAAGAAATATTGTCGTATTTTTCATGATGTAATACGGAGCGCAAGAAAAATGCATATCGATAAATTAATCTTAAATTCAAATAATATACCAAAAACAAGCTGGAACTTGATAAAAACAGACATTAACAAAAACAAGGGTCTTGTGGAAAACATAAACATTATTTCCGAGGGTGTTGCTTATAGTAATCCCGTAGAGATAGCAAAAATATTTAACGAATATTTTTCTAGCATTGCAAAAACACTACATGCAAAAATTCCTAAAATATCAGATTTTTCATTTACGTTACCACCTACCACCCACACATCCCTATTTCTGTTTCCTACTACCCCCTCTGAAGTTGCGAAAATAATTCATAGTTTAAATAATACTGCATCCGTGGGTACTGATGAAATACCAATTAAAATTTTTAAATTGAACACAGATGTTTTAAGTGAACCTGTATCAATCATAATCAATTCTTGTTTTGAGTCTGGTACCTTTCCTGATGTCCTTAAATGTGGAAAAGTTCGACCGTTATTTAAATCCAAAAATAAAAATGATGTTACTAACTATCGTCCAATTACATTACTGCCGTCCATCTCAAAAATTTTCGAAACAGCTATCAAAATAAGACTAGTCAACTATTTCAATCGTCATAAATACTTCTGCAAAGAACAACATGGATTCCTATGTAACAAATCTACAACAACTGCGCTTCAAAATAATCTTTTGGAGGTATATAAAGGCCTTAATGAGAACAAATGTGTTGCAAATGTAAGTTGTGACCTTTCAAAGGCATTCGATCTGGTAGATCATGAATTGCTCCTAAAGAAACTCGAGCATTACGGTGTTAGGGGTAAGGCTTTAGATTTATTCAAATCATATTTACAGTACAGGACACAAGTAGTTGAAATTACGTACAATCAAGAAAACTCTGTAAATTCTGTGACGTCTGAAAAACATAAACTAACTTGCGGTGTTCCTCAGGGATCGATATTAGGACCCCTCCTTTTTATCATTTTCATAAATGACTTACCTTCTAATTTTCTACGATATGATAACGACTGCAATATGACAATGTACGCAGATGATACAAACTTTGTGGTTTTGGGTAACTCAATTGATGAGCTGAGGAACCGCGTGGTGGATGTTTTGAACACGGCACAGAAATGGTTTTTCAGTAATAAACTTCAAATTAATGTAGAAAAAACCAGTATAGTAATTTTTAATAACAAAGCCACAGATGATAGACTAATACTTCAAAACAAGGTTATTAAAATAGAAGGCTTTTCTAAATTTTTGGGTGTTTATATTGATCAACAACTTAAATGGGATATACAATGCAACTCACTTATATCAAAACTGAACAAAGCTATTTTTGCAATACGACAATTAAAATGTAAATGTCACAAAGAAACATTGCGGATGGTCTATTTTGGGTACTTTGAATCGCAGTTAAGATTTGGAATTCTTTTCTGGGGCAGTTCGGGCTATTTGGAAGATGTTCTGAAAGTACAAAAGCGTGCAATTCGAATTTTGGCAGGTATTGGACCTAGGGAGTCCTGTACGACTTTTTTTACAAAATTGCAAATAATGACTGTGATAAATTTATATATCTTTGAATGTATCGTATTTGTTTATAAAAATATTCATTTATTTAATCTTAATTCTAATTGTCACGATTACAATACTAGAAACGGCCGGCAAATAAGACTACCATTTATAAACTGCGGCACATCCTACAAATCATTTTTTAATATGTCTAGTAAATTTTATAACTGTTTGCCCGATGGTGTAAAATGTGCTCAAAATGTAAATCTTCTTAAAAAATACCTTAAAAAATTGTTTATTCAAGAGCCATTTTACACTGTTGAGGAATTCTTAAATTTTAAATTTTAAATCTTTAAGTTTGAACTTTATTATGTTTTTTATGTTTATGTTTACCTACACTATTTCGATACCATTGGTAAATGAAATAAAGCTTACTTACTTACTTACTTACTTATAAGGAAAAGGTTGTTAAACATACTCAAGTATTTAATTTTCAAAAATGTGATTTCCTAAATTTAAGTATAACAATTAGAGATTAAAACTGACAATCTGTCTTAGAAAACCAGGATATCAATAGAGCAACTACAAATTTCTATGAGATAATTCATGATATTTTTAATACAACTGTTTCAAAATTCATAAACCGTAACTGTAGCAAAGGAAAAACCCAATTTGCCCCTTGGTTTACTAAACAAATGATAGAATTACAGAAACAAAAGAGTCATCTCCATAAGATAAGGAACTTGTCTGTAAATAACTTTGAGACTTACACGATCATCAGGAGTAGATTGAAATCACTTACAAATGTGGAGTATAAAAAGTATATAAGTTCTACGGAAAATGCTATTACTGAAAATATGAATACCTTTTGGACTTTTGTTAAAAAAAACGAAGGGACACGCACAGTGACCGAAATTGCACATCTAGCAAGACAAAATTATTTAACCGAAACTAAGCTGTTATTTGAGTTCGAAAAGTGTTTTTAAAGGTCCTCGCAAGTAAACAACGTTCTCGTCCTATAAAATGTTACTTTTTGTTCTAGATAAATAAATGACTATTATATACACGTTTTCATGCAGACATTCCAAATTTTAATAAATATATCAGCCTACTACGATCGTTCGAAAATTTAAAATTTCAATATTTTACGTCGGTCGTCGCTAAACGTTATTTAAATAACAAAAACGAGAATAAAAATAAATATTTATTCATCGTACTGATACAGGTTACCCGTTATAAGAACTATATAACTTGAAAGTGTTCTAAAACTAAAAGAAACATTTTGAAACTTAACCTTATTGATCTCACAAAATTTATTTTTCCGACCTTCTTTTAAAGAAATGAAACGAGGATTTATATCTACCTGAAAGAACGTTTATTAGATGAAATACTAATAGCTAATTTTCTTCGGAATCGTTGTCTGAGGAGCTATTGCTGTCATTGTCAGAATCACTGCCTTCAAAATTTATATTGTCCTTTTGGATATCTCGAGAAAGGTTTATTGGAATATTAGGTTGAATCAGTAGACTGCGAACTTCTGGAGTAATTGATACGCTCTTTTTTCGGGTAATTTGTTACCGGGTTGGTTGGTTAATTGCCAAAAATTAATACATAAATGTATGGAGAGGTGTATCCCTAATAGGTGACCGTTGGTAACAGAAGTACCGCGGGTACTCTTCTGCGAATGGGGTGGGTAAAGGGAGGTGTTAATAATAATGGGCGCCAGAGTCCTAAATATATAAAACTCCCAAAAGTAAATGGCTAGACGGACTCGTTAAAGCCAGGAAAATCACAACACCTAAAAGGGAGCAGGTACCAAAAATTAAACAGATCTTTTAGCGAGTTAACCAAAATAATTGTACAGTGAAGTCCATTTATTATGCAATATAGGCATATTGCAAGTTAATTGGTGTGAGCACTTTACCATTGGAATATAGGCAACCCATTATACACTGCTAAGCACTCTTGCCCCTGCCTACTGATGAATTTAAATTTTCAATTGTCAGGAATGTATTATTATTATTGTTTTCAATATTAAATAATCTTTTTTTAACTAAGAACATGTTTTATTTTGAGGTTAAACTTTCATGTGTTGCTGATTTCGATTAGATCATAGATGGTTAGATAAAAAAAAACTAGCTAACTGTATAATGGGTTGCCTATATTCCAATGGTAAAGTGCGTACACCAATTAACATGCAACATGCCTATATTGCATAATAAATGGACTTCACTGTATATTTACCCAACAATAATAATGTAAATATCTGTAATAATATTGAATTTGAAATAAAATACTTTAAACTAAATCTGAACAATGTATAAATTCTTGAAATGTAGTATACAAAAATATAATTAAGTTTTGAAAGGCAGTATATATGACGGCGAGACAGTTGCAGGTTCAAACTTATAAAAACCAAAAATAACTGTTTGAATTGAAGGCGTCTACTCTTTTGCGACGCGCGGGAGATTATCCACAGAGATAACTCATTTAAACGAATAAAATTAAAATATTTCGCGGGGCGCTGTTTGATCGTAGTTGAAGCTACCTCCAAAGTGCAACAAATCAACGACTGGGTTGATTGCGTAATTCGCATTCGCAAAAATGAAATGAACTGCCGCAAAGGTGTATGGCGCAAAACCAATTTTAAAAAAAATGTTAACCAATGAAACCGCAGCTGTATCTGGCGTCTCACAATAATTATTGTCAAACTTAATAAAAATTAAAATGAGCTGTACAAAAAAAAATTGGTGTGCGTCATGGGACACACGACTGAAGTGTAACTTCTTACTTCTTGTGTGTTTGTTGCATTTATTTTGACGCACCCTGTATGTGCATTATTATCCATTTGGTTGCATTAATTTTGACGCACCTTGTCTTTAAATGTATAACAAACACAAAATGTATTCAATATAAACACACATTGCTAGCGTCATTCTTCCTCTCTTATTACTTTCGAGTCTGTGAAGAATGAATTGAAAAAGCCTTAGCTTACTCCATTTTCTTATTGCTTAGCGAATAATAACACTACCACAAAATCTATTTAATGGCAACTCCATAAGTAAATCTCCTTCCGAGATTGTCGTGACGCCGCATAAGAAGTACACTTCAATATAAAAACACAAAAAAAAGACATCAAACCAGTAAATATATAAAATAAAACATAATATTACAAACATAAAAAGACACATGAAACTAGTAAATATATAACATAATACATGTAAAAAGAAAACCCAAAAAATTTTAAAATAACATGTGAGCAAACGAAAGTGTCATCAAGCTGGCTTTGAAAATTGAAACACATGTGGATTATTTATTTATTACTTCTAGATGTGTCAAAGTCATGTCAAAGTATGTAATGTATACTTCATTCTAACACATTAAAAAATTAATAAGACATATGTTTCAACTTTCAAAGACAACGTTAATGTCACTTTCGTTTGCTCACATGTTATAGTATAATATAATAATAAAATTATTTTATAATACATAACATTATAAACATAAAAAGGGACATCAAACTAATAAATATATATAATAATAGGTACATAACTCACAAAACATAAAAACATGAAGTGGGCTTTGATTTCCAAAATTGTGTAGTGTAGATAAGTCTACTTTCAAAATTGATCTTTGTCACTTCAAAAAGTTAAATAGGTTAATTTACTCATAACCTGTCGTATAAATGTTTTAAATAATTACTTTTAAGGTTACCCAATCTTAATGATTTGTATTTTTTTTTTTATTTAATATATTATTAATTAGTAATGGGTGTATTGACAGCTCCCTGCGAATGTTCATCCTCTAATAATTCTAAGAAAGAAACAATCGGTTTGTGGTAACTATAATAGGACACAAACGTTTTTGATTCGATGTTATCAAGAAATCGCGAAAAAACTGCATCAATTGTTGTTCCACCTTTTGTTGTAGCATGAGTCGGATTATTATTCATATGCAAGTATAACGTTTCTTGAAGAAATCGTACCAATGGTCCTGACGATTCGTTTGCAAAATTAATATTGAAATCTCCGCTAAGGATTAATGGTAATGTATTATAATTCTTTTGAAGTAAAAGAGCACCACCATCAGTGAAAGGTAACATATGATGGTGTATAAAAGCAATGATATTAGCGATGCCTTGATTTGGTGAAATATAAATGGCAGCAATTATTATTTCTCGTCTGCTATCAGTCATGCAGCGAGCAACACAGATATCACCAACATTAGATTCTGCAGCATTAGTATTAATCATAACTAAAATCTCCATATGTGGGATAATAACATTTGTAATATTACCTGCATTTTGGTAAATCGCAACTCCGCCTGACCTCACATTGTTACGTTTATATTTAACGACGCAGTTGAAATTAGGTAAATCAATATCATCGGTAACATTCATATTAGTTTCTGTGAGCAAAAGAACACTACTGTTCGAACTTACAGAATCTACAATGTCCTGGGAGTGACTTCGTAACCCTTGGCAGTTTAGAGAAAACATAGATAACCCCTTCTTTTTTTTAGAAATAAAGTCAGTCAGCATTGCACTAACTGTCTGTAGTTTAGTCAGTGACAATCTACGGAATTCTTCTTGTAATGACATTGTTGATGCTTCGCTTCTGCGACCATGGTAAAATTTTAAGTCATTTTTAGCAGACACAATATACAATCCTTCTATACTAGTAACTCGCGACAGCGCCACGTAAAGTAACTGCTGTGAGTGTGACTTATCGTATTCATACACGATTTGTTCGAATGTACCTCCTTGCGATTTATGAATAGTCATTGCACAAGCTGCAACCAAAGAAAAATGTCTACGCTTTGCCAAAATTGTCCTGTTGTTGTTCAATGGAATACTACATGTTCTGAGTGATATCGGTACTGCGAGTAAACTAATGTTGTGATTTATAGCATGTGCAGCAGCTTTTTTTCTAACTTCTTGACCAACTTTTGGCGAACGGGGAAATACAAGCCAAACGCGTATGAGCTTATTTTCATTATCATGTTCGAGATAAACCAATTGTCCAACAGCCCCATTTGCCAATCCATCTGAAACGTCGATGTTAGTAGTAATAACGTACGATTTATTTAAAACAAAAATAGTTTGATATGGTAATCCACCAGTATCGATAGTCGACTTTTTATAAAGTTTTTGTCTTAGGAAAGCTTCCTGTTCAGCATTATGAGCACCAGTAATGATATCTGTGGCTATTGAAATTACTTTGTTTTCAGCTGCAAGTAAAACCGCATTGTTATGCTGATTCACAGCATTGTTTGTTAGAAACAAGCGTGTTCCATCAGGAGCTAGTCTGTCAGCATCTTCTTTGGAGAACAATCTTGATTCAATGAGAGAAATTTCATCGGTATGCAAGATTTCGCCGTTACCTATTTTGGTTAGGAACGATGAAAAAGCAACATTTGCCTGGCGCATTACTTGTGTAAGTTCATAAAATTTTAATCCGCGCCACACAAAATTGGACCTACCATGCGTTGTTTTGGTTGTTTGTAAATAGGAGTTGCTCGAACAGGCGGCAGTTGTCTTAAGTCACCAATTAGAATAATGTCAACTCCTCCAAACATTATATCGAAATTCCCCATAATTTGTTTGAGTCTTGAATCTATTTGTGCCAGCAGTTCAGCACCAATCATACTAACCTCATCTATTATTAACACTCTAACAAATTTGAAAAGTGCACGATATTGTTGAACAACTTCAATTGATAACGGTAGTAATTTTGACAGAGATATTTTTAAGGCAGTGTGAACAGTCGTACCATCAATTTCCACAGCAGCTTTACCAGTCGAAGCGCAAGTGATGTAGGCGTTGCAATAGCCATCAGTATCAGAGAATCGATTATAAATTTCCATAATGAGTTTCATTACAAACGTTTTTCCGCAACCAGCTGGTCCTGTAAAAAACAGCTGCAGCGGTGATGAATCAGGAGATAAAAGATGTGAAATAATGTGCAGCAGCAAATTTTTTTGTTTTTCATTTGCGAATCTCATTAATTTCCAGAACTCATTATTGTCCATGAGGTTTTGTTTTTTCTTGGCTATTGCTCCTAGCTTGTTTAGTGTAGCTAAACGAAGATCAGCGTTTACTGTAGAGTTTGGATTTTGAAAAATCAGATCGAACGGATTTTCTTCTGGTAATCTGTTGGCCACTTCATGAACTTCTTCATGTTCGGCTTCAGCTTCTCTACACAGTTGTCGACAAATCTCTATAGTTTTGTTAATATCAAGATCCGACTCAAATTCTTCACGCCTCTGCAAAATTATATCCTGATTTTCATCATACATACGAATGAATTTCATTTCGGCAAGAATCTCTTCATCTTCATTCATGAAAGGTATGTGTAAAGTAACCATTTCCCTTTTGTAGTCATTATAGTCGGTACACATATCATAATTTCTGTACCTAATAACTTTTGGCACCTCTCTTTCTGCAAAATCACCTTTTGAATTTTTATACAACTTGGAAACAAACTGTGCCAACGTAATATGGCTTAATTCTTCAGGTCTCTTTTGATATTTATCGAACCAGTTTTCTTTCCAAATCTCAGTTGAATCATTGTTGATCTCGTCTAATTCTTTCTGAGTTCTTCTGATTCGTTGACGCTCGATGGGCCATACTTTTGGTATATAAACGACAGCTATGGAACTTTTTGACATTGGTTCGCGCAGCATGTACCATGCAGCTTCTTGGCTAGTCATTTCCACTGCGTTAATAACATCGACGCTCATTTGTCTTGTAATTTCAACAATATCAAACTCTGGATGTTCATTCATAATTTGAATAATTTGCCGTTGCAAATTGCTAACTCCTCTGTTACTTTTATTGACATACTCAACAACATAAGCAGCACAAGAATATTCTTCTATAATGAATTGAAAATCCATGTTTGATTTCAAAACACTACAAATGAATGGATTAAATGAATTGTGCCATTTTTCCAAAGGTTGTCTCTTAACAAAAACTCTTGGCCTAGTTATTCCTGCACGGATTATATTATAATAATCCTCATCAGAAGTAATGTTGTTGTGTTTGTAGAAATCATCCAAGTCATTGTAATCATTATTTTCTAATTCTCTTCTAATAGCTTTGTATCGCAAGGCATAATCTTTGAAATGAGGTTCAGTTTTTTGCATCGGTGTTAACATTACATGTGATCGGGATGGCATGAATGGGGCTTCGAATCTGCATTTTTGATTTGTATCCGGTATTGTTTTTTTGTAGCATGTGAAAGTGTGTTTGTGAGTTTGTAATTTGATATTGCCTGATGCATCTTCCGCAGAAACCGATATTAATGTATCAATCAAATCTATTGCTGTATTGTAATCAGCACCAAGTGCATCTTTCGGAGAATTATCCAGCCATAACAAAATATGTGCGTGCGGACTGCCACGGTGCTGAAACTCAATGCGTTTGAAGTAATCGATAACTCTGTACTTTCCAAAAGGACTGAACTTTCGAGATTGCAAAATATTTAAGATTACATTAACTAATCTGTTAAAGTAAATGGCGCATGTAACAGCATCTTCATTTATTAGTGTACTTTTAGCAATGAAATCTAAGTCTGACAAAGCCTCGTCTGAAATTTCAGCACCATTATTTTTCAATTTATACAGTAGCTTCATTAAATTTGGCCAACCAATTTCATTTGCACTGAGGGTCAAAAAAGCTGTAGGTTTTCCTTTTTGTCGAATAATAGCAAAAAGATCTCGTTTACGTTGCGCCCAGTACCATGCTGAGTTAGGTATCGATTTTAGAAATGCGAAATTGCTCTCAATACAAGAATTAATGTACTCCTCAGACTCTATTTGTTCTCGAGTAATGCGTGTATTTTTACCGACAAATTTGAAAGCAACAGTAAGTGAATCGTGGACTCTTTGTCTAATAATTTTCATGCCTACGTAAAGTAAGTGGTATGGCGTAACTGCACGTCGATCAGATCGCCTCAGTTCACTTGTTGCGATTTGAAATGAAGTAATTGATAGCCCATCACGAAATGTTCTAAACTGACCTAAATAAATAGTAGGAAAAGAGAGCTCTTCGGCATTTTCATCAAACAGTAGGCTAATTGGAACATTGTGTTCACCTGGCGCAATACGTAAAAATTGTTCGTCATTCCACATCAGAGTTTGTTGCTGAGCGGTGAGACTTTCTTCTATCGGTATGTCCTCACTTATTTCATCTAGTACAAAATCCTGATGATTATCGTTATTGTTAAAAAAACTTTCGTCAATAGTAATATTATTGGCAACATAAAGGGGTTTATTAATTAAAAATTGGAGCCACGTTTTTATCGTTTGTTTATTAACTAATCCCTGCACGAAACTAGATTTATGGATTTTTTTTCTTTTGATATGAACATAGACACAATGTTCGTCGTCGATATTTCTAGGTAATTTATTTACCATAGTATTTACCGACACTGGAACGTTTATGACCTGACCATAAATACCATATTGTCCGTGTACGTGTCTCAGTCGCCGTATTTGCATGAACGGTATCCTAGGCGATATAAGTCTCTCAGTCACAAGATCTACTTTTGGCAAATACGTTGGCATTTCAGGATACTTGAAGCCATTGTAAACAGACATGATTGGTATTTTATTTTTGTCCAGAGCTTGCTTACAAGTTGAGCACACCATCACTGAATGTACGTTCGTAAAGTTCTGAACAAAAATTATTTTGAAATTTAAAATATCACCGTTTTAAATCTATTTTATTAGGTTTCATAAAAATCAATAACTTACCACGACAATGTTTTTTAAAATAGCTTCATGTTTTGGCATTGCTGCTTTCAAGTCACATTTGAACCATATTCGATCACACACAGTGCAGGGATGGCCAAAAGAATTATTTGTGAATTTTTTGTTGAATTCATTATAGGCTTGTTGATGTTGACCATTTATACCGTTTGGATTATTTTGAATATCGTGTATTCGTATTTCATCTTGAGCGGATTGCAAAGCAATCACTTCAATTTCATTATACGATCGAGGTTGTTCTTTTTGGTTTTTCGTAGATGAATGTGGCTGATTGGATTCCAATTGCTGTCGCTTACGAGCTCGAAACACTCGTACACGATCTGTAGATGTTTTTGGTTTAGATGTTTCAGGCGTGTCATCTTGTTTACTAAAATAAAATAGAGAATTGCATGTTATTTAGGGTGTCTTTAAGAAATTACGTAGTAACAAAATTAAAATTACCTTTGTTGTGTGGTGCTTTGTAGCCTATTAGCTGTGTTTGTTTTTTGGTTTTTTGCAGATGAATGTGGCTGATTGGATTCCAATTGCTGTCGCTTACGAGCTCGAAACTCTCGTCCACGATCTCTACCTGTTTTTGGTTTCAGGCTTGTCATCTTGTTTACTAAAATAGAGAATTACATGTTATTTTAGCTTTTTTGATACATTTTGTAGTAACAACTTAAAATTACCTTTGTTGTGAGGTGCTTTGTGTAGATATTTTATAGTTTAGCTTTTTCATAGCTCAGGTGAGTGGTTTTCTTTTCCTTCATCTGAACATGACATATGCCCCTGTTTATTATACGATACATTTGGAACCTACAACATTGGCCGAAAATATAAATATAGACCATTCCAAGTAGGATGCTATTTTAATGTAGAAAACCCATCTTACAAAACAAATGATATTCACTGTTCGGATAAATTAATGTGAACATTACTGATAAATGCATTAAGTTCAATGTAATTATTAGTCCCTAAGGCAAAACTGCTTTTTAGGGAGATATAAGTCTGTCGATTTCCAGTGTTGCAACGTCTATTTGTAAAAGCATCTTTTAAATGTTATGTAAAGAAATAAAATGTATGTATGTATGTTATATACAGATCACCCACTTTTCTCAACAGTATATGTCAAAATAAATGCTACTAAATGCACAAGTATTACAATAACAATAACGTACAATCAGGGTGTGACAAAATAAATGCAAAAAACTTAATAGTACCTATAACAGTAAATGTACAGACATCAAAATAAATGTACAAGTAGTACAGTAATATAATGTACAGGCAGATTGCGTCAAAATAAATGCATTATTATTATTTTAATACTTGTGGACTTATTTGCAGTTATTTTGACATATCCTGTATATACATTACTATTTACTATTACTGTAACACTTGCGTAATTAGTAGCACTTATTGTGGCGCACCCTGTGTGTACATTACTATTACTGTATTATTTATGCAATTAGTAGAATTTATTTTGACGCACCCTGTATGTGCATTATTATTATCTCTATTATTATAATACTTGTGCAATTCTTGCATTAATTTTGACGCACCCTGTATTTAAATATAATAATCTATTATTTCCAAGATGATTTTACAAATAAGACATACAACGGTGGAATTCGACAAAGTTATAACGTCCCAAAGCTTTTACACATGCACATTAATGACCTAAAGAGCAGTTTTATCCTTAAATAAAAATTAGAATAATACATTAAATTGAAATAGCATCCTATTTGGAATGGCCGATACCTATGCATCACTACCACTTATTAACAAACAACAGTAGTACCTCTATATTCTCTAAAAAATCATCTGGTTCTTGTTCCCAGTTTAAAAGGGAAAGCTCTTTTTTTTTCGGGGAGTATTCAGGTGAACATTCTTGTTTTTCTGGGGAGGTTTTGAGTAACGTTTCCTTTTTTTCAGCAGCTTTTTTTAAGCGGTCCTGCTTTTCACCTTCTAAGGTTATATACCCACAAAGCTCGCAATAGCGATAGGGTGCTGGAAATAATAAGTAAATTAATAGAGCTTTTCGATTGATGGACTGGTTCAAAAACAGTTTCTTACCAGTGAGACTATGTTATTATACTGTGGTTATAGCACGTTCAAATGAAATATTGATAATAACCAGGTGAAAACTAATCCTCAATCGAAACGCCCTAATAACCCAACTAAAAAAGCCACGCCAATTTAAATAAAAAACTTGCCACAGATAATGCAGTCACAGTCTCTGCATCGGTGAACTTGAACAGCAACCTTGGCCGACTCACACCTGAAGGGCACCCCCTTCTTGCAAAATGTGCAAAGTTCTACGAAAAACAAAGAAACAAATGTATTACGCACTTGTAAAGACCGAGAACATTCTTAGGTACTTACTTGATTTTCTTATTGCTTGGCGAATGATAACACTACCACAAAAAACACAAAATCTATTTAATGGCAACTCCATTTGTAAAATAGTAGCAAAACATCTATAAACACTTTGATAAACACTGTGGATAATTATCGGTGAACTTGAACAGCAACCTTGGCCGACTCACACCTGAAGGGCCCCCCCTTCTTGCAAAATGTGCAAAATTCTACGGAAAACAAAGAAACAAATTTACTACGCACTTGGATCTGGATAAACCACAAAATAGGGATGCACGCATCATTCTTCGGCCATCGCCATACTACCTGCTTTATCTTCGAGTCTGCGCAACACGCACGCTTAGTCGCTTAATGTATGAATTTAAAACCCCCGCGCGTCACGTGCTTCCGTTACGCGAAACGTCATATCCGTTTCACTCCCAAGATTTAGGTCTCCATCGCCGCATAAGAAGTTACACTTCAAAAATATGGCAAAAAGTGCCTCGCAAACCAATTATAAATACAAATTCGACCACCAATATAAGATAATTGTTGATTAATAAGTGAATGTAACATATAACGTTAAACGATATGATAGGTAAGTCAACTTAAATAACTAAATCAATACATTTATCAGCGATTTATAAATTATAACAGGTCGATAATTTTTAACCTCCAAAGTTAAGCTCCGTTCCCATGAGACGGATTTCCGCAATAATTTTGCGAATCTGTCAAACAGAAAATTCGTTGCGAATTATTTCAACTTCTTGCGGCGTCGGACAAAAGTTAAATTTATTTCAACTTTTTCCGGATTTTTTTCTTGCGATCTCTATCATTTTAGCATACCATTTCACTTTAATAAAATGGATGAAAGATATGATACGGAAGAAGAGGTAAGAATGTTCATAAGTAAAAATCATGATTATTTATTAACCTCTTCTTGCAGGGCGTTTTTTAAATTATAAAAGTCGCCTTGCTTCTTTCTATTTAGAAATATTTTGCGCACCCAAATTTTACGTTTTTGCACTTTTTTACGTGAAACAACATTTTCGTATATGCATGCTAAACTTAATACGTATTTTCGACACCACGTACAATAATTATTGTAATTATAAATATTTAAGACACTTGCAGGAACTGCCATAATATATCTTTGGAATCAAATTCGTACGCGAAAAGACAAATGTAACTAGATTATATTCATTTCGAACTGCGGAAATCCGCATGCGTGGGAACGGGACTTTGAAGTGGCGATCTGCGGATCCGGAAATTCGCAAATTTATTGCGGAATTTCGTCCCATGGGAACGGAGCTTTAGAGAGGTCAATGACCCAATGAAACAAACTGAAAAATTTGTTTAAACAATTCGATAAATGTGATACTACTACTATTTATAAATTACAGGTATAGGATGGTATGAATACTACCAGCCGACTTACATATATGAGTTCACAATTAATGTGGAATGATAATGAAGTTACAGATTCCACACAAAAAAAATAACGGAAAAATTATAAACGAAGTGATAAGCGAAATTGATCTGACCTTAAGCTTCCAAACTCACGAAGGTTGAGAATAGGCACGCAGATGTTAATCGACTTTGTCCTTTCGGCCTTATGATCTTCCGGAGCTTGGTTCGGAGATGCAAATGTAGATACGAGGAATCCAGAATTCGTCTTTCCAATCCCTCGATGATGATTTTTGGTAATCGTAGGAACGGACCGCTTTCGTATTTCGTAGATATGGTATCGTGGTAACTCGTACGGTAGTATTTTATATCAAATAACGTAGAATATAGTAGATCGTAGATAGATCGTAGATAGATCGTCTCGCATCCACAAGGTGAATAATTACCCAAGGAAGGAGATACGGATAATAACGTATGCCGAAAATATATATACAAGAAACCAAAAAAAAATTAAGGAATCGGGAACAAAAAAAAAGAAGACGAAGAAGAAAAAAAAACCTGCAATAGAAAAACAACACTGAATTACGGAATAAAGAACTACAAGACAAAACTCATACCTTAAGGTGTAAAGCGGCTTGAAGAAGCTGCAGGGAAGTTACAAAATCCTAATTATATTAGATTGAAATTATTGGTCGCAACAAAACGAAGCACTAAATACACCAATTAATTTCTTCAGGTAAGCGATGACCTTAATATCAGACGAATAAACTCTTCAATAAAAATTACAGGTCAGCCTCACAACTACACTAGCAGGAATATGGAGTCTTAATATCTATCCAGGAAGAAGTTAAAAAAAGTAGGCCAAGCTAAAACACGAAACGCACATGACAGGAAATATTCAGAATGGTAAAAGAAATTTGAAATAAACCATAGACATAGCTAGAAGGAAAGCAAAACCATAGACCATAAACTGGGAGGTAAATAGGCCACCAAATACTCACAAAGACATGAAGGTCACCTAACAATAAATTCTTTTAGATGAAGACAACCAAGCGACAACCAATATAGGAAATTAATTAAATAATCGTAGAAAAACTGGAATACAAAAACTAAACGTAACAAATTGGTATTATTTGAGAAATTACGGGATCAGAAGTGATTAGGAGCATATGTAGAAGGTCTTCGTTAGTAGATGTTCTTGAATTTTTTCTCGTGAACTTTTCTCTGAAATTTCTAAAATCTTTATTTCTCGCCTCCTGTGCCTCTTCAGAAAACTGTCCTGTGGGAAGCAAAGCAGTTTTTATCATGAGTGACCCATGCACAAGTATTTTATGTACACTTGCTGGCATGTTGTAACGACGCAATTCTTAGGGTGTGGAATTTGGTGAGTCGTAAATAAGACGCCATTTTTCACACCCCTAAGATAGCGTCGTTTTGCCGAGATTTGACGTCATCTTCCGCGCAGGCAGTCGAAGAGCCCGAGGACGGACGAGCTCGGCGGTTAAAAGGCGCGCAGAGCGTTGCAGCAGGGAGATCCGCCACGAGGAATTCTTGAACATTCAAACTTTATTTTCCGATTTCGAATTAAAAATTTAACTTTAACACTTCCGAGACCCCGAGTCAAAGTTGGTTCAATTTTAATCCGAAACCAGAGTGAATATTTTTCAAAGTCCAAGTTTGTTGTGCTTTTCCGATTTACCGTAATTTAATTTTGAAAGTCAATTCCTTTAGTTATTTTGTGAAGTGCAATATTTTACAAGCCGTAAGTAATTCAGTTCTTTTTGGCCTAGAGTACCCTGAATTTATCCGAACCTACCCCGTTCCCGTAGCATAGTGAGCTATTGTGAGGGTATATGTGACATTTCAGTAACAAGTACCTTTGCAAGGGTGAGCTTCCTGGCAGGTATATGTTTATACAACAAGTAGCTGCCTTGATTAACCGTAAACCGATCCGAATTTACCTTCCCCGAAATACCCCTGGGCTGTTGGAATTCTGTATGTGAAACGAGGAGAACAAGCAGAATCCAACAGTCGAGTGTCCTGAGATTCCTGACCGAACCCTCTAGGTCAAAGACTGGATTTTGGGTCCTTCAGACCAACCCCTTTGAGTAAAAATTATTTGTAAATACCAGTAACCCAGAATTGCATACATTTTACTTAACTGAACCGTAAAGACACTTCACAGATACATTATTAACTCCGTTCCCTTTTGTTTGAGCACTCTGATAATACTCTGATTGCCTAAATAATTGCCAGTAAATCTTAATTGTTTTGACTGACATTTTTGTTTTCCATTAAACTTTAAAGTCACTACATTACCGGCCTAAGCAACTTAAGTTACCTTCTTAGTGTGACGCCTATCGGCACACTTTTGAATCACTCTCCGTTATATTGCAGAACCCTGTAATACAAATCAGTTCCCGGTGTTTCGGAAGTTTGAAACCATGGTAAATTAGAAAATTTTAATTAACTTCTTTTTAATTTCCAGTTATTTTATTTTTGTAATATAATTATTGATTTACAGTCAATTTTGATTTCTATTTAATATTGTTTATTTTTATCCTGTAAATATTCCTATAAATAAATTTGTTATTTAGATTCCTAGATTTTATTTCCAAGAGTTCAACGAACCGTGGGTACTCCAGAGCTATCCCTGACACAAATAAATTCTGGGACACCTTCTCCATAAGCTAGGGGAGCTAGGTCGTCGCAATGTTATACCATGGATACAACTCTATGTATAAGTTGAAAGTATCTTTCGCATACTTCTGAAATTTGTCGACATCGATGGGCAAACAGCTAGACATGGTGTTTAATATTGTCGAAAATCTTGTTATAAGCTGCTTATCAATTCCCGTGATAGCAGATGAATGGGGTGGATCCTTGAAAAATCTGCGTGCTGTGTTTCCGTCATTCGTAGACCCTGTGCCCTGCTTGGGTTGGTCGACCAACAAACCCATTTCATTTCTAAATCTAATGCTTATCGCGTCCTTCCTAGTTTTCAAACTCTTCTTTTCTTCGGGCGACCTAACTTGCCATTTCTTAATTTTCAATCTATACGCTATATGAATTAAGCACTCAAAACACCTTATGTAAGCATGTAATGTTGAAAGGCCAAAAGAACACTGCCCTCATAAGCACAAAGGGCTTATCTGACAATTGTGTCATTTTTAGTTAGAGACGGTTTTATAAATTTTGTCTTGCCAACCTCTTTTTTGCTTTTATAATTTTAACAGGATATTAGTGTATTGGAACGTTTCTGTCTTATCTCTAACTTAGAATCTATAAAATTCATTTTTGTAAAATATTTGTATATATCCGCTAATTTTGATAGATAGGCCTATATAGCTTAGTAAAGGAAACAGGAAGAGTTGATGTGCTGTAATAATTAATGATATTTTCGACTTATTTCATTGTACGTATGCCCTAGAAAGCTTAGTACAAGCTTGAGAGAGGTCTCTAAAGAAGTACTAAGGCATTAACTACAAATATTTAAAATTTGTACTTACGCCCTTTGTGCTTAGTACGGCAGAACAGTTCTCAGCGTCTATATTTTTATTTGCAAAAGATGCTACATTATTCATTTCCTTAGGAGTCGCTCCACATATTAAACACCTTTGACCTGATATACCTTTTAAAGAACTGCTTTCCCGTCTACCATTGTCAAAAACATTCTCTGATGTACCTCAGTGTCTCTTCCATTAATGGCTATTTTTGTTGGTTTTAAATTTTCTATTTGCATTTTAACATTACCTACTTCCGTTTTCGTGAGCTGGATTGTTTCCTTTCTTAAAATAAATTTAATCGGTCGACAGAACCGTGTAGAAGATGACACAGGATTTTGCCATAATATTATATTTTGATCGGTATTTTTAACTTGCGCTGTGAATTGTAATGGCACAATTGATATGGCAAACAAGTCTGAATCACTTGTGCCAGAAAATTCTTCAGAAAATACTTGCTTATGTTCATTCTGGTTACTGCTTCCACCACAGCACCACTTGAATATAACTGTGAGAACTTCGTTGCCTGACAAACATTGACTTAAAACATTTTCTTGAAAAAGCGCTAATCGTTTTATTGTATGATCTAAAAGTGATTGTAATTCTATTTCTGCTGAAATTTCTGTAATTTTTATGGCTTCTTTTGGCGGATAGCAATCTACTTTTGCCTCAACAATTTTGTCATAGGACGGATAAATGTTTGCTTGTTGTTCTATAGCATGTTTCCGAATTACTTTATAACTGTGTTTTGTCATTTTTGCGATCACATATAAAACCAAAGCTTTTTCAGGTGTATAAGGCACTGGCAACATGTTTGGTGATTTATATGATTTTTTTATTTTAAAGGCCCGTGAAGGTGACGTTTGCGTTAATTCTTGAAGCATTACAGCAGCATCTCGTTTTCCAGCATTGCGCAATGAAATTTGAGTAGCATAAGCTAGTTCATTTATGCTTGTCGATTCCACTATATGCTTAACTTTTCTACATTTTGTCTTTTTACTTGCTTCAGTAAATTCTTTTTTTGGTCTTCCTACATTAGACTGCTTATATTCAATTCCTATTTTTATTTCAGTATCTAACGACAAACTGTTATCATTTTCAAATCTATCCGAATGCCTATTGCTTTGTTTCCATTTTTGAAAGAATTTAGAAATAAATTTCCGTAATTGTGTTTTAACGTGTAAAAGGGAATTTTCCGGGAAATCATATGTGGTCAGTACATACTCCATAAAATTGTCTTTAGTAGCCAATCCATTTTTTATAAGGTTGTAAAGCTCCCTTTTAACTAAACTACGATTGGGGTTATTCATTTCTGAAAAACAATTATGAATAAAACATTATATTCATTATTTACAACAAAAATACCATTAATCCTTCTTAACAATAAAAAATTAGTGGTTGTGAGCAAGAACTAACACAGAGATATCAAATTTCATTTCATTAATTTTAATGAATCCAAACTTTTCAATAATTGTACAGAGTAAAAAAGTTTGATGACCATTATCTGTGGGTTCCCATAAATACATTGTATACGTATGCGAAATTCACATCTCCGGTGTTAACTTACTAAAAATGCGCAACTTTGCGCAAAAGCTGAATAAATATCCTGAAACTACATACATTTTGCTACAAAAACCATAAAATTTAGCGCGGGATCCTTTGGGACTTTTTTGTTGCTTCAACAAATGTAGTTTTCAACGGAAAGAATATCATAAGTATAGTTCTAGCCTGCAAACTGCACAAAGATATAACTTCTACGTAATATTTTTGAATGTACAAACAATATAAACATTCCAACTTACCTTTTCTGGCAAACAAACACCTTTCTATTGCGTTATGGACAATCGCCAAGCGAATTTATTTTATATAAAATTTTCACGGTTAAAAAGTTAAAAATGGAACGTAATGTTTGACGTTCTGCAAATAAACTGTAATGACATATTATCGCCGTTCGATTGTTTGTGTATGGGAGTGCGATCTGATTTCTATTTGTCCCCATGCATAATTTTGTATTAACAACATTTTCATATTTTGACTTTTGTCTCGCTATATTTGCAATTTCGGCCACTGTGTGACGGTGGCAATGACAGTATACAATTTCAGGAGGGTGAGATAGCAATTGAAGATGGTATGGTGGCAGATGCATTCTGCCAATTTTTCCAATCAGTCTACGAATCTGACTCATTCAATTATGATGTAAAATCATTCAGTCAGTACAGTACCTTAGACATGTTGAATATTAATAGGGTCTCCAGTAATGATTATAAAATGGCAATCAAGAGGTTGAAACCAAAGAAATCGGCGGGTCCAGATCTTATACCTGCATATGTTTTAAAGGGGTGTGCAGAGTTGCTTGAGTTACCGCTGCTGCATTTATACAACTTAGCTTTGAGTTCGGCAACATTCCCGAATGTATGGAAGGAGTCGGTAGTAATACCTCTGCATAAAAATGGCTGTAAATCAGATATTTCTAACTATCGACCGATTTCTTTGATATCCGCCCCAGCTAAAGTTTTTAAACATATTATTCACAACAAAGTATTTCAACACGTAAAGCCTTTAATTTCTGATGTTCAGCATGGGTTGGTTCCTCAAAAATCGACAGTAACTAATTTATCCGTATTTACCAATCACATATATGAGGCACTTGAAAATAAAGTTCAGGTTGATGCAGTATATACTGATTTTAAAAAAGCTTTTGATAAGGTGAATCATAAAATCCTATTGGAAAAGTTGGCCCGATGTCGACTGTCGTTTAGCTTACTAAAGTTTTTTGCTTCGTACCTAAACTCACGAAAATTTACAGTTAGATTCAATGGTAACACCTCGGGGAAGTTTGCGGCAAACTCGGGATTCCCACAAGGGTCCAACTTAGGACCGTTGTTATTTTTAATATTTATTAATGACTTGCCCAGCGTGTTAAATACTGCTAAATCTCTTTTGTTTGCTGATGATCAAAAAATGTTTTTAAAAATTAGATCTGTCCGAGATTGCACGGAGTTGCAAAAAGATATAAACAATTTATACTATTGGAGTGTTAAAAATAGGCTGCCCCTTAATATCAAAAAATGCCAAGTATTATCCTTCAGTCGTAATAAAACTCCAATACTATTTAACTATAAAATTGACGATAGTGAGCTTCATCGAATAGAAAGTGTAAAAGACCTTGGAGTAACATATGATAGCGCGTTGAATTTCAAAAAACATATTCATAGCGTCGTTGCTAATTCTTACCGAAACTTGGGTTTTCTATTTCGTCAGTCTCATGAATTTAAGAACATTTTCACTATAAAACTGCTATATAGTACGATAGTAAGACGGAAATTGGAATATGCATCGACAATCTGGTATCCAAATAATTTGGGAGAAAGTAAACAAATTGAAAAAGTTCAAAATAAATTTTTACGATTGCTATACCTATTACAAAAAGTATCAAACCTATCCTGATTATCGCTTTGTCAGGTCGGTAAGTCTTCGTCAAGAATTTGAAATCCAGAGCCTCAATACTCGTAGGAACATTGCTCTTGTACAATTTGGGTTTAAAATTTGGAATAATATGCTTTGTGATAGTTATCTTTTGTCATTGTTTAAACTGCGAGTTCCGGCGAAAAATACAAGAGTTTCGTATTCCAGCTGTTACGTATACGTTTAACATTCCTTTTTTAGTAATGCTTAGACTCTTGAATGAATTAGTACTATTAACTGAAATTGACCTAAGCATGAAGTATAAACTCTTTCTACAACAAATTTTTAATTACTACGGTTACGATTAAAGGCATTGTTCTTGACCCATGTTCCTCTGTAATGCTGGGCATGCATTTAGTAGATGGATATCTATATTGTTACAGTATCATTGTTTTAATACTTAATGTTACTTGCTGCACTATACTATGTATTTATTTGTATTCAGGGATTCATGTAAAAAGGTCATACGACCTGTTTGTTTCCCAAATAAATAAATAAATATTGGGTTTAATGTATGTTAAAAGAATTTCTATTTCATCACATAAATCTACAGCATTTATATCGGATTCTTTTCGTTCAATATCTGATAACTGAATCTGTAAATCCATACAATATTTCATTTTTGTGTCTCGACTCATTGTCGATAATGAATAAATGTTATTTAAAAATTGAAAAGTCATTATGTATATTCATGAGTTCGAATCGTTCTTTTAATTTGGATATTGCGGTGAAATAAAAATTAATTTTATAATCGTCTTCAGGCAAGTCAACACTTTCATCTGGGGTTTCGTACATAAACATTATTTTTTTCTTGCGCGGTCGCACTATACCAATAGCAAGAAATTCAGTTTCACAATCTATTTCCAATTTTTTAGCTTCGTCCAATATGCCTTTAAAACCGTCATCTATTCTACATTCTTGCAAATAATTATTAACTTGTTGCAGCATTTCAATTACTGTGAACATGACTATATCAGATTTTTGCATTAATTTACTTACAACATTTATTTTAGTTAAGAAACCACAGACAGACAGTGGTCATGAAATTATTAAATTTTGGAGTATATAAATCTCAAAGCGGCACATATGCCGTTTTCAAATTATTTGGATTGAAGTTACCTGTCATAGGTTTATTTGCTTTTTCAGTTTGATTAGGTAATTATTTATTTATTTGGTTGTGGGAATACCTGATATCTAATTCTTCCTTCAACATTTTTAACCCTTCTTCAAGAGAATATTTTTGAATTGAATACGGCAGATGTGTCCTAACTTTATTGAAAAATTCGATTAGACTAACCGTATTTTGTTTTAGTTTAGTTAAGTCTACTAAAAGATTTTAGTTGGATCTTTGATCTCTAAAGTTTTGAACAAGGGTACTTTTTAATTCTGCCCAGGTATCGTAATGATATCCTGTGACAACTTTCAAAGCTTGACCTTTCAATTTGTTTCTGACTGAGGATATTGTTAACTTATTTATATAGTCGTTAGGAGTTTGTGTGCAAAATTGGGTGGCTTCAACTGCTCTAATAAATTCTGATAAGGTGACTGGATTGCCGTTATAAGTGGGTTAAGTGGGTATCTCGTTCAAAAGAGAAATGCTGAAACCAGCAGGAAATAGGGTTTCTGCCATGGTTTGATTATTGATCGATTGATTTGTCAAAAATAATAGTTGAGGTGGTTGTGAGACATTTGTAGTACGTGGTGATCTGGATCGGTTTCTTGGCGTTAATTGTTTTAGAATTATGCAGAATCACTAGTTATTTTTAAGTGTTTCAATTTTTTACGTTAAGGGTCTGAATCAAGGTTCGTACGCAAAAGAGATAAGTTATACAGCGGATATTAAGTAGTAATAATAATAATAATAATAATAATTTATTTAACGGTGGAACCATTTGAACATAATAATTGAACATACAAATAATTACGAATAATAGTGCTACTTACTATACAATACAGAAGATTTTGTAAATAAAATCATCTAGTTAACTTAGCTCTAAATACATTAAAAGGGTAGGCAAAAAAGTCTACTTTGCAGTTATTCCCTAATCTTAAAATTCTAGGTATGGGCGCATAAAATGTATAATTTTGTGCATAAAAATCGATTTTAAATAAGTCTTTATTCCTAGTGTTTCTGGCTGGTATTGAAAACGAAATGTATTTTTGTATTATTGAACAATCTATTAACCCATTAAGTAATTTGAATAGGAAGCAGAGAGCAAAGTTATTCCGTCGTGTGTCCAGGGAGTATAAATTAAATTTTAATCTTAACTCTTCATAGTTATTGTTTTCTTTTAATATCTTGCTTTTGTATGCTAGGTATCTTAAAAATTTATTTTGAACTCTTTCTAGTTTATTGATGGAGGTTATATAGAATGGGTCCCAAATTATACTACAATATTCTAGATTAGATCTTACAATAGAGCAATAAATGCTTCTTATACTAGCTATACTTACAAAATCTTGCGTATTACGCACCATAAAACCTAAAAGCTTTAACGATTTATTTTTTATAATTTCCATATGACAATCAAACGTCAATTTATGATCAAGAGTGATGCCTAGGTCTTTAATTTCGGTTACCGTGGGTAGAGATATGTCATTTAATGAATAAGTAAACTCTATAGGACTAACAATTCTAGAGAAACGAATTTGTTTACATTTTTCTAAATTAAGAATCATTTTGTTAGTTAGACACCAGGAGTCAAGTCTTTTAAGATCCTTTTGAAGTTGAAGACAATCGTTTATGGATCTGATAGGGGCGTAAAGCTTTAGATCATCAGCAAATAGTAAGATGTTGGATATAGTTGTGATCTGCGTTATGTCATTGATAAAAATATTGAAAAGGATAGGAGATAAATGTGAGCCCTGAGGAACACCTGATGTAACTTCGCATACATCTGATAGATAATTGTTTATTTTTACCACCTGTTTCCTGTGAGAGAGAAAATCCTCTAGCCAATTCAAAAAAATTCCATAAAAGCCGAAAGCGTCCAATTTCTTTACAAGCGTCGCGTGGTGAACTTTGTCGAAAGCTTTAGAGAAGTCGGTGTAAATGGCATCAACCTGTAGTTTATTCTTCATTGATTCAGTTATTTTTTGTGTATAAATTAATAAATTCGTGGTTGTAGATCTGCCTTTTATGAAGCCATGCTGATGTTCAGAAATTACATTATTAATCTTAGGTGAGATCTTAGAGTAGATGATCGCTTCAAGAATTTTAGGGATACTAGATGATTTAGTAATTGGACGATAATTTTTTACGTCATTTCTGTCACCTGCTTTAAAAATAGGAGTTACATATGATTTTTTCCATATATTGGGATAGATTCCAGTATCAAGAGATAGGTTAAATAACTTATGTAATGGCTTGGCCAGTGTAAATCTACAATTATGTAAAAGCAGGCTAGGGATTCCATCAGGGCCTATGTCCGATTTCGATATAATTTCTTCCAATTTCGTTAGCACTGTAGGTAAATCAATACTTAAATTTCCGATGTCCTAGGGATGTTCATGTTTAACTTTAAATATGGGTGTATTATTATTATCATCTTTTGTAAATACTGTAGAGAAGTAATTAGAAAACAAGTTTACAATTTCTTGGGGGTTATCAGTGTTTCTTTCATTTAGGAACATTATTTTTGGTAGACTGTTTGAATCTTTCTTATCTTTAACGAATTTCCAGAATTGTTTTGGATTTGATAGTAAGTTACTTTCCGTTTCTCTGATATAATCGGTTCGGCATTGTTCCGCTTTATGTTTACATTGTTCTCGTAGCATACTAAAACTCATATAGTCATCGACCAGATGACTTTCTTTATATTTTTTGTGAGTAGCTTTTTTTTGAATAAGTAAATATTTTAGTTCCTGAGAATACCATCTCGGGAAATTGGATTTAGAGGTTTTGAATCTTTTTTTGGGAACAAATAATTCTATAGCATCATACAAAATTTCATAAAAATTTTCTATAATAGTGTTAAAGTCCTTATTAATAAACAACTTCTCCCATTCAATGATAGCTAGGTAATCATTAATTGCTGTGTAATTTGCTGTTTTAAAGTCAAAGTAATAGTAATCAAAAAGCATTGGAATAAATTCTATATCTAAATTTAGTGTACAAGTTACAACAGGATGATAAATATCTACCGGAAGAAGAATATCATCAGCCAAGGAAATTGTAGCTTGAGTAGAGTCTGAAAAAATTAAGTCCAAGTAGTTCCCATCAGAGTTAGTAAAGGTATTTAATTGTTTCATGTTCCAATAAGCTGCGACCTCTGCTAATACGGCACTTTGTTGAGTTGTAGATCCTTTAATTTGGGATACTCCTAGTCATGAGAACTGCCGTAAAACGGGGCTACTTTGTGCAGCTTTTGAGGTATTTTTAATCCTCGGGCAGTATATTTATAATCGGATCGACTTGAAAAAAAATCAAGAGTAGCAATACAGGTCATACCTATAACCTGCCATAAAATGTTTTTTTGCGATAAACCGTTTTCGAAAAAAATTTTTACATAGTGAGTGCCAAAGTAGTGTTAGGGTTACATTCGCATCCAATCAGAAAATAACCCATCGTGGGGTTACTTTTGCACCAATTTAACGTTTTTTTTTTAACTTTTAACTAAAAGATTCTATATTTGTGATTAAAATATAATCATTCTCTATAAAAAATAACATCGTCATATTGTTTTTAGAGAACTACAAAAAATAGCATATGTTTGTACCATTCTTAAGGCAGAAAATTCATATTCTTATCAATATAAAATATCAGACTCTTTAAACATTAAAATTAATATAAATAAACATCAAAATAAACTTTAAACAAACTCAAAAATAATATTCTTAATATTTGGCACTGTAAAACGACATTCTTGGTAACAAATAAAAATGCACCCACCCGCCCACGCCTGGCCAAAATGAATATTAGTTCACATTCCTCACAAGTATAAAATTTGTTTTTGGATTTTCTGTTACAATCACCGCAGATCCACGTAGAACAACCAATGCATTGAATCCAGTCTGGTCTAATGTAATCAGACCAGTCGACAGCACAAATTCCACATTCGTTTCCATTTCGGCTTCTTGAAGATGATGGTTGATTGATGTCTTCTGTTGCCGGTTTAAAAAAAATATTTTCCTTGCCTTTTCCTTTCCCTTTTCCCTTGACCGTATTTTGTTTCTCACTATTTTCATCTTCAATTATTATTTATTATACTTTCCTCGTCTTGCGTGTCTCCATTTACATCACAATCAACTTCTTTGCCGGGTATAATTTTTTTGCCGCGTTTTCTTTTAGTGTTCTTAGAGCTTGTTTGTCCACGTGTCTCCTGAAGAAACTCTAATACACTACCATTTAGGATAGAACTCGTAGATGCTTCACTTGGAGTTTCTGGCAGTTTAGATAAAGGTTGTTGCGGATCATACGGAAAAATTCAGGTGGTACAAAATCCGGAACTTAAAATTTTTTCCACTGTTTCCTGGACAGATCTCCACAAGCGATCTAGAAGATTCGGAAAGTGTTCCTTATGAAGAGTGCCTTTTACGCGATTCGTCCTTCTCCAATCGTCCAAAATAGCCCTCCATTTCTTCTCCATTGGAGCAAAGATAGCCACGTCCAGAGGCTGCATAAAGTGGGTTGAATTGGGGAGTAAGGGGGCCATGTAAATATTATTTTCTTTATCAACCTTTACTACGACTGGAGAAAAATGCGACGCTAGGTTATCACCTAAAACCACAGTTCTTTCGCCACTACAATTTTCTTTGATGTGGGGTATCAACAGTTTGAAGAACCATGTCTCAAAGAGATTCATATCGAACCACTGCTGCTGTTATAATAAACTGCCCCTGGGGGGCTACCAACAGTCCAATTTTCGTAGATCTTGTTGGCTTTATACACTACCATGGGTGGTAGGAGGATTCCATTTGTGCTTCCGCAGACCATTACACTTATTGCCGAACGCGAATGTTCTTGAACCCTTTCTACCCTTTTGGTGCCCCTACGAACTAGCACTTTTTTGGCCCCGGGGTCGTCTGTAAAATTAGTTTCATCATAGTTAAACACTTGCTTGGCACTAACAGATTCGAGAACATGTTGAATGTTATTGAAAAACTCCAGAACGTCCGCTCGCCCAACACAAGCACGTACACGCTTAATATTAGATGCCAATTGAATGCTGATGTTATTTCTGGTAATAAATTTTTCAATGAAGTCCGGTTCTGGCCTATTGTTGGGCCATTCAGGAACGTTTCTGCCTTGTTTTGTTACATATTTTTGTACAACTTCTCTGGTGTCACTAACAGTAACGCCAGTTTCGATGCGTTAATGCCGAAACGAATTTTTTAAAATGATTTTTTAACTATGGTCAAATAACATAGGAGTTCAGAATGAAATTATAATTTATTTAAGATGTTAATGCTACAAAGACAATTCTAAGACTGAATACATTTATAAGTGAATCCTATAAAGTAAACTATTATCTAAACCAAACCCAGACGACTGTGTCATCTCCTTCTCAGGTTGCACATACACATTTAATAATTATATTAATATTAATTACACTACTTTGCTCAAAAATGGCTTTATCAGAAGCCCCACCTCCGTAACAAGTAGATACAAAAGTCAATAACCTAGCAAGAGATAAACCAGTCATAAATTTAAGAGTATTCCTACCCTTGTAGTGTGAATACGTTTTACGGCAACATCTACATTTTGGTTTCTGTATTGGAATTTCTGTACAATCTACATTTAGTCGAACGCTCTTGAACTCTCTGAAACAATTGGGCGTGTTCAATCGGCACTCATCTATTGATGGCCACACAATACATGGCCCTAAACAACACCTATGCATTGAACATATTCATCGAATAGTATTCTGCCTTGAAGAAATTTGAAATAGAACCAACAACACTTTAAATTTTACAGCCAATTCCATCTTCATAAATACTAAAATTATTCTGTCTTCAATACAAAGTTTCTGAGTTCTACAGTCTGGAAACAACTCTGTTACCAGTGAGGTTATTGTCTTTAGCAAATCAAAGTTTGAAATGCCAGTTAAAGAATTTAAATGATTATCACATGAAATTGTAGATACATTTGAATGAAATATCGCTCCACTGGTAACTTGGATTCCTTTATCTACTTTACTAGTAATAACATTTTTGGCGACCTGGGGTTTAAACTGCAAATGAATTAGCATGTCAATAGCATTTCTTTCATCTTCATTTAAGTCGTTAATTGTTGTAGCAATTCTTGTGTGTCGTGTTCTATTGGGTTGTCGTGATGAGGTAGAAAAGGTGTGGAATTATCTTGTGCCTTCTTTTATTGAGGCGTTGTTATCTTTTACCTGTAGGTACTAGGTTTCCTTGCAAATGACGGCTTTGGTAAAGTTTTTGAAGGAACAGCATTTTTCTTGAGGGTTGGTTTTCTTGAAACCTCTAAAAGATTACGTTCACTTAAATATTTTAAATAAAGTTACTTTATTATATTATAAGTAGGTAGGTAAATTTATGATGCGTATAATTTTCGCTCGTAAAATGTTTTGCACAAACTCGCATGTAGTTGGTAGCAGGTTGCCCCGTATTCAGGACAAGTTCCCAAGTTTTTTTTCAGTCAACCTTCTCTTTTACCCCGAATGCACTTTCTAAATATACAAATCCACTGCCCTTTCGCGGAAACAAATGAAAAATTATCTTATTTTCCTTCATTCTCGTAGTATGACATTCAAATACGCAACAATTTGTTTTATCAACACTTTTCTTGGAAGCCATAATTATTTAACAGTAAACAACAATAAACAAGAATAAATAATAATAAACAACAAACAGCAAAATAACACGTTAGATACACAATCACGGTAAAGTATATAAAACAGGCGGCCACACGAGACAACACGAGTATAACCTTTGAAGAGTATGACTTGTAAAGCTTCACAAAGCGATCACCACGTAGCGTATTCTTATTTGGAATCGCCAATTCGTTACCCGACAAGACCCGAAGACGAATTACCGAACCGTCTGTTTGAAACACTGTTACCAACGTTGTGGCATGGCATTATGGCACTTTCAGTGTAAAATTGGGGTATATTTCAGAAAACATTGGTACCTACAATTCTTTTAAATTAATATTAAAATTATTTTACATTTTCAAAATACTTGTAACAAATTTCAACCGCGGGTAGGATTTTGGAATGTTTATTATAAGTAGTAGGTACTATACAAGGTGTTTCTTAAATGATGCACGAAACTTTACAGGGGATTCCTACAGGTCAAAATAGTAGTATCTAATAGTAGTTTATAAGAATACTATGTCCGTAAACTCCTTGTTTTCGAGCTATGACTTCTTTTCTACAACAGTGGAGAAAAGACAATTTACACATTTTGAACGTAGTTGTTCATTCGTTAATAATTTTATCTTGTTTAGTATGGATGGTAGTGTTGTTCAGATTATTGTATTTTTAGTAATTTATTTAAGTTGATTTAGCCATTGTTGTTGACCAGTTGTGTTTATCATTGAAAGTTGTGTTTTTAAGAAAGTAAATGTTTAAAAGAAGAATTGCAAGATAGTTTTTGGATAAGAAGAAAGAGTATGCAAAGGAGAACAAAGTTATATAAAGACAATTGGCAGAAAAATTGTTTTTAAGTAAGAAAAAGTAATTAGAAATTACAGCAATAAACAAAAATTAATTAATCAGAAATTTGGATACCAAATTAAAGGGAAAAATTCTAGGAATTCAAAGATTTTATTAGTTTTGAAATATTTTGACGCGCCAGAAAGATATAATTAAAGTTTTGACATTTGATATAAATTTGACGTTCAATTGTTAATTAACAAATTCCGAGAAGAAAGGGAAAATTGTTGACAGTGTCCATTACGACGATACCGTGGAATTAGGGTGTCCCGTGACTCGATGCCATAGCCTCGAACAATTTTAAGGCGAAAATGCTTTATACACTTTGGTTCAAAACTCAATAATGAAGGAGTTATGAGCAATAGTTTTAACAGAGTGTGTAGAATAAAGTAAAGGGCATGTTGAATAAAGTAATGTAATGTTTAATAAACTAGGAATTTTTTTATTACTAAGACAAAGTTAATTAAAGTTTTGGTTCAAAATGTCCCCTACCTGCCACACAACACATTCTTGCTCTTCTAATAATTGAAGATGTAGCTCTCTGAAGAGTATCTGGCTCGTCTCGTATGGATGCAGCTGCAGCCATAATATTTTGAATTAGCTCATCACTGGTTTATGGTTTATTTGAATACACTAGACTTTTCATGTGTCCCAAAAGATAATAGTCGAGAGGGGTTAGGTCTGGTGACCTCGGAAGCCAGAGAACTGGAGCTCCTTTTCCAATCCACCGGGTTAGCAAAGTTGTTATTTAGATATGCTCTTACATTTATACCAAAATGAGGTGGTGCGTCATCCTGCTGAAACCACATCTCTATTCTGAAGTGGAACATCCTCCATTAATCCTGGCAACTCGTTTTGTAAAAAATTTAGATAATGCTCGGATGTTAAACGTTCTTGAAATACGAATGGCCCAATAAGAAGGTTATTAAGAACACCACACCGAATATTCACGGAAAAGCAATGATGAAAATGCGTTTCTCTGGTTCAAAAGTGTGTTCAAGTGCCCGTGAATGTGAATTTCTGGTATTCGTAATTCCATCTCTAGTAAACGTCTGTAAACAGAATTTGAGATTACTTGCAATCACCTGTTTAAAATAAACAAATTTAAAGCAAAACCATCATGTTTTTTGTCAAATAATAGCTATATAATTTAAATTTTTAATTTTTCAATTTATCTCAAAATACTTCTGACCAAAAGAAAAATAATAATTTTCTTCAGGTCTGGATTTTTGTAACAAGTGTTTAAACTAGTCCAAATCTAGCTAGTATCTAGAATATAAGACTTACATCAAGGGACTTTACACCCCTATTCTGTAGCCCGAACGACTCGTTAGCGACTCGTTCCGCGGCGGTTACCGATGTGTTGAACGATTCTTCGGTCTAAAGCTATTCTGTAACTCCTGCCATCGATCACCAACTGTTTTATCGGTTGAAATATCTCGTTAAGTGAACGGCGTCTGCGCTGCTCACGTTCAGCTTTTACGATCCACCTTTCCAAAAGTTATTTTAGTGTTTGTGTGTTTTTAAAATATTATTTTTATAAGAATTATATTTGTTTTCGGCTTGAGCATATATAGCACATACAGCATATTGAGCACTATAGAGTGGGAGCCGATGTGAATACCCCAAATGGACGTTATACTCGTGCACATTGCAGTGTCAGAAACACGGTTGAACGGTTTCGGGATTTTTAGAAAAAAACATTCACTTCGGTTTTATTTGGTATGTTCCATACTTTTGGTGCTCACTGTATAAAGCTGCACAAGCGTAAGTAATTTTGGCAGCTACAATTGGCTATAATGCAGCACTCTATCTTTGTGCAGGCTTCGAAAAGATGCCTTTAATACTCCAATGTACAAGTTTGTCCATATCGAGATGGCGCAATTGGCTTATACGGAATTTACCTTAGTTAATTGGCTTCGGAGCTTACCCTTGTCATTTGAGATTACGAAAACTCTTTACCTGCGGAACAGGTCCGCACGTATTCAGGTAAATTATTGAGCCCCAGTTTTTAGTACCAAAATAATACACAAATTTACATACATAATACATAATTTAATATATACTAGAAGAAAACAATTAGTTTTATGAAATACATAGGTACATAAAAAAACAAATTTCAGCATATAATTTAAATATCTTCCTCGTCTTCAGATATAAAACCATCCCAGACCCAATCATCATTATCGTCGTCACTATCCTCACCTAGATTGATAATTAGCGGTTTAACACGTGGCAATTTATAACTGTTTTCGACATCAATCACATGTCGCACACAATTTTCCCACAACGTCTTGTCTTTGGCCATATTTTCTATAATTAACCTTATTTTATCTACACTTGCGGCATTTACTTTTGGTTCTGTATTACATTTTCTAAGTTTACGTTTTACTGCACTCCACACCAATTCTATTGGATTGAATTCGCAATAATAAGGTGGTGGTGACAACTTCATGTCCGTTTGCTCTTGCAAATTCATCAACATATGTATTGCTTTTTTAAATTCAACTTCTTAACTTCAGCGAGAAGGTCAGCCTTCTTTAATTTCTTATCGTTGGGTTGTTGGAAACCGTGACTCACTAAAAAACTAAGGATATCACATTTCTTGGCTGCTGTGGTCGGTATTTTTGTTAAAAGTCGTGAATGATAAGGAGCGTTATCGATTACAATAACGGAATTAGGAGCAATATTTTTACAAAGCTTGGTAGAGAACCATTCCTCAAAGAGTTCGGAGTTCATATCCGAGTGATAATCTGCAGAACTGTTTGCAATATTTTTCGCCGATAACATTAGGCAATTAGGAACGAATCCATTTTTAGTTCCGGCGTGAATAATAATTATTCGTTTGCCTTTGGACGGCGGAGCATCTAAGGCACACTTAAGTGTATTATCTGACCAACCTCTTTTTACAACATCGTGTGTATCGAACCAGGTCTCATCTAAATACACAATGTTTTTATTTTGTTTTCGTAGATCTTCTATTCTGAACAAATAATCTCTTCGGATGTCGACCAATCTAGGATTTTCCATCAAAACAGCTCTTCTGTTTAATACCCTATGACGCATACCCATGCTTAACAAAACGAGCCGAAGAGAAGTTATACACTTGTATGGAAATGCAGCTTGTTTCTCGAAAATTTTCTCTTGGAGATTTCGTAATGTTAACACAGTATTTTGTTTATAATGGTCATAAATCACTTCCTTTAAAAGTCGTTTTGTTGCTTCATCCACACGTGACGCGACATCTCTTCTCAAATGTACTCGTGTTTCCTTATGGTCCACTACATTTCCAGCATGAATTATTCTCTGAATAGTCCTCCGAGGTACTTCCGTTAATTCACAAATTTTCTTTACAATGCCGTAGCTGCTTCCACAGTTTTCTCTTGTTAAATTTTTATAAAGATTTAAAATAATTTGTTGTGAATGCGGAGGTAGAAATGTATTGTGAAAATTATCTTGGGCGTTACCGACGGCGAAAATTTCGTTATCTCCATCTGTATCTTCATTGGCGTCCACGATGTCATTAAAAGGAATTTCTTCAATATCGAAGGGTCGCCACAAAGCCATAATTAAATTTCTGCTTTTTAATACACACTTTTAACGCACTTGAAACACACTCTTGTTACACGAGTTGCTTGCATACTGAATAAAATGTGATAGATACCTACCCTACTTTCTTAACTTAACTATAAGCAAACAAAAATGTCATTACCTTACAGAGATCAGGGTGACTATGCTGATAAGTGATAACTGATAAGGCATTAATGTAACCACTGCTAACTAAATGCGGACCTGTTCCGCAGGTAAAGGGTTTTCGTAATCTCAAATGACAAGGGTAAGCTCCGAAGCCAATTAACTAAGGTAAATTCCGTATAAGCCAATTGCGCCATCTCGATATGGACAAACTTGTACATTGGAGTATTAAGACCAGCCCGTGCTATCCCCACTCCCAGATTCTATGTTAGCAAGGAATAGACTCTCTTTACTATTCACAAGTTTACGGACAGGTAGCGCTAGCATTTGCTTTCAAGGTGCTTTCAAATTTTAGCAATTTTGCTGCGACGCGTCATCGCTGTCCCGAGGACGTGATGTTTAGAGGCCACCCTATTCGGTTACAAATCGGAGCACGGAAGACGAGGAATGCAATGCATAAGAATTAATATACGATTGGCATTTAGCAAGTGAAGACGTATCTTAAATAATCAGAAATAAAGTGTTTTAAGAGTTAGTTTTGTTCTTTTGAATGTAAAATAGATTACAAGATAAGCTTGAAGTAATTAAGCTTTTACAAAGAAACCCAATTGATTGTTGTTAGTGGAGTAAAAATACGGAAAAAGACTTCCTTCTTCAATTTTTTTTTCTTGCGTAGAACCAGCTAAACCCCATATATTCTTGTTCAGCACATTATTTTCCATATGAAATGGTACTTTACGACCTTTTTGGCTGGTACCGACGTTTTTTATTTAAACAAATTGACCAAAATCGATAATTTTGGAGAAACACGTTTTTTAACAAATAATAAGTGAGTAGGTTGCCTCTAACTTTTAGCCAATCAGAAGCGCGGCGGCATGACGTCACAGTTATGCTGGTTTAAAATATTGCTTATAAAGCGGCGCATTCTCAATAGGCAAATATAAGGCGACCTTGATTCTACAATAGTTAGTCGGGGCACGCTAAAGATGCCTACGTCATCAATCGCATTTTGGGGTAATTTTGTAGTACCAATCTTGAAACAGTATATAACTGTAATTTTTTTTGTGAATTACGTATTAAAAGTATGCTTTTTATAAGCCCATAGAATGTTATTTTACAGTTATTATTTTTATTAATTAGTTGTATTCATATTATGCAAAAAATAAAAACGTTTACTAATTAGTGTTTTTTTCGTCCTATAAGTTTCTATTCAAGCACATGATCGTTGTTGTTTTTTTTAATTGTGTTTATATTGCTCAGATGTCACTCTGACAGTTTGAGAAACACATTAAAGCAAACGACGTTTTGAGAAACAATAAATAAATATAAACAGAGTAATTCATGACGTCATGGACGCCATTAAAAAATTGATGACGTGGGCACCTTTAGCGTGCACCGACTATCATTGTGAAGATGTTTTCAGACGTATAACCTTGAAGTTACGAGGCAACCTTGCATCTGGGTGACGGTTTAAGTATAGGTAATCGTCAACTGTTATTGTTAGCAATGCAAATGATCACGACGATATAATATAAATAATAAATATATAATCATGGATTTTAACAAAGTAACGCTTGAGAATGTCAATAAACGACGATATAAATTCCTTTTGATCAGAAGAAAATGCTACTAGCGAAAAAGCAGTTATAAAAGAGCTTTTTAAATTTTCGCGCAATTTTTGCTTTGTGCGCCATCTCTTAGACAATGGCTGAACTTCTATACATAAAATATTTTAATAAACATGGCGGAGGCCGCTAAAAATTATTTATTTTCTGATTTTTGTATTTATTACTTTCAATAATGGTTTTATATTTTAGTAGGACGTACTGAATTGCAAGATGAATAGATTCCATCATTTTAGAATCTAATATATTACCAAAAATTTTACGATTTTAGCTACCAATAACGGAAATATTGACGAACAAATCATAAATTCAACCAGTGGAATCTATTGAACAATGTTTTCTCTTTAAGAAAATAAATTTAGTTTTTTTTTATTTTTCTACATTTTGGGTAAAAATGAGAAAATAAAATGGGTAAAGTGGCGCCATCGTATAATGTATCTTGAACTAAGCTTTCTCAGTGCGCGTCTTAAAGGCATCTTTTCGAAGCCTGCACAAAGATAGAGTGCTGCATTATAGCCAATTGTAGCTGCCAAAATTACTTACGCTTGTGCAGCTTTATATAACATAATGCGCACGAGATATATAGGGGACCCCAATATTCATATTGAATATGGTATTAGTAACAAAACCGATTCTAATTTTGTGATAATTGCACATTTTATTTGTAGAAGATGAAATCAATGAGGGAAGACAACTCGAGCAACAAGAGCTCCTAGTTGAAGGACGGGTAATTAGAAATAACTTGATAGCAAATATATTCGCTTAAATAAACCAATAAATATTTTATTTTAACTGTCTTCCATTAATGCATTTATATTACAACTAGGATATTTTAATTTTAATTTCAATATTTCTAATTTAACTAACTTACTTAAATTATTGTCTATATTAGATAAAATATTGACGGTGTTATTGTCCTTCTCTTTGTTTGCTGTAATACTGTCTTTAAAAGAAGTATATAAAGTGTTATTTTTTCTTTTATTTTGAGCACTTTCTACTTTACTTGAAGTGTTGGGTAATTCCAGGGTAATCTGTTGATTGTCCACCTGCATTGGTTCTGTAAATAATATAAACCAACATGAATAGCTACATAAATTCAAATATGTTTTGTGTATGTACTTTCAAAGAAGTGTTAAAAGAAACATTTAAACTTTATAATACTTTAATAGTACTTTATAATCTTTTGAAGAATGCAATATTAATCTGTATGAGGATTTCCCTGGGTAGAAGAATTGCTCTTAGAATTTAACAATGCATACCATTAATGGGAAGTCCTATTTCTGGTAGTTCCTGTATTCCATCCACGGTTACTGCTCCCAGAAGACTTATTAATTTTTCCTCAATCTCCGTTAACGGTTTTTCTTGGGGCCCACCTCGGGTTAAAGTTCAAAAGAAAAAGCACGTAGTCTGACCCACGAGGTAAATAAAACAATCAAAAATGGAAAATGATATAATAATAATAATGACGATCGTTTCGTCCTAATTAGGACATCATCAGATTCTATAAAGAAACACAAGTAAACCAAATGGTACAAAGGAAAAGTAAAAAACTTACCAAATAGTTAAATAAAGTTAAGTTAACAATAAATTGTAAAATGATACATGTTGATGAAGTAATAAAGTTTAAAAAATAAAATAAAAAGATTATGAATAAACCAGAGCTGTTTTCTAGCGACGAACCGTATTTATACATATTTAAACCCGGTTGAACGAGTACGTCATCATTTGAGAAAGACGCTAGAATCAACACCACCTAGATAATTAAAAGGGGGTAATGCTGCAAGGCTGAAATATTTTGGCGAGAGAGCACAAAAAGTTCGGAGAAAGACGCACTTATGCAAATACTTTACACTACGAGTCGATACAATTACGATAACGTGGATGAACGTAAGATCGCAAAACAATTATGGGATAGACATTATGTCATTTTAATCTTATTTATGGGTACACCATTCGCTCAGTTTTCTACACTGTTCGCCTAAAAGTTACTATGAATTACGCCGACTAGACATTATTTGCGAATGTTATTGTGGTTTCTTTTTCCCTGCAAATGTTACTGTTTTCGCTATTTAACATTCATACTTTTACCATTATACTAAAAAAAATATTTCTAAAAGTGATACCTATAATTTAAAAGTATGCGGTATAGTGACTGTGTTATTGCAAATAGAAACATGAAAAATTTCTTCTTGAATTTTTTATTAAATAAACAAAGTACTTACAGGATAATTTAAAAATTATCACGTGACCATAAACCCATGGTGATGTCATGACCCTTATGCAAATCAACTGGAACACAGTTACCTAGGCAACGGCGCAGCTCTCTCCTTTATTTTCCGTGGTACCGTATAAGACTCGCTCTCTCTATCCTTCGAGGGTAAAATTTCACGCGAAGATGAAGAGAAATATCTTAGCAACATATTGTTACCATATGCATAAAATTCTGCAAAAGTGCCAAATTTAAACCTACCCTCTATCTCCTCTGATAAGCGAGATTCCCAGATCCAATTTGAAACACCCAGTATAGAGGCAGTGAATGTTTCGTCCCCGTAATGACAGTTAATCCTAATCTGATGCGAGTAACTTTTAAGCTGCATAAATGTTTCGTCCCGAAAAATAACAGTCCGTGATAATGATAACTGGCAAAGATAATTACGGGAATAAATTATTTCCAGGGGTGTAACTACTGGGGTGCTTGGGTGCGAGCAGCTGCAACGGCTTTGAAAATGTAAATAAATATGATTTCTTACTACTAGAAAAAGAATTTGAATTCTCGTTGGTATTTAATAAAACCTTAAAACTATATGTGGTTTGTGTTTATCGAGCTCCAGCGGTGAATGCCCAGGCTTTCCTTGAACAACTTGAATTGCTATTGGGGAAAATATACTCCTGCAATATTAACATATTACTTGCGGGCGATTTCAATATTAACTTTAATGAAGATCACCCAAATAAACGCTACTTGATGCAATTGCTAGATTCTTACAACTTACACATGCATGTGCGCTCGAATACACATATATTAAATCATTCCGCTACTACAATTGATTATGTGTGTACAAATTTAGACCCAAATAAAGTCGACTCTTTAGTTATACCTATTGATATCTCTGATCACGAAGCTGTACTTACCAAAATTACTATAAAAAATAATAATGAGATAAAGTGTGTAAATAAATATAGTAGGAAATAAGTATACAGTAAAAAACTCCAAAACCTTTATACTATTGTGCAATGAAATTAGATGGCAGGATTTGTTTTCAAATACTCCTGAGAATAAATTAGATATATTCATTAATAAAATTAGGTCAATTTTTGATGCTGCTTATCCAGTGGAACTCTATACGGCTAAGGTGGTCAATCCTTGGATCACCATAGGGATCAGAACCTCAGCAAAAAATCTACGATTTTTAAATTACTTGCGTAAATATACTGACTGTAAACCCTTTCATAGATATTTTTCAAATTATCGAAGTATGTATAGAAAGATAGTTAAACAGGCTAAATCAGCTAAATTCATCATTATGAACATCGCAAACACTCCGCAGCCAATAAAGGCAGGGAAACATGGCAAATCATAAACGAATTACGAGGAGCTCAAAGAAAGAATTTTCAAGTAGACTTAAAACCTGACGACCTAAATATCCATTTTTGCTCAGTAGCAACGAAACTTAGCTCTGGGTTACCCCAAGGCCGAGACCCTGTAGGTTATTTACGCTCCATATCTCACCAGCAAAATTTTTTTTCTTGCCTACAGATATAGAAGAAGTAAAGCAAGTCATTTTAAAAATTAAAAATAAAACTTCTGCGGGAATAGATGAAATTTCCATAGAAACAGTTGAAAATCTGCCGACAAATTGTCTGAATGTTACGGTATCATTAATAAATGAATCTTTCTCCAGCGGGTGCTTTCCTTCTCAATTAAAAATCGCCGTAGTTATACCAGTACATAAAGGTGGAGACTCTCAGACACCCTCGAACTTCAGACCAATATCCTTACTTTCAACCTGGTCGAAAATTATTGAAAAACTTTGTCAAAATTAGATTAGTTAAATACCTAAACAAATATAATTTATTATCTAAGCACCAATTTGGCTTTCAAAATAATTCCAACACGAGTGATGCTATTTTTTCATTGCTTCATCAATTATACGACAGTCAAAATAATAAAGAGGTCACCGCCGTAATATTCTGCGATTTATCAAAAGCGTTCGACTGTGTAAATCACGACATTCTCTTGAAAAAACTAGAAACCTATGGTATTCGCGGGGTAGCAAACGATTGGTTTAAATCATACCTATCTAACCGTAAACAAATTGTTAGACTAGGAGAAAACACGTCGGAAGCGTTAAATATAAACTGTGGAGTGCCTCAGGGTCCCGTCCTTGGGCCGGTCCTATTTTTAATTTATATCAATGATATAACAAATTTACAAATATCTGGGAATATTTCACTATTTGCTGATGATACCAGTTTTATCTGGAATCATTCGAACTCAAGTACACTGCATGAAATGATCACAAAAGACATGCACGTAGTTAAAGAATGGTGCGATTCCAATTCTCTATGTTTTAACATTTTAAAAACGGCTATAATGGTTTTTAATGGTAGTTTACAGTCAGTATCTATTCATAGCAAAGAAATTCCGCAAACTGATACTTCTAAATTCCTTGGTCTCTATCTTGAGAAACAATTAAATTGGACCACACACCTAACCCACATTTCTAAAACACTATCGGTCGGCTGCTTCACAGTACGAACTATTCGGCAAGAGCTTGGAGAAACTGTCGCTAGACAGGCCTACTTTGCCCTAGTAGAGTCCCACCTAAGCTATGCGTTACCATTTTGGGGTGCATGTTGTGGTGATCGGTTTATGGAAATCTTCCGATTGCAAAAAAGGGCCATCCGATACTTGTGTTATGCTAAGCAAAGGGAATCTTGTAAACCGCTTTTCATACAAAGCAACATTCTCACATTAGCTTGTCTTTACATAATGAATACGGTATGCTTAATCCGTAAACATAAACCTGAACTATCAGCAGCTCCCAACCATGGTTATAATTTTAGAAATCAGGAAAACAATATTTATTTGCCTACACCACATTCATCTTTAATTTATAATTCCATCTTTTACAATGGGAAAAAAATGTATAATGTACCACCAAGTCACATAAAATCACAATCCACTGCTAAAAGATTTAGGTCAGAAGTCAAAAACTATAATTAAAAAGACATATTATAATATCATAGAATATTTCAATGATGTCATCAATAAATAGATACCTAGGTATATATAATTATTCCTTTTAATATGTTCAGTGTGTAATTTTTCGTTTCGTTTTTGATGTATAGTTGTAAATTATTATAAAATTATTATTAATGTGTAACGTCAAATAATGTCAAATAAGAAGTGTATTCTTTGAAGACAATAAATATTCTAATTCTAAGCACGCGGCCCCCCGGCTAAAACGGTCTCCGGCCCTGCTGCAACCTTCCCCAAAATTTCGGTTGACTTTCTAACTGCAGATATCGTAGTTCTACAAATTGAGGAATTTAATTTAAGGGGGCATTGCTTTAAATTTGTCATATGTTTTTGTAAGATTTTTCGGTGAATACTGAACTTAGAAAAAAAAATGAAAAACACCAAAATGCTCAGAAAAGTATACCGAGGGTGCCTATAAAACGATTTTTTAAAAAAATAATAGTTAGGTAATTTATTCGGGAACCTAAAAATCCAATATGGCACCCATTTAACTTAAGGAAGTTGGTACGAGTACCTCAAAAGCAGCCATTTTGAATTTTTGTTTGACACCATTTTTAAACTGGTCTCATCGGAAACAGTGACTTTCATAAGAAACTTTTTTGCATCTCTTATTATACTAAGGAAGATATTTGACATACAAAAAAATTACAGTTTTCAGTTTTTTTTAAATAACTAACCGGTTCGACATTTTGAACTTTTGCTAACAGATTTTAAATCAGCATATACAACTGCAAAACATTACTCATTTAACCAAATCTCCACTTCAATGATAAGAATAGGTTAACCATGCAATCCCACTCGCTTTGGGACACCCTGTATATCATTTTATCCCTGAGGGTGAATTTATTTCTGAGCGAGCGGAGGGGGCGACGGAATTATATAATCACCCAAGGAATTTTAAATGATACATCAGTCCTGTGGTATACAGTGTGTCCAAATAGAGTAGTATTGCATGGCTCTTTCTTATTAATAAAGATACAGATTCGGTTAAATGGGCAATGTTGTGCAGTTTTTCGTGCTGGTTTAGATGCTGCTTAGAAAGGTCAAACATTCCGAACCCTTCAAAAGATATCCGGAGAAAACCACAAAATCCATTTTTCGAAAAAGTCGATTATTTCGCTTATTATAAAAGTTACAGAAAATTGTTTTATACAAGAGTTACTTGATTCATTAAGATAAACAAAAATATGTTTACAAAAAAATATCGCAAAGGCCGTTTTCGAGATGTTGATAGCAACTTTCTTATTTTAAATGGGCGCCATCTTGGATTTTCAAATGAATAAATTGCATTTTTTTTCTGCATTCAACGATGTATAACAATCTATTTTTTCCCCTATTTCATCCCCTTCTAACAATGCAGGTGGATTATGAAAATATCCTTAAAGAGCCTTCCTGTTAGTAGAACACGTCCACGGATTTGTATTTTTTTATCTTTGTCCAAATTTGAGATAAAAATTGAAAACCAAATTGTTACTCCATTTTTGAAAAGACGGTAACTCTTCAGGGTAGCATATTCGGATAAAAGTATATTGGAAAAGGTTGCCTTAATTTTTGGCCAGGATAAACCCAGACACCTGCATTTTCTACACGTACTTAGGAAACACCCTGTATACTGTTTTCATTATTTATTTGATTCATCTTTAACTAGTATGATTAAAAATACATACTACTATAACCTTGTATAGGTTTGATATTTTACTTTTACAGTGTAGATGTATGTTATCGCTAACTGCACGTAGCTTGCTGTATGTTTTAATAAACAATTTGGAAATTTGTGAATTTAAAAATTAGCCAACACTTTGGCTCCGTTTTTTCGGTTTTTTGAAAAAACGGTTCGGGATAGACAATTTTCGAAATGATGCTCTTGTAGTACACAAATTGATGAAGGTGTCTATAGAAGCCGAATAATTGAAATCAATCAAATAAATGAGGAAACTAGAGAATAAGCAATTTCTGCAAAAATCATTTTTTTTAATTAATCACCTAATAATAATTTTGAAAAAACGTTTTATAGGCACCCTCGGTATATTTTTCTGAGCATTTTGGTGTTTTTGGTTTTTTTCTAAGTCCACTATTGACTGAGAAATCTTACAAAAACGATTACATGTATTCACATATACGGCAAATTTGCATCATTACCCCCTTTTAAAGCCTTCCAACTCGGGCGTGACGTCAGTACTAAGAGGCCAACGTTTGCATAGAAGTATAAGCAACCAAGGCAACATCACTAGTCCAACAATTAGTCAAGCTTTATAGATATTATTTTTTTTGTTTTTCTTACCTTCCTACTGATTTTATTATACTCCGGTGAAGAGTATATTCAGTGTATTAAAAAAAAGTAAAATACATGTTCGTGCTTTTAAACTTTATTAGAATCTAAAATATTGTTTTGATCAGTACTACAGTAAGAATTATAATTATTTTACATACAGTCGTATAAATTTATTATTATAGGAAGTCAATGAATTTGAGAAAAGGTTTGAGAAACATATACACTTCATTTTTTATGTTTTTTCTCTGGTTTTGAAGCTTTAGGTTTTCCACTAACAGTGGTCAGTTTCCTATTTTTTTTATTTGCAGCTATTGCTTGAGTCTTTGAAGCTGTCTCGTTATTTCTCAGTTTACAATAGTTATTCAGTACAATATTCACTGAAGTAAAAACAATTTTTGGACATATCTCGTTAAAAGAACGTTGAGCACAAAAATGTTCTATACAAAAATTGTCATGAGCTAATATCCTTTCATATATTACTTCAGTAGCTGTTAGCCTTCGATTTTCTATTTTTAAAAAACATTCAGAAGCTAACAATTTTTGTAGAATTACAAAACTGTGCATTACAATCAGCAATGGAAGCTTTTGAGGAAACTTTAAACCACCCCTATCTAGTTTTATAATCAATCTGTTTGATAATTCAGAAAGCATTTCTTTATCTACAAGTAAACCCTCTTTGCAATCATCACAGTGTAACTTCTTCAGAACTGAGTGGCAACAATAACCAGTAATGTAAGTCAATACTGGTAAATCGGGTAGAATATCATTTAAATCATTATCGGTAACGGTAATATTGGAAAAAAGTTGAAGGGATACATTTTCTTGAATCGTACCAATAATTTCACAATCGTCCTCTAATTTAGTAATTATAATTTTATTAACTGCGTCTGATTTATGTATTGTTACCTACGTTTGTTATTGACCCTCACATCTAATGTGTGATCTTATGATAAGAATAACACAACCTTCTACACAATGCTACGAAGTCCTTTATTCCCCCTTTGTTCATCCCAGCATGCCACATTCCGGCTCTGGATGTGTCTCCCGTATCTACTACGGGTGCTAACACAACATCTCTCTTTTTTACATACACAGAAAATAAAGTTGCGTAATTAACAAACTTAACTTATCTTACTTTAAATAACATAATCTGTAAACCAAGCAGGTTTGTTACACTTCCTGACTGGTCTACTAACTACACTACTTGCTGGTTTGTCTTCTACTATCGCAGGACTGTTTTCCTGTACTGTCTCTTGCACTTCACTTTCTTTCACCGTATTTTCACTTATTTCCTCCAACTTATTATTACTATTACACTCCTCTGAAGAATTATCTACAGGCGCATGTAATGCAGTTTCAATCTTAGAGCTATTATTATAAGGTGCATTAATCAAGTGCCACCGGTTACGTCTGAAAATACCACGATCGGTTTCCACTAGATATGATCTAGGTTCTCCCGTAGGACGTACAACTTTTCCGTAAGCTCTTAAGTCTGCAACCCACACAGCATCACCTGGAGTAAATTCACTTAAGGCTTATGTCTAGTGACAAAATATTTCGCTTAGAACCAAATCTAGTGATTTTAAGAACTGCTGTAAAATAGACAACCAGTTTAACAATTTCTACCTGGCTAAAATAAGATTATTATCTGACCCTTGAAGGATTATAGATAAATATTTTGTTAAGGTACTTTATCTTTATTTCCAGTTGCAAGCTAAACAAAGTAATATCAAAAAGAAATAGATATACGATAATTCAAGATCATATGTTAAATCAATTAGAATGGATGAAAGTTGAAGATTTGTTAGAAATGAAAGCACTGATATTTGAAAATTAAGTCAAGGCTTATGCTAGAGTATATGAATAAGAAAATAAAGATATTTAGTCAGAATTATTATGGTACTAGGAATAAAAATAATTGTATGCTAGATCATAGAAATACAGCCCAATATCAAAATTCAATCTCTTTTAAAGCGCTTATAATATATAATAAATTAAATGTAGAATTAAAAAGTGGAGGTGCGCACCTCCCCTAGACTTTCCCATACTAAAAATAAACATTTCGGTTTTGGTATTCAACAGTAGTTCGCGAGGCAGCATTGGAAATCACTTGAATGCGTAGCGAGAAACACCATACTATACGGGTTCGATACGTACAGAAGAGAGACAGGCATCTAATTTACTAACGCAGCGGAATATTACAAAGTATCTTTGTAGTCAATTATTCTGATTTTAACTTTGTGGTCAGTGTCCATACACTGCTCAAGTTTTTACTCCCGAAGGCGTTCTAAATAAAAAAAATAATAATTTTGTGAACTTATCAATGGAAAGTTATACGTAGAGATATATTTTATTCTGGGAATCCCAAATGCTGCCAAAATTGCAACAATTTTATTTCAATGCATTGCTTCCAGATATAACAGACTCTTGACAAGCAAGAAAAATGCACATTAGAGAGATATTTTTAACATAAAGTGTAAATAATTGTATATTAATTAGTATAATTTTCTTTGTATTATGTTGTGTACCGTGAGATCAATAAAAAGTAGAGGTGCAAACCTCCCCTGGACTTTCCCATACTAACAATAAACGTTTCGTTTTTGGTATTCAACAGTATAGTTCGCGAGGCAGACCCTGATAACCATTTGAATGCCTAACGAGAAAAACGAGAATATACAGATTCGATATGAACAGAAGAAAGACACCCATCTATCTGTAGCTACCGGCTAGAAATTACAGCTGGCGAAGACGGACGATCGCTACCGACCGACAATCCGTTATTTAAACTTCTTTTATATTTTGACTAATAAAGGTGCATAGGTGCTATATTAGGAGCATCAATTTTCGATTTTCAAAACTTCGTAGAGGGCGCGACAGTGGAATTCTGTCGTTCATCAAAAAACAAAAACGTAGCTAATTCCAAGCTGCCTCCATAAGTATAGAAAATTTAAACAAAATCGTTAGACCAGTTTTTTGTAATAATTTTTCAAAAATTTCAAAATTTTTGGAAGAGCGCCGTTGCGACCGTTTTTGGATTTAGTAAATAATTTGTAGTATTGGTGTAGTACCGCCAATGGGCTATCAAACAAGTTGTTGCGAAACCTGATCAGATAACTTGTTTTTGAGTTATGGGGCGTTAAAGTCGAAATTTTGAAAAATTCATAGCGACCGCCATTTTGAAGTTAGAGAGTCCGCCAAAAACTGTTTCCCTTGAATTATGGTCTTCTTTCATATTCCCTACTCAGATTTTCAAAATTCCACTTCTGAAAAAAATGCTACCATAAAGACATGGCTAACTTCCGCTTCCGGTTTCGGATTTTTTTGAAAAGCTTATTTTGTCGATGATTTTTCGATATACCCCTTCATTTCAAATTTCATCAAAATCGGTGCACTAGTTTTTGCGTTAGAGGCGTCACATACATACATACATACATACTACACACCCACCGCAGACATTTTTTCTAGACCACTTTTTTGGGTTCCTGGGGGTCCAAAACACGTATTTCCGCAAAAATCGCGATTTCGAACATTTTCATGATATCAATTAATACTTCCCATATAGGTACCAGTGGTGGTATGGGAAAGTAATAAAAAACCCAAGTCAAAGGCCCCCTTCGAATGTATTTACTATACACAGATACAATAAATCTCGCAGTAGGGAAAATATATGTAAGTATGACTGTTTTGGTAAAGATACTTTTGTGTACCTGCATTTCTACATTTCTACAACACCGTACTCATTATAATCCGCTTACGGCCTTATAGAAGGGTCGTCCCTTGTACGGTGGGCTGCAGAGTTAGTTTAATAAACGCGAAAATTTTTATTCTCATTTTATTTCCGTTCTCAAATTATCGGCTTGCATTATAATTTGTAATACGGGTCGATATCAAAACATGTTGATAATAATTGATATTATTGCGCTAAAGAAAGAAAATATTTAAAATTTATCTTGAAAGGCTGTTAAGCGATTAATTAGAAATTATTCATAAACGCGATAACATCTAAACTTTGACCGCAAAAAAATTTTTGGCTCTTTACCGCGAATTATTGCATATTAGTCTATACTAAAATGACAAATTTTTCTTTTCATCTGCTGTGGGGTATAAGTAATTTAAGAACCAATTTCGCAGTTTTCTGCTGTATATCGTGAATCGGTGATGGCACTAAACACAAGCCTTAAATCTCTAGCCCTATGCCTTTTATTGTAATTAACTCTTTGTTTCTCCTTCCTTTTCTCTTCAGTTTTGATTGAAAGTCGAGAATTTACAATTTTTGATAATTCGCTTGGTACAATTGGTAAAGGGGTTCTCAACTTTCTTGACATTAATAATTCGGCTGGACTGAACCCGTTTTCTAAAGGCGTTGATCGATACGCAAGTAAAGGTAGATTAATGTCTCCATTTTTTTTTTATTAGATTTTTCGCGATTTTTACTGCAGCTTCAATGCAGCCGTTTGACTGAGAAAAGTAAGGACTAGTAGTTATGAATTCAAAATTCAATTCGTCTGCAAATTGCTTAAACTCCCTTCTAAACTGACCTCCATTATCTGATCTTAATGTTTCCGGAATACCATACCTTGAGAAAAGCTCTTTCAATTTGGAAATAATTTGTTTTGCAGTTAAATTTGACAATTGAAAAATTTCCAGAAACCTAGAATAATAGTCTGTCACTATTAAGTACCAAATTTGATCATTTTTGAATAAATCAGCTGCTATTTTTTGCCAAGGTCGAATGGGCAAGTCATCTTTCATAAAAGTCTCTTTGATATTAGTTCTTTCCTCTACACAGTTTGGACAATTCCTAACCAGATTTTAGATCTGACTAGATAACCCTATCCACCAAACTGACATTTTTGCTCGTTCTCTACTCTTAACAATACCCTGATGCCCTGCATGGATATAATTTAAGCATTGCAATTGTAACGAGGGTGGTATTACAATCCTAGACCCTTTTAATAATAGATCTTCACTAAAAGATATGTCATACCTAAACTGATAATATGGGAACAATTCCACAGGTAAATGCTTTTTTTCTGGCCACTGTGTCTGCGAGTATTCTTTTAATTTTTTACACACTAAATCTGAACCTTGTTCTTCCATAATTTTCCCTAAAAACTTATCTTTGACCGGAAGTCCCTTTACTATTAATCTTACATGAGCTTCTACTTCTTCAGTTAACTCTTCCATTTCTAACTTGTCCTTCACAAGATTTCGTGAAAGCGCATCCGCTATAACCAACTCCTTCCCCGGAGTATATAGAATGCTGTAATCATACCTCATTAATCTAATCCTAAATCGTTGCAACCTCGGAGTCAGATCATCGAGCGGTTTCGTTTGTAAAATTTGCAAAAGTGGTTTATGGTCCGTTTCCAAAACAACCGAAATGCCTATAATATATTCCTTGAACCTGTCACAAGCCCACGTTAAAGCGAGTGCCTCACGCTCAATTTGAGCATACCTAGCTTCTGTTTGACTTAACGTCCTGGACGCATATGCTACCACTTTTCGTTCCCCACTATTCTCTTGCATTAGCACCCCCCCCAGGCCAAATGAACTCGCATCAGCACTTACAATAACCGTTGATGACGGATCAAAAAAAACTAATGCTGGAGCTTCCTGTAAAAGCTTTTTTATTTCTACTAAGGCTTTTTGCTGAGATTTTCCCCAGGAAAACAGCATCCCTCTGTAATAGAGTGTTTAGTGGTTCTAATATCTGAGACTTATTCGGAATAAATCTCGAAGCAAAATTGATCATTCCTAACAACTGCTGCACCTCTTTCTTTGAGCTAGGTTCGGGGAATCCCACGATAGCCCTAACTCTATCTGGATCTATTGAAACCCCACTCTCGGTAATAACATGACCCAAAAATTTAACCTTTTGAACCCCCACTAAACATTTTCCTTTATTTAGTGTAATACCTTCCTGTTTTATTCTAAATAAAACTTGTTCCAGAATTTGATCATGCTCGTCCCTATTACTACTATGAATGAGTAAATCATCCACATGCATGACCACCCCTTGTATTCCCGAAATAATCTTTGTAAACCTACTACTAAAGTATTCGGGGGCACAGGAAATTCCAAACGGAAGACGTTTAAACTTATACCTTCCGAAAGGCGTTATAAATGTAGTGAACGCTTGTGACTCCTCTTTTAAACGGATCTGATAAAACCCCGAATTAGCATTTAACTTTGAAAATACTCTGGAACCCTTCAATTTCGCCAGTGTGGTTTCTACTTTAGGTATGGGATAGTATGATCGCAACACATTCTTATTTAGTTCTGTGAAATCACAACATAGCCTTATTGAATTGCCTTTTGGTACTACTACTATTGGAGCTACCCACTCTGTATATTCGTCAACTGGTTCTATGATGTTTAATCTAACTAAACGTTTTAATTCTACTTCTAGACTGTCTAACAATGGTAATGGCACCACCCTTGGTACACTCTGAGCGTAAGGTTGTACATTTTCTTTTACTTTAATTTCAATTTCCTCTTTGAATTCACCTATCTCGTCAAATATACCTGGAAATTTGTTTTCTATTCCTGACATAGACAAACCTTGGTCCAACCTTTCCATCTGACTTATAGCCAAAGAATCAAATTCTTTTTTATTTCCAAATTGCAAGATTCCTAACCCTACTATGCCTGGACGGCCTAATATTGGTACCTTTACATTTTTTATAACATATACCTCGTTTCTATATTCTTTTTGGTTATATACTAGAGTTAAAACCATTTTCCCTACTGTATTTAAATGTCCCCCATCTGGGCCTGATATAATCTCCTTTGTTACCTGCAAACTACGTAACTGATTACCATTTAGTACCGTGTCAGGAATGCATATTATATCAGCCCCAGTATCTACTAGGAACTTCATATTTTTATCTAATTCTATAATACCTAATTCAACAGACCACGCACCATGCTGTGTTGTATGATGAATAGAGGTTACTTGCCCTAGGAAATGCTCCAACACTCCTGGATCCCCTGGATCTGCCTCTTCCTCAATGACACGTACTGATTTCTTCTGTACCCCGTACTGGTTTCCCCGGCATACTCTTTTCCAATGACCTTTCCTCCCACACCTTAAACAATTGGATTGACTGGCTGGGCACTGCTCTCGGGGATGCCTAGCACCTCCGCAAAATCCACATTGGACCGCCCCTTGGTGTCTTCCTTTTGTATATTGCCTAACCTGGTTAGCTGGTGTGTAGTGTTCTGGTGTATTCTTCTGTCCTACCCTCTTGTTCCTCTGTACGTGGTTGATTACTTGTGCATTTTCTTGCCTTAACACCGCGTTTTGTTGACTTTGCATTTCGGATTGCTTGGCTGTTTGAATGGCATCTTTTAACGTTAGGTCGGCCTTTAGTTGCAACCTATCGCTAGTCTTGGTATCCCGCATTCCTACTACAATTCGGTCTCGTATTAATTCTTCTTTCAAGCATGCATACTCACATTGTGCTGCTAATGAATGCAGTGCAGACACAAAGCTGTCGATGCTTTCCCCCACTTGCTGGATCCTAGAATTAAATTTAAACCTCTCGAAGATGACGTTCTTACGTGGAACCATGTAGGTGTCGAATGCCTTCAACGCTTCGTCATATTTCGTTGGCTGGACAGGAAACTGTGCCATTATTTCCTCTGATTCTTCACCCATTATGTAAATAAATAGATTTATTCTTTCTTCCTCACCTTTTGTTGCATTTCCAGAAACTGCCATGTAACGTTCAAAACGTTTTTTCCATTGCGGCCAGTTAGCTGGTGTTGAGAAATCGAATTTCCCTGGTAAGGTAATAGCCGCCATTGTTCTCCCCAGGAGCACACTTCCAATTACAAGTTTTTTCTCGGCCTCGAGTCTATTTCCCCAGGAAATTCTTTGTTCCACACTTTACCGCTGCCACCATGTATTGTTACCTACGTTTGTTATTGACCCTCACATCTAATGTGTGATCTTATGATAAGAATAACACAACCTTCTACACAATGCTACGAAGTCCTTTATTCCCCCTTTGTTCATCCCAGCATGCCACATTCCGGCTCTGGATGTGTCTCCCGTATCTACTACGGGTGCTAACACAACAATTTAAAAGATAGCTGCAACATACTCATTAGCGGGAGTTTCTTTTCAGATTCGATTATCTGTCTCATGGAAATATACTGTGAACCTGATAGTGTTCTATACAAACCAAATCTAGCTTCTAAGGTATCTGTTTGGAACTTGCCAGGTAATAAATATGACATTTTTAAATCCTTTCTGCAATATTTTGTTAATTCCATCAAACCATAAGTGGTTAATTTTAGCGCAGAATATGTTTCTTTGGTGAGTTTCCCTGTATCAACATTTACTAAAGCCCATTGATCCAACCAAGACAAAAACTGACCTAAAAATGTGTATCTTGCATCTTGTGGATCGTCCGTCAGGGGTTGTTGCATTTCATCTCTCAACCTCAAACCCTTCAAGGGTGTCTTTACATTTACTATACTCCACCATGTCGTTATAATTTCAATAAATTTAGCAGTATCTTCATAGTTGTGAACATTATGCACTGGGCCTAATTCACGCAGGGCTTCTTTGATACGATGGTTAAATACTTGAATAACAAGCTTTACATTTTGTCTTTCAAATGTGGAAGGCCATAATGCTATTACAGTTAATCCATAACCAAATTTAAACAATTTGCTGCTCTCAATATCGTATATTTCTCTAACGGCCGCAAAAGAAGCATATCGTACAATAGACGGATTGTTAAAATCTGGATAGCAGAACGTTAATTTATAATTTTTCAAATTTAACCAATTGTTACGAATACATTTAAAGATGTGCACCGAATCGTTTAAAAAAAATAAAGGTCGACTCGGGTCTGTCGGATTTGGATACACAATACTGGCTTGCGGGGGATTTGTAAAATTTGAAATTGCTTTTTTATTAATCGAGTTATTATCTGTAATGAAGGAAACAACTTTGAAGCCTATATTTTCTAAACCTGTTACTACTGATTTTATTATATCGAACAATTTCTTGGCATCCATTTTATTAACTGGTAAGATATGAACCACATCCTCAAAAGGAGACAAAACGCTTTGAATCATAAATGTATGTGCTGTTGTTGCCACACTAATACTGTCATATGATATACCAACAATATTCCCAGCTGTATAATCTACAACAGGCTTAACATGAATTTCATCTAACATTAATGTAACATCAAATTCATGAGCTTTTAGGCAGGTCTGTTTCTCCTTAATATATTTTAAAAAAATTGGACTATTAGGATCAACATTGAAATGATGAAAACATTAATAATGATGAAATGACCATTACATCTAGGTCATATCTGCGGCGTTCTTTAGGTTGCATATATAGTTGAATTTGGGACATAAGGAATTAAATATTTTTGCTTTTTTTTTTCATCGGCCTGTAAAGAGCCTATTAAATTCAAAATAATATTTGTTAATATGTCATGTTTCTCCTCCCCTTTTACAAGTTTTTCAGTTGCTTGAATAATACCTTCTAATTGATGTACATTATGAATGATCTGTAACTCACCATTGCTCGTAACCTCCACACCCCGCATAAAAATTTTTACATTTAAATTATCAGTGATAATAATATAAATAATATCATGCGGAGTACTTGTAATGTTTAAATACATAAAACTAACAAAGGCTTTCTTTACAATAACACTCCACTTTTCACTCGGTTCCACAAGTTGCACTTTGCTTACAAACTCTTCGAATCCTTGAAAACTAAATTTTTCCTTATGGGCTTCGACAGTTTTGCTGCTAGCTATAATGGATGCTTGTAGGGCTTCTGCTTCTACTCTTTCCCGCTTTTGATCTGGAGCTTCTCTACGTCGTTGATTACCATTATAATTGCTTAAATATGCTGCACAATTCGGAAGTATACATGGTACGGCAGTAACTTTCAGCTTTGGTTTATTTAAAGGAGCTGTCAGAACGTTTCCTGTTTTTCAATCTACTGCTGAGATATTGAATATTATATCCGATTGCTCGAAATGCTTCTCACAAACCTGCAACAGAAAATTAGAAATATAATTAACCAATGTAACAAGTACAAAATATAACCTCAAATGTCAAAAGGTACGGAATTAATACCGTTTAACCACTTTTTCTTCATTTCATTGTGTTTTGGGAATTTAAACACGTGCACTTTAGTATTATTCTCATAATTCCCTCGGCATCTAGGAACACAGCACTTATTCACCATTTTTAACCTATGGTCGCCTCTTGATGCTGACGTAGGTGTGACGTCACGCCCGAGTTGAAAGGCTTTAATCATCTAGGTGGTGTTGCCAGAGCTGCTTTCCATTCTCTTGCATCAACCTCCGGAGTGTCGCGCCCTGGGCTCTTCGGAGCTGTTCGTGAAAGGAACAGGTTTATTTTTATTCGACATTCAATGGAGTAGGGGCAGCACGTGACCCGACTTTTGCTTGGAGAGTAAACATTGATAAACATAACCTCTTTGTCATATACAATCCTTGTATACTATCGTATTTACACCTTGTTTTTTGTGTTATTTTGTGTAGATTTTTGTGCGTGTTTGCTACGAAATTACAAAGATAATGTCGAGTGAGTACTTTAATGGTTTAATTGGTGCTGCGAGATCGCGATACGTGGAGAAAATTACTGCCATTTCTGACAAGGATCCTTCTAGTTTACGCGAACTTTCCATGGAGATTGAAGATTTCCCAAAAATTGCACAAGGGGATATTGTCAATTATTTAGTGTTTGAAAGGAGTTCATACACAATGAAAGAATTTAAAGCGTATAAAAGTTTAGAGAATTACAATCAATTTTTATGTGGTTGGATAAAGGAAGTTGCAGTGAAAAAAAGTAACGATATTTGTGTAGTTTTTGGCAAGGTAGGTATCTATTGATATTCTTGTAAATATTTGTGACCTATACATTTTTACAGGTTTTACATTCACAACGATTAAACGCAGCACCATTAGCAGTTTGGATTATAGCAAAACCAGATGGTCAGATTTTATCAGCGCACTGCAACTGTGTGGCAGGTCTTGGTGAAACATGTTCGCATGTTGGTGCACTGCTATTTGCCATTGATGACAATATAAGAAATTCCGAAGTACGATCAGTGACAGGTAATTATCATGTTTAACGTTATTAAAAGTGTGTAGTTTTTATACGCAATTGTTTTACCGCAGGTGTAAAGGCATATTGGAAGGTTCCTTCGACTGCTCCTGGTCAATTGGCTGCTTCCAAAAACATTGATTTTTCATCCATCAAGAAATTATCAAAAAATTCAAAAGGACAGGTTGATGCTTCTAACCGAAGTGAAGATGTGCCAATTGACCAGGAGCAGTCGAAGGAACCTTCCAATATGCCTTTACTCCTGCGGTAAAACAATTGCGTATAAAAACTCCACACTTTTAATAACGTTAAAAATGATAATTACCTGTCACTGATCGTACAGCTTTTCCGGACCCCTGTTCATGAGAACTTTTCTTCATATTTTTGGATGTAGAACGTTGTACACCCTGTATAACGCCATCATTAATTGTTTTATATTGTGGCAACCCTAAAAAAATTACTTTTTTGTTTTGAGTTGCACCATATTTTAATTTATCATGCACAAATAAAGATTTGCAGTAGTTTTGACACGCGTCAGATTTGTTTTGTGCCATAACAGTTAGTTTATTAAATTTTCAAGTTTTATGTATAATTTGTTTATGAACATCTTTAGACCCATGTATTTTGGCTTTTAAATAAAAAATCTCAGATTCATAAGGAAATGCGCTAGTTGCCCACAAAGGCCCGCTAATTTTAACATGATCTACTAAATGAGTTAATAGATGGATATTAAACGTCGCATAGGGGTATTTGACCCAAAAAGCTGGCCAAAATTATTTTTTGGCATTTTTAAATCTGAAAGCCCCTAATAACGTAAGTTATGATAAAAAATAAAATTTGGAAAGGTATTTTCGGAATATAATGGCAAAAACATTATAATAATACTTAATGATGATAGTGTAGCAGCTAATTTTTGAAATAGTAAGTAAAACCACAAATTTTACTGTTGTCATTCTTAACATTGCGGTTCTTCAAACACCATGTTACTTTACTTTTCAAATATTGTTGTTAAATGAATCCGTCGTATAACATATTTTGATCCCTTAAGTTTTCATATTTACGTTTTTTCATAATGAAATTTTTTATGTATCAATTTTGATGTATTACATTTCGACGTTTGTTCTGATGAAGCCTTCATAGCCGTTAACTAATTAAAACCTTTTTATTACAACAGTAAAATTTGTGGTTTTACTTACTATTTCAAAAATTAGCTGCTACACCATTATCTTTAAATACTGTTATTAGCCCAGGCTGTTCTAATTACAAACCTATTTTATAATATTATAATAATATTCTTTTATTTACAACAAATAGAGAAACGTTATTCTGGCGATAAATTCCAGCCCTCCCCGTCTGAACAGTCATCAGGTTCATCAGATTCGTCATTAACTTCATCAGAGTCACCTACGATAATCCCTTTTGCTGGCAATCGAACCTCGTTGTGCCCAACTTCTCTAGGAAGTAGCATATCTAGAGTTTCTTTGCTGAATGGTTTTTTGGGCTTTGTCGGCTTGGGTTGCATACTTGTTATTAACGGATCTGAAGTCAGTAGTAGGCGGTTAATCACATCCAAGTTACATTCTTCTCTTGAGAATTTTCTTGCAAAATTTAGGCGATATAGTCGAAAATCTTTTTGTTACGCGCTTCAGCCGCTTCCTCTGACAAACTGCCTATAGGCAGCAAAGCATGTTTGATCACAATTGGTCCATGTAATAAGATCTTGTGAACCGTGGGAGACATCGGGTGCCATGGATAAAGGTTGATGTATAATTTAGCGGTTTCGAGAGTATAATTGGCAAATTTTTCAATATGTATTTTATGACCACTGGAAATAGTTTCTAGAATAATTTTGATTCTGCTGATGAGATTCAAATTAAGACCAGTTATTTCCGCTGATATTTCAGCATCTGCAAAAAATCTTCTACTAGTGTTTCCATCATTAGTAGTCCCGAAACCTGCCTTGGGAACATCCACTATTAATCCTAACGTTTCCCTGAACTTTTGCTGTATAGCGAGTTTTCTCTCTTTAACAGCTCTTTGCCTTCTTTTGAACGTATTTGCCATGTTTTCAAAGGTATTTTGTATGATAAATGTAATAAAAATTCGAAGAATCTAATTCTGGCGTGTAATATTGACAAGCCAAACCGAAGTGTTTCTATATTGTCTACTTTTGATTTCGACAGATCATTGAAATCTTTCGATGTAGCTTTACAAATATAACATCGCATTGTAGATGCTGTTTGTGTAGCTGGTCTTTTCTCAGTTCTTGTGTTTTCCGTCTCTTGGTGCGATCACTCGATTCATCAAAGGATTTTGGTGGTCGACCAACTAGATCTTTTCTAATAGGTATTTCGATAGTACCTTGTAGCCAATTCTGATTATTTTTTAAGAAAACACTTTCGACTTTATGTGCAGCAACCCACCTGTTCTTTAATTGATGCTTTACATAAGAGAATTTATGCTTAAAGTCTTCTTTTTTATCGTCAGGGAATGAAGATTTTGATAATATATCATTTTGTATGAACTCCAATTTTTTTGCAAAATTGTTCTCAGAACACTGTTTCATAATATCATAGAGATGTTTTCTCGTCACGATTTTAAATCCTGAACATAAAAGAACATAAAAACATTAGAACGTATATGTATGAGATAACTACAATTGACCAACTAACGAAGCATCATCGTAAAAAACACATCTGCGATATTCTGCGGTTACTTTTTTTTATATAGCAAGTAGGATAACTACTCTTTCATAATACATTAAAATTAAGACAGGGAAGCACCCTGAAATTTAAGATAATTTCAAATATAAATTAAATATTAGATAAATTCAAATGTCAGTACTTAATATGAAACCGTTAACAATTAAGAAAGTATATAAAACATAGCAGTACTTACTCGGCTCATTACGATCCATAATGCTTGCATAAGAAAAATACTTAAAATGGTTTTGAATTAGCGTTAATCACAGTCACCAAAACACACGTATATATCGCTTGCGACGACACTTTTTTGATTACACCTGTCGTATCTGACACAAATACGATAATAAAACAAAAAATAGGTGCCTAGGTGATCCGTAACTATTATACCAACTTACACAGTACTCACTTGCTAGAATTAATCGTTTTAAAAAAAGTTGACTTATGTCCAACTTTTTGGGTCAAATACCCCTATGTGGCGTCGGGACCATACAGTATTTGATATTCACACACAAATTTAGTTAAACAATATTCAGCACTGATTAAATCATTTTTAGTAATTTGGCTCTTTAACAAATAATATATCCCACTCTGCAACAGTAGCCAGTGCTCTAAATATTTGCTATCTAAAACGCCCCTTAAACATGGAATCGAATAAAATAACAGCCACGATCTCCACTCAGAAGCCTTCCATTTTCTCTAGTAGAAATACTCCGAGGTAATAACCTGTGAATCTCCGACGGAGGGCAAATCTTGCATAATCTTTTGTCAATAATATCTAACTTTGCTGGAAATCCTATGTAGAAAGCGTTTTCACCATTTGGTCCCCTATAAGTAGTCCATAATTCAAATGTTTTTTTTTGTTACACCAAGCAAAACTGAATGCATATAATCAGGCGGACAACCAGACACTAAAGAAAATTGAGGCAAATTAATTAAAGCAGAGGGTCCTTTGATTCCATTGACCTTCTTCTGCGACTCTAAGGACTTTCTCATATCATTAAAAAATTCCTCATCCGTCCGGTTTGTATACGGCTCTACATCGATGGGGTATTTTACTTGCTTACTTGTTGTACAGATAGCTTCGGTTCTTCCAGGATGATAGCAATAATTGCAGCCCATATAGTCATTAAATTGTGTGCAATTAAGGAGCATAGGTCTAGCAACAGAATCCACGCAACAGCATAATGGAATAAATTTTGAAGCAATAAGTTGTCCTTTATAATTCCAGTGGACCCCTTCGGTGGCAATTTTTTCGGCTTCTTTTACAAAAGAACTCATGAAAGTGTTCATACACGGTTCTGTAACACCAACAAACAAACCAGCTAATATAGTATTTTTAAACCTTACTTTAGGTGGTAATTCATTTATGACAAGTTGAATTGGCCACATTGATGCCTTCGAAGAATTAAAAATAGGTGCTCCATCGGTATTAAAATTATATGTGAAGTCATAATTCGTTTTTGTGAGGGATTTATACAGGCTTCCATCGGAAATGTCTTCAATTTCAATTTTACTTGGATGTTGCTGGGCTTGTAGATTTATGCTATTTTGTACGTCTGGATTTTCCAAGAAACATTTAATTTGATATTTAAGGTCTAATGTAAAAAAGTAGTTCGTCACCGAGAATCCTATTTTGTATTCTTTCTCACAATTTTCAGCGCTGCAAACTGTAGTTTTTTCTCCAATTAACTGTGACTTTAAGTAAGGTTTTTTGTCAGGATTATTACAGCTCGGACAGAAAAAATTATACAATACCACATTTTCAGGAATATCAAACATCTTATTTATGTAATAGTTAGAAGCAGTCCAACCATTAGACCTTCCAGAAAAAATTTCAATCATCTTAAATAAGTCAGTGACCGCCTCTTTTGATAGACTGTGTCGAAGACTAAATGCCGAAATCATTACTAGTGTTTCGTTTATAGTTACTTTACTACCGGGAAATAAATAATCATCATCCATTTTCAATAAGTTTTGTTGATTTAAATTTTCATCGATGATATTTTCCTGTGAATCTATACTTTCTAGTGAGCTTTCATCATCACTGTCATCTGAATTGAATTTTATATTACTGTTCTCATTTTCTTCATCTCCTGCTTCTTTTTCTTTACTATTCTCAATTTCATCGTTATCGCAAAAACTAAATAATCCAGAGAACGACATTTCAGATGGGCCATTGCCATCAATTGTTTCACACATTTTCTCATTATTATAAGTTTCTTCGTCATTCTTCTGTAATGAAACTTCTTGAAATAAGCATTTTCGAACATTACTACTATTGCCGTGTTTTTTCCATCTCCACTCGCTCGTTCTGCTTGCGGGTAAACTATCTTTGTCAAACATTTGCTTACGTCTTCTTTTGGTAAATGCCGATTCCATTTCGGTATGGTATTTAATATAAGTACCTACCTATAGGTACCTATATTGCTTTGTCCTTTAAAAAAATATGCACATTATAGTTATTTCCGAGAAAAAATACTAACTTTATTTTTAAAATGTATCGCTATGATACACACAACACCAGGGGTGAGAAATACTGCTAAAATTTGTTTTGATGTTTGAATTTTAGTAAATTCTTGAAAGATAATAAATGAACTAAAAGGAAACAATCTGTCCGTTTAAATTACTGCAAATTATCTCATATTTACTAACAACTTCGTTATATTTTCACGTTTCTGTTTATATATTGTTAAAACCGTGCGGTTATATTATAACCAAAGAATATTTATTTTAATAACTCCCGCCAATAATCTTATTTGAAAGCTACCAATCAGCGTCTTCCCGTATCTGAAACCCCACTACTACTTCTTAGAGTTAGAGCACGCCGAGTACGCCATTATGGTTGTGATTGTGACCGTTGACCGAGTAAAACGAAGCACGTGGCTATTTTTACCCCCAAAACAAATACGGGACCGGCAAAGTTTGCCTATGTGCGGTATTTGGTTGACAATCACCGAGCTATTGTGCCGATTTCATATGTGCAAAACTTCCGTACCTTTGATGTACCAAAAAAGAACAAAAAATACCTGGTTTTGTGGAAAGAATGCCTAGAAGATGAGGGCAAACTTTACGAGGCTGAAATCATTTATATTGCTGGTAAGTTGTACTTCTTAAAACATGTGAAACGAAAGGGGAAATCATAAAATGCTGTAGTATAGGCAATGATAGTACATGTCCAGAAAAAATAACTATTATTTACTAACGATTTTTAGAATCTGAAGAACGTATAAACTGTGAAGTAGAAAAACGAAGGGTTATTTTAACCAACAAAGACACTATTGCGACAGATTCTGCCGATACAGATAGTCAGTTAATCGAAGATGAAGGGAAAGGCGTTTCTTCTTCTTTGAATTTGAAGGTAGATACTGTTTTGCAACAATGACTATGTATAATTATGAAAGTCGTAAAAAATGACCATGGTAAGTAGTTATTAAAGTATTATTATATTTTAGCAACCTTCTAAAGCCAAAATCAAAAAGAAGAAGGGACCATTAGGTCGCGTGAGCAACGTTAGCCATTTAAATGAAATAATGCACACCAAATTGGCTAAAATAGCGAACGATGGAAAAATACCAATTGAGACGGAGGTTGGCGGGAGCCCTTGCTAATTAAATAATAATACGTTTACTAAAGTCTGTTAAATTACAGATTAAAATGGACAAACTTGCAGACATAACAACAATTACTGGCACAGCACTAAATACCATAACCGACAATAATAGTCAAAAACAACTTTTCAAGGTACCTGGCCAAGTAAACTTTAATAAATCTTATTCTTGATGCGTTGATACCCTACAATTATTTCAAATTTGTTTTATTATAGGCTAAAGGGGGTGAAACAAACCAATATCATCAATCGCAAGAAACAATTATTGACCTCAAAATCGGCAAATCATTAGAAGAAAATCAGAATGCAATAATTGAAAATATAAACTTATCTGTAAATAATCAAGAAGCAGTTTTAGAGGCAGAGATAAGCCACAAAAAACTTTAGGAATACTGAAGTCACAATGTTTTATTTATTATCTGCAAAATAACTTATCAAAGAAATGGGGATCTTTCTCCAATATAGGTAATATTGTAAACAGCTTGGGCACTTTCTTTTAAACCCGAATCTTTATGAGATGACTATCACGTTATTTGCTGGCATATAGTGATGTGGAACTTCAGGCATAGCACTTCTCGCTTGGTAGTTTCTGACCACTTGGTGGTCAACTAATAAACATTCGAGCATCTTTGAAGTGGTTTTCAATGATTGTAATGTAGGATGAAGACAAGCGACAAGAAATGGACAATCGCAATGGGGCCAAGAAGAGAAAATTGCATCACAATGTTTTGGATGGGAAGGTAAGCTACTTTTCCGCTTTATCTATGATGTCTCTTAAACTTATTGAATTGTAGATGGACAATGTGCAAGATTTGCAGCGAATAATTAAAAAACTGAAAACAGAAAATAAGAAGTTGCGACAACAAAATGTAGAACTTTCACAGCTTAATTTGGATTTACAAAAAAATTTCATTACTAATGTGTCAGAGCTACTATGTACACTCAACTTTACCCCGGACGAAGGACCATCAACTAATATGTATCCAGAAGTTGGAAAAAGATCGAAAGAAAATGTAAGTCTAATGACATTCTCTAGTAATCAATGAGTTAAGAGTAACTACAATAGAGTTTTAGACCCATCTGGGACAGGGTATCTGGCTACCAAATCAACAAATCGATTCGATTATGGCTTCATACCACAAGATTTCACATAGCTCCAAGTTTGTAATGAATTTAGCATGTGCTGTATTTGGAACTGAAGTATTAAGAAAATCTTCAGTAACTGGAAGAAGATGTAATGCTAAAACGGGAAGTGTAGCAAAGCCGGCTTTGAACCCCCAAAAACTCATGGCTATACGAGGTAAATATATATATTTATATATTTTTTTTATAATTTTAATGTCGGGAGCTCTCTTGTAGAATTTTTCGTTTGGTGGCTGTCGATAAAACACTTAAATAAAGTTCAAATCGAAGCAAAAGCAGCAAGAGTTACAAGTTTCATCAACTCTAAAATTTATGAACTTAACAGACCTGTAAGGGAGCCAAAGAAGAGTCTGATCGTCACAACTCTGAAAGAATTTGAAGAAACATCTGATGGTAGTGGCCAGGAGATACCTGAAGAATCAGAAATTGAAAGCTTAGATGGGAGTGTAATAATAAGTGATGAGGAAGAGGATGTTGATGAAAACACAGCATAATTAAATGTTGTAAATACAGGGTGTCCGAAAATTATGTGTCAATATTTTAGGAGGTGATTCTACACATAAACGTAAGGCTAAAAGTCATATTACACTTTTTTCAAATTCTCAATAATAACGGAGTTACAGCATGCTAAAATTATTTCATTCATTTCTTTACTTTTCCAAGAATCAACATATCAAACATTTATTAACAGTTTTAAAGAATGTAATACAACCTAAACTAACCATTTATAATAGAGTTTATCCACAACCAGTATATTATAAGGTCATAATTCCACTATTAAGAGATGTGATTATGATATTAATAAAACACATAGGTCTTATAATTAAAACAATGGTAAATCTATAGTAACACGTATGACAAAAGTCAGTTCAAAATGTCAAAATAAAATTTTTACAAAATATTAATTTAAAAACGCCACTCTCTGGTCTGGTTGTGGATAAAACGTATTGCATACGTGTCTTAGTTGTATTTTATCCACGCAAGAATGTTTAAATGCGAGAACGAAGTTCGCTCGCTATACAGCAAAAGTTCAGGGAAACGTTAGGATTAATAGTGGATGTTCCCAAGGCAGGTTTCGGGACTACTAATGATGGAAACACTAGTAGAAGATTTTTTGCAGATGCTGAAATATCAGCGGAAATAACTGGTCTTAATTTGAATCTCATCAGCAGATTCAAAATTATTCTAGAAACTATTTCCAGTGGTCATAAAATACATATTGAAAAATTTGCCAATTATACTCTCGAAACCGCTAAATTATACATCAACCTTTATCCATGGCACCCGATGTCTCCCCAGTTCAAAATGTCAAAATAAAATTTTTACAAAATATTAATTTAAAAACGCCACTCTCTGGTCTGGTTGTGGATAAAACGTATTGCATACGTGTCTTAGTTGTATTTTATCCACGCAAGAATGTTTAAATGCGAGAACGAAGTTCGAGCATTTAAACATTCTTGCGTGGATAAAATACTTCCTAAGACACTTATAAAATAAATAACTATTTGGTACAAGCTCCTTGCTGCCAGTGTGTTACCATCTGCTAGACCATAATAATTCACATAACGCAATTCAGCAATGAATAATTTTATTGTTATTCATGATAACTTATATAGTATCATCCTTTTGTTTCCACGGCACATCCTATTTTTGTCTAAAGTAAAGAAATGAATAAAATAATTTTAGCATGCTGTAACTCCGTTATTATTGAGAATTTGAAAAAAGTGTAATATGACTTTTAGCATTACTTTTATGTGTAGAATCACCTCCTAAAATATTGACACATAATTTCCGGACACCCTGTATAAGTTTACTCTTCAATAAAATTATATGCGAAAGATTGGTTTCGTTCTATGTTCTAAATACATTCAACCTGTTTGGATTATTATCCTGTTTTAACCCGATTCTTTGCAGTCCGCAGATATCCTGGTCAAAGGTTACAAATTTTATCAGCAAGGTGTTATGAGGATATTTCCTGATTAATCCTGTTAGAAAGTTTAAGGCATTTGAATTTGGCATTTCCTGTTACATTAAACACATTCAACCCGTTTGGATTATTATCCTGGTTCAACCTGATTGTTTGCAATCTACAGATATCCTGGTCGAAGTTTACAAATGTTACCTATAAGGTTTTACCAGGATATTTCCTGATTAATACTCATAGAAAATTTAAATTGTTTTAACTTGGCTTTTCCTGCTACATTAAACACATTCATCCTGATTGGTTGATCCTGGTACAACCTTCTAATTTTTTTTTATACACCTAAGGGAACCCCATGTACGAATTACTTTTGTATTGCCATCAAAAGTTCCATGTTCGGGCCACTCTTCCCCAATTTCCTGTTCTTCATCCATAATGGTATCTTTTTGATGGGGTGGTTGTTGTATCGCAGAAGTACTTTTCTTTACAACATTACTGTTAGTAGATCTTGCATGAAACAGTAATGCATTAACAAATTCTTCATCTGAAATGGGGAAGTATTAAATAAACACAACTAAGATAAATTTAGCATTAGTGGAAGTAATTACTACCTACCTGTTGTAGCTTTAACATAGTCTTCTTGACTTAAATACAGAGTATATTCGGTATTATATTCGGGATCCGAAATTGTAATTGATTGTGTACTTTCTGCCATTGCAAAGTAACCACTGTGATATTAATCACAAAAACCAGGTGTTTCCAAACATAACCTCAAAGGTCTTCACGCCCTAAATTTTTCGGTCTTTGAGGGGGCAGGGGAAATCGAGTTTGAGCGGCGCATAGCGTGAAGCCCAAATCGAAAGGAACGTGGAGCGTATGGCTCCGAGCGACTCCGAGCAGCTATTTGCAGTGAAAGGAAGTGCAGTGCTTTAAACTCTAGTTTGTGGGCGTGGTTTAGTTTAAAAATTGTCAACACAACATAACCTACAAATCAAAGTTTTGGTGTGTTTATATTCTGATAAAACAATGAATGCTGAATGTATAATTTTGGCACAATCAATAAATAATTATGCCGATAATAATTTTCAATCACTTATGCAATGGATAAGAGATAGAAATGACGAAGAATATTATTTGTTATACTTATCCTTATTGCCAACTACCCTATCACATTTTCGAATTGGAGAATATTGTGAAGAATGGTTACCTTCGTACCTAGAATGCGATTTTTCCAGTTATTTAGAATGTCAAGGAATTCATTTTACAAACTGTTGGAGGAAATAGACTGTCCAGAAATGAACAAAGATTTTGTTGGAGGAGAAGTACCGATTTCAGGTGAAAAAATACTAATGATGACTTTATAGTGGCTAGGCAAAGGTGAAGTCTTATTATCACTCTCGGATAAATTTAATGTATGCTTATCAGCTGTACACAGAAGTTTAGAACGTGTTCTAATCAAACTAGTAGCCTTAAGAAATAAGTATATTGCATGGCCCAATAGCGGTGAACTGGTTGCAATAGAAAGAGACTTCCAAGAAAGAGTTGGTTTTCCAGGTTTGCTATTAAATTTTTTATAAATAGTTGCAATCGTTAGGTATTGTTTAATGCCTTTCAGGTGTGGTTGGAGCCATAGATGTATGTAACATACCATTTAAGGCACCTGCTGAACAGCAGGAAAGTTATATCGATAGGAAGCTGAGACACTCAATAAAATTACAAGGCATACCTATGCATAAGAAGTAGAGTTTTTACTAATATTATGGCAGGATTTCCGGGCTCTGTGCATGATAGTAGAGTAAAATAATCAACTCTCTTGTTTCCGTTTCTTAATAATTCATTTTAGGTGCTTCAAAATTGTACCATATTTCGGGAAATGGAACACAATATAAATGCTGCAAAATACTTTCCTTTGCCAGAATTGTGTCGCTGTGATCTACTGTGTGTTTTGCAATATATCGAAGACGAATATAACAGTATTTTTCTGTTATTGCTCTACTTAGCTGAACAATGTGATTTTCAGTGGCACTATGGTCGTATATGTATTTCTGCAGCAATGAAAAAACTGGCAGATGGAGATAATAGTGCAAGACATTGCGTACTAATACTAAAGTAGAAAACTTTTTTAATAATTTGTTTCCACCACTTTCTGCCATTGTACAATGTGCTGAGAAGCAGCAGCCTTTAACTTTATAGCCATTAAAGCTTCGGACACAAAACCTGGCTCTGCATCAGCAGACTTGTACCACCTTGAAATAGTCTTGGGATACCGTAGACAAGTATCAAATTGTGATCTTACATATTCATATGCAGCTGGACTATAATAGTGGAGTGTAAGAGCAAATGTGCGCAGCTCTGGGGTATATTTTTGAGCAATTGTACTTCCATTTCTCTTAGATACTTGTCGCTTTATTAAATCTGTGTTCCCCTTACATAATGTTGACAAAATATTTGCGTTGTCTGTTATAGCAGAATAGCGTTTTTTCAAATCTGCTAAAATATTTTGGATTTTTGCTAGCCTTTTTTGTTGCCGTCGTTGTCGTTGCTGCAAAGTTCTTAATTTGCTTCTGTACGACTGCTTCATAATTTTATTCAAGAGCAAAGTTTCCCTCCTTGAAACAGTTTGTCTCGATCTCGACTTTGGGGAGAAAGATGTCGTTCGGCTAATTAGGAGTCGTTTCTTCCTTGGTGGAGATGTCGATGGACTGGATATCTGCTGCAAGATACTCGTCTGAGAAGTAAATGACGTGCTAGGCAGAGCTTCATGAACAATGGTCGTAATTACATCTCGGTTTACAGCAACATCCGTTTCAAAAACTCTGTTTGTGGGGGGCTTGCGAGTATGTTCTTGCTAAAATTAAAATACTTGTTAGTTTAAGCTAGATGTAGTTTTATAGGTACTACTTACAGTTTGTAAATGAAGGGGATATGAAGGAAACATTGTTGGAATTGCATCTGGCTTTAGTCTTACATATGCAAGTGTTTTATCCAAGAATTTTTCTTCAAAATGTATGGAACACACGCTACTTGAACTGGTAGGAACCCATTGTTCACGTCTAATCATTTTTATCCACTCAGCTCGCCGTATTAATTCTTGAGGAAATCTGATAAGTAACGTAAATTACAAGTACTTCCTATCTCGATACCTTTTAGTTTCGATATACCTACTGCCTATAGAGAGGACATCCTATGTAAGACAGGGCCTCTCTTGTAAAATGGTTATTAAAAATATACATATTATCTATAATCTTACAAAGGATATCCCGTCTCCCGCGAGACACTGTATTACTAGGCTATAATCAAGATAATAATAATTTCAACTTACTTATGAAATGAAATCTTTTCTCCTGGATTTGCACTATGCTACCTCTTACCCACTCTATACTCTAAGTGCAGCGCAGTCGTAATACTGCTGAGTGGGTTGCCCACGCACATCCGTCTTAGCGTATCGGACCTTGGCCGGCGTCCGTAACCGCCGACTGCATTCATGACTTCGAAACCCGTGCTGTTTACCGATTATTTTGCAAATATTTAATGGCCCTTTGCGGCCTCGGCCATCGTTCGTCCGTATTTTTTTGTGTAGTTAAGTACCCGGGGTACCATTCTGTGTGTGTATATTTATAGTACAGAGTGAATTTCCGTGGGTCCTAAAGTCATCCGGAGCCACAAAACACTTCCGAGATTGAACCCACCTTTCGATTCACTAAAACACTTCCGCCACTGTAATTTTCCAAAAACCAAATTACTGACGGCATTAAACTGCTCACCTTGTCGAAAACGTTCACCTTCGTTACTTATACGCATCCCTGTCTGAGTGATCGATCTCGCGCAATCTCCCTTCAAAATTCCGTTTACTCAGCCGAATATTAATTTTTCCTGTCCTATTAACCGTGCTTTTATTTGAATAATTTATTCATTATATAAATTATATAAATGTAAATAATATCAAGAACCGTTTCGAATAATAAATTACTGCAAACTCTCCAGTTATTTATTCACCCCTTATTTCGAACCCTGGTCAACTCAAGAGCTACCCTAGTGCACAAATAAATACTATACGTCAAGGGGGAACGTTACAAACTTTGTTCATTTTACAAAAACGACAACAATAATAGTTTGCTGAGGAATACTCTGTCAAACCAAGAATTGTATGTAGTCCTAGATTATCTCCCACTATAAAGCCGAGTTTAAAATATATAATTTCTGCCTTTCCATCAACTACAACTGATTTCTTGTAAAAATTTTACTCCAATGTCAATTCTTTAAACACTGCATTTACTAAAGGGGGCAAATCTTTTTCAGAATACTGAGGGGGTTTACATTTTTTTACAATATTAAACTGGTATTTAAATTTATTTTCATGTCGTATTATACCGGGTGTTAACCACCAAACCTGACCATAGGACCTATGCAGTATGCATGTTTCAAAAAAAATATGAGTTGCCTTGAAATAGTTTTTGCAAAATTTATGTCGCCTACTTTATTAATTCCTGCTAAACAGCATATAAATTTAATTATCATTAGTAAAATGGTGAAGTTATTATAAACATTTTTATTAACAAAATAATCGAAAACAAACTACGTCAAAATAAACACAGCACTAGTTAGGTATTTACAACAAATGTTCGAATAATCCTCCATTCTGGTTTAAGCAATATCCCAACCGATGATAAAAACCCGTTGTCACATTCGCGAGTTGCCTTGCAGTTATATTTTTGCATTCCACAATGATGGCCTCCCTTAGAGAATCAATATTGGGGTGTCGTTGTCTATAAATTTTGTTTTTAAGATAGGGCCACAAAAAGAAGTCACATAGTGCAAGATCAGGAGATCTGGCTGCCCAATTTAGTGTACCACCACGACCAATCCATCGATTTGGAAACGTTTCGTTTAAGTGAGCTCTCACATTTACACCAAAATGCGCAGGACAGCCGTAGTGCTGGTACCAAACCTGCTGATCTTCATGTGCAACTTCTTCAAGTGCAGGGCCTATCTCATTTATCAAAAGATCTACGATAAATATGTTTGTGAATTTAAATTTCCTGCTGTCTCAAACGGCCCAATTATTTGATTATTATAAATACCAGCCCAAATATTAATTTTATGAGGGTATTGAGTTCTTGTAGATAAATTTATTCGCGGATTCTCTTGAGACAAATATCGAGTGTTCTGGGTGTTTGGCTCATTATTTAATGTGAATGAATGTACATTCATCATGAAACAAATAGAAGATAGAAAATATCTGTCTTGGTTTGCCCTTTCCTGCATTTCTTCGCAAAAAGTAATTCTACTTTCTAGGTCTACATCAAATATTTCCTGATGGCATTGAAGTTTGTATGGAAGATAATTGTGTTTATGTAGAATTTTCCATACCGCTGTGGCGGTTACATTGCAGGCTTCCTCAATACTCTTTGTACTACTCATAGGAACCACGATAATCATTCCTAAAACCATTTCTTCCAAAGCATTATCAAAGTATCTTTTATTGCCTCCTCTGGAATTTGTTGCAACAGTACAAGTTTCCTTAAATTTTCTAACGTAATTATGTATTGTGGATTTCGAGGGTATAGGTCGGTTATTGAATTTTACAGCAAATAAATCTCTCACTCTTCTTAAACTATTTCCAACGTAAAAGGTTTGAACCATGAACACCCTTTCTTCAATTGATTAGTTCATTTTATAACAGGACTTACAGAACGACTTATAACGCAATTTCATTAAAAAATAAGCTATAAACATGCCTTTAAACACAAACATTTTAAGGCAATTCATATTTTTTTTGAAACATGCATAGGTCCTATGGCCAGGTTTGGTGATTAACAATCGGTATGTTTTCTGAATGAATTTATTGAAGAGAAACTACGAAAACATTTTGGTTGCATGCAACGATAAATATCATTGTTTTTTAAACTGTGGTTATTTCCTAAGTGAAAAATTAAAGCTTTTACATTACTAACTTTTTTTTGAACAACTGAAACAACGAATCATGTTGATAAGTGCTGAGAATACAGCAAATTACTTACATCAATGGTAACATTAAGTAATAATTCCCCGTGATGATGATATTATGTCGAGGGCATCGAGCCATAGTAAGAGCAAAAAACGAATTTTACAGGAAACGGAAAAAACGTTTGAAAATGACATTTTCTGCGCTATTGATTTGAATTTTTGGATGGAGTTTGTTTACAACACAACACAAAAATATATTTAGAAAATAAAAAAATAAAAAAATATACTTATTGAGAAAATTTTATAATAATTAAAAATTTTTTTGGGGTCTTTTCTGGAGAAATTTTTGTTTGACAGCCTGTAGCGATATTTCGTCTTCGGAATCTTCACTATCTTGAGCTTGATTTAGCACAGGTAGTCGTCTATAGAAATGATGATACTCAGATGGTAATACAGCACCCTTCCCCTCACACATCTCTTGCAAATTCTTATATTTTTTTGCATTTATAGGAAGTTGATCAGTATACAAACGCTTCAATCGTGGTTTAACGTTCTTTGAGGTAGACCTTCTGCCTTTCCTGGTTGTGTTAACCGTCTGAAATGACTCTTCCCAATATTCATGCTTGTACTGCATTAAATGAGGCTCTCCTTTTTCAAACCGCAACCACTTAACGTTTTTCCAGTTAAGTGCTTCTCCATCCTCATTTTTATTTGTATTAATCATAATACTTTCTTTTAAAGCTTTGTCGAAAAGAAATCGTTATGAGTCAGTACAGAAACGTCGTAGGGATGTTTTTTGTTAGCCAACCTTACTATGTTGATCCAGTCATTGGGCCAAAAAATTTTAGCATGCTCCGATGCCCGTTCAATGGCAGCGTGCATTGAATCACACTGCATGTGTGTGTGGCCTGGTTCTAAAAATTTTAAGTCAATAACTTCTAAATTTGAAATTTTTTTAACCGCTTGTAGCATACATGCCACTATAGCATTCCGGTTCTGTCCAGGGCAACAATCTGAATGCAACACTAGATGCCGTGCACTTTTGGGAAGTTTCTTGATGTACTCCATTAAACAGGTAGCAATTTCATTTGCTCCCCTATTACCTTCATACTCCGGCCACTTGAAACAGTAACCTCCCTTCTTTGTAACGTCATAAATGGTAAAATTAAATGTAGCGAGTTTCCTTTTGTAAAACACTGGCTTTGCATACAGAAGCGGACTGTACAAGACAGCTTCCAAATCGAAGTTAGCTGAAATGTATCCACTATCTTCTCCAGCCCTTTTAGCGTCTTGCTGTTTTTCTTCATTAGCGGATACTTTTCGACGAATGTGCAGATCATACTCTGCTGACTTCTCTTCCGATTTCTGACCTTCTGGTAGCTGTTCGTAATGATGACACCAGCACTGGTCCTTTTTGGGGACATGAAAGCCAATGTTTTTTTTTATAGGCAGTTCTTTATATAACGTATTCGATATAGGCGGTTTATTCATCATAGAACAGTGCTCTACGTATAAGCTATACATTTTTTCTTTATTTAAAATTGATTCTAAATATTCTTTCTTCGTATCTTTCCTGCACCAATGGGAAGGTACTCGGGGAAAAGAATCTATGTGGCTTATAGCAAAGTTTACGGTTTCTTCGGAATGCTTATTACCAGTTAGATGCTTCCCACGTTTATCTGGTGAAGCTATGCCAGCATCGCCTCTACCTGCTTTTTCCATCGCTGTACGCATCATTTTTTCGGAAATATTTAATGTTTTAAAAAAAACTGCTTGCACACCTGATGTTTCACTGCATTAACATTAAAATAATATAACTGGGAAAACTTCCTTCGAGAGTTTTCCGCGCGGCCTTTTGCAGACTGCTCACGTACTACATTTTTTATAATGAAGTCCCTTTGTCTGCTTAAATCGGCCAAAGCCCAAAAAGCATTACAAATTATTTGTTTTGCCTCATCCGACACCATAGCGTGACATTTTCGCGTACATGGACATTGAATTCCTAGATTCCTAGGTTTTCTCTCTTGAATTTCTTTTCCTTTACTACTTGTGTATGCATCACCAGAATTTCGTTTAATTTTCCTCACATTTTTTTCCAGTTTTCCTGGGCTCTTCTTTTAGACCTACTTCTTCCCTTCTGCACACTCGTTTGACTTATATCCACAGCATTTCTTTCAGTTTCTTCATTGTTTCGCTCATTTTCCACAGATACGTCGCTTATTATAGAGGAAGGTGATTCCGGTTGATACTCGGGGTCGGCATCACTGTCGTAAAATGAGTCGGTTTCAAATTCCGTCGGCGTTCGTGGAACTTCTGCCAAAGAAAAGTAATCCGTCCAAGTACATAACATAATCAAGTAAATCCTCGTATGCAACACTAACCTGAATTTTTGACTAATGACTTTTCATAATATTGTGTAGATGAAATGATAACATTAAGGGTTTCTACATTATTAACCTCCTCCAATTTTTCGATATTCGTAAGTGCAGCTAGAAACAAAAAAGTGGAGGTGCAAACCTCCCCTGGACTTTCCCATACTAAAAAAAACATTTCGTTTTTGGTATTCAACAGTATAGTTCGCAAGGCAGACCCTGGAAATCATTTGAATGCGTAGTGAGAGAAACGAGACTATACCGTTCCGATACGTAGATACCGAAGAGCGACACGCATCTGTAGACTGTAGTAATAAATAATAATAATAATAAACCAGGACTCTGAAAGAAATCCGGCTTGAGATTACTGGCGAAGCCGGACGATCGCTACCGACCGACCGCGACGCGACGATGCGTTCTGTCAGAGTCCAGACTAAATCTTACACAACGCGGTTAAAATTAACGAATTCCTTATCAACCGTACATTTTATCTATATGAACACCTTGTACTATGTGATAGACAAATAAATTTTGCATTCAATTATATAATAATATACAGGGTGTTTCATTTAAAATAACAAAGTTACTTATTGTACTGTGAAAACCAAACACCCTGTATACGTTATATAAATTTAGACAAATGTAAATTTATACAGGGTGTCCGTCTTTCGAAGCTAAGCATGGGGATCTCGGTTAGCTTAAGAGATACGAAGTCGGTTAAATGGAGGCAAAGTTGCGTATTTTAATACTGATCAACAATCTGAAAAGAAATTTGACCTACGACGTTTAATTTAGAAAATATCTAAAAAAAATCAAAATTCCCGATTTTTGTTTTTCGCTGATAAAATGAAAACAAGTGAAACTACGAATTTTTCATTAACACATTTTTAAGACACTTTTTTACGAGGAATCTAAATATGCGATTGTTTTTCTCATATTGTTTAAAATAGCCAACAATCGACTATCAACTTTTGTTTTTCTTATGGACGCCATATTGGATTTTTGCATTTTTGAATGTAACTTTTTTTTCTGATTTCAACTATGTATGGCACATAATACTTTAGCTTGTGTTTTTACCTACAATTTTAAGTTATCCGTTTTTACGCAGAGTGCCATGGAAGCAAAAGCGACAATTTTGTTTTAAAGAAAATTTTGACAGTTCCTAGTACATTGCTTAAATCGTTACGTTTTACTTCCCCTAATTTTAAGATAGGTACGTAATTTTCTGAAAGAAAATGAAAAATTCTAATGAAGAACAACGTGATATGTTGGAAATTTATTATTCTTCGCATCGGAATGTAATAATTACTTCCGAAACGTATCTGGGAGAAACCAGCCCAGGTCCTAGTTATTTCTTGCGTCTTCATCGAAATCTAAGCGAATATGGCTCCTTTTGTAAACCCAGGCACAAACACGAACTGAAAAACCGGACCTAAAGGGATTACATATCTCTGTTTAAAGAAAAACAATACTTAAATATTTCTTACTATCCCGTTGTGTTTTCGATTAAAGTTAGTTTTTAGTATTTGCTATAATTTTCTGTTTTTTAATTTTTATTCTATTGTTTCAACATTAATCATAATAGTTGATAATAAATTTTGTTATATCCCATTATTCTTCTTTTAAAACTCGCATTTCTTTCATTAAACTAGCCAAACCAATAACCTTATGACTTAAAATTAAAATTCATAACAGAATTCTCTTTAAAACAAACTTGTCGGTTTTGTTTCCATGGCACTCTGCGTACAAATGAATAACTTGAAATTGTAGGTAAAAACACAAGCTAAAGTATTATGTGCCATACATAGTTGAAATCAGAAAAAAAAGTTACATTCAAAAATGCAAAAATCCAATATGGCGTCCATAAGAAAAACAAAAGTTGATAGTCGATTGTTGGCTATTTTAAACAATATGAGAAAAACAATCGCATATTTAGATTCCTCGTAAAAAAGTGTCTTAAAAATGTCTGAATGAAAAATTCGTAGTTTCAATTGTTTTCATTTTATCAGCGAAAAACAAAAATCGGGAATTTTGATTTTTTTTAGATATTTTCTAAACTAAACGTCGTAGGTCAAATTTCTTTTCAGATTATTGATCAGCATTATAATACGCAACTTTGCCTCCATTTAACCGACTTCGTATCTCTTAAGCTAATCGAGATCCCCATGCTTAGCTTCGAAAGACGGACACCCTGTATACTGAACAACTTTTATATTTAAACTTCTTTCATATTTTGACCAATAAAGGCGCTATAGGAGCATCAATTTCCGATTTTCAAAATCTCGTAGAGGGCGCCACAGTGGAATTCTGGCGTTCATCAAAAAACAAAAATGTAGCTAATACCAAGCTGCATAAGTATAGAAAATTTAAACAAAATCGTTAGAGCCGTTTTTTTGTAATAATTTTTCAAAAATTTCAAAATTTTAGGAAGAGCGCCGTTGCGACCGTTTTTGGATTTACTAAATAATTTTTTTTTATGGTGTAGTACCCCATAGGGCTTTCAAACAAGTCGTTGCGGAACCTGATCAGATAACTGGTTTTCGAGTTATGGGGCGTTAAAGTCGAAATTTTGAAAAATTCATAGCGGCTGCCATTTTGAAGTTAGAGAGTTCGGCAAAAAACTGTTACCCTTGAATTATAACCCTCTTTCATATCCCCTACTCAGAGTTTCAAAATTCCGCTTCTGAAAAAAATGCTACCAAAAAACATGTCTAACTTCCGCTTCCGGTTTCGGATTTTTTTGAAAAGCTTATTTTGTCGATGAATTTTCGATATACCCCTTCATTTCAAATTTCATCCAAATCGGTCCAGTAGTTTTTGCGTTAGAGGCGTTACATACACACATACATACATACACACATACATACATACACACCCACAGACAGACATTTTTTCTAGGCCACTTTTTTGGGTTCCTGGGGGCCCAAAACACGTATTTCCGCGAAAATCTCGATTTCGAAAATTTTCATGATATCAATACTTCCCTATACCAGTGGTGGTATGGGAAAGTAAAAATGGATTAATTATTTGAACAGAATGCGCAGGTTTCTAATAGAATTCAAGTTGCACACAGAAAAGTAGTCATAGTTTACACTTAGAAAATAAACCCTAACAATGCTAGAAAATTGAGCCAATAATAAACTTAATAATTAATAATAAACACTTACCAAGCAGCGGTCCATCGGTGTTATCAGTTGCCATAGGTACCTCTATGGTTTTATCAACTTCATTGTTCAAATACAAATCTCCCGCGTCATTTGCAGTAACATCTAAGAAAATAACCTAAATTTTGTCAAACTGTACAACAAATTAACGAAAACTTACTTTCAGGTGAACTTCTATTTTGCAAATTAACCATCTCAAGTATGCGCCTGCTTCGCGTAAGGCCACCAAACATTTTGGAACAATTTATTATGTTATAAAATACAGTAAACACACAATTCTGTTCGTACGAAATTTACGCTAAAACATGTTGTACACAGGGAGTATGAACCACAATAAAGCGTTGCTTACAAATACACGGGAGGCGTAAGTTCATACGCCCCGGAGACTTTTCAAGACTGCGGGCGTATGAACTTACGCCTGTATGATCCGATGCAAAGTATAAAATTGGTTGATACGCCAATATGTTTTATTTTTTTCTGATAAATCTAGCCATACAAATCATACGCCCGTTTGTTCAAACGTGCAGCTAGACACAATTTAGCAAATTTGGTTGTTACGCCCCTATGGCTCGATGCCCTCGATGTATAAAAAAAGAAAATATTTCTGGCGATTTTGATGTTCTAATGTATTCTCCATATTTTTTTAATATCGGAAACTAAAATCGAAACAGCAACATAGTTTTGAGTGAAACTGTTCTCAATTCCATAAATGCCCCGTTCCACGTAGGTCCATACGCAACCACCGTTTCTGGCCGATATTCTACATTCAACGCGTGGTAGTTTTTGAAACATAGATCCACTATTGTAACGGGAGTTTCCACTTTATAAAATATGTTGTTTACATTGACATAAGAAGTTTCAATAGCATGTAATGGACCAACAATTATTAGGAGGGGCTGTGTAATGTTTCCATACGACTGATATTTGTTCTGTCGTAAAATTATTTGTATTTCCAGATCAGCTGCGTCCTATCAAGATTTTATAATTTATTTATAAGCTTAATTTTTAAGACAAATTAGCGTACTTACCTTGACATGTAAAATGAAACCCCGGCGTATTTCTATTCTAGATGGTTCCCATTTGTTAGTTTTTTTACACTTAAGATTTACGGATACCAGCTAGCCATTTCCATGCTGTACCAAGAAAATCAAGTGATCGTTTTGATTTTGATTGACCATGATTGATTAAATCAGTAAGAACTGAAAAGTGTTTTTTAATAATTGGTCTTTTATGAGTATATTGAGCTAGGCTGCATTCGCAAGGTTCCTTAATTGGGTTATGAAAGGAAAATGTACAAATAATTCGCAATTGTGATTCTAATTCAATAAAATTTTGATATTCCTTTTCTAAAGATGAAAGATCAAGAGACATTATTAAATTCCATGTTGAATCTGAGATGCTAGATGTTCCCTTTCCTAAGTAAACTAAAGCAGAACCATTGGTAATGGAATCAATTTGAATTCCATCTCAAAAAGTGGTTGTAGATAAAGGTAAACTTTGGGTTTTTTTACCTTTACCCCCAATGGTAATGGGTTGGATGACATATCTTATCACAAAATAAAAGGGATGTTAATTTATAAAAGACCTAAGACGATGGTCAGTAGTAGAGTGCTCAACGCTTGAAAAGTCGTCTAGAAAATGATTCCGTGGAACTTTCGAGGTTGAAAGCTACGAATGTGGGAATATCGAAGCTTATGCCCTTTTGACTTAAAATCCAAAAGCCGTCAAAAATCGGTCCATGGAGAAGGGCACTAGAAACGAATTATGAGTTACGCATATGACGGGAAACTAGAAAAAGAAACGAATTTTTTGGTAAAAAATTCATAGCAAAATTCGTACGGCTTATATATTTTGTTAATTTTTGAAATTGAAGAAATGCATTGGCTCTTACGGGCAGAAATAACTTTAAACGCCGATAACTCGAAATGATCCCAACAAAAAAGTCCGTCAATTTCACGTTTCTGTCGCTTCACGCTCGAAAATATCCACAATAAAAGCCTAATTCAAAAAAAATTTCTTTGACAAAAGTTGGCCTTAAGTATGAGGATGCGAATAGTTTTTGTTTTATAATTTTTGAATGTATGGTTAATGAGCTGTATCTAATAATGTCTTTAGATAACAATTTTACGCGCTCAGCCGAGTTGCAGCATCGAGCCGAAACCGCGGCGTCCCCTCCACAATTTCGTTCAGATAATGCGCCCCGCACCTCGTCTGTCCCAATGTTTTCATGTTTTCATATACGCGCAAATGGTTTAGATTAATTAATATGCACTTCGGAATCTCCAAATGAAAAAAACCCGCTTTATCTGATTGGGTTAGGTATGTTTAGCAATGTATATACGCAGTCTTGGACAGGAGTTTAAAATAAACTTGGAAGCTGAATAATAAAATGATATAAGTACTTACTTTTAATTTGAATTTAATAAAACTACGTATTTATAAACAAATATTCTGATCGATGTCAATGTTTTAAATACATTCAACTGCAAAATAAAAATAATAAAAAACGTGGTAAAAATCGACAAAAAGTATTTATTAATTTATTCGGCTTCATCATCAGAGTTGTTATCGATGTTAATTGAAGAGGATTGGTTCGTAGAGACTGCGGCCACGATATTTCTACAAGATTTTTGCCCCATGCATTTGCAAGAACCTATACTACAACACATCTTGTTTTTTTTGCAACCGCAAACCTTGCTTCTGCAATCTGCAAGTATACGGTTAATGATAAATTTAATTTCTTGAGAGGTTTATAAAAATCCATTTTGTCAATGCCATCAACGAAATTTTGAAATGCGATTTCTCCCCTTTCTTTGGCATTTAGTAGTGAGTCTTCCACAGTCTGTGAGAAAATTTCATTTGTAGAAATACAAATTATGTTATCTTCCTCACGTCCAAACACTCTAAATGTATCAAACTGATCGAATAACCTTAATACGGAATTTTCATCTATTATAATCCTTTGCGTGCCAATCTCAATATTTTGACTAGCAGTAATTCTAGAAATTTTAAGGGAATTTAAAAAGTTTTCTGTCATTAAATCAATTTCATTATAACTTAGGTACCATTCATCCAGCCTACTACTGTTCTTGGTTAAACCAACAATTCCCCCTACATCTTTTGAAATTTTGTTGACATGCTCCAATGCCTGATCAACTGAAATTCGATTAAATTTTCCATTTAATCTTTTCACCACAAAATTTCCTTCCATAAATTCTTGGTAAACTTCTGGAGCACTGTTGGGTAAATTGATCATATCACTAAAGTATACAGATCCCCATCTACCGTAATTTGGGTGGTTGTAGACAAGAACCATGGCAGCATTTTTCTAAAACTTTGAATATGAAGTTCCCAATTACCAGTTCGTTCGCCATATAAAAACTTTAAGCCAATCTTAAGCATTTCGATAAGTTCTGATGTACCACTAAACATTGGAATATACTCTGCTTCCATGTAGTTATGAACAGTTCGGGATTTCGATAAACTGGGAATTAATATAGCGATGACTCATTAGCTGTGGGCGACTTAACGACTTCAATTGAACTTCCAAATTCCTGTTTTAATATTTTCGTTAAATACGGTTTAGATTTAGTACCGTTTAAGTTCACATATACAGATTGGTGGCCGTTATTGTGAACATAGAGAGACAAATGCTTACGCGCTTTGCTTATATCGACACCTTGATTATGCATTATTTTTAAAATTGTATGTATTAGTTCGAATAAAACCCAAGAAGGCGTCTAGTTTAAAACCATAGCAGCCTCCTTAATTGTTAACTTACAGAACACAATTTTAAAAATAATGCATAATCAAGGTGTCGATACATGCAAAGCGCGTATGCATTTGTCTCTCTATGTTCACATTAACGGACACCAATCTGTATATCGTAAATAGATGTAATAGCATAACCTTTTCCTTTCTGAAAACCAGTGTGCAATTCGTCTATTATTGTCTTCAAAGCAGCTTTGTCATCTTCAAGTTCTTCTTTACTTTTCAAGTCACTCACAACAGAAACTGAACACTTGCAGAACTTCTTCCATTCGTATGTTAAACAATTCCCATGATATTTAATTTCTATGGCAATTAAGTCATTTGGACCTATTCTTTAAGGACATCTGAACTTCTAATGGAAATTTTTTTAATTTTCATTTCTATGTTAGTCGTCATGACAGTTTTTTCGAATCCGAACGTTTTTGGCAGATTACACATTTGTTTACATCGAAAACTCCTTTCCGAAGTTTTCCATCTGCCACAGGCGCTGGTAACTCAATTCCTGCTTCTCTATATTCCTGTAAACGTAAGCACCATTTCTGTAGAACCGCAATATTTTTTTTACTTGTGTAACTTAGATAACAACTTTTGTGCCAAAGTACCTGGTCAAAATTCTTTTGTATTTTTACAGTAGTAATCGTATTTTATATGGAAGTGTCTTTTCTTTTTGTTATATTTTCTCTTATTATACATGATTTCACTAAAGTTTAAAAAAAATTTGAGTTGAATGTAAATAAGCACCAGTTTCTTGACAAATTGTGCACTTATGTCCTAATTTTACATTAAATTTCAGCTTCGATTCAAGTTCACTTTCAGAGCTCGTACTGCTAGTATCTACACACTTCATGACTGTTACCAAATTGTAAATTTATTATTCTGAAATTTTAAAACTATAGGACAAGAATATAAATCAACCGTTTGCACATATAGGTATGAAAAGAGTCGGGCAGAGGAGGTGCGGGGCGCATTATCTGAACGAAATTGTGGAGGGGACGCCGCGGTTTCGGCTCGATGCTGCAACTCGGCTGAGCGCGTAAAATTGTTATCTAAAGACATTATTAGATACAGCTCATTAACCATACATTCAAAAATTATAAAACAAAAACTATTCGCATCCTCATACTTAAGGCCAACTTTTGTCAAGAGAAAATTTTTTTGAATTAGGCTTTTATTGTGGATATTTTCGAGCGTGAAGCGACAGAAACGTGAAATTGACGGACTTTTTTGTTGGGATCATTTCGAGTTATCGGCGTTTAAAGTTATTTCTGCCCGTAAGAGCCAATGCATTTCTTCAATTTCAAAAATTAAAAAATATATAAGCCGTACGAATTTTGTTATGAATTTTTTACCAAAAAAATCGTTTCTTTTTCTAGTTTCCCGTCATATGCGTAACTCGTAATTCGTTTCTAGTGCCCTTCTCCATGGACCGATTTTTGACGGCTTTTGGATTTTAAGTCAAAAGTGCATAAACTTCGATATTCCCACATTCGTTGCTTTTAACCTCGAAAGTTCCACGGAAGTGAAAATAAACGCCTGCGAACACTCTACTACAGATACCATCCAAACCACTACAACCTGATTATACCAAAGACGGAATGTATGTTCTACCTTATCACACCCTTTTCTCTGGAACCGGCATTCATTTTCTCAATGAGGGAAACGCTATTTCTCGAGATGACTATTCTCAAGGATATTGTTTATTGGCGTTTGATCTAACACCCGACTTGTCGGCCAACATGAATACTCACTGGAATTTAATTAAAAACGGATCTCTGCGAATGGAAGTTGCATTTGATGACGCACTATCATCAACAGTGAATTGCTTGGTATATACGGAGTTTGACAACGTTATTGAGATTGATAAACATAGAAATGTGGTGGTGGACTTCAGCAGTTAAAAAGATCACAAGAGCAAGACTGTAAAAAAATTAGTTGTGCTCTAATCGTCAAGCTAGAATGTCGGTGTTTGTGGATTTGCAAGGGTTTTGCGTGGATGCTAGAATATTTGTTCCTAAAGTGGTCGGGATAATATCTTTAGACGGATATAAAGCGGGGCAGTTTCTTTTTAAATCGCCACAAAATGTGGTCCTTCTTAATCGTGAAAAACTGTACCGTGAGAGACATTGTCATGGAATTTTATGGGGCAGCGGGAATATAAATTTTGTAGACTTTGAATCAACGTTGATGCAGGCTTTAAAAGGTTTCGAAACGATATACGTTAAAGGCAGCGAAAAGAAAAAAAGGCTGAGCTTTCTCGAAAAAACCATAATTAATTTAGGCGGGTGTGTTTGTCCTTCGCTGACACTTTTAAGGAAAAGGGTGGTAGCCGTGCAATGTTTATACCACAGCATTGAAAACCCAGTTTGTGCTTTTGAAAATGCTTTGATATTATAGGATTGGTTTAAACAGAACAATGAACACTTTAGAGATACGCAAAGCATTGCATTGCAATACAGACTCCGTGGAGTATGTATTTCCGAGATGTATTTGCATCTGATCAATTACCCAAACGTATATCTCGGCCTTGCGCTATTATTGCAAACACGGACTCTTCTCGAGAACCAGGACAACATTGGTGTGCATTCTACATTAGCAGGGAAGGATACGGCAAATATTTTGATCCTTACGGAAGACCACCAACAGGATATCACTTAAATTTTATACAAAACAACTCAAAATCCTGGCGCTACAACCCCAAAATCTTTCAGAGTTTTACTTCATTTGTTTGTGGTTATTACGTATTTAAATTTAAAATTGAATAATGTTTCCACCCTAGCATTTTTAAATATGATTAATGATAATTTAATTAATAACGATAGCTGTATACGATTACTGTACAATTGTTATTTTGAAAAAATAGATTTATTAACCGTATCACTTAATTTGTTTAATATAGCACAAACAATTTAATGTATAATGCAAATTAATATTATTAATAAAATAAAATAATTAAAAATATCATGATTTATTTATTTATTTACAACTGGTTATGGGTACATATTGGGTTAGTTCTTAAATTAATTATTTTAAAATGGTTTTGACCAATATGGGGAATATTCTTTTTATTACAAACATAAATTCATCTATATTCTATTTTTTACGAAATACAGGGTGTTTCTTAAATCGCGGACACGGAGCACAGTACGACTTTCCCCTCCAGATACTGATTGGAAAAATATAATACAATAATGCCCGTTCTTCGCTAGTTTCAGAGTTATTCTCAGTCAAAGATTGAGATTCAATTCCTTTATGCTTTGGAAAAATGGGTAAATTTTAACCGTTCCGCATTGTTCATCAATCAAATATTAAATCTTAATAAATTTGGAATTTTTTATACGTTGTATTCCTTTCTCCGAAGACATTCTTTCTGATAAATATCTGTTGTTAATTTTTTTTTCAATATGTTGCAACAGTGCATTGTAGCTATGAGGTTATTACCTAGGAAACTTGTTCATACTGCCTTATTAAAACACCAAACGTTTAAAACAAAGTCCGTGCAAGCATGCGCAATGTTGTCAAATTTAAAATTTTTAAAATGCGAATAACTCGGAAACTAAATACATTAGGACAAAATCGCTTATACTTTTTCAACTCAGTTTTAAGATGAGAATCGCGTAGTGCTCTCCGTGTCCGCCATTTAAGAAACACCCTGTATACAATTAATTATTATTCAATAAAGCCATAAGAGAGGGTGTCATAACTATTAGCAATTCTTCTGCGTTTGTTATAATTAACTCTATAAGCCTTACGTTCAGATCTCGATATGACTTCATATGCCGAAGTTCTGACTATTTTTCGATCAGAATTAACATAAACTGTTGTGTTGGGGTTATCATCATCATCATTACAAATCATTTCCTTCATCGTTTCAAAGTTTATTATTCGCGAATTTTGGAAATTTAGTGTGATGCCTTTCACATTACAAACTTGTATATCACAATTTTTATCGGTTGAGTGAACGTTAAAACTGCAATTTTTAGGCCCCCCACTTACAAATTCACTTATATCGCTACCAACCCCATACTGTTCTAATTCGTCTGTCATCTGACCGAGAAATTCCCCTGTATCAGGTTTCCATTCCCCGTCTTTATGTATAAATATTATACTGTCTGTATCAAAGTATAAAACACGGCTTCCTAATTTTTCAAGATAACTATAATGTTCTAGCCTGGCATGTGCAGTTGTGTATGTTGCTATGACAACGTTTACATTACTCAGAGGTTTGACATCGTCTTCTGGTCGTGCCCAATTTACTATGAGAACATCATCGTCTATCGGTGTCATAGAATGGACCCGGGGGTTTGTAATAACCGATGACTGTAATAAATTTTCCCGCTGACCAAATTTACCCCAAAAACTATTTAGCATTAGCTTTGCAAGGTATCGCAAACCTGGATTTTTGGATATATTTTCAGGGGTTAGTGCTATACCCTCCCTCGATAAATATTCGCGAATATAATTTTGCTTGCTTACATCATCTACACATGAAGCAGCCCACCCCGAGTATTCCTGTTTCATTTTTAGAAAATTATCTACATACCCAGAAAACAATACGCCCATTTTCGTATTTTTATCATGCTGTTCGATCTTGTACTCCCAAATTTCATGAAATTCGCGAATTTTATAGTTTAATGACAATGCCTTCCTTAACTCATCTGCTACATAAGTGCCTACAAAGCAATGCTCCTCATCGGTGTGCGTACAGACCCCTTGATTTAAATTTTCTTCGCATGTACGACACAATATAAAAACCAGCTTTTTATGCATTTTACACGGTAATACCGGTTGATACAAATCAATGGGCGGCAGCACTGAGCATTTAATTAAACCCTCTGTAGTGTCTATCGGTAGCCTGGGGCAAACTTCATGACCTATGTGAATTGTAGGGTGACCAACCGGATATTTACAATACTTATCAACAAAAGGGTATAGAGAACAAACATCAAAATAACATATTTTCTCGCCATATCGTGATTTGTAATATAATTTAACCGCGTTAGTGCGACCACCAAAAAACCATCCCGAGGATCCAATGGTGTATGTTTTAAAATGCCGTGGTTGTTAACATAATCCCTGGCTACATTGTTGGTTTTCAAATAATTTTTAAAAGAACATTCACTCATCTGAATTAGATCGTACCCATAGCTCCTAATACGAGAAGCACGAGCCTCTGTCCGCTCTCTACGTAAAAACATTGCATCTGTTTTATTATCATTAAAATCTTCTGTCTGATTTGGAAAACAGGCCTCACAGCCATGCCAGTAGCACCCCAAAAATTCATAAACTGTATTATTTTCACGGCAAAACTCATCTACTAAAATCCCCTCGGGTAGTCTAAATTCACGCGCTTTTCCACTATGTTGGATAGATAATGCAGAATTGTGTTCTTCCCAAAGTAGCCACTTAACTGCTATATTTGATTGCTTATCAGCTAACCTGTTACCCCCAGGGGGAATTAAACCTATTGTGTTGTCGTTTAAAAAAATCCTTCTGAAAACAAGATTGCATGCAATTGCTATGGTTCAAGATTCTAGAAAAGGGTCCACAGAATTTTGTTGTAAAAAAAGTTTCCAAAAACGTAAACATAAGTAAAATCTCTACATCTAAAATACAATATTTTATAATTTCCCGCTTCATATCGAAAACAAACCCCTTGTTAATTTGGTCAGAATGCCATTGTAAAAAATTACAACGCTCGCTCGAATTCATCTGATTTGGAGCATAAAATTGTGTATCAGGTAGTGGGCCGACATACTCTTCGTTAGCGAGAGTATTAAATAAATACGGGAAATACCCCTGAAAATCGAAAGTTTTGGGTAACTGGGCTAAAGGTAGGGGCATGAAGTTGATTGAGTCTATAAATCTTATATGACCGCAAGTTATCGAGATAATTTTTGTACCTGTTGAAATTAATTTCGAGTTCCACCTATCCCTATTTTTGATAATTTCTTGCAAGATAAAACACCCGTCATACCCCTTCATATTATGAGCCAGTGCAGTTACTCTAAATTTCAGACCAAGTCGAGCTACATACCCATAGAAGACGTTACAGGAGTTTCCCGAAAAATGTTAAGACACCTACCACAGATTTCGCAATTTTGATTAACATCTTCGTTTTCAATGCAATTAGGACAGACATGAGCGGCGACGCATAAATTAGGCTCATGAAAAAAAGTGTTTAATTTACCTGAAACAGGCTTTTCCTGGCGACACTCGAAGTCATAGAATATGAATAACTTTACTATTTTTGGACTTTATTTCTTTAATGTTTTTACCCATATAACAATCATGTCTTATTGGTTGTTGTTTGTGACAAACGGTACAAAATTTAAAACCACACTTGTGAGCAGATTTTTTATCGACACAAATACTGAAAAGACATGTGGGGCATCTATATAATTTTTCACAGATTCTCCTTCTTTTATGACTGTCGAAACAGTCTCTACCATAAAAATCGCGGTTGCAAATCTGACACGTTATTGCTTCAAGCATTGACATACAGGGGGGCATTGCGTGGCATGCAGGGACGTGTACAAACAACGTCGATGATTATTTTTATCATTAAACCTGATTTTACACAACTCACAGTAATAATAGTCATGAGAATCATCAAAAATTTGTTTTTTTTAATAAAAGTTTGAAAAATTGCAAATATCTGTTTTTAATTTATAGACAAGAAGTCAAAGAATAGCAAGAAGGTTAACACGTATGCGTAATTTCTATAAATTCGAATATATCCTATAAATTTTAAATTTTTTGAAAATGGGCCAACTGATACGGGACGGGGCTCGTAAATATATTTAAATTGCAAATAATAGTAAAAGAAACGGAAACGATGCCACTGTATTGGTGAAACAATATTGTTATAATTTATTATTAAATATATACTCTGTAGTTCTTCAACGTTTTCGTTTCTTTTACTCTAACTTGTTAAATAGATCTTCATGCAGTAAAAGCCACCTCCATTCAAATATAATTCTATTTTTAAATCACAAAACAATCAACAAACAAACAATATACCGGAACAACACATAAAAAAAGAACTGAATTATAATAAAATAAAAAATCGTACCACCTCACAATATTGTAGGTGTAAAGTGTTGGTGAAAATACATTATGAGCTAACAAGAATAAGCCTGTAAAAAAAGGAATATATATGAATATATATTAAAGATGAATATGGGGTTGAAGTCCTAACATTATGTATGATTTGATTAGTTGTTACAAAAAATTTTAAATAACTTTTCACATTCCTGGGAGCGAAGACCGGATTTGATTTGATGCAAAATGCATAATACCGCTTATTTATTTTGTAACAGTTTAACTTCATCCTTTGGTTTTTACTTTTAATTAACGTCAAATAATTACAATTGGTGCAATTCCTGCGAAAACAGAAGGATGCTGTTACACAATAACGTACAAAATCGGTACAACTGCGCAATCTTAACTAATCAGATTAGAGAGAATTTCGACATTCAAGTCAGGGAAATTACTAGATGAAAGAGTAAATTTTGGAAAATAATTTTTTTACGATGAAGAAGGCACTGTTTGTAACAACTATTAAAAAATTCTAAAATTTACCTTTTCATCTATTAATTAATCAGGTCTCTTCATCGCTAAATTTCAATAAAATTTTATCAGAAAAAAATATCGTGTTAAACGGCTTTTAAATACAGGCAGATTCCGTCAGTCAATAATGTATATTCACCCCACTGCCCGTACCAAGATAAACTTCAACTTTGTTCCACCTTCTTTCGGTCAAACACATATGCCCCAATTTCCTTCTTGAGGTCGGAGATAAGTACCCCATCCGTATATTGAGGCTTTTAAGTTCTTCTGCTTGGCTTTTAAGTTCTTCTGCTTGGCTTTTAACTTGGCTTTTAAGTTCTTCTGCTTGGCTTTTAAGTCCTTCAAGGTTTCTGATTTGTTCTTCTGCGTTTCTGAGTCGATTTTCTATTGTTAATTAACTAAACCCCTTATATAATAAAAATCAGACTGCTCAAGGCTATTCCACTTTCGCCGAAGGCGAAAGTCGTCAACCCACTAGCGATTTTTAATAACAAATGCAAACAGATTTATATAGTAACTCCTTGATTCTATTATTTTAACACTGCGTGAAGCAGCTGGCCCCAGTCAACCCGTCGGAGGTCAGTCGCTTATCAGTGTGTTTTAAAAAGATATTTATTATTGTGATTCAGTATATATAGGTCAAACAATTAGAAATTTCAGTATTAGGCAAAAAGAACATATCCGTTGTTACAAATATAAACATGCACATAAATCAAATTTTGCTAAACATTTGTTAGAACAAAATCACACATTAACATCTAATAATACAATTAAATTTTTACACTTTTCTGATAACAAGAATAAATTAAATATTTTGGAAGCTTTTGAAATTTATAAACACACAAAAAACAACATACCTTTAATGAATGAGCAAATTGAACTCTTAGATTCTCCTTTACTGAAGATTTTGGAATATAGTAGATTGTTTTATTAGGATGACAAGTGTCACTTTTTTTGACGAGCAAATTTTGCATTTGTGAGGCGGAGCGTAGCGTAGCCGAACGGATGCGATATTGCGAGTCAAAAGAAGTCACCACTTTTAATCCGAATGAAACATAGGTACTATTTTTTCCGCAACCGGAACAACCGGATTCAAAATAATAAAATTAAGATGCGAGGAACTAGAGAACACTACTACTACTAAAATCAAGTCTTCTTAGCTTATGTTTACAATTTTATTTATTCTGTCAAACCCAGCCAAACCATCGAAAATGTTTGAACAAGATAATGGTAACGAAGATACACCACCAGAAATTTTAGACCGTGCAAAAGAAGTTGTATCAAATCTTCTGCCCAATAAATCTCGAGAAGTATACGAAGGTGCCTACAACAAATTTTTAAATTGGTGTAACGAGAAAACCGTAAAATCGTACACGGAAAGCGTACTATTAGCGTACTTTTCCGAATTGTCCACTAAAATGTCTACTTCTACTTTTTGGGCGCAATATTCAATGGGGTAAATATCGAAAAATTTTCAAAACTCCGTGCCTATTTAAATAAAGAAACTAATGACTACACACCGAAGAAATCGAGAATTCTTAGTAAACAGGTGGATCGATTCTTGAAGTGTGCTCCTGATAAGCAATACTTGTTGATGAAGGTGTGTTTTAGTTTTAAAATCGAATATTTTACGATAATTCAATTTTGACGTTTGTAGGTTAAATTAATTTTGGGTGTTGCTGGAGCTTGTCGCTGCGACGTGTTAGTACATTTAAAGATTAATGATATTGAAGATCTTAAATCAGTCGTACTGATTAAAATTCCTAACACTAAAACTAATAAGGCTAGATCATTTACTGTGATGGGAGATAGCTATTTAAATATTTACAGAAAATATGTGACCCTTCGCCCGCCAAACTTTGCAGATCCACGGTTTTTTGTAAAATACAAAAATTGATATGTCATCGAGTAGTAGTAGGAATTCGTAAGATTAGCAGTGTTCCACAAGAGATCGCAAAATTTTTAAATTTAGATAATGCGAAAGAATTTACAGGCCACTGCTTACGACGAACTTCTGCCGCGTTTCTAGTAGATGCTGGCGGTGACCTCACGTGTCTTAAAAGACATAGTGGTTGGAAATCAAGCAATGTGGCAGAAGGATACGTCGAGGATTCTTTAAAAAACAAGAACGATACTGAAAAAAAATATTGGGACTGGATCAACCTAGCACAAGTGGTAGGTAGCATCAGTGACAATACTAGCACAATTAATTACGATGACATGGAAACACTTCCTAGAGCAGAAAGAAGTCCTGGAAAAGAATCGACTATTCAAGATACAACTAAAACTGTAATTGTAGATGTTCAAAGTGATCTTAATAATTCTAAAAAGGTCAAGATTGTTGAAAGTGCAGGTTTATTCAATTTTCAAGGATCCTCAAATTGCACTTTTAAAATTGAAATAAGAAATTAATTTATTGTTATAATTTTTGTGTTAGTTAATTCGGAATCTATGTCATTCTTTGTTTAATATCTTTGTAGTGTTTTTCTTAAATAAATGTTATTCACATAACAAACCAAAATCTTAACCAAAAAAGTTAAAAGTAAAAGTTCCTGGGAAGTAAAAGTACTTTTACTTCCTAGGAACTAAAAGTGTTGCCTAGCAACACACACATTGTTTTACTAATAACAAAAACATCAACTTCACTGTCCGTTTTTGGTATTAAAAGTGATCACTTTTAAGACGGTCGCGGAAAAAATATCTTTTTAAAACACACTGATAAGCGACTGACCTCCGACGCGACGGGTTGACTGGGGCCAGCTGCTTCACGCAGTGTTATAATAATAGAATCAAGCAGTTACTGTATAAATCATTTTGCATTTGTTATTTAATATTTTACAAATGCATTTGACAATGGCACATTGATGCCGAAATACGTATAAAGCGAATATATAGTTATTATTTCCCGTTAAGAATAGAATAGATATTTTATTTAATATTTATTATTTATATAATCATGGATTTTAACAAAGTAACGCTTGAAAATGTCAATAAATTCTGGAAAGACAACTTTTTTTTTTCGAACGAGATCGGGTTTAAACTATGTGAACGTGTTACGGGGTCCGTGTGCACCACTGCTGACAAGGCGGGGGCCGGTAGCCGCCCCCCTTCGCGAACGCCACTGGTAAAACGGAAGCGAACGGTCGAACGACAGTGGAGGGAGAACGGGGGGAGCTAGAGGGTCCTGGTTTTTTAAAAGACAGCCAAGGAGACGTTCTTTACAGTATAATAGCTAGAGGGCGATCCCAAAACCGAGGCGACAGCCGAGTGTGACGTTCAAAAGATTCCTCCACTTTGCCGGTTTGGGGGGGGGATTACGGAGCGTCTTGGCGCATTTCGTTCAAACAAAAAATAGCAAATTTCCTGCTCTACAATTACGTTCGGGTGGAAAAGTTTCGAAAAAGGCCATCTTCAGGGTCAAATTTGCAAAAACACGTAGGTCAACGAAAGGCGGCGCTAAAATTTTTTTTCGCAATAAACCCTAGATGAATCGATTCTACTCCGCGATTCGAATCCGTTCCCGCAAACCGCGATTCCATATCTCTTTTCGTCTGCCCGTGACGAGCGTTCAAAATTTTCGAAAAATTTGAAGAAAAAGCCAATTTTAACGATTTTTGGGGTTCCGTATCTCCGAAACGAAGCGAGATAGGAGATCTCGGTTGGCGGCGTTGGAAAGAGCTCGTCGAATTGTACCCCATGAGATTGACGCCGTCGCCACCAGAGGGCGCCAAACTTTTTTCTTTAGAGCTCCATAACTCCGAAACCAATGCGGTCAGGGAGATTGGCTATAACCTATCGGATGCAGCTTTTCGAGGGCTACAACCACCACTGGGTCTGACCCCGTCCCAAAACCTTTTGCCCGTTCAAAAACGGAAAAAACCCTTTTGTGCAGAGGCGGCTTTGGAAAATCGCAGCTCGGTTGCTATGGGAACGGTAGGGCTCCGCTTGCGAGGGAAACTCTAGGAAGGTACCGGGTACTACGTGTCCAAGCCGCAATTCGATCCGGCGACGCGTTTTTCTTCTGTGACGTCGCCAAAAAGAGTATCGTTTTTGGATGGTTTTGGCCAGTTTCGAAATTTTTTTTAGAAAAAAGTTTAAAAAAATTAATATATCGGAAAGTAAAAGAGCTAGCGGGTCGCGGCAATTGAAAGAGCACGTCGAGCTCTATCTAGCTGTCTTAAATAGAAACAACTGCGATTATCGTCCAAGCCGCTAGGGGGCGTTTTATGTGTTTTATTTTCGGCGCCGTAACTCCGAAACCGGATGAGGTGGCGTTTAGGTGCCAGGAACATAAAAGATGCATTTTCGGAAGACCTTTCTTATGATCTACGCGCGAACGCGATACGACATCGGCAAGTGATTTTTAAAACGAAAAAACTGTTTTTTGAAAAAAAAAAAAGCAAATTTCATCGACCCCGATCGGGACGAAAATAGGGCGAAATGGAGACCCCCCTGGGTACAACTTCCAGCCAAAAGGAGTTTCCCCTGGGGCGATCGGTTTGGCAGTTATTGAACTAACGATATTTCAGCGTGCCCTAAATCCATAACGGGTGAAGTTAGAAAGCTGGCTGTGTACGCGTTGGATGCGGATTCTCAAGACCTACAACCCCATATACGAACCACATGAGGAAAAAAAAATTTCTGCCGCCAAAATTCAGAAATTTTAATTTTATATTTTATAATAATACAAATATAATTTTATAATAATATAATAATATTGTACCACGTCTTCATTCTTCGAGTTTACATGGTCCAAACTCTATTGAATTAACTAAAAGAAAAAAAAAGCAGAAAAAATAGCGACAAAAATTTACTTTAGTATGAAATTTTTAATAATATAATAATATTGTACCACGTCTTCATTCTTCAAGTTTACATGGTCCACACTCTAAAAGAAAAAAAAAAGCAGAAAAAATAGCGACAAAAATTTACTTTACTATGAAATTTTGACTTTTTGTTTTTTAAATCATAGGTGTGCATGATTGGCCTCCACAGCACCCCTTATTTATGCAAAGTTTTTTTAATAAATAATTATTGTACTGACTCACATTGTGAAACTTTGCTAGAAAAAAAAAATATTAAAACACATTATTAAATAATAACAGCAAAAATGAGAAACTAGAAAAGAAAATTGAATTAAGTAGGTGAATTAAAATACTGTAAATCTAATAAACGTTCCAAAATCATAAAACCTCTCTTATTAAGGTGTATTAGATCCTTCCGGGGATTGCTACCCATTATTCTGTAAAAAAACAAATTATTAGTAGCAATAATTTAAAAAATAAAACTATATGAACAACACTATTATATTTATTGACATTCTCAAGCGTCACTTTGTTGAAATCGATATTTTATTTAATATTTATTATTTATATAACACTATTATATACCAACCTTTCAAAATACTCAAGCAAAACTGTAAGTATTGCACGTTCCAATAAAATAATTTCCTAAATCGACAACAAACACTGAATCTTTTGCCTGCTGTTTAATGAATTCATTCAATGAATTCAAAACAAACCAGTGGGTCTTATTATTTGCTATTAACGGTACTGGTGGAACCGTGAGTAAAACTACCTTATTGCATCTTCTTTTCAGCTCGTTTACAAGTTCCCCATAAACCCTTTTCAATACTGGTGCGAGATAGACATTCTAAAAGTATTTATTTTTATTTATATTATTAATAACAACTAATAAAAAATACATATTTACAAATAATACATACAGGCTGGAGATCATTGGTTCCTATAATTAGATTAGAATAACCCTGGTTCCAAGTGGATAAACTTGCTGAACAATCTTATCTAACAAACCAGAAATCGTTTCTCCACTGGTACCATATCCAATGCACCGCTGATGAACTTCTGTTAAAAATATAATCATATAAATTATCCTAATAAAATATATTATACAAAATTATAGCCAAGACTATACTTTACGGCATAGTAGCATTACGAATTATTTTCGAATAATAATTATTAATCAGTTACCTTAAAAATATCTCCAGGCACCTGCAGTAAACAACACATCACATCACACATTCCATTTGTTATGACTCAAATCACGCTTAGTAATTGTGAAACTAGTTTGATTACATGTTTGTTATGGTTTCTACTAGATGGAGCCATAAGTAAAATACCATAAATTTAATATTTTCAAGGCAAGTCGAAGATGCGCGGAATTACCTCCTGCGCGGAATTCGCCCACTTTCCCCTATATTCTTGGAAGGGCTCGAGGTACAAGGCGGCCCAAGGTACAAGACCCTCCCCTAGTCTTTCCTCATTTTTTGGAAAAAATTTTTAACCCCTTCAGATTTCGTCCGGATTTTCCCAGCTTCACGCTGCAAAATTGAAAACGATCCCAAACGCAAATTTTGTCTGAATTTTTAAGTGATTATGCAATCCGATGAAAACGCTCCTAAACACTTGGCGCCAAGAAATTTAGGAAAAATTGAAAACGATCCCAAACGCAAATTTTGTCTGATTTTTTAAGTGATTATGCAATCCGGTGAAAACGCTCCTAAAGGCTTGGTTCCAAGAAATTTAGGAAAAATTGAAAACGGTCCCAAACGCAAATTTTGTCTGAATTTTTAAGTGATTATGCAATCCGGTGAAAACGCTCCTAAACGCTTGGCGCCAAGAAATTTAGGAAAAATTGAAAACGGTCCCAAACGCAAATTTTGTCTGAATTTTTAAGTGATTATGCAATCCGGTGAAAACGCTCCTAAACGCTTGGCGCCAAGTAATTTAGGAAAAATTGTAAACGGTCCCAAACGCAAAAATTTTGTCTGCTTTTACATATAGTCCATGTGTAGGTAAATTTTTCGGCATCAGCGGAAAAGAAACAAAAAAATTACAACCATTGCGATTTTATTTATTACTTTTATACACACACTTATTATTTACAACAGGGAAAAATTACAATTATTTTAATACAGAAAATATTCTAATTAACATTACAGATAGTAACAAATGATTATTACAATAATAGAGACACAATATATAAACTAAAAGGCAGGTGCAAGTCTTATCACAAACAAAGGGAGATATGCAGGAAATTCTCATTAAAAATATAATTTGTTATGTTGTGGGATATTTGTAGTTTACAGGATCGTGGAGTATTTAGTTGTCCCACTTCCTCCTTTGATGCTACGCTAGAGAAATCATCCAGGACACCTGTATCCGAACTATCCACGACCTGAAGATCATCCTGAGGGGAAAACGGTGCTTTTCAGGGCTGCAAACGTAAAACCAGTTTATTATAGGACTAACAATAGTATTAGACAACGATTTTCCAAAGAGAAGCACAGGTTATTTTTAAGTGAAATGTGTAAATTGGTAGGTGGGGAAAAGCCTTTTTAATTCTCATTCAGACACACATCGTAATGTAAGCAATTGCATCCAAATACATGCGGGAAGAATTGCAAGTCATAATGAAATACAAAAGAGTTGTATAAAAAAAGTAAACGTGTAAATCGGTAGGTGGGCAAAAGCCTTTTAAATTCTCATTCGAACACACATATCGTAATGGAAGCAATTGTATCCAAATACATGCGGGAAGAGTTGTAGGTCCTGATAAAATACAAACTATGAATATGAAGCCTAAAGACTTCAAAAATTCAGAACTGAATACAAAAAACTTTCTTCCTCCTACAGGGTACCCACTAGAATCTGGATTTGGAAATATGAAAATATGAACCAAAACTGTTACAAAATATGAAGCAATATGAACTGGTCTCAACTAATTATAGTCTTCGGCTTTACGAAAAACTTTTAGATTAGAAGCAAAAATTTAAAGAATAAAAGACGACGCAACAATAACAATTAGTTATTGTGATTTCATTTGTTTATTTGCCAATATTTCGGCCGCTATCGCAGGCCTTCTTCAGGGCGAAAAAAAACCGGGAAATACACTCGTAAAAGTACAAGTGTATTTCCCGGTTTTTTCGCCCTGAAGAAGGCCTGCGATAGCGGCCAAAATATTGGCAAATAAACAAATGAAATCACAATAACAATTACAGCACGTTTTTAAAGCCCGTGTCACACGATCAGTTTATCGCATCAAATTTGTTTGTCAAACACTTTGTGTGACGTCATGGAAAAATGTTTGATGTACTTCATGGAACACCGTGGTCACACTATGCAACATATCTGTGTTGCAAAAAGCTGTCAAACGTCAGGTTATAGCAGCATAGTTCATTTGTAGGCGAATCGAAATTAATATATTTATAGAAGATAATGGATGATGAAATCATGACTCTGTCATTAAGGACTAGGTTTAGCCATTTTACTTTATGGTTTAGCTGCATATTTAAACAAAAAAAAGGAGAAAAAAGAAAGAAGTGTGTGGGCCCGTAAGTGGTTGCAAAAGCGTGATCAAGATCGAGGGATATTATCAATGGTAGACAATGAACTGCAATTGGAGGATAGCTGGAGTTTTAAATTTTTTTTTAAATTTTGATTTTCACATCATTCACTATAAATAATAAGTATAAGATAAGATTGACAAGTTATTTTAAAATTGTGTTATTAATGCCTGATGTATTTGAGCGTATTCCTTCTAATTCATTTGCAATTCGCTGAAGAGCATCGGTTCTTGCCAATTTATTGTGATAATTGGCATTTTTTACAATGTACAGGACCGTCTCCTTCTCGTAGGCATCTATCAAGGCCGAAATATGCTCCCGCGTCCAAGACATTTTATTTATAATATCAATAAAACTTAATAAAAACACTGAACGCAACAATAACAATTTTTAAACACAAATGCTAAACTCAAAACGGAAATAATATTTGTACCTATCGGAATTAGTAGGCAGGATCTCATGAAAATGTTTGAAGGAAATAGAACCAGTCCTATTTTTAGAGATGTTTGACAAACATGGTTACTGACGTCATAAAATAAGTCACCGTTGATGTTTGACAAACAAATTTGATGCGATAAACTGATCGTGTGACACTAGCTTAAGTAAATAACAACAAAAAATCATATTTTTTTCTATAGCAGATGTTAAAGTGTGCTTTGTTCGACTAAAAATAGTTGATCAAGTATTACTTTAACCGCAAGGGTAGATAAAGTAACACTTTAACCGCAAGGATAGATAAAGTACTTTAATTTTCTGGAAACTCCATGGAAACCGAATGGAAACCTTTGCTACTGAGATTTTCGGGTTTAATATAATCTAATTTTAAATTGTTTTTTTTTACAAACTTTTCTTATTTTTTTAACATCTGCTATAGAAAAAAATAGAATTTTATAAACGACGATAAAATTTAATTATCGACTCGCGAAAATTAATTCACTCGCGATTTCATCGCTCGTGAATTAACACTTTCCGCTTGTCGATAAAATATAATTTTATCGTCTTGTATAAAAAATAACTATTGTTTGACAATTTCCGTAAACTCCAGTATTATTAAACCACCGCATTCTTTTTACAGACTTTAACCGAAAATTTTAATCGAACATGAATATTGGTCATTGGTGTGACCGTATAGGTTAAAACTTGCCTTAAGAGGACGACGATTGGAGAGGGGATAAACAAAGTCCTTCATTCTGAAATCCAATGAACACTATTAACTCACAGAGGGGGCAACTGTGAATATTTAGATGTTTTATCTAGAATTTATAAGTTTCTAATACCTCCTAAGCACCTTTGCACGTGTCACACTCTTACTTTAGCAAAGGGGTAGGTATCATTGGTCTACGTCCGTCAATAGAATGTAAAAGACAAAGACGTCCGAATAAGTGAACACGTGCACCGGTGGAGCGGAAGGTCTTGTTTGAATACACGTTTTTAAAGCCTCAATCCGCAAATATGAGAAATTGAGTCCATACTTCAACAAACGCTTATTTTTATTATTGCAGATTACATTAACGATTTATAATATGTAGGTAAATTTAAAATAACAACTCTCTAATATAAACAAGTAGGTACAAATGTGATGTTATTTGAGAAAAAAGCATCCATTTAAATTATAAATAAAAATTATTAAAAATTATATATTTCAGTAATAGTTTAAACTACCTTCTTCAGTAATAAAAATAATTAATAATTACATTTAACAAATCATATTTAATAAGTTGTTCTTAAAGATGAAAAAATTAAAAAGAAACTATATTCTATTTAGTGGTGGAATTAAACACACCACTACATAATTGTTAATCCATTATTAAATAATGAATTTATAAATAATATTAAAGATAATAATTAAAATTCAAAAACGATGCAAGCAGCTTGGAGAATTATAACAAAAAAAAATAAAAAAAAAATTTTTTTGTTATAATTCTCCAAGCTGCTTGCATCGTTTTTGAATTTTAATTATTATCTTTAATATTATTTATAAATTCATTATTTAATAATGGATTAACAATTATTATGTAGTGGTGTGTTTAATTCCACCACTAAATAGAATAATTATTATAGTTTCTTTTTTTAAAATTTGTTCATTTTTAAGAACAACTTATTAAATATGATTTGTTAAATGTAATTATTAATTATTTTTATTACTGAAGAAGGTAGTTTAAACTACTGAAATATATAATTTTTAATAATTTTTATTTATAATTTAAATGGCTGCTTTTTTCTCAAATAACATCACATTTATATTATTTTATTCAGCCAATATTTTTTTAAAATTAAATAAACAAGTACCTATTTAATTAACCATATACGCCGAGTATGGGGAGACTCAGGGCCTCGATATTCCTTAAACATATCCTTAAACATCCTTAATATTCCTTAAATATCACGCAAACCCTAATAAACAGAAAACAGACGAAATACTTTCGTTGTAGAGTAATTTTTGTTTTTATACACTAGACAGGAATAGCTACGTAGGTACTACTACTGGTTTTTCTCTTACTTTCTGACTATACTTTATTGTTTTTGTTTCTTTTTTAGTGTTGAAAACACTTATACGGAGGCGAGTTATAGGTTCTCGCGTCACGAAATATCGTTACGCGGGATCTAAGCAGGGTGCGAGCATGCGGAGTTGGCTGCGTTGTCGGACAGCACGCGTTGTTCTGTAAGCGGTTGCGCAGAAGCGTTAATTCTGTCCTTAGAAAATATCCGAAAATATTTTTGTTGTGAATACCTTCCCTCGAAAAGAAAACAAAACCAAAAAATACAAAATGTTCAGAACGTAATAATAATCTATTTTTACCAAATGTTTCTTCTGCTGATATTCTGTAATATTATATTATAATATGAACACTTATATTGTGCTACCTGTCTACCTGTCTTAAGTGATTTTGTCTTAAACCATTAATACGTTTCTGATTTATTCTCATTTTAAAATTATATATTTTGATTGCGCAATTAAACACTTGGGTAATCGAGCTGCAGAACAGCTTATAAGCATCTTCGCAAAATTTTGCCAAGCTGAGGGTTTTGCCCCCGAAATAAGGGACTTTTAAAATTTTACCATTGAATTCCCTATGTAGCGTAATTCAATTCGACACCCTGTATATTCACTTAGTTTAGTAGTTTAGCCAAGTAATCAACATTTATACCGAGTGGTTGGTCCCTGTACATAAGCCGTTTACATTGCTTATCACGTTTATAGTAGAGTGCTCAACGCTTGAAAAGTCGTCTAGAAAATGATTCCGTGGAACTTTCGAGGTTAAAAGCAACGAATGTGGGAATATCGAAGCTTATGCCCTTTTGACTTAAAATCCAAAAGCCGTCAAAAATCGGTCCATGGAGAAGGGCACTAGAAACGAATTACGAGTTACGCATATGACGGGAAACTAGAAAAAGAAACGAATTTTTTGGTAAAAAATTCATAGCAAAATTCGTACGGCTTATATATTTTTTTAATTTTTGAAATTGAAGAAATGCATTGGCTCTTACGGGCAGAAATAACTTTAAACGCCGATAACTCGAAATGATCCCAACAAAAAAGTCCGTCAATTTCACGTTTCTGTCGCTCCACGCTCGAAAATATCTACAATAAAAGCCTAATTCAAAAAAATTTTCTCTTGACAAAAGTTGGCCTTAAGTATGAGGATGCGAATAGTTTTTGTTTTATAATTTTTGAATGTATGGTTAATGAGCTGTATCTAATAATGTCTTTAGATAACGATTTTACGCGCTCAGCCGAGTTGCAGCATCGAGCCGAAACCGCGGCGTCCCCTCCACAATTTCGTTCAGATAATGCTCCCCGCACCTCGTCTGTCCCAATGTTTTCATGTGTTCATATACGCGCAAATGGTTTAGATTAATTAATATGCACTTCGGAATCTCCAAATGAAAAAAACCCGCTTTATCTGATTGGGTTAGGTATGTTTAGCAATGTATATACGCAGTCTTGGACAGGAGTTTAAAATAAACTTGGAAGCTGAATAATAAAATGATATAAGTACTTACTTTTAATTTGAATTTAATAAAACTACGTATTTATAAACAAATATTCTGATCGATGTCAATGTTTTAAATACATTCAACTGCAAAATAAAAATAATAAAAAACGTGGTAAAAATCGACAAAAAGTATTTATTAATTTATTCGGCTTCATCATCAGAGTTGTTATCGATGTTAATTGAAGAGGATTGGTTCGTAGAGACTGCGGCCACGATATTTCTACAAGATTTTTGCCCCATGCATTTGCAAGAACCTATACTACAACACATCTTGTTTTTTTTGCAACCGCAAACCTTGCTTCTGCAATCTGCAAGTATACGGTTAATGATAAATTTAATTTCTTGAGAGGTTTATAAAAATCCATTTTGTCAATGCCATCAACGAAATTTTTAAATGCGATTTCTCCCCTTTCTTTGGCATTTAGTAGTGAGTCTTCCACAGTCTGTGAGAAAATTTCATTTGTAGAAATACAAATTATGTTATCTTCCTCACGTCCAAACACTCTAAATCTATCAAACTGATCGAATAACCTTAATACGGAATTTTCATCTATTATAATCCTTTGCGTGCCAATCTCAATATTTTGACTAGCAGTAATTCTAGAAATTTTAAGGGAATTTAAAAAGTTTTCTGTCATTAAATCAATTTCATTATAACTTAGGTACCATTCATCCAGCCTACTACTGTTCTTGGTTAAACCAACAATTCCCCCTACATCTTTTGAAATTTTGTTGACATGCTCCAATGCCTGATCAACTGAAATTCGATTAAATTTTCCATTTAATCTTTTCACCACAAAATTTCCTTCCATAAATTCTTGGTAAACTTCTGGAGCACTGTTGGGTAAATTGATCATATCACTAAAGTATACAGATCCCCATCTACCGTAATTTGGGTGGTTGTAGACAAGAACCATGGCAGCATTTTTCTAAAACTTTGAATATGAAGTTCCCAATTACCAGTTCGTTCGCCATATAAAAACTTTAAGCCAATCTTAAGCATTTCGATAAGTTCTGATGTACCACTAAACATTGGAATATACTCTGCTTCCATGTAGTTATGAACAGTTCGGGATTTCGATAAACTGGGAATTAATATAGCGATGACTCATTAGCTGTGGGCGACTTAACGACTTCAATTGAACTTCCAAATTCCTGTTTTAATATTTTCATTAAATACGGTTTAGATTTAGTACCGTTTAAGTTCACATATCTATCGTAAATAGATGTAATAGCATAACCTTTTCCTTTCTGAAAACCAGTGTGCAATTCGTCTATTATTGTCTTCAAAGCAGCTTTGTCATCTTCAAGTTCTTCTTTACTTTTCAAGTCACTCACAACAGAAACTGAACACTTGCAGAACTTCTTCCATTCGTATGTTAAACAATTCGCATGATATTTAATTTCTATGGCAATTAAGTCATTTGGACCTATTCTTTTAAGGACATCTGAACTTCTAATGGAAATTTTTTTAATATGACAGTTTTTTCGAATCCGAACGTTTTTGGCAGATTACACATTTGTTTACATCGAAAACTCCTTTCCGAAGTTTTCCATCTGCCACAGGCGCTGGTAACTCAATTCCTGCTTCTCTATATTCCTGTAAACGTAAGCACCATTTCTGTAGAACCGGAATATTTTTTTTACTTGTGTAACTTAGATAACAACTTTTGTGCCAAAGTACCTGGTCAAAATTCTTTTGTATTTTTACAGTAGTAATCGTATTTTGTATGGAAGTGTCTTTTGTTTTTGTTATATTTTCTCTTATTATAATACATGATTTCACTAAAGTTTAAAAAAATTTTTGAGTTGAATGTAAATAAGCACCAGTTTCTTGACAAATTGTGCACTTATGTCCTAATTTTACATTAAATTTCAGCTTCGATTCAAGTTCACTTTCAGAGCTCGTACTGCTAGTATCTACACACTTCATGACTGTTACCAAATTGTAAATTTATTATTCTGAAATTTTAAAACTATAGGACAAGAATATAAATCAACCGTTTGCACATATAGGTATGAAAAGAGTCGGGCAGACGAGGTGCGGGGCGCATTATCTGAACGAAATTGTGGAGGGGACGCCACGGTTTGGCTCGATGCTGCAACTCGGCTGAGCGCGTAAAATTGTTATCTAAATACATTATTAGATACAGCTCATTAACCATACATTCAAAAATTATAAAACAAAAACTATTCGCATCCTCATACTTAAGGCCAACTTTTGTCAAGAGAAATTTTTTTTGAATTAGGCTTTTATTGTGGATATTTTCGAGCGTGAAGCGACAGAAACGTGAAATTGACGGACTTTTTTGTTGGGATCATTTCGAGTTATCGGCGTTTAAAGTTATTTCTGCCCGTAAGTGCCAATGCATTTCTTCAATTTCAAAAATTAAAAAATATATAAGCCGTACGAATTTTGTTATGAATTTTTTACCAAAAAATTCGTTTCTTTTTCTAGTTTCCCGTCATATGCGTAACTCGTAATTCGTTTCTAGTGCCCTTCTCCATGGACCGATTTTTGACGGCTTTTGGATTTTAAGTCAAAAGGGCATAAACTTCGATATTCCCACATTCGTTGCTTTTAACCTCGAAAGTTCCACGGAAGTGAAAATAAACGCCTGCGAACACTCTACTACAGATACCATCCAAACCACTACAACCTGATTTTACCAAAGACGGAATGTATGTTCTACCTTATCACACCCTTTTCTCTGGAACCGGCATTCATTTTCTCAATGAGGGAAACGCTATTTCTCGAGATGACTATTCTCAAGGATATTGTTTATTGGCGTTTGATCTAACACCCGACTTGTCGGCCAACATGAATACTCACTGGAATTTAATTAAAAACGGATCTCTGCGAATGGAAGTTTAACAGGTTCTAGACACAGTTTCTAATCATTTCACCAAATATTTCAAGGTAATAATTATTAATAATATAGATATTAACAATATAAGTTTAAATAATATTAGCAGCCCCATAAAATTCCATGACAATGTCTCTCACGGTAGAGTTTTTCACGATTAAGAAGGACCACATTTTGTGGCGATTTAAAAAGAAACTGCCCCGCTTTATATCCGTCTAAAGATATTATCCCGACCACTTTAGGAACAAATATTCTAGCATCCACGCAAAACCCTTGCAAATCCACAAACACCGACATTCTAGCTTGACGATTAGAGCACAACTAATTTTTTTACAGTCTTGCTCTTGTGATCTTTTTAACTGCTGAAGTTCACCACCACATTTCTATGTTTATCAATCTCAATAACGTTGTCAAACTCCGTATATACCAAGCAATAGGGTCCTTGCATTAAATGTAAATTTGGTTAAATTACTAGTAATACACATTATGTGCTATAGTCATACTTGTGTGTATTTTTTATGTATTAAAAAAGTCGGTCTAGATAGGGAAATTATTGAAATGAAAATGCTTATTAATTCAAATTTTCAATTACATTTGGAAACGGATCAGCGCAAGCGTGTCGCCGTGACGTCACTAAACATGCTTAAAATGAACTTAACCCCTCTTAACTTAAGAATTCCTATGTTTCATACACGTTTCATCCTTAAACCATTGTTGTTGTGTGTAATAAGTTTGTTTAGAATGGCGAAAGTATCTACAAGATTTTGCCAAGGCCAATCAGATAATTTACCAAAGATTGATTCGTTTATGGTAGCCGAATTTTTAAGAAATAGTGATTGTTTTTCTGCCAGCGAGGTTCGTGGGGTGAAAGCAGCTAGGTAAGTAATTAATATGAACAAATATATAGATTTCTCTTTTGATAGTAGGATCAATGATTGTAATTTTCGAGTTATGTATGTACCTAAGTTGTGTAGGTTTAAATATAAACTCCAATGCAATTTATACTGAATCTAATGCACGTTTTTAGTGCTGGTCGTGAAAGTTATGGGGATTCTGCAATAAGGGTACGTTGAAGTCCAAAGAAAAGAAAATATTTGCACTGTGAAATGCAGAATTATGTCCGGAGCACCGCGTCACATCGAAAAGTTATATCTACCGTGTTTTTAGAAGTCGATGAGAAGTAAGCCAAGGTATTGCAAGTGCAATGTATAGACTGTGCGGCTGCAGCAGGTAATATGAACAACCTACACTTTCAAATATCTACTACACACACTATTTTAAATATAAATTCACATAATAATATATAACAAATTTTTACAGGTGGATGTAAACATGCTATAGCATTTTTAATGAGGACTCACCGTCGCAGCGAGGAACCTGCCCCTACAGAAGTTATATGTTATAGGAAAAAATCCAAATTATCCAAAGTTCCCATATAGTGAAATCCTATTTAATGATTTTCTTATAATAATGATTTTGCCAGAATCTTGACCTTGGGGCTAAATTGCATGTAAAATTACCTCTAAACTATGATCTTAAAATTCCATATAGTGATATTTATCTAACAAAATTTTACCTAATTACTCAGAAATGTAGATAGAAGCTTAAGCAGATTATCTTAAAATTATTGGGGCTTTTACCCAATTACTGTAAAGATACATTTCTGTACTATTTCTTAGAAGTTGTTAGTAAGTACTAACTTTGTATTGCATTAAATAGTATGTTTCTCCACGCACTTCTCCGCTTTTCGTCCAGTGGAACTTGAATAAACAATTTCTCTGGGTTATTTATGCTCGTGTTATTACACCCTGGTGTAATACACCATTTATGTGAAGTTTTCTTCTTTTCCATTTTAAACTATCCTTTCTCAATAACAAAGCACCACAAGTAACAGAAATAAACGCAATGAAACGTTAAACAGCCTTAATCCTTGTCTGTGTCATGACGTCACGCGTCGCGCGCATGCTCAGATGTGTTTTTGTGGCAGCGGGAATATAAATTTTGTAGACTTTGAATCAATGTTGATGCAGGCTTTAAAAGGTTTCGAAACGATCTACGTTAAAGGCAGCGAAAAGAAAAAAAGGCTGAGCTTTCTCGAAAAAAACATAATTAATTTAGGCGGGTGTGTTTGTCCTTCGCTGACACTTTTAAGGAAAAGGGTGGTAGCCGTGCAATGTTTACACCACAGCATTGAAAACCCAGTTTGTGCTTTTGAAAATGCTTTGATATTATAGGATTGGTTTAAACAGAACAATGAACACTTTAGAGATACGCAAAGCAATACAGACTCCGTGGAGTATGTATTTCCGAGATGTATTTGCATCTGATCAAATTACCCAAACGTATATCTCGGCCTTGCGCTATTATTGCAAACACGGACTCTTCTCGAGAACCAGGACAACATTGGTGTGCATTCTACATTAGCAGGGAAGGATACGGCAAATATTTTGATCCTTACGGAAGACCACCAACAGGATATCACTTAAATTTTATACAAAACAACTCAAAATCCTGGCGCTACAACCCCAAAATCTTTCAGAGTTTTACTTCATTTGTTTGTGGTTATTACGTATTTAAATTTAAAATTGAATAATGTTTCCACCCTAGCATTTTTAAATATGTTTAATGATAATTTAATTAATAACGATAGCTGTATACGATTACTGTACAATTGTTATTTTGAAAAAATAGATTTATTAACCGTATCACTTAATTTGTTTAATATAGCACAAACAATTTAATGTATAATGCAAATTAATATTATTAATAAAATAAAATAATTAAAAATATCATGATTTATTTATTTATTTACAACTGGTTATGGGTACATGTTGGTTAGTTCCTAAATTAATTAATTAAAAAAAAAGGTTGTGACCAATATGGAGAATATTCTTTTTATTACAAACATAAATGCATCTATATTCTATTTTTACAAAACGTAAAATTAATTATTATTCGATAAAGCCATAAGGTATAGCACAAACAATTTAATGTCTAACGCAAAATAATATTATTAATAAAATAAAATTATTAAAGATAGCATGATTTATTTACAACTGGTTATGGGTACATAGTGGGTTAGTTCTTAAATTAATTATTTTAAAATGGTTTTGACCAATATGGGGAATATTCTTTTTATTACAAACATAAATTCATCTATATTCTATTTTTTACGAAATACAGGGTGTTTCTTAAATCGCGGACACGGAGCACAGTACGACTTTCCCCTCCAGATACTGATTGGAAAAATATAATACAATAATGCCCGTTCTTCGCTAGTTTCAGAGTTATTCTCAGTCAAAGATTGAGATTCAATTCCTTTATGCTTTGGAAAAATGGGTAAATTTTAACCGTTCCGCATTGTTCATCAATCAAATATTAAATCTTAATAAATTTGGAATTTTTTATACGTTGTATTCCTTTCTCCGAAGACATTCTTTCTGATAAATATCTGTTGTTAATTTTTTTTTCAATATGTTGCAACAGTGCATTGTAGCTATGAGGTTATTACCTAGGAAACTTGTTCATACTGCCTTATTAAAACACCAAACGTTTAAAACAAAGTCCGTGCAAGCATGCGCAATGTTGTCAAATTTAAAATTTTTAAAATGCGAATAACTCGGAAACTAAATACATTAGGACAAAATCGCTTATACTTTTTCAACTCAGTTTTAAGATGAGAATCGCGTAGTGCTCTCCGTGTCCGCCATTTAAGAAACACCCTGTATACAATTAATTATTATTCAATAAAGCCATAAGAGAGGGTGTCATAACTATTAGCAATTCTTCTGCGTTTGTTATAATTAACTCTATAAGCCTTACGTTCAGATCTCGATATGACTTCATATGCCGAAGTTCTGACTATTTTTCGATCAGAATTAACATAAACTGTTGTGTTGGGGTTATCATCATCATCATTACAAATCATTTCCTTCATCGTTTCAAAGTTTATTATTCGCGAATTTTAGAAATTTAGTGTGATGCCTTTCACCTTACAAACTTGTATATCACAATTTTTATCGGTTGAGTGAACGTTAAAACTGCAATTTTTAGGCCCCCCACTTACAAATTCACTTATATCGCTACCAACCCCATACTGTTCTAATTCGTCTGTCATCTGACCGAGAAATTCCCCTGTATCAGGTTTCCATTCCCCGTCTTTATGTATAAATATTATACTGTCTGTATCAAAGTATAAAACACGGGTTCCTAATTTTTCAAGATAACTATAATGTTCTAGCCTGGCATGTGCAGTTGGGTATGTTGCTATGACAACGTTTACATTACTCAGAGGTTTGACATCGTCTTCTGGTCGTGCCCAATTTACTCTGAGAACATCATCGTCTATCGGTGTCATAGAATGGACTTCTACTGAGGGGTCGGTTAACAACTTAAAAAAGTCCCGGGGGTTTGTAATAACCGATGACTGTAATAAATTTTCCCGCTGACCAAATTTACCCCAAAAACTATTTAGCATTAACTTTGCAAGGTATCGCAAACCTGGATTTTTGGATATATTTTCAGGGGTTAGTGCTATACCCTCCCTCGATAAATATTCGCGAATATAATTTTGCTTGCTTACATCATCTACACATGAAGCAGCCCACCCCGAGTATTCCTGTTTCATTTTTAGAAAATTATCTACATACCCAGAAAACAATACGCCCATTTTCGTATTTTTATCATGCTGTTCGATCTTGTACTCCCAAATTTCATGAAATTCGCGAATTTTATAGTTTAATGACAATGCCTTCCTTAACTCATCTGCTACATAAGTGCCTACAAAGCAATGCTCCTCATCGGTGTGCGTACAGACCCCTTGATTTAAATTTTCTCCGCATGTACGACACAATATAAAAACCAGCTCTTTATGCATTTTACACGGTAATACCGGGTGATACAAATCAATGGGCGGCAGCACTGAGCATTTAATTAAACCCTCTGTAGTGTCTATCGTTAGCCTGGGGCAAACTTCATGACCTATGTGAATTGTAGGGTGACCAACCGGATATTTACAATACTTATCAACAAAAGGGTACAGAGAACAAACATCAAAATAACATATTTTCTCGCCATATCGTGATTTATAATATAATTTAACCGCGTTAGTGCGACCACCAAAAAACCATCCCGAGGATCCAATGGTGTATGTTTTAAAATGCCGTGGTTGTTAACATAATCCCTGGCTACATTGTTGGTTTTCAAATAATTTTTAAAAGAACATTCACTCATCTGAATTAGATCGTACCCATAGCTCCTAATACGAGAAGCACGAGCCTCTGTCCGCTCTCTACGTAAAAACATTGCATCTGTTTTATTTTCATTAAAATCTTCTGTCTGATTTGGAAAACAGGCCTCACAGCCATGCCAGTAGCACCCCAAAAATTCATAAACTGTATTATTTTCACGGCAAAACACATCTACTAAAATCCCCTCGGGTAGTCTAAATTCACGCGCATTTACACTATGTTGGATAGATAATGCAGAATTGTGTTCTTCCCAAAGTAGCCACTTAACTGCTATATTTGATTGCTTATCAGCTAACCTGTTACCCCCAGGGGGAATTAAACCTATTGTGTTGTCGTTTAAAAAAATCCTTCTGAAAACAAGATTGCATGCAATTGCTATGGTTCAAGATTCTAGAAAAGGGTCCACAGAATTTTGTTGTAAAAAAAGTTTCCAAAAACGTAAACATAAGTAAAATCTCTACATCTAAAATACAATATTTTATAATTTCCCGCTTCATATCGAAAACAAACCCCTTGTTAATTTGGTCAGAATGCCATTGTAAAAAATTACAACGCTCGCTCGAATTCATCTGATTTGGAGCATAAAATTGTGTATCAGGTAGTGGGCCGACATACTCTTCGTTAACGAGAGTATTAAATAAATACGGGAAATACCCCTGAAAATCGAAAGTTTTGGGTAACTGGGCTAAAGGTAGGGGCATGAAGTTGATTGAGTCTATAAATCTTATATGACCGCAAGTTATCGAGATAATTTTTGTACCTGTTGAAATTAATTTCGGGTTCCACCTGTCCCTATTTTTAATAATTTCTTGCAAGATAATACACCCGTCATACCCCTTCATATTATGAGCCAGTGCAGTTACTCTAAATTTCAGACCAAGTCGAGCTACATACCCATAGAAGACGTTACAGGAGTTTCCCGAAAAATGTTAAGACACCTACCACAGATTTCGCAATTTTGATTAACATCTTCGTTTTCAATGCAATTAGGACAGACATGAGCGGCGACGCATAAATTAGGCTCATGAAAAAAAGTGTTTAATTTACCTGAAACAGGCTTTTCCTGGCGACACTCGAAGTCATAGAATATGAATAACTTTACTATTTTTGGACTTTACTTCTTTAATGTTTTTACCCATATAACAAACATGTCTTATTGGTTGTTGTTTGTGACAAACGGTACAAAATTTAAAACCACACTTGTGAGCAGATTTTTTATCGACCCAAATACTGAGAAGACATGTGGGACATCTATATAATTTTTCACAGATTCTCCTTCTTTTATGACTGTCGAAACAGTCTCTACCATAAAAATAGCGGTTGCAAATCTAACACGTTATTGCTTCAAGCATTGACATACAGGGGGGCATTGCGTGGCATGCAGGGCACGTGTACAAACAACGTCGATGATTATTTTTATCATTAAACCTGATTTTACACAACTCACAGTAATAATAGTCATGAGAATCATCAAAAATTTGTTTTTTTTAAATAAAAGTTTGAAAAATTGCAAATATCTGTTTTTAATTTATAGACAAGAAGTCAAAGAATAGCAAGAAGGTTAACACGTATGCGTAATTTCTATAAATTCGAATATATCCTATAAATTTTAAATTTTTTGAAAATGGGCCAACTGATACGGGACGGGGCTCGTAAATATATTTAAATTGCAAATAATAGTAAAAGAAACGGAAACGATGCCACTGTATTGGTGAAACAATATTGTTATAATTTATTATTAAATATATACTCTGTAGTTCTTCAACGTTTTCGTTTCTTTTACTCTAACTTGTTAAATAGATCTTCATGCAGTAAAAGCCACCTCCATTCAAATATAATTCTATTTTTAAATCACAAAACAATCAACAAACAAACAATATACCGGAACAACACATAAAAAAAGAACTGAATTATAATAAAATAAAAAATCGTACCACCTCACAATATTGTAGGTGTAAAGTGTTGGTGAAAATACATTATGAGCTAACAAGAATAAGCCTGTAAAAAAAGGAATATATATGAATATATATTAAAGATGAATATGGGGTTGAAGTCCTAACATTATATATGATTTGATTAGTTGTTACAAAAAATTTTAAATAACTTTTCACATTCCTGGGAGCGAAGACCGGATTTGATTTGATGCAAAATGCATAATACCGCTTATTTATTTTGTAACAGTTTAACTTCATCCTTTGGTTTTTACTTTTAATTAACGTCAAATAATTACAATTGGTGCAATTCCTGCGAAAACAGAAGGATGCTGTTAAACAATAACGTACAAAATCGGTACAACTGCGCAATCTTAACTAATCAGATTAGAGAGAATTTCGACATTCAAGTCAGGGAAATTACTAGATGAAAGAGTAAATTTTGGAAAATAAATTTTTTACGATGAAGAAGGCACTGTTTGTAACTATTCACACATTAATTCGTAAAAAAAATTCTAAAATTTACCTTTTCATCTATTAATTAATCAGGTCTCTTCATCGCTAAATTTCAATAAAATTTTATCAGAAAAAAATATCGTGTTAAACGGCTTTTAAATACAGGCAGATTCCGTCAGTCAATAATGTATATTCACCCCACTGCCCGTACCAAGATAAACTTCAACTTTGTTCCACCTTCTTTCGGTCAAACACATATGCCCCAATTTCCTTCTTGAGGTCGGAGATAAGTACCCCATCCGTATATTGAGGCTTTTAAGTTCTTCTGCTTGGCTTTTAACTTGGCTTTTAAGTTCTTCTGCTTGGCTTTTAAGTCCTTCAAGGTTTCTGATTTGTTCTTCTGCGTTTTTTCTATTGTTAATTAACTAAACCCCTTATATAATAAAAATCAGACTTCTCAAAGCTATTCCACTTTCGCCGAAGGCGAAAGTCGTCAACCCACTAGCGATTTTTAATAACAAATGCAAACAGATTTATATAGTAACTCCTTGATTCTATTATTTTAACACTGCGTGAAGCAGCTGGCCCCAGTCAACCCGTCGGAGGTCAGTCGCTTATCAGTGTGTTTTAAAAAGATATTTATTATTGTGATTCAGTATATATAGGTCAAACAATTAGAAATTTCAGTATTAGGCAAAAAGAACATATCCGTTGTTACAAATATAAACATGCACATAAATCAAATTTTGCTAAACATTTGTTAGAACAAAATCACACATTAACATCTAATAATACAATTAAAAAAAATATAATCATATAAATTATCCTAATAAAATATATTATACAAAATTATAGCCAAGACTATACTTTACGGCATAGTAGCATTACGAATTATTTTCGAATAATAATTATTAATCAGTTACCTTAAAAATATCTCCAGGCACCTGCAGTAAACAACACATCACATCACACATTCCATTAGTTATGACTCAAATCACGCTTAGTAATTGTGAAACTAGTTTGATTACATGTTTGTTATGGTTTCTACTAGATGGAGCCATAAGTAAAATACCATAAATTTAATATTTTCAAGGCAAGTCGAAGATGCGCGGAATAACCTCCTGCGCGGAATTCGCCCACTTTCCCCTATATTCTTGGAAGGGCTCGAGGTACAAGGCGGCCCAAGGTACAAGACCCTCCCCTAGTCTTTCCTCATTTTTTGGAAATTTTTTTTAACCCCTTCAGATCTCGTCCGGATTTTCCCAGAATGTTATTTGGAGGGTGTACACTTGGAAATTATGGGACAAACTTCCCCCAGGCCTTTGCCACCTAGTCGGGAAATGTTCAGGAATGGATTCTTTCTGAAACCTTTCTGAATTTTTTTTGAACAGATGGGAGGGGATGAGGGATGTTTGGCACATATTTTTCAAGACTCTAGCCTCCATATTACATTCTGGGAATTTTAGAAGGAAATCGGAGGGGGTGAGAAAATCATCCAAAAAAAAAAAAGGAAATAGTCTTTCCTCATTTATTGGATAATTTTTTGACCCCTTCCTATCTCGTTCAGGAATGGATTCTTTCTGAAACCTTTCTGAATTTTATTTTGAACAGATGGGAGGGGATGAGGGATGTTTGGCACATATTTTTCAAGTCTCTAGCCTCCATATTACATTCTGGGAATTTTAGAAGGAAATCGGAGGGGGTGAGAAAATCATCCAAAAAAAAAAGGAACGACTATAGTCTTTCCTCATTTTTTGGAAAAATTTTTGACCCCTTCAGGTCTCGTCCGGATTTTCCCAGAATGTTATTTGAAGGGTGTAGACTTGGAAATTTTGGGACAAACTTCCCCCAGCCCTTGCCAGCTAGTCGGGAAATGTTCAGGAATGGATTCTTTCTGAAACCTTTCTGATTTTTTTTGAACAGATGGGAGGGGATGAGGGATGTTTGGCACATATTTTTCAAGTCTCTAGCCTCCATATTATTTTCTGGGAATTTTAGAAGGAAATCGGAGGGGGTGAGAAAATCATCCAAAAAAAGAGGAAATAGTCTTTCCTCATTTATTGTATAATTTTTCGACCCCTTCCTATCTCGTCGGATTTTCCCAGAATGTTATTTGGAGGGTGTACCTACACTTGGAAATTATGGGACACACTTCCCTCACCCCTTCCCACTGCCCTAAAACTCCTAAAGGTAGGGTGTAAATAATTTGTTTCAGGTCGATCCCTTGGAGTACTCGAACGATATCATCCTGGGGAAACCGTCTCCCACTTCTTCCAGGAGGTAGCCGAAGGAGATACGCCCCTTTTTAGGGATGCAAATATAAAAACAGTCCTTTACAGGGCTAACAAAATTTTTAAAGAAAGGTTTTCCCTAGAAGAAGCTTCACGCTGCAAAATTGAAAACGATCCCAAACGCAAATTTTGTCTGAATTTTTAAGTGATTATGCAATCCGGTGAAAACGCTCCTAAAGGCTTGGTTCCAAGAAATTTAGGAAAAATTGAAAACGGTCCCAAACGCAAATTTTGTCTGAATTTTTAAGTGATTATGCAATCCGGTGAAAACGCTCCTAAACGCTTGGCGCCAAGTAATTTAGGAAAAATTGTAAACGGTCCCAAACGCAAAAATTTTGTCTGCTTTTACATATAGTCCATGTGTAGGTAAATTTTTCGGCATCAGCAGAAAAGAAACAAAAAAATTACAACCATTGCGATTTTATTTATTACTTTTATACACACACTTATTATTTACAACAGGGAAAAATTACAATTATTTTAATACAGAAAATATTCTAATTAACATTACAGATAGTAACAAATGATTATTACAATAATAGAGACACAATATATAAACTAAAAGGCAGGTTTAAGTCTTATCACAAACAAAGGGAGATATGCAGGAAATTCTCATTAAAAATATAATTTGTTATGTTGTGAGATATTTGTAGTTTACAGGATCGAAGAGAAAGTGTGTGAGAAATGTTTGTTGAGCATTTCGTGGAGTATTTAGTTGTCCCACTTCCTCCTTTGATGCTACGCTAGAGAAATCATCCAGGACACCTGTATCCGAACTATCCACGACCTGGAGATCATCCTGAGGGGAAAACGGTGCTTTTCAGGGCTGCAAACGTAAAACCAGTTTATTATAGGACTAACAATAGTATTAGAGAAAGATTTTCCAAAGAGAAGCACAGGTTATTTTTAAGTGAAATGTGTAAATTGGTAGGTGGGGAAAAGCCTTTTTAATTCTCATTCAGACACACATCGTAATGTAAGCAATTGCATCCAAATACATGCGGGAAGAATTGCAAGTTATAATAAAATACAAAAGAGTTGTAAAAAAAAGTAAACGTGTAAATCGGTAGGTGGGGAAAAGCCTTTTAAATTCTCATTCGAACACACATATCGTAATGTAAGTAATTGCATCCAAATACATGCGGGAAGAATTGCAAGTTATAATAAAATACAACAGAGTTGTAAAAAAAAGTAAACGTGTAAATCGGTAGGTGGGGAAAAGCCTTTTAAATTCTCATTCGAACACACATATCGTAATGGAAGCAATTGTATCCAAATACATGCGGGAAGAGTTGTAGGTCCTGATAAAATACAAACTATGAATATGAAGCCTAAAGACTTCAAAAATTCAAAACTGAATACAAAAAACTTTCTTCCTCTTACAGGGTACCCACTAGAATCTGGATTTGGAAATATGAAAATATGAACCAAAACTGTTACAAAATATGAAGCAATATGAACTGGTCTCAACTAATTATAGTCTTCGGCTTTACGAAAAACTTTTAGATTAGAAGCAAAAATTTAAAAAATAAAAGACGACGCAACAATAACAATTAGTTATTGTGATTTCATTTGTTTATTTGCCAATATTTCGGCCGCTATCGCAGGCCTTCTTCAGGGCGAAAAAACCGGGAAATACACTCGTAAAAGTACAAGTGTATTTCCCGGTTTTTTCGCCCTGAAGAAGGCCTGCGATAGCGGCCAAAATATTGGCAAATAAACAAATGAAATCACAATAACAATTAGTTTGAACCACCAACGGGCAACAAGGACTTATTTGTTTGAGTTTACAGCACGTTTTTAAAGCCCGTGTCACACGATCAGTTTATCGCATCAAATTTGTTTGTCAAACACTTTGTGTGACGTCATGGAAAAATGTTTGATGTACTTCATGGAACACCGTGGTCACACTATGCAACATATCTGTGTTGCAACAAGCTGTCAAACGTCAGGTTATAGCAGCATAGTTCATTTGTAGGCGAATCGAAATTAATATATTTTTCTACGATTGTGCACAAAGTGACACTTTTGATCTCTATTTTTAGTGACAAAAGTAGGTGTTTATTGCACTGGAGTGCAATAAAAGTTTTTATTGCACTCGCATGCGTGCGTGCGCTGAAAATACAAAAACATTGCGAGAACCACGTTTATTGATATACAAATTCATAATTACCTAATCCTAACTACGCATTTCAACATTTATTTGACGAGTATTACAATTTTGAATGTTTATTATGTACCTTCATCATATTATTTCTCCTTCGGTGTTTCCGTTAAGAAACGATATCCAACAGATTTCCTCTTTAGAAATGCCATTAATTTCGCATATTTTCAAAGATCAACGTTATCTTTTACTGCAAGTGTTGTCCTCAACATAAAGAATGCAGACCAAAGGGTCGACGATTTTAAATGTTTGATTTTTCATAGAAATATGCAACTTTTACAAAATTAAACGTAATGACGTCTGTATTTAGTTTTTGTTGTTTATTAAAATGACAGCTTGGTTGCTATGTAAAGTTTACATCTACCAGAGCAACCTCATTCATTAATAAGTGCTGAATACAAAATGCTTGAATTCATTTTAACATTTTGATTTAATAAACCACGATCGTAGAAAAAATAGTGTATGCAAACTCGAGCAGAAAGTGTGTTTATCGCATACGGCGTTTTGTCCACCTCCGCTTACGCGTCGGTGGACAACTTTACGCCTAATGCGATAAACACTAACTTTCTGCACATGTTGCATAAATAACTATTATAGAAGATAATGGATGATGAAATCATGACTCTGTCATTAAGGACTAGGTTTAGCCATAAAGTAAATAGCTTCGCTATAGAGGTACAGTGTGCCTATGTTCTTGACTGTCGACAAAAAATAGGGATGGGTGCGCTCACCAGGGCGGCAGATAAATCGAATTACATTCATCAAACTGTACCCTCCATGTAACAGTTACTGCACCATTACCACTTGCTGACTGGTTAACTGTAATATCGCGCGCAGGTTTCGGCCGTGCGGCTTGTTTAGGTGCTACCATGGAGACGAGACTTAAACATTACGATCAAACCCCGACGGCTACTAACTTTTTTTAAATATAGTTTTTTATTTTATTATTTGTAATTCATTTATAATTTTCATTTAAATACCGAACAAACATTTAGATAAATAAAATAATTAAAATAAATGATTTCGAAGGCTTCCGCTGTGATCCATCATGTCAATTTGATTTTCAGGCGTGAGCCGCGTCGATTGACAATTAAATTAAATATTATATTTATATTAATACATAAATTAGTAGTATTCACCACTCAAGGATTTTATTAAATTACAAAAATTATTTATACAAAGAAAAATTAATGTTTATTGTGCTATTCCCAATGCGTGACATACTTATATCACCAGCTAGTGAATTTAACTTTCCAGTTTAAAAACTGCTCCAATTACATCTGTGAATGTGGGATCAATTTCCGATTTTCAAAACCTCTTAGAGGCCGCCACAGTGAAATTCTGGGGTTCATAAAAAAAATGAATATGTAGCTAATACCAAGCTGCATAAGTATAGAAAATTTAAACAAAATCGTGTGGACAGTTTTTTTGTAATAATTTTTCAAAATTTTCAAAATTTTTGGATGAGCGCCGTTGCGGCCATTTTTGAATTCACTAGATAAATTTTTCTTCGTGGTATAGTACCGCCAAAGGGCTTTCAAACGAGATGTTGCTGAACCTGATCCGATAACTGGTTTTTGAATTGTGGGGCGTTAAGTCGAAATTTTGAAAAATTCATAGCGGCCGCCATTTTAAAGTTAGAGAGTCCGGTAAAAAAAACTGTTTCCCTTGAATTATGGTCTTCTTTCATATCCCCTACTCAGATTTTCAAAGTTCTGCTTTTGAAAACCTTTAGTAACGTGGGTTGCAACTTTCGTGCTTTCGCTAACATCGCGTCGCTGCAGGCACTTGCATGGGTTCTTATGGGTTACTATTATCATATTATCTATGGTTCTTATCAATTGTTTCAAAGTAGGTATCGACATGCGTAGCGCGATTACAAAGAGATAACTAGCTCCGTATGTCGTAACTATGCGACACGTTACTGAACTAGCGATCCTGGCGTCGGCATCCAGGAACTACACAAGAAAGTCGGCAAGCGTATTGTGTCTCTATAGCGAAGCTATTTACTTTATGGTTTAGCTGCATATTTAAACAAAAAAAAAAGAGAAAAAAGAAAGAAGTGTGTGGACCCGTAAGTGGTTGCAAAAGCGTGATCAAGATCGAGGGATATTATCAATGGTATACACAATGAACTGCAGTTGGAGGATAGCTGGAGTTTTAAATTTTTTTTTTAATTTTGATTTTCACATCATTCACTATAAATAATAAGTATAAGATAAGATTGACAAGTTATTTTAAAATTGTGTTATTAATGCCTGATGTAGATGTATTTGAGCGTATTCCTTCTAATTCATTTGCAATTCGCTGAAGAGCATCGGTTCTTGCCAATTTATTGTGATAATTGGCATTTTTTACAATGTCCAGGACCGTCTCCTTCTCGTAGGCATCTATCAAGGCCGAAATATGCTCCCGCGTCCAAGACATTTTATAATATCAATAAAACTTAATGAAACACTGAACGCAACAATAACAATTTTTAAACACAAACGCTAAACTCAAAACGGAAATAATATTTGTACCTATCGAAATTAGTAGGCAGGATCTCATCAAAATGTTTAAAGGAAATAGAACCAGTCCTATTTTTAGAGATGTTTGACAAACATGGTTACTGACGTCATAAAATACGTCACCGTTGATGTTTGACAAACAAATTTGATGCGATAAACTGATCGTGAAATAACTTTGATAACGGACAAAAGTTATTTTTAAAAAACATTTATTTTTCAAAAACATAAAAACCGGAGTTTGATACAGAATAAAATTGGTATAAAGGTTCTACAGCAATTCTACGTCAACTCTACATCAACTAACTATATCAACTAACTAAAACTAGCTCAATTAGAAGTATATATATTAGATATCATAAACATATTAGTTCACGTGTTTATATAAATTTAAGTGAACATGAAAAGTGCATTTGGTAACTTCTCCGCCCTTAGAATGAAAATCGTAGTGGAACGAATGATTTTCAAAAGCAATTTAAGTTTTCATACCATTTTCAATCTTTACATTGTAACAATTTCATGGGCACTTCAGAAACATAATTAGGAGAATTTGCTGACATTTGTAAAGCAGTTATTAATTTTGAAAAGAATATTTTACGTTTATAATATACATATAAAAATAAGAAAACAATAAGAGTAACGAATACAATAATAATAATTGAAGAGTGGAAATACGAAAGGGGGTAAGTGCCAAAATCTTACTTTCGAGGTATTTAAGAAAAATTGAATAAAACACACAAACAATTTGTAAATCTAATTTCATTTGTTGCATGGGTTTAATGCACCATGGAAAACATAGTTACTAAGACAAATTAACAAATCTATATAAAACAACAACATTAAAAATAAACAAAATTCAAAATTTAGGAAAGGGGTAAGTACCACATCTTCTAATCTTGTTGGAAACTGGTTCCTGTTTGACAATCAGAGGCTGAAGGTTCTTCCAAGTTAAGCAGTTTTCTATAAAAAGTTTTGTGTTCCAAATCGTCAAGATAGTCGATCATGGAAGTGAGACAAGCACGCTTATTTGTCGATACCTTATTTTCTGGTGGTAATTTCCTTAGTTCAGCCTTTTTTAGATCGGTTAGGCTTTTCCCCTTCCTCAAAATATCTATCTCGTCCCAAGGTGACACATCTGAGAATGACGTGTTTGTCGTGACTACTGTTGGTTTGCTTTTGTCGATGCGTATTACAACAGCTTTGCTGATTTGAGTTTAGTGGTATTCAAAAACTTATCAGCTAAGTTTTTTATGTCCCAAAATCCTACAGCGGTCATATCCACAATCTTAAATGGCGGAGTATATCTTGCAGAGGAAACAACTTTGTGCAGGTCTAAGGGAACAAAAGCTTTCATGACACGTTTTCGTTTCTCAATCAGGGCGAAATCGCGGTCACAGGGCATGAAGCTATGCCCACTAACCAAGAATTTTAACTCTACGGAATCCATCAGTCCATTTGCTACCAAGAATACGAAAATGAAGAGGACTACCTTGTTTTTATTTTGCCCCGCGCAATTATCACACCAGATTATTAGATTTCTCTTGTGAGTGAAGTCACTGTTCACAAGGCGAAGTAAGCAGGAAGCGATTTCATTTGAACCACGTCCAGCAAAACCCTCGTGCCACATGCACATATAAGCTTCATTTGTATCACCTATATGCAGACCAAGGTTGTAGCACGATAGCTGTGATAAATAAAACATATTTGAGTGCGTTAAGGTGGGTACAAACATAACTTGCTCGAGATCCATGCTCAAACAACATGTTGTGCTACCAGGCTGTTGTGAAGCAATCGTATCCTGCGTTAAGAATTCTCTAGCCTTCTCTGCTTTACGATGGTGGATTTCCATCTTCATTTGAGCATCACGACTTGAGCTAATGTTTGCTCTAATTTCACACTGCAGCTTGTCACATAAGCTACAAGTATCCACTCGTGGACGACGAAAACTGACGTTAGGAAAACAGGACTTAAAAACAGAAACATAAAATTTGTACGTAACAGACGACTGTGGGTTCCTATCCTGGAAAGCTTTGAACATCCTATGCTTGTTTAAATCCGGGCTAATGTATTCTTTATTCGACTTGGCTCTCGAGTAGTGACCAACTTCTCTGGGTATCGAATTTATATGTTGTCTTACAAGTTGACGATCTTCTTCAGAATATTTTGGTGTTTTATGGTTGGTTCGCTTGTCGATATAACATGTTTCGCCCATTTTTTTCTTTGCAACTAGTATATCTATTTTCTTGTTGGTGATAGCAAAAGTGTCTATAAGAGTTTTCTTACATACCCGCATGAACTCCCCGTTTTCATTAGGGAGAGTATAACAAATGGTTGTCTGTTTCCGACTTTCATTTGGGTCTTCGTAACTTCCATTACGACGCCTCTTAATTCTTGCAAAGCTTATGAGACCCATTAGATACGTTCCTTGCGTTTTGGCGTTCTGGCCATAAAACTCTTTGAAAAGAGTTTCTCGTCTGTCATGACTAATAGTCTTGCAATTGAAATAACATTTGCATGGTACCTACAACAATAAACAATAATGTATAACAAGTTCAACCGCCAAATAGATGTTTACCTTTTGCTTGGGCGCAGATTTTGCAAAAACTTTTTTACGTTTATAGGTTTCATGTGCTTTTCCAGCATCTTTAAGTCGTTTTTGTACTTCTCGATATGAACCAGGGCTAATATGTAGAATCCGGGACCGCTGTCAAACCGCTGTATTCCCCTTAAATTACTAATGACCAATGATATTATTTATTCTCTGTTCTGTTGTTATGGAAATATTAACTAACATTATTGTAATTTGTCAAATTTATTAAAATAAATCATTGACATTTATTACACAAAATTAAATCAGGTAAATATTTCCATAAATTTGGATTATTGAAAGGCAGGCATGTAACTATAACCGTCTAAGAATTGGCAATAAATGATGATTGTAATTTATTTATGTGAACATGGTATTAAAATCTGTATACATGTGGCCAAGGTAAGTGCCTCTTTGCAGGTAATATATAATAAGAATTTGAACGAAATTGTAATTAAAGCTGCAGTATGTGAACATGGTACCAAATTATATCTAAAAGAGACCAAGGTTGGTTGCTCTTGGCAGGAAATATATATAAGAACTTGAATGAAATGGTGATGGTTAATGCATTATGTGAACAATATACCGAAATATGGGTACATGGAGGCGAGGTTAGTTGATCTTAGCCGTTAATACACATAAAAACCTGAACGAAATGGTGATGGTAGCTAAAGTCTGTGTACATGGTACAAAAGTCAGTGTACCTTCTGGGACCAAGGTTAGTTGCTCTAAAATCTGTGCACACGGCGCCTCAGTCTGTGTTCAGGTTAGTTGCTCTTCGCAGGTTATATATATAAATAAGAAATTGCACGAAAAGGAGATGGTTAATGCAGTCTGTGTACATGGTACGAAAATCAGTGCACATGGTATTTAGTAGGTACTTTATGACCTGGTCGTCTCGGCATTAGAAATGTGGCTAAAAAAAAGAAGATGGTAACACAAAGGGATGCTCATCGCTCATCCCTCATAAAATAAAACAAGAAATGGTTAGGGGGTAAGCTGAGGGATTTTCATTCCTCATAAAAGAAAACAAGAAATGGATAGCAGGTAAGCTGAGGGATTTTCATTCCTCATAAAAGAAAACAAGAAATGGATAGCAGCTAAGCTGAGGGATTTTCATTCCTCATAAAAGAAAACAAGAAATGGATAGCAGGTAAGCTGAGGGATTTTCATTCCTCATAAAAGAAAACAAGAAATGGATAGCAGCTAAGCTGAGGGATGTTCATTCCTCATAAAAGAAAACAAAAAATGGATAGCAGGTAAGCTGAGGGATATTCATGTTGAATCTTTGTATTAATTATTTTTGTATTTGAAAATTTTGAATTTTGTTATTTTTGCGAAAGCAATGTAGTGGTTAGCTATGATTTTATAAAATCTTGTTTTTGGAAACATGGCAACCAGTAAATAATATAAATTTTTTCTCGTAAAGTTTTAACGTGCGAATTTAGTGTCCGTGTTTTTAACTTTTATTTCCCATATTAATCTGATTATTTTCATAAACAAGAATTTATATTTACCTATTACTGAATTAAAGGATCAAGATCGACAGGTTAGTTATTTAATTATATTAATTTACTTGGATTTTGTTTACCTCATATAAATTTATAGTTTTTAGAATTTATTTTGTGTTGCTAATAATCTGCTTTCAGGAACAACAGTTATTTTAATTTATTGTTCATTTATATATTGTGTAAATAATAATTATGTACTTATAATTAACTGAATGCTACATTTTTAATAAAATATGTGTTACATTTGTTTAAGGTGAGCGACTGCTGAGGAAAATCACCAAGTGGAAGAACAGTGAAATTGAAAAATTGTTTCTTCTAGCGTAACTAGCGCAGGTACTGATAGTATGCACAATTTTATTATCAAGTTTTATTTAAATTTGTGCAGAATACCAATGCCAACGCAAGTAACGCTAAAATTAGACATTTGTCAATTTTATTTGTTTTCAATAGGGTACCTTGATTGAGTGATTGTTGTCATTCTATCATGGCACTCTAAATTTCATCATCCACGTGATTTACCTACGCAGAAACTCACCTGTGTTTATTTATTTTGGTTACCATGGTACCTATTTATTAAGGTTACCATGGAAACGGGAGGGGAAAGGTGGTGGGGATAGCGGCCCCGGATTCTACATTTATGCCTGAACCAGTGCCACTTTTACGCTTTTTGGGAGACTTCTCTTCCATTTCCTTCACTTTCTTCCGTATTAAACACACACACTATAAAGAACAGCACTACTGTCACATATGGCCAGGGCCGCGCCAAGGGTAGTTGCCGCCGGGGTGCCAGGACTATTTTGCCGCCCCCCCAGGATTAGCCATAGCTATATTATAGCCCGGTGCCAAATCACCCAATTTTATTATTATTTTTATCATTTTTGATAATAAAATGTACCTACTCAAATTATTCCGAAATTATTATTATTTTAAAAATGATGTTCAAAATGATCGCCATTAACTTCAAAACGAGCTTCTATTCTTCGAACAAAATTTTGAGGCTAAAGGCGGTCATTATTCAAAAAACGGATTTGCAGATTTTTTTTATACGCATTTTTCATCTTTGAAGTGTGTTTTACACGAAAACGGTTAATGGTAGGAAGAAATCTCGAGAGACTGTTTCAACCGTAAATTAGTTGAGAATTTCGAAAATTCTGTCAAAAACAAAAAAACCGTGACGTACCATTTTTTCCTCCAGTAATATTTACATACGCAGTTACGTAGTTACGCCACTGGAGAAGGAAAAAACTGACGAATATGGTCCACTTATAGAAAATGTACATACATACGTATTGCTTAGTTTTTTAGAAAAAAAGATCGTAATTTTTCAGCACCCTGTATCTCGGTAACGAAGCATTTGCGGAACTATGCATATTACGAATTTTTAACTTGTTTTCGAATAATGTAGGTACTACATCCTCTGTAAATCTTTAAATGTCATTCTGGACACCCTGTATTTACATTTCAAAGAAGAAATTTGATGTACTAAGTAATTATTTTATTCTGTAGAAGTTTTGTGTCAATACGGACTTCGATTTTGGAAAATTAATACTATAGAGGGAAACGTGTGTCTTCTAAAAGATTATCAAGCTTTCAGCTCTTACGTTTTTATATTGAAGTGGTGGGTGGATTTATGCCAAGTGTTTTTTCGACACTCCTGGCCGTAAAGGCGGCAAGTTGCAAATAATGTACCTACATTTCATGTTGTTTACCAAAAACACATGTTGAAGAAGAAGAATCAACAAAGGGTGCCGGACTATTCCCACTACTGCTGGTCCCTATCAATATCCCTTGCAATATTTCAACCTGCCGATTTTTATGACTTATGACTAATACTGGTACTATTATAAAAATTTCTTTTGTGACCAACACGTACAAATTGGGAAGGTTCTTCAACCCTACATTATTAAACTAATCTTTAATGTGATTGAATTTAAAAATTAAACTATTTACTTAATAAATATGTGTTAATATTTTTCTAAATATACTTAATCCCGAGAGTTTTGCCGCCCCTGAACCCTGCCGCCGGGGTGCTTTGCACCCCTGGCACCCCCGCTTGGCGCGGCCCTGCATATGGCATATACCACCTTTCTATTGAAAACTACCATGGCACGTACTGATTACGCCATCTTTGAGAAACAACACAGACCATATACGTACACATGGCACTTGCTCCTTTTGTCAGGACATGAAGCATGGTATTTACAACCTTTCTACAGCAAAATCTCAATTTGTCAAAAATTGGTACTTACCCCCTTTCGTATTTCCACTCTTCAATTATAGAACTTAGACTAAGGTGGTGTACAATTGGGGGAATATTTTTAGTTAATTCCTCTTTATGTCGTATCAACTTAATTTGTTCGTTTTGTAAACGATTTACATCTACGTGAGATAGGTCAATGGACTTATTTATTGGGGTTATTGCAGCTTGAGTTTCTACATTAATTTTACCAATGGTTCCCACATTTAAATTAATATGATTTTTAGATGATGCAAGGAATGTAAATAAGCTATCTTGGTAAGTGATTTTCACAGAGCAATTTGGTGTTAAATGGATTAATCGTGTATTTATGAGAGTTTTTCTATATTGAATGTTTATACAGTGTATTTCACAAACAACTTCGGTCGGTGAACTAAATATCCACGTATTTCTTGTTAATTGGATAACTTTAGGTTCAGAAAGTGGAAAAATGAAGGGTTTACAAGTTTGATTAGTAGAAAAGCTTAGAAGTTATGTTTTCGCATAATTTGGAATGAAATAATGATTTTCTTTTTGACAAAAATAGCGATTGTCAGATAGGGGTAAACAATTTTGGGGAATAGTAGCAAATTAAAGGTGGGAATTATAATCTGAAATTGGCAAAAGATCATTAATATGTCTTTTTATTGTCACATTTTTTGGTTCGTTCAAAAGGTCATAAGTGTCGAATTCATATTTCTTCGTGATTAAATAGGGTCCTTTAAATTTGGGTTCTTTTTTGTTTCTTTCGTGGGTTTTTACATATACCTTTTCGCCAATTTGAAAGCTGTGTTGTTTACGTTTTTTATTAATTCTTACATTTCTGTGTTCTTTAGTAATTTGTTGTTGATTACTCAAGGTGTTATAAACGTGTTTCATTTTACTTTTGTGGTCGTCTACGTAATCTGCTATAAAGGTTTTTTCAAATTCTAAATCAAAAGGATTTCTGGGGTCTGCATGTCCAAAGACAATTTCGTAGGGTGTTTTATGAAGGTTGGAATGAATAGTATTGTTGTAAGCCAAAATACAATATTGAATTTTTTTATATCCAGGTAAATCATTATCTAAAAGTCGATACTGTTCTATCAGGGTTGAATGTAATCTTTCAACAGGTGAATTAGACTGATGATTATAGGGTGTGGTAACGTGTAATTGTATTTTATGAAAATTTAAGAAATCTTTGAATATTCTTTTATCGAATTCGTTGTCGGCGATTATAATTTGTGGCATAGGGTACGTCGTAATAAAATAGAATAGTGTGTCTATAACGTCAATTAAATTACCGGAACGAAGGTGATAAGCTTGGGCAAATTTCGAAAATGGATCTAACAGTGTTAAATATTTGTGGGCTTCAATTTGAAAAATGTCTAAATGTAGTGAATAAAAGGGTCTATTATTTGTAGGGGTTAAATTTAGAGGTTGTTTTATAGGGTGCCGATTGTATTTTTTTGTTTTGCAAATTATGCATTCTTCAATGTAGTTTTTTATGTCTTTTTGCATAGATGACCAATAATATTTTCGTTGTAGGTGTTCAATTGTTTCTTGAGAACCGCGATGATTGGTTTTTCCTTCATGATAAAGTTGTATTTGCTGTTGTCTCAAGTCGGGATTTGTAATATAGGTAACCTGAGTCATGCATCGGTGAAATTTGGGTGAATTTTCATTAGAAATGCGAGTAATGTAATTTGAAAAATCTGTGTATAAGTCTTCAGATGGAAAATAACAATAATAATGCAGTTTAGGTTGACAATGCTCAATTAAGAGTTCATGGAATTTTGATAATTTATTTTGGTCGTTAATAAATAATGACATGTGGGTGTTGTTGTCAAAAGAAGTGATTCTAATATTTCGGGGAATTTCTGCTTTAATAAATTCAATCTGTCGTTTAAAGTGTTGCAAGGGTTTTTCTGAAATGTCGACAACTGGTGTCGAACTTGCTTGAGTGTGAATTGTGTCAGGTAAGGAATCGTTATTGTCATTAGGATTTTCATTTTCTGATTGGGATTCGTTAAAATTGGGAGGTTCAAAATCGGGGATGAAATCTTCTAAATTGGGGGAATCAGGTCGTTCAGGTATCATCTAAGGATGTCATAGTTTGGTTCAGGTGTTTCTAACCGTGGTTGTAAAATATCATCAAGATCTTTTTGCGAAATTTCGGGTACTGGTGAACGTAATGTAAGAGGATTTAATTGAATTCGCGAGAGTGCGTCGGCTACTTTATTTGATTTTCCGAGTACATACTGTATATCGAAATTAAATTCTTCGAGTTTGAGAGCCCAACGAATTAATTTGGAATTTGGTTCTTTTAAATTTTTTAACCAAATGAGAGGTCTGTGATCTGTAAATAGTGAAAATTTTGTTCCAAACAAATATGGTCGAAAATGTTTTACTGCCCAAACAATGGCTAGTAATTCGCGTTCGATGGTGCTATATTTTTGTTCAGTTTCATTGAGTGTTCGCGATGCGAAACTGATTGGTTTTGAATTTTGCGACAAGACTGATCCAATAGAAAACTGAGAAGCGTCTGTAGTTAATTCAAACTTTGCTTCAAAATTTGGGTATGCCAAAACTGTTTCATTTGTTAGAATGATTTTTAGGTGTTCGAATGAGTCTTTAAAATTTTGTGTGTGAACGATTTTGTTGTCCGTTTTTAAACAGATTGTTAAGAATTTTGTAATTTTAGCGAAATCTTTTATAAATTTCCTATAATAATCGAAAAGTCCTAGGAAAGATTTTATTTCCGTACGCGTTTTTGGAAGGGGAAACTGGGGGCATTTTTCAGGCCAAAGGGCATTCGTTTGAATTGGAAATGGCCCTCTTCGGTGGAAAATGCGATTTTTTCGCGATCTGCAGGGTTAATTTCTATTTGATGGAATCCGCTTGCCAAATCAAGGGTTGTGAAATACTGTGCTCGACCTAAGTTATCTAAAACTGTTTCAATGTTCGGGATTGGATATTTGTCTTCTATTGTTTCTGAATTTAATTTTCTGTAGTCAATTACTATACGAAATTTTTGTTTTCCGGAGGCATCTGCCTTTTTGGGAACAATCCAAATTGGAAAATTATAGGGGGATTGAGAGGGTTCTATTATGTTTTCATTTAACATCTTGTTGATTTGATTCTTAACTTCGTTTCTATGACAATGTGGGTAACTGTACGTTTTAGTAAAAATTGGGTCGTTAGTCTTTGTCCTAATGTGGTGTTGAGTTAGGTTAGTTGCTGTTAAGGGAATTTCGGGTGAATGGAAAATGTCTTTATATTTATAACAAAGGTTTCCTAATAAAGCTTTTTCTTCGTCATTGAGATGATTCAAACGTAAATTTTCTTTTAGATTTCTGTCAAGAATTTTATTTCGAGAGCCTGCGTCATGATGGTTTAGAGAAATCGGGGTAGTTTCTAGTGAATCGTGTTCATCCAAATAAAGGGGATTTGTTATGTACATAGTGTGTTGTTTATTGGAGGTATTGACAATAGTTGTCATAAACCAGTTATTATGTAATTTTACAATAGCAGAAGGAATGATTAAATCTTTGGAAATGTTAATTTTGGGACAAATTTTATTACCGTTTTTTCCTATAGCGGGGAGTTTAACAATAGTTTCAGTACGGGGTGAAAGTGTAATTGTACGAATATTTTCGTCTGGGTTTTTCTGTTTTAAAAAGTTACATTCATTTCTTTTCTGTTGCTGTTGTTTTGTTGTAGATGGATTATAATAGAATGGAACAATGGAATTGTTTGTCTGGATATTCATCCATTTGTAGTCGATAGTAGCGGGGAGATTTGCTAATAAGTCAGAACCGATAAGTCCGACGTATTCATTGTGAAAATTAAACAAATATACTTGATGTAAGCCAGGTTGATTAAAAAGTGTTGGTAATGGGACGTCTGCGGCTAAATTGTGTGTTGAAGTACCGTGAGATGTAGTAATTTCAAAATTATGGTGATAAATTGAATCCGGGAAATGTTTGTGTACAAATTTAGGTGATAAAATTGTTTTAGAAGAGCCTGTGTCTAGTAATAATTTTTCGTTAGTGTGTGGAATTATAAGGAAGGGTAAATTGGATTTGGGATTTATTGCAAAATGTTCTAATTCATTGTAGTTTCCGAGGCCACTACACGAAAATTTTCATCAAAATTATGAGATTCGTAGTCACAATAGTCTTCGTAGTCTGGACTATTTTCAAGGTATGTTTCATGGGAAATGGGTTCAAGTCTTGATTAGGGTTACATTCTTGGTAATAGGGGTAATCGCCTAAACCTAGACAAGGACTTAGGAGGTCTTGGTCTTTCAAGGGTGTTGGGTTTTCTGCGAATAAGTCATACACTTCTTGGGACATGACGTTTGGTTTTTGGTTATTATTTGGGAGATAAGAAGGGAATTTTCTTTGTTGGAAATTCTGGAAATTTGATGATGCGTAATTTTGGAGTTATTTACGAAATTATTTTGTCGGGGTTGGAATTGGTTATTTGCGAAATTGTTTTGTCGGGGTACATAAGGTTGCGAAACAGAAGTTTGTGGTTGCAGGTAATTATTGCGCCAAGGTTTTTGAGATATTGGTTGACTTTTTGGATTTTGGATTTGAGAATACGAATTTTTATAAGGATTATTTAAATTTTGGAAATATCTGATATCCAGTTCATCCTTTATGTACTTTAAGGCATTTTCTAAAGTTGCTGGTGAACGAGATCTAATAAAAGAACCGAGTGGTTCGATTAATCCACTTATAAAAGTTGTCAGGGTTAAATTTTTGGCATTGGTTAGTTTATAGTTTTTTATTTCCTGCTGGTCATTAGTTAGTGCAATTTTGGAATTTATTATGGCCAAAAGTGATCTGCACCTATTATAAAATTCGATCGGGGTTTCTTTTGAATTTTGGTGAAGCCTAGACATATCTATTAATAAATTTAATTCTGACCGTTGGTCTCCAAAATTTTCTATCAGAATATTCTTTAAATCAGTCCAAGCATTTATGACTTGACCAGTTATTACTTCTAATGCCACGCCTTTTATGCGATTTCTGGCGGCTGATAACAATAGTTTATTAACAAAAGCATTTGGATCGTTATTTTGATAAAATTGAGCCAAAATGTCTTCGACTGCTCTTATAAATTGGCTCAGTTCTGAAGGATTTCCTTCAAATTTCGGAATTTCATTTAAAATGGACATATGAAAACCTGGAGGGTAATTCACATTTACAACAGGTGGTAAAGCTACATTTACAGGGTTGTTCATATTTAACAGAGATGGATGTAATCTTAAACGGTGTAAATGGCTAAGCAATTGTTCTTCTTCGTCACTTGACATTAATTAGTTTTAAAGCTAAGGTGTTAATTATGCAAATATTTTAAAAATATGTTAGTGTTATAATCAAATAATTAAAAATATAAAAATAATATGATAAATTGTTCTTACAGCTAGGTAAAATTTTAAACAAAATTAATATATTTCAATAAAATTATTCATTGATTTTCTTTAAACAAAATGAATATTTTAATTCAATAATTCTTTGATTTCTTTCAAATTTAACAGTAAACTAATCAAAAATTTTAGTTATTCTTTGACTTGTTTAAATAGCTTAAACAAAATATAAATGTTAAAATAAATCTCTTACTTTGAGATGGACATCTTAAATCTAAGTCGACTCCAATAGTCAGGCTGTTCGCAATGAACAAAGTATCCTCGATGGATTGTTGTTGTCCGCAATGGACTGGTTTTGGTGGACTCGACAACTTGGGCTTCGGCGATGCTTGTCCTTCACCTCGAGCTGTCGGAACCTCGGAACCCCTTGGTTTAGTTGCAGAGATGCACTATTGACACGTTGAAACGTGAAGGAGCACTTTATTTTAATTTTCGAAGAACTTTTAATTTTCGAAAAATTTTCGAAAACGTTTGTGCCCTTAGTGCATCCTACCGACTGCGCCAAATAACTTTGATAACGGACAAAAGTTATTTTTAAAAAACATTTATTTTTCAAAAACATAAAAACCGGAGTTTGATACAGAATAAAATTGGTATAAAGGTTCTACAGCAACTCTACGTCAACTCTACATCAACTAACTATATCAACTAACTAAAACTAGCTCAATTAGAAGTATATATATTAGATATCATAAACATATTAGTTCACGTGTTTATATAAATTTAAGTGAACATGAAAAGTGCATTTGGTAACTCGTGTGACACTAGCTTAAGTAAATAACAACAAAAAATCATATTTTGTTTGACAATATCCGTAAACTCCAGTATTATTAAACCACCGCATTCTTTTTACAGACTTTAACCGAAAATTTTAATCGAACATGAATATTGGTCATTGGTGTGACCCTATAGGTTAAAACTGGCCCAGACAGGGTCGTATTTAATAAAATTTGACGGTTACGAATTTTTTTCTCCTGCATAGTACTATATTATTTAGTGAAAATGGTAAGATATGAACTAATATGAACCATTTTCAGTGTAATATGAACAAATATGAACTATAACTTGAAATATGAACTTTTTCATATAATATGAACCTAGTGGGCACCCTGCAGTCTTATTTTAAATTATTTTAAACCTGACATAAACTGATCTTAAAATATAAATAATAAATATTAAATAAAATATCGATTTCAACGGGAAATATCAAGATTTATTCGCATTATACGTATTTCGGCATCATTGTGCCATTGTCAAAAGCTATTATAAAATATTATAACAAATGCAAAATATAGTAACTCCTTGATTCTATTATTTTAACACTGCGTGAAGCAGCTGGCCCCAGTCAACCCGTCGGAGGTCAGTCGCTTATCAGTGTTTTAAAAAGATATTTATTCCAAAATCTTCAGTAAAGGAGAATCTAAGAGATCAATTTGCTCATTCATTAAAGGTATGTTGTTTTTTGTGTGTTTATAAATTTCAAAAGCTTCTAAAATGTTTAATTTATTTTTGTTATCAGAAAAGTGTAAAAATTTAATTGTATTATTAGATGTTAATGTGTGATTTTGTTCTAACAAATGTTTAGCAAAATTTGATTTATGTGCATGTTTATATTTGTAACAACGGATATGTTCTTTTTGCCTAATACTAAAATTTCTAATTGTTTGACCTATATATACTGAATCACAATGTGAACAATTTAATTTATAAATACCTGATTTTAGCAAATCATTAATTTTGTCTTTAGCATTGAAAAGAGAGTATAGAATATTTTTATTTGTTTTAAAAATGACTTTATATTTATTTGTGTTATTTATAATTTTAGCAATCTTTTCTGAAATTTTACCAAAATATGGAATTGAAACGTATTTTAATGTTTTATCAGTGTTATTAATGGAATAAACTTTTTGAATAGCTAATTTATAATTTTTCTTTTTAATTAAAGTGTCAATAAGTGTAGTGTTATAACCATTGCTATATGCAATTTGTTTAATAATGGAAATTTCTCTATTAAAATTATTTTTATCTAAAGGAATTGTTAGAGCTCTGTGTACTAAAGATTGATATGCTGCTAATTTATGTGTATTATGATGACAAGAGTTATGTGGTATGGTAATATCAGTTTGTGTAGGTTTCCTATAAATTGAGTATTCGAGTATGTTTTCTGAATTAATTTTTATGTTTAAGTCTAAAAAGTTAATAGATCTGTTTTGTTCAATTTCTAGTGTAAATGTTTATTTAACAAGTAGGAAGTAAAGTTTGAATTTAAATCCAAAACTTAATAAATAAAATCAAAAAAATGCAAAAAAATATGGAAAAATTAAATTCAAAATGTGGCGCAATTTATAAATGTCCACAAACGTCATTCCCATTATATAAAAATTCTTAAAAGGTCATTCCTACTAGAAAAGATTTTTTTAAACAGTTCCCATTTAATAAACTTTTGACGTACGATTGGTTGCCTACCCATCAGGCGCGACAAAATTTTCCATTTAAATACATTTTAAAAATCCAAACTAAATAGAAAAAGGCTTCCTCCTGATATTTTAAAACAACAAATCCTACATAAACAGGCCTTAAAATGTTTATTTAACATGTAGAAAGTAAAATTATTTATTTTATTGACATTCTCAAGCGTTACTTTGTTAAAATCCATGATTAGATAATAAATATTAAATAAAATATAGATTTAAACGGGAAATAACAAGATTTATTCGCTTTATACGTATTTCGGCATCAATGTGCCATTGTCAAAAGCTATATAAAATATAATAACAAATGCAAAATATAGTAACTCCTTGATAATAATTTTAACACCGCGTGAAGCAGCTGGCCCCAGTCAATCCGTCGGACGTCAGTCGCTTATCAGTGTGTTTTAAAAAGATATTTATTCCAAAATCTTCAGTAAAGGAGAATCTAAGATTTCAATTTGCTCATTCATTAAAGGTATGTTGTTTTTTGTGTGTTTATAAATTTCAAAAGCTTCTAAAATGTTTAATTTATTTTTGTTATCAGAAAAGTGTAAAAATTTAATCGTATTATTAGATGTTAATGTGTGATTTTGTTCTAACAAATGTTTAGCATAATTTGATTTATGTGCATGTTTATATTTGTAACAAGGGATATGTTCTTTTTGCCTAATACTGAAATTTCTAATTGTTTGACCTATACAGTGTGTCCGCGTAAGTTGGCTACATATGGAAAACTTTGTTATTATTGATTTTATGAAAAAAAGTTATTCTTCATAAAAAGTTCTGCATGTTCTAAAACCCACAATTCAACCATCAGATATTAAATTATATCAGTCGTATCATAATAATAATAATTATATCATCTTTGTTCAATAGTAAAGTACCTTCATTTTTGACCATATCGAAAAATTTTTATAAGAAAAGAATAGATGTTATGGATTAAAAATATTTTTTAAATATTCAATATTGTTTATTTATAATTAAAAATATTATTAATTAATTAATGAATTATTAAATGTAATGTATTAATCTTCAAACTTAAACTTTCAATGTTATCCCAGAGAAACTGTAAAAATAATATTTTTTAATTGTAAATAAACAATATTGAATATTTAAAAATTATTGTTAATCCATAACATCTTTTCTTATAAAATTTTTTCGATATGGTCAAAAATGAAGGTACTTTACTCTTGAACAAAAATGATATAATTATTTTTGTCCAGGACTACTAAATTATATATCGATTATTTATGTTTTGTTAAACATAAGGCTACCCATAATAAATTGCCGTGAATTATGACCCATAATTCACTCTAAATCACAAATGTCAAAATACATGTGAACATAACCCAACTTTGTTTTTATTTAATTTCTTACCTTTGTTGCAAGATATTCATTATCAGATGCTTCAGTAAGAAATTTATTGATACATTCATGTGTAAAAATGCTAGCTTTCTTGGGTCGGAAACCCTCGGACTTTCGTTTCAAAAGTGCTCGCAATTTGGCATAATTTTCTATATTTATACCTTGATTGATATTAATCGTACTTCTCAGCATAGAATACTGAGTCCATAATGAAGATGGTTTGTATTTCAATGCTAATTCAGAAAAATAAACTAATAGCACATCTTCTGAAAAAGAATTTGCCTGCTTCTCCACCTTCCAATTCAGGAAAGAATTGTATGTAGCAATATATCGTGGAACCGCAACTCATCAACACCCAAATCACCAATTCGCAGTTTATCAACTCCTAACTCGCCAACGCGCCAAATTATCAACGACCCGACTGACCAATGACCCAACTCAACCACATCCCAACTTGTCAACTAACATTCCGCCAAAAAAGTAATTTATTTCGAATTAACTGACTCATAATATTAATTTATTATACAAAAAGGACTGTAATAGTTATTTATGTACTAAGGGCGTTATGAAGATGATAATGCCCGGAGGGCGACTATGATCCAGCCCGAGGGCGTTTGGGATGGATGTCGCCTGAAAAAAATAAAAAGTGGAGGTGCAAACCTCCCCTGGACTTTCCCATACTAAAAATAAACATTCGTTTTTGGTATTCAACAGTATTGTTCGCCACAACCGATAAACTTAACTTGAAAATTAGTATATGGAAAATTAACACAAGTGCCGATTGTGTTCATCTGCGCATGTGTGATTATTGCTGCTAGGATTAACCGGCGACAAGGAATTCCCGTCCCGCGCATGGTCACTTGAACATATCGGCACTTACAAATTTCTCCCTACACTGTTTTAAAGTTCAAAATTCACGAATTTCTCCTTAACCGTCCATTTTAGCCATATGAACACCTTATACTATGTGATAGACAATTTAATTTTGCATTCAATTATATAATAATATATAGGGTGTTTCATTTAAAATAACAAAGTTGCTTATTGTACTGTGAAAACCAGACACCCTGTATACGTGATATAAATTTAGAAAAATGTAAATTTATATACTGAACAACTTTTATAATTAAACTTTTTTCATATTTTGACTAATAAAGGCGCTATAGGAACATCAATTTTCGATTTTCAAAACCTCGTAGAGGGCGCCACAGTGGAATTATGGCGTTCATCAAAAAACAAAAATGTAGCTAATACCAAGCTGCATAAGTATAGAAAATTTAAACAAATTCCTTAGACCAGTTTTTTTGTAATAATTTTTCAAAAATTTCAAAATTTTTGGAAGAGCGCCGTTGCGACCGTTTTTGGATTTAGTAAATAATTTTTTTTCTTGGTGTAGTACAGCCAAAGGGCTTTCAAACAAGTTGTTGCGGAACCTGATCAGATAACTGGTTTTTGAGTTACGGGGCGTTAAAGTCGAAATTTTGAAAAATTCATAGCGACCGCCATTTTGAAGTTAGAGAGTCCGGTAAAAAACTGTTTCCCTTGAATTATGCCCTTCTTTCATATCCCCTACTCAGATTTTCAAAATTCCGCTTCTGAAAAAAATGATACCAAAAAAACATGTCTAACTTCCGCTTCCGGTTTCGGATTTTTTTGAAAAGTTATTTTGTCGATGAATTTTCGATATACCCCTTCATTTAAAATTTCATCAAAATCGGTTCACTAGTTTTTGCGTTACAGGCGTTACATACACACACACACACACACACACACCCATACAAGCCCCACAATATTTATGGCAACTCAAACCATACCCTTAATTATGGCACTCTTGCTCCAATTGGTGCTGCTCGCAGTGCCACCTGTTGGAAGCACATCTGTTTAATTTTCGTGCTGATACCCACCATGGGTAAGGTTCTAGACTAAAAATTGAATTATGGCGTCTTGTGCCACTATTTGGGATACACAAACTCCGTGTTTAAAGATGTCACAATTATGTCATTTACAACTTTAGTGAGTGAAAGATGCCATTAATCAAATTGCGTGGTTGCCGTATATTGATATTGCGAAACACTGACCTTACATTATAAGTTTGTTACTTTGTGGGCTAATTTACAGCGACTTTTTTAATACAAAAAGTACTTTTTAGTGCTATAGAAGATTTCTGAACACACAAAAGTAAGTATTAAACAATACTCATTTTTATATCATACCTATTTGTAGAACTTGCAGAAAGAGTCAATAATAACAACACCTATAATCTGTTTTTACATTTAGCATGTTTTGCAGACCTGCAAAAACCACCCCCTATTGTTGTCAATGGCAAGTGATATGTCTGAAGCACCTGAGCAACTTCTAGTAGCAAATGTAAGAATCGAGAGGTTGTTTCGAGATAGCTGGGCCCTCTTCAGGTACCCGATGCACTTTTATCAAGATAAATACAATTAGGGATGTTTGTACTTAAATATAACTAGGTACTTTATTATTAAAGGTACTATCATTTGCCTTGCCATATAATTTTGGAATTGTGCCAGCTGCCAACTCCAGAGCTAGAACACGCTACACGAAGAAGTTGGTCTCACTCTCTGTGATATTAGAAATACTTATTGGCTTGAGATTCTTAGGATCAGGTGGTTTTCAAAGATTAATTCGGAATGTTGCCCAAATTTATGTACAGTCCTTGAAACATTAGCCAGAAATCATATAAGTAAGATATCCGATAAATGATGTATGATAAATGTAAGAATCGAGAGGTTGTTTCGAGATAGCTGGGCCCTCTTCAGGTACCCGATGCACTTTTATCAAGATAAATACAATTAGGGATGTTTGTACTTAAATATAACTAGGTACTTTATTATTAAAGGTACTATCATTTGCCTTGCCATATAATTTTGGAATTGTGCCAGCTGCCAACTCCAGAGCTAGAACACGCTACACGAAGAAGTTGGTCTCACTCTCTGTGATATTAGAAATACTTATTGGCTTGAGATTCTTAGGATCAGGTGGTTTTCAAAGATTAATTCGGAATGTTGCCCAAATTTATGTACAGTCCTTGAAACATTAGCCAGAAATCATATAAGTAAGATATCCGATAAATGATGTATGATAAATGTAAGAATCGAGAGGTTGTTTCGAGATAGCTTGGGCCGTCTTCAGGTACCCGATGCACTTTTATCAAGGTAAATACAATTAGGGATGTTTCTACTTAAATATAACTAGGTACTTTATTAAAGGTACTATCATTTGCCTTGCCATATAATTTTGGAATTGTGCCAGCTGCCAACTCCAGAGCTAGAACACGCTACACGAAGTTAGTCTCTCTCTCTGTGATATTAGAAATACTTATTGGCTTATGATTCTTAGGATCAGGTGGTTTTCAAAGATTAATTCGGAATGTTGCCCAAATTTATGTACAGTCCTTGAAACATTATCCAGAAATCATATAAGTAAGATATCCGATAAATGATCTAGACTATGTAAGTTGCTTAAAGGAAGCATTTTGTGCTATAGATTGTTCTGACAATAGCTCATAAATTTATCTAATTTCTTGCCACCGAACCTACACCTCGTTAGGGGTAAAATTTGCCCCTGGTTTCTTTCAGTCATTTTATCAATCTATACATATTATATTATATATATTATTATTATTATATTATATATATAATATTGCCATTAACTTAGTTTAAGTTGGATATAGTACCTACCTAGGTAAACGTTTCTCTATATTAGTAAGTTCCTAGGATTAAGTTTAAAATGTATATTATATAAATAAAAACAAAAATAATAAAGTTGAGTTTTGAAATGTAACTGTTTTAATTATTGCACTTTACAAATAATTATAAATTCAAACTCTATTATAGTGAATTTTAGTTAAGTTGTTTAGGCTGGTGGGGATATATCAAAAGTGTATGAAATAAGATCTACTTTCTTTTGCTTAAATACTTTAAATCATGATCCTAACAACATTTCTCTGATCAATATATCCGGATTCGAAGTAGGTACCTACTGTGACAAAAAACAGTGGAGGTTAAAAATTAGGCAATTCAAGAAGAAGAATAAAAAGACATAAGTTAAATATAATATAAAACTGTCTTTATTTGAGGTAAGTTAATATAGCAACCACACCATAATTAAAAACAACACAAAAAATAATAGACACCATCAATTTCTATTTATCCCTACTTTTGACTTCATTTTACTTATTTTTGTGATTTGATTTTTTACACAAAACTTCAAGTCTGACCATTTTCTTTTGAGTAATGATGGATATTTTTGCTGACACATCTCGCACTGTTCTTTACCAGGAACTATCCCGTTCTTTATTTGGATTTTAAAGAAATCAAACACAAATCGTTTATCTTCTGCTGTCCACGGATTTTTCATTGCGTTACATTTGGCTTTGCCTAAAAAGAAACTCGATTAGGTTCGTAGCTAAATTAATAGTGCCTTTAAATAGTTTCTCGTTCGAACAGGCAAAGGAAATGATAGTAATTACTGTATTTGCAAACTTTAGAATTTATTTATTATGTCAGTGTCCAAATTAATTTACATATCTGAATTTTATTTTATTGTAAATGAATTCAGTGACTGTTATTCACAGCTCAAATGATGCTACAGGTATGTAAACATGCATTGTAATTGATTTTACTCATAATTATTTATTATCAAACTGATCTGACAGTTAATAATTAAATTCTAAAGCTTATACAGACAATACTTTTATTTTTCACGGCCTGCTCTAAATGAGAAACTTTTTGAAGGCACTACATTATTATGAATTTAATAAATTACTATATATTTTACCTGACTTGTTGACTTTCCTAGGCCTCCCCCTTATTTGTTGCAAATTGTTACTAATAACAGTTTCCATTTCACTTGTATCAGATTCGTGCATATTTGGTATTTCGGTAATCAAATCTACATCTTCACCGTCTGCGTCCTCAACATCTACTTCTTCATCAGCATCATCTTCATCCATGGGAGGCAGATCTATTGATAAAGGTTAATTTAAGGTTATGGATTAATGTTACCGATAATATTTACCTTCTATGTGTATATCGTTTAATCTTTTACCAGCAAATTCCTTGGCTTCCCCCTTATCCACCGCCATTAAAAGTCTACTGACTTTGGTTAATTCCACTGCATCTTCATGCAATCTATAAAATTCACGATGCACAGTGATATCGTGGCCCAAATGTCTTGCTAGCCAATCGTGCTCGTTTTCGGTCAGGTTAAAAATTTGGCACACAGTTGCCACATATTTCCGTAGCTTAGTTCCTGTAATATATTCTGGTTTCTCTAATTTTACATCGTTAACAATTTTTCGCAGACAATCATGTCCTCGCATATTTGAAAGAGCATGTTTACCACGCGCAAATATGTAGGGATTGTTTTGTACAATTTCACAACTATCCCGAAATTTTAGTAATATATCTATAGATTCCTTTACTTCTGATGTTAATATCACAGGTACTTTCCTCCCCCTTTTTCCTATGATATGTACGATATTTAGTCGTTCTGCCAATTTTCTTTCATAAGGTGTCAAGGAGTTCTTCAATTCTTCATTCGCTTGTTCAGACCATAAAGGTCGAGAAGCATATTGTTGAATTGTCATTCTTGCTGCTTCTCCAGCTCTGCGTTTATTAAAGAGAATAATTCTACACAATGTTAAAGTTGAAAGGTAACTCCAATTTCCAATATTTTGAGTTTTGGTTAGGACTTTCTTAGTTTTATCCATTTCTTGGTCAATATAATCGTTAAGTTTCTTAAGATCGCTAGTGATAGGTAAAAGCTGTCCAACATTTAATTTTCTCTTATAAAGTGTGGCAAGAGCATTTGAAGATATTCTTATTTGCCATTCAAGTTCCAACAAATTAATAAATGACATCAATGTTTCATTTTTCTTCAAATCACGATTTCTTAAAGCTAACCCTCTTTGAATATTAGCACATTTTTTTAAAGAGTGTCCTATTTTTAGTGCAAGTGAAGGAATGTCGAACTCCGGTCTTTTTGTAGAATCGCTAACAATACTGCCACAAAGATTCTTTGTACCTTGCACTATAGTATCGAAGTTTTCTGGCAACAAAAGATCAGTTAGGGATAGTTTTTCTATACGGATGTTCCTTATGGTAAGAACTAATCTTGCCATCTGCCTCATTAATTGCCTTATTAATTCGCATTGTGTTATACCATACTTTTCAAACAGCATCCCTCCAAATCGTAGTATCAGTAAGTCTTCTCTACAATAATTTCCTACGTCATCCTCTCTTAAGCAATTAATAATATTTGTTTTATAGTCAGTAGTAAACTCTGTACCAAACACATTACTTAAAATTGCATTGCTTTCAGCAATGATATGTCTGTTTTGGTGTGCATGCTCACGATTTTCGAGGGTTCTTGTTTTATTGCATTTTGTTTTAATATGATGCCATAGGTGTTTTTTCAACATGAACCCTAAACAATTCGGGCATGGTCCATAATCATTGTAGGAAATGGATTTTATTTCATTAATTGTTGGCCGTCTAACCAAAATCAGTTCACCTTCCTTTATAGATGTAACATTGCAGTTATGATAGAAATCCCCTGCACGGACAATTTCAGTAAAACCTTCTTTACGTCTTTCAGAATTTTTGGGCATTGCAAGCAATTTAGCAATTTCCAATTCTCTTCCGTGCTTAACTTCCATATGTCTGGCAACATTAATGATTTCCATTTGGCAAAAATAACAAGAATGCCGTTTGTCTCTAATTCTCTTGCCTGTATCGGTTTTTCTAGCGGCGCGAATTCTTGGATTTCCCGTTTTACCATCTACCCTACTTACTACGTTTGATGACGTGGCAAGACTAACTACAGTACCAGTAGTACTGTCTGCAATACATACCGCAGTAGAAGTTGCTTTTACTGGTATCTTCTTATGACGTACATTCCGTATTTTGGAAACATTCTCATTATTCCTTAATGGTACTGCCTCTGACGTATCCTCCGCACTTGTTGCTTCATAAAAACCTTGCCGTTTTTTTTGTTTGCTTAGGCCGATAATGGAATCGATGTCTGATGAAGAATCCGAAGGCAGGTATTCACTACCAGAGGATTTATCCTCAGAGTGAGTGTCATCGTTGTTTTGTACGATTTCATTATTGTTCGAGTATAACTCATTCCATCCTAAAATTGACAATGACGTAGAAAGTATCCAACACTATTAATAGTCCAGCCGCTGCGCTGGGTAGAAAAAACTTCGTATGTGCGATGGTTGGTGGAACTCCACCATGTAATGGCGGATTTTCCATCACCACACCCACCTAGGAAGTTTACTACCTACTTACTTAATTAGCAAACATTACTAAATGAACAGGAAGCTTTCTCTACTTAGGTATAGTACAGAGTGATGATAAAAGTATCGCACAAAAATCATATTCTGGTTATTTAATGTTTTTGCGGAAAATCCTGAGACCCGTCGATTTTTGTTTTTAAATTGTCATTTAGACAGGTAATTTTAATCCCCCCACCCCTCATCCCTTAAGTGATAGCAACCCCAACTTTAAAAATTTAAATGGAAAGATACACTTTGTGATACCTTTTTTGATAGGTCTTTTTATTCTTAATATAACAAAAAAAAGTTTTTCAAAATCGGTTGATAGATAACGGAGATGTTTAACAAATGTAATAATAATAATAATAATAATAATAATAATAATAATAATAATAATAATCTTTATTGTACAAGAAAAATAATAAATTTATAATTCTTAATACAAAGAGATAGTAATTCAATCCTAGGGATTGTTATTCTTTACTACCTACTGCTAATAGAGCAAAATAAAAATACAGCTAAAATAAAATAAAAATAAAAATAAAAAACAACTTAGGTGTGCTCCATTTGTGCCATTAAATATTTGGCTTTAATTTTATCTTTAACCGTGTCAGTCGCTGCATCCCTTATATCCTTACATACATTATTGAATATTCTAGGAGCATAACAAGAAAAACTACATTTGTACTTTTCAGTATTATGCCGAGGCACGTACAATTCATTATTATTTCTCAGTGTTAACTGCGTTTCATATGTGGTTGATTTATGAGTTAAAAGTAAATAGAGATAGTACGGAGATTTGGTCTTCATTATTTTACAAACAAAACAACTGTAGTGCAAGCTTCTTAAACTGTCTAATTTTAGTATGCCTAAATTATTATAGATGGGCGTTACATGATCACGTAATCAAATGAAAATGTCAATATTCGATAAGAAACGGCTCAAACACGCCGTAAATGGTAGACATTAAAAAGGGCACCTCCTGACCTAAAAGTGTGATTTTGATCGGCCATTGATTCTACGCTGTGACGTCATAATTTTTTTTAAATGTCAACCCCATTTTTTACATTTTGTTAAATATCTCCGTTATTTATCAACCGATTGTGAAAAACTTTTTTTAGTTATATTAAGAATAAAAAGACCTATCAAAAGAGGTATCACAAAGGGTATCTTTCTATTTAAATTTTTAAAGTTGGGGTTGCTAGCAGTTAGGGGTTGGGGGGTTGAAAATTATATGTCTGAATAGCAATTTAAAAACATAAATCGAAGGGTCTCAGGATTTTCCACAATAGTTATTTGTTTAACAAGGCAGAAAAGTAGCAGATTTACTGACGCAGCTGGTATTTCACAGCTGAGGCGAAGCCGAAGCTGTGAAACCAGCCAAGGCAGTAAATCTGTATTTCTGCCGTGTTGAACATATAATTTTTTCTCCGATTGTTTACATTTAACATTAATTTAATGATTATTTTTAATATTTTTTTTTCTATTAGTATCAGCAAGCATCTGTTGCTATGCAGTTCTTATTGGTTGCTATGAAAAAACATACTTGAGAGAAATGTCATTCTATTTGTTGCGAATAAAATAGTTTAATCTTGTTAATTCGTAAATATTAATTAATTTATAATCATATTTACAATGGAAAATGACGAAGAAATGTTCACCCCATCCGAAATTAAAGAAATCGTGAAAAATATGAAACTTAAATTTAATTAATAAAAATTTCAAATTTATTTGTTTTTCGCAGCAACCTGATTTTGAATGCTACTGTCAATCCTAACACCACGACTGTCAGTAAAAATGATCACTTTTGCCTAGGCAGTAAATGTGGAACTTTGGAGACAGTCAAATGTCAGTCAAAGCATGCTTTTACTGTCTATCGGAGAAAAAAACATTAAATACCTAACCAGAATATGATTTTTGTGCGAGACTTTATCATCACCCTGTATATTATGTTTACTTACTCAATATTGCCAAGTCTCTGTCACGTTGGTGGGTACCTTTCGTCGTTTCATATTTTGGAAGATTTAGTAAATCTAGTATCCTTCTCCCCCTGGTTAACATGATGATGCTGCTAATCAAAATTTAATATTTTAGTAGTATTAATTAAAGAATATTTTATTCGCTTTTTAGTAGAATTTAAAAAATTCAGGTTTTTCTTTCTTAGGTATAACTTGGGGCAATTAATACACAGGATGTTTCAAGTTTCAACTCGTGTAAGCAAGAAATACATTCAGTTTAAAAAATATTGTGACTTTTTTGTCCGTTTGCATTCAACTTGCTATTTCATATTAACATAAAAGCTCCACCAAGCTTACAAATTCCCCGGAAAATATGTCAACTAAATTTTGATAGACAAGGCGCGACAATACGTCAACCAATAGCAAACAATTATACTAAAAAGTACATTGACTGAAAAAATTCAATTGACTTTTGAAATTTTAAAAATTTCAGTGTTTGTCGGATTGTTTTGACGTTTAAAATCTATTAAGCATAAAATAATGCTAAATCGAGGAAGATAATTCATTCTGAAGCCAGAAATATCATTCGGAAGGTCATGGAATTCTTCGAATGAAAAGTATTTACAATTATTTAAATTTGCCGCCTAAATGTTTTTATTTTCGCTGTACTTTGTAAGCTTTGTCGAGCTGTAACTGCTGTTAGCACCATGCAGAGTTGGTTGTTTACATAAAAGTCAGGAACTGGCCTGCTGGGTGACATCATCGAAATCGAGAGTAAAGGGGAACCACCGAACCGGTGACGAAGGGGGCATTATTGGTGAAGACTAGCTTCGTAATTACTTGTCAGCTTATTTGAATTGTTTTGAAGATTATCTTTTAGAATTACTTGTAGCATCTTGAATAAACATTACAGTATTTAACACTGCAAGGAAAAATTCATTGGAAATAATAACGGTTTGGAAAATATGTAGAAAATAAAGACTTTTAAATTTGCTTACCAAATTAGCCTATGTGTTAAGAATTTTAATGTAATGTCATGTCTTTTTGTTATGACAATTATCTATATTAAGATAAATATGAGCATTTCAGGCCTATTCATAGTTTAAAATGATAATTTAAACGGTCTTAATGTTTGGGTGTAAAATGGCCGCCTCGTAAACATATGTAATTATAGGTATTAGCACTTAAATATTATTGAAAATTTTCTACCGATTAGACAGGAATTTGAAATTATAAATTACATATTTTAATCCATAAAGCCACAAAAAACATTTGAAATAAGGTCAGATATGGAAGTAGAATAAAATAGGTAATTGAACTTATAGGTAGGTACTTACCAAAATTATAAAACTGCAATCGCAAGGTCTTGATTTACGTATTATATGTATTATAACCGATTATAACAAACAAAGCTATAGTTTAATGTTTTATTTCAATAAATTAATTATTATTTCAAGAAGTTTTGCGTTCATTAATAGTTCACAACGCTAACTAACTAGTAATGACCGTTAATAAAACGGTGGTTCAAGTCTTAAAACTCATGCGCTGCTCCAAGGCCATGAAATCACTCTATTTATAATAATGCTTACCTAACAAAAATGTTTATAAATTCTTAACTGTGTAAAGAAGCTATTATACAGGGTGTAACAGCTAGTTGTACCAAACGGATAGAAGAAAATAATTATCAGACAAAAATGTTTGTTTACCTGTCTCCAAAATTAAGGATAATAAGTATTGCAATAATAAAAACAAGAATACGATTTTTAGATTTTATGTCAACCATCGAACAATAAAGATGTAAACAGATACGTACCTACAACAGACTGATGTAGCAGGCTCCATTAGACAAAACAATAACACTAAATAACACCTTTCACTTCCGATTTTCTACAATAATTCGTTTCAAAATAATATGGAATCAGTTTTTAATTGAGAGGTCGCATACTCGAAGAAGAAAAAAAATTCAGGGTGAAAATGCTTCCCCGATTGTTTGAATAACCACTGTAGATTGTGGTTAATTCATTAATTGTTAGTATTATTTCTAGTGAAGTTCTGGCTAATCTGGTCTCTTAAAACAAGCAACGCAAACCTGCCCAAAATATTAGCAAACATTCAGCTTTACAACTTTCAGCCAAAATCAAACTGTTTTGCATTTTAAACCAATTTCGACTAAAATTGGTACCCGGCGGCTTCCTGGTTCGTAAATTAAGAATTTGCCTAGATTGTTATTAAATTAAAGATGGCGGAAGCAATAAGGCCGATCAAAATATACCATCTTTCAATTCCGACCAAAATTGGTGACCAGGGATTTTTTGAGTAGGAGATTTCGAAATAATTTTTATAAAATTCAAGAGGGCGGGTCTAACATGGCGGGTCAAAGTTTTCGGTTCGTAAATTACTAATCTTGCATGAGGTGTACGATATATTCACGATCCAGGAAACCCCCCGGATTTCAATTTTGGTCGAAATTGGCCTATGAAAAACTTTGATCGGCCATATTGGAACCGCCATTTTGAATTTCATAACAATACTACCAGATTCGTAATTCACGACCCAGGAAAAACCTTGGCACCAATTTTGGTCAAAATTGGCCAATGAAAAATTTTGATTCGCCATATTGCCCCTGCCATCTTAAATATCATAACAAGCGTCAGATTAATCATTCAAGACCCAGGAAACCCCCAGCTACCAATTTTGGTAGAAATTGGCCAATGAAAAACTTTGATCCGCCATATTGCATCCGCCATCTGGAACTACATAACAATAGTGTCAGATTTATAATTCACGACCCAAGAAGCCCCCGGGTACCTACCAATTTTGGTCGACATTGGTCAATGAACAACTTTGATCCGCCATATTGCATCCGCCATCTTGAATTTCATAATAGTGGCAGATTCGTAATTCACGACTCAAGAATCCCCCGGATACCAATTTTGATCGAAATTGGTAAATGGAATACTTTGATCCACCATATTGAATCCGCCATCTTAATTTTCGAAAAATCAAATGATGTGTTGGATAAGATTTTGTATAGGTACAAAGCGATATTACCCACTCGGGACATAATTAATAAAAATGAACTGGCGGGCGTACTGAGTAAGTAATACATGAGCGCATAAATACAGCACGCAAAAATTTGGCAACCATGTACAAGCCACGAACTAATCCTAAAGGTGTCGCCACCGTGCAATTATATTTTGGTTGCCATAACTGCGTGTGTGAAAACATAGAAGGGTAACCCAACTTGTGGCATCTTACACACGGTTTTTAAAATATATTCATATCTCATTCAGTTTTATTGTTACGTCAAAGATAAGAATAGATGCCTGTATACGTGACCACAGAGCTATTCTAGGCAAATACGGACCTCTTTCTGATAGCTACAGAAGCCACAATACCAATTTAAAATTATGGCAACGCGTGTAAGTTGCCATAATTCGTGAAGTTGCCACAGTTCCGGAGAATGCACACACAAGTTGCCATAAATATAGTGAAACCAACACACCCACACACACACACACACACCCACCCACCCACAGACAGACATTTTTTCTAGACCACTTTTTTAGGCCCCTGGGGGTCCAAAACGCCCATTTCCGTGAAAATCTCGATTTCGAAAATTTTCATGATATCAATACTTCCCTATACCAGTGGTGGTATGGGAAAGTAAAAAACATAGTATTTAGGATTTCAAACATAACATCTCTCTCAATAGAAGGTATTAAATAAAATAAATTCTTAAATAATCTCATCATGTAGGGGAACGAAGGGTAATGACGCTCAGCGGCCAATACCGCTCACGATATTTTGCAGCTTCTGTGGGATGTACCGAATTCAGAACCCCGTGCGCCATCTACTAATATTTAGTAGAAGTACCCGCTAAAACGCCATGTTGCTTGGAGGATCAGTGCTAGAGTTACCACCAGTTACATGTTGTGTGCGTCTGAGTAATAAATTTTGAGATATTTTAAATAACGGTAAGCAAACTAATTTTTAATAATTTCACGATTCCAAGTATTGTAGTTAAGAATGTGGGATATGTAATTCCATTAGGTATAGGCGTTTTGTAATATAAATTTTGATTTAGAGGTTAAACAATGTTGTTTATTGTTTAGTGTAAGAACGGATAATGGCGCTCAAAGTGAGCGCTATTACCCAACTATATTACATGATATTATTAATTAATTATTAGGTAATATAATACCCAACTATATAGTATTACATGTTATTTATTACTGTAGATGCCAAAAATAATAGAACGAAAGACTAATAAAGCCTCTTGGAGTGAGGAATCCATGCGATCTGCGATTAGGGCAGTAAAGGAAGGAAATAAAATTAGAGCAACATGTAGAAAATATGAAGTGCCCTATAGTAGCCTCCGTGACAGGCTGAAAGAAGGATACTATGGAGCTAGATTAGGAAGAAAGTCAGTATTTACCAGAGAGCAAGAAACAGAAATCTGTGAGCAACTTCTCAACCTGTCGAAGATGTTTTTTGGTCTCACACCTCTCCAGTTACGTAGAGCCGTCTTTGAATTTGCAGAGACAAACCAAATCCCAAATCGTTTCAATAAAGATACAAGAACCGCAGGAAAAGACTGGTTGTACTCGTTTATGTCCAGACAGCCCAATTTGAGTTTTAGAAAGCCAGAAGCAACCTCCCTAAACAGGGTTACCGCATTTAACAAACAAGAAGTCTCGAGGTTTTTCGAAAACTTGGAAGAAGTGATGTCTAAATACAATTTTGACCCTATAAGAATCTACAATATGGACGAGACAGGAATCACAGCTGTTCATAAGCCAGCTAAAATCGTGGGTCCAAAAGGGCAGAAACAAGTAGGCGCAATTACAAGTTTAGAAAGAGGAAAGACTATTACAGTGTGCTGTTCGATGAGCGCAGCTGGTTCATTCGTGCCACCTATGTTCATTTATCCACGGGTTAGGATGACTTCTGCGTTGGAAAGGAATGGTCCTCCAGGCTCCATATATCGGTGCTCTAAGAATGGATGGATAAACGAAGAGTTATTTAGAGTCTGGTTGGAGCATTTCGTAAAATCCACAAATGCTAGCAAAGATAATCCAGTGCTTCTGGTCATTAACAATCATTCAAGCCACTCGTCACTGGCTATTTACCACTTTTGTCGAGATATCGGCATTGTTATGTTAAGTATTCCTCCGCATAGTTCTCACAGGCTGCAACCTCTAGACTTAACTTTCTTTGGTCCTCTGAAGAAATCTTACAGTTTTGAATGCGAACTGTTTATGAAAACGAATCCCTATTTGAGAATAACAAACACTGATGTTCCAGGTTTGTTTACAAAAGCATATTTAAAAGTAGCGGTGGCAGAAAAAGCAGTAAATGGATTTCGTACGGCAGGTATTTTTCCAATGAATCCAGGTGTATTCGATGAATACGATTTTGCTCCCGAAACGCCAAATGGTGGTTTGGACGTTGATGGAACCAACGAGTCGAGCAATGGAGATACTCGTAGACCACTAGCAGAAAAACAGATAATTCCTGCAGACATCCAACCAACAATTAGGCCTGTTTCAGCACCAAGAACGGTTGAACCAACAGCGGGATGTTCCGGTATTCAATGGAAAAAGAATATGAAACCAACAGATAAAAAAGATATCAACATATCATTTTCACAAATTTCTCCTAGTCCATCAGCACCGGAAAAGAAGAAAATCATTCGGCGAAAGAAACAAAGGTCCCAAATCCTGACGTCAACCCCTATGAAAGAAGAGTTAGAAATACTAGAAATGAAAAGAAAGAAAAGGTTGGAGGCACAAGCCACAGGCAAAGGAAAGGACAAAGGTAAATGTTCTAAATCTGGGAAGGAAAAGATGACCAAAAGAAAAGTTTTCGATGATTCTTCAGATGAAGAGAACGTTGACCTTCAGGATATTGTTGACGATGATGAACTTGATGATGTAGAGATGTCGGACAACGAAATTGGTGAGAAATAAATAAAAATAGCAACATAAAGTTTGAAATTCCTACACAGTTTTTATTTTCAGCTGGAATGGAGCACAGAGTAGAGCACGGCGAGCTGTGCATGATCTGTCAGGAACCTGGCAAGAATGAATTATGGTTCCGCTGCACTCTCTGTGGAAAGTGGGCCCACGCGGACTGCACTGGTGGTGACCGCCCTCACGGATATATTTGCGACTTCTGTATGCCATAGTTCAAGTGTCGTTTTTATTATTTTTGATTTTTTTTCCTTCAATCACAGTTGGTATTGACTTTTTTATGTTACCTTTTATAGATTTGTTATTTTGGTATTGCTTACGTTTATAATAAAAAATATATTTTAACAATGGAATGTTCTTATTTTTTTCTATTAGCGTAGCAAATAGATTAGAGAGGTGCCAGTGTTTTGGTGAGCGTCATTGCACTCTGCTTGAGCGGAATTTCCCTACCGAGTCGGGTAATGCCGCGATTGCAATATGACAATACATTATTTTTTTTTTTCTTTTTGGGCGGTTTTGTTAATAAATAATATACATCCATAAACTTGCAACATATCGAGACTCCTTTACAAAAAATCACGATTCCTTAGCACACACGCTTTCATAGAAATCTCAAATTTTCCTTAAGTGAGCGCCATTCACCTTCGTTCCCCTACAGTCGAACAAACATAGCTTTGCGGGCGGGTTTTCTAGTAGGGTCGTTGAGGTTATGTTGCGTTAATAGTTAGGTAGTGACGAAATGGTTGCGTTGATCAGTTGGGTGTTGATGAAATGCGAGTTGGTAAATGGTCTGTTGCTGAGTTGGGGTCGACCCATATTATATAGTTTTTGTGATTTTTGAGGCAGCAAGGTCAACGAAGTCAGTTTCGCCGCTTCATTGGGCTCAACAGCGCTGTGAAGCGACGCCTGGTGGCGATGACGGAACTATACCGAAACGAGTAACGTTTGTGTTTCACTGTGTTTGACAGCGTGCATACTTTACATCACTTACATAAACTTGTGGTTTTTGTATTACATTTCGTGAGAATGGTTAAACACAATACAACTTGTTGCGTATTTGGATGCCATTCTAGGAAAGAAAAGGACCCTACTACCCACTTTCGTTACTTCCCAAAGAAAAATCAGCTTTAAAACTGGTAAATCATTGTCAAACTAAATTAAGATTATTTTATTTGTAAATTAACTATTTTTTAGGAGACCTGCAATCCAAAATTAGCCCTCCTTTGAAACTTACTGCAGTTCCATCATTATTATTATAGTCAAATTACCTACAAAATCGATAAAACGTTACTCAAAACAGGAGCGTTAATTTATAAGAACTTTAAACCATTGTAACTTTCTTGTTATTCGATTTTGATCAAAAGTTTATTGTAAAAAATTCTATTTTGGTCTCCTCTAATTGTCCTTTCAGTTTCCTCCGTACATTAGAAATCACCCTGTATATAACAGTAATGAGTGGAAGTAGTAAAAAAGTAATTTATATTATGTAAGGCCGAATTGTATAAAATTTGATGTTTCCTATTATGCAGGAGGATGTAAATGTAAATATACAAATTTTTTGAATTGTAGATAATGTACGTTAGTTAAGGTTAAGGGCCGGGTTCCTCCGACAACTGCCATGGTTACAATTGTTACAAAAATTGTAACCATGGTAATTATCTGAGGAATAGCTTATTCCAGGTTTATACCAGTATTGTAAAATCGGCCCTTAATTGTAATTTATTGTAATTAATAAAATTGATATTTTAATTTAATGTTTATATTTTCTTTTTTCAAATGAAAATAACTTCTTTCGGTGCTTTTGAAATCCTCTGCGATGCTCAGAGGTCAGATTTGATAGTGGAGTTTACTCTCCAGTGGCTTCGTTCCTGTTGCAGGAGTCGGAGAAACAAAGACCTAGGTAGTAGGTAACTTCAGTTAAGAAAACAGGGTAACGTAAAGTAACAATGAAATAAAAAAGTATTTGTTTATTATGCACAAAAAGTAATGGGAAACTATTTACAAACGGTAGTTTAAGGGCCGGTATTTCAGTTCGGCTTTAAGCTTCAGCTTGGCTAAGCCTCAATCATTGCCATGCATACAATTATTAACAATAATTGTATCTACGGCAATATTCGAGGCTTAGCCTAGTTCAAGCTTAAACCCGAACTGAAATACCGGCCCTAAAAGATGCAATTATAAATAATAGTCAGCGATGCATACGATAGCAAAAATATGGAAAGTTGGACTGCAGCTTCTGCCATCACTAAACCCTACATTAATAATGTACCTAACATTTAATTTCATTTATTGTATTTGTAATAGTTTTGATGAAAACCTACTCATGGTGTACTTACTTGAATATTACAATTTACCTAAATAAAAGTATTAAATTGGCTAAAAACTACTAAAACTTAAACAACAAATATATAACTAGTGGATAAATAACAAAGATAATATAAAAACTGAAATAAATAAATAGAAACTGGAAATTGAAATTACGTAAATAACACAGAAGGTAAATCTAACCAACTTTCGATTACTCGTTTCGGGATCAGCTGTTCAAGCGACTACAGCGCCACCATCGGTAGTTCTTGAGCCCAATATGCGGTGGTGTACTACAAGACATCTCGTCACTGTCACTTTCCATTTTTAAGTTTTTTAATATGCCCACAACAAAATAAGTACTTACAAAAGGAAAATCTCGCGCACAGTATTAATCAGTATTAATTATTTGACGTTTCTCGAATAACATCAAAAACAATTGCTGCCTATAGGTACAATATCATGGCTGATTAGATGAAATTTTTAAAAAAATGTTTATGGTAATTATAAACTTTTACAAAAATTGTTGTTATTTAGTAATAGACAAAGTATAGTATTTAACTCGCGTGTTATTGGCTATTATTCACTCCGGTTATTTACGAAACTCGCCTGCGGCTCGTTTCGTAAATGTAACCGTCGTGAATAATAGCCATCCTAACATGCTCGTTGAATAATATACTATTATTATGATACGACTGATATAATTTAATATCTGATGGTTGAATTGTGGGTTTTAGAACATGCAGAACTTTTTATGAAGAATAACTTTTTTTCATAAAATCAATAATAACAAAGTTTTCCATATGTAGCCAACTTACGCGGACACACTGTATAGGTCAAACAATTAGAAATTTCAGTATTAGGCAAAAAGAACATATCCCTTGTTACAAATATAAACATGCACATAAATCAAATTATGCTAAACATTTGTTAGAACAAAATCACACATTATCATCTAATAATACAATTCCATATGTAGCCAACTTACGCGGACATACTGTATATACTGAATCACAATGTGAACAATTTAATTTATAAATACCTGATTTTAGCAAATCATTAATTTTGTCTTAGCATTGAAAAGAGTATAGAATATTTTTGTTTGTTTTAAAAGTGACTATATTTATTTGTGTTATTTATAATTTTAGCAGTCTTTTCTGAAATTTTACCAAATATGGAATTGAAACGTATTTTAGTGTTTTATCAGAGTTACTAATGGAATAAACTTTTTGAATAGCAAAAAGAACATATCCGTTGTTACAAATATAAACATGCACATAAATCAAATTATGCTAAACATTTGTTAGAACAAAATCACACATTAACATCTAATAATACAATTAAATTTTTACACTTTTCTGATAACAAAAATAAATTAAACATTTTGGAAGCTTTTGAAATTTATAAACACACAAAAAACAACATACCTTTAATGAATGAGCAAATTGATCTCTTAGATTTTCCTTTACTGAAGATTTTGGAATAAATATCTTTTTAAAACACACTGATAAGCGACTGACCTCCGACGGGTTGACTGGGGCCAGCTGCTTCACGCAGTGTTAAAATAATAGAATCAAGGAGTTACTATATAAATCTGTTTGCATTTGTTATTAAATATTTTATAAATGCTTTTGACAATGGCACATTGATGCCGAAATACGTATAAAGCGAATAAATCTTGTTATTTCCCGTTGAAATCGATATTTTATTTAATATTTATTATTTAAAATTATTTAATTTACATCCAAAACTTGATTAATAAATAAAACCAAATTTGGTTGGTTCAGGTATCCTCTGGCACCTTTCTGCATATTCCAGGTTGGGATCGTTAATTAAACAAACTACATAAACTCAGGAAATAAACATTTAAAGGTCCAGGTAATATTTCGTCGTTGTCTGGGAAAAACCTCCTATGTAGCTCAAAACCCGAATTTAATGTTTCTGCATAGTTCTATAGATTAGACTGCCGTCTACACACTGGAATAATCTCCTATGTGATTTTTAAATGCTAAACCGTCGAAAAATAATAAAATTAAAACCTCCTACGTGTTAATATATCAGATGTTGACGTGGAAAAACATTCAATGTGCAAAATTTACTGTTTTGCACATAGGAGGTTTTTCCCCGGCAACAACGATTTTTAAAATGTTGATTATTTGAATTGGGAAGGGAATGGAACAAACATTCTAAAACTATTTTCCCAAAAATAATATTGACTTAATAAATGTTTCAAACAGAAGGTTTGTTAAAAGGTCCCTGTCTTCCCATACAAAATAACTATAAGTACCGAGTTAACAAAAACATAATAATTACCTTATTACAAAAATGAATGTTGAATGAAGTTGAATTTTTTCTTTAGAAGGATTCTTTGATGCCCATTTCTATTTTGGGGGTTATTCTCTAGTCCCAACCTCTTCAGATGTTGCTCGAAACATTAGGGATGCTGCATTTCCAGGAGTTTATTGCTTGAAGTTTAATCCCACTTAGGAAGACCGTAAGATGATCTGTTTTCACACCATCTCCTACTTGGTAGAAGCAACAAACCCTATAAAGTAAAATGTTAAACCGATAAAATATCTTACACAATGAAATAAAACACCCTAGTAGGAGGGTACATAAAAATGATGTACTTCCACTCTGGATTATGGAACAAAATTCTGACTCTCCAGATACAGGTAAATTCCACCACACAAAACACACTTTGTTATGTTGTAAAACACATTAAAAAGTCAACGAAAACAGCACCTTTGCCTTATTCTTATCTCTGTTAAAGCAATAGAAGCCGCAACTTCGGGTAAAAGGGAGAAATTGGAAATTAAATTCAAACCGTGGCACAATTTATAAATGTCCCAAAGAGTCAGTTAAAAACTTTCATATAAACAGTTCCCATTAAATAAACTGGTGACTGTTCGATTAGTTGCCTACCTATCAGGCGCGCCCAAATTTTCTTTAAAAACATTAAAAATCCGAAACTAAATACAAACAGGCTTCCTCCTGTTATTTTAAAACAACAAACCTGACCTAAATAGATCTTAAAATGTTTATTTAACAAGTAGGAAGTAAAATTTGAATTTAATTTACAAACATAGTGATTACCTTACATATTAAAGAAATGGTGTGTCCGTTGTAACTCAATTCACTTCAATTTCTCCTTAAGAAAGATTCGTTGATAACCATTCTTATCTCCATGTGGGCCCTTAACAATCTTGGAAGGAAAACAGTTAACAACCTGCAATCAATGAACAATTAACAGCAGGTTTAACAAAAGCGTAAAATTATTAAATCTTAAGTAAATACCGAAATCCAAACAGTAAGCATAGTGCAATCAGTGAAAATTATAAATTACCTTCAGAAGAGAAAACAATCTTTTATTGTCAGATTTTGGAGGTCATTCTCTAGTCCCAACTCCTTCAGATGTTGCTGCAATGATTAGGGATGCTGCATTTCCAGGAGTTTGTTGCTTGAAGTTCAATTTCACTTTCGAAGACCCTAGGATGAAGTGTCTTCACACCATCTCTTACGTGATAGTAGCAGCAAACCCTGTAAGGTCCAAAAATTTTAATAAACGGAAATAAAACTTACACAATGTAATAATACAGTAAAACACCCTAGTAGGGTACATAAAAATGATGTAAGGTACAGTACAACATCACCAAAAAGTTTTTAGCGATACCTACCCTAAGTTGTCTGTGATACCTACAACAGATTCACATTTTAACAACTTACCTTACCAGTAAAACAATTCACACACCCCCTATGGTGTATTTTTAATCTATCAACATCTTGTTTGCTTTATAAGTCAATAAACTAATCGAAATTCCACCCAAAGAAACTTTATTATGACAGGTGACACAAACGTCAAAGTTGGCTGTGGCTTAGTACACCGCCGTGAATATAACAAAACAAAACCACCAAAATCAAGACGTTAATGTTTTCCAAATCGGATTTTCGCAATTTTATAATTTATTTTAAATGTTGATAGTTACTTTTACTTGAAAAACCCATTAAAAGCAGACATTTATTTTAATTTTTTTATTTTACCAAAGGCATCAATTTAGACAGGGCTGTAAGTCGATAAGGAAGAGATTTCCTAATTCCAGTAGATGGCGCACGCAAACATTCAAAAAATTTATTATTATAGTGGTGCAGCCTATTTTTCCTGAAAATTAAAATTATAATCCTTTATACTATAAACGAATTGTAGATACCTTCGGCAAACTTACTTTATAATACAAAGATGGTAGTAAAGTGAATTTTGTAATACAATGTCTGCGATATATAAAAATAACGATATATATATTTTTTGAAACATTTAGGCCCGGTTTATTCACCTACCAGTAAAGTCCCGAGTAGCTACTTGACAATTAACTTTATAGGTTACCCGGGTAACAGGACTATATTAGTCCTGTTACCCGGGTAACCTATAGAGTTAATTGTCAAGTAGTTACTGGGGACTTTACTGGTAGGTGAATAAACCGGGCCTTATTCAAATTATATTATACCATACATAGATAGAAAAAACAATTCCCCAATCAGCAAACCCTGCTGGTCTCGGGAACAAAAAACAAAATGGATGTTTACAATACCCACAAAAAAGAGAGTAACCGTTTCAATTTCCATAATCTTGATTATTGCCTTTAAAGCCTTCATTGTTCCACTGGCTGTGGTTCAGGTGTAGAATTGTAGCATCCACCTGGAACATATACCATAAAAAATTATAGCTAGAACAAATCTCTAACCAACAATAAAACTTCCACATATGTTTTGTCAGTTAAAAACTTTGGTAGAAAGCATCGTCATAGACAATCAGCAGCAGAACTGTTCAAAAATCATCATTTGTAAACCAAAAATACAAAACTCTTAGCAGCATATAACAATAGTAGTTTAAACGTCTTTCGCTAAAAATCCAAAATGTAGCTTTTTTGACTTTTTTCATTATGTCTTGAAAGCAATTATCTTTACGTTAGATAAACAATCTTTAAAATTAAGTAAAACACATGGGTTTGTTTATTTTAAAAAAATAGTTTAGTGTTACTTATAAAATCCTAAAATTTTGCGTTTTTCTAAACGAAAAATGTGTGGCCCACTTTCCGTGCCACCGAGTGTATGAAGGATATTGAATATTGTAATAGAATGTCTGCGATATATAAAAATAATGATATTTACCTTACCCAGAGTAGTCACAGCTTCCATAAAAGTCAAATCGATTTCCATAACGTTGACTGTTGCCTTTAAAAACTTCATTGTTCCACTGGATGTGGTTCAGGTGTAGAATTGTAGCATCCACCTGGAACATATACCATAAAAAATTATAGCTAAAATAAATCTCTAACCAACAATAAAACTTCCACATATGTTTTGTCAGTTAAAAACTTTGGTAGAAAGCATCGTCATAGACAATCAGCAGCAGAACTGTTCAAAAATCATCATTTGTAAACCAAAAATACAAAACTCTTAGCAGCATATAACAATAGTAGTTTAAACGCCTTTCGCTAAAAATCCAAAATGTAGCTGTTTTTGATTTTTTTCATTATGTCTTGAAAGCAATTATTTTTACGTTAGATAAACAATTAATAATCTTTAAAATTAAGTAAAACACAGGGTTTTGTTTATTTTTAAAAAAGTTTAGTGTTACTTATAAAATCCCAAAATTTTGCGTTTTTCTAAACGAAAAATGTGTGGCTCACTTTCCGTGCCACCGAGTGTATAAAAGATATTGAATATTGTAATTGAATGTCTGCGATATATAAAAATAATGATATTTACCTTACCCAGAGTAGTCACAGCTTCCATAAAAGTCATATCAATTTCCATAACGTTGACTGTTGCCTTTAAAAACTTCATTGTTCCACTGGATGTGGTTCAGGTGTAGAATTGTAGCATCCACCTGGAACATATAGCATAAAAAATTATTATAGCTAAAACAAATCTCTAACCAATGATAAAACTTCCACATATGTTTTGTCAGTTAAAAACTTTGGTAGAAAGCATCGTCATAGACAATCAGCAGCAGAACTGTTCAAATATCATCATTTGTAAACCAAAAATACGAAACTCTTAGCAGCATATAACAATAGTAGTTTAAACGCCTTTCGTTATAAAACCAAAATGTAGATGTTTTTGACTTTTTTCATTATGTCTTGAAATCAGTTATTTTTACGTTAAGATAGACAATTAATAATCTTTAAAATTAAGTAAAACACATGGTTTTGTTTATTTTTAAAAAAGTTTAGTGTTACTTATAAAATCCTAAAATTTTGCGTTTTTCTAAACGAAAAATGTGTGGCTCACTTTCCGTGCCACCGAGTGTATGAAGGATATTGAATATTGTAATAGAATGTCTGCGATATATAAAAATAATGATATTTACCTTACCCAGAGTAGTCACAGCTTCCATAAAAGTCAAATCGATTTCCATAACGTTGACTGTTGCCTTTAAAAACTTCATTGTTCCACTGGATGTGGTTCAGGTGTAGAATTGTAGCATCCACCTGGAACATATACCATAAAAAATTATAGCTAAAATAAATCTCTAACCAACAATAAAACTTCCACATATGTTTTGTCAGTTAAAAACTTTGGTAGAAAGTATCGTCATAGACAATCAGCAGCAGAACTGATTCAAAAATCATCATTTGTAAACCAAAAATACAAAACTCTTAGCAGCATATAACAATAGTAGTTTAAACGCCTTTTTGCTATAAAACCAAAATGTAGCTGTTTTTGATTTTTTTCATTATGTCTTGAAAGCAATTATTTTTAAGTTAGATAAACAATAAATTAATAATCTTTAAAATTAAGTAAAACACATTGTTTTGTTTATTTTTAAAAAAGTTTAGTGTTACTTATAAAATCCCAAAATTTTGCGTTTTTCTAAACGAAAAATGTGTGGCTCACTTTCCGTGCCACCGAGTGTATAAAAGATATTGAATATTGTAATTGAATGTCTGCGATATTTAAAAATAATGATATTTACCTTACCCAGAGTAGTCACAGCTTCCATAAAAGTCATATCAATTTCCATAACCTTGACTGTTGCTTTTAAAAACTTCATTGTTCCACTGGATGTGGTTCAGGTGTAGAGTAGCATCCATCTATCTGAAACATTTACCATAAAAAATTATAGCTAAAATAAATCTCTAACCAACAATAAAACTTCCACATATGTTTTGTCAGTTAAAAACTTTGGTAGAAAGCATCGTCATAGACAATCAGCAGCAGAACTGTTCAAATATCATCATTTGTAAACCACAAATATGAAACTCATAGGCCCAACTGCACTCTTTACACTTTAACTAATAGTGTCGCTTAAATGATTAATTCCTCAAGTCAAATACAATGTGGAAAACTTGCATTGGAACTTCTGACAGACACGATGATTGCCGAATACATTTGGTGCACTAAACTACAAAATTACCGTAAAGTCTAATAAAAGCAACAAGATTTTACCTGATATGACTGTAGAAGTAGAGTTTGGATGTTTGGAATCGTTCATCGAGACACTTGCCAATTCAACTCGCAGAGTACTCAATTATGAAGCAAATGTAGGTAATACATTTGAATTAGAGAATCGCCAACAATATAATTGCTACCCTGAAAAGATAATTCAGTGAAATATTGAACATTTAGGTATAATTAAAGCAACAGTAATGGATTAAACATGACCTGCAAAATGCAGACAAATACCAATAAATCGTTTAAAAAGAAAGTGGTATCTTTCAATTAACAACTAATGGGCAAATGGGTATGTTTTAATTATAAACAAAAGTTAGAAAGGTTAGAAATAACTGCGTATAATAATGAACCATGCTACCTAATGCCTCATGGTAAAAGGAAACCGCCATTGCAAAAAAACATATAGTCTTAATATTGTAAGTAAAATCTACAACTCGTCAAAAACCATCAGAAACTTTTCTGGAAGGGAGAACGTAAGAATTTAAGCTACATACCCTTTGTTGAATATCGAATCGAGAGCATTTCGTTTTCCGTCTCGTAACTCCATAACGTCAGCACAGGTCAGAGCACCGGAAAAGACAGCCATAAGACAGCTACGCACGTCACGCGAAACGCGCCCTTGCACTCGACTCTTGTGATTGGCGCACTAACTAAACATATAGGTGCACTGATTGGTGGCTGTGGTTAACAGTATTGCCAGTTGTACAAACTTCGTTGCTGGCGCTGAACACTGTTGTCAATTGTAAAATACCTAATTCTGGCTACCGCCACTTTTACAAGAAAAAAGTCTAAAGTTTCTTTCTTTAAAGATCCACCACCTTAGTACAGGAGCTAAGTACATCGATTGTGCAAAAATGTATACAAGCATGAAATTTTCAGGGATGCTAGTATATCATATAGTAATCAAAATAAGCATCAGACCCATCTTGAAATCACCCCCCAATTCCGAATAACCCCCCCTACAAGTAATTGGGTAGAGTATCTCTTTAATTAATTGTGGCTCTATTTGAAAATATATTTGACTTCTGTTTGTGCACATATAATCTTAACATATCATACAATGCTATAAAATTTTAATATTTGGACAATACAACGATTTGTATGTGCAATCTGCATGCGCACCTGCAATGCAAGTGTCAACTTAATGAATCACTTGTTACAGTCAGTATGGTACGCTATCTATGCCGGCTCGAGTGTTTTTAACAAGACCTTCTTGATTTCCAATCCAAGACTTGACGTCTTACCGGCCTGGGCATATTCTAAGTTCAACCGTGCCGCGCATGGCGCTAGTTACCCAAATCGAGTATAGGGAGCTGTATAATACTGTAGTTAACGAATAGTACTTTAGATGGCGTGCGCACACAAAATGCCGGTAAAAGACGGAATCTACAACGTTGAAAGACCGCAAATTTTAAAAATTTAAAAAGTTACTGGGATATAAATGTTTCTCTGTTAAAAAATTTACCGGTTTTATTACTAAATGTTGCAATTTATACAGAGTTTTTAAATAATCAGAGGATATAACAACTTGTGCACTTTTCATATCATGATCTAGAAATATGTTTCTTCCATTTTTTATTAAGTGACAATAATCAAAGCTGAAGAACAAGGATATGCTTGGAGTTACTAGATGGTCAACATTTGTACATAGCTTACCATTACCAAATGCTTTGAACAGTGCTACTTTAGATTTATGGTTATCTGTAATTATCCGTAAAACACAAATCCACATTCATGTAGCTGTTGTAAAACTTTTAAAGTTAATTCGTAAAATTCATATGAAAGAAGTCCTCTATGAAAATAATATGCTGCTGGTATGGTAAATTTAGTGGAAAGACCTTGAATCACAAAGCATAATATTTTGTTGGCCAAAACGGGTTTCCTACCAATTCTTTCAGAATTCTTCCCAGTACCTACTTTGCAAGCCATAAAATTTATCCTCAGTTCTACTATAGGTACAGTAATTTTTCTTTAATTGACATGTCGTTTATTATAAAGCTACAGATACGTTCAATAGGCTGCAATGCCTTTGCTTCTGCCTTCAACCCTGACATTATAAGCTATAAAACATCGGCACGAGTACCACTATACCGTAGAAGTGTAGTTCGAGATGGTAGTTTTAGTAAGGTGGATCTGCAATACTCATATCCCTTAGGTGAAGATGTTCTCCACATAATACCGTTCCGAATAGTTGTTTCGGAGAATCTGGGCTTTACATTTCCATAATTCAATATTTGATCTAGTAAAAATTTGCCTATAAGTTGTTATTAATATTTGCATGTTGTTCAATATTTTTAACTCTTTCAAAAATAGAATTATTTATTGCCTCGCCCTGTTCTGTCACTGTATTCTGTATAACTGCGCATTCTGTTTCTTTAGCCGTGTGATTTTTATACTCAGTGCTCGTATTTGCATTCTGTATCCTCGAATGTCTTCTTTACTAACAAAATTAGGTTTAGTACTGTTATCATATGTCTACAGTACAGTACAGTACAAATAAAAATACATTAATAATGGATATAGTATTTAACACCTACAATTTTTCTTACATCATTGGGGTCATAAGGTGAACAAAAATAGGTTGAAGGAATATCATTGAAGCTAGGAGATTTTTCCGTAGGGATTCCTATAGCTCTGAGAATGCTTGGAGGGACTGACTACAATAAAATTATTAAATATAAGTAAACGAAACTCTCAGAACAATCATCGGAAGTACTACCATTGGTACTACCAAATGAAGCATTGGAACAGCATCACGAATAAGTATTCTTCTTCCAGAAGTCATTTTGTAGGCATTATTTTTAAAATGTAAACTGCAAATAATTGCTCTACCGGGTATATTAGTAGTACCTAGATATAGGAAGCTATATTACACATTTCTCAAGTTTTATTCGATATTTTGTATACCTAAAATAGTAGTATAATTAAGTTAAGTTCATTAATTAATTGTTAAAAACTCTTTATTAAACTCAAAACAGTGATTATTATAATTATTGAACCTAATTGCTACAAGATAATTATGAAGAACTTTGTCAACCGCAAGCTTGAACGTGGTTTCTGCGAGTGACCTAATATTTCATAACCGTGCTTTCGCATGCCGCTCCAGATGAGATCACCCTTCTTGCGTCACATCAAAACATCCAGACCAGTTGTTTTTTTATTGCTAACATTCGGCCTCTCCTGACTAATTGAGGGTCCTCACTCAAGGCATCCATATGTCTGTGAACAAAGTACGGTCACCTGAATACACAGCAATAATGGGTTTCACAGCCAATTAGTATCAGTTAGGTTTAGTATTGGTTAGAGTAGTGTAACTAACAATAATACAATAGTAAAGAAAAGGGGGGGATTGATACACTGACAAGCCCTCCTTAAGCAAGTCATCACGGTGTTCCGGACACAGATAAGTCACAGTACAGGACACAGACCTAAGTCACAGTCCACAACACAGACAAATCACAGTCCCACCTCAGTGTTTTTACCTACTTGTAATTATTCATTGTTGACGAAATGGATCCACGGTTTCAAGTTCTCGACTCCTGCTACACCTATGTACGGGGTCCTTGACCGTTCAGATCCAGGAATGTCCCTAACCTCATATCGGTCGTTCCCGAGGAATCTCGTCACGCGGAACGGACCCCTCCACTTGGGAAGCAGCTTATGACTTGTTCCAGTAGCCGGCTGGGAAGCCAACCTGAGCAACACCAAGCTTCCGATATCATATCTATGGGAAGGGCTCCTTTTCGCATCGAAGCGCGCCTTCTGCTCTTGCTGATATTGTAATGTGTTTCTGCATATGCGCTCCCTGATGGCGGTGACGTCGGTACTATTTACCCCGCCGGGTCCCATAGCAGCATTGGATAACACTCGGAAGCCCATTAACGCTTCACTAGGAGATACACCTATGGCCTTGTTTATGGTGCCATTTAGACCGAATTGTATATTTGCAACGTTTTTATGCCATTCATCATCTTCCAGATTAGCTCCCATTGTAGCTAACGAGTCTAATATTGTTCGATTATATCTTTCAATTTGTCCATTTCCCCGAGGGAGGTTTACTGCGTTCAAGTAGTGAGTCGACCCAATAGACACACAAAAACTTTGGAAATTCCCACTACAAAATGCTGTACCCCTATCGCTAATGATTCGACAAGGCACCCCGAACGTTTTTACCATATCTTTTAATGCTTTGATTACATATTTTGTTTTGGTGTTTCTTACAGGGTAGATGAGAATAAATTTCGTGAAAGCATCAACTATGGCAAGTATCTGAGTGTTGCCTTGCTTGGTTTTAATAAAAGGCCCTAAATGGTCCAAGTGGACCGTATGGAATGGCGTTGCGATCTTGGGGATGGGATGTAAGTAACCTGGTTTTTTCCCGGACGCGGATTTGAAATAGAGACAATTTAAGCAATTGTTTATATATTTTCTTATGAACCTTCGCATGTGTGGAAACCAATATTTACTGCTCACCGATTCGTAAGTTTTGTCTAATGCAAAGTGGCCAATGTCGTCATGATTTAGGCGTACAATTTGAAATCTGGCTAGTTTCGGGACCACCCAGCGCAGCCCCATGGCCGTGACCTTAAAGACTTTTCCACCCTTCAGGGCGAACTGATTAAATATCTGCTTATATTTATAAGCTTCCCCACTGTTTAACATTTCCTTAATATCACGAATTTCGGAATCACCCTGTTGTGCTGCCAACAACCAATCGCTCTCGGTAACAGTTATAGTGTTAACGCTTTGAACTTTTACGGGAGGATTACGGCTTAAAGCGTCAACATGGCGCATTTGTTGACCAGACCGGTGTTTGATTTCGTAGTTGTATTCGTTTAACTGCATAACCCACCGCCCTACTCTGGCATTGAGTTCCCCTTTTAAAAATGTACTGCGTACTGCCGCACAATCAGTTATCAAAGTAAAGGGTCTACCATACAAATAGTGTCTAAAGCGTTTTACCGAAGCTACTACTGCTAAAGTTTCGAGTTCGAACGAATGGTACTTTTGTTCATCTGTCGTAGTCTGTCGACTGCAATATGCTACCGGGTTTTCCTGTCCGTTTTCTATCTGCACTAAGACTCCAGCCAACCCTATCCGACTCGCATCGGTATACAGTAAACAGGGTAATGCGGTATTGAAAATTCGTAACACGGGTTGTGAGACTAAATAATCCTTTAACAACAAGAAAGCTTCTTCTTGTTGCTTTCCCCATTGCCATTCGGTATTTTTATGTAACAACTGACTTAAAGGTGAAGACTTACTGGCGTAATGCGCTATAAATTTACGGAAATAACCAGTAAGACCCAGATACTGTCGCACCTGATGGACACTTTGTGGTCTAGGGAAATGACTAACCGCGTTGATTTTTTGATTCGTTGGCGTGATCGTAGATGATTTTATTTTATACCCTAAATATTCTATTCCTGTTTTTTAAAAAGAAACATTTCGATAGTTTCAATGTTAGCCCATTTGCCTTAAGAATCCCTAGAACCTCCGCCAGAGTGGCCAAACAGTCTGAAACAGTCTTTGCCGGGATGAGTATATCATCTAAATACACAAGTACCTTTGTAAATCTTAAGTTTCCCAGTATAGTGTTTATCATGCGTTGGAATTCAGAAGGCGCGTTTGTCAACCCGAATGGTAAGCGTAAAAACTCATAGTGGCCGTCTTGTGTAATAAAAGCTGTCAGCGGAATAGATTGTTCGGACATTTTTAATTGGTAATAGCCCGATGCGAGATCTAAACTACAGAAATATGTGTAACCTGATAAGCGATCAATTTGATCCTCGATTAGGGGAATTGGGTATCGATCTTTGACAGTTACCTTATTGAGAGAGCGGTAATCAATACATAATCGCTGTTCACCGCTTTCCTTTTGCACCAGCAGTACTGGACTAGCAAATGGTGAAATCGATTCGCGGATGATGTTATGTTATGTTATGTAATAGTTCATCGATGATTTCCCTAATAATGACGCGTTCGCTGTCTGCAAACCGGCGGGGCCTATGAGTAATTGCTTGTGTCGTGGTTAAAGTTATGTTTACCTCGGTGTTTCTTTGTCCAAGTTCAGTTAAATCGCGAGCTATACACATTCGATATTTCTTCAAAAGATTTAACAATTTATTTTTTTCTAATGATGTCACCGGGCCGACGTTAACCTCGAGGTCAGTTTCGTCGCTACTTGTTTTTGTGTGTATCACGTTACACTGAGATTCCTGTGCTAAACGGAACACTAGCGAATCTCCAACTTTATGATATTGTACATCCGGTAATTCTGTAAAATTTTGCCCAATCAATACATTAATATCGACGACATTGGAAAAAATATAAAGTTCTATGTAATTTAAGGTGACCAGACGTACCGTATTTAACGGAACCGTACCTTTTTTCAAAGCCTGTTTCCGTAGTATATCTTGTTCCGTAAAGTGTTCCGTATTTTAGGAATCCTGTGTTTTTGTTCCGTTTTTTGTCACATAATTAGTAATTACCCAAAAGTCAAAAATCAACGCAGACAATGACTTGTTAATAAATTTCTCCAAAATTTCTTCCCGCAAAACGAACATTCTTGCGATAAGGAACAATTTCAGTAACAGTAGTCGTGTTCTTTCCAGTATGCAAGGGACAATTTCGCCTAATGTGCCCTTTAGCCTTACAACCAAAACACACAACATTTTGACGGTCCCTTGCACCCGCGGGGTTATTTGTAACATCAATTGGACCTACTGGCGGAGTAGATTGTGTTCTAGTACTCACATGGGTACTAGGAATACTTGCGCGTTTACCTGTTACGCTACCCGCCATTGGCCCTATTGTTTTAAGATGTTTAATCAATGTGGATGGGTCGGTTATGTTTGCCGTTTCAACAGCGAATTTAATTTGATCGTCTTCAATGCCCCCCATAATCAAGTTCACTTTGTCCGCACCAGTGAGTGGTATTTTCAAATTATTAATTACAGTTAATTTATCAAAACTGTACTCGTACAAGCTTTGATTTGGTTTTGGCACACAACCGATCATCTTTACTAGTAACTTGTAGAGATCTCGTTTAGGTTGAAAATGATCTAAAAGCAAGTCTTTCCACTCCGGCCACGTAAACAAGCGCGTAGGTAACCCCCGATACCAGACTTCAGCGGGGCCACGTAACTTCGTTAATGCTAAATGGGAAGTTAATTGATCAGACCATTCATACAAACTCGCATATTCGTCTACTGAATTCAACCATTCGTCAACATTTTGCTGCAAAGGATTGAATTCGCCGATAACTGTGTTTGCCAAAGACATGCTAACTTTTGTTTCCCCCCGGTCCCTTGGTTGAGCATAATTTCGCACTAACTTGTCAATACCCTGCAAGAATATCTCACCAAATTGACTCGTCGACTCACTGCTTCCATGTCTCTGGACCTGAGAATCCGTCTCCTCCCTCGGTTCATCCCTATTACTTAAACTGCGAGACTTCTTTTTCTGTTCTCTACACCTTCGCTTTACAGACTCGCACGACCTTTTTCGGGAACGCTGGTGTCGCTCACTTCCAGCCACCAAGCGCTGATTTTCCGTTGAAGCACTCCGGGAGCGCCGGAGTCGTCGCGAAGAAGTACTCCGGGAGCGCCGGAGCCGTCGCGGAAGCCGTCCGGACCTTTCAGACATCGTGTGTCTTTTATCCCACTTCTGATGTTAAAAACTCTTTATTAAACTCAAAACAGTGATTATTATAATTATTGAACCTAATTGCTACAAGATAATTATGAAGAACTTTGTCAACCGCAAGCTTGAACGTGGTTTCTGCGAGTGACCTAATATTTCATAACCGTGCTTTCGCATGCCGCTCCAGATGAGATCACCCTTCTTGCGTTACATCAAAACATCCAGACCAGTTGTTTTTTTATTGCTAACATAATGTAGAATTATATTTTCCATAGAGTAACGTACTTACTTGGATCTAAATGTAAATTTTCCAACCATTTTTGTCTGGAGACATTATTTGAAGGAAATTCGTGAAAGGACTTATTGAAATTAAATTGTTATTAAAAAAAAAACATTAATGTAACCATAACGTAACCTCAATCGCGACTGAATGTCATCGAATGTCATTGTGGGTAACTAGCGCCATAACGGTGAAAATTTGCGTTTTTGCGGAATCACGATTTATATGGAAAATTGAAAATATGCCCAGGCCGGATAGAGACGTCAAGTCTCGGAAATCAAGAAGGTCGTGGTTTTTAAAAAGTGTTACGGCCCGTCAATACCTCTCTGTATTTATTGCTAAAATATGTCTGTAAATTTTAATCTTTGTATTTTGTGCCAGTCGAAAGATAAACTGCCTTTAATGTGCCCTGCAGTGAGAAAAGGAAAAGGTTATGAGAGCCTTGCAGCAAATTTACTGCAATTTAAAGAATTAGGTGCTTTACCTTCAAACATTGATTTAACAAAATTTGATGAAGGCGGCGGTATAGAACATTTTTTCCGGAAATATAAAGTGTCCTGGCATAAAAGATGTGAATTAAAATTTAGTTCACTGAAACTTAGACGTTTAGAAATCAAAAGAACAAAAGATATTAGCAACAGTGAACCAGTTACAACTAGGACTTCAAGAGATAACTCAATTGTCAAAAAAGAAACTAGTATTATTACAAAAGGAAAAGTATGCCTTATTGACATTCTCAAGCGTCACTTTGTTGAAATCCATGATTATATAAATAATAAATATTAAATAAAATATCGATTTCAACGGGAAATATCAAGATTTATTCGCTTTATACGTATTTCGGCATCATTGTGCCATTGTCAAAAGCTATATAAAATATTATAACAAATGCAAAATATAGGAACTCCTTGATTCTATTATTTTAACACTGCGTGAAGCAGCTGGCCCCAGTCAACCCGTCGGAGGTCAGTCGCTTATCAGTGTTTTAAAAAGATATTTATTCCAAAATCTTCAGTAAAGGAGAATCTAAGAGATCAATTTGCTCATTCATTAAAGGTATGTTGTTTTTTGTGTGTTTATAAATTTCAAAAGCTTCTAAAATGTTTAATTTATTTTTGTTATCAGAAAAGTGTAAAAATTTAATTGTATTATTAGATGTTAATGTGTGATTTTGTTCTAACAAATGTTTAGCAAAATTTGATTTATGTGCATGTTTATATTTGTAACAACGGATATGTTCTTTTTGCCTAATACTAAAATTTCTAATTGTTTGACCTATATATACTGAATCACAATGTGAACAATTTAATTTATAAATACCTGATTTTAGCAAATCATTAATTTTTACTTTAGCATTGAAAAGAGAGTATAGAATATTTTTATTTGTTTTAAAAATGACTTTATATTTATTTGTGTTATTTATAATTTTAGCAATCTTTTCTGAAATTTTACCAAAATATGGAATTGAAACGTATTTTAATGTTTTATCAGTGTTATTAATGGAATAAACTTTTTGAATAGCTAATTTATAATTTTTCTTTTTAATTAAAGTGTCAATAAGTGTAGTGTTATAACCATTGCTATATGCAATTTGTTTAATAATGGAAATTTCTCTATTAAAATTATTTTTATCTAAAGGTTAGAGCTCTGTGTACTAAAGATTGATATGCTGCTAATTTATGTGTATTATGATGACAAGAGTTATGTGGTATGGTAATATCAGTTTGTGTAGGTTTCCTATAAATTGAGTATTCGAGTATGTTTGCTGAATTAATTTTTATGTTTAAGTCTAAAAAGTTAATAGATCTGTTTTGTTCAATTTCTAGTGTAAATTTAATTTTTTGGTGTAAAGTATTAATAAAAATTAAAAAGTCGTCAATGTATTCGAAAGAACTATCAAAACATGCCAAAATATCGTCAACATAACGAAACCAAAATACAATTTTATTTCAATGCTAAAGACAAAATTAATGATTTGCTAAAATCAGGTATTTATAAATTAAATTGTTCACATTGTGATTCAGTATATATAGGTCAAACAATTAGAAATTTTAGTATTAGGCAAAAAGAACATATCCGTTGTTACAAATATAAACATGCACATAAATCAAATTTTGCTAAACATTTGTTAGAACAAAATCACACATTAACATCTAATAATACAATTAAATTTTTACACTTTTCTGATAACAAAAATAAATTAAACATTTTAGAAGCTTTTGAAATTTATAAACACACAAAAAACAACATACCTTTAATGAATGAGCAAATTGATCTCTTAGATTCTCCTTTACTGAAGATTTTGGAATAAATATCTTTTTAAAACACTGATAAGCGACTGATCTCCGACGGGTTGACTGGGGCCAGCTGCTTCACGCAGTGTTAAAATAATAGAATCAAGGAGTTACTATATTTTGCATTTGTTATAATATTTTATAATAGCTTTTGACAATGGCACAATGATGCCGAAATACGTATAAAGCGAATAAATCTTGATATTTCCCGTTGAAATCGATATTATATTTTATTTAATATTTATTATTTATATAAAAGTATGCCTATTCTGTGAACTACCATCCAAAAAGAAAGAGCCGTTAAGAAAAGTTGAGACATTAGAACTCGATAGAAAATTAAGAAATTGCGCACAAGAGATTTCTGACATACCGTAAAATGGGGTTACTTTATGACAACAGGTGTGACTTTATGACACGGGGTGTTAGACATGAATTTTTCAAATTTGGCGCTTTTCTTTAGGCACCGCGGCAATTGCATAACCAAATTTAATAGTATTTGGCATAACCTACACTATTAGTTGAGACGGTGTGGCCTTGGTACGCGTGTCGATTTTAACGTGAAATTACGTCATTTTTACAAAATCGCCAAACTTTCTTATCGTGAGGGAAAACGTGAAGAGTTAATTTCTTGAAGGTACCGTCAAATGGGGGATTATGGGACTGCGGGGCAATATGGGACAAAAATGCATTTTTAAATTTTCCGCCAATTTTCAAGTAGAAGGTCGGTAAATTCGTGTCCTCTAGAATTGACAACTTTAACACAACACTGTCAGCTGTCGATTAGTGTACTTGAATTTTAAAAAAGTTTGTGGGTTTAGGTGTTATAGGCCGTTATTTAACAAGCATTATTTGTATACAATTTTGAATGCATAATAGTTACAAGCGGATAGCCCTCACAGTTCTGCTACAAACAGCTGAGCGTATTTTACGTTCGGCGCATGTCTGGGGACTTAGAAAATTATTTCAGCTTCCTGAGATTATTGTGACAGAGGTGCGCACGATTAGTTGCCTATTCCCAAGGCGTAAAAGTTTGTTTCTGAGAAATCTAATATTAATTATTTTACACCGGCATACGTTCGGCGCATGTCTGGGGACTTGGAAAATTATTTCAGCTTCCTGAGATTATAGGGACATGCGCCGAACGTAATGCCGGTGTTTAATAATTAATATTAGATTTCTCAGAAACAGACTTTTACGCCCGGGAATAGGCAACCAATCGTGCGCACCTCTGTCCCAATAATCTCAGGAAGCTGAAATAATAAAAGTCCCCAGACATGCGCCGAACGTAAAATACGCTCAGCTGTTTGTAGCAGAACTGTGAGGGTATCCGCTTGTATAATAGTTTCACCTGCCCTTGTAGTATATTAACAGGCTACTAGTAGGATAAATGACCATGTAGTAGAGTTGTAGTAGTATAGATTTAAGCGGCATTTACATTTACGAGTACGGATCCGAGTTGCGTTACGAGTTGAGTTCAAAGTGTTTACATTGCTTACGAGTGAAGCCCGTTACACAATGGGTTTACATAAGACGTAACGCATAAGACATAAAACGTAAAAACGAAACATAAAATTTCAACTGCTACAATCTTATAAGGCTTTACACAATGCTCACGTAAAACATAAACCATAAAACATAAAGTTGGAAATTTCCATAAGGTCGGATTTTTATGTAGCATCGCTTATGCTCAACCAATCAAAATAATTCCCACTGCCATGCGCGTTCGCATATCATTATTTTGACCCGCATTAAATAATATAACCTCCAATTTCTGTTGTGTTCAGCACGCGGTGTTCAGTTGGTTCAGTGTTTTAATTTATTAATTTAAAAATATGCAGTTTGAGTTCGACGAAGATTACGGCAATATGGAAGAAGGCGATTATATAAGAGACGATGGGGAAAATAATACTGAAAATGAAATTATAGGTAACTATGGAATACACAGACTCTGACGAAATGTTGGTTGATCTCGTTCGTAGATACGAGCACTTATATGATAAAAGTAATAAAAATTACAAAGATCGGGTTATGAAAGACAATTCCTGGGCAGAAATTGCTGCTGTAATGAATACACCAGTTATGTAGTAGGTACCCACCCTTCTTTGCAATCTAAATATTTACATGTTTTTGTTAATATTTTTAGTAGTCGCATGTCAAAACAGATGGCAAAGATTAAGGGAGAGATGGACTCGAGAAAGTAAAAAAATGCAAGCAGGCTATCTAACGGGCAGCCAAAGTGACAATCGACCCATATGGGTTTTATTCCATCAGATGGAGTTCTTGAAAAAACCACATCACCACTAGAAAGTAATAATTTTGTTTTTGCTTTGTATAATATGTTTAACCAATTTTTCTTTAGGAGACTAACTAATGTTCGAAGTCAACGTTCGAACCCTACTACTAGCGGCCAACTTGATATAAACTTCTCACAACTCTCAACTTCTTCGAATACCCCAGTTGCTTCACCGGCTTCCAGTACTCCACCAGATGATTCAGAAAGTCTTGCATCATCCGGAGTACTAAACATTCCAAAGACTTGCTATGGTGGATGGAATAGTGGATCAGCGAAGAAGGCAGACTCTTTAGATACAAGTTTTCGCAACTTATCTAAAGCGATTACAAGTTATTTAAGCAAAGCCCAGCAAACTAAAGAAGATGACGATGCGGATGAACTGTTTTGCAAATTTATTACCGTAGAATTAAAAAAAAATTCAGAGGAATCGAAAGACATATTAAAACAGACAATTGTTGAATTAATATTTGCAAAAAAATAATATCTAAGTTATAAAAATATATTTAGCTTAGTTTACTTTTACATGTATATTATAATTTATTATTATAAATTATAAAACAATTAATTGTTAAACTCAATCCATTTTTATTAACAATTTTAGTGTAATACTTTTAAGGGGTTCTGTATTTTACATTTAGGTATCGACATATTCAGCATTGAACCCTCGTCGTACATAATCTTGTTGCCATGGAACCTGCCCTTCTGGAGTAAGAAAATAAGCAGCTAATGCGTCGTTGCTGGTATGCTGATGTTGTTGCTCTATGCGGACCATTATTGCCACTTTCTAAAATACTTGTTTCATTTCGCCATAATCCAGGTATAATACGATGATTTCCATCTTCCTGGTCGACTAATGTAGGAGGACAATATAATTGATGGGGTGCTTTCACATCATCCTGGTTCTTTTGTATTATTAAATAATTATGCAAGCATACTGTTGCAACAACTATCTTACTAGTACTATGGGGATTTAATGCAATCGGTTGTCTAAATATTCGCCAACGTGCAGCTAAAATGCCGAAAGCATTTTCAATAGTGCGCCTGGCTCTACTAAGTCGGTAATTGAACACAGTTCTTTGAAAATTGAAATTTCGGCCTGGATAGGGTCGCATCATGTTAGTAGTTAATTGAAATGCTGCATCTCCCACAAGGAATAAAGGCATTGCGATATCCGAGCCTAGTAATTGGGGCAATCCTTCAGGAATATTTAATCGACGATTTGCAAGTGCTTCTCCCAAGTTTGAATTAAACACTGAGCCATCACTATTGCTGCCAGGAACTCCAACATTGATAAGGGTAAACTTGTAATTTGCATCACAAATACCCATACGGACGAGACTGAATGTTTTTTTGTAATTAAAATAATCACTGCCCGTATTAATCGGTGCTTGTACCTGAACATGCTTCCCATCTACAGCTCCTATACAGTTCGGCATATTCCATTTTTGTAAAAACGTAGCTGCTACATCTTTCCACTCTTCTTCTGTTGGTGCACGTAGAGAAATAGGTCCCAGTACATCGACTAAAACTGCACACGTTTCTTTAACAACAGCATAACAGGTTGAAATTCCTATTCGGTATGCCAATGCTAAAGATGTTATCACCGGTAGCTAAATATCTGTAATATATTATGGTGTTTAGAATTTATAACATACTTTATATTTAAATTTTTAATACCTTAATGTGACAGCGAGCCGAAACTCTGGTGGAAGTGCAATCCGCTTACTTTTCTTTATTAAACGAGGTGATAAAAGGTTCAATAAGTCGTAAAATGTATTTACATCCATACGTGTATATTTGAAAAACATATCGGTCTTTTAATTCTTGAAATAAATGGTTAAAATCTCCTTGCTCTGATCTTCTTAAATTAATTGGTCTCACCCACCACCTTCTCCGTATCCACCTTTTCCTCCTCTTCTTTAGCAAATAAAGATTCATTAATTGTACCCCCAACAATATTAAAGTAAAATTATTATCTTCCTGCACGTCCATTATTTTTATAGGTTAGGTAATCTAAGCAAATGCGCAAATTATTAAATTTAAAACGTACTTTATAAATTCTAGTTTCTGATTGGTTAACCATAACATAACTGCTGACTATTGTGTCATATCATCGAATTTATTATGCGTTATGTTTCATGTCTTTATGCGTTGGTATACGGATTTTTAAGGATTTAAAAATGGCTCCCACGAGAAGAAAGCACGTACCACTAAATCGCGAGGTATGTCGTTCGGATCCTGTTAATCGCGCATGATCATGCTATGATGATGCGCCTGCGCACATGTCGACATTTCGGACTTTGAACAACTTTGAAACTCATTTTAGACCAGTTAACTTTGCGTATGCGCCAAAATCGACGTCCGGTGTTGCCAGATTGATTGAGATGCGAGTATTGAAATAGCCACCGCTTTACGCGCATGCGTGACGTATGTATATACACAAGTCCACTGGGTAAAAATAATTCTCAAACTGCAACTAACCTGAAGCAAAGACTTTGCAAAGACACTAGTGGGGCGCCCCTCGAGCTTTAGGTTAGTTGCAGTTTGAGAATTAATTTTTACAAAAACCCATATTTCAATACTCGCATCTCAATCAATCTGGCAACACCGGACGTCGACTTTGGCGCATACGCAAAGTTAACACGTCTAAAATGAGTTTCAAAGCTGTTCAAAATTCTAAGTCCGAAATGTCGACATGTGCGCAGGCGCATCATCATAACATGATCATGCGCGATTAATAGGATCCGAACGACATACCTCGCGATTTAGTCGCACGTAGAAGAAAGCGTACTGTTGCAGCTCTTGTATTGCCAATGCTTTTAAAAACGAAGAGCGAAAAAGGCAAAATACAAAGAAATAGAAGCATTTGGGTTAAACAGCATTTACAAGCGCGCCACAGAGTTGGAATTGAAGAAAATCTACTAAAAGATTTGCCAACAGGAGACGGAAAGGAGTTTAAAAACTTCATGCGAATGGACTATGAAACATTTTGTATGTTACATAACATGGTAGGTAGAAGCGCATTCAAGTAATTGTTGAATTTATTGATATCTACTATCTTTCGTACTTTAGGTTGCCCCTCGTATAAAAAAACAGGATACTCAGCTTCGGAGTGCTATAACTTCTGAATTACGTCTTGCAATATCACTGAGATTTCTTGCAACTGGAGATAGTTATGTCATTGGAATATTTGACCAGAGTATCTGCCTCAACAATCAGTCTATTTGTTTCTCAGGTGTGTGGATGTATATATGAAGTCTTGCAGCCGCATTACATGAAGGTATGTTGTGCCTATTGTTGCTTTAGTATCTATATGATAGTGTGTGTATTTGTTTGTGTGCAGGAAAGGATACGAAATACAGGTTGATCCAGTTTTGTACAAATGTATAATTTATTTATTTATTTATTTATTACGAACATGTTTTTTACAAACAACTAAACATTTTGTAATTAAATGATTAACTCAGTAATTTATTTCATATTCATCCACAATATTAGCAGATTCCATTGCTAACATAATGGGATTCTGTACGACAGATTGTGTGATATTTTCTGATGCAATATGTTCGATCAATGTATTACTAGTCGACTGATACGAATCAGTTGAATTAGGTGTAGGGACATTATACTCAAAAGGAGATGACGGACCCGGGGTTACTGTCCTACTTGAATTATTATTCATTGGTTCAGTAATATTAACCGTTTCTCTGTAATAAGCTGCTGAATGACCAATTGCATTTGAATTGCATCTTCCAGAGGAAGTTGTTTGAGCTGTGCCGCTATGCTTTCACCAAACTTATCAAACTCCGTTGACTCCTCCTTACATATAGCACTCAGAGTATTCACAACATCATCGAATCCTTTCTCCTGCTCTTTTTCTTGAATACGGGCCCGTTTGGTGCGATGAACTTGCGGATTAATTCTCTCTGGTGTTTCTGGTCTCTCCGTAGTGTACTGTTCTGTATTTCATTGTTTGTCCTGAAAAGTTAACATATTTATGTCAATACATTTGTAGGTGCCGTCCACACAAAATGAGTGGGAACAAGTTGCCAACGGGTTTGCAACTAAGTGGAATTTTCCAAATATGATTGGCGCTATAGATGGCAAGCACGTTACAATAGAAGCACCACCAAATGCAGGCTCCTACTATTTTAATTATAAAGGAACACATAGTATAGTATTGTTGGCATTAGCAGATGCAAATTACAATTTCTCTTACATAGATGTTGGTTGCAATGGCCGCATTTCAGATGGAGGTATCTTTGAAAATTGTATGCTAAATAGAACATTGCAGGAAGGCACCTTGAATGTACCACCAGATAAACGTTTGCCAGGTCGTATGAAACCCATGCCTTATGTTATGTTGGGAGATGAGGCATTTGCTCTTTCAAAAAATCTCTTGAAACCATTTCCACGAAGCAGACCTCTTAACGCACAACAAAAGGTATTTAATTACCGATTGTCTCGTGCACGTCGCGTAGTGGAAAATGCTTTTGGGATTTTAGCATCACGTTTTCGTATATTTAGGAAATCAATTTGCTTAAATGTGGAAAATATTGATAAAATTGTTTCATGTGCTTGTGTCTTACATAATTTTTTAAAAAAGCATGTCCAAGAGACTACATTGTAAAAAATTGCAGTAAAATTACACCACCAATGACTACAATTATACAGGTGATATACAGTAAAAATAAAAACAATTTAATTTTACTATTATTGCGGAATAACGCACAACAAAATGTAAAATTCCGCGATAGGAGGTGTTCTTTTAAGATTTGTAACATTAATTTATGCACGTTTATGTAAAATTACAGTATTTGAGGAAATTACACGTCAAAATGTAAAATTCCTTGATAAATAATAGTATATTAAAATACAAGTTCGAGAAAGCATCGATTCAAGCACACGTTTGAAATTCCGACACGAGCCGCGGAGCGGCGAGTGTAGGAACAAACAAGTGCTGGAAGAGCTTTCTGAACGAGTGTTTTATACTATTTTTTCTATTTTGCACCTCTTAATTCCTTTTTACATAAAGAAATAAAATTTTGAAATTTAGGGAATTTGGTTAAGGTTGGGTGCGGTGATTTAGTATAATTTCAGAAGGCCGTGGAAAATTCATTTGAATTGTCATTAGTTTTTGTTGAAAATGAGTTCAGAAGATTTTTCTTGTACTCCGCCCGAAATTCGAGCAAGTGCGGCCAACGTTGTTACCAATTTACTGCCAGAGAAGTTCAGATCACAATATGAGAAACAGTTTCAACAATTTTTAGAATGGTGCAATATAAAAAATGTTGAAAATATATCAGAGAATGTGTTACTAGCCTATTTTGATGAGCAAAGTAAAAAATATAAACCCTTCACTTTATGGAGCACCTATTCAAAACTTAGATCGTGCCTTTCTATATACAGGAATGTTGACATATCAAAATATGTTAAATTGCAAGCGTTTTTGAAACGAATGTCTACAGGTTACGTGCCAAAAAAGTCAAAAATATTGGAAGAGAGCGACATTACCAAATTTATTAAAGAAGCAAATAATAAATTGTACCTGGCGATGAAAGTGGGTATAAATTTAATTTATTTTGTAATTTTACACATACTTAATTTAATTTTAGGTTATATTAATAATGGGCTATAACGGTGCGTGTAGGCGCGAGGAATTGACAAACATGTCCATCGATGACGTTGAATGTAAACCTCACTCAGTTACTGTAGCAGTTCCTAAAACAAAAAACAATGTACCGAGACAGTTTATGATAACCAACCCAGATTGGATTGATTTAATTGCAAAATATGCGGCATTGAGACCGAATATTGTGACACATAAACGTTTCTTCTTAACCTACCGTGGTGGTCACTGTGTTAATAGTCCCATTGGGATTAATACTATTGGGAAGGTTTCAAGGAACATTGCCGAATTTCTTCAATTACCGAATCCTGAACTCTTCACAGGACATTGTTTCAGAAGATCCAGTGCAACACATTTAGCTAACCAAGGCGGTGATTTACTAACTGTAAAACGACACGGAGGGTGGAAGTCGTCTGCAGTTGCCGAGGGTTATATTGATGCATCTTTGAAGAAAAAGTTAGAAATTGCACAAATCCTTGGTCGTCAAACTGTATTGGACTTACCTGATCGTTCTAACCATGACACAGTAGACAACAATTTAGAATTACCTGGATGTTCTCACCATATGGACGACGCTGTAAATAATATTACTGTATCAGACAGTAATTCTTTTTGTCGTAATATTGTGTCAAACCAAAATTTACCTGGCATTACGTTAACTTCAAAAGATACTTCCAATGTTTCAGTTAATGTTTATAACAATTGTGTATTTCATGGTAATAAAAACTGAAGTTATACCGTTTTTTAGCAATTATTTTGATATTCTTCATAATGCTGTCTAAACACACATAACATATTGTTTCCATTCACAATTTGACATTTGACGTTGACGTAAACCTAAAATTAATAAAATTTGGTAGAACGACAAAGCCGCCAACATCAGAAAAATAAAATACACTAGCCTAGTAAAGCATCCAAAATTCTCAGTAACGAACCCAAACGGGTGCTTTACTAGCTCTAGTAACGACGCAAAATAGAAAAAGTAACATAAAATTGCCTAACTTGTTTGCAAAGCTGACGTTGCGTTTCTGAACATAAATCCCTTACATTCAAAAACAATTTGGGGAATTACATGAGGTCATGTGCAGCAAGTTTAACGATATCCAGAATCACAATTGACTTGTTACTCTTGTAAATGATGCAGTTAAGTGTGGATTGTGCATTGTGGATTAAAGGTAAGTTTACATATTTTCCTTAATCGTATATTTAATTGCGTACCATCACGCGGTGTTACATTGCCTACCCGGGTAACTTTGCCCGCGCATGAGTTAATTTGGTAAAAAAATAATTACTTTTAGGTTGGTAGCGTTACCCTAGCGGAACTTGTACTAAAGTTAAACTGACATATACAGTTACATACTTTTGATAGGAAATTGCGCTCGTTTCGTGTGAAAATAATTAAAAACAGCGGGTAAGTAATTTACAAAAAATGTGGGTTTTGAAAAATAGTGCATGCTAAGGCCTGTATCATAATAACGGCGCGTTACAGAATTTTTTGACAAAGATTTTTGAAAACTGCATAGTTTTTAGGTTATGATGATATGATTTTACAATTATTGTCTTGAATATGGTATGAATTATTAATTAATTCATCTGATAGGTACAATTATTATTCTGCTGTGGTGTTACTTTGCCCACCTTTTTCTAAAACTACAAATGACTGCTACTACAATATTTTATCATAGAAAATGATTGTGGTTATTTTGTTTATAGATTATACAGTATGGGTCGGGTGTACAAGAAAAAAATAGGGTGTAGGAAATATAAAAATTACTCTGAGGAGCAGTTGACCAATGCAATCCGGGCTGTTAACTGCCGAGGGATGACTTACCAGCAAGCTGCAGACCGCTACAATGTTCCTAAAAGAACTGTTTTTAATAAAGTAAAGGGGCTGCATAACGGTGCAGTTGGAGCTCCAATTACCATATCTGAAATCCAAGAGAGACATATTGTCGACGTAATGATAGCAACTGCTGAATTTGGTGCACCGCTTACCTCACTTGATCTTAGAATTGTTGTTAAAAGACATCTTGATAAATCTGGTGTTAGAATTCCAAAATTTCCCAACAACATGCCAGGTCAAGACTGGGCTTTAAATTTTGTTGATCGTCATAAGCATAGGCTTAGTCAAAGAAGTTGCAAAAACATCAAGCGGGTCAGAGCCGAAAAAACTGAAGTGGAAATAAGTCAATACTTTTCCAACTTAGAAATAAATATAGCAGGTATTCCAAGTCAAAATATACTCAATTACGATGAAACTAATTTGACGGATGATCCGGGAGCACGAAAATGTATTTTTAGAAGAGGTACAAAATACCCTGAACGCGTTATGAATACAACTAAGTCTGCAATTTCTATTATGTTTGCCATTTCTGGGTCAGGAGAAGTATTGGCACCCTATGTAGTATATAAATCTGAACGTATATATGATCAGTGGACCATAGGTGGCCCAAAAAATGCAAGATATAACCGAACGCGGTCTGGTTGGTTTGACAGTCACTGTTTTGAAGACTGGTTTACCACCATGGTTTTACCATGGGCAAAGAATAAAAATGGATCAAAAATCATAATTGGTGATAATTTGTCCTCCCATTTAAGTGTTGATGTAGTCGTTGCCTGTCAACGCAATAACATAAAATTTATTTTTCTTCCACCCAATTCAACACACTTGACCCAACCCTTAGATGTAGGATACTACGGACAAGTTAAAAGAATATGGAGAACAATTCTCACCAATTATAAAATGCAAAATCCCAGAGATAATGCCTTAAATAAAACGACCTTTCCTACTTTATTAAAACAGCTAGTTGAGAAGCTCAATATAAACGATTTAACTAATATAACGAGTGCATTCCGTGCAACGGGGATAATCCCTCTTGATAAAAATCAAGTGTTGAAGAAGCTGCCAAACCAGAGACTAGAGGAACAGAAGCAGAATGAAATTGATGGAACTCTCTTGGAGTATTTAAAAGAAATCAGAACCCCTTCGGAGACAGTAGAAAAAAAAAGAAAGAAAATGGTGAGAGTTGTTCCAGGAAAATCGGTAGCTTATGAAGATCTTTTTCCTGAAGAGGAGGTCGCAGAGTCTCCAAACCCTGTAAATGAATTAGTACAAGACTTGAGTGGTAGTGATGATGAAGAAGACTTTGAAGAAGACATTGACACTAGTATTGATGCCAACGAAGAAGATGGATTAAATATAATTCAACCCAAAAAAGGAGATTATGTTGTAGTTGTTTTTCCAGGAAAAAAAAGAATTAAACATTACATAGCACTGATACAAGATAAAGATGATGATGAATATACAATTAGCTGTTTGCGAAAAAAGAATACTGGTGGGCCATCTTATGTATATCCTCCAGAGGAAGACATCTGTTCCGTTAAAGAAGTAGATATTGTTAAGATACTGGAGACTCCCAAAATTGCCCGGGGCATACACACTATTAACTGCGACTTAAGTGCCTACAATATGCAATAAAATTGTTTGTTTTCTTCTTACCTACATACCTACTAATACAGGGTGTATAATTTTAATTTAGTTTTATAATTATTCTTTTTAAAAAATGTAATGTTCATTAATTATTATTATATTTCCATACAAATACACTTATTTCAATATAGTATGCTTTTATGAAGACCGAACCCAGTTTTATATGCATTAAATACAATATTTAAAATTTTTTTTTGTTACCAACTTGATTAAGTAGGTAGGTACACATTTTTTTCTAGGCAAAGTAACCCATTTCCAGGCCAAACATTAGTATAACAGGGCTTTTAAAGCCTTGGGCAAAGTAACACCTGACACGGGGTAACATTGCCCAAATTTCAAAAAATAAAAAAAAGTATGTGCATTGGAAATACATTGCTTGTTATATACTTAGTGCGTGCTAAACACATAAATATATAACATAATTGAAAATCAGGCTTCAAAATTAAAAACAAAAATATTTATATAGAAAAATATGCCAAAATCGTTGCAAAGTAACACCGCTTGATGGTACCTATCTCCTACACTATGTTTATGTAAAATACCCAAAAACGGCTAAAGCAGTATCACTTTTACCTAATCCTTTTTATATTTATGTAATTGCAACAGTGGCTACACGTTAATATAGGTACTACCCCACATTCTTAGCAGCATTTTCCTTTAACTTGATAAACTTGTTTTAGATTACGTTTCACCGAATTCCTTGCAAATATTGTGCTAAACGTATTGGGTAGTAAAATAGTAACATCGTTATCATTTTGTACAAGTATCAGTAAGTATAGGTACTTACTGCTCGGTTGTTTAACTGACCGAGTTTAGTTTAATGTCGCCCTTATTTTGTCCTATTCATTTTATACAGTCCGTTTATGTGTCTAACTATTCTTGGAAAAATTTTCAACGAAGACATCAATAATTGTATAATCGTTTCTCCTCAAAACGAGGTAAACTTTCATGTTTGGTAAATTAATGTAATATATGTCAGAAGCGAGACAAGTTTTAAATCATGACATGTTGAGTTCGCCACATGTTTATAGTAAACCAATACTTACTCTTTGAACGGGATACATATAATGGCCCTTTTTAATTAAATTAAACTGATTGATAAGTTCTCGAGTACCGTACGAACTTTTCAATCTTGTGTTCAAAGTTTTAGCAATTCTATAACTTATCTCGCTTTATTCAGCGAATTAAGTATTAAACAGTATTATGTGTTTGCTATTTTTAGCTTTTTAAGGAGGACAACGTCTCGGACGCAATCACCCACAATGGACCATGCATATTTTGTAAACCATGTAAGTCCGACATTTTATTCCTGTAATCTATTTCTCCTAAAATCAAGGTTTTATTTTTGTAGACCCGGAGGGTAAAAGTCAGTTCACCGTTTTACTAAAAAATAATCCGATTGATAACTTTAGCAATTTTGAGGACGCATTTAAAGCCATGTTTGCGTTATACTACAACTTCAACTTGTCGTACCCCAAAAACGCGACCCTCACCTTAGAATTTGTACAGCGGTATATCTTAAAAATAAACCCCGATCAAGGGACAAAAGGGAAAAAGAAGGGAACAAGACTCCTCAAGATATGTTCACTGATGAACAAATTAAAAAGTATCGATTCTTAAGTCTCTTTTTTGAAATTCTTACGTGTTTAAACTAATTTTTCTGTGTTTTTGTTTATTGTGGATTATGGAAATACATACTTATAACATTTGTTGTGTGTTTGCTTATTTATTATACTATGTCTTCAAAAAGTAGCTCAATTAGAGTAGGTGATGCATGGCAAAGTTGCCAATGATTGGTTATGTAAAATTACATAAACACTTTTTACAGTGTACACTAAATTATGAAGATGAGGATTTACCAACAACTATGAAATGCATACCTCACCAAGGAAGTAACAATGCAAGTGAAATTGCCCGTTCAGTACGCGAAGAATTTGCAGAATATTTTTATAATGAACGACAAATCGATTTTCAGTGGAAACATATTTAAAAAAATATTACTGTTATTGCTCATTATCAACTCGTATTTTTACTAATAAATTGAATATGTAATCTTAATAGACACTTTCATTTATGTAGGTACTCACGTATGTAATGGGCGTAGACGTTGGTTTTCTTGGCGTAGTGACATCGTCTAAAAAACACATACTACTAAACCAAGATAAGTTTGGACAGTAAACATCATCGTACTGGTTCCTGCAAAAACAAAACGCTCATGTACTAACCATTGACGTAATAGTGTCCTTTGGTATGGACAGAGGCTAGAGCGAGATGTATTGATGCCTGCATACAAGCGAGACAACGCATCGTGACCACGTGACACGAGGCAAAACCGATGCTGTGAGCCTCAAAATGCACAGAGATGCAGATACAAACCGGAGTTACTCTCTGTTTTCTGTACATTACTGTACTTCTTTAATAAAGCAAAATGTTACATTTCCCGTCTTTCAAATAATACCGGCACCAATATTCTTCAAACAAGAAGAAAAACTGGATTTATAGGTTTATTAGTGAATATTAGTAGCATTGAAGGCATTGTTGAACACTACGTTTTAAATACTAACCCTTACTTAAAATATCTACTTAGCTATAAATTGAGCCAGGATCATCTAGAAATGCTCTTCTCTAATATAAGATCGCGTGGTGGTTTTAACAATAATCCCACCGCCATGCAATTTGAAGCTGCCTATACAAAAGGGAATTGAGAGTAGGGCAACAGCAATTGCTTTCATGCTTCAGATGGAGCCTATAACGGAGTTTGAAGAACCCATAGATGTTGTTTGCTTGGAAGACGATGATTCCATCAATAATGAAGAACAAATTGAAGAAAATACCCGGGGACGTCTGTAAAGACAACTTAAGATTTGGGTTCATTGACCAACGGCCGTTTTGTAGAGGTACATTTGGCGAAGGCAGCTCTGCGTCAGTAATTTTCTTGGCTGAAGAGTTAATAACGCTGTTGAGTGATGGCAAAGAGGTGCATATAGACAGCACGTTCAAAACCCGACCCAGACACTCCGCGAGCAGACAATTATTAATAACCATAACCATAATTAAATACGGAATTGTAAGTTTATTGGTAGCATTTTTATCTTCACCGATATTAACATGGTCTATTTTTGTTTTTAGGCGTTCCCCATTTGCCCTAATGTCGGATAGAAGCGTATCTGCATACAACACGGTCTTTGCGTTCTTAAAAGACCTACTGCCTAGTTTTAAACCGCGGCTAATAATGACGGATTTTAAGCGCCGCGTTGGTAAAATCGTTGGGTCAAGTTTTCCCGGACTCTGCAAAAACTGGTTGCCTTTTCTACTACTGTCAGGTAATTATTACTATGTAATATTTCTGAAATCTGTTTTATTATTATAGCCAAAATTACATTAGTATTTAGTTTGCTAATCAATTTAATTAGAAACTGATTGGTTTTGATCTAATAAAAGCGCTCCTTCCGTCTCCGGTCGGAGCTCTGTTTGCATGTATTAGCTCTAGAATTACCACAGAGTTAACGTACTTGGGTCAGTTTTCAAATTCATTTCAGGAAATTTAGATGCACAGGACGGTGAAAGATATGACAATGCGATAAGATCATTGGCTCAGAATCAACAAAATATTGTTAATCATTATAATAGACAAATGTCATTAAATAACAAATTAATTCAAGAATATACACAGATTTTCCAAAATATCACGGATAATTTCAAAGTAATAAATAGTACATTGCAGTTAGTCGACGTACAGCGGTTGAAACATACTGTCATGTTATTAAGACTAAATATCATAGATTTTCAAAATCTAATTCAAAATTTGCAAATAGCTTTAAACTTTGCTCAATTGAATATATTACACTTAAGTATAATTACTGAAAACCAAATTAAAGTAATGAAAAATCAAATTCTAGAATTTCATTCAGAAACAGAATTTTATTCTAAAGATGATATTCTTTTTGAACGAACAATTAATGTAGATTTTTATATCAATGAAGATCATATAGTATTTTTATAACACGTACCAATACTAGATAAAGATATATTTACCTTATATCACATGTATTCAATACCTACCTCAGTAGATACTGTGATTATTTCACCAACACCCTATATAGCTTTAAAAGACACTAAAATTTATTATTTAAAGGAATTATGTAAATTTTTACAAAATCAATTTTTCTGTCCTAATAATAAAATTGAAAAGAATTATCAAGAAGATAAATGTATTAGAAATTTGTTACAAGTGAAAACTCACGCAGATTGTGTACATGTAAAGGTCAATATTGTTACATTTGGGTCATTTCCAAATAATTTCGTATTTGTTAAATTATCATTGTTATTCAAATCGCAATTGGAATGTTATGCTTTATAATAACATTGGCCTAATTGTCCTAGATTTGAATAGAGTTGCAATGGTTAATTGCTGCAATCCTTGTTGTTAGCAAGTCTACTTATTTTCAAAATGCTGATAAGGAGGATTGCAGGGAAAGAACGAGTGGGGCATTATAAAAGGTTTAGTTCCTTAGTTAAGGAGTTAGTGCTAGTGCCAAGAGGCTGAGATCGAGTCATAGTGAAGAGTTCGAGATTGAGTCAGACTAGTTCCATAAGTACTCAGAGAAGTCAAGATGCTGAGTCTTATCAATTTGGTCTTAGGGTAAGATAACTAGTTTTAATTTTATATTATAATGCTAAGTTCATTTAGGTTATTTTATTTTAATAAAATTAGTTGTTAGTGCAATAATCGTTTTGTGTTCTCATTCATAATCCCGATGGCTGGTGATTCTCTAATTTATATTAGGGACTCGCTGGCGTTACGCAACCGTTCCCCCAGGGCGTAACAAGTATGGTGGAGGTGCCGGTTCTTTTTCTTTTTTTTTTGGAGGATGTAAGGAGTAGTATATTGGAACAGCCAGTTAGTTTTGGTACAATAAGTATCAAATATTAATTATGGATGAGGCACTAGTCTATTTTTTGCTATTACTAGGGAAATATTAGTAAATTATAGTGAAATTTTCTTTCTAATCTAGTTTAAACAGTAATAAATAGGTCTTGATTTTAAAATCATAAGCATAGAAAAAATAGTTGACACACATTTTTAATAGTAGTCATAGTATGTACAGGTCAGCACAGTGGCGGCCTGGCTAGGTCGGCGAGTCGGCATTTTCCGACCGGGCCCCAGCCGAGGCGTACCCCAATTAAACAGAATTGGGCCCCAATTTCGTTTAGCACATTCATTATAAAAAAAAATTGGTAAGCAATATCAAACAGTTATAGAAATCGTCGAAATAGAGACGGCGCGGCGGAGCTCAGAGCTTCTCTTCAGCAGGAATTACTCGAACCTTTAATGTTGATTAGCATCGAACGTGATAAGATTCCTACAGTTCAAGACATTTTAGATCATTTTGCAAATTCTTCAAATGAATTGAAAAAGTCACTAATTTAAGTTCATCGTCACGTAATATATATTTTTTTGTGTTTGCAATTTAAATTGACTTTAATGTTTCTGGTTTCGTATTAGTGGAAATTTCCTTTAATTAATATTTCATAACTGTTGTAGTATCTTTCGTAATAAAAGCATATTTTCTAAAATTTGGCGTCATTGTTTGTACAGGCAGGCGCGGATCCACGGGGGGGGGGCTGCAGCCCCCCCCCCAGAAGGTTTGAAAATTATTTTTTTTATGAAATGAGTTTATATTTTGAGCAATTTTAAATACTTTGGTTTGTTACTCGATAATCCGGTTGACCTCAAACCTTAGGCTTGTGTCTTGCAGTGTTGAATTCCCCCTCGGGGGGGGGGGGCTTTGCCCCCCACGGAACGTCAATCCAGTATATTAAAATTTGTGTATAATGCTCCGTTCAAAGTAGTTTCCGAAGCCACGCCCTTTTTTTGAAAAAAATTTCGCCTGCGGCGCTGTTGAACTCGCCACTTCCTGCCTCATTCTACCTACCCACTGATCTACATTTTAGTTTTAATATTAGCCCCCCCCCCAAAATCTTCTTAGATCCGCACTTGAGTACATGTGTTTTTTTTAAATTTTGCTTACTCTGATTTCGAATTTTGATAAATCGCCAGAGGATAGGAGGGCCCCATTGGCAAATTAGCCGACCAACATTAAGGATACCAGGCCGCCACTGGGTCAGCAATGTTTTCAATAAAAAATGTAGTGGAGTAGGTCAACTTTATTGCAAGCTGGCTGGTGTGACATATTAGTCACCTGAAATATAGGAAATAGGAAACTACTATTTTATTCTATTTTTACGTTATTTTAATGCAAGTAATTACATTTTATTATTTTTTCTATTATTAGGGATACAAATGCATAATTTTTCACTTAAGGGTTACATAGGTTGTGACCAGGAAGCAGAGCTACTAATTTTTTTTTGTATAGGTATGCTACTTTATTTATAAACAGACATTATTTGTTGGGTAAGTCAATGAATGCCGACGAAACAGATATAACAGGGCCTGCATTACACACAAGATTGCAACACAATTATTCTATTTTTACATTACTTAAATGCAAATAAGTACATTTTATTTTTGTATTGTTAGGAATTTACATGCATAATTTTATAATTAATAATTTTACAGATCATCGGACTAAAGGGATCTACTGATTTTATTTATGTGTTCATTTATATTTAATATTTTATTTAAGAATAGCCCGTATTTGTTGCGATATGTCGAGGAATGCCGACGAAAATGCAGACGCAATTACGGTCCAGCCCAGTACTAGCGATCTAATCCACCCACCTATCCGCATCATGACAGACACCACAATCTGGACACCTGATGCAGTCATCAGACAACTTTCATGGTCTGCTCTGCGTGTTGACAGTCCGCGAAGAGGTAGAAGATGTTGGAAAAATGCTGTCCCCTGACGTGTCATCGATCCATAATCATCCCAAAAAGTAGAAGTTCCTAAAAATTATTAACCTTCCTTGCAATTGTGAACTAATCCTTGATTCTACTATCCTAATTCCCCAAAGATATCCTTGTAACAATAAACTTCCTAGAACTGCAAATACAATCCACCTTATTCCTGCAATGTGGAGTACACTAAAATCATTTACCTTAAAACCTATCCACGACCATGATCCTGTTTCTTACCATAATCTATCCGAATGTTTAAATCATCAATGGGTATTGAACGTCCCCCATATTAACGTGACCAGTGTGAAAGAATCTGTTGCCGAGATTAGCCATTATGTAAATGAGAGAATTCTGGATTCCAGCAGCTACACAGACAACTATGGGTATCTCAGCAGTTCCACTCTTTTGTTATGGAATATAGTCTTATCCATGGCCATACTATATTTAGTCTTTCGCAGACCATTGCCCACTGCAGCCGTTTTGGTTCCAAGTGCCAGCGCCGATGGAACATCATCCGCATTCCCACATCATGAAGTCCTGATCGTAGTAACCTGTACAGCATTTATAATATTTTTAAGTTTATTAATTGGATGGTTCATGTACGTATTATGGAGAAAATATTGGAAGCCCACGAATGAAGATAAAGAAATAAAAGAGAAAAGGCCCTTAAGAAGTGAAGAAAACCCTGTTTCAATGGAGTCTACGAATAAAGAAGAAATATTGGTGAATAATACAGGCAAGTGTGTTATTGAAGTAGAAGCCCACGAAGATATTTTAGCCCTTATGAGAGGAAAGTCTGTTGAAGCAACCCTGCACAAAGCGTCGACGTAAGAAGTATATTTATTGTTGTTATTATTATGGTAATTTTGCTTGGCGAAGCAGCTTCAATCATTGTGGAACTTCTTGATGGTAAATTGCAGCTGCCAAAACAAAATTATTATATTTTTATTTTTACATTATTTTATTTTTATTTATATTTCTCTTATTTCCCATTGAGCACCGCAATGATTGAAACACTCGATATTACTGATGAGATTTTTTGAAGAAAACGATTGCAAATGTATATTTCCAACATTTTATCAGTGCGTATAAACAATGTTGGACAAGCTTGGAAAATTGCTTTCGTTAAAATATAGAATAGTCAGGGGTTGCATATATATTTAATAGTAATGATTAATTGGGCATAATAATTTTTGAGTAATTTCATGTCAGAGAAATTGTATCTTGACAATATTTACAAATATTGTAACAATATTGGTCAAGCTTGTAGCAGCTATTGAAAGCTTTGATTCTGACAATGATTAGAGAGATTTAGAATTTGAGTATCGTGGAATTTGATATATAATTATGATAAACAGGGTATGGGCAAGAAGTACGAAATATGCAGTTAAGATTTAATTTTGAAGTAATTTTTTTTTTCAATAATGTATTTATGGGCGAATAGGTAACTATTAGAAGATAATTAAACGGGGCAGGACAATCAATTTAACAGTTACTATGATGGGGTGTGGGAAACATAGATTTTACAATTTTATTTAATAAAGTATTAGATAGACAAGTAGAATAGAATTAGATGTTTAGAAATAATTATTTAGCTTTATTAGTTAACTTATTTGTTAGAAAACTTTGCAATTATTGGGATCATTCATTTATTTTCTTGGTAATCTTATAACTTTAAAAATAGGGATACTCACAATGTCGACAACTACAGAAGAGTCTTTGAAATGCATACGTTATTTTTTTGTGAAGTACTCTAAATTCTTTTTTATGCTTATGCTAAACAAAAAACAAATGCTTTGGTACTTACCTATAATTTATTTGAAGGCACACTTCGATTTCACCGTCACATAGCTTACCGAGCACAAAGTGAACAATAATTATTAAACAATTACAATAACTGCACAAATAATTTCTTGTTTTCAGTTCCATTAAACTCGCAGAATATAACAAGTACCATAAAACTTGGCTTCAATTATCAAATTACAAGCGTAAAACGTAAGCAAAATGTTAAAGTAAAGTACAAAGCGCATGAATATTACTTAGCGCATGGCAATCTTTGATAATTAAGGAAGTGTCTAGAGTACATTCAGCGGTAGTCAACAGATTAAATCAATTTAAACCCTTCAACGGTCCGAGCGATATTGTGTGTGTTCTGTTATACAATTTGGGGGCTGACCACAACGGCCACCGGTCACAACGGCCACCTCATATTTTGGCCGTTATGGTCATGGTCACAACGGCCACCTACAAGTTTTGGTCACAACGGCCACCTTGGTCACATCGGCCACCCAGGCTCGTGGACACAACGGCCACCTTGGTCACAACGGCCACCCTTGTTTATAATTTGTAACACCAAACAACGCTGGTCACAACGGCCACCTTGGTCACAACGGCCACTCGGCTTTGCTGGTCACAACGGCCACCCGATTCTGCTGGTCACAACGGCCACCTTGGTCACAACGGCCACCGATGTTTAGAATTGTTTATAATTTGTAACACAAAACAGCGCTGGCCACAACGGCCACCTTGGTCACAACGGCCACCCGATTTTGCTGGTCACAACGGCCACCCGATTCTGTTGGACACAACGGCCACCTTGGTCACAACGGCCACCCCATTCTGCTGGTCACAACGGCCACCTTGGTCACAACGGCCACCCTATTTTGTTGGTCACAACGGCCACCTTGGTCACATCGGCCAGTCTTAACTGCTATTTCCAATAAAACCTTTACGCAATAATGTATATTTGCACGAAATAAATATATTCCCTAACAGTATTCTAAAAAGTAAGTACCTACCTAGGATCAACAATGATTTTCGTCGGATTTTCATCTAGTATGGCTATGGAGAACAAATTCATGTCATTTTAGATTGGCTCGCATATAAATCTGACAGTTGTCAACAATTTGTTTTCTGTCTACAACCAGGAACACAATTTCTGCCGTTCAATTAACACGCGAAAATAAGGTTACCACTGGTTGAATTATAGATATATTATACTATTACTATTACTATTTTATTTTATTAAATTAAAGTACCTACCTAATTTGATATTTCCTGTCCGTGCTGAGCTAAATCATAGCTAAATCAAGGATAAGTACCTATGCATTGGCATTAGCATGCACAAATGCATGTTTTACACTTTGATTTGTTAAAATACATAAATTTCGTAAACAGAAGCACTGGTAACATGAGGTTTTTTCTTTCTCTATATACGCTTTTAAGTAATATAATATGTTATTAAGTACAGCTCTTACAACTTTTAAATTAGGATTTTTTAGAAACAGTTTCTCAGAAGAAATTGTTCATTAACTGGGGTGGGAGGATTTTGCACGATCTTGGAAAATAAGGTCCAAAAAAAACATTTTAACCTTCAAATTCCAAATCTGAATGTTCCACATTTAAACGCGTTCCGCGAACCGGGGCGGATTAAAGGCGGATGATGAGTTCGGGCCCACCGATGCTACGACTATTACATTACAAATTATAATGAAAAATAAAAACACCAGTTTTGTAATAATAAGTGTTTATTAGTTATTAGAAGAAATTTTATATCAATAAATTAGAAAGAGGGTGCAAAATTCCAATTGTTTCAGACGCTGTTATATGGCTGTATTTCCGTTGAAAAAATTTTTTTTTCTTGCTTTTTTCCGCGAGAACTCCATAATTTGATCAAAATCTATTCATTTGCGTTCCGGTGTATTTAATATTGCATGGTATTTCTTTCAGTGTGTTCCGATAAATGATTCTTTATTTTCTATAGGGTAGAGTCTAATACGCAGAATTAAAAAACATGCAATTTACTTCGATAAAATATATTTATATCTACATATTTAAATAATAAAAATATTAATTTTTCTAGATAATAGTTATTATTTATACGCCAAGTGAAATACGACAATGTTTATTTATGAGAAGATATGTCTTCTCATGAATAAACATTGTAAGTAGTAGTACTTCAGGTGGTTTATACAATATTTTATCCAATTTTGTCAAACTACTAGTAGGTACTATTAATAGTTATGCATTTTGACAAAATAAAAACTAAACAAATAGCAGTGTGTAGCGGTCATTGTTGCTTGGTGATTTGAGGGAATGCAAATTGTATTTGATTGGTAAACAAAAAAAAAGAACTAAAACGGTTTTAATTCACTAGTGATGGATAAAAAAACAAATTCCACCCTTTTATCCAATCCATCAAAAGTAGTTGTTTATATGGAAGAATGGAATATGATTTTTATCGGTCACTAGTGAATAAAAAATGTTTTGGTTCATTTTTTTTGTTTACAAATCAAATAAAATTTGCATTCCTTCAAATCACCAAGCAACCATGACCGCTACACACTGCTATTTGTTTAGTTTTTATTTGGTTTTACTATTAATAGTACTAGTAGTTTGACAAAATTGGATAAAATATTGCATAAACCACGGGAAGTACGACAATGTTTATTCATAAGAAGACATCTCTTCCGCGCCTCGTCTCTTCTCATGATTCAACATTGTCGTACTTAACTTGGTGTATAAATAACTTTTAATACCCTTATTTGCTACTAAATGAATACCCGTTTTGGTAGTTGAGTAATTTGAGTTCTGCACTGCGGGCAGTTGGTATTTTCTGCAGGAACTCTTGCAAGAAACTCATCTTCAAATTCCTCGTCTTCCGCAACTTGGAAACGCAAGACGCATTCGTGGCAGATGCAAAAATGCAAGCAGTCTGCAAACATGTGCGTTCTTGCGTTCATAAGGCAGACAACGCACCTTAGTTCCCTTGGAACAGTTTCTAAAATGTAATATTATTATAAATACCTTTAAGATCGTATACATTCTCGTCTATACAGGCGGTATTATCGCAATTTTTAAGCCATTCAAGTTGACGGATGTCAAAAATTTCATTAGTATTCCGCATACGTCATTTAAAATCGTTTAAAAATTACGATAACCGCGCTTAAATATGTCACGTTATAATTTAGTGACATGGTCTGGATAGAAACACATCAACCTTTTAATAGTTATATTTAAGCACAAGTTACATTATTGACTTAATATTAAATGATACACCACACAGGTGGGCTTACATGAATAGCATAGCTATTAGTAGATAGAGCGTAGCTGGGGTTGAAACCATGTTGACAAGACTGTAGCCTTCTTGGTCTTGGTATGGATTGATGTTACCAAGTCTGATGACTCACAGCTAGGAGCTGTTTGTCTTGGTATGGACGAACTTGATCTTGATATCGATGTCGACTGACTGACTAGTTGTTGTTTCCTTGTGGCATGTTAATCCTTTTATAGTATTAGCTCCCCTCCTATCTATTGCATTCCATTTACAATGTCCTTAAGTCTATATTTAGTGATTGCATACTGAAGGGATGTTGCTTATTGTTCTACATGCCCAAATATGGATTGACCTACTTCACTAACTTGGAATAACAAATGAGTCACCATCAAGTTATTTCAACATGATGAAATTATCTTACATTGTAGTTAACATTCCATTAGCATAAAAGATACTTAATTAATATTCAATCAATGCCCTATCAATACTTAATCAATCTCTAATCAATACCTAATAAATATCTAATCGATCTGCTTGTGACATTTCCCTCCCCTTACAAACAATTGTTGCGTATGGGGTCTCCTTACTCACAAAGGAGATCGATGAACACCCTAAAATACATAACAGTTACTAAACACAAAACATCAGCCCAATGTGTGTGTATAAAGCGTACAAGCAATGGTTAATAGTTAAACAAAGTTACATCTTATGTTATATAGATAAATGTTTAAAGTATACATAAAAACCTATCGTGATAAAAACCATAATAAAAGCTAGTTATAAACACTCTCTATTTAAGTAGTTAAGTACTACCTATAATTCTACATGCGGTAAATAGTGGTTGTGAACATAACTTAAGTGAATAGAGTTAAGTATACTTGTGTGTTCCTTTGTGTCTTAAGGTATAAGAATCATAAGTTCTACAGAGATGGCGCAACATAGGTAATTATAAATTACAAAATTTTTTTTTTTCAAAAGGTAAGTGAACATAAAAATACTTAATTAAAGGTAAATTACATCTATTACATGATTTTAAACTATTTGAAATATGCAAATTAAACTGTGTAATCACATTATCAATCTCAAAAATACCTTTGTGGTCTAAAAATTCAGTTTTCTTATTATTTTCGAAAATACTATTGTATCAAGACCTGAGATGTTTCGCGCGGGGGTGAAACGTCCCATCTTTGCTGAGTTAGCAAAATTGTCCTATATAATCATTTGTTGTCCTGGAGGAACTTCATTCACGATTCCAATTGCATAGAGTTGAAAAAGTATTTTAAAAACAATCATGAATTTCGACGAAACACAAGTAATCACCCATACGTCGTCACCGATAGACATTTGTCTATTACCTGCAGTCCGTAAGTTAAACAAAATTTGTCATTACCAAATTAATTTGATTGAGCGGCTATCACCCAGTGGTAGTCCAAGAAGAATAGTTTATTTTTTTTTTCAATTTTAATTAATTTATGTATATATATATATTTTTTTTCATTTATTTTCAGAACTGCTCGAAGGATGGCGAATTCAGGGGGTAGATATCAATAGTTCATACCCGCTAACGATAGTGGTTTCCTGGGTCACCACCGAATTAGGACCTGGAAAGATCTATATTGTTTGCCCTTACGACCGCTTTTATGTTTATGGAATCAACGTTCCCAATGATTTCGTAGCAATCAGGGTACGCGGCATTGCACCGGGGCTTGCACGTCTTACATTCCAGTATCTGGACGAGGAGGATCCTCTACCCCCATATGCTGCTCCTGCAGGACCGCCGCCGTCACCGGTAAGGGCAATGCCCCTAGCTACCACTCCACCACTAAACCTAGTGGACTTGTTGGGACCACCTCCAGGGAATGGAATTGGCCAAGCCGAAGAATGAGGCCCTTTTTTTTTCTTCTTTTTATGTTTAAAATATTATTATTAAAAAAATAATTAATTTCCAATTATTCTTAATAAATGATTAGCAAGCTACCCTACAGTATTTTCTTTTGTGTTGGTTTTTTACATTTTCAGAAATAAGCACATTTGAGTAAGGGTTGCAAATGAATGCTTTTGCCGCCTCCTGTATATCATAATCTGCTCGATTCGCTCTACATGCGCAGTCATTGTTACTCAGTAACTGACTGACATCTATTCTCAAGTTATTGGAAGTTTTTGTGTGTGCAAGTATTATAAGCTTTAAAATTTACAGTAAGTATAAAATTTACTTAAATAATTTACAACTTTCATTGTTAGAAGTTCTTGAAGTAATTTTCTTTAACTATTGTAGCAATTACTTTTTCTGGAGTATAAATTTAGACCGTAAAAAACGTAAATCTTCTAAGTATTGAAAATTGCTTACATTGCATAAAACACACCCTAAGAACAAAGAATACAGCAATACTATAAGAATTTCAAATTAATTTCTAGATAATTATATGTTAGTAATTGTACATAAGCAAGCGGTGGATACAAATAGAATACAAATAGAATCAAAATTATTAGTAAATATTTTAATATTAATATAATAAATATGGGGTTCAATTAATAAGTGATTGACCTCATATCTAGTAATAGAAAACTCCTTGTTTCATAGCTTTATTAAATCTTATTACAATGAACTGTGTTCATGTGACTCAGGGGCGTTTTGAAAACGTTTTCCCCTTTCAATATCAATCATATCAAAATCTCTTGCAAGTTCTTCTAAATGCATGCGTTCTCTTCTTGTCTGTTTGGCTTTCACGTACTTTAATACAAGTCTGAATATAATGTAAGGGACTGTTAGAATAATCAAACTTAAAACAAAATATTGAATGTTTGAGAAATTTCTTGAGTGAACTGGTTTGTTATTAACAATTTTTGTAGCTAACTCGTTTATTTCATCAAACTTATCACTTAACAAGCCTAGATCATCCAAATTTTTAGCTATAGAACGATAATTCGAGCTAAGATTCATGTGTGGTATTACGTTTTGAAAAGTATTTTAAAAACAATCATGAATTTCGACGAAACTATTTTGGTGGAGGTGCCGGGCAACCATCCGATCTGAAGATAGGAGGACTAAGCTAATCTCAGCATGCATAATAACTATGCTGATGTTGACTAAACAGGATAATGTAACAGAGGCTTGGATGACCACTCGACTAAATCAGATTAAGACAATAACAGGTGATTTGCCATTGGAAGATCATGTGAATATTGATGTCTTGCAAGCAGCTATGGCAATTGGATCCACATCAGAGATGGGAGATGATCAGATTTACAATTATCTGATGACCTTATACACATTTTGGAGAGAAGAAAACATTGGTCCAATGGGTTGGATTATTGAACAATCGGCCAATCATAATGTAACTGGGGCTCTTGCACTAGCTGAAGCTGTCGTGAAAGCTGAGTTCCTGGATATAGACACTCTTATGCTTAAAGTCCCATTTCTTCAATTTCAGCAGCTATCTTTATTGGTGGCATATTTGGAGCATGATAGATTTTGCTCAATCCGAAATCCACCTGTGAAAATACGAGATTATGCAGATCTTGCTTACATAGGAACATATATTTCTCTGATGCAAAGGGGTGAAAAGAAATCTGCTTATAAAGGGAATCCTCTCTCATATGCGAAAAAGTCAAAAGCTGAACTAGATTCATTAGCCAATACATTGATTGAATTGTCTGTTTCTGTTGCTAACCTGGATGTAAATGTCAGTGCAATGTTGGGACGACTCTTTCATAATTTCCATATCCAAGAGGACGGAGATAATGTCTATTTTTCACCCATGAACCCTAATGCATTGTATATTCCCCCAGAGTCTAACATACATCCTAATGCTATACATGATGGATCTGAGCGACCAGCTGGAGTTGCTGCAGGTTTACCTGACCCACGTAGAATACAGAGAGCTGGCGTGGGTGCAGGTGGTCAATTTGATGGATGGGGTGTAAACACGGTTGATCCGAATATGAACCCACACAGCAAAAGTTTACTACAACCAGTTGGGACCTTACTATTTCTATGCAACTTCATTGCTGTTTATAGTATTATTACAATTTTCACACTTGGTCGTTGTTTAATAATTGTAAATAAACTACTTTTTATGGAAAACCTCACTATTTCTACGTACTATGACGATAACTAATCCACCGAAAAGGTAAAATATAGTAGTGTAGTCAAAATATTCACCCAGCATTGCAATAAAATAGTCATGTTACGGCAAATCTCTGCTGAATTGGTGAATCATTGAAACGTTCCTTAATTAGGTAGATTGCAAGTAGCGAAGTAGTATAATTGCAACTTTGTTACAATCGTACTGTAACGATATAGTACGAAATTTCCAGATATCGTATAGTAATATTATTAAATTTTGTCTTAATATAGGTAATGAAGATTTATAAAATATTAAAGTAATGTAATGTAGTATTAAAATTTTGATTTTTCTTTCATGGATATTTTTTCTATAAAAAATAAACTGCTTAATCAAAAACCCCTCAAAGGATTTAATTATATTTAAATCCACCAATCATGAAATAATATTATTTCCAACTAAAATACCGATGGTACTAACCGATGGTAATAATGATACCATTGACTATAGAAATAATGATACTTGCAGGTAGTACTTGCTTTTCACTTTAATTTTTATATAATGATTGTTGTAATTATTGTCTAATATAAGTTTATACGTATTTGTAATAGAATTTGTAAAATTATTACACTTATCGCCCTGTCTATATTAATTCAATGTATGTTGTAATCGCAAATTTAAAAAAAATGTAAGTTTGATTTTACCGGATTTTGTTTCATTTAAAGTTACGGCGTCCTATGGAAAATTACAGCTTCATAACCTGTATTGAATAAGGAACAGTATCTTTAAAGTTTTTCCAAGAATTATCCTAAAAGGGTGCAGTAGTTGGTTTCGGAATTTTTACCTGCTAAATAAACAAGTAAATTTAATCCCTTGCAGCCTGTGTACAGTGTACTTCATTTGCAAGTGTCGTGTCTTCAATCGCCATTCCCTTCGAAACATTAAAACCGAATAGTTTGAATTTACTAGTGAGGTGTTTGTGATATAAATCCAACGAACGAGAAGGTAAGATATTTGATTTATAATTAACTAATATATTTAATAGTGTAATGAATAATTATAATTGGAAAAACATCAGTCGCCGCCAACAATATAGACGCTTACGAAGCGCATTTCAAAATATTGTAAACCCTTTAAATTCCGTTAGTACTTGTTAGTACTTGGTTAAGTAAATCCACATCTAAATCCAACGCCGGCATTAGAGAAAATTAAAAGAGATTTCTATACTTAACACGTTGTGTGCCAATGACTCAACTTTTGTGCCATGCGGGTTTCCGCCGGAAGCCGATGGCTCAAGGTGTGAGCCATGCGGCATGGTTTACTAAACGGGTCAGTACAACGTCGGCGTTTCAAGTGTGTCCACAGTTTTAAGGTGGCTTCTTGGGTAGTTAAATTACACGTATTTTCATATCTTGGTTTTTTGTTTCCGTTTTTTATTCGGTAGTTATGGATGGAACAATATACTCGAAACAGTGCTCGGCTGCTCAACAATGCCTGATATTTTGAGTGGCACTCAACATGTGGTTCCACATAATATTAATTGGAAATCACGACAAACTAACTATATAAAAGTAACTAAATATTTTATGCTTTTTGTTGCAGCGGTCGTTCAGAAATTGCATCCATCAGCAACCGAAGCGAATGTAATATTATATGTAAAAAATTGGATGCGTCGTGCTGGCGATAGAATACGTTCAAAAAACAAATCAAAAAAATGTTAATGATTGTTAAGTAATTATATAATACCAATTTAGGGCTCCCAAACCTCCTAAAATTTTGTAAATTCCTAAATTACCGAAAAAATCCTAAAGTTTCTTCCTAATATTATGAGAAAAGCATTATTATACATAATTATTTGTATGTGAGAATTTAGACAATTAATAATCAAACACTTGGTCGGCATGTCCATTTTTAACTAAGAAATTTTATTGTACTTATAACATGTAGTAGTTAGTAGTAGTTATTAGTAAAATATTAATTTTTGTTTGAGTTTGCAAGTGTTTCGTTAGTATAATTATTATTGTGTGTTTTGTAGTTTTTTTTAGAGATGTGCATTTCAGTTGAGTTTGTATTATTTAGAAATTTTTTGATTTTTTTTTGCAGCTACATGGTTGGAAATTAGCACCATTAGCAGTAGGCACAAATTAAAAATTTATGAATCCACAAGATTCCTATATGTAATAAAGTCCTAAAATAACCTATACTAATCCTAAAAAAATATGAAAAAATCGTTGGGAGCCCTATAAATTAGGTATATATGGATAAATATTATATTGTATTATATTAATTACTATTGTTTATTAATAAAATGATAATTTTTGATCTAATTTCGTTTTTATTACTACACTTCAGTAGCTTACTACTTACTACTTTCTAACAATTAATCAGCAGAAAATTAACTGTCTTTGCAATTTATAGTAACTTAATCGTGTCTAAGGCAGTATAGAAAACGTAGCTCATTCTTTGCGGCATAGTTACTACATTGTTATGTTATAGTTATTAAAGGAATACTTAAATAATACAAATCGGTCACGTAAATGTCTATATGTAGTTACCATTCCGTTACTATCGTTCAACAACAATTGTGACAATTGCATCAATTTTTCCTGCCTATTTAAATACAACATTGTAACAACAAGGTACATACAAATAAACTGAAATGTTACTATAGAGTTGCAACAAATTGACTATACTTTGGGATATTACTGTTGGTAGTAAATTTAAAGTATCTTAATAGTGTGTTATTAGTTACAAATTTAGTGACATTATTTACTTTAAGTTAACTGATAGTTAACGATTTCCTTACTTGCAAAGGTTTTGGTAGTTACTATATCTTTATGAAATTGTAAAATTTTGCTGTGTGGGAAGGCTTTATTCGGAAGTCCAGTAACTCCTGAGGAACGAGCCAAACGGGTTGGATGGAATAATCGAATGGCTAACAATTTACCCACAGGAACTTTTAAGAAGAATTTAGGTGAGATTGTTGATGTACTTCGTATGAATCAATCAATACAGGCTAAAGCATTCTACCAGTTAATGTCAGATCTACATCATCTTGCTCAACAAGATCAGTTAGATATTATGGGTGAATTTAGAGTTAATCCAAGTCAACGAAAGAAATCCATATCAGCGATAACTAGAGGAAATCTTTGGGCAATGGGTGTCACTATTCCAAATGATATTAATGATGTTCCACTCCCAATAGCTCCTATAGCACCTCGTGTGGTGGCTGATGATCAATTATTCAAATATTCACGTGAACAATTCACGATCCCCCTAGTTATAGTGTAAACTTAATGGCCTTGAATGTATATCCACACACAATCATAAATGACTCAATGAAGATGATCTTGCTATGACACGAACTTGATCTTGATATCGATGTCGACTGACTGACTAGTTGTTGTTTCCTTGTGGCATGTTAATCCTTTTATAGTATTAGCTCCCCTCCTATCTATTGCATTCCATTTACAATGTCCTTAAGTCTATATTTAGTGATTGCATACTGAAGGGATGTTGCTTATTGTTCTACATGCCCAAATATGGATTGACCTACTTCACTAACTTGGAATAACAAATGAGTCACCATCAAGTTATTTCAACATGATGAAATTATCTTACATTGTAGTTAACATTCCATTAGCATAAAAGATACTTAATTAATATTCAATCAATGCCCTATCAATACTTAATCAATCTCTAATCAATACCTAATAAATATCTAATCGATCTGCTTGTGACAGTATGCATCAGGCTTAAATCGAAAGTCAGCCTTACCATCATCACTTTCTTTGGACCTTGTTTCTTGGGGTTGTGCATCTCCGTCCACGGGTTGATCTGTTTCTTCATCATCATTGGCAGCTTCTAAAAAGGTAATTCACTTATTGTATGTGAGGTGATCCACCACGACATTATTTTGACTACATTTTGTATACCGACTGCTTGGTCATATCCCTGAACATAGACCGTTTACATGGCTTATCACATTTATGGGAATTCCTGCTCTTTATTTTTATAGAAAAAAATAGGTAATGGTACCAAATTAAAGAGAATAATATGCCGCGTCGTTTGATATTAAAAATTATTTGTATAATACTTCTTTTACATAAAAATATAAAATTTAGAAATGTTGGTATTAAAAAAATCTGAGTTGCTGCGCTTGGCAAAACAAAAAAATCTTGTGCGACTTAAAATTATTATTGTTTTGACGCAACTCATATTTTTTGAATAACTATTTATGTTTATGTAAAAGAAGTATTATAAAAAGATTTAATAACAAACGACACGGAATATTATTCTCTTTAATTTGGTACCATTACCAATTTTTTCCATAAAAATGGGGAGCAGGAATTGGGATTAACGTGATAACCACTGCAAACGGCCTATGTTCAGGGATATGAATAACCACGCGGTATGGACAATTAAATTATGAACACCGAATATACCTGGATAAAGAAACTGGTAACAAACCAAAACACCGATAGAAACTCACCAACTTCAGCAAATTCACGAGGTACATCGCCTTCCAATTCTCCCACGAGGTGTTCCTCATCATCAAGTTCTTCTTGTTCTTCTTCTGAGGCGAAGGTTACTTGGACCAATGACTCCACTGAATAACTAGTTAGATTTAAAAAAGCGGCGACGTCGCCGTCGATCAGGAGCTGTGCCGAGGCGTCCTGAATGCGTCTGCTCGTTATTCGGTACTTCCTTTTTGGCAGAGCCCTAATCTGTAGCCCTTGTTCCACAAATGCCTGCAATTCCCGCACGACAGTAGCTGTAATGCTACGGAGGCCATCTGTAAGCATTTTATGAAAATATTATTGTGACTACTATTCATTTCATACGTCATCTGTCAAAAATTGATCAATGGAGAGGCAGAATTCGAAATTTTTGGACCAATCAAAATAAATTGTCCTGACTATTTCCCTGACTAATTTTTGACCAATCAGAAGGCTTTCATTTTTGACGTTTAACCAATCATATCCGAATGACAATGAATGATCCGAATAAAATTTACATATTTTATTGTTTTAAGTTTTTGTTTACACGGATTTGCACGTTGCTATAGTGTTTTGAACAAACAATATCTACTGTTTACTCTACGAACTTCATTTCATACGTTATCTGTCAAAAATTGACCAATGCAAAGGCGGGATTTGAAATTTTTGGACCAATCAAAATGAATTATACTAATAATTTCCACTAGTGAAAATTATCGATAATTTTCATATATTATACCACTAGTGGTTATGATTTTGGCGGCAATTGTCACAGTTCATATCACGACTGCTTGTTGCGTTGACAATCGACCCAAATCTGAAGGACGCGGGCCGATTGTCAACGCAACAAGCAGGAGTGATATAAACTTTGATAATTGCCCAGGAAAAAACATTCACGTGTGGCATTCAACTAGACAATTGACAGAAAGAAGTATTTAACATGAATTTAAATTTATTTTTAAAATCAAGATACGAAAAGTAAAAAAAAAACCTAGTCGTGTAATTGCCGCGGCAATCACCATCTAGGAATAATTGCCGCTTACATTAGATTGTGATTGGTTAACGTCATCAAAATAAAGCGTTCTGATTGGTTCAAAATACTTGAGGTCAATTATCACGAGTAATACCACAGGTGGTGATACAAACCGACAATTTTTTGTTTACATGTCGTTATGGAAATGAAATGACATAACTAAATTTTAGACAAAATTAATTTTTAAAATTTCATTCATTGAATAGTCTCTCAAATACCATTCCTCTAGTCAAGTTAAGGAAATAACATAACCAAAACAAATACAAAATGCAAAATATATCGCAAAACAGTGATGAATAATGAATTTAACTTTTCTCAGCAGTAGGGAACTATGCGTAAATAAAATGTGAATTTCCATATGTTGGGACCACGTACGCGTAGTAGCCGAGCAAGCGAAGCATGGAATGATTCTGCGTCGTTATTTGTTCTTCTTGCTCGCTGGAACACGGAAATCGAGCTGGCACCAACTCTTCTCAGCCACTGACTTTTGTGATAACTATGAAATACATAAAATAACTTTATACCACTTGCAATAGGTTACTAAAAATTGTCAATATAAAACAAGAACACAGCACACACCTTAAAAGTGTTCGGAATTGTCCCCCAAGGTTTTTTTGTTCTAAAAACGACGATATATAGGCTATGCCATTTTGAAATTTATCAGCTGGTAGCAATGGTAAGCACATTAACAATTTTAACCCTTTCTTGGCTTCCGAGTTGGTTAGTCAACAGTTGGCGCATCCCCAGATTAGCAGCCTTTCTCAGAATAGCCTGAAAGTCACAGTTGATCAGTAACAAATTAATTTATTTAGTAATTTATTAATTTAATTATATTAATTAATACAAAAAAACTCACTTGGCAATAATGAAATAGACATCCAGTTTTATGAGCTCCTGGAAAGTTTTGTGCTAAAGATTCTATGAGTGCAACCTCATAATCGGTCATAATAAGTTTTGGTTGGAATGAAGGCACAAGTTCCTTCAGCGTCGAAAATACAGCATTGTAAGTTCCCGTTCTTCTGTTGGGCATTAATGCAAAAGCACATGGGAAAGCCTATTAAAAGCCCAAGTTAGTCAACATATTACAGTAGGTGATCGCATACTCACAATGCCATATTGGACTGCTAACATGGTCAGTAACTGACCGCTTTGAGGATGTCGCGGCCTGGTCTTGAAAGTGCCATCGACATGAAATTCTTTAGCTGTGGACAGGACGGTTTTTAAATCCTCGGCTAAAAAGAGTACCGACATATTTGGAGCTTCCCCAACCACACCGCGACAAAATGGTTTGCCATCTATCAAACCAAATCTCTCATTAGCTTCGCAGACTCTGCCGTATTCTTCCAAAGTAGCTGGAAACATTGGCTGAGCTTTTTTTCTTTGGCGTCGCATTGTGCGCGATAGGCCTGGAAAGCTCAATTGTGCAGCAACACCAACAGGAGCTCTACAAACATAAAATTAATCGATCAGTAGAATTAATTCAATTTCAATAAATAGAAAGTTTTCTTTACCTTGCACCTTCCTCTACATAAATCGTCCTAATTTCTTCGCTGGATGTTGTTGCTTGATTAACAAGACTCTTTTTTAACAGCAACGCTTCTTTTTTTTCCACATTAGCTAGATGATTGTGGTTCTCGCCTAACTTTTTAAATACACTGTCGTTGCAAGACGCCCTTGCGGGGCATTCTTTTTCTACGCAAACAAGATATATTATGCCGCTTTTGTAAGTTTTCCGGCGATAAAAAAAACCGCGTTCGCTTTCACAAGTATAATAGGTAGAACCCTGTCTGTACCCAGGAACCTTTTGGATTTCCATTTCTATAATATGAATTGTTTCTAGTAGCACGCACACCAACACTTAGAAAATCTCAAGTTGTTTTTAGAAGGATGTCTTTTGAACAACTAATGCATACTTCGTGAAAATGCTCTAAAGAAAGCAATTATTGTACACTAATCTTACTACTTGTCAGCCAATGACCAAGGGCTGCTTTGCTCATCAGCACCCCCCACTTAAACCAGCCAGAGGAAGAAAAGTTATTTGTATAATAACAAACTATTTTTGCACTACAGAGGTGAAGGGGAAAATTCAAATAACCGATTGCCTACCACCTGCGATCACCTGTTTGGCGGCGATAATAAGAAGAAGTATGTACCTACCTGCTGCAATAGAAAAAAGGGATTTACATTATCTGTACTAGGAAGCTTAAGATACGCAGTAGGTAGTAAATACATTTAGGTATTATATTTTGCGTGATTGGGTTTTATGACTACCAAAAAGTTCTTGTCGGTAGCCACCAACCTTCTAAAATTTAAATACAATTTAAATCTTTTTTTAAACCGTTCTAAAATTTAAAATTTATTTAATTGTTTTCTGAGTAGGTACTGTCATTTTTATGCAAAAAACTCAAACTTAAGCAAAACAGGCGATTATGCAGGCAATATAACCAATTATTCAGACAAAATGGACATTTAAAGGGCGCGCCTATACCTACCGTCCTTGCACTCTAATTCTACATATATTGCCGTAAGTCAAATTTATATCACATTTTTATAAAAATTTCAATTCGGTATTAAATAATCATGGTATGGGTTCAATAAAAACAGGAAGAACCTGCGGATGGCCTTTACCTATTCAAACACCATAACAACAATTTATCAGAGTTCCCAAGTTATTTTGGAATAACTTTATACAGAGCGTTTCAAACCCACCGCACAACATCGGTGGTACGTTGTTCTATAGCTTACTAGGAATGGCAAACTTAAGTAGTTTTTTTTTCTGCAGTGGATAGGGATACTATTCATGTAATAGTTCTTCAAAGGAGAGAATTAACAGCTGAAAAATCTTCTTTAGTAATTACTAATTACGTTATGGGAAACCTGCGCCTCAATGCAACATTAGAATTAATAACCTTCGTCTCTTGCGATATTGTTTGTTGATATTAATGATATTACACGGCGCGTTATTAGTTTCCTGGGTATTGAAAGTTTGTTAAGAATGGTCTTCAAATATATAGCAATGTCACATGAGAATACGTTGCTGTTTCCATAAAAATATTGTATTGTTGTGTAGCTTTGATTTCATATAGAATAGAAATTAAGTTTAGGTTTGTATGCAGCGTTGCCAGATCAGCAGTTCTTCAGAACCAATTTTCTGGGTAAAGAGAAATATTTTAAGAAAATAAAAAGCGGTTTTAGAAATTGTAAATTATCAAACCTTCACGCACTACACTGCGGTCGGTTTGAAACACCCTGTAAAACATTTATTCCCCCCAATTCAATTCACACCAAAAACTTCTAGTTTACGTCCTTGATACGTAAATAACTATTTTTATGGAGAAAAGAATTATGTATCCATAACTGTTATCGATATTTTAACATATTAATTGCATTCATACCTTACCAAACGTTTATTTTATAAGAATTATTAGGTTTTCATTGAAAAAAAAAATTATAAATAATAAAATTATATTATCTTTAATCAATGGTAATCTTTTGGAAACGGTACCCGTGCAGTAAGCGTATAAGGCATCACTGAACAGCAGTTATCACAAGTCAACTCCAAGGCACTATAAATTTTCACCAAAACAACTTTTTCTATTTTCTCTTTTCTCCGCCTTTGAAAAACTAAAAATTAATGATGAATATATGCATAAACGCAGACTCCTTTTCTCTACCAAAAACATTAATGGACATTTTGTCTAAAATATTAATTCTTTCTTATCCCCACAACCCCCCGATCAATCCCACCCCCACACCACCCTTACGGGGGATTCAAATGGAGTAAAAAACCCTGGACGTTACTAAAGTACCTGATGATGCTGAAGTAGGATATATGTTAGAAGTAGACTTGGAGTATCCCGAACCACTACATAATACCCATAAAAATTTACCGTTATGCCCCCAACCACAGCCACCTATACTTTCAAGCCGGAAAGCAGAAATTTGGCAACTGCGTGCCGGAGTCCCAGAACTGCATGTTGCATACTGGGTTGTGCGCGCTCTTTTAGCGAATTTGCATTTTTGTAGTTCATTAATTGTCATTAATTCCGTAATTTGTGTGTGTTAACAGGTACTATATTGTGTGTATATTCTTTCTGTGTTTAGTGTAAAATCCAACGATATTCCATCAAGGTAAGTAATGAACCAGTAATTAACGTTTCATCATTTAAAAACAATGTATTGATGAATTAATAATAAAGTTATTTACATTTCTGCAGATGCCCCGAAAATGCTGCATACCGAAGTGTAGAAGTAACTACAGAGGTGAAAACTCTTACATAACATCTTTTAAATTTCCAACAGACAAATGTTTGCGAGAAAAGTGGATACAAAATATACCTCGTCAAAAGTGGACTCCAACATTGAACTCGGTTGTATGTATCAAACATTTTGACGAAAGTGACGAAAGTTATGAGGAGACATACTTGGATAAAGATAAAATTTTAAAAACGTGGAAGAGAACGCGTCCAGTTTTAAAATCAGATAGTGTTCCAAGATTATTCCCAAAACTACCATCACATCTAAATAAAATTAAAGCAACTCAACGAAAAAATCCAGAACACAGAAGAATTGCTCTTGCAGAGCGAAATAAACAATTACACCGCGAGTTGTTAAACAGCGATCTAATTAAAGACTTTGATATGTTCGTATCTGAGTTTACAAAAAAAACTAAATACGAAAGAACTAGCTAAGTGGAAAAGTGCTATAACGGAAGAGTATATTTTGTTTTATATACTAAATAGTGACGATGTGCTCGCGTTAGATATTTCCTTAAAAGTAGACACTAAGTTGAATATGAGAGTGTTTTATAAAAATTGTGAATTAGATTACAATGATTTAAAATGGGTTTTGCATAGGCCCAACAAAATTGAAAAGTGGTCACAGATGCAAGCTATTTTAGATAAATATCACGATTATAATTTAGAAATATCCAACTCGCTTTCCAAATTAATCAATGTTATATCAGATAGTTTTTCAGCATTACAAGTGTTTTTAAACGACGGAGAAGTGGAATTCTACAAGAGGAATGCGTTGAATTTTATCAATGAACAATTTTTACTACAGATGGGTTTAAAAAGGAGTTACAGCTCATCAACTACTGTTGATGTCTTTTATGGTATTTTCACAGTCTCCTGCATGTTACAACAGTATAAGAGAAAATTTACTTAAGTTACCCCATCCAAAACATTTGAGCGCACTGTTCAGAAAGTTTCATATTTCTCCTGGAAATGACAGTGTAAACAAACATTTCCTAACTTTCTTAACTAAATCATTAACCGATTTAGAAAGGCACGTCGTTTTACAAATGGATGAAATTTATGTTAAATCATCACTTACTTATAAATCTGGACAACTTGTATGACAATCAAAAAATGAGCCCTTACTTGAAGCTAGGACCATCCAAACTTATATGGTTACTTCTGCATTCGGCAATTTCAAAGAGGTGGTATATTTAGAACCAATTAAAAATGCAAGAGCTGATTATTTATGCGAAATTACAAAAAATGTTATTAACTTTGTGCAAGGTTCGGGTTTGACCATTATAGCTGTAATATCAGATAACAACAGAGTTAATAGAAGTATTTTTTCCTTGCTTACAAAACATCAAGATTGTAATTATAAGATCCCTAACCCAAAAGACCATAATCTAACAATTTATTTAACGTACGACACAGTTCATATATTTAAAAATATCAGAAATAACTGGTTGAATCAAAAAAATAATGATCTTGCTTTCTTGTTTCCAAACTTTCATAGTAGTTCTTCTGCGGTCAATAGAGCACAATTTACTGATCTGCGTGAAATTTACAAAGAACAACACAATAGTATAATAAAAACAGCTTATAAATTAAATTATAAATCTCTATATCCTAACAATATTGAACGGCAAAAAGTAACCCTAGTAAATAACATATTTCACGAAAGCACAATTGCCGCTTTGCAATCTGCCAAAGGTCGTAATAATGCTACTGTACAATTTTTAAAAATAATAAATAGATGGTGGTCTATTGTCAATATAAAATCCAAACTGAAAGGCATTTGTAAACGAATTAACGATGCTAAACCGTTTTACGATGAAAATGATGATCGTCTACAGTTCTTAAGCAAATTTCTTTCATTTCTTCTTAAAGGGATGGGATGAATTAAATACTACTACCGGTCATCTAACGAAAGGCACTTATCATGCTATTTACACATCCACTCTTGTTTTAAAAGAATTGTTAGAATACTGTTTCAAAAATCTAAAACCTGATTATGTTTTAACGGGCAAATTTCAGATTCCCTTGAAGGTCGCTTTAGCAAATATCGACAACTTTCTGGGTGTAACTACAATGTAACAGTATGTCAGATTTTAGAATCTGAAAAAAATGAGAATTAGAAGCGCTTTGAATATCCACTTTTCGAGGTACGGTCCAGTTAAATTCGACATATCAATTTTAGAAAATAATTATGAAGAAGTCACTACAGTTGCTTCCAATGCAGAACAAGACTTAGAATTTGATGAATTACTAATAGATAAATTTGATACTATAACATCTGATATATCCGCTGTTGTCTATGTGAGTGGTTACGTTATTCACAAAATCAAAACAAATCCAAAATTATGCTACAATTGTAACAACATTTTGATCAACGACAGTGAAATTATCGATTCATATTTTACTGAACTTCAAAGGGGCGGTCTTACTGTACCCTCAAATCTGGCAATAGATATATGTAAAACAACGACATCATTATTCCAAAACTTAATTTCGAGTAAATACGAAAGGAAGTTCTTAAGTCATCCCTCACCTAAAGCGTTAATTATTAATTTGATGATAAAAATTATCTCCGCTATGCCAGATCGTTCATTCTGGCTTACAGATGTGTGTAATTGTTCAGTAAAATGCGTAAAGGTATTGAATACAATGTTATCAACAATATCAAATATATTATTAAATAATTACACTAAACAAAAGAACGATGTCATAGCCGAAAAGAAAACTACAAGTAAAACTAGAAAAATTAGTACATTGAAATAAATCGATTTAGGAATATTCGTATATTATTAGATTTAATTAGATATAAGTAGATAGGTATTAGATAAAAAAAACATAGGTATTTTAGAATCGTAGTTTCAGGATTAGTGTTAATACAGTATTACACTTTCTGATTATTTGAAAATAAACGCATATGCATCCTTAATTCAAAATGACTTTTATTATTTAAAGTTTAAATTTAAGTTAAAATCAAACAGCATAATATCTTTTTAATAATAGCTATAACAAATGTATCTTGTAGATCAATTGTTTCCGATTTTCAAAGAAATAAGTATTTACAAGCGCTTTATCGTATTCGTAGCGTACTGGTTTGGGCCTCTTATTTGCCGTCTCTGCGATGTTGCAATTTTTCACACTCCGGCTTGAAAGTATAGGTGGCTGTGCCCCAACATATGACTCCGCCAGGATCCAAACAGAAAAAATTGCTGACCACTCTGTATAACAAGGAGCGCTATGTAATTCACTATAGGGCTTTAAAACAAGCTCTTAAGTATGGATTAAAGCTGTCTAAAATTCATCGAGTTCTAGAGTTTAAGCAATCAGCATGGATGCAGGGGTACATCGAACTCAACACACAGATGCGTCAAAAGGCTTCCAACGAATTTGAAAAGAACTTCTACAAACTAATGAATAACAGCTGTTTTGGAAAGACAAGTAAGTAGGTCCTCTTTTTCTAAAGTATAATTTACTAATTTTATGTATTTTTTAATTTTCAGTGGAAGACGTACGCAAACGAAAAATTGTTAAACTGGTATGCAAGTGGGATGGACGATTCAGTGCGAAAATTATGGTGGCTAAACCCAGTTTCCATAGTAGGGTTATCCTGGATGAAGATTTAGTGTTAATTGAACTAAATAAACTTGAAGTGAAAATAAACCGGTGTATATAGGTATGATTTTCACTATGACTATATGCTACCTAAATATAACGATAAGTGTAAAGTGATGTATTCCGATACAGACAGTTTAATTTATGAAGTGCGGTGTGATAACATTTATGAGTGTATTAAAGACGATATTAATAGATTTGATACGAGTGATTATGAACTAGATAATCCATACGGAATTCCCCTTGTAAATAAAAAAATCCCAGGTCTTATGAAGGATGAAAATAATGGTAAAGTTATGACTGAATTCATTGGACTTAGATCTAAAATGTAGAGTGTTCGTGTTGAAGGGAAGGACTCTGATAAAAAAGCAAAGGGTGTTAAAGGCTATGTAGTGAAACAAAGTATTACTTTTAATGATTATATGAAATGTTTGTTTACTGGACAGGAAATGTTAGTGAAACAAAATAGTATTAGGTCAATTCATCATAATTTATATACCATAACTCAGAATAAGATAGCATTTAAGTCCTTTAGATAATAAGCGATATATTATACCTAATTGTACAGATACTTTACCGTGGGGGCATTATTCTATAATGAATTAAATAAAACATGATTATAAATTTAGTACTTTTTTTATTTAAAAAAATCTTTATTACAGGTAAAAATATAATTAATTTTTTTCTATTGAGCTCTTGGGTATCCATTAATCATGAGATTTGTCGTATCCTAACCAGCGAACGTATAGTTGATAACCTTGCTTTCGCAATACTTTTTCAACAAGAAAAACATCGGGGTACTTTGTTTTCTGCAGTTCTTCAGCATAAAACTGTCCTCATATAGGTTGTCCTTTAAAATCTTCAAGTAGGTAAATTACAGGAGTGCCGACAACAACTTTAATGATCTTAAATACTTCAGCACTCGAGTTGGGGGTATATCCTTTAGCAAAAACAGATTTGAACTTGGAAATTCTCACGTAATCACCCAAACCAAATTTTTGTTTACCCATCATTTTGATTTGATCGTATACACTTAGTTTAGTACTAGGAGTTACATCAGCAGGCTTCATACCTATGGTGTGATGTTGGCGATGATTATATTTTTTAATTACATCTTGAATAATATCAATCCACTTGTATTGCGAACGGAAACTAAATTCTTTATAAAGAGCGTTCTTGATGGTACGAATAACCCCCTCCACCATCGCAGCCTTGATGGGGGAGTATGTACTGTAGTGATGTATACCATAACTTTGCATCAAGTTAGAATGATACTTATTGTAAAATTCAGTTCCTTGATCGGTATTAAGATATTTAGGTGCACGACCCTCTTGCAAGATTGATTTCATAGCCTTAGTAACTTGAATGCCATTTTTTGATTTCAAAACTCGAACCCATAAACATTTTGAGTAGCAATCTATTACAAATAGTATGTATTTATATCCTTTATTATACCTAGCATAGGGAATAAACTCTGCTAGATCCGACTGCCATAAATCATCGAATCCTTTAATAATTATATGTTTCCTGGGAATTTTTTTTCTGGCGGGCCTATGAAGCTCGTTTACGATACCCTTTTAGACATGAGGCTGTTGTGAAGGTTTTTCTAGTTTTAATTGTAGATACAGAAAGTTCAAGTCTCCCAACAAATTAGTTAATTGGCTATTGATTTGATCCTGAATCGTAGTATCCAACTGATTCAATTCCAATTGAAAAGCACTAGTAAATTCTTGTATTTTATTCTGTATTGCTACTTGAGTGGCACCTAGGTTTGTCTGTTTAACAACTAAATCTTTTTTACTATTTTTTATAGTATTCTGTAAAAATCTTATTTCATTATTCATTCGCCCAACTTCCGTGTTTAATTTCTCTTGAATAGGTTTGAGTTCTGAATTAACATAATTTTTATTGGAGGCGTCAAATCCATCAATGGAATCCGCTAAATTTTTCAACTGTTTATTATCGGAATTATACTTTGTTGATAAATAATAGTTTAAAGTTAATGAGTCGTAGGGATCTTTAGGGTTGGAAAGGAATGCAATACGTTTATCTCTTGCATCAAAATAATCTTCATTTAGAGTGAGCGTACTTCGTTTGGTGACGCAATCAGAATCATGAATGGCATCAGATAAATTTGTTAATCTTTTATTGTGCAAATTGGATATTTATAATTTTATAAATCAACACAAACCTATTAAAGTAGGTTTTCATGGAGTAAGTTTGTTTCAATATTCTGCATTACTTACGACCTCCAATCTAGTAATCTGGCCAGTTCAAAATACTGTAGGCGTGCGCAGACCTAGATGGATTTTTATTGGTTTTCAAACTGCTAGACGTAATAAGAAAGAAAATAAAGCAAACCAATTTGATCATGTTAACATTACTGACATTACGACATACATGAATTCAAATCGATATCCGTTTGAGCATCAACATAATGATTTCTCAAAAAATAAATATATGTTAGCTTATGAAGAATACATTAGTTTTCAACGAAAATATATGAATAAAAATGTATCAGAACCGATATTCGATTTCAAGCAATTTAAAGAATGTCCGGTTTTCGTCATTAACTGTGTCAAGCAGAATGAGAGCATACAAAATTCATTGCTTGCGATAAAATTAGAAATTGAATCGAACAAGAATTTTATTGGCGATACTATCGCGTATTGTGCCATTATGCATGATACCTTCCTCGAGTACGAACATTTTCAAGGCTTAGTTCAGATCCTGTAATAATGTGTATCATAATCGATATTCAAGCAATTTACTGTTAAGGAACTGGCGATATACAATGGAACGCGCTTAGCGCATTATCTGTTTAAACCACCATTTCCGTTTCATTATCTTAACAAGGATTTACAATGTCAAGCCATCTGGGTCGAAAAAAATCTTCATGGTTTGATTTGGGACAGTGGATACACTGATCTTATCGATTTACCTGAAATTTTACAACGTCATACTGCTAATGCAGATCTAGTATATTGTAAGGGCCTTGAAAAATGTAATTACTTAAAGAAATTTCTGGGTGGTAAAGTTCATTCTATTAAGGAAACTCAATTAAAACTTACACCTGGCCAGCCTAAATGCTTTAATCATCATTTAAATGTATGCTCATGCGCTATAACTAATGCCGTATTTATATACAATGAAATAAAAAATAGTGTTTAGTGGGGGTGGATAAGTACAAATATCAACTTCATAGAACCTTCAGTCACCATGGATATGCAGCTTGAAACACATAGGTTTAATTTCTTTAAAAATTGGCCCTGCAAGTTCATTAACCCACGTGATTTGGCTCAAGCAGGATTCTATTACATGGGGATGCAAGATGTTGGTAAATGTGCGTTTTGTGGAATTGTACTACGCAATTGGGTAGTAGGTGATACCCCCATGGGAGATCATTTACGTTGGAATCCTAATTGTCCATTGTTGGATAATTATGTTGAGTATTGGCCAAATAGCTATCCTGAACGCGAATGTTCACCCCAGGAAAATCAATTGGAATCAGTGAATTCAGTACCCAAATCAGTGCATCCGGCATCACATGAAATAACAGATAATACGTTTTTATGTAAAGTTTGCTTAATAAATTCGGTTACATTAACATTTAGTCCTTGTGGGCATTTTTGTGTATGTACCCCATCATGTATAATGCGTCTATCAAAATGTCCTATATGTAGGCGCTCCATTGAAGGGCATATAAGAATGTATTGGTCTTAATCATGTTGTAATTTAATATAATAGCGGTAACATAATTTGATAACCACTTCCTCTCTGTATCAATTGTATATTATAGGAAAAAATGCTTTTTAATTTTTTGAAAAAAACATTTATTATTAATTTAACAATTAGATTAGAGGTAAATATTTTAGAAATTATAATTGTAATGTATTTTCTATACTTTATCCAATAAAAAATGGTTTAGAATCATATTTTTTATTTCCTGATGTAGGTAATTCTCTGAATTAAGATAATTTATCTTAATATTTTCATGGAATTCTTTTAAGTACAGTGATGAAAATTAGTTAGTTATGTGTGTTAATTCATTGGAGTAAGATGTATACCTTTACCGCCCTTTCCTCCCCAATAAATTGGGAGAAAAAAGTGATAAAGGTGCGTGTCTTATTCAGATATCACATGATTTCCTTTGCGCTTTTGGTAAGTATATATAGATTTCATTCAGCCTAAAAATTATCAAAAAGTTAAAATGAATACTGCTGACCGTAAGTCTTGAAATAAAGTTATTTTTATTTTTTATTAATATATAATTTTTATAGAAACACTTAGTCAAATAGGAGTGAATATTCTGAGTGGGGTTTTGCCTCCAGGAACCGTAAGTAATTCATTATTTTATTTACATGTATTTTAAGAGAAAATTTTAGGACCCCAGCCAAGTATGCTTATTATTAGTTTCCGTACCTCCGGGAGGGGCTGCTTGGCCCTGTCCCGTAATTATAAGTTTTATATGGCAGGGATGGTCCTGCTATATTTATAAGGACACCCTCCATGAGGGTGTCTATTTCATGACTGTAAGTTTTTTTTAATTTTTTAGCATTAACAAACACTAATTACCTTTATTTTTGCAGCGAGTCCTAGTTGAGTAAAAGTCGTAAGTTTTTTATGTTTCTTTAATAAACACAATCTAATACATTTTTTTTCTACTTTTTCAGAATGAAAACTATATTTTAGTTAGTTAGTTAGTTTAGTTAGTAGTTTTTTTAGTTAGTAGTTTTTTATAATAAAAATATATATAAAAAATTACATTTCGTTTATTGAATTATTAATCATACTATCAGTAACCGACATATAAGCAATAAAAAAAAATTACGTTTCTTTTATTCCTAAATGTAGTAAATTTTACTTTTTAAAAATCTGGTACAATTATATAAGCATTCGTCTGCGTAAGCAGTATAAGTTTTTCTTAAAAAATGTGTATGAGTAAACACAATCTGAACTGTTTGGTCATAACACTCGGTGTCAAATATTAATAATTCTTCTAGTCCAGGGCGTGGTATCTTCAAGATAACGCTTTTACTGTGATTTTCCATATTAACCATTTGAAAGTTAGCTTCAATATCGGAGCCCAAATAATAGTATCGAATTAATAATAATAATAATAATAATAATGTGTTTATTCAGTACTCAGTTAAAAAATATAAATACATAAAATAAATATTCATTTTATGCAAGAAAAAATAAATAAATAGTAAATAAATTGGATAGAACAGTACTGAATCACAAGGTGGTAGTTCAGTATAAAATGCTGCTCTACCACTACCACCTTGAAAATTAAGAAAATTAATAATAATAAAAAAATACATAAGTATATGTATATAAAATAATAATATATAATGTCATCAAAATGATGTAGTTTATAAAGTGAAATATAAGAAAATAAGAACAAAACCAATGTAAATATAAGTAAAAATAAATATGTAATTGGCTGAAGGCTGCACACATCAAATTATTGCGTCTCAAATAACCTATTGAATAGTTTTTTCTTAAATTGAGACAAACAAGACTTCTTGAAACTATCAGGAATTGCATTGTAAGTTTTAGCTACATTATACGTAAACGATCGCTGAAATAGGGTAGTATTATGATGAGGAATAGAAATTAAGCCCCTGTGACGAAGATTTAAATTGTGAATGTCCTAAAAGTTATTTTATTATACCAATACGGCGGCTGTTTTTCAATAACGATTTTATGAAAAAGCATAGCAGATTGGAGATATCTCCTATTTTTCATATTCAGCCACAGAGCATCTTGGAGTTTATGTGATATGTGCGAATATTTCGAAATTCCATAGATAAAACGCAAACAGGTATTTTGTACACGCTGTATACGCTGGGAGGTGTCTTGATCTATGCAAGGACCGTATACTGTAGAGCAATATGTGAAATGTGACAAAACCAAAGAATCGCATAATCGTATTTTAATTTTGACATTTAAAGAAGATCGGTGAATATATTGCTGTATTTTCCCTTTATTATTAAAATGCCCGAATACCTTTTCCTGTTTAAAGACACAAATAAAAAATTTACCTGGAAACTCTTATCTTGGGGTTCCGATACCCTGTCCTGCATCGACAGATATCGCGTGGGTCCACTATTTTGTACAAAAATTCTCCAACCAACACAACAAAACTTTCATACGACAAACAAAGAAATTAAATGACAAAATTTTAAAGCAACACACAAACAAAATTGAAATTTATTCAAACACAAAGAAAATTACTATTTACTGACACATAAACAAAATTAAAAATTAAAAACAAACAATTAAACACCCTATCTCCCCTAGGCTCAAATTAAACTCTTAAATTTATACAAGAAGGAACTTAACTTAAAATCAATGCTGAACTCTGCTGCATTTGGAATAAATGGTGGTTTTCAAACTTCCCGCGCTTCTTTTGTAATTTTGCGCCGACTCCAATCTCCGACTCGAATACTCAATAATAGATCACAACAGTCACACTAAAAATGGCTGCTTCACTTGCAAAACCAAACTTTGTATTTTTGTAATAAAATTTCTGAACGGATCAAATTGACAAGCTCTTTCAAGAGATTTTAACAGAGTGATCTTCTTTTTGTTTTGAGGCCGTATTTATCACCTCGGTGCGTTGTTAGAAAAATCTCCATGGGAACCACATTTTTCAGGTAACATCTGAACATCTTTTGTTTAAAAAAATTCAATTTTCAAATGCCTTTCTGGCCTCTAACTTTCCATTCTTCTCCAAGTCAGCCACATATCTGAACTCCTTATATTTTTCTCCATCCAAAAAGGTCCCACTCAAATATATCCGTCAACTTGGTTAAATTTCTTAATTTTGCTCGAAAAGGAAGATTTGCAATCAAATCATATAAAATTTAAGATTCCTTACCATTTTCCACACACTTTAAGTCCTTTGACCATCACAAGAAACCTTACTTTCTTCCACAATTAATAAAAATTCAAATTTTGGTAACATAACCTCACACCTTATAAAAATTTCAGATAAACGATTATTATAAGAAAAATTATTTTACACTTGAAGAGAAATCGAATCTAAGTATGGAGATAGCTACAACCCACATCACGAATACTCGGACAACACATATTTGCAACAAACCAAAATCTGTCAGAATATCGTAAGATGTTTCGATATCAAATTATACAAAAAAAACAAACTTAAAATTAACAAATAGCCTTACACAAATAGCTAAATTCATGTAAACAATGAATTATCATACCTAATAAACCATTTTTACATTATCTCGGAGATTTATTCCAACAATACTAAACTTTACGTTTTAGTTGATCGAATGAAAGCATCGGAACCGTATTATGGCCCAAATTTTGAAATTAAGAAGTAAACTACCACTAATACCAAGACGATGAACACAACGAACCAAAATCCCGAGATAAGAGCTGTTAGATACCGAAATAAATAAATCGTGAACATAAAAGAAAAATTTTAGAAAAGAAATTAAAATGTTTGACAAATTTATAAAACGTAAGCTTAAGGTAGCTATCAACCTTTATTATTATTGGCATAGGTATTCGATACAAGCCTGCTAGTGTCTATATCACAGCAATATAGAAGCTTTAAGTTACAGTATGCATTACGGATATTTTTGCAAATTTGCTGTTTAAATCGGAAGGAATTATCAATTATTAAGCCTAAGTTTTTTACAGTATTTAGAACAGGGACATCCCAAGTAACACACGTACATCCAATGGACGTCCATTGTACATACGTTTATGGATGTTCGGACGTCCATTGGACGTCCATATCGGATACATGGGACGTCCAATGTACGTCCAATGGACGTCCATATGGCACAAGTATGGAGTCCATAATACGTCCATACATGGACGTTTATGGATGTACATGGACGTACATTGGACGTCCTTTGGATGTACAAGAAACGTTCTAAGGATGTACATGGACGTCCTTTGGATGTACATTGGATGTCTATACGGATGTAATATGGACATTCTATGGACATAATATGGATTTATATTGGATGTTAATTAAACAAATTTAATGTTACTATTTTTATCGAGTAAAAATAAGAAATCTTTGTGATTTATATAAAAAAGTATAGGTATTATACAAAATAATTACAATTTAATATAAATTACTAATCTATCGGGACTGCGCCGCATTGGCGCAAAAATACTTATAAAAAATCGGATATCGGAAGCATTTAAAATGACTAATAATAGCTTAAGACATGGATGTTGTTTATCTCCAACTTTGGTCAAAATGTATGTGACATATAAGTGTATTGCGAAGGAGTGGAATAGAAAGCTTTTGTACACCTTGCTTTTTGCCGATGATCCGGCTGTGATTTCATCGGACGCACTGATGATACATATCTTATATGTTAAGGAAATTAAAAGAGACGTACTCGACAGTTATAAAAAGACAGTAAAAACTCTTAAGTAATTAATTTTATATACCATTAGTTTCTGCTATGTAATTCTTTTTTTACGTGTTCACATGAATGGCATGTAAAGGGAAGTTGAACTATGGGGGAGGGTTTGGCGTTTTTTCCTCTATTGGCAGTTCACTTATATCTGAAAATAAGTAGATACCACTTTACCTGTCTGCAGTGCAATAACTTTTAAATTCACAACGGAATGACAGAACACAATGTGCCAATATGACATCGCGTCATGCTTCTGTTCTCAACGACGACTTTCTAGATTTTCTAGAATTGAGTCCATAAAACGTCCATATACGGACGCTTATTTAAACATGTTACATGGACGTACTATGGACGTCCTTTGGACATCCTATGGACATCCTATGGACGTCCTATGGACGTCCTTTGGACGTCCATTGGACGTACTATAGACATCTTATGGACGTCCATTGGACGTACTATGGACGTCCTATTTGTCCGATACTCATACCGTCCTGTGGTGGTACAGTACCGGATGTCCATTGTACGTCCATATCGGTCCATAATCGTCCATGGACGCTATGTACCAAATATGGACCTAAAATGGACGTCCATAGGACGTCCCGTGTTACTTGGGATCAGTATTATTAATTTTTATAGTGGATATATTAACATTATCGGTATTTTTACCAAGCAATACAGCACAAGATTTTGTGGGATTTAAAATAAGAGCATGTTGTTTAGCAAGTAGCGACATACTGTTAAGATCATTATTAATTTCATGCACAGCATCCCGAATATTCTCAGGCTTAAAGGACTTATAAATTTGTGTATCATCCGCATACATATGAATGTTACAAAATTTTATATGCTTATAAAAGCCACTAGTATATATAGTAAATAATAAGGGTCCTAAAATTGACCCTTGTGGAACACCTCTTGTAACATTCATAGGCTGCGAAATATTATTAGACAAATTGATACTTTGGTTCCTGTTATTGAGATAGCTTCTAATGAGACTAACAGCATTTGGCTTTAGTCCTACATAATGAAGAATAGCTAACAGAAGTTCATGATTAATAGTGTCAAAAGCTTTACTGAAATCTAAAAGCGTTAGAATTGTATAATCATTTACATCATAAGATTTGAGGATATCATCCGTTATGTTTAGCAAAGCCGTTGTACAACTGTGTGCTGCGTGAAAACCAGATTGACATTCGGGAAGTAATTTATATTTTTGCAAGTGTTCACGTAATTGAGCGTGGATTAGTTTTTCAAAAATTTTTGACATTGTGGGCAAAATACTAATGGGCCTATAATCTTTATAATCAGCAGGTCTATCGATTTTAGGCAACGGAATTACGAAGGCAGTTTTCCAAACATCGGGGAATGTACTTTCCATTATACAGGTGTTGATGATATTTAATAAGAATGGAATAATGTAAGGACAGCAGTATTTAAGCAATTTGCACATTTATGCCATCGCAACCACAAGAATTGCTTTTTAGAGAATTAATAGTTTTTAATATAGCATCGAAATCAACAAGCGTAAATTCTAATTTTGATTCTACTAAAACATTATTTAAATATGAGTCCAAGGTCTCGTCATCGATTAATATATTCGGGATGCTGTTGATAAAGAAATTATTAATTTTGTTTACATTTGGAATATCTAAAATATTGTTGTTAATATTGGGATTGCCAAGGCTTAAATGTCGAAGTTCCTTCCACATAGTTTTGCTGTCACACTTGTTCAGTTTGAATTGAAAATACGCTTTTTTCTCATTTTTGATAGCAGAATTAGTATAGTTACGAAGTAATTTATAGTAATCCCATGCTGCTCTGGTAGGACCTTTTTATATTTAACTTTTTCTTTATCTCTAATTTTCATTAACAGTCTTACATTGTCCGTAATCCAGGGAGCAGGTTTATTTTTAAAAGTAACATGCTTATCGAAAAGACTAATTAACTGACTATTAAGATATAATACTTTGTCATTCACATTTTCCATATAATAAATATTCTGCAAAGGAGGCATCTCTAAGTCTGCTTGAAAATCAACAATACTAAAATATTTATAAAATCTAAAAGAACGCGTAATAGGTGTTTTTTGAGTTATGTTTCTACCAATACTACAATATACAAGATCATGATCCGACAAATCGACATTTTCCACACCTGATTTATTAATTAGCGATTCCGAGGAAGCAATAATAACGTCTAATAGAGATAATTTATCCAAACCTATTCTAGTAGGATCTTTTATAATTTGATGCAAGCCAAATGATTCTAACATAGTATTAAACTATATTGTTGCAGGGTGATCAGGTGATAAGAAATCTATATTGCAGTCGCCCAAACAAACTATATCATCCGATATTGGCGTACATAACATAATGGAATTTTCTAATTCATCTATAAACAGTTTATAATTTGTTTGGGGTGGCTTATATACGCTACCAAAGATAAGTTTTTTTGAATTAACTGTGGTACATATCCATAGTTGCTCTATGACGTTGTTGGTATTAATTACTGAAACATTTAACCAATTTTTTACATAGAATGCAACTCCACCCCCCCTACTTCCACGATCTCTACGCATTAATCTGTAATTATCAATTAGTAAAGCATCAGTAGCAATATCATTAGATAGCCAAGTTTCTGAAATTGCTAATACATCAATATGATGATTTAAAAGTAAATCTTTTAAATAATTTAATTTAGGTACCAGAGACCGCACATTCACATGTGCAACCTTCAAAAAGTATTCCGGCAAAATCATCTTGAAAAACAAACTCTGTTACAATAATTGATAAATAAAATTCGTATAAGCTAACAATAAACCAAGTAACATGCTAAGAGGTGGGCTCCCACAATTTAAAGAAAATGCTTGGGATCCTTTTCAAATACGTTTTACATCGACTAAGTATTAGACAAGTCATCTAAGCATTTAATTTGCTTAATATGATTGTTGATATTAGTTCAAGATTATTGCCCCCAATGAACCTTATAGGAAATATTATTCTTCTATTCATGCTAAAAATAAGCCTTGATGATATTAAATACAAAAAAATCATTGTTATACTTACATCGAGTTAGAATTTGAAGATAATTCCCTTTAACTGCGATTTCGCAGTAATTATAGCCCAAAGGACAGCCTTGAAACCCGCAGTGGGAGCACTTTTGTAAAAAGGTCCACTCGCAGGGGTCGTAAATGTTTACAACAATAAAAAAACTTGTTAGTTGCAACATCCAGCACCTTTAATTGAATTAAATCACTATCACGATAATTCCAGTCTTTTACTGTAATGGTTTTTTTTATATTCTTGGAAATTATATCTGTAGTAGAAACTTAATTCTTTAGTATTACGATTAAAAGTATACATTTTATTACTGTAACTTTTATTAGTAAATTTAAATTTCGATATATCGGCGACTGATATTATGATTAATAATTCAACTTCAGTCATGTTTTAAAAATTTTGCAAATTTTACATCTGTTATATAGATATAAGCCCATCCTATTTCCTGATATTATCGTTTAAGGAATTTTTTGAATTAAAATATTTAGTACGCGTGTGGTACTTTATCAATTTCCTCCTAACCACATATGCGATTAAGCCTCTATCAGTTTCCTTTTAAGACACCAAAAACACTTATCAGTTTTAATTCATTTTTATTTTTATCCAATAATATTTTTTAAATCTCATTACATATCTTAAATCTAGGTACATTTAAAATCTTACTCTATTTTTAATTTACTCATCTTTACTATTATGAAATTAAGAGTTACATTACATTTTATTTTATCATGCATACTACAAAGACGTAAATAAGCTTTTAAAATATTTGAATCAATTTTAGTCATTCTTTCAAGCTGTTTCTTAAATCTAATAATGTTATTTATATGTCCATGCATTCTAAATCGTTTTTGATTATCGCGGGATAGAGTTTAGTAGCTTCCACTAAAGCATACGCGTTTTCACTGGGATCATTCAGCTCGGGGTTGTTTAAAATATTTAAGATTATCAAAAAGATCCCCTTGCATTTTAATAGATCCACGTAGCATGTTATGATAATAAGTGGTAAAATCATAGAAATGTAAATTTTTAAGACGGCATTTAATTGTGTCATCAAAATTTTGTAATCCTTGTACAGTGTGCTCACCCAACATAATATTAAAAAATTGATTTGGAATTTTTATCACGCGTACTTCCTTGAAAAGTATGAACTCAATTCGAATGTTTTCATACTTTATGGAACTAAAATCCTGTCCGGCAAAGAACTTTTCAATCAAATCTTTATTTGATCGAATAAATTGATATTCCTTGGCGTTTAAAGTGATTCCAATACATTTCGGCGCAGTAATCTTCACCACAGGAATCCAATTTCGGGCAGGACTATATCCTGTTGCAACATACTTTGTACACGATTTATTTAACCAATATGATGTTTCGTATACTAAGTAATGTTCTGTTTTTAAAGACTCTTCAAGAGTAGGCTGTTCCGGCTCGACTCGGGACTTCTTTGCTGGGATAAAAAATTCCACTGAAAGTATACTTACTCGTACTTTCTGGGTAAGTGATGAGAAGAAACTTAACTTGATATGTATTAAATTTCTAAATTTATACCCATGCAAAGCTGTTTTTGTAACGGTCATCGATTCTGCTATCGGAAATTTGCAGTTATTGATTAATCGTCCTTGATCATCACCCTGTCTAACGGTCTTCAATTCTGCTACAGGAAGTACACTATTCTGCGACCGGAAATTTGCGGTTATTGATTAGTCGTCCTTGAACATCACCAACGGTCTTCTATTCTGCGAACGGAAGTGATTGCAGTTGGGATTCCCAGCGCGGCTAATATCGTGAGAGTGGGCGTGGCCAATATTGCGGGGTCGGGCGGCGCGGGCGGGCGGGGAGGTGCGGGGGTGTATGATTGATCGGGAGTGATTGGGGGTGTATCGATTGATCGGGGGTGATCGGGGGTGTATCGATTGCGGGGGCGTATGATTGTGGTTGCCTATATTGCGGGGGTGGTACCTCGTACACGTGGATGGTTAGACCGGAAGTGGAGGTGCAAAACTACCCCTTTTAGATTTACATAGGTTTCTTATGGAGGGTGGTGTGCTGGAACACTCTCTATTATGATACTCACCCGGTATATTATTTTTTACAGTATGTTCAAAGTTTATTATTAAATCATCGATTCACAATTTTATGTACTGATGAAGATCAATTAATTGATCGAAATATATTTACTTTTTTCTTCGTTTCAATTTTCCTGATAACTGGCTGTTTTTATTCTCATAAAACGTTATTAAATTACAAAATCCAGCCAATAAAAATTTTACACTTAATTATACTGATTTTTTATTTTTAGATTTAAACTAATAAATGTTCGTTTTGCAATACATTCCTTCTTTTATTTATTTTTTTTAAAACAGGAGCATCTTTTTTATGACTGATATCAGTACAATGTAAGCATCATAAGTACAATAACATGAAAACAAACAATAGGCAAATTGCATAAAAACAAGAATAGGTTCCGATTAAATAAGGTATGGTAGAACAAATAGAAACTGATGTTTTTTAGGTATCACAATTCAGACTGAATCTGAAAAGAGTTATGTGTAATCGCCACGATAAAAAACGATAAACAAAAATTATAAAAATAATAGGTACTGATTACAATAAAGTATCGTAGAACGAATAGAACCGGATTTTATTTAGGTATCACAATTCAGAATGAATCTGAAAAGGGTTATGTGTAATCGGCACGATTGAAATGATAAGTGAAAAGTAAGAAAATAAAGATAGGTTACGATTAATACAAGCTATGACGAAACTGATAGGAACCGATTTCATTTTACTAGCTTAATATGGATAGAAACTGATTAAATAAACATACTACAAACACAAATTAAACTTAAAACAAGAAGGTGTGCAAGTGCGAATAGAATTGGATTGAGTACAGTTTAAAATCTGCAATAGAAAACGAAAAAGTGAAGTCATAATAAAGTAGATTAAAAATGATAGAATTGACCATGTAGTTGTTCTGGAAAATAGAGTGCAGAAAACGGATAAAATACGATAGATTTTTTTTTTATCGTTTTCTATCGGGAATTTTTAGCAGGGAACGAAGCTTTCCCTGATCTGAATGTGGACTATGATACCTTTGCAAATCATAAGCAAATTCTTGTTCATCGCTTTGAAAACAGGCATTGTATTTGTAAAAGCAAGTCTACAGGTAGACCTACTGTTCTAACGGAAGAGGTTGTCGAGGATATTCAAACTAGAATGTAGAGAAGTCCGTTGCGATTTTGGCTGCACAAACTGGTAGGAATTTAAACAAACAGGTACCTCAATAGTAAATCTAAAACTTATAATTATTCTTTGTACAGGTATTTCTTATGGAACTTGCCGGAAAGCACTCAAGAAAAATCTACATATGCACCCCCACAAAGTATCGGTAATTCAACAGCTGTATCCACATGATTTTGGACAACGGATTCAATATTGCCAATGGTTTATGGAGAATTTAAACAACGATTACATTTTAGACCGCGCATTTATGTCAGATGAAGTTTCATTTGTCGGGTTATGTTAACAGTCAAAACTATAGAACATGGACCACAGAAAATCCACATAATTATGTTCAAACCAGTTTGCACCAGCTCAAAGTTGGAGTTTGGGTAGGTATGTCAAGAAGGCGAATTATTGGCCCAATTTTTTTCGACGATACAATAAATGGAGAAAGATATCGTAATAATATTTTACAACCGATTATCGAACAATTACACGACGATGAGTTAAACGAGGGATATTTTCAACAACTACACCTCACACAGCTCATGTAACCCTTAACTATCTAAGAGAATTTTATGGTGATCGGCTGATCGCCTTATAACCCGTGGACGATGGCCCCCAAGAAGCCCAGATCTTACACCATTAGATTTTTATTTATGGGGACATCTTGATCAACTACAAGAAGCAATTCAACAGGAAATAAGAAACATACCGGAAGATGATTTACGGAGAGTCTTTAATAACATGAGGAGGCGAGTTAATTTGTGTTTAGAAAATAACGGTGGTCATTTTGAGCACTTATTATAAATTTTTACAAATATGTTTGTAACTATATTTTGTATTAAATTGTGTGCCATATTTTTGAACAATAATTATTGTAATATTTACTTTAAATTTTGTCATTCACGTTTATTACATTTTCCTCAAGATTTGTTCATTAAAGTTGTGTAATGCGCATCAAATTGGTTTTTCATCATTTTACATGAAAATAAGCTTCCTATATCCTAAAAGGGTACGCCATTGGCGCTGTCACATTTAGTTTTATAAAACACTGTTGCCACTGTGTTAAATGGGTTGCCTATACTACAGTGGTCACGTGGTCTTTGGGCTTTTTTGACGGCTCTGTAATAACAATAATTATTCCATAAAATGTCTAAACAATGAAATATACTTGACTACTAAAGAAAATCGATTATATTTTGCTTTACTTGTTGGGGTTGCTTCCTAGGTTATATACTGCCATGCATAATGTTTGGGTTTTTCTTCTTTTTATTGAAAATCTTTAAAATTTAGAAAATGGTTGACCCATTTCATCTGAGGTATCGAAAAATATGACTATGTTGTTGAATTACTATGTTTGTGTGTGTTTTAGTCCCAGTGGTGTGAAGAAACCCAAGCTAGCTACTAAACGTCCGTTGACAGAAAAAGAATTGCAGGATGAAATTGATAATTTAGAGGATGAATATGTGCTGCCTTTAGCAGTTTCGCTATTTAGTGAATCTGACTCTGACTTTTCGATGATGATTCAGTTATAGATAAAACGTATCTTTCTGAAACTGATGGGAGCAATAGTGAAAATCTAAATGAATCAGATCACAACAGATCAGGAGATGAAGGGCAGTTCGAACCTGAAGAATGAGCAGATCCCATTCCTGCCACAAGGAAATCTAAAAATCAGCACATTCCAGATGAAGACAGCGGTTGGAATGAAATTGAAAGAGATCCAGATGAATTTGATTTCACAGGAATACCTTCAATAAATGTGAATCTGGCCGCAGAGGCGAAACCAATAGAGTATCTGGAGCTCTTTTTCGACAACAATATTATTAATACAATAACAGGTGAAACCAACAGCAGGGCTAACGAAGTGTTACAAAACCTACCTCGACCGAAAAGAAGAAGTCACCTCAGCGTATGGAAAGAAGTTTCTAATGAGGAGATGAGACAATTCCCAGGTTTATGTGCTTTAGGAGGTATTGTGAAGTTTCCCTCGCTTAGAAAACAATGGAGTAGGGAGAGTATTTATTATCACCCTGTTTTTGGAAAAAACATGGCCCGCGATAGATTTCTGGGAATTCCTAAAATGCTACGACTGGTGAATCATGAGAATCTTGATACCGGGGACCGTCTTCACAAGATTCGCAATATTTTGGACATGGTGATAGAAAATATAAAGCGTTGCTATTACCCTAATAAAGAATTGTCCATTGATGAAGCTATGATCTTATGGCGAGGTCGTCTAATTTTCAGACAGTACATTTCCAATAAACGCCACAAGTATGGGATAAAACTCTACGAGCTCACCACTCACGATGGATACATTCTAAATAATAATAATAATAATAATAATAATAATTATTTATTTCTGTACTTACATAATATGTTTACAAATATAAGGGAACAAAAAATAAGGAGAATACTCCGTAAAACCACAGAAATAAATAAAGAAAGTAAGGACTTGGATCACTGAAGTGTAATACTTGTGCGTGACCCATATTTTGCTGTGCTAATTTTTCAAGCAGCATTGACTTATAAATTATAAAGAGTATATGTACCTATATTGTTATGTATTGTGTACTACTGTTTCAAGAGTTTAATACTTATTGCTTAGTATGACGTGTAATGTTAATGTAGAGATAAATTATTATTGACTTTGATTGTTAGGCATTCTTTATATTAAGTAGCTTTTGGATATTAATCCTAGACGTATTATGTAGCCACGATTTTATTTTGTTTTTAAATATATTAAAATTTTGACTATTCTTAATGTCATGGGGAATAGCAGAATATAAACGTGGAGCATTGTAACTGTATGACCGCTGCCCTATAGATTTCTCGGAGTTTTCCACCTGAGTTTCGGCTTGTAGTTTGTACCTCGTGTTATGGTCGTGTTCTATGTTTTTTAGATTACTTTTTGATTTATGTTGCAAACAGAGTATCTTATAGCAATATAGCTGCCGAATGTCATAAATACGACTTTCATTATACAGCAGATCGCTTGGATATGTACGTTCTTTGTCAAATATAATTTTAAGAAAGTATTTTTGTAATACTTCTAAGCTGCTTAAATGTTGTTTTAAAATGCCACCCCAACCAACAATGCCATACTGCAAATGAGATTCAACTAACGAATGATATAGTATTTTTAAGTATTTTATATCTAATATTGGTTTTAATTGTTTGAATTGGAATAATACCACTCGTAATTTTTTATTAATTATACTAATATGCAAGTCCCATTTTAGTTGTTCATCAATCATTATCCCTAAGTAGTTAATATTTTTAGTTGATTCTATGGTATATTCTTTTTTATTATTTGTAATCTTTAATTTGTCAAATGTGATTGTTTTATTCATATAGCAACTGAATGTCATAAATTTTGTTTTTTTTAAGTTAATGGAAAGAAATTTTTTATCAAACCATAATTTTACATTTTTCAAGTCATTTTCAGCTGATCTTTTCAGTTCATTCCAATTATCAGCTGTATAGACAATTACAGTGTCATCCGGATATGTTACCCAATGAGTCAAGTTTAAGGAGACCATCTATACCGTCTGGGTACTTTCAAAACCGAACATAGGGGAATTGCATTGTAACTAACCTTTATATAGATTCCTGCTCGCCATTTAAACCCACAAGGATGGTAATGGTATGAATAGAAGGACAAAAATACAGCGCATCTGATGGTACCAATACATGTTAATACTTAGTTATCTTTTTCTGTAAAAAAAATTATGAAATAATGCTATTTTGAAATAATATAGGTTGCTGTGATTGTCAACTTTTTTTTATCTGTCAATTAAATTATTTGAAATCAGTCGATGTTTCTGTTATTAATATCAAATAATATGAATAATAACGAGTATTCAGTAGAGCAGAGGGTTTTTATAATAAAGACATTACCATCCTTGTGGGTTTAAATGGTGAGCAGGAATCTATATAAAGGTCAGTTAGGTAGTACAATGCAATTTCCCTATGTTCGGCTATGAAAGTACCCACTCGGTATATAGAGTAAAAAGAATAGGCCCAAGCACAGTGCCTTGTGGCACTCCACATTTTACCACCCTAGCATCACTTAAAACATCTTCAATTTTAACATGTTGGATTCTATTTTTTAAATAGTTTCGGATTAATTTGAATGCTACGCCGCGAAATCCAAAATCTTAGCACATTATCTGTTTAACCCACCATTTCCGTTTCATTATCTTAACAAGGATTTACAACGTCAAGCCACCTGGGTAGAAAAAAATCTTCATGGTTTGCTTTGGGATAGTGGATACACTGATCTTATCGATTTACCTGAAATTTTACAACGTCATACTGCTAATGCAGATCTAGTATATTGTAAGAGTCTTGAAAAATGTAATTACTTAAAAAAATTTCTGGGTGGTAAAATTCATTCTATTGAGGAAACTCAATTCAAACTTAAACCTAGCCAGACTAAATGCTTTAATCATCATTTAAATGTATGCTCATGCGCTATAACTAATGTCGTATTTATATACAATGAAATAAAAAATAGTGTTTAGTGAGGGTGGAAGTACAAATATCAACTTCATAGAACCTTCAGTCACCATGGATATGCAGCTTGAAACACACAAGTTTAATTCCTTGAAAATTTGGTCCTGCAAGTTCATTAACCCAAGTGATTTGGCTAAAGCAGGATTCTATTATATGGGTATGCAAGATGTTGTTAAATGTGCGTTTTGTGGAATTGTACTACGCAATTGGGTAGTAGGTGATACCCCTATAGGAGATCATTTCCTTTGGAATCCTGATTGTCCATTGTTGGATAATTATATCGGGTATAGGCCAAAACGCTATCCTGAACGCGAATGCCCACCCCAGGAATATCAATTGGAATCAGTGCATCCGGCATCACAGGAAATAACAGATAATAAGTTTTTATGTAAAGTTTGCTTAATAAATTCGGTTACATTAACATTAAGTCCCTGTGGAGATTTTTGTGTATGTGCGCCATGTATAATGCGTCTATCAAAATGTCCTATATCCAGTTGCTCTATTGAAGGGCATATAAGAACATATTTGTCTTAATAATATTGTAATTTAATATAATAGCGGTAACATAATTTGATAACCACTTCCTCTCTGTATCAATTTTATATTATAGGAAAAAATGCTGTTTAATTTTTTGAAAAAAACATTTATTATTAATTTAACAATTAGATTAGAGGTAAATATTTTAGAAATTATAATTGTAATGTATTTTCTATACTGTATCCAATAAAAAATGGTTTAGAATCGCGTTTTTTATATCCTGATGTAATTCTCTGAATTGAGATAATTTATCTTAATATTTTCATGGAATTCTTTTAAGTACAGTGATGAAAATTAGTTAGTTATGTGTGTTAATTCATTGGAGTAAGATGTTTGCCTTTATCACCTTTAGCGCCCCAATACATTGGGAGCTAAAAGTGATAAAGATACGTGTCTTATTCAAATATCACATGATTTCCCTTGTGGCTTTGGTAAGTATATACAGTGTGTCCACAGACTCATTCTCAACATGGGGATCTCGCTTATTATGAGAGATACAGATTTGGTTAAATGGAATGAAATACTCCTTAGGTAAAGTTGTACCAAAGCCCATAAATAAACTCTCGATATTTAGTGTAGTTTTGGAAATGTGGTGGAAAAAGTGAATTTTTGGCTTTTTCATTTTTTCCTGTAACTCATTTAGTTTAAGAGGAAGTCGAATTTAATTTGTACTTTCTTAAGGCACTTTTTTAATAGGAATTTAATGGTGTATTCGGATTTTTGAAAACTGTCGTTGTATTTGAGTTACAATGGTTAACTTCATTTTTTCTTATGGAGGTCATAGTTGGCTATGTCACTACTGGAAAGAGATTTTTTTTCTCTTTTCAAAAATGTATAACTTGTTATACCTAATATCAAAACTAACGACTAAAAAATTAAAAGACCATAGAATAAAAGAAAACTTTTTTAGTACCATAATATTTGAGAAGGAAAATTATCATTAGCATCGCATTTCCTAGTATACCATTCACAAAATTCTCTTCGTCTTTCATTATCCCCTGATATTAAAGATTGACACACATTGTATTTATATGGATGATATTTGTGCGATGCCAATATTTTATCATCAGTAGATTTGGGAATGCCGGTGTTACGTTGAATTTCCAGAGTTGAAGTGTTTGGATTTTCAACAATTGCTTGTAGAACGGAAGTTTTGGTTTCTTCACTTATACATTGAGGGTTTTTATACGGTTTAATAAATAATCCGTGCTCTATTAAATTTACCCTTAAATTTCTGTAGGTCGATTCATGAGGTTGTCTTCGTTCTGGATAGTGGTTTAAGTACATTTCGGCAGTTCGCGTTGAATTTTTGTGAGACAGAATGTAACAAGACAACATATCAAACTTATCACTGTTACTGAACGATTCCATTATGTTAGAAATAATGTTTAAAAATAAGCAATTGTTAATTTAAGATTAATTTAAGATTAAATAAAATAAACTGACAGACAACTATGGTTATAAAGAAACACAACAAACAAACAAACAATTGCAGTCACAATTGATTCAATTGTGTTTGGGTTACAGAATCTTCATATTGAGAAACTTTACATTTAAATTAAATTCTTTTTTTCATTTTTTAGCCGTTAGTTTTGATATTAGGTATAACAAATTATACATTTTTGAAAAGAGAAAAATAATCTCTTTCCAGTAGTGACATAGCCAACTATGACCTCCATAAGAAAAAATGAAGTTGACCATTGTAACTCAAATACAATGACAGTTTTCAAAAATCTGAATACACCACTAAATTCCTATTAAAAAAGTGCCTTAAGAAAGTACAAATTAAATTCGACTTTCTATTAAACTAAATGAGTTACAGGAAAAAATGGAAAAGCCAAAAATTCACTTTTTCCACCACATTTCCAAAACTACATTAAATATCGCAAGTTTATTTATGGGCTTTGGTACAACTTTACCTAAGGAATATTTCATTCCATTTAACCAAATCTGTATCTCTCATAATAAGCGAGATCCCCATGTTGAGAATGAGTCTGTGGACACACTGTATAGATTTCATTCTGCCTAAAAATTATCAAAAAGTTTAAAATGAATGCTGACCGTAAGTCTTTAAAGAAAGTTATTTTAATTTTTTTATTAATATATAATTTTTTATAGAAACACTTAGTCAAATAGGCGTAAGCCTACTTAGTGGGGTTTTGCCTCCGGGAGCCGTAAGTAATTCATTATTTTATTTACATGTATTTTAAGAGAAAATTTTAGCACCCCACCCAGGTGTGTTTACTGCTGGTCTCGGTGCCTCCGGGAGTGGCTTCATGGCCATGCCATATAATTATTAGCTTTGAGTGGCAGGGATGGTTCTGCCACATATATAAAGACACCCTCCATGAGGGTGTCTACTTTATGACTGTAAGTTTTTTTAATTTTTTAGCATTAACAAACACTAATTACCTTTATTTTTTCAGCGAGTCCTAGTTGAATAAGTCGTAAGTTTTTTATATTTCTTTAATAAACACAATCTTATACATTTTTTTCTATTTTTTTTTTTTCAGAATGAAAATTTTTTAGTAGTTTTTTAGTTAGTTATTAGTTTAGTTAGTAGTTTTTAGTTGGAAGTTGTTATAATAAAAATATATATAAAAAATTACATTTCTTTTATTCCTAAATACAGCAAATAATATAAGCAATAAAAATATAAAAATTACATTTCTTTTAGTAAATTATTAATCATACTATCAGTAGCCGACATATAAGCAATAAAAAAAATTACATTTCTTTTATTCCTAAATGTAGTAAATTTTACTTTTTAAAAATCTGGTACAATTATACAGTGAAGTCCATTTATTATGCAATATAGGCATGTTGCAAGTTAATTGGTGTACGCACTTTACCATTGGAATATAGGCAACCCATTATACAGTTAGCTAGTTTTTTTTATCTAACCATCTATGATCTAACCGAAATCAGCAACACATGAAAGTTTAACCTCAAAATAAAACATGTTCTCAGTTCAAAAAAGATTATTTAATATTGAAAATGAAACAAATAGGATCAACAGCAAGCAATTACGAGTATTATAAGTATAACAAATGTTCGAAGTGCCCACCTTGCATTTCCAAACAGAAGGCAAAACGATTGTTAATTTCGAAATTAACGGTATGTTTCGACATTCATTAATGCAGGGGCAAGAGTGCTTAGCAGTGTATAGTGGGTTGCCTATATTCCAATGGTAAAGTGCTCACACCATTTCACTTGCAATATGCCTATATTGCATAATAAATGGACTTCACTGTATAAGCATTCATCTGAGTAAGCGGTATAAGTTTTTCTTAAAAAATGTGTATGAGTAAACAAAAATTGAATTGTTTGGTCATAACACTCGATGTCAAATATTAATAATTCTTCTAGTCCAGGGCGTGGTATCTTCAAGATAACGCTTTTACTGTGATTTTCCATATTAACCATTTGAAAGTTAGCTTCAATATCGGAGCCCAAATAATAGTATCGAATTAGTTCAAGATTATTGCCTCCAATGAACCTTATAGGGAATATAATTCTTCTATTCATACTAAACAATAACCTTGAATACAAAATAATACAAAAGAATCATTGTTATACTTACATTGCGTTAATATTTGAAGATAATTTCCTTTAACTGCGATTTCGCAGTAATTATAGCCCAAAGGACAGCCATGAAACCCGCAGTGTGAGCACTTTTGTAAAAAGGTCCACACGCATGGGTCGTAAATAGTTACAACAATAAAAAAACTTGTTAGTTGTAACATCCAACACCTTTAATTGAATTAAATCACCATCATGATAATTCCAGTTTTTTACTGTAATGGTTTTTTTATATTCTTGGAAATTATATTTGTAGTATAAACTCAATTCTTTATTATTTCGATTAAAAGTATAAATTTTATTACTGCGACTTTTATTACTAAATTTAAATTTCGATATATCGGCTACTGACAGTATTATTAATAATTCAACTTCAGTCATGTTTTAAAAATTTTGCAAATTTTACACCTGTTATATACAGGGTGGATGACGAAATACGCCCCGAGTTATACAGCTTTTAATTAAGATCGGATTGTTACGGTCGACATGCCAATCGAAATGGGTCATTAAATACTAGGGTTTGATTTAGTTAGAACATTTTCAAGAGTTATATGCATATACATACCTATATATATTTTATGATTGAATTCAAGAAATAAATCTCGAATAAAACCCTAAAACACGATTTTTAATTTTTATTCAAAACTTCCCCCGCTCTATTTCCAAAACTATTGACACTAGGGAAAAAATGAATAGAACCTTTTTTGTAGAGAATTAACTCTAGTATAATTTTGTATAAGGCTAGTTTTTCGCTAAACTCATACTTTCCGAGATATTTAAAAGAAAGTTAAAAAGGGGACCTTTGGGCCCCACTCCTGCCTCGCGCTTACCCCCCACCCTCGGGGACTTTTAGTATGTTATGCAGAACACTCGAATGAACAACTGTGCCAAATTTCAAAACTTCGGGATTTTTTTCTTCTGTTTGTCGTATAACTACATCCAAATTGGAAATAGTAATCGTGTAATTATGCTTACAACATACTCACACTATCTAGGAATATGCATCGACTGTCATTTAAAATGGAAACTCCAAATCGGACAGCTAACAAAAAAAATCAGAAAACTATTTTACCTGTTTAAACAAATTAAGCGTTTTTTAGAATGGAAACAAATAAAAATGGTGTATTTTGGGCTTGCCCACTTCCTCTCTTGGTTGGGGAGGGGTATATTCCTCTGCCTTAAACATATTAAAAACAGCACAAAATATAATATTAAACTTTAGGGAAACCCCATCTTTATCCTACAAAAAGTTTATTTCAAGATGCACAAGTTCTTAACGTCAGGCAAATATTTATTAAAGCGGTAGTCTCATACTATTTCAGTCAGCCTAAAAAAGCTGTTCAACACGGAAAGGATACGAGGTATGCAAGAAAAAAAAGGAAGTTACAAACAGAGTACAGAAAGCAATTGGTACGCGCGGTGTCAATTATTTAGCACCACGTTTTTACAATCAAATTCCAGATTCAATTAAACAATTAAAAAATAAAAAAACTTTTAATAAACGACTGAACTGGCACTTGTTGCATTGTGACATTACTGCTTTTCTAAAATTACTGCAATAGGCAAATCTAAATTTTATCCACTATCCACATAATATCAGACATTCTCAGGCGATTCAGCACCTAGTACCGTAACCGTAACCATAGACAGACATCGCCGTGAGGATTCCGCACACAAGCTTGCAGCTTAGGCGAGATCGTCACGACGAATTTTCCGTAATTATTTCTTCTTTTTCTATTTTCTATTTTATATTCATTCATTTATTGTATTTTATCATAATTTATTTTTATTTTATTGTACTTGATTATATTTTATTATTGTATTTTATACTCTATTTTTGGTCTATGGTTCCTGTCGTACGAATTAGTACGGAAATTTACATGTTTTTTGTACTTTTTCTTGAAATAAACAAACAAACAAACTTCCTTGAAAAGTATGAACTCAATTTGAATGTTTTCATACTTTATGGAACTAAAATCCTGTCCGGCAAAGAACTTTTCAATCAAATCTTTATTTGATCGAATAAATTGATATTCCTTGGCGTTTAAAGTGATTCCAATACATTTCGGCGCAGTAATCTTCACCACAGGAATCCAATTTCGGGCAGGACTATATCCTGTTGCAACATACTTTGTACACGATTTATTTAACCAATATGATGTTTCGTATACTAAGTAATGTTCTGTTTTTAAAGACTCTTCAAGAGTAGGCTGTTCCGGCTCGACTCGGGACTTCTTTGCTGGGATAAAAAATTCCACTGAAAATAATTAAATTTACTTACATATCTAACATAAAAAATAGTAATTACAAATTAGTAATTATAAAATATACTTACTCATACTTTCTGGATGAGCGGTGAGAAGAAACTTAACTTGATATGTATTAAATCTCTGAATTTATACCCATCAAAAGCTGTTTTTGTAACGGTCATTGATTCTGCTACCGGAAATTTGCGGTTATTGATTAATCGTCACCCTGTCTAACGGTCTGCAATTCTGCTCCAGGAAGTGCACTATTCTGCTACCGGAAATTTGCGGTTATTGATTAGTCGCCGGTCGGTCTTCTATTCTGCGACCGGAAGTGATTGCAGTTGGGATTCCCAGTGCGGTCACGTGAGAGTGGGCGTGGTCAATATTGCGGAGGTGCGGGGGGTGCATGCGCGATCGGTGGTGCGGGGGGTGCATGCGCGATCGGAGGTGCGGGGGCGTATTATTGGGGTTGCCTATATTGCGGGGGTGGGGCTGGTATTGATCGGAGGTGATCGATTGATTGATCGATTGCGGGGGTGGGGGTGTATCGATTGATCGGGGTGGATCGATTGCGGGGGTGGGGGGTGATCGATTGCGTGGGTGGGGGTTGGTATTGATCGGAGGGTTGCCTATATTACGGGGGTGGTACCTCGTACACGTGGATGGCTAGACCGGAAGTGGATATGATAAACTACCCTTTTGGATTTACATGGGTTTCTTATGGGGTGTGGTGACAGATACGATGATTCGTCGATACAAGTTTTAGAATCAAAACTACGATCTAAAGGGGTGCGGATGGACACCACAAAAGTTGTAATTTCAAGCACAGCAACAAAAATTTCAAATGACAGCCGGCATTTCTTAACATGTAGCAAAAACAAGCTCCAGTTAGTTCGCTTTTTTTGTGACCACATTGTAGATTATACAGATTTAAGAGAAGATCAAGAAATCATAATTTCGGGAGGGTTTCCCGATATAATAATAATAATAATAATAAGTGCTTTATTTTGAATATGCAAAACGAAGAAACAAGTTTACATAGTAAACATGATAAAAAAATAAATAAACTAATCAATGTTTGTATAAATGCACACCAAAACCACAAGATCTAGATTCAGTTGAAACTGTTTTTCAACTAGACCTGGACATTTATTTAGAAAATTATATGCAGTTAATGCCTAATATAATATACACAAAAAAAATTAGATAGGAAAAAGTAACTAATAACTATTCAGACATATGCAAAAACAGGGAAAAAATAGGCATGTAGTATATTTGAAAGCAGTGCATAACAATGGTAATAGTAATCGTTAGACGCGGACAATGAACAATGATAACATCATCAATAAGTATCTAATAATAATATAATATAATAATTTATTGTAATTTATGGAACTGAATTGAACTGAAGAATTTCATAATAACGTTTTCGGAAAATTTTTGGTGACAGATCTTTTAAAGCTGGCGGTATATTATTATAAATCTTGCTAATATTATATTGAAAGGATCTTTCAAATAACGCAGTTTTGTGTTGTGGCGGTGTAATTAAGCCTCTGTGTCTGAGATTTAAATTGTGAATATCAGTTCGAAACTGAATTTTATTATATAAATATGGTGGTGATTTATCTGTAATTATTTTATGGTATAAGGTGACCAAGTGTAGCAGACGCCTTTTATCCATATTCAGCCAACTAGTTTCGGCAAGCTTATAGGAAATGTGGTCATATTTTCGGATGCCATGGATGAATCTTAAACATGAATTCTGGACTCGTTGTATTCTTTGTGCAGTATCATAGTCAAGACAAGGAGATAATATTTCTGAACAGTACAAGAACTGTGATAACACAAGTGAATCGCACAGCATCTTCTTCTGTGCTTTGGTGAAATATGTTCTATGCGGATACAATAGCTTTAGATTAGAATATGCTTTTTGAATGCATTTGCTTACATGCCTTTTATACCTGAAAGTGTTGTCTAAAATCAACCCTAAATTTTTTGCTTCGTCTTTTACTGGTATTTGTACGCCGTTAATAGACACATAGAATAGGTCACGTATGGTTATACAATCAGCTTTTTTGCCAAATAAAAGAAGACAAGACTTAGAAGGATTTAGTTTCAGCACATGCTTTGACGAGATGTCAAACAATTGATGTAAATCATATGATATCTTCTCTATGGCCCCATAAACATCTCGTTGTGGAAATGAATAATAAATCTGTGTATCGTCTGCATACATATGTATTTTACTGTATTTCACAATGGTATGAAAGTTTGAAGTGTAAATGGTATAAAGTAAAGGACCCAAAATAGAGCCTTGTGGAACCCCTTGTAGAATCTCTCGCGCCGCGGAAGTGTTTTCTTGGATTTTTACTCTTTGCGATCGATTTTCGAAGTAACTCATGAACAAATTTGTTGCGCTAACTGAAAAACCAAAATATGTAAGTATTGCAAATAAAAGTCCATGGTTAATCGTGTCGAATGCTTTACTAAAATCTAATAAAGTGAGAGCTGTTAATTTACCATTATCTGTAGCTTCAAGGATGTCATCCGTTATAGTTAATAGAGCAGTAGTACAGCTATAAGATTTACGGAATCCAGACTGAATTTCGGGTAATAAATTGTTAGATATCAAATAATTGCGAATTTGATAGTTCATTACTTTTTCTAAGATTTTTGATAATGTCGGTAGAATGCTTATAGGTCTGAGTTCTGAGCAATCTTTTGGGTCGTTTACTTTAGGTAGTGGAATCACTATAGCTTGTTTCCATGCTTCAGGAAAAACATTTTCTGTTAATGCAAAGTTGATTATATGGGTAATATATTTGAGTAAATAAGGACAAATAAATATAGATAAGTGTTTTTCATTAAGAGGCAATTCGCTTTCTGACATTCCTTACAAGAGGTCAAACCATATAGAAGCAGACTCAAGGATTATAAGTCACGCTTTTTATGATCTGACTCCAAATTCCGAAATCATCATACATAGTATGGACACCGACGTTCTTGTTCTGTGTCTTTATTATTGGCCTCGATTAGAAGAAGCTGGATGTTTAGAACTGTGGATGAGGATTGCTACATAAAAAAAGAGAACATTAAGATGTCATTTAGCTGCTCGTTCGTTGGGCTACGAAATTTGTAAGGCCCTTCTCGAAATTCACGCATTCACAGGATGCGATACTACCACTAAAGTAGGAACAAAAACAGCTGCCCTAAAAATTATTAAAAGTCCTGTAGCACGGGCAGCGCTCGCTCCTTTGGAAAATGGGAGAGAATTTACAGACAATGAATTTATTCAGTTGGAAAAAAATATAGGTATCTTGAAATTATTGGAAAACAGGGTTTTACTGCCAATAATGCACGTTTCCAAATTATAACAAATGTTTAGGTATAGGAATAGATTTATCTAAAATACGCTGTACATCTGAAGCTCTGCGATTGCATGTGCTACGATCTACGGCACAAACCTATATATGGTGCAATGCCGCTAATTCTTCTTATAAACCTCTAGAGTACTCAAATTTTAGCTATGATATAGACGAAAACAACTTTCTTAAGCCAAAATTTATGACTAAGGAAGCATTACCATCACAGCTTATTAAAGCATGTTCGTGCAAACAAAAATGCGCTACAATGTGTTGCTACTGTAAAAAAACAAATGTTGGTTGCATCCCGTTGTGCTGTTGGGTAATAGAAGACTGTAAAAATCTTAGATTATAACCTTTATTATTCAATAGTTGTGCTCTATTTTGTACTAGTTTGTTATTAAATATGTATTCTGAAATATATTTCTTACTTTCAACAGGCTTCTTATCCGTTTTTCTAACTTACCATAGGGGCTTACTAAGGGGCGTGGGGTGAATGTCGTGACCACTACCGAAATCGGCACCATTCCGTTTTTATAACTTTTAGTGTCTAGAACTCAAATCCGAAGTCAAAATGCGTTACGCATATTTTGCATACTCAACCCTGCTCATGTGCTGCACTAAGTGTATTTGTATTTCATACAATAAAATGTTTTAGAAATTGAGTTTTTTATTTCCTGATTTAATTCTCTGAAAGAAGATAAATATTTATCTCAATATTTTCGGGGAATTATTTAAGTACAGCAAAACATTAGGTATATATAAAAAATTAGTTATATTTGCTAATTCTTTGAAGTAAGATCTATACCCTTTTCTCCTCGTGGACCGTAAAATTAATGATGGTCCCCGAGTGAAAAATAATGCATATATTATTTCATATTCACTGTGGGATGCGAAAAAGGTGTAACGTGTTATTCAGTATCACATGATTTCCTTTATTTAATATCACTTGATTTCCTTTCCATGATTTTCTTTGTGAGGTTTAGTAAGTATATATAGATTTTATTCAACCTAAATTATCAAAACATTAAAAATGAGTAGTACAGAAGGTAAGTATTTAAAAGTTATTTTAATTTTTTTTATTAATATATGATTTTATAGAAATATTATTCCAAGTGGGGATGAACATGTTAGCGGGGATTTTGCCGCCCGAAACTGTAATTAATTTATTATTTTATTTATACATACTTTAATCGAAAAATATTTACAACCTCACACAGGTATGTTTGATGCTGGTGGCGGTCCGCCCTGGGGGGCCGGACTGGTACTTTCCAGAATTGTTAACATTCACGTACCAAGAGTGGTACTGTATAATATATAAAGACCCCCTATATGAGGGGGTCTTTTCCATGACCGTAAGTTTTTAATTTTTTTTTTTGGAATTAACAACCACTAATTATTCTTATTCTTTCAGAGGCTCTTTGAATTGAATAAAATACGTAAGTTTTAATGTTTCTTTATTAAACAAACTTGAATTGTCAATCATAGTATCAGTCTTAGATATATCGTAATTTAATCTAATACATTTTTTCTATTTTTTTTCAGAATGACATATTATATGATTCTGATATTGTCCTCCCCCTTCCTTGGTTGATGAACAAATCTTGTGGTTAGGGGGCTGATAAGTCCTCCCCTTTTCTTGGTTGAAATTGGGTTTTTCGTGAAAATCGTTGATGAACAAATCTTATGGTTAGGGGGGCTGATATTGCCCTCTCCTTTCCTTGGTTAAAATTAGGTTTTTCGTGAAAATCGTTGTTGATTTCTATTGTTATTAGGTTGATGAACAAATCTTGTGGTTAGGGGATGATATTATTATTATTATTAGTAAGTAAAAATCATTTTCAATAACATTCCCATTCCCATTATGAATATTTAATTTTGAAGTTACGTGTTTACAGTAAAATAAATATTGACCTGTTATTGTCATAATATGCTTTACTGTAAGTGAAAATTGTTCAAATGCTCACCTTAACCCCCTTTTATTTGTTAATAGATAACTATGAATTATGATTAAATATAAATAAAGGAAACTCTGGTTAAGGTAAGCATATTATATTATGCTGACTGTATTAATTTTATATTTTCATTGGAAGATAAAATAAAAATTGATTTTTAAAAAAATCGAGATAAGTAGATTTTATAAATAAATAAATAAAACATTTTAAAAATTACATTTCTTTTATTCCTAAATGTAGTAAATTTTACATTTTAAAAATCTGGTCGAATTGTACAAACATTCTTCAGCGTAAGCAGTAGAAGTCTTTCTTAAAAAAATGTTACAATTAAACAAAAACTGAATAATTTTATCATAACATTCAATGTCACGAATTAATGCTCTCCTGATTCTGGACGTGGTATATTCAGAATAACATGCTTGACTTGGTTTTCCATATTAGCCATTTCAAATTCCGCTCGAATGTTTGAATCAAAATAATGGTATTCAATTCTAGATTATAACCCCCAATGAACCTTACAGGAAAGATTATTTTTCTATTCATGTTAAAAATAAACCTTGATGAGATTAAAATACAAAAAAATCATTATTATACTTGTAAGTTTTTATAGACCTTTGAAATCAGCATTTAACAGGTAATGTAAGAGCATCCTACTAACGGCGGAAAAAATCACGCAATGCGGTTTAGCAGAAATATTTAACAGAGCCTACACTCTTGTTGCTACTACGAATAAAGTTCAGTCAGAATTTAAAGCATGTGGAATATGGCCCTACCAACCAAATAAATTCACCGACGAAGATTTTCTACCAGCTTTTCATGATCTTCCGATTATGATTGATGATGAGTTACGTGTATATCGAAAATTTGGCTTGTAATATATACTAGTTGCCATTGGAAAACTGGATATGTCACAGTGTGCTTTTGCTTAGCTACTTGTTTATCAAATTGCTAGTAGTTGTTTTTAGAAAAGCAATTTTTGTAAATTTTGCAAAAAAATAGTTAAAATATTCGAAAAAATGGAAAATGGTGTTTCAAGCAAAATGCAAACGAGTAGTTCTGACGAAGAAACTTGTGATGAAAATAAAAATATCGCTGCTACCGCTAAAGATTTCCTATTACCATTAAAGTCAGTCATTTATACGAAGAAACATATAATGCGCATCGCAAATGGGGTTCTAATAAGAAAATTAAAACCTATTGAGGTTGGAACAAAATACTTGTTTGGTTTCATTTTGTTGTTTGGGTTGGCTATGCTGTTTCGTTCTTGGCTGCTGGATGTAAGAACACTGTTGGTAACATTTGTTGTTCCTTGTTCTAATACTTAAGAACTGAAAGCGTCCGGTGTAGTCGTTCTTATTTTAAATGTCTTAAGGTTTACTTGTGTTTTTCTTTGTATAAGTTTATGTGCTTTTGAAAATTAATAAATGTGTTTGTACCGTGCAGCGTTTAACTTATCAAAACCACTTGTGAAGACAGCATCTTAGCAATGTATTTATTTACTTATAATGTAAATTTAAATGAATTTATTCTGACATTTATTTTGACATTGACAGTTAACGTAGTTAGTACCTTATAATACTAGTAAAATAAAGTAACTTTATTTTACTAGTACTATAAAGAGCTACTTTATGACCCCAAAACTATGTCATAAACAGTACTTTATAATACAGTAGCACATAAATATATTTAAATATATTAGGTACATACTAAGCTTAATCCTACAAGGTTCCTAAAAAATACAGAAAGATATAACTACTTAAACTAACCTAATGGTAATATTATAAACTTATAGATTGATCGACAGTAGATAAGCAGCGCCGGTTCTGGACCAGGAAGTGACGCAATCCCCCCGTAAATTCAAATATCGGCTGTGTTGTCCGCCATTTTGATTGGTCGGTCATTTTGCCTGATATCATAAAGCCCATGTCTCACTGTAAAAATTTCATAAACATTTTTATAATTTTTTTTATAAACACTATTTTGACAGCACGCAATTTTATAAAAATGACGTCATGAAAAAATATTTTTATGGTGCTTGTATTTTGATGACGTCACGTAAAATGCTTTTATGAAATAGAACAGCTTCTATAATTTTGAAGAAAACTGGCAACCGATTGGATGTTGACGCCCCGCCCATCTCACAAACAATTCAAAAATTGTGCGCGATAACATAACCTCGTTCTTTGTGTTTTTGTGGTGTTTACCTCGTGGTTTATCTTTACCGTTCTTGTGTTGTTATGTTATACCTATGTTGTATTCGCATCATATTATTATTTGTTCTTTTGCTTTAGTTACTAACCTTACGCGTATTTTTTGATATTGATGTACTAATACAACTCATGTTTATTATTTTAAGTAATTAATGTACAAGTGCGATTCATAGACTCTTGATGAGCCAATTTTGCGTGATCTTAATATAAACACGTTTTGCAAATGGCCAACATTTGATTCTTCGTAATTAAATGTAATATTGCACCATTTAACCCTTAATTTCATCATGGTCTCGTGATCATAGACCACGTAGTCATAACATATAAATACTTGACCTAATACAAAAATTAGTCAGTCTCCCAGTCTCCAGGTCTTCAAGTCTTCAGTTTCATTAACACTTTATTAAGTGTTCATCATTGTCTTGAATCGTATATTTTTATACTATTTGTTTTTGTGTTCAATAAACATTTATTAATCGGAGTTACCCACGATTTTATTATTTACGAACCTAAAAGTGGCGCAGTCGGTAGGATTCGAAACAGTGTTTTGAAGAAAACAGCGGTACCTTTCCTGTGAACTTCGACTTCACTGTGTGTTCCAACACTTCATTGCAAATTCATCTTCCATTCTCAAGACAACTCGAAGACTCATTCAATACAAATTGATGTTGTGGCTTCAATTATTACTGCTGTAAGTAAGATAACCACATCTTGTTTCTTCCCTTGAATTTTAATCTTTCCACTCCTCTCCTATAATCATGGCTGAATATACCCTTAAAGATTTGAGAGATATGATCCCTGAATATGACGGCGACCAAGCAACCCTTGCTGATTTTGTAGCAGCTTGTGAATTTGTTTCTAATAATTGTCCAGCAGAGTATGCCGATGCTTTGATTTTCATTATCAAAAGTAAGCTTAGCCAAAAGGCTAAACGATTTATTTCCTCGCGTAACTTACCAAATTGGAATAGTATTAAAGAACTTTTGACGGGACATTTTGGAGATTGTCGAGATACTGAAGGATTACTTAGAGATCTACAGTTTCATGTCAAAAACCTAAGGAAACCCCTCGTGGCTTTGCTCAACGCATTGAGGACTTAAAAACCAAATTGAGAAATAGTGTTATTATTGATGCTACTCTTACTGATGTAGATCGTATTGCTTTGAACAGATCCCATGAGCAAATTGCATTAAAAACATTTCTTTCCGGATTAGCTGACCCATTTGGTTCTATCATTAGATCTCAAAAACCACAAACGTTAGATCAGGCTGAACAATACATGCTAGAAGAAGAAAACATTGCATATTTAAAAACTAATAGGTCTAAACCATCCATTAGTTCAAAACCGCCTCAAAAATTATTTCCAAAAGAAAATTATAGTTCGACTAGTGTAACTGGTGCTTTGCCCAATAATTCTAATAACTCTAATCCCCGTTTTTGTAGATACTGCAAAAAGACAGGTCATTTGATAGAAAATTGTTATGCACGTCAAAATTCTCAAAGAAATAATAGTCAACCTTCGACTAGTTACCATAATAATAGATCTCAAATTTCCCAAAATTCAAACGAAAACCGACCTACGGTTATTCAGAAAACTCCTCATCGCCCTGTAAACCATTTAAACTCGGAAGTGGAGCTGAAAATGGACAGTCCTGCCCCACACAACGAAATCTGTCCTACAGAAGACCTCGCGAATTTACAATTTTAACTACATACTCTAATAACTTGTACTACGTTTACAATAGAGTAGGTTACCGTTTCCTCTTAGATACAGGTGCTGCCCTTTCAGTTTGTCAACCGCATGTTAAGTTACCTCATTCAAAACTAGAGGATGAACACATTCTTATTCGCGGATTCGCCAGCGCAGAAATGCCTGTTAGTAAAAGTATTACTTACTTCCCCCATGAAACCGCCACCGTCCCACACAAATTCTTTATAGCACATCTCGAAATTGATTTTAATGGTATTTTAGGAGTCGATTTTTTTGAAACATATAGTTGTGTTATCGATTTCCCCAACAAAATTCTTAAAACCAATTTTAAAAATATGAATTTCCATTGTAGAGCTAATGACGAAATGACTAACGATAGATCGTTAAGCAATGATCCTACTGTTAGTACTAATAAAGACGTGACAGAGCGCAATGATAGTTCAATGTGCGAACCACGATCAAACAACGATTCCGAAAATATTAACATGGAAATCGAAATTATCGTTCCATCCCGTACTATTATGTACATTTCAATTCCCACTTATACACCAGATACTAGTGCTATCTGTCCTCGTATAGATTTCAATCGACATGTGCGCATTCCAGACGCCATTGTCCAAGTAAAAGATAATTCATTCATTACTTCAATTATAAGTCCATCAATGATGTCACGAGATGACGAGATCATTTCGAATTTACGACTTGAACATTTAAATAACGAAGAACAAGCTTTGATTTTGAACCTTTGTTTAAATTATTCTGAAATTTTTCATTTGAACGGAGATATACTCACATTTACAAATCAAATTAAACACGGGATTAATACAAACAGTCAAAATCCAATTTTCGTAAAATCATATAGATACCCTCAGGTACACAAACAGGAAGTGAAAACTCAGATACAGCAAATGTTAGATCAAGGTACCATACAACCTTCTGTTTCACCATGGTCCTCACCTGTTTGGGTAGTTCCGAAAAAGCTAGACGCTTCTGGAATTCAGAAATGGCGTATTGTGATTGATTACCGTAAATTAAATAATATTACCGTAGGAGACAAATACCCCTTACCAAATATTACTGACCTTTTGGATCAACTTGGAAAATTCAAATATTTCACGACTTTAGATTTAGCTTCCGGTTTCCACCAAATAGAAGTTAATGAAGTCGATGTCCCAAAAACTGCTTTTTCTGTTGAAAATGGACATTTTGAATATAAACGAATGCCATTCGGTCTTAAAAATGCTCCGTCGACGTTCCAGAGAGTTATGGATAATATTATGACCGGATTACAAGAACAATGCCTTATCTATATGGACGATATTATCATATATTCCTCAATCCTCGACGAACACTTAGCTCGCTTAGAAACAGTATTTTCTAGATTAAAAAATTGCAATCTCAAAATTCAACCGGATAAGTGCGAATTTTTACGAAAGGAAGTTGCTTATTTAGGTCACATAATAACTGAACACGGTGTTAAACCAAACCCCGATAAAATCAAAGCTGTCCAAGATTTTCCTCAACCAAAAAACGCCAAAGAAATAAAAATGTTTCTCGGACTTAGTGGTTACTACCGACGTTTCATCCCCTATTATGCAAAAATCATCAAACCACTAACAAATCTATTAAAAAAGGATGTAACATTTATTTTTGATCAAAATTGTAAGAAAACCTTCGAAATTTGTAAAACCTCATTGACCACCTCACCTATTTTACAATACCCCGACTTTAACAAAGAATTTCTTCTCACTACTGATGCCAGTGCTTTCGCGATCGGATCAGTACTGTCCCAAGGAAAAATAGGGAACGATTTACCCATTGCATACGCTTCAAGGACCCTAAACCCTGCCGAAACTCGTTATTCTGTAATAGAACGAGAGTTACCTAAGTATTATTTGGTCAGTTAAACACTTCAGGCCCTATCTTTATGGAAGGAAATTTAAACTAATTACGGATCATAAACCTTTAACTTGGCTATTTTCTATAAAGGACCCAGGTTCTAGATTAGCAAGATGGCGACTCCTCTTGGAGGAATATGATTATGAAATTTTATACAAACCAGGAAAAATTAATGCCAATGCTGATGCCTTATCTCGAATAGAAATTAACGCCTTAACCAGCACCCCTTCTAATACATTTCTGACAAATTATCCTGCTAGTTATAAACTAATTGGCCATACCGAGCAAAATCTATTTCACGAAAAACATAAGAAAATTGTACATTTCTTTTTGCCCAATCAAACAAGAGTTCTTTCTAATGCAGAAAATGAAACTACTGATTGCATCCTCGATAATATATTTGATGGAAAAGATTTCACCTTTTCAAACCAACTCGAGAAAAGAAATAGTATAACCAATAAAGATCAACAATTTTATATATTTAAAAGACCTTCTCATGCTACCATTAAAGATTATTACCGTTTATTTGAAGATCATAAAGAAGCATTTGACGATAATACCACTTACTATATTTTTGAAAACGCAAAAATCCCTCTTGCTCAAATCCTTAGTTTCGTATTTCAAGAGAGACAACTCAAATGTGTTATATGCCATAATACCTTAAAATTCGTTGACAAAAGAAATCGTACTAAAACCATTAAGGAAGCCCACCTTTCTTATGATAACTATCACAAAGGAATAAATGAAACCCTGAGAAAACTAAAACAAATTTATCATTGGCCTAATATGCAGAATGATGTAATTCATGTTATTCGTTCTTGCGAAATATGCAGTCAAGCAAAAATTTGTAGGAAAAACACAGATTACCCCATGGTACTTACAGACACGCCTAATTTTCCTTTTGAAAAAATAAATATTGATACATTTCAATTCGAAGACACTAAATACTTAACAATCATAGATAGTTTTTCAAAATTTGCCCAGGCGTACCCACTTTCTCATGGCAATTCAGAAAACGTTGTGAAGAACTTACTTGTTTATTTCCAACATTACCCTATCCCTAAAACGATACATTCAGATATTGGAAGTGAATTTAGTAGTAAAGATTTCAAAGAATTCTGCATTCTCTATGATATTATTGCGACATACAGCTCTGCTGATCATCCTCAAACTAACGGAACAGTAGAACGATTTCACGGTACCCTAGCTGATTCAATGCGGTGTTTTAAATTAGAATACCCAACAAAATCGATCATTGATGCATTACCTATGTTCATAACTTCTTTTAATACCAGCAAATCACAAACTACCAAATTTACCCCTCAGGAAACTGTATTTGGACATATCAATTTTAAAAGACATATATTAAATTTTAATCATGAACAAGAACCAACTCGATCTTTTATCCAAGAATTAAGAAATTGGAGTCACTATAATTATGACCTTATTAAATGAAACACTAATACCAGCAAAGAAAAATCAAAACTTAGGTATGATAAACATGTTAGCATCATAAATCCCCCGTATACAAAAGGACAATTAGTTTGGGTAGAAAGAGGCGCGAACATGAAACATGTTAAGCAAGCACCCCGTTTTACCGGTCCTCATAAAATACTAGAAATCAAAGGTACTAATAATGCTGTAATAAAACTCCAACGAGGCAAATACACAATAAATTTTGATCGCTTAAACCCATTTTACGATCCCGAATCAGACCCTGAATTTACAGAATCTGATGACGAACCACTTTCTTCATTGTTACAGGTTCCTAGCCGGAACAGCAGCAATGAATGACGGAATTAAACTCGTACCTTTACGCAATACAATTGGTTTGTTTTACGAAAAGGAAATGCAAGTAAAAATTTCAAATGATAATTGGAAGTTAGTAGTCTATAAAGACCTCACCTTATTAAAGGATAGTTTTATGCAAACAACCCGTATCCTTGACTCATTACACACCTTTAGTGCAGGTATCGAAAATCAAAATTCTTCTCTTCCCCTTCTAGTACAGGAGCTAAGTACATCGATTGTGCAAAAATGTATACAAGCATGAAATTTTCAGGGATGCTAGTATATCATATAGTAATCAAAATAAGCATCAGACCCATCTTGAAATCACCCCCCAATTCCGAAAAACCCCCCCTACAAGTGATTGGGTAGAGTGTCTCAGATTTTAATTAATTGTGGCCTTATTTGAAAATATAGTTGACTTCTGTTTGTGCACGTATAATCTTAACATATCATACAATGCTATAAAATTTTAATATTTGGACAATACAACGATTTCTATGTGCAATCTGCATGCGCACCTGCAATGCACGTGTCAACTTAATGAATCACTTGCTACAGTCAGTGTGGTACGCTATCTATGCCGGCTCGAGTGTTTTTAAAAATTGTTACGGCCCGTCAATACCTCTCTGTATTTATTGCTAAAATATGTCAGTACATTTTAATCTTTGTATTTTGTGCCAGTCGAAAGATAAATTTCCTTTATTGTGCCCTGCAGTGAGAAAAGGAAAAGGTTATGAGAGCCTTGCAGCAAATTTACTGCAATTTAAAGAATTAGGTGCTTTACCTTCAAACATCGATTTAACAAAATTTGATGAAGGCGGCGGTATAGAACATTTTTTCCGGAAATATAAAGTGTCCTGGCATAAAAAATGTGAATTAAAATTTAGTTCACTGAAACTTAGACGTTTAGAAAACAAAAGAACAAAAGATATTAGCAACAGTGAACCAGTTACAACTAGGACTTCAAGAGATAACTTAATTGTCAAAAACGATACTAGTATTATTGCAAAAGGAAAAGTATGCCTATTCTGTGAACTACCAGCCAAAAAGAAAGAGCCGTTAAGAAAAGTTGAGACATTAGAACTGGATAGAAAATTAAGAAATTACGCGCAAGAGATTTCCGACAAAGATGTTTTACGAAAAATTTCAGGCGGTGATTTAATTGCTATCGAAGCAGAATATCATTTAAAATGCCTAACATCGTTTTACAATAAAATAACTGAACACAGACGTAAACATTCTAATAATAAATCTGATAACAAATCGCTTTTGGAAGGTATTGCTCTGGCAAATGTTATAAAATTTATAAATGAAAGCAGAACTGAAAGATCCGTTTTTAAATTAAGCGAATTGGTTAAACTATACAAAGATCATATGGTGCAATTAGGATTGCATCATATCCCAGTTCATTCTACGAGACTAAAAGATTTTAGAATTTTATCTAATATTCCAGATATAGTGAGTAAAGCAGAAGGCAGGGATGTTATTTTGATTTTTGAAGAAAGTTTGAGCGAGGCAATAAAATTAGCAGGTTTGAAAGATTCTGATAAAGAAGGATTAATTTTAACAGAAGCTGCTAAAATTTTACAGAAACATATTCTTGAATATCAATACACTTTCCGAGGAAGTTTTTCTGAAACATGTCAGGAAGAGAGCGTTCCACAGATACTGTTTCAGTTCATAACTATGCTTTTAACGGGATCTTTGAGGAATTCAACTAAAAATAAAATCATTCAACCAGTCCTGTCCATTGCACAAACAATAGTATTTAACACCATTTCTCAACCTAGACGTTCTTCAGTTTGCTCAACTCGTCATAATAGGGAAAGAGAACCACCACTTCCCATTTATTTAGCTCTGAAAGTTCATGCAGAAACCAGAAAACGAAAGTTGGTAGATACAATGCATGCCATGGGTTTGTGTATTTCATATAAACGACTTTTAAACATTACGTCGCAACTGGCAAACTCAGTAAGTACGCATTATGAAGAAGAGGGTCTTGTATGTCCACCGTACCTAAGAAAAAATGTATTTACAACAGCAAGTGTCGATAACATAGATCATAATCCCAGTTCAACAACTGCTAAGGATTCATTTCACGGAACTGCGATAACATTGCATCAACATTTTACTGCTGAATCGCTAGGAGAACTAATTCCTGAGATTCCAATAGATTTCACAAATAATAATGGTAAAATAAAACCTCTCTTGGAAGCTTATGCACTTGTTCCGTCGGCTCCTCGATTACCTAAAGACATAAAAGTGCCTCGTATTGCAGATGAAATTGTAATTGATTTTGATAAAGACATATTATTGGTTGAACAATCGTGGCTTACAGAACTACACAAAAATTACCACGATTCTTCTGACACTACAATGAATATCTCGTGGGCAGCATTTTATGCATCTAAATGTGCACATCCGGTTATGAAAAGTAAGGTAGCCCTTTTACCCTTATTTAATGAAAACGCACATTCTGTATCCATGATACTTCATGCTATTCATGTAATATTAAAAGCAACAAAGTACTACAACAAATCGCAAACTCCGGTTCTGTGTATGGATCAACCATTGTTTGCTATTGGTAAACAGATACTGTTCACTTCTAATGAAATATCAGGAAACAGTATTGTTTTAATGATGGGCGGTTTACACATAGAGATGGCAGCTTGGGCCGCCATAGGAAATTTGTTACAAGGTAGTGGTTGGGATGTTATTATAACCGAATCAGGTGTAACCACGTCTGGAAGAGCTCAATCTTCTCTACAAGCTTCGCATCTCAACAGAACAAGGCGCATCCACCAAGTAACTGCAGCTGCGCTATATATTCTTATGCAGGATGTGTATTCGAATTCTTCCAGAAAACTATCCTTTTCAGAATGGCGACAGAAAATGTCAAAAACGTGTCCCCAGTTCCAGTTTTGGAATGCTATTTTAATTTTTGAAGTAACAATTTTATTTTTTATACGGTCAATTCGGGAAGGCAATTTTTCCAATTATATTATATCATTAAAGGAATTGCTACCTTGGTTCTTTTCTATGGATCGAACAAATTATGCCCGATGGCTGTCTGTACATTTTTTGGACATGGTGACACTGAAAGAAAAGCATCCGGATGTTTTTAATGCCTTTAATACTGGTGGATTTGTAGTAAACAAAACTAAAAATTATTTTTCGTCTATCGCATTAGATCATGCACATGAACAGGAGAATGCCAACATTAAAGGTGACGGTGGTGCAGTTGGTCTTACCGAAAACCCAGCAGCTTTACGTCGGTGGATGTTAGCAGGACCAGAAATTTCAAGGCTAGTAGGTGAATACGAATCAGATCTTCTATATGATATAGATGAAGATTTTATAGGTTCACACCACGAGCAAACTCCTTCTAAACAAGCAGCTTTCCGTAAAGATGTTTCCGCTATTGTGAAAACCATTTCAGATGTTGGTAATCCGTTTGCTGATGATTCTGATGTTTTGTATGCTCTTGATACTAAAGATGCAGTTTGCGACTCTGTGAAATCCTATTTATTTTTATTTTACCAAAATGGTAAGAAACAGTTCCTAGATTTTTTTTTTGAAAGATTAGTTGAAGGTACTAAATCTATAAATAATCCTATTCCGAAAAATGGTTATAAATTCTTTAAAACGCCTAAAATCAAGAATAAAGTTCAAATTAAATACAATGAATTAAAGAACGACTTGTCATTGTATAGCCGCTTATATATCGCTTGTCAGTCGAGAGAGGGAGATTTATGCAATTTTTTTAAACATGAAAATCAACTGTATCCCCCTGCATTATCAACATCTGGTGAAATTAGGCACTGTATAAAATCTGATTTGTTAAAGTGTTTAGAAGACGATATTGTATCTGATGTTCCTCCTACTGATTCTGTTATACTAGATGGTGCTGCTATAATAAACATTTTAATCCCAAGAAACTGCAGAAACTTTCAGGAGTATATGGATACCATTTTCGCCCCCTATATACTTTCCCAATTAAGAGAAAGAAAAAGGCTAGATATAGTATGTGATGTTTACTGCAAAAATAGTATTAAGGAGCAAACCAGAAACAACCGAGGTGTCGGCCAAAGAAAGCTTGTTGCACCCACAGCTCCTATGCCTAAAAACTGGTCTACGTTTCTTAGAGTTTCAGAAAATAAGACGGAATTATTTTCAATGCTCTCCAATTATGTTGTACGTTTAGAGACACCTGATAAAATGATTATATCAACCTTAAAAGATTCAGCGATATCAAATGGAGAACAACCGTCCAACTTAATTTCAAACTGTAATCACGAAGAAGCCGATTCACGGATGTTTGTTCACGTTTTAGACAGTTTCGAAAATGAACTAAAAAAAGTAATGATAAGAACCGTTGATACGGACGTAGTAGTTCTTGCAATTTTTATTTCGTATAAACTACCATTAGTTGAAATATGGTTAACTTTTGGGACAGGACAACATTTTCGCTATATACCAGCACATTTAATAGCAAAGAAACTCGGACGAAAATCCCTAGGATTGCCGTTTTTTCATGCATTGACTGGATGCGATACAGTATCTTCTTTTTCTGGTAAAGGAAAAAAAAGCACATGGGAAGCGTGGCAGTCATTTTCGAATGTGACAGAAACCTTCATAGACCTAACGACATCGCCTGCACCACCGTCGGAAGATCAACTTAAAATATTACAGCAGTTTATTATAGTTTTATATGATAAATCAAGTTCCTGTACATCGGTTAATGAGCTTCGTAAATATTTGTTTACCAAAAAGGCACGTAATGTCGAAAACATACCGCCTACAGAAGCTGCCTTAAAACAACATATATTAAGGTCAATTTATCAGGGTGGATATCTTTGGGGAGATTGTTTATCACCCATACACAACGAATCTCCGCTTAACTGGGGGTGGAAAATGGACAATACTTACTTAATTCCTCACTGGACTGATTTAAAAGACGCATCACAATCCTGCAACGAACTTATCAAATGTGGCTGTAAGAATTGTGGCAATAGATGCAAGTGTAATAAATATAATTTAAAATGTACTCAACTTTGTAAGTGTGACGGTTTGTGCGATAGAGGAAATGGATGTGATGATTTAGAATTATAAAATCGAAACGAAATTATATTTTATTTAAAACTAATCACTTTTTGAGATGAGTTTTAATTTGACTTCAAGCTTAAATGTTTTATTTTTTATTATTTATATTATTATATAAATAAATTATATATTGTATTTATTATGCTTATTTCTTATAAGTTATATTCAAGACTTTGTAGTACCTCTTAATAAAAACTGTTTTAAGTTTTTGTTATATGTTTGGTTTGTTTTGGTTGAAAATAATATTTGTGTAATAGGTATCTGTTAACAAAACAATATTAAAAAAATTTCATAGCATTCTACGATTTACGGTAATCATTTTTATGCAAACGGAATTCAAATATCTTTTAATATAAAGCCACAAATTAATTATACTAATACGCGCCGCCGCACGCCGTTCGTTTGGTGGGATATTTAGGGGTTGGGGGGTGATTTTGAAGTGGGTCTGATGTTTATTTTAATTACTATACCATACACTACCATATCCCAAACTTGCGTGCTTGTATACATTTTTGCACAATCAAGCCATATTTTTGCACTTAGCTCCTGTACTATTCGTAATAAACATTTCGGTATATCCCTACGAGCACACCTTAAATTTTTGAATACTATAAAAAATAGCATCGATTCCAAATTAGATGAAATTAAATTCACCACCCCTACGCGTGTCAAACGATTTTTTGATGGACTCGGTTCCATATGGAAAGCTATTATTGGAAATTTAGATGCCTCAGATGGAAAATTTTATGACGAAAGCATTGATAAATTAGAAAAAGATGATAAACAATTGCAAAATCTCATGAAAGAACAAATTCAGATAATCACTTCTACTATTCAAAATTTTAATAACACTATCTATAAACTACAAGTTGATGAGAAAACCTTTATTGAAGATATAATAGTCATTCAAAATAATGTGAATCAACTATTGGGTAACGAAGCTTTTCTTGCCGACCAGGTAAAATTATTGGATACCTGTGAGCAATTATTAGAATCGTTAATTTATATTGAACAAGAAGTAACAGAAATTTCTGAAAGCTTGACTTTTTCTAAACTAGGAGTAATTCATAGCTCCATTATCAAACCTTTTGATTTAATCACCAATCTTAAAATTGTTGCTCAAAATTTAGAAAGAAATAACTTACCCCTAAACCCCAATACTGAGAACTTACCACAATTACTTAATGTTATAACGATGTCTGCTTATCAAACTCCTAAAAGATTAGTTTTCATTTTGCAAATACCCCTTGTCGAAAAAGATGTATATACCCTATACCATTTATACTCTACCTACAAAAGATCATAATTCTACCCTGTTTCATACAATAATCCCTGAATCCAAATATGTGGGATTATCCGAAAATAACAGACAGTACTTGAAGATTGACAGCATACAACTTTGTATGCGGTAGTAAATCTTAATCCCATATACCACGTGAAGGAAGACGACATCACCTACCAAAACGAAGACGAACCCTTAACCCCCAGTATAACACCAAGACGCCGTGTTTAATGACATTGCGTTCATCTACTCACTCCATTCTTAATGAGGGAGGTGTTATGTTATACCTATGTTGTATTCGCATCATATTATTATTTGTTCTTTTGCTTTAGTTACTAACCTTACGCGTATTTTTTGATATTGATGTACTAATACAACTCATGTTTATTATTTTAAGTAATTAATGTACAAGTGCAGGCATAGACTCTTGATGAGCCAATTTTGCGTGATCTTAATATAAACACGTTTTGCAAATGGTAAACATTTGATTCTTCGTAATTAAATATAATATTGCACCATTTAACCCTTAATTTCATCATGGTCTCGTGATCATAGACCACGTAGTCATAACATATAAATACTTGACCTAATACAAAAATTAGTCAGTCTCCCAGTCTCCAAGTCTTCAAGTCTTCAGTTTCATTAACACTTTATTAAGTGTTCATCATTGTCTTGAATCGTATATTTTTATACTATTTGTTTTTGTGTTCAATAAACATTTATTAATCGGAGTTACCCACGATTTTATTATTTACGAACCTAAAAGTTTCGAGTGATTAAAAATGGCAGGCTCGTGGTCTAATGAACAAACCGCTGCATTAATTGAATTATACCAAGCGGCACCAATATTATGCAAAGTGTCCGATCCAAACTACCTCAACAAATTTGCTAGGCAGACTGTGTTAGAGAAGATTGTGGAGGGTTTACAGGTTACAAGACCAAACACTCAAGGTAAAATCGTGTATATATTAATATTTCAATTAATCAATAAAAAGTATAATTCTTTTTAACATTTTTTGATTCTAGTGACCGAAATTAAAGCAAAAATAAATGGTGTGCGAGCTCGCTTTAAAGCCGAGTTGGCGAAGATTCGCAGCCAAACCAGTGGCTCAGAATATGAAGTTTCAAAAATAACTTTTGCTTTTATTTTTGAAAAACCATTGTTTTTGCAAGTCCACCTTGTTGCACGGAAGAGTATTTATGTAATATACCCGAATCTAATAAGACTCAAGGATCATGGATCACCGTTTTAGAATCCGAAGAGGAACAAATTCGGAATATCAAAGTTTCTATGTAAGTTTTGTAAATAATATATTGAATAGTAAGATAATTTGCATACTAGGTACAGTTGAAATAATACACCAAAGGTAATTATGTAATATAATAACACTAAAATTAAAGGTCGCTTTAACAATTCCGATTTAACTCTTTGTATAACCAACAATCAATTGTCATGGATACAATTTATTGTTACAAGAATTGTATCCATCACAATTGACTGCTGGTTAGCTTAAATAACAAAAGTTAAATTGGAATCGATAAACTGACCCTATAAAAATTAAACTTCTACAAATTGCTGTTGTCTACAGCATTTTGCTGCCAAGGCACTTATCCATTGCTGCTAAAATACTGTTCAAATTCTTGCCGTACTTGTGCTGGCCATTGTGCAGTTCTGTTTCGCCCTTGTTGGCACAAAGAATTCATAGGAGACTCAATATCATCATTTTCTATAGGACCCTCTGTGTCTTTATTATTTGTCAAAAAGTTATGTAGAATGCAAGAAGCTCTTGTTATTAAGACAACTTTTTCCACAGAAAAATTCATTGGTTGTAGAGAAATTCGAAAACGGTTACTCAATCGACCAAAAGCATTCTCTGACACTCTGCGAGCACGGCTTGTTCGATAATTAAATTATTTTTTTTCATTTGTTAACCCCCGAAACCTGTATGGTTTCATAATGCACTCCTATTAAAATAGGAATAATTTATTTATGAATAATTTTATTTGCCTTTTGCAGGGAGACGATAAGTTTCCAGAAATGGAGGAAGGAAGCGTTGCAGATAGTTCCTGCATTATTAGTAGCTTCTACTTCCACAGCTTCAGCCTCACCGGCAATTAGTGAAGGGGGGCGACAGAAAAGAACAACTGATAAGGGCGAGGTACAGGACAAATTTTTTGAACAAGCAGGCTCTGCCCTGGAGATAATTGCAAAACGCCAGGCGCCGCCTCAACAGAATGAGTGGAGTACATTTGCAAATTTTGTCGGTTCGGCAGTGAAAAATTTAGGGAAGAATAAAATTAAGTGTAAGCATGATATAATGAAGATTATAATGAAATATGAAAAAGAGAATTTGTAAATTTTAAATAAAACTTAAGCAAACCATTAAGTAGTGCTTTTCCATTGAATCTGCAATTGCAGTTAAAACCTCTGGTATTATTTTGCTTAGCGTGTTATGTGTGATCCTCGTAGAAAAACTCAAACTCTTAAGTGTTTCACCTGTTGCCAAAAATCTCAATGTTGCAACTAACCTAAAACAGTAGAAAGAAGTATTGTACATTTTATATTTATAAAACAAAAACACTTATCCAAAATCAAAGCAAATAGTCACCTTTTTTGCAGCATTAATTCATTGCGTAGTTGAGTATCTTTACGCTCAATTTTGTTTCGTATGAAATTTAAAACAGTTATAAAGCATTCTTCGTCCATGCGTAGAAAATTTCGGTAATTTTCCGGATCTTCATTCTTTAATTCACTTTCCACCATGGAAAGTACACCTCGACCATTTCCGCAATTTTTCTTTTTTGTAACCCACCATCTACGTCTATTTCTCTTCTTCTTATTTTGTTTTTGAATAAGTACATATTCAATTAAACTTACAGCAAGGACGGTTAATAATAATTCCTGGTTCGTAGTTACGTTTTCCATTTTATAAGAATAATAAATCGACACCAAATAACAATGCGTGAAGATAAATAATCTGACCAACTTTTGTCAAAATATTTGACAGTGGGACATGCTTTAAAAAATATTTTTAGGGGGCATGACGTCACATGGTTTTATTAAAAATTTTATAAAAAGAATTTATAAAATTTTTTACAGTGGGACATGGGCTTAACATCCGACAAGTTTTCCCGCACCCTTTTTGTCGGCCATTTTTTCCCCTCGGACTCTATCCCCCGGGGGGCGGGGGGAGAAGGAATGAGCGGTTAAGGTGTGCAAGTTTTGAAGACTTACGCCCGGTTTCATAATCATGACTTCAAGTCGGCTTTAACTAAAGTCCACTTTAACTTTAAAGTCGGACTTAAAATTGGCGTGTTTCATAATGGTGAAGGTGGGTGGAGCTACGAAACTTTAGCTAAAGTCGACATAAAGTGAGATTTCTCGGCTACAGTTTGTGTTGGTAACACTGAAGTACGTATTGCAACCTACTTCACACAGCTACGATCGTCATGTGACTACCTAAGAACCAATAAGAATGCGTCTACAGATTGGTGGCCGTTATTGTGAACATAAGAGAGACAAATGCTTACGCGCTTTGCATGTATCGACACCTTGATTATACATTATTTTTAAAATTGTGTTCTGTCAGTTGCTGTCATTGCTGTATAATATTTGCAATAATAATAATATAAAAAATAAATAATGCATAATCAAGGTGTCGATACATGCAAAGCGCGTAAGCATTTGTCTCTCTATGTTCACATTAACGGACACCAATCTGTATAGGTAGCATCACTAATGGCGCGAAACGGCACCACTCTTTGCTTCGGCTCCTTTGATTTCAAAGAGATCGCTGCGTTTTTTATCTTCATCTAGTTTGTTTGTCGTTACAGTTATTGTTTTTTTTGTTGTTATCGTTCTCGTTATTTTCTTTGTTATCGGTCTTGTTATTATTTTTGTTACCTGTTACCGTTATTTTAAAAATCAACATGGCAAAAATTGCAAGCGGTGGAAATTTTACCCTGGAAGGCGAACTTCGCTTGGCGCAGATCATTTTGACTTATAAGGACGTGGTGGAAAACAAAACCACAAATTTGATTTCACTGGCCGAAAAGGTAAATACACATGTTAACTTTACAAAATTAATATACATTTTCTAACAATTCTTATCTATTTGCCTCTTGTAGGAAGTTGTTTGGGGCAAAATCATGACCCACTTTAATAGCTGCCATGGGCCTCGTACTGTGGCACAACTCAAGTCAAAGTACGACAATTTAAAGACTGCAGCCCGGAACTATTGTGCTACTCAAAGGATGCAATTGTACGGCACACGTGGGGGGCCGAATCCACCAAAGACAGACGCAGTATAGTGTACGATGTCATACTCGAAATTCTGAATGTCAAAATTGTATGTGGACTACAGAATCCATTCCATGATGATAACATGGATGCTGGGCCATCCCCAGCAACTAGCAGCAACATAACGATTGCCGCACCAACCCCTAGTGAGGTATTAATTACCCCCACACCTATCCGGCCCATTACGTCTTTCCCTATGCTACCACAGGACATCAGGGAAGCAGAAATTACTTACTGCGAAGGGCCGGAAAATACATACTGCGATCCAGAAGTTTCCACCAGCATTCCAGCAAAAAACAATTGGGGGATGTACACCCCAACAATGCTCAAACGTAAAAGAAATGATAAGCTAGCCCCCAAAAAAAGCATTGTTGGGGTTGAGATTCCCGATATAAAGATTAAACTTTATGAAAAATTGGCCTTTCTAGCGAAAGAAGAGGAACGACAGGCTAGGCGAATGGAAATGGAGGAGGAGCAGCATAAGAGAAAAATGTAGTTATTAGATTTACACCCGGTTTCATAATCGTGACTTCAAGTCGACTTTAACTAAAGTCCCGTTTAACTTTAAAGTCGGACTTAAAGTTGGTGTGTTTCATAATGGTAAAGGTGGGCGGAGCTACGCAACTTTAGCTAAAGTCGAGATAAAGTGAGGTTTGTCGGCTACAGTTTGTGTTGGTAACACTGAAGTACGTATTGCAACCTACTTCACACAGCTACGATCGTCATGTGACTACCTAAGAACCAATAAGAACGCGTCTCTATAGGTAGAGTGGGAGAGTGGCGCGAAAACGGCACCACTCTTTGCTTTGACTTCAAAGTGTTCGCTCCGTTGTTTGTCTTTAAAGTAAATTTGCAGTTTTTTTTTTGGTCGTGTGTTACAGTTATTATTTTTCTTGTTTTCGTTCTCGATATTTTCCTTGTTATCGTTATCATTCCCGTTGGTGTTTTTTATTGCCTATTTGTTACCAGTTATCGTTATTTTGTACATTTTGAAATCCAAAATGGCAAAAATTCCTCGTACAAATAATTTCACGCTGGACACGGAACTACGTTTGGCGCAAACCATCTTGGCCTATAAGAACGTGGTGGAAAACAAGACCACAAATTTGATATCACCCGCCGAAAAGGTAATAAATACACACTTGTAACTTCATCATAAAATGAATAAATTTTGTAACAATTCTTTTCCGTTTGTCTCTTGTAGGAGGTTGCTAGGGGCAAAATTATGGACCAATTTAACAGCTGCCATGGACGCGGTACTGTGCCACAGTTGAAATCAAGGTACGACAAGTTGAAAACCGCAGCTCGAAAATATTATGCCAGCCAAAAGAAGCACCTATATGGAACAGGTGGGGGGGCCGAATCAACGAAAGATAAGCGGAGCATAATCTATGACATCATTTTAGAGATAGTTAATATTAAAACTGTGGGAGGATTGCAGAATTCATACGACGATGATGTAGTTATGAATGGTGGGCCACCTACACCTAGTGGAATAATTACACCTATACCTACTGGTATAACGACAGCAATACCTAGTGGAACAATTACCTCCGCACCTACCCAGTCCTTTGTGTCGCCGACCCCGATACCACCACTGGACAACCTGGAATACGTTGAAATTATTTATTGCGAGCCAGACGATAAAACTCCCTGCGAGCCAGACGATAAAACTCCCTGCGAGTCGGAAGATAAAACTCCCTGCGAGGCAGAAGCTCCCACCATCATTCCTTCAACAAGCAATTGGGGAACGTACACCCCAACAATGCTTAAGCGCAAGAGGAATAGTAAGCTTGCCCCGAAGAAAACTAATGTAATGTTGGAGGTGAAATTCCGGAAATGAAAGCTCAACTATATATAGAAGGAAACTGGCCTTTGCAGCTAAACAAGAGGAACGCCAGGCTAGGCGTATGGAAATGGATGAGGAGCAACACCGGAACAAACTTCAAATGGACAGGGAACAGCACCAAAAAAAATGAAGATGGAGGATGAGCTACATCAGCAGAACATGGAGGTGTTAGCTTTAGAAATTTTAATAAAACAAAAACAATTTAACATGTAATTACTTCAATAAAGTGTATTTCTATATAAATTACTTGTATCATTGGTAAATGCAACAACAAAACACCCAAGTCAAAGACTGTCATGAACAATTTTTAATTTTTATTAAATAATTAATAAACATTAAATAGTGTTTTATCTACAACCATTGTGTAATACTATCATTACTATACAATTTTTAACGGTTAATGACACTCGTTACAATTGTCAATTGAATAATACTACGATGGGGTAATATTACCCCATCGTCCTGTCAAATTGAACAAAACTAGAAAAATTGATTTCAGGTATGATGATTTGTTTTATTTAAATTTTTGAACTTTTAAATTTTCTTTGTTATTTAAATAATAATTGTAGACGTGGGCTGCAGATAAAGTATAGTATTCGACTCGTGTACAATGACTATTACCCACTCAGATGATTACAGCAAATTTCATCTTCATGGGTAATAGCCATCATTATACGCTCGTTGAACAATATACTATTACTTATTATGCACACTAGGATGAAACAAAAAACAAAAATAATACTATTACAGTTAAAAAACACTACAGTCTAGCAAAATGTTCATTTATTAGCAACTGCCTTGCCAAATTACCACCTCGCTGTTGCTGACGCCCTGGTAATCCATCCACTTGTATTCCTACATCAACTTCTGGTTCATCGGGTATATCATCGGGCAAATCATCATGCATATCAATTGCCTTATTGTGTAAAACAGCCGTTGCTACGGCAGCTATGGCTATAGTAGTATAGCCATAGCTGTGTCGATGTTAACCCTCATCATTAAAGATAATATTGGGAACCGCCGTTTCCACACACCATATTGTCGTTCTACAGTATTTCTTGTTCGAATTAACGACTCGTTGTATAAATTTTCTGCTGGTGTGACTACATTTTGCAGTGGAGTCATTAGATACTGCCGCAGGCTGTAACCACTATCTCCAATTAGCAGAAAATTTCTGTATCTTGCAGCTTCAAAATCCCTTTTTAAATTACCGTTATTAAAAATGGTTTGATCATGAACGGAGCCTGGCCAGCGGGCTACAATATTTCGGATTTTTAATTGTGCATCCGAGACAGTTTGCACATTCAGTGAGAAGTAGCCTTTTCTGTTTCGGAAAATTTCACCATCATCTCCACCTAAAAAAAATTAGATAAAACATTATTAATAATATATCATACAAACGTTAACAAGCTTACGAACCTGGATTTTTGATTCTAACATGCGTACAATCAATCGTGCCAACAACTCTAGGAAAACGTGCAATGGCATAGAATTCTTCAGCTGTTTGTGCCATTTCCACTTCGTTTTCACACATCTTGATATAGCGTGGACGTAATGAACAAATTGCATTCGTAACCCTCCTTACTATTCTAGAAGCAGGGGCTTTTGAGACCCCTGCAAAATCTCCTGCTGTAATGAGCATGTTTCCTGTTGGATAGAAACGAAGTGTCAACAATAGTTGGTGCATTCGTTGTATGCAACCTCCCCTAAAATTTAAGCTTCAATTTCCTCCAGCAAATGTACCGTTGTAGGCTTTGTTAAACGTAACCTATCAAAAAACTCAACATCATTCCATCTATTGAAATTGTCGACACGGTCTCGATAAACTTTAGGCCTCTGTAATACCAATTCTTCATCTGACGAACTGCTGCTTGAAGAACTGCTACTTGAAGACCACATCTTCCCTTGAGTAACACAATTTCTAAAAAACTATGATATCTGGTTAAATTTACAATTATATAACATAGTACAAGGTGCACCTTACCAGAATACGACTGATGAAAATATTATAGTCTTGAGAAAGACTGTTTTTTAATTGTATAACGATGAGGAAAGCAAAAAACGAGGTAAACACAACAAACTAGCAAGAGTGGAGGTGACGCAAGTAAATAAAATGTGAGGTTATAACGTCCACTTTAACTTTTAAAGTGAGGGAAGACGTGACTTTAACTTTAAAGGCGAGTTAAAGTCACTTTAACGTTAAAGTCGCATTATGAAACACGATTTCTACTTTAAAGCCAACTTTAAATTTAAAGTTGATTATCAAAGCGGGCGTTAGACATTTTAATTTAAAAAAAAGAATTAAATATGTAAACTTTAAAAAATTTTATTATTTATAAACTATAAATTATATCATTGGTAGAAACAATCACAACACAACAATCACAATCTAGCAAAATGTTCATTGATTAGTAACTGCCTTGCCAAATTGCCACCTCCGACCTGTTGCTGGCGTTCTGGTAATCTATCCCCTTGTAGTCCATCATCTACAATATCTACGTCAACTACATCTGGTGCAACGGGGAAATCATCACGCATATCAATAGCTTTATTGTGAAAAACAGCTGCTGCTACTACTATTGCCATAGCTGTTTCGATATTAACCTTCATACCTAAGGATAATATTGGGAACCGTCGTTTCCACACACCATATTGTCGCTGTACAATATTCCTTGTACGAATTAACGACTCGTTGTACAAATTTTCTGCTGGTGTAACTACATTTTGCAGCGGAGTCATCAGATACTGCCGCAGGGTGTAACCACTATCTTCGGTTAATAGAAAATTTCTGTATCTTGCAGCTTCAAAATTCCTTTTTAAATTACTATTATTAAATATGGTTTGGTCATGAACGGACCCTGGCCAACGTGCTACAATGTTTTTGATTTTTAATTTTGCATCTTAAGACAGTTTGCACATTCAGTGAAAAGTAACCTTTTCTGTTACGGTAAATTTCACCATCATCTCCACCTAAACAAAATTAGATAAAATATTAATATGTTATACAAACGTTAACAAGCTAACGAACCTGGAGATTCAATTCTAATATGTGTACAATCAATCGTGCCAACAACTCTAGGAAAACTTGCAATTGCATAAAATTCTTCAGCAGTGTGTGCCATTTCCACCTCCTTTTCACACATCTTGATGTAGCGTGGACGTAGTGAGGCTATTGCATAACTAACCCTCTTCACTAATCTGCAAGCAGAGGCTTTTGAGACCCCTGCAAAGTCTCCCGCTACAACCATGCTTCCTGTTGCATAAAATCGCAGTGTCAATACAGTTCGTGCATTGGTTGTCTGCAACCTCCCCTAAAATTTCAAAATACTATAGTACTATTTATTATCCTGAAGAAATTATGCACTCACCTATTTGTTGGTAATGTAATCAACGCTTCAATCTCTTCCAGCTAATGTATCGTTGTAGGTTTTGTCAAACGAAACCTATCAATAAACTCAACATCATTCCATGAATTAAAATTATCGAGACGGTCTCGATAAACTTTAGGCCTCCGTTATAATTCTTCATCTGAAGAAAAATACGATAAAACTAGCAATAATAATAATATATTAACAAAATTAGAAATTTTAATTTCTTAATGAACCGCAAACTTCCAGTAACGATAATGTTATAGGAAACTATATTTTTGTAAATAACCGCAAACTTCTGATACTACTAATGTTGTAGGAAACCACATATTATGATTTGTTAATTAATTAAGAAGGACATTAAAAATTCTTTTACGTTATATACTATCTAATACATATGTAAAATTTTTAATTGTAAAATTACTTCAATGCTTACAGGTTATTGTTAAACTGTAGTAGTGTATTAAGATTATTTAAGTGTCTTAAGTGTTTGCGTTGTCTGAAATGGATCTTAAGAAATTAAACTCTGTTGAAGGTCTCGAAGAAAAACCAATATTAAAAGTAAGTGAAATGGTGCTTAATGAAAATTACTTCATAGAAAACATAAAAGCTATTAATACCAGAGAATGGGGTAGACGTATTCTCGTAGAGACAAAGTTATTTAAAATATTCTTACCCACAAGATTTTCAAATATGACAAACGAAGAAATTGAGAATTGAAACAAAACTAAATATAAAGCTGAAGAGTTGAAATTAGCTATTAAGAAACGGGAATTAAAGACGTGGGGAAGCCAAATGTGGCTACCCTATTCGAATGGCTGATAAGAAGCGCAGTGTAAATTTTACCCCCGAAGAGATGCAGATTTTGCGCAGAGAGGTCACGAAGAATCATGAGCTGCTGTATGGGAAGATATCGCCAAATATACCTGGCACCGTAAGAAAGCTGTGTGGCAGGCAGTGTTAGGTGCAGTGAATGCAGTAAGCCCTGTACCTAGAACTGTACCGCAGGTGAAGAAAAAATTTAGACATGAAACGGGAAACCAAAAACAAACGTAGGCCGGTTTTTACGATTTCATTTTCAAATCCTCTAATTTCCTATCACAGTTGCTCAATAACATCAGCAACGTATGGCTACAGGTGGTGGGGATCCGAACCGGACATCGATATGGATTCCTGCGACGAGGACATGCTCGAACTTGTAGGAAAAGCCTGAATAGAAGGATAGAAGGCGTTCCTGGGAGGGGGGGGAGATGATAGTTTTAGAGTTGCCGGCACCTTCACACAGAACCATCATGCTCATACACTAGTCAGACACACACACATGTATACAATCCACCAACTCCTGATCACCCCTTTACAGTAGATCTCCTGGGTGGCTATTCTGTAATTATAGTGAACGTGAACATTTTTCGGGCGAAGGGAACGTTCACATCACGTTCACTTCGCTAACGCAAAAATACGCTATTCTACAACTATTGTGAACGTTCAGTAAACGTGATGTGATCCTAGCGGTGTTGTCAGTTGTGTCTGATATTTTGAACCAATGAGAAGGGCGCATAGTCGTCGTGAGAAGCACGTGGGGTTTGAAAATAAAAATGAAAGTGTACCCACTTTTCAAATATTTCATTCTGCAACATAGCAGAAGAAAATTCATTCAAAGCACGACTTACTGACGCTTGGCTTACAGTTATAACTACATACTATTGCTACCAGTAATTTCTTGGTAGGAACCAAAAACCAAAAATCGAAGCGCCATAAGAACCTTGCGCTCGATGGAAATTCCTAAATATCTTCAGGCTTGCATAAATGGCTTAACGACTTCAATAAATTATATCTCGGGCAACATCTTTGTTTACCCGGAATCTTTTTACAAATGCAGGATCTGTTAAGGTGAAATGATCTTTCATTTGTAAAACTTGGCGTTCCCCCTTAACATCTTGTTCAGCTTCTTTGAAGTTTCTCAAAATCTCATTTGAAACAAGCAAATTACCTATATCCATGTTAATTTCTATAAAGTGGAAAACACAGCACTGAATCGACTTGAATCAAACATTCAAACCTCACAAATGAACAAATGTCAAAAACGCGAGGTTAAAATCCAACTTTCACGGCGTGAACAATTTGATTCCCCGAAAATTTACTAGGCGAAGCAAGTTCACTCATTTTTGGCGGTATGTGAGCGTTCCCAGAATTCAAGAATACATAGTTTTAGTTTTAGGGTGAACTCCGCCCACTTCACAGGTGAAACACGCGTTCACGTTTTTCAAGAATAGCTACCCTGTGCACTTCGATTACCATCCCGATCGAAATGACGACTCCTTGATGGTCGAACAAGAACAGTCGAACCAAACAGATTTCAGCTATTTTCAGGCATTTTCTCCCGGTGATGTCACAGATTTTTCAGATCGTGGGGAGAATGGTGCAATAATTAGGCAAATTCCTGAACCAGCTGAAATTGCGAAAGAAACTATTTTGATTGAAGCAGTGGAATATAATAAGAAGAAAATTTGGACAATGTAGTAGAAGATAATAATGTAATTAGTGTTGAATATCAAAAACCGCTCGAAACAGTTTCGATAACACGAAGGGGGAACTAAATGATGTATCAAGTAATACACCCCCACCTTCCCCTTATGCCTCAGCCTCCACAACTTAAAAATCTTAAGAGCCCTATATATCAGTTCGCTACTATTAATAAATCATCATTCACTATTAAAGTCGCTCAACACTTGGTTTTTGACTTAGGGAGTTCTGCTTTCGGAAAATGTTAAATAAAGCTGTATTAATTGATATGTGTGTTTCATAATTTTATATTTCAAAAAAGTGAAGTAATTATTTTAATTGTAATGTTGCTGTATTTCAAACGTGCTAAGCTGAGATATCAAATGCAATTTTCAAGATATGTTACACGTATTTCATTGGAAATTCAATGTACATTATTTTACTTCAGTCCCCGTTAATATTGGTAAATGTTTAAATTATATATTAATTTAATAGTACATGGTCCGCGCTCCGCTTAAAAGACATGTTTGCCGCTGTAAGATAGCGACCCCTACGGCACCGCATGCCTGTGCTTCGCTTGTTAGATGTAGTCCGTACATAGCCAGTATCTAGTGCTAGTCTATACAATTTGTGTTACGAGTTGCTTGTATTACGTTAAAATGAACAGCGATAATAAGGACAAACCTACTTATAGGTACGGTTCGAAAAGCCGAATGTTTTGTAGCTACAAAGCCCCCAAAAGGAAAAATAATTTACTTAAACATAATGAAAGGTTTGTATTCCAACAGAGCAATGAATAAATTGCAAAACGCATTGAAAATACGCGTGTTTCTTGATTATTTATTATTTCAGTCGGAAAATTAAAAAGGTGCGAACCATAGATGACGAAAACGAGAACTTGGGTCCTACAAGTTCAACGAGCAGGTAAACAAAATATAATTTTAATAAGCTTGTAAACTTTGGTTTACAAAACATCTGATTATTTATTTATTACTTTGTACCTTCATCTATATTGCTAAACAAAAATTATTATTCTCTGGGCAGGGTTGCAGTACCAACTAGTACAACCACCAACTCCGAGGTAGTTGCAACAACATCATCTGCAGCCTGCAGTAGTTATTCGGAAGAGTCTACGCACTGCAACGACATCGATGTCGATCATTTTGAACTCTCTGTTGAAGGGCAGGGACAACCAGATTTACCAAACAAAGAATTTATTCTTCATGGAATTATTGATATTAACTATTTTATCAATCAATTAGTTCAACTAGGAAATCATTCCCCTGCTTTTTCGTGCACCTTGGCAAATATGGTTCCCACAAATGAAACACGGCGAGATTTGATATCAATAATTAAATTTAAATGCAACATGTGCAACTTTACTAGCATGGTACATACTTCACATAAAGACAGTCCAGATTCTATAGGGGACCTGCATGACAAGTGTTGGCGTCTGGTGGCGAAATTCGGAAGTACAGTTGACGTGATTAACTTGTAGATCAACCATTGTAAACACACGTGAATATTGCTTGATCTATTACTTTTTTGTATTTACTGCACTGATATATTTATTATTATGAAGCCAAAATCACGATGTTATTGTTCAGTACCACAATGTAAAAGTTATGCTACGAAAGGCATCAGTTTACATAAATTTCCAAAGGATTCTGTGCTAACCAAGAAATGGGCAGTGGTATTACGTATTGGAAAACCAATTTCTAAATACATGTTGGTGTGCTCCTTGCATTTTGAAGAAAAAGACTTTCATCCAAGTTAGTATATTTTTCATATTAATAAAAAATTAGGTTGTTTATAAATTCTCTTATGTAATGTTATTGTTTTAGTTACACCATTAAAAACAAAAAAGCTGTTGAAGAAGAATGTTATACCCTCCTGCAATATTCCAGTAAGAAGCCACGACGATAAAAAAAGGAATGATAAACCAAAACGTTTAAAAAATCGTTTAAATTATCAACATGTACGCCAGTTAGCAGCCTCCGAAAATAATATTTCCGTTGAAGCAGAAATGCAATTACTACCTGTTACTGACAATACACCTATTACTGACAATGCACCTATTATTAGCAGTGTTTTGGATATATTAGCAGAAGTATGTAGTGATCAATTGAAGTTACCAAGTTTGAGTGCAGAGAAGGCGGTACAAGTTGATTCATTGCCATCGCAGAATACCCATGATGCCGTGTATGGTATCCTACAATCTAATAGATTATTGGTGGCATATACAGGTATATCCTGCGATTTATTTAATTGCATTGTGGGCTGTGTGGAAAAAACTATTGAAAGTGGTGGTGGAAATGTACAAAGTGTTACGGACAAATTATTACTTACTTTAATAAAACTTAAGTTAAATCTATCATTTCGCGTGTTATCAGGACTTTTTAACAAAACTGAAACGTATTTAAAAAGGTGTTTCGATGTCATGGTGCCAGTGTTATCAGAAACGTTAAAGTGTACAATTTATGTACCAAAGTTCGAAGAAAACATAAGAAGTTTGCCTCGGTGCTTCAATAAATATAAAAAAGTGCGACTAATTCTTGACTGCACTGAGGTACCGGTGCAACAACCAAAATGTTTAAAATGTAAACTTCGATGCTATTCTCATTATAAATCAAGGCATACAGTAAAGTTTTTGATTGGAGTGAACCCTGCAGGTATAATTACATATATCAGCCCTGCATATGGTGGCAAGGTATCGGACAAAGCAATTTTCAATAATGAAAACATTATCGATATTCTGGAACCATATGTTGATGACATAATGGTTGACAAAGGGTTTGCGATTGAAAAGGAATGTTTAGAAGCAGGAATCAATTTAATCCGTCCTCCCTTTTTAAGAAAGGCCAATCAACAACAAGTCACAAGCTGAAGATACAGCTAGCATTGCAAGAGCTAGGGTACATGTTGAAAGAGTAATTCAACGTATTAAAGTATTCCAGATATTTTCAGAAAAAATATCGTGGAATTTATTATCACACATTGACGATATAGCAATTATTTTAGCAGCCTTTGTTAATTTATCAAATCCAATTCTAAAAGATGACAAGTTCAACTAAGTGAGTAATTTTAGTAGATTTCTTTAAATTTTAGTTACTTTTATGACTGTTAAATTTTCAAAACTGTTCAAATTTTTTGTAATTTTTCTTATCAGCCATTTTACGATGTGCTGCTTCATTTTTGTAACTTGTCTTAATTTTAATTAATATGTGATTTTTAAAGGGCACTGGTTCTTCTAACCTTTGTTCCTTCTGTCAACCTATTTATTTAACACTTCATGTTACTTAAATTTTCAATTTTTATTACTTTTTTGTATTTTACACCATATGGTAAGTTCTTAATCTTTGTAATTAAACCTAAGGCTCATTTGTTATACTATTTTAGCACTGAAGATGCCCTTGTAAGGGCGAAAACGTTTTGCTTTTACATTTTTCATTAAAATCTGTGGGTTAACGACTACGTGCTATAAAATCGTCGTTTTATTTAAGTTATTATCTCGTGGTTACCGTTATGAATTTGTTTTTATAATTTAGCACAATGAAATTTTAAGATGTTTAAATAATTGTATTACAATTTCCTTTCTCACTCTTTGAAGCTTATTTACTTTTGTAATTTGTTTATTTATATTTCAATAATAAAAACAATAGGTGAATGTTTGTTTATTTATTATGTAAAATATTGCAACATGTGCTTAAAATAAGTTTCCTGTAATGTACATAACATTTTTTGCACAAAAACTTCATCATACTGCTCCTCCAAGATAACACATGTTTTATCAAATGAAGCATATACAATAAAATGGCATTTTTTAATATTTAAAATAAACATAGTTAATTGTATTTGTCCATAATATATGTGTTTTTTTCTTAAATTATAAATATTATTCTGAAAATTCACAAATGGCAAATTTTGAATTATATCTATTGCAGTCGAAGTTCGTCCAACTATAGGGCTTTTGATTTCTATTATAAAATCAAGGTTTTCCGAAATGCCATCTGGACTGCATGCTAACCATGGAAGCCGCGAATGTATAATCAAGCCACATTTTAATATTTTAACATTCGTGTATTTTTCGTAACATTTACGGGCTGGTTCCTCCTAAAAATACAAAAAAATTTATTAGGAGTATAGGTTATAGAGGTTTTTCATTACATACCTGTTCATTACCGTAACGCGTATTCTCATTTCCAGAAAATTTAGGGTCTAAAAAGTTTCCAACTTTTTTTTGCCAATCTGGATTTTTGTTGGATGAATACGTATACAATTGGTAACATGTACTACTTGTGATACGGTACTTTCTGTTTTGTTTCCAGCTATCGTTATTTTGGCCTCGAGTTTCATTATAAATTGCGTGGCAATCTATTATGTTTACTAATACATGTTTTCTATATAGATCCGTACATTTACTGGAAAGGTTTTCCAGGATTGACGACACTTTGTTTTTGATTGCTACTAGCTCAAACATATCTTCGGCCAAAGCATAGCGTTCCCTACAAACTGGCGGTGTTGCTACTGATTCCTGTGGCTCTTTATTTACTTGAGCAGTTATTTCTCTGGTTATTTCTTCTAATATAACTCTGCCGTTGACAAATTTTGTTAATCCACAATTTGGCTTGCCTACAAAATAATGTATCATTTGTTTTTATAAACAATAATAAAATTAATATTGCTACACACATTTTAAAAGCGCACTTAAATTTTGTCCCTCTGTTGTTTTCGTCGCTTTAAATTTTTTTGTGAGTGTAGTCACATGGCAGTACTCCCTTATCCGTATGGGCTTCTTATACTCCGCTTGTGCGCCGGTCACGGAATCCTTTCCCCACTGCTGTTCAATATCGGTGCAGGTTATTGCAGAAATCTCATTTCTACAACATAGTAATTGTTATTACTAAATTATTAATTAGTTACCATTAGCAATAAAATTTACCTATTAATGTACAGTAGAATGGCCACAATGTGCTTACACATGGCCCCCTCGCCAGCTTTACATGTGCACTTGCACAACCAATTTAATGGATCCACATGCAGCTGGATGGTAACTACATGTGGATCCTTCTGTATCGCTGATGACTGCAATACCAAAGCATAAATTTCGTTGTCTTTGGTACCGCATTTGGTTACATGACCCGCTAGCATTACAGCTTCTCCCTCACGTAACGGGCGACGTCTATCACCAATATACGTCAGGATCTCGTCTATAGTCACTGACATTACACCTGATTACCCTAAATATTAAATATACACAACAAAATACAAAATCCGTTACGTTCGCAACACAACTACATACAGCTACGAGGTTATAATCACGTTTCCACAGCCATCACTTGCTAAAACTAACGCCCTCTATCCACAGTGATATCTCCCAATTGATATCAATTATACAAGTGCGGTGATTGGGGTGATGAATATGGGTGCAGGGCTGTCACAAATGGAACAACTTTGCGCTTCCCTGGCATTACCAGCAATGTCTCCAAAAACCTATAACGTTGTTCATAACAAAGTATGCGATGCATGGGAGAAAGCAGCCATAAAAGAAATGAAGGAGGCAGCCGAAGAAGAAGCAAAGTTAGCAATTGAAAATGGTGATGTGGATGACAACGGCACTCCATTAATTACAGTTGTTTGTGATGGCAGTTGGGCTAAACGTAGTTACAGAAAAAATTACAACTCTCTTTCCGGCACTGCAGCTATTGTAGGGTTTAAAACCAAGAAAGTGCTTTACTTGGGAGTTAGAAACAAATTCTGTACTGTTTGCAAAAGAGCAGAAACTGAAAATTTAAGTCCTAAAAAACATGAGTGTTACAGAAATTGGTCAGGTAGTTCAACTAGTATGGAAACTAATATAATTGCCGAAGGATTTTGTAGACATTTATAATATAATATATAACAGAATGATAGCGGATGGCGACAGCAGTTGTTACAAGAAAATATTAGAATTGCGACCTTACAGTATTATGGTAGAGAAAATCGAATGCCGAAACCATCTTTTACGTAACTTCTGTAACAAATTGCAAGAAATTAATAGCAACACTAAATTAGGTCCTAAATCCACACGAATATTTATAGGAAACAATATAATGCAAATTAGAAGAGGTATTGTAAACGCAATAAAATATAGAAAAACAGAAGACACGGAATTAATAAAAAAATTATAGATTTAAAAAATGATATACTAAACAACCCAAGTCACGTTTTTGGCGAACATAAAAACTGTGCTTCAATTGCTTATTTTTGCAAAAAAAACAAACCAGATGAGAAAAATCTAATCGAAAATTTAAAACTGTGTGGAGTTTATAGTAAATTAATGGAGCATGTAAACAATTTAGCAAGCCATGCTAAAAGTTTAATTTATGACGTGGATAGTAACATTGTGGAACAATTTAATTCTATAATTGCAAAATTTACAGGAGGTAAAAGAATAAACTTTGCTTTACGCCGTTCCTACCAAAACAGATGTTCAGCTGCTGTAGTGTCACACAATACAAAAAGGCCTCTATACAAAATTCACAAATTTTTAAATAATGGCGTTAGTCCTTCAAATTTAGTAAAACGCTTAGAAATGAGAAATAAAAGAAAATTATTAAGCACCACGGAACAAAAACGAAAAAGGAAAGAACAAAAAGCAAAGAGGAAACTCAACTTTAAAAATAATGGTGACGAACATTATGGAGATCAGTGCATGAAGCCCGACAAGAACGACGAAGAGTTTAACTTTGCAAAAGAAAAGTGGTTGGCTGATTTGAAAAAAACGGACTTAGAGACAAATTGAGATAGAACAAAATACAAAAGGACAAAGCCAAAGCCCACTGTGGAAAAACACCCGTAGAAATTTGCTTACAGCTTCTAATTTCGGTGTGGTTTGTCGAAGAATAAATTAGTGAAAAACTTAATTTTCGATGTTGATGATTTTGTGTCAACTAATGCTTTGCAATGGGGTAGAGACCACGAAGACGACGCTATAAAAGAAATAGAGCAAAAACAAAAAATTTCTATTTTAAGAAACGGACTCTTTATTGACAAAGAAATTGATTATCTCGGTGCTTCACCAGACGGTCTGATTGGCGATCATGGCCTAGTGAAAGTCAAATGTTCATTTTCTGCACGATACCTTACGCCAGAAGAAGGAATAAACACCAAGAAAATTACATTTTGGACTTTCAAAAATAATACATACCAAATTAACAAAAAGCATAAATGGTATTACCAAATACAAGGACAACTGCGTATAACGGAAAGAGAATACTGCATATTTGGGGCATGGACGACAAAGGGTATAAAGTGCGAAACGATATTCAAAGACGATCTATTTTGGGAGCAACAAATGAAATTTAAATTAAAGCGTTTCTATGAAGAATGCATGTTACCTGAACTGATAGATTCCAGATTACAGAGGAATATGCCCATTCGCGAGCCAAAATTTATCCTAGACGCTATCAAATTACGTAAAGAAAAAGTAACTAAAACGAAAGACAAAAAGAAGAAATAAAGTTGTTAGTGTCAACAAAATTGAATCTAAGTTTGTTCTCTCAAACATTTGTTGAAAATGTATTCAGTTTTTGTTTCTTTTAGTAGTAATAGTATTTTCTCCATTGCATTAGTTCAATTAGTTTGAATTTTTTGATTTGAAATCAATCTTAAATTTCTGTAATTAAAATCAATTATGAATAACACAACACGTATACTCTTTGTTTCTTAGAGTTACAAGTTGATAGACATAGCACCCTGTTGAAATTTAATATTATTATTTATATTTATTATAGACACGCAATGTGGCTTCAGGAAAAACAGAAGTGCACAAGACCTCATATTCATAATTAGACAAACAAGTGAAAAACTAATAAATAAGAATAGAGATATACATATATGCTTCATAGATCTGGAAAAAGCGTTTGACAGAATACGAAGGGAAGACATTTGGGAAGTGTTACAGATAAAGGGAGTGAACAAAAATAACATAGAAGTTATAAAAGACATGTATAAAGGAAATAAAAACATAGTAAGAACAAATAACGAAGAATCCAAGGAATTTGAAACAAGGCAAGGAGTCAAGCAGGGGTGTGTATTAAGCCCACTTCTATTCTCAGCGGTGCTAGATGGGGCCATAAAGAAAGCCAAGAAAAAGATGAAGAAACTAACATTGGGACACTGGCAAATGAGACAAACGCAGCTCACAGAACTGATGTTCGCAGATGACATGGCCTTGATAGCAGATACTAAGGAGAATCTACAATACAACCTTAAAATAATAGAGGAAGAACTAAAGAAAATAAATATGAAAATTAATATTGGAAAAACAAAAACCATGATAATCTCAAACACAAAGAAAACACATGAAATAAATCTGGACGGAAACCAAATTGAACAAGTAGAACACTTTAAATACTTAGGCGCAACAATAGAAGAAAATGGGAAATTGGATAAAGAAATAAATGATAGAATGGGAAAAGCGGGAAATATATTCAATATAATGAAGACAACCTTTTTAGGAAAAAGAGAAGTGCCGAAAAAGATAAAAACCGAAGTCGTAAAAAAAGTGGTAAGACCAACAATTACATATAGCAGCGAAACATGGACATTAACGAAAAGACAAAAAACACGAATTAATGCAATGGAAATGAGATTCCTGAGAAAAATTGAAAATAAAACTAGGAAGGACAAAATAAGAAATGAAACATTTAGACAAAACCTACAAATAGAATCAATCAACGATAAAATCATAGAAGGGCAACTCAGATGGTTTGGGCACGTGTGTAGAATGCCGAACGACAGACTTACAAAAGCAGTGTTTGAAACGCGAGTGCCGGGAAAAAATAAAAAAGGAAGACCAAGAACAAGATGGATTGACAAAGTGAGAGAAGAAGCAGAGAAAAAAGGAATAGCATGGGATGGAATACGTAACCTAACGCAAGATAGGAAACAGTGGAGACAAAAATACCAGACTCAACCCCACCAGCCTTACACCTAAAGGTAGAAAGGCCTAGGATTAAGTAAGTAAGTATTATAGCACCCTATGTTATTTCAAAATAGCACTATTTTATACATTTTATACATTTACAGCAAATTCTAGACGTGTTGATATTATACTTGGTGTTAAAGCAGCAGTGACAGTATCTGATGAACGGTTGCGTTATATTATCATTTACAAGTCGCTACGTCCCATTACAACTCCACCCATCATATGTCTGTTTCACCTTCGTTTCCTTGTCACTTCGAAAACGTACGCTGGTATATAGGACTCTTAAATGGCAACACCCTACTTGTGACACATCAATGGAAAGCTCTTGAAAAATGCTTTTAAATCATATTATACAAAGATATATTTAACAAGGTAGTTCTCGATTTGTTAAAAAACAAAGAGTCAAAGTTATGGAACTTATTTATTTCAATTTGCTCTACAATAAAATTTCTAAATTATTTTAGGTCAGCTGAAGAACAATCAATTTCCATGGATACAATTGTCACAAGAATTGTATCCATGACAAATGACCTTGTGACCATACTATTCATTCATACTATAAAACTTTAGTAATCTAGCCACCATTTTTGGACTTTTTTAATTTGTTTGTTTTAACCACTACCCTCTTGATTTCCGAGACGTGACGTCTCTATCCGACCTGGGCATTTTCTAAGTTCAACCGTACCCCGCATGGCGCTAGTTACCCAAATAGCGTATAGGGAGCTGTATAACACTGTAGTTAACGAATACTATTTTGGATTGCGTTGCGCAGCCAAAAGACGGAATCTACTAACGTTGAAAGACCACAAATTTTAGTTTGGCGTACGGTTGACGTTTAAAGTTGTTAACTTGATTTCTAATATTTATTTTGCTATAATTACTTTTATTTTTTTTTCCACTATGTCGCATTCTAATTGATGTGTTCTTGTGTTTTGCGAAAGTACATGTTTTGAGAGAGCATTTCGTGAATTTCATCACATTCGAGTTGGCGACAAAAATGGTTCGAAAATTTTAATCTGTATGAAGGTATGAAATGAAGAAGTAATAGTTAAGAATGTAAATTTAATCTCCATAGTATTATCATGCAGATCAGCAAGCAACCCTGTCTGACAAAGCGGTTGTTAGTAATCTTCATTTTGAGAATGCTTCAAGCCGACTATTTCAGGACGCAACTTATTAAAGCGTGGCGCTGTACCCACCCTATGTTTGGTAGGTATTTTTTTAGGTTCCAAAATTTCTTTTTATTTAGATATATGTATCTAATACACTTAATAAATAATTACCAAAAAATGTATTTTAGACCGAAGCTTTGAATTGTCCTGAGGTTACATTACGGAAATCCCCTTCTTCAAACATTCCTTTATTTAACGAACCCTCAACGTCTTCAACCAATTATTCATTTAATTATTATGGTAATGTCCATTCTGTTAGTACCTATATTTAATTATTTTTATTAAAATAATACTGATGTATTAGAAGGTATTACTAAAATTGAATTTTAGACCGAGACCTCGAAAACCCGTAAAATCACTTTAAATATAAATCCAATAGCCTCCGAATCCACCAGAACTCTTTATCATTTACCACTGATTTATTTTATGACCAAAGATTAAGTTATGTAAGTATTGCAAATATATAACTACTGAGTTTGGCTAATTAAAATTATATCAATATTTTAGAATGCTAATGCAAGTACGCAAGTAAACTTTATTAGTCCAGAAGAGGTAAATTACAAAAAAGTGATTGAAATGTTAAAAATAAAAGTTCAACGATTAACCGATACTAATGAACTACTGAGTAACAGAGTAGATGATGTGGAAAAAATAAAGGAGATCGATACCAGTGAAAATATAGTAAAAATAAAAAAGGATGCAGATAACAACAACCTATATGCTAAATTTGTATTAGACCAAATTTCTAATTATGGTAAGCAGAAGCGACGATTTTCTGAAACAACCATCAGGAACTGTATTACCTGAGGATATCTTCACCAAAGGGTTACGAATACTGTAGGACAATATTATTAAAATTACCTAGTAGACGTACACATCAATGCTATATGGGAAGTAAGCAGAATACTAGCGAACTTATAAAGCTGCGTCTTAAGAAAGAGTCGAATTCTTTAACGTCTATAGACAGAATTTGTAGTTTGTAGTAATTGACGATATGGCCATTAAAGAGAGATTAAACTACAGTTTCATAATTTAAACCCACAAAACAACCGATTGAAACTACTTCATGAAAACATTAAATAACCAGGAAAAAACTAGTATCTTGCAAATCTGCCAAGAATTCCTAGATATACTACACTTACCAGGAGATCAATTAACTTACACCGCAACTACAAAACATTCGATCCCAACTACTTCTCAGATTCCAATCGCCTCGAAAACTTATCGCTACCCTAAAATTCACGAAGAAGTTAAAAACAAATAGATCAAATGTTATAAATTAATTTTCACACTTCCCTCTGTCAACCGTCCAGTTGAATACCACTCGTGAATGACCCATCCTAGGCAACTATCGCAGCCGACATCACGACTGCTTGTTGCGATTGTCTTAAAGCAACAAGCAGGAGCGATATCAACTTTGATAATTGCCCAGGAAAAATCAGTTACGAGTGGCATTCAACTAGACAACTGACAGATTATAACAAGGTATAATTAAACCTTGGTAATCTCCCGTATGGGTGGTTCCCAAAAAACTCGACGCGCCTGGTCAAAGAAAATGGCGGATCGTTGTCGATTACCTGAAACTAAATGAAATAACAGTAGGGAATGCCTACCCTCTACCAAATATCGAGGACATCAACTACGTCAAGCCAAATACTTCAGCAGCCTCGATTTAGCCTCGGGGTTTCATGAAATCCAAATGTACCACGAAGATAGTCCAAAAACCGCTTTCACTACATGGCCACTACGAGTATACACGTATGCCCTTTGGTCTTAAGAATGCTCCTGCTAGCTTTCAAAGACTCATGAATAATGTCCTTATAGGATTCAAAGGTATTAAAAGTTTCGTTTACCTTGACGACATTGTTATTTATGGTAATTCACTCCAAAACCATAATAATAATGTATGTGACGTTTTCCTCAAATTACGGGAACATAACCTCAAACTCCAACCTGATAAATGCGAATCTTAAGAAAAGAAATCCGATAAAATAAAAGCTATTTTAGAAATTAAACCTCCCAAAAACCCGAAAGACATTAAGTCATTTCTAGGTCTCGTAGGCTATCATAAACGATTTATTCCAGAATTTTCTCGCATGTCTAAACCATTAACCCAACTTTTGAAAAAAGATCAAAAATCCGATTGGTCACCAAAATGTGAAGAATCTTTCCAAAAATTAAAGACTTGTTTAACCTCACAACCTATACTACAATACCCCGATTTTTATAAAACATTTGTATTAACGACAGACGCTTCAAATGAAGTAATAGGCTCAGTACTTTCCCAAGGGGAAATTGGAAAATATTTACCCATTTCCTTTTACTCGCGAACTCTGCAACAAGCTGAAAGGAACTATTCAACAACAGAGAAACTAGCGATAGTAGATTCTGTTAAGCATTTCAGGCCATACTTATTTGGACAAAAAATTATAATTGTCACTGATCATAAACCGCTCACATATTTAATGAATTGTAAAGATTCATCTTCCCGACTTGTTAGGTGGCGTCTAAAAATATTGGAGTATGATTATGAAATCATTATAAACCGGGAAAAATTAACTCCAATGCTGACGCACTTAGTCGTCCCATTCTACAAATAGAAGACACCCTTCATGACTTAACCACTGAGACACACAAACCACATTCGAAGATTTCACGCTGTATCATCAACAAAATTTAGAAATTAAAGAACCCGAAATTAATAAGTCAATCATTAACAAAATTAAGGTACTAATCATTACATTAGGCCGCGATGCTTTAAATTCAAATTTGCATTTAGGTTATGTAAGACAGCATTTCCCTAATAATAAATTAGAATGTCAAAAACCAGGAGATATCATAAAACTCCCGATACCACAACAAACTATTTATTTAGCCTACATAAAAGAATTCACAACGGATTCTGCTGACTACACACAAATATTCAATACTTTTAAGAATTTAAGAATAATGTTTATTTCAATAAAACTCGAACAAGAAAATCATACAAGACACTTTAAATAGTCTACTCCAATATTTATTTTCGGACAGTAATTATATGCGAACTCTGTCAAAGATAAAAATAAATTTTAAACCAAATCAGAGTCCAATGGTTATCACTACATCTTCAAAATTTTGCGGACAAATTGCTATGGACATCGTCGGACCACTCCCCGAGACTGAAAATGGTAATAGATTTCACAATTCAGGACGATTTAACAAAACGCAAAAATCGTAGCCATTCATTTTCTAAAATTCTGTACTCAATTCGGTTTGCCTGAATCAATTCTATCAGATCAAGGAAAAGAGTTTAAATTTCGCATTTTTTTACAATAACCATACTCATAAATTGACGTTAAAGACCCCCTACGAATTAGTATTCGGAAAAATTCCAAAAATTCCCAGCCTTTTACACAAACCACGACAAAATCCTAATTACTCAGAACTAGCAAGGAAATAACTGCCAAATTACAAAAAATAAGAGAAACTGCCAGAGAAAATCAAATAGAAACTAAATCTAAAAGTAAACGTAATTATGACAAAACTCATTGTAGGATTTCAAAGCTAATAATCGAGTATTACTTTATTTTAATTTTACTGAAACTCTAACCCAAAACCCAAAACATAAGTTCCGAGGACGTCCAAAGTAGTAAAAAAAGGAGTCAATATTATCTCTTTTACTACGTGTGGTGCTAGTGCTGTTTACCGTGTATTTAGTAATAAGTGTTTATTAATAAAAAAAAAAAGGTACGATGGATCTCTCAGAAATTAATTCCGTTGGGAATATGGTATCCAAACCGATACTCAAAGTTAAAGATATGGTTTTAAAACAACCATATCCAATCCAACACATAAAATCGGTTTATTCAAAGAAATTAAACAAACGTTTAATTATAGTGGCGCTACTGGACTACATATTTCTGACACAGACAACAGATTGCAACTGTTGTTGGATGAAAATAAAATAGAAGAACTGAATAAAAACAGCCTGGCCCTGGTGTATGGGGACAAAAAAGATATCAATCGAGGTAATCCAGGGACCATATTGGAATTTGTACTCGTCGACGGGGCTATCACCTCCGACCCGGCTGCAGCAGCAATCATCAGCCATAATTAGAGAAAGAGCGAGGAGGACAATATTTGCGCGAAAAAAACCTAAGTTTGATGATTATTTGTGGGAAATATTTTTAATATTATCATTACCTATAATATCATGTTCGTAATTTATATGAAATTGCATTAATTTCAGAATAATTATTTACATCACAATCGTCGTCGCCTGAGCCGCCGCCGTCGCACTCGCAGCAACAACAAAAAAAAACATCGCCATCATCATCATCATCGCCGCCGTAGCCGTCTTCAAAAAGTAAACATAAGTTTGTTTATTCCGTTTATTTTTAAGTGCAAAAACGTCCTCATTCGTCTAGTATGGAGAGCGCGTGTATTATTACAGAAAAACAATATATAACGGTTGAGTTATTGTTGGCATTTGTAGCAATTTTTGAATTTTTTTTTTCTATAATGAATGAAACTACTTTATCGCATTGTACAAGTTACAATTACGACACCTTTGTTGTCAAAATTTAATAACAAATTTCTAAAATTAGACTGCACCATACTGCCTGATTGTATTGATACATACGCATCGGGCGATTCATATTTAGTACGGAGCAGGGCATTTTTCCTTTTTTGCTCACAATTCCGCGTTGATACCATTAATATTTTCAGCAAATCGGAAACAAGAGATAATGATATTCTGTATAAATTTAGTAATGTGGATGCAATGCGCAAGCAATTGGCAAAATTAGGAATTGCTCATAATGAAATAGAAAAGCGTAGAGTATATCGTACTGAAAATCAGAAGAATGTTATAGAGTATATTTTTTTATCAAGATCCTACGGAAATATTTTTTTCCTTCGATTTCAATTTTGGATGTCTCTACAGTGACATAGCAAAGCGTCAATATGTGCTTTCGACTGATTTTTGTAGTTTATTTGTAATCGTGTACCTGTTATAAAGCATAGGATACAGTCAAGGCAACGCGATCGTATTCAAAAATATTTAAAGCCTGAAACTGTGTTCGTAAATATATTAGCGGGTAGCGAAGATCAAGCCGTAGATTATGATACAGTAGATGTAAACGTCGTCGCCGTCGTCAATCGTCCTAAAGTTAAACATTTAAATTTTAGAATTCTAGTATACAAGGTGATAGTGTTGTCGCATATCTTTAAACGAATTAAAACAATTAGGTCTTATAATCGTGCAGTATCGAGAATAAAGGTAATTGGATATACCTCCTGGAGGAGTTGTATAAAGTTAATTGCTAAAGTAGTGTGGACTGAACATTGTATAGAGCATAACAAATGGTATTATAGTCGTTACGTTGTCCCTGAATTTTTTTTATATTAGCTTTGGATGTACATTTGATCCGGCTAAATTAAAACGGTACGAGAAAATTCCAGCTATAAAACCTTTGTTAAATAACTAGAAGTGGAGAGTCTATGATGAAAGCTTACTGATAGTTCCTCATATGGACTTAGTGGAGAGTCTATGACGAAAGGTTACTAGTAGTTCCTCGTGTAGACTTTGAATTCTAAAATTTATTAATATTTAAAATCTATTAAAGAATAAAATATGTCTTCGTCGCCGTCGTCGCAGGTAGATTTTCGTAGATTTTCAAAAATATGCTGTTAAATCAGTGGCAACTATTAAGCAGGCGTATATGATTCTAAAAGTATCAAACACTTTGCAGAAAATTCATATTGATAAATGACTCGAATTCATTTGTGAACATTTACGTTTATTTGATGTTTTTATGTTGCTACACGTAGCTCCGTAAGTGTAAAACGCAGTCCAGAAACTAATAAGAGTTACTTAATTCGCTTCCAAATTCTATTAGAACGATTGAAATCGTCTGGTTGTTGTTGTTGCGATTCAGCAGCAGTTAGTAATAATAGCCAAGATTCACCTGCAGCAGAAGTAGTTGCCACACCACTGCAGTCAAGAACCAAAACTGTACTAATTTTAAACTTTTCTTCCAAAATTTTGGCTGAATTTTTAATTCGTTGCTAGAGTATGAAATTAAAAACATTTTTCGAAGTCACAGTTCGTCTACAAACCTGAAAATAAATTTTGTTTTATGTTGCGAATTTACCAAAACGACGACGACGACGATGGACGGTGAATCCATATTTCAAAACAGATATTTCGCTACCAGAAATCAAGTAGTATTTTTTAGCAGTTTGTTGAATAAAATTGCCGAAATGGAGACTAAGGGCTCGGGTTGGTCTATGTCTGAAATAATATTTCTCGCCGTTAACTTGAACGACTGTGAATACTTTTTTCACGGTTCCTCCTACATTGAATTGCCTACTCCCATTAAAAGTAAGAAAGCCGTGTTAAATTTAAAAAGTACCGATGAGTGCTGTTTCTTTTGGTGTATAACTGCATATTTAGCTCCTACCAAGAATAGGTCACCTCGGGTTAATTCATATCCACACTATTCAACCTTATTAAATATACACAGCTTACGTACACCAATGCCGCTCAGTCAAATAGGTAAATTTGAAAAAATGAACGACATATCGCTAAACGTGTTCAACTTACAACGTGAGAGAACACAAAAGTTTACCGTTGTGCCCGTTTATTTAGCTAAAAATAAACTCGAAAAACATGTAAACTTATTACTAATTCAAAAAGAGTACAAGTCAATTAGTATAAATGGTGGGGGCGGCGGCGGTGATGCTGATGATGAAATGACTCTAGCGGCGAAGACATTGACGCAGACAACGAGGGTGATGAATCGAACTTGTTTGCGTCACCCTCCGCCTCCAAAACTGCAGCAACAACAATAAATTATCACTATTGCCTTATTCTGAATTTATCGCGGCTAGTAAGGAGTCAATTAACGAAACATACCGGTAAAAAGTTAATTTGTGATCGTTGTTTACATTATTTTCCAAGTCAAGGTCAGCTCACTGTTCATCACGGAACCTGCCAGAAACTAAACTTTTCCAAAATGATACTGAACAAATGGTTGCATTTTAAAAATTTTCAACAATTCGTTCCTTTTGTTATTTATAGCGATATAGAATGCTTGCTAAGCGATCGTTAACGATCCCGGTAATATTAAAAATACTTTTAAATACCAAGAACATACACCGTTTAGTATAGGTTATTATTTACAATATATCTTTTTAAAACAGTACAGCAGCGGTCTAGATTGCACGCGAACTGTTAAACGTTGCTAAATGTCAAGGTGCTCTCTTGTTCAGCGAAGTTCCTATAACAAACGACCATCTTAGTGGAAAAGCTAGAGGAAGCGCATCAAGCTTGAAATTTAAATTTTAAATTAGATCCGATAATACCGGTCATTTTCCACAATTTCAGCAATTATGATAGTCACTTCGTTCTCAAAGAGCTCATGACCGGGCTCGAGGCGTACGTATCATTTTCATTATTACCCGTAAACATGGAAAAATACATAACATTTACAAAAACAGTGGGTAATAGTAGGCTAAAATTTAAATTTATCGATTCTATCGGTTTATGAATTTTTCGCTAGACCTATTATCCTCATATTTGACCGATGATCGTTTCAAAATTTTAAGACGTGAAAATCCCCAGTTAAGCGATATCCAGTTAAATTTGATGAAGCGGAAAAGTGTTTTCCCGTACGTATTATGTCGACTCTATGGAGAAACTCGAAGAAACCGCATTACCACTCATTAAAGTCATTTTACAGTAAACTAACGGGTAAGTAACGTAAGTACTTTAGGTGAATTTAGCGAACTTTATATGCGAACAGATATTTCGCTGTTGGTAGATATTTTTCAGAATTTCAGAAAGAAATGCATGGAAACTTTTGGTCTGGACTGTGCGCACTATTATACATTACCTAGCTACGTCTGGGATTGTATGCTTAAATTAACCGATATTCGTTTAGAACTCTTGACCGATGTGGATATGCTTTTAACCGTAGAGTCAGGAATCCCAGGGGGGATGAGTCAAGAAGTAAAAAGATTTAGGGAATGCAATAATCCGCATTACCGGGAAAATTTTAATCCCTCCAAACTGACAAAGTGTCTTTATTACGGTGACATTAATAACTTGTACGGTTTTGCTCAATATCATTATTTGCCATATCAAAATTTTAAACGGGTGGATGGGGGTGACATTGAAAATTTTAATGTATTAAATGTGAGCGACGAAAGTGATGTTGGTTACATCCCAGTTGTAGATTTGGATTGTCCCCTGAGCTTACACGATAAACATAGGGATTTTGCAATGGCTTCCGAACGCTTAACTCCGGAAGGCTCAAGCATCCCAAATTTGTTACGAGCTTTTTCAAAAAGCTAAAAATACGTTGTTCACTATTGCACTATAATTGCAATATGCACAATTACATACATTTTATAACTGTTTATTGGGCTTATATGCGTGGTATTTAGGTAAATCTGTTTAAAATAACCAATTAAGCAATACAAAAGCAGTATCTAAGACATTCAGGATACACAAATCATTTAAATAGCGGTCTAAGAGACCTCCGTCTCCGGTAACGTGACGCTAACAGGACGTCTCCGTTCGCGAGTTAAATATTAATAATTACTGTACCTATTGTTAAGAATTAATATTGTATTTATATACAACATTTTTTACATATTTTTACTTTAATTTGTGTTTTTTGTAATAAATTTATCTGTCCATATTGACCCCTGAATAGGGGCTATAGTGGACAAAAATTACTTTTTTTTTAAATTCTGTAACTTTTATCATTGTGTAATAAACTAACTATTTCTACTGTACAATTAAAGTAATCACATTATGTGATCTCAACAGTTTTCGATTTTTAGGGTTTCAATTATATTTTTGTGCCTATTTATATTAAAGATCACTCTAGCCCCGATCTCCCCTATTAACGATAAATATTAAAAACCATTTTGCTAAAATATTAAAATGATTAACATCTCATATCTATAACGAATTCTTAATTAGCTAAGTTTACTACATATTTCTTTTGTCCAACCAACCGACCAAATTCGGTGTTGTATTGATGGGTTGTCATTCTTATTCCAATCATAAAGAACAATTCCGTAAAATACAAATTTAACAGAATCTTTTACTTTAGTATAATAAAGCCCCGATTCAGCCAAATCGAAATGTTTTATAAATTTACAGCGCCACTTCCGAAAGGAATTAAACTTGATAGTTTCAAGTTGCATATCCATGGCTACTGCATCAATCTTAACCGAGCTCCCAATTGTTAAAAAGTAGTTTAAAAAGTTTGGATGAAGAAAAAGTAAAATTATTGACTAGAAAAGGAATACTTCCGTATGATTATCAGGTTAGATGTGTTGTGCGCCGGTGTGAGTTTGTTTAACGAAGAAAAGTAGCCCACTTGAAAATGGTATACAATAACACTCGGGGATCACGACTGACCAAAGGACAGAAGGAAGTGCTAATAAATTATTTAGAAAACAATAAAGATATGTTATGCGTAAAACGTAGCCCAGTCGCTTTTCCAAAATTAGATAATCACTGGAAAACTTTGGCAGATTTGCTTAATGCTGAGAAAGGACCAAAGAAAGTAGTAAAACAATGGAAGAGGTACATGAATACTTTTACTTATTTTTTAACGTTTTTGATACACGTTCCTAACGGTTTATTATTAAGAATTTAAGTTTTGTTGTAAACCAGTATAATATTTCTAGTCATGGAATGAAATGAAGACTACTGTCAGACGCAAAGCTAGAGAAGTCCCAATTACGTCTGTCGATGTAGAAAGAAGTTTTTCTGTTTATAAATATATGTTTACCGATAGGAGGCAATCATTTTTGTTGGAAAGCTTTGAAAAACATTTGGTCGTCAATTGTTTCAATAATATGTCGGAGTAATATCACTTAGCGAGTTTGTAAAACTAATTATTTGATTAATTACTAGTAATGGTGTAAGATTTTTTAATGTAAATAAATTGCTCTGTTTCATTCATTCAATAAATATGTTTAATTACATTTTTTTTTCTCTTACCAGGAAACAAAAGTACTTGCATATTTTGCATATGTGGTAATATTTTTCATAAATATTCCACCAAATTTCTTTAAAACGCAGTCGTCAAAGGGGTGGTAAGCCAAAAACGACCAAAATATAAGAAAGAAACTCGGAAAAAAGTTGTCTACAACATCCGCGACATCTGAATATGATGCCGTTATTGAACATGATGACAGCACGGACACCGAAAGTTTTTCCGGCAGCACAAGATATAAAGATTCGGACGATTCGGAGGATACGGCACCAACTGGCAAGACATTGGATCCTAGATTAGAACTCAACAAATTTTATGCAGGATATTATGATAACAGCTGGAAGCTAGGAAGTATTGAAACAATTGGTGAATCTTGGAAAATGAAATTCCTCAAGCAGAAAAGGAAAAGTGAAAGGATATTTTTTTGGCCGAAAAAAGAAGATATTGCGCAAGTCGAAAAAGAGTACATATTTTACGTCCCTATATGTCTTACCTCGTGTCTTACACTTGATTCGGATGAAGTTCAACGACAGTTTCAATTAACAAAAGTAGAGTACGAAACTCTTACATATACAAGGAAAAAACGACTAATAATAAAATAGATTAAACACCAATTGGCAATCATGTCTGTCATAATTATAGCTGAGAATGTCTTTGTCCTTACTTTTGTTACATACCTACTGTATAAGAATTTCTATTTCTGTTATATTTCTATTTTACTTTTCCACAGAATATGCAACTGTTTTTATTTTCTTTTGTTACCATTTGTTCAGTTTTTGTATTTTATATTGTTTTTATAAAAATTTAAATAAAAATCGTTAAATACCTACACTTTTATGATTTATTTAACAATGTAAATTTTAGGTACATCTATAAAACTATATAAGGGATGTACAAGGATTTGCGAGGAATTACTGGGAGGTAGGAGGATTTACTAGTGAATTACTAGGATGTACAGGTATTTATTAGGATGTAGTAGGATTTACTGAGGATTTCTAATAAGGTGAAGTGGGGTAAATGTAAAAATGGGACAATTGTATTAGCGGCCTTGAAAATAAAACTAAAATTGGAAACTATCAGCGTCATCTACTGAATGACGTTTCTACTAGCCGAATCTCAAACCTGATTACGTTAACCGCCATTATAGACTAATATACAGGTAGTTATTTGAAGTAACGTTGGCGCAGTGCATTTAACCTTAGTTTTATAGTTGAGCGGTTTTTTTTCGACGTTGAGTCAGCGACACAGTATTTATTAGGTATGTACAAAGTATTTAAATTATTACTTACATTTGCCTATATTTTGAAGTATGATAGACAATTTTTATATTGTAAACAAAGAAATTTTAATTTGCTTATGCTTTACATTTCCCCCTTGAATATAAACAATATGGGGCAAATGTCATACATACTATCAAAATTTATAATACATTTTCCCCATACAGAAATGGTGCGACATTATATAAAGAAAACTACAGCAGCTTCCAAATACGACAATGACAATCTTAGAACACCTGTAGCAGAAGTGCAAGCTGGAAGATCGACGATCTATAAGGCAAGCAAGCGATATGGAATACCATATTCCACTGTATACACGCATGTCAAAGGATTGCGTGGTAAAATTAAGAAATCAAAAGGACGACCAACTTATATAAGCCTGGATGAAGAACGTAAATTAACGGATGGATTGAAAAGCTTAGAAAAATGGGGATTCGGCTTGTCAAGACGGGAAGTCCTGGACACTGTTGGCCATTATGTTGTAGCTAATGATATCAAAACTAATTTTAAAAACGGATATCCTGGAGAGGACTGGTTTCTTTTGTTCAAGAAAAGACATAATCTCAGCTTGAAAATTCCTCAAAATGTGGAATACGCGAGAAAGAAAGCCACAGATCCATTTCTAATCTATGGATATTTTGATATTTTACAGAAAACTTTGAACGAACTTGATTTAAATGAAAAACCAGAACGTATTTGGAATCTTGACGAGACCAGCTTAAGCATAGATCCCCGCAAAAGTAAAGTCGTTGGCCAAATTAACAAAGCTTCTTCTCGCACAGTTAGCTCCCCTGGAAGAGAGAACACCACTGTTCTTGCAATGTGTAATGCTGCAGGACAGAAGGCACCACCTTTAATAATTTTTAAAGGCTCCTATGGATTGGACCACAAGGCTCAGAGTTTCCGGGAACCACCTATGCTGCAACCAAAAAAGGATGGATGGAGAGTGAAATTTTTGCTAATTATTTCCTGAAAACTATTGTTCCAACTATTGGGCCTAACAGACCAGCACTCATTATATATGACGGTTATGCAACACATATAACTTTGCAAATAGTAGAAGCAGCAACGCGAGAAAATGTTACCATCCTAAAATTACCGGCTCACTCCAGTCATTTGCTGCAACCTTTAGACTTGGCAGTTTTTAAGTCTTTTAAGAATAAATGGGACCAAAGATTAATTACCTGGCAGAGACAGAATTTAGGTAGAAAATTACCAAAAAAAATGTTTTCTCAATTTCTTTGCGAAACCTGGCAATGTATAACACCAGATGTAATTATGAACGGCTTCCGGAAAGCGGGTATCATGCCGTTCAATAGAAATGTTATACCTGAAGAAGCATTTCCACCAGATGCGTTGAAAAGGTGGAAGAACCATGAAGAAAAGAAAACAATTCCTACGCCTGAAGCTACGATTGAACAGGTTGCTGGACCTGAGTTAATTTCCACTTCTGCAAGCACATCTACGCCCGGCAATGTTGACGCTGTAGCACCTGTGTCTTTCGAAGATATATTACTATCCAAAATTCAACAGAAACCGCAACAGCAGAATCAAAAAAGATCAAGGGTATGCCCAGGTTCAGAAGTGATAACAGGTTCAGAAGCTGTAAATCGCCTTAAAGATATTCAAAATAAACCGAAAAAAAAAATTAAAAAGAGAACCCTGTGTAATTCCTCCACTTCGGAAGGAGATGAAGCCATTCCGTACATGGACTCAGACGCTGAAGAAGACATTTTACAAGAGCTTCAAAATATGTCGGACACGGCCTCTGAAAATGACTTCAACATTGATATAAATAAGTGGGTGCTTGTGCAATACTGCAGCAAAAAACTAGTTAAACACTTTGTTGGCCAAGTACAAGGTAAACATGGAGATGATTGGATAGTCAAAATTACGAGATTTTCAAAGGAGCAGTTTATTTGGCCAAAGGTTGAAGATTTAGATTACATAGAAGAGCAGGATATCGTAAAAGTGTTGCCAAACCCCGCTATAAGTAGACGTGGTACTTTTCAGTTCAATGTTAGCTTTCAGAATTATACATTGACATAAAAATGTATCATTAAAATAGTATTACTTATTATAGTTTGTATCTTTTTTAATTTTGATAATAAAATAATAATTCTAATACTAAAATGAAGCCTTTTTCTTTCTCTTTTACATTTGCCCCAGAGATTTATGTAATACTATAAACCGTTAAATTGGTGGGTCACTAATACATTTGCCCCATTTTCAGGGGTAAATGTAATATAGTGACGAGCTTTTTAAAAATCTTTCACTTTGCAGTCGATTTGCTACTAATAAAAGGAAAAGTCCATGCCAGTGCACGAGATCGACAATACAATGTTGAGGTAACGTAATATATTTTTTCGGGTAACGGTAAAATTCTTTCAACCATTTACGTACCTTCTCTGTGTTGTAAGTAAACTTCAATCATGATGGGGAAATAATCAATGCTACCTGTGATTGTCCACGAGGACAATACCTATGTCACCACGTGGCAGCGATGTATATTTATGGTCACCATAACATATCTGTGACCGATGTGGAGTGTCACTGGGCTGCAAAGAAAGCGAAGCAGGTGGATGTAAAACCCATCGATGACATTTGTGAGGGAAAAACTCACAGATCCCCTGATCGCAATTTAGCATCCGAGGAAATAAGAGGGGTTCAGATAAAAATTACAGCAATCGGGAAATGTTGTGAGATTTACATGGCTGTTAGGTCCTGAACCAACCTCTTAGGGCTTAGGCCAACCTTATACCGGACATTGAAACTTTTTTATTTTCAGTAGAATATTATTCATCCGAAGATCAAGCTAAATGTTTCATAGACAAAATGGCAGTTTCTATGGAAACCATTACGGCTCTCTGCGAGGTTACCATTGGGCAAAGAACGAAAATTGGCTGAGTTGTAGGAAAAACAGATTCACTGCCAGTAACTTTGGTGTTGTGTTGGCAGCCATTGGTAGAAGAAGATATCATTCATCACTGTTTAAACGGTTGACCGGTAAATATATGCAAAATTTAATCTTTTAAAAAACGTGCATTTTATAAATAATTTTAGGTTTCTTCAACCTAGAAAGGGTAGCTTCTGTTCAGTGGGGTGTGATAAACGAATCTCGAGCTCTACAGGAGTTCATTAGCACTACAATGGAAGTTGTCCCTACAGGACTTTGGTTGGATACCTGTGGGTTTCTTCGTGCAAGTGCAGATGGTCTTATAGGAGACAACGGCATAATAGAGGTAAAGGGCCCTTATAAATACAAGAATAATGGAGCATTTCCTGTTACTTCAAAATCTTTAGCGACATCTTTTTTTGTCAACGTTCGTTCAATTAATATTTTACTATCATAAGTGGCAGTAATTAGCTCAGCCTTATCAATGATAAGACGTATTTCATCAGAATTATCAAAAGCATTTACAGTATATGGATGTAAGTACAAGTAGAAGCGTTAACTACTAAATCAGTATAAGACACTTCGGCGAATACGTTTTTCAGGGATTGTTCTTCCTCCATGATTAACACGTTCACTGCCGCGCTGGGTGTCGCGAGTGTTCTAAAACGGCCGCGCTGGTCCCTAGGAACCAGCAATATTTTTTTGCTCCGTCACGCTACTGGCCATTGTGAACTGCAAATTGCCGGTATGAAAGGACCAGCACGGCCTAGAAGGAGAGTACTGTATGGTTGGTTGCCTAGTTTGCCAACATATACCTGACTGTGGCCCCCGTAAGTAATATTGTTTCGTAACATCTGAAATTCAGAATAAAAGCTAATGCGTCGATAAAGAAAACTTAATCGTACCAAAACTATACTCTTTTTTTTTAAATAAAATATAAGAACAGATAATTATGTTTTCATTTGTATAAATCATTAAAACAATTTAAGCACAAGAATGGTTCATTTGGACATAAATTGCAGTAAGTGTTGACCTTCTTGGTTTTGTTGGTTGCATGTTTTCTACCCTGTAGTTTATTATTTTTCTGATAGCAATTCTTGCACATTCGCCTTACAATATTATCACAAGCAGATCGATTGGGTATTGATTAAGTATCTTTTATGCTGATAGAATGTTAACTACAATGCAAGACAATTGCATCATGTTGAAATAACTTGGCAACTCATTTGTTCAATCCATATCATGTTAGTATGTAATCACTAAAAATAGACTTAAGGCCACTGTAAATGGAGTGTAATCGATAGAGGGGAGATAATAGTATAAAAGGATTAATATGCCACAAGGAAGGAACTACTTGTTAGTCAGAGTTCTACAACTATAGCAAGATCAAGTTCGTCCATACCAAGACAAACAGCTCTTAGTTGTGAGTCATCAGACTTGGTAGTCTCAATCCATACCAAGAGCAAGAAGACTACAAGCAGCTTCGTCAACATGGCTTCAACCTTGGCTACGCTCTATCTACTAATAGCTACGCTATACATGTAAGCCCACCTGTGTGGTGTGTTGTTAATTATTAAGTCAATCATGTAACTTTTGCTTAAATATAATTATTAAAAGGTTGATGTGTTTGAATTCAGATCAGTCACTAAACAATAACGTGACAATATGCTTCATACCAGCTCTTTCTTTCAACTCATGCCTATTTAGAACTCTTCTCACAGTTTGAACTGCAATATCCATTCTCTCCACTTCAACCTCATCTCCAGCAGTGGTGAGGTGTTTTATGACAGCTTTTTTAAAATCTGTGATTGACATGGCGTCCCCTGTCACCTGCTTATAAACAGGTCGGGCTCGTGACGTCAGCAAATTCGCCTGGTGGATCAACAAACTTGACCTTGTCAGTGTATTGCATGGTTTTACACGTTTTACAACCGTTTCATTAAAGTAAAGTCACATCTGTAGTCATTAAACCTATTTATTATTTGCATAGTGGTTTATTTAAGTATTGTTAATGTGTGTATAGTGCCATAGTGAACATATTTATTTTCTTTGGGTCTGCAACGAATTTTTTGAAGTAGAAAGGTTATACAGATATTTGCTAACAGTAGTGATGCCCCAGTTTTGTGCTGTTATAAACTGCTCAAACAACAGTGCTTCCCACAAGTTATCCTTTTTTCGTTTTCCTTCTGAGAAGAATAATGACGGAAAACTGTAGCATAACGCCAACAGCGAAGGCAACAATGGACCCACAGACTTCGACAAGCCGATTTAACGGAACTCAAAATAAAGCATTCGAGGATTTGGGAAAAACACCAACATATCTGGTTAGTATCTACTTAGTTAACAAAATTATCTTGGGTAAATAATTTTAATAATATGGTTTGTTTAAGAAGATACATTACAGACTTGTACATATGTTGCTTAATATAATTATAAAAATAAAAGTAGTAATTACCTTTAAGTAAAATAGTAAAACTGTATTATTGGTATATGTTTCAGGAAAACCTGCTGCGCTAGAAGACCAAGACAACCCTGACTGGGCACCTTCGATTAATTTGGGGTATAAAACTAACGCCAATACTTCGGTCAATGTTCAGCGTCATAAACGACTTGAACAGAGAAGAACGAAAAATCTTGTAAGTCTATTTTGGAAATTTCCTACATTACTGCTACTACTAATTTTGTTAGTTATTTGCATTATGTTCATTATGTATCAGTATTATTTACTCTTTTAAGTAAAAAATGTGTCTGTTAGATACTAAATGTATTACATATCTGTTACAGAATTTGTAAAATATTATTTTTCAATAAAAAAACCAATAAATTTTACTTTTTTTATAAAATAGATGGTGGACATCTTAGAACCTGATCCTGAAAGTAAAATAGTAGCACAAGCCCTAAACATTCCGCAGGAATTTCCTGAATCGAGACAGAATTAGAAAGCGATTTGCTGATGAGACACTCGATGACATTTTGGAAAACAATAATCCTGAAAATACTTTTAAACGAAATGTTTATTATACACATTTAGACTGCGTAATAATAAATATCAGTAGAAGGTATGAAGCAGCAAATGAAATTGACAAATTTTTCAACTTTCTTTGGAAGTACAACAATTACGATGATGTAGAAATTCGTGACAAGAGTCATAAATTTGTCAAAAAATATGATGAAGATTTTCGGAAGAGCTATTTGATGAACTTTAACATTTAAAAGCCATTCACGAAGTAAACATCAACAATAATGATTTAGACCCTTACAGTCTTTTAAATAAAATAAATGATCTAAAACTTGGTTGTCTTTTTCCCAATATATGTATTGCCCTTAGAATATTTTGTACGTTGCCTGTAACGGTCATCCAAGCAAAACAATCTTTTAGTAAATTAGCGTGTATAAAAAGGATCTTCGAATGACAATGCTCCAAGACAGATTATCTGGTTTAGGCACTTTGGTCATGGAGTGTGATTTGGCTAGACAGTTAAATTTTGATACAGTTATTGACGATTTTGCGTCTATGAAGGCGAGAAAAGTATTAGTATAGTTTTTTGAACACATATGTACCTATTGTTAAATTGTTTTATAAATAATAGATAGCTATTATGCATTTTTTATAAAATTTATAAATTTATAATAGATTTCTAAAAAAAAATGGGTTTTTAATGTTTTTTTAAGAAAATTTACTCGGTGAAACCTATTTTTCAGAGAAAATATTTTTGTATCGTGTTTTTCTAGATATTCATTATAGCGCTTGTCGCTTGACCTTAGAAATATTAAAAAAATTGTGCCTGCTGAAGGCCGCTTCGCTCACGGCTTGCTGCGCTCGGGAAGAGGGGAGACGCTAATTTTATTTTACCCCGGGGCCCGTACTACCTCTCCACGACGCTGACCCTTAATGCTATCTGATAAAATACTTTCTATCCTATGTATACATAAAGGAAAATACAAGGTCTTACAGTTGTACCTTCAAATTAAAAATACAAATTCTGCCCTGTAAATACTGCCGGTATGGCCACCAATTTAAATCATCTAATTTGAGAACATCACGAATTGTACCAGTTTGAATATGATGCAAATTTAATCCCAAGCATCACATGATGACGCATTATCCTACCATAATTATAAAAATGGGGCCATTGCTTGGCCTAACTTCCATACGTTTTGTAGGGACACATGGCTATTTTAAAAATCTAATTCAAAGTTTGAATAATTACAAATCTTATAAGCAAATATTAAGGTTTTGGGGCACGTAAATTATTAAATTGTATAATATAACATTCCTAGTTTTTTTTTTCTAGCCAATGTCTTATTATTCGAGTCTCAGGCTTATCGTACAACATTATACAGCTTCATTATGCTAACTTTATTCCTTTTATATTATAGAACCGAAGCACTACTGGTCATACAGTTTTGTTATGACGATTATTGGTACACAGGTATGACGATAACTGGATTTCTCATTTTTTGCAGATGTCTCGAAATCAGTATTCCGAAGATGACATGGAAAAGGCAATAAATGCCGTAAAAAACATGGGATGGGCGTCAGAGGTGCTGGCATACAATTAAAAGTGCCACGGATGACTTTATCAGACAAATGCAAAGGATAAAACCTGATAATTGGAAAGATGGGTTCATCTACAACACTACAGGAGGAGGAAGAACAAAACCTAGTAAAATGGATTGTACATTTGGGAGACAATGCATTTCCAGTTACAAAGGAACATTTACTTGATAGTGTACAAATGCTTGTGAAAAACCTCAAAAGAGATACCCCTTTTACAAATGACAGACCTGGAAAGCACTGGTATAGTGCCCTCTTAACCCTTCAAGGCTCAAGCTTATTTTTGTAAATTTTCGTTGGTGCACTGTGGCTACAAATGCAGCCACTAAATTTCAAGATGGCCCCCATAAGCGAGTTAAGGTTTGACATACGTGGTTATCTGTGTATTTGTGTCTCCGTATATTTGAATTCGCAGTCGATAATTACCGTTAAATATGCCTTTGATTAATTTAGCAGCCGTATTGGAATATACAGCGTGATTCAAAAATGGCGCATAAGCTCTTTAGTACGTTGTAGGGGACGGTTATTTGAACTGTGGAAAAATCATAAAAAAAATTTAGCTGCTACATTTTTGTAGTTAACAACGAAGAAGTAAGTTGTAGATTTGGCAACACGGGTGCAGCTATGTAGTATATGAGTGGCTTTTATTTCCTTTCATTTACATAGTAAGCTTATTAAAAGTTTCAAACATCGTTGCCACATGTTTTTGTGAAACAACTTGGTACAAAAATATCAATTTTGAAAGCTAATATTTCAGGATAATGAGGTGTTATGAGCATTTTATTTATTACCCACTATGAAAAAATACTTAAATTGTTTATATGAAATGATGAGAAGTTTCAAAATCCACATGAATTTAAAGTTGAGTTCTCAACTTAACTTCTTCATTTCTCAGCAAATTAGCGGTTAAGAATTTTTTTACTATTTTTCCTACACTTCAATTATTATTCCCTACAACGTACTGAAGAGCTTTTGCGCCATTTTTGAATCACCCTGTATAGGTGTTGGGGTACGACCTCTAGTAGAAGGTGAAGCGGTGTTAAATGCCAGTCATATAATTATGTACAGTTTAAAATCCAGTGCTGCACAAGAAGTTTTTGAGTTGTGTTTGCAAACGTCATATTTAACTGGAGCTCCACATGAAATTAATATTGATTTAAACAGTTCTTGTGAGTACTCTAGGTAACATGCATATGACCTGACAAACCATTCATTAAATTTCTGATAGTGCCCAAAGATTGGAAGTGCATTTGTAGCTGCAAAGCTGGAGCAGGGGGTAAATGCAAGCATATTGTTGCTGTACTTTTATTTGTTAACAGGTAAGTAGTTACTAAAAACGTTATTATAATTGCTCTAGTACTTGTATTATTGTAGAAATGAATTGCAACATATAAGCAGTACCGAGCTGGCATAGGTTTGGGGAAAACGTAAAATCAATCAAACCGCAGTACCAGTAACCGATTGAAAAATACTGCCATGTGCAGGACAAACAAGTTCCCTTAAATGTAAGTAGTGTCTTCATTCAGGATACACTACGTGGATTATTAAGAGGTAAGAGTTTTTTGTTTGTTTCTATTTAAAATTGAATATAAAAACTGTAATTTAATGTGATTTAATGTGATAAAAAGTTTACTTTGTTTCCTATGTATAACGGGTTTGTACCCAAATTTTTTTTCTACTGTAGTGAACTGTTTTTAATCCGTAATAAAGAATTACAGCTGCCCCTAACAGTGAAGCAGTTGCACATTTGAATGGTCGTCGTATGTTGGAAAGTAGTTCAACTCAGTCTGCAAGTGACATTCATAGCGAGCTAGTATCAAAAGCTTTGCATGTTAATTTGTCGTACTTGACCGTTGAATACCTTCCAGTACTACCATTGTCAGATAGCCAGCAGCAGTATTATACAAACAATGTTGTGCTAACTGCCGAAGAATCTGTTTCTCTTGCAATGAAGTCTATTGGCCAAAATCATGAAGTGTGGTTTCAAGCAAGAAAATTTCGAATAACAGGTAGTAGGTGTTATGAACTCTACACCTATTGTTCCAATAAAGATCCAAATTGAAAAAAAAAAATGCTATCCTACACGAGTATAAAATTTAAAGGAAATTTGTATACCGAGTATGGCAAGAAATACGAGGAAAAAGGTAGGGAAGTATATGAAAAACAGTATGGAAAGGTATACCAAATGGGAGTTGTCGTAAATCCTGCTATACCTTTTTTGGTATTTAGTCCAGATGGTCTAAAAATCCATGGCAACCAATTCTATAGATTGATAGAGATTAAGTGTCCGGTAGTGGGTGCACAAAAATGTGCAAAAGATATGTTGCATCTACTGCCATATATTAAGTTCAAAAATGGGAAAGCATATCTCAATACGAAACATCTATATTATGGCCAAGTACAGTTAGGAATGGCAATTCTCAATTTGTTATATTGTGACTTTGTTTTATATAGTTCCCATGATATCTCCATAGTTACAATCGAAATACATAGAGATGATGTATTTATAAATGTATTACTTAAAGCCTTGAATTTAGTTTATTTTGAATATTTTTTACCAGAACTATTAACTAAATGTTCCAACTAAAATCTACTAGGTGGCCATACATATCCCTGATCCCTGTAGCCATAAAATCTGCAGCGCTTTAAAGCTGATTGAAGCAGATAATTCCATGACTACAGGGATCACATATATTTCTGAATGCCCTATAAAAAGCAATACAAAATAAAATTGTGTTTAATAAAGTTTTATTCCGTACCTTTATATTACATTTTACCATTTCTGTATAACTAACTAACTAACAACAGAGGAGAGGAATATAGATGCCCATGAAGTACTCCTTTCTAGATGTATGTTTGTTAAAACCTTTATAAAGAAGTTCATAGAGAAGAATAAATGGCCTTCTATAGCTTTCAATGGAGTTCCTCATCCTATATTGTTTCAGATGGTTACCATCATTGGAAAGACGGAAGATAGAGTTAATACTGGTCAACTATAGAGTTTAAAAAAGAATTTGATTTTGACTATTCTGTTGACAAGTCAGAACTTTTATCTGATAAGAGATGTGGACCAAGATTGTATAAATGGACTCAAAATTACGATGCATGTGCTTTTGTATTGCGTAATAATCAGAGGAAACCCAGGATAGAGATGGACGAGACAAGGGTTATACCTAGGTATTTGAATGGGACGCCAGGCGAGACTAAAGATGCAATTTCTGAGATAGAAAGTGGAAACTATGACCCAGAGAATAATATAGCCATATTATGCAGAAAAGAAAGAGAACTCAAGAAGGGAAGATTATTTTGTGAGCAACCTTACAGACAGAGGTTAGTTGAGACTGCAGGGAATATAAATAAATTTATATTTAAGTATGTTAAACTACAGACTACGTTTGATACTGAGATCAGCATTAAGAAGAAAATATGGAGTATGTTGAAAGTTATGTCAGATGGAAAGGCAGAAGTTATAAACTTAGACCTGCATAGATGGAACATGCTTCAACGACATGGGCCAAACTTCAGGATTGCACAAGATTAAGATAATGTATTCGGTTTTAATATATTATATCAAGCCTCTCATTTGTTGATGCAAAGATCATGGGTCTTAAGTAATAGCAGGTTAAATCCCCCATTAATAAATGAAACAACAGGTCTTCAGGTTCCTGGTGCTAGCTGTCATTTAAACCAAAAAGAAGGGTTTGAAGGAATGGACAAAAGCTTTGGACAATAAATACCCTAATGACGATTAGGCGAGTATGTGAGGAATTGTATATAAAAAGTTCCATTATAGGACAAGGAGATAATGTCGTCATAATGATAAAGTGGAAAGGGCATCAGGAGAATGAGAGAGAAAGACTCAGAGAAGAGTTCTTAAGACTGCTTGATAGGAGAATACTTGGCATCGGACTTAAACTTTAAATGGAAGAGACTTGGACATCCTCTAGACTTCTAGAATATGGTAAGGCCAGATGGTTATTAGGGGTCGGAGTTCCAAATACAACGAAGATAATATCAGACGAGAATGATGGCAATCCAACATTTGAGACATCACTTTGTATGCAATACCTACTGCAACAGAAAATGTGGCAAATTTGGATTGGATTCCTGACCCTTCCTTTATTATAAATGGAATTGAGATAGTGTCTTATATGTTCCGTAAATCAATACTAGGTAGTACACACAATCCTACCATAGTAAGATCTAAGTTATTATGGCACAATGTATTAGGAGGTATCCCTTTAAAATTTCCCTAATCATTCAATAAGAGGATTAGATGACCAATTAACAGTTTGGTTATCTATATTGAAGCAAGAGTATCAGGATAAAAGTGAGACATATTGTTGCTATTGTCTTCAAATTTTATGACTTTGTCTGTAGGGGGGTGGAATTGTATAATATGGGTGCATTTAGTTTTTTTTTTGTTTTTAATTAAACGGTCAACTTTATAGCTTATGACCAAGAGTACCTTTTTTGTGTAGAAAACATTGGCGGTTCAAGCGGGCGGATCAAAACTGTACTTTTCCCAGTGGTGTAGAAGTTGGAGAGAAAATCACCCACTACCCCTTCAAAATCTTCACCAATCATGACTTAAAGAAAAAAAAATTCCGCACAAAACATTACTTATTATGAGTAGAAAATGCTTACAAAAGCTGTTTTCTGTACGATAAACAGTTCCGGAGATTTTCGCAAAAAATGAATTTTTTTTTAAATTTCAACACCCTGTATCTCGAAAATGGTGCATTTTAGAGGGTAAGTTAATAGAAACTTTTTTTCATATTTTTGGACGAACTATCACATCCTTAAGTCCTGCGCATATATTATGAAACACCCTGTATATTCAGTCAATTCAAGAATATTAAAAAAAGAACCACTTGAAGGGATTAACACGAGAAGCCGCTGAACCATTAATATAGTTAAGAAACTGTCAGTTGTGTTTTCTCCAACGGGAATACAACACAAAATTGGTGTCAGAAGTGGGATTGTTCAGCCACTAAGTGAAAGAAGCAACGTCTATAACGGAGGTCAACGCTCTGCTCCAGGTCCCCAGAGCATTCTAACAACGTGGTGTGTATCAACACTTTACTGACGAAACCCAACATCCTGCCAAAACCAAGGTCTCAGAAAGAGAAATTTGGTCACCGCTTCCCAGAGAAGCAATCGTTCCCAGGGAATAACCATCCAAGTCGTATCCCAGTGATCTCGATAAGGATAACAATCGTAAGTACCCTTCTTGATTTAATCCCTAAAACATGTCTCTATATCCAAACTTATCCTTAAATCCAGATAATGACGGTAAAGATTTCAAAAACCGTAACAATGACAATGAAAACCAGTCATCTAGTTCACAAACTTCAACTAACACAAGAAACGATGAGGACGTCAAATCTTTTGACAAACTACGTCTTTCTTTATTATTTAAATTTATTAAACCTGTCAATAGCGAAAGGAAAGAACTTGTTACTTTTATTCAAAATTGTAACAGCGCATTTCGAATGACACACTCGAGTCAAACGCTTCATCTATTCCCTCATCGCTTCCCAACTATCTAGTAATGTAGTTAACGAAAGTAATCTTGAAGAAATTCATACTTGGACGGAATTAAAAAGTAAACTTAAAGTATACTACAATCAAGAACGCGATTTAACTCAAGTCCAAGAACAATTCGAAACAAGTAAATCAATGTAAAAATCCAGATGAACTTACAGGTATTAAAAAATCCATTCAAAAGACCGCGCTGAGATGGTTTATTCTTCATTGTAAATGTGAGATTTCGCAAATGTTGAGAGCGAGAGATATTTCCTCACTCAACGAAGCATTTTCAATTGCGCTCCAAGAGGAGAAAATTTTAAATTATACTAGGTCCCAAACCAGATCATTTTCCAACTCAACTAATTCCCAATATTGTACTTATTGCAAACAAAACAATCACAGTACTCAAAGTTGTAGAAGGAAACCAAGACCATAATTCAATCTTCGAAATAATCAGCCATACAAACTTATCTCTTTTACTACGTGTGGTGGTAGTGCGGTTGCTGCTGTATATCGTGTTTTTTGTAATAAAAGTGAAATTAATTCAGTTGGGAAAAGGGTATCTGAACCAAGTTAAGGATATGGTTTTAAAACAACCATATCCAATCCAACACGTAAATCGGTTTATTCAAAGAAATTAAACAAACGTTTAATTATAGTGGAGCTACTAGACTATATAGTATTTCTGCCAAACAGATAGCAATAACCCAATAAAAACAGCATGGCCCTGGTGTATGGGGGCGAAAACGATATCAATCGAGGTAATCCAGGGACCATATTAGAATTTGTCCCCACGGACGACGGAGCCATTACCTCCGACCAGGCTGCAGCTGCAACCACCAGCCAAAATTCGAGAAAGAGCGAGGAGGACAACGTTTGCGCGAAAAAACGTATCTAGTATGGAGAGCGCGTGTATTATTCTGAATATTTCTATTTCCTATAATGAATGAAACTACTTTATCCCATTATACAAGTTACAATTACGACACTCTGTTGTCAAAATTTAACAATAAATTTCTTAAATTAGACTGTAGCGTACTGCCTGATTGTATTGATACATATACAGGGAGCAGGGCATTTTTCCTTTTTTGCTCATAATTTCGCGTTGATGCGAGTAATATTTTCAGCAAATCGAAAGCAAGAGATTATGATATTCTGTATAAATTTAGTAATGTGAATGCTATGCGCAAGCAATTGACAAAAGTAGGAATTACTCATAATGAAACAGAAAAATGTAGAGTATATCGTACTGAAAATCGGGGGGATGTTATAGAGTATATATTTTTTTATCAAGATCCTAAGGAAATATTTTTTTCTTTCGATTTCAATTTTGTATGTCTCTACATTGTCATGCGTCAATATGTACTTTCGACTCAATTTTTAGAGTTTATTTGTAATCGTGTACCTGTTATAAAGTATAGGATACAGTCAAGGCAACGCGATCATATTTCGTAAATATATTTGCGGGTAGCGAAGATCAAGCCGTACATTATGATACAGATGATGTACTCGTCGTCGCCGTCGTCAATCGTCGTAAAGTTAAACATTTAAATTTTAGAACTCTAGTATACAAGGTGATACTGTTGTCGCGTATCTTTAAAAGAATTAAAACAATTAGGTCTTATAAAATCGTGCAGTATCGAGAATAAAGGTAATTGTAAGTACCTCCTGGAGGAGTTGTATGGTTACCTCTCCACAATCTATAATAAAGTTAATTGCTGAAGTAGTGTGGACTGAACATTGTCAAGAGCATAACAAATGGTATTATAGTCGTTACGTTGTCCCTGAATTTTTTGATATTAGCTTTGGATGTACATTTGATCAGGCTAAATTAAAACGGTAGGAGAAAATTCCAGCTATAAAACCTTTGTTAAATAACTGGAAGTGGAGAGTCTATGATGAAAGCTTACTAGTAGTTCCTCATGGGGAGTTGGTGGAGAGTCTTTGATGAAAAGTTACGAGTAGTTCCTCGCGTAAACTTTGAATTCTAAAATTTATTAATACTTAAAAACCATTAAACAGGTAGATTTTCAAAAATATACTGTTAAATCAGTGGCAACTATTAAGTAGGCGTATATGATTCTAAAAACATCAAACACTTTGCAGAAAATCTATACTAATGATAAATGACTCGAATACGAATTCATTCGTGAACATTTACGTTTATTTGATAATGATCTTGTTAGATGTAGCTCCGAAAGTGTAAAAAGTAGTCTAGAAGCCAATAAGAGTCACTTAAGCCCGTAGTAGACGATCATAAATTACATGTATTTCCCTACATGTATTTTACATGCAATGATACACGTAGAATTGACTACATAAAATAGGTTCTAAATTTGAAGGTAATTCTAGTAATACTTGGAGATTTTGTAGCTCGTGGTTGGTAGAAAAAAGTATTAGGGTGCAGCCTGGCTCAAGCGGAGTTCTGTGCGTACTTCATACTATTTTTGTCATTATAACCTCGTTCCTTTTCTTGTGTCGTATCCGTTTGTGCTCTCGTTTTTTGTTCCCGTTTTTTGTTCCCGTTTTTGTTCCCGTTGTTGTTTAATTATTATAAAAAAACAGTGGTTTTCAAGACTACAGCAGTATTTTGAATACCATTAGTTGTAAGTGCTTGATAGTATTTTTATCACCGTCAAATAACTTTTATGTGTCCCCATGTGTTACAGATACTTCATTTATTTCTATCCTAAATTAAATTATGTGGAATCAAGAAAACACAACTAATTTGATAAATTTATATCAACAACATGAGTGTTTGTATTTAGTATACCACGTGTATTACAAAAATAAAGTAAAAAGAAGAGCAGCACTTACTACAATAACTGAATCGTTAAATGCAAATTGTGGAATGACAGTTACCGCACTTCGTACCACTTTTATGGAAGAAGTTAATAAAATTAAAAAATTCAAAGTGACTGGAACGAGTTGTAATGATGTCCATGTACCAGGTTGGTGGTGCTTTGAATTACTGCTATTTTTAGCAAGTGGCAAAGCGGAAGACAAGGGCGAATCAAATTTGTCTTTCACCGAGGCTGCCATGTTAAATGAGGTAAGATTTTGTGACAAAATATGATCGTAAATTTACAGTTGCTTTCAAATTATAGACATGCCATGGCGCTTTCACTTCAACTGAAGCTGTAGACGATGGGGAGGCGGAGGTTGAAGAAGTATTTGAGGAGTTTGATTCTCAACAATCGAATTTTAATGTAATGTCTCCCTCTACCAGCAGTGGGTCGACTCCGACATTCAATGTACACCCACCGGTTGTCAAAAAGAGGAGAAACATGAACGTAGAGGACTACAAAGTTGAAAAGATTCACCTGCGGCAGAAGTAGTTGTCACACCACTGCAGTCGCCATTTACGTCAAGAACCAAAACTGTACTAATTTCAAACATTTCTTTCAAAATTATGGCTGAATTTTTAAATCGTTGCTTGAGTACAGTTGAGAAAGAAATTAAAAACATTTTTCCAAGTCACAGTTCGTCTACAAACCTAAAAATAAATTTTTTTCATGTTGAGAATTTACCAAAACGATGACGACAACGACGACGATGGAAGGTGAATTCATATTTGAATACAGATATTTCGCTACCAGAAATCAAGTAGTATTTTTTAGCAGTTTACTAGGTAAAAATTTCAAACTGGAGTAGTATGATGAGCACGTTTTGAATAAATTGTTGAATAAAATTGTCGAAATGGAGACTAAGGCCTCCGGTTGGTCTATTTATGAAATAATATCTCTCGCCGTAAACTTGAACGACTGTGAATACTTATTTGACGGTTCCTCCTACATTGAATTGTCTACTCCCATTAAAAATAAAAAACCTTGTTAAATTTAAGCATAACATAACGGGAAAAAGTTAATTTGTGATCGTTGTTTATATTATTTTCCAAATCAAGGTCAGCTCACTGTTCATCACGAAACCTGTCAGAAACTAAACTTTTCCAAAATGATACTGCCCTCGAGAACAAATGGTTGCATTTTAAAAATTTTAAATATCAACAATCCGTTCCTTTTGTTATTTATAGCGATATAGAAAGCTTGCTAGAACCGATCGTTAACGATCCCGATAATATTAGTAATAGGTATATATAATATAGTATAGGTTATTATTTACACTATAGCTATGATGATAATCTATCTTTTTATAAACAGTACAGCTGTCTAGATTGCATAAAATGGCTTACACATCAACTGTTAAACGTTGCTAAATGTCAAGGTGTTCTCTTGTTCGGCGAAGTTCCTATCATAAACGATTCCAATTACGATTCTGCTGCTGCTGCGGCTATAATTTGTTTTATTTGCGAGAAACGGTTTTTAGACGGTGATAGAAAATGTTTAGATCATGACCATCTTAGCGGAAAAGCTAGAGGAACCGCATCAAGCGTGCAATTTAAATTTTAAATTGGATCCGATAATACCGGTCATTTTCCACAATTTCAGCAATTATGATAGTCACTTCGTTCTCAAAGAGCTCATGACCAGGCTCGAGCGGTACGTATCATTATTACCCGTAAACATGGAAAAATACATAACATTTACAAAAACAGTGGGTAATAGTAGGCTAAAATTTAAATTTATCGATTCGTATCAGTTTATGGATTTTTCGCTAGACCTATTATCCTAATATTTGACCGATGATCGTTTCAAAATTTTTATACGTGAAAATCCCCAGTTAAGCGATATCCAGTTCAATTTGATGAAGCGGAAAAGTGTTTTCCTGTACGATTATGTTGACTCTACGGAGAAACTCGAAGAAACCGCATTACTACCAACCATAGAGTCATTTTACAGTAAACTAACGGGGGAACATATTTCTGAGGAAAACTAGAATCATGCTAAGTCTGTTTGGTAAACTTTTAACATAAGTACTTTAGCTGAATTTAGCGAACTTTATATGCGAACAGATATTTTGCTGTTGGTAGATATTTTTCAGAATTTCAGACAGAAATTAATGGAAACTTTTGGTGTGGAATGTGCGCACTATTATACATTACCTAGCTATGCGTGGGATTGTATGCTTAAATTAACCGATATTCGTTTAGAACTCTTGACCGATGTGGACATGCTTTTAACCGTAGAGACAGGAATCCGAGGGGCGATGAGTTAAGTTTTAAAAAGATTTAGCGAATGCAATAATCCGCATTACTGAGAAAATTTTAATCCCTCCAAACCGACAAAGTATCTTTATTAAGGTGACGTTAATAACTTGTACGGTTTTGCTCAATATCAGTATCTGCCATATCAAAATTTTAAATGGGTGGAGGGGGGGTGCCATTGAAAATTTTAATGTGTTAAATGTGAGCGACGAAAGTGATGTTAGTTACATCCTAGTTGTAGATTTGGATTATCCCGAGAGCTTGCACGATAAACATTGCGATTTTCCAATGGCTCTCGAACGCTTAACTCCGGAAGGCTCTAAGCATCCCAAATTAGTTTGTACAAAAAGGAAAAATACGTTGGTCACTATAAAAATTTAAAACAGTACGAGCAGGCGGGTTTAGTTGTTACCAAAATTCATCGAATATTGCAATTTGGTCAGTTGCCCTGAATGCGCCCTTACATCGAATTAAATTCGCGTTTGCGCAGCCAGGCGACTAACGATTCGGACAAATTGTTTTTAAACTGTTAGTGAAGGTTGTCTTTGGAAAATCAATGGAAAACGTGAGGAAACGCAGAGTAGTGAAAATGGTTACCAAATGGGAAGGTCGCTGCAGCGCCCGTGCATTAATGTCCAGCCCACAGTTTCATAGTCGTAGAATATTCGACGAAAATTTGGTAGCCATCGAACTAATTAAGACTGAAATACTGTTTAAGGCTCCTTAGGACAGCTCGCAGATTTTAGCGTAACGCCTACTGTGTAAAAATATAGGCAACTGGCTGTAGTTTCCTATACAATTTGCAGTTGATGACACTACACAGATATCTCTATCTAAATTTACCACCAGCTCAGGAATTTTACCCTTTGTTAGTGCAGGTAGGCGAAGCTGACCGGGTTATGAGTAAACATTTAAAACTGTATAATGTGGCAAATATATAAGTAGTATCTTGTTCAAAATGCGTACAAATACTGATAATGTAATTTAAGAAATTTAGAAAAATCCGGGTTTATTCAAATTAGGTCACAAAACGTTTTTCTAAAGGTTTTTTATTAGCACCCTACATCATTTACTATTGGAATATTACGCAAGCATATTTTTGTTAATTTTGGGCACCCGTTCCCCCTATATGCGCGAGAACAAATTTTCAATGAAACAATTTTACAACCAAATAGTGATTTTTGGAATAATGAAAGGAAAAAACGTCTTACTGCTTCGAATTTTGGCAAAATCTGCAAACTTAGAAGAAGTACATCGACTGCTAAAACAGTAGAACATTTATTGTACAGCACATTTCGAGGAAATGCAGCTACAATCGACAAAGTTGATGCATTTTTAGGTTGTTCCCCCGATGGTTTAATTGAGAACGATGCTTTAATCCAAATTAAAAGTTCAGAAAAAAGTGGGGACCTTACTCCAATTGAATCAGTAATTAACAAAAAAATTCATTATTGTACATACAACGAGGAAATGGGCACAATTAGTTTAAAACGTAGTCATAATTATTATTATCAAGTTTAGGGGTTGCTGTATATTTCCGAACGGAATCTCTGCTACTTTTTAGTTTATACTAAAGGCGGATTACACGTTGAAGAGATTAAAGCTCGTATTACAAGGTCATATTTCTACATATAGTTCTACATGTATTTATACAACTTCACAGTTTTTGCGTGTAATACAGGAACTTACTTCTACATCAATTTCTACATGTAGAAAAACAAGTTGAAATAGAACAAGTTGTATATTTCAAGGCCATTCACGTGTATCTCTGGGGATTTTATACGAATTTTCATATTTTGGAAATTATTATTGGACATATATTGGTTGGTAGTAGTATTGTATCGGCCAGGATATTGACACAATCACAGTTTGTTCATAACCTCCAACCTCCGGTTGAGATTGTTTTTTTATTCCGCATTCGTTTTTACTCCGTTTTACTAATTTAATAACTTTAATAAATAATATTGGTGGTCCCCTGATGTTGTCAATACATTAATAACGCTGTACGAACAACATCCTAGTTTGTACATGGTATCGGACAGCAATTACAAAAATAAAACGAAAAGAAGGAATGCACTCCAGGCTATTGCAGTTTCGTTAAATGATAAGCTGGGCCTAAATGTACACTTAGACATGGTTTATAAAAAATAAACGGTCTTCGAACAACATTTAACATCGAATTGGAGAAGGTGAAACTTTCGGGACACTCCGGGTACAGGTAGAGACGATCTGTACAAACCAACTTGGCGGTGTTTTGAATCACTAACATTTTTAAGCAATTCTGCAACAACAACTAAGGGTGGCCCTTATGTAAGCTCACCTTGATGGTGCATTTGTTCACTTTGTAAACTTTGCTTAAATATAATTATGTTAAACTATTGACTTGTTTAAATCCAGATCAGTCACAATTTATAACGTGAGTTTATTAGAACCAATGAACTACAGGACGCAATTTCAGAAATATTTAAATTATGTAGTCTAATAACCGCAATTGCGACGACCCAGCTCCCTAGCTTGTGGAGAGGAGGTCGCCACAAAATTTATTTGGGTCAGGGAGTAGCTCTGAGTATCCAGGATTCGTCGGACTTTGAAAAATAACACCTAAAGATCTAAATAACAAGTTTATTTACAGAATATTTACACTATGAACGGATTATATGTAGAACTGATTATAAAAAATTAACAAAAGCATGAAAAAAATAATAATATGTTAATATGTACAACTAATAAAGAATTAAACCAATTTTGAATAAATTGCTTGAGTCCGGCTCTGGACTATGATTGCAAATTACAGGTATCTGTATTGGTAAAACGGCAAATTGCCGGGATCAATCAGAGGGGTCGCCTCTGTTAAATTACTCAAATGCAATAGCTTATCTTTGACGGTAGTAAGTAAATATGGCGGAACAACACCAGGAATTTATTTGTAAAACGGGGCGATTGTTCAAAACAATGAATGGGGTACAAGCCAACAGGTTGTGGGGTGAAATTTAAAGTGAGTTATTAAAAGTTTGATCAGGTAAGTCTCCAAATAAACTCTATTTTACGGTGATCAGAAAATTTACTGAAATACAGGGCGGATTAAAAAGTTAATTAATTTACGGGGTGGTTTGAAGAACCCAAAACCCAGTCTTTGACCTAGGGGGGTTCGGTAGGGAATCTCAGGACACTCGACTGTTGGATTCTGCTTGTTCTCCTCGTTTCACATACAGAATTCCAACAGTCCAGGGGTATTTCGGTGAAGGAGATTACGGATCGGTTTAGTGTTACAAGGCAGCTACTTGTTGTATAAACATATACTTGCCAGGAAGCTCACCCTTGCAAAGGTACTTGTTACTGAATGTCACATATACCCTCACAAGAGTTCACTATGCTACGGATGAGGTAGGTTCGGATGAATACAGGGTACACTAGGTCAAAAGAACTGAATTAATTACTTACGGTTTGGCTTGTATAGAAAAAGGTGAAAATACACTGAATTAATCGGAGCAAAATTTAAGTGGGATTGAAGATCTCAACTTAAACTTTGAAAACTAAACGGGTTTCGGAACAAAATCTAATTTAGCAAACTTTGACTCGGGATCTCGGAAGTGTTAAAGTTAAATGTTAAATTCGAAAAGCGGAAAATAAGTCGAGATCGGAATCGGAGTCGGAATCCCTTAAAAATGCGCGGGCTGGACCTCTTATAGTACATCCTGGTCTTCTTTCGGAACTCGGCGCGGACCGTCCCTACTCCTTCATAGCGGGAGTAGTTGTTGCCCGCGCCTCGTGATGACGTCCAATCTTCGGAACGACGCTATTTCGGGAATGTGTAAGATGGCGTCTCCTTTACGACGCTCAAATTACACACCCCCAATAATTGCGTCGTTACACAATACCATACAGCACAGCTTCAGTAGAAAGGTCGTTTTCGACACTTAAACGGGTGAAGACCTAGGCAAGAAATTCGATTGGGCAATAAAGACTATCATCTCTAGCCCTTTTGTTCATAGAGCAAGAACATTTGTGATTACTAGGGTTCAATGCGTGCTTTTATGATACCGTTATTCAACATTTTTGTAAAAAGAATAGGAGGTAGACTTGATATATAAATTAATTTTTTTATAATGTAGTTTTGTATTTTTTCACGTCATTCATCTAACACAGGGGACGGCAAACTACGGCCCGCCAGTTGTTGTTTTTACATAAAAATCCTAAAAATCAATCAAATCAAGTACCATACATGCAGGCGCGAGGAGAGAGAAGAGAAATAGCCAGCTTTCCTTTCCGTTGTGTGGGTCGGAGATGTCTGCGGGGCGGACCTCGGTCACCCGTCCCGAGCTCTTCGTCCCACTGTTGTAGTGGTTTTTTTTTATTATTTTATTTTTATTTTTATTTTTTTTGTTGATTGTAGGAGTTTTTTGTGATGTTTGGTGGCGTTGGTCGCCCTAGTTTCGGCGGCCATCGCGAAGTCTCGATAGATTGGTGATGTTTTGACCCCCTGGCGACCAATTTTGCGAGCTTCACTCTGGTCCCCTTGTATTATTTTCAGCTGGTCGGACGCTATAGGTTGCCGTAGAACGCACCACCGACCCCTAGATGTTGGGTTGGGTCTACGTGTATAATAACATCTAGGGTAGGGGATTTTGGATTTTATTCCATGGGTTGGGTTTCGTCCGCTGGCCGGAAGCGATAGCCATTTTTGAGTGGCACCGACAATTTAGAGCTGGCAAGGGAACGCCAGGCTCTAAAGGTAGTGGTGTGGTTTCGATTCCCAGTTCCGAGCTCCGTTTTTGTTACCTACTCGGAGCTCCATTTCTGCGGTTCGTGTTCAGAATAACTGCTATACTATCGGTTTTCTCGAGCTGTTATTTTGGACAATCCTCGGTAGCCATCTGGCGCTGATTGCTCCAAGCTTTTCTGCACCGGTGATGGTGCCGGGATGTTTGTATTATATCACATAAATCAATTCGACTTATCGTGCCGTATCATTTTTTTCTTCTCTCTTTCCGTCTCGTCGCGTGTCGTCGGCTTGGGCCCCGGCGCCGCGCCGTGGCGAGTTGCGGTTTCCGTCTTTTCCCTTCCGGGGATAATTATTATTTATTTTTGTAAAAAGAATAGGAGGTAGACTTGATATATAAATTAATTTTTTTATAATGTAGTTTTGTATTTTTTCACGACATTCATCTAACAAAGGGGTCGGCAAACTACGGCCCGCCAGTTGTTGTTTTTACATAAAAATCCTAAAAATCAATCAAATCAAGTACCATACATGTAGGCGCGAGGAGAGAGAAGAGAAATAGCCAGCTTGATGCACGTTCACCTCGTATTTTCAAAAAAATTCCGGGGGGACCTCCAGACAACCCCGCTTACTGGGGGGGGGGTACCCCGAGCCCTCCGATCTACACTGGACCGCCAAACTTCAAAAATTTACAATCTGCCCTTTCCAAATAACGTTTGCCAATCCCTAATCTAAATTCTTTTTGGACCCTTGGGCCTTCGTATAACTGCATCAAGGCAGACCTGACCGGTGTCAACTTTAAGCAGAACTCCGAAGACTACAGAACACTCCTTCGACCAACCATGGTCTACTTGGCACTACTAGCTGCATTTGTGTAAGCTCACCTTAATGGTGTATTTTGTTCACTTTATAACTTTAACTTAAATATAATTTATGTTAAACTACTGACTTGTTTAAATCCAGATTAGTCACAATTTATAACGTGACAACATGGCAAACATGGCCGCTGGCGTAGTATCACTGTCAGGTTGCTCCATAAATTTCAATTTTAAATGCTGTAAAAACAGGATTTTTAATAACTATATCTGTGTGAAATGTTTAAGTGTATTTCATAAAAGTTGCTTATCAAAAATAAAGCAAAAAACCTTTCTAGAAGGTAATAAAATTATATGTTGTAATAGTGAGGAACAATTAGTAAGTAGTGTGGAAAACAGTAAAAGTGTTGTTACAGGTGTTAATAATGAATATTATAAGGAACTTTTAAGTGAAATTCATCAAAAAGATAACTTTATTGCTAAACTCAAGTCAAAAAACCTAAATTTTATCGAAGAAGCCTTGACCATGGAGGAAACTATGAATATAGAAATTCTTGAATTGAAAGATAAAATAAAAACCTTGCAACAGTTGGTGAGTGCAATGAAAGCCTCCACTCTGGAAAGTAGCAAGAAAAAGGAAACAATGTCCAAGTCGGAAAGCACCCAAACAGAAATAAAAGATAAAATGAATAAAAAAGAAAAAAAAGGAAAATGCATCGACCAAAATGTTCAAACAGAACAGGAAGAATTCATTATTGTACACGAAAAAAAAGTTGAAAGCAACGAAAATAACGAAACTGATTTAAGCTTCTCTGATGAATGGTTCGAAATAATGTATGGACACCCCCCTGTTTACAGAGACACTGGATCTACAAAAAATAAACAACAGTCCAACAGCCAAGGTTATCTACACGATCAGGTAAAAACAAGGATCGCGAATAAATAGTGATAATGGTGAGGGAAAAGATTGTGACACCCATGTAAACCAAGTTTTTCAAGTGGACACAAATAAAAATAAGTCTACACCAGTGCCTGAAAATCAAAAACTAAAAGTGTTAGTTTTGGCAGACAGCCATGGACGTTACTTTGCTGATATACTAACAAAGAAACTATCTGATAAGTTTAGAGTAGAATGTATCATCAAATCAAACGCGTGTTTTGAGCAAGTCACTGAGAATATTATTGGAATTACAAAAGATTACGATATAAAAGACCATGTAATAATTTTAGCAGGTACACACAATGCTCTTAAAGGTAAGAAATTGAACTGTAACTACATTGATGTAATATTTAGGGAACTTAAACGAACTAATATCTTGTGTGTATCAGTTCCTTACTGACAAGGACGAAATATTTTAAATCAATTTATACAGGGTGTTAATACTAAGTCGTTACACCCGAAAATGGCAGTTAGAACTCATTAAAACAAACAACTTTTTTTAGTTCCAATTTTTGAATTGGGGCCTCTATTCGTAGTTATTGGATTTCTTTTGTTTTTTTAACAATCGTAATATCTCCTTCATTTCGGGGAATATTTCAAAAAACGAAAGGTTTTCAAAATGAGCTTACGGTTCGCTACAACATTTGTATTTACAGTTATTTTATATTTTTTCAAATAACAAAATGGCGGCCGATCAAAAATTTCAAAACTCAATATTTTGATAACCAACCCATAGATTTTTCTAAATAATTTTTTTTCTAAATCGTCAAACTATCTATTACAACATTTGTCTAAAACATTTTCTTCTATCTATGCAAACAAGAGGTCTTTAATTAAATTACAGAAGAGCATGTGTAAAGTATCGACGAATTAAAAACAATTTAGATCGAAGTAGCTTTCGCCATTAAAAAATAAAACAAAAGAACAATTAGATAAGTGCACAAAACTGAACGAGATACGTTTTAAAATGAATAATTATCAAAATACTGAACTTCGTAACGTGCTTTTGGTTTTTAATTCGTCGATACTTTACACATGCTCTTCTGTAATTTAATTAAAGACCTATTTTTTGCGTAGATAGAAGAAAATGTTTTAGACAAATGTTGTAATAGATAGTTTGACGATTTAGAAAAAAAATTATTTTCAAAAATCTATGGGGTGGTTATCAAAATATTGAGTTTTGAAATTTTTGATCGGCCACCATTTTGTTATTTGAAAAAATATAAAATAACTGTAAATACAAATGTTGTAGAGAACCGTAATCTCATTTCGAAAACCTTCCGTTTTTTGAAATATTCCTTGAAATGAAGGAGTTATTACGATTGTTAAAAAAACAAAAGAAATCCAATAACTACGAATAGAGGCCCCAATTCAAAAATTGGAACTAAAAAAAGTTGTTTGTTTTAATGAGTTCTAACTGCCATTTTCGGGTGTAACGACTTAGTATTAACACCCTGTATATGAGACGAATATGCGTATCTTTCAAACTATACAACACAGTAATAACTCTCACATAGCTTTTTTAGATACAAACGCGATTTTAAACCTAGACAATTTTACACGGCATGGCCTCCATTTAAATAAGTCGGGTAAATACAGACTATGCGAACAATTAGTAAAAGTCATAACCAATGGGGTAACAAATATAAGAAACCAATCGTGCGTGATGAGGAATAAGTACATTGTCTATAACAATTTAATCGTGATTAAAATAATAACTGATAGGATAAAACTAACTGAAGTGCAACAAGCTGATAATGTTTTTTTTTTAAATCAACGAGAATACAACCTACTACTCCAATAAAAATGGTATTTACAGTCTTAACTATCGTAGCTTATTAAAATATAAGAATCAAATAGAGACACAAATTTATAGGGTAGCTCAACCATTAGCAATTAGTTTATCTGAAACTCGCGTGAGTGAAGACATAGAGGATGTTGAATTAGGAATTATGGGATATAATTTTGTAAGATGCCATTCAACTAGTAGATATACAGGAGGAGTAATTACTTATATTCGCCGAGATGTAAATTATGAATTTCTAAATAACTATGTTAGGAATGGTAATTACTGGATATCAGTAATAGAGTTGATGTTTTTAAAGCATAAAATCATGCTAATATCGATTTATGTGTCACCATATGGATGTAAGAAAGAATTTCTCAAGTGTCTTCAGAATATATGCGAAGAACTGCTTATAACAGGATGTAAAATAATAATTGTAGGGGACCTTAATATTGATTTGTTAGTATCAGAAACATATTCAAACAGATTAACTAAATTAATAAAGAACTTGGGGATGAAGCAAATTGTAACTGAGCCAACTAGGGTGACTAATACAAGTGAAACACTTATTGATCCGGTATTTACCAACGATTATACGATCTTGGCGAAAGTACTTCGTACGCCGAAAATTAGTGATCATGACATTGTTGCTGTTAATCTAACTAGCAGTAAGAAGATTTCAACTAATTATAATGAAAGCAGATGGCGGGACTTATGTACAGAAAACGTAAACAAAATATCTAGTAAATTAATCAACAGTGATTGGAAGTATGACAACACGGACGTTAATAAGGTCTACAAAAATTTTTATAAAAATATTATGGGTGCCATGGATGAGGTTGCTCCTCTACATATTCGCAAAAAAAGGACCAATAACAACTCTTGGTATAATAAACAAATATTGGCTGTACAGAAGAAACGCGATCTAGCGTATAAGTTACTTAAACAAACTAAAAACAGGGATCGATGGAACGAGTACAAAAAACAACGAAATGAATTAGTGAAAAGAATAAGAAACGCGAAAAGTAAATTTTTTGAGGATAAGATCGATAACAACAAAAGCAATCCGAAAGAAATGTGGAAGGTATTAAAAAAAATTATTAACAAGCAGTCAGAAATTCTTCCGGATAACATTCAGTTTAACCAAAAAAACGTAAAATGTAAAGCAGAAGCATTTAATCAACATTTTCTTCTAAGTCTAAACGAAATAGTAAATAGTATCCCTAAAAGCGTAGCCAAATGGTCAAATTCAAATATTACTCCTGTTACAATTGAAATAAATAAATTTGAAAATATATCTATTAAGGAACTTGAAATTATCGTATTCGAATTAAAAAATAAATCGTCTATATATCCTATTAATGCAAAATTCATAAAAAATACCTTTGCTGTTATTGTTTATCCTCTATGCCACGTAATTAATACATCATTAAAAACTGGTAGATTTGGTGAAGCATTGAAATCAAGTTGCGTTATACCCGTACCTAAGGTAAAAAATTCAACAAAAGCCCAAGACTTCCGCCCTATAAATTTATTATCTGTATGTGAAATTTTTTTAGAAAAGGCAGTACATCGGCAAGTCCTTGAACATGTTGAAAATAACAATTTAGTTATGAGTAGGCAGTCAGGTTTTCGAGCAAATCACTCTTGAGAAACTGTTATCAACTGAATGGAAAAGCGAATTTCATGTGAACAAAGTTATTATAGCTGTTTTTATAGACTTAAAACGGGCATTTGAGATAATTGATAGGGAAATTCTGTTAGAGAAGTTAAATCATTACGGTATTAGAGGAGTGGCTCTTAACTGGTTTGAAGATTACTTGACAAATAGATCTCAGGCTACAATACTGAAACGAGATTGATAAAATTTGGTACCCAGGGTATATTTGGTACGGGAAATAGTTTGGTAATGTTAAAAATAGAAAAAAAGCCAGGGGCGTGCGTAACGGGTAGGGTGTATTGATTAACTAATTAATAAAACAACACATTTTGAGGCCCCTCTTCAAAGAGCCGTAGCTCCGTTAGAAAGCTTTTCCGGACCCCTGTTCATGAGAACTTTTCTTCATATTTTTGGATGTAGAATCATCTCCCGAAGTTACGGAACGTTGTTTCCGGACACCCTGTATGTATACAGTGAAGTCCATTTATTATGCAATATAGGCATGTTGCAAGTTAATTGGTGCGGCCACAATATCATTGAAATATAGGCAACCCATTATACAGTTAGCTAGTTTTTTTTTATCTAACCATCTATGATCTAACCGAAATCAGCAACACATGAAAGTTTTACTGAATTTAACCTCAAAATAAAACATTCCTGACAATTGAAAATTTAAATTCATCAGTAGGCAGGGGCAAGAGTGCTTAGCGGTGTATAATGGGTTGCCTATATTTCAATGATATTGTGGCCGCACCAATTAACTTGCAACATGCCTATATTGCATAATAAATGGAATTCACTGTATATGTAATTTATAAAATATGTGTAGTATATTCAATGTATATTGTCCACTTTTTATGTGTAAAATAGCTAAAACAGCTAAATAAAGACACTATTATTATTATATCAAATTTGTCTCGTATTTACACCACTTGATCCTACTTAATAAGCCATTTGTATTGAATAATGTTCTTTGTGTAGGAACCGTGTATTAGGTCCTTAACATAAAAAATATTCATTTTAAAAAATAATAGTGTTTTATGACATAATTAAACCAGCGATATTAACAATTACAAATACCATGTCAACTCCAACATTGTTCGTTTGTTGATGGAAATTCGAGTACACTATCAGAATTTGTTAGGGCAGCAGAAACAGTTACTAATCAATTTTGTACTGCAAGTGCAAACGACTACAATAATAAACTTTTGATTTCCTCCATACGTAACAAATAACAGGACAGGCTCTAGAAATAGTAACAGGTTACAATTACAATACTTGGGCAAAATTAAAAACATTTTGAATTTGGAGATCAGAAATCCGAACTCAATTTGCAAATCGAATTAACCACACTCAGACAAAATTTTAAGGAATCACCCATTGGCTTTTTTAACAGAATTCGAACACTCTTGGCTACTTATAATTCTAAAGTTGCGTTAAGTCAAGACACTGAATCTATAAAAAATTTCAAGTTAGCGCAATCTAAAAACCTAGCTTTAACCACCTTCGCAGGAGGCTTACAAAAACCACTTGGTAGCTTTCTGAGAAGTAAATCATCCACAAGCCTTGAAAATGCAATATCAATAATTCGCGATGAATTAAGACAGTAAATATTTTCAACATTTAAGTAAAATTCCGAATCAAAGTCAAAACCAACCCCAAAACCTCCAAAAACCAATACAAAAACCCGACAACATAAGTTATGCTTTACATAAACTTAATAATTTTCCACCACCATTTCCACAACATTTCTATAGACCACAAAATTCTTGTAGACCACTAAACCTTTACAGAACAACTAATTTCAATAGTAATTTTATTCCTCAAAGAAACCCCACTCTTAGATTGAACACAAATCAACCACCCTTTCAGTTTCCAAATCAACGACCACCTCAAAATGTTGAACCCTTCCAAAACCATTTTCAACAAGTAGATCCCAGAAATATTCACCCTCATGAATTATACTATTTAGAAGAACACCCGGAAATCGCCAATCAAACCCCAAGAAGACAATACATCTCACTATGTTGATTTAGATGGAGGGATATCAGATAACTCTGATGGTTTTTCGAGTGAAGATGATTTACCATTGTCAACTTTTGCAAATAACTCGTGGAGAAAGGTTACATTCGCTGCAAATACAATACCGTTTTCAGAATTCGTCGGCCCATGCAACATTGGCATTGACGCTAAGGATCCCATTGATTTCTTTCTGTATCTGTTTGATGATGACTTACTTGAGCACGTAACGTATCAAACTAATCTATATTCAACTCAAGAAGGCATCAGGTTCCAGCCAACCACCAAAACCGAAATGAAAATCTTTTTGGCGATAAATCTACTCATGGGTATCAAGAGTTCTCCCGGTTATAAAGATTATTGGAGCAATCGTCCGGAATTACGAGACGGCTATATTTTCAGCTTGATGAGCGTAAATCGTTTTAGTTTTTTGCTTTCTCACTTGCATCTAAATGATAATAGCGTTATGCCCCGCAAAGCTGATGCTGCCTTTGACATATTGTATAAAATTCGTCCATACATTGAACAATTAGCAAGTAATTATAAGAAATATTATTCACCTTCCGTGCACCAAGCAGTAGATGAGAGCATGGTGAAGTTCAAAGGACGAATTTCGTTCAAGCAATACATGCCAAAGAAACCCATCAAGCGAGGTTACAAAATTTGGGTAAGAGCAGACAAAGAGGGCTACGTTTGTAACTACCAAATCTATACTGGGAAAATGGATGGAGATGTAGAGCACGGGTTAGGAGAGAAAGTTGTCCTAAGTCTTACAGATGAACTCAAAGAAAAAGGGTATCATGTATACTTTGATAATTTCTTTACATCCGTGAAACTGATGGAAGAACTGAAAAACAAAAAAATTTACAGCTGTGGAACGGTTCGTGCCAACAGGAAAAATCTTCCTATTCTAAAAAATGATAAAGACCTAAAACGTGGCGAATTTGATTGGGCAGTACGAAATAATAATATTTTCACTGTGAAATGGAAAGATAAACGGGTAGTGCAGCTATTGTCGACCATTGATTCCCCTACTGACACGTTTACGACAGAACGAAGGAAAAAAGATGGCAGCATTACAGAGGTTCCATGTCCAGGAGTTGTGAAAAATTATCGCAGCAAATGGGTTGTGTCGATAAAAGTGACATGCTAAAATCACTATATGCTATTGACAGAAAAAGTCGGAAGTGGTGGCATCGATTATTTTTCCATTTTTTAGATGTTACCGTTGTAAATTCTTTTGTAATTTATAAGAAGCAAACCAACAACAAAATCAGTCTGAAAGAGTTTCGTTGTAGGGTGATTGCAGGACTCATTGGATCTAAATCTGTAAAACGCTCATCAGGCGTTGAAAGCAAACCAATACAAAACGTAAATCGATACAAGCCCTATATAAGAAGAGAAGTTAGAACGGGCCAAGCGAAACATCTTCCAATACATGGAACATCAAAACGCTGTGCACACTGCAGCACTGCCAAACAACCCCACAGAACTCGTTGGGAATGTAGCTTCTGCAAAGTAGGACTGTGTTTGAGTGCAGAAAAGAACTGTTTCTATACATATCACACTAAATGATTAAACATTATTTATTCTAGTTGCGTCAGTGTGGTTTTACAATGAAACCACATTTTGAAAAGCCGTATCAGCTATCATAGCGATTTTTAAATTTTGTAAATCAATATTTTGCAACTCTTTCATACTAATAAAACAAATATTATCAAAAAAAAATTTTTTTTATGAGTTTAACAATTCCGTGCCTCAAAGGGTTAAAGAACCCACTACTATAATATATCTCCCCGTTAACGTTCATAATATAGACAATTTAACCTTGACATTGGTCGATCAAACATGTACCCTTATTGATTTCGGATCTGAAGCCGTTACCATACGTTTAGAGCTCAAACATGGGGCTAAACAACCACTACTATAAAAGCACCGTAACATTCAATTCCGGAACCATTAATCCTGTGAAAGCTGGTAGGTTAACAGCTGAAGAAGTGCACTTTTTAGAATCAATAGGACTAAAGGTTATTAATCATGGAGGAAGAACAATCCCTAAAAAATATATTCACCGAAGTATCTTATACTGATTTAGTAATTGACGCTTCTACCCGAACTTACCATCCGTATACTGTAAATGCTTTTGATAATTCTGATGAAATACGTCTTATCATTGATAAGGCTGAGCTAATTACTGCTACTTATAACAGTAAAATATACATTGAAAGGACGTTAACAAAGAAAGATGCCGCTAAAGATTTTGAATTAACAGGAAATGCACCACTATTCTTGTTTGAAGAAATACGATATCAACTAGGCGATACTATAATACACTCATGTAGGGCTCCGGGAATCACTGCATCCCTTATTGGCATTCCAAAGTATTCACCAAGTGAATCTAAAAGTTTGAGTTGTGCAGGATGAGATCCTGACAATTCAGGTACTCAGATCGATCATGATTTGAAAACTTTCTGTGTCATTATTCCGTTAGATCACGTACTAGGATTTGCCTCGTCATACCGTAGAGATATACTTAATATGAGACAGGAATTAATTTTAATTCGATCAAAATCTGACGTAGATTGTTATGCAGGCCAGACAGAGGTTGATATAAAGATAAGTAAAATTCAATGGAAAGTTCCGCATATCACACCTAGTGAGGCAGCCAAATTGGATATTTATAATTTTATAAATCAACGCAAACCTATTAAAATAGGTTTTCATGGAGTAAGTTTGTTTCAATATCCTGCATTACCTACGACCTCCAATCTAGTAATCTGGCCAGTTCAAAATACTGTGGGCGTGCGCAGACCTAGATGGATTTTCATTGGTTTCCAAACTGCTAGACGTAATAAGAAAGAAAATAAAGCAAACCAATTTGATCATGTTAACATTACTGACATTACTGCATACATCAATTCAATCGATATCCGTAGCATCAACATAATGATTTCTCAAATAATAAATATATGTTAGCTTATGAAGAATACATTAGTTTTCAACGAAAATATATGAATAAAAATGTATCAGAACCGATATTCGATTTCAAGCAATTTCAAGAATGTCCGGAATTCGTCATTAACTGTGTCAAGCAGAATGAGAGCATACAAAATTCATTGCTTGCGATAAAATTAGAAATTGAATCGAACAAGAGTTTTATTGGTGATACTATCGCGTATTGTGCCATTATGCATGATACCTTCCTCGAGTACGATCCATTTCAAGGCTTAGTGCAAATCCTGTAATAATGTTTATCATCGATATTCAAGCATTTTATACACCGCAATTTACTGTTACAGTTAAGGAACTGGCGATATACAATGGAAAGCGCTTAGCACATTATCTGTTTAAACCACCATTTCCGTTTCATTATCTTAACAAGGATTTACAACGTCAAGTCCTCTGGATACAAAAAAATCTTCATGGTTTGCTTTGGGATAGTGGATACACTGATCTTATCGATTTACCTGAAATTTTACAATGTCATACTGCTAATACAGATCTAGTATATTGTAAAGGGTCTTGAAAAATGTAATTACTTAAAGAAATTTCTGGGTGGTCAAGTTCATTCTATTGAGGAAACTCAATTCAAACTTACACCTAGCCAGCCTAAATGCTTTAATAATCATTTAAATGTATGCTCATGCGCTATAACTAATGCCGTATTTATATACAATGAAATAAAAAAATAGTGTTTAGTGGGGGTGGATAAGTACAAATATCAACTTCATAGAACCTTCAGTTACCATGGATATGCAGCTTCAAACACATAGGTTTCATTCCTTTAATAATTGGCCCTGCAGGTTCATTAACCCACGTGATTTGGCTAAAGCAGGATTCTATTATATGGGTATGCAAGATGTTAAATGTGCGTTTTGTAGAATTGTACTACGCAATTGGGTAGTAGGTGATACCCCTATAGGAGATCATTTCCGTTGGAATCCTGATTGTCCATTGTTGGATAATTATATTGAGTATAGGCCAAATAGCTATCCTGAATGTGAATGTCCACCCCAGGAAAATCAATTGGGACCAGTGAATTCAGTAACCAAATCGGTACATCAGTCATCACAGGAAATAGCAGATAATACGTTTTTATGTAAAATTTGCTGAATAAATTCGGTTACATTAACATTAAGCCCGTGCGGACATTTTTGTGTATGTGCCCCATGTATAATGCGTCTATCAAAATGTCCTATATGCAGGTGCTCTATTGAAGGGCATATAAGAACATATTTGTCTTAATAATATTGTAATAATAGCGGTAACATAATTTGATAACCACTTCCTCTCTGTATCAATTGTATATTATAGGAAAAAATGCTTTTTAATTTTTTGAAAAAAACATTTATTATTAATTTAACAATTAGATTAGAGGTAAATATTTTAGAAATTATAATTCTAATGTATTTTCTATGCTGTATCCAATAAAAAAAATGTTTTAGTATCGCGTTTTTTATTTCCTGATGTAATTCTCTGAATTGAGATAATTTATCTTAATATTTTCATGGAATTCTTTTAAGTACAGTGATGCTAATTAGTTGTGTGTTAATTCATTGGAGTAAGATGTTTGCCTTTATCGCCTTTAGCACCCCAATAAATTGGGGGCTAAAAGTGATAAAGATACGTGTCTTATTCAAATATCACATGATTTCCTTTGTGGTTTTGGTAAGTATATATAGATTTCATTCTGCCTAAAAATTATTAAAAAGTTTAACATGAGTGCGAACCTTTAAAGAAAGTTATTTTAATTTTTTATTAATATATAATTTTTTATAGAAACACTTAGTCAAATAGGCATCAACCTACTGAGTGGGGTTTTGCCTCCGGGAACCGTAAGTAATTCATTATTTTATTTACATGTATTTTAAGAGAAAATTATAGGACCCCACCCAGGTATGCCTTCTCTTGGTTTCGGTGTCGCCTGGGGGGGCTTCATGGCCCTGTACTATTATAATTAGTTTTCAGTGGCAGGGATGGTCCTGTCATATCTATAAAGATACCCTCCATGAGGGTGTCTACTTCATGACTAAGTTTTTTTAATTTTTTAGCATTAACAAACACTAATTACCTTTATTTTTTCAGCGAGTCCTCGTTGAATAAAGTCATAAGTTTTTTATATTCCTTTAATAAACACAATCTAATACAATTTTTATCACGCGTACTTCCTTGAAAAGTATGAACTCTATTTGAATGTTTTCATACATTATGGAACTAAAATCCTGTCCGGCAAAGAACTTTTCAATCAAATCTTTATTTGATCGAATAAATTGATATTCCTTGGCGTTTAAAGTGATTCCAACACATTTCGGGGCAGTAATCTTCACCACAGGAAGCCAATTTCGGGCAGGGCTGTATCCCGTTGCAACATATTTTGTACACGATTTATTTAACCAATATGATATTTCGTATACTAAGTAATGTTCTGCTTTTAAAGACTCTTCAAGAGTAGGTTGTTCCGACTCGACTCGGGACTTCTTTGCTGGGATAAAAAATTCCACTGAAAATAATTAAATTTATTTACATATATAACTTAAAAAATAGTAATTATAAAATAGTAATTATAAAATATACTTACTCATACTTTCTGGATGAGCGGTGAGAAGAAACTTAACTTGATATGTATTAAATCTCTGAATTTATACCCATCCAAAGCTGTTTTTGTAACGGGCATTGATTCTGCTACCGGAAATTTGCGGTTATTGATTAATCGTCACCCTGTCTAACGGTCTTCAATTCTGCTCCAGGAAGTGCACTATTCTGCTACCGGAAATTTGCGGTTATTGATTAGTCGCCGGTCAGTCTTCTATTCTGCGACCGGAAGTGATTGCAGTTGGGATTCCCAGCGCAGTGGGCGCGGGCGAGTGCGGGCGGGCGGCGCGGGCGGGCGGGTGCGGGCGGTCGGGTGCATGCGTGATCGGGGGTTGTCTATATTGCTGGGGTGATTGATCGATTGCGGGGGTGGGGGGTGGTATTGATCGGCGGTGATCGATTGCGTGGGCGTATGATCGGAGTGTTGCCTATATTGCGGGGTTGGGGGTGGTATTGATCGGGGGTGATCGATTGCGTGGGCTATGATCGGAGGGTTGCTTATATTGCGGGGTGGTACCTCATACACGTGGATGACTAAACCGGAAGTGGAGGAGCAAAACTACCCCTTTTCGATTTACATGTATTTCTTATGGGGGGTGGTGCGCCAGAACACTCTCTATTATTATACTCCTATATGTAGGCGCTCCATTGAAGGGCATATAAGAACATATTTGTCTTATTAATATTGTAATAATAGCGGTAACATAATTTGATAACCACTTCCTCTCTGTATCAATTGTATATTATAGGAAAAAATGCTTTTTAATTTTTTGAAAAAAAAACATTTATTATTAATTTAACAATTAGATTAGAGGTAAATATTTTAGAAATTATAATTATTGTAATGTATTTTCTACACTTTATCCAATAAAAAAATGTTAGAATCGCGTTTTTTATTTCCTGATGTAATTCTCTGAATTGAGATAGATTATCTTAATATTTTCATGGAATTCTTTTAAGTACAGTGATGCAAATTAGTTATGTGTGTTAATTCATTGGAGTAAGATGTATACCCTTATCTCCTTTGGCTTCCAATAAATTGGGAGCTAAAGGTGATAAAGATGTGTCTTATTCAAATATCACATGATTTCCTTTGTGGTTTTTGGTAAGTATATATAGATTTCATTCAGCCTAAAAATTATCAAAAAGTTGAAAATGAACTCAGACCGTAAGTCTTTAAAGAAAGTTATTTTAATTTTTTATTAATATATAATTTTTTATAGAAACACTTAGTCAAATAGGGGTGAGTATTCTCAGTGGGGTTTTGTCTCCGGGAACCGTAAGTAATTCATTATTTTATTTACATGTATTTTAAGAGAAAATTTTAGGACCCCGCCCAAGTATGCTTGCTTCTGGTGTCGGTGCCTCCGGGAGGGGCTGCTTGGCCATGTCCAGTAATCATTAGTTTCCACTGGCAGCGATGGGCCTGCTGTATTTATAAAGACACCCTCCATGAGGGTGTCTACCTTATGACTGTAAGTTTTTTTTAATTTTTTAGCATTAACAAACATTAATTACCTTTATTTTTTCAGAGCCGTAAGCCGTAAGTTTTTTATGTTTCTTTAATAAACACACTCTAATACATTTTTTTGTATTTTTTCAGAATGAAAATTTTTTAGTTAGGAGTTTTTTTAGTTAGTAGTTTTTATAATAAAAATATATATACCGTGTGTCCCTGGGAAGACGGAACATAGGGATCTTATAATGCTAATTTTTTAAAATGATCCACGAGTGCTTTGAAGCATTCGTCTTAAAACAATTACACGAATGTCACCGATCGTTAACGATTTCCATGCCGATCATGTATGATCGTCTCCAGATAACCTGTTTGTGTTTTAAATGTCAATTTATTAAAACCAAAGACAATTAAAGGTTATGTTCATGTTAATTTTTTTTAAATGGGGTCCTACCCAGGTCCTACCTTAACTGAAGTACAGTTTAGAGCTGACAATCAGTAATCCCAGTTAAATTACATGTGAAATGTGAAAATTTACTTTAATAGGATGATCTTGATGTATGAAGCGAAGAATTTGATGCGACAATCAGCTTTATGATGAAACATGCTACAATGCTAATTGCATAAGACTGTATTAAGATGAAATCAAAGAAAAAGCGAATATCAGTTAGTGTGTACGACTATGAAATCTTTATTTCTACGGCAATTTAATGTGATCAAATAATTGTTACATTAAAAGTATTTGATTTTTAAGGACCGGATTCTTGCATACCACAAAGGAAAGTTTTCTAACACAGGTCCACAGCATTCTTTTATGTACCTACTAGTATAATTTTCGTAATTTCATTTTCAGTTTCTAATAATGCGTAACTTGCGAAAAGCCTTAATTGTTCATCTAATCCATCATAATCTGAAAAAGATCTTAGAACCATAACGTCAACTGCAAACAAATTATTTTGTATTTATTACTACCTTTATAATGATACTCGGTCTCATTTAATTTAATTAAAACACTATCTACATATACATGAACCAATTTGAGCAAATAATTAATAATTTTATTTCTAACTGATTTTCAAGATCGCGGCTGTCAATTCGTAGGTATTGTAAATAATTGTTGAATCGTTTGTTAGTATAACGAACGCGCGTATTACATAAGTGGGCAGATAAAGCAAAAGTGCTAGGAATGTATCTCGACAATAATATCACATTCGAAAGTCATGTAAACAAAATTGTATCCAACTCATTTATGCGATTAAAAAACCTATATAAATTCAAATATGCACTTCAAGCAGACACAAAATTGGATTTAGTTAAAACATTAGTATATCCACAGATGGATTACTGTTGTAATGTATATTTTCATTATTTATCATTCGAAAATGTATCGAAATTGCAAAAAATTCAAAACGCGAGTATGAGGTTTGTCTACTGTATTCCTTTTAGAGAACATGTTACTCCATATTATAATGATGAATTAAAGATAGTAGGCAGAGCTAACTATTTATATAGTATGTTTTTACGTAAACTTATAGATACAAAAAAACCTGCATATCTTTATAACGTGCTAATAAAAAGGTCAGTTATTCACAATGTTAATATTCGCACTGATAGTTATACAGTGCCTCAGCATAATACCACTAAATTTGAAGGTAGTTTCTCCTATATGGCACCTACAATATTAAATCGTATAATTAATTACTTACAACTTCCAAAATATAATTTTAAAAAGAATGTAAAGGCAATCTTTAGGGAATACTAAAAAGAAGTTTCTTTTTTTTGTTTTTTATTTAATCCTTCAGGACCAAAATGCTAAGAAATTTATGTTATTATTATTACTGTTAAGGATTTACAAGCAAATTATTTATATTAAATGTAACTAAACTAAATGTCTAGGCTATAAGAATATAATATACACCTATTTATGATATATAAGTGTTAGACAGGGTATTTTTTTATTTTTATTTTTTATTTCTTTTTATTACATATTTAGATAGGGAGAGTGGAAGACCGGCTTTGCCGAACTCTACCCTCTTGTGCAAATATTTTAAGGGAAATACTAAGTTTTGTTTGTTAAGAGACTGTTATTATTTATATTTGCATAATAAACTATATATAACTATATAACATCTGTATTACCAAGCGCGTTAAACAGCTGACATAACGACGTCGACGCTTCCACCAAATAGAAATTCAAAGCACTCGTGGATCATTTTAAAAAATTACCATTGTAAGATCCCTATGTTCCGTCTTCCCAGGGGGACACACGGTATATAAAAAATTACATTTCTTTTATTCCTAACTACAGCCAATAATATAAGCAATAAAAATAAAAAAATTACATTTCTTTTAGTGAATTATTAATCATACTATCGTAACCGACATATAAGCAATAAAAAAATTACATTTCTTTTATTCCTAAATGTAGTAAATTTGACTTTTTAAAAATCTAGTACAATTATATAAGCATTCATCTGCGTAAGCGGTTTTTCTTAAAAAATGTGTATGAGTAAATACAAACTGAATTGTTTCGTCATAACACTCGATGTCACATATTAATAATTCTTCTAGTCCAGGGCGTGGTATCTTCAAGATAACGCTTTTACTGTGATTTTCCATATTAAGCATTTGAAAGTCAGCTTCAATATCGGTGCCCAAATAATAATATCGAATTAGTTCAAGATTATTGCCTCCAATGAATCTTATAGGGAATATAATTCTTCTATTCATACTAAAAATAACCTTGATGGTATTAAATACAAAAGAATCATTGTGTTACAATTTCATTTTTAATTAAGTAATTTCCTAGTTTTATTCCATTAAATTTCCATTTTCTTTGTTGTTAAAGCCTGGTCCTAAAAAGATTATCACAATTTATGTATTTTCTAATCTTTCTCCATACCTGTTAATTATTGTGTAGAATATTCAAATTCAAAGTTTTCAAAGTTTTTATAAATTTCCTGTCCAAAGAAATGAGGTGGGGAAAACACTTTCTCTTTTCCTGGCCTTTTCCTGTTGTGAGAGATACGGCATCTGGTGTTGAACAAAATGGTGTGACCTGTTAAGTTTTATAGTTTATCGACTGATTTCTGGGTCATTATCTATTAATTTGAATTAATTTATAATTTTATGCTATTGTGGTATGGCAACTTAATTCATAATCTGAAAATTCAGGATTTAAAATTGTTCTGCGACCAGTTATGAACCGACCTCATGCCGATCATTACTTAAAGGAAGCAAATTGCCTTTAATTCGTCTATTTAACTGCAATCATCTTTAGTTCTGAAGATAATATCTACTTCTCTACCAACCCACTTCAATAGAAGATTCCATCGACCAAGTTCTAACTATCTACGAGCATCATCGATACTTCCGTAAGCTCTACGCATCGGACTGCTCTAAGGTCAGGATCCAACATATTACCTTCGGACTTCTCTTCAAGATTTATATTTTCTGATATCCGTTTCTCTAAATTTAAAAATTTAATCATCGCTTATGTTTTTAATATTTGATTCATGTATCTGTAATTTAATTTGTTACAATTATAGTAAGTATCCGTAAATGCATCGTCAATCGAACTGATACATTTAATTTTGAGATTATCGAGTTCAACGAACTCAATTTAATCATACCTTTTGTAGGTTAGGTACATTTTTTTAATGATAGATCAAAAATCTATTTAGTATTACTGTTATATTTAAACTGTATATGTAAGAATATTGTATGTCATATTGTTTACTTATATTATAGACTTATTTTACCTAGAACTTTTTATGCTACACATTAAGTTGGTCTTTGAGCTAAATTTATCCCTTTAAGGGTTGCACATGCATCGGTCGCAGCGTTGGCCCTCGCAGGGACGATTTATTAATGCATGTTAGTTTTAGTTTACGTTGGTCTTACTATATATTCAATTGTAATCTTTAGAATAGTCAGTCTTGTTACACACTTGAAGGCATCCGCTGCCGAAGGCTTTGCTATTTCTTCAAATAAATCAATTCAAACCTTTAATGTGTTTCGATTCTCATTTCTCCATAACAAGAGAAATTTATTGGTGTCAGAAGTGAAATTAAATCAGTGTTAGAAGAAAAAGTGTTTCTACAAATTCCAAAAACTACAAAATCTACTACAAACAACTTTTATTCGACACTGGAAGTTCGAGTATCGACGTTGGCTGTACCCATCACGACATCTCAACTTCAATTATTATTCTACATCTCAACATCACGACATTTCAACTTCAATTATTATTCTACATCTCAACATCACGACATCTCAACTTCAATTATTATTCTACATCTCAACAACACGACATCTCAACTTCAATTCCACATCTCGACTTCACTACATATCTACAAGCGCAAAAATAACGACATTTTCCATGCCAGCCCTACAATTGACAGTATATTTTGCGTGAGTATCATCTTTTAATACAATTGCTTTGTTTCTATGTATTCCTCATTAACAAATTTATTCGCTGAAAATTCAGAACCTTCCCAAACTACTTACACAATGCCTAATTCAACGCAATTAAATCATGCAGCTGATGTAAATCGTAACGAAGCTCCTATCGATATGCCTAACCTATCATTAGGGGAACTTTTCAAATTCATTCATCCCTTCGATGGTACACGTGAGGAGTTACATGCATTCATCCAACAGATGAATACAGCCGTATCATGTGCAAATCCACGACAGTACTTCCCCCTACTAAAATATGCAATTACTCAACTTAAAGGTAAAGCTAGTACACTAACTTCTACCCGTACTTTTTCTACTTGGAAAGACTGAAAGAGACTTTTTACTACTTCACTATCAAGACAAAAAACATCATTCCCAATTAATAAACGAATTAACTAACTTAGTGCAAAAGCCTAATGAAAGCATAACTTCCTTTGTAGAACGCACTGAAATACTTTTAAAACGGCTAACAACATGAATTACACAAAACACTACCGACATTGATACCCTGCTAGCAGGACGACTAAATTTAATGAACGAAATAGCTATGTCGAGCTTCGTTCATTTCACAAATTCTAAAATTTCTGATCGTTTAAGAGGTACTAAATTTCAAAATTTAAATGAAGCGATTTCTACTGCATTAGCAGAGGAAGCTGCCTTACGGATGATAAATACTAGTTCTTTTCGTAATCCACCTAATTCTTCTACAAAATCACTTGGTCCTAAACGTGGTCCTAATACGTATGAAAAACGTTACTGTTCCTTTTGTAAAACAAGTACCCATAACACTGATAAGTGTTATAACAAAGAACAAATTCCCGTACGTTCAGTACAAGTTACCAATTCTACTCCAACATGTGCTTATTGCAAACATTTTGGGCATGTAATTAGTGAATGTAGAAAAAAACAATTCAATGATGCTCGTAGAAATCAAAATCCACCTCAGGTACAAAACGTACATTTTACAAAAAACGATTATATTCTCCCCGAAGTTGCTAGCGAGGAGATACCAACTTTAATGTTGGCAGCATAACTTCTAAATCTACTATTTCTGATTCTAGCATTACAATCTCCCATTCTAACCTTACTATATCATTTAAAACTATCGATAAATTCAATAAAAACAAAACGTTCCTTTTTTTACTAGATACTGGTGCTACAGTGAGTCTAATAAAACGTTCTGCACTAAATCCTATATCAAATATCAATTACAATGATCAAATTCCATTAAAAGGTATTACGTCAAATACAATTATGACGTTAGGTTCAATCACCTTGCCCCTACAAGTTCATGAAACTACCATCTCTACCAAATTCTATATCATAAACGATAACACCAATATTCCCTACCAAGGTATTATCGGAAATGACTTTCTAGTTAAACATGAGGCTACTATTTTTAAAATGCAAAGCTTAAGAATAAAAAAATGTCTCAATCCCTTTAAATTCGCATTTATTAAATGTGCATACAATTCCACCACGATCCGAAATGATTATTCCATTACGTGTTCTAAACCCAGAGTTACAGGAAGGAATACTCCCAGAGGCAAACTCGATCCCTGGTGTATATCCTTCCAAAGCCTTAGTAAAGGTATTACGAAATTCAATTTGTTTAGCAACACTTGCTAACACAACAAATCATGAGGTAAAATATACCATGACCTCAATTAAACTAATTCCTTTACCAGATAGATCATATTTACTAAATCCTCTGAATCACACTGAATCTACTAAATCATGTGCACTAAATCCTCTGAATCACACTGAATCTACTAAATCATGTGCAGTAAATCCTCTGAATCACACTGAATCTACTAAATCATGTGCACTAAATCCTCTGAATCACACTGAATCTACTAAATCATGTGCACTAAGTCTTCTGAATCACACTGAATCTACTAAATCATGTGCACTAAATCCTCTGAATCACACTGAATCTACTAAATCATGTGCACTAAATCCTCTGAATCACACGGAATCTACTAAATCTTCTAATTCCTGTAATAAATCTTCTAGTTCACTATTATATTCAATATTTTCTACATTTGGTACACCTACTATATCTGAACGGCTGGATTTAATACGAAAAAATATTCGCGTTCAACATTTAAACTAGGAAGAAACAGAATCCCTTCTAAATCTTTATTCCCGCTTCCATGATATCTTTCATTTACCTGGAGATCTATTATCGCATACCAATGCAATTACTCATGACATAACTACTACATCTAATAAACCTATAAATTCCAAAATCTACAGATATCCAGAAATTCATAAAAATGAAGTCAATTCCCAAATTTCCAAAATGTTGGAACAAAATATCATCAGACCCAGTAAATCTCCCTGGTGTTCTCCCCTTTGGGTTGTCCCAAAAAAAGAAGATGCTAGTGGCATAAAAAAATGGAGAATCGTAATTGATTACCGCAAACTGAATGAGATTACTATCGGTGACGCATTTCCATTACCTAATATTGAAGATATCCTATCTCAAATAGGTCATGCTAATTACTTTACAACTCTAGACTTAGCTAGTGGTTTCCACCAAATTCTTGTTTCACCACAAGATATCGAAAAAACTGCATTTTCCACACCAACTGGACATTACGAATTCGTTTCCATGCCATTTGGATTAAAGAATGCTCCCTCCTCTTTCCAGAGATTAATGACGAATATCTTGTCTGGTCTTCAATGGACAAAATGTTTTGTCTACTTAGACGACATTGTTATTTATGCCAATTCATTATCAGAACACAATTCAAAACTCACAGAAATATTTCAACGACTTCAAAGTTATAACTTAAAACTCCAACCCGATAAATGTGAGTTCCTCCATAAACAAATAGCCTATTTAGGTCACATAATTTCAACGGATGGTATAAAACCTAATCCTACGAAAATTCAAGCTATTGTCAATTTTCCAATTCCTAAAACACCTACTAATGTTAAATCAATTTTAGGACTAGCAATTTCTAAAAATTGTAAAACCTTTAACCTTATTATTGCACAAAACCAATCAATTCGTTTGGAATAACGAACAACAAGAATCACTTGATCAACTAAAAAAAAATCTCTCCACAGACTTAGTATTGCAATTTCCCGACTTTTAAAAAAAAATCGTACTTACAACTGACTCTAGCAATTTTGCAATTGGCTCAGTATTGTCTCAAGGTAACATTGGCTCTGATCTTCCGATTGCCTATGCTTCCCGAACACTCAATAAGTTTGAACAAAATTATAGTACTACTGAAAAGGAATTATTAGCCATAATTTGGTCAATAAAACATTTTCGACCATATTTATATGGAAATAACTTTCAAATTGTCACTGATCATCAACCTCTAGTATTCCTAAAAAACTGCCGAGACTCAAGTTCCAAACTTGCACGATGGCGACTCTTACTTGAAGAATACAATTATGAAATTATTTACAAACCTGGAAAAATTAACTCCAATGCTGATGCACTTTCACAAATTCCAATTTTTGTTCTAAACCAAGAATTAATCTTTAACGATTTCCTAAAAGCCCGTAATTGTAACGAACTAAAGCAAAAACCAATTGATATCCATGACGTATCAATTACCGAATCAAAAAACCTAAAGTTATTATTTCACCCCTTAGATAATGATGAAACTTTAATTACAACATCTATCCTAGCTGATAACGGTTTACAACCCTCACAGGATTGTAAATTATTTGACTGTGGACAACTCTCTGATAACTATCTTGTATGCTATCATAAACCACAATATTTTGATAAAATCTCATATCAAGATCTTTTTAAGGTTTTATTAACCGTATTCAAATTTTGTCAAGAAAATAACATTACAATATTAGATATTTCCAATCCTTCGGATGATTTTAATCATTTAAAATTAGAATACATTTTAGACTTACTGCGATTTTTATTCCCTGATACTATTGAACTTTCACTATTTTTAAATAAGATTACTAATATTACTCTAGACGATATCCCTAATATTTTACAAGAAAATCACGATTCCATATTAGCAGGACACCCTGGTTTTCATCGCACTTATTCTAGAATTAAATCTAAATATTACTTTCCGAATATGTACTCAATTATAAAAGATTATGTACTCAAATGCAAATCATGTCAACTTTCCAAGATCAATCTAAAACCTACTAAATTACCTATGACTTTACCACCACGAGTACACAACCTTTCGAACGTATTGCACTTGACATTGTTGGTCCTCTACCAGTGACTGAATCTGAAAATAAATTTATATTAACCATTCAAGACGACCTAACAAAATTTCTTTATGCCACCCCTGTTCCATATCATACTGCTAAAATCGTTTCCCAAGAATTCGTAAAATTTATTAGTTTATACGGTACACCTCAATCGATATTAACAGATCAAGGTTCCGAATTTATGTCTGAAATCTTCTCCGATTTAAACAAATTCTTTAAAATTCACAAAACTAATTCCTGTGCTTATAGACCTCAAACAAATGGAAGTCTAGAACGCGCACACGCTGTTATAAAAGAATATTTACGACATTATGTACAATCTGACCAAAACCAATGGGACATCTTTCTTTCCACTGCTATCTTATCGTATAATTAGACGATCAAACGAGCTTACCTTAAGTGAAGTTCGATCGTAATTATATGAGGGCCTCGTTCGAGATAATTACATAACGTAGTACCACTACTTTTCACTATGTGCACCACAGTCTTTAAAGCAAAGTCCAAAACCCTCTACCATACCGACCCAGCTAACTACTTCATTTTGTTGAAATACTGTTTTATTGCAACTAATAGAATAGGGAATGGGTAAAAAGGTAAATTTTTGGGTGGGATGTAATTATCTCGAACGAGGCCCTCATATAATTACGATCGAACTTCACTTAAGGTAAGCTCGTTTGATCGTCTAATTATATTACAGGCCTCGTTCTTCGTAATTACATAACGTAGATGTTTAAAGATATTAGTTGCAAGTAACTGAGTTGCATTTATTCAATTAACAAACATAGAAAAACCATAGGATAATAAAATATTATAAAATTAAGGTATATTCTTGGATAACAATACATATTAAAATATACATGAATCAACCACCTTCTAGTTGCCCTGTAAGGCAGCTGATGCAAAGGTATCAGTGTTTGACATAATTGGTTTGTATAAAATTTTGAAAAAAACCTGAGAATTCTTAGACCAACCCGCTGTTTGTCTGATGATGTCTATAGACACGCCTTGTTGGTAAGCAGCAGACGTCGCCGCATGGCGGGTGCTGTGTGCAGTAAATTGCTGTAAATCTAAACCACAAGCTAGGAATACGGACTTAATCCATGGACTTAATGTCTGCGCTGTAACCTCTTTGTGTGGTTTGTTGAATGCAATAAACAGCCGCTTTGTACTCCATAATTTTTCAGTGTAACTTAAATAAAATTGGATTGTCTTTGCCACGCATCATTCAGGTTGTTCCAAAAAATACGGCAACACTAAAAAAGGTTGATGTCTACCAGGTCCTGACGTTTTTATTAGTACATCAGGAATTTGTATGTGCACTCCTGACGATATGTTTACAATGTTATCAATATTTATTAAGGAAAGAGTTTGGACTCTATGAGCAGTCACTAAGGCTAATAAAATTATCAATTTTGTAGATAGTTGTCTCAGATCTAGTGTCTGTAAGGGAAACAGTTTGGAGGACAACGTCGGTATTCCAGGTTTGTGTATATTTGGGCTTAATGGGCCTCAATTGGAAAATTCCCTTAAAAATCTCCTTATAACAAGACTGTTGGCTATATCTTCGTGTATTATGAGGGAGATTGCAGATCTAGCTGTATTCAGGGTGCCATATGTAGCCCCTTGTGCGAATTTTTCCCATAGGAATTCCATAATATTGTTGGGTGTGGCACTGAATGGGTCGTATGCTTTCTCTTGACAAAAAATCCACCAGGATTTTAAAGGACCGTTGTATTGTCTTAAGGTATAGCCTTCGATAGGGAGGCAATTCAAAAGTCGATGGTTCCCTCGGACAGGTTTTGGGTTGAGAAAGCTCTCCTAATAATTTCCCTGCTATTAGTGTAAGGCTCTCTTTTAAGGTGTATGGACCTACAAGGGGAGAGTAATAGGATATTACTTGGTGTTAATACAAGTGGCCTGTCTACCAGGAGTGATGTGAATAGCGGATACCATGGCTGCGTCGGCCACAGTGGCACCACCAATATTCCACTAGCTGTATCAGTAACTATTTTTCTTAATACTCTTAATATAACTGCGAAAGGTGGAAATGCATAGAAGTAGAGAAATTTCCAGGAAATGGCAAAAGCGTCTACTGCCAAACAATCGGGGTCTCTTTGCCACGCACAGTACCTACTGCACTTGGTGTTAATTCTAGCCGCGAACAAGTCTATTTGCGGATGCTCGTACCGCTCCGTGATACTTTTAAACGCATTGTCTGATAATTCCCTTCAGTTTCTATCTGTAGTCGTCTTGACTCTCTATCTGCTTCTATATTTATTTATTTATTTATTTATTTATTAATGTCCAAGCAAAACGGGAAAAAAAACCCAATAATAATGCTTGGGGTTCCCATACATTTGATGCTTAATACTAAAAAAAAAGAAATGTTTATAAATTTATCGTAATTACAGTGCAAAACAGAATATTTATTCTAGAAAAGAAAAAGAAGTGAAAAAGAAGTGAAAAATTGTGGCATAGCGTAAGAAGCACAGTCAGGGTGCACTCGTATATAAGCTTTTTGCTTGTTTTTTAAAGGATTTTTCAGGCTCATTAAAAATATTTATGTCAGCGTTGGCTAATATTGAGTTTGTAATGCGCAATAGGTTAATCATGGATGAGTTTTTACGTAGTTCGGTTCTACAAAAGGGAATATCGAACATAACGCGAGGTCTGCATCGTAGTGCTGGAATATAAAGCTTGACCAAGGGTAGCAATGATGGACAATCCATCCTGTTATTTATCAACTTGTGTATGAAGAGTAACGCAGCTATTTCTCTTCTTTTACTTAATTTAAGCATGTTAAACTCAGAGCGAATATTCTGATACTCATTATAGTCTGGATAGCGATTCCGTTCCTTAAAACAAAGGTATTTAATAAATTTATTTTGTACCGTCTCAATCATACCACTATACAATGCAACATTCGGATTCCAGACATTGCACGCAAAATCAAGCTTGGATCTAACGATGCTGTTGTACAAAAGTGTAATTGGTTCGGTACTTGTAAATTCTGAGGTAATACGCATTAAGAAACCTAGGTTTTTTAAAGAATTTGCCACAATATTTCCAATGTGGTCGTCCCAACTCAGGGTGGTATTAAAGAATACACCCAAATCACGAATTTTGCTTGTTTTATCCAAGTATGTGTTGTTCATTCTATAGTTGAAATTTATTTTGTTTAATTTGAGACTGAAGGTCATAGCTTTACATTTAGTGACATTGAATAGTAAATCGTTATCCACACTCCATTTGACTACTGCTGAGAGGTCTGCTTGCAATAACATACAATCGTATTCGCTATAAATTTTTTTAAATATTTTCAAGTCATCGGCAAATAGAAGAGTTTCGGAATATTGTATTATGCGCACTAAGTCATTTATAAATATCAGAAAAAGTAGCGGTCCTAAATTGCTACCCTGCGGTACACCCGAGGGAGTTGAGTAATTCTGCGAGACTGTTCCATTAAATTTAACATACTGATATCGATTTTGTAGATACGTTTTGAATAAATTAACTAAGCTTGGGCTACAACCTATAGAATGGATTTTCATTAACAATAAGTCATGGTTTACTTTGTCAAATGCTTTAGCAAAATCAGTGTAGATGGTGTCAACTTGGCCACCCTCGTCCATAGTCTCACTAATGTAGTTGGTAAGATATATTAGATTAGTCTCAACCGAGCGACCTTTCATAAACCCATGTTGTTGATCACAAATACGTTGTTTAAAATGATTTGATAGTTGTGTACAAAGTAGTCGCTCAAATATTTTTACAGGTACTGATAGTACAGCCACGGGTCTATAATTTTCTATGTCAAATTGACTACCCGATTTGTGAATGGGGGTGACACTCGTTGTTTTCCATTGTTCTGGAAAGATGCTAGTTTGTAATATTAAGTTAAACAGTGTACACAGAGGTGCCTTGAAAAATTCATGGCACGCTTTGTAGATATAAGGAGGTATTTGGTCAGGCCCACATGATTTTTTAGGTCTTAAGGTATTTAGTACTTTATCAACGTCATCCAAAGAAACAACAGAGATCGATAGTTGATGTGCAGTATCCTGATTTGTGTTGGCTATTATATTTGGCAAATCGTAAGTTGAAGTTGAGTTAAACATAGCACTGAAATAATTTGCAAATTTATTAGCTACTTGATCTTTTTCTAGGACCTCGGTGCCACCATAACGATATTTTACCTCCATATTTCTAGCTTGTTGTTTGTTTTTAACAAAATTCCAAAAACTATTAACATCTACTACTATTTCATCCTCCACTGATTTAATATAGTTTTTGTATGCAATTTTGATGTTTCTTTTGCAAACAGCTCTCAAACGCCTAAATTCCTGCAAGTGGAAATCGGACTTATTCCTATTTCTATGAAAACGGTTTTTTAGTTTTAGGTCCTGAATTATATTTTTTGTGAACCATTGGGGGTATTTTTTGGTTCTACTGTTATTGATCTTGGGAACACATTGATCCATTACCTCATATATTTTAGCATAGAAACAATCTACGGCTGCTGTTGGTTCATTATAATGTTTTAAGTCATTCCAATCTAGGTTTTTTAGCAAGTTGTACATAAGCAGATAATCGGCGCATTTGAAGTTATAATTACTTGCAAAATTCCTAACCGACTGATAGTGATTACAGATACCGTATACATAATAATTTATAAGAAGCGCTGGATGATATTCACGATCAATTGGAACTAGTGGATCGAATTCATTTGTTACTTGTAGTAACAGATTACTTAGTACTAAATCTAGGGTTTTACCCTCAGCGTTGAGAATATTGTTATGTTGGCTACCGTTTATCAAACTGAGAAATTCATAGACCCTTTTAGCTATACTACCACCACCAGCAAGGTCATACAATGAACCTCTAATTTCCGGAATGTTGTAATCGCCCAAGAAAATAAAGTTTTTTCCACAAAATGATGCAGTATTTTCAATGACTTCAAATAGCTCATTGTATTTACAAATTTGCGAACGAGGCACAAAATAAGCATTGCATAGTAAAAATTTTATGTTGTAGAATGTACATTCTATCATTATTACTTCGGAACTAATGTTAATGGTAATTTGTTTGGAAGTATACTTTTTTTTTTATTGCTACAAGTACTCCTCCCCCTCGAGTTTTATTAGTAATAGTTGGATTACGGTCAGACCTGTATACAACGAACCGGGAATCAAATAGTTCAGAATCGTAAATATTTTCATGCAGACTTGTTTCGGTCAAGGCTACAATATCATAATCTTTAGCTAGCAAATTCTGCAGAAATATGTGTGTCTTTGTTCGTAAACCACGGACGTTTTGATAATATATGCTAAGTTCTTTATTCTTCATTGTCAATGCAGAAGTAATTTAATTTATTTGTTTAAATTTCGTACTTACGAGAATGAGCTACTCACGCCTAGTCACGAGAAAGAATAAAAGAAAAGAGAGAGATATAGACAATAGACAAGAAAAAATATATATATATATATATATACTTATATAAAATACAACAATAATGAAAATAGTAATAATAACAATGATCACAATAATCCCGGACAAAAAAGAAAAGAAATTTTTTACAGATGTAACTTGTTATAGCACTGGCTAGATACTCCTTAACATTAGAATTTTGCCTTAATTAGCTCTTCAAGTTCTCCCATACACCTCACTCTACGCTTATCATTGTTTTTTTTTATGAAGATAATACCATCGTAAGTCCACGTGTTTTTATACCCATAGTGATCACTGGCGTTATTTAAAATATCAACACGATTTTTTGTTAAGTCTTCGCGTATCTGTAAACCCGTACCTTTTAGCTTTTTCTTGTTGGCAAAGACAATCCCCCGATACTGATAGCTTGTAAATTTCACTATGATAGGTCTAGGTTTGGAATTCCTACCTGGTTTCCCCACACGATGACACCGATCAATGCTGCTTTTTTCGATAGATAAGCCCAACTGGATGTTGCAAACATTAACGACCTTGTTCATGACATCTTCGTTACCTTCTTCTTGTACTCCAAAAAATCGCAAACTGTTACGGCGTGTGTACTGTTCCAGATCGTCCAAGCCATTTCGCAGTTCTTCATTGTCAGTTTTCAGGCGGTTTATAGTTTTTTCCAGTGCTGTACATTTTTCTACTAACTGTCCCAACTTTTCCTCAATTTTGTCTTTAACTTTTTCAGTGACCTTGTCAGATAATAGAGAAGCTAGTTTTTCCAAGAACGTCTCGTCTTTGAAGCAACTTTCTAAGACTTTTGTTGTTATATCAGAGATATCATTCTTCTGACTTTGTGTGAAGACCATGATTACAATTTTTTTGATTTTTGGTGACAGGAGAACACTATACCAATGAGTTTAAGGAGCACCGCACAACACGTCTATTCAGCGCGAAGCCTCATACGGGAATTAATTTTTTTTTTAATATTGTCCCCTGACGCGATATAGGATGCGAACACCCAAATACTACGACTTTCTGCCCACTGCCAAATCTTCCTTGAAAGATTACTTAAAGCTGGAAATCTAATCCCCCCCCCATTCTGTTAATGTATGATATTGCAGTAGTATTATCAATTCGTAATAAGATTTCACAGTGGTCGGCAGTCTGTGCAAAACTGTTTAATGCCAAGAAAACGGCCAGAAGTTCTAGATAATTAATATGATACTTTCTTTCCTCGAGACTCCAAAACCCGCGGGTTAATTGGCCCCCGTAAGATGCCCCCCCCCCCCCCGATAAGGAAGCATCCAAAAAAATTTCCAAGTAAACAACTATTTTTTAATTGGGTTAATACCAACGGTTAACTTTTTAGACCACCATTGAAAATCGGATTGTAGGCAATCCGACAAGCTCATTGATCCTTCATAGTCACCTTCATTAAGCAATAATGCCACATGTTTTTCTCTTTCTACCAATTTAATATAAAGCCAACTGTAGGAAAAAGGGCTGGACAAGCAGCTACCAGAGAACCGACCACACGCGCAAAATCTCTCTTATTTTGCAACATTTCTTATTTGCAAATTTATGTATTAAATTTTGTAAAGTACTTCGTTGCTCCGCTGGTAGCTCGATTGAGAAAGTACGAGAGTCAAGAATGAATCCTAAATCTCTACACCTAGTACTAGGATTAAACTGCTCTTTTTGTAAAGATAAAGGGACAAGTACATAAACCAACAGGCAGGCATGTAAATTCGAAACAACTCCCCTGTAACATAAACCTCAAATATTTTCTGCTTTTTCTTGTAACATTCCCCAAGAAGTAAGCGTCCTGCAAGTCCAAACTACACATAAAATCATTAGGATTAAGTAATTTTATGGCTGTTCGTATGTCCTCCATTTTAAAATGATTGGTAACAATAGATTTATTAAGCTGTTTTAAATTTAAAATAAAACGCTTACTGCCGTTTGGTTTTGAAACTAAAAACTAGCTCGAGAGACCGTCTCGTGACAGGCTGACAGGGTTTTATAGCACCTGTCTTTATTAGATCATTTATTGCAGTAGCCATTTCCTGAGTAGTAAGTGCTGATCTAGGGGGTTCGAAATGCACAAAGTCTGGAAAAAAAAGGTTTAGCTACTGTAATTTTGGAACCCCTTATAACCTTTAAAACGAATGTGTCATTTGTTATACTTTTCCAGTTTAAATTGGCCCCTTTTTGTTGCAGGTGCAGCTGCCGAAGCCTTTAGCTCTTGTCCCATTTTTTCTAGTGCTTTCGACTCCCGAATTTTGTCTGCCAGGTCAGCCCCATAAAGTAAGGTGTCAATGTTGGTCTTGTCGAAAACACCCCTGATTTGTTTGTTAAGCCCTGGAGATATATACGCTCTACGCGCCAATTGCGAGCCGAGTGTGATGTAATTCTGCGAGTAATTTTCCCGCATCACATAAAGTTTCCAATAGCTCAAACCGATCGACTCCTTCTTCTTTTTAGTAGAAGGGTTGTGATCGCTGTTCCTAAAGCAGCCAAAGCTGATCCTGCGAGCTTCTGGGAGTCCACAAAATAGCCATCCCTTTTTACAGAAGCCTCCTTTGAGCACGAAAGAACTTCAGGATTTAATTTCGGAGGATCAAGGTTACAATTGCCCACACGCGTATGTTTATCTAAGAACTGATATTTAATGTCCTCTGGTAATCCTTTGGACAAAAAAACCATTCCAACGGCTAGCCAACTCAGCATGAAACGTAAAGCAGCGTGTTTTATCTTGCGCGGGATCGTCTCCCACCAAACTTAACGTGGTTTCATCCAATTCCACTCTCAAGGTCCGCCAATTCTAAAAACAAGCCCACAACTGAAAAAATAAAAATTTTTGCCGCATTTAATTTACTGTTTTTCTTTTTTGAAAATTTGTAGGTCATTGCCGCTATGTCTCATCTTGTGTATGAGCTCAGCTGGCTTATAATTTGACTTTGTCTCACCTTGTGTATGAGCTCAGTCAAGTACTGTGTATATTATGGTCTTACCTTACGAGTAAGCTCTAAATATCGCATTTTCATTTACGGTTTTTTTTTTTTTGAAAATTTGTAGGTCATTGCCGCTATGTCTCATCTTGTGTATGAGCTCAGCTGGCTTATAATTTGACTTTGTCTCACCTTGTGTATGAGCTCAGTCAAGTACTGTGTATATTATGGTCTTACCTTACGAGTAAGCTCTAAATATCGCATTTTCATTTACGGTTTTTTCTTTTTGAAAATTTGTAGGTCATTGCCGCTATGTCTCTCTTGTGTATGAGCTCAGCTGGCTTAAATTTGACTTTGTCTCACCTTGTGTATGAGCTCAGTCAAGTACTGTGTATATTATGTCTTACCTTACGAGTAAGCTCTAAATATCACGCATAACCCAATATAGTCACGTAGTACGACGCGACGTGACGTAACTGACGGTCTTGTTGTTATCTGGTGCGCAGCGGTCCATCCTAGCACTGGCGTCCGACTCGTCACTGGAACTAGAAAAAATAACTAGTATTCTTCTTCGTTTAATCTTTACTCCAACTGCTTTAGTTTTTTCATTAACTTATGAGGACTCTCCTCATGCCTTCTCTTCTTTGATTTACCCATACTTTTGCGATACGCACACTAAATTTACGCGTCTTGAAAAAAAAAACAAGTGATGCACTGTAGCACAAAGAGTGTAATGAAGTAGTTAGCTGGGTCGGTATGGTAGAGGGTTTTGGACTTTGCTTTAAAGACTGTGGTGCACATAGTGAAAAGTAGTGGTACTACGTTATGTAATTACGAAGAACGAGGCCTGTAATATAATTCTAATACGCATACTGCTACTCAATTTACACCTTACGAATTACTTTTTGGACGTAAAGTAATCTTGCCTAACACCCAAAACTTTTCAAAATATACCTACGATTCTTATTTAGATAATCTCAAACTTCGAATGAAGAACACCCATCAAATAGCTCAACAAAATCTACTAAAAAGTAAAACGCACTCTAAAGAACATTTCGATAAACAACTAAATATTCCAATATTATCACCTGGTAATCTAGTACTTCTGCGAAATGAACAAAATAAATTAAATGAAAATCGAAAATTATCACCAAGCTATTATGGTCCCTACGAAATCATATCTCTAAACGACACTAATGCTAAACTAAAAATTGGTTCAAAAATTCAAACAGTTCATATTAATCGTTTGAAATTGTTTACAGATTAATACCATTAATCCAATGTTAAAACTCAATATCTTCTTAATATGGCTCACTTATCTGACTTGTTACAACAATTAACTTTTACTACTGATACCATCATAGAGATACAAATTGACTCTATCATTATCAGTATCTTGTTCGCAAAATCTAACATTTTATCCCCTTTTATATTAGATTCGAAATCTTTAATTAAGAAATTATTAAAAGTTCTACCTTATTTGCCTCCGGATCGTAAATTTCCTACTAGTTTAACATCCAATTTCGGACATATCTTACTCGAAATTTCTACTTTAGATGTTTTCTATCACAAACCTAATTTAATCTTTATTATCCATGTTCCATTAATTGACTCTCACACATATGATATTTACCATGTTCATTCGGTACCTTTACCTAACCCTAATAATCCTAATGAATATTTCACAATATTACCTGATCATAAAATCTTATTAATCACAAGGGATAAACAAAGACAAGTGTTATTTCAAGATGATGCACATTGCAAATATATTTCATCACAACATTATCTTTGTAAACAACAACCTGTGCAAAGTATACTTGAACATGATAAATGTGAAGTAACTTTATTTAAACGTACCTTAGATTCTATTCCAAACAATTGTAAAGTAACTTTATTAAAAGGTTCATTTTTCCTATATGATTACATTCATACTAATCAGTGGTTAATTGCCACTAACACCGAAAACCATATAGATATTACTTGTAATGCTAATAATAAAAATGAACAAATACCTGTCACTTTCATTTTAAGCTTAGATACGAATTGTCTTGCTTTTATTGGTTCGTTAAAATTACAAAGCGAAATTACTCTAAATTCTAATATATCGGTTTTTATACCTGAAACACCTGTTTTCACAGACTGTTGTGAAGAAAAAGAAGAAGAACAATTAGAGACAATTCATTTATCTCCAATTAATTCAATACCCTTCATATGTCAGATTTGCAGTTAAACAAAAATAAATTACATCGCATATTTGATAATTTAGATACGCTGTTAGTACGAAAGCACCTTCAGAAAAATTACCCATAGTACACCTTTATTGCTATATTATTTTTACTTACTATATCATTATGTCTTTGCCAATGTATACGTAAATGTAATCCTGTAATTCTCTGTTTAAAATGGCTGCTAAATGCATCTCGTCGCAAAAACTTCGATGAGCGTTCCTGTTGCATTCGAATAATTAATAATTGCTATTCAAAAAACAAATACGATCCTCACCAAGCGAATGAAGCGAAAGAAGATGAGCGAATTACCAACTACTGCTGAAAATATTGCTGTTGCTGTAGAAGAAACGGCTTGCTGAACAAAGCTGGCCAAAGGATTAAAATTTCCAAAAATATGAAAATTTTCCTTTTCCCCCGAAGGTGTTATATTTAAACTATATACAGAGTGATGATAAAGTATCGCACAAAAATCATATTCTGGTTATTTAATGCTTTTGCGGAAAATCCTGAGACCCGTCGATTTTTGTTTTTAAATTGCCATTCAGACATATAATTTTCAACCCCCCACCCCTCAACCCCTAAGTGCTAGCAACACCAACTTTAAAAATTTAAATGGAAAGATACCCTTTGTGATACCTCTTTTGATAGGTCTTTTTATTCTTAATATAACCAAAAAAAGTTTTTCTAAATCGGTTGATAAATAACGGAGATATTTAACAAAATGTAATCAAATGAAAATGTCAATATTCGACAAGAAACGGCTCAAACACGCCGTAAATGGTAGCACTTCCTGACCTAAAAGTGTGGTTTTGATCGGCCATTATTTCTAGGGTGTCTTGCCATTTGCGCCGTATCCACTTGCGCCGACTCATTAAATCTTGCCATTTGCGCCGCTTAAATGTTTGTTTCAAGTAAAAGTTGCCATTTGCGCCGAATGCAATATCAGCATCTTAAGGCAAACCATTAAGGGGAGATTTTAGTAACTTAAAATAATTTTCTGTTATAGAAGCCAACATTTTTTTTATTGGTTCTGCAGGTATTGGTAATTTCCGAAGCAAGTTATTTAAACCCTACAGGTGAATTTTATTCCGCACAAACAATTAAAATATCTAGGTACTTCAAGTCCGAGTAATAAGAGCTGGACCAATATTACTTCAAACTCACACCTTTCAAACTCTAAATAAATGATTGAGTCAATTTTTTTGTGTGCAATTTTACAATCTTAAGAAAAAACAAACAATTGCCTGGCAGTGATATTTTAATATTTTATTACACGAATCATTTGAAAGAGATAGAAAAAAGTTAAAAAAATTTGAAAATTTAAAAACAAACAGCAATAGTAATCATCAATAGCAATCATTTGATGGAGTTGATACAGGCTACTTACTTAATACTTCCATCGTTATTGATGATGAGAAAGTGCATTTCGATGTAATAAGTTTTTATGTTGACAAAATAGCAAATTGGGGCATTAACGGTTTGCTTTCACATTAAGTTACTACACCTTGTTAGTCCAGATACTGCTTAATGACTGTTTATCATTACATTGCAGTGGGATTAAGATACTTCGGCGCAAATGGCTATCTTTACCTAAAGATTTAATTTAAGCGGCGCAAATGGCAAGATTTAATGAGTCGGCGCAAGTGGCAACGGCGCAACTGGCTAGTAATCATTTCTAGGCTGTGAAGTCATAATTTTTTTTTAAATGTCAACCCCATTTTTTACATTGATTACATTTTGTTAAATATCTCTGTTATTCATCAACCGATTTTGAAAAACTTTTTTTTGTTATGTTAAGAATAAAAAGACACATCAAAAGAGGTATCACAAAGGGTATCTTTCCATTTAAATTTTTAAAGTTGGGGTTGCTACCACTTAGGGGATGAGGGGTGGGGGGATTAAAATTACTTGCCTAAATGGCAATTTAAAAACAAAAATTGACGGGTCTCAGGATTTGTGCCATTATTTCTACGCTGTTACGTCATAATTTTTTTTAAATATCAACCCCATTTTTTACATTAATTACATTTTGTTAAATATCTCCATTATTTATCAACCGATTTAGAAAAACTTTTTTTGGTTATATTAAGAATAAAAAGACCTATCAAAAGAGGTATCACAAAGGGTATCTTTCTATTTAGATTTTTAAAGTTGGGGTTGATAGCAGTTAGGGGTTGAGGGGTGGAGGGTTGAAAATTATATGTCTGAATGGAAATTTAAAAACAAAAATCGACGGGTCTCAGGATTTTCCGTAAAAACATTAAATAATCAGAATATGATTTTTGTGTATGTAAAGCCCGTATGACACGGTGTTAAATTTGAAACAAAATTTGCGTGTAAATTGACACGTAAATTTGATGTCAAATTTAACGCCGTGTCATACACAAAATTATTTTGTAAATTTTCATGCAAATTTTTATGAAATTATTTTGAACATCTGGTAAACTTAGACACTTTTACGTACCTAGTCTTGAAGGACTCTTACGATAGGGAAAAGATAGGCAAGGCAGGAGTACCAAGGATGTTCAAAATAATTTCAGAAAAATTTTCATGAAAATTTACAAAATAATTTTGTGTATGACACGGCGTTAAATTTGACATCAAATTTACGTGTCAATTTACAAGCAAATTTTGTTTCAAATTTAACACCGTGTCATACGGGCTTAAGAATATTGTATGTCATATTGTTTACTTATATTATAGACTTATTTTACCTAGAACTTTTTATGCTACACATTAAGTTGGTCTGTGAGCTAAATTTATCCCTTTAAGCACTCGCATCGTTCGCAGCGTTGGCCCTCGCAGGGACGATTTATTAATGCATGTTATTTTTAGTTTACGTTGGTCTTACTATATTGTCACGAAGTTCCTAAAATGGTTATTCAGATAATAATAACACCCAATGTAATTACTTCAGTAAAATCAATATTTATCCAACATGCATGTATCACGCGCTAAGCATGCCAATATCATGTGTCCAGTTAACGTTATATTTGCACAAGATGTTGCAATACTGATGAGTCAGCATATCAGGTTTCCTGAAAGATCTGGTGATGCACATGTGCATTTGAGGTCATGTCCAAGAATGGACACAAGAACCAAATATGGACACAGGAACTAAATATAGAAACAGGAACCAAATATGGATATGGGAAATTAGTATAGAGACACAACGCTTATCCTTTCAATTCAGTGCGAGTGCAACTTACACTTAGCAACCAGCCAGCATCTAGACTCTTCGACCCAGCTCTAATACCAAGTCTAAATAGTGGGTCCTTGGTGGACCCTTGGGCCTTCGTACAACTACAACAAGACCAGCCTGACCGGTGTCAACATTAAGCAGAACTTAGAAGACTACAGAACACCCTTCGACCAAGCATGGTTCACTTGGCGCTACTAACTGTTTTTATGTAAGCTCACCTTGATGGTGCATATTTGTTAACTTTGTAACTTTGCTTGAATATAATTATGTTAAAACTACTGACTGTTTAAATCCAGACTAGTCACAAATTACAACGTGACATTTGGTGGAGTGCCGGTTCCATTTTCAAATGTTATGCGAGTATTTTCAAACGTTATGCGAATATTTTGGTGGAGGTTGCCGTTTAGCATTTTGAAATGTTATAACAAGTTATATTAAATATTTCAAAATGGGCTTTAAGTCCCTGTACGATGTCTGGATCTGAACATGTCAAACATAAAACAAGTAGGAAACCCTTTGTACTTAAAGAAAATTGAATCTGATCAATCCACTTCAACAGCTCTTCCAGAGCATATAGCAAATTTTAAACCAAAATATACCAGTTCAGAGGTATTTAATAAGTCTAATTCATTTTTTGAATACGAAGATACACTTAAATCTCCCCCAACTGAAGTTTTTCGATCACGGGTTATGACTTTAAGATCACCGCCGGGTACGAGGTCTAAAAATTTAGAATTACAAAATATAGATAAACACAAAGAAAAATCTTTGTCAAACGTAGTTGCTTCTGATCAACAACATATTATTGATTTAGTATCAACACCAGAAACAGTCTACGCCGGAGCCGCTGTTAATCGCGAAACTAAATTTAAATTGCGTTCACGAAAACAAGGTGAATATGAAGATATTAACAGTTTCCTCTACGAAATCTTAGACGTGTGCTATAACTTGGATGAAAATATGCCTGAATCAGAAATAATTGATTTTTTCGAATGTGGTTTGCATCCAGCATACCAATATCAATTTTCGGTACTAGCCGATGATAATATGACTCTAGAAAAGCTTAAACGCTTAGTGCTTAAAATCAGCGATGCTAAGAAACGTGAGAGTTTGGCTAAGCTGGAAAAAACGGAAACTCCGATTTTAAATATGAATACAGCAAGCACTTCAAGAACGTTTCATAAAACTAATTACAATCAAAGTGATCAACGCAACAGCAACAATTCTAGAAGAGGACAATTTCATAACTATCGGTCAACACGTACTCCAGATGGGAGACCAATTTTTTTCACTGCAATAAACCAGGACATACTATCAGTATGTGTATGGGGAGACAAAATACTTCAACATATACTTATTCGCGGCAAAATCAACCAACACGTTACTCATCGAATACAAATACGAGGGGTAGAACATATAACCGTAACAATTACGTGCAACCCAATTCTTCGGGAAACGGGACAGGACAGCGCAAGCACTGAACCTAACAGCTGTCCTACACATTAATCAAAGGCTCCCTGATGTTCACAATAAATTACAAGTTTTACTTATTGTAGGATATATTAATAATGAGAAAGTTGAAATTATAATAGATACAGGTGCCGTAGAAAACGTAATAAGTCAAAATTTTGTACATACAGTAATACAGCCTAGTCCTATTTCATTTTTATCAACGGTTGATAACCATAAATTGTCAATCTTAGGATCATCATTGGTAAATTTAACGATTCAAAATTGGCAAACAACAATTTCAGCATTAGTAATCGAATCTTCACCTAGACCATTGATCCTCGGAATGAAATTTTTGCTAGAACATAAAAGTATAATTAATTTTCAAAATCACACTATAACATTAAAAAATACTTCAGTACAACCGATTACAATTAAAATACATAAAACAAATATCAGGGACCTTTGGACAAATTCTTCAAATTTATTTTATAAATCTAGAAATTTTTTAGACGACATTGATGCACCATATCAACAAAAAGTTAAGGGAAAATTACGCTTAATCAATGACATAGAAATTCTACCGAACACAGCAAGCACTTTAGACTTACAATTAGAAAATATTGACAATTTGTCATATAATCCCTATAAAATATGTTTACAAGAAATTCTCTTGTCTAAGCATAAATTAGTTGCGACTAATATTGATCAGATCAATGAGAAGGATTGGAAGATTACAGTGCAATCCAACAATTTAAATAAAATACGTTTACTGGCAGGAACTACATTAGCATATCTTGAAATACTTGGTGATTTGAATTTATTAGCAACTCTTGATGTTTGTGAAAACCCTAACCAAAGTAAAGACAACATAAATCCTGCGTTAATAACGACTCAACGAGAACAATTACAAAAATTAATAAATGAATATCAGGATATTTTTGCAACTAACTTCTCAGAAATGGGATCAACTAATTTAGTAGAACATGAAATAATAGTTGAAAACTCTGAACCAATTAAATCAAAACCATACAGGGTGTCCCATAAAGAGAGACAAATTATTCAGGACCAAATAAACGAAATGCTTAAATATAATATAATTAGAGAATCACAAAGTGGATGGGCATCTCCAATAGTCCTAGTTAAAAAGAAAGATAATTCTATTAGATTTTGTATCGATTACCGAAAATTAAATGGAGTCACGAAAAAATTTAGTTATCCTCTTCCCGTCATAGACGACATTATCTAGGATCTAATCAGTATTTTTCGTCCCTAGGTATGTTTAGTGAATACTTCCAAATTAATGTAAAAGAAAGCGATAAGGAAAAACTGCTTTTATTTCACCAGATGGACTATACGAATTTAATGTAATGAGTTTTGGCTTAACAAATGCGCCCAGAACATTTCAAAACATGGCAGATAAAGTTTTTGCAGATCTAAAATTTAAAGAATTACTTATACAGGGTGTCTCTAAAATATGGTGCCATAGCTTAACCACAGATTCCGGGGATCAAAATAAGACGATTTAACGCAACTTACCTCTATCCGAAATTGCTTCGTTAAAGCGCTATCCAACGCCAAAGATCTTCAAAAAATTTCTATTTTTTTTAAATAACAAAAGATTGTGTTTAGCGATTAGGATGAAATTTGGGATGTGATTCTTTACTGGAAAAAGTGTTTTTTGACATCATTTTTTTGTTCAGGAGGGTCACGTAAGTGGTCAAAGGTTGATCATCCACAGTCAAAGAAGCTCATATCTTTTTAACAGTTAGGCCAATAGTTTTGAAATTTTTTTTATAGAGAGACATTTTTATTTCAAATATTTTTTGTCTCTTGTTTGATTTCGGTATCTGCCATAGTTTGAAAACGATTGGCCTAACTGTTAAAAAGATATGAGCTTCTTTGACTGTGGATGATCAACCTTTGACCACTTACGTTACCCTCCTGAACAAAAAATTGATGTCAAAAAACACCTTTTTCCAGTAAAGAATCACATCCCAAATTTCATCCTAATTGCTAAAAACAATCTTTTGTTATTTAAAAATATAGAAATTTTTTGAAGATCTTTGGCGTTGAATAGCGCTTTAACGAAGCAATTTCGGATAGAGGTAAGTTGCGTTAAATCCTCTTATTTTCATCCCCGGAATCTGTGGTTAAGCTATGGCACCATATTTTAGAGACACCCTGTATATCTAGATGACATTATAATTTTTTCAAAAACATTTGATGAACATTTAGTTCGTTTACAACATGCTTTCGATAAATTACGGTATCATAAATTATCATTAAAACCTAGTAAATGCAGTTATGCACAAACAGAATTAACTATTCTAGGTCATACAGTTAATGCAAAAGGTATTTTACCAGACAATACTAAAATAGCAGCTATAACAAAATTTCCCACACCAACAACAGCTAAAAAAGTACAATCATTCCTAGGAATCTGTAATTATTATAGAAAGCACATAGAGAATTATGCCATAATAGCTAAACCACTGTATGAAATTACTAAACCATCAGTTAAATTTGTCTGGGAAGAAATACAACAAAATGCATTTGATACGCTGAAGGATAAATTAACAACTGCACCAATCTTACATCATTTTAATCCGGAAGCTGAAACAGAATTACGGATAGACGCAAGTCGTGAAGGAATCGGATCCATATTGCTACAAAAATTTAATAACGAATTTTTTCCAATTGCATTCATTTCAAGAAGCCTAACCAAAGCTGAAAAAATTATTCTATTTCCGAATTAGAGGCACTAACAGCTATTTGGAGTTTAACTTACCTACTACCTTATGTCTACGGTAAACACATAACCATTGTTACAAACCATCATGCACTTTGTTGGTTACGGAGCGCTAAAGGTATAAGCGGACGTCTCATACGTTGGTCCATACGACTTCAAGATTTTGATTATACAATTAAACATAAACGTGGAGTTTTGAATAAGGATGTTGACGCTTTGTCTCGTAATCCTTGTCAATTCGCTACTGAATTTGATGAGATTCAAGCGGAGTATGTTCCAACTTTTGTCACAATACCAGATGATATCGGTAACCTACAACTCCAAGATAATAAATTAAATAAACTTTTCACAGCATTAGAAAATATAAATGATACAACGTTAACAATTAGCGAACGTAGACGAGCTAAGTCATTTACATTAATAAATAATGTCCTTTACAAGAAAAATCCTAGCTCAGAAGGTTCTCAGTATCTTTTATTAGTACCAAATACACTTAAATTCGAAATTTTATACAACAATCATGATGCTCCAATGGCAGGACATTTAGGTATTACTAAAACATACCATAAAATAAAAATGAATTATTATTGGGATGGTCTCTTGAAAGATGTAAAGAAATATGTTTCGGGATGTCAATCCTGTCAAGCAAGAAAAGGGAGTACACTAAAAACCCCTGGTCAATTACAACCAATTTCCATTGGTGTTCCATTTGAAAAAATAGTAATTGATCTGGTAGGTCCACTTCGTAAGAGTCAAAGAGGAAAAACAACAATAGTTGTAGCTACGGATTATGCAACGCGTTATTGTGAAACAAGGGCTTTTTACCTAGCGGTAAAAGTGAACCAGTAGCACAATTTTTATTAGAACAAATTATTTGCAGACATGGGAGTCCAAAATATATAATTTCAGATCGCGGAAAAGTATTCAATCCCAACTATACTTTATTTTTTCTAACCACGGCCTGGATGTAAACAAATCCACGTGTCAATTTCTAAAACGTCATTGCAATGTAGCGCTGTCATTGGTAGTTGCAGCGAGATGATTTCACCCCTTTACTGTAGGAGTAGTGACGTTCGATTCGTGCGTTAATTGCATAGTTGCATTTGTCGTCATCTGTGTATGATATCTGGTGTTTTAGTATTTTGATTTATTTAAAATGAAATCGGCGCCCAGTGAAACTATTCTTTGCAGCTATGGTTTATACTACCCCGCGCGCTAGTTTACGTAAGATACCTACCACTGTAAACGTACACTAGAAATGATCACGTGGTTTTGTTTACATCCAGGCCGTAGTTAAAAAAAATAAGGTATAGTAACCGAATTACTAAGAATTATGGGTATCGACAGCAGATTCACAACAGCGTATCATCCAGCCTGTAACGGGTTAGTTGAACGAACCAATCATACAATCGTGGATATGCTTAGTGTTTACACAAACACGAAACACACTGATTGGGACCACCATCTCGTCCATATTACATGGGCTTATAATGTATCTCGCCAAGAGACAACTAAACTATCCCCATTCATGTTAGTTTATGGTAGACAACCACGGTTACCAACGGATGTTCAATTAAATATTCCTGTTGAATCTAGCAATGTTATACAGTGAAGTCCATTTATTATGCAATATAGGCATGTTGCAAGTTAATTGGTGTACCCACTTTAGCATTGGAATATAGGCAACCCATTATACACTGCTAAGCACTCTTGTTTTATTTTGAGGTTAAACTCAGTTAAACTTTCATGTGTTGCTGATTTCGGTTACATCATAGATGGTTACATAAAAAAAAAACTAGCTAACTGTATAATGGGTTGCTTATATTCCCATGCTAAAGTGGGTACACCAATTAACTTGCAACATGCCTATATTGCATAATAAATGGACTTCACTGTAGAATCACGCGACCGTGCATTATTCGCTAGGAACTTTGCAGTTCAAAATATTAAAAGTCAACAAGAAAAGGATAACAGTCGATACGACTCAAAACACAGATTAACTAAATTTGAAATTAACCAGAAAGTGAAAGTCTTTACACCTGTACGGAAGGTGGATAAAAGCGAAAAACTTTTATTACGATGGTTTGGACCATATTATATTGTAAAACAATTGTCTGAAGTAGATTATTTAATTAAGAAAGGTAAAGCATCGAGGTTTCCTCCAGCAGATGATGGTACGTCCTCTGGCAGTGACAGTACAGATGATTCAATTAATGATAATAATCCGATTGGACCCTCGGATGAATTAGAGGAGAGCTCAAATATTGAATAAGCTCTAAAAAATATAAATGTAATTACTAGAAGGTAATACAAAAAGTAAAGTAAATTAGAAGAAAAAAAATATATTATCAGCCTCAAAGAGAGAAAGTTTTGGTATTACGTGTCTTCGAGCTTCTCTACTGATAACGGGTGAATTTGTTCCAAGTTATACTAATAAATGATTACACGACATTCCAATAATGTCATACAAAAGGTTAGCTTCGCCGAGCTCAGGAAATTGATTCTCATTTAACTGAAAATAATGTTTTCACTTCCTTTAGAATTAAACGGGCCTTTCCAGTAGCATTAATTTTAGAGAAATGGATTTTTCTCGGTATACGAGTTCTGTCAAATTGATTATAGAGGCATAATCAAGTTTTTTGGCAAAGAGGTTGTCTGAAATCCTATATAGGTAGGTAATACTTCCATTTATTGATAATATATGTCAGAGACATTATGAAACCCCTGTTTTCGTCGGGAAGTATACCTCAATTTTTTTGAGACACCTAGTCTCTTGTTTATTTCATTAAAATTACTGACCTCCAGTATTGGAAAGTTTTCTGGGGCGCGCCAAGAAAATTAAGGAGTAGTTTTAAGAACTTAAAATAAGAGGAAATCTAACGACATTTGAGTTTATTTAAGTCGCGCATATATGAGTTAGGGGTAAATGAGAAGCTGAAACTTCCTAATTGAAAGGAATGTTTAATCGTTAGATAGCTAACCGCCTTTTTAATTTCAATAAAAAGAGGGAGAGAAATTGCTTATGCAATTAATAACAATATTTTCATATACAGCCTGAATTAAAAAGAATAATTTTGTACGCTAAAGTACGATGGATAAAAAAGATAAGAGACAAACTTGGAACGTTGCAGAATATACAAACTGCAACATTTATATTGCAAGCTTAATGATCAGACAATAATGCATAAAAGGCTATGTGTTTATACTAAAACGCTTATGGAAGTAGGCCACAAGACGCCACAGGACGTCACACGAGCACCTGCAGGAAGTGCAATTGATAACAGTTATTAATAACTTACTTACAAGAGATGCATTCAAGTCTCATGGGTAAAAGCTCATCTAGACTGGCAGAATCTGTTGAAGGTTAAATCCTCATCTTTCGAAATAACATTTAATGTCAATGTTAATAAAATAGTGGCAATTAACTAACACATATAATAAGAAATTAACTATAAGAATTTTTAACAATTTCTTATTTTAATTGTTGCAGAGCTCAAGCTGTAGCACAACTTGCGGAATATAACGTAACACAATTTAAATACAATCCTGGATTACACTACGAAAAAACTGGCCAAATTCAATTATTTAATAATGAAGTGAACATTGTTGTTTATGCTAGCATGAAAAATTATCATGATAAATTTGAATACTTAGAAAAATACTTCAGTAAAATTACACATATCTGTTCTCTTGAAAGTAAAAGAGAAAAACGAGTATTTAACACCTCTAAATTATTAGACAGTGTCAGGATGTGCGATAATTTTGTTCAAACAGCCACCACTGGTCTTACAAGAATTCAATTTGATCAAAATAATTTAGAAGAATTAGTCGGGATTTAGTCAAGAAAGAACAAAACGAAGTCCTTTTGACGGTGGTGGATCACTTTTAAAAATGCTATTTGGTATACTAGATAATAGTGATGGTGAATTTTATAGTCAAAAAATCTCAGAATTGAAGAACAAGGAAAAAATTTGGCCAAACTAATAAATGAACAGACTATTCTAATAAAATCAGCAATTTCAACTCTTAATGCAACCACAGCTGACTTATACTTTAATCAGGAATTATTAGCCAAAAAACTGCAAAATACAGAAGATCATATTTATAATGTGACTAGATCAATATATTTCTTTGAGTTCAAAAATATTATAAGTGAACACATTCAATTATATATTTGTTATTTCATGAATACGAATTTGAAGTTAAAATTTTACTTGAAGCAGTCATGTTCGCTTCACAAGGAACATTACACCCTGCAATTTGGCCTCCCCAGAAATTTATAAATGAACTTCAAGAACTGTCACATTTAATACCAAAAAATTTGGAATTCCCCGTTGCTCCTATTTCGGGTAACGCACATATTTTGCAAAAGTTAATTAAATTAACAGTTTATTTTCGCAATTCTAACCTAGTTTTTTATACCATAAAAATTCCTTTATCAAATAGAGTTCGGTATGAATTATTTAAACTTTCTGCATTACCAGTTCACCTAGCTGACAATAAATACATTTTTATTCAACCTTCTGCAAACTATGTAGCAATAACCCTTGAGAGACGTCAATTTTTTACATTATCAAGCGTAGATTTTAAAGATTGCAAAAAATTTAGAACACAAAAATATCTTTGTGAACAAAAGCAACCATTATTACTATCCTCTCAAAGTGAACTTTGCGAAATTTTATTATTTAAAGGGCCAAAGCAAATACCAAACACCTGTGATCAACGTATCACAGAGTTATCACAACCACTTTGGTCACAAATGTCAGTAATAAATGGGTGGATATTCGTAATACCTGATTATGAGGTTCTAACGATTGTTTGTGGTGATTCTTTTTCGTTTGTGTTGTATGTATAACTGAGTCGGATTGGTTGTTAGCTGCTCAGCAGCATGATAAAGACAAAGAAAATTAAGAGAATATTGGAGTCGGGAGACTCGGAAAATAATAAAGAACTATTTAAAAGCTAAGCTACACATTAGAAGGGGGAAAGGTATATAAAATTACAACTACTGGACTGAGCTGGGTAGTTCCAAAGTTGGCTCGATTTCAGATATTGCGATTAACTCACGTTGACATTGGGCATTTTGCTGTGGACAAAACCTTGGAACTACTTACTTCAAAGCATTGGTTTAAAAGTATGAGACGGTTTACTACGAAATACGTTAAATTGTATCCATTGTTTGTATTTTAAGAATGTGGCCGGCAAAAAGCCAGGTTATCTCTACCCGATACCCAAACTACCAATTCCATTTCATACAGTGCATATGGATCACCTTGGGCAATTTATAAAAACTAAATCCGGAAACACTCAGATATTCACCGCTATTGATGCATTCACCAAGTTTATTTTGGTATACCCTGTTAAGAATACAAAAACATGCCACGTGATTAAATTCCTTATAGAAATGATTAATTAATAAAGATCAAATAAATTTTTTAAAAAGAGGACGTATGATAGGCCGTCAGTGGCAAATTAATACAATAAAAAAATCCTTAAAATCGTATTTATCTTGCGGTAGCACAGGTTACGAAGAAATAAGAAGACAAGGTCATCCGTTGCCGTCTATATGTACTCTGCAAAAGAGAATAAAAGATATGCTTTATTTCTTTCGTGGGGGAATGACGCTCACACGGGTAATGGCGCTCACTCGAATTTATCATATATTACAGGCATGACAGTGTTGGCGTGACAATTGGCATGTCATTGCTACGGACAGTTGTAGTGAGATTTTATCAAACCAAAATGGCGGAAACTAAAATACGCGGGTAACATCTAATCAACTTTTATTAAAAAATACCAATAAAATTATTATTTGTCTTTGTGGAACATTAAAACTAATGTTTATAAGCGACTGAATTTGAAACAAAATTGCTACGACGGCCTAAGTAAAGAATTTAAAATGACCGTGGCGGATATAAAAAAGAAATTGAAAAGTTTAAGGGCGGCCTACATAGCGCAAAGAAAAAAAGTGTTGCAATATAAACATAGTGAGTCAGTCGGCAGGTGATGTCAGCACTATAGTAGAAGTGTGCTCCACAATTTAGAATCGTTTGCAGCATTTATATATGCCCTAATCAACAAAAGAAACATGGGAATCATCAATTGCTAGTTTCAAGGAAAACTAGCAGTTTCCAAATTGTTTAGGCAGCATTGACGGAAAACACATTACAATAAAATGCCCAGACAATTCGGGCTCTAATTACTTTTGTTCTTTATAAAAAAATTCTATTGTATTGCTGGCTGTTGTAGATCATGATTACAAATTTATTTGTATCGATGTTGGGGGGTACGGAAAAAATAACGACGATGGCCTCCTTTTGGAAGCATCACCATAGGACAGAGGCTGGCCAACAGAACCCCGAATGTTCCTGTTACTAGGCCTTTACCAAATCAAACCCAACCTACTCGGTGTGTGTTAATAGGGGATGAAGCTTTTGTACTACTGGTATATCTTATGCGACCTTTTCCTCACCGGCAATCCAGATCAGACGAGAGGAAAAAATATTAATAAGAGGTTATGTCGAGCAAGACGTGTTGTAGAAAACGCTTTTGGCATTTTAATACACAAATGGCGAGTGCTTTACAGGCCTATTGAAGTAAAAGTTGACACAACAATAGCGATTGTCAAAGCTGTTTGCATACTACATAATTACTTGTGCTCAAAACAAGTGATGGGTTAAACATACTAGAGGAAAATGGACAGCTTATTCTTGGTGCTTTTGAAAATTTCCCAATTGATGGCCGAAGAGCCACCAATGCATCATTCTAGCTACGTCAGAGATTTGTTTCATGTTTTAATAGTTAAAAACATCAAATTTGCTACTTTTATTTTTTAATTTTGAATCCCGGATTTCTTTTTTTTTTATTTATATGTATTTGTTTAAGCGATGGTTTATAATCAAAAAAGGACAATTCTTACAGCATTAACTTTTCAAAATTTATTTTCATGCACATCCGGGCTCTTAAGTTCTATACATATCTGTTCCTCCAAAAGATTTTGCAATATTGTCCCATATTTTGCCTTTCTTCTTTATATTTTTGTATTCTCGGTTCGACAAGTCATATAAAATAGTGTTCAAACGCACCATTTCGATGACTTTTTCGGTTCCACTGATTATGTTCAGCTACCATACACACGCTGTCTGGCAGGAAAACACTGCATGCAGCATTTCTCCGTCTGGAGATAGTGAAGGAGCGGTTTTAGCGGATTTATTAGGGCCTTTTGTGAAACATGGATGCGAGACATGGATGTTCTCGATACTTGCTTAGTGATCGTGGACAAACATTTAAATCTGAGTTGGTAAGTGAATTATTAAAAATTATAGGGGTGTGAAGTAATTTTACAACCGCGTATCATCCCCAATGCAATGATTAACGGAACCTTAGTTAACATGTTATCCTTGTATGTAAATACACAACAAACATATTGGGATTTGTACGTCCCGCAAGCTGTATTCGCATACAACACTACTAGGCAAGATACTTTGCGAGTCTCTCCTTTTTTTGTAGTTTATGCTAGAGAGGCAGTTCTTCCGACGGAAGCAACCCTAAAGCAAGATGTCCAGACGGAGGACATCATACAACTTAAGAGATCGTGCGTTACACGTCAGGAGTCGTGTTATTGAAAATATACATAATAAGTAGAGCTAGGATAGTTAGGCAAAATAAAACCTTTAAAAAGGCAGGCAAAAAGGCAAAAAAAAGAAGCAGAAAAAGCCCTAAAATAGGAAAAATAGTGAAAAAAAGGCAAAAACAAAAAAATAAAGGCAAAAACCACTTCACGATCTTAACCCATCAGAAAATTGTCACAAACTGGCCGAGTCAGTGGTTTAGAGAAATGAGTAGAATATCAAATTTTCTCTGGCAATACCCAGTCATAAAGTTTTTTCCCAAAACAATAAACATTGTAAGAAATTTTTTACCCTTAACCCTCGCCCGGCGGAAATAAATTAGTAACGTACACGGCGGAAATGGGTCAGTTTTGACCTGGTGTAATTTTCGATGTTATGCACTCATTGATTTGTAAACAATGAAATCTAGTTTCTTTGAAATGAAATGATACATACTGTAATTAAAAAAGTTACATATAGTAATGGTTCTTAGAAATAATATGATATTATACAGTGTATAGTAATGTAGATCCTGCACACATTGCATTTATTTCTTTTTTGCCATTATTCTATAATGTTTTCTACAATATATTTCAGACATTTAAAACCGGTAAATTTTTTTACAAATTTTTTCAACCAATTTGTTCAAAAATAATTTTTTTTTTAATAAAATAAACAAAAAATAAATAAAATTTTTAAAAATTTCAATTTGTATACCATAAAGGGCAGAAAAAGGCAGAAAAAGGCAGAATAAATAGGAAATGCCCCTAAAAAGGCAAAATCGTAAAAAAGACCCAAAAAAGGCAAAAAAGGCAAAATAAAATTTGCATTTTTGAATTGCGAGTACTCTAAAACGGATTTTTAATTGGGTCTGCCTTTAATCTTCCTATTTATTAAAAAAAAGGCATTTGCCTAACTATCCTAGCTCTAATAATAAGCAACATAAAGATAAGCAGCGGTACGATTCTAAACATCGCCCGCTTAATTTTGAAATAGGGGATAAGGTTAAGGTTTTTACCCCAGTAAGAAAAGTAGGAAAATCACCTAAATTGATGTGTAGATTTTTTGGTCCATACGAGATTGTAGAAAAGCTTAGTGATGTAAATTATCTCGTTAGAAAGGGTCTAACCAGTAGATCCCAAACGGATGTCGTCCACGTAGGTCGCATTTTACCCTACCACGAGCCTTGGTCCTCAACTCCTGATCCTCTTGCTTCCACATCCTTTGAAGCCGAACCTGAAACCGAAAATGAAGCTTTAGAAACCGAAGCTTCGACTGCTATATTTGCTTAAGAGATTTTTATTGTCACTCATACCCTAAAAATGTATCCACAGAGCATCAAACGCTCCAACCGTCGCGCAAAGGGTGCGCCCGACCGACTTTGTGGACCTCCAGTTCATGTACCACCAGGAGGGTCGGCACGTTCTAAAAGAATTCGCGGTGGTGTTGCCGGAGGGAACAATTACCTTGGTCGTCTTCGGACCTCCATGTCCGTGGCAGCGGCTTTCGCCAGTCATGAAGGGACGGAACAGATACGTTACGGACCATGTCCATGGAATACGGTGGGGTGATGGGGATGTCCCCTACAGTCAGATGGTGAGGATCCTGGAGGAGGCCCTGACGCCCTTGTCGGTGGTGGTCAAAGGGCTGGAAAAGATCAGGTTCCTCCAGCAGATGGTGCCGATATTGGATTTGGAGGACTCCAACTGTCCAAGGCTGCCACTACAAAGCATAGCGCCGTGTAAGAATCACGTCTGGCGGGAGAAGTGCGCCGCCTACCAGGCGATGTATCTGTTACATTATGAACAGATCACTGGAAGGACGGCAATCCCCACTGTCCACCCATCACCCGGGATCGACCCCAAGTTCGGAGGCCACCCCGGGCGAGACAACTATAGACGAGACGCAACCCGCCCCAGAGATTGATTGCGGATCGAATTTGTCTACTACCACCGTTCCGAATAACCACACGGAAGCATCTCCTGGGTCCCCCAAGTCCCAGATAACGCAGACCGCCAGCAACGCCGCTTCCCCCCCCAAGGAGGCGGTCGCCAGTGAACAATCGCGAGGTTGATATCGACCTTACAGGGAAAGACACCTCCGATGAAGAGATCGAATGGCTTTACGTTCCTTCCTTCATACCAGACAGCCCGATCTTCACACCAACGCCTTCGCCCCTCCCTCCAAGCAACGCAAAAACAGCACCGAAGTATTCGCCGTCCGCCCCGCAGTGTCCTCCAGTAGAAGTGGTATGTTATTCCCCACGGAACCGTCTCAGGACCCACCTCGAGGCCCGGATCCCCCACCACTTCCAGGTAATCCGGACCACAGTACGCTGGATTGCTTATTGCTAAAATGAAGAAGACACTAAAGTTAATGCAGTGAAAAGTGACAAAGTAACTCTAGAAGCCCAGAGCATAAACAATGTACATAGAAATAAGCAAATATACTTGTAAGCAAATGAACTTTAATTAGAAGTAAGACTAGTGTTAGAGATTAGTACCCAGACCTGAATAATAATGATAATTATGTATTTAAGTTATAGTAATGAAGTAAGCATTACAGATATAGAAGTATAAAAAGAATATTAATAAAGCATACGTAGATATCTGACTGATCAGAGTTTTATTTGAGAGAAAGTGGAGAACAAAAAGGTTTGTTTTATGATTTCAGATTAGTTTTAACCATTGTGGTGAGCTACCTACAAATAGGAATAGCAACTCCAGTCAAGGTAACCACAGGAGCCTTTTGGAAGAGATTGCCAGACACAATCACCTACTCAGCGACCGTACCTTTGACCTATCAAGCGATTTGGTATGCAGTCCCTCAGCAGAACAAGCGGATATCCAACGACGCCCTATGCGGACACAACGAAACCCATGTCTGCAAAATGGCCACTGAAGTAGATGACCAACTGAAGATTTTCGATGACGAGCTTACGCTTTTAAGGGAAGCCCTCGATCCACAGCATTGGGGAACCTACAAGCCTAGTATATTGGACCAACCCGCGGAACCTCCCTCATCAAGGAAGGATAAACGAGCCATAGAATTCATCGCTGATTTCTTTTCGTGGTGTTGTGGTTTAGCCACAAACCGTAAGGTATACTCCTTGCGCACGGACGAGCATGATTTACAACAATTATTGTTGAAACTTAGTTTAGGGTTAAATCGACACCGACGCGAAGTAGCTAATAATTCTAATGCATTTTTATTATATCACAGGCAAGTCGAACGAAATTTTGCAGAAACTAGGCGAAACATCGATAAGTTGGACCTTATCGACCACAATTTGCGGAACACCATTGATAGGACTGCTGCACGCTCTGATATGAATACTCAACGGGTAGTGTTTTATGTTTATAACAATTTATTACGTTTAATTAATTTTGAACGCACAGTAAATAATTTAGAGATTATGAGTCAATGTAAAGATCATAAAATTTCAACTGCAGTGGTACACCCTAAAGTACTTCGTCATGATTTATTTTTGCTTCTTAAAACGATAAAACCTGCAGGGCACGAGCTCGCAATTTCTATTTACGAAATTTCTCGTTATTATAAATTGCCGATTGCACTTTCACTGATTCTAATATTATCGTTAGCCTTCGAGTTCCAATTATTCCCAGCGACCTTCGCTGGGGCTTATTCGAACTAATGACAACCCCTTTCGCTTGGAAAAATGATACTTGTACTTTAATGCATGACACCCTGTATCTTGCGGTGGCATCATCCACCTCAGATAATACCAAATACCCTTCTTTTTGATCAGTTATACACCATACACTGCTTACGAGGTAATACAGCTGTTCCACTGATATATGCCCTTATGCCAAATAAGAGGGAAGAATCGTATGGAGAACTACAATCAAGCGGATTGAAATACCGGTACGAGACAGATGCTGTATTTGCACTATAAATGAAAATGCTACCGGCATTAGCCCTCGTTCCAGAAGAACATGTGATTCCATATGTTGAAGCTTTGTGCGACGAACATGTTTTTCCAGAAGAAGCACAGCCAGTGTTTGATTATTTCGAAGATACTTGGATTGGTCGCACAAATCGAAGGCAGAGGCGTCCTCCTCGTCACCCCTTACGTATGTGGAATTGTTATGAAGGCACCCTACAAGGTGAAACAAAAACGAACAACAGTGTGGAAGTTTGGCATAGGGGATTCCAAGAGTTACTTTCGGCCACCCATCCTAATATATGGAAGTTTATACAGACAATAAAGCGACAACAAAGCCTCAACGAATTAAAAATAGAACAATTTTTGGCTGGTGCTCCACTTCCAGTGGGGAGTCGTAAATACCGGGATTGTGCGGAAAATTTTGAAAATGTTGTGGAGATACAGACATACATTCGCAGCCTTGCTCATAATATAGGTTATTAAGAAAATTTTGTAATAATAATAATAGATAAATTATGTAATTGTGCAATTGATACTTCTGAAATAAATATTTTATAGGTTATTAAGATAATTTTGTAATACTAGAATTAAATAGATATGAAACACAATTATGTAATAGTACAATTAATACTTTTGAAATAAATATTTTTTATTTTACATACCGTCCTATTATTTTATTCTGATTTATAACAGCCTACAATTATTATTATTATTATTCTACCGGGCGATACAAGACCGCGGTTCACCCATGCTGCTTTTTTCATTTTTTAACCGATTTAAATAAATTTTTTGACCTATTTTGTTTTAGTAACTTTTTATGTCAGGATACTTGGTATATTCGAGCAATTGGTTTTCTAGCAATTTTCTATTCGAGCAATTGGTTTTCGAGCAATTTTCACCAAACCCAGGATTCATGTTCACTGTATCACTGTTGAACTGAAACTAAAGACCGAATTAAACGTTCTCTAGTGTGAAAATTTGCAATTATAACGGCCTTATCGTCATCCTGTTGTTTAAGAATGTTGCGGAAATTAATATCTTAATTTGAAAATAACGATTTGTTTAATTAATTAATTTGATATATCGATGGCTTAGGGCAATAGGGCATAACCCACAAATTTTTCAAAAATGAGATTTTGCTCCATTCGATTCTTTAGGTTGTTTTCTACCTTCCTGCAATAGGTCGTATTCCTCAGATGTTTGAAAATATTTTATTTTAATGTATTACAATAGGAGGTATCCCTAAAATGCGAATAGATGTAGGTGCAATAGGACGTATCCACATTTGTGAGCGTATGTGTCGACCGTTAATTAGGCGCGAATATTACATGCTTGTTTTTATCTAATAAGTGACTTTGGAAATATATTATTCATATAAGGTAAGTAAAAATTCTTTAATTAAATACACTTTTTCCATAGCTAAATGTTGTTTTGTTAATAGTTAATAGATTTCTATTTTATGATTATATTTACAAACCTAACCTTTAAAACCGGCATGTGGGATACGACGTATTTAAAATTGGAATGCTCGAATAATGTTGAATACGACTTGTTTCATTCTCCATTATGAATAGCTTAAAATGAAACTTCTGATTTGGTTGTTTAGTAATTAATTATAGAAGTTTATAATTTTTTAACAACAACTTCTATAATATTAGCCAAAAACTTACTTAACCATAATTTTAACATTTTAATGCTCTAATAATTCATTTTTTATGGATGCTAAGCCGGGGAGCTCGTATGGTAGCGATGGCTACTCACCCAAAAATTAATTTAGATGAGGAAGAAAAAACCTTTAGCAAAGTAGATAAAACGCTAAATTCTACACAGGTGGAACTAAATATTTTCGAGATGCAACCTTCAATTATATATGACGTTAACATCTCCAATGACGGTGTTTTAGTGCATAAAGAATTTACATTATTAAAACCACTTGAAATCTGCGATAATAATGAAATAATCCAAGATACCCATTGTTTAGAACAAATCGCTGATATGGATAATTTAATTTCGTTTGAAGAAGCAGAATTATTTCGAGTAGGGCAGGAAGACATTGATACAGAAGAATCGCAAGCTAAAACTGAAGTAAGTAATAAAGTCCATGAGAAACAACGTGCACAGGACGCTAATTTTGAACATACCGATACACCATCTGGTACAATACGAAAGAATGACGAATTCAATGCAGAGGGGGGCGTAAAGAAAAAAAGAAACAAGAGTGCAGAACCTGGAAACTGGAATAGAGTTAAAAATAAAAAATTAAGAATGGCAGGACAGCAATATAAAGGATTTACAAGGGATAAAGTAGGTAAAATAGAAAACAATGTTGAAAGGCCTGCCCGACATTTGGGACCTCGCTGCAATTGTCATAGCAATAACAAACGTATATGCTGTAAGTCATTTTCTGAGGAAAGTAGAATAGAAATTTTTAATGGTTTCTGGCGTTTAAGCTGGGAACAAAAAAATATATACGTTAAGTCGCTAGTTCAGTACATAGAGAAAAAGAGAACTTACGTTCAGGGACCGTCCAGAAAAACCGGCACATTTATGTACACATTACAACTAGGTTCTGATAAGCTACAAGTATGCAAAAATATGTTTATGTTCACCCTTGGTGTTAAAGAAAAAATGATCCGAAATTGGATAGCGGAGCCTAGAAATCATGGGTTGCCATTAACAAAGATCAAATCAAAGCGCACTAAAAAGCAAACCGAAAATGCCGAAAAGATTGAATTTTTAAGAGGAGTCATTAGAGAATTGCCAAAATTACCGTCCCATTATTGAGATACAAACAGACTATATTTTGAAGAAAATTTTAAAACCAAAACAGAATTATAGAACGTATACTATCAGGAAAAATGTTTAGAAAATAATAAAGAACCGCTGTCGATTTTTTTGTTTACGAAAATTTTAGAAGATATGAATGTATCAATACATCACCCCAAAAAAGATCAATGCGACGTGTGTTGTTCTTACAAAGTAGGGCAAGTAGAAGAAGTGATTTATAAGAAACATTTATTAGACAAAGAGAAGGCTAGACAGGAAAAAGAAAAGGATAAAACTAGTGCGAAAGATAAAATATGCTATACTTTTACAATGGACGTGCAAGCCGTTAAGCTCTGTCCTGTATTGTATGCTAGCAAGTTATATTTTAAATGCAAGCTGCAGGTACACAACTTCACAGTTTATAATTTGGAGAGTCATCAGTCTCAAAATTATTGCTGGAATGAAACTGAGGGAGAGCTAAATGCGTCAGTATTCACAACTTGCATAATTAAGCACCTGGAAAAATATTGCTTAAATGATCGCAAACCAATAATTTTATATTCAGATAACTGTGGCTATCAAAACAAAAATGTTGTGCTTTCTAATGCATTGTTATCGTTTTCTATGCGACACGGTGTAATTATTTACCAGAAATACCTAAAAAAAAGGGCACACTCAAATGGAGTGTGACTCGACTCATTCTTTGATTGAACGAAGGATTAAGAACAGAGAGATTCATCTCCCAAGTCAATATTCAGTTGTAATAAAAGAAGCCCGAAAACATCCATTTCCCTTGGATGTTGAATATCTCAATCATGATTTTTTTCTTAAATGTGATGATGAGAACCTGTTCAGGTATAGCTCAATTCGTCCTGGAAAGGTTAAAAACGATCCTACGGTAAGTGACGGCCGTGTATTTAAATATACTCCCGGTGGTATTATCTTTTATAAGTTAGATTATCAAGAGGATTATAGAGAGTTACCAAGTAGACCAAAAACCGAAAAGTCTTACCAGTTACCTACAAAAAGATTATACGAAGAGCGAATAAAAATTTCTCATAAAAAATATATGGATTTATAGGAAGTTACTCAAGTTTTGCCATTAGAAGTACAACAGTTTTATACCGAATTACCGCATTGCGATAAGGTTACTACTAAGAATAATAAAAAAAAGGAAACAGCAAAATTAGATTCAGAAACTGAAGCAAGAGACGAAACATTTGATAAAAAACGTGTAGTTAACAAAGTGCTAATTCATGCAAAGAATAAATCGTAAGCCACTCTATAGCAAAATGCAATAAGTCGTAACAAACACCAAAATTGCAATGCAAGTAATTACACAAAAATTTTAAATTCAACGTGTTTGTGCATTAAAATAATAACTACTACTGCAAAGAAAAAGATTAAAATTTCCCCGATCATTTTAATAAAATGTTTTTTCTTCCTCCTGTAAAGTTTGCATATTTTGGGTTACGCCCTATTGCGCCTAAGCCATCGATATGTATACATTGTAATATTTAATAAGGGAGATTGTGGTATTTGTGGTTTTTGAAAACCGCAAAACGTGCTTTTGCAAACACACAAAGCCACAGCAGTACCAGGATGCTATTAGAAATCATTTTCGGAAATGCATAATTAATAAATATTCATAATTAAGAACTAGATTACGTTCAAAGTTTTCTATATACCTCTTTATCGCTGGATTCCTTTTTCCTTTTCTATTTTTATATTTGTTATATATTTTGGTGATTGAATTATATATACGTGCTTATAATCTTAGTTTCCACGTACATACAGAGCTAAAAAGAGTTCGTTCACGCAAGAACGACTTAAATAAATTTATGCGTTATCACAAACAGGTTCATTCATGAAAGTTTACATTGTATTTACGACTCTTTTTGTATTAAGATTGCATGAATAGCTTTAGGTATTATTTTTTATTCTTTGTTAGAGGAACTTGTTTCCTGACAAGACGATGAATAGAATCAATCATGCCAGTGCCGTGTCAGTATGTTTTCACTTCGGGGAAGTGTCCCTCTTTTAGCACCTGGGGAGATTTGTCACGTATAATTGATTGATTCGTAATTAATTTATACGTTCCTTTGTTTGCAAATTTAAGCCGGCCTTTCTCTAAAAACCTAGTTTTCCGCTGCGAGTAATCTTCCGCTTAGATCACGCATGATAACAATGCATTTGTAATAATGAATAATACATGACTCGTCCCGGAATTAGGTTAACCAAAACGTGCGTCCTTTTAACCCTTCAAAGATCATGGTCAACTGATGATTGTTGTATTCTTTAGCGTCAATGCTTTTTGGTATAAATACGGTGGTTTTGAGGCATTCTGGGCAGTTCGATTAGAGTCAGTTGTGACACGAGAAAACGACCCCAGAACATCTCAAATATGACCACCTATCATATCATGTAAGTTTACTTTCAATATATTCTTTTAATTGTATTTATGCTTTTATTATGTCTTGCAACCCTAAACCAGTCGCAAGCTACACCCTATAAAACCAAATGCGACAATATAACGAATCTTTAATAGATTTTCTCCAAAAGAAGAGAACTCCCGTAGAAACTAAGAAAGCTAGGAAGAAACGCGTCAACATTACCCCAGGCAAAAGTATTTCACTGAAAGACTTTCTAGTTTCTGAAATTCAACAAAGATCTTTCAAAATGTTAAAAGTGTTAATTTTTATTTAATTTAAGTTGAAAGCAAACACTACATTCCTTTTACAGAACATATAAATCAAAGGGCTCGCCTGAGAAAGACTACTATCCCTTCACAGCGATTACCTATTCGTCAACATGATTGCACGAAAAATTTGGATTTGTGATCAACGGGCTGAAAAGAGAAGCGAAGCACATGTAGCATACTCGAGTACAGAAATGGTTGAAGATGGTACATCTATGGAAACCCAGATTGAAGAAGGAAATGTAGATACTGATGGAGTAGCTGCCGATTTATTGCATTTTAGCAAAACCGCAGTGGTGTTTAAAAACACTTTTGAAAGCAAAGGTGTGCAATGCAATACGTATGAAGAATTTGGAACATATAATGTCAGTACGTTAGTTGATACAGATTATAAGTGTAGAGTATTAACCGGTGTTGTAAATATGGCATTTTTTGCAACACCGGTTAGCATAGTATCGAAGATATCCTCGAAGAAATCGAATTTATCATCGAAAGAACAGGTTTTGCAAACTTTCATGAAGATTAAGTTGGATCTCTCATTTAATAGTCTAGCTGTTTTATTCAAGATTAGTGCAAAATCAGCAGTTTGTATTTTCGTACGACAATAAGCAGCTCAGTGTTTTTTTGTAAAGGGTTGATCAGATTTCCACCAAAGGAAGAAATTTTGAACAACATTCCCATTTGTTTTGAACAATTTAAATCGACAAGAATAGTCTTGGATTGTACCGAAGTTGCAATTGAAAAAAGCAAATGTTTAACCTGCAGGATTAAATCCTATTCCTATTATAAAAAGAGGCATACATTAAAATGTTTAATTGGTGTGACTCCCTCTGGTATGATATCATTCCTTAGCAAAGGATATGGAAGAAGAGCTTCGGAAAAGGCCATTTTCAACAAAGAAGACTTGATCGCCAAACTGGAACCCGGTGATGTCATTATGGCCGATAAAGGAGTTCTGATAGAAACGGGATGCAATCAAAGCTTCGTTAAATTCATTCAGCCGCCCTTTCTGCGAAAACAGAAACAATTTTCAAAAGCAGATGCCATTAGAACGGGTGCGCGTCAATTCAGCACCAAATTTAATCCTTTGCACTAATGATAGGTCAACTGAGCACTGCTAAAGTAGGTAACTTTAAATTATGCATGCATGAGATGGGTCATCTCAGCACTTTAGTATCTTTACTGTTAAGTAATAATTTAACAAGTACATATGTAAATCTGTTTACAAGTATAATGGATTTATTAAAAAAGAAAACCGTACCACTGCAACCAAAAACAATTATAATTGACTACGAGTTTGGTATTCATAATGCTGTTAAAACTGTGTGGCTTTGTGTAACAATATTTGGGTGTCGCTTTCATTTGGCGCAAAGCTGGTTTAGAAAAATTCAGAGTTTAGGGTTAGTAAAAACTTACCGACAAACTACTGACGAAGGCAAGTGGTTGCAGCATCTGTTTGGGCTCCCATTTCTTTCCTCCAATAGAGTGTCGGAATGTTTTGTTAATAACTTTATGGCAGATCTTCCAAAGTCAAAGGCGTTCCAAAACTGGCTGATTACCTGATAGAAACATAATAAGCGAAGATTCGCTTTTTCCGCCGGTTATGTGGTCATGTTATACAAGCATTACAAGCCATGTAGGTTTAACCACCAGCCCATGCGAATCATTCCATGCACATTTTTCAGACTGTTTCTATCACGCGCATCCAAACATTAACGTATTTGTCAATACATTGTTGGAATTTCAGACAAGTGTATACCTACGAATTTAAAGTGTAAATACCCGCATATTTGTAAAATATAAAAGGGTTAGGCAGGCGGAAGATGTTCTCAAAAACAATATTGAAAAACTTAAATCTGGAAATATTGAAGAATATCATTTTGTAAAGTTAGTTTCGCATAGATATAAGTTGTAGTTAGTAGATATGCTTAGTTTTATGATATATTGTAAACAAATAGTGGTAAAAATGCGAAACACGGAATTTTTGTATTTTTTTATTTTTCCTCTTCGAAAGACAGGTCATTAGTCCAAATTAACATCGGTGCTGAATTGACGCAACACCAGTGGTCAGTTGACGCATGTCCTCACAGCACTGGTGCCCAGTTGACCCATCTACTTACATGTAAAAACATGTAGGAGGATTTAAAGTGCTCAGTTGACTATCGCCCATTAGAACAGCTTCCATTGCTAGAGCCAGGGTGCATGTTGAACGAGCTATTCAACGAATAAAAATATTTAAAATATGCAAAGGAACAGTACAGTGGAGTATCCTACCATACATGGACGACATTATGTACGTGATTGTTGGAATAACAACCCAAAGCCCACCAATTTTAGCTGAAGTTTAAACTTGAAGATCCACTCTAACATGGCTCTAAAAAGCAAAATTAAATAAAGTAATTATAAACCAACTACACTGCAATACAAAAACAGTATCAACTTAAATATTCTTTAATTATACGAAATGATTTCTTGTTTTAATAAACAAACCATTACCTTTCCATATGGACCATTAATTTTTCTAAATAAAGACTAAAATATACATAGTGTAATTTAGACAATAACAATTATTGTATAAATTCCTCGTCCCGCTGAACTTCAATGACTGAAATTGTGCCATCATATGAACTATAAATTACGAAATCGCAATACATTAAGTTAAAAGTGCCATACCCATTTGCACCTGCCCATAATATTTATGTTTTCGATTTAACGAATAAGGAAACGCTAAAGATTCGTCATATACGGCAGGTCTTTAAGTATGTCCCCAACACTGCTTGTCGATTCTGAAACGGGGCATTTAATTTCAAGGAGGCGGTAAAAATTACCATTTATCATTTCAGCGCATCTGGGCTAAATGCCAGCCATGGTAATTCCGGATTTACTATCAGTCCTGTCTGCTCGACTTTTCCATACTGCGCTTCATACGCCAATCTTGCTGCGGGTTCAAATTTCGTCCCATGCTCGGTCTTTTTATTTCCCTTGAATTTGGATACCAGATAGGTACTTAGTTTTTCGTCCCAGTTTGGATTTTTATTGCTGCAGTAGGTAGGTATATATGTATTGCCCTTCAAATATTTTGTACGTTGCCTGTAACGGTCGCCCAAGCAAAACGATCTTTTAGTAGATTAGCGTGTATAAAAAAGGATCTTCGAACAACAATACTCCAAGACAGATTATCTGGTTTAGGCACTTTGGCCGTGAGTGTGATTTAGCTAGCAGTTAAATTTTGATACAGTTATTGACGACTTTGCGAATAGGAAGGCGAGAAAAGTATTAGTATGGCAAGCAAAAGAGATATGCTGATCATGGCTTTTATGGCAAGGCGCATAAGAAGAAAATTGGAACAATTTAGTTTCTATTTCGCAGAGAACACAATGGATTCAGCGTCACTTGCAAGGGAAATAAAAGTTACTGTAGAGCAGTTACAAAAAATTTGCTTGAAAGTAATAGCCACTATTCGTGACCAAGGTGCAACTAATACAGCAGCATTTAAGAAACTGTATGAACAAACAGCCATCAAATTAAGAGGAGCAGAGAAAAAGAGGTTTGGTTTTCTTGTGAATGAAGAAGAGGTTATTCCGTTATATGATCCTACACATCTCTTGAAAGAAGTACGGAATAACTTACTCACTGCAGATGTTAAATTTCAGTGGAAGAATGGACTGCAGGTGGCTTCGTGGAAGGACGTGACAAGCTTATATGAGTTAGATACTGGAGACTATGAAACCAAAATGCTATTTGAATTGACTGATGCCCATATACACCACGACAAAATTAAAAAAAATGAAGATGAAGAATGCGGCACAAATATTTTCTCATACAGTTTCGTCTACTATGAGGGGATTGGCGAACTTTGGTGAGTTCAGTTGTGTAATCTGCCTAATATAATACTATAATAATAATAATCCTGTTACAGGTAATGGTTCTGTACCACAGTCTGCTCCCAACACTGCTGACTTCTTAATGTTCATGGACCAGTTATTTGATACTGTGAATGTTTCTAGCGTAAATCCACAGATTGAGAAAACAGCCGTCACGGAGCCGGAATATAAATCCAACATGCACTGCATTTATCTGTTCTTTTAAAAGATTCAACATCCCGGAGTCATCGATTGGAAAAAGAAAAAAAAGCATTTGCCGATGGACTTGATGTAGTAGGACCACACATGGAAAGTACTGTGTCTTTTCGTCCGCGCAAGAAAAGACGTTGAAAGATTACATCCTTAAGCTGGCAAAACTGTTTCAGGACATGACTAAAGTTCAACTCAGAAAATTAGCATTTTCCTATGCCGAAGTCAACAAAATTAAGCACAACTTTAGTGTACAAACACAAATGGCTGGAAACGATTGGTATTGCAGCTTTCTCACGAAATGTCCAGAAATAACACTGAGAAAGCCCTGAGCCCACTGGCATCAATAGAATCTCAGCTTTTAATAAAGAACAGGTTTCCATTTTTTTTAATATTTGAAGAAAACATTCGAAAAGTTCAAATTTAAAGAAGATGCAATTTTCAATGTTGATGAAACCGGGAATTCTGTCGTGCAAAAGTCATCCAAAAGACTGGGCCCCAGGGGCATTAAGCAATTTGGCGCTAAGACATCTGGCGAAAGAGGGAAGACAGTGACCGTTAATTGCTGTTTTAACGCTACTGGAATCCGCTACGTGCCGCCAGTGTTTATATTTCCGCGGCTTATAATGAAAATACCCTAGCCAAAAATGGTCCTCCTATGCAAATCTATTCTTGTTCCAAAAGTGGATGGAGCAATGAACAGCTTTTTCACCAATAGTGAACACTTTAGGAAGACCGTGAAACCATCAAAAGATGAACCTGTGCTGTTACTGCTGGACAATCATTCTAGTCATATTTATCTGCCAATTTTTGACTATTGCAAGGGCCATGGTATTGTTCTCTTCACAATACCCCCTCATACATCCCACAAACTACAGGCTTTGGATGTAAGTTTTTATAGACCTTTGAAATCAGCATTTAACAGATAATGTAAGAGCAGAGCATCCTACTAACGGCGGAAAAAATCACGCAATACGGTTTAGCAGAAATATTTAACAGAGCCTACACTCTTGTTGCTACTATGAATAAAGGTCAGTCAGGATTTAAAGCATGTGGAATATGGCCCTACCAACCAGATAAATTCACCGACGAAGATTTTCTACCAGCTTCTCATTATCTTCCGGTTATGATTGATGATGAGTTACGTGTATATCGAAAATTTGGCTTGTAATATATAGTTGCCATTGAAAAACTGGATATGTCACAGTGTGCGTTTGCTGTTGCTTAGCTACTTGTTTATCAAATTGCTAGTAGTTGTTTCTAGAAAAGCAATTTTTGTAAATTTTGCAAAAAAAATAGTTAAAATATTGAGAAGAAATGGAAAATGGTCTTTCAAGCAAAATGCAAACGAGTAGATCTAACGAAGAAACTTGTGATGAAATTAAAAATATCGCTGCTACCGCTAAAGATTTCCTATTACATTTCAATTAAAACTCAAAATCTCCACTTGTAAATATAATTCAACGTAGCAAAAAATATAAACACAAAGCTACATATATATATATATGTTTCGGCTGAATCAATAATAACAGCCATCCTCAGGCGACAGTATAATATAAAAGCACATTATTTGAAACAATAAAATGACAAAATCCAATTATGATTAACGGAATAAAATAAATTGAACAATAAAGTGAAACTAATACAATAAATAACACGAAGCAAACCAAAAATAACCTTAAAATCCATTCATTGTGTTTATATTTTTTGCTACGTTGAATTATATTTACAAGTGGAGATTTTGAGTTTTAATTGAATTTAACTTAACCCACTTTTTGAGATGGATTTAACTTTCATTATTTCCTATTACTATTACAATCAGTCATTTATACGAAGAAACATATAATGCGCATCGCAAATGGAGTTCTAATAAGAAAATTAAAATCTATTGAGGTTGGAACAAAATACTTGTTTGGTTTCAGTTTGTTGTTTGGGTTGGCTATGCTGTTTCGTTCTTGGTTGCTGGATGTCAGAACACTGTTGGTAACATTTGCAGGGCTTCCACGCGTTCACTTAATTCACTTTATTTAAATTCATTCACTTAAATTCACTTTATATGTTTTTTGTTCACTTTTTTCACTTTTCCCGCGTCCATTCATAATATTCGGCGAAATTCGCACTTTGTCGTACAGCGTTCGGGTCGATTTGAGACCTTGTCAACCAGACTGCGGATTAATATAAATCCGTGGGTATATTTTACGTTGGCGCGGGAGCAGTGCAGTCGCTTGTTGATGGAACGTATTTGGAATTACGCTTCTGTAAAACGTACGTGCGATATCCTGTTTGAAAAATTGACCTTCAAAACATAATCACACGTCCATGTGGTTTTAAGTTATAATCTATAAAAGTGTTCTAGTTTTGAATTAATATTATAATAGTTATTGATATAATAAAAATGAGTGACCGCTGCTGTAAAGTGCACGATGAATGGCTTTCACGGCATGATTCATCTGGACATGTAATTCAGGAATGGGCAGCGAAGAAATCAGAACACGAACTTTTCTGCAATCTTTGCAAGATTTTAATTTCTTGCAAATCCAAAGGTTAACACAAAATTTAATTATTTTCAACGTTGGTTTGTGCTGCGTTTTAATCTAAATCATCTAAAATTATTCACTTAAAAATAAAGAGCCCCTCACTTAATTCACTTAAAAAGTGAAAATATTCACTTAATTCACTTATTTTTTTTAAATTTAGAGTGAAAGCCCTGCATTTGTTGTTCCTTCTTCTAATACTTAAGAACTGAAAGCGTCCGGTGTAGTACAGGTCGTTCTTATTTTAAATGTCTTAAGGTTTACTTGTGTTTTTCTTTGTATAAGTTTACGTGCTTTTGAACATTAATAAACGTGTTTGTACCGTGTATCGTTTAACTTATCAAAACCACTTGTGAAGACAGCATCTTAACAATGTATTCACTTACAATGTAAATTTAAACGAATTTATTCTGACATTGACAGTAAACGTAGTTAGTACTTTATAATACTAGTAAAATAAAGTAACTTTATTGTACTAGTACTATAAAGAGCCTGCCACTTTATGACCGCAAAACTATGTCATAAACAGTACTTTATAATGTAGTCGCACATAAAAAATTATAATTTTTTTAAAAACTATTTTGACAGTGTGACAGCACGCAGTTTTATAAAAATGACGTCATGAAAAAATATTTTTATGGTGCTTGTATTTTGATGACGTCACGTAAAATGTTTTTATGAAATAGAACAGCTTCTATAATTTTGAAGAATACTGGCAACCGATTGGATGTTGCACAAACAATTTGGCAGGCTCGCGGTCGAGGGTTTACAGGTTATAAGACTAACACTCGAGGTAAAATCGTATATACAGGGTGTTTCTTAAATGGCGGACACGGAGAGCACTACGCGATTCTCATCTTAAAACTGAGTTGAAAAAGTATAGGCGATTTTGTCCTAATGTATTTAGTTTCCGAGTTATTCGCATTTTAAAAATTTTAAATTTGACAACATTGCGCATGCTTGCACGGACTTTGTTTTAAACGTTTGGTGTTTTAACACTTTGACTGCTAATGTCACGCATTCGTGACATCGCTATGCAATACCTAGGTGCGCGTGTCACTCCGCCGTGACTTGTGTTGTAGCTTGGTAAACCAGTCAGTATGGTTTCAGCATTGCTACGAAGTGCACATGCTTTTAGGAGCACATAGTAAAGGTGTTATAAATTTAAATTTTTTTTGCCGTTTTGGAATTTTTTTATTTTGTGTGGCGTAGTATGGCCGACAGTGCGGCTGGCCCTTCTAGGCCTAAGAAGGCAAAAAAAAACATTTAGGAACCCTAAAAAATTAACAGACGAGGAGCTCGAGGCCGCCTTAGATGACTCATTTAGCGACCAGGACGACGACTTCTTGAGTGATGAATTCTACGCGGCAACTTCTGGAAGTTCTGAGCATGAGTCAGGTGAGATTACAGATTTCGCGCGCGTTTTTTGAATTGTGGGGTAATATTATATGTGTTTATAAATTATTATTTTATTACAGATGATGACACAACTATTGGCCAAGCATGCTTGCACGGACTTTGTTTTAACCGTTTGGTGTTTTAATAAGGCAGTATGAAAAAGTTTCCTAGGTAATAACCTCAGCTACAATACACTGTTGCAACATATTGAAAAAAAGTTTAACAGCAGATATTTATCAGAAAGAATGTCTTCGGAGGAAGGAATACAACGTATAAAAAATTCCAAATTTATTAAGATTTAATATTTGATTGATGAACAATGCGGAACGGTTAAAATTTACCCGTTTTTCCAAAGCATAAAGGAATTGAATCTCAATCTTTGACTGAGAATAACTCTGAAACTAGCGAAGAACGGGCATTATTGTATTATATTTTTCCAATTGGTATCTGGAGGGGAATGTAGTACTGTGCTCCGTGTCCGCGATTTAAGAAACACCCTGTATATTAATATTTAAATTAATCAATAAAAAGTATAATTCTCTTTAACATTTTTTGATTCTAGTGACCGATATTAAAGCAAAAATAAATGGTGTGCGAGCTCGCTTTAATCCGCCGAGTTGGCGAAGATTCGCAGCAAACCCAGTGGCTCCGAATATGAAGTTTCAAAAATAACTTTTGTTTTTTTTTGAAAAACCATTGTTTGCAAGACCACCTTGTTGCACGGAAGAGAATAAGACTCAAGCATCATGAGTCACCGTTTTAGAATCCGAAGAGGAATAAAATTCGGAATATCAAAGTTTCTATGTAAGTTTTGTAAATAATATATTGAATAGTAAGATAATTTGCATAATAGATACAGTTGAAATAATACACCAAAGGTAATTAATTTTAATAACAATAAAATTAAAGGTCGCTTTAACAATTCCGATTTAACTCGTATATCCAACAATCAATTGTCATGGATACAATTTATTGTTACAAGGATTGCATCCATCACAATTGACTGTTGGTTAGCTTAAATAACAAAGTTAAATTGGAATCGATAAACCTCCCTATAAAAATTAAACTCCTACAAATTGCTGTTGTCTACAGCATTTTGCTGCCAAGGCACTTGTCCATTGCTGTTAAAATACTGTTCAAATTCTTGCCGTACTTGTGCTGGCCATTGTGGAGTTCTGTTTCCCCCTTGTTGGCACAAAGAATTCATAGGAGACTCAATATCATCATTTTCTATAGGACCCTCTGTATTTTTATTATTTGTCAAAAAGTTATGTAGAATGCAAGAAGCTCTTGTTATTAAGACAACTTTTTCCACAGAAAAATTCATTGGTTGTAGAAAAAATCGAAAACGGTTACTCAATCGACCAAAAGCATTCTCTGACACTGCGAGCACGGCTTATTCGATTATTAGATGTTTTTTTTCATTTTTTAACCCCCGAAACCTGTATGGTTTCATAATGCGCTCCTATTAAAATAGGAATAATTTATTTATGAATAATTTTAGTTGCCTTTTGCAGGGGGACGATGAGTTTCCAGAAATGGAGGAAGGAAGCGTTGCAGATAGTTCCTGCATTATCAGTAGCTTCTACTTCCACAGCTCCAGCCGCACCGGCAATTAGTGAAGAGGGGTGACGGAAAAGAAGAACTGATCAGGGCGAGGTACAGCAAAAACTTGTGAACAGGCAGGCTCTGTCCTGGAGATAATTGCAAAACGCCAGGCGCCACCTCAACAGGATGAGTGGGGTACATTTGCAAATTTTGTCGCTTCGGCAGTGAAAAATTTAGGGAAGAATAAAATTAAGTCTAACCATGAAGATTATAATGAAATATGAAGAAGAGAATTTGTAAATTTTAAATAAAACTTAAGCAAACCATTGTTGTAATTTATTATGTGTTTACCTTTAAGTAGTGCCCTTCCATTGAATCTGCAATATTTGACAGTGGGACATGCCTTAAAAAATATTTTTAAGGGGCATGACGTCACATGGTTTTATTAAAAATTTTATAAAAAGAATTTATAAATTTTTTTACAGTGGTATATAAATTATAATGTAAAGTTATAATTATGTTATTTGAGAATAGTATTTGTAGATAGTGATATAGATTTAATAGAAAACATTATTAAATTTATCAGTATTTTTTAAATTAAGAAAAATACGTTAAACTAGCTATAATAATAATATATTAACAATCATTAGATTAGAAATTTTAATTTCTTATGAACCGCAAACTTCCGGAAACGATAATGTTATAGGAAACTATATTTTCTGTAAATAACCGCAAAATTCTGATACTACTAATGATGTAGGAAACCACATATTATGATTTGTTAATTAATTAAGAAGGAGATTAAAAATTTTTTTACGTTATATATCTAATACATATGTAAAATTTTTAAATGTAAAATTACTTCAATACTTACAGGTTATTGTTAAACTGTAGTAGTGTATTAAGATTATTTAAGTGTCTTAAGTGTTTGCGTTGTTTGAAATGGATCTTAAGAAATTAAACTCTGTTGAAGGTCTCGAAGAAAAAACACTACTAAAAATAAGTGAAATGGTGCTTAATGAAAATTACTTCATAGAAAACATAAAAGCTATTAATACCAGAGATTGGGGTAGACGTATTCTCGTAGAGACAAAGTTATTTAAAATATTCTTACCCACAAGATTTTCAAATATGACAAACGAAGAAATTGAGAATTGAAACAAAACTAAATATAAAGCTGAAGAGTTGAAATTAGCTATTAAAAAACGGGAATAAAAGATGTGGGGAAGCCAAATGTGGCTACCCTATTCGAATGGCTGATAAGAAGCGCAGTGTAAATTTTACCCCCAAAGAGATGCAGATTTTGCGCAGAAAGGTCACGAAGAATCATGAGCTGCTGTATGGGAAGATAACGCCAAAAAATACTTGGCAGTATAAGAAAGCTGTGTGGCAGGGAGTGTTAGGTGCAGTTTCTCCGCAACATCAGCAACGTATGGCTGGAGGGAGTAAATTATTAACAGGGACTCCTAACATGGAGGATGTCAAACAAAACGAAGCAAATAAACGTGAAATAAAAATAAGAAAATCACTAAGACGAAAGGTTACTAAACGTAAGATAACCGATCCCGAAGAACAGGAGAGTGACCAACAGGAACCCTATTATGAACAAGGTGGAGAAGATGATGTTGCGTGTATGTATGGATACACTGTAAAAAATGTATGTAAAAAAACATGGTTTATAATGTAATTTTTACATGTGACAACAGGTAAACGAAAAAGTTACTGGGCACGGACTGTAAAGTCACATCTTCATGTAATACACACCATCCGAATGTAAAATTACTTAAACTCCAGTGTATATTTACATATCTCTGCAATTTCTACACGAATTCTGTGTAAATGTACAATAATTGTGTAAAAACACCCAAAAAGATGTAAATACACATCATTATAAAAATGTGTATATAAAAAAGCATAGTTTATAATGTAATTTTTACATGAAGCGACATGTATATGAAACATTTACTAGTTACAGGCTGTAAAGTTACATCTTCATGTAATATATACCATACGACTGTAAACTTTACTTAAACCTTATTGTAAATTTACATATCGCTGTAATTACTACACGAATTCTGCGTAACTTTACAATAATTGTGTAGAAATACCGAAGATGATGCAAAAATAAATACATAATTAAATGTAACTGTTAGATGAGGCGAGATGTATACAAAAAATGTACTGGTTACAGGCTGTGAAGTTACATATTCATGTAAAATATACCATTCACATGTAAAATTACTTAAACTTTATTGTACATTTGAATATTTCGGTAATTTCTACAATTAATTCTGTAAATTTACAATCGTGCAAAAACACTCAAATGGTGTAACTATACCTTACGAAATAAGTAAAGTTACCATGCCCTGCCCGTGCAATAAAATATATCAGAATGTAAAAAAATATAATGATTTTACTATAAATTTACATTTTTTGGTAACTACCTAGTTTACTTCTGTACATTTCTAAAAATACTCATATAAATGTACTAGGTACTAAAACAATAATGTAACACTATAGTATATTTCCTACTTAAAACATTATTTTCAAAATAAAGCATGTTCTTGAATGTTTAGTCTTCAGTTGCATTTCATCGCTATCAGCAAAATTATAGCCTTGGCAAAACCAAGCAAATTCGCGCCTAAAATATTCTAAGAATTAAGACGTCAAATTGTGCAATATCAGTTTAGATGCTGTGATTGGATGCTACCGATTCGTATTCCGCAATTCGCATTCAGTGTGTGTTAGTGTGTTGTTTGGTGTAGCTTAGCGGTTCAACTATCATAGGGGTAAGTAAAATCAATACATTTTATTGATTATTAACACATCTTTAATAAAATAAATTAATTGCTGCCAATTATTTTTTTGACGTACATAACCTATATATTACTGTAGGTACCTATTACTCCGGTAAAGCTTTATTATTGTTATTCAATGTATTTACCTATTATTAATTTTAATAACATGTCTAACGTGTCTAAATGTGGATTTTAAATTACATATTCAGTTTAACGCCAACTCGTCCATCATTGGAACGATTAATCTGAGAAAACATTACAAGGGGAAGCGTTTCTGGAATTGGTGAAACAAAAGCAACACGTTTGATATTAGCATAGAAGTTTTCGTTATTAAATCTGTTTGTAATATCAATAGCAGCGTAGGTAGTATATTTATATAAAATGTCTTCTTTTAGTTGTAATATGTGTGGGTACAAAAGTCTGTCAATTCATAAATATAACTTGCACCAATTTCGCCATCGAAATTCATTGCATGCAAAATTTAAATGTTTGGAATGTATCGCGGAATTTTCAAAGTATACCTGTTTTAAACAACATCTATTTCGAATTCATTTTAAATCGGCCAATAATAAGTCGAGTCGTGCAGTAAGCAGTGAACTCCTTTTCAAGTGCAATGTAGATGATTGCGATTTTCAAACATGCCTCATAAAAGACTTGTCAGTACATATGTTCAAACATTTAAGGGCCGGACTGATTATAAATTGCCCTCATCCTAATTGCATAGGAATTAACCATACCAACTTTAAAACTGTATCTCAATTTAAATCACACACCTATCGTAACCATACTCAAGATCAAATGAAAGAAAACTAAGTTTCCTTATGCAAAGTTATTAGAAATTCTGACGGCACCCATACAGACACTACTGAAATTACTGACATGACCAATAATCCCTCCGTTTTAAATAACACAGACGACTCGGAATTTCCTAAAGAGGAAGATGACGAAAATTGCTGTAATGTAAATGAAATATATTTAAAAGTTGTGGCCAAAATGTATTTAACCTTACAAACGAAATATTTCTTAACAGATGCGGCTTTACAAACTATAATTGAGGGTATCTTAGATATAACTGAAGTTACGGACATGAACACCTTAAAGGTTCTTAAAGAAAATAATGTAAATTTACCATCAAATGCCCTAATCACCAGTAACAATCTTTTTAGAAAATTTCATAATACTCACAATGGAAAATTAAGAACAGCATTTATTAGAAAAAAATATTTTAGAAAAGAGTTTAATTATGTAAATCCCGTTTCTATAAATTTCGAAAATTCAGTAGACAACGTTAATAAAACACCTAACATGTATTACGTACCGCTGTTGGAAACTTTAGCAGTTTTGATGCAAAATCCTATTATATACGAATATTGGTCAGTAAATAAAATCGGCAATGCAAATAATACTGATAATCAAAAACTGTATATTTGCAGACATAACGGATGGGGCCATTTATAGAAAAAATATATTTTTTTTAAACCATCCTGGTGCTTTGCGCATCATATTATATCAAGATGCCTTTGAAATCTGTAACCCATTGGGCTCTTCTAGAAAAATCCACAAGCTAATAGGTGTCTATATGGTTCTGGCAAATGTTCCCCCGTTTTTCCGATCTCGAGTTGATAATATACAGTTAGTAGCTTTGGCATACGAGAGGCATGTTGCAAAATTTGGATTTTCTAAATTTCTAAATCCCATTTTGAGAGATCTTCAATTATTAGAAAATGAAGGCATAATTGTTAAAAATTCGCCCGAGAAAGTGAAAGGTGCTTTGATGGCTGTGGTGGGTGATAATTTAGGAAGTCACCAAGTAGGGGGATATGTTGAAAACTTTTCTTCCACTTCTTATTTTTGTAGGTATTGTCATATAACGAGATACGATTTTGAACGTGGTAAGGTACAGGGCTTCAACTCCAGAACTAAAAAATCATATGACGACGATGTGTGTTTGAGTCTAGTGACAGAAGAACCATCCAGGGGTATTAAAAGCAATTCAGTTTCAAATAATTTACAAAATTATCACGTATGCAATCCAGGATTACCACCTTGTTTAGCGCATGACATATTTGAAGGTGTTTGCGCATATGATTTAATGTTAGCCATAAATTACTTTGTTGCAAAGAAATATTTTACTTTTGATTTTTTAAATTTGAGGTTACAGAACCTAAAATTTGTAAATGAAGGTATTGATGAAAAAATTCCACAATTAAAAAAATCTGATAAACTGAATGGCAGTGCCATTGAAAACAGAAGAATTTTACAAATACTTCCGTTTACCATTTATGATGTTATAGACACATCTAACTCTGTCTGGAAAATGGTACTCTGTTTACGAAAATTTTGTAGCCTTATTATGTCGGTAACAATATCTATTGGGCAGGTAGCTTATCTAAAAGACTTATTAAAAGATTACATTGAGATGCGTAGCAGCTTATTTGAGGGTGTGAAATTAAGACCAAAGCATCACTACATACTTACCCCGATTTAATAGTCAAATTTGGACCTTTAAGACACTTGTGGACGATGCGATTCGAAAGCAAGCATAGATATTTTAAAAATATATTGAGACACAGTCCCAACTATAAAAATGTATTGCTTTCATTGTCCGAAAAACACCAGCTTTTGCAGGCGCTCCTTATGTCACAAGATCACATAGAGTACAATAAAGTTGTTTCAGAAAATCCTAACATATTTCATATTGAAAATTATCCTTTACACATGCAAATGTTAATTGGAGACTTTTGTACTTTTAGTGACCCGAAGTTGGTTTCTGAACGAATTATTTATAGAGGGATTGTTTATAAAAAAGGAATGTCCGTCTGCTACGGTCAAACTAGTTATGGTAATTTTCTTTTATGCGAAATAGACTTTATTATTATTGAACAATCATAATGATTACTTATTGGTTGGAAGGAAAATTGAAATAGCAGATAATTCTGACTTAGGCTTGTATGTTGCGTTAAAAACTTCAATTGATCAATCCGTATGTATTCCCCACTCGCACATAGCTGCACACGAAACCTGTTACGATTTTTGAGTCCTAATGGGACAGAGTTGTTTTATTTTAAGTCTGAACCTATTCTCACATTGTAAAATCTTGAAGTAGTAAATACATTGAAGGTCTATTTACTGTATAAATTTTGTACGCCCATAGAATAACATATTTTAAATGTGCAAACTTTTTGTTGTTTCAAAAACGTAAATTGTATTGGCGTATACATTTTTAAATTTATTAATTATGTTTAATAGTATGTAATGAATGTATGTAATAGAAAATAGAAGACAGATTTGCTAATACTAACAGTTACTACCAAGTATCTATTATTTTGTGTGTTATCTTGAATTCATCTGTAGCTACCTATTATAGTACTTTATAGATTTATTGTAATTTAGGAGAAAAATGGTTTATTTATTCAAAGTATGGGATTCGGCCCGGGTGAAAAAGGTCTTCATATCAGTTAAGGGAAACGAAGAAGAAGACAACATTTACGTCGCTGTAATATTAAAAGGTATACTAAGTGAAATGATCACTTGTATCGTTCTGGTAGTACAAAGTTACTCTTGGTACTCTGTTTCAGCTTCTCTAAAATTAGAAATCGACGGAAGCAAACTGGTTTTAGAATCGGATGGAACTGATGTAGACGACGATGATATTCTCAAAGAGTTGTCGAAGGAAACATTTATGCTACTGCTAAAAGATGAAATTTGGCATCCACCCGTGTATCAATCAGCTGCTAATAGCTTTATCTCCACTTGTTCAACAGAGACAGTTAAGAGTACTAATTCTTCTGAAGGTACGTAATGTTCTAATACTGTTGGCCAAAGTGTATTTCGTCACCCTAATTATCTAACGTTGTAAATTTCCAAAATCACAGATTGTTCCAGAAAATCCAAAAACATTCCAAAAAATTCACCTGTCCATCATGGACCATCATGACAGAATTTTAGGCATACACTTTAGGTTAGAGAACATAGCATTACGGGTTTCAGTTAAGGTAATAAATAATGATTAATTAAAATTTTATTTTTGTCCAAAAATGCAGTTACGAGGTTTGATAAATTTAATAGGGTGACAATTTAGAATAGCCATTTGACTTGACTTGTAAACTGCTATTATTTTAAAGTGAAAAGTTGCAATATTCAATTTTCATGATATTTCCGGCATGCGCGAAAATTTAAATCAAAATTGATTTGTACAACATATTCACAGAAATGGAAGTAAAAGGTTTTGAGCATGATGGGTATGCTATATCTTCATCGCATAATGCGGGTGAAGGAAATCGAAATCGAAAAGCAGGTACGAATTTACATCAACATTTTCTTATTTTTATATTATGCTTTTGTAATTGTAGGATGTCAAAATTGGCAGCCTACATCGGATGTTCTTCCCATTGCAGCAGAAACGCTGGCTGAAAAAAAGGATTATTTGTTTAATAGAGCCGCCGAGGCTTATTTTTCCTGCAATGATGACGATTTGAAATTGTTAGATGAAACGTACGCTATGCAGAGACTGTTTATTAATAATCCTTCTCCACCAACAGTCTCTGAAATACTCGGGGAATGGCCAATATTATTGAAGAGTGAAGTTATTTTTTGGCATTTCCATAAATTAATGAATCAAAGTATAGATGATTTAGAAACTACGTTTATTCTGAAGGCTCCAAAGATTTTAAAATTTGGATTGTGTAAGAAATTTATAGAGAGTGTCCCAGAAAATAATGAAGAAAGGATAGAAAAATGTTTCCATGTTTTCGGCAAATTTTTCAATGAAGACGATAGTGTCGTTATCATCCCACTGAAAAAGGTTATTTGCTTAAGTTTTTCTATCTGTTTCGTCATACTAATTTTATATTTGCAGAACGAAGATGTAACAGACCAAATCAAAAATGTTCCTTGCATTGTCATAACAGGTGAGCACAAACAAACATACATTGTATCGGGAACACATTGTAGGCACCTATGTTTATATGTCTCCTTAATTTTTAGATTTCGACGATAACAGACAATTTTCAATTTATATTGAAAAAATAAAAATTTATGAAACTGACAGTTTCATTAAGGCATTTAAAATATTATTTGCTGTGTATTATAATTTAAATATGTGTTATCCCAAACAAAGTTCTATCACAATGAATTTATTCAAAGATATATCATGAAAATTCACCCCGATAAAGGGTCTAAAAATACAAAGAAGAAATCCAGCTCCAAATTAAAGATTATATCTTTGATAAACAAACTGTCTAATATTGAAGATTAAAATATTAATTTGTATAATATATTCCGAAAACTCCCGTAACGTTTAATGTATCAAATGCCAAATTCAATTAGTTAAAATAAAGATCCCCATTTGCTATTAGTAATAATGGCCCCACCTTCAATTTAAATTTAAAGGTTTTGCATTTTTGTGTATTCACTTGTGTCAGTCAAATGGAAAATTGAGTTGGTTAATATAAAAATCCCTATAAATTTGTTAAATAACTATAAATATAATTAATCAAAATGTATTTAATAACTCAAATGTCCAAGTCACTACAGAAAAATGCAAAAGCTTTAAATTTAAATTGAAAGTGAGGCCATTATTACTAATAGCAAATGGGGATCTTTATTTTAACCAACTGAATTTGGCATTTGAAACATTAAACGAAAACGTTATGGTAGTTTTCGGAATGTATTTATAGTCATATTTATTTTTGTAATGCTCTAATAGAGTTTTAATTAGTCTATTTTTGGAATTTGGTTTCAATCAAAGAAGTCTGAGGACACAATACGGTAAAATCCATGGGGAGCCTTTAGCCCCGTATTTACTGTTTAATACAGTATATTGTAATATTTCATATTTCTTATTTACCAGTTAATGTTCTATGTTCTACTCGCACTTAATGCTTGATTTTTAATGTTATCACTTATCATGATCAAGGTACCTATTAGACTTTATTCGTTTTTGTATACAGTGCGCGCTATAAGAATGGAACTTACCATATAAAACCAAAAATAAATGTTTTTGTTTGTAATAATCCTGAAACACGTCGGCGTTTTTTTCTTCTAAAAATACAAATTTGTCTTTCAAACCATTTTTTCTAGAATCACACATTCTTAAGTGATAAACGTCATCAGATTTTTTTAAATGACAACCTCAATTTTTTGTGGTGTGGAATAATTACTTAGTATAAAAATGTTTATACCCTTTACATATATGAAAATTTATGAGAAATAATATGTTGAATGTTTGATAACACCTTTATTGGGAACAAAAATAAACAACGAATAAAGCAAAGATTTCAGGTATTAAAGCAAATGCTCAAAATTATATCCATTTATGTCCGTTTTATTCGGTATGTTCATACTTTTGGTGCGCACTGTTTATATAACTTACTATGTAGTTTTACTATTGCTTATGTATTAATGTTTGTACTTTTTGTTATCTTTATTAAACAATTACACAAATAATATTTATTGTTTACGTATCATTGCTTACATACCATGTAAAATTACAATGGCAAATGTAATGTTTACAATTTAGGAATGTATTGTTGCTTCCTATTATGTAAAACTATAACGGCGAATGTAAATTTTACACTGTACAAATGTATTATTACTTCCGTACCATGTAAAAGTACACTGGCAAATGTGAAATTACAATTTAGGAATGTTTTGTTGATTACCTATATTGTAAAATTACATTCATATGTGTGCTGTTACATAAAGATGTAACTTTACATTGATTATCATTGGTTACAAAGTTGCCTGTGATAATCAATGTAATTTTTCATAAAAAAATTTTACAGTGTACGTTTAATAGGTCAAAACCAGGGGAACCATGAATTAGGTGCCAAGAATGTCAAATACGCCGCAGCCACCTCAACTTAAAAATCTTAAATGGCAACCCCTACTTGTGACGCATCAATGGAAAGCTCTTGAAAAATGCTTCTAAAATCATATTATACAAAGATATATTTAACAAGATAGTTCTCGATTTGTTAAAAAACAAAGAGTCAAAGTCATGGAACTTTATTTCAATTTGCTCTTACAATAAAATTTCAAAATTATTTTAGGTTAGCTGAAGAACAATCAATTTCCATGGATACAATAGGGGACTTCTTTTTAAGTTGAAAAGAGATGGCAATTGTCTACCGCTTGTTGTCTCTCTTTAACAGTTTTACCAATATGGCAGCAAGAATATCACCATATTGCAGTAAATTTCTGGTTACTTATTTCTACAGTTTTGGGGTTTTGTACTGCATCAATGACGTAACCTCATTTTTCATTTGTTTTCATTATTTTCCCGCTTTACTTTATCGTGGTAGTTGATGGTTATATAATAAATGTGTTTGTATACTGGTAAACACTGTTTTTCAAAACGACTACATCTTTCTAATAAGGTATGTTTTGAAGTTATTTCGTTATTTGTTTATAATTACATGCATCTCTTTTTTAGGAAATTTATTATTGTTCGTTATAAATCTTATATTTCTAACAGGAATTCTGTTTTAGTCAAAGCAGGTTCTTAAATGTATTTCAAGAATGAGTATACCTTTTTTTCTATTTAGGAAGTTACAAAATGCCTAAGTGCTATTATAAGGATTGTAAAAGTACTTCAAAGAGTAAACAGTACAAAAATGTTGTTTATTATCCATTTCCCAAACCTCTCACAAACATTGCAAAATGTTTAATATGGTTAGATTTCTGTGGCAATGAAATGCTTAATGTTTCAAACATAACAAAAAACACTTATATTTGTGAGAAGCATTTCATTGGAGAAAAGCAAGATGATTCAAATCCTATACCGTTTGACGAAAACTAAGCGGAATATGGTAGAAAATCTGAAATTGGGAGAATTAAGAATTAAGAGTTAAGTTGTAACAACAGCAACAGCTATATGGAGTTAGTTTCTTTACTGGAAAATCCTCAAGAAGAAGGTGATGATCATAACGATCACGTATACAGCAAAAATCCAAGTTCGTCAGCCGCTCCTTTACATAAGGCAACACAAACTGTATCTAGAAATATTTTTGTGGCTCCTCAAACAAAAGTGGATACAGGTACACGACAAACTGTTTTTTTGTTTAGTACACTATCAGAAAGCATACATTTTCCATAACAATGACAATGAAAACCAGTCATCTAGTTCACAAACTTCAACTACCACAAGAGACGATGAGGACGTCAAATCTTTTGACAAACTATCTCGTCTAGATATAGTGATGTGAATTCTTTATTTTATAAAGGAATTAGATTATTTAACAAGTTACCTGAGGATATTAAAGATGCCAGAAGTATTAATATTTTTAAAAGTAGGGCAAAGCTATTTTTTAGACGTAAATAGGTTATTAATTGTAGAAATAAGAAAGAAAAGGTTTATCATTAATAATTGGATAAGATTTGTCATATTTTCCTTATTTTCTTTATGTTTAGATAATTCGTTATACTTTATGTGTAATAGCAAAAAATGCTAAATAAATCTTATCTTATCTTATCTTTATTATTTAAATTTATTAAATCTTCCAATGCCGAAAGGAAAGAACTTGTTACTTTCATTTAAAATTGTAACAGCGCTTTTCAAATGCCACACTCGAGTCTAACAGCTCATCTATTTTTATACATCGCTTGCCAACTAGCTAGTAATGTAGTTAACGAAATTAATTTTGAAGAAATTCATAATTGGACGAAATTAAAAAGTAAACTTAAAGCATACTACAATCAAGAACGCGATTTAACTCAACTACACGAACAATTAGAAACAATCAAACAAAATCCTAATGAATCCATTACCGATTATTACAAAGGCACTGAAAAATTTAAAAATGACTGCATTTCTGCAGAAGTAAATCAATGTAAATATCCAGATGAACTTACGGGTATTAAAAAATCCATTCAAAGGACCGCGCTGAGACGGTTTATTTTTCATTGTAAATCTGAGATTTCACAAATGTTGAGAGCGAGAGATATTTCCTCACTCAACGAAGCATTTTTAAGTTCGCTCCAAGAGGAGAAAATTTTAAATTATACTAGGTCCCAAACTAGATTATTTTCCAAACAACTAATTCCCAATATTGCACTTATTGCAAACAAAACAATCACAGTGCTCAAAGTTGTAGAAGGAAACCAAGACCATAATTCAATCTTCGAAATAATCAGTCATACAAACTTATCTCTTTTACTACGTGTGGTGGTAGTGCTGTTGCTGCTGTATACCGTGTTTTTTTGCAATAAAAGTTTCTTTTAAGAAAAAAAAAGGTACGATGGATCTCTCAGAAATTAATTCCGTTGGGAAAGGGGTACCTAAACCGATACTCAAAGTTAAGGATATGGTTTTAAAACAACCATATCCAATCCAATACATAAAATCGGTTTATTCAAAGAAATTAAACAAACGTTTAATTACAGTGGACCTACTGGACTATATAGTATTTCTGCCAAACAAATTGCAATTGGTGTTGGATGAAAATAAAATAGAAGAACTCAATAAAAACAGCCTGGCCCTGGTGTATGGGGGCGAAAAAGATATCAATCGAGGTAATCCAGGGACCATATTAGAATTTGTCCCCACCGACGGGGCCACCAGTTCAATTTTATCATAATTTAAATTTTAACTCCCCTATAATTTTACATAAAGAAAATAATTTAAATAAAAGATTAATTTATGAAATGAATGAAATAAAAAGTCCTAAAGCAGTTAATTATAAAACTGACATTGAAAAACTAAATTGTTTATTATAATTTCTTTAATTAATCTTTTTGTTTTGTTTTTCCTATTTAATTTCAATTTGTCATTTTTTTTGTTTTTTTTTTCTTCAACAAAAAGAACATCGCCATCTCATCATCATCGCCGCCGTACCCGTCTTCAAAAAGTAAGTGTAAGTTTATTTATTCCTTATATTTTTTTAAGTGCAAAAACGTCCTCATTCCTCTTCAATATGTGGTATCTAGTATGAAGAGCGCGTATTATTCTGAATATTTTTTTTTCTATAATGAATGAAATTACTTTATTGCATTATACAAATTACAATTACAACAGTCTGTTGTCAAAATTTAACAATGCATTTCTTAAATTAGACTGCACCGTACTGCATACATATGCATCGGGCGATTCATATTTAGTAGGGAACAGGACATTTTTCCTTTTTTGCTCACAATTTCGCGTTGATACGAGTAATATTTTCAGCAAATCGGAAAGCAAGAGATTATGATATTCTGTATAAATTTAGTAATGTCGATGCTATGCGCAAGCAATTGGCAAAATTAGGAATTACTCATGAAATAATGAAACAGAAAAGGGTAGAGTATATCGTACTTGAAATCAGGGGGATGTTATAGAGTAGCGGTCGTCACACTTTTCTGGTCAAGGGCCACATAGGACAATGTGAGGTATCATTGCGGGCCGCACACTTATGACTTGGATATTATGTACCTAGGAATCTTGGTATATTAGCAATTAAAATTAAAAGAAAATAGCGTATTCGAAATTTTTATTGGAACTATCTGGTAGTCATTGTCTAATTAAAATTGTGCGGGCCGCACAAATACCGGCAGCGGACCGCGAGTTATGTATTAGATAAGTAAAACCCTTAGTGATAAGACATGTTTTATGGTATTGATAATTCTTAATGAATAAAGCTTGTAATGAACTAACCATTAATATAATTATCTTTATATTAGTTAGTTAAATATTAGATAATCATAAACTCATGACCTCTAATGGCAGGGCACAACCCTGTCCCTTACTTTATTGATAAGATCCTTAATACATAAAATTGAACTAATCAACATTTTCTTTAATCTTAGTTTTACTCTCGTTCGAGACGTTACTCTGTTCAATTGTAACTTTGATTCCAACATTATATTAAATAAATTGTTGTAAAATAAATAAAGTTTTTTTTCGTTAAGAAGGCTTCGACTCTCTTAACTGGCGCAGTCGGTAGGATCCTCAGAAAACAGTTTTCTTCGACCATTAAGATCGCTGTTTTTGTGTTTTAACACTTAACTGAGAATCCTTTAAAATTGTACCAACGTTCCTGAAGTCCTCCAAACATCGAGTACGCTTCGAGAACAACCAATTTGGAAATCAACACCGCCGATCCTGAGGACACATCGCCACAGGTAAAGCATCGCTGGTTCCCAGATACCTCAGTCTATCGAAGACACAGTCTATAGAAGACATCTGACTATCGAAGTCAATTAATCGATTTTCATCGCCGCAAAAGGATGAAGTAAGAAATATTTTTTTTATTAGTGTCATTGTGTTAAATAAAAGAAATTTAAACCCAATAATATAGCTTATAAGGCTCAAGTAAAACACTGTAAGCGTGATCCCCAATAATAACTTTCGTTATTTACACAAATTGGGAGTACTAGTGTTTTATGTGTAGGAACCCTGAATTAGGACGTAATATTAAGATTGTTTACTAACAATAAAACAAACATTTCTAATAATAATTGTGCAATCGTTATCTAATTTTTCTATGGACAATCGCCGAATTAACCTAAGACCACCGGTACTTTTATTAAACGATCAGATCAGAAATAATATAGTAGTAGATTTGATAGAAAATCAAGACTTAATATGGCAAATATACTTCCACCTGGTTTTCATATGTCAATGATTACTGAAATTCCATGTTACGACGGTGATCAAAGCACATTATCCGAATTTGTAAGAGCTGTAGAAATAATTTTAACTCAGTTCATGGTCCCAGATCAACCTAACGCCTATATAAATAAATTATTATTATTATCATCCGTAAGAAATAAAGTACGTGGAAAAGCTTTAGAAATTGTAACCGGATACGATTTTGATTCATGGATAGACTTGAAAAACACTTTAATAATTAATTTCGGAGATCAAAGATCAGAATTAAACTTGACTATGGATTTGGCTAGAACTAAACAAAATTTCAAAGAAAGCCCTATCGAATTCTATAATAGAATCAGATCAATACTTGCAATCTTTAGCTCAAAAATATCTCTAGGTGCAGAAAATCAGGCAATAAAAAATTATAAATTATTGAATGTCAAAGGTCTCGCATTAAGAGCTTTCTTAGGCCTTAACGAGCCATTTGGTTCACTATTAAGAAGCAGAAATCCAAATTCATTAGAAGCAGCAATTTCAATAATACGTGAGGAGATCGATATCAGATATTCACAAAATTTACACAATGCCCCAACCAATACAGAGAATCAGAGACAAAATTTTAACAGTATTAACATTCCGAAAAACAATCTACAACAACCTTTCAGATACATTCCCAGAAACCCAAATTATACCCATCCAAATATTCAAGGCAATAGATATACACCCAGACAAAACAATTTTATACCCAATAATGCTTTTGTTAGATATCAAGCCCCTACATTGCGTTTAAACCCAAACACGCCACCAGCTCAGTTCCCTAGTCAACGACATTTTGGTCACAAAAACCAAAATGTGTTTGCTCCACAACGTGGATATAAAAATTATAGCCCTGGCGAACCAATGCAATTAGGCAGTGATGTTAAAAGGCCTGCTTCACAACAACTAGGAAATCATTCGAAATTTCTTGCACAAAATTCTCAAAATCACCCTAAACCAACAGGTCCAAGAAATTTTCATTCCCAGGAATTGTTCTATCACAACCCCGATGAACCATTTGACCCTAATGAACAAGATCCCACAGAGGATGAAAATCCTGAAAACATTAATTATGAATCCGATAAGTATGACGAAGACGAAGATGACGCAGCTATAAATTTTCACAATTAGCCTCGGACGTAGAAACTTTTAATTTAAACACAGTCAAAACTAATTTACCTTATCTAATAATCCCCAGAACCAATGACAAGATACTATTAGACACGGGTAGCAGTAAAACTATTATCCCACCTGCTTTTGTAAAACATTATTTTCCTGATTCAATCCAAAATTATAACTTCCAAATTACTACGTCACATGGCACTACTTGCCATAATCAAGTAGCCAGCATCCCCATAAACTCTTTATTCGATGAACCTGGCGAACATTTATGCTACATGTTCGATTTTAGCCCAAATTACGTAGGTTTAATTGGTGCAGATTTATTTTCAAAAATAAATGCAACAATCAACTTTAAGTGGATGCAAATTCAAACGGAATGCACTACTATTCCTTTTTTTTACAGTCCTTCTAAACTAAAACAAGAAATGCAAAAGCGCAACGAATGTAATTTTTCCAAATTAAAACCTAATCTAGACCCTATTAGTCATATTAACATTCCCCCTAGATCAGAAGTGCGAATTAGACTACCTACCATAAATAACAACGGAATAAAAATATGCAATAGAATTAAATTCAACGAACATTGTTTCACCCCACATGCCATCGTAAAAGTCTTTAATAATCATTTTAGCACTACTGTCATAAATACATCCGATATAATTCAAAATTTTCAAATTTATAACCCATTGGTATTAGAAGACTTTGAAAAACCGCAAAATATAGAAATAAATAATTTAAATGCAGATAAATCCCAAATTAAACATATTTTAGTGGAAAATTTAAAAAACATTAAAACCGATCATTTGAACGAAGAAGAAGCTTACAAACTTAAAGATCTTTGTTATCAATTTAAAGATATATTTCATTCCCCAGACTTACCCTTAACATTCACCAACATGACTAAACATTACATACGTACTAAAAACGACATTCCCATTTATACAAAAAATTACCGATACCCACACGTACATAGACAAGAAGTAAAGACACAAATTTCAAAAATGTTATCGGAAAACATTATTGAACCTTCCGAATCACCATACAACTCCCCTATCTGGATTGTCCCAAAAAAAATGGATAATTCCGGCATACAAAAGTGGAGAATAGTAATAGATTACAGAAAATTAAATGAAAACACTATTGAAGATAAATATCCTTTGCCCAGGATCGAAACAGTACTCGATAACCTTGGTAAAGCAGAATATTTCTCAACTCTAGATTTAGCTTCGGGTTTCCACCAAATTGAAATAGAAAAGTGTGACAGGGAAAAAACAGCATTTTCAACAGAAGAAGGCCATTTTCAGTTCAAGAGAATGCCTTTTGGCTTGAAAAATGCTCCGGCCTCTTTTCAGAGATTAATTAATCAATCATTATTAGGATTAACACCTTCACAGTGCATGGTTTATTTAGACGACATTATCGTTTACTCTAAGTCACTGCAAGAACACTTGATCAAATTACGAAACGTTTTTGAGAGATGTAGGACCTCGAATTTAAAGATACAGTTAGACAAATCAGAATTTTTAAAGAATTCAGTAGCATATCTAGGACACATCTTGACAAAAGATGGTATCAAACCTAACCCTAATAAAATCGAAGTTATCAATAAATTCCCTTTACCTAAGACCCGTACAGAGATTAAATCTTTCCTTGGTATGTTCGGTTACTATAGGAAATTCATCAAAGATTTTGCCAAAATCACCAAATTCTTAACAAATTGTTTAAAGAAAGATAACAAAATTATTCATGACGACAGTTTTATTCAAAATTTTAACAACTTAAAAACCATTTTAACAAACGATCCAATCTTGGCTTATCCAGATTATTCAAAAACATTCGAGTTAACCACGGACGCCTCGAAGTTCGCTTCGGAGCAGTGTTATCCCAGAATGGAAGACCCATTTGTTACGCCTCCAGAACATTAAATCAATCTGAAATAAACTATCCCACGATCGAACGAGAACTACTCGCTATCGTCTGGGCATGCAAAAATTTTAGACCATATCTATACGGTGTTAAATTTATCATATACACGGACCATAGACCTTTAATATGGCTTCGTAATATTCGAGAACCAAACTCAAAATTAACCCGATGGAGCATAAAACTTGAAGAATTTAATTTTGATATCAAATATATACCCGGTAAAAGTAATAAAGTAGCTGACGCCTTAAGTCGCATTCAAATACATCCTACAACTATTGAAAGTCTAAACACCCCCGAACCCAATTTCGACGAATTAAGTACTACACCCCAACGATCAGAAACACCTGATTTAACAGAATTTACTATACCAGTATTTGTACCACCCCCTACTGTTTCAAAAAGAAAACTAAGTTAGTAACAAAAACTAAACTGCAAAAAACACCGTCAGGCAAAACAAAACCTGCTGACGAAATTAATAATGATGTACAAGATAATGACAATGAATCTCTCGTAAATACCGTTCACACACAACAATCTTCGAGCCCTGTTATGGATATTTCAGAGAAACCTCTTCAACAACATTCCCAACAAATAGAATTTATATCCGCTTCTTTACCTAAGAAAATCCGTACAACAGAATACGATGACATACGACATTTAGCTGTTTTCGTAACACCACAGAATCAAACAGAAATATTTACTAAATTACTTCTAGAATATTGCACCCCTAAAAAACATTACTATTGCTATTTCCAAAACGAGTTCCTTTCCGAGACATTTTCAAAATTCATACTAGATATAACCAATGAAAATTCCCCGAAATTTCATAGATGTTTAAGACAAGTTACATATATTATCAATCCCGAGCAAAGATTAAATTACATTCAAAATTACCACACCGGAGACACGAATCATCGTGGATTCAAAGAAACCACAGAACATATCAAACGTACACACTATTGGAAAAATATCGACAAAGACATTCAAAAATATATTCAAAGTTGTGATATTTGCAAATCGCAAAAATATAACAGACAACCTAATAATTTGCCTTTACAATTAACGTATACGAATAACCGACCGTTTCAAACGCTTCATATCGATATATTTCAAATCAATAATATTAAATACCTGACAATCATTGATTCTTTTTCTAAATTTACGCAAGCATTTCAATTAGAATCAGCTAACGCTAACGAGCTCATTGACAAATTATTCTTATATATGTCATGTTACTCCATTCCAAAAGAAATAGTTGCAGACAAAGAATTTGAAAAGAAACTACTATTAGATTTTTTTAAATTACACAAAATCAAACTGCACCTTACTACACCTTTGCATCACGAATCAAAATCGAAAACCCAATCGAAAGAGTTCATTCGACGTTATTAGAACATTACCGATTACTGCAGGATACCCCTGAGAATAAAAGAATCCCGTATTGCATCCTTGCTTACAATAACTCGATACATTCAAATTTGAATTCACTCCCTACGAGATCCTATTTGGACATACAGACGGACTTAATCCCTTTGACCTATGTACAGACAGATTTTACGATACGTATACCAACGACCATAAAAATAAAATGAAAACATTATACGATCATTTACGCGATAATCAAGTCGAAACTAAAGAAAAACGAAATTTAAAAATTAATGTAAACAGAAACCTCATACAATTCAAAATTGGACAAAAAGTCTTTATTAAAACTGACCAAAGAAATAAAAAGGCCCCTAAATTTAATGGACCATTTAAAATTAACAAAATTTTAGAGAGAGATAAATATCTACTCGAACATTTCGAAACTAAAAGAACACTGGAACGACATGCTAATGAAATAATGGCTGTTTCAGGACCACATACATCATCTTCTCCTGGTGCTTCCATGTAATAACAGGTGAAGTTACCATTACCAGTATCACAGACAACCCTGGATTTTATCCCCTCGTTCTTGGCGACGCCTATATCAAAGAAAGTGAATGGACAGTTATCAAGACAATTGACTATTCCCCTATTATTGACAACTATCACGTTATAAGATCTAATTTACTTAAAACAATTAAATCTTTAGAAAACAAGACGTTCTTTGCCGAACATAGATTTATCGAACACAGACAAACAAAATCGACTAATGACCTCATTTCTAATAATAACATCCTTTTAGTTATATCTCAATACATTGGAAAAGCAGATCGACTGATTGAACAAATTGTTCCCGAAATCTCCCTAAGACCTAACCGTGGATTAATAGACGGATTAAGCTCTGTTTTTAAATTTTTAACTGGCAACCTAGACGCATCTGATGGTGAAAAGTACGAGAATGCTATCTTAAAGTTGCAAAACAATAACGACAATCATAAAAAAATTCTACTCGAACAAACACATGTCTTAAATGATACCCTTATCACTATTGAAACTCTTAAAATTAACCAAGACTTATTAAACTCGAATTTAAATAAAATTATATTACAAAATAAGCAACTAAACAAAGTAATACCAAGTCTTTCCGTTAGGAACGTTTTAAACGAAGCAATATTTTCTTTACAACTTTTTATCAACATTTGGACTGAATTAGAAAATGCATTGACTTTTGCTCAAAACCAGCAAATGCACAGGTCACTTTTAGACAATGATGACTTAATATCTAACCTAAATCAGATATCGACTTATTTAAACGAATCCCCTAATAAATCCCTAATAATTTCTTATCCTGCTAAATACCAGAATTTACATTTATATGAATCAATTATAACTACCAAAGCATATCAATTGAATAACAGAATCACCTTTATTTTCGAAATCCCACTTATTTACAAAAACCAGCACTATCAACTAACACAGTTGATACCATTTCCTATTTATTACAAACCAAATCAATACAGAATGATTATTCCCACGTATAATACTTTGTTATTTAGTACTACTGAATCTATACCTGTTGACATAGATCATTGCAAGTTAGTCAACTTAAATGATTACTTTTGTTACCAAAATAATCACTTTCAAATTCCAAACAGTAAACTATGCGAAACCCAATTATTATCATTTAACACTAATCAAACGTGCGAACCCTATCTATTCGAATTAACAGACATAAAAATATCTCAGATCGATACATCCACATGGTTAACTACCCCTATAAAAATAACTATTGATATCAAATGCTCGAATCAAAATTATAGAAGAGAACTGACATCCTCTAATATTATACATCTAACACCTGATTGTACCACAATAATCAATCATAACACTTTGCTGTTCAATATCAAAACTAGCTCTACCAAATCAATTGATCTAAAGATTCCTAATATAGATAAGCTAAACTTTGATATAATATCTCATGTCAATATTTCAAAATTAGATTTAATACCTATTAATACCCAAAAGCTGATTGCTGACCAAATACAAATGGATAAACAGCAGATCATGCTTGACTCTGTCGGTGATGCAGATTATCACCTAATTGCCATACTTTCGATTGTAGTCACTATTACAATCGTGTTACTAATTTTAAGTTTAATAGTTTATGTTATATGTAAACGTAACTCCTTAAAAGAACGATTCATTAAATTTATATATTCAAAGTCGACCGATACACCAATTGAAATAATTCAATCAAAGATTTAAATATTTTCTTTTGATAAAATAAAGAAAAAATATAGAAATCTCTTGGTCAGGAGGAGTTATGTATTAGATAAGTAAAACCCTTAGTGATAAGACATGTTTTACGGTATTGATAATTCTTAATGAATAAAGTTTGTAATGAACTAACCATTAATATAATTATCTTTATCTTAGTTAGTTAAATATTAGATAATCATAAACTCATGACCTCTAATGGCAGGGCACAACCCTGTCCCTTACTTTATTGATAAGATCCTTAATACATAAAATTGAACTAATCAACATTTTCTTTAATCTTAGTTTTACTCTCGTTCGAGACGTTACTCTGTTCAATTGTAACTTTGATTCCAACATTATATTAAATAAATTGTTGTAAAATAAATAAAGTTTTTATTCGTTAAGAAGGCTTCGACTCTCTTAACTCGCGGGCCACGGTTTAACGACCGCTGTTATAGAGTATATATGTTTTTATCAAGACCCTACAGAAATATTTTTTTTCGATTTCAATTTTGTATGTCTGTACATTGACCTAGCAAAGCGTCAATATGTGCTTTCGACTCAATTTTTAGAGTTTATTTGTAATCGTGTACCTGTTATAAAGCATAGGATACAGTCAAGGCAACGCGATCGTATTCAAAAATATTTAAATCCTGCAACTGTTCGTAAATATATTTGCGGGTAGCGAAGATCAAGCCGTAGATTATGATACAGTAGATGTAAACGTCGTCAATCGTCATAAACTTAAACATTTAAATTTTAGAACTCTAGTATACAAGGTGATAGTGTTGTCGCGTATCTTCAAAAGAATTAATACAATTAGGTCTTATAATCGTGCAGTATCGAGAATAACGGTAATTGGATATACCTCCTGGAGAAGTTGTATGTTTACCTCTCCACAATCTGTAATAAAGTTAATTGCTGAAGTAGTGTGGGCTGAACATTGTCTAGACTAGAGCATAACAAATGATATTATAGTCGTTACGTTGTCCCTGAATTTTTTGATATTAGCTTTGGATGTACATTTGATCAGGCTAAATTAAAACAGCACGAGAAACATCCAGCTATAAAACCGTTGTTAAATAACTGGAAGTGGAGAGTCTATGATGAAAGGTTACTAGTAGCTCCTCGGGTAGACTTTGAATTCTAAAATTTATTAATTATTAAAAAACTATTAAAGAAAAAAACATGTCTTCGTCGTCGTCATCGCAGGTAATTTTCAAAAATATGTTGTTAAATCACGGGTAACTATTAAGCAGGCGTATATGATTCTAAAAGCATCAAACACTTTGCAGCAAATTCATACTGATAAATGGCTCGAATTCATTCGTGAACATTTACGTTGTTTGATAATTATGTTGTTAAATGTAGCTCCGGAAGTGTAAAAAGCAGTCTAGAAACCAACAAGAGTCACTTAATTCGCTTTCAAATTCTATTAGAACGATTAAAATCGAGGCGTACGAATGTACCGACGTCCAGGTTATCCCTACCCCGCGCGTGTGACGTCACACTGCCCGGCCGATGAAAACTATAATGCACCAGAACTGCATAGTGTTTGTAGTGAATTTTACTCACAGAGTTTACTAGTCCACGTGTTCGCGTAAAATTATTAATCCTGTTAATAGTAGGTATATATCAACGTAAGTTTTTACAAACAATATTTCTGAATACCAGCTAACTGCAGTATCCTTTGATTTAACAGTATTTCCCATAATGCCGAATAAATCCTGCGTGCCTGGGTGCACCAGCAATTATTTAAGTACAAATCAGAAAGCAACAGTTTTTTCTTTTCCAAAAGATAAAGAAAAAGCAGAATTATGGCTCAGTTTACGTTTGTTTGATAATTATGTTGTTACATGTAGCTCCGTAAATGTAAAAAGCAGTCTAGAAAACAATAAGAATCACTTAATTCGCTTGCAAATTCTATTTGAACGATTAGAATCGTCTGGTTGTTGTTGTTGCGGTTCAGCAGCAGTTAATAATAATAGCACAGATTCACCTGCGGCAGAAGTAGTTGCCACACTACTGCAGTCGGCATTTAAGTCAAGAACCAAAACTGTACTAATTTCAAAACATTTCTTTCAAAATTGTGGCTGAATTTTTAAATCGTTGCTTGAGTATGGTTGAGCATGAAGTTAAAAACATTTTTCGAAGTCACAGTTCGTCTATAAACTTAAAAATAAATTTTGTTTTATGTTGCGAATTTACCAAAACGACGACGACGATGGACGGTAAATCCATATTTGAATACAGATATTTCGTTACCAGAAATCAAATAGTATTTTTTAGCAGTTTACTAGATGAACATTTCAAACTAGAGTAGTATGATGCTCACGTTTTGAATAAATTGTTGAATAAAATTGCTAAAATGCAGACTCGGGTTGGTCTATGTCTAAAAATAACTCTCGCCGTAAACTTGAACGACTGTGAATACTTATTTCACGGTTCCTCCTACATTGAATTGCCTACTCCCATTAAAAGTACGAAAGCCGTGTTAAATTTAAAAATCACTAAAATCGTTGCGAACAATGTTTCAAATAAATGCTCGGACACGTCGATTTTTATTTTTAAATTGTCACTTAGAGATGTAATTTTCAACCCCCCACTCCCCAACCCCTAAGCGCTGCCAGCTCCAACTTTAAAAATTCAAATAGCAAAGAACCCTTTCTGATATCTCATCTGATAGCTGTTTTAGTGCTGAATACAACAAAAGACAAAATCAGTTGATAAATAACGGAGATATTTACCAAAATGTATTCAAATGAAAGTGCCAATATTCGAGGAGGCGTTGGTACGGTTGTAGCAATGGGTGGTAAAAAATAATTCCAACTTGTTTGTAATTGAATGTAAACAAAATGTATTGACATTACTTAGTGGAGTGTGTGTTACTTATTATTAACGACTGAAAAATAAGATAACAAAAATGAGATTAACTGAAGCAGAAAGAATCGAAGTTTTAATGATGACTGGGGTTGGAGATAGATAGATACATTTTGTTTACATTCAATTACAAACAATAGTCCAGGAGCTAGCGGTATATTATAAGACTAATTTCTGTCAAGCTGGAATTTTTTATGTGCTGGTATGGTTATGTCTGCCAAATGTGGGTGGTCGGCAAAATAGGACTGCGGGACATGGAGCGCTAAGAAAAAACATTGGCCAACTAACCAACCCAGGACGTCAGAGAGTGCTTTTGTCCCGCTCAAATTGTCGGACAAGGTGATTTTTGTGATTGTTAAATTATTATATAGTTATTAAAAAAAAGCAGGTTGATGGTAATACGTCAAATGTCTTTAAAAAAAATAAGAACCCCAAACGGTAGACACTGATCCAGTTCCGATTTTTTTGTCGGACAGTTAATTTTTTGTTGTCGGAATGTCTTAAATAACGAGCAAAAAAGGAATTAGCTTGATTGAAGTTTGTAAATTTCATCAAAAAATAATTAAAACCAAAAAAATTCTGGGCACTTTATGTCCCGCGGTCCTATTTTGCCGACCACCTACATTTGGCAGACATAACCATACCAGCTCATAAAAAAAATTTCAGCTTGACAGAAATTAGTCTTCTAATATACCGCTAGCTCCTGGACTACAAGTTACAATTGTTTTTTACCACCCATTGCTAGAGCCGTACCAACGCCTGCTCGAATATTGGCACTTTCATTTGACTACATTTTGCTAAATATCTCCATTATTTATCAACCGATTTTGAAAAACTGTCTTTTGTTGTATTCAGCACTAAAACAGCTATCAGATGAGGTATCAGAAAGGGTTCTTTGCTATTTGAATTTTTAAAGTTGGAGGTGGCAGCGCTTAAGGGTTTGGGGAGTGGGGGGTTGAAAATTACATCTCTAAGTGACAATTTAAAAATAAAAATCGACGTGTCCGAGCATTTATTTGAAATATTTTTCTCAACGATTTTATTGTATTTATCCGTTACTTTCGGGAAGCACTGTATATAGATGGATTGCGTACACCAATGCCGCTCAAATAGGTAAATTTGAAAAAATTAAAGACATATCGGTAAACTTGTTCATCTTACAACGTGAGAGAACACTAAAGTATACCGTTGTGCCTGTTTATCTAACTAAAAATTAACTCGAAAAACATGTGAACTTATTACTAATTCAAGAAGAGTACAAGTCAATTAGTACAAATGGTGGCGGTGATGCTGATGATGAAAATGACTCTAGCGAAGACATGCAGACAAGTGGATGATGAATTCAAATTGTTTGAGTCAGTCTCCTTCTCCGCCTTCAAAACTGCAGCAACAACAATAAATTATTACTATTACCTTAATCTAGATTTATCACGGCTAGTAAGTGGTCAATTAACGAAATAGAACTGTAAAAAGTTCCAGCTCACTGTTCATCACGAAACGTGCGAGAAATTAAACTTTTCCAAAATGATACTGCCATCGGAAGAGAACAAATGGTTGCATTTTAGAAATTTTAAATATCAACAATCCGTTCCTTTTGTTATTTATAGCGATATACAGGGTGTTTCTTAAATGGCGGACACGGAGAGCACTACGCGATTCTCATCTTTAAACTGAGTTGAAAAAGTATAGGCGATTTTGTCCTAATGTATTTAGTTTCCGAGTTATTCGCATTTTAAAAATTTTAAATTTGACAACATTGCGCATGCTTGCACGGACTTTGTTTTAAACGTTTGGTGTTTTAATAAGGCAGTATGAACAAGTTTCCTAGGTAATAACCTCATAGCTACAATGCACTGTTGCAACATATTGAAAAAAAGTTTAACAACAGATAATTATCAGAAAGAATGTCTTCGGAGGAAGGAATACAACGTATAAAAAATTCCAAATTTATTAAGATTTAATATTTGATTGATGAACAATGCGGAACGGTTAAAATTTACCCGTTTTTCCAAAGCATAAAGGAATTGAATCTCAATCTTTGACTGAGAATAACTCTGAAACTAGCGAAGAACGGGCATTATTGTATAATATTTTTCCAATTGGTATCTGGAGGGGAATGTAGTACTGTGCTCTGTGTCCGCGATTTAAGAAACACCCTGTAGAATGCTTGCTAGAACCGATCCTTAACGATCCTGATAATATTAAAAATACTTTGAAATACCAACAACATACACCGTTTAGTATACCGTGTGTCCCTGGGAAGACGGAACATAGGGATCTTATAATGCTAATTTTTTAAAATGATCCACCAGTCCTTTGAAGCATTCGCCTTGAAACAATTACACGAATGTCACCGATCGTTAACGATTTCCATGCTGATCATGTATGATCGTCTCCAGATCAAAATTTTTGTTTGTATTTTAAATGTCAATTTACTAAAACCAAAGACAATTAAAGGTTATGTTCATGTTAATTTTTTTTTAAATGGGGTCCTACCTTAACTGAAGTACAGTTTAGAGTTGACAATCAGTAATCCCAGTTAAATTACATGTGAAATGTGAAAATTTACTTTAATAAGATGATATTGATGTATGAACCGAAGAATTTGATGCGACAATCAGCTTTATGATGAAACATGCTACAATACTAATTGCATAAGACTGTATTAAGACATTTACATGAACCAATTTGAGCAAATAATTAATAATTTTATTTCTAACCGATTTTCAAGAGCGCGGTTGTCAATTCGTAGGTATTGTAAATAATTGTTGAATCGTTTGTTAGTATAACGTATATTATTATATAATTGAATGTAGAATTTAATTGTCTATCATATAGTATAATATATTCATATGGCTAAAATATACGGTTGATGAGAAATTCTTGAATTTTGAACTTTAAAACAGTGTAGGGTGAAATTTACAAGTGCCGATATGTTCAAGTGACCATGCGCGGGACGGGAATTCCTTGTCGCCGGCTAATCCTAGCAGCCTATGAATATAAGTAATCATACATGCGCAGATGATCACAATCGGCACTTGTGTTAATTTTCAAGTTTAGTTTATCGGTTGTGGCGAACAATACTGTTGAATACCAAAAACGAATGTTTATTTTTGTATGGGAAAGTCCAGGGGAGGTTTGCACCTCCACTTTTTTTTAAATGGGGTCCTACCTAAACTGAGTTACAGTTTAGAGCTGACAATCAGTAATTCCAGTTAAATTACATGTGAAATGTGAAAATTTACTTTAATATGATGATCTTGATGTATGAAGCGAAGAATTTGATGCGACAATCAGCTTTATGATGAAATATGCTACAATGTTAATTGAATAAGACTGTATTAAGATGAAATCAAAGAAAAAGCGAATATTAATACCAGTTAGTGTGTACGAATATGAAATCTTTATTTCTACGGCAATTTAATGTGATCAAATAATTGTTACATTAAAAGTATTTGATTTTTAAGGAGCCGGATTCTTGCATACCACAAAGGAAAGTTTTCTAACACAGGTCCACAGCATTATTTTATGTAGCTACCTACTTGTATAATTTTCGTAATTTCATTTTCAGTTTCTAATAATGTGTAACTTGCGAAAAGCCTTAAGTGTTCACCTAATCCATCATAATCTGAAAAAAATCTTAGAACCATAACGTCAACTGTAAACAAATTATTTTGTATTTATTACCTTTATAATGATACTCAGTCTCATTTATTTAATTAAAACACTATCTACATTTACATGAACCAATTTGAGCAAATATTTAATAATTTTATTTCTAACTGATTTTCAAGAGCGCGGCTGTCAATTCGTGTTTGTTAGTATAACGCACGCACGTAATACATCTGTATTAGCAAGCGCGTTAAACAGCTGACATAACGACGTCCACGCTTCCACCAAATAGAAATTCAAAGCACTCGTGGATCATTTTAAAAAATTACCATTGTAAGATCCCTATGTTCCGTCTTCCCAGGGACACACGGTAGGTTATTTTTTACGCTGCAGCTATGATGATAATCTATCTTTTTATAAACAATACAGCGGTCTAGATTGCATAAAATGGCTTAAACACGAACTCTTAAACGTTGCTAAATGTCAAGGTGTTTTCTTGTTCGGCGAAGTTCCTATCATAAACGATTCCAATTACGACTCTGCTGCTGCTGCGGCTATAATTTGTTTTATTTGCGAGAAACCGTTTTAGACGGTGGTAGAAAATGTTTAGATCATGACCATCTTAGTGGAAAAGCTAGAGGAATGGCGATGGCGCATCAAGCTTGCAATTTAAATTTGATCCGATAATACCGGTCATTTTCCACAATTTCAGCAATTGTGATAGTCACTTCGTTCTCAAAGAGCTCATGACCGGGCTCGAGGGGTACGTATCATTATTACCCGTAAACATGGAAAAATACATAACATTTACAAAAACAGTGGGTAATAGTAGGCTAAAATTTAAATTTATCGATTCGTATCAGTTCATGGATTTTTCGCTAGACCTATTATCCTCATATTTGACCGATGATCGTTTCAAAATTTTAAGACGTGAAAATCGCCAGTTAAGCGATATCCAGGATTATGTTGACTCTATGGAGAAATTCGAAGAAACCGCATTACCACTAGTGCTGTTGATTCGAACGGATAATCCGAATAACCGGATAATTTTTCGAGATTTATCCGGATATTTTATTTTTAGAATAATCCAGAAACGGCTAACCGGATAACATTTTATCCGCGGATAAACGGATATCGATTTATCCGTCGGATAAACAATTATCCGCGGATAAACGAATATTATTTTATTCGTCGGATAATCGGATATTAATTTATCCGTTGATGGTCGCATAAACATTTTATCTACTGGTAAACGGATATTATTTTATTCGACCGATAAACAACTATTGGCGGATAATTTAATTTTTATTATAGATATTGTGCAATGTTTCATGACATTTTTAAACAACTAATCAAATTATATTTTGCTATCTGCATTCTATTAATAGTGCGGGTAAAAAAATGTCTAGAGCTCTTCTAAACATTAATAAAAATTTAAAACTTGCTTATTCTTATTACGTGTTTGGCCAACAGGCAACTTAGCAAGTTATCTTGGAAAAGCCCTAAAGTTTAAACTTTAAAGTCGTTACGTTTTTCGTGAATATCAAATATCCATGCTATCCGTAGATGAAAATTATCCGCGGATATAAATTTTTCTTGTTATCCGCAGTTAAATAATATCCGTGTTATCCGTAGATGACAATTATCCGCGGATAAAAAAATATTCGTGTTATCCGTAAAAATTATAGACGGATAACTATTATCCGCGGATAAGAAATATCTACGAATAAAAATATCCGGTTATTCGAAATCGGATAATATCGGATAACCGGATAAATTCTTATAACCGGATAACCGGATAAAAAATTTAAATTTCAACAGCACTAATTACCACCCATAGAGTCATTTTACAGTAAACTAACGGGGGAACATATTTCTGAGGAAAACTATAATCATGCTAAGTCTGTTTGGTAAACTTTTAACATAAGTACTTTAGCTGAATTTAGCGAACTTTATATGCAAACAGATATTTTGCTGTTGGTAGATATTTTTCAGAATTTCAGAAAGAAATGAATGGAAACTTATGGTCTGGAATGTGCGCACTATTATACATTACCTAGCTATGCCTGGCATTGTACGCTTAAATTAACCGATATTCGTATAGAACTCTTGACCGATGTGGACATGCTTTTAACCGTAGAGACAGGAATCCGAGGGGCGATGAGTCAAGTTGTAAAAAGATTTAGCGAATGCAACAATCCGCATTACTGAGAAAATTAAAATGGTCTGGTTGTTGTTGTTGCGGTTCAGCAGCAGTTAGTAATAATAGCCAAGATTCACCTGCGGCAGAAGTAGTTGTCACACCATTGCAGTCGGCATTTAAGTCAAGAACCAAAACTGTACTAATTTCAAACATTTCTTTCAAAATTGTGGCTAAATTTATAAATCGTTGCTAGAGTATAGTTGAGACTGAAATTAAAAACATGTTTCGAAGTTGGAGTTCCTCTACAAACCTAAAAATAAATTTTGTTTTATGTTGCGAATTTACCAAAACGGCGACGACGACGATGGACGGTGAATCCATATTTGAAAACAGATATTAATTAAGTAGTATTTTTTTAGCAGTTTACTAGGTGAAAATTTCAAACTATAGCGCGTCTCACGATCAGTTTAGAGTGTGGAAGAGATAGGGCAATGCAAACCTTATGGGACTTGTCTATACTACGTTGCCAGCTGTATGTGCCTTAACGACAGGGTATAATGCTTAAATGAAGTACAGCTTGTCAAGAATAGGAACAACCGTGGAACAACCGTAGAACTCTCGACATAAGGACGCTATTGGCGGCATTGACGCGATTGTCAGGTCTGTTCCTATTCTTGACAGGCTGTAGATGCAGTCGTTTTCAAAAGCTATCGCAATAACGACGGTGTAAAATTTCAACTTTGGAAAAATAAGTTATAAATAACTGCACCATTGAACTATTATTTAAAAAAATCGTTATTTGCAGTTGGATATTGTATTTGTTTTAATAACAAGGAATTATTAATTAAATACTACTAGATTTATCTGTAGGAAATAACAACCCGTTGCTTCTGGTTTTAGTTATTGTTTTTATTCAGTTTAACGGCACAATGGCAGCAATAATAATTGTACAACGTAAACGTGGACAAGGTTTGCTTGTTTCAGAAAAACAGATTCTGATGAACGTTGTAAATTATCATTTAAATCAAGGCAACGACTCCTTGACAAATGTAATTAAAAAAGTGTCGGAAATGTGTGGTGTTAGTGAAGCGATTCTTTATAATGTGCGAAAGGAGAATATTTCACCTGCTGGATTGCAACCGCCAAAGGAGAGGTACAAGAAACAGCAAATTAGTACATCCCGCGACAATGCGTACCAACCATGAAGGACAACGCAGTAATATATGGAGAATAGTGCACCAATTTTTTCGCGACAATATACCGCCAACATTAAATGCCGTATTAGCGGCAATAAATGACGCTGAAGATACTCCCAATTTTTCACGAGCTACACTGCATCGCTTATTGCGGAACATGGATTTTGGTTATGTAAAACGTGGTAGAAAATCTATAATGATCGAAAAAGAAGAAATCATCTTGTGGCGTCATCGGTATTTACGAACAATTAGGAAATACCGCCAAGAAAACTATCACATCGTATACTTGGATGAATCGTGGGTTAACATCGGACACAGCGTACAAAGAGAATGGGTTGATAAGTCAATTAAATCGCATCGAGATGCATTTATTCGTGGTCTAACAACAGGCTTAAAAGATCCTGCAGCTCGTGGCCCACGGTTTGTTTTGCTACATGCAGGAAGTACGGATGAATTCATCAATGGTGCAGAGTTAACTTTCTTGGCAAAGAAGAATACCATGGATTACCATGATGAGATGGATGGACCAACCTTCGAAGAGTGGTTTAAAAATGATTTAGTACCAAATCTCTCAGAGAAAACTGTTGTTGTTATGGACAATGCACCGTACCACTGTAGGAAATTAGAAAAAATCCCAAACACATCTTCTACGAAAGAAGAAATAAAGGATTGGCTTCGATCTAAAGAAATATATTTTGAAGAGGACTATGTAAAGAGGGAATTGCTCGAGGTAGTTAATGCCTTTAAACCAAATTATAAAAAGTATATTATAGAAGATATAGCAAAAGAACACGACGCCGACGTGAAGATATTAAGACTACCGCCCTATCATTGTGAGTTAAATCCCATAGGGCTGGTATGGAGTGACGCAAAAGTCGCCGGAAGAAATGCAACGTTTAAAGAAGGTGAAGTGCGGAACTTAATTAGGGAAGCATATTTGCAAATCACACTGGAAAAATGGACAAAATACGTAAACCACGTAATACGACTGGAACAGTCAATGTGGGAAATCGATAATGTAACGGAAGAAATCGAACCAATTATTATACAAGTAAACAATGAAAGCGATAGCGAAAGTGAAGTCGACGATAGTGATACCAACAATGAGTAGGTAACAATAATAATAATGTTGAGACTCGCTGGTAGAGGATGTCCAGGTAACAGCAATTTTAAGACGAAGTTTTGCAACACGGCGCGTCATAAGACCCCACACTCTAAACTGACCGTGAGACGCGCTATAGAGTCGCATGATGAACACGTTTCGAATAAATTGTTGAATAAAATTGCCTAAATGGAGACTAAGGGCTCGGGTTGGTCTGTCTGAAATAATATCTCGCCGTAAATTTGAACGACTGTGTGAATACTTATTTTCGGGTCCACCACCCCTAGCACCCTGGCTAAGTTTCACCTCCGCGGGGTAAAACCCAACATCGCCCGGGCCAGTACCTTAGGGTTGCGGTTAGACCTGCAACGGTCGCCCCCAAAGTGTTTAAAGGACCCCGAGAGTGCCGTCCGGGTTATTCCCCGGGCACCCCGCCGACACCGGAAGACGCCACCGCCGCCGCCGATCCTGAACCCCAGGGATAATCCCCCTCCCGGAGGGTACACCTACCGTCGAGCAACAGGAGTGGCTCGGCCTGCTAGAAGGTTACTCCACCGCCGCCGTCCCCGAGGAGCTCCGCTCAGCCTCCGAGCCTAAGGCCGTGCCCTCCACCCCCACGACTCCCAGGGTTCCACCACACGTCCAGGAGCAGTGGTTGAAACTCTTCGGGCCAACACCGGAGAAGGTCCCGTCCCCGGACCAACGCCACCCCTTGCCCGCCGACGAGGGCCACAAACCCACAGGACCGGTACACCGTCAACAGCCGAGAAGAAGTGTCTTCGACACGCCGCCCACCCCGGAGGCCTGCCCGAGAACCCACCTGCCACTACCGCGCGGCTTATTCACGCCGCCGACCGTAGGAGCCTGCCCCGGAACGCCGACGATCAGCCCACTCCCGGCGCTGATCTGACCGTTGCCGCCAACACCCCCCGCACGGCCCAAGTACGGTCTGATCCCGGTGGACGCCGACACAACCCGCCGCCGCTACCGCCTCCTGCCAGGTAGCAACGACCCGAGGCTCCAGGGGAGAATCTACGAACAACAGCCTCTCCGTCCCCGCCCAGTGGAAATCACCATATAAAGATCCACCAATGATTAATGTATAATGAATAAATGTTTATGTACAATAACCGTCTCCGAATATAATAAATGTATAAAACCATGAGCGACTCCATATTTTATTAGGTATAGCGTATCACATTTTACTGTTTTACATAAATTGTTTTTTTTTCCTTTTTTCAAATACATTGTTAATTACAATTTCTACTCAGAATACCTTGTACATAGTGTAAATAAATTTTGTTAATTAGGTTTAAGCTTCCGTTTTAATTTTAAAGGACAACTCAAGAGCTGCCTGGAGAAATAAATTTTGGAACGTCCACCCTTATTAGCAGGGGGTGAAACGTTACAAGTTCCTATAATAAACGATTTCAATTACGATGCTGCTGCTGCTACAATTTGTTTTATTTGCGAGAAACTGTTTTTAGACGGTGATAGAAAATGTTTAGATCATGACCATCTTAGCGGAAAAGCTAGAGGAACCGTATCAAGCCTGCAATTTAAATTTTAAATTAGATCCGATAATACCGGTCATTTTCCACAATTTCAGCAATTATGATAGTCACTTCGTTTTCAAAGAGCTCATGACCAGGTTCGAGGGGTACGTATCATTATTAGCCGTATGTCACATTTGACATAAAATGTAACGTTGAGTTCAATATTAGATGAATTTAAAAAAAATAGCATTCAAGAAGTGTATTATAAGTTTAAATAGTCTTTCAAACTAAAATTGAGAAATTAACACCATAACACTTATCTTTGATAATATCCAGTTATTTCAATAGAAGTAGCAAAACCATTAGCAATTAAAAAACCATATCAATATATCATTAAATTTTCATCATTTTCTTGTCCAAATCAGTCGGAGGGGTAACCAAAAGTAACGGTAGTTACTTATATTTTATTATTAATTAAAGAATCATGTTGGAGAGAAGTATTACATATTGACGAGGTCAAGAATGTACTTAAAAATCAAAACTCTGAAATCCACAAATTAATTCTTGATATCACTGAAATCAGACACCGTTTGGTAGAAGTTGATAAATGGTTAAGTGATATTCCAGTTTTTGTGAATAGAATCCGAGTAGCAGAATTAACTCTTGAAAGAGATCTTAAAGTAAATCAGATATTAGTAGATCTTCAATCAACATGGTTCATGAATTTATTCCTTTGGCTCAAATTTAGTCAGGAATATGATACTGCTATTCAATCATGTAATTCCAGACGATTGGGCCCATCTTTAATTCCAAAAACAATTTTACACTCATTATTAATGAATTCGACTGATAATTTAGATATTCTAGGATAAGAAAAAACATTTAAGGATTCTGAAGAATCTTATTATTACCTGTTATATCTTGTACATTGCAGTCCATTTTCAAAAGATCTTGAATTATTACTGGCTATACCAATACAGAAAAACGAATCACACAAATCATTCTATCAATTACTTTATCTTCCTATCAAATTGAATGGTAGTTTTTATTCATTATCCGATGAAAAAACAACCTTCCTATATCAAACACCAGACTCAATCCGCATTATGGTAAGCTTCGAAAAATATTGTTTGGATGACTCATCAACATTGCTAAGAGGATGTTTAATTAGAGTAACACAGGATTCTACTGTGAATCCTAATGGTTGTCTGTCAATATTATGGAGTGGTGGTACAGTTAAAAATTATAAGACAAATTGTAATCTATTTCTAATGCAAAATGTTGGAGTCTGGTATAAAATCAATGAAACAGCTTATTTATACACTGATGATCCTGTTGCTATTACTATTCATTGCGGAACTAACGTATCAACATGGAAGGTAGGAGGGAATAATGAAAGTGGATTGATTAACTTGCCTAGCCATTGTTGGATTAATGACAGTCACAATAATCAAATATTAAGAAGTTCTGTTTGTTCAGATATTAAGTTTCCTGAAACTTTTAATCTCCATTTATTTTTTTATCTTGCTTATGATGAATTATTATTATTAGGTGGAAAAACACTCACTCCATTTGAATTCAACCCTGAAATGTTACCTTTAAATTCATCACTTGTTCCTATCGATTATACTCATGAATTACATCAACTGAAAAAAGATCTGGAAATTTTGAAAAAAACAACTCCTGTAGTTAATTGGACATCTCCTCACCATTCTATTTGGTATTATGTAATGTTAATTGTGTCAGGAGTTATACTTTTAAATATTTCTTTACTTCATAATGAAATTAAAATGTAAAAATCCAATTAAGTTTTCTCCTATGATGTTAGCTATACCAACTACTGAAGCTACCTCATTAGGACAGACAATTGATACCTCCATTGATTTACTTGCTTTTTCAATGATCTTATTAATTGTTCTCTTTATTATATATAGATTATTAAAAAGAATTCACTTAAAATTACGATGCCATAATTTCAGAACCCAAACTCTGTCTCGATTTGCATCATCACATATCGATGTGACATTTTTGTATCATACAACACCAGTGACAATTGGTTTAAAGACCCTTCCCAATGTATCTCGCTCATATAGAGTACCAATGGGTGATGGAAAGGTTAGTGGTGATGGAAAATATCTTCATATTTCAAGCTTCAATCCACTAACAGATTTAACAAGAACATCAATTGATGTCAATGGAGTGTATCATTTTATATCTCAATCAATAAACGCATTCTAATAGCTCTCCAAATATCTCTATCTATTTTATTTATTTAATAATATTAGTAACCACCGTTACATTTGGTGACCCCGACGTGATTTGAACACGCAACCTTCTGATAACCATAACCATCTTTATTTCAAATCCACTTCGGATTCACGTCGGGGTCACCAAATGTAACGGATGTTACTTATATTTTATTATTAATTAAAGAATCATGTTGGAGAGAAGTATTTATTTTTAGATCGTGTTTATTATTTTTTATATTTGTTAACTTAGCAACCCAAAAACATTAAATCAAAACCAACCCAACATATGAAATCATTACAGTACAAAGGCTACAAAAAAACAGACGAAGGAAAATTTCTCCCAACGACACAAAGAAGAGAACGAAAACTGCTTCCAATATGTCATTCTGCAGTGTGCAAATGGGTAATAAACAGATTTTGTCACAACTTAAATGAAGAGTATCGAATTAAACTATTCAACGCATTTTGGAATATGTCTGAAGATATAAAAAAAGTTTATTTGCAACACTTGTTACTACAACAGCAACAAAAACACCATCCCTCGGATAATTCAAAAAGAAATATTTTTGAATATTATGCAAAAATATGGGGCTTACCGGAATGGTATTAAGTTTGCCTCTGGAGCACAGAATCGGTCAATTATGCTGACGCGTGATTGGCAGTCGCAGATCAACGACGCGCATGCACACGCGGGTTTGAGTTTGACAGGCGTAGTATGTTTACCTTTACTTGTACTGAATTAAGGTTAGGTTGAACTTTCAAGTAAGGTTGTTTATTTTGATTCAACAAATTTAATATAAATTTAAGACTAGTAAAGTTAAGGCTATCTTTACAATGTAGATTGAAAATCAAGTGTTCGGTTCAGAATATGACGTCCGAAAGTATGACATTACCTTATATCTTTCCCTATAAGATTATAAATATTACCCATGAAATCTTTGAAATAATAACCAGTGTCTTAACTGCAGATGAAGCCAAAGCTTGGTTGGACGAGTATAGTGAACTAACAAATACAAATTGGATCGTTAAGGATGGAGTTTATGAGCCACAGAGGTAAGGTTATCTACATTATTAGCTAAATCATTTTGTTTATTTGTTATGTTTATAATAATTGCAGATTAATTTTTTACAAAAAGGTTGTGTGTTAGCATGCGAAAAAGAATAAAAGAAACAGTGATTCAAAGAGGAACACAACCTGTAGAGCATATTTAGATATCAAAATTAAAAAAATCAATAAAGGAACCAAAAAAAATGATCCATGTTTAAAGTTAGCAACTCCTCTACCTTGCATTATAAAAGGAAGTATAATTATACTTCCATCAACAATTGTGGTTCATTAAAATTTCTAAGAATGAACGAAGCTACTAAACAAAAATTTATCGGTTTTTTTGATGATGGTTTAGGTGCAGCAGAGAGTATTAAACAATATGAAAATACATTTTTGATTAATGTACCTAATTGGGCAGAACTGATGGCTAATGCCAGGATAAACCCTACATATAATATGGTAAAACATCTTTTCAATCGCTGGAGAGCAAAACATTTTGGTCAGGTAACTGATAGTGTTTTAAAAATTAAAGGTGTTGTGACCCAAAAAAATTAAATGTTCTATGAAAAATTCTAAGAATAAATTTTTAAACTGCATAACTATGTAAACAATAGTTCTTGAGATACTGTCACGTATAATAATTGATTACCTAATAATATTGGTTACATAATAGTTAATTCGTACGTTCCTTTGTTCATAAATTTAAGGTGACCTTTCTTCAAGGAACCTAGCTTTCCGCTATGAATAATTATCCCATAATTATCCTCTTAGATCACGCATGATTTGTAATAATGGATGAGTCGTGCCGGAACTAGGTTAACCGACGCGTACGTTCTGTTAACCCTTGAAAGATCATGGTCAACTGGTGATCGTTCTATTCTTTTGCGTCAATGATTTTGAGTATAAATACTGTGGTTTTGAGGCATTCTGGGCAGTTCGATCAGAGTCAGTTGTGACACGTGAAACGACCCCAGAACATCTCAAAGATGACCACTTACCATATTGTGTAAGTTTACTTTCAAATATATTCTTTTAATTGTATTTATGCTTTTATTATGTCTTGCAACCCTAAATCAGTCGCAAGCTACACCCTATAAAACCAAATGCGACAAGTGGTGGAGGTGCTAAAAATCCACATTTTCAAAAAATGTATTTTATTTCTTTTAAATTGTTTCGTATTTCATTGTTTTATTTAAAATCTTTCATATTTCAAAGGGGGGAAAGAAAGTAACAATACAATGCTGATTAATTTAACTTTTATTTAACGATTTCATGTTTAATTAATTTTTTCAAATTAATAGAAAAATAATAACAAGTACAATATTCATTTATTTAACGTAATATTCGTTTTTTATTAAAGTAAGGCTATTTTTCAAAGGTACAACATTTATTAATTTAATTTTCACTTCATTTAATGGTTATGTGGTTAATCAATTCTTTAAAGACCTTTTTATATACAGAACTGCCAGGGAAATAAGATGTTCACTAATTTAATAAAATTTATAGTTAGAGTGGTTAAGCTTTTTTTCAAAAAATTAATATAAATGTCGGGGAGGCATCCATCACGAAGTACGCCTAACAAACAGTACGATTTAAGATCGCAAAGATTAAAAATAGATGTTAGTGAGATAGCAGGGGCATCAGAGGAGGAAGACGTTTTTAAACCTCGTTCATCTTTATCACGATCACCTACTCGTACTCAAAATTTAGGGACCAAAGAATCTAGGGATTTAGGAATTATTAACGACGATACGCTTATTGCTGCTCATTCTCCAAATTTAGAATTAGATGAGTCTAGTGATTTAGAAATTCTTAGGGAAGACGTGCTTATCACTACAACATTAACAATAGAAAATCAAACAGGTGTAGACGTTGAATTAAAATCTGATTTAGACCAGTTTATAGATATAATTGCAACCACTGAATTTATTTTCCCTGAACCCGAAACAACTTCCTTATTGCAAGTACAGGACAATCCTGAACATTCTGAGGGAAGTTCAGGTAATCCTGACGAAGTAGAAGACCCTGTAGATACCCAAAATTCTGTAAATTCTGATAACTCAGATCATTTTGATTCAGATTCAGTTGTAGCAATGGCGCAAAACGACAGGACGATTAGTGAGGTTTTGACCAGTGCAAAACAGGCAATTTTGCCGAAATTCACTTGTCCTAACTTTTTCACGCCAGGTGAAAGCAATTGTGTAACCTTTTTCCAACAATTTGAACGCGCGGCCCGCAGTAATGCATGGAATAATAATGAAAAGATTAGGCATTTTGGTAATTATCTAAAAGATTCGGCCAATCAGTGGTATATTCGTTATATCGAGGATCCAAAAAATGCAGCTTGCAAATGGTCCGATGTCAAGGAGTCATTCAACCACCATTTCGGGGGTAGCAGTAGCATAAGGGCAGCTAGACGCAAACTTATGTCGCGAAAACAGCAAAAGAAGGAAACGGTTCTTAAATTTTATTACGATTTGTTAAGGTTAGCAGATAATGTACCAGGGGTACCTCTGTCTGATTTAAGGGACTATTTTGAAATGGGATTACTCCCACCATTACGAAACGCTTATCAAATTTTAGCGCCCTCAGATGATCATTTAATTGAAGACACCTTCCGCGAAGCAGTTTTGAAATTAGCGGACATTGAAAAAACCGCGATAGAAGGCGCGATCACGACGCGTGCGAATGACTACATTATGACGTTAAACGCTGATTTCACACCCAGCGGTGCCTCAGAAGGTCAACGCCGCAATTCCGAGGTCGAAGACCAAGGTCCATCAAATTATAATTCAGGTTTTTCAAGGACCGGTTTTTCCAGACCTCCGGGTCCGATAGGACAAAGAGGCCGCACGCAGGGGAACCCGTTCCGTTCACGAACTACTGACGCAAGACCGCGGTGCTACAATTGCGATCGTCCAGGACATTTCATGAGGTCTTGTAATCAACCCCTACGGAATAGGTATCAAAATTCTAACTATCAGGGGAATAATAGGGCCCAAAATTTAGATAATTATCGGGGTACTAGCAATAATCAGCCACGAAATGACAATCGTTATCAAAACGAGGTTAGAAGGAACGACAGTCGTTCTCCCAACAGGAATGGTAGGAACGTAACTTTTTCCCGTACCCCGTCTCCTGCTTTAAACTCCCCGGTGCGACATACGCAGGCTTAATGACGTATGTCGCCAAAGAAAAAACTAGTTATAAGTCGCCGAGAATCCTTCAAGTAAAAGGTAAAGTTTTTGGAAGATCTACTAACATAATTGTAGATACAGGTAGTTTTTATAATATTATTTGTGAAAATCGTGTACCGCACGATAATATAGTACCATTGACCAAGAAGATTTCACTAACGACCGCAAATAACCATAAAATTTTAATATTAGGGGAAGCTTTAGTTCCAGTTTTGCTAAATAATGTAGAAACAGACGTAATAGCCTTGGTAATTGATAATTTCCCTTCAGCATTTTTATTGGGTGTAGAATTTTTACAGAATAATTCAGCATTTATAGATTTTTCAAATAACACATTAGTATTGCATGGCGTCAACTTTGAAATCCCAGTAGTAATACCCTTTAATCATGGCAAACCATCAACCGCAAACTTCGTCATCAATCCAGAGTCCACATGTGATAATGTTTTAAAAGTAGCGCTTCAAGATGACGTAATTTTGACCAAGGGAAGTGTTGTCGCCGTTCCTGTACAGGTCATCTTCCCCAGTCCAGCTGCGTCTGACGTCATTTGTCCTTCTGCGATGACGCAGTTCTCTTTCCAGATAAACGAAGCTCCACTTCTGAAAAAATCGGTAATTATTAAGAGATTCCCTTATTTTGAGAATGATCAATTGTTAGTTCAGTTAGAGGTCTTAATAGTCGATAAAGTCAGATTGTTTTCTAGAACTACTCTTGGATATTTAATTCAAAATTCTTTCAGTCCAAATAGTGATATATTTCTTGTACAAAATGAGCCCGAGGTTAGGCAACCCATTCAGCATAATATTAACCAGGATTTGAGTAAGACCGAATATAATTCCCTCTCTAAGCTCCTTACAGAATTTTCGGATATTTTTGCAGAATCCACAAGTGCTATGGGATTTACGGATCTAATAGTACACCACATAGATACTGGCGATTCAAACCCTATCAAATCGCGCCCCTATCGAGTTTCACATCAAGAACGAACAATTATCAAAGATCAAATAAACGAAATGTTAGATAATGGGGTAATTACACACTCCACCTCACCCTGGGGTAGCCCCGTGCTCTTAGTCTCTTAGTTAAAAAGAAAAGTGGCGAATTTAGATTTTGTATTGACTATCGGAAACTCAATTCCATAACCCGAAAAAATAACTACCCTCTCCCTCTAATTGATGATGTTTTTCTATATCTTAATGGTGCATGTAGTTTCTTCCGAAGGCTTAGCACCAGATCCCGATAAATTAAAAGCGATTTCTCATTTCCCAATTCCAACTACAGTAAAGGCTGTACAAAGTTTTCTTGGATTAGCTAATTATTACAGGAAATTCATTTTTAACTTTTCTATTATCGCACGCCCTTTATACGAAATAACGAAGGACGTCGAATTTCATTGGGGACAACATCAAGATAATGCTTTTAATCAGTTGAAGGACAAACTTACCAGTGCTCCTGTGTTGGTGTATTTTAACCCTGATTCTCCCAAAGAACTCAGAACAACACTACTAGGCAAGACACCTTGCGAGTATCTCCCTTTTTTGTAGTTTATGCTAGGGAGGCAGTTCTTCCGACGGAAGCAACCCTTAAGCAAGATGTCCAGACGGAGGACATCATACAACTTAGGGATCGCGCATTGCACGTCAGGAGTCGTGTTATTGAAAATATACATAATAAGCAACATAAAGATAAGCAGCGATACGATTCTAAACATCGCCCGCTTAATTTTGAAATAGGGGATAAGGTTAAGGTTTTTACCCCAGTAAGAAAAGTAGGAAAGTCACCTAAATTGATGTGTAGATTTTTCGGTCCATACGAGATTGTAGAAAATCTTAATGATGTAAATTATCTTGTTAGAAAGGGTCTAACCAGTAGATCCAAAACGGATGTCGTCCACGTAGGTCGCATTTTACCCTATCACGAGCCTTGGACCTCAACTCCTGATCCTCTTGCTCCACATCCTTTGAAGTCGAACCTGAAACCGAAAGTGAAGCTTTAGAAACCGAAGCTTCAACTGCTATATTTGCTTAAGAGATTTTCATTGTCACTCATACCCTAAAAATGTATCCACAGAGCATCAAACGCTCCAACCGTAGCGCAAAGGGTGCGCCCGACCGTCTTTGTGGACCTCCAGTTCATGTACGACCAGGAGGGTCGGCATGTTTTAAAAGAATTTGCGGTGGTGTTGCCGGAGGGAACAATCACCTCAGTCGTCTTCAAACCACCATGTCCATGGCAGCGGCTTTCACCAGTCGTGAAGGGACGGAACAGGTACGTTACGGACCATGTCCATGGGATACGGTGGAGTGATGGGGAGGTCCCCTATAGTCTGATGGGGAGGTCCCCTATAGTCAGATGGTGAGGATCCTGGAAGAGGTCCTGTCGCCCTTCTCGGTGGTGGTTAAGGGGCTGGAAAAAGTCAGGTTCCTCCAGCAGATGGTGCCGGTATTGGACATCGAAGAATCCAACTGTCCAAGGCTACCCCTACAGAGTATAGCGCCTTGTAAAAATCACATCTGGCGGGGGAAATGTGCCGCCTATCAGGCGATGTACCTACTGCATTATGAGCAAATCACTGAAAGGACGGCACTCCCCACGGTCCACCCTTCACCCCACGTTTTCGAATCGTCCCTGCGGCCGGCTGAAAATTGGGATGAACCAGTATGGAGCCCATTCTCTACAGAAGGAGGCGAACCAGCATCCACTCCAGCTTCAGTAGAAGCGAATGCAGGATCCACCTCCAGTACAGATACTACGCCGGGAGAGACCGTTATAGACGAGACGCAACCCGCCCCAGAGATCGATTGCGGATCAAATTCATCTACTACCACGGTCCCAAATAACCACACGGCATCTCCTGGGTCCCCCAAGTCACAGGTGACGCAGGCCACCAGCAAAGCTGCTTCTCCACAGCTCGCACCAAAGGAAGAGGTCGCCAGCGAACAATCGTGGCGCGGTCCGCCACAGGTCGATATCGACCTCACGGGGGAAGACACCTCCGACGAAGAGGTCGAATGGCTCTACGTGCCTTCCTTCGTACCCGACAGCCCGTCCTTCACACCAACGCCTTCGCCCATCCCTCCAAGCAACGCAAACAGCAACCAGACAGAACAGAAGTATTCACCGTCCGCCCCGCAATGTCCCCCACTAGAAGTAATCTGTTATTCCCCCACGTCACCGGTCTATACCCCAGCAGCGTCTCCGTGTCCGCCCTACTCACCAGGGTTGCCATGGGACTTTGCGTGAGTCCTCTTCAGCCTCCTCGGGTCCTCCACCCTACGGATTACCATCGCCCCCAGGGGCGAGATATCAGGTACCCCAGGGCTGCTAGGGCACGGAAGGTACGCCCTACCATCTTCGTAGACCTTCAATTTTTATGCGACCGAGAAGGGCGTTTCCTTTTGAAGGAATTTGCGGCGGTGGTGCCAGACGGTACCATCACCCAATACGTCTTCGCGCCGCCCTACCCCTGGAAGCGTCTCTCACCAACAATGCGGGAACGGAACCGGTATGCAACCAACCACATACATGGGCTGCGGTGGGAAGATGACGATGTGCCCTACCATCAAGTGGTTAGGTTGCTGGAAGAAAACTTAATGGCATACACGGTGGTGGTAAAGGGTATAGACAAAGTAAGTTATCTCCTGCAGATGGTGCCAGCTTTGGATGTCGAGGAATCCTCGTGTCCGAAGCTTCCCTCGCGGAGTGTGGCGCCCTGTAGAAGCAATACATGGAGGGGTAAATGTGCCGCCTATCAGGCACTTTACCTCTTCCATTATGAAGAGATCACAGGTAGAGAGGTTTACCTTTACCACCCAACCGTCGCCCCATGTGTTCGCAACGCCCGAGGTGTGGGAAGATGATAGGTCAACCCCAGCCTCACCGGGTGCAACTCCAGAGTCACCTGAAGAGTCATCTCCGGCGTCACCTGAAGAGTCATCTCCGGCATCACCTGAGGAATCTCCGGCGTCACCTGGGGAATCTCCGGCATCGCCTGAAGAGTCCCCAGCCTCTCCGGAGGAGTCGCCGGCCTCACCTGATGCGATCCACGACACCGAGGACACCACGTCTTATATGTCGGTGTCTACGATACCCTTCAGCCCTAAAAAATCCCCCGAAACCGGATCAACAAGGTGCGGATGCGAAGAAGAGGAATCCCCGCCGTCGTCGCCCACGGAGACGCTTAGCGAACACACGCCGCGGTATATCTTACATCTCGATCTGGACTCAGGTTCAGATAGCGAGAGAATCCTTTACTTTATTGTAATTTCCCTAGCCATTCTTGGATTCTTCCTACACCAACTTACCCAGAAACAATTTCTTAATTACCTTCCTTTAAGTACGGTATCCCGTAGACCCTCTGGTCCAACCCCTTCCTCAAGAAGAACTCCTTCCCCTCCGAGGACGATTCCTCGACGAACTCCATCACCTCCGAGGACTATTCCTCGACGACCAACGTCGTTACGCTTGGATGGACCGCCTAGAACCCGGTTCGCTCCAGATTTAACTCCCCGGAACCCAACCCCAGAGAGTGTCTATCTACAACTCACTGAAAGTACAAAGGGATACATACACCCTACCGAAAGTACTAAGGGATATGTGCCGTTAAGTCAACTAATGCAATCTAGAGGTCAAGTTTATAGTTCACCTGTAGAAGAATACTTGCCCATGTCCAGTCCAGGAGGACCACGCCCCACGGCCTACTTCTAAAATCAACAACTTTCAAGTTGTTAAATTCAATACAGAAAGCAACGATACCATTTGCTATATAGGCCTTATTATTGAAAAACTGTCTCAAAGCTACAGTGTTAAATTTTTGAGAAGACGTGGCATTACAAACACATTCTTCTTCCCATTAGTCGACGATAGTCAGAACGTTCCTGAAGCCGACTTTGTAAGGAAAATTAATTCACCAGTGGAATTTTCTGGAACGAAACGTGCTGGCAATGGCTACAGTTTCAATATTGGGGACTTGAATGTTCCAAACTTAAGTTAATTTTCATATACAGTTTTTGTTACATATTGATAAAAAATAAAGTTTCTTTCTTACTAGAATTATTTTTCTAATTGTGGACCAAACATACCTAACTAGTGGCCCAAACATGCCCACCACTGGGATGTTTGGGCCATTTTTCCAAGTTTAATTGTATCTCAATTTCACTGGAATTTTTTATATTTATATAATAAATAAGTGTATAAATAGCAACCCATTATACAGTAGCTTGCTTCTGTACTGGTTCTGTCTTGAAAGTAACGCTCAGTTCTTCTATAAAAATTCAAAACACAAAAGTGGACCAAACATACCTACTCTCCCCTAGGTATGAAAAAAGTTCCAATTTAGAAACACTTTAGTACCTGAAACAACAAAAACTTTGTGAATAAGAATCACTCAATGACTATTTGGAAATTCAGCGGTAAAGAGAAATTTGCCGTCATAAAATTTCATCTTCTAGGTAGGTACTGCAGGAAAGTATGTGATTTACCAAAACATAAGTAATACCACTTTTCAGTGATTGAACAACGTAGGTATGAAAAAAGTTCCAAGTTAGAACACACTTTAGTACCTGAAACAACAAAAACTTTTGTGAATAAGAATCACTCAATGACTATTTGAAAATTCAGCGGTAAAAAGAAATTTTCCGTCATAAAATTTCATCTTCTAGGTACTGCAGAAAAGTATGTGATTTATCAAAACATAGCTAGTACGAGCTATCAGTTATTGAAGAGTGTAGAGGTATGAAAAAAGTTCCAATTTAGAACACACTTTAGTACCTGAAACAACAAAAACTTTTGTGAATAAGAATCACTCAATAACTATTTGAAAATTCAGCGGTAAAAAGAAATTTGCCGTCATAAAATTTCATCTTCTAGGTACTGCAGAAAAGTATGTGATTTATCAAAACATAGCTAGTACGAGCTATCAGTTATTGAAGAGTGTAGAGGTATGAAAAAAGTTCCAATTTAGAACACACTTTAGTACCTGAAACAACAAAAACTTTTGTGAATAAGAATCACTCAATGACTATTTGAAAATTCAGCGGTAAAAAGAAATTTGCCGTCATAAAATTTCATCTTCTAGGTACTGCAGAAAAGTATGTGATTTATCAAAACATAGCTAGTACGAGCTATCAGTTATTGAAGAGTGTAGAGGTATGAAAAAAGTTACAATTTAGAACACACTTTAGTACCTGAAACAACAAAAACTTTTGTGAATAAGAATCACTCAATGACTATTTGAAAATTCAGCGGTAAAAAGAAATTTGCCGTCATAAAATTTCATCTTCTAGGTACTGCAGAAAAGTATGTGATTTATCAAAACATAGCTAGTACGAGCTATCAGGTATTGAAGAGTGTAGGTATGAAAAAAGTTCCAATTTAGAAACACTTTAGTACATGAAACAACAAAAACTTTTGTGAATAAGAATCACTCAATGACTATTTGGAAATTCAGCGGTAAAGAGAAATTTGCCGTCATAAAATTTCATCTTCTAGGTAGGTACTGCAGGAAAGTATGTGATTTACCAAAACATAAGTAATACCACTTTTCAGTGATTGAACAACGTAGGTATGAAAAAAGTTCCAAGTTAGAACACACTTTAGTACCTGAAACAACAAAAACTTTTGTGAATAAGAATCACTCAATGACTATTTGAAAATTCAGCGGTAAAAAGAAATTTTCCGTCATAAAATTTCATCTTCTAGGTACTGCAGAAAAGTATGTGATTTATCAAAACATAGCTAGTACGAGCTATCAGTTATTGAAGAGTGTAGAGGTATGAAAAAAGTTCCAATTTAGAACACACTTTAGTACCTGAAACAACAAAAACTTTTGTGAATAAGAATCACTCAATGACTATTTGAAAATTCAGCGGTAAAAAGAAATTTGCCGTCATAAAATTTCATCTTCTAGGTACTGCAGAAAAGTATGTGATTTATCAAAACATAGCTAGTACGAGCTATCAGTTATTGAAGAGTGTAGAGGTATGAAAAAAGTTCCAATTTAGAACACACTTTAGTACCTGAAACAACAAAAACTTTTGTGAATAAGAATCACTCAATGACTATTTGAAAATTCAGCGGTAAAAAGAAATTTGCCGTCATAAAATTTCATCTTCTAGGTACTGCAGAAAAGTATGTGATTTATCAAAACATAGCTAGTACGAGCTATCAGTTATTGAAGAGTGTAGAGGTATGAAAAAAGTTCCAATTTAGAACACACTTTAGTACCTGAAACAACAAAAACTTTTGTGAATAAGAATCACTCAATGACTATTTGAAAATTCAGCGGTAAAAAGAAATTTGCCGTCATAAAATTTCATCTTCTAGGTACTGCAGAAAAGTATGTGATTTATCAAAACATAGCTAGTACGAGCTATCAGTTATTGAAGAGTGTAGAGGTATGAAAAAAGTTCCAATTTAGAACACACTTTAGTACCTGAAACAACAAAAACTTTTGTGAATAAGAATCACTCAATGACTATTTGAAAATTCAGCGGTAAAAAGAAATTTGCCGTCATAAAATTTCATCTTCTAGGTACTGCAGAAAAGTATGTGATTTATCAAAACATAGCTAGTACGAGCTATCAGTTATTGAAGAGTGTAGAGGTATGAAAAAAGTTCCAATTTAGAACACACTTTAGTACCTGAAACAACAAAAACTTTTGTGAATAAGAATCACTCAATGACTATTTGAAAATTCAGCGGTAAAAAGAAATTTGCCGTCATAAAATTTCATCTTCTAGGTACTGCAGAAAAGTATGTGATTTATCAAAACATAGCTAGTACGAGCTATCAGTTATTGAAGAGTGTAGAGGTATGAAAAAAGTTCCAATTTAGAACACACTTTAGTACCTGAAACAACAAAAACTTTTGTGAATAAGAATCACTCAATGACTATTTGAAAATTTAGCGGTAAAAAGAAATTTGCCGTCATAAAATTTCATCTTCTAGGTACCTACTGCAGAAAAGTATGTGATTTATCAAAACATAGCTAGTACGAGCTGTCAGTTATTGAGGAGTGTAGGTATGAAAAAAGTTCCAATTTAGAAACACTTTAGTACCTGAAACAACAAAAACTTTTGTGAATAAGAATCACTCAATGACTATTTGAAAATTCAGCGGTAAAAAGAAATTTGCCGTCATAAAATTTCATCTTCTAGATACCTACTGCAGAAAAGTACGTGATTTATCAAAACATAGCTAGTACGAGCTGTCAGTTATTGAGGAGTGTAGGTATGAAAAAAGTTCCAATTTAGAAACACTTTAGTACCTGAAACAACAAAAACTTTTGTGAATAAGAATCACTCAATGACTATTTGAAAATTCAGCGGTAAAAAGAAATTTGCCGTCATAAAATTTCATCTTCTAGGTACTGCAGAAAAGTATGTGATTTATCAAAACATAGCTAGTACGAGCTATCAGTTATTGAAGAGAGTAGGTATGAAAAAAGTTCCAATTTAGAAACACTTTAGTACCTGAAACAACAAAAACTTTTGTGAATAAGAATCACTCAATGACTATTTGAAAATTCAGCGGTAAAAAGAAATTTGCCGTCATAAAATTTCATCTTCTATGTACTGCAGAAAAGTATGTGATTTATCAAAACATAGCTAGTACGAGCTATCAGTTATTGAAGAGTGTAGGTATGAAAAAAGTTCCAATTTAGAAACACTTTAGTACCTGAAACAACAAAAACTTTTGTGAATAAGAATCACTCAATGACTATTTGAAAATTCAGCGGTAAAGAGAAATATCATCTTCTAGGTACTGCAGAAAAGTATGTGATTTATCAAAACATAGCTAGTACGAGCTATCAGTTATTGAAGAGAGTAGGTATGAAAAAAGTTCCAATTTAGAAACACTTTAGTACCTGAAACAACAAAAACTTTTGTGAATAAGAATCACTCAATGACTATTTGAAAATTCAGCGGTAAAAAGAAATTTGCCGTCATAAAATTTCATCTTCTATGTACTGCAGAAAAGTATGTGATTTATCAAAACATAGCTAGTACGAGCTATCAGTTATTGAAGAGTGTAGGTATGAAAAAAGTTCCAATTTAGAAACACTTTAGTACCTGAAACAACAAAAACTTTTGTGAATAAGAATCACTCAATGACTATTTGAAAATTCAGCGGTAAAGAGAAATATCATCTTCTAGGTACTGCAGAAAAGTATGTGATTTATCAAAACATAGCTAGTACGAGCTATCAGTTATTGAAGAGAGTAGGTATGAAAAAAGTTCCAATTTAGAAACACTTTAGTACCTGAAACAACAAAAACTTTTGTGAATAAGAATCACTCAATGACTATTTGAAAATTCAGCGGTAAAAAGAAATTTGCCGTCATAAAATTTCATCTTCTATGTACTGCAGAAAAGTATGTGATTTATCAAAACATAGCTAGTACGAGCTATCAGTTATTGAAGAGTGTAGGTATGAAAAAAGTTCCAATTTAGAAACACTTTAGTACCTGAAACAACAAAAACTTTTGTGAATAAGAATCACTCAATGACTATTTGAAAATTCAGCGGTAAAGAGAAATATCATCTTCTAGGTACTGCAGAAAAGTATGTGATTTATCAAAACATAGCTAGTACGAGCTATCAGTTATTGAAGAGTGTAGGTATGAAAAAAGTTCCAATTTAGAAACACTTTAGTACCTGAAACAACAAAAACTTTTGTGAATAAGAATCACTCAATGACTATTTGAAAATTCAGCGGTAAAGAGAAATGTCATCTTCTAGGTACTGCAGAAAAGTATGTGATTTATCAAAACATAGCTAGTACGAGCTATCAGTTATTGAAGAGTGTAGGTATGAAAAAAGTTCCAATTTAGAAACACTTTAGTACCTGAAACAACAAAAACTTTTGTGAATAAGAATCACTCAATGACTATTTGAAAATTCAGCGGTAAAGAGAAATGTCATCTTCTAGGTACTGCAGAAAAGTATGTGATTTATCAAAACATAGCTAGTACGAGCTATCAGTTATTGAAGAGTGTAGGTATGAAAAAAGTTCCAATTTAGAAACACGTTAGTACCTGAAACAACAAAAACTCTGTGAATAAGAATCACTCAATGATTATTTGGAAATTCATCTGTAAAGAGAAATTTGCCTTCATAAAATTTCATATTCTAGGTACTGCAGGAAAGTATGTGATTTACCAAAACATTGGTAATACCACTTTTCAGTGATTGAACAGTGTAGGTATTAAAAAAGTTCCAATTTAGAACACATTTTAGTACCTGAAACAGCTGACATCAATTGTCAGTTACCGAAGAGTGCAGGTATGAAAAAAAGTTTAGAACACAGTTTAGTACCTGAACCAACAAAAAGAAAACTTTGTGAAAATGAATCAATCACTCAATCACTATTTGGATATTCCTCTGTAATGATAAATCCACAATGTCTGAACAAAAAGAGAACTCCTAACTAGAAGAATAAGCTATCTAGCAAAAGGAAAGGGTTTCATTGTATGACAACAATAGCTAAAGCACTAAAAATCACTTGATATACCTTTGTTTTAAAACAATATCAAACTGTTTTAATATGTAGAGTATATCTGCGTTACAGCCCACTTCCGAGTTTTGCAGGCAGGATGGAGGCGTTTTCTTGTTCATTATCTCTGTTAAATACTTCATTTCCATTGAGCAAAACATAGGAATAAAACAATCCAGCATTAGATGGGAACGAACTCCAAAGAAACAGCTTTAAAAATTGACTGTTTTATCTAACAGATTCAATTTAAAGTTCCTCCCAATCATTCTGATACAATAAGTTGCAGTTATTACAGTTAGTGTTGTGATTGTTTGTGCCATCATTTGATATCCGCAAAATGTAGAAGAACTTGATATAGAGGAAGACAATTCGTGGTTAAATGGTACGAAGTCTTGAAATCAGCTTCTGGATAATCATGTTCATATTAAGTTGTTTTTATAGATCACTTTTCAGGCAGTGTATTCTCTCATGCATACAGAACTTGTATTAATATTTAAGCCAATTTAGGGTCCTTGCATTAAATGTAAATTTGGTTAAATTACTAGTAATACACATTATGTGCTATAGTCATATATGTGTGTATTTTTTATATATTAAAAAAGTCGGTCTAGATAGGGAAATTATTGAAATGAAAATGCTTATTAATTCAAATTTTCAATTACATTTGGAAACGGATCGGCGCAAGCGTGTCGCCGTGACGTCACTAAACATGCTTAAAATGAACTTAACCCCTCTTAACTTAAGAATTCCTATGTTTCATACACGTTTCATCCTTAAACCATTGTTGTTGTGTGTAATAAGTTTGTTTATAATGGCGAAAGTATCTACAAGATTTTGCCAAGGCCAATCAGATAATTTACCAAAGATTGATTCGTTTATGGTAGCCGAATTTTTAAGAAATAGTGATTGTTTTTCTGCCAGTGAGGTTCATGGGGTGAAAGCAGCTAGGTAAGTAATTAATATGAACAAATATATAGATTTCTCTTTTGATAGTAGGATCAATCATTGTAATTTTCGAGTTATGTATGTACCTAAGTTGTGTAGGTTTAAATATAAACTCCAATGAAATTTATACTGAATCTAATGCATGTTTTTACTGCTGGTCGAGAAAGTTATGGGGATTCTGCAATAGGGTACGTTGAAGTGCAAAGAAAAGAAAATATTTGCACTGTGAAATGCAGAATTATGTCCGGAGCACCTCGTCACATCGAAAAATTATACCTACCGTGTTTTTAGAAGTCGATGAGAAGGAAGCCAAGGTATTGCAAGTGCAATGTATAGACTGTGCAGCTGCAGCAGGTAATATGAACAACCTACACTTTCAAATATCTACTACACACTATTTTAAATAGAAATTCACATAATAATATATAACAAATTTTTACAGGTGGATGTAAACATGCTATAGCATTTTTAATGTGGACACACCGTCGCAGCGAGGAACCTGCCCCTACAGAAGTTATATGTTATTGGAAAAAATCCAAATTGTCCAAAGTTCCCATATAGTGAACTCCTATTTAATGATTTGTTTATAATAATGATTTTGCCAGGATCTTGGCCTTGGGGCTAAATTGCATGTAAAATTACCTCTAAACTAATATCTTAAAATTCCATATAGTGATATTTATCTAACAAAATTTTACCTAATTACTCAGAAATGTAGATAGAAGCTTAAGCAGATTAGCTTAAAATTATTGGGGCTTTTACCCAGTTACTGTAAAGATACATTTCTGTACTATTTCTTAGAAGTTGTTAGTAAGTACTAACTTTGTATTGCATTAAATAGTATGTTTTTCGCTTTTCGTCCAGTGGAACTTGAATAAACAATTTCTCTGGGTTATTTATGCTCGTGTTATTACACCCTGGTGTAATACACCATTTACGTGAAGTTTTCTCCTTTTCCATTTTAAACTATCCTTTCTCAATAACAAAGCACCACAAGTAACAGAAATAAACGCAATGAAACGTTAAACAGCCTAATCCTTGTCTGTGTCATGACGTCACGCGTCGCGCGCTTGCTCAGATGTGTTTTTGTGGCTGCTAATATTATTTAAACTTATATTGTTAATATCTATATTATTAATAATTATTACCTTGAAATATTTGGTGAAATGATTAGAAACTGTGTCTAGAACCTGTTAAACACTCAACCAAAATTTATGCAAGGACCCTTCGCTTCTCGATCTTGATCTGTAACAAAAAAAAACACAATGAATTCCTTAGTTTGCACAGCTGCACTTTCAAATAGAATAACTTTTCATTTTATCATACAATTAGTCTTTATTCAACTGTTCTGAATATAATATGTCCATAAGAATGGCATAAATAAAAACTGTATGCTACAATATCATATCTTACTGCAGGCATCTGGTAACCCTTAAACAGATCATTAAATGAGATAATCCTGCAGAAACATGAACACGTGTCGTCAAAAAATGTAGTCAATTGATAGTTTCAAAACAAACCAAAAAGTATCAGCGAAAATTATAGAAATAAATAAATAGTAATAAAATACCGATTTTTACTGGAAATAATAATATTTAATTGCTTAATACGTATTTCGGCATCAATGTGACATTGTCAAAAGCATAATATAAGATGTTTAATAACAAATGAATATTGATTTATACAGCAACGACTTGATTCCATTAGAGACATCTTCTATTCCAAAATTCCCAGTAAGGGATAATCTAAAAGCTCAATTTGCTCATTCATTAAAGGTACATTATATTTGGCTTGCCTTGTATTTTTTGTGTTTATAAATTTCAAAAGCTTCCAAAATATTTAATTTATTTTTGTTATCAGAAAAGTGTAAAAATTTAATTGCATTATTAGATGCCAATGTGTGTGTAGTGTATGGGGGTTTTACAGTTGGTAGTACAGGTAGACTTGCCGGAAGTGGTATCGAGTAGTTAGATCGTCGGTGACCACCACCGCGGTAACTTGTGTTTAGTAGCCATGTTCTATCTAATGTTAGTATCTAGTGTATAATCGTGTATTAAGTAGAAGTAATAAATTAGCTATATAACAGTGTGATTTTGATCTAATAAATGTTTAGCGTAATTTGATTTATGTGCATGTTTATATTTGTAACAGCGGATATGTTCTTTTTGCCTAATACTGAAATTTCTAATTGTTTGACCTATACAGACTGAATTACAATGTGACGCTTTTGAAATTCATAGACACACAAAAAACCATATACCTTTAATGAATAAGAATAGAGATACACCCCAAGGACGGAAACACAAACACAACCACAGCAACGAATACGAATAGAGAAAACAATAAAAAATATATGGAACATTGAATACAAGAAGTTTAACAGATAAGGTAGAAGAGGTGAATTATGAATTTAAACGGGCTGAATTAGACATAGTATTGCTACCAGAGACAAAGAAAAAGGGGACTGGAGAAATAGAACTAGAAGGTGGAATTGGGCTATTATACAGTGGAGCGCAAGAAAACGTCCGGGCAGTAGCTGGGATAGGATCCGTGATTAAGGAAGAATTAGTGAATAAAATTACAAACTGGAAAGGTTGGTCAGAAAGAATAATAACAATAGTAATTAAGTTCACCAAAGAAGACAAAATAACAGTAATAGGAGTTTACGGACCCAACGATGATGACACAAAAGTAAGAAAAGATGCATTCAGGGACGAACTTGGAAAGGCTGTAGAAAGTAGTAAAGGGGAAATATTCATAGCAGGCGACTTCAACGGAAGAGTAGGAATAAAAAGAAACGATGCAGAGAGAATAATAGGGAAATATGGAGAGAACAAACGAAACAACAATGGAGAAAGGCTAATAGATTTTTGCCCAATATACAGTGTAGAAGAAAAGTATAGAATAAATTTATTATTTCTAAAACGATGAAGTTTCATGAAATTTCCACGGACACGTGATTTTGCTTTTTTAAAAAGGCCCTTGCTCCTATACCTGCGCATTTCTGATGTTCATTTGCTTTCGCGTGATGGCGTCATCGGATATTTTTTTTAATGGTACCTCTATATTTTTTTAGCTCAACTTACTGAATTTGAAAATGTACCACCTTAATACTTTATTTCTACAACTCCCCGAGAAGAAAAATAATAATCGATTCGTAGTAGGAACAACAAATTAAACAAAGTTACTTAAGAAATTTCGGCAGCTAAACAAAATCTAATCAGATTTGAGATATGTCAATTGCAGTGCTTATTTGCCAGATCATTAATAATTATTTGCAAGATGTACTTAACAGTTGCAGAAAGAATTCAAGAAATCCTCATGCGACTTCTCGTACAATTGGACAGCAACACGATATGTCACATTCATCTGTTCTAAAAATTCTTAAAACTCATAAATACCATCCCTATAAAGTCCAATTAATACATAAACTGAATGAAGATGACGCTGATAGGCGGTGCAGTTCTGTGAATAAATGTTGGAGACGTGTAACGGTAATTCGATGTTTTTAACCAATGTAATATTTACTGATGAGTTCACTTTCACCACGAACGGAATTGTGAATAGGCAAAATTGCCGCTATTGGGCCGATGCAAATCCACACTGGGTAATGAAAGAACATACTCAGTACCCATAGAAAGTTAATGTCTGGGCCGGTATAGTCGGGAACCGGGTGTTAGGTCCTTATTTTTTCGAAGGTAACTTAAAGGGAAACACTTATTTGGAATATTTTTGCAAGACGAATTAATTCCCGCATTGGGTGTGGTATATCCTAACGAGAACGATCCAGATGCAACAGGATGGCGCACCGCCACACTATTTCCGAAATGTCAGAAATTATTTTCTTATATTTGGTGAAAAAAAGGCTCAACAAAAGAAGACACACATAGAGCAGACAAAATTTTTTACACTGTGAACAATTAGGCTAATTTCACCATTCGGCTCCACAACTGTTCATGGATGAGGAAAAATTTTATACTTATTTTAGGATGAACAGAGCAGAGCGTCTTGGAATGTATTAATTTCTCCTCTTGCACTTTTAAAGCCAAGAAGTACCGTCGAGTACCATCGACCGTCGACCAAAATTTTAAGCCAACTTAAATTCAAACCGCTTGACCGTACTCGATTGCGCGCGCTCGTTGACGGTGAATCAGTGAGACCAGCCCCATACGAGCATACGACTACTTGAGATTAAATTTTGGTCGGTTACGCATGATCGTCAACGGTCGCTCAGTGAGACTGCTGCCTAAAAGTGTGTATTTACCTTTTTGGCCGGTGAAATCAAATTTGTTGCTTTGTTTTCCACCACATTCTTATATGATGAAATTATAAAGTGAAAATAGCAAAAGACCAAAGTTGTAGAAAATAAAATTTCTTAAAAGAAACTCTCTGAAATCATATGTTTAATAATGATAGTTTCATCTTAGGAATTGTTAATGCATTTGTAAGCTCCGTTTTTTTTTAACTTCCAAGGATAGAGGAAGGAAGCGGGTCTTTCACGGTACCGCAGTAAATAAAGGGGACTGCGTCGTCGCATAAGTAAGTTTGTGGTTACATAATTTAGAAACTATTCTGTACTTTATTTATTTAATTAAAAAATCAAGGAAAAGTTTTTCATGTTTCAGCCGTAACTGTGCTGTTTAAAACACTGGTAAGGAGCATACTTGAATATTGTTCAGTTGGTTGGTCACCCTTTTATAGTCTGCATGTAAACAAGCAAGAAAAAGTGCAGAACCGCTTTATGAATTATGTGCTTCATAAAGTGAACATTAATTATTATTATAATTTGTTCTCTAGAATGATAAGTTATCGTGCCTAAATCGTCAATCACTAAAAGTTCAACGTGAAAATTACGATTGTGCGTTTGTGTTTAAAGTAAACTCACCTGAACTGTTAGCTGCTTTTGAAATTAGGGTACCACAAAGACTCACGAGAGGAAGTAATTTATTAAATATTCCGTTTCACAGAACAAATTACGGTACTATGGCTTGTACTACACGTATGTCGCAAATTGTAAATGTTATTGTAAACTGTGAATTTAATTTACCTTTTAGTTAATTTAAAAATAAGTTAAATGATAGATATTAGTGGTAATATGTTTTCTCTTGTAGATTTCAATATAGTGTGCTAATTGGGACTTATCCTGTATGCGCTTTATTCAAATAAATAAACAAATATGTTTCTATTTGCAATAATATAGTCACTATACTACATTCTTTAAATTATACCACTTTTAGTTTTACTTTTACAGAGTAATATGTATAATCTCTAGTGTTTTTCTCACTTATTAAAAACTCACTCATGATAATATCACTAGGAAATGTATAGAATGTCTGGGATATAAAAATAATGATATTTACCAGAATAGTCACAACTTCCATTATAATCGTATCAATTTCCACAACGTTGACTGTCGTCTTTAAAGCCTTCATTGTTCCAGATCTGGTTCAGATGTAGAATTCTAGAATCCACCTGGAACATTTACAAGAACATATTATAGCTAAAATAAATGTCTAACCAACGATAAAACTTGCACATATATTTTGTCAGTTAAAAACTTTGGTAGAAAGCATCGTCATAGATAATCAGCAGCAGAACTGATTCAAAAATCATCATTTTATAAACCAAAAATATGGTAGCTGCTTCTGGTTTTACTTAAATGATTAATTTCCATGGATACAATTGTTGTCCAAGGCAAATAAAATTTTAAGGTACACTGAGGTCCAATTGCACTGGTTACACTTAAATAATAAGAGTCGCTTAAAAGTTTAATTGCCATGGATACAATTATTACTAAGAATTGTATCCATGGCAATTAAACTTTTAAGTGATGATCATTATTTAAGTGTAACAGCCCTATTCCATTTATTTGAAAGACAAGGAAAGAAATAACATTCAAGCGAGATGAATGGTATGCGCACTAGCGGTGATGACTTAGTGAGTCATAACTGGCACGGTTTGCAAGAAAATCCTATTAGAGGCAGCAATATTATTAAAGAAATAATAAATATTAAATAAAATATCGATTTTAATGGGAAATAATAATATGTAATTGCTTAATACGTATTTCGGCATCAATGTGCCATTGTCAAAAGCATAATATAAGATATAAATAATAAATATTAAATAATTATTTATATAATCATGGATTTTAACAAAGTAACGCTTGAGAATGTCAATACATAATATAAGATGTTTAATAACAAATGAATAATGATTTATATAGCAATGTTCCAAACATATAATCTTCAAAAATCTCACCGACAAAAGCTTAGCTTACCTAGCAACACTATACAGAGTGATGATAAAGTATCGCACAAAAATCATATTCTGGTTATTTAATGTTTTTGCGGAAAATCCTGAGACCCGTCGATTTTTGTTTTTAAATTTCCATTCAGACATATAATTTTCAACCCCCCACCCCTCAACCCCTAACTGCTAGCAACCCCAACTTTAAAAATTTAAATAGAAAGATACCCTTTGTGATACCTCTTTTGATAGGTCTGCTTACTCTTAATATAACCAAAAAAAGTTTTTCAAAATCGGTTGATAAATAACGGAGCTATTTAACAAAATGTAATCAAATGAAAATGTCAATATTCGACAAGAAACGGCTCAAACACGCCGTAAATGGTAGCACTTCCTGACCCTAAAGTGTGGTTTTGATAGGCCATTATATTTTCTACGCTGTGACGTTCTAATTTTTTTTTAAATGTCAACCCCATTTTTTACATTGATTACATTTTGTTAAATATCTCTGTTATTTATAAACCGATTTTAAAAAACTTTTTTTTGTTATATTAAGAATAAAAAGAACTATCAACAGAGGTATCACAAAGGGTATCTTTCCATTTAAATTTTTAAAGTTGGGGTTGCTATCACTTAGGGGTTGAGGGGTGGGGGGATTAGAATTACCTGCCTAAATGGTAATTTAAAAACAAAAATTGACGGGTCTCAGGATTTGTGCCATTATTTCTACGCTGTGACGTCCTAATTTTTTTTTAAATGTCAACCCCATTTTTTACATTGATTACATTTTGTTAAATATCTCCGTTATTTATCAACCGATTTTGAAAAACTTTTTTTGGTTATATTAAGAGTAAGCAGACCTATCAAAAGAGGTATCACAAAGGGTATCTTTCTATTTAAATTTTTAAAGTTGGGGTTGCTAGCAGTTAGGGGTTGAGGGGAGGGGGGTTGAAAATTATATGTCTGAATGGAAATTTAAAAACAAAAATCGACGGGTCTCAGGATTTTCCGCAAAAACATTAAATAACCAGAATATGATTTTTGTGCGAGACTTTATCATCACTCTGTATAATGCATGTCTTAGATAATTAAGCACATATTAAAATCCTTTTTAAACAATCATTCCTTTGTCGTAAGAATTAACTCTATGCAGTCTGCTAAATATAGTATCAACGCCAGAGTCCCACAGGGATCGATATTGGGACCAGTACTGTTTAACATATTTGTGCATGATATTCCAAAAATCCGAAATGCAAATGGTATGTATGCAGATGACACAGTCATAATCATCCAAAACGACGATCTAATGACAACTATCTCTCAGCTCCAAGACAACATTGACGAAATTGCTCGATGGTTTAAAAAATGGAATATCGTATTAAATCCAAATAAGTGTGAATCTAAAATATTCGCACTACGACCGTACGACGTATAACCAATATCCCACCACTAAAAATAAACAACATCGAAGTACACTGGAACCCTGCAGATAGAGCCATAAAATATCTTGGCGTGTATTTTGATACTCGGCTGAGTTGGGATCAATACTATTATATAAAGCACAACAGTGTTGTCTGGGTTTACACCCCACCGGTACCAAATATGAAAAAAGGACAGCTCTATATAAACTTCATATATTGTGTGAACGCTGACTTTATTTTAAGTGTGGGTTTTCACCCCACCGGTACCAAATAAAAAAAGGGCAGCTCTGTATAAACTTGCTATATTGTGTGAACGCAACTTTAAACGCTTGTGTGGGCGTACGCGGATAGGCTAACTACGCTACCACTCAGTACAAACTGCGCACAAGGGTGGAATTCTTTGGGTTTGTTTCCGACATTTTGTGTACGTTTTTGTGTAAAGTTAAAAATGTTGTTCTGTGCTGCAAAAAACTGCAATAACAAACAAGGCCAAGGATTCGCTTTATTTAAATTCCCGAAAGAGACTGACCAAAATGGGTTAAGGCTGTCAGGTACAATTATTAAAGAGTATTCACCGCGGTTATGTCAGGTTGGTTTTTAAAACATTACAGTAAATAGTACGTGTTATACGCTTTTAAATTTATAGTGCCACTTCGACGATTCCGAATTTTATCCCAGTACAACAACAAGAAGATTAAGAAGTGATGCGATTCCAACGATTTTTTATTTAATAATACCATTGTATTTAATACCAAACACAAAGGTTGGTAATCTATCATTTGTATTTTCACATACAGTGAGCACCAAAAGTATGGAACATACCAAATAAAACTGAAATGAATGTTTTTTTCTAAAAATCCCGAAACACGTCAATTTTCTTTTTTAAAAATACACATTGGAATGTCAAAATAATTTTCCGGCTTTCATTTGTTTCTAAGTGATGACGTCATCAGTATTTTGTTTAAATGTCGACAAAGCGTTTTGGATGCATCTTTTAATTACTTAAATAAGTAGGTAGTATAAAAATGTTGATACCTTACATAAGAAAATTTTCGAGAAATAAATTATTTAATGTTTAATAAACACGCATTCTTAACAAATGTTAAACATGGTTTAATGGTATTAGTATTGATAAAAGAGAATCAGAGGTACCAAGAATCCGTAATCTAAACAAATGCCCAATTGTCAAATATTCAGAAATGTTAATTGTCGTTTACTTGTAATAATTAACATCAGCTTCGTAAATCTGATATGGCTCATTTAACAATTACAAGTAAACGACAATTAACATTTCTGAATATTTGACAACTTGTGGGTACTTGTTTAGATTACGGGCATTTTTTTCTTGGTACCTTTGCTTCTCTTTTATCAGTACTAATACCATTAAACCATGTTTAACATTTGTTAAGAATGTATAGAAATATAAATATCAAATAAATCGATTTTAACTGGAATAACAATATTTATTTTGCTTTATACCAAACCGTATTTCGGCATCAATGTGCCATTGTCAAAAGCATTTATAAGATATTAAATAACAAATGCAAAATGATTTATACAGTAACTGCTTGATTCTATTATTTTAACACTGCGTGAAGCAGCTGGCCCCAGTCAACCCGTCGGAGGTCAGTCGCTTATCAGTATTTTTAAAAAAGATATTTATTCCAAAATCTTCAGTAAAGGACAATCTAAGAGTTCAATTTGCTCATTCATTAAAGGTATGTTGTTTGTTGTGTGTTTATAAATTTCAAAAGCTTCTAAAATATTTAATTTATTTTTATTATCAGAAAAGTGTAAAAATTTAATTGTATTATTAGATGTTAATGTGTGATTTTGTTCTAACAAATGTTTAGCATAATTTGATTTATGTGCATGTTTATATTTGTAACAACGGATATGGTCTTTTTGCCTAATACTGAAATTTCTAATTGTTTGACCTATATCTACTGAATCACAATGTGAACAATTTAATTTATAAATACCTGATTTTAGCAAATCATTAATTTTGTCTTTAGCATTGAAAAGAGAGTATAGAATATTTTTATTTGTTTTAAAAATGACTTTATATTTATTTGTATTATCTATAATTGTAGCACTCTTTTCTGAAATTTTACCAAAATATGGAATTGAAACGTATTTTAGTGTTTTATGAGAGTTATTAATGGAATAAACGTTTTGAATAGCTAATTTATAATTTTTCTTTTTAATTAAAGTGTCAATAAGTGTTGTGTTATACCCATTGCTATATGCAATTTGTTTAATAATAATTGAAATTTCTCTATTAAAACTATTTTTATCTAAAGGAATTATTAGAGCTCTGTGTACTAAAGATTGATATGCTGCTAATCTTGTAACAGGATGCAAACAGAACATTTATGACCATTGTTCCTTGAAAAAGGCTCCTTTCCTAAAAATGGCTTTAAAAACTTGTAACTTGTAAAAGGGGATACTACAAATACGAATGTTTTTTTTTAGAAAATCGACACCCTGACACTCCTATAAGCAAAGTTTTTGCGAAAGAAAATCATTAATCAGGTTGAATTAACCACAAGCAGTTCTTATTACTTCTAACATATTTATTTTGAAATCTTGACCAATTTATAATTATTTCCAAAATTAGAAAGGTATCATGGTTTTATAGGTCAATTAAAATGAATCAAATAGGAATGTAAAAAATTTTTAAAGTTGTAACGTTTCGATTTATTTAAACATCTTCAGACAATAGGACATAATTATTATGATATTGATTATGAAATTTCATAAAGAACGACATTTCGAAAACTAAATCTAAAAAAGGATATTGTATTTTCTCCTTTTTACTTTCCCATACCACCACTGGTATATGGGAAGTATTGATATCATGAAAATTTTCGAAGTCGAGATTTTCGCGGAAATACGTGTTGTGGACCTCCAGGACCCCAAAAAAGTGGTCTAGAAAAAATGTCTGTCTGTGGGTGGGTGGGTGGGTGCGTGGGTATGTATGTAACGCCTCTAACCCAAAAACTAGTGAACCGATTTTGATGAAATTTTAAATGAAGGGGTATATCGTAAATTCATCGACAAAATAAGCTTTTCAAAAAAATCCGAAACCGGAAGCGGAAGTTAGACATGTTTTTTTGGTATCATTTTTTTCAGAAGCGGAATTTTGAAAATCTGAGTAGGGGATATGAAAGAAGGGCATAATTCAAGGAAAACAGTTTTTTACCGGACTCTCTAACTTCAAAATGGCGGTCGCTATGAATTTTTCAAAATTTTGACTTTAACGCCCCATAACTCAAAAACCAATTATCTGATCAGGTTCCGCAACAACTTGTTTGAAAGCCCTTTGGCTGTACTACACCAGGAAAAATTATTCACTAAATCCAAAACCGGTCGCAACGCCGCTCTTCCAAAATTTTGAAATTTTTGAAAAATTATTACAAAAAAACTGGTCTAAGGAATTTGTTTAAATTTTCTATACGTATGCAGCTTGGTATTAGCTACATTTTTGTTTTTTGATGAATGCCAGAATTCCACTGTGGCGCCCTCTACGAGATTTTGAAAATCGGAAATTGATGCTCCTATAGCGCCTTTATTAGTCCAAATATGAAAGAAGTTTAAATATAAAAGTTATTTAGTATATAATTCTGCATTTTCTTACATGTATATCACGTATACAGGGCGTTTGCTTTCCACAGTACAATAAGCAACTTTGTTATTTTAAATGAAACACCCTATATATTATTATATAATTGAATGCAAAATTTAATTGTCTATCACTTAGTATAAGGTGTTCATATAGCTAAAATGTACGGTTGATAAGGATTTCGTTAATTTTAACCGAGTTGTGTCAGATTTAGCTTGGACTCTGACAGAAACGCATCGTCGCGTCGCGTCGGTCGGTAGTGATCGTCCGGCTTTGCCAGATATAATTTGAAGCCGGATTTCTGTCGGGAGTCCTGGTTTATTATTATTTACTACCACAGATGCGTGTCTTCTGTACATAATGTGTAGGGTGAAATTTGTAAGTGCCGATATGTTCAAGTGACCATGCGCGGGACGGGAATTCCTTGTCGCCGGCTAATCCTAGCAGCCTATGAATATAAATAATCACACATGCGCAGATGAACACAATCGGCACTTGTGTTAATTTTCCATATACTAATTTTCAAGTTTAGTTTATCGGTTGTGGCGAACAATACTGTTGAATACCAAAAACGAAAGTTTATTTTTGTATGGGAAAGTCCAGGGGAGGTTTGCACCTCCACTTTTTTAGATTTAGTTTTCGAAATGTTGTTCTTTATGAAATTTCATAATCAATAACATAATAATTATATCCTATTGTCTGAGGATGATGTAAATAAATCGAAACGTTACAACTTTAAAAAAAATTTACATTCCTGTTTGATTAATTTTAATTGACCTATAAAACCCTGATATGTTTCTAATTTTGGATATAATTACTTCTAACTATGCTTACATTCAGTGGCGCCGGTACCAGCGGGGGCTCGGGGGCTTAAGCCCCCCGGAAATTTTCTGGTAGATGTATAAGATGTAGATAACTTTTTTTATCACGGTAAACAATTTCCTTTAACTGTGACAAATAACGACTGGTGGACGGTGGTGAATCACATGCGGGTCATTTTAATTTTAAAAAAAATCCGAAATATAAGCTAGCGGTATGTATCTCAGATTTAGTTACATTTTTTCAAGAAAATGAAAACAGTAACTTAAAAAGCATGTTAAAAAAGTACCTCAAGGCTCTAAAATTATGTATGACAATACCCACCACATCTTGTACTGCGGAGAGAAGTTTTTTCTGTCTTCTCGGTAGTACTATGTCTCAAAAAAGGCTGAACAGTATCACCATTTTAAATTGTGATGAAATTGCAAATAAATTTATTAACAGACAAAGTCAAAGGATTAATACATTTTCCCAAAATTAGTTTTTGAATATTTTTACTGTCCTGTCGACATAGTTATAATATAACTAAAGTGTTATAATCATATTATGATTATAACACTTTAGTTTTTAAGTTTCTGATGTTTATTTTATATTTTCTATCTATTATTGATTTCTAAGAATTGTAAGCATCGGTTTATTTTTATAATGTATATTAAAATATTAATTTAACTGTTTTACTCAGTCTCTTTTATTTATTAAATACTTAAAAACATTATTTTTACTCTTACCCCTCGGAAAATCCGCGAGCCCCCCCCCCCGCGCATTTTGAAATACCGGCGCCTATGCTTACATTCCGAAGTGGGCGCGGCATGTGCTGCGGGTACCCAGCTAGTATACCTATAAACAACAAACTGGCACAGTGCCACGCTAGACTACCTATGCTGTATCCATTAATCAACAGGAAGACCTCACGTAAATTGTATTGCTCAACACTCATCTCCATGGTATATGAGAAATGCACAAATTCACCGAGAGGCAGCCGTAATACTCATAGAGGAATTTATCAAAAAAGTAGCCCTACCTTCTTTTCAATTGGTAAAAAGTCCCCACATACAAGACTTAAAAGACAATTACTACCGCAGAACCTGTACGATGTTAGTGATTAAATAATGTTTTAAATAATAAATGTGTACGTAAACCAATAATAGTTACTAGTGAGTAAGTAAAGACATGCGTTCTTATACCACAGTCATGTAAAGTATTATGTATACTGATCCGGTTACACGTATTAAAAAAAAAATCCAATTCGACTAAAATGTGAAATGTCAGTATTACCACGTTCAATACAATGTTAAATCCCTATGTACAGTCAATAACAAATGTTTTCACTAGTTTTAAGTAACGCTGTTAACAAGATGAAATCAAAGGGAGAAACGTGTTATACTTCTCAGTAAAGCGGGTTACAATGGTACACGGTACTGGTGAAAACATTTGTCACTGACTGTACACCTTTGAAATCGGCCACCCGGTATAAGCAAACACATATTTAATTTAACATACGTCTCAAATTAACTCTTTAGAGCAGTAATGTTGGATTCATGAATTCAGATCAATCATCGCGGTTCACAGACAATTACTTTGGTAATTAATATTAATTTAGAAATAATTCTGACTCCAGTTAAAATCAATTTGTTTGATCTTTTTGTCCTCAAAGCAACTCAAGAAAATTTTAAATTTGAATTAATTTCTAGTACTACTTATAATTTTTTCTACAACTTTTACAATAAACGATTATTCCCAAAATACCTTGTATATTAAACTTTTTTACTCTTCAATAGCGCCACCCTCTTTCATTCTTAATTCGGTCTTGCCTACAACTTCCCTTACTAAATTCAATTTCTATTATACAGGGTAGTTATTAAAGATTGGACCAAAGCCGTAGCGCCCAAACGCTTTGAGATTTTAATTTGAAATTTGGAACACTTCAATACGACATCACTTCGCATATTTTACAGTATTAAAAAAATTTCTTTGACTCGTACTTTCGGAGCCCGGCCGCTATATGAATTTTCTTAAATGGTAATAGGGGTAATGCAATACATCATTACAAAGCTTGATTATTTTTCTTTCTAACCATGGTAAATTAATATGGGGTTACATAATAAAATAATGCAAAGAAATTAGAAAACAATTTGCCGTATGCTCAAGACGGCTATTTATTGTATGCTTCAAATCTAGGTAGCTTTGCATTAACACAACGTCAAAACTAAACAAAAAACAAAATAAACAAACAATGAAGAAACAAGGTACCTACCAAAATTAAACAAACAATTCTAAAAGTAGAAAAACAAATACCATATTGTGATTGTTAAAAGTATGGTATCAAAAAACTACCATATTCATGAAGATGTTAAAACTGTTTTGTGTCACCATACCTAATCAGTTTCTGTCAACCAATCCATGTTTAACTAAATTCAGATTCTTAAATTTCTACGAAAAGTATAACAATGTACCTACTGTTATCTGCTAAACAATTTTTGATTGTTCTTTTGTTTAATTTTGAAGCTCTGTTAAAGCAAAGCCACCTAGAATTAAAGCATACAATAAATAGCCACCTGAGCGTACGGCAAATTGTTTTCTAATTTTTCTCCATTATTTTCTTATGTAACCCCATAATAATTTACCACAGTTAGAAAGAGAAAACATTAAGCTTTCTAATGATGTATTGCGTTACCCCTATTACCATTTAAGAAAATTCAAGATGGCGACCGGGCTCCGAAAGTATGAGTCAAAGAAAATTTTTCTATACTGTAAAATATGCGAAGTAATGTCGTATTGAAGTGTTCCAAAATTCAAATTAATATCTCAAAGCGTTTGAACGCTACGACTTTGGTCCAATCTTTAATAGCTACCCTGTATCTGCTACCAGCTTGTACTCGAAGCTCCAAAATAATTTTAAACTTGGGTTCAAAATAAATTACCTATTATTTATTTAAATAAATAAATAACACAACCTAAGTATGCAGATTTATAATAATATGCAACATTAAATTTTATTTTAAACAAACTTTGTTAGATAAAAAATGTAACTACCAAATTGACGGAGAAAAAACTTTTTTTACAAATGCTCATTGGAATCATGGACCAACCAAGCAATAATATATTAAGTTTTGTAGATAAATAGTGCTAGTGCTAGTTCAAGGATTTTAGGGCAAGTCCTTGGAAATCGACCTGTGACCCCCCAAGTTTTAGACAAAGTATTGTAAGTTGATTTTATAAAATAATTATTGTGTAACATTACTCTATTGTGGTTATTCTTTAAATTTATTGAAATTCAAGTTTTAATTTAGAAGATCTAAACTTTTGTCTTTTATATGAAATACCAAAGGTAAAACTTTCACGTACACTTGATAATTTAATTTGTATTCCTACAGTCAACCATTAATAAGCTCTGGGTTAAACAATTTATCTAAATATATTCAAACTCACAATAAAAACAAGGATATGACGTTATATCCTTTAACGTCATATCCTTTAAAACAAAGTTAACTTTGGAATATGTGATAGCAATAAAAACCATACAGTGCTTCCCGAAAGTAACGGATCAATTCAATAAAATCGTTGAGAAAAATATTTCAAATAAATGCTCGGACACGTCGATTTTTATTATAAAATTGTCATTTAGAGATGTAATTTTCAACCCCCCGCCCTGCAGACCCTAAGCGCTGCTAACTCCAACTTTAAAAATTCAAATAGCAAAGAACCCTTTCTGATACCTCATCTGATAGCTTTTTTTATGCTGAATACAATAAAAAAAAGTTTTTCAAAATCGGTTGATAAATAACGGAGATATTTACCAAAATGTATTCAAATGAAAGTGCCAATATTCGAGCAGGCGTTGGTACGACCCTAGCAATGGGTGGTAAAAACAATTGCAACTTGTTTGTAATGTATGTATAAAAATGCATCTATCTATCTCCAACCCCAATCATCATTAAAACTTCGATTCTTTCGGCTTCAGTAAATCTCATTTTTGTTATCTTATTTTTCAATCGTTAATAATAAGTAACACACACTCCACTAAGTAATGTCAATACATTATGTTTACATTCAATTCCAAACAAGTTGCAATTGTTTTTTACCACCCATTGCTAGACCAGTACAAACGCCTGCTCGAATATTAGCACTTTCATTTGAATACATTTTGATAAATATCTCCGGTATTTATCAACCGATTTTGAAAAACTTTTTTTTATTGTAGTCAGCATAAAAAAAGCTATCAGATGAGGTATCGGAAAGGGTTCTTTACTATTTGAATTTTTAAAGTTGGAGTTGGCAGCGCTTAGAGTTTGGAGGGTGGGGGTTGAAAATTACATCTCTAAATGGCAATTTAAAAATAAAAATCGACTTGTCCGAGCATTTATTTGAAATATTTTTCTCAACGATTTTATTGAATTTATCCGTTACTTTCGGGAAGCACTGTATAATAATAAATTAATAATATAAACGAAATCGTCACACTTGAAAGTGTTGGTTTCGATTATACAGGCTCACAGAAATTACAAATGCAATATTAGTGTGTATACACTACTACAAGTTGTTTTCTAGTTTTATAAACCTTTAAATAATAGTAAAGTCTAATAAAAGAAACAAGATTTTACCTGGTCTGTTTGTAGTAGTAGTTTGAATGTTTGGAATCGCTCATTTGGTCACTTGTCAATTCGACTCGCAGAGTAGTCAATTATGTACCGAATGTACATTTGAATTAGAGGATATTCAACAATATAACTGTTACCCTGAAAAGATTTTTCAGTAAAACATTGAACAACTAGGCATAATTAAACGAATAGTAATTCAGACAAAAAACACCAATAAACCTTTTAAAAAATAACTGCAAAGAAAACACCTGTTGCAAAAAAAACTAAATTTAAACTGGAAATAGATTTCCAGCGTTAATATTGTAAGTAAAATTATAAACTCACCAAAACTATCAAGAGACTTTACTGGGTGTAGGAACGTAGAAGTTAAGGTACAATCCTTTCTAAATATGAATCGAGAACATTCCATTTTCGCCTCGTCATACCGCAGCACCATCACAAGGACAGCCTCGCCCAACTATGCCACCGACCGACGCCACCGTATGCTACATCATAACATCACCTTGTTTACACTCAGTTGTGTTGTGATTGCAAGAATTCAAATAACCATCAGTGACAACAGGGGACGCTAGGCAACCAATCAGGAAGGAGGCTCCAATGTGACCTTCACCAACCGTTTCTATTTCAACCCATTTCAAAGCTGTTTTCTTTGCGTTGTTCTGAGTTAATTAGTAATTATTATTTATTACATCTGTTATTATACATCACATTAGCTCAGTGGTATAGTCGTCTTATTTTTTTAAATTGTTTCTTTAGTTTTAAATTTAAATTATTGGTTAATTGCATCAATAATTCTACTTGATGGACCATAAACATTTTTGCAATTAATTTTAAAAACCTATGTATTTCGAATATCAACAAATTTATAAAAAATAATTAAAAAACTAAACATGGGCGCCGACTCCGTGGGTGCTCCGGTGCTTGGGCACCCATGAGCATCGCTACGTGGGTGCCGAGCACCCATGACCCTTGTTGGAAGATCATTTTCGGCATTGCGGAGAGTGAAGACACGATGACCCAACGCCGTTTAAATGACCATACAATAGTACCTACATGTCAACACAGTGCTCTAGCGTATATTTTTATTGGTAGGACAACAGTGAGACAAAATACATTTTCCACAAACAAAGAAAACTGATCTTTTTTTACACCATAATATACAGTGCTTCCCGAAAGTAACGGATAAATTCAATAAAATCGTTGAGAAAAGTATTTCAAATAAATGCTCGGACACGTCGATTTTTATTTTTAAATTATCATTTAGAGATGTAATTTTGAATCCCCAACCCCCCAAACCCTAAGCGCTGCCAACTCCAACTTTAAAAATTCAAGCAAAGAACCCTTTTCGATACCTCATCTGATAAGCTTTTTTTTATGCTGAATACAATAAAAAAAAGTTTTTCAAAATCGGTTGATAAATAACGGAGATATTTACAAAAATGTATTCAAATGAAAGTGCCAATATTCGAGCAGGCGTTGGTACTGCTCTAGCAATGGGTGGTAAAAAACAATTGCAACTTGTTTGCAATTGAATTTAAACAAAATGTATTGACATTACTTAGTGGAGTGTGTGTTACTTATTATTAACGATTGAAAAATAAGATAACAAAAATGAGATTTACTGAAGCCGAAAGAATCGAAGTTTTAATGATGATTGGGGTTGGAGATAGATAGATACATTTTGTTTACATTCAATTACAAACAAGTTGCAATTGTTTTGTACCACCCTTTGTAGAGCCGTACCAACGCCGCCTGCTCGAATATTGGCGCTTTCATTTGAATACATTTTGGTAAATATCTCCGTTATTTATCAAACCGATTTTGAAAAAACTTTTTTTTATTGTATTCAGAGTGACAAAAGCTATATCAGATGAGGTATCAGAAAGGGTTCTTCGCTATTTGAATTTTTAAAGTTGGAGTTGGCAGCGCTTAGGGGCTGCGAGGTGGTGGGTTGAAAATTACATCTCTAAATGAAAATTTAAAAATAAAAATCGACGTGTCCAAGCATTTATTTGAAATATTTTTCTGAACGATTTTATTGAATTTATCCGTTACTTTCGGGAAGCAGTGTATAATTATTAGTACATTACATTTTCTTTTTTATGGAATTTAGCTTGATTCGCTCACGGGCACCCATGAAGATTTTAAAAACCCGGCGCCCATGAAACTAAAGGTTTAATTTTAAAAAATATAAAGGTTTGCAGAAGTATAAAGCTCTAAATCCAGATGCTTTACGGCTGAGCAAATGTGAAAGATGACAGATGTATTAATTGCTAATTATCTCAATAAAAAAGGGATGATTATTGACATTCTCAAGCGCAGGCCCGTAGCTAGAATCGAATTTGAGATAGGGCATCAGAAATTTGAAGTATGGGCGCAAAGTTTTAGGGGTCCGAGTTCAAATTATAATTAGGATTGCCATTTTCATATGGATTGATTATTATTATAGATTACTACATAATATTATGTTACTGATATTTAAAAAAAAACAGGCTTGCATCCTAAATTTATTATACATATACAGTGTGTCCGCGTAAGTTGGCTACATATGGAAAACTTTTTTATTATTGATTTTATGAAAAAAAGTTATTCTTCATAAAAAGTTCTGCATATTCTAAAACCCAAAATTCAACCATCAGATATTAAATTATATCAGTCGTACTATCATAATAAAAATAATTATATTATTCTAGTTCAAGAGTAAAGTACCTTCATTTTTGACCATATCGAAAAATTTTTATAAGAAAAGATATTATGGATTAAAAATAATTTTTAAATATTCAATATTGTTTGTTTATAATTAAAACATATTATTAATTAATTAATGAATTATTAAATGTAATGTACTTAATCTTCAAACTTAAACTTTCAATGTTATCGCAGAGAAAATGTAAAAATAATATTTTTTAATTGCAAATAAACAATATTGAATATTTAAAAATTATTTTTAATCCATAACATCTTTTCTTATAAAAATTTTTCGATATGGTCAAAAATGAAGGTACCTACTTTACTCTTGAACAAAAATGATATAATTATTTTTATTATGATACGACTGATATAATTTAATATCTGATGGTTGAATTTTGGGTTTTAGAACATGCAGAACTTTTTATGAAGAATAACTTTTTTTCATAAAATCAATAATAACAAAGTTTTCCATATGTAGCCAACTTACGCGGACACACTGTATGTATATATTTTTTAATAAACCCAAACAAGTATTTCACATAAATCCATACGAATTAAGTAACTAAATAAAACTTGGTATATACAATACCCTAGTAGCACGCTATATTACTGCAATATTAGGGGAATATTACAGTAATATTAACAAGACTGAATCTCATTTAAATATTAGTTAGGGTAAACAAATATTTTTAAAATATCAAAATTTTGTGAATAAGAAATAATGCAATTGAATGTTAATACAACGTGAAAAAAATATTTCTTACTAATATTTTAGTTCCAAGATTTAGTAAATCTGTACTAAATATTATAATATTATCTATAACTAATATTTTCTCGGAATATTGAGAAATGCTTCCACTCATATATCTTTTAAATATTAAAATGCGAAGATTTAGCAAATGTTTACCAAATATTATATTGTCATGTATAACCAATATTTTCTAGAAAGATTGAGTAATGCTGCCACTCATATATCTTGTAAATATTAAAATGCCAAGATTTAGCAAATGTTTAGGAAATATTATAATGTCATCTACAACCAATATTTTCTGGAAAGATTGAGTAATGCTGCTACTCATATATCGTTTAAATATTATAACGCGAAGATTTAGCAAATGTTTGCTAAATATTATAATGTCATCTCTAACCAATATTTTCTAAAAATATTCAGTAACGCTTTCACCTATATATTTTTTAATAATAAAATTTGAAGATTTGGCAAATGTTAGTTACATATTACTGCACAAAATATAAAAACATGGTATTTTATCAACGTATCTATTTTTTCTGTCGTTGCTGTTGAAAGTTTCAGGAAATATTTCTTACATAGATTGTCCGTGTTGTATACGAAACATGGGGAAAATATTCTTATTGACTTTTTTCGGCCATTTGCTTACCAAAAGTAATAACAATTTCTGCGTATTTAAAGCAGGTAAAGGTGACTACTGATAAGCACCTACATTCTAAAGTTTCTGCAAATATTCTTGAGTTATTATTTCATTTTTGTTGTAATCGACTACCTATGTACGTCATAATGCACCTTTGTGTTTCATAATCCCTAATAGCACGGCTCTAGCACGCTTCGGCCCTTCCCAAGAAATATTTAAATGTGCAGGTATACCTGCAAGAATTTCGCATACTGGTAAATCCTGACGTAACAACTATGGACACGAGTTCGCGCGGGGCCTCCAGGGGCTGTATATTATACTTTGTAAAATATTACTAATATAACAGAATGCTCTTTGAGGGTGTTCATACTCGTTGGTATCATGTTGTAGTATATCTTGGTATATTTATATGAATTTATTATAATCAATTTATACATTTATACTTATAATCAATATATTTTACTTGTATTGTAGGTACTGCTAAGGCAGGAATTTAAAGTTATCGGTTCTGTTATTCAAGCCAGGTAAACATTTCTTAAAATGTACAAATAAAATAGAAAATAATGAATTCTTGGAAGGTATAGCTCGTCAAGCAAGAAGTTGCACTTGAGATGTGCAGAACATGAAGCAAGACAGCATTCTCTCTCCCACTTGTTCTGGCGTTATGTAAGTACCTACAGTAAATGATGTAACAGAAATATGTAAGTGCTCAACTTGCATTGAAGTGCAACTTCTCGCTTGACGAGCTATAGTCCTTTGAAATATTATCTACCTAAAGTTTAATTTTCTCGTTAAGACCCAAAAGGGTTATGACGTAGCTGCAGCTAGAAACGTTCCTTAAAATATTTTGGCTCTTGAAGGAAGGTCTCAGGTTATTCGGGTTATTCTATATTCTATTCATTATCTTCAAGTCGTTGTGTTGTGTCTGTTCTGTTCTGTCGAAAAGTGCAAAATTCCAAAAGGTAGGTATAGTTTTTATTTTATATATAATTAGAAATGGCTTCCACGAGCAAATATAGAATGGCAAAGAGTCGCTATATAAACAATAGCATAGCTACCAATTTAAATACTTTAAGAAAAATTAATTCTGGTGAAGAGATGTCAAATAATAAAATCATAAATGTTAAGTATGCTCCCCAAACCAATGTTAATGCAAATTCTGACTATCCTTCTCATACTAGTAGTTTAGATAATAATTTAAACGGTAACTTCGACTCTATCTCTAAACATTGTTCCGATATTAATAGCAGTAATGCAGAAGAATTGAACATCATTTCGATTAATACTGGATCACCAAAAAAAATTAGAGATATTGCCTCTGATCATTCCCAGAATGATAACGATAAATCACATGAATTGAAAGATTTTTTAAAAAAATTTGCAGAGGATACGCGTGCTACCCATTTTCAAGTAAATTATTTATTGAAAGGTTTATCAAGTATTTTTCCTAAAATCAGTATTCCTCTAGATGCTAGGACATTATTAAATACAGCTAAAACTTTGGACATTATTAAAATGACAAGTCAAAGAAACACTTTGCACTTTGAATTTTATTAAGTGGTAACTTTATAAATATTATTCCTTTGCAGATGCAACCCGTAAGCGTTTTCAGACGGCTTCCGATACGGAAAGAAAAAAGTCAGTGTCGCTATTTTTGTCAACAGCAAAAACGAGACTAATCAAAAGTTTGCCATTAAGGTACTGTAAGATACTTACTCTTTCTTATTAGAAACATTTTCTTTAATACAGGGCCGGTTAAACAACCGCTGTTAAGTCTCTGTTTAGCTAACTAATGGTCAATTTCCATGGATACAATTGTGACAATAACGGAATCCATGGCAATTGTCCGTTGCTTAACAGCGGATTGATAAATCAGCCCACAGTAAAACAAGTTATGATTTAAAATTTTGCCATATGCATCAATTTTAGATTTTGATATTTTTACAGAGAAAATAACGTGAATGAACAGCCGGACCTATAAGCTTAATTAGTTAGTAAGTTATTATTTAATTTAATTTTTATATATATTCTTTTGTTTGTATAATTTAATATAACAGTAACATGTGAGCAAAGGAAAGTGACACCCAGTTTGGCTTTGAAAGTTGAAACGTATGTCTGTTATTTTATAATTTAAATACTTGACGTGACTTTGACAGTTCTAGAAGTAAAAATGCACATAATTTCAATTTTTCAAAGCCAAAGCTTGATGTCACTTTCGTTTGCTCACATGTTACATTCAGAAAACTCCCGCGAACTAAAAGTGAAAATGTTGGTTAATATAAAAATCCCTATTAGGCTATTAGTAATTATGGCCGCATTTTCAATTTAAATTTAAAGTTTTTGTATTTTTGTGTTTTTAGTTTGACATTTGAATGATTGAAACACATTTCGATTTTAATCCATTCATAGTCATTCAACCAATCAGTAGGGATTTTTATATTATGCCAACTGAATTTCACTTTAGTTCGCGGGAGTTTTCTGAATGTTTTATATAATATTAGTATTAAGTAATATAATTATATTATATATATGTAGTATTGTATTTCTACAATTTAAATTGTAATTACCTGAAAATGTAAATAAATAATTATATAAAACTATATTAGATCAATCATTAACAGTATATCATTTCTTCATATTACCTTAAATTGAATATTCAGTAAAGGTTTAATATAAATATAATTAAAATATTTTTAAAACGTATTAAACAAAGATTATATGGAAATATTAGCTAATTCTATAATATTATTCTTACAATAATATTTATTGTAAATATTACTAAAATACAAAAAATATATATTTAGTACGGATCTTCAAGAAATATTACTTAAAGATTTAATTTTTGAAAATTATCCGTGGTGTAAATATTATGGGAATATTTTAAGAAAATATTATGGAAAGATTGTTTGAAAATATTAGACGCAGATATACTATTCACAATAATCCGCAATGTAAATATTTCTAGAATAATTTAAAAAAATATTTGGCAAAGATTCCTAGGAAACGTGGGCTAAAGATATAATCTTCCAAAGCATCGCTAACATATATATTACCAAAATATCTTTTAAAAATATTAGGCAAAGATTATATTGAAATCTTAAGTTTATATTGTATTTAAATATTTAACAACACATAGTCGTAAACATTAGTCAAACATTTCCAAAGTTTATGAAATGAATATTCTTTTTAAATATTACTTTTATAAAAAAAAATGTCACATTTCATGTTTACTATAATATTATAAAGAAATATTTATACAACATTGCGTGTTACTAGGGTATGAACAGCAAAATTCCTGATCTAGCTATGCCATGGAAATATTTAGTTTGTCTTTACTTAAATCATACTAATCAAATATACGCCCGTTTGTAACATTCAATTATTTAGTACAAGTTTCATACAATTTACACAGTTTTACAGTTTAGTACAGTTTCATACAACCATTTCATCAATTTTTTCGTCCTTAAAAAAATGGAATGAAAAGTGTCCTATTTTATTTACTATAAATATTTACTGTCATCTGCAACTGTCATTGCTGCCATTAGCAATAGAAATAACGTTAATAGCTGCAGCAGCCAAAACCAATATGTCTGTTAAATTCTCATCCATTTCAAAAGCGATTCTGAATAGTTTAGATTCAAGACAATATTACCTACTGTCAATCTGTCAATTTTTTAGTTCCTAAAAAAATGACTGAAACTTGTACTAAATAATTGAATGTTACAAACAGGAAACAGGCTTTATGTTTACAACACAAGTTTACAATTTTGACAACTGTCAAAAAATTAGAATTATGGGGTAAGTAAAGACAAACTAATTATTTCCATGGCATAGCTAGATCAGGAATTTTGTTGATCATATTGTATATATAATAATATAAAAATATACTCAATACAGTTGAAGTCTTCGATTTGCCATATTGGAATTTGGAATTCTATATTTTTAAGGTAGGGCATAGAAATGTTAAGGTAGGGCATTGCCCCTCTATGCCCCCCCTAGCTACGGCCCTGCTCAAGCGTTACTTTCTTAAAATTCATAATTATAGACGACTCCATAATCAAGTTTCGATTCTTAGAAGCCGGATTAGATTTAATAATAATGTTAAGGTAAAAACAGCCTCTTCTGATTGGTTGCCGAGCCTCCTATGCTGTCGCTGATGGTTATTTGAGTGCTCGCGTTGTGATTGGTGCATTGTTGGTGTCCGTGTTTCTGAACCGTGTTGCCAACGGGAAGTAAAATAATAAACTCAGTTGCTGATGCTGAACTGTGTTGCCAATTGTAAAATAGCAAAATCTGGCTACCGCTTCTTTTACTTTTACAAGAATTTCAGTGCACTGATATTGAAAATTTAAACTCAGTTTACTTTAATCTAATTAAGTAAATTGTTTTGTTGTTTTTATGGCTAATTATTTTTTCAACAATTATTATTTCTTTTATTCCTTCATATTTTTAATAATTAATAAATATATTTTTCCACTTAGATTCTCTTTTCCTTGCTAAAATGCTAAATAATATTTCCCTTTCTGCATATGGATTTCTTGTTATAACCTTGATAAATTTTTCTCGTTCTTAACTTGGTTGGTATTCAAACACCAAGTCTGTTTTACTTGCTAGATAAATTACAGAAGAGTAGTAATAATAAATTATAGACGTTCAGTTTTGTAACCAGAAGCCAGTTATAAAATTATTTTGTTCATATAATGGAGAGATAGCTAGTTTCTAAAAATTTGCCCCGAAATTGTTTGTGTATAGATACCGAAGCATAATAACAAAAATTTGGGTTCGAAGATATATTACGTAAAAGCTAAAAGAGACTATCATAGAACACAATTTCTTATCACCTGACACAAACAATTTTCGTAGTTTATAACAAGCCAGATAAGTTTTTACGTTTTCGCTACGTAATATTAGGTATGAGGCGCCGCCGTTTAAGACAAAACTAATTTATAAAAATATTTATTTTCTCTTCAATATGTATATTTTAATTTAAATATATTTTTGCGATTTAAAATAAATATATTCAGAAAAAATAAATATATTTAGAAAAATAAAAAAAGTGGAGGTGCAAACCTCCCCTGGACTTTCCCATACTAAAAATAAACATTCGTTTTTGGTATTCAACAGTATTGTTCGCCACAACCGATAAACTAAACTTGAAAATTAGTATATGGAAAATTAACACAAGTGCCGATTGTGTTCATCTGCGCATGTGTGATTATTTATATTCATAGGCTGCTAGGATTAGCCGGCGACAAGGAATTCCGGTCCCGCGCATGGTCACTTGAACATATCGGCACTTACAAATTTCACCCTACACTGTTTTAAAGTTCAAAATTCACGAATTTCTCATTAGCCGTACATTTTAGCCATATGAATGTCTTATACTATGTGATAGACAATTTAATTTTGCATTCAATTATATAATAATATATAGGGTGTTTCATTTAAAATAACAAAGTTGCTTATTGTACTGTGAAAACCAAACACCCTGTTTACGTGATATAAATTTAGAAAAATGTAAATTTATATACTCAACAACTTTTATATTTAAACTTCTTTCATATTTTGACTAATAAAGGCGCTATAGGAGCATCAATTTCCGATTTTCAAACTCTCGTAGAGGGCGCCACAGTGGAAACCTGGGCGTTAAAGTCGAAATTTTGAAAAATTCATAGCAACCGCCATTTTGTTTGAAGTTAGAGAGTCTGGTAAAAAACTGTTTTCCTTGAATTATACCCTTCTTTCATATGCCCTACTCAGATTTTCAAAATTCCGCTTCTGAAAAAAATTATACCAAAAAAACATGTCTAACTTCCGCTTCCGGTTTCGGATTTTTTTGAAAAGCTTATTTTGTCGATGAATTTTCGATATACCCCTTCATTTAAAATTTCATCAAAATCGGTTCACTAGTTTTTGCGTTAGAGGCGTTACATACACACACACCCACCCACCCACCCACCCACAGACAGACATTTTTTCTAGACCACTTTTTTAGGCTCCTGGGGGTCCAAAACACCCATTTCCGTGAAAATCTCGATTTCGAAAATTTTCATGATATCAATACTTCCCTATACCAGTAGTGGTATGGGAAAGTAAAAAATATTCATAAGAAATAAATATATTCTGAAACATTAAATATATACTCATGAAAAATAAATATATTCAGAAAAAAATATATATTTGCAAAAATAAATACAGGGTGTCTCTAAAATATGATTGTTTTTAGCGATTAGGATGAAATTTGGGATGTGATTCTTTACTGGAAAAAGGTGTCTTTTGACATCATGTTTTTGTTCAGAAGTGTCGCGTAAGTGGTCAAAGGTTGATCATCCACAGCCAAAGAAGCTCATATCTTTTTAACAGTTCGGCCAATAGTTTTCAATTTTTTTTACAGAGAGACATTCTTATTTCAAATATTTTTTGTCTCTTGTTTGATTTCGGTATCTGCCATAGTTTAGGCTGAAAAAAATATTTTTATTGGCTGCAGTGCATTTCTTAAAACAGATGTAGTAGTCTAGTTGTCCAAAAATAAATATATTGGTTTTGTCCTAAACAGCGCCCCACAGTAATACATGTATTATCTGTACCAGACTTCAAATTCAGTGTTGGCAGCATAGGGCAATGTAATTCTTATGAGAAAATCTTGCACGGCGGCGTTGCCACTTGTGGTTACCCTAGGGCTCTTGTTAAAGCAACTGAGCAGGTACCCAACTGAGAAGTTGGTTTGGCAATGCCGGCCTCCATAAGACTAACACTGAATTTGAAGTCTAGTATCATTAGGTAGCAGTGCGCTTGGAGGCTGAGCCCCGGCCACTAATAAATAATTGTAAACTTGTTTGGCCTTTGTGCTTTCGTTCGTAAAGTTTTGCGGTACACGGCCGCTAGGAGTTTTAATTTCAATCTCTGGCGGACAGGTAACGACTTAAAGTCCCTATAGATTGCAAAAGATATTCTAGAACCAAACCATTTTCTGCATTTCTTAACTGAACCAAACTGAACAATGTTGCCAGATACCCAGTTACGAAATACCGTTATTAAACTAATAGCGTTTTCCACCTACTTGCACTTAGTGCGCACTCGCACCATTGACGTCACAACCGCACCGTACGGGGTTTTTTTTGTCAAGTGTTTCCATTAACAGAGTGCGCATGAAATTGGGAGTGGAACATACAATTTTGGGAAGTGCGCACTCAGTGCAGCCAGTGCATGTAGGTGGAAAACGCTATAAAGGTGTTAAAGGTAACAACTAAAAATAGACATCTTCCTTGAAGACAGGAGCCAGTTGTGGTAAATTTAATCTTTGGTTAAAAATGTGCACTTTGTGCCGCAATTGATTTTTTAACCGAAAAGTTTTTATAGGGTACCTGTAGAACAATTTAAAAAAGAGTATTAAAAAATCACAAAGCCACAGCCACAGCTATAAAAAATATCTTTAAAACTTTGAAATGGTTTTATTACTATGAAATTTTAAAACATTTATTTAATGAAAACTTGGCCGAGCGCTGTCCATAACATACCTAATCTAACCTATACCTAACCTAGGTATATACCAGAAAACATAAATTTATTGTAGCCTACAATTTATAGATAAGATTCTTAAAATTTTATGCAGAAATAATATTTAGGTACCTAAATATTACATTAGTAGGTATAACAGTTAATCAAATATTTCCAAATATTCAAATTTTTATTTGAATTTGGATGCGTTAAAGCAGGTTTAGTCGCGGGGGAGGGCTAATTTTTTCCTTACTTTTGCTAACAAAGAGAGCGGGGGTGAAATTATAAATCTTACGTGAGATAAAAAAAATACAAAATTGTTGCAAAATTATAAAAATGAAGCTAAATCTGGTAAAGAACTTGAAAAACTTCTTACGTCTTATCATTTGGGGGACACATATAATAAATAATTCCGTGTTTACACACTATGTACTGTTAAAAAATATTCCACTTTTGTTAAAAATTCTAGATAGGTATTCAAAATTTATCAATCTATTTAGCCCCGTTTTTAAAATAATGATCTAGAAAATCAATCAATGTATTTAGGTAAACATTGCATGTTTTATAGAAGTTGTGTGCTTGTTGGCATTTTCAGTCTACAGGGCTGTTCTACGCAAATACGACCTTGGAACTAGTGAGAGGAAAGTTCTACCCTAGTGCTTTCTTTTTCTATCGGGGCACCAATATGACGGCAAGAACAGCACTACATTACTAGCTACTATTTAACGTAACTAGATGTAGGTTGGTATGCTCTACATAATTAGAGTCCAACAGAACCTCAATTTTCCCTTGTTTCTGGTAACCCCCTGACGCAGAGCTGTCATTTATGCATTTGGCACAAAAATAATTAGTAGTGCAAAAAGCAACCGTGCGTGTTGCCGTTGTTCTTAGTTATTGTTTCCTGTTATTTGTTACTGTAAAGCAACTTAAAGCAAATAGTAACTAGTAATTTAGTGATATTTCTTCAGTCAGATTGGCATTATTGATAGAGAGAGACAACAGTAGGGTAGAGCATTCCATCTCTTTCCAACTTAAATAGAACAGCCCTATTGCTAATAAACGCAAACATATTGAAATGGAAAATCTAGTGTCTTATTGCTTTATAATCAAATAGCTAACGTTTTCAAGACTTCCAAGAAGAGCAGTACAAAACCTCTGGTCACCGCAGGGTGCCTTAAGCAGGCTTAAATGACACGAGGAAAATGACCGATTATAAAATAAGGGTTACAAGGTGGCAGGGCTATTTGTATAAATGCGTCATTTAAGTATATTCTATTCTTCCCCCACTCTTTTGGACAGGTAGAAAAAATTGCTATAAAAATATATTTTTAAATCTATGACAGAAACTCTAGACGCCGTTTTCTCGAAACTAGCTTTTTTCAGATGTGCCACTCTTCCGACAAACGTGCGAAATACCTAGTAAGATGCACAAATTAGTTTGAAAAACGGTTTTAAATTACAAACATTTAAGTACAATCAATTTAAGTACTACGTTAATGAAATCGAAAATATGATTTTTAAAAATGAACTTTTTAGATAGGGCTTCCCAAGGGCTTCAATTAATAACTATTTAATCATGACAAAACCGGATATTTATGGACCCCATGGTATGGTGGGAACATTCAACCACCGAATTGTTTGACATCTGGCTTGGTTTTTCCAAGAAAGATTCTTTCACGTATTTAAATATATTTCTTTAAGAATTTTTGGCAATGAATTGTTAAAACAACACACAACAGCCAGAGGCGGATCAAGGGTATATTGCGCCTGAAGCTGATACCAAAATTTACGCCCCCCCCCTTGACTTTTGTCTTTTTTTACATGAACATAAAATGAAAAAACAAAACAATTAAATGAAAAATAAAATGTTTTCAAATAGATTTTTAATCCATTTCCATGACTCAAAAATGAATACGGAATTTAAACAATCAACAAAATGAAAACAGTCAACATTTAACCTTCGTCGAAAAACATCATTTTTTTTTTTGTTAAAACTAAATAAACTATACAGGGTGGCTCGTTTTTCATTGTCCAGCTTAGGTATATCTGCTGAAATGTTAAAGATACGAGAAAAATTTAATGGAGAAACTTAGCCAAGAGAATCTGGTGTATAAAATAGCGCAAACAAGTGTTTTCCACGGCCTACTTATTTTTTGGAAAAATATGTAACTTTGTTTGTTAAACGGAACACTCTGTATATTTTTGCGGAATAAGATTCTAAATCAATTTCTCTTTACAAGCCTGTATCTCTAGTAGCGTTTCGCTTTTAAATTACACCTAATAATTCAAAAAATAAAATTGTGAGATTTGTTACGATTTCTATTATTTCCTCTGCGAGTAACAAAATTAATTTAATTACAAATTAATGAAATTGAGTAATACATAATGTGTCTTATAATGATTGTTCAAATTGACCACTATTCAATTCAAAACATTTTTGGGCCCGCTTAATTGAAAAAAAAGAATATTACAGCCGCCTGTTATAATTTTATTTTTTGAATTATTAGGCGTAATTTAAAAGCAAACCGCTGTCCGCTATTAGTGATAAATCGTTGTAAAGAGAAATTGATTTAAAATCTTATTCCGCAAAAATATACAGAGTTCCATTTAAAAAAAGTTACATATTTTTCCAAAATATGAGTAGGCTGTGGAAAACACTTGTTTGCGCTATTTTATACACCAGTTTAACTTTTTTTGTCTCTTTAATATTTCAGCAGATATAAGCTGGACAATGAAAAATCAGTATTGTAATATAAACTGAACACAAGCGAATGAAATCGGTTGGTTGTGACTTGTGCGGTGCAGTAACCATTGCTGTTTTCGTTTCTCCGTGTGCTCGTACTACCTTCTACCTATTTTCCGACTTTTCAGACTTGCGGAAATATTTTTTAAAATGCAACCCTTTTTGAAATGTTTAGTTTTTCAAGAAATATGATCAATTAATTTAAAACTAAATAATTTAAAGAAATTCAGGAAATTTTGCGCCCCTCAAATTTTGGCGCTCGAATCCGCGAATACTGATGAACTGCGACTGTTTGATTGGGGTGGATTTATAAATTTGGGTTTGGGTTTTCACAATTAAAATTGCAACTGATAATAAATTGGTATATAATAAAATATAAATACAAGATGAACTAAATTTTTTATTTAATACAAAAATACCTATTAACTATTTTCCATAATTATATAAATAAAAGTTAGGACAATGTTTGTTTAAACTAGACTGGACGACTTTTTGTAATTTTAATTGCGGCAAACGCAAACGGCTTGTCCGTTGCAGTAGCCTCCTCTACGACCAATGACAATACAATGGGCAGCACAGGCAGAATGATTGACTCCAAAACCACTCAAAAGATCACAGGTTGCTCTTTTGTGGCGAATGCTGTGAGTAGGGACAGATACTGTAACAAAAGTTCAAACGTTTTATTCTCTGAAAGAGTTTTAAAATTGGGAAAGTTTTTTTGGAATAAATTTTTTGAAAAACTTACCATCAGCGAGTTCTTCTTGTGATAATTCGGGAATTGCTCTGGTGTGACGAAGAGTAGGAGCTGATACTATAGAAATAAACGAAAGGGTGTTGTAATTTTAAGGGTTGTATTGCAAGTTAAATATTTTATCATGTTTTAATTTAAAATTCGGACAATTAATTGTTAATAATCTAATGTTGAAATTATATGCATGGGAGGGTATTTTTTTGGAATAAACTTACCATCAGCAAGTTCTTCTTGGGAATAATTAGGGATTGCTCTGGTGTGACGAAGAGTTGGTGCTGAAACTGTAAAGAATATCGAGAAATGTCAAAATTGTAATTTTGTGATGAAGAGAAATAAATTTAGGGATTTTATAAAAAAAAGGTTGCATAAAAAAATTAAAACTTACCATCAGCAAGTTCTTCTTGCAAATAACTGCGAATTTCCCTTTTCACGATTTCCCTTTCAGTTTCTTCCACTGATGGACGGCCATAAGCAACACTAAGGGTGCAGAAGACAGCAAGGATAATAATTTTGGTATTCATTTTGATATTTTGTTTCGAGTTCACTTTTTTAGTCTCAATTGGAAACTGTACTGCTAATGGAATTGCGAATCACTTTTATATCCCTGCAACTTGTTTTCTTCAAACCCTTATCAATTTTAAAAACCCCCGTAGACTAATCCCAAATTAGAGAAAATGTTGCTGGAAATTCCTGCACTTTGGTATAAACGATATTTTTATTAATTATGTATCAGTTTATAATTAAAATTTAAATACACAATGAAGATATGGAATCAAAATATGACTTGACCTTTTTTATGAAACTTCCTGAAAACATTTGCAATAAATTCGTTTATATAGAATCAAGATCTTTTTCTTTTAAAAATTTATTTCGGGGGTTCCTTCTATAATTTGTTTTAGAAAAATTGTTCAACGATAATTGTATTTTGGATCTGTATATGTTAAACAAGGCCTGTTTGATTTATTAGACATGAAACATGAGTAAAGAATTAAATCGGGATTGGGGGTTTACTTAAAAGGTTATCACATAAGAAAACGTGATACATGTTTGTTTACGTTTACAAAAATAATTTTATGAAGTTATAAATATTATTATCTGTTTATGCAATAATTTTATGGCATTCCTATTGATAAACCTCTAACATAAAGTCGGTTATCTTTCAATGCACTGGGTTTGGGGGATTTCGAAAACCCCATGAAAGGAAATAACCTCTTGTAGGTACCTATATAAACACATCGCATTCTCACATCCAGTACAGTTAACATCTTCGTTGACAATCCACAAGACAACAATAAAAATCTCTTAAAATGAATAACAAAATTGTCATTTTTGCTTTGGTAGCATCCTTCTGCATTTTGATCACTTGTGCAGTACCTTTGGAGGACCATGAAATTATCGAAGGTATGCTTTCGTTTACAAAATGTAAATTTATTATTAAATTGTTGTTTTTTCCTTAAAGAATCGTTCCATGGAAGTATTCGTCATAAACGACAAGCATGCGCCAGTAACGATGAATGCAGAGCCCATTGCATCCTGAATGGTAACAGTGGAGGAAGGTGTATATCAGGATCTTGCTTCTGTTCGAAGTAAATTTAAGACCAAAACAGGAGTTCGAAATACTAAATATATTACATAATTCTAGAGAAAAAACTTCAAACTGTTACCTTTATTTTTTTAATTGTTATCTATATTTTTTTTGATTGATTAAAATTGTTTTATTTGCATTAACATGATCTTTGAAATATTTTATTTCAACATTTTCCTAATACCCTTATCGGAAACAACCTTGACCCCTCTCCTCTACAGTTCACCTTCCTCAAAAACTCATTAAAATTCAAAACCACTTTTGTGTAAGGATATCGATCTTAGTTCATCCCGATAATTGATTTTTGGGCTGTTGCCTTATAGCCTCATTCATTTAAGGGTGTGTGGGTGTATACAGGGCGTTCATTTTAAAACTAGGGGAACGGTGGGTAGAGCTTGGGGTAAAGCGGCCAGTGGTAATAAATAATTGTGTATTGTAGCGACATCTTTTAAGTAGTATGGAAACTAAGGACAATGACCTTATAAACCACTCTGTAATACGCCAGCCTTCTTACGTGCCTAGTGTTGAAGTAATTGTGAAAAAACTGCGAAATAAGTGTCCTAATCTAAAGTGAGTACACATTTTAATTACGTTTTTTAGGTGTTTACAATCGTTCTAAAATTTTGTCCCGTCAGGTACACCTTCTTTAATTGTTTACATTGTGGTGCAATGGGACATCTCAAAGCCAGTAAGGAATATAACGTTCCGCGGACCACTTTAAAACGAACGGTTAAAAATATAAATTTCGATGCTAAGGAGAACAAAAAAGTTCTTGGAAGCTATCGTCCTGTTTTTAACGAAGACCAAGAAAAAGAAATTGTTGACCATATTTTTGAAATGGAAAAAAGATTTTATGGGCTTACGTTGACTGATATTCGAAGCCTAGCTTTTCAGTTGGCTGAAAAGAACCAATTGAAACATTTATTCTGTAAATCAAAGAAACTAGCTGATAAAGACTGGCTACGAGGATTTCGTATTCGCCATCCAGAAATCACTTTAAGGTGCCCGGAAGCAACGTCTTCTGCACGTGCTCAGGGTTTTAATCGTCCTAGTGTTGCCAAATTTTTTACGTTATTGACTGAGCTACAAGATAAATTAAATTTTCCTCCACATAGGATTTTCAATGTGGATGAAACTGGAATCACCACTGTGCAGTCGAAATGCTCAAAAGTTTTAGCACTGAAAGGCAGAAGACAAGTCGGGTCATTAACATCGGCTGAGCGCGGAATTTTGTCAACAGCTGTCATTTGTATGTCTGCTGGAGGAAACTTTGTGCCCCCGCTAATAATATTTCCTAGAGTTCGTATGAAAGTTGAACTTCAAGACGGAGCTCCACCAAGTACCGCATTTGCATGCCACAAATCTGTTTGGATGCAACTAGAAGTTTTTACTACATGGTTCCGACATTTTTTGTCTCATGCCAAGCCCAGTGAACATGAGCCAGTTTTATTAATTCTCGACGGACATATGACTCACACGCGGAATTTAGAGTTCATAGAGCTCGCCAGAGCCAATCATGTGACTGTTTTGTGCCTGCCTCCATATTGCAGTCACAAGTTACAACCACTGGACGTCTCCTTCATGGGTCCTGTAAATACCTTTTATGTGCAAGCAATGGAAAAATTTCTACGTTCCCATCCTGGTCGTGTGGCGACGCAATTCCAGATAAGTAAACTCTTTGAGGAGGCATATCTTCGCGCAGCCACCTCAAATACCGCCATTAACGGTTTTCGAAAATGTGGAATTGTGCCTTTAGATCCCAATGTTTTTGAAGATTCAGATTATGCTGCTGCAGAAACTACCGATATGCCACTCATCAGAACCACAGATTCTGCACAAGAGCAGAACCATTTAGATGATGTAGAACCTTTAAGTGATGAAGAAGCTCTACCTGATCCACACATTTCAAAATGTTCTACTCCAGAACCATTTCGATCTACAACCAAAACGGCAAAACTGTTCCAATTGCACTACCGTCTACTTCCCAGAAAATTCACCTACCATCCAGTTCCGACACCATACATAACTTACCATCAACTTCTAAGAAAACTGACGGACCTTCGACTTTTAACACATCTTCATCTTCGTTTTGCATCAGTCCTAATTATGTAAACCCCTTGCCAAAACAAAAAGCAAAAGAAAGAAAACAGACCAGGAGGAAAGGAACTTCGGCCGTTCTGACAAGCACTCCTTATAAGTATGAACTTGAAGCAGCTCAAAATTGTAAGATCAAAACTAATCCAAAACCGAAACAGAATGCTACAAAAAATATATTTTCCGGTCCACCTTCTAAGAAACGAAAATCCAAGATAATAGACAGTGAATCTAGTGATGAGGATAACCCGGAATGCATTTACTGCAACGAAACCTTTTCAAAATCTCGGAGCAAGGAAGGTTGGATTAAATGTCAGCAGTGCCACAAATGGGCACATGAAAAGTGTACGGCCGTACGGGGTGTGATGACTATGACGATATATTTTTGTGTGATTTTTGCCAACCTATTTAATAATTAATATTAATATTTTACTATCCATTAGCTTTATACCTTTAATGATGAATAAAAATTAACAATAATTAAGTTGTAGTTTGATAATAGGTACTGAATAATTATTATGACCACTTTACCCAACCGGGTTGGGTAAAGTGGCCATTTGTATATAAAAATAAAAAAAATAACAACAAGGGAAAAAAGTTGCATTTTAGTGTAGATATTTATGGTATCATATTTCAAAATGATTGCTTTATGCTATAAAAAATTCACGACGCGAAATTGCAAACAATAAGGGTTTTAGAAGGTGCCTTCCCTTAAGGTGGCCGCTTTACCCACCGTTCCCCTAGCCATCTTTAATAACTATGAAAATTTTGAAATTTCCAGTTTGAATAAATACACGTCAACTTTGATATCGCGGGGGAAGTTTAAAACCACCATTAAAGTAATTTTATAATTCACCCCCACCACTCCAGCAACCCCTTCTTTGAAATTTCAAGACTGTTGCTAGCTCCACGGCTAACGTGTATATAATCTGACACAAAATCCACGGCATTACGTCATTGTCAATAAATATTTTTATCCACGACTACTAAATTATACATCTATTATTTATGTGTTTTGTTAAACATAAGACTACCCATAATAAATTGCCGTGAATTATGGGAGTGAATTATGGTACCTACTAATTCACTCTTACGTCAAAATCACAAATGTCAAAATACAATACAATACCAGCAAACTTAAAGAAGTAATTTTCGCAGCTTCTGTTATATGCGGTGGTGTACAAGATATCTCGTCACTGTCGCTGACCATTTTTAACTTTTTTAATACAAAATACAGCTGGACCAAGCTTACAAAGTTGAAAGGGGGCGTGTACGGCGCTGTTATAGTTTTTCAAAGTACAGTAAAAATAATAGTATATTATTCAACGAGCATGTTAGGATGGCTATTATCACGACGGTTACATTTACGAAACGAGCCGCAGGCGAGTTTCGTAAATAACTTGAGTGAATAATAGCCAAGTCCACGACTATTACTAAATAACAACAATTTTTGTAAAAATTTATAATTACCAGAAACATTTTATTAAAAACTTCATCTAATCAGCCATGACATTGTACCTATATCAAAGGCAGCAATTGTTTTTGATGTTATTCGAGAAACGTCAAAAAATTAATACTGTGCGCGAGATTTTGCTTTTGCAAGTATTTTGTATTAAAAAAGTTAAAAATGGACAGCGACAGTGACGAGATGTCCTGTACACCACCGCATATAACAGAAGCTGCGAAAATGACTTCTTTAAGTTTGCTGGTATTGTATTGTATTTTGACATTTGCGATTTTGACGTAAGAGTGAATTAGGTACCATAATTCACTCCCATAATTCACGGCAATTTATTATGGGTAGTCTTATGTTTAACAAAACACATAAATAATCGATGTATAATTTAGTAGTCGTGGTTAAAACATTTAGGCGGCAAATTTAAATAACTGTAAATACTTTTCATTTGAAAAATTCGATGACCTTCCGAATGATATGTTTGGCTTGAGAATGAATTATCTTCCTCTATAGTATTCATACTTAACAGATTTTAAACGTCAAAACAATCTGACAAACATTGAAATTAATAAAATTTCAAACGTCAATTGACCTTTCCCAACCCTCTGTGGCAAGTTTTGGAACTTAAAGCGGGCTACCCGATTTATCTATCTAACGTTGGCGCTCCTGTGGTGTGATATTTCCTTCGCGTCGGCTGTCACATTTGCTTATTGTGGGGTTATATTATCTATGTTATTTTCATTTCGTCCTGCACGTGTTTGTAAAAGTTTTTTTCCGTCCTGTTTCGTTGTATTTTTAGATTTTTCTAAAAGACTAAAAAAAAAGTCTTTTTCAAGACTAAAATAAGTGTGCAAGTTGCGTTGAGGTAGGTCCTACATCGTATATCCTATTGATATTGAAATAATTTTTCTATATTTACAGTTGATTTACCTACCCGAAGTTTGTGTAACCTACTATATTGTTTGCATTAAGTGCCTTAGAAGTTTCAAATCTTTGTTGAGGTAAGTTCTACATCATAGAGCCTATTGATATTGAAATAATTCTTCTATATTTACAGTTGATTTACCGGAGACTATAGCCGTTGTTGCAATGGGGAAGGGTTGGAAAAAATGTTGCGTTGATAACTGCACAAATACCAGTTTAAAAAATAAACAATTCTCTTTTAACAAATTTCCTCGGAACTTTGAAATGAGAAAAGAATGGATTGATAGACTTGGTAAAACCAATTGTTGGAACCCTAGGTTACTATATGAGCACCTTCGTATTTGTGGGCAACATTTTAATAAAACTGGACGTAAAACCAAGCGTGACATGTATCCTGTATATTTTCTTCATAACTCGAAAGGTAAGACCGACATTTCTAATACAAAAATTATATTTCCTAAAAGATTTATTTTATTTGTCCTTTTTTTTCTAGAAAATCTTTTGGATTCGGAGCAGTGTATTGGAAACACCGAACCCGCAGAAATCTTGTTTAATCCGAATTCTTTTGATGATAACACTCCTACTTCGATAGGAGAAGTTATTATTTCAAGTTCTGAAGAAACCGAAGAAACTTTGGTAGGACCTTTAATTTCAACAGATTTAACTCCTCAAAATTTTCTTTTACAAGATAAAGACGGTAATAAATTTAATTTAAAATAGTTAAGTTATAGAATATCATATATCGTATTTTCAGATCATACTTATTGTGGTTTATGGGATGCAGAGAAGGCTATGAAACACTGGCAAAATAAGTTTTTTAGCTTACAATCAACATGTAATAAAATTCTACTTAAATATGTAGAAGTTTGCGAACAGAATTCACATTTAAAATTAAGAATCGAGAGATTGGAAGAACAGGAGAAATGTAATCGGGACCAAAAAAACATTATAAATGAGTTAGAATTGGAATGCGAGTCATTAAAAGAAAAAGTTACAATTTTAAAATGTTCAAAAAAGACAATCAACTACGAAGAAATTTTGGATAATCCGCATTTGATCACATTTTACACAAATTTTAAAGATAAAGATAAGTTTAAGATGTTTTGTAGTATGATTCGATCATTTGAGGAAAAATGCAATACTCAAATGGGTTATTGCAAAAATGAACATGTATGCAAAATTGATTACGAAGAACAAATATTTCTTGTACTTAGTAGATTACGGTTGGGCTTATTAGAAGAAGATATTGCATATCGTCATGGCGTATCTTCTTCTACCATAAGCAGAATTTGCAGGCATTGGTTGTACGTGATGGGCAGCTTTTTCAAGCAGTTGCCTATTTGGCCAAACCGGGCTATTGTCCAGAAGCATATGCCTCTTTGTTTCCAGGAAGTGTATCCATCTACAAGGGTAATTATAGATTGCACAGAAATATTTATAGAGAAACCATCTGATTTTGGAGTGCAAAGTGACACCTATTCACGTTATAAAAGCCACAACACAGCCAAGGGACTAATAGGCATTACACCTAATGGCCTCATTTCATTTATTTCGAATCTTTATCCGGGTAGAATATCCGACAAAGAAATTGTTAATCAATGCAAAATTTTGGATTTGTTGGATCCCGGAGATTCCATTATGGCTGATCGGGGTTTTATGATTGATGAAGAATTATTGCGTCAAAAAAATATAGATATAAATATACCACCATTTGTATTGGAAAATCAGCTAAATGATTTTGATGAGCAGAAGACAAAAAGTATTGCCTCTTTGCGAATTCATGTAGAACGAGTAATTGGAAGCATTAAACGTTTTAGAATCTTAAGATACAATTTTCCAAACTCAATGAGTGATCAGCTTAACAATATATGGTTCATATGTGCAAACTTAAATAACATTGTAAACGTACCCCTACTAGACCGCTAATTTTGTCATAAGTGCTTGTGTTGTTTAATAATTAATCGATATTTTATTTAGTATTTATTATTTATATAATCATGGATTTTAACAAAGTAACGCTTGAGAATGTCAATACATTTTAATAAATATTTTATAATATTTTTCAGCTAGGATTCCCTTTTTCGGATTAGTGCCACAATATAAAGAGAGATAAAAGATGCAAGTGGTGTGTTGTTTAACATAAGGCGCTAATCCTAAAAAGGGAATCCTAGCTGAAAAATACTATATAATATATAGAAATTGTAGTGTGTTCCTTTGTTTATTTATAGAATACTAAACTCCATTTATTATTAACAATCCACTGAAGTAAATAAACTGGTATCATTTTTTGAGTCTAACATACAGTTAAATAAGTTACTTTCAATGTTCCTTTATTTTAAGGAGAAACTGTTAGGTATCATACAGGTTTTAATGTGTTTGTTGCTTTTCTTACATAAATAAAAACAACTAATAGGTTTTGCAAAAATTATTTATTTTACACAAGTTAATATAATATACTTATGATGGGTTTTGTATTGTACAGTGTGTCCGCGTAAGTTGGCTACATATGGAAAACTTTGTTATTATTTGTTGATCTTCCATTGTTCCATGACAACACAATTCAGAGTTTTTTTGTTTGATTTGTTGTTTTGATTTTCATTAAGTGCCTTAGAAGTTTAAAATCTTTGTTGAGGTAAGTTCTACATTATAGAGCCTATTGATATTGAAAGAATTCTTCTATAAATAACAAATATTAAATAGAATATCGATTTTAACGGGAAATAATAAGATTTATTCGCTTTATACGTATTTCGGCATCAATGTGCCATTGTCAAAAGCATATATAAAATATTTAATATTTTATAAAGCGAATAAATCTTATTATTTCCCGTTAAAATCGATATTTTATTTAATATTTGTTATTTATATAATCATGGATTTTAACAAAGTAACACTTGAGAATGTCAATAAATTCTTCTATATTTACAGTTGATTTAGCCACCGTTTCTTCAGGTTGAGAATGTGGGTGAAGAAACTGGATAAATTTCCTGTGACACATTATAATGAAGAGACCATAAATAAATACAAAAGCGATTGTGCAACTTCAACTAAAGCATATTTGCATGGATATCGTCTGTTTAAAGCTAGCAAAATTCAAAAAGCTATGACGTCTTACAGCGTCATAGAAAATAAGAGCTACGTAAAGGCCTATGTTGGTGCATCATTCAAGACCACATACTATATTGTGCTGCTGCAATTTGATCAACACGCTCAAGTAACTGAAGGAGAGTGTGGTTGTATTGGTGGTAAACAGGGGCGGTGTAAACATGTGTTTGCTGTTTTGTGGATGCTCCTCGACTGTGTACGGAATGAAAGCCTTTTTCTCGAAGAAGATGTAGCACCGACCTCTGATGCTAGAAGTTGGGGAACAGGATCAGATAAGCGGAAGGTGGAGCATTCATTTGCTAAATTAAAATTTATAAAGTACGAGCCATTAAAAAAAAAAAAAACTGCCGATTTGATACAGAAAAAAGACAAATTGCAACATGCGTATGATGCAGTGGAGCTAAGTACACAAGACCTTACAAATTGTCACAAACTTTTTTTAGAAAATGGCCTCAACATGGTAGCAGACATCATAAAAGCTAATGACTTTAAAGTGAATGCAGTGTTGTGCGATCGCAATAAAATTTTAGCTCCTCCTACACCACCTAATTTACCAAAATATCATCTACCCATTGGTAGTTACTGGATAAATGAGTTTGAATTAATTTGCCAGAAATTACCCTTTGATACAACAGAATTTGATGTTTTGAGGTATTGCGAGTTATCTTTACCAGAAGCTTGGGAACTGGAAGAAAAAACTAGAACCCAAAGTAAAAATCACTTATGGGTAATGGAGAGAAGAAAGCGTATAACTGCATCAAAATTTGGGGACGTTATTAACCGTAGGGCAGAAGTTACCCCTGCTTTTATAAATAGAATATTTTTAGGATCTGATTTTCAGTCGGCATATATGAAGTTAGGATTAAACAATGAAAAAAATGTTATAAATAAATACTTGAAGGTTAATCCACATTATATTCATGCTGCTTGTGGTTTATGTGTAAATCCGGGTGTACCGTTTCTAGCTGCCTCGCCAGATGGCCTAATTTATAATCAAAATACGAAGGACTATCATCTCGTAGAAATCAAAACTGTGGCCAAAGCTATAGATAGTGGTTTAGGTATTGAAGAATGTATAGCAAATAAGTGGATTCAGTTTCTCGCATTAGAGCCTGAAAACATTGTTGTTAAAAAAAGACATAAATATAATTTACAAATCCAAGGTCAATTAGCTATAACAGGTTTAAGAAGATGTGATTTGATTGTGGACACCGGTGAAGAATTCTCCGTTACGCAAGTCAATTTTGATCGTGAACTATGGGTCTCAGAATGTTTGCCGAAATTGCTGGAGTTTTATTTTAGACATTATCATATGTATATAATACAAAACCCATCATAAGTAGTATATTCTATTAACTCGTGTTAAATAAATAATTTTTGCAAAACCTATTAGTTGTTTTTATTTATGTAAGAAAAGCAACAAACACATTGAAACCTGTATGATACCTAGCAGTTTCTCCTTAAAATAAAGGAATATTGAAAGTAACTTATTTAACTGAATTGTATGTTAGACTCAAAAAATTATACCAGTTTACTTACATCAGTGGATTCCAACGATTGGTTTTACCAAGTCTATCAATCCATTCTTTTCTCATTTCAAAGTTCTCTGCATCCCATAAACCACAATAAGTATGATCTGAAAATACGATATATGATATTCTATAACTTAACTATTTTAAATTAAATTTATTACCGTCTTTATCTTGTAAAAGAAAATTTTGAGGAGTTAAATCTGTTGAAATTAAAGGTCCTACCAAAGTTTCTTCGGTTTCTTCAGAACTTGAAATAATAACTTCTCCTATCGAAGTAGGAGTGTTATCATCAAAAGAATTCGGATTAAACAAGATTTCTGCGGGTTCGGTGTTTCCAATACACTGCTCCGAATCCAAAAGATTTTCTAGAAAAAAAAGGACAAATAAAATAAATCTTTTAGGAAATATAATTTTTGTATTAGAAATGTCGGTCTTACCTTTCGAGTTATGAAGAAAATATACAGGATACATGTCACGCTTGGTTTTACGTCCAGTTTTATTAAAATGTTGCCCACAAATACGAAGGTGCTCATATAGTAACCTAGGGTTCCAACAATTGGTTTTACCAAGTCTATCAATCCATTCTTTTCTCATTTCAAAGTTCCGAGGAAATTTGTTAAAAGAGAATTGTTTATTTTTTAAACTGGTATTTGTGCAGTTATCAACGCAACATTTTTTCCAACCCTTCCCCATTGCAACAACGGCTATAGTCTCCGGTAAATCAACTGTAAATATAGAAGAATTATTTCAATATCAATAGGCTCTATGATGTAGAACTTACCTCAACAAAGATTTGAAACTTCTAAGGCACTTAATGCAAACAATATAGTAGGTTACACAAACTTCGGGTAGGTAAATCAACTGTAAATATAGAAAAATTATTTCAATATCAATAGGATATACGATGTAGGACCTACCTCAACGCAACTTGCACACTTATTTTAGTCTTGAAAAAGACTTTTTTTTTAGTCTTTTAGAAAAATCTAAAAATACAACGAAACAAACACGTGCAGGACGAAATGAAAATAACATAGATAATATAACCCCACAATAAGCAAATGTGACAGCCGACGCGAAGGAAATATCACACCACAGGAGCGCCAACGTTAGATAGATAAATCGGGTAGCCCGCTTTAAGTTCCAAAACTTGCCACAGAGGGTTGGGAAAGGTCAATTGAATTTTTCCAGTGAATGTACTTTTGAATATGTTTGTTTGCTATTGGTTGGCGTATTGTCGCGTCCTGTCTTTCAAAATTTAGTTGACATATTTTCCGGGGCATTTGTAAGCTTGGTGGAGCTGTACTTGCAAAAGCAAAATCTCGCGCACAGTATTAATTTTTTAACGTTTCTTGAATAACATCAAAAACAATTGCTGCCTTTGATGTCATGGCTGATTAGATGAAGTTTTTAAAAAAATATTTACTGTCTCATCAATATAGGTACTTACTATATATTTTAAATTAAATATATATATACGATTTAAAATAAAATATATTCAGAAAGAATAAATATATTTAGAAAAATAAAAAAATATTAATAAGAAGTAAATATATTCTGAAAAATAAATTATACTCATGAAAAATAAATATATTCAGAAAAAAAATAAATATTTGCAAAAATAAATATATTAAGAAAAAAATATACTTATTCAGGAAAAATAAATATATTCAGAAAAAAAAATTATATTAGCAAAAATAAATATATTAAAAAATTATTTATATTCAAGTTAGGAGTTGAAAATATATTTAAGTTAGCATTTGCTGCTTCGTCGATAGAGGGAGGAATACACTGGTTTGTATCAAAGCCAGTTGATTATGTCTGTATTTCGGATTTGCACTTTACAGTGGACCAGTAGTCTGTTGTTTCTGAGATCTGCTCCTTTACATACTATTAAATTATTAAAAACTTTTTAATTGATATTAATTAAAGAAACTCAATACCGAACACTTAACTTATTAACACGTCGCCATTATATTACGCAATATTATTTAATAGTATGTAAAGAAGTAGATCGCAGAAACAGCACACCACTGGTCTACTGTAAAGCGAAAATTCGAGATGCAAGCCCTCTATTGGCGAAGCAGCAAAGGTCAACTTAAATATATTTGCTTTTTCGTATTAAATTTAATTTTGCTTATAAATTTTTTTTTCTGAATAGATTTATTTTTCCTGAATATACTTATTTATTTCTTATAAATATATTTTTATTTTTCTAAATATATTTATTTTTTCTGAATATGTTTAATTTTAAATCGCAGATATATTTAAATTAAAATATATACAGGGTGTCTCAAATGGATTAGGATAGTATGGGTATCTTGGTTATTATTGAAGATAGAGATTCGGTTAAATGGGCAATGTTTTGCAGTTTCTCATACTGATTCATATCCCGATTAGAAAAGTTACAAATTTTTAGTCGTTCAGTTGTTATCTTGAAAAAACTGAAAAATGCGTATTTTTAAAAAGTGGAATATTTCTGTAATTTTAATATTTATGGAGAAAAGTTTCAAATAAAAGTTACTAGGTTCGATTAGTACGATTTAAAAACGTCGTTCAATTTTTTTTCAAAATGGCGGTTTTCAAGATATTGATAGCAACTTTCTTATTTTAAATGGGCGCCATTTTGTTTTTTTACAGAAATGGATTGCATTTTTTTTCTGATTTCAACGATGTATAACAACCTATGTTTAAATAAAGTTTTAGACTGAATTTACTGATGTTTTAATTTGCAGTCGAGTTAGCCATGAAAACAAAAGACATGAAACAAAATTTATTATTTATTATTTATTAATTTTAATTAATTTATTATTTATTAAGAGGTTTTGGAAGCAGTAAGTCCGAGCGATTGATTTTGTTTGTACTAGATAATAATTAGATTTCTCAGAAACAGACTTTTACACCTTGGGAATAGGCAACCAATCGTGCGCACCTCTGTCCCTGTAATCTCAGGAAGCTGGAATAAGTCCCCAGACATGCGCCGAGTCGGTCGATAAACGTCACCCCATGATAATGACGTAATGCCCTGGATTTAGTGTCAGAATTATATCCACGTTAGCCGTGGAGCTAGCAACCCACCTACTTTGTGATGTATCATTTTACAGGTAATCAAATTCTCTATCAAATCACATTATTTTATATTCCACCCCCTCTACCTCAACAACCCCCGCTTTTTCAAATCGTTGTCATTTCCAATTTGAAAAAAAAGTTAATTTTTATACCGAATTACTAAGGTTAATACGACTAGTTAGTATTCTCCTAAATGTATATCACGTATACAGGATGTTTGCTTTTCACAGTACAATAAGCAACTTTGGTATTTTAAATGAAACACCCTGTAATAGATAAATGTACGGTATAATATTACGCAAATATTAATTTTTTTATACGCCTTTTAAATGCGAGTCGGCCGATAAATGACGTCAACCCATGACTATACCCATGACTACCCTACCCATGACTACACCCATGACGTAATGCCGTGGATTTTGTGTCAGAATTATATCCACGTCTGGCGTGGGTTTAGCAACGGCCATTATTTTTATGGTGCTAGTCGTGTCATAACCTGAAAAGTGATCTGGCGTCATCGACATTCTTAATCTTAAATAAATTAATTAAATGCATCCACTATTAACTAATAATTGTTCAAACATATTCTTGGCCAAAGGTTACATAAAAAGAATGATGTGAATTTAAAATTGTAACCTCCCATTGAATGTAACAGTAAAATCAAACGAGGTAGGTACTAATAAATTAGGAATACCTAATCTGATCTTAAATCAGGATAGCCTTGTCTTCCAGAAAGAAGTTTGAAGGCACAATATGAGCATAATATGAGTGTTATGGCATCATAAAAATGTCCTTTTGGCGTGGGTGAATTCTTACTGCTGGTCAACTATCAGATGCAACTAGAGTGATGTGATTCCAATTAAGTATCCAATTCACAGGTAAGTGGCTAAACGTAGACGATAGGATATTATTCCATTAATTTGTTCCTTAAAAAATTCACAGACGGCATGAACTTCAAAAGGAAGGAGGTAAAATAAAAAGAAAAATACCTTAAGATGGTCAACGGCTTTGAAACGGTCTGGTTGAGAAACAAATCAAATATCCGAATTTTATTACATGATGTACCTATTATTCCTATTAATTGTTCAACGCAATGAAGCACTAATTAAATAAATTAATACAACCAGGTAAGAGATGACCTTAATATTAGCAGATTCGCTTTTAATAAATTCTATATCAACCTTACAGCTTGACAACCAGAAATGAGACCAATACAGGAAAAATTAAAAAAAAAATAGGTTAACAGCACAGGAAATATCCACAGTTGATAAAAGAATTTGAAAATTTTTGATCGCAGACAAAATGAGTAGGAAAGTAAATGTAACAAAGTGTCATTGATGTCATTTACTGCCCTTCCGCAATAGTGTAAATGGTAATGTCAATGTTGGTGTTAAGAAGTATTTCAAATGTAGGCGGTAACCTTTACATGGATTATGCCTTCGAACGTGCTTCGAACAGATTGCACTGTTTGACGTTTAACATGGTTATATTGTTCTGTGTTGTTTGCTTGCTATTTTACTATAAGCACTGATCAAATGGATAGAAGGCAGGAGCTATTAAAATTAAAAGTGGTGATTTTATTAAAAATTAAAAAGAAAAATTTAAAAAGTACCTGCAAAAAGAGACGATAGGGTGTTCGCCCTGTGTTGAAGAGTAGAAAAGTATACGGAGAGTATTACAGCCTTTTGTTTACACTCGCTTTTGATTGGTAGATGTTAGCAGCCCAGAAATTTTCTAGGTGATTTTAACATTACCATTAACATAACATTAGCACTATTGTGGAAGGGCAGTTACTACACCAGGAAAATAGTTTGAATCATATCGGACAATGACATATTTGTCTATCTGTAGTAATTGACATTCGGTTCTATGTTTAGTATTATATTTGTATGAGATATTTGTGAGTTCGTGGATTGTTGGCTTTGTTCATTTAAGGTGCATTTAGTATAGTCCACATTATAGGCACAGAACGGGTACAAGCTACAAATTTTAAATCCATTTTGAATCGTGGTTTTAAGAGATGTTTGCTTCATGATTTTATGTATTAGAACATTGGGTACTTGTTACTTTCCCATACCATCACTGGTATAGGTGAAGTATTGATATCATTATAATTTTTGAAATTGAGATTTTCACGGAAATAGGTGTTTTGGACCCCCAGGAACCCAAAAAAGTGGTCTAGAAAAAATGTCTGTCTGTGGGTGGGTGTGTATGTATGTGACGTCTCTAACGCAAAAACTAGTGAACCGATTTAGATGAAATGTGAAATGAAGGGGTATATCGAAAATTCATTAACAAAATAAGCTTTTCAAAAAAATCCAAAACCAGAAGCGGAAGTTAAGACATGTTTTTTTGGTAGCATTTTTTTCAGAAACAGAATTTTGAAAATCTGAGTAGGGATATGAAAGAAGACCGTAATTCAAAGGAAAACATTTTTTTGCCGGACTTTCTAACTTCAAAATGGCGACCGCTATGAATTTTTCAAAATTTCGACTTTAACGCCCCATAACTCAAAAACCAGTTATCTGATCAGGTTCCGCAACAACTTGTTTGAAAGCCCTTTGACGGTACTACACTATGAAAAAGAATTATTTACTAAATCCAAAAACGGTCGCAACGGCGCTCTTCCAAAAAATTTTAAATTTTTGAAAAATTATTACAAAAAAACTGTTCACAGGATTTTGTTTAAATTTTCTATACTTATGCAGCTTGGTATTAGCTACATTTTTATTTTTTGATGAACGCCAGAATTCCACCGTGGCGCCCTCTACGAGGTTTTGAAAATCGGAAATTGATGCTCCTATTACGCCTTTATTAGTCAAAATATGAAATAAGTTTAAATATAAAAGTTATTCAGTATATAATTCTGCATTTTCGTAAATGTATATCACGTATACAGGGCGTTTGCTTTCCACAGTACAATAAGCAACTTTGTTATTTTAAATGAAACACCCTGTATATTATTATATAATTGAATGCAAAATTTAATTGTCTATCACTTAGTATAAGGTGTTCATATAGCTAAAATGTACGGTTGATAAGGATTTCGTTAATTTTAACCGAGTTGTGTCAGATTTAGCTTGGACTCTGACAAAAACGCATCGTCGCGTCGCGTCGGTCGGTAGTGATCGTCCGGCTTTGCCAGATGTAATTTGAAGCCGGATTTCTGTCGGGAGTCCTGGTTTATTATTATTTACTACCACAGATGCGTGTCTTCTGTACATATCGAATCCGTATAGTCTCGTTTTTCTCGCTACGCATTCAAATGATTTCCAGGGTCTGCCTCGCGAACTATACTGCGAATACTAAAAACGAAATGTTTATTTTTAGTATGGGAAAGTCCAGGGGATGTTTGCACCTCCACTTTTTTTCTCTATTTAGTTTTTTTCAATTCAGTTTTCCATTTTGACTAATGGAAAGAAGAAGCTTACATCCAATGACTAAAATTTGAGTTGTATTTGGATACAATCACACCACAATTATTTGATTCTTTATGCAAAATCTACTGAAAGGTATACTCAAATGAGAGGAATGTCCATCTAAAAAGACTGTAATCGGAAATTTCATATTATTGTTCTTCAAATACTCTATGACAACATTTGAGAAATATTGGTAAAAGCAAACAGATGTCATCTACTCTTTTGACGATTTTCATATTCCCCAATCTAGAGGTGCAGTTTTGGCGAATTTATCTACGTAACCGATGGTATTTGTGTAACGTAAGTGGTGGTCCATTATGTCCGATAGCTTTGACAGCAAAAAGGGTGGTTATGTTTTTTTAACCGAATTCGTGGATGTGTTATATACAGGGGGTGCCCTTTTCAGCTAACACAAGATTGCCTTTTGGGCAAAGATAAAAAGATGTTTGTCCATGTTTCAAATACGTGATGGATCTTCCAAAATTTTTTTTATCTGCGCCCAGTAATTCCAAAGTCTCCTTAACACTTGCATTGCGTATTGTGCTATTGGTACGACCAGCATGGGCGGATTTTCTTTTCTAAAATGTTGAATGTACTAATTTGGCATCCTGTTGCTTTAATATTTTAGCGAAAATAGTGCCTTAGTGTCACTAGTGTATTTATTAGTGAGATACACCTAATGGCGTCGTCCACCACATCCTAATGTTTTTCAAGAATGAAGAACGGAAGACGCCAAATGGCGTTGAGGACCAACGTTACTTTTAAAGAGAACTAAGTGTTGGAAACAATGGAAAAACCTTTATTTTTATTCAATCATACAGGGCCGGTTGCACCGACAAGCATCAAATACTGTAGTTAAATTAACTAAACTATAGTTAGTTAGTTTGGTTTAAATCGAGGAGTATATCGCTAGCAAAATTGTGTAGATCGATTTTCATTTTTATGATGATTTCCAAAGATTTTTGTTGATTTCTTCCAACCATTTCCACTGATTTCCATCCTCGCTTATCCACACCCGTTTTGGCAAAGACCTATCTTCTAAATATGTTCTGAGCCCCTCAAAATCTAAAATCCTTTTTCGCGAGATCTATAGTGTTTCGCTGCGTATCGATTTAAAGCAGCTATACATGGTAAACCGTTCTTCAGCTTGGCATGTAAAGTAAAGTTTCATAAAGTAGGCGTCCACCTGTGTAAAATAGGTAGAGGCCAAATTTTTTGACTGTCTTAAGGGGGCCACTCACTTGCGGATATCGCAGAGGCCGTCGTCTAACGCGCAATGGACTGAAGGCCATAAACGACCCTCACATGCAGTTTTCAGACAAGTCCCGGCCTGTCGGCCAAATATCGAAACTGAAAACTGCATGTGTATGTTAATTGAAGGGATTAGTCGAAGTCGGTTATCGTGACAGGTCGTGATCTGACAAACTTCTTGTCTGAAGTTAAATTTACCATACACATGCAGTTCCAATGCAAGTCCCAAACTGCAGTTAACAGATCGAAGATAAAAACTGTAAATGTGTGGTACTTTTTCGCAGTTAATAAACTCAACTGAGATCTTTTCGCTAGACAGATTTTTACCTCCACAATGTCTGGAAAGAAGAGCAATAATCCCGAGTTTTTACGGAAATTTATCGACATCTATCAATTACATCCGTCTTTATGGAAAATTAAAGATAAATGCTACGCGAATAGAGACCTAAGGCAGAAAGGATATCATGAGGTAATAGAACATTATAAGACAATCGATACGTCGGCGACACAAGAAACCGTAAGAAACAAAATTAATAATCTAAGAAGTGCTTTTCGTACAGAATTAACGAAAGTAAAAAAATCCAAGAAAACTGGGTCGTCGGCCGATGATTACGTCCCTACTCTGTGGTACTATGATTTGTTGCTTTTTACTGCAGATCAGGAAGAAAATCGAAGATTCCTCGCTCATGCGTAAATAATTTTTTAAATCTTCATTTGATGACGATCTAAGTTCACGTATTAGTGTCATGTGTGACAAGGTATTCCTCTTTTGTAACCATTCTTTAACCCAAAAAGACCGTTTTCTTATTTTTTGCTTCTATACTCACCACCAACAAGGAACATATTTTTTTCGAGAGAGGCCCATCGCTCAACACACACATACAGTTTTCGGATTGTACTGAAACCACCGACCAACGAATTCTAGGATAAATGCTGTGTGTGTGTGTGGTGAGTGCTTCGATTACCTGCAGGCCATTAACTGAGAGAATTTAGCCCTCAGTCATAGAACTGATATAATGTGTGTTGGTTTTCGATTACCACCTTCAGTCCTGGCCTTCCGAGCAGTACCTCTGCGATATCCGTAAGTGAGTGGCCCCCTTTATCGAAAACAATTTCGGTTACTACAATTCAAGGAATTTTGTAAGGCAACGTCTATAAGAGTTTTCAAAAACTTGCTAGTATCATAACTGGAAGCTTCCTTATTTTCACGAAAAACTACGTTTTGAAGAAGTTACGTCGAATTCTTGGTTCACAAGTTTTTGGACTTGGGTAATTATGGGGGGGAAAAGACGTAATCACTAGTTGTTTCTCATCACCTCTTTCAAAGTTTCGCCTCATTCGTTCTTTTCGTTGGTATTTTTTAGTTTTCCATTTAGATCGTGAGTCAGTCGATTCAAATAATTACAACGCATGCGCAATCGTTGCACATGCTCCATTTTCTGTAATGATTTCCAAAGATTCCCAATAATTTTCAACGATTTCCATTGATTTCCAATGATTTCTAATGATTTTTATTGGGTTGTACACCGATTTCCACAGCGATATACCCCTAGGTTTAAATATACAAATCCTAGTTAAAATGTAGGGGAGAACCACCAACAGTGGCCACCTGTTTATAAATTCTACTGCAATATGTTTGTTAGACATGCTTTGGTGTCAATTTTTTTTCTAGGTACTTGCCTCCTTACTTACGAAATAAACATCAGTTTAACAAAAAACAGCAATATGTATTTTTGGCAGATTTTTTATTTTTTTTTGCAAAAGTGGCCACTGTTCGAGCTGTGTTACAACAATGGCCATACCCTATCTATACAGTGGCCACGCCTTTCAAGTGTTCCTATTAAAAAACCTGGTTGAAAGTATAATATTTATTAAACTTCTTTCAACAACAAAAGGAATATAATTCTTATATAATGAATAATAATTAAAAAATTAACAAATATAAGCATCTAAATCAATGGCAAATACGGTATTAGTAGGCTCAGGAAGGACCACTTCTATATCATCCTTTGATATAGTTGATGTATCTGCAACAACCGGAAATACAAATTTGTTCACTGTATGTCGAAGATAAGACACAGTGTATTCATCTACATCGGAGTGCACTTTTGTTCCTTGGGCAACATAATATTTTTTTGTCTTTGTTGCAAATTTAACCAGCAGATAACTATTTGGCCGAATATCGTACAAGTTGTTATACTCCATTGGTGCATCCTCTAAATCTTCAGTTAATGATGATGAAGCAATCGATAGTTCGTCGTCATCTCCACAACTTGAAGAAAAAGAATCTGTTTTTCTTTCCTGTCTTCTTTGAAACCCTTTTTCTTTTGGAAGATAGATTTCCCTCGCTTTGAAAAATTGTTCTTTTCACTTTTCCTTTGCTCTGCTTATTTATTTCCTCCATTTGAAACTTTTCCATGAAAGGTGTGTTGGTCAAAATTTCAGTAGATTTTTTCTTTCTCCCACCTTTTGTAGAATTATTTGTGTTTGCAGATTTTGGATACGATTTCACCGATTGTGGTGAAAAATATAGCTGTTCTGCATCTTCGAGAGCTGAAGATGGTTCGAGAATATTTTCGATCAAAGGCTGGTCCGTGACAGATGCTGGCAAGAATTCATCATTGTCGTAGATTGCTTTGTTGAGTGGACATATTCCTGTATTTTTAAAGGCGGTGATGAATTCAAATAAAAGTGGACTGTATATTGACGGTTGTTTATTACTATATCAAAAAAAACAATTCGAAAAAACAAAAACAAACCTAGCAACACATGCTACTATATAAATAATATTGATATGCGGTAACATAACTCCCCGCCTTGAAAGGGTGAAACTTTCAATTAAATTATTGATTGATTAATTAGATACTTACATAATTGAAGAATAACAAACAAATAAATGAATTAAAAATTTATATGAACAAATGAAACAAATGAAAAAATAAAAAACATAACACAAAAACAGTAAATAATGAATTATGATGCAGATGTAACTGAATCATCTGGAAGCTGGCATATTCTCATAATTGATCTTCGAAACGTTCCATTTTGGGTTCGCACGGATACTACTCGAGCTATTGAGTCTGGTCCAGGATGTAATTCTATGATTCTACCTAACTTCCATTTTGTAGGTGGCACGTTATCTTCTTTAATGATCACCAAAGTTCCTATTTTAATATTTGGATGACCAATTTTCCATTTGATACGTTGCTGTAATTCAGAAATGTATTCGGTCGACCAACGGTGCCAAAAATGTTGGGTTAATTGTTGTAGACGTTGGTATTGCGACAGTCTGGATTCTGCAATATGTGTTAAGTCCGGGTCTGGTACTTCAGTTAATGATCTTCCGACGAGGAAATGAGACGGAGTCAATGGTCTCAGGTCAGAAGAATGAGGAAATAATGGACGAGAGTTTAGAATACATTCTATTTGTACAAGTATGCTATAAAATTGTTCAAAAGTTAAATGTGCGTTCTGTAGAACGCGTCTTAGATGGTGTTTAATTGCCTTAACTCCAGATTCCCAAAGGCCTCCCATATGAGGTGAGTTTGCAGGAATAAAAGACCAAGTTTTCTTTAATGAAAGATTCTTCAAGTTTTTTGTTATTTTTGACTAAAAAATTACTTAATTCTTTAAGTTGTGAAGCAGCTCCAATGTAATTTGAACCGTTATCCGAATATATTTTGAATGGCATGCCACGTCTCCCAGCAAATCGCCTTAGTGATAATATGAATGCCTCAGTTGTTAAATTGGAAACAAGTTCAATATGAATTGCTTTGGTAGCAAAGCAAATGAATAAACAAATGTAACATTTAGATATTTTTGAACCACGCCCTTTCCTATCTTTAATGTTAAATGGTCCAGCATAATCAGTACCAGTATTGTAAAAAGGTGGAGCAGGAGAAATCCTGTCCTTAGGTAAATCACCCATGATCGCATGCATTTGCTTGGGTCTTGCTCTGAAGCAAGGAATACAATAATTGTGAACCGTTGATTTGGCTAAATTTCTGCCTGAAATAGGCCAATAGTTTTGTCGAATAGATGATAATAAAAGCTGAGGTCCTGCATGAAGCAACCTTAAATGCTCGCGTATAAATAAAAGTTTACTAAAATTGTGATTGGAAAGAATAATCATAGGATATCTTGTATGAAATGGTAATTCTGCATTGCATAAACGTCCACCAACTCGCAAAGTACCGTCACTGTGCATAAATGGATTCAAACTCAAGATTTTTTGACGTTTACTTAAAGAGTTGCCTTGATTTATTATGTTAATTTCTTCAGAAAATGTTTGACGTTGTACAATCTTGACAAGGCAGATGCGTGCCATATGAATTTCAGAAAAAGTTAATCTATCAAAGTTGCGTTTCGAAATGGATGTTTGTTTACTATTTTGAACAAAACGAAGACAATATGCCGTTACTCTTTCCAATTTCGATAAATCAGAGAAATTTTCAAATGGAAAAGAATTATCTTGTGTCACTATATGCGAATGTGTACTAACTATCTTTAATTCTGGCAGTTCATGTGATTGTGAAACGTCGAGAAAATTGGGCCATTGAGATTCTGGTTGCGAAATGAATGATGGACCTTTCCACCAAAGTGATGAGGTTTGTAATTCTTGAATTCGTATTCCTCTGGATAATAGATCTGCAGGATTGGATTTTGTGGGTATATGCCTACAGTCCGATGAATTAGTAAGTGATTGTATTTCTGCTATTCTATTGCCTACAAACGTTTTTAAAAGATGTGGAGAGGTGTGATTCCATTCAAGTACAATTGTCGAATCGCACCAGTGTACTAAAAGATTAACATTTACATAACTAGAATTCACCACTTTGCTGACCAATTTTGCAAGTAAGTGAGAACCAAGCAATTCTAACTTGGGAATAGTAAGTGTTTTTAGCGGGACTACTTTGGTTTTAGCACAGAAGAGATTTGGATTATAATGAAATCGTTTCTCCAATGATAAGAAACGCCTTTCTGCTTTCTGCTTTGATTCACCTAATAAATCTAATGATCCGCGTAATGGAATAAGAACCTCAAATCTACCCTGTTGGTCACGTTTAGTTGTTTTAGTAAAATGAGATTCGCAATTATTTTCTTCTACTGATAACTTTTGCGAAGAGAAATCACAGTCTTCTATTTCCCAAAATTTTGAAATTTGCTGTGATATGTTCAATGAATTAAGATAACAAACGGTACTCGAAATGCTGACTGCTTTCTGTGGTAAAGAACCTGACACTACGAAACCAAATTGGGTTTTGTGTAAATATGGATATTTGTTATCCTTCTGATGACATAAAACTTCCCAAAAAACGTCTATACCCAAAAGAATATCTAGGGACCTGGACAGAACGCCGACTGGACACAACGCCGACCGTGGACACAATGCCGACCGTGGACATAACGCCGACTCTTAAAACAAATATTGCTAACGGATGCAACACTGGCCGGGACACAGCGCCGACCGTTCGCTGTGGACACTACGCCGACCGTGGACACAACGCCGACCGTCGTCTGTGGACACAACGCCGACCGTCGTCTGTGGACACTATGCCGACCGTGGACACAACGCCGACCGTCGTCTGTGGACACTACGCCGACCGTGGACACAACGCCGACCGTCGACTGTGGACACTACGCCGACCGTGGACATAACGCCGAACGTTGGATTGCCCTAGGGGTGACCCACCCGCTTTAAACATTACACCGACCATGAACAAAATGGCGACATCAGCCTGTTTTGCGTAGTTATCTTTTCGACTTGTTTTCATATACAATACATTCATTTTAAAATGTAAGACTAACACCGTCGCGCACCATTTAATGGACAGAATATTTTAATAACAATTGATTTGAATTAAATACAGATAGGAAATGAATCCATATAAAAATGAAATAATATTTAAATTAATTTTTGTGGTAATAGTATTACGTCCATTATTTTAGCCTTCTTCTTAAGAATATAACCGTACACATACCTATTATATTTTATTATTAGTTTGTTATTTTTCCTTTTTTTCACAGATTATCTATAAAAAAACCATGTTAAAAACATTTTTTAAACTTTAAATTATTCCGAAGAAGCAATATTATTAACGAAACGTCACTTAATTAATTCAGGAACCATGTACTAATTTTATAATTATAAATTTAAAAAAATTGGCTGCTTCTTTCCATTTATTTCATCAAATTTATTATACCACAGCCGTTATTATACAGGGTGTTTCGTGAGGAACCCTCCATATTCAAATAATGTGTTTACCAACAATCAAAAAAAGTCTAGTAAACATATGGTCAAATGTTAAACGTTACCTACTGAGATATTGTTCAAAATTTTTTTGGATTGGCCGTGGAGGTTTTCAGAATTGGCCACCAAGGTCACGGAACCTAACCCCCCTTGATTATTGCCTTTGGGGATGGCTGAAATCGTTAGGTAGTCGAACGAATAACCAATAATTGCGCAGCACTCAACAAAGAAAATCACCGTGCACTTAAACGAAGTACACATGCAATTCACAAACGAGCTGACTTATGTATCCAGATGAACGGTGGTATTTTTGAGAACTTAATTAATTAGTTTTAAGTTTAATTTAATTATTTAGTTTGTCTTTTATGTTGTGAAATACATGATTTTTTATTCTAAATGCATTACATTTACTTCAATTGATTAAAAAAAATGTGAACAATATCTCAGTAACGGTTGACATTTAACCATAAGTTCACTAGACTTTTTTGTTTGTTGAGGTCCCATAATCACATTATTAAATATGAAGGGTTCCTCACGAATCACCCTGTATGTCTTAAAATAAAATTTATATTTTATCTAAAACAAGCATCGTTCTCATTAAACAATATTGTTTTTTGGATTAATATAATAAGTTTTTTAATTCATAAACAACTAACTATTACGTACGTTTCAAAATCAATGCATATTTTATTAAAATGGACACAATTGATTTTAGATTTGTAGGCTAAAATCGCGTAACACGTGTTGATATTATTTTCATTATATAAAATAAAATACTATGTATTTATTTAATATTTATTATTATTATTAGATAAATACAAACAGTGTTATAAGTGTTGCACAAAATTCCCTCAGGTAGTAATGACCGGTATGTATTCTTCAATTGGTCGTCGATCAAGCGGGCAGACTGCATAATTGAACGTGTGGCCCCAAACCTCGTCCGGAATTTGTGGAATAGTATTCATCCGTTTCATGGTTTCAGCACAATCTGTGCACATCCCAAAGTGCCGACACGGCATTATGAGGGTGGTGGGTGCCGCATCCTGACATATTAGACACTGTGCTTGATCTCTTTGATTGATTGGTTGATTATGAACATTTTCATTGTTGTCATTGTTTACCGCTTCTTCCACTTGCTCAACAATGTCCTCTTCCGACTCAGCTGTGGTGCTGTCATCTGAAATATACAGAGTGATGATAAAGTATCGCACAAAAATCATATTCTGGTTATTTAATGTTTTTGCGGAAAATCCTGAGACCCGTCGATTTTTGTTTTTAAATCTCCATTTAGACATATAATTTTCAACCCCCCACCCCTCAATCCCTAAGTGCTAGCAACCCCAACTTTAAAATTTTAAATAGAAAGATACCCTTTGTGATACCTCTTTTGATAGGTCTTTTTATTCTTAATATAAGCAAAAAAAGTTTTTCAAAATCGGTTGATAAATAACGGAGGTATTTAAGGCGGCTTGGAAGAGGGGTTAGGCAACACGCCACGCTAGCTAAAAATTGGCAAAAACCTAAAAACTTTTGTCCAAGATTACGCTTACAACGTTTTTTTTTAAAAGCTGATCGATAGTTTATTTTAATGTTTGACAGTATAGAATGGTTTGTTCGGATTTCGTTTTTTTAAAAAAAAATCCAAATTGCTTATAGAGGCCAATTTGTAAATTTTTTATTATTGAAATATAAGGTTAAACTAACAAATTTCGGCAAAACCGGATCCGAACGTTCACTTATGTAGTTGATTAGAATTGAATAAAACGTAGAAAACGATTTCAACCGTACACATATTTTAGTTATCTTTGTCAAAGCATATATTTGAATAGGGTTTTTGATCAATCCTAACTACTTTGGAAATAATGGTTAGGCAACACACCACGCTTTTAGTTTATACGTTATGCGTAGTGGGCGTTTGGCATTTGACTGTTTTGAGGTTTTGAAAATTGACTCCGCGCTCCAGCTAGCACTAACTTCCATATCCGCTTCTACCCATATCCCTACTCTCACTTCCACCCTAACCGCGCGCCAAATTCAAAAATAAAGTTTCTAACAGACCCTATAATAATTATTATGTTGTATCAATGTATGTATGTAAGTATGTAAATGTATGTATGTAAGTATGTAAATGTATGTATGTATATATTTTTCCTTAAAATAAATAAATAATCCTAATATTATATTAGTTTTAAAAAAAATGTTAATAAATTAATTACACAAAATATGTTCTGACTGTAAACACGTAAATTCAAAAAATTCATTTAAATTGTAGAATGCATAATCCAATGTTTTAACTTTTGTCTGAAAAGATGCAAAGATACATTTTCTTTTAACTTTAACGGCAGATTCCTTTCTTGTTTCTTGTTAAATATATTGTGTTATTTTATAAATAAAAAATGCGGCGTCGTTTGGTTTAGTTTATACGAGCCCAGTCGCATGTATTGGACCAAAATGTTTTTCAAACTTATAATTTAATCTATAGTATGTCCAAAAGTTGAGCGATACGATAAACCGGGTAAACATTCTGACAAACCATGTACTTACCTAATATTTCTTAAACTTTACATATAATAATATTATGAATATTAAGAACAAATTGATGCGCATTAGAATATTAAAGTAAGTAAGTAGAATTTTAAAGTAAAAATATATATACCTACGAGCTAGTTTTATAACTTAAAAGCATCAATTTGTTCTTTCATGCCCAAAAAGGGGATAAGGGGATGTTTTCAAAACCACCAATTTATTTATGATTGTAGTTTTTCAATGAATCTAGTAATAATATGTAAAGTTTAAGAAATATTAGGTAAGTACCTATACATGGTTTGTCAGAATGTTTTCGCGGTTTATCGTATCGCTCAACTTTTGGACATAGTATAGATTAAATTTAAATAATAAGTTTGAAAAACATTTTGGTCCAATATATGTGCGACTGGGCTCGTAATAGCTATTCCAGTGTTCCAGTGGCGCGATTCCGTAAAATTTCGCCGCGAGTAATCACACACCTCGCTCCTTCCAGTGAAAGTAAAAATTCTGCAGTTTTCGTAGCATACAAGTCAGGGTCCGTATCTGGAACATTACCACCTTCCACGCCACAATGCTCATCAGTTGTCATAAATCTGTAATTTGCGGTGGGGCCGCTTCTTGTATCCCAAACTAACGAAAAAGTTGAACTTATGGAAATAGAATTGAATACATTAAGTAGCTACAAAGTTCAATAAAATTAAATAGAAAATTGTGCTATAAGATACACCGCCGATTATGTGATTAAAAAAACACTTGATAAGTTTAAATGCGAAGCTTGTCGCATGCACTTCGTAAAATCCAGTAAATTTAAATATACAGATGAACTATTAATAAAAAAAACAAGGCATTTAGGTTTAAATGTCGAAACGGTGCTGATTTGGGAAACTTGTGCCCCCCTTTTCAACTAGCAACAAACATCGTAGAAATTTGCCTAACGGTATTTGCAAACAATTATCCCAGAATTAAAAGTGTACTCGGCATAAGGGAAACAATAACTACATGGGTCTTCTAAGCCAGAAAAAAGCCAGATTGATTGTTAATATGTTCTCTACAGTCTACACAGAAAATTTATTGTTGAATTTACTATATTGTTAAGACTTCGCAAACAAACCCAAAACCAAAAAATATGAAATTTACAACACGAATAGGATACAATACCGCCTATCCGGTAGTACCTACATGTTTCCACATTCACAGATGTAATTGGAGTATTTTGTAAACTGGAAATTATGGCAGGAATTAACTTAACTGCTAGATTCATTAGTTGGTGATATCATGCATTGGAAATAGCACGATAAACATTAAATTTTCACTGAATAAATAATTTTTGTATTGAATAAAATTCTTGAGTGGTGAATAATAATATAAATATAATATTTATTTTAATTATTCTATTTATCTAAATATTTGTTCGGTGTTTAAATTAAAATTATAAATGAATCACAAATAATAATATAAAATAGCTAAAATTAAAAAAAAAGTTAGTAGCCGTGGGGGTTTGACCCCACTGACCCACCGCGTCTCTAGCTATGGGCTTCAATAATTTGCTATAAATATTAAATTATTTAAAATTAGCTATTTTCCTAACAAGTGCAGAAAATCGATTTTTCCGCACGCAAATGCCGTTGACAGCACGACGCGTAGCGGAGTGGTGTCAAGCATTTAAGTGCGGAAAAATAGGTTTCTGCACGTGTTAGGAACAATAGTTTTTCTACTAGCGTGCGGAAAATGCGTTTTTCCGCACGCTAGTAGAAAAACTAGTGCGGAAAAATCCTTTGCCGCACGGTGCGGAAAAGTGGATTTTCCGCACTAAAAAATGTGCGGAAAATGCGTTTTTCCGCACGCTAGTAGAAAAATTGAATTTTTATCTTAGATTTTTATATTATTTTCTTTCATTGTTACTTATTTAAAACAACGTAATGTTTAAGTCTCGTGTCCATGGTAGCACCTAAACAAGCCGCACGGCCGAAATTTGATTTAACTGCCGCCCTGGTGAGTGAATCCATCCCTATCAAGTCAGGAGTTTTGGGTAGTCTACATTTTAGGGGAATCACAAAAATTCTCCAGCTGTTCCAAGCCGCCTTAAGAAAATGTAATCAAATGAAAATTTCAATATTCGACAAGAAACGGCTCAAACACACCGTAAATGGTAACATTAAAAAGGGCACTTCCTGACCTAAAAGTGTGGTTTAGATCGCCCATTATTTCTACGCTGTGACGTCATAATTTTTTTTTAAATGTCAACCCCATTATTTACATTGATTACATTTTGTTAAATATCTCTGTTATTTTCCAACCGATTTTGAAAAACTTTTTTTTGTTATATTAAGAATAAAAAGACCTATCAAAAGAGGTATCACAAAGGGTATCTTTCCATTAAAATTTTTAAAGTTGGGGTTGCTATCACTTAGGGGCTGAGGGGTGGGGGGATTAAAATTACCTGCCTAAATGCCAATTTAAAAACAAAAATTGACGGGTCTCAGGATTTGTGCCATTATTTCTACGCTGTGACGTCATAATTTTTTGTTGAATGTCAACCCCATTTTTTACATTGATTACAGTTTGTTAAATATCTCCGTTATTTATCAATCGATTTTGAAAAACTTTTTTTAGTTATATTAAGAATAAAAAGACCTATAAAAAGAGGTATCACAAAGGGTATCTTTCTATTTAAATTTTTAAAGTTGGGGTTGCTAGCACTTAGGGGTTGAGGGGTGGGGGGTTGAAAATTATATGTCTGAATGGCAATTTAAAAACAAAAATCGACGGGTCTCAGGATTTTCCGCAAAACCATTAAATAACCAGAATATGATTTTTGTGCGATACTTTATCATCACTCTGTATATTACTCTTAACAGTATTTACAACAACGTACCAATAGAAATAAAATTAAAATTATATTCTACATACCATTATTTTCGAATTGAGGAGGTACACCACCTGGAAGTGCCGCCAGCAAAATCTCCTCTTCTTGATGATTGTTCTCGTTTTCCTCATCTGCAATGGCATTTTGAAACATTGTCTCCACTGTATAAGAGACGCCGTTCAAAAACGATCCCACATCTCTATCCTCGTCAAATGTAGAAGTGAACTGTTTTATTCTTCGATTATTTAATCGGTAAGATCGTTTGGACAGAACCTTTATTTGTAGACCTTGGTCATTAAACGCTCGTAGTTCTCGAATTGTAAGTTTGGAAATTTTTTGTATTTTGCCTGCAATCATGAAATTGTGTTCATAGATTATGCCATCATTTTTAAAAGGGCAACAAATGAGTATTTGTTATTGTCATTACTTATGAATTCCCAAACATTCGGACCTCGTACCTTTAGTAACCTCTGCAACAGCGAATGAAACGATTCGGAATCATTATTTGTACGCCTTGATCGCTTGTATACGGAAAATCCATCCGCATCTACTCTAGTTAACCACTGTCTCCGATAATATCTAAAACACAAACATTTATTAAACGAATGCCCGCATTCCGTAATATTGCAGGGCTACCATATTATACTTGCAAATTGACTGTTTAAGAAAACTAAAATATACCCCCTTTTGTAGCCCTATCGGCAGCTACCTACGTTTTGCAATGTTTAGTATGGCGTCACACGACCACAATACTCACGTTAACAACATTTCGAAGGAATCGGAAAGGTGATTTTCCTCGATAAAGTCGGATACGTACTGGAATCCCTGTTCTATTTGATTACCAGGCAATAAAGCTAAACATATTAAAAGCTTAAGAGACTTTTTCGCAAGTCTATTATCGCGTAATAATGGTTTCAAGCCAAGTCCGCATGCATTTCTTAAGATAGCCTAAAACAAATGAACGTAGAGAACTAGCCAATTAAAATTCGAAACCTCAAATTAGAATCATTTAATTACCTGACCGTAGTGAAAAAAGCAACCAGCCTTGTCCACGGTTGGAAACTGCCTCTGCAGAGAAGAGACAAGAGGTTTCTTAAAATCAGTCATGATGAATTTTACTTTCATATTCGGAAGAATTTCCTTCAATTTTTGAAAGATTTGGTCATATGCTATAGTTTTTCTACTCTTCATTAAGGCGAACGCACACGGAAATGCCTAGATGTAATTAAATCAAATTTTGGTGATATGCTACATTGTTATACTTGGTAGAAAATACTCATGTATCCATATTGGACTGCCATGATAGTTAATAATTGACTACTGGCTGGATGACGGGGACGAGTCTTAAAGGTACCATCAATGTGGATTTCCTTTGCTTCGCTTAACAAATGCATCAAGTCCTCTGCTAAGAATAACACAGATGTCGAATCGGCTTCTCCTAAAGTGCCCCAACAAAAGTTCGTTCCGTCAATTTTACCATATAGAGGGTTATCGTGGCAAATATGTCCCAATTCCTCTAATGAGTTTGGCATAGGCGGTGCAAAAAGTCGACGCTGACGCCTCATAGTCTTTGACATAGCCGGGAAGGCTATTTTGCTAGCAACATCTACTGGTGCCCTCAAAAAGAAACATAAATCGCATGTTATAAAAGTATTCTCGTTTATTAAACCCGCGGTTTAGGATTGTGTGTAAAATGCAAAAATATGATACATACCTAGCACTTTGTGTAACAAATATAGACTTGATGTCTTCGCTCGTACCACTGGCCGTTACTAACATCGCCGCCCTTAAACGTAACGCTTCTTCCTTTGTGAAATCTGACAAGTGGTTGTGTTGTTCTCCAACTTTAGTAAATTGCGTTTCGTTGATAGACGCTCGTGCTTGGCAACCTTTTTCCACGCAGACCAAAAATTTTATATGGTTTTTTGTTTTGTTTATTCTGTATAAAAACCCTTTGTCGGAATTACACGTGTAATAGGTCGAACCACGTCTTTGACCAGGCACAGTTATAATATCCATAATGGTGTCTTGCTTGTACCTACTCACTCAAAAACTCTGTACACTGTACTAGTACAAACTGTGCATAATCTAACCAATTTTTACAATTCACTCCCACCACTGTTCCCCTTCTACGCACAGATGGTGGTATTCAGGTAAATGAAAATTTGGATTCTCAGAAATTTATTCTCGGGTTTACAGTAAGAAAATAATCCTTGTTAAAGCGTCTTATTGTAATCTCTTGGTCGCTTGAAACTTCCCTCAGAGGATTGTCATTCTAATTCCAATTTTTCGATCCGAATCAAAAATCAACGGACAATTTTCGCAATACTTAAAGTAAACATTTTCTACGTAAAAACCAGAATTGGGTAAGGAACTTTTTAAAAAAACGCGTTCTCGGGAACGCGTTCTTTTTTTTAAGAACGCGAACCTTTCTCAATTCATATTATTCATGAATGTGCAAGTACATAATACTATACCGTTTTCTTATAAAGTTATAAGTTGTAAAGTAGGAATTTTAGGTTTGAAAGTGCGTGTAAGTGCATATTTAACGGCGTTTTAACTTTATACCGTGAGAGCAATAAAAACCAAAGTCAAAGACGAATCTAGGTAAAAAAAGCTCGGGAAGAAAAAGTCCCGGAAGAAAAAGCCCCGATAAAAATCTCCGGAAGAAAAAGCCCTAGGAAAAAAAGCCCTAGAAAAAAAGCACTGGACGAAAAAGCCCTAAGAAAAAAAAGCACCGGAAGAAAAAGAAATCCCCCTGAAATTTTTTTTGAAAGTTTGTTAAAACTAACTGCCAAGTAGGTACCTAGTATACCTTTTTCTAAATATTTAGTCATTTATAATTTTTTGTGATTACTTTTTGGGTAATGAGCAGATAGGTTTGCAAAAGTTACTATACATCTGTAAGATACTGGACAAAAACACAACGAGCCTAATTTAAAATATAAATAAATAAATGTTCGTTTAGAATATATACTGGGCTTTCATTTCAAATTAGACACCTTTAAAATAACTCTAATAAGTAATAACTAATAAAAATTTTAAAATCTCCAGTTTGAGAAAAAACACGTCTCAACTTTGATATCTAGGGGGAAGTTTAAAACCACCATATAATTTTATAATTCACCCCCTCAACTCCAGTAACCACCACTTTGAAATTTTAAATTGACCACTACTTTGTGATGGTGTGCTGGAGTTTAGGGTGTGAATTATAAAATTACTTCATGGTGGATTTAAACTTCCCCCTCGATATCAAACTTGAGACGTAGGGCCTTTTTCTTCCAGGTGGTTTTTTTACCGGGGCTTTTTCTTCCAGGGGCCTTTTTTACCGGGGCTTTTTCTTCCAGGGGCTTTTTTTACCGGGCTTATATTTCCGAGGCTTTTTTTCCGGGGCTTTTTTTAGCACCAACCGTCAAAGACGCCCTTGGAATTTGAAAATCTTGTCTTAGATTATATAATTTGTACTAATTTTGTATCAATTAATTAATCTAAGACAAGACTTTAAAATTCCAAGGGTGTCTTTGACTTGGGTTTTTGTTGCTCTCGCAGTTTAAATGTATGCACATTGCTGCTATTTTCAATTTAAATCCATATTTTCAAACTGTTTTTAGCAGTTTGCATACGTTTCGTCCGTTCCTTTTAAAATTTCGAATAATTTAAACAATCAACAGCAATTTACGTATCCAAGGTAATTTCGTTTCAAAACAAAATACCTCACTTAAGCATTTGCATCCTGGACATTGTCCTAAAAGGGTGAGTGGATAATTCCAACTCAAACATTTCTTAGAACCTGCTGCCTGCACTGTTCAAATAGATATTTTGTGGTGTTCTATAATCTTTTGAATTCCACATTTAGACAAAAATAGAAAGTAGTCTTTGAACTGGGTTTCAATGTTTTGTATAATACCGAGTGATCAAATAAATTTCAGCTCTAGTTATCCATGAAAATTTTAGTCATGTCTTTAATTAATCCAAACAAATGAATGTATGCATGTATGAACTGTCAATACTTTAAGTTCTGGGTTAATCAACAACATAGTCTCAATTTGCAACGCTTACTCTAATCTGAAATTTATTTGATCACTCGGTAGACCCATCTATTTTATTGAAAACGCCCTTTTTATTCTCTTTTAAAATAAACATTATGCTTCATACGGCGCCTTCATTGAATCGAGCGCCTATGGCAGGGGCCGTATTGGTCATACCCTATATAGTTACGGCACTGTTAAATACCCGAGTCCGGTAATCGGTTCTTGTGAATTGCGTGGAGGTATCGTATAAATGTAAGTTACAAAATGCAAACAATATTAGAGAAACATTTTAAAAACTATTAATTTAAAAATTAAAATTTTGAGAATCATAAATTTAGACATTCATAATAATTATTTAAATATTATGTATGTATTTTGCCCAGAGCTGAGGAAGTTCCTTTTTTTATGAACTTTTAAAACGTTCAGTTCTTTAGCATAAAAAAGGAATTTAAAACGTTCAAGTTCTTTTTTGGAAACAAAAACTGGAAAAGTCTCTGCACACCAATTGCGTTCCGCGGTCAGAAATGCCTAAATGTGGGTATACCAGTTGCGTTCCGGTCAGGGATAATAATCTTTTCTCAGATAAGCCGGTTAACCGATAAACCTATCTTACACATTTAAAGTTACTTCGAAATGACTTCCAAATAACCGGACCACTAAAAAATGAAACTTTATAAAGTATGTAAAGGGTAGGGTATACCTTAAATTTTGCAGTATGATAATATTTTTTTACTCTTGAGTGGGGTGTGCTAACTAATATACCAGCACTTAGAAATGATTGCTAGTACGTTAAACTGCTATATTAAAAACATAATCATGTAGTTTAATTGGATCAAAAAATATGTTTTTTGACAATAACTAAGGTAATTTTCATCTGAATTAAATTTTCTTTAAAATGGGTGTTAAACACAACTTAATCTAGGGTATAACAAAGTTGTATAAATAAATACATATTTTTAAGCCTGTTTCAGCCTGTTTTAATCGAGACTTGTTTATTAATCTCGAAAAAATCTCTATAATATTGTTATTTGTTCTCCAATCTTATTAATATTTTCGCATACCCTATAAAAAATAATTGTTCATGCAGTCAATGTTTAGAAATATCATACTTTAATAAGTAACGAGTGAAATGTCTAAAACAAATTATAAATTTTCAATTAAAATATGAATGAACATAGAATTTCTTGGCGAAAAAGGATGGAATCTTCTAAAGGATTACCACGGCGAGACCCTTTTAACATTTTATTCTTTCTGAGTACGCAGGTACCTATGAGTAATTTGGATATTTCTTACCCACTAGGAAAAACCGTGGTGTGAGTAGAATGGTGTGTCAGTGCGCAGACATCGTCTATCCTTGTCTAGCGCTGTGACGTCACGTTCGATGCAAACACGGAGCGGATCCACGTTACGGAGGCAAGACGCAACGCTATTAAAATTGAATTTAATATAATTCTTTCATAGTTATATTATTGTTTGTTTTGTTGCACGCATATGCTGCTATATTAATGGTTAATTATTATTTCGTTGCTTACACTCCGGGTAAGAGGTGTATTTAAAAAAAATAATGAAACTAAACTGCAAAACGGTTAAAAAATTCAGCTCTTCTTAGAGCTTTAAATAAATATTTTGTGTCTTTTCCTTATTTAAATAAATAAAAAACGTAAATCTAAAACATGTTCGTTATTTATACATAGTAAGATGGATGAAATAGCATTCACATAATATTATATCAGTCAAGCGTAATATTGTTTATTACTTAAACGTATGAAAAACGAAAAATACATATAATCAATTTAGGAAACTACCGTGACGTTTAATGTGTCAAATGGAAAATTTAGTTGGCTAGCATAAAAATCACTATAAATTTTTGAAAATGAGGCTTTGATTACTAATGGCCAATAGGGATTTTTTTTGTTAACCAACTGAATTTACCATTTAACACTTTAAATGTCACAGGAGTTTTCTGAATGTATTATACCTAATATTTTTAATACTCACCTATTTTTTTACATTTGTAAATTTCGACATTTTACGTTGCAGCTTTCTCTGGCAATTTTGGAAACTTAAGTTCTTGTATAAATCTCGAAGTCTAATGTAAGTGCGAGTGCAAGCTAAACATAGGACTACTTCAAATGGAAGTTCAATCGAACTGGGTAATTTAGATATTGTAGCATTAGCAAGTTTATTAAACAATTGTTTTTCATTAGAAAGTGAATTTCCATGCCACATTGAAATTCCTTCTCCATGATTGCAGCCACTTGTAGGAATTCATCGCTTGGATGCATTAAATTTCCCCTTGAAAGAAATTGTAGCCAATCTGGCTCATTGTGTTTAAACAGTTTATTTGTTTACACCTAACTTTTTATATTTATTTCTAAACCTATGTGCAACATACCCTGCTATATATTTGAGGCCTTCATTATTTATATGTTCTTTGAAAGAACAACGATTGAAAAGATGTACTTGATTAGAAGAAGTTTCAACATTTGATGACTCTGTTAAATCGATATTTTCTTCTAGAATGTCTAAATCTTGTTCAATAAAAGATTCCCAAAGTAATTGGTTTTCTTTATTATTCTCAAAATTTATATTTAAGCCGTTACTAAAACTGGTGCTAACAATTTTTGAGACAAACAAATAGTGTCATCGTTAACGGTACTTTCATTCAACGGCTTAACTAAACAGTTTTCATTTACCTCCTCTGTGTTTTTATTCTGGGTGAATACCGCGGATGAGTGCTTGCCCATTATGTACCATCTCAATCGATATTTAATGTCCAATGGAGTTGGGTGGTCACTTTGACCTCCCATAGCACAAGTAGGCATTTTACATTTAGAAAACCGTTATTAATTGCGACAATGTACCATTAACCGCGTGCATAGAAATGAGCGTTGCATCGAGAGTTACGTCATGCGCAAACCGAAACCATTTTGAGCCACAAAACGGGCACACCATTATACTCACACCACGGGAAAAACACATACATTGAACATTTCCAAAAGCCATTTTTCTTACAAAATACCAGAAGTTTTAAAACTTGGAGGCAATATTGGAGGAGGTAAAAAATCTTAAATCTCAATTTGCAACCTGTTCCGATGCCCAGAACATTGTTAAATAAATAAAAAACATAAATTTTCTATAACTCTTTCGAAAAAATTCCAAAAATTGTGCAAATTTTGGAAAATGTTTTAAAATTTATTATACGCCTTCTTTCAAGTTTGCACCGTGTTACAATAAACGGAACATTGTAAATTGTTGATAATTAATTAAATTTGACAAATATTTACGAAATAAAATTCCAAACAGTTGGTCGATTCCTAGATATTGTACGTTTTATAGAGACCAAAACAGTGTATTTCGAGAAGTGTGAAAAATTGGCGGTTTTCGACGTAGGTTTTCTACAAGACCACTTGATCAAATTCCAAAGTATTGGTAGTCAATCGACGCAGAATTTAATGCTCTACATTTTTGGTAATAATGAACTTTCGAATGAACGATTCAACGCTTAGTGTCGGAGGAATTCGAGAGAAACGGGAAAAGGTCCGAAAATTTCGAGGTTTTTTAACATCACGGCTGAAGCTCCACTCGGGGCAAACCGGGAGCCGGGAAATCGGGGCAAACTCGGATTATGCATATCAGAGGCCTGCTTGAGTTATTAAAACAGTTTCCAGAACTCCACCCGTTTTTGGAAGGCAAAACTCTAATTTGCTTGGCCTACAGGTATAATAAAAAATTGCGTATAATACACGTGTATAAGAGCCTGTAAAGCGCGTAAGCACTCCGCTTCGCGTCGTGCCTTTAAACTCGTACGTGTTTTAAAGGCTTGCTTACACACTTGTATTATAATATACTATTTATTGTATCTAAAATTATGTAGCATTTTACTTTTTATTAAATACCCTTACAAATTTTTATCTAATCCGCTATGTGAATCGTTTCATGAATAATTATAACACTGTTTAGTATTTGATAACATAAACATCATTGTAAATTGCAATTCAGAGTAGTCAATTACATTTCAGATTCTGTAATTTGCATCTCTAGTTCTCAAGATATTCTTAAAAATAACATTTCTTCTAATGTAACGCGCCGTATATTCCACACAGTTCACTAGAGAATCTAATTTTCTATAAAACGTTTATAATAACACTACCGTCCTAAATTTAAACAAAAACGTTATAATTTATTTGTCTTCAATACTTCGGCCTTAGCATTTGAACGTGGACGTTCATATTCAAATAATGTGTTTATGGGACCTCAACAAACAAAAAAAGTCTAGTGAACTTATGGTTAAATGTCAACCGTTACTGAGATATTGTTCAATTTTTTTTTTAATCAATTGAAGTAAATGTAATGCATTTAGAATAAAAAATCATGTATTTCACAACATAAAAGACAAACTAAATAATTAAATTAAACTTAAAACTAATTAATTAAGTTCTCAAAAATACCACCGTTCATCTGGATACATAAGTCAGCTCGTTTGTGAATTGCATGTGTACTTCGTTTAAGTGCACGGTGATTTTCTTTGTTGAGTGCTGCGCAATTATTGGTTATTCGTTCGACTACCTAACGATTTCAGCCATCCCCAAAGGCAATAATCAAGGGGGGTTAGGTTCCGTGACCTTGGTGGCCAATTCTGAAAACCTCCACGGCCAATCCAAAAAAAATTTGAACAATATCTCAGTAGGTAACGTTTAACATTTGACCATATGTTTACTAGACTTTTTTTGATTGTTAGTAAACACATTATTTGAATATGGAGGGTTCCTCACGAAACACCCTGTATAATAACGGCTGTGGTATAATAAATTTGATGAAATAAATGGAAAGAAGCAGCCAATTTCTTTAAATTTATAATTATAAAATTAGTACATGGTTCCTGAATTAATTAAGTGACGTTTCGTTAATAATATTGCTTCTTCGGAATAATTTAAAGTTTAAAAAAAATTTTTAACATGGTTTTTTTATAGATAATCTGTGAAAAAAAGGAAAAATAACAAACTGATAATAAAATATAATAGGTATGTGTACGGTTATATTCTTAAGAAGAAGGCTAAAATAATGGACGTAATACTATTACCACAAAAATTAATTTAAATATTATTTCATTTTGATATGGATTCATTTCCTATCTGTATTTAATTCAAATCAATTGTTATTAAAATATTCTGTCCATTAAATGGTGCGCGACGCTGTTAGTCTTACATTTTAAAATGAATGTATTGTATATGAAAACAAGTCGAAAAGATAACTACGCAAAACAGGCTGATGTCGCCATTTTGTTCATGGTCGGTGTAATGTTTAAAGCGGGTGGGTCACCCCTAGGGCAATCAAACGTTCGGCGTTATGTCCACGGTCGGCGTAGTGTCCACAGTCGACGGTCGGCGTTGTGTCCACGGTCGGCGTAGTGTCCACAGTCGACGGTCGGCGTTGTGTCCACGGTCGGCGTAGTGTCCACAGACGACGGTCGGCGTTGTGTCCACGGTCGGCATAGTGTCCGCAGACGACGGTCGGCGTTGTGTCCACAGACGACGGTCGGCGTTGTGTCCACGGTCGGCGTAGTGTCCACAGCGAACGGTCGGCGCTGTGTCCACGGCCAGTGTTGCATCCGTTAGCAATATTTGTTTTAAGAGTCGGCGTTGTGTCCACGGTCGGCATAGTGTCCACAGACTGTAATCGGCGTTGTGTCCACGGTCGGCATTGTGTCCACGGTCGGCGTTGTGTCCAGTCGGCGTTGTGTCCTATGCCCAATATCTATTTCCTTTGGCTCATAAAAGTTTGGATCAGCCAATGTGATACCTTTAGGTACATCGATTGTTTTGATATCTACACTGGAAGACGTGAAGACGTTCAGTGATTTTTGGTAACAACAAGAAATTAAAAGTCGATTTAAAATTGTTGATACGTGAATAAATTGTGGCTGTTGTACACTCAGCTGCCCTTGTTTTTGCTTGACAAACACCTATGATTGAAATATTCGATTTTGAACTATCTAATTTAAGGCGACGGTGAAGATCCAAAGACATGAAATTTGATTCTGATCCCGAATCTAACGGTGCAGTACATCTATGAGGATTATTAAATTTATCGATGATATTAACGACGGCTGTAGGTAAAATTTGTTGACTATTACAACTTGTTACCTTGGAATGATTGACGACAGATGATGAGGATGCTATTGTGTCATGTGAACTAACTGGGTCATGGATCTTATTTATGGTATTACCGGGATTACCTTGTTCATGATTTTGTTCTACAGGATACATGTGTAAAAGAGTATTATGACGTCTATGACATTTTCGACATTTATAGTTTGATTTGCAATTAGGTCTTAAGCAATTTATGCACAGCCTAAGCCTTTTAACTTCAGCTAATCTAGAATTTATTGATAATTCAAGAAATTCTTTACATGAATAAAGTTCGTGTTCTTGTTTACAAATAACACATGACTTACCAGTTGCAACGATATTATCTTTGCCTACGCTAATGCAGGAAGTTTTTTGATAGGGCCTATTGTATGATTGTTTATTTGCCAAATGAGACTGCGAAATGACTTGGCTATGTGAACTATATATGCTTGATTGTTTATCAATCTTTTCTAATAAATGGCATCTATTTTCTAAAAATTCGATTAAGTTACCCATTGTAGGCATACTTTCTACTTTGATTGTAATTACTTCCCACTCCTTTTTCGTGTTATAATCAAATTTATCCGTAATTAAATAAATTAAAATACTATCCCATTCGTCTACAGGTTGTTTCAAAGCTTTTAATGCACGCAAATGAATTTGTACAGTGTCTAACAAATTACGCAAAACAGTAAATGATTCCTTAGTAATTTTTTGTAATTCAAATAAACTTTTTATGTGATTATTTATGTATCATTAACTTTTTATTCTTGAAACGTTTTTCTAGTAATGACCATGCTATTCCGTAATTTGTTGCTGACACTTCTAAACTCTGAATAATTTGTAATGCATCATCCTGTAAACATGATCGCAAATAATGAAATTTTTGTATTTCACTTATTTTGTCGTTCATGTGTATAAGAGAGTTAAATGTGTCGTAGAAGGATAGCCAATGCGAGTATTGTCCTGAAAAATTTGGCAATTTGATAACTGGTAATTTGACATTTTGTGTTGGCGAATCATAACGCGGTGCGTTTGGAGTATTATCATATGCTGATCTAATTGATTGCGCATCACTATCTATATCAAATTTACGTTTATATTTTAACAGAATTGCTTTTGCTTGTGAAATGCTATAAAAGTATGTTTCTGAAAATGATTCACGTTCAGCCATTTGCTCAGGGAGGTTTGCATCTTCAACTATAATTTCTATTTCATTCTGAGCGGCTTCAAATTCAGAACGCATGGTTTGCATGATATCAATACGTTCTTGCAACTCTATTGTATTTACTTCGCTAAGATCACCTTCAATTAGTGGTAATTTATCTACATGTTTTTTGAAACTTTCTAAACAAGATATGACAGATGAACGTTTTCTAAGTAGCGTTTTCAGTTTTGTCATGATTAAACGTTGTTAAATTTTGTACTTGTACAAATAGAATAAAGCAAAGGATAGAAATATGATAGAAAATTACTATAAAGAAAAGGATGAAAAGTATGACCAGGGGCTGTATTCTCGAAATCACGCGACATTTTGTCGTGCTCGACAAAAAAAATTGACAAACAGATGTAATTGGAGTATTTTGTAAACTGGAAATTATGGCAGGAATTAACTTAAAGCTGCTAGATTCATTAGTTGGTGATATCACGCATTGGAAATAACACGATAAACATTAAATTTTCACTGAATAAATAATTTTTGTAATTGAATAAAATTCTTGAGTGGTGAATAATATAAATATAATATTTATTTTAATTATTCTATTTATCTAAATATTTGTTCGGTGTTTAAATTAAAATTATAAATGAGTCACAAATAATAATATAAAATAGCTAAAATTAAAAAAAAAAGTTAGTAGCCGTGGGGGTTTGACCCCACCGACCCACCGCGTCTCTAGCTATGGGCTTCAATATTTTGCTATAAATATTAAATTATTTAAAATATTGAATTTGTATATTATTTTTTTTCATTGTTACTTATTTAAAACAACGGCAACGTAATGTTTACGTCTCGTGTCCATGGTAGCACCTAAACAAGCCCGCACGGCCGAAATTTGATTTAACTGCCGCCCTGGTGAGTGAATCCATCCCTATCAAGTCAGACACAAAAATTCTCAAGCTGTTCCAAGCCGCCTTAATGTCGTATATTGTTATTCTCAGTTCAGCATGATTTATTAACCAATTGTTGCATTCACTATTGTAGTACCGCTTTTATGGACCATAGACACATTAGGCACCTGGTCACTGTTGGTGGTTCTCCCCTATGTGTTGCACTAAACACATTTTTAACTACAACTAGTTAACTGCGGTTTAACCAAAGGCGAGCTGTGACGTCATTATCACGTGTGGCCGTATAGCGACGCGATTGGCTAACACTTGATTTTGGTTCGACGGCGTCTTGTTTTAGTTTCTTGTCAGTAGTGTGCATATTTATCTGTGTTTCTGATAATTTATTATAATACACTTTTTACAAAATAGAAAAGGAGAGCGTCCTAGCAATTTCACTGAAACAACTTTTAGGAACTGTCTTATATTCCTCAATATTTGTCTAATGTCCTCTGGATTTTGAGGCATATTTATAAAATCTGCACACCTGGCAATCCTTTCGGTAATTTTTAGAATTATATCACATACAGTCGTTTTGTTCACGTTTACATGATCAGCAGCTGTTTGTTGATAGCATCCTGTTGCATAAAATATTAAAATGGTAGCAGTAACTGATTTATTGCTGAGACGGGGAAATTTCTATTAGAGATAGGTTTCAGTTTGAATACGAAAATCTTGGTTTGCTGCACAATATTTTTTGAAAACCGATACCTGACTTTGAAATCAATATCATCATACATTTCGAAAGGATGATTTCTAAGACGGTACAATTTCGGTCGTGGCAACATATCGACCAATTCCAACAATTCATCATCGGATGATGAGGATGTTGTTATCGATGCAGTAGTTGACATTATAAATCAGCTATTCACCCTAAATATATACTACACTCGCTAATTAGATAGCAACTTCAACACTTCAGGACTTATTTATTTTATGGTATACAATCAATTTACTGTCACTCTTTTATAATTTCTAATAAGGAAATGTCATTTTAACTCAGGTTATGAAGGCTAATTAAGGAATTTTGGCGGATTAGCTAACTTTGGTCAGCTAACCTGCTGTTAGTATTACTAACTTAGGTTGGTGCAACAAAAATATCCGTAACAGGATTACGTACCCTAAGTTAGCTTACAAACTGCTAACTAAGGTTGGTGCAACCGGCCCACAGAAAATAAACTATTATCGAAAAAAGAAGAACAGAATTAATTCGTTACCGTCAAACGGACTGACTGAACATTTTTTTTTCTTTTTATTTGATAACTGTGTGTATTAAAATATCAAGTTGTGATTTTTTTTAAAGCTGGATCTTACGTTGTACTTGAAGTACTGAAAAGTACAACTTGTTGTAAATGTTCCAAATATTTTTAATTTTAATTTTTTGAGTGTTCAAACTCACCTCGTGGTTCGCGGATAGTTTGAACGCTTGCGCTAAATGTCTGATATCTCAAATTAGCAGCAATGAATGTTCAATCTGACCACACCATCTGAAAGAGGGCACAAAACAACATAAGTAAATGTGTTTAGTTAATTTTTACTTCATTTGTTGAGGAATAACACCATTTAAAGGAATTTTATTTTTCATTAACTTTATTTGTGACAGTTGAAACACAAACAATAAAACATTATTTCCCTTACAGTTTATATTGAAAATTTTCTCTGAAAGGTAAGTATAGAACAATACAGTTTTCACAGATTTTGAATGGGATAAGATAATACAAAAAAATAAGCTTAACCAATGTTGTAATCGAAGAATGAAACAGGAAATTCAAGACGGCCTCTTCTATCAGTTGTTGGAGAGGGAAGGATTCTTTAAATATTTTGTTTGTCGATTTCTGAAATGTCATCGGCAAGAGGCGAATAAAATTTATATGATTTGTCATCGTCAAACTTTGAAACCCACCGCCGCATAAATTTAACTTCGATTGAATTATTAATAGCAAGAGCAACATAGTATATATTCTGGAACTGGTCATGAATTGTACAAGCACATACTTATTTGTAAAATCATCAAATGCATGTTCATCATCGACATTGTCCGCTTCCATTTCATGTATTCTTCTGTCTCCAGGATTCATAATTGTTACTATCATCGGAATCGTTATACACAACTTCCCCATCTTCCTCACTTGCTGAATCCTCAGTGGGAGCATTCTTTTTATCATTTTTTGTGGCGATTTTGTGCAGTGCAGTGCAGGGTTGTTCTTCGATTAATCTGCGTGGGGTTTCTCAGTTCTAGGTTTCTTTTTACGGCCAAGACGCCCTTTATTTGGTTGCTTCTTATTTTTAGTCTCATTGTGAGCTTCAACCAAAGCATCGTATTCTTCCACAGAAAGTCTTTTTCCTGGTTGAATCTGCACCTTCTTGCGTCTCACAGTTGCAGTGGTCGTTTTCTTGTTGCGACATTCTTGAAGGATTGATATCACAGTGTCATTTAAGGCACGATTGAAATTTTTGTCTACACCATTACCACTAGATGGAAGTTTCTTATACACTTCTTCAGGGTTAAAAAGATAAATACCAGTTGTTCTAAATCCGCTTTTTAAGTTATTGTTAGCAGTTTCCGAAATCTCGTTCATAACTGCCCTTAGCAAGGATGGAAATTGTTCTTTTGAAATAGTGCCTGAATTCTCCCGACTGTCTCGACAACTTGTTGATATTTTTCGCCAAGTACGCTTCAGACCAGCAAAGAAGACGACATCCAACAGATATTTAAATATTACACCCTCCCACCCCATTCTGGGGGTAGGTGGACCTGTACGTACCGTCGGGACATAAGTAGGGTTAATTTTATATGTTAAATTAGTAGACGGTAGGACAATAAGTAATAAATAATACAAACATATCTTATGATATTTTGCAAAGTTATATTATGCTTAAAAATAAGTTTTACAGGAGTATATTTACCTAACTTTAGATATCATGGTTATATAAATAATTGAGAATGTCAATAGATATCATGGTATTTAGAAAAACAGTTCTTACTATTATTACAACACAGAAATACCCCACAAGCTGTGCACTTCGAATTTGGACGAGATTGAATGCATTTCGAAGAACAGTTTTCACACCTTCCACTTTCTGTGACAAAAGTTACGCCGTGCGAACCTCGATTACCCAATCGTATATCGTTAGACACGCCATAGTTGTATTTTCTTCGTTTTATTGATTGGGATGCAGTACGGTCATTACTAGTCCGTTTTTTTCCTTTTATTAGTGTGTTAGATTTATTGATAAACCCCATAGCAATAGATCTTCTAAAGTCCAACAGGGTCATTGGTTCTTCTTCAGATTGAGAATATAATACAAATGTATTTACAAAAGCAATATCAATAAATCTAAAAAAAGGCGGTGCCACCACTTTTTGGATCGACGGTCAATCGCGTAACTTCCACGCAACTCATCAGCGTGGTCAACTGCACCCATATTTTTATTATAATCAGCCACGATTCTAGGACACGGGACTTCAATTTTAGATCCATCCTTTTGCTTTCTACGAATAGTTGTCGTTTCAGCTATCGTATTCACCACGTTTCATTTTCTTATCATTTGCTACCATATTCTTAGGACAGCCTTTCTTATTTTTTAGTTTAGTTTAGTTTAGTTTATTTAAACGGAAAATACCATTTACAAAAAAATACATTAATATATATTCAATAATATGATTAATATGATTAAATCTAGACAAGAAGATAAGATTATTTACATACTAAGTGCCACCCTTATATCCCGAACAAATCTATAAAATTTAATCCCAACAATATCTACACCTATTGTACCACAAGGTAAGGTCTTCTCCAACATCAGCCTTTCCAGTAGTGGTAGATACACTTGTAAAAAAGTTGTCAAAGTATTTAATCCTATGCTTGCCCCATTCATTTTCCGTTAATTTAAAGACCACCTTGTCGCCTAATAAATCCAAAATCCCGGCATTTCTCGTCAAGTTCTGAATTTTTGCCCTGATATACATCAAAATTATTTATATACCCCCTTTGATCGGCAAGACACCATAGTTTGTACCCCCCTTTTTATCGGCTTCATGGGGTTATATTGCTTGAGTGTAGATCTACCTTTAAAAATTATCATAGACTCATCGACAGCTAATTCTCTAGTACCATTGTAAAAACTTGAGAACTGGCGGTTTAGAGTTACTAGAAGAGGACGTACTTTATAAAGTTTGTCTTTTGGTATGGTACTATTATCATTGAGATGCAAGTTGGATAAAATATCTTGGAAGCGATTGCGAGTTATTGCTCGGCTAACTAAAGGAATGCCCAAGTCTGGAGAAGTGCTCCAGTAGTGTTTGTAACTTGGCAGGGTGTGATAACTCATAAAAAAATTTATACCAATGAAGCACAACAACTCCTCTTCCTTTACGTTCAAATTCCTGTTCTTTTGGGTAGCATACAAGTTGGTCTGAAATATGATGTCTTTCAATGCAGATCCCAGTACAAGGGTGAAATAATCAGTTGGAGTATGACATGCAACAAAAGTGTCACCAATTAAACCTTCCAGTAATCCGTAAGTTGGAACATCAGTGTCTTTTTCACGTTTTCGCCATTTCCTTTCAGGTTCCGTTTTTTTTTCGCGGCAGTATCTTGTGTTGCGCCAGTCTGCTGTTCGTTTTCCTCAGGTTTTCCTGCTACAGTTGATTCCGTTGTTTCCTCATTGGATAATTCCTCTACAAGTTCTACATTTTCCCAATTTGCACCAAACTCAACATCTTTACCCAAATTCAATCTTCCTGAGGACGTCGCAGGTGGGATTCATTGTAATCATCATCGTCGTCTTCAACATCAGTATTTTCCGAATTATCTAATTCTTCTAATTCTAGATAAATCCTTTCTGCTTCTTCCAGTAGTTCCTCGTCAGTGAGCGGTTTTGTCCAATATACTTCTGGTCTCATTTTTATTCAGAATAATTAGAATAACTCAATTATAATGGATCCTGCAAAAATACCCTTCTATAGTCTTGGCGGTACATCTGGGTACCAATTACAAATTCAACAATATCATTCTCAAATTTATATTTTATATTATTTATATGGACGATAAATAATGATGGTACTCTTAGGTACCGTCGGTACACAAAGGGTTCAACCTATCGTTTGATTGGAAAACAGTTTGCACGGGTAACAGTATACTACTATGCTATGCTACAATATTTTTTTACTAATGCGATTATAAAGGGGCCCCTTCCAATGTCTATAAATTGTGGGGCCCGAAGCGGCCGCTTCATCCGCTTCATGGTAAAACCGGCACTGGTTGTTGTATACTTTACGCTTAAAACAGATCCTTTGAGGTAGGAACTTAACGCGGGGATCTCAGGGGAACTGGGGATAGATAAACATTGGTCGGGATCGTCGCTATGTGGCGTGGCCGCGGTTGGAAATCCGGACGGTTACGAAACTGACATGACAGGGTTTAAAGTAATGGGTATGGAGGAATCGGTCGAGGTATAAGAGGCGAAGGTGACAGTGGTGAACGGTTTAAGAGGGTGTGGAGGACCAAGATGGTACGGAAATAAGAGTTAAGGTCCGCTGGAATAACAGTAGGGAAGAAAAATGAGGGGGAAGATTTTGGTGGAATGGACAGGCCCATCCGCCAAGGACGAGTTGCCCGTTGTTGGAAGGCCAGTTCGGCGACGATTTCGGGGACCTGGTGGATGTTGATTCGAGCAAGCGGAATGGAAACCCGCACCTCTGTTTTTGTTTATTCTGCGGCGGACTCCTGCTTGCCCTTCGTTTCTTTTCTTCTACTTCCCTCTCTTTTTCTTCCAATAACAGCTTCTCAGGCGTGTCCGTATAAACTTTCGATTTCCCTTGCAATCGTTTCCTAGATTTGAATGATCTACTGATTTTTGGTAGCAGCCTCACATGTTCTGGTGTTGGCTTTCCGATTTCATTACTCGGTGGTTGTTCTTCTTTTTCTTGGTCATTTTCTTCGTTGTTGCGCTGACTCGTCCCAGCAGCAGGTGCCGGTTTGTTATAAACACTTGTAGCGATGAAATCATCATCAGTAAATACTAGGGAATTCATTGGCCAAACTCCGGGAGTCTGAAAGGCACGTATTATGTTGCATGGAGTGAAAGCTGTTAGAAAGGTGGAACGGGTCAACAATGCTATGTCTCTCATTTGTACTGTTTTCCCAGGATGAACCAGTAACCAATCGTGAAAGGCAGTGGCACAATAATCTTTAAAAAGGTCGAATACTGCAACGCCGCAAGGTTGAAGCCGGTGTACCGTGTGGGGTGGAAAAGACAGCATAACAATTCCGTTTTCTCGGCAATAGTTCACAGACGCCGCAGAAATATGGGATACATGGTTGTCTAACAACAACAACAGTATCAAATGGCTTTGGATATTTCATTAGTCGGAATTTGTATTTCATCTTTCTAAAATTAAACCACACTACAGGGTGTTTCTTAATAACTGGACACGGAGAGCACTACGCGATTCTCATGTTAAAACTGAGTTGAAAAAGTAAAGCGATTTTGTTCTAATATATTTAGTTTCCGAGTTATTCGCATTTTAAAATTTCCTAATTTAATAACATTGCGTGCTTGCACAAACTTTTGTTTTAAACGTTTGGTGTTTTAACCTTTGGATGACCAAAGGGTCTTTTGGTACATAGATGACCAAGGGGGGTCAAAATTGATCCCCATCTATTTATAGCAAGAAGAACATGTATAAATTATTTTAATAGTTTATTCATTTATTAAATAACGTGTAACGAGGCGACTAACCGGTAGGCGAAAATTAAGAAGCAGATAAGTGGCTTCTGTTTTCGCTGAGGTCAGTCGTCCTCGTTGCGCTCCGAATTTCTCCGTCATTCCCACCCTGACAAAATTTCAAAGACTGCGCATCTTTTCAGAGTGGGGAACGATACGCTCCCCTATAAAACCGGTGCGCAGCCCACTTTCGAGGAGAATTTTCTGACATCTCTCAGAGTCTAGAGAATTTGAGAAAGATTTCCGAACGAGATTCAAAGCTAGTTTGCCAACAAACCAACTTTGAACTCTTATTCCGTAGTTAAATTAATTCCGATTTGTTCTTCAAACAAGCCCCGGTTCTTTTGGAACATAGATTCAATTGACCAAAGCATTAATGCGAGTGTTTTCGGTTCACAAAGTAATACTTGTTGAATTTAAAAGTAAAATTAATTTTTGGGATTAATTACCCGTTCATTGCGCTTATGGGGCCTGGCAACAGGTTACGGGTAGAGTAGTTGTTATTATTTCCCGTTGATTGTTCATTAACCCCTTGTTTCGCCGTTGGAGGACTTGGAGTTGTATGTGTATGGTCGTTTCGGCTGCAATGTGCAATCCAAGCTTCCTTTACTAATTAACAAGCAGTATTTGTGTTAAACAGTACAGTTGTTAATTAGGTCCCGTCCCAATCAAGTTTATGTACTAATTGCGTTGTTACGGTTATTTAGGCAAGTGAAATATATGCCTTACTGTCGCAACCCAATTGGTTTCGTAGATTTGGTGTTATTTGAACAATCAACCAGTATTTTGCCGTAATTAAATATTTCCTCCGTGAGGAAAGTAAAGTTTAGAACGAGTATTCTTTGTATACACCTGGACTCATCCGCATTAATAGATTCCCGACTTTGAGTTTCATTTAAAAGTAATTTCAAATACTTACCCGTGTAATAAAACACTTCAGAGGTGTTTGAACCCACCTTTTGATTCACTAAACATTCCAGCCACTGTAATTTTTCCGAAAACCGAATTACAGACGCCATTAAACTCATTTCCCTTGTAGAAAACTTTCACCTGCTTTGCTTATAGTACGCATCCCTGTCTGAGTGACAGATCTCGCGCACTCTCCCTGCAAAGTCCCGTTTACTCAACTAAATCTTAATTATCCTTATTCAATTAACCGTTTCAGTTTATTTAATTGTTCCTTATATAATTAATGTACATAAATGTAAATAATATCTATAATTGTTCCGAATAATAAAATTGTTATTAAGGTTTTAACTCTCCAGTTATTTATTTACCCCTTTTTACGAACCCTGGTCAACTCAAGAGCTACCCTAGTGCACAAATAAATTCTGTACGTCAGGGGGAACGTTACAAACGTAGGAAACATAAGTAAAACTAATCTGCATTCCTGACTAACCAACCTAACTCCTCTAGCTCAGCCTGGGTAAGAATCTTTCGAGGCATATTATACATAAAACAGTAAATAACGATACACTCGCACCGAAATAAAGACTATGACTAAGTAAAGCAAACTGGAGAAGTCGTACCAGCGTTCTGATTGGTTCGTTGACCACCGGGCCTTATCGAAACTCATCAATGAAATTGGATCTGTACTTGAAGATAATGAAGCCTCAGCAAAACAATTTCTGCTTTACTTTAGCATATGGCGTGGATCCGTAATTGCATATACATAACTTTTGGTACATGGATGGTTAAAATAGGAACTAATTCTTTGTGAATTTGTAACGAGGCGACTAACCGGTAGGCGAAAATTAAGAAGCAGATAATTGGCTTCTGTTTTCGCTGAGGTCAGTCGTCCTCGTTTCGCTCCGAATTTCTCCGTCATTCCCACCCTGACAAAATTTCAAAGACTGCGCATCTTTTCAGAGTGGGGAACGATACGCTCCCCTATAAAACCGGTGCGCAGCCCACTTTCGAGGAGAATTTTCTGACATCTCTCAGAGTCCAGAGAATTTGAGAAAGATTTCCGAACGAGATTCAAAGCTAGTTTGCCAACAAACTAACTTTGAACTCTTATTCCGTAGTTAAATTAATTCCGATTTGTTCTTCAAACAAGCCCCGGTTCTTTTGGAACATAGATTCAATTTACCAAAGCATTAATGCGAGTGGTTTCGGTTTACAAATTAATACTTTGTTGAATATAAAGTAAAATTAATTTTTGGGATTAATTACCCGTTCATTTCCCGTTGATTGTTCATTAACCCCTTGTTTCGCCGTTGGAGGACTTGGAGTTGTATGTGTATGGTCGTTTCGGCTGCAATGTGCAATCCAAGCTTCCTTTACTGATTATCAAGCAGTATTTGCGTTAAACAGTACAGTTGTTAATTAGAACCCGTCCCAATCAAGTTTATGTGCTAATTGCGTTGTTACGGTTACTCAGGCAAGTGAAATATATGCCTTACTGTCGCAACCCAATTGGTTTCGTAGATTTGGTGTTATTTGAACAATCAACCAGTATTTTGCCGTAATTAATTATTTCCTCCGTGAGGAAAGTAAAGGTTAGAACGAGTATTCTTTGTATACACCTGGACTCATCCGCATTAATACATTCCCGATTTTGAGTATCAATTAAAAGTAATTTCAAATACTTACCCGTATAATAAAATAATGCCGAGGTGTTTGCACCCACCTTTTGATTCACTAAACATTCCCGGCACTGTAATTTTCCCGAAAGCCAAAATTAGTGACGCCATTATACCGTCACCTTGTTGCGAACTTTCACCTGCTTTGCTTATAGTACGCATCCCCGTCTGAGTGACAGATCTGGCGCACTCTCCCTGCAAAGTCCCGTTTACTCAACTAAATCTTAATGATCCTTGTTCAATAACCGTTTCAGTTTAACTAATTATTCATTATATAATTAATGTACATAAATGTAAATAATATCTATAATTGTTCCGAATAATAAAATTGTTATTAAGGTTTTAACTCTCCAGTTATTTATTTACCCCTTATTACGAACCCTGGTCAACTCAAGAGCTACCCTAGTGCACAAATAAATTCTGTACGTCAGGGGGAACGTTACAAATTTATATCAAAGAGCCTACATTCTGGAATGTCTTTATGTTTGGTGTTCCATCGCCGGTAACTGAACGAACAGTTATCCCTACTTTATGTAGTTTTGTTATAGCTGTTAATACTAATTCAGACTGCAAAGTGAATTAATTTTATTTATAAAAAAATAGCCAACAACACACTTACAATCCATTGTAAAAGTAAACACCAAAGCTTTAGTAGCCATATCCTCTGAATGTGTGTGCATTATGTCACCGTAATGTACATAGCCTATAAACTTGTCAGCTTCTTTATCAAATATGATTTGCGATCTAATCGCCATACCATTAAAAATTAGTGCTACATCTTGTGGCTGTGGTCTGACTGTAACTTCACGTTGTAGGTAATCAAACACCTCTTAAAGAAAACCAGACTTACATTTAAAAGTTGACAACCAATTTCATAGGCGCCGGAACTACGAAATTGCTTTGGGTGCTCGGTGCTCAGGTATCAAAATAAAAATATAATACAAACAAAATATTTATTATTATGAATACATTTTATACATAACTAGATACAGCTATGAACTTGTATATAAAATAAACTTAAGAAAGGCACCTTAAACCTCTATATAATTATCGTAATAAATAGAACGTTTGCAGCCTTCGACTATTTTTTGCTATAAATATGTTGGTAATTTCATTTTCATTGATTTCTCGAACAAAATCTTTATAGAAGTTTAATATAACACAATTGTTGCGACTGTGTCATCAACGTTCTCAGATAGTTTTTTAGGCGTCTTACCGAAAAACTCCTCTCTGAAGTGCAGGATGTTGTTGGAATGGTAAGAAATAACTTAACAAGTTTAAAATATTCGGAAAATAGCTCTTTTAGATGGTTATTCTTATTAAAATATATTACTATTTCAGAGACAGATTTGAAGCACTGATCTTTCGTGACATCAAAAAACATTTCTTTATGTAAAGTTAGTCTATCAAGATCACAATCTTCCTGATAATATTTTTGAATTACATTGTTATCCTTATCTTTTAGTTTTAATAAAAAACATTCTAATTCATTTACTCTATTTATACTTTCTGCTTGAAAACGTACCTTTATGCTTTGCATGCATATGTCAATAATTTCAAAGTATAAGATCTGTATAAATCTTCCAGTGTATTAGCAAAATATTGATTTACAAATCCGCCCAGTTTTGAAGGAACTTTTCTGTTTCTTTTTCTTTCGTCGCATATAGATTTCCATAACGTCTGAAAATCGTTGCGGCGTTTTTCAAGAATTTTGCAGGGCAGTTTATTTTTTTTATAACTTCTGTTACGTTAATGTCTACTTTCTGAATGTTAGTATTTAAAACCTCAATATTATCAAAAATATTTATCAAAATTCTAAATAAAAGATAAAATTGGAAAGATCTCAACTTATCCAAAAAACCATTTGCTTTCGCTCCAGCTTCAGTATATTCTTGACTCTGCTTTTCCATAAACTGTGTAATTTCTGTATAGTTCGCAAACAGAGACTTTAATGACACAACTCTAAGACATCATCTTGTGGGACAAAATGGTCTTAGAGATGTCGATCCTGCGTCTTCAGTATTCGTCTTATTAAAATGTCTCTCGCGGATACTATAAAGTCCCTTACCTTAGCTATACCGTTAAACGTGTCCTGAATCACCAAATTTAAAGAGTGGGCCATACAGTGAATGTATATAGCCCGTGGTTCGTGGTTTGCAATTCTTTTTTGTAATCCTGTAATTTCTCCAGAAACATTTGCAGCGCCATCGTAGCACTGGCCTCGTAACAAAGTTATATCAACTTCATATCTCAGTAATACGTCTTTTACAACTTTATACAGCGTTTCAGCCTTTGTAAATGGTGTTTCATACAGCCCTAGAAAATATTCTTGTATTTCCAAATCATCATTTACTACCCTAAAACAAATTGACAGTTGCTCTTTCTTAAACAAGTCAGTTGTCTCATCGACGATGATGACATATTTTTTTAAATTTTATCTAGTATTTTACCGCGTATGTTTTCAGCTAAAATATCTAACAATTCATTAATAATATCGTGCGATATCCATGTGTGTTTGCTTCTTCCCAGACAAGATTTAAACTCAGAAGAATCTTCGGCTCGCAATCGTAAAAGTTGAATAAAGTTCGAATCCTCTTCAGTATGACCACTTAATGCCGTAAGTCCTTGAGTTGCAAGATATTTGACAGAGCCTATTATTTTAAGCACGGCCGTTCTTGCTGTTTTCATTTCAAGCAGTTTTGTCTTGGAAAGCGATGTTGCCACGTTGATTCCTTTATCAGCTGCCGACAATGCATGAATGGCATTACGATGCATCTCTGAGTTTTCGTGCGACTTAAATCTTTCGATGGCTTTGTTCCAATTATTGAATCCGTCTTTCACAAATGATAAAAAGGGCAATTTAGAATCTTTAGCCAGAATAGGAATTTTTTGTTTCAAATAGGCATTTTGGCAAACTTCACAGAAAGCTTTTGAAAGGTTTTTTTTGTAAAATAACCACTTAAAGGGATCGTTCCACTTTACTTGAAAAGAACGTTCCTTATTTTTTTTAATTTTCAATGGATGGCCACTTGTTTGGCAATGTGAAGCTTTTGCTTCATGGTCATCCGCGTAATCGTAATCGCTTTCTTTATCAGTTTTCAGATTTAATTTAGGCTCAGGTGGAAGTGCTGGAACCGATTCGATCGACTTCACCTCTTTTTTTAGTACAATGACAAATTTATCCATGCTTAGTATTCTAGAAAAATGAAAGAAGTATGCATGTAAGTGATGTAGGTAACTAGGTATGTAATTAATACCAATGAAATTACGAAATCGCCACACTGCTGCACAAACACATTCAAAACAAATTTATTCTTTCATGAGATGAATGCAGCCATATATAATATTCGTCGAATTAAAAAAAAAATTAAATGGAAAGAAATATATATATTTCGGTTAAATAAAAACCTTCATCAGTATTAATTATTAAAAATATAAATCTGTAAGTTATAAGAGAAAAATATAGGTTAGTGAAATAATATATTCGTTAGAAAGTGCAAAACTTACCATTTAAGAAATAACATAATGGAAAATTTTCTAACACATGTTAAAAAATATTAAAATAAAAAATTTAAATTTGTGGTGGAATTCTAACACACCACTGAGTAATTATTATTTAAAAACAAACACAATGAAACAGTAAAGTTTCATTGTTAAAAGTTGAAAAAGAAAATATTTTAAATTTAAATGATGAACTACATTAGCTATCAAGGTTGACTTTGAAGTGAGACAAAATGGTCGTAGAAATAAAATATGCTCGTAGAATCAAAACTGTCAACAAGTCTAAGAATTCTCATAAGTGCAAAATTTTATGACATACAAAAATATTTAAATACAACAATTAAAATTGTATTCTCACCATCTAACCGCGAACTCTACCCCATTTTACAATCGCTCTAAAAAGATTGAATGTAAAATACGGTAGAGACACAGAAAGATAGAGAGAACACAAGGAAACTGTAAAAAGTAAAATTTTATATTTAATTTAAATTAATTAATAAAGAAATAGATAGGACAAACCAATCAGAAAAATTAATTAAAAAAATTGTAATAAACAGAATTTAGTTTTTCAATGTCAGTGTCGAATATATTATTTCACTAACCTATATTTTTCTCTTATAACTTACAGATTTATATTTTTAATAATTAATACTGATGAAGGTTTTTATTTAACCGAAATATATATATTTCTTTCAATTTAATTTTTTTTTTAATTCGACGAATATTGTAAATGGCTGCATTCATCTCATGAAAGAATACCTCCGTTTCCAGCCAATAATTTTCCATATCTTATTCAAAACAAAGTTAAAATAATTACCTTCAAGAATTAATTCCCAAATTCCAAAAAAAAAACACTTGCAGTCCGCAGTAATTTGAACAGGCACTTAGTCACCACAACACAACAGCATCGGAATTTCATCAGTCGGAAGGTCGAAGCGCAAACCTTAACCTTTGGTGTCATAAAACATCATAAAATAAATTGCAACCGGATGTTTTTTATAGGTTCAGAGTTCTGTAGTACTTATAAACTTCTACACAATTTTTGAAACGGCCATATAATTTCTATTTTACAATGGGTAGGTATGCTTGATAATAAATCTTAAACTAGACATTTTTAAGTGAGGATTTTACAATTTTATTGCTTTCTCAATTTTGTTTTTTAATTTTGACTAAAAATTCGAGAAGCCTGCTTAGGGGGGCTTAAGCCCCCTCTGCCCCTCCGGTTCTGAGGCCGCTGTACAAGCTAAAGTTATAATGGAGAGGTCAGATTTTCTGTAATTTGTACGTACAGTACTAACAGTCATCAGTAAAAATATTTAGCCCTCTCACATGCTGCCCTCCGCTCCCGTGGTTCCGTGGAAGATATTTTACACCAGTGGTGCATTCTTATCTTAGGTTTTCTATTTTTTTTGCTTGAGTGCTTGAGGAGCAAAACCGCTGGAGCCCCCGTGGTTTCGGCGCCTATGGACAAAATTATATGCTTTTGGGGAATGAAAGTATAGTGTTAACGCAAACTGTTTCATTGTTTCACTGTGATGACGATGGTTCTTCATTGCCCCACTATATTCATTTAATTTTTAAATAGTTCTAAAGAAAATCATTCAAAATGTGCACCAATAATCAAAACGTATTGCGTCTTACAGCCGAACATTTAATAAACTCATTGGCAACGTTATCCACATTGATGGAGGATGTTTCCTCTTGGTGAACATGGAGAATTGTGAAATGGTTCAGCCTTTGTTGTCCCGGTGTTTGACGTTAGCCGTCGCTTGAAAAAGATCTCTCCGCTATGGACGTTGATGTAGGGACAGTTACTATGCATGTTATGAATTTTTTGAATTCAGATAACATGTCCAATATTATGCTCTTTAAAAAACAACTATATCGTTGATATTTTCGATTTTGACATTTTGTTGCTTGATAATATCAAGAGACATATTTCGATGTAAGCTGAGGCGTTCTTTATTAAAATCAGCCTTGTTGAAGTTAGCCACATACTCCACATCTTGCTGTCCAATGGCGAACTTTTTTATTATGGATAGATGCTGCATTGTTTCTGTTTGAAACCTCCTATTAAGGCTACCCAAAGTTTAATCAATTATTTCCAAAAATGTTTGTCGATATATTTACCTTTGGAAGAAGCAAATAAATATGCAGTGGAGATTGGATCATCATCCAACCGTCGCGGTTGTTTTCTCTTGCGAGCCAGAATTGGCTCATCAATTTCTAGTTCTGCCCACCTTTTCATGGTGTCACGTTATTGTAATGAATTTTTCAAAATTTCAACATAACTTGTAAATGCAGGGTTTTTTTGTAAGTTGAGAGTTTAAGATTTCAATCCTTGCAAAAATCTGAATCATTAATTGAATAAGAAACATTCTTTCAAACTTATAATAGTTGTTTCAGAAAATCACTTGCTTTGACTCCAGGCTCCCCTGTATCTTTACTCATACCGTTTAAAAATGTCAACAAAACTACATAATTGCAATATCTGTAAAAAAATTATTCGGAAACACCATCTTGTTGGGCAAAACGGACGGAGCTTCTTTACATCCGAGTCTGACAAATTGCCTTCTGATTCTGCTTCAGCAGTTTTTTGCAGTATATCGAAATATGGATTTCGCTTGGACCACAGCTACTTTCACTTTACAAGCCATGCTGTTAAATTTGGCAACAGCGCACTAATGGTTGTAGGTGGGCCTACTCTTATCTGACTTTGATGCACAAGAAAACAATAAAATTAACAAAGCAAATTTATTAATGTAGTATAACATATTTATTAATGATAATTATATTAATTTTACATATTTATATAATTTATTATAAATAACGAATTTGCAGACCCTGGTCTATAAACGATCGTAGTTCCCGTCTGAGTGACACATGTTTTTGAGACCGTCCGGAAGAAATAATTTTTAAAATATTCTGTTTAAAATTAGGGATTAGAAACTCTTTAAAAAGGTACACTTACCAATAAATTCCCACACGTTCGGTCCCTTCACCCTTAGAATCTTCACTAAATTAGTGTGGCGCGATTCGGCGTCGTTGTTTGTACGTCGTTTTCGTCGCCATTGCCTGTCATGGTAACTGCAACATTATAATAAATCAACAAAATGAAAAAAATAGTATTTGCAGACCCTGGTTTATCGTAGTTCCCGTATGATCGTGGCACATATGTTTTGGAGACCGTCCGGAAGAAATAATTTTTAAAACATTCTGTTTAAGATTAGGTATCAGAGACTCTTTAAAGGTACACTTACCAATAAATTCCCACATGTTCGGTCGTTTCACCCTTAGAATCCTCACTAAACTAGCGTGGAGCGATTCGGCGTCGTTGTTTGTACGTCGTTTTCGGTTATAGACCGAAACAGAATTCGCACCCACCCTTCGCAGCCATTGCCTGTCATGGTAACTGCAACATTATAATAAATCAACAAAATGAAAAAAAAAGTAGTATATTTATTATACGAGTTTTATAAGAGGGCCTATTGTAGAATGCGTAACATATTAACAGGTAAAATAAAACAGAAAATTATATACCTCGGTAATTCTATGAACTTTTCCGCCAAACCGTGTTGTTGGAGGAAGCCGTCGATGTAACGCATCGCTTCGGTAAAGTTGTCCGCGGGAAGCAGGGGCAAGCTCAATAAAATTTTTATTGCTTTTTGGGCAAACAAATTATCTTTTATTAGCCGTTTCATTCCCAACGAGCCTGTTTTCTTTATTATTATCTGAAAGTTAAAAAATGACGGAATTCAATCGACAGAACAAGCGCAATCAGTCTGTAATTAAATTGATTAGCAAGCTAAATACTAATGTAATTTTGTCTATAATAATAAAAGTTTTCAGAAATATTACATAGTAATAATTACCTGACAGTAGTGGAAAAGGCAACCAGTTTTTGCAGAGTCTGCGAAGGTTTGACCCAACGATTTTACTAACGCCGCCTAAAATCCGTCATTATTAGCCGCGGTTTAAAACTAGGCAGTAGGTCTTTTTTAAGAACTCAAAGATCGTGTTGTATGCTTCTACGCGACATTAGGGCAAATGTAGAACCCCTAAAAACATAAAATTAGACCATTTTAATATCCGTGAAGATTAAAATGCTACCAATAAACTTGCAATTCCGTATTTAATTATGGTTATGGTTAATAATTGGCTGCTTGCGGGGTGTCTGGGTCGGGTTTTGAATGTGCCGTCTATATGCACCTCTTTGCCCTCACTCAACAGCGTTATTAACTCTTCAGCCAAGAAAATGACTGACGCAGAGCTGCCTTCGCCAAATGTACCTCTACAAAACGGCCGTTGGTCAATGAACCCAAATCTTAAGTTGTCCTTACAGACGTCCCAGGTTAGTTTCTTTAATTTGTTGTTCATTATTGAAGGAATCGCCTTCCAAGCACAAAACATCTACGGGTTCTTCAAACTCTGTTATAGACTCCGTCTGAACCATGAAAGCAATTGCTGTTGCCCTACTCTTAATCCCCTTTTGCTTGCAAGTACCTTCTCCCACCGTTTTTAACATTTTGTTCTTTCTTTCCTTGAATTCTACTGACAAATCTTTAATTTCTTGCAGAAGCTGTTCCTTTTCTTGATATTGTTCTTCCGTACCTGGTGTAAAATAAAATTCATAATGTAAATATCTTGAGTCTTCTTGTCTTTAAGAATTTGAAGTATATTATAGGTACGTGACTTTAATTAAATATTATTTATTTATTATTTATTTAATTAAATAATTTTAAAAGATGTTCCATGTGCTCCTTTACTGCTTTCAATGTTAAATTTTTTTCCGTCAATTTACACATTTTCGCACGATTGTCCACGAATTGTTCTGGTAATATGGATTTAAAGCCAAAACATTTCGTCACAAATTTGAACCATCTCTCTATTTTAGTCATTTTCAAGGAAAATTTCACGTAATTATTTTAAAATTGATATGTACTGTTCATTGCTAAGAAACGAATAAACAAACATTCGAATTAGGAGACGATAAAAAGTATAAAATTAGCGGTTCCCACCCTTTTGGTAATCGCCCTTTTGCTGTGGCCAAAAATGCAGAAACCGACTTTTTTACGTAAGTGTCGGATACGCCGTCAAAACGCCTACGAGTCGCAGCTGAAATTACAAGCAAAATGCTTTAAATAAGTAAAACAAATTAAGAATTAAGATACTTACAAATAATAATTTGATATATCCGTAATTTACAAAATGGCAATTTTCTCTTCTTGCCAACTCCGGACTAAAATAAAGCCACTTGATTGCTCAATAACTTTGCCCTTTGTAGGAATACACTTTTTGTGTGTATTTTCGCCACCTGTTAAGTAAAGAATCTCAGCCTATAAATAAAGCACAATTATAATTTAATATGGCAGTTCTTGAACGTACGAGATCATAATATACTTCCAACTAATCCTTACCAAAGCAATCTTGTTATTATCCTGCAGTATCAACATTTCTAAATGATTTATTTCTTCTATCGATGTCATTGGTAAAAGATTCAAGATCGTCATTTCAGTCCCGCTGTCGGAAACGCTGGCTACTGAACGATTTTGGTAAACATTAACATTCTGGCGTTGAATGCCAAAACCATTTGTAGTTGTTTTTTTACGTCCCGTAACTCGAATTTGAGTTCTGCAAATTGGTGGAAAAACATTTTCATACATTCTGAAACAGAAAACAATGTAAATGGACATATTTGTAGATACTTATTAAAGTAAAGACGATAGGATAGTCATTATTCCAAATTTTGAAGTTTATAAAATTGATGTAGGAGTTCGATAAAAAAAAACATGTATCTGTGGTTAAGATGCCATAATAAAAGTTTTACCTTGTTGGTTCCATGTTTGAAACGATGTAGGTGTACTGCTCGGACCTGCAGAAGACTGGTAGATCATCAATTCCTAAGACACAAAAGCAATATAATGTTTTATTAAAACAGCCATCAAAAGTATACCTATCAGCAATACCATTAGCAATTCGCATATAAAATTCATTATGGCAATTTTCGTTTTCCGGTTGTGAAATGGACGAACCACTTCCTTGGCTCAATGACGACTGTAAATCTGTTAAAATTATAACGTAAATAGTTAAATTGTCGGATCACTTTTATTTTTGAGTAAGTTTAGGACGTGACCACTCTACTTTCCCGCTACGTTTTAACTTTTTAGTTTGTTTTGCAACCGTTGTCGTCTTTCTCTTTGTGTTGCTTGTATCCGAATCTGAAGCATTGGCGCCTGAGTCTATGTTGCTCGTATACTCGGGTGAGTTTTCTTGCCATTTCTAAAGATGTAATACCCGATATTTTGCACACCGCTGGATACGTGGCAAAATTGTGTAAAAGATTTTGGCAATTCATAATCAATTGGTTTTTGACCTCTGCTGTCACGCCCGGGCCCACGGGGTACTTATATTCTGTTTTTTCAGAATTAATTGCCAATACTGACAACGCAAAGTCACAGGTTTCCGCTGTATTCTCTCCAGACGATTACTTCCCACGAATCCATCTTAAAAAAGCTGGTTAGTTCATGACATCTAAACTACTTTCTGCATACCTCATCAAAATTTGAAAAGACAAGTAGATACTCTTTCGCTCTTTCTGTGCCATTACTCAAATGAGCAGAGAAGGACCGCCTTCGAAAACCACGTCCTATTTGTTGTCAAAATAAAACGTCTGCTTCTGTTGAATATTCTGCATAGACTAAATTTATTAACTTAACTTGATACAGCTTGATTACAAACTAGTTATTGGTTACAAACTACAGTTTGTAGATGACGCCACAGGCATGAATATTTTATTTATTTCAACACCCCCACTAAATCAAAATATTAACATTTTTAATCCTTTAGAGAATTACAAATTTGCTATGCTTAGCTGAACGTAGGCTCTTGGTTAAAATGCCGGCCAAGTATATAGCTTCTTTTGAAGCTTCCGTTAGGATCTAGGATGTTTCTACGCCGCCGGTTCTTCGCCGCCAGTTCATCGCCGCCGTTTCTACGCCGCGCCGGGACGATTCTACATCGGCCGTTTCTACGCCAGATTTTCGAAAAGAAATGGGTAATCTGAAAAGTTGCTTTTTTCTTAGGAATTTACAATTTTGTATATGTGAGTTACAATCGCCGCCGGGAGTATCTTAAGAATCTAATAATCTCTCTGGTTATTAGCACAGACCCATTAGCACAAAGGAGGTAATTAGAAGTCGGTGGTACATGTCCAGCGATAAGTGGCTCAAAATAAACGTCTTGTCCTTTTTGTACTTTTCGCAATCCATCTATAAATTTCCAAATTGTTGGGTGATGCATGTCTAATTCACAACGCAATCGACGATTGGCTGCCTCGGCATGATTATTGGTGCAATCTTCTTTTTCTATTGTTCTCTGATATAAATTCCACATTGTTGGATGAAACATAGGCGGGCGCCTGCCATTCCCGCATCGATTTAATCGGCCAACATAGCTGTCTTCGAATCAACTTAGAAGCTCTAGAAGTTCTATTGGCAAATCATTATTCATCTAAATCAGGTATTGGCACAAATGCTAATGCAATGACCATTTTAGCTCGTAATGCAAAATCAGCATCATTGTTGTATTGATGAATAACACCAATCTAAGCTAAATGCTTCCTCATATTTTGTGATAAATGGAAGAAGCAACCTTTTACATCTACTTCCGGAAAGCAATCTTTCATGGCACTAAAAGCCGCATATTTGGCACTAGTGTTTTAATTAATTCGAACATACGTGTGTATGTAACACGCTGCTTCGTAGGTAACAGAGCATAGAATATTGGATGCACTCCTCCATGTTTTGTTGCCATAACAATATAAATTTGGGAAAATAGCCTCGGTGCTATTGCGAAGCTACCATCAGCGTACCATGTATTGGCATTATGTAAATGCTGCAACCAGCTCTCTTTTCCAAAAACTGAAATTCTATTTGCTCCCTCTCCATTGTCGCTTAGCAAAAAAGTTTCTTCTGTTCCTGGTTGAGGCACATATACCTTATATTCATTTGGTAACACAAAATCGTTTAGGTCTGCGGGATCAGGCCAGGATCAACAACTCCGTTTTCGACTTTAAAGTTAAAACTTCTAACTTTAAATCCGATACCGTGTATTTTCCGAATTTATTATCCGTTTATTCCGTTTATTTTTCCGATATTTTACAATTGATTTAATTCCGTTTATTCCGTTTATTTTTCCGAATTATTTTTACTATTATTATTACCTATAATTATTTGTGATAATTCATTGTAAATTTTAGTAACCGTGGCCCAAAGAACGTTTAAGGTTTACATCCAGGTACAAATAACAAGTCCGAACCAGTCCCCGTTCCTTTCCGAGACCACCCGCTTCGTGAAGAACTTGAGAGAAAGGTCTCATCCTTGCCCTAGACCGAGCACGCCTGTGCAAACTTGGCGAGGTCTAGGTGTGTTCCCCAGGACACAGCGCTGGTGTCCATTAGTGCTGTCATGGTTCCCTCAACCGTGAGAAACCGCTGTCTTTTTCCCCCCAGGGTACAGTGCTGGTGTCCATTGGTACTACCCTGGGTTTTCCCTACCCGTTTCATTATCCCCTTATAAGTTAAATTACTGCCTACCTGTATTTTCCGAACCGAATAAACCTTGCATCGAGTACCTGGATGTAAAACGTTCCTTTGGTTCGTTTGTTTCGAAGCTGTCCGAACAAGCTTTATAGTTTTTGAATTGTTGAATAGAACAGGTTTCAGTGGCTTGTTCTTTAATCATTCCTTAAAAGAATTAATTGGAATTAATTATAGATTCAAAGAGTCAAGGACCTTGAGGTCATAAAATTCCTTTCCAATTCCCGAATTATAAATTTTACTCACCGTACATTATCCTTAACCTAAAGATTCAGACTGCCCTTCTGGCCTCTGGGCAACGTTTGTTTATTCACAACAATTTAATTAAAATAAAGCAGATTTGCTTTATTTCTTTGTTTATAGAGTAGCTGTCATTCTCACAGTCGACGACGCGCAGCCATCACTCACTTACTGGTGCTCGCGCTGCCAACCCGGACGAAAATCCCCAACTGCCGGCGGGAACAGCCGTAATTCAAATAAAATCCTTTTTACTGTTTTACATAAAATTGTTTATTTTTTTTTGTTTTATTATTACAATTCTACTCAGAATAATTTGTACATAGTGTAAATAAATATTGTTAATCAGGTTTAAGCATCCTTTTAATTTTAAAGCACAACTCGACCCCTGGACTACTCAGAGCTACCCGAAATACAAATTTTGCAACGTCCACCCTTATTAGCCGGGGGTGAAACGTTACAATATCAAAAAATTCAGGGACAACGTAGCGACTATAATACCATTTATTATGCTGTAGACAACGTTCTACCCGCACTACTTCCGCAGTTAACTTTATTACAGGTTGCCGGCAGCAAAACATACAAGTCCTCCAAGTCATACATCCAATTGCCGCTATTTTCGTTACTGAATAGTCATAAGACCTAATTGATTCAATTCTTTTAGGGACGACGACGTTTACATCTACTGTATCATAATCTACAGCTTCATCTTCGCTACCAGCAAATATATTTACGAACGCAGTTTCAGGCTTTAAATATTTTTGAATACGATCACGTTGCTTTGACTGTATGCTATGGTTTATAACAGGTATTCGATTACAAATAAACTCTAAAATTGAGTCAAAAGCACATACTGACGCTTTACTATGTCAATGTAGAGACATATAAAATTGAAATTAAAAGAAAAAAATATTTCCGTAGGATCTTGATAAAAAAATATATACTCTATTTAACTCTATTACATCCCCTTGAATTCCAGTACGATATACTCTACACTTCTCTATTTCATTATGAGTAATTCCTAATTTTACCAATTGCTTGCGCATAGCATCTACATTATTAAATTTATACAGTGTGACGCTTTTTCGGTTTCGGGTTTTACTCGGGCGCCAGATTTTAAAGAGTTTTCTCTCTAACGGCTTCTTTCCAGTAGTCGGTGTCGGAGGAGCGAAGACCTAGGTAACTTCAGTGAAGAATACAACAGGGTGATTAAATGAGAAGGCAACTTGCGGTAAATAAACAGAGTTTTTTTTATTATACACAGTAAAAGAAAATTAAATAACAATAAAGTCAATACGGTAGAATAAACGGAAAACAGTTTTATCGGTGCAAACGGTAAACAATAACAATAAAATCGGTAGCGGTGGCGGTAGTCGGAAATAACTCTCTGGGAAGTTTGAATAATGCCTCCTATGTGAACGGAAAATAAAACTAACTACGGGGAAGCTTTACAGGACGGGACAAACGGTCAATAATAACCTGGACTGCAATGACGACAGCTCCGCCAGAAGCCAAAACAGCACCAGGTTGTTAGAGACGGACTACGGAGTTCCTAGTACTTTGCACCCGGACGACGTGACCACAGCACCGCCCGAAGCCACGACGCGCAGACAACAAAATACCAAAAACTAGGAATGGCTAACACCCCAAGTCCTGGGTATCGTGGCAACAGCACCGCCAGAAACCAAGATCACCAAGAGTTTGTTGTGTTACACCAATTCCCTACACGGAAAACTACGGGGACTAGTAACTACCCCAAGACCTGGGTATCTTGACCACAGCACCGCCCGAAGCCAAGATCACCAAGTACCTGTTGTAGCACCACCAGGACTTTGTGTTTCTTCTCGGACCCCGAGAAGAAGAAAGCACAAGTTCCTCCCCGGACGGGTAACGGAAATCCTAACACTCTCTGCTATTCGAAAACTCAAATGCCCAGGTCACAGCACCGCCAGAAACCTGGACTGTTAAGTTCCAAATACCAGAGCACCAGGTCCTACACTTCCACTCTGACACCGTCAAAGTAAAAGTTATAGTTCCAAGTCTAAATAACACAAAGCTAAAACAACTAAATGAATCGGAGACAAAGTCTAAATTTCAACCCTAACTTAATAGTCGGAGGTACAACCCTAATGTGGCATTACCAAAAATTCGGAGGGTTATTACCTGTAGTCGGAGGGTTTTCAAATGCTCGGAGACTTCAACTGGGCTTCTTCTTCGGCTGTTGTAATATTTGAGTTCAACTCTTCAAATTTGACTCTTCAAATTCAACTCTCAAAATAAAGCAAAAATTCCGCTTTTATACGGTCCGGGAATCCTATCGGCGGCGCGGCACGCTCAATGCGACGCTCACGGACAGCGCTGGGTCGCTGGTAGGGGCTCGCCCGCATCTCTGCGGTCTCGGCGAGGTCGCGCGTAAACTAAATATATGAACTTAAATATTTTAACATCATATTATTAAATTAACAGAATGTAAATTATTAATAGAATAAAGAAATAAAATAATTATTTAACCATGGTTCAAACTTAAATATCGGGTTTAACAATAAAATAAAAAATATATGTACCAATAAATTTGGCTAATTAATATAAACTAAACTGGTCTATTCACAGAATTCACTAATTCACTAATTTTCACGACACTTCGTTACAACAGAATACCATAATCTCTTGCTTCCGATTTGCTGAAAATATTACTCGTATCAACCCGAAATTGTGAGCAAAAAAGGAAAAATGCTCTGCTCCCTACTTAATATGAATCGCCAGGTGCAATGCATCACAGGCAGTACTGTGCAGTCTAATTTAAGAAATTTATTATTACATTTTGACAACACAGTGTCGTAATTGTAACTGGTATAATGCGATAAAGTAGTTTCATTCATTATAGAAAAAAAGTTATTCATAAATTGACTCAATTTTATATAGTAGCATTATTAACTTGAATAACATTGATGACATTGACACATTGGTGACCCTGCACGCTCAAATATCTCGGTAATCATTCGAAACGTTCCTATATCTATCACAAAGGAGGAAATAAAAACTTATGCATCGCAAATACCCAATTGTCAAAACTACCAGATTATTAAATAGTAAAAAAAATCATACATTTCTGGTAGTCTGAATCTTCACCTTCATGTTCTGAAGATGAAGAGGAAATGGCATGTGCATTAAAAAAGTTGTCTTTAAAGCGGACTACTCAAATAGTATCATGGAAACCGACAATGTACATTGGACTACCCGATGATTGTTTTTCTGTAGTGAATCCCAATACAAAAATACTGTAAATTGGATAATGTTCATATATTACTAATGTTAGAAAAAAATTCGAATGCCACATTCGTTTGCAGAGTTGGGAGATGATTTTGCCATGAGCGATGGCAACTCTTCCAGAATATTTTCTAAATCGTTACCAGTTATTTCAAAGTATCTACGGAAACGTATAATATTTTCACAGAAAACAACTTTAAAACCAATTTTACCATTAGGTTTTCGTGCATGTTACAGTAACGTCTGCATAATCGACTGTTTGGAAATTGAAATTGAAAATCCATCGGATGCACTAAAATAGGCATTAACTTGATCCGAATATAAAAAATGTAATATTTTGTAATACTTTGTTTGTGTAATTAATTTTATCTCCAATGCTTTTGGTGGTCGAACATCTGATGCAATTATTGTCAAAGAAAGCGGTTTCCTGAATATTTTACCCCCAGGAGTAGCAGTGATGGCAGACTGAGGATTTATTTCAAGCATATAGCTATCTTTTAATTGAAAACAATGCGTCTTAATTAGACCACCTAGCGTTTCATCAGATAGCAAAAGTAGTAAATCAGAAGTGCTTGAAACAAAACGCATTGTCTGCTTACGGACTCACATCGAAAGGGTCATTCGAAGAATGGGGGAGTTTCATGCTTGAAGCCTCATGCATGCATCGATAATAAATTAATACCGTTTACCATTTTAATTATAAGAATTGTATGTGGTCTTGTCAACTTACAGGCTGCCTTAATTAAGGGAAAATAAAACACACCATACAAAATAAAAGCTTTTTTTCACAAAAAAATGTATTTAAAGTAAAGTAATTTTTAATTCTTTTTCAAGAGTTTCAATTACTTTTTTCTCTAGTATCCTACCCCTTTGCATTGCAACAGTCTCCCGAAGTTTGTCTATGCCAATAACTTGGTTTACAAACGCACTATCAACTTTTTTACAGTGTACTGCTTCATACACTTTTGATGCCGTTATTCTTGTATAGCGTAATTCAAACCATAAACTATTGTCGAACTGGTCCTCATTTTCATTAGCAGCAAGAGTACACAAGTTCGAATCCATTGTACCAACAGTACCAAAAATCGTTAAGCAAAAGGAAGGGGAATTTTGTTCTACAGACTGTGCCATAACAACATAGGCATAATTTGCTTTAGTTTCCTTAGTAAAATAGTGCTGAATGATTTTAGCCGATGTAACAGCGAATGAGTTGATTACAGGAAGTCCATTTCTTAAAGGTAAAGTAAAGTCCACTATTTATTTGAATTTCGATAGTATTAAATTTTTCTTGTTATCCTAGTGGCGTCTTCGCTGACTGTGTATTTAGGAAGATTTTTCTTTTCAAGAAATATTTTTAACTGGTCAAATCGTAAGTGTCCTTCAGACGGTCTAACATTTTCTTTTTGCTCAAAACAAAATAATGTCCATTATAGAAGGCCAGGTTTTGTGTAAATTGGCGTAAAGTGTTTCGTACAACAATCTTCCTCCAAGGAAGTGAATGTATAATGAAAACTGCGTGAATACACTGCTGTAGGTATTATTATTATCAGAATGTTCTGAATTTTGCAATGAAGTGTCTAAAAATATTTTGTACTATCAGATAGATTGTGTGAACTACTCTTTTCATATTTCAAAACACGTTCTAATAACATTGTCTTCATTTCCTTATTTTCATTTATTAATTTTGCAATGTTATCTACAACAGGATAAAAATTTGTGATGAAAGGTTGATTTTCGACCAACCTTTCACGAGCTCTTTTTTGTTTTTCTGTTCGTATTTAGGTGAACACGATTTATTGGTTTTTTTCAACTTTAACATTTAAATTTTCACATTCGAAAAATTCCGTACTTTCCATTACGTTTTGTTTCCTGATAACATTTTGTATGCTATTCACTTTCGAAGGTGTTGGTTTTAATTATGCTGTGCGTGTATTAATATCTGACCATACTGTTGACGTTACCCGAGCTGTCACTTAAAAGTAAGTAAGTAACGATGGCGTAAAGTCTGTTTTTTGTTAAAGATCCACCAACCTTGCAATTTCTCTCGAAAGTATGTTTGGCAACGCTGCTGATTATATTTTTTAGTAATTTTTAAAGTAGGGTTAGGACTAATAAATTTAATGGTTAATTTTGACAAGTGGTTTTCAGTAATATTTTCATATATTTTGTTAAATATTGTTGATTTATGTGGATATATACTGAGTTTATGTAAATTCGCTCAATTTATGAAATATTATAGACTAGCTGGGTACCCGCAGCACATGCCGCGTTTGCAGTAGGGTCGTATAAAACGAATTTAATATCTATCGTAGCAAATAGTTTTAAAAACAGAAACATTTCCAAAAGATGTATTTATAATTTATAATTTACAGGGTGAGTCATAATTAGGTTTAAAAAATTTAACCAAAGCTTCGTTAGGCCAAAACAAAGCAATTAACCTAATACAACCTAGTACCAAAATGCTTCATGAAAAAGATACAGGGTGTTAATGAAAATTTTTTTATTTATCCGATTAATTTAAAAATACATAAAATAAACACAAAATTAACAAAACAATGATTGAATAAGAGCTTCAATACAAGAATGGCACCGTTGTACTAACGATCCAATTTCATTAGGAGCCTTGAAAGTTGTTTGCTGTAACTGTTCCCTCGTGTTAATAACCTCACGGTAAACCAGCTGTTTTAAAAACCCCCATAAAAATAAATCCAGCGGATTTAAGTCAGGGCTCCTTGGCGGCCATCTCACAAGACCAAATCGGCCGATCCAGCTACCATTGAAATAGTCATTTAACCATTCCGTAGGTTTCTGCCATTGTGAGGAGGTGCACCGTCTTGTTGGAAGAACATCTGTTGCCTAATATTTAACGGGATGTCTTCAAATATATCATCCAGCTGGTATTCAAGAAAGTTGATAACCATTCGCATTGAACCGATTATCGAGTTATTGTAACTCCAGTAAAGAACCATTGCAGATTCCTCCTCTTACATTGACAGAAAATCGTTGCTGAAACCTTCTACTCCTTACATGGGGGTTGTCTAATGAATAATGGTGCAGGTTTCGAAAGTTTGTAATTCCGTCCCTGGTAAAATTCGCTTCATCGGTAAATAAAATAGATAGAATAAAATTGGGATCGTTATCTATCCTTCCAAGAAGCCACCGACAAGAAACTACACGTTGCTCGGCATCCGCAGGATGAAGAGCTTGAACACTCATATAATGATAAGAGTGTAATTGCTCCCTAAGCTGAGTTCGTGAAACAAAACTTTGTGAAAGTCCTAACTGCGCAGAATTTCGGCGAGTACTTGTAGTAGGATTGTCTAAAACCAAACCAATCACAGCTTCCTCTACTTGCATTACATTTTCCTGTTGCGGTACACCAACCCCTTGAGCTCGCGGAAGACCAACCTCACCCAATCTTCGAAAGGCTGCAGTAAAGACCTAATCATTTGGGGTTCTTCTGTTAGGCAATCTGCGGTGGTATTCCCTAACAGCTGTTAAGGCGCTTCTGTTGCAAAAGCCATACAGGAAAATGACGTCTGCTATTTCTTTTGGAGTAAAATCACTCATTTTGAAAGAGGATCGATCTTTTAAAAAACACAACAAAGACTTTCAAACAATTAACGACTGTTTATGACAGCCATTGTCTTGATATTGTTTCAAAATTAAAATTGACTATCAAAATCAGACTACTTGATTTTAACAATTCATATGTTTACTTTCCAACAATAGAAATTTTTTTTTCATTAACACCCTGTATTTTTTTCAGGAAGCAATTTGGTACTAAGGTGTATTAGGTTAATTGCTTTGTTTTGGCCTAAAGAAGCTTTGGTTAAATTTTTTACACCTAATTATGACTCACCCTGTATATACCTATATATTATCATATTTTTGGATAGGCTTCAGGCTACTTTCATACATATTGGATGCTGTTGAAAAGTTTTTTTTTTCCATTTAATGTTAAATGGAAATTATTATAATGTAGTAAATCCACAGTTAGTGGAGATGTCACTACTAAACCTTTTCGACTTCAAATTGGAACTAAACAATAATTTCAAATTGAGACTAAACAATTTCAAATTGGAAACAAACCATATCAAATTTACTAATGTTAAAATTAATAATTTAAGCTAAAAATTGTTATTTACTTAATTTTACTTCATATAGTCATACCCGCTAAAAGTTTAAGCGTTTGAAATAAATCTCTGGACACGTGCTACATTTGCAGTTGGTGCATTATACCGCCTTTGATCCATGGTTTTAGATATGTCAAAAAACATTCTTACAGATGTACTTGTTCTATTTTGCAGTAAAGCTAGACTTTCCTCTTCTTCAATACCCTCTTTCATCATCCGCAATGAACATATGGATTTATATGAGATAAAAGAGCACCTAACTGCCCCATTATCGCTGAAATGCAACCAGAATTTGCTGAATTACGTAACCTTTCTGTAGTTGCAAGTTCCGAATCTAATATAGTAGTATAAATTTGTCCGTATGATGGTGTATCACCTTCATCGAGGTACAAGGGGCCAACCCTATGTTATATTTGACTGTGTATTTTAAAGCAGTATGGTCCATTTCCTGGAGGTGCAACTATATTGGCACCCATGGATGCCATAGCCAAACTGCTATTGTACATACTTCCTAAAATTGTTTGATCGATTATCATCACCATTTAAGAGATCTTGAAGTTCCTTAGGATAAATACTTAAAACTCGGAATTACAATCTCAGTTTAAACCACAGCGTGTCAGTTAAACTTCAGAATACAATGGGAAATTTTGGGGAAATTTTCAATGCCCGCAGTGCTAGTACACTATACAGGGTGTTAATACTAAGTCGTTACACCCGAAAATGGCAGTTAGAACTCATTAAAACAAATAACTTTTTTCAGTTCCAATTTTTGATTTGGGGCCTCTATTCGTAGTTATTGCATTTCTTTTGTTTTTCTAACAATCGTAATATCTTCTTCATTTCAAGGAATATTTCAAAAAACGAAAGGTTTTCAAAATAAGCTTACGGTTCTCTACAACATTTGTATTTACAGTTATTTTATATTTTTTCAAATAACAAAATGGCGGTCGATCAAAAATTTCAAATCACAATATTTTAATAACCACCCCATAGATTTTTGAAAATATTTTTTTTTTGTAAATCGTCAAACTATCTATTAGAACATTTGTCTAAAACATTTTCTTCTATCTACACAAAAAAGAGATTTTTAATTAAATTACAGAAGAGCATGTGTAAAGTATCGACGAATTAAAAACAATTTAGATCGAAGTAGCTTTCTGCCATTAAAAAGTAAAACAAAAGAACAATTAGATTAGTGCACAAAATTGAACGAAATACGTTTTAAAATGAATAATTATCAAGACACTGAGCTTCGTGACATGCTTTTGGTTTTCGGGGAGGCAAGGCGCAATGCACAGGAAACCCGAAGAATCTATCGGAGAAGATACCCAAATCGCCATCAACCAAGTAGCCATATTTTAGATAAATTACGGTTAAATTACAGCAAAAATTACAGTGGTCATGTTCAACCATATCAAGGACAGCATCTTCAAGTGCAATAATTCGACGAAATCTGTTAGCATTCTCACTAATTGTTGGATCAAAACAACCAGACTCTGATAAACATCTGCAAATTTTTCTAAAAATTTGACTACTTGGTTGATGGCGATTTCGGTATTTCTCCGATAGATTCTTCGAGCTTCCTGTGGATTGCGCCTTGCCTCCCCAAAAACCAAAAACATGTCACGAAGTTCAGTGTTTTGATAATTATTCATTTTAAAAGGTATCTCCAGTGCCTCCTTATCCATTGGGCTAAATGGGCTATAGCCCAGGGGCGCCATTGATCCAAGGGCGCCGAAGAACTGAGAATGTTTGAAATTTTGTTTGCTATTCAATTTAAATTTTAAAGTTGAAAAACAACTAACTATTTTTCTCGAACAGTATGTTTCCTTTCATAGCCACTAATATAAGCGTTAAAATTGTGATTCAATGTAAGTAAAAAATATTTCATGATTTCTAATTTCTTTCAAGGAGAGTTTTGTAAAAAAATAATTTTTTTTTCTATAGCAGATGTTAAAGTGTGCTTTGTTCGACTAAAAATAGTTGATCAAGTATTACTTTAACCGCAAGGGTAGATAAAGTAACAATTTAACCGCAAGGATAGATAAAGTACTTTAATTTTCTAGAAACTCCATGGAAACAGAATGGAAACCTTTGCTACTGAGATTTTCGGGTTTAATATAATTTAATTTTAAATTGTTTTTTTTTACAAATTTTTCTTATTTTTTTAACATCTGCTATGGAAAAAAATAGAATTTTATACACGACGATAAAATTTAATTATCGACTCGCGAAAATTAATTCACTCGCGATTTCATCGCTCGCGAATTAACACTTTCCGCTTGTCGATAAAATATAATTTTATAGTCTTGTATAAAAAATAACTATTATTTATGGATTATTCCATTATTGTTCAATTTAATGTCAACTGGGCCAGGGCGCCAATTTTTTTAGCCCAGGGGCGCTCAAATTCCTAAGACGGCTCTGGGTATCTCGTTCAGTTTTGTGCACTAATCTAATTGCTCTTTTGTTTTATTTTTTAATAGCAAAAAGCTACTTCGATCTAAATTGTTTTTAATTCGTCGATGCTTTTCTGTAATTTAATTAAAGACCTCTTTTTTGCATAGATAGAAGAAAATGTTTTAGACAAATGTTGTAATAGATAGTTTGACGATTTAAAAAAAAAATATATTTTCAAAAATCTATGGGGTGGTTATCAAAATATTGTGATTTGAAATTTTTGATCGGCCGCCATTTTGTTATTTAAAAAAATATAAAATAACTGTAAATACAAATGTTGTAGAGAACCGTAAGCTCATTTTGAAAACCTTTGGTTTTTTGAAATATTCCCTGAAATGAAGGAGTTATTACGATTGTTAAAAAAACAAAAGAAATCCAATAACTACGAATAGAGGCCCCAAATCAAAAATTGGAACTAGAAAAAGTTGTTTGTTTTAATGAGTTCTAACTGCCATTTTCGGGTGTAACGACTTAGTATTAACACCCTGTATACTACAGCTTTTATCTAAATTTCTCGTAAAACTTGGTTGTGTGTTTGCATAACTAGAAGATACAAGCATTATTTTGTAAAGTTTTAAAAGAAAATGTGTCCTAAATACACACATGATTCAAATTTGAAAAACTTTTCTGGTGTGACGATAAAAAAAACTATCAGCAGGATATAATGTTAAGATAATTATTTTTTAATAGCTGGGTGCCCGCATTTGCAAGTCTTAAAACAACGCTCCCCTGGAGATTTATGTGAAAGTTTTTGGATAGGTTCCAGGCCGCTTTCTTACATATTGGATGGTGTCTTCTAGTTTCCATTTAATGTTAAATGCAAATTATTTTTATAACGTTGTAAATGTAGTAACTATACCTTTTCGATTTCAAAATGAGACTAAACAATTTTAAATTGGGAATAATTAATTCAGAATTGAAAATTTTATTAAGTAGGTGCTACTACTATCTGCTTCAGTAATCACTTTTTTATAAATAGAGCGTTAAAGAGAAAAATGGCAATCGATAATCATCAATAAAAGTATTGATTTGAAAAAAATAATTTTTATCAAGAAAACTAAAAAATTTATTTCATCTCGCCAGAAAAGTCTAAAAAAGGTACATCGAGATACTTGCAGATATTCCCAAAAATACAGGGTATTCTATGTTATGTAAGGATCATTTTCAAGAAAACTATTTTAAAATTTGCAGACAAAGATTCATCAATACAAAGAAACTATCTGTATTACCAAGTGCAAGCATAGTGCAAAGTGCAAAGTAGAGGACCATCGCGTCGAGCGGTTAGAGTAGGTACTTTATCTTCTTTGCAAAATATGTATCTCTACTATTTCTTTGAATCGAAAATGTATAGTACCTATTGGTTGTTACGATTTAAATTATATTCAGAAGTTAAAAATCGTAAAACGCTAAGATATAGAAATGAAAAAAACATTATAGCTTGGTACCTACTATTTTTAAACCCAAATTTTTTTTATACTTACTTTTTTTGTATCACTATCTGGTATTTTAATACATATTTATTTTTCCTTCTCTTTTGCTTAAGACTGCGTGTATTAATTCACAATCACAAATAACGATTTTCCAAATTCAGTTCAATCTACCGTGTGTCCCTGGGAATACGGAACATAGGGAACTTACAATGCTAATTTTTTTAAATGATCCACGAGTGCGTTGAAGCTTTTGCCTTGAAACAATTACACGAGTGTCGTCGATCGTTCACGATGTTCCTACCGACCATGTATGATCTCCTCTAGATACATCTTTGTTTATGTTTTAAATGTCAAGTTATTAAAACCGATTAAAACCAAATACAATATTAAAAACTTTTTTTGCTAGTTAAGCAGGTGAAATGTAACTGTGTTCATGTATTTGAAATTGTTTGAGAATGGCTGTCATTACAAATTACTTCTACAATCTTTTAAAGGTAAAACAATCTGTTCTATCCTTTGTAGGTTATGTTCATGTATTAATTTTTTTTAGATGGGGTGCTAACTTAACTTAAGTACAGTTTAGAGCTGACAACCAGTAATTCCAGTTAAATTACATGTGAAATGTGAAAATTTACTTTAAAAGGATGATGTTGATGTATCAACCCAAGAATTTGATGCGACAATCAGCTTTATGATGAAACATGCTACAATGCTAACAGTAAAAGACTGTATTAGAATAAAATCAAAGAAAAAGCGAATATTAATATCAGTTAGTGTGTACGAATATGAAATCTTTATTTTTGCGGCAATTTATTATGTGATAAAATAATTGTTACATTTAAAATGATTTGATTTTTAACGACCCGTATTCTTATTCGTAGGGCAGCTAATCGTCACAAGAATGTAACTAGAAAATTGTAATACTAATGTATAATTGATAATGTTTACATTAATTTCACTATTGAGGTAGTTCTAGTAGGTAGGTTTATTAATTAAGTTTTGTTACTTTGTGTTTAACTTTTTCTCATTAAATAAATAAAATTACTGAAAACAGAATTTATTGTTTACATGTTTAGGTCAAATAAATATTGTTTATTCTGATAGGCCTCATGAAAATGAAGATTCCATAAAGGATAAAATAACGGAGGTCTGCTTTAACGTACCAGCTGTTACAATAGCAAACGTACAAAGAAATTTGTACGACAGATTGGGCCACTGTTTAGCAGTGAATGGAGAGCTATTCGAGCATTTACTTTAAGAAAAATTCCATCTATTCCGAGATTCCTGTAACTTATCATCACCGTATAATTTCAAAAACGGCCCTTTTCAGGGCCACCACTTCTTAAATAAAGATTTTTCCTAAATTGAAGCGAGAAAGCACAATGCATTAATTAAAAACATGCTTTAATGGTATTTCAAGCTAGTGTCCTTTACGCCAGTTCAATACTATTATTTACATCTTGGAAAAATAATTTTATTAATGTTAACACAACAATAATACAATAACAGGGGTTGAGGGAAAATTCTTGCATACCACGAAGCAAAATTTTCTAACACAGGTCCACAGCATTATGTTATGTAGATTGTAGTATCATTTTCATAATTTCATTTTCAGTTCCTAATAATGCGTTACTTGCGAAAACCTTTAAACTATTCACCTAATCAATCATAATCTGAAAAAGATTTTAAAACCATAACCTCAATCGCAAACAAATTATTTTGTGTTTATTACCTCTATAATGATACTTAGTCTCATTTAATTTTATTAAAACACTTTCTACATTTGCACGAACCAATTTGAATTAATAATTATAAAATACAGACCACGAGCTGTCTATTCGTATTGTAAAATAATTGTCGAGTCTTTTGTTAGTATAACGCACGCGCGTATTACGTGTGTATTAGCAAGCGGGTTAAACAGCTGATATAACGACGTCGACGCTTCCACCAAATAGCAATTCAAAGCACTCGCGGATCATTTTAAAAAATTACCATTGTAAGATCCCTATGTTCCGTATTCCCAGGGACACACGGTATATAAACTCAACAACAAACATATTTTTGGGATTATTCTTGTAGGTACATTGCACAATACATACTAACTCGTATTTTCACTTCATATAGGTAATACATCATAGCCTAATATACAGATTTGTTTCTTGTTTACACTTTGTAATACACAACGTTTTTCAAATACTGTTCAAATGTCTATGACAAGATGTGTCAAAGTAAAGTGTCAAAACGTTGTTTGTGAGGTGTGTTACGCTTTTCGTGCGTTCGTGTACTTTCATACGAAAAAATTTATAGAAATGAAGAATAATCATTTTCGAGGCTTTACTAAGTAACTACAAGGAGCTAAAAATTACAATTAGCAATAAGTAATTACGTTTTATGCAATTATATTGGTATTATTAATATTAATAATAATGTTTTAAGTGGATTGCTGCGTTCAACGTTTTGGTTCTTTTTTCATTGAACGGAATTTTGCGCATTATATAGAGGTCGGATTCATAATAATTAATATATAAATAATTAGAGGTAAGAATAGAAAAAATGTATCCAGACAAATTAGAATTGGGATTATTTTCAGAATCAGATTCCGGCGGTTCAAACTCTGAATCATCATATGAGAGATATGGTTCAAAATTGAATCTGTATCCGATTCTTCACCTTGATATATTACGATTCGCGGTATATTTTGAACATAAAATTGTCCATTTATCCTAAATTAGTTATCAGCTGCCATAATTGAACTTTTGTACATGTTAGTTATTGTGAAATGTTACACTTTATTAAATAATTTCCCATTGCAGTTTTGTTGGGATAATGTGTTGGAGGTTTATCCAAACGGACAGAATGACATGGGGCATTGTCAAAAATAATAACAGTTTTAAAGCCATCAAATGGTAGAGCTGAAATTAATTGATTAATCCACTCTTTAAATAGCTGACTATTCATCGTTTTGTGATAATACCGATCATTGTTTCTGGATCTTAACATCCATCTAAGAAACCTCAGAACACCACTGTAAACCTGCTTTCCTTAATTTCTAATCTTTCTTGGGAAGGTTGTCAATAGTCCCAAGTAAAAAAGCAGAATCGTTTTTGTAAATAGGGTTTCATTAATAAAAATAAATATTATATTAGAGTACCCAGTTTTCTTTATGTTTTAATTGGTATTATAAATAATTTAAATTTGAAATGTAGTGATGATGTGAATGGTGCTGTCGGGGATGCTTAGAGTCCTTTGAGAAGGCATTCGGTGAAATAAAGCAGTTTTTCAGAATAAGCTCTTTATGGCAAATTGAAAATTTTATTTCTTTGTCATATTAAGGGTAAGTTTGTAACGAGGCGACTAACCGGTAGGCGAAGATTAAGAAGCAGATAAGTAGCTTCTGTTTTCGCCGAGGTCAGTCGTCCTCGTTTCGCTCCGAATTTCTCCGACATTCCCACCCTGACAAAATTTCAAAGACTGCGCATCTATTCAGAGTGGGGAACGATACGCTCCCCTATAAAACCGGTGCGCAGCCCACTTTCGAGGAGAATTTTCTGACATCTCTCAGAGTCTAGAGAATTTGAGAAAGATTTCCGAACGAGATTCAAAGCTAGTTTGCCAACAAACTAACTTTGAACTCTTATTCCGTAGTTAAATTAATTCCGATTTGTTCTTCAAACAAGCCCCGGTTCTTTTGGAACATAGATTCAATTTACCAAAACATTAATGCGAGTGTTTTCGGTTTACAAAGTAATACTTGTTGAATTTAAAAGTAAAATTAATTTTTGGGATTAATTACCCGTTCATTTCCCGTTGATTGTTCATTAACCCCTTGTTTCGCCGTTGGAGGACTTGGAGTTGTATGTGTATGGTCGTTTCGGCTGCAATGTGCAATCCAAGCTTCCTTTACTAATTAACAAGTAGTATTTGTGTTAAACAGTACAGTTGTTAATTAGGACCCGTCCCAATCAAGTTTATGTGCTAATTGCGTTGTTACGGTTACTCAGGCAAGTGAAATATATGCCTTACTGTCGCAACCCAATTGGTTTCGTAGATTTGGTGTTATTTGAACAATCAACCAGTATTTTGCCGTAATTAAATATTTCCTCCGTGAGGAAAGTAAAGTTTAGAACGAGTATTCTTTGTATACACCTGGACTCATCCGCATTAATACATTCCCGATTTTGAGAATCAATTAAAAGTAATTTCAAATACTTACCCGTGTAATAAAATAATTCCGAGGTGTTTGCACCCACCTTTTGATTCACTAAACATTCCCGGCACTGTAATTTTCCCGAAAGCCAAAATTAGTGACGCCATTATACCGTCATCTTGTTGCAAACTTTCACCTTCGTTGCTTATACGCATCCCTGTCTGAGTAACGAATCTCGCGCACTCTCCCTGGAAAGTCCCGTTTACTCAACTAAGTCTTAATTATCCTTGTTCAATTAACCGTTTCAGTTTAACTAATTATTCATTATATAATTAATGTACATAAATGTAAATATTATCTATAATTATTACAAATAATAAATTGTTGTAAAGGTTTTAACTCTCCAGTTATTTATTTACCCCTTATTACGAACCCTGGTCAACTCAAGAGCTACCCTAGTGCACAAATAAATTCTGTACGTCAGGGGGAACGTTACAAGTTCATTTATTTAACGCTACAAATTATGCGCTCGGTAATTAATTTCCATGCACGATACGTTTGTTCGATTCAAAATTCTAATTGCAGAGTATTTTATCAAACGCTCGATAAAAATAGAAAATGCTCGGTAAAATAATAAACGCTCGATAAAAAAAATAAACGCTCGATAAAAAGAATAAACGTTCGATAAAAAGACTAAACGCTCGATAAAAAGACTAAACGCTCGATAAAAAGAATAAACGCTCGATAAAAAGACTAAACGCTCGATAAATAGAATAACCGCTGGATAAAAAGAATAAACGCTCGATAAAAAGAATTAACGTTCGATAAAATGAATAAACGCTCGATAAAAAGAATAAACGCTCGATAAAAAGAATAAACGCTCGATAAAAAGAATAAACGCTCGATAAAAAGATAAACGCTCGATAAAAAGGATAAACGCTCGATAAAAATAGCAAACGCTTAATAAAGAGAGAAAGCGCTCGATAAAAATAATCGCGCACGCAGCGCATGTAATAAATAATAATATTTACATACGCAAATTCCAAGTTAAGATTATGATATAATATTTTATCTGGCATGTATTGCATTTATATTATGCAGAATGTCCTAATATATCGAGCAAAATTTATCGAGCATTTATTATTTTTTACCGTGCAAACCGCTGCGAAATTTATCATGCGTTTATTTTTTTTACCGTGCAAAACTTATTTAAATATCAAGCATTGCATTCCTGCGTTTGCAATATTTTAGCGGACATTTAAAATATTTTATTTTGCAAAACACCTTTAAATATCGAACATTTTATTCCTACCCTTTATTTAATGTTATCAGTAGAAATGACTACTTACCGTAATTATTAAGCTTACATTAGGGCACTAGTACACTTTCCATGCACAGGTTCAAGCAACTAAAGCTTAGTTACCACATGCATAGATTACTGGTGCCAATGCGACTGGCATGCTGAATGTGTTTCCACTATAAAATTATATGCGTGGTTAAGTACAGTTTCAAAATGGCGTCAAATGGTGAGAAACGAAAATTGCTGAGATTATAACTAGCATCTAGAAAGGTAGGTATGCAAATATTATGTTCTGAATTGCTAAATTTCCTGGGGAAAAAGAAGAGAAAAAAACCTCGTTGGTGGATACGTCCTTGGATAGCACGAAGAAAACAAATGGGGGCTTCAGACACATTGTTGAGAGAACTCTCTGAACAAGATAGCGAAAATTATATTAATTATTTAAGAATGTCACAAGCACATTTCAATTACCTGTTAGACTTCCGATTTGTGATTTGTCCTCGAGTGCCACAGGTTATTTTTGGCGTTGAAGTTACCGACAGTTACTACGTTTCTATCGTTTAGTGTCAATGTTTCAAGGTTGATCAAGTGCAGTTCTATTTCCTCGCTTGCAGGGCAGTATATGCTACTATTTTTATTTCCTTTTCTTTTGCTACAATTTTTGCCATTTGCTATGTACTTACTAGTACTGTAGTATCTGGATTTACTACTATAACTGCTACCAAAGCCGGATCTTCTGTTTTTTGTTTGATTTGCTTTGATTTCCCAAGTCCGGGTATTTAGTATTTTCTTGTTTTGGGATTTCTGTAGGTGTACGGCTGTACCAGTATTATGTCTAGGTTGTGTGTACTAGCTATTTGGTTTATTTCATAGGTGGCTGCCCTGCTTCTTTGTAGATTTATTTGCCCCATCTTGAATTTTATCGGTTTATTATTCGTAATTTGTGTTACTTAAAGTTGTACTTATTCTCCTCTTATATTGTGGGCAGTTTAGCGTGGTTTGCGGTCTCTTGAAGTTTATGCACGCTAGATCAGTATCTTCTACTGGGCAGTCGGTATTCTTGTGTTTTTCTGCGCAGTGCTCGCAGTAATTATCCCCTTCCCAGTCTTTGGCTAAATGGCCAAACCTCTGGCACTTAAAACACCTTTTAATACTTATACAGGGTGTGTAAAAATTCGCGTGCAAGTTTCACGTGACGTTGTTCCTCGAACAAAAATAAGACAAAAATTCCTTTACAAAAAAGTTCGTAGGCGCATGGCTACCCTCACCATAACAATTTAAGAAATGTACATTTGGCAACGTTGTAGCCACCTACTATGATAAGTTGATCACTGATGACCACAATTTATTATCTGTTAATGCATCAAGGCACTCTGAAAGACTCTAAAGCTAACACTATTACATTGCAATATTGTCAAATCTATTTTGTACGCATATAGAAAAATTAAATGATTTGAAATAATAATAATTATTAATTTCTTTTTACTTTTAGACGATCGATGGTAATACATTTTAACTATTATCACTAAATGTACCTATCAAGTAACTTGATTTTGAAATAGCAGCTTTTTTTACTGTTACAAATTTTGAACTTTGAGGGCTTCGTGTAAGTTCAGGAAGCCTTTCCCAGTTGTTTTGCAATAAGCTTTTTGCCTTATTTTTGTTCAAGGAATAACTTTACCTGAAGCTTGCACGCGAATTTTTACACACCCTGTATAGTCCTTCGTGTTCAACCTAAAACTATCTATGTATACTTTTTCTCTGTTTAACAGTATGTTTCGGATTTTTGACGTGACTTCTATTGCCTAGTGTACCGTGGGTTTGTCCCTTTTACCGAATTTGAATGTTACTTTAATATCTGCTTATGCTATCTCCATTTCCGGTAGATTTTGTTTTTCTATAGCCTCTTTTATGTCTTCCGGTTTGAGTTCAGTGGGAACGCCATATAATATGGCGATTTTTGGATTGGATTTTTGCTGGTTTGTTACTTTGAAACCTGCCTTTTTCAGTTGCTCGTTATCCATTATTTTTGTTATGTTTTCCTCTGATTCAATAATAATTTTCTTGTCTTTGCTCTTTATTACCCTGTTTATCTGATATGCATTACTCCTTGGATATATTAGTTTTATAACCTCCTTTTTGGTATCATCGTTAGTTTTAACTCTTTCGTTGCCCTCTATGGGTGTTACTAACATTTTGTAGGTCTTCTTAACTATCGTTTTGGGTAGACCTGGAGGCTTTATTTTCCTTGTTTATCTACTTTATTGCATCTGCGGCATGTGCCTGTAGTCAATTTCTTTCGCTAATTTGCTCTTTACTTCTACTGTGTCTTGGCACACTTTGCTTTTTATGTGGGCTTCTAAGACCTTTGCGCAACGTATTATGTTTTTAATCGCTGTTTAAGGTTCCCTGTGTCTACTTCTTCGCTCCCTTCCTCTTCTCTCTCGTCTTCCGGCTCCATAACCTGTGGAGTGGGAAGGATCAACCTCGCCGTGTCTCTTGGCCGTGAATCGGACGTATGGCGTGAGGTCACACTTCTTGCTATCACGGCGAACGCCGAATCTTCGTTCCATCCCTAACCGTCGTGGAGGTTGAGACGGGCTAGATTGATCACAATATATTTTACTTTATAGTCGCTTTCGCTACTAAACGCTGCCCCAGGTCTGAAATGCAGTGTGCCCAGGGGCCCGTCACTATTACGGATAAATTTGTGGCGTTTAATTCAAAAATTTCTACAGGATCTGCAACACGAGATAAATTCGTTTGCAACGGCACAAATGTTGGTTGCCGTAGTTGGCTTGGTGTATAGCTTGACCAATCACCATAGTCGGTTTCTTCGGGGCTCCCTACATTTTGGTTTGTATGTGGAATTGCCACTACTGTTTAAATTGCTAGAAGACAACAAAAGAAAATTAAATCATGCAAATTTTTATTTAAATAAGGGATCCTAACCTGTTGCATCCGCATCAAATTCGGACTGAGACGCCCTACAACCTGATCGCTGCCAAGCATTTCCATTACTTCTACATCGGTGGGAGTGATGTCAACGGTTTCTTTCGGACCACTTCCTGTCCCACGTGCGTAGCACTTCTCATCACCATACTTTTTTTTTTTTTATTTTTTTTATATTTTCATACTTTGCAAGTAAGCTTTTAGCATCTCTAAACGTTTTCCCACTGCCACAATTAAAATCTAAAGATATTTGCTCCCACACATTGCCTTTGTGCTTCCATGCATTAATATTACTCTTTTTTGATTCTAACTCATCTTTATGCTGTTTCAGCAAGGAAAGTAATATCATATTTTCGTCTTCCATAAAATGATCTTTTTCTATCTCCTAAAATTCTGCATAAAGAAGACAATTTACAGTTCCTCATTACATATTTGGGTTACGCTATGGCAACTATCTTGCTCTATTTTTCTTTTTATTATTTGTGCTAGAGGTTTGTCACCTTTTCTAATCAATTGTTTTAACTTTTGTAAGTTATTTTCAAAGGGGAAAGACAAAAAATTTCCTAAAATGCCAAATATATTTCTGTCTTCATAGAGATGAATTAAATTGTGAATGTTTTAACCTCTTCGCCATAAAGAGTTATGAATTTTTGAATGAAATATTTTAAAAGTTCGTGGGCGTATTCACCAAAATTATTTAAGTATTCCGCATGTGACAAAATTATTGTCGCCACATGAAGGAATAAAATATGTATGTATTTGTCGTAGAACAACATACATTTTAAAACAAGTTTTTTTAAAACGTTTAACTGCATGCAATGTACGCGGTGTTCTAGCAAGCTTACACGATATATTGGTTTTTTGCGCAACCAACATCTCAGACATTTGTATTCTTTTAGTAAAAGGCAATTTTTGCGCCGGTTTCCCATTAATCCATAATAAAAGCAATTTTCATTGCATTGGATCTAGAGGAACGTTTTTAATCTTATCAAAATTTGGAATGGTTTCAACTGAAGATACACCATTATGATGCTCGTAGGACAACACACATTTTAAAACAAGTGAACCTGTATAACATAAATATTTTCTCACTTCAGTTGCTTTAAAACGTTGAACAACATGCAATGTACGCGGTTTTCTAACAAGCTTATATGATATATTGTTTTTTTGCGCAACCAACATCTCAGAAATCGCGTTCTTTTAGTAAAAGGTAATTTTTGCGTCGGCTTCCCATTAATCCATAATAAAAGCAATTTTCTCATAACTCCTAAATAAATTAAGTGCATTGGATCAAGAGGAACGTTTTTAATCATATCAAAATTTGGAATGGTTTCAACTGGAGATACACCATTATGAGTATCATAATTCATCAATTCGTAGTCTAATATCTGTATCACTTCGAAGTCGTAAATTAGTGGTATCAGAAAAGCAGACACGGTTGTCAACAAAATTCCCTTCAACATGACATTTGGTACATGAATAATATTCTGCATGCCCTATTGTATATAAAGTAAATGATTTAGCTGGTGCGTCACATATAAGACTAATTAATTTGAATGGGTATATTCTCCCGTTATAACAAAAGCCATATTTGTTACTTCAATTATCTCATCTATAAAATTATCTAAAAACGAATTAGCATTTTTTGGTTTCTCAAATTCGTGATATAATCCAACAATTTCTACAACTGAAACAAGCGGTTCAGTTTTAGCCCATAAAATATGACTTAAAATGAACACCACACGGACGTCTATAGGATATATTTTGTAATCGTCCATAGGACGTCCATGTAGAAACGTCCATAGTACGTGCAGTTTTAGCCCATAAAGTATGACTTAAAATGAACATTACACGGACGTCCATAGGATGTATTTTGCAATCGTCCATAGGACGTCCATGTAGAAACGTCCATAGTACGTTCAGTTTTAACCCATAAAGTATGACTTAAAATGAACATGGCATTCTGGGGAACCAAAATTTCTATCTAATTTTATTTAAGGTTTTATCCCATCCTACGAGGCATTGCTCGTCATGATAGATTCTTAATAAACCTAATCTACTTCCTTTGGGTACAAAAACGCATAATGTTACTTGGTCATTTTGGTCTTTAATTATACGATATAATAAATCATTTTTTAACTTAAAGTCGCTGACTGCATATTCGCCGGCTTGGATTTTTGTTATAATTGCTTTAGTTTCAAAGTCTTTGGCTTGTTCCTTCCAGCCACGAACCTTCACGGACTAGGTGTTCTTCCGGTGGTGGGTTACAGCGAAGGTAATCTATATGGGTTACGTATTTTCCTTTGCGGTACCCAATTTCAAAATTAAAATCTTGCAGGTAAACCCACCATCTAGCCACACGCGGGATAAGGTCTTTTTTATGCGCCGTTGCTTTTATGGCGTTACAGTCGGCAATTATTTTGAATTTTAGTCCTAACAGGTAAACTCAGAAATGTTTCAAAGCGTTAACTATTGCGAGTGTTTCTAATTCATAGGAGTGGTATTTCGATTTCTCAGAAGTGCGTTTGCTAAAAATACGCCACTACTTTTAGTTGCGAGTCATATTTCTGAAATAAGATCGCTCTGTATCCGATTGCACTGACATCCGTGTGTAGCTCAGTTATTAGGTTAGGGTCAAATATTACCAACAGCGACCTAATTACGTAATCACTAGTTTTGTTTTGTGCTCTGTCCACAAACAAGGTTCACTTTTTTTTGTTAATTTGGTAATACAAGCGGTGCGCGTAGCAAATTCAGGTATAAACTTACGAAAATAGCTCGCTATACCCATAAACTAGCGTATTTGTTTTACGTTTCACTACTTGCAAATAATATTCTAAGCAATACCCTATAATTTAGAAAAAAAATGGAAAACTAGTTTTTAAGCTAATATTTTGACATTTTGTATTTTCTTTAAAAAAATTTTATGACATAAAAAAAAACCTGAAATTTTATGACATTTTGTAATTTTATGACAAATGAGAGCCCTGTAAATATATACGGCTGTAATAAAAATAAAGTTTTTTTCTTTCTTGGTAAATTATGAATATTTATGGATATATACTTAGGAACAAGAGAAACAAATATAGTCCTTATATGCACTTTCCGCATAAGGTATGCCCTGAAATTCAGTGCATCTCATGCAGCGTTGTTATGTTTAAAACAAAACGACCTGTTTAAAAGGGTTTTGTTTTAATCATGTTTTAAATGTGTTTAAAACAAACGTTTAATTTGTATGAGTTTTAAACACGCTTTTTCGATGTACAGTTTATACAGTCTAATGCTAAATTTGTGTCGTTTCTTTTTGATGAATTCCTTGAAACTTCTCGTTTTCTAAATGGTTCATCGGTCTTTAATAGGCACTTCAAGTGAAATCAGATCTACATCACAAATGAAAATCTATGAATCCTTCAAGGAGATTTTTAAATTTTTAATTTATTTCTTACGTAAAAAATTGGTAAAGTAAAGGTACCAGTGTTTCATCGATGCATACAGTTTCATTTGGTGTTAGAGGACGCTGAAAATTTTCAAGCAGTTTATCCAGGCGCGGTGATACTTTTTGCAATCTGTCATTGGGTACGTTATTATTGTCGTGGAAATACCACATTCTCAACATTAGTTGAAAACGATTCCTTGACATTACAGATTCAACTGCATTTTGATAAAGAACTTTTCGCGACCAATAAGATTCAATACTTGGATATTGACAAAGGCCCATCCAAAATAGTAAACCAATAAATTTTTTAGTCTCTGCAATATCGGTATCATGCTAATCGTGAATTCTAGCCCTACGAGCAGTTTCCTTTGTTTTGCATTGAGTAGCATACCTGTTAGTCTCTGTAACCAACATTGTCAAGATCTCTTAATTTATAAAAGTCGTACGAACTTTTATTAGAATAGTCTTCATAAACAGTATTGGGTGATTACGAATAGCCTAATATAAAAAAAAAAACAAAAAAACCTTTGGCTGGATGGCCCAGGTTTTATTTAACATTGCGGCAGCCAACGTGTGTAATGTTGCATTTCTGCAACATTAATTACTATGGTGTAACAGAGCGAGAGAGAGAGATCAGTAATTCTGGAACACATTCAACCTGTTTTCGTCCACGATGGTCGAAAAAGGGGTAAATAGGAGATTTGTACTACTGGTTATCCGACCACCTAATTTTATTGATTAAAATACGTTAACTTCCCTTGAAAAATAATTTTTAATACTGTAATATTTGGTAACATATGGAGAATATCATAAAAATAGAGGGAAAACGCTTCATTGCTGTAAACTGTATGCACCTTACATAGTCTACTGCTTGGCTGCATTTGTTACTAATGATATAAGAGTTCAAATGAAGGGCGGGGAGGGGAAAAATGGTCGAAAGTGGGAACATGGCGCGATGCCAATATGACAATTTACTTATTATTTTCGAATTTATCTATAATTAGACGAAAACCGGCTCAGGAGCTGTATTCTCGAAATCACTCGACATTTTGTCGTGCTCGACAAAAAAAAATTGAACCAATCCGAAAGCTATTTTCCTGACAATTGAGCATATGTCATGCCACAAAAAATAGTTTGATTGGTTCATTTTTCTTTGTCGTGTGCGAGAAAATGTCGAGTGATTTCGAGAATACAGCCCCTGGTCGGGAAATCAGCGCAATCACCCTATTACGTGCGTGGAAAGTTGTGTTTTATTGTACATAGCACCTACTACTTACTAACGTACCTATAGTTTATATTTTAAGTGTTAAGTTTTTTTTTATTGTTGAACATGTTTGTGTCAAAATCTACTTCGATACGTCGCATACAGGCGAATTTTAACTAAAAGCTGGTCAAAAATATTAAATTATATAAATAATAAATATTAAATAAAATATCGATTTCAACGGGAAATAACAAGATTTATTCGGTTTATACGTATTTCGGCATCAAAGTGCCATTGTCAAAAGCTATATAGAAAATATTATAACAAATGCAAAATATAGTAACTCCTTGATTCTATTATTTTAACACTGCGTGAAACAACTGGCCCCAGTCAACCCGTCGGAGGTCAGTCGCTTATCAGTGTGTTTTAAAAAGATATTTATTCCAAAATCTTCAGTAAAGGAGAATCTAAGAGCTCAATTTGCTCATTCGTTAAAGGTACGTTGTTTTTTGTGTGTTTATAAATTTCAAATGCTTCCAAAATATTTAATTTATTTTTATTATCAGAAAAGTGTAAAAATTTAATTGTATTATTAGATGTTAATGTGTGATTTTGTTCTAACAAATGTTTAGCAAAATTTGATTTATGTGCATGTTTATATTTGTAACAACGGATATGTTCTTTTTGCCTAATACTGAAATTTCTAATTGTTTGACCTATATATACTGAATCACAATGTGAACAATTTAATTTATAAATACCTGATTTTAGCAAATCATTAATTTTGTCTTTAGCATTGAAAAGAGAGTATAGAATATTTTTATTTGTTTTAAAAATGACTTTATATTTATTTGTGTTATTTATAATTTTAGCAATCTTTTCTGAAATTTTACCAAAATATGGAATTGAAACGTATTTTAATGTTTTATCAGTGTTATTAATGGAATAAACTTTTTGAATAGCTAATTTATAATTTTTCTTTTTAATTAAAGTGTCAATAAGTGTTGTGTTATACCCATTGCTATATGCAATTTGTTTAATAATTGAAATTTCTCTATTAAAGCTATTTTTATCTAAAGGAATTGTTAGAGCTCTGTGTACTAAAGATTGATATGCTGGTAATTTATGTGTATTGACAAGAGTATGATGACAAGAGTTATGTGGTATGGTAATATCAGTTTGTGTAGGTTTCCTATAAATTGAGTATTTATTTGACACAAAAAATATATTGAAATAAGGTAAGGTGGGGTAAGTGTGTTATAGATTTTCATTAGGTCAACTTTGAAAATACATAATTGAAAAATTAGAAGGTTTGAAAGTAAATGCTTGGTCGTGAACAATCTTCAATGGGTTTTTGATGTTATACTGTGATAAGAAGTTCCATTCTACCAAAACTAAAAAGTTACCAATTTTTGTGTGATTTTTTGCACGTATGTCACACTTGCCCCGGCAAATGGGGCAAGTGTAGTAATGGTGGCTGATGTCTCCATATAATATAGTAGCAGTTTGTAATGGGGCAAGTGTAAAGGAACGAATTTTTTTACACAAACATTCAAAATTTCATGAAAAAATATTACGATATACATGAGTTATTAATTTTTATTGAGCAAAAATAAACTGTACTTTACAATGCAATAAAATTAATATATAGTTAATACATCAAATTGATGCGAAAAGGTTAACAATTCACCTCGGCGATCTAGAACTGGTTTATCGAGAGTTAGTAGTATCTGATCTTCTTTTATGTAGTCTTATGTCATCTACTAGAGGCCAGGCAAATTTATTTTCCTGTTTTCGCCGTAGAAATTTGACTGTCCACTCATCACCTTCCCGGCTCAATACATTCCCAATGTTTTCCCCATATTTGGTAAGTATAAAACTGCCAACTTGAACTTCTTTATGGTCAATTTCTTTATCTTCTCCAGAATGCAAAAAATCAATATCTGAATCTTCTACATATCTTGGTTCTACGGTATCGCTTTCAGAGGATGTAATATCTGCTTCTACTTTTCTTCTCTTCTTCACCTTCTTCTGCAGTTTTTTATCTTCCTTAGTCTTCTTTTTCAGTTCTTTCCTCTTCTTTTCATTTTCTTTTATTTTATTTTTTTCCCTTAGCATAAGAAGCACTTCATTTGTCGTCACAACTTCGGCTCCTGAACATATTTGCTTTTGTGGTTTCTTATCTGGTAATGGTTTTTGCTTTATTGTTTCCTGTAATATCTCTTCAAATGTCTTTTGTGTAGCAGGTGTAGTTTTAGGTTTTTCTAATGGAATAGCATCATCATTAACACTAGAAGGCCCTGCTTGCATAAGATCTTTTTCAGATAAGATTATATTATTTTTATTTATTTCTTTACCTGCTTCTTTAGCTTGTTCTTTCTCCCACCGTGCTAAAGCGCCAGGGCAATATTTATTTTTAGGTATGACTTCCCGGTCAAACGGAACTATTCCAGCTTTTTTAAACCCATTCTTTATTACAGACGGTTCAATGTGTCTCCAGACTTCTCCCAAGTGAGTAGAAAATAGCTTTTTAGGTAATTTCAATCCTATATGTTGCCGTTGCCAGGGTAACTAACTTTTGATCCCATTTTATTTTGAAAGATCGAAAAACTGCAAGGTCCAACGGTTGAAGTAGGTGGCTAGAGTGAGGCGGAAGTTTTAAAATAGTAATTTTGTTTTCCATAGCCATTTGAATAACATCAGGATCTATATGTGTAGCACGTCCATCGTATATTATTAAAGTGGGGCCTTCGCCAACGAGTGGCAATATAGTTTTTTGAAAATAATTACGAAAGATTGCAGTTTCCATCCACCCATTTTTGGACGCTGCATATGTTGTACCAGGATATTCATCCCCTGGAACAGGAAACCACTGGTCCCACAGATGTTTCCCTTTAAATATTATAAGAGGCGGGGCTTTGTCACCCACCGCATTACACATTGCCAATATGGTTGTATTGTCTCTACCGGGAGTACTTATAGTGCGAGAGGATGCTTTTCCCTTTTCCCCGACGACTTTGGTTTTACTCGGATCTAACGATAAACTGGTTTCGTCCAAATTCCATTTTTATGTGGCTTATCATGTAAATGTAATTCAATTAACGTGGAATTTAACAAATCAAAATATGCATAGATCAAAAAGGGATCGGTGGCCTTTTTTCTTGCATACTCTACTCCTTGTGGAGTTTTAATACTTAATCTATGGCGTTTTTTAAATGCTAAAAACCAATCTCCCGCAGGAGTATCGTTTTTAAAGGGGTTTTTTATGTTGTTTTCCACCACATACTTTCGGACATGTTCTAAAACCTCGATTCGGGATATTCCATATCCCCACTTTTCTAGAATTTTTAAGCTGCTTGCTAGACTTAGTTGATCATTTAAGGGAATAGCGGTGGGACGACCCCCAGAAGTGCTCTTAATTCCACGTATGCCTTTGACATGTGCATAAACGGTAGAATATGAAATGTTAAAGACTTTTGAGGCTCCGTATATTGTAAACAGCCCATTTTTAATGTCCTCTACAGCTCTTTTTAAATCTTCTCGATTGAAACTACGTTCTTTCTTAGGTTTGTAGTTGCGTACCATAATGATCTACCAAAAACATAGAACGGGGTAAGAGTGACATATAGTTTACACTTTCCCCAGAAGCTTATAACACACTTTCCCCAAAGCAAATTTGACCGGGGTAACTGTGTTATAGGCATGAAAAAATAGGTATGCCTTTAAATTAACACTCACCAACGCAAATAATGTGTGCTTTGATATGTTTTGTTCCACAAACTCGAAAAATAATTGAACATATATTAAACACTTTGTTAAAATAAATTTTCTACGCGCGCTTCCTTATCTCAACTTTTTAGGTTAGCTCCACTAAACACGTTTTGTGACAAACTCAGTTGTAGACGTTGAATACATAGGAAATTTCTAATGGTGTGTAGCAAGAATATGATGTCTTCCATATCCGCTAGATGGCGGGTCAATGCTAACTTGATTAGAGTACCTATATAATTAATTAAGACTAAGAGTAGTGCCATGGCAAAATACGCCGCCATATTTGATCCAACTTACTCAACGGGTCCATACGGAAACCATGCATATATTGATATATTTTTAATAATTCAGTAAATATTAACGAAAAAAATGAATTAAAGAACTGAAAATTCAATAGTGCAAAACTGTTTTCCTTTAAAAGTATACAAAAGCAATTTAAATTTGTAAATAACGTGAAATCCCGCATTTAATGTAAATATCAAAATTCACGCTATTTAATTATATTTGCGAATTATGATATTTCCAAATGAATACGAATAAAAAATGAACCAAAGAACTCAAAATTGAATATGTGCAATACTGTTTTCTTTTAAAAGTATACAAAAACTGTTGTCTTTAATAATATTTAACGATAATAGCTAAAAGGCGACATTAAATGATACTACAGAATATTATCATATAGGTAAACAGTTTTATTAAGAAACGCTGAAGTATAATAAATTAATTTACACAGTTTATAAATACATAAAATCTAAACCTAATTTAATACAACAATTATAATTTACTAGATAATATATTCACTTAAAATGATTATGTATAGCTTCTCGCATGTACAGTCAGTGACAAATGTTTTCACCAGTATTATACCACTGAAGCCGTTTTTCTGAGAAATATAAGATGTAACATAACGCCGTTTTTATTATTTAACATAGGTATGTTGGTAACGCTGTTAACAAGATGAAAACAAATAGAGAAACGTGTTATACTTCTCAGTAAAGCGGGTTACAGTAGTATAAGACTGGTGAAAACATTAGTCGCTGACTGTACATGCTACGGCTGTCAACCACACAACGACGGTTTTTTCTAATTTCAGACTTTTGTTTTGCCCCACAAATTTTCAGCCTGTATGAATCTATTAATTAATTTGCTTTTAATATTATGACAATTTGGGAAATGAATCAATATTATTGCAGAATCCCCATTTATTTGATTCTTTAATATATTTTTTAAATTATAATTTTCAGAAGAAGGTAATTTATAAACCTTTTTAAAATTTGTAAAAATCTGTTCCATGCGAATAAACATAGTAAAAGTTTTATTATTTACGTAATGTAAACACTCAGATTTATATTCTTTTAAGGCCACAAATCTGGAATATGTTTTGAGTACAATTTTTTTAGACCCCACACTCAGACTGCATTTTTTACATATTTTTAGTTTACTAACGCTTGAAAAAATATAGCCTGAAATATTATATAATATGTTGAGTTGAACATTGTTTAGCTGTACTGTGTTTTTATTCCAATCTATGGGCAACTGCACTCTTTTCTCGTTATATTTTTCTCGTTTACTTTATCAAGAAAACCGGCCATGTGCTCAGTCTCCTCACTGTCATAGCTGCCTTTTGGTGTTGTTAAATATTATTGCGCGACACAAATTTTTCAATAACTGTTTGAATTGCAGTGGTGTTGGAATGACTTGCTTCATTCTTATTTGTGAGAATATATTCTCCACAAAATCTTGAGTAAATCTTGAAGTTAACAAAAATTCAAATTTCTTTTCATTTAAAAATACTTCTTGTAAGTCTAATAAGGATGTGGTTGTTAAAATTACACCTGTTTGAATGGGTTTCCAAGACATTTTTCGAGATCCTATAGCAATATTTTGAAAAAGATATATAAAATCTTTAAAAAATTCTAAGGTTTTTTGATATTTTGCAATATTAAATTTACCTAACGCTAAAACAGAACTACGTGATGTTATCAATGTGAACCATTTATAGACAAAATCTAGAAACCATGCAGTAGTTACAGCATTATTATTTCCAGTTTCTTCTGCCATGAATTTCATAGCACAACTAACCTCATGGCTTATAACATTAGTACTGTTACTTACTTTCATTTTATTAAAATGATTTGGTTGCAGCAAATCCGTTTTAAGTTTTGGTGCTAATTTTAACTCTGAATCGTTTTGGTATTCTGCCAAATCTTTAATAAAATCTACATTTACCTCATTAGTAGGAAGATTATATTTCTCTTTTAGTAGTGGTGGTATAAAAAATATTTTATGAGTAATAAGGCAGTTTTTAATGTTTTTGTAAACATGGGGACCATCAGCAACAAAAAAAATTTTACGATTATGATCTACGGGGTTTTTAATAAAATGACTTATTTTTGAATATCTACCGCAACAAATTCCAAATTTTCTCCACATACCCACATTTACAGGACCCATGTCCGAAGTAATTGAATTAATTTTGAGTCCAATACCCTCTACTTGAACAATTATTTTAATAATAATGTCTGTTAGAACGGAACCGTCTGTAGAATTACTTGTGAAATAATATGCAACAACTTGCTTCCATCGAGTAGTTATATCCCCAAGAACAAAAATTAAGGCATGGGTCGCAAGTCCTGTATGATTGGGTAAAGTAACTTCTCCGACATAATTATTTTGTTGCATACAATAATCCATACTAGATGTTAACGACATTTCATCTAATGCCAATACGCATTCCCGTTCAAAATCATGATTCATTGATTGAACTTTTAGTCGTAAAAAATCTAGTATTTCATTTAAAATACCACTATCAAAGGATAAATTTTGAAGTCTTCGGCATAAAGTTCTTACAGAGGGAAATGGTAATTTTAAATTTAAAATTTGTTTGTAACCATTTGCACCACAAGCAAATTTTAATCCCAAAGCTTTGCTGACTGTATCATTAGACCACTTTTTAAATTTCATTGATTTTAATTTTAGTGCTTGTATTTGGTCTTCGTTAAAAATACCATCAACCCCTTTTAAAGACTTTTTAACTTCCTCCGAACGTTGTATTTTTGCTTTATACAGCTTATTTCTGTAAATTTTGTTTTGCGCTTGTAAAGTGAATATTTTATTGTTCTATTTATTTACTGTAGATTCCAGTTTACTAATCTGTGCCCTTAACAACTCAATTGTGTTGTTCTGCGGATCAGTGGCTTCATCTCCACTATCCAACATTTCAACGGATTTTTGAAAATTAATATTTTCTTTTTCATCATTAAAACTGTTAGTACTACTTGGTTTATCAAAATCTGAATTTTCAAATACATTATCATTATTGCGATTGCTACTACCTACACTTAAATTATTAATAGTAGTTTCTGTATTATTAATGTTTTGAAGAATTTGTCTACTACGGGGTAAGTTTCTTTTTGGCGGTGGTATTTTAAATGAAAACAAAGTAGGCACAGCGGTAATTTTTAATTTCCGCTTGCCGTCTACTCTAGTTTTCTCCCGCTGGTCTTCATCACAATGTATCATTTTTTGTTAAACAGTAAAAAACAACATCATATGCAAGTACTCACTTCACATAGTCGGGAACCACTTGTTGGTTTCCAATTTTCTCTTTTTACTTTAGCGATCCACTCTGCTTGTCGTTTCGGATCTTTTGGAAACGACTTTAAAACATAGCCCTGCTCACTTCTATTTCGGCAACCAAAAGCTGAACAACCAGTCATGGTACTACAAATATAAACGAACATTTGATATTATTTGGCTACTCCTACTAACAAGATTTATCTGTACTTCTTTTAAAGATTGGGAAACTACTATTGCAAAACTATTTTTTGTAAACGCTTACTGGATGAAAAATAATAAACCTAGGTACATTAGGTTATTTAAGAAAAATTGTACCTACCTATTTCTAAATAAAACAAATAGTTTTTACTAGGAATTGTCACTTGCCGGTCACTTATTACAATAAATACAAGCTGGGGTTAATAGAACACGTGCTCACAATCTCACCAGCAGGTCCTTACTTCACGACCAGCATTGCGAAGTGACTGAATCGATGAAAAGCGCATGCTCAGTGGATCGCAGCAACTCAACGAATAGGATAGCGTCGCCTGGTATGGCACTACTCTTAGTCCTAGTTATATAGGTACTCTAAACTTGATGTAAAATAATATAAGCAGGTATCACACTTGCCCCACTTTTACACTTACCCCATCTTACCTTATATAGAAATGGACATATATTTAACAGCTCTCCTTCTGTACCCGTACGATTTTACACAATTAATGAATACTTCATACTTAACTCATAACAATTATAACTACATAACTAACACTTATAATGTTATTGATCATCCTCGTCCTGGTTAATATCCACATCACTATCGCTTTCACTTTTTCTTTCGATAAGGGGTTCGTCAAAAAACGCCAAAACTTTTGAAGGATATTGTTTAAGATTTTTTACAGAAAATTTTTTCATGGTAGATCTCAGAGGATCAGATGATACAAGAAGATTACGAAATATATCCTCCCATGTTCTGCTTTCTAGAAAATTTTCGAAAATAAAATTCTCGATATCTTTTAACATCCTTATTTCTTGGTTCCTGGGCTTCTTCGTCAAGTTGTCCGATTGGAATCATGAAATAGGAAATAATTTCTGAACAGTGGATTAATATTTTATGAACGGATGTTGGCATGTTGTACCACGGATACAGTTTAACATACAGTCTAGCCGTATTCTGACAATAATCTTTAAAACTATCGATATTTATGTTATTTAACTGTTCTAGAATCTCCCATTTTAAAGTGTTCTGTATTTATAAAGAAGTTTAACTTTTTTAAATTAAGGATAAATCGTTTCGTACCATTATGCTTTGGTACCAAAAAAATATTAGACAAAAACTGACCGTCACAGGGTTTGCACCTAGATATAGCTCCTAGCTGTAAAAACTTAATTACAACCAGCTGCATTTCTTTCTGCTCCGACTCTGTTCGAGTGGGTCAGGTGGCAATTTAGTTTGCCATACCAGTCTGGCAAAAGGGATTTTATACCCTTGTATGCAATACAGAATAAGCGGATCGGATGTAATTGATTCCCACTTATTAAAAAAGAATTTAAGTCTATTTACTACAAAAAAGGGCTTATGCTTAATCTTTCCAGGAGCTTTGGTGCTTCTGGGGTTTTCTTGCTGTCTGATTCTTGAAAGACTGTCTGCCCAGCCGAGGATTTCTCTGGTTTTGCCTGGACGAACCTTTCCAGTTTAAATTTCTTCCCCGAGATGTACTAGGCGCGCTAAAACTGGGACACCCCTTGTCCGTTGGTCTTTTCTATGCCAACTTCTTCAGGGTTTTGCTAGATTTTTCAATCATTTGTGCGTTGCGTAGTCGTTCACTTAGGTTCGCCCTGAAGAGCCAGCCATCTAACGGACCATGATCTGCTACTTATAAATAAATTTATTAACACACACAAATACCTTAAATATAGATACAGAACACAATTTTAAGTATTTTGTAAGCAAAATATCTCTTCTCCTCAAGACCCTTTTATAGTGGTAGCTGAGGAAAGAGCCTAAATACACAGTTTTGAAATAGTATAACGCAAAGTACATTATATACCAGAATTGAAATATATAAATTATTACTTAACGTTAGATTGGCAATTTACTGTTGCACATTCGTTATGAAAACTAAACTAAACTTGAAAGCAAAAGTACATAAAATAAAAATATATAAATTAAATTATTACTTAGCGTTAGATTACACATTGTTATTACTCTGACTGCTTACACTATTTTCTTTATTGTAGCACCAACTATTACTGTCATTACATCGTCCATGTAGGGTAGCATGGACCAAAGCACTGGCCCTTTACCCCCCTTTATAAATTTTAATTCTTTGTATTACTCGTTCAACATGAACACGTGCACGTACTATGGAAGCAGTTTTTATAGCATTATCCCTTGTTAATTGCTTACTCTTGCGTGATCAGCACATTCCTTTTCAATAAGTATCCCTTTGTCAACCATTATTGAGTCTCCAGGATCTAATTTCTGCACTACCTGCTCTAGATTAAAAATTGATTTATCAGATGCCCTACCTCCATATCCTTTACTTATAAATGTTATTAACCCTGAAGGTGCTACAACAATTAAATATTTGATGGTGTGCTTACCCTTATAAAAAGAATACGTCTTAATTCTGCACGTTAAGCATTTACTTTTTTCTATTAGTATTTCGGTGCAATCTAATACTAGTCTAGTAGAGCGGTAATTATCAAAACATTTGGGCATGTTGCCTAAAATCTCCTCTTTCGAAGGAAATACAATTAATTTCGAGAACTTCACGTAACTGCAAATGTAGTGCTAAAATATGTTTGAGCTGTTTTTGAACTAATTTTAAAAAGTATGGCTAAACTACGAAATGATAAATCTAATTTTAATCTCATTAATGTTAATAGAACTTTTTGTTTGGCATTGAGATAACTGGTATCGCCAGATATATTTGAAACAAAATTTACCAAAATTGTTAAATTACTAATACCGGTTAATACACTACACTTATAATTAGTATCAACGATACTGTCACGAAGTTCCTAAAATGGTTATTCAGATAATAATAATACCCAATGTAATTACTTCAGTAAAATCAATATTTATCCAACATGCATGTATCACGCGCTAAGCATGCCAATATCATGTGTCCAGTTAACGTTATATTTGCATAATATGTTGCAATACTGATGAGTCAGCATATCAGGTTTCCTGAAAGATCTGGTGATGCACATGTGCATTTGAGGTCATGTCCAAGTATGAACACAAGAACCAAATATAGAGACAGGAACTAAATATGGCTATGGGAAATGAGTATAAAGACACAACGCTTATCTTTTCAATTCAGTGTGTAACTTACACTGAACAACCAGCCAGCATCTAGACTCTTCACCCAGCTCTAATTCCAAGTCTAAATGGTTGGGTCCTTTGTGGGCCCTTGAGCCTTCATACAACTACATCCAGACCAGCCTGGCCGGTGTCAACTTTAAGCAGAACTTAGAAGACTACAGAACAAACCTTCGAGCAACCATGGTTCACTTGGCGCTACTAACTGTTTTTATGTAAGCTCACCTGGATGGTGCATATTTGTTAACTTTGTAACTTTGCTTGAATATAATTATGTTAAAACCACTGACTGTTTAAATCCAGACTAGTCACAATTTACAACGTGACAATACGATCTAACTGATACGTAGCAAATTCTTCGTACGTATTGACTTGCACTGCTTTATTTTCATACGTTTTGCAGAACGTTACAGGAGTTTTCTTAAAATAAAGCTAATTGTCAACTGCAGTTTGTATATCTTCACCTTCAGATGTGCTGCTCGGTAAAGGGCTCTGCACTTCAAGGCTAACAGTATCTGTTTTCATTCTACAAACAATTAGAACATATTGTAATGACTTTGAACAATGCACTTTATACTGCCCACTACTTAAAAATGTTAAAAGACCAACCTGCTTTCCATTTGTTTCTCTCGTCTTCGTTCCACTCTTGTTCTTCGTTGATTAATCAATTCCTTATTTACTATGCAATCATGTTTTCCAACTGGTAGATTAATAGAAGGTACAGCATTTTTCTTTAATCTTGCCCGTTTGTTAATATAGTCTGTACAAAATACAAAAATAAAATGTAACACATAACCTTGTTTTACATGCAACTGTTATTAATAAAATTCAGTGCGTAATAATACTTTCACTACATAATTTCTTTAAAGTACTTGCCTTTTAAAATAAAATCGTCGTCACGGAAATGTAAACTGCACATTTTCATATGTTGAGACACACGCTTTCCCATTTTCAATGCAACAGTCCACTTATCAAACAGTAGTTTGCCGTATTTGGGAAATTTGTGCATTCTTTCCGTAAGTTGATGAGCATTGCGGCACACAGCAATTATTTTTGCTTTTCGAATCACGAAACGCCATTGTAAACATATACCAACACGTGATTCTACCCCGTCTGCAGAGTTTACAAATTTTACCGCAAGGCGTCCTTGTGATCGCTGCGCTTACCGAATACAACACGCGAGAGTGTATCCTCGTGATCGGGTGGAAACAGAGTAGGGCGAGTTGTATCGTTGTATGATTAGATCTTCTCAGGATCAGCGAGAACAGCGTGAACCTTTTGGTTAGAACTGTTTGCTTTTTTGGTTGTGTGGAAAGGTTGATGTTCTATTATTTGGCGAGTTGTTTCGGCTGTGTTGGCTTTATACTGTTTCTCTGAATGGTTGTTGCCAACCTGTAGTAGTAAATAAATTAAGTTCACTGGCCCCGAATACACATTCCTTTGGATTGATCACCAGTCCTTTCTGAAAACCCAGATAGGGAAGAAAAAAATATTCGACCTTGCTGCATACTCTACCTATAACTAAGTTTAATGGATGGGCATAGCAGTGGGTGAAAATGGCCTCGTAATTATTGAAAACACTTCTGTTTTGTTGTAGTTTTTAATGGACAATATATTTACATCTTCGTTTTTATATGCTAATTGATTATTGAATTGTTTACACTAAACGCACCCTGCACCTCGTCTGTGCGGATACAAGTTGAAGACCCTCCGTCAAAAATGTCTCTTTGTGCCCATTTTCCCGCATTCCCCTCTACTACTGGGATGTAGCACAAAATCTCGAATTGCACTTGCAAAATACTATTAGGTAACTAAATAAAGAATGTACCTATAGTTAATATGCGTTTTAACAGGCCTACGGACTTAAATTGTGTCTGCAAACCATTTAATTCATCCGACATCACGGCAGCACCGTCGTACGTTTGAGAGATTAACTTATTTTTTAAATCGTATATATTAAATTTCCTAGTACAATTGAAATAAATGTTCAGCAGTTCGTCCAGCACTGACATCAAAAAATCCCATGAATCTTTCAACTATTTTACCGGAATTTGCATACCGAATAATGACTGATAACTGTGATTTCCAACTGATATCAGTAGTTTCGTCAACTTGTCAAGAAATAAATGGCGATTCCAAAATTTCATGATGAATTTTTTTATTTAAAACGAGTCAATTAAATCATTTTGGATAGTTTTTGATGTTCCCGAAAACACAGATTTATGGTCAGTCTTTTGTTAAATTTTGCTTTAAACAAAATATCTTTTTTACTAGCTAGTAAAACCAACTCTTTAAAATTTCCCCGTTTGAAATAATTTTCAGTCTCATCATGTTTTTGTGCGCATAAATATATTGAGATATCTACTAAACTTTTTATAATGTCCCGATTTTCACCGCCGATCTACACCGTTTTAAAAAACTAACATACAGCACTTACAACGTGGTAACAACCATTTACGTCATATAAATGTTATTCGACTTGGCGGCCATTACAGTAATTCAACTAAACACCATGGGCGGCGTTCAGTTAAAACTTTTGCCGTATTGAACGCTCAGCGGTTTCTCACCGGGTTACCCAGAAGTCCCCATTTGCTGAGTTGCGCTGAGAAGATAACTTGGCGCACATTTTTTACGCTGCAAGAAGCTGGTAGCAATTTTACAAGACTTCCGGTTTGGATCGTTCAACGCACAGAGCAATTGCCGTTTGTGCAATTGAGCACAAATGCACTGAAGGAAGAATTCAATACCTGCTGTCATTTTGGCAATCTAAGGCTCCCAGAACTAGAAAACCTTTTGAATGGGACTGATCCACTGAGCACAACTCTGCAAAGAGAGAATTCGGGATAACTCAGCAAGAAGCTGCTGAGCGTTCAATAACAATTGCTGAGCCTATTCAACGCAACTATTGTTGCCCAAAACCCAAAGATTAAGAAAGTAGAAGGCGACAAGAAGCAGAGTTTGCAACTATTTTAAAGAAAAATGCAATAATCAAAGCCAGTCGATTGTTGCTTCTAAAGTACCGACACGAATTTTGACGTTTACGAAGTCAACAATAACGATCTATTTGCCGCAAGGGGTGCTTCTAGCGGGTGAATTTTGATGTCAAATTACTTTAACTTATCTAATTATCATAGACATGTGAACAAACGAAATGAAGTTTATCCCAAGTTTGAAATAAAAATTGAGACGTCTGTTGCCTTTTTACACGGTCAGTTTCATTCTCCTAACTCTTATGAGTTATTTAGTCTGTTGAACATTATTTAAGCAATCCGAGTATGATTTTCCCAACAGAAGGAAATCATCTAGGTATATGACGGAAAGATGGCCCCGTCACCGCAGAGAAGCCGCAACAGGTTTTAATAGTAATAAGGGTAGAATTGGTTTTGCTACAATTTGGAACGATTTAATCCTTTGAATTACTCGCTCGACGTGAATACGTCCCTTAGCAATTCTTTTGGTTAGAAGTTCTTCCTCTGCAGTCAATTTTGGTCGACCTGCCAAAAATGGGGGTATTTGCAATTTGTATTTATTCTCATCTCAGATGTCTTGGATTGTAAATCCTCTATCTACAACAATAACGCATTCTTCTAAAAAATGTTGGATATCACTCGACTTAAAAAACTCAACATCAGAGATAGAACCTTCATATCCTTCACTCGTGTATATGATAGCCCCTTTTGGTGAGATGCCCACAAGAAACTTGATCGAATTATAATGTTTGTAACTAGAAAATGTATTTCCTTGCCGCTGAAAATTGGTGGACATCTGCGTTCTCAATTCAGTGGCATCTAAAATGACCGTTACCTTATCTTCAAAAGCTTCTAAAACACGCAGGCATTTCATTTCTTGGGATATTTCGAGATCCTTGAAAAAGGGTGTTCCGTAAACAACAAGAATGGAAATATATAAATTGTATCCACGTATGGAAAATTACAGATACATGGGTGATGCTTAAGTTATAAAAAATAGATAATTCTTTTAAAGTGTAACCTTTTTATAAACGAATGACAGTTAAACACATTTTATCCTGATCTGTCATTCACTTCAGTTTGTTGCTTTTTACAAAAGTATTAGTTTTCCTAGTATATTTTAACGTAGGCATTACAGAAGGATCCAAGAAAGCGTACAGTGCTTCAAAATGTGCCAAACTTAATCCTGTAAAATATGGTAAGTGAATGCTATGCGCAAAAACACTAAACGAAAATATGTTTTGTTGCACATCTACATTCATTTCACTTGACGTGCCAAAAATTCCTCGAAACAGTTTGTGTTGCCTTGTGCTCCTCAGTATTTGATGCCTTTGGAATTTTATTATAACTATGATCTTCAGCATTATCTTGATCTAGCACCAGTGAAGACACAATCTCTGAATATTCATCGTTGCTGTAGCTACGCCCTAATTCCACCATTCGCCCAACATCTGATTTGCTACCATCGTTGGCAGTGTTTTGATGAAACGGTATCGGATTAGAATTTGTATTCTTCGCACAAAGGAAATATTTCTCATACACACATATGTGTTTTTTGTTATGTTGGAAACCTTTAGATTTTCGTTACCACAAGATTCCAACCATAACAAACATCTTACAATGTTTGTTATAGGCTTAGGAAATGGGTAATAATGGAGATGTTTCGTCTTCTTAGACTTTGAAGTGCAATCTCTGCAATAATAAAAGGTATGTAATCATAAATAAATACCGAAATAACTTTAGTAGATACCTTAGAAAGACTGACCGAAGTAACTCGTTTTAAAAATCCCAGATTTTGAAGAAGAAAATAACACTTCCTTAAAAAAGAAAACATATAGTCATAACTAAATTATTAGCAAAATATCTTGATACTATACCTTGTCTAAATGTATAAGATTCCTGTTGTATTTGAAAAATAGCAGTTGGAAGAATTAACAAACTTCCTGGAAAAATAAGGAGCAGTCATAAATTAATACAAATAAGAAAACTTCCGAACATACCTTAGAAAAATTTACACGAAACTTGTTGTTTTGAAAAAAACAATTTTTTTTGAATAAAATATACAGAAATAGTCACAGATCAGTCGAAATAGGAACGATGAAAAGAAAAAAGCACACAATGAAACGAGAGGTTATGTCGGTTTGTTTGGGTTTGTTTACAAACACCAAAAATGCACCCAACTGCAGCTATTTACATAAAATAATAACTAGTATTTTAGTGATATTTCGTTGCCATGGTGGCGATACTGTTAGACAGTAGGGTAGAACATTCCCATCTCTTCTCAACTTAAATAGAAGTCCCCTATTAAACCCAACAAAATGTGTAACGAAGATTTTACACTTAGAAGATTAAACAATCCTCCCCCTATAAATATAAACAGGATTACATGGAATCGTGATGATTTATCAATCAAATATCTGGGAGTGCATTTAGATAAGAGGCTCCACGTGGAGGCTGCACGTCCTTAAAAAGATGAATGAAACGCATGCTAAATTATCATCATTCATCACTGTACCCATTACTGAACAGAAAATCCAAGCTACGGATGGAAACATCAATGCTGTTATAAAAATCTATTCTAAGACCTACCTTCACCTATGCATCACCGGTTTGGGGAAACACTTCAAGAACCAACATCAACAGGTTACAGAAGCTACAAAATAAAATACTTCGCATTGCGATAGATGCACCGTGGTTTGTTAGGAATCGTCATGTACACGACGAGCTGGGAATCCCCTATGTTGAAGATTTCATCAGAACATCGACCAAACGGTTTTTCAAAAATATCTCCACTTGTCCTGCAGCGGTCTACTACTCCATTGGGAAGAAAGGACTGCATACAAAGTTAAAAAGAAGATTCCCTCAGGATCTAATTTCAAGTTCTGATAGTGATACTAGTGATGATAATTAAGTGACGTGCGTGTAACAGAGACCTGTGCTGGGTAACCTCGTGATATGCTCTCGGTGTCAATAATTCAATTGTATGCAACAAATCATGTATAACACCAAGTGTGTTGGTCTGATTGTAGTTTAATTAAAAAAAAAATGTTCGGGGTTTAAGAACTTGGTGAGTTGTTTTAGATTTAAAATAAAACGCTGTGAGCCTTCTGGATTTGGAACTAAGAAAATGTGGGAAATAAACTGTGTCCCTTGCATGGGGTACATTCTTGAACAGCACCGGAAGCTAACAGCTTTTTTATACAGGAATTTAAGGCCATAAATTCCCCCTTAGACCAACTTAGTTCTTTTGGAACACTGAGTGATGTTTCGGTGGCTTCATCTGGAACATTCTGCTTTGCCGGTTTTGTCCACATTGATGAGCCCACCCTAGTAACTTTCGAGGTAGGCCCTTCAAGTTTAAATGCAACGGCATTTTTGAATTTGAGGAACTTTGTGGATGCCGAGGTTTTAAATCTAGCGAGGTCTTATCTAATGCCTTAGCTGCCCTAATGCGGTCACTAACCGGTTATCCCTTATCAGAGTAGCTTCACTAACTCTAACTAATTAGAAAAAGAAGTGTATTTTTGTAAGAGCTCTGTGCTGGAATCTTCTGAAAGGCCCGATTTCAAAATCTTCTCCCAGATATCCGCCAATTCTTTGTGGAGTGGCCCAGAGCTCGCCTCCGGAGACTCCTTGTGGCCCAAAATCTTTAAGACTTCTGGGTATTTTATATTATAATAATATTCTTTTATTTACAACAAATAGAGAAACGTTATTCTGGCGATAAATTCCATCCCTCCCCGTCTGAACAGTCATCAGGTTCATCAGATTCGTCATTAACTTCAGCAGAGTCACCTACGATAATCCCTTTTGCTGGCAATCGAACCTCGTTGTGCCCAACTTCGCTAGGAAGTAGCATATCTAGAGTTTCTTTGCTGAATGGTTTCTTGGGCTTTGTCGGCTTGGGTTGCATACTTGTTATTAACGGATCTGAAGTCAGCAGTAGGCGGTTAATCACATCCAAGTTACATTCTTCTCTTGAGAATTTTCTTGCAAAATTTAGGCGATATAGTCGAAAATGTTTGTTACGCGCTTCAGCCGCTTCCTCTGACAAACTGCCTATAGGCAGCAAAGCATGTTTGATCACAGTTGGTCCATGTAATAAGATCTTGTGAACCGTGGGAGACATCGGGTACCATGGATAAAGGTTGATGTTTAATTTAGCGGTTTCGAGAGTATAATTGGCAAATTTTTCAATATGTATTTTATGACCACTGGAAATAGTTTCTAGAATAATTTTGAATCTGCTGATGAGATTCAAATTAAGACCAGTTATTTCCGCTGATATTTCAGCATCTGCAAAAAATCTTCTACTAGTGTTTCCATCATTAGTAGTCCCGAAACCTGCCTTGGGAACATCCACTATTAATCCTAACGTTTCCCTGAACTTTTGCTGTATAGCGAGTTTTCTCTCTTTAACAGCTTCTTTACCCTCTTTTGAACGTATTTGCCATGTTTTCAAAGGTATTTTGTATGATAAATGTAATAAAAATTCGAAGAATCTAATTCTGGCGTGTAATATTGACAAGCCAAACCGAAGTGTTTCTATATTGTCTACTTTTGATTTCGACAGATCATTGAAATCTTTCGATGTAGCTTTACAAATATAACATCGCATTGTGGATGCTGTTTGTGTAGCTCCGTTACAGACTTTCCCATCTACCATGGTCGGAAGTAACGTATGTTTTATGGATAATTCACCTTGAGTTCTTAATATTTTTGTTTCTTGTAATCTTTCAATTTGATTATTTATATACCCAATTTCTTCATTCGTAATGTCTGTTGTTTCACGTACAAATCGAATCCTAACTGATCTACAGTATCGAGGCGATGACGGTGTAGGATTTTGCCACAGTACTAGGTTTTTGTTCTTGCAACTTAAAAGTCGAAGTGGCACTAATGATGTCTGAAATATGTTAGCGTCAGAATCAGATGTATTCTCAAATTTTTGTTTGTATTGTGATTGCTGCGAACCATCACAGCCCCATTTATAGATTAGTTCGAGTGAATTACAATCATCAACAGCTAGAGTATTTAAAACATCTTCCAAATATGTTATTAAACGCTCACTCGTATGATTTAATAAAGCTTGAAGTTGAATTTCTGCACAAGTGGCAGTAACTCGATATGATTCCGGATCAGGATAGCATTCCCTTTTAGCTTTTTGTATTATACTATAACAAGGAAAGAGTTTTTTGTCACTTGTCCGTATTATTTCATATTGTTTACGTGAAAGACCAGCCTCCACAAATTTTGACAAAGCTTGCAATGGAGTTAACTGGATTTTTCTTGTACGCTGTTGTAATAAGTAAGTGCTCTTATATACTTGACTCCTCTTGTAGGACTGTTCGTAATATCTTTCAAAATTTTCGAACCTTCAACATTTCCAGCTTTGCGAAGTTGCATTTGAGTGGCATAAGTTAATTTTGCAACTTCCACGTCTTTTCTCAGTTCTTGTGTTTTCCGTTTCTTGGTGCGATCACTCGATTCATCAAAGGATTTTGGTGGTCGACCAACTAGATCTTTTCTAATAGGTATTTCGAAAGTACCTTGTAGCCAATTCTGATTATTTTTTAAGAAAACACTTTCGACTTTATGTGCAGCAAGCCACCTGTTCTTTAATTGATGCTTTACATAAGAGAATTTATGCTTAAAGTCTTCTTTTTTATCGTCAGGGAATGAAGATTTTGATAATATATCATTTTGTATGAACTCCAATTTTTTTGCAAAATTGTTCTCAGAACACTGTTTCATAATATCATAGAGATGTTTTCTCGTCACAATTTTAAATCCTGAAGATCCTTAAAACAACATAAAAACATTAGAACGTATATGTATGAGATAACTACAATTGACCAACTAACGAAGCATCATCGTAAAAAACACATCTGCGATATTCTGCGGTTACTTTTTTTTATATAGCAAGTAGGATAACTACTCTTTCATAATACATTAAAATTAAGACATGGAAGCACCCTGAAATTGAAGATAATTTCAAATATAAATTAAATATTAGATAAATTCAAATTTCAGTACTTAATATAAAACCGTTAACAATTAAGAAAGTATATAAAACATAGCAGTACTTACTCGGCTCATTACGATCCATAATGCTTGCATAAGAAAAATACTTAAAATGGTTTTGAATTAGAGTTAATCACAGTCACCAAAACACACGTATATATCGCTTGCGACGACACTTTTTTGATTACACCTGTTTACACCTGTCGTATCTGACTCAAATACGATAATAAAACAAAAAATAGGTGCCTAGGTGATCCGTAACTATTATACCAACTTACGCAGTACTCACTTGCTAGAATTAATCGTTTAAAAAAAGTTGACTTATGTCCAACTTTTTGGGTCAAATACCCCTATGTGCGTCGTGGAGGTTGAGACGGGCTAGATTGATCACAATATATTTTACTTTATAGTCGCTTTCGCTACTAAACGCTGCCCCAGGTCTGAAATGCAGTGTGCCCTAGGGGCCCGTCATTGTTACGGATAAATTTGTGGCGTTTAATTCAAAAATTTCTACAGAATCTGCAACACGAAATAAATTCGTTTGCAACGGCACAGATGTTGGTTGCCGTAGTTGGCTTGGTGTATAGCTTGACCAATCACCATAGTCGGTTTCTTCGGGGCTACCTACATTTTGGTTTGTATGTGGAATTGCCACTACTGTTGAAATTGCTAGAAGACAACAAAAGAAAATTAAATCATGCAAATTTTTATTTAAATAAGGGATTCTAACCTGTTGCATCCGCATCAAATTCGGACTGACGCCCTGCAACCTGATCGCTGCCAAGCATTTCCATTACTTCTCCATCGGTGGGAGTGATGTCAACAGTTTTTTTCGGACCACTTCCTGTCCCACGTGCGTAGCACTTCTCATCACCATACTTTTTTTTAGATTTTTTTTTTATATTTTCATACTTTGCACGTAAGGTTTTAGCATCTCTAAACTTTTTCCCACTGCCACAATTAAAATCTAAAGATATTAGCTCCCACACATTGCCTTTGTGCTTCCATGCATTAATATTACTCTTTTTTGATTCTAACACATCTTTATCCTGTTTCACCAAGGAAAGTAATATCATATTTTCTTCTTCCATAAAATTCAATGATCTTTTTCTATCTCCTAAAATTCTGCATAAAGAAGACAATTTACGGTTCCTCATTACATATTTGGGTTACGCTGTGGCAACTATCTTGCTCTATTTTTCTTTTTATTATTTGTGCTGGAGGTTTGTCACCTTTTCTAATCAATTGTTTTAACTTTTGTAAGCTATTTTCAAAGGGGAAAGACGAAAAATTTTCTAAAATGTCAAATATATTTCTGTCTTCCTAGAGATGAATTAATTATGAATGTTGTAAGATGCACCCTCTTCGCATAAAGAGTTATGAATGTTTGAATGAAAAATTTTAAAAGTTCGTGGGCGTATTCACCAACATTATTTAAGGATTCCGCATGTGACAAAATGATTGTCGCCACATGAAGGAATAAAATATGTATGTACTTGTCGTAGAACAACATACATTTAAAAACTAGTTTTTTTAAAACGTTTAACTGCATGCAATGTACGCGGTGTTCTAGCAAGCTTACACGATATATTGGTTTTTTGCGCAACCAACATCTCAGACATTTGCATTCTTTTAGTAAAAGGCAATTTTTGCGTCGGTTTCCTATTAATCCATAATAAAAGCAATTTTCATTGCATTGGATCTAGAGGAACGTTTTTAATCTTATCAAAATTTGGAATGGTTTCAACTGAAGATACACCATTATGATGCTCTTCATCAATTCGTTGTCCAATATATGTATCACTTCCAAGTCGTAAATTAGTGGTATCAGAAAAGCAGACACGGTTGTCAACAAAATTCCCTTAACATGACATTTGGTACATGAATAATGTTCTGCATGCCCTATTGTATATAAAGTAAATGATTTAGCTGGTGCGTCACATATAAGACTAAAACCCATTATTTGTTACTTCAATTATCTCATCTATAAAATTATCTAAAAACGAATTAGCATTTTTTGGTTTCTCAAATCTGTGATATAATCCAACAATTTCTACAACTGAAACATTCGTTCAGTTTTAGCCCATAAAGTATGAGATAAAATGAACACCACACGGACGTCTATAGGATATATTTTGTATTCGTCCATAGGACGTCTATGTAGGAACGTCCATAGTACGTTCAGTTTTAACCCATAAAAGTATGACTTAAAATGAGCACTACACGGACGTCCATACGATGTATTTTATAATCGTCCATAGGATGTCCATGTAGGAACGTCCATAGTAAGTTGAGTTTTAACCCATGTATGATTTAAAATGAACATGGAATTCTGAGGAACCAGAATTTCTCTCTAATTTTATTTAAGGTTTTATCCCATCCTACTCTGACATTGCTCGTCGTGATAGATTCTTAATAAACCTAATCTACTTCCTTTGGGTACAAAAACGCGTAATGTTACTTGCTCATTTTGGTCTTTAATTATACGTTATAGTAAATCATTTTTTAACTTAAAGTCGCCGACTACCAATTCGCCGGCTTGGATTTTTGTTATAATTGCTTTAGTTTCATCGTCTTTGGCTTGTTAGACTTCCAGCCACGAACCTTCACCAACTAGGTTAACTGTATGTTCTTCCGGTGGTGGGTTACGGCTAAGGTAAACTACATGGGTTACGTATTTTCCTTTGTGGTACCCAATTCCAAAATTAAAATCTTGCAGGTAATTCCACCATCTAGCCACACGCGGGATAAGGTCTTTTTTATGCGCCGTTGCTTTTATGGCATTGCAGTCGGCAATTATTTTGTATTTTAGTCCTAATAGGTAAACTCGGAAATGTTTTAAAGCGTTAACTATTGCGAGTGTTTCTAATTCATAGGAGTGGTATTTCGATTTCTCAGAAGTGCGTTTGCTAAAAATACGCCACTACTTTTAGTTGCGAGTCATATTTCTTTAATAGGATCGCTCCGTATCCGATTGCACTGACATCCGTGTTGGTATCATTTTTTTCAGAAGCAGAATTTTGAAAATCTGAGTAGGGGATATGAAAGAAGGGCATAATTCAAGGGAAACAGTTTTTTACCGGACTCTCTAACTTCAAAATGGCGGTCGCTATGAATTTTTCAAAATTTCGTCTTTACCGCCCCATAACTCAAAAATCAGTTATCTGATCAGGTTTCGCCACAACTTGTTTGAAAGCCCTTTGGTAGTACTACACCAAAATTATTACAAAAAAACTGATCTAAGGATTTTGTTTAAATTTTCTATACTTATGCAGCTTGGTATTAGCTACATTTGTGTCTTTTGATGAACGCCAGAATTCCACTGTGGCGCCCTCTACGAGGTTTTGAAAATCGGAAATTGATGCTCCTATAGCACCTTTACTAGTCAAAATATGAAAGAAGTATAAATATAAAAGTTATTCAGTATATAATTCTGCATTCTCCTAAATGTATAATATGTAATCAGGGAGATTGCTTTCCACAGCACAATAAGCAACTTTGTTATTTTAAATGAAACAGCCTATATATTATTATAGTATAATTGAATGCAAAATTTAGTTGTCTATCACATAGTATAAAGTGTTCATATGGCTAAAATGTACGGTTAATGACAAATTCGTGAATTTTGAATATTTAGGTTGGACTCTGACGGAAACGGTTCGCGATCGGTCGGTAGCGAACGCCCGGCTTCGCCAGCTGTAGTTTCTAGCCGTACCTACTACAGAGTACAGATAGATGCGTATCTTGGTGTATTTCTTTTGTTCATATCGAACCCGTATAGTCTCGTTTTTCTCGCTAGGCATTCAAATGATTTCCAATGATGTCTCGCGAACTACTGTTGGAATACCAAAAACGAAATGTTTATTTTTAGTATGGGAAAGTCCAGGGGAGGTTTGCACCTCCACTTTTTGTATATTTCTATCCACAACGTCCTTTGGATTTAATTTTCGATTACTTCGCAAAGTGCTAACTAAGTGACTGTTTTTCTTCAATAAACTGTGAACCAATGCAACACTTGTGTAGTAGTTGTCTGTGTAGATAGTGCGACCTTTGTCTAATAGGCTATCCGCAAGTGTAAGAACTACTTTTTGAGATGATAGTTGAACTTTCACTTTATCCTGTCCACAATAAACAATTAGGTTGTACGTGTGCCCCTTTTCGATGCAGAGTTTATACAGTTTAATGCCAAATTTGTGTCGTTTGTTTTTGATGAATTGCTTGAAACTTAACCTCTTAATGCCTGATTTAATTGGAAACGATGGAAATTTATTTTTCACATGGATGTGTTAGAATAGGTTATATAAAGGTATAGCAGTCAAAAATTTTTTTTTCCTAATTAATTACAAAAAAATTAATACGTATCATATGTGTAACATCAGGCAATGGAAGGAAAGACGGTTAATTTATAAATTATAAAAATTTAAAAACCTTTGCCGTTCTTACAGAACGATGCACATTTTATAACCAACGAATTTTCGTGCTAGATTAATAGTTTGCGGTATATTATTACATATGAAAGTCGACAAAACAGTTTCTTTGCTTTTGTAAACACAAATAAATTTTACATTTGGAACATTGAATGAATGTTAGGTTTTTACAGGTCGGAAATTTACATCGCTGCTGTTATTGGTGTAATATGGCCAATGTGATGTCTGATCACACCTTATGTTGCGGACTGGAGGGGGAGTAGTGCAGCCTTTCTTTTTCTTTGCATGTTCCCTAGTAACATTGTCAACACTGCTAGGCCTTCCCCTTCTTTTTGATGGACTTTTTGACATCACAGTTAGACAATGAGCGATTTCTAATTTGAAATCAATCTGGTCTTGAATATCTTTCTCTTCTAAATTGATTATCTTACATTCTCGTTTGTATAGTAGCCAAGAATTTACAACAGCTAAGTCAATTAGGTGAAAAAATATCCTCATATAATATTTTTTGGATCTGAGGCATATTCTGTAGTATGAAATTTGAGCATCAACAAGGTCAACTGCACCCATAAATTGATTGTAAACATTCACAGCTTCAGGCCTGGGAATTTCTATATAAGTTTTGTTCTTCAAATCCCATCTCTCTACAGAACCAATTGGTTCTGCACTTGAAAATGTTGTGGCAAAGGTGACTGCTCGGTTATTGTACCACTTGATTAGCCTTATATTTACTCCTTCAACTAATGCTTCCTTTTCTTGGTATGTACTATCAGAGACAAATGTTTTCGCCAGTCTAATACCATTTATACCGCTAATAACCCGCTTTACTGAGAAGTATAAGAGGTTGCATAACGACGCTTTTATTGTTTTACATAGGTATGTTAAAATTGTGAAATCAAATAGGAAGGGTGGGAGCTGGTTGTCAAGGTATTTTAAAACTGATGCAGTGAAAACGTCCAAGTAAACAAAAATTTTACATAATTCATAAAAATAAACTTCCAACAATCGAAACGCCTGCCGTCAACAGACTCCCCGACTAACATGCGATGTCTACCGAATCACTTGGCGCCAAATTCAAATTTAAAAATAAGTTACAAAGGAGTTTTTATAATAAACTTGTTAAGATGATGGAAATAATTCCAGTCTATTGTCCATTTTTGTTCTTTTATGAAGAACGTAATGTTACCTCGTTGAAGTTAAAATTTTTTGAGAGTTTATTTCTTGTATTTATGGCTCCTATAATGAAATTCATTATGGGCTTTTTGATGTTTTTTATACAAACAGTAATTTATCCTCATGCAAAAATTTTGCATAATTCATAAAAATAAACTTCCAACAATCGGAACGCCTGCCGACCAACAGACTCCCCCACTACATGCGATGTCTACCGAATCACTTGGCGCCAAATTCAAATTTAAAAATAAGTTACAAAGGAGTTTTTATAATAAACTTGTTTCTATTTCAAGGACAATAAATTTGTTATAAATACAATAATTGCGAATAAAAAGTTTCGTATTTTGTTATCATTAAGAGGATTTTTTTAAAATATGCAGTGCCTTAAACCATTACCAAGCACTAGGAGTTTCAATAATAATTATTAATCAATTTAAAACTATATCCTGAAAACAGGAACAGCTATATTATAGGCAGTCAAGGATGTCATTAACCGCTTTCAGCTAAACAATTTCGGATTAAGATAAGAAATCCGATTTCACTTTTGGAGTCTTATCTATAGATAAGACTCCAAAAGTGAAAGCGGATGAGTATACTCATTTATACAATTTTGATGTATACAGTACTGTTTAATGTTGAAACTTTAATAAATGTCAGTTTATCTACAAGCAACACGTTCAAAAAAGGATGTATGTAACGCCTCTAACGCAAAAACTAGTGAACCGATTTTGATGAAATTTGAAATGAAGGGGTATATCGAAAATTCATCGACAAAATAACCTTTTCAAAAAAATCCGAAACCGGAAGCGGAAGTTAGACATGCTTTTTTGGTAGCATTTTTTTTAGAAGCAGAATTTTGAAAATCTGAGTAGCGGATATCAAAGACGACCATACTTCAATGGAAACAATTTTTTACCGGACTTTGTAAATGGCGGCCGCTATAAATTTTTCAACATTTTGACTTTAACACCCCACAACTCAAAAACCGGTTATCTGATCAGGTTCAGCAACAACTTGTTTAAAAGACCTTTGGGCTTTGGGGGTACTATACCATGAAGAAAAATTTATTTAGTAAATCCAAAAAAGGTCGCCACGGCGCTCTTCCAAAGTATTTGAAATTTTTGAAAAATTATTACAAAAATGTGGCCACACGATTTTGTTTAAATTTTCTATACTTATGCAACTTGGTATTAGCTACTTTTTTATTTTTTGATGAATGCCAGAATTTCACTTTGGCGTTCTCTACGAGGTTTTGAATTCGGAAATTGATGGTCCTATAGCTTTATTAGTCAAAATATGAAAAAAGTTTAAATACAGAAGTTGTTCAGTATATAATTTTGCATTTTCCTAAATGTATATCACGTATACAGAGCGTTTACTTTCCACAGTACAATAAGCAACTTCGTTATTTTAAATGAAACCCCCTATATATTATTATATAATCGAATGCAAATTTTAATTGTCTATCACATAGTATAAGGCATTCATATGACTAAAATGTACGATTGATGATAAATTCGTGAATTTTGAATATTTAGGTTGGACTCTGATGGAAACGGATCGTCGGCCGGTAGCGATCGTCCGGTTTCGACGGTTGTAATTTCTAGCCGGTACCTACAGATAGGTGCGTGTCTTTCTTCTGTTCATATCAAACCCGTATAGTCTCGTTTTTCTCGCTAGGCATTCAAATGATTTCGAATTTTGCCTCGCGAACTACTGTTGAATACCAAAAACGAAATGTTTATTTTTAGTATGGGAAAGTCCAGAGGAGGTTTGCACCTCCACTTTTTTTCATAGCAACCGGTAAGAACTGCATAGCAACAGATGCTTGCTGATACTAATAGCCCAAAAAATGTTAAGAATAATCATTAAATTAATGTTAAATGTAAACAATCGGAGAAAAAAATTATATGTTCAACACGGCAGAAATGCAGATTTACTGCCTTGGCTGGTTTCACAGCTTCGGTTTCGCCTCTACTGTGAAATAGTACCTGCAGTAGTAAATCTGGTACTTTTCTGCCTAGTTAAACAAATACCTATATCATACAAATATCATTTAAATATACAAGCAAATGAAAACTTAAAAAGTAATACAGTATGATCAACAAAATTTAAATAAACATACATTAATGTTGACATTCTCAAGCGTTACTTTGTTAAAATCCATGATTATATAAATAATAAATATTAAATAAAATATTATTATTTATATACATTAATGTGGTTGAAGTCAAGACATACTTTTATTTTCCATAGCAAACTAGATCGAAAATTTTGTTGATCATACTGTATTACTATAGCACTACATTATTACACTAAGGGCCGATTTTACAATACCGGTAAAAACCTGGAATAAGCTATTCCTCAGACAATTACCAGGGTTACAATTTTTGTAACAATTGTGACCATGGCAGTTGTCGGAGGAATAGTTTGTTCCAGGTTTATACCAGTATTGTAAAATCGGCCCTTATTGTCAATTATTAACTGCTACTAAAATTAATATTTGGTATAAAATCCATTGTTATTTAAACATTCTTGCATGCGGCTTCTCATGGATTGTACGAGAATGTTGCATATGTCCTGGCCATTGAATTGTTGCCATACCGCTTCGGTATGTTCCATGAGGGCCTGCTGCGTCCTTGGCCTCACCCCATGCCAGTCAACATCCTCCCAATCTCGAACTACTTTAGCCCAAAGATTTTCTATTGGGTTGAGATCAGGAGATCTAGCTGGCCATTCAAGAACCTCAAATATTTGGTGTTCTCGGAGCCAATCCCTCACAACACGTGCAGTGTGATTTGGAGAGTTGTCCTGCACAAGAACAATTCGTTCATGTTCATGTGCAGGAAATCTCTCCCGCGCTGCTGCTAGGAATTGTTGTTCCAAGAGCTCCACATATCTGAGGGCATTGAAACGAGGGGGTGACACCTGGATCAACTGACCAGGATTATCTTGGGACATCCATCCCCAACAACCGACTGTGATGCGACCACTTGTTCTATTGGGGCAAACGTTCTGTGGTTCATAACGGCTGTTGGGTGTGCGCCATACTCTAAGTTGCGGACTGTCTTGAGAAGTAGAAAACGTTTTTTCGTCAATAAAAATTGCATTGCTCCAGTCTCTCTCCATGTTGTTTCTGCAAAACTCCATTCTGGATTCTGCAAGCTCCGGAGTCAGAATACATTTTTTTGCCGGAACTCTACTTTTAATACCTCCCTCTTTCAATCTTCGGCCCATGGTTTTTTTGGAAACCACCAGGTTTAAAGTTTCCCGAACAGTAGACAAAGAGTGGAACGGGTGGTGGGTTACATAATCTCTTATGTTGCCATCTTCAGCAACAGTCGTTGCACGTGGACGGCCCGATTTAATCGTTAATAAATTTTCCCTCCCTTCTATCTCTGCTCGGCGTAGCCAGTATCGTACTGTACTTCTCTAAAAAATAAATTGAAGATGCATTAAAAACATGTAGAAAAGGATAGACATATTTATATTTACGTTTCAGTTCTAGAGTGTCATGACTTACTAAATTTTGTTCATATAATTGCCGCTTCACTTATGTTAAAACTGTTTAGGTAACATAACAAAAAGTGAATAACCAGTTGAGCAGAGCCTCTCAAAGTTGGAATAATATTTTTTATTATCTATCTATCTATTTAAATAAAGCATTTTTTGCTAATCACAACGGTGTGCATCACTTGATGTTTCTTTCAACAATTATTAAACTTTGGTTTAATTTTCAGTCAGTTATTTGTATGGTTGCTATGAATTCTAGTGAAGGAACTTTTGAAACGTAGAGTATTGTTTCGCTATTTCAACGGACAGCATTTTGAACAATTATTATGATTGTATAGCTACCTTATTATAAGTTAATAAGAAAACACAAGCGAAAACTAACTACAAAACATTAGTCGTTTGTCAATTCTCTTGCTGTATTATTTATTTGAAAATAATTAGTTATTCGGGGATAAATTAATGAGCATATTCCAACTTTGAGAAGGTCCAGTTAAACTGTTTTACAAAAGTAAGGAGCAATAATTGTATGAACAAAATTCAGATTGGTTCAAGTAGGTAGTATATAAAATGCGATTTTCAATAAGTTTTAATTATTTGACGTTAATTATTGTCAATATTCTCAAATAGCAGCATATTATCGATGTTTGAGATCCTGAAAATCTGTTTTCTGTTGGTTTTAAATACTACTAATGGCAGAATTTAATTTCATGATTAACATACGTATCATAACCCACAGACAACATACGCTTTTCATAACCCAAATGGGTAATTTTGAAATGACAGATGCCAATTTAGTAATTTGTAATACAGGGTGGTGATTATTTCGATGCTCAAACGATACGAAGTCGGTTAAATTAGACAAAATTTGGGCCTTTTTATGACTATTGAGAATGTGAAAAGAAATCCAGGCTATTTTGATTGCTTTCTGATTTATCACAGAAAAACTGAAAATAGCGATTCCAGAAAAAAATTATCTTCAATACCTTTTTCGTGATAAATCAGGAAGCAATCAAAATATCCTGGATTTCTATTCACATTCAGATTCTCAATCGTCATAAAAAGGCGCAAATTTTGTCTAATTTAACCGACTTCATATCGTTTACCGTTCTCCATATACCAATGGTGAGCATCGAAATAATCATCAAATAACTTTAGATATTAGTTCAAAAATAATTCAAACAAACGCATTTCAGCAAAGAAACATTAAAACCGCAAGAACTTTTTTGTAATAATGAAATACTTACAGATAGACTAACGCTTCTTGATATGTAGGAAATTGATCTGCCCTCCTGGTCCAAAGTGGCTATAATACCCCTTATTTCTCGGGAGCAGTCTCGCTGCCCTGGCCTTCTACCTCCCATGTTATAAAATATTTGGATTTTTGAATTCAAATATTTAAAACGCTCAAGCGAATGATACCAAAGTAGTCACAGTAACTATCTCAAAGACAGTTAGAGTAATTACTGTCAACTTGACAGTTTATATATTTTCCAAAAGAACGTCAGGCCTACTTGTTATACTAATTGAAATTTCGTAATCTTAGGTCTTTTTCTAAGAAAAATAGGCGCATTTTCCGCGATATGTCCTTTTAGTAATTACCTCTCTACAATAGGTATTTGTAATCTGGGTAAAATACCCATTTAAGATATCAGGCTCCTCTGCAGTTGTAAATGTGTATGTAGGTGTAGGTAATTGTTATTTTGTATATTGTATATTTGTATAAAATTGTTTAATTTACACAAGTATCTTTGCCTTAATGACGCCAGTAATGGAAAATAGGAAACCAAATTAGAATTAGAAGCATAGATTAGCATTTTTCAAAAGCTAATTAGAATTCTGAAACCTTAAATTCATATATAGGTACCCTAGTATGGAAGAATAAAAAAGTATTTAAGATACTTGTCTGTAGAATAGGGTAAAAGATACTTTCTTTCCAACCGGGAATAAAGTGCCACTTCATTTCCTAGGGAATAAAATAAAAGCAACTTTCTTTTGCTCATAAACTCGTTTTCTTGATAACCGTCAGTCAACTTCAATTAGATATGTGTACCGCGCCATCAATATTTGAAAAAAAATATCATTTTCTTCTGTAAGAACTATTAATGTAGGCGGTTATAGTATAAATAACTATTATTGGAACAAATTTATTACCTCCTCCAGTTGATTTATAGAAACATAATATATCCATTTTGTTTTAATATAACGCCCTGTGTATAAATAAATATTCCTAAACCTCACGAATTAAAATAGTCACTGACTCTGAATTAATAACAAGTTCATTGTTTTTGTTGTTTTTTTAAATTAAATACTCTACCTGCTATGCCTTCTTCTGAACGTGTTGCTTGTAGATAAACTGACATTTATTTAAGTTTCAACATTAAACAGTACTGTATACATCAAAATTGTATAAATGAGTAGATAAGACTCCAAAAGTGAAATCGGATTTCTTATCTTAATCCGAAATTGTTTAGCTGAAAGCGGTTAATGACATCCTTGACTGCCTATAATATAGCTGCTCCTGTTTTCAGGATATAGTTTTAAATTGATTAATAATTATTATTGAAACTCCTAGTGCTTGGTAATGGTTTAAGGCACTGCATATTTTAAAAAAATCCTCTTAATGATAACAAAATACGAAACTTTTTATTCGCAATTATTGTATTTATTGTATGTATTTATAACAAATTTATTGTCCTTGAAATAGAAACAAGTTTATTATAAAAACTCCTTTGTAACTTATTTTTAAATTTGAATTTGGCGCCAAGTGATTCGGTAGACATCGCATGTAGTGGGAGAGTCTGTTGGTCGGCAGGCGTTCCGATTGTTGGAAGTTTATTTTTATGAATTATGTAAAATTTTTGCATGAGGATAAATTACTGTATGTATAAAAAACATCAAAAAGCCCATAATGAATTTCATTATAGGAGCCATAAATACAAGAATAAACTCAAAAAATTTTAACTTCAACGAGGTAACATTACGTTCTTCATAAAAGAACAAAAATGGACAATGGACTGGAATTATTTCCATCATCTTAACAAGTTTATTATAAAAACTCCTTTGTAACTTATTTTTAAATTTGAATTTGGCGCCAAGTGATTCGGTAGACATCGCATGTAGTCGGGGAGTCTGTTGACGGCAGGCGTTTCGATTGTTGGAAGTTTATTTTTATGAATTATGTAAAATTTTTGTTTACTTGGACGTTTTCACTGCATCAGTTTTAAAATACCCTGACAACCAGCTCCCACCCTTCCTATTTGATTTCACAATTTTAACAGCGTTACCAACATACCTATGTAAAACAATAAAAGCGTCGTTATGCAACCTCTTATACTTCTCAGTAAAGCGGGTTATTAGCGGTATAAATGGTATTAGACTGGTGAAAACATTTGTCTCTGATAGTACCTAGTCCATCTTAATTATCAAAGAAGAGTAGGTACCCTTTATCTTTCGGTACCTTCCTGCACCTATATCGCGATCGTAGTCTTTTGGCAAGATTTTTCCAACGTACAAATCTAAATAGTAGATGAAGCCAGTAGCATCGGCAAGTATAAACAACTTATATCCCCATTTATGAGGCTTTTTGGGATTGTATTGTTTCAGTCCTGATCTGCCTTTGAATGGAATGATTTGTTCATCCACGCAGAGGTGCTGTGAACCAAATGGCACCCTGTTGCAGTTTTCTACAAATATATCAAGTAGTGGTCGTACTTTGAATAATCAATCACGATTGGTGTCATTGCAATTTAGCAATGAATTATCGTTGAAATGCAGTGATCGTTTTATCTCTTCAAATCTATCTCGAGACATAACATCTGCAACCTGGGCAAGACGGCATTTCGTATTCCAATAGTAGCGTGTTCGGTGATAATTAAATAAAGACATGTATAAAACTATTCCAATAAACTTGTCTAATTCCTGTTTGTCTAATATCAGAGGTTTATTGGGATTGTTTTGAACCGAATAAATATTTGATTGCTGAACAATGTGTTCCAACATATTTGGACCCAAGAACTTATAAAAATAGTCAACTGCTCCTACTACATCGACATTTTCTTTATCAGGTGCATCTAAATGACTAGGAACTGACCGTGCTGAATCAGATCCAACGTTCTTCCAAGAAATCTGCTTTCTACCATTTACTGGCTGTACTAATCTTGCCAATGGAAGTTCATCCTCGGATTCGAAATTATTTTCGACATCATCCTGAGTCATCTGCTGTGCTGGGATCACGACACGATCACGTAATTTTTTGCGTTCGCATAGCAATTTCGCAGCACGCCCTTTAGAATTCTAATATCGCCTGGGTGTTCGGAAGTTGTCGTAAATTTATTAGTAATCCTAAAAATATATGCGAAACTGCGACAGTTATTTGACAGGCGCGTCAACTTTTTTTACTTCGGTAATACTTTTCAAGTTCAAAAATTATAACCTGTAATTTTTCTTTTGTTTATTGTACCATATCAAATAGTAATACTATCTAAAATTACGTTATCTTTTAGTTTTGATTAGTTCGTTTTTAATATCTATTTGTAACGTCTTTATACAGGGTGGATGACAAAATCCGCCCCGAGCTATACAGCTTTTAATTGAGATCGGATTGTTACGGTCGACATGGCAATCGAAATGGGTCATTAAATACTACGTTTTGATGTAGTTAGAACATTTTCAGGGCCTGCTAGATTTTAGCTGCGATAGTCAACTTTTCATTTTTAAATGGGCGCCTATGTATATTTTTTGTAATTCTGAATAAGCGTTTTTTTCCGAGTTCAACGATGTATAATAAGTAACCTTACCATCACCAAAAAGTAGTTAAAAAAATTGTTTAAAATTACTCTCGTGACTACCAATTTCGCAATTCGTTTTCAATAGTAGGCTTTCACTTACAAAATATTGACAACTGCTAACGTTAACTACTTGACGAAACCCAGAGATAACTTAACCTCTATATAAGCTGACAGTCAGGTGTTTTGTGACGAAACCTTTAGCACTGGACCTTGAAGTAGTACAGAATATTCCGTAGTTAATGCTTAACTTCAAAATACACAAGAAAAACATGTTTCATACGACAAGAACAAGAAAAAGAACATGTTATATTAAATTACAAAAAAAAAGATATAGAGAAAAACAATAAACATATTAACATTTTAAAATTAAACTACTAAATTTAATTTCTTAAATACTCAAATGGGCCTCCATTATTGTCTATGCATACTGTAGCTCTTCCCCTAACACCCATTGCAGCATTAAATAACATGTTTGGAGGAATATCGCGACATGCGTTTGAAATGCGATTGATTAAAATTTCCAAAGAATTTGGTGGTGTTCTGTAGACTTTATCTTTTAAGTAACCCCATAAAAAAAAGTTACAGGGTTTCAAATCAGGCGAACGGGCAGGCCACCTAATCGGTCCATAAGTTCCCATCCAATTCTCTCCAAAATTTTTATTCAATTCTCTGTTAATGTGAGCATTGTGTGGAGCTGCACCATCCTGATGAAAAACCAATCCATTTAATTCTGGTAGGGGTAAATTATCTATAAATTCTTGTACTTCTTCTCTTAGTAACTGGTTGTACGTGTTTGCAGTAAGGTTCCCGCGTAAAAAGAACGGGCTCACTAATCTGTGTCCTAAAATACCACACCAGACGTTCACACTAAATCTTCTTTGAAATTTTTTTTCAATTTTAATGTGTTCGTTTATAGCAGACCAGTGGTAGTGGATATGTCTGTTAAACATACTATTTTTTCCAAAGGTACATTCATCACTCCAAAGAACTCGCGTGTAAAAAATTGGATCCTGACGATGGGTTTGAATAAAATATCGGCAGAATTCCATTCTTCGTACAAAATCATTTTCTTCGAGATGATGAACAGTTCGTCGTTTGTATGGTTTGATCTTATTTTTTCTCAAAATGGCGTGAACTGTTTGATGAGACACTTCAAAATGGTTTGCGATTTCTCTTAAGGAAGTGTCGCCATTTTCTTGTACAGCTAATAACACATCTAACTCGAGGTTTTCATTCCCAAAATTACGCTGTGTCTTATTTTTATTAAAAGAACCACGTTGCCGCAGATTCGTCTCCAACAATCTAAATTTTCATCTTGAAAAATGCTGCCGGTCAGGGTAACGTTCCCTATAGGCTTGTAGGGCAACAGCAGAATTTTTTTGGTTTTCAAAATATAGTTGCAACATGTCTACTTCTTCATTAAACATTTTCATCCTAACTAATTTTAATTTAAGAGGTCACTATATCACAGTAAACGTACTGGTACTGACAGTTTATATTAAAATTTCATTAGAAAATTGCTTGACAGTTGTCAAGATTTTGTTAGTCAAAGCCTACTATTGAAAACGAATTGCGAAATTGGTAGTCACGAGAGTAATTTTAAACAATTTTTTTAACTACTTTTTGGTGATAAATGCTTTTAAGTTAACCAAAGATATGGTGAATTACCTAATTGAAAATCTGGCCCCACAGATGCGTTTGTCCAATCACCCAAGTGCGGTTGAACCGCAGCTGCGAATATTTGCTGCATTATACTTTTTTGCTAATGGTACTTACCAGCGAGTCGTTGGTAGTAGTTATCATTTGTCCATGGCACAAAACACTGTTAGTAATTGTGTTGATGAAATTAGTGATCTGATTGTTAACACCCTCAGTGACGAGTGGATTGTTTTTCCAACAACCGCAGCAGAAAAAGTTGCAATTAAGGAGGTATTTATGGAGAAAACAAACTTTCCAGGAGTTATTGGGGCCATTGATTGCACCCATGTGGCAATAATTGCACCTGCAGAAGAAGAGCATAACTATGTTAATAGAAAAGGATATCACTCCAAGAATATTCAAGTTGTAAGTACTTTAATTTGTGTGCGTCAGGTGTCGTCATGTAGCAGTATTTATGTAATTATTTTAATTATTGCAGATTTGTGATTACAATTTGAGGATAATGAACATTAATCCTTTATATCCTGGATCTACTCACGACTCATATATATGGCGCATGTCCCATGCCCAAAATGAATTGGAAACATGTTATAATGCTGGGAGATTCTGGATATCCACAACAACCATGGTTAATGACTCCAGTGCTGAATGCTGCTGCTGGTTCTGCAGAAGAACGATACAATATTAGGCATGCATCTACACGTAACTGTGTAGAACGTTGTCTGTTGGGCGAAAGGACACTAAGGTACTACCCTACGAAAGTCGGCACTATTACAGTTGCTTGTGCCATTTTGCGTAATTTATGTATTACTGCTAACTTACCAATAGATGAGATTCCCCAAATACCCGATATTAATAATTTCAATATCAATCAGGCACAAGCAAACAATAATGGGGGTGATGCCAGACGGCAGCTTATTGCGACATATTTTAGTTAATTCAGAAGCATAGCTTTTATTTTTTTGTAAATTTATGTTTTAAGTAGTTTTGAGTGAACTTTTCAAATAGATGATATATAATTATTTTGTAAATATTTGAATGTAATTGTTTTTAGTTATAGTCTGTAAATATTGATCAATTTTAGTTGAAACTGACGTGTAAAATTGTCTTATCTTTACCTAATTCAAGTGAAATTCATAGTTTAAATTGTACTGTTACTTAAAAAATAACAATGCTTTAAATAATACTTTTTAAAATGCTTTATTCACTATATCTAACCCATATTGAATTTGTTACAAATCAAATATAAAATTATTTTTTTAAAGATGCAGCAATTGCTTTTAAACTATTTGCTATGGACAGTGTATTTGAATTGATTGCTTTCATTTCTGTTAGAAGCTCCTCGTGCATTTGTTGCAAATGCAGGCTGGCATTATTACACTTACGGGCACGTTTTTTAGGTTTTGTAATTTGTGGTCGAACATTTTCACGTGACCTTTCTACTTGTACAGGTACGCTTTCATTTTGTATTTGTACTGGACTTAGCTGTTCTAGAAACTCCCATTTTAAAGTGTTCTGTATTTATAAAGAGATTTAACTTTTTTAAATTAAGGATAAATCGTTTCGTACCATTATGCTTTGGTACCAAAAAAATATTAGACAAAAACTGACCGTCGCAGGGTTTGCACCTAGATATAGCTCCTAGCTGTAAAAACTTAATTACAACCAGCTGCATTTCTTTCTGCTCCGACTCTGTTCGAGTGGGTCAGGTGGCAATTTAGTTTGCCATACCAGTCTGGCAAAAGGGATTTTATACCCTTGTATGCAATACAGAATAAGCGGATCGGATGTAATTGATTCCCACTTATTAAAAAAGAATTTAAGTCTATTTACTACAAAAAAGGGCTTATGCTTAATCTTTCCAGGAGCTTTGGTGCTTCTGGGGTTTTCTTGCTGTCTGATTCTTGAAAGACTGTCTGCCCAGCCGAGGATTTCTCTGGTTTTGCCTGGACTAACCTTTCCAGTTTAAATTCCTTCCCCGAGATGTACTAGGCGCGCTAAAACTGGGACACCCCTTGTCCGTTGGTCTTTTCTATGCCAACTTCTTCAGGCTTTTGCTAGATTTTTCTATCATTTGTGCGTTGCGTAGTCGTTCGCTTAGGTTCTCTCCGAAGAGCCAGCCATCTATCCATTATCCGCTACTTCCTTGACCGTTTTATTTAGGCTGGTTGTTAGAATTGCTCTTCTAGTCTGCGCAAGTCGCACATTAGTCGCCCTGCGTCACTCAGCAGTTCTACTAGGGGCACTTTGTTTACCCCCTCCCCTTGATACTTTGATTCAGATAAAAGTAGGAACAAGGCTTTCTCGATACTTCAAAGGCAGGCTCCCAATTGGGTTTGCTTGTCTCTAATTCGTTCGTCCCTTTTAGTGTGAGCCTCTGTCAAGGCTCCGGCAATTTCAGCATTGAGGTTAGGACCCTTAACTAATAAGCAGTTGGATACTGACCTACAGAATGGTGGAGGGAAAACGGATGCAGAAAATAATACAGAATCGGCTCCATGGTTTACAGTAAGGAAGAAATCAAACCCACGCACTAAACGCCAGAACACGAAAGCAATTGTTGGTAACGACAAAAGCAGTGATTATGGCTGTAAAAAAGCATTTATTTTTATAAGTTACAGTGGTTTATCAAAGTGATATATCATGGTATTCTATGAAGCAGTTTTTGTTAGCATTACAACATAAAAAAACATTACATGTGCAACATTTAGATTGTGGGCAGGATTCTATTGCTCTTGAGCTGCACATTTCGCATCTACCTCTTGTTTTCCCAGATACTGGGCAATGTTTACCCAATTTTCCTCGCCGAATATCGTCAGGTACACTATAATTGTACTTTCTCAGAAGTTGATGGTCCTTTGAAAACGAATTTATTCCTGCTGCTTCAGTTCATATTTTCAGATTGGTTCATCAAACCCAATGCAACAGACCTGCGAAATTCCAAAGGAGACAGTGTTTCAAATAGTTGATTATAAATAATTGTAGAATTCACATATGTAATATCCACTAAACCCCAGAATAATCTATGCCACCATTTTCTGGATTTTCTGATTACGCAGTAGGAACTGCGGAGTTGGTCAGCTAGATCAACTCCCATATGCGAATTATACTCTTCTACAACCTTTGGACATTTTATTTCTTTTGATGTACTATCTTTTTCTTTTCTGGCGACTGAACTTTCTTCATTTCCATGATAATTTGACGCGAAATGGACAATCCTATTGTCTCTCCAACTAAAATAGCCAATGTTCGTAGACGAAAATCTGTGATCGTAGTCGCCTCGTTTCATCTTTTTTTCATCAGCCATGGTTTTTGGCAAATTATTCCTGTTCGAAAGAATTTTTCCACAAGCCAGTATATTTTCTATAAAAAGTTTTTCCAAGAGCGGCACTGAAGTAAAGAAGTCAAAAAATAGTTTTCTATATTGACCCCAAAATGGTTTGGAAAGTGAAAGGACTACTCGTTCTCCTAATCCAAATTCTGAAAATTCTTGTTTCAGTTGTTCATTCTTGCCTTAGTATAAATCAAAATTAAGAATAAACCCATTCTGATCGGCAATTGCCCAAATTTTATGCCCACGTTTAATTGGCTTCAGAGGATTGTGTTGCTTGAGTGAGCTGCGTCCTTTGGACTCTGGTTCCGTTACTAGAGCTACAAAACTGCTTATTCAAACCACTGATCATTGGTCTTATTTTATATGCTTTATCTTTATTGTCATTGGGTATGATTTGATAGTCATTGACATGTAAATTTGCCAAAATTTGTTCAAATCTGATTCTTGACATAGCTTTAGCAACAAGAGGAACTCCCAAATCTTCACTTGTGCTCCAATAATGTTTCCAGCTGGGAAGTTCGTGATATCCCATAAATAAATTCAAACCAATGAAAGCTAGAAACTCATGCCTTTTCAAATTTAACGTTTTGTTATGCTGGGTAACATAAAGGTTGCTGTGATAAACCACATTCTCGATAATAGGATCTAGAAGCGGGACGAAAACATCCGTTGCAGTTTCACATGCAGCAAACATATCTGCATTGGTACCCTCTTCAATACTGTACACTTTCTCTGTTTCAGCTAAATCTTTTTCTTCCACTTCCTATCCAGATCACCCGTATTTTGAACATTTATTTTCGTTAATACTACAGCATTTGCCTCTGTCTCTTCAGTGACAACGTCATTATTATTTGCAACATCTTCAGTATCACTTTTAACATCACTTGAGGCATCAATTTCAGGCATACCACACTGTATATTATTGTGATTTATTCCTGATGGGACTCTCAAGTCCCTGGTTAATTTTTTTGTCTACTACACTGACTTGAAAATGTATATGTAAAAATTGGAAATAAGTTATTATATAAACAATTAAGCATGCATTTATAACAGAATTAGAGTTAAAAACAATGTAATAAAGCAATATGAATATCATAAACTTACCCTAACACGAGCATCAACAATAAACTTTTGACAAACTAAAACACTATAAGTGCCTGTGCCGCCATCTGTTATATTATGCTAGTATATAGTGTACCGTGAAGTCCCGTCAGGCAATAACGTTCATAACCACTTTCGTGTGTATTATACAGGGTGAGTAAAAAGTATGGAATAAATTCATTATCTCCCAAAATAATGTTTTTTGTGGAAAACGCTCGTATATGTATAGCGATTTAAATTATGGCGCATATTTTAAGGGGTTTCCATTTTTTTTGCGGCAGTCATTTTTTGTGGTGACGTAAGAGTATTTTTTTTAAATGGCACCCCATACTTTTTTTGACGGATTTCGACAGAGGACGTCATTCTGCATCCGAATAAGTAAGTATGGTGACTGTGAAGTTGACAGTTTCTGCGATGTTCATTTTTCAAATCTGAAAACTGTTATTTTCAAAAACATTAATATTACGGAATTTAATTATTAAGAAACAACAATTAACATGAAAAACAATCAACCTATGAAACTGGGAAGCTCATAAAACCAAACAAAAGCTAAATTAAGTGCTCGAACTGTCTCCCATTTACCATCTGACAATGTCCTAGCCGACATACCGTTTCCTCTTGTACATTGTTTACCATTTCTGGCGTAATTGCTCGAATCTCTTCAGTTATTCGACGTTTTAATTCATCTACAGTATTGACTTTTTCTTTATAAACTTTACTTTTAAGGTGACCCCACAAAAAAAAGTCTAATGGGGTTAGATCCGTTGATCTTGCTGTTCACTCAATAAAGCCCCGCCTGCCTATCCATTTGTTTGGAAAAACTGTATCTAAGTAGTGCCGTACAATGACAGCATAATAGGGTGGAGCCCCATCTTGAAACCAGATGGAATTATTGTGCTCTTCAGGATTTTCGGGATCGGGAAATAAAATTACAAGGGCGGGTATTAATTCAAATTGCAGCAGCTTTAAATAGCGTACCCCATTCAAATTTCCATCTTAAAAAAACTGGTCCCAAAATTCTGTCGCCAATAATTCCTGCCCAAACAGTAACTTTTTCGGGATACTGCGTATAGGAATCTCGCATCCACCGAGGATTGTCCTCAGCCCAGTACCGACAGTTCTGTCGGTTTACATTACCGTTAAGGACAAATGTTGCCTCATCAGAAAATATTACATTTTTAATAAGCATGGGATCTGCGTGGCACATATTCATAAACTGTTCGCAGAACTGCAATCTGCGACCAAAATCGTCTTCGTTCAATTCGTGGACTAATTGAATTCTTCTGGGACAAATCATATTCCAAACCTAATTGTCGAGTAGATTTATGGGGATTGTCGTGTGCAGATATTAAAACATCCAGCTCAATACTTTGGTCTGTCATGAGGCGGCCGCTGTTGGTTATGTCTTTCACATGTCATGAATTTCTATCCGTTCTGTTTCACTTAAACGTACCATCTTTTGGATAGTAAATTCAAAATCACAATTTTTATTCGAAACACTAGATAAACTAAATTTTGATGTTGAGGATTAAGGATTTTCCTGAGGCTGCTTGCGAAGAACTTGCCTCCACCAAGTTTCCCCTTCATTATAAATCTTTTAAGGTAATTATTGACTTATCAAATATGGATAACGCTATGAATCCAGAAAAGTGGCCCTATGGGGCACGTATGTGACTAGGTTTTTTCAAAAACGACGGGTGATAAATCAAGTGACATTGAACATGATCACAGAAGTTTGTTAACGCTACTTCATTATAACTTTATAACGTCCAAGCTTTAAAAAATAAAGTTAATCAACTCGAAGAATTTATCTGTGATAAAAACATCTAAAAATTCTAAAATCTAAAATCATGGCACATAATATTTAAAACCGTAAAATCCTAATGTTAAAATAAATATAGCACATTTAATTTTATTATTGGCGCCATTTGAACCGCAATCATTTTACCTTTCAATTAATACCATTACCATTCCTATAAGTTGAATAGGCCAGCAGGAATCAGCAGAAACGTTCAATACAATTTATTTTAAATCCCTAAGGCCCAATTGCACCGGTTACACTTAAATAATAAGCGTCACTTAGAAGTTTAATTGCCATTGATACAATTCTTAGTGACAGTTGTATCCATGGCAATTAAATTTTCAAGCGACGCATATTATTTAAGTGTAACCGGTGCAGTTGGGCCTAAGTACACCTTTCAGACCGACCACCCGGTATAATATATTCTTACCACTAATGTTATGTCCTAGTAAGTCTTTCACTTTTATTTCACAGCAGTTATCCCGTATCTTTGGTATATCTTGTTCATTCATAAATCTTCTGTCTGAATGACTTGTATTTTATCCGATTCGTTACTTTCTCTAACAAAAATACTCTCCCACATTTACACCACACTTGCTTATAGGGTCCTTCCTTCTTCCGATCTCTAGCTAATTTGTATAAGTAGACATCGCGTTTTGTCAGGCTCGTTGATATAATACTTCCTTCTTACCGTACTTTCTTTCCTAAAGCACCTACCGAAATTTTTCTTGCACTGTAACACATATCCTTTTGTGATATTTCTAGTAAAAGATACCACCAATTTGTTGCTGTAGACTGTTTCAGCCCTTTAGTGCGATTTTACCCGACAGCATTTGAGGGGTTTTTATCAAAAACAACCATTGTCAGAAAAATTAGTTCATAAAAATAAAAAAACTTAATATCTTGGATTGAAGTAGAGATATTAATTTGATTGTGTATATACATATATATTCCCCTTATAAAAAGGAACTTTATTTATCACAGACCAGTTAATTTTTCTTAACCTGTCATGCGGAAAACAAGAAAAGTTGTTGACATTGGTTGTTTATACCCAAAAGTTAGTGAAATATCATTATACAGTATTTTAGAAACACCTTTATTTTGTTATTACATTACATTTTTGCTTAAAAAATACAATGTCTTAAATTTTCAAGCATCACAGCCATCACTATTGTCATCGTCATCAATGTCAACATCTGCATCCTTCTCTTTGCTTGCTTGAATCTGTCGAAAAAAAGTTACATTTTCGGGTCTACGCAGAAACGTACTCAGTTTCTGAAGATTTGCTAATTTATCAGCAGATATGGGTAGGGTAGAGGTTCCTTATGCAGAGGATTTAAGTTAACACCATCAAGTAGCTGTACGTTATTACGTACAGTACAGCTAGTCCACAGACCGGAGAACTGCTCTTTTATCTTCACGTATGAAGAATCCTGGATTATTTTAATAAGACGAAGTGTTCTTAGTTTTAAAGAAGGCCTAGGAGACTTCAAAATGTAAGGAAGGGTGGCTGCTTTTATATCAAAAAAATCGTCGGGTGTGACTACATTAAACAGCGTTGGTTTTGCACGAGCTTCCTTTATTAATATGTCCCATTCATCTGGTACTTCGGGACTATTCTTTGCTTTCTTTTTTTCAATCAAAGCAAAGTCTTGATCGTTGGGAAGGTATGTGTGGCCTCTAACAGGATATACATGGGTAATTTGCTTAAATATTTTTAACACGTGTACAAGCATGTACTGACAATAAACCATAACGTGATTTTTGTTCTGACCAGGGCATCCGGCACTTACAAGGACCAAGTGGTCACTTGTAATATCTTTTTGATTAAAATAGTGCAATAACATAGATGTAACCTCATTGCAGCCTTTCCTCGCAGTGGTTTCAGGATAAACATACATAGTTGCACTGTCATCGGATAAATCATGAACACCAAAAAGATAATACCATAATTGCCTAGAGAAGAAATAATAATAATAATAATAATATATGTTTATTTAAAATACGTTATACATTAATACATATATGACATATTCTATTTGTAATTACACGTGTTATATACAATATTTTTATTCATTAATCTTGGTGTTTTAATTAAACTGTAATGGTACTTACTGAAGCATGGCTTGTGCGTGAACATTAGGTACCTACTTTAGATTCTTATTACATAACTAGAATTTTATTAACTACAAATTTACTTTAGATTCTTATTATATAACTAAAATTTTATTATCTACAAATTGCACTTAAGTAATGATTTTATTTATCCTATCAGTCTTAGCAGATTACAGGTATTTTATTAACTACAAATTTACTTTAGATTCTTATTATACCGAGTGGGTATTTTCAAAGCCGAACATAGGGGAATTGCATTGTAACTGATCTTTATATAGATTCCTGCTCGCCATTTAAACTCACAAGGATGGTAATGTCTTTATTATAAAAACCCTCTGCTCTACTGAATCCTCGTTATTATTCATATTATTTGATATTAATAACAGAAAAATCGACTGATTTCAAATAATTTAATTGACAGATAAAAAAAAGTTGACAATCATAGCAACCTATATTATTTCAAAATAGCATTATTTTATAATTCTTTTTACAGAAAAAGATAACTAAGTACTAACATTTATTGGTACCATCAGATGCGCTGTATTTTTGTCGTTCTATTCATACCATTACCATCCTTGTGGGTTTAAATGGCGAGCAGGAATCTATATAAAGGTTAGTTACAATGCAATTCCCCTATGTTCGGTTTTGAAAGTACCCAGACGGTATAACTAAAATTTTATTATCTACAAATTGCACTTAAGTAATGATTCTATTTATCCTATCAGTCTTAGCAGATTACAGGTATTTTTCTGTATAGGCTACAATTTTGTGTCGATCTTGGGTTTTCATCCAGTTTAAGAATTGGTTTTTGAACTGTGCAGGTGATTTTGCACATCTAATTTCTTTGGGAACAAGGTTGAGTAACCTTGGTCCAATAAAGTTAACGGATTTCTCGCCGACTTTTTTCCCAGTTCTGGATAGTTTATTGAGATTCTTGCTTTTGCTTCTGGTATTATGCAGATGGTCTATGCCTTCTAATTTATGTTTGTTTTTGAATTGATGAATTACAGTGCTTTTAAAATATATCGATCTTATATCTAGGACTTTTGTATCAAGGTACAATTGATTTGTTGGATACAAGAACGGTTTGTCAAATATGATTTTCAGGAATCTTTTTTGTAGATTTTCAATAATCGTCAAGTGTTTTTTGGAGGATGTTCCCCATGTTGTTATGCCATATTGCAGTAGGGAGTCTACAAGTGCGTAATAAACTGATTTTAAGGTTTTTAGATCTAGTATCTGTTTTAATTGTTTGATTTTGAATAGTAGACATCGGGGTTTAGTGGCCAGCTTGATTATGTGAGTATCCCATTTCAGGTGTAGGTCGATGTAGATACCTAAGTACTTAATATGATTGACATGTTCTAGTTGTACTTCGTGTCCTTGGGTGTCCTCAACGGTTATGCAATTGAACAGGGGGCGATTATAGTTGTGACACGTAAAAGAGATACATTTTGTTTTTTTATCATTAACTGTTATGGTCTGTTTTTTAACTAGGAGGAGCGATTCAAATTTGTCGCGCCAAAATCCACACCTGTGATTGGCTGCGGCCAGGCACACCGCTAAGTAATTTGTATAAATTTTGACGTTTGACGTGATTTGATAATTATTTTTCTAGGCGCTGCCAGTGACATAATTCAGGCAAAATACATTAAATTAGTTTTCATTTCAGCTGTAAATTTTAAACATGAAAAAAATTCAAATTTACCGTCAAAACTTCGGAAGTCTTCTTTTCTAGTGACATTTCTAGTGTGAATCTGGCTTTTGTATTCACTCCTCTTAGTTAAAAAACAGACTTCCAGTCAAACCATTTTCTTATTATTTTCATATCCGATTCCGCTTTTTGTTTTAGGTCATTCCACGTGTTTGCTTTGTAGAAAACGGCTGTATCATCCGCGAAGGCAAGGATTTTTCCTTTTGTACTAGTAACATTATCAATCCTCACGTATTGTTCCCTGTCTTGTAGGTAAGATTTGAATAGCTTGTTTGCAGATCCTCGGATTCCCATGTCATTTAGGGCTGATAATAGTAGTTTATGATTCACAGTATCAAAGGCTTTGGCTAGATCTATGAAGATGCAAAGACAAGGGTTACCTTCATCGAGTCCTTCTTGTATCTGATTCACTAGGGTGGTAATTGCGTCTTGTGTAGAGAGTTTATTTTGGAAACCATATTGATGTTTAGATGTTAGTTAGTATTTTTCCAGGAATGCTTTAAGTCTTGATACTATTACTTTTTCGAATATTTTTGCAATATTGGATATTAGACTGATGGGCCTGTAGTTTTCTGGGGCTTCCTTGTCGCCGTTCTTGAAAAGCGGTTCGATAACAGCTGTTTTAAAAGCTTTTGGGCATCTCCTGTCATAAGTATTTTGTTTATGACTTTTGCTAAGGGCTCGGCGATAATTTTTACTATGTTTTTTAGTGTTTCTGATGTTATGTTATCCATACCTGGCGCTTTATTTTTTCAATTCGTTGATCATTGTACTAACTTCGTTGCCATCCGTTGGCATTAGGAACATAGAGTCTACGTTAAATTTCCGAGCATTTTTAGGCATCGGGTTCGGTGGGCGAGCTATTTTATCCGCAAGAAGTTTCCCTACATTTATGTAGTGATTGTTAAGGATATTAGCCATTTTGATTGGATCGTTTGTTAGTAAACCATCCGGAGTTTTTATTTGTTTTATTTCTGTTTTGCTATTTGATGGTGATAATAAAGAGTTGACTGTTTTCCATATTTGTTTGCTGTTTTCACTACTTTTTATTTTTTCTCTAAAATAGTTATTCTTCACTTGTCTTATTAATGTGTTTAGTTTGTTATTGTAGGTTGTGTATTTGGTTCTTGCCTCGATGTCATTTTTATTGTATTTGCAGTAAAGGAAAAGTCTTTGTTTTTCTTGTATTGATTTTAGCAGTCCTTCCGTCACCCACTCATTTCTTTTCTTCTTGTTTGCTTTGAGTTTTATTTTATATGTTGCATTTTCAACTGCAGTTTTTAATTGGTTAAGGAAGAAGTTCGTTGCGTCTTCTACATTTTTCGTTGATAGCTCTGATTCAAAATTAATAAAACTGAGAGTCTGCTTAAGTTTTTTTGTGTTGATCCGTTATATCGTTGCAGAAGATTATAGGGGTGCAAGTTTTATGGTTTTTTCAAAATTTAGACTTTAACGCCCCATAACTCAAAAACCAGTTATCTGATCAGGTTTCGCAACAACTTGTTTGAAAGCCCTTTGGCGGTACTACCCCACGAAAACAAATTATTTACTAAATCCAAAAACGGTCGCAACGGCGCGGCGCTCTTCCAAAAATTTTTAAATTTTTGAAAAATTATTACAAAAAAACTGGTTTAAGGATTTTGTTTAAATTTTCTATACTTATGCAGCTTGGTATTAGCTACATTTTTGTTTTTTGATGAACGCCAGAATTCTACTGTGGGGCCCTCTACGAGATTTTGAAAATCGGAAATTGATGCTCCTATAGCGCCTTTATTAGTCAAAATATGAAAGAAGTTTAAATATAAAAGTTGTTCAGTATATGGATTCTCATTTTTCTAAATTTAAATCACGTATACAGGGTGTTTCGTTTTCACAGTACAATAAACAACTTTGTTATTTTAAGTGAAACATCCTATATATTATTGTATAATTGAATGCAAAATTTAATTATCTATCACATAGTACATATAAGGTGTTCATATTGCTAAAATGTACGGTTAATGAAATTCGTGAATTTTGAATATTTAGGTTGGACTCTTGACGGAAACTGATCGTCGGGTGGTAGCGATCGTCCGGCTTCGCCAGTTGTAACTTCTACCAGGTACCTACTACAGAGTACAGATAGATGCGTATCTTGGTGTCTTCTTTTGTTCATATCGAACCCGTTTTTCCCATTTTTCACGCGAGGCATTCAAATGATTTTCAATGCTGCCTAGCGAATTACTGTTGAATACCAAAAACAAAATGTTTATTTTTAGTATGGGAAAGTCCAGGGGAGGTTTGCACCTCCACTTTTCTTTTGTTTTTAAGAAGATGTGGTCAATGAATCTTTTAGTGTTGTTTTGTACTCTAGTGGGAGAGTTAATGAGAGATTTATATCCGTTTTCACAAAGTATATTTAGGTATTCCTGTGCATAGTCCTGATTTGAAATGATATTGATATTTAGGTCTCCTACTAGTATATTGTAGTCACCATTGGAATGGTGATCTAGATAGTTTTTAAGTCCTATATTGAATTCATTAGGGTTAGTTGCAGGTGACCTATAGATAGCCGTAATAACGATTGATTTGTGCATTATTTTTAAGTTAACTTTAACTATATCTATGTTGTTAAGCCTATGTATGCTACAATTAGGATTTAGTCTATTATTAATGTATACTATAACCCCATCATTTTGATTTAGTGAGCCATTATTATAGAAACTTTCGTAACCCTGTATTCCGAAGATTTTCTTATCTAGAATTTGTCTAGTTTCTGTGAAAATTATTATGTCAAAGGGGTTTATGAACTGGTTTATAAAAACTCTTGCTTCATCAAAATTTTTGGCAATACTTCTAATGTTATGATGAATTAAAGTAAAAGACATCGGAAGTTTGAATATGAGGCATAGGTAAGTTTTGCATGAAGTCAAATGATATAACCATGCAGCTACCTTGCCTTTTCAATGTCGTAAACTTCTCTGCTTTTCTGAGGTGTAACTCCTTTTGTACCATGAACCGGTTTTTATCCTCTGGAGTGGTAGCAGCTTCTATCTTCAATGAAAGCTCATCACAGGTACTGCACGTGTCAGATCTGGGAACTCCAAAGTGAATATTAAAGTCGTTTGTGAATACGTTATAATATTGCAAATACGGCAAATTAAGCTGAACTTCTTCCAGAAATAGTCGATGCATTTGTCTGATAGTCAAACATTCCGGTAAAAGATTCTACCAGGATTATCTCTTCTGGAGTAGTGAGATTGTCTACCTTTAAATGATTTTATATGATTTCTAATCAGGTTGAGTACAGCGTCGGGTGTCTTGGTAGGTCTATTGTGATGCTTTCCGCGTTTGTCTGCAGGTGAAACTCCATTGTCAATGAGAAAAGATTGTATTCTTCTCAGTCTTGCTCTGGTAATACCATGCAATCCTATAAATGCAGTATGGCACACTTCTTCTTCTTTTCCTCTACTCTTACTTTATAGTAGTAGGCTACAGAGTGATCATATACTGGTGCATTATCTAAATGGTCGGTAGGCGTACGTCTAGAACGTCGCTGTTTCACAGCAGCAAAAGAAACGAGTCCGGCAATGTGGGAATCTTGTTCATTCTTTGATGATATGGCACTAAACTGTAGAAGAATCTCTTCACGTACATTTAGAGGCAACTTCTCGTAACACTTCAATCTTTTGCAGCTGAAATGTGTAATAGCAATATTTTATATGCGCGTTTACAATGTTTTTAATTATATTATTATATGAAGTAGTAATTAAAATATTGATTTACTGGATTGAAAATAATCATTAACATACCGACAGTCAGCTCCTGCAGTTCTTGGAGGTTGTGGAACACCCTTATAGTTGGTATATGGCTGGCCAGAAACTCTTAAGTCTCTTAGCAGTTTCGGTTTTCCTCTCTTTTCGTTTCTTCTTTGCTGGCCAATCAACAGTTGATTCCGGATTTCTTGGTATCTCAGACATTTAACTTTACTTTACAAACACTTACAGAAAACAAAAAACATTAACGTTCACGCACCGACACGATTGGGACTTCTACTATACTTATTTGGGGAAAAATAACCAATGTCATCTGACATTGGTTGTTTTTAACAAAATCCGGTTTGACATTGGCTGTTTTTACAAAACCACCTATATCTTCGATCGCTATAATTCCCTGACAATGGTTAGTTTTGTAACTAACACATTTTGACAACATGCGCCATGTTCCCTACAAGGATATTATACCAAAAAGTAAAATTTTATAAAAAGTGACATTGGTTGTTTTTGATACAAACCCCTCATTCGTTTATGGCGTTAGGGCGAAAGCATCTTTTGTAGTTGCCGAGCACACACTACACGCGGTCGCCATTTTAAATTATAAAAAAAACTTAAAAAACAATAATATATCAAAAATTATCGGTTAATAAAATAAATCTTGGGATAGCAGCCAATTATTAGAAACCATACAGAATTTTTTTTAAATAAAATATATTTCGGGCGTTTAAATGTCCTTCTTCAGTTATAATATAAAATAATGGATACTGTAAAATTAAGAAAAAATTTAAAAACTAAAGTGAAAGAATTATATGTAAAAACAGATTACCTTGACAAACAATTACAATTATTATAATTAATTTTTCTAACTGAAAACCACTATACAAAGCCGTACTAGAGTTTTAAGCCTGCCCCTGCAAATTGTGACGTCACGACTGAGGATGGACTGTGGCCACAGTCAAGCATACAGAGTGCATATAACTGGACTGTTTATTCAAAGTAAATCGTCTAAATTATCTAATAGATATACCATATTTTAATCATACCCCAGTCAAATTGCACTCAAGAGTCTACATTCAATGTTATTATAAAAAACCAAAACATTCTGCGGTTTTAACACACACAAAGCTATTTATTTCTATCTAAAAATATATTATAATAAAAGTTCGGTCAAGAAACTTGTGTGTTGTTTAATGTAATTACCTATGTAACTTAATTCAGTTATAATTTATTTAAAATTAAAATGCAAAACTTTTCAAATATAAAATTAACAAAAACAATCCCCTATTATTGATACGTTTAGTATCATTATTGATACAATAGTTCCTAATATTTGTAAATACAAAAATTAATTTGAAATTTGTAACACACCACACTTCATATTAATTGCATAAATATATAATATATAAACATGATTTAAGTAACTACAGGAATATATTGTAATAAATTTATAATATGAAGAAATACAATATTAATGAACTGTTTTAACTTACTGTCAATTAATAATCAACTAGTTACTAGGTACTTGTAAGTTTTTTCACTTTTTTCTTCTTTGACGCTTTATTACAGTTCAATTTGTCTTGGTTAACTTTACAATAATTATTTAATAATATACAGTGTGTCCGCGTAAGTTGGCTACATATGGAAAACTTTGTTATTATTGATTTTATGAAAAAAAGTTATTCTTCATAAAACGTTCTGCATGTTCTAAAACCCAAAATTCAACTATCAGATATTAAATTATATCAGTCGTACTATCATAATAAAAATAATTATATAATTTTTGTTCAAGAGTAAAGTACCTTCATTTTTGACCATATCGAAAAAAATTTATAAGAAAAGATGTTATGGATTAAAAATAATTTTTAAATATTCAATATTGTTTATTTACAATTAAAAAATATTATTTTTACATTTTCTCTGCGATAACATTGAAAGTTTAAGTTCGAAGATTAATACATTAATAATTCATTAATTAATTAATAATATTTTTTAATTATAAATAAACAATATTGAATATTTAAAAATTATTTTTAATCCATATCTTTTCTTATAAAAAATTTTCGATATGGATATGGTTGAACAAAAATTATATAATTATTTTTATTATGATAGTACGACTGATATAATTTAATATCTGATAGTTGAATTTTGGGTTTTAGAACATGCAGAACTTTTTATGAAGAATAACTTTTTTTCATAAAACCAATAATAACAAAGTTTTCCATATGTAGCCAACCTACGCGGACACACTGTATATCTTCAACACTACGCACCACGGACCCTCAACACAAACGTAAACTGATCGACATCTAAATCTGGAAGCCTAATTAATAAGACTTGATGTCAAATCAGCAAATTTTTTCGTGTTTTATGTGGTAATGTGCAGTTTATAGCGAGTTCGCAATGTAAAGGTTGCAGTCGCGCCATCCTCACCGCTGACGTCACAGCGAATGCTACGAGCTAGGGGCAGGCTTGAAACTCTAGTACGGCTTTGCACTATACGAATCACATCTTTGTTATATAAATAATAAATATTAAATAAAATATCGATTTCAACGGGAAATATCAAGATTTATTCGCTTTATACGTATTTCGGCATCACTGTGCCATTGTCAAAAGCTATATAAAATATTATAACAAATGTAAAATATAGTAACTCCTTGATTCTATTACTTTAACACTGCGTGAAGCAGCTGGCCCCAGTCAACCCGTCGGAGGTCAGTCGCTTATCAGTGTTTTAAAAAGATATTTATTCCAAAATCTTCAGTAAAGGAGAATCTAAGAGATCAATTTGCTCATTCATTAAAGGTATGTTGTTTTTTGTGTGTTTATAAATTTCAAAAGCTTCTAAAATGTTTAATTTATTTTTGTTATCAGAAAAGTGTAAAAATTTAATTGTATTATTAGATGTTAATGTGTGATTTTGTTCTAACAAATGTTTAGCAAAATTTGATTTATGTGCATGTTTATATTTGTAACAACGGATATGTTCTTTTTGCCTAATACTAAAATTTCTAATTGTTTGACCTATATATACTGAATCTCAATGTGAACAATTTAATTTATAAATACCTGATTTTTGTTAATCTAAGTATGACTTCCTCCAGTCATAATTTTAATTAGTACGTCTTTTTTGTTGTTTTTTTTTAATATATTAATTTTTGATAACAAATTTAATCTGGGATCGCAGCCAATGATTAAATAAACTAATTTATAGTATAGTGAACAATAAATTGTTTATTCAAGTTACGAAGAGATATTAAAAAAATCACAAATTTTAGTTAACGTTTCGCTACATAATTCGAGGCTTCTTCAGAACAAATATACAATATAGATAATGGAAAAAATGACAATCTGAAATAAAAGGCAACAAATAGATTAAGCAGAACGAATTCATTTAAAGCGAGACAAGTTAACCTAGAAAAATTGAAAACTTACCTCATTTTTCAAAAAACAAAAATAAAAACTTAAATCAATTTTATTATATCTAAAAATACCGTAGAATCACATGATTAATAAAAATAGTTCCATTTTGAAATGGAGACTGATAAATTAATTAATAAAAATCAAAAATAAGTCAAACTACATGTGACGAGAGGAAAATTTTTATTTGACAAAATTAGGCTCAGGTTAGGGAACGTATGAGAAACCAGTTAGTTACAATAAAATTGTACTAAAATTTAAAATATATTTAAAAAGAAGCAGGAAATAAAAAAGGCCAAGAAATATGATAAAGACCTTAAAAATTAGAGGAATCCAAAGTAAAATTTAATTTTACTTTGAATTCCTCTAATTTTTAAGGTTAAAGTTAAGGTTAAACGTAAAATAATTTAAACAAATAATGATGTATAGGGTGTTTTAAAACTTTTGAAATTACAATAAATTGTGGTAGGCGATATTTAGATTTCCTATATCTGTCCTGTAGTTTATAGAATTTGGACTTTTTTTAATCTCAATCATTTCAAAAATTAAACGTTTTTTAAGTTACTTTCTGTTAATAAAATCTTGGGTGTTTCAAAATTGAAACTATGGAACTCATTAACGGCATGATCTGATAATGCTGTGTTAGGTTTATTAGGGGTGGCAATTTTTGTTTTGATTGAATTTTTGTGTTGATTCAACCTTTTTTTATTTAATTGTTTGGTTTGTCCTATATAGTTCGCATCACAATTATTACAATTAATGTGATATATTAGGTTTGATTGATTGAAAATATCTGTTTTATCTTTTAAATTATTATACATTTTTTTTCTATTGTATTACTATTTTTAAAAGCAACCTTGAAATTATGTTTTTTTATCGGTTAAGAAATTTATTGGAAGGATTTCATTGCTTCCTTATACATACAACCTCTCCAATTTTGGGTTCTGTATTTCTTATTGTTCTCTCCCCCCCCCTTGGTTTCTTTTTTATTTGTAATTTTTCCTTGTTCACCTTCTGCTTTATGTTGGATTCCTTTTTCTCTATCTCCTGTTACTTGTTCCTCACTCTCTATTGCTCCTTTATTTTCATTTTTTTTCATCTTTACTTTCTGCTTTTGCATGATTCGTTCCTTCATCGGCATTTTCTTCTACGTTTTCTTCGTCTACGTGCTCGTCATCAGTACCAGGTTCAGATGCAACATCACTGTTCGATCGTGGAACGTTTCATCGTAGCCGTTTCATCTTCGCCGTTTTATCGTGGCCGTTTCATCGCCGCACAGTGGTCGATTTTGTGAATCTAGCGGGTCAAAATTCAGAAACGTAAATATTGGTTTATATTTTGAAGGATACATTATTAAAACTAATTTATTAACACTAATATACATTTTTTGTTATCTATTGTTTATATCTGAACCATAGGGACGCTAAAGTAATTTACATGAAGTAAAAAGTTAATTTAGAATTTTTACTTCGATGAAAATTTTATGAATTTTAGTCTGAGTCACTACATTGTTCATCAGTTTCTGTTATACTATTATTATCGTCCTCGTTATCGCTAAAGTCGTTAGTTTCCGTTAATAAAAGCTTGGCTTCTTCCGATAGGTTAATGTGTTTTTTTTCTTTAATTTTGCGTTTGCTACTTATTAAGGGGTCAGATGTTACAAGTAACAAGTTAATTACGTCTTCCATCGCTTGCTTTCTACTAAATTTTCGGGAATGATGTTCCCGGAATCTTTTACAGTCCTTATTGCGGGCCTCTTGGGCTTCTTCTGATAACTGTCCAATAGATAGGATTGCCGAGTTTATTATTGTTCCCCCATGTATCAATATCTTATGGACACTTGCAGGCATGTAGTACCAACCATATTCTTCAACATAGAATTCCGCAGTTTCCATAGCATACTTGGAAAACGCTTCAGTATTTATTTCGTGTCCAGATGCAATAGCTTGAATTATTACTGAAAATCTTTTTATTAAATTTTCACGAACGCCAGTTATTGACGAAGATAATGATGGATTGCCAAAAAATCTTCGAGCTGTATTTCCATCGTTTGTATTCCCTGAACCTTGTTTAGGAATGTCAACTAACAACCCCATTTCCTTTCTAAATCTTTCTTAGATGGTCTTTTTTCTAATTTGCCATTTTTTAACATCCAATCGGTAGGATATATGTAAAATACATTCATAAAATCTTATCCACGCATGTAAACTAGACAGTCCAAAGGACAAGGAAGATTCGTCAATAGTTCTTGCCTGGCAGTTTTGTAGGTTGTTCATATCTTTCGGTACGGCACCACATATGTAACACTTTTGGAATGAAACGCCAGTTAAGGAGTTGCATATTTTTCCATCAACCATTGTCATTACAGTGTATGGTTTACCACAAGAATACTATGATCCATTTCTATTTTAGTTGGTAAAAGTGCTTTAATTTGATTTTCAATACTCTTGACTTCTTGCTTGGTAAATTCCACAGTTTCCTTCCGAAAACTGAGCTTGATGGGACGACAAAAACGAGTTGAAGAAGGGGTAGGATTGTTCCATAACACTTTATCGTAGTTTAACTGCAGTGGTACTAAAGAAATTACAAACAAAAACGAATCATCAGTTTCTGTCTCATTTTCACAATATTGTTGCTTGTAATTGGATTGTCCAGAAGCACCATCACATCCCCACTTATAAATCATATTTAGATTAAGTTCGTCATGTAGATTAAGCTTCTTGATCTCTTCATATTGGGCCTTAATGATACGATTACTTGTATGATCCAATAATGATTGTAACTTAACTTCAGCAGAGGTGTCGGTTATCACGATATCGGGTAAACAAATTATTTACTAAATCCAAAAATGGTCGCAACGGCGCGGCGCTCTTCCAAAAATTTTGAAATTTTTGAAAAATTATTACAAAAAAACTGGTTTAAGGATTTTGTTTAAATTTTCTATACTTATGCAGCTTGGTATTAGCTACATTTTTGTTTTTTGATGAACGCCAGAATTCTACGAGATTTTGAAAATCGGAAATTGATGCTCCTATAGCGCCTTTATTAGTCAAAATATGAAAGAAGTTTAAATATAAAAGTTGTTCAGTATATGGATTCTCATTTTTCTAAATTTAAATCACGTATACAGGGTGTTTCGTTTTCACAGTACAATAAACAACTTTGTTATTTTAAGTGAAACATCCTATATATTATTGTATAATTGAATGCAAAATTTAATTATCTATCACATAGTACATATAAGGTGTTCATATTGCTAAAATGTACGGTTAATGAAATTCGTGAATTTTGAATATTTAGGTTGGACTCTTGACGGAAACTGATCGTCGGGTGGTAGCGATCGTCCGGCTTCGCCAGTTGTAACTTCTACCAGGTACCTACTACAGAGTACAGATAGATGCGTATCTTGGTGTCTTCTTTTGTTCATATCGAACCCGTTTTTCCTATTTTTCACGCGAGGCATTCAAATGATTTTCAATGCTGCCTAGCGAATTACTGTTGAATACCAAAAACAAAATGTTTATTTTTAGTATGGGAAAGTCCAGGGGAGGTTTGCACCTCCACTTTTCTTTTGTTTTTAAGAAGATGTGGTCAATGAATCTTTTAGTGTTGTTTTGTACTCTAGTGGGAGAGTTAATGAGAGATTTATATCCGTTTTCACAAAGTATATTTAGGTATTCCTGTGCATAGTCCTGATTTGAAATGATATTGATATTTAGGTCTCCTACTAGTATATTGTAGTCACCATTGGAATGGTGATCTAGATAGTTTTTAAGTCCTATATTGAATTCATTAGGGTTAGTTGCAGGTGACCTATAGATAGCCGTAATAACGATTGATTTGTGCATTATTTTTAAGTTAACTTTAACTATATCTATGTTGTTAAGCCTATGTATGCTACAATTAGGATTTAGTCTATTATTAATGTATACTATAACCCCATCATTTTGATTTAGTGAGCCATTATTATAGAAACTTTCGTAACCCTGTATTCCGAAGATTTTCTTATCTAGAATTTGTCTAGTTTCTGTGAAAATTATTATGTCAAAGGGGTTTATGAACTGGTTTATAAAAACTCTTGCTTCATCAAAATTTTTGGCAATACTTCTAATGTTATGATGAATTAAAGTAAAAGACATCGGAAGTTTGAATATGAGGCATAGGTAAGTTTTGCATGAAGTCAAATGATATAACCATGCAGCTACCTTGCCTTTTCAATGTCGTAAACTTCTCTGCTTTTCTGAGGTGTAACTCCTTTTGTACCATGAACCGGTTTTTATCCTCTGGAGTGGTAGCAGCTTCTATCTTCAATGAAAGCTCATCACAGGTACTGCACGTGTCAGATCTGGGAACTCCAAAGTGAATATTAAAGTCGTTTGTGAATACGTTATAATATTGCAAATACGGCAAATTAAGCTGAACTTCTTCCAGAAATAGTCGATGCATTTGTCTGATAGTCAAACATTCCGGTAAAAGATTCTACCAGGATTATCTCTTCTGGAGTAGTGAGATTGTCTACCTTTAAATGATTTTATATGATTTCTAATCAGGTTGAGTACAGCGTCGGGTGTCTTGGTAGGTCTATTGTGATGCTTTCCGCGTTTGTCTGCAGGTGAAACTCCATTGTCAATGAGAAAAGATTGTATTCTTCTCAGTCTTGCTCTGGTAATACCATGCAATCCTATAAATGCAGTATGGCACACTTCTTCTTCTTTTCCTCTACTCTTACTTTATAGTAGTAGGCTACAGAGTGATCATATACTGGTGCATTATCTAAATGGTCGGTAGGCGTACGTCTAGAACGTCGCTGTTTCACAGCAGCAAAAGAAACGAGTCCGGCAATGTGGGAATCTTGTTCATTCTTTGATGATATGGCACTAAACTGTAGAAGAATCTCTTCACGTACATTTAGAGGCAACTTCTCGTAACACTTCAATCTTTTGCAGCTGAAATGTGTAATAGCAATATTTTATATGCGCGTTTACAATGTTTTTAATTATATTATTATATGAAGTAGTAATTAAAATATTGATTTACTGGATTGAAAATAATCATTAACATACCGACAGTCAGCTCCTGCAGTTCTTGGAGGTTGTGGAACACCCTTATAGTTGGTATATGGCTGGCCAGAAACTCTTAAGTCTCTTAGCAGTTTCGGTTTTCCTCTCTTTTCGTTTCTTCTTTGCTGGCCAATCAACAGTTGATTCCGGATTTCTTGGTATCTCAGACATTTAACTTTACTTTACAAACACTTACAGAAAACAAAAAACATTAACGTTCACGCACCGACACGATTGGGACTTCTACTATACTTATTTGGGGAAAAATAACCAATGTCATCTGACATTGGTTGTTTTTAACAAAATCCGGTTTGACATTGGCTGTTTTTACAAAACCACCTATATCTTCGATCGCTATAATTCCCTGACAATGGTTAGTTTTGTAACTAACACATTTTGACAACATGCGCCATGTTCCCTACAAGGATATTATACCAAAAAGTAAAATTTTATAAAAAGTGACATTGGTTGTTTTTGATACAAACCCCTCATTCGTTTATGGCGTTAGGGCGAAAGCATCTTTTGTAGTTGCCGAGCACACACTACACGCGGTCGCCATTTTAAATTATAAAAAAAACTTAAAAAACAATAATATATCAAAAATTATCGGTTAATAAAATAAATCTTGGGATAGCAGCCAATTATTAGAAACCATACAGAATTTTTTTTAAATAAAATATATTTCGGGCGTTTAAATGTCCTTCTTCAGTTATAATATAAAATAATGGATACTGTAAAATTAAGAAAAAATTTAAAAACTAAAGTGAAAGAATTATATGTAAAAACAGATTACCTTGACAAACAATTACAATTATTATAATTAATTTTTCTAACTGAAAACCACTATACAAAGCCGTACTAGAGTTTCAAGCCTGCCCCTGCAAATTGTGACGTCACGACTGAGGATGGACTGTGGCCACAGTCAAGCATACAGAGTGCATATAACTGGACTGTTTATTCAAAGTAAATCGTCTAAATTATCTAATAGATATACCATATTTTAATCATACCCCAGTCAAATTGCACTCAAGAGTCTACATTCAATGTTATTATAAAAAACCAAAACATTCTGCGGTTTTAACACACACAAAGCTATTTATTTCTATCTAAAAATATATTATAATAAAAGTTCGGTCAAGAAACTTGTGTGTTGTTTAATGTAATTACCTATGTAACTTAATTCAGTTATAATTTATTTAAAATTAAAATGCAAAACTTTTCAAATATAAAATTAACAAAAACAATCCCCTATTATTGATACGTTTAGTATCATTATTGATACAATAGTTCCTAATATTTGTAAATACAAAAATTAATTTGAAATTTGTAACACACCACACTTCATATTAATTGCATAAATATATAATATATAAACATGATTTAAGTAACTACAGGAATATATTGTAATAAATTTATAATATGAAGAAATACAATATTAATGAACTGTTTTAACTTACTGTCAATTAATAATCAACTAGTTACTAGGTACTTGTAAGTTTTTTCACTTTTTTCTTCTTTGACGCTTTATTACAGTTCAATTTGTCTTGGTTAACTTTACAATAATTATTTAATAATATACAGTGTGTCCGCGTAAGTTGGCTACATATGGAAAACTTTGTTATTATTGATTTTATGAAAAAAAGTTATTCTTCATAAAACGTTCTGCATGTTCTAAAACCCAAAATTCAACTATCAGATATTAAATTATATCAGTCGTACTATCATAATAAAAATAATTATATAATTTTTGTTCAAGAGTAAAGTACCTTCATTTTTGACCATATCGAAAAAAATTTATAAGAAAAGATGTTATGGATTAAAAATAATTTTTAAATATTCAATATTGTTTATTTACAATTAAAAAATATTATTTTTACATTTTCTCTGCGATAACATTGAAAGTTTAAGTTCGAAGATTAATACATTAATAATTCATTAATTAATTAATAATATTTTTTAATTATAAATAAACAATATTGAATATTTAAAAATTATTTTTAATCCATATCTTTTCTTATAAAAAATTTTCGATATGGATATGGTTGAACAAAAATTATATAATTATTTTTATTATGATAGTACGACTGATATAATTTAATATCTGATAGTTGAATTTTGGGTTTTAGAACATGCAGAACTTTTTATGAAGAATAACTTTTTTTCATAAAACCAATAATAACAAAGTTTTCCATATGTAGCCAACCTACGCGGACACACTGTATATCTTCAACACTACGCACCACGGACCCTCAACACAAACGTAAACTGATCGACATCTAAATCTGGAAGCCTAATTAATAAGACTTGATGTCAAATCAGCAAATTTTTTCGTGTTTTATGTGGTAATGTGCAGTTTATAGCGAGTTCGCAATGTAAAGGTTGCAGTCGCGCCATCCTCACCGCTGACGTCACAGCGAATGCTACGAGCTAGGGGCAGGCTTGAAACTCTAGTACGGCTTTGCACTATACGAATCACATCTTTGTTATATAAATAATAAATATTAAATAAAATATCGATTTCAACGGGAAATATCAAGATTTATTCGCTTTATACGTATTTCGGCATCACTGTGCCATTGTCAAAAGCTATATAAAATATTATAACAAATGTAAAATATAGTAACTCCTTGATTCTATTACTTTAACACTGCGTGAAGCAGCTGGCCCCAGTCAACCCGTCGGAGGTCAGTCGCTTATCAGTGTTTTAAAAAGATATTTATTCCAAAATCTTCAGTAAAGGAGAATCTAAGAGATCAATTTGCTCATTCATTAAAGGTATGTTGTTTTTTGTGTGTTTATAAATTTCAAAAGCTTCTAAAATGTTTAATTTATTTTTGTTATCAGAAAAGTGTAAAAATTTAATTGTATTATTAGATGTTAATGTGTGATTTTGTTCTAACAAATGTTTAGCAAAATTTGATTTATGTGCATGTTTATATTTGTAACAACGGATATGTTCTTTTTGCCTAATACTAAAATTTCTAATTGTTTGACCTATATATACTGAATCTCAATGTGAACAATTTAATTTATAAATACCTGATTTTTGTTAATCTAAGTATGACTTCCTCCAGTCATAATTTTAATTAGTACGTCTTTTTTGTTGTTTTTTTTTAATATATTAATTTTTGATAACAAATTTAATCTGGGATCGCAGCCAATGATTAAATAAACTAATTTATAGTATAGTGAACAATAAATTGTTTATTCAAGTTACGAAGAGATATTAAAAAAATCACAAATTTTAGTTAACGTTTCGCTACATAATTCGAGGCTTCTTCAGAACAAATATACAATATAGATAATGGAAAAAATGACAATCTGAAATAAAAGGCAACAAATAGATTAAGCAGAACGAATTCATTTAAAGCGAGACAAGTTAACCTAGAAAAATTGAAAACTTACCTCATTTTTCAAAAAACAAAAATAAAAACTTAAATCAATTTTATTATATCTAAAAATACCGTAGAATCACATGATTAATAAAAATAGTTCCATTTTGAAATGGAGACTGATAAATTAATTAATAAAAATCAAAAATAAGTCAAACTACATGTGACGAGAGGAAAATTTTTATTTGACAAAATTAGGCTCAGGTTAGGGAACGTATGAGAAACCAGTTAGTTACAATAAAATTGTACTAAAATTTAAAATATATTTAAAAAGAAGCAGGAAATAAAAAAGGCCAAGAAATATGATAAAGACCTTAAAAATTAGAGGAATCCAAAGTAAAATTTAATTTTACTTTGGATTCCTCTAATTTTTAAGGTTAAAGTTAAGGTTAAACGTAAAATAATTTAAACAAATAATGATGTATAGGGTGTTTTAAAACTTTTGAAATTACAATAAATTGTGGTAGGCGATATTTAGATTTCCTATATCTGTCCTGTAGTTTATAGAATTTGGACTTTTTTTAATCTCAATCATTTCAAAAATTAAACGTTTTTTAAGTTACTTTCTGTTAATAAAATCTTGGGTGTTTCAAAATTGAAACTATGGAACTCATTAACGGCATGATCTGATAATGCTGTGTTAGGTTTATTAGGGGTGGCAATTTTTGTTTTGATTGAATTTTTGTGTTGATTCAACCTTTTTTTATTTAATTGTTTGGTTTGTCCTATATAGTTCGCATCACAATTATTACAATTAATGTGATATATTAGGTTTGATTGATTGAAAATATCTGTTTTATCTTTTAAATTATTATACATTTTTTTTCTATTGTATTACTATTTTTAAAAGCAACCTTGAAATTATGTTTTTTTATCGGTTAAGAAATTTATTGGAAGGATTTCATTGCTTCCTTATACATACAACCTCTCCAATTTTGGGTTCTGTATTTCTTATTGTTCTCTCCCCCCCCCCTTGGTTTCTTTTTTATTTGTAATTTTTCCTTGTTCACCTTCTGCTTTATGTTGGATTCCTTTTTCTCTATCTCCTGTTACTTGTTCCTCACTCTCTATTGCTCCTTTATTTTCATTTTTTTTCATCTTTACTTTCTGCTTTTGCATGATTCGTTCCTTCATCGGCATTTTCTTCTACGTTTTCTTCGTCTACGTGCTCGTCATCAGTACCAGGTTCAGATGCAACATCACTGTTCGATCGTGGAACGTTTCATCGTAGCCGTTTCATCTTCGCCGTTTTATCGTGGCCGTTTCATCGCCGCACAGTGGTCGATTTTGTGAATCTAGCGGGTCAAAATTCAGAAACGTAAATATTGGTTTATATTTTGAAGGATACATTATTAAAACTAATTTATTAACACTAATATACATTTTTTGTTATCTATTGTTTATATCTGAACCATAGGGACGCTAAAGTAATTTACATGAAGTAAAAAGTTAATTTAGAATTTTTACTTCGATGAAAATTTTATGAATTTTAGTCTGAGTCACTACATTGTTCATCAGTTTCTGTTATACTATTATTATCGTCCTCGTTATCGCTAAAGTCGTTAGTTTCCGTTAATAAAAGCTTGGCTTCTTCCGATAGGTTAATGTGTTTTTTTTCTTTAATTTTGCGTTTGCTACTTATTAAGGGGTCAGATGTTACAAGTAACAAGTTAATTACGTCTTCCATCGCTTGCTTTCTACTAAATTTTCGGGAATGATGTTCCCGGAATCTTTTACAGTCCTTATTGCGGGCCTCTTGGGCTTCTTCTGATAACTGTCCAATAGATAGGATTGCCGAGTTTATTATTGTTCCCCCATGTATCAATATCTTATGGACACTTGCAGGCATGTAGTACCAACCATATTCTTCAACATAGAATTCCGCAGTTTCCATAGCATACTTGGAAAACGCTTCAGTATTTATTTCGTGTCCAGATGCAATAGCTTGAATTATTACTGAAAATCTTTTTATTAAATTTTCACGAACGCCAGTTATTGACGAAGATAATGATGGATTGCCAAAAAATCTTCGAGCTGTATTTCCATCGTTTGTATTCCCTGAACCTTGTTTAGGAATGTCAACTAACAACCCCATTTCCTTTCTAAATCTTTCTTAGATGGTCTTTTTTCTAATTTGCCATTTTTTAACATCCAATCGGTAGGATATATGTAAAATACATTCATAAAATCTTATCCACGCATGTAAACTAGACAGTCCAAAGGACAAGGAAGATTCGTCAATAGTTCTTGCCTGGCAGTTTTGTAGGTTGTTCATATCTTTCGGTACGGCACCACATATGTAACACTTTTGGAATGAAACGCCAGTTAAGGAGTTGCATATTTTTCCATCAACCATTGTCATTACAGTGTATGGTTTACCACAAGAATACTATGATCCATTTCTATTTTAGTTGGTAAAAGTGCTTTAATTTGATTTTCAATACTCTTGACTTCTTGCTTGGTAAATTCCACAGTTTCCTTCCGAAAACTGAGCTTGATGGGACGACAAAAACGAGTTGAAGAAGGGGTAGGATTGTTCCATAACACTTTATCGTAGTTTAACTGCAGTGGTACTAAAGAAATTACAAACAAAAACGAATCATCAGTTTCTGTCTCATTTTCACAATATTGTTGCTTGTAATTGGATTGTCCAGAAGCACCATCACATCCCCACTTATAAATCATATTTAGATTAAGTTCGTCATGTAGATTAAGCTTCTTGATCTCTTCATATTGGGCCTTAATGATACGATTACTTGTATGATCCAATAATGATTGTAACTTAACTTCAGCAGAGGTGTCGGTTATCACGATATCGGGTAAACAAATTATTTACTAAATCCAAAAATGGTCGCAACGGCGCGGCGCTCTTCCAAAAATTTTGAAATTTTTGAAAAATTATTACAAAAAAACTGGTTTAAGGATTTTGTTTAAATTTTCTATACTTATGCAGCTTGGTATTAGCTACATTTTTGTTTTTTGATGAACGCCAGAATTCTACTGTGGGGCCCTCTACGAGATTTTGAAAATCGGAAATTGATGCTCCTATAGCGCCTTTATTAGTCAAAATATGAAAGAAGTTTAAATATAAAAGTTGTTCAGTATATGGATTCTCATTTTTCTAAATTTAAATCACGTATACAGGGTGTTTCGTTTTCACAGTACAATAAACAACTTTGTTATTTTAAGTGAAACATCCTATATATTATTGTATAATTGAATGCAAAATTTAATTATCTATCACATAGTACATATAAGGTGTTCATATGGCTAAAATGTACGGTTAATGAAATTCGTGAATTTTGAATATTTAGGTTGGACTCTTGACGGAAACTGATCGTCGGGTGGTAGCGATCGTCCGGCTTCGCCAGTTGTAACTTCTACCAGGTACCTACTACAGAGTACAGATAGATGCGTATCTTGGTGTCTTCTTTTGTTCATATCGAACCCGTTTTTCCCATTTTTCACGCGAGGCATTCAAATGATTTTCAATGCTGCCTAGCGAATTACTGTTGAATACCAAAAACAAAATGTTTATTTTTAGTATGGGAAAGTCCAGGGGAGGTTTGCACCTCCACTTTTCTTTTGTTTTTAAGAAGATGTGGTCAATGCATCTTTTAGTGTTGTTTTGTACTCTAGTGGGAGAGTTAATGAGAGATTTATATCCGTTTTCACAAAGTATATTTAGGTATTCCTGTGCATAGTCCTCATTTGAAATGATATTGATATTTAGGTCTCCTACTAGTATATTGTAGTCACCATTGGAATGGTGATCTAGATAGTTTTTAAGTCCTATATTGAATTCATTAGGGTTAGTTGCAGGTGACCTATAGATAGCCGTAATAACGATTGATTTGTGCATTATTTTTAATTTAACTTTAACTATATCTATGTTGTTAAGCCTATGTATGCTACAATTAGGATTTAGTCTATTATTAATGTATACTATAACCCCATCATTTTGATTTAGTGAGCCATTATTATAGAAACTTTCGTAACCCTGTATTCCGAAGATTTCCTTATCTAGAATTTGTCTAGTTTCTGTGAAAATTATTATGTCAAAGGGGTTTATGAACTGGTTTATAAAAACTCTTGCTTCATCAAAATTTTTGGCAATACTTCTAATGTTATGATGAATTAAAGTAAAAGACATCGGAAGTTTGAATATGAGGCATAGGTAAGTTTTGCATGAAGTCAAATGATATAACCATGCAGCTACCTGCTCGTGCCGCAGCCTTATATTGCCTTTTCAATGTCGTAAACTTCTCTGCTTTTCTGAGGTGTAACTCCTTTTGTACCATGAACCGGTTTTTATCCTCTGGAGTGGTAGCAGCTTCTATCTTCAATGAAAGCTCATCACAGGTACTGCACGTGTCAGATCTGGGAACTCCAAAGTGAATATTAAAGTCGTTTGTGAATACGTTATAATATTGCAAATACGGCAAATTAAGCTGAACTTCTTCCAGAAATAGTCGATGCATTTGTCTGATAGTCAAACATTCCGGTAAAAGATTCGACCAGGATTATCTCTTCTGGAGTAGTGAGATTGTCTACCTTTAAATGATTTTATATGATTTCTAATCAGGTTGAGTACAGCGTCGGGTGTCTTGGTAGGTCTATTGTGATGCTTTCCGCGTTTGTCTGCAGGTGAAACTCCATTGTCAATGAGAAAAGATTGTATTCTTCTCAGTCTTGCTCTGGTAATACCATGCAATCCTATAAATGCAGTATGGCACACTTCTTCTTCTTTTCCTCTACTCTTACTTTATAGTAGTAGGCTACAGAGTGATCATATACTGGTGCATTATCTAAATGGTCGGTAGGCGTACGTCTAGAACGTCGCTGTTTCACAGCAGCAAAAGAAACGAGTCCGGCAATGTGGGAATCTTGTTCATTCTTTGATGATATGGCACTAAACTGTAGAAGAATCTCTTCACGTACATTTAGAGGCAACTTCTCGTAACACTTCAATCTTTTGCAGCTGAAATGTGTAATAGCAATATTTTATATGCGCGTTTACAATGTTTTTAATTATATTATTATATGAAGTAGTAATTAAAATATTGATTTACTGGATTGAAAATAATCATTAACATACCGACAGTCAGCTCCTGCAGTTCTTGGAGGTTGTGGAACACCCTTATAGTTGGTATATGGCTGGCCAGAAACTCTAAGTCTCTTAGCAGTTTCGGTTTTCCTCTCTTTTCGTTTCTTCTTTGCTGGCCAATCAACAGTTGATTCCGGATTTCTTGGTATCTCAGACATTTAACTTTACTTTACAAACACTTACAGAAAACAAAAAACATTAACGTTCACGCACCGACACGATTGGGACTTCTACTATACTTATTTGGGGAAAAATAACCAATGTCATCTGACATTGGTTGTTTTTAACAAAATCCGGTTTGACATTGGCTGTTTTTACAAAACCACCTATATCTTCGATCGCTATAATTCCCTGACAATGGTTAGTTTTGTAACTAACACATTTTGACAACATGCGCCATGTTCCCTACAAGGATATTATACCAAAAAGTAAAATTTTATAAAAAGTGACATTGGTTGTTTTTGATACAAACCCCTCATTCGTTTATGGCGTTAGGGCGAAAGCATCTTTTGTAGTTGCCGAGCACACACTACACGCGGTCGCCAGTCAAACAATTAGAAATTTTAGTATTAGGCAAAAAGAACATATCCGTTGTTACAAATATAAACATGCACATAAATCAAATTTTGCTAAACATTTGTTAGAACAAAATCACACATTAACATCTAATAATACAATTAAATTTTTACACTTTTCTGATAACAAAAATAAATTAAACATTTTAGAAGCTTTTGAAATTTATAAACACACAAAAAACAACATACCTTTAATGAATGAGCAAATTGATCTCTTAGATTCTCCTTTACTGAAGATTTTGGAATAAATATCTTTTTAAAACACTGATAAGCGACTGACCTCCGACGGGTTGACTGGGGCCAGCTGCTTCACGCAGTGTTAAAGTAATAGAATCAAGGAGTTACTATATTTTACATTTGTTATAATATTTTATATAGCTTTTGACAATGGCACAGTGATGCCGAAATACGTATAAAGCGAATAAATCTTGATATTTCCCGTTGAAATCGATATTTTATTTAATATTTATTATTTATATAACAAAGATGTGATTCGTATAGTGCAAAGCCGTACTAGAGTTTCAAGCCTGCCCCTAGCTCGTAGCATTCGCTGTGACGTCAGCGGTGAGGATGGCGCGACTGCAACCTTTACATTGCGAACTCGCTATAAACTGCACATTACCACATAAAACACGAAAAAATTTGCTGATTTGACATCAAGTCTTATTAATTAGGCTTCCAGATTTAGATGTCGATCAGTTTACGTTTGTGTTGAGGGTCCGTGGTGCGTAGTGTTGAAGATATACAGTGTGTCCGCGTAGGTTGGCTACATATGGAAAACTTTGTTATTATTGGTTTTATGAAAAAAAGTTATTCTTCATAAAAAGTTCTGCATGTTCTAAAACCCAAAATTCAACTATCAGATATTAAATTATATCAGTCGTACTATCATAATAAAAATAATTATATAATTTTTGTTCAACCATATCCATATCGAAAATTTTTTATAAGAAAAGATATGGATTAAAAATAATTTTTAAATATTCAATATTGTTTATTTATAATTAAAAAATATTATTAATTAATTAATGAATTATTAATGTATTAATCTTCGAACTTAAACTTTCAATGTTATCGCAGAGAAAATGTAAAAATAATATTTTTTAATTGTAAATAAACAATATTGAATATTTAAAAATTATTTTTAATCCATAACATCTTTTCTTATAAATTTTTTTCGATATGGTCAAAAATGAAGGTACTTTACTCTTGAACAAAAATTATATAATTATTTTTATTATGATAGTACGACTGATATAATTTAATATCTGATAGTTGAATTTTGGGTTTTAGAACATGCAGAACGTTTTATGAAGAATAACTTTTTTTCATAAAATCAATAATAACAAAGTTTTCCATATGTAGCCAACTTACGCGGACACACTGTATATTATTAAATAATTATTGTAAAGTTAACCAAGACAAATTGAACTGTAATAAAGCGTCAAAGAAGAAAAAAGTGAAAAAACTTACAAGTACCTAGTAACTAGTTGATTATTAATTGACAGTAAGTTAAAACAGTTCATTAATATTGTATTTCTTCATATTATAAATTTATTACAATATATTCCTGTAGTTACTTAAATCATGTTTATATATTATATATTTATGCAATTAATATGAAGTGTGGTGTGTTACAAATTTCAAATTAATTTTTGTATTTACAAATATTAGGAACTATTGTATCAATAATGATACTAAACGTATCAATAATAGGGGATTGTTTTTGTTAATTTTATATTTGAAAAGTTTTGCATTTTAATTTTAAATAAATTATAACTGAATTAAGTTACATAGGTAATTACATTAAACAACACACAAGTTTCTTGACCGAACTTTTATTATAATATATTTTTAGATAGAAATAAATAGCTTTGTGTGTGTTAAAACCGCAGAATGTTTTGGTTTTTTATAATAACATTGAATGTAGACTCTTGAGTGCAATTTGACTGGGGTATGATTAAAATATGGTATATCTATTAGATAATTTAGACGATTTACTTTGAATAAACAGTCCAGTTATATGCACTCTGTATGCTTGACTGTGGCCACAGCCCATCCTCAGTCGTGACGTCACAATTTGCAGGGGCAGGCTTGAAACTCTAGTACGGCTTTGTATAGTGGTTTTCAGTTAGAAAAATTAATTATAATAATTGTAATTGTTTGTCAAGGTAATCTGTTTTTACATATAATTCTTTCACTTTAGTTTTTAAATTTTTTCTTAATTTTACAGTATCCATTATTTTATATTATAACTGAAGAAGGACATTTAAACGCCCGAAATATATTTTATTTAAAAAAAATTCTGTATGGTTTCTAATAATTGGCTGCTATCCCAAGATTTATTTCCTATATATACTGAATCACAATGTGAACAATTTAATTTATAAATACCTGATTTTTGTTAATCTAAGTATGACTTCCTCCAGTCATAATTTTAATTAGTACGTCTTTTTTGTTGTTTTTTTTTAATATATTAATTTTTGATAACAAATTTAATCTGGGATCGCAGCCAATGATTAAATAAACTAATTTATAGTATAGTGAACAATAAATTGTTTATTCAAGTTACGAAGAGACATTAAAAAAATCACAAGTTTTAGTTAACGTTTCGCTACATAATTCGAGGCTTCTTCAGAACAAATATACAATATAGATAATGGAAAAAATGACAATCTGAAATAAAAGGCAACAAATAGATTAAGCAGAACGAATTCATTTAAAGCGAGACAAGTTAACCTAGAAAAATTGAAAACTTACCTCATTTTTCAAAAAACAAAAATAAAAACTTAAATCAATTTTATTATATCTAAAAATACCGTAGAATCACATGATTAATAAAAATAGTTCCATTTTGAAATGGAGACTGATAAATTAATTAATAAAAATCAAAAATAAGTCAAACTACATGTGACGAGAGGAAAATTTTTATTTGACAAAATTAGGCTCAGGTTAGGGAACGTATGAGAAACCAGTTAGTTACAATAAAATTGTACTAAAATTTAAAATATATTTAAAAAGAAGCAGGAAATAAAAAAGGCCAAGAAACTTGATAAAGACCTTAAAAATTAGAGGAATCCAAAGTAAAATTTAATTTTACTTTGGATTCCTCTAATTTTTAAGGTTAAAGTTAAGGTTAAACGTAAAATAATTTAAACAAATAATGATGTATAGGGTGTTTTAAAACTTTTGAAATTACAATAAATTGTGGTAGGCGATATTTAGATTTCCTATATCTGTCCTGTAGTTTATAGAATTTGGACTTTTTTTAATCTCAATCATTTCAAAAATTAAACGTTTTTTAAGTTACTTTCTGTTAATAAAATCTTGGGTGTTTCAAAATTGAAACTATGGAACTCATTAACGGCATGATCTGATAATGCTGTGTTAGGTTTATTAGGGGTGGCAATTTTTGTTTTGATTGAATTTTTGTGTTGATTCAACCTTTTTTTATTTAATTGTTTGGTTTGTCCTATATAGTTCGCATCACAATTAATGTGATATATTAGGTTTGATTGATTGAAAATATCTGTTTTATCTTTTAAATTATTATAAATTTTTTTTCTATTGTATTACTATTTTTAAAAGCAACCTTGAAATTATGTTTTTTTATCGGTTAAGAAATTTATTGGAAGGATTTCATTGCTTCCTTATACATACAACCTCTCCAATTTTGGGTTCTGTATTTCTTATTGTTCTCTCCCCCCCCCTTGGTTTCTTTTTTATTTGTAATTTTTCCTTGTTCACCTTCTGCTTTATGTTGGATTCCTTTTTCTCTATCTCCTGTTACTTGTTCCTCACTCTCTATTGCTCCTTTATTTTCTTTTTTTTCATCTTTACTTTCTGCTTTTGCATGATTCGTTCCTTCATCGGCATTTTCTTCTACGTTTTCTTCGTCTACGTGCTCGTCATCAGTACCAGGTTCAGATGCAACATCACTGTTCGATCGTGGAACGTTTCATCGTAGCCGTTTCATCTTCGCCGTTTTATCGTGGCCGTTTCATCGCCGCACAGTGGTCGATTTTGTGAATCTAGCGGGTCAAAATTCAGAAACGTAAATATTGGTTTATATTTTGAAGGATACATTATTAAAACTAATTTATTAACACTAATATACATTTTTTGTTATCTATTGTTTATATCTGAACCATAGGGACGCTAAAGTAATTTACATGAAGTAAAAAGTTAATTTAGAATTTTTACTTCGATGAAAATTTTATGAATTTTAGTCTGAGTCACTACATTGTTCATCAGTTTCTGTTATACTATTATTATCGTCCTCGTTATCGCTAAAGTCGTTAGTTTCCGTTAATAAAAGCTTGGCTTCTTCCGATAGGTTAATGTGTTTTTTTTCTTTAATTTTGCGTTTGCTACTTATTAAGGGGTCAGATGTTACAAGTAACAAGTTAATTACGTCTTCCATCGCTTGCTTTCTACTAAATTTTCGGGAATGATGTTCCCGGAATCTTTTACAGTCCTTATTGCGGGCCTCTTGGGCTTCTTCTGATAACTGTCCAATAGATAGGATTGCCGAGTTTATTATTGTTCCCCCATGTATCAATATCTTATGGACACTTGCAGGCATGTAGTACCAACCATATTCTTCAACATAGAATTCCGCAGTTTCCATAGCATACTTGGAAAACGCTTCAGTATTTATTTCGTGTCCAGATGCAATAGCTTGAATTATTACTGAAAATCTTTTTATTAAATTTTCACGAACGCCAGTTATTGACGAAGATAATGATGGATTGCCAAAAAATCTTCGAGCTGTATTTCCATCGTTTGTATTCCCTGAACCTTGTTTAGGAATGTCAACTAACAACCCCATTTCCTTTCTAAATCTTTCTTAGATGGTCTTTTTTCTAATTTGCCATTTTTTAACATCCAATCGGTAGGATATATGTAAAATACATTCATAAAATCTTATCCACGCATGTAAACTAGACAGTCCAAAGGACAAGGAAGATTCGTCAATAGTTCTTGCCTGGCAGTTTTGTAGGTTGTTCATATCTTTCGGTACGGCACCACATATGTAACACTTTTGGGATGAAACGCCAGTTAAGGAGTTGCATATTTTTCCATCAACCATTGTCATTACAGTGTATGGTTTACCACAAGAATACTATGATCCATTTCTATTTTAGTTGGTAAAAGTGCTTTAATTTGATTTTCAATACTCTTGACTTCTTGCTTGGTAAATTCCACAGTTTCCTTCCGAAAACTGAGCTTGATGGGACGACAAAAACGAGTTGAAGAAGGGGTAGGATTGTTCCATAACACTTTATCGTAGTTTAACTGCAGTGGTGCTAAAGAAATTACAAACAAAAACGAATCATCAGTTTCTGTCTCATTTTCACAATATTGTTGCTTGTAATTGGATTGTCCAGAAGCACCATCACATCCCCACTTATAAATCATATTTAGATTAAGTTCGTCATGTAGATTAAGCTTCTTGATCTCTTCATATTGGGCCTTAATGATATGATTACTTGTATGATCCAATAATGATTGTAACTTAACTTCAGCAGAGGTGTCGGTTACCACGATATCGTTTGGATAACACCGTCTTTTTTCGTCCAAAAGTTTATCGTACCCTGGATATATATCTGCATTATGAGCTTTAGATTGCTGTCTGATTAATTTATATTGATGTTTGATCATTTTTGCGTCAACGTATAAAGCCAATGCCTCTTCTGTAGACATTCTTTTTGGAATTTCAATAGGCGACCTATATGCCTTTTTCATCTTAGTAGCTCTCTCTGGGGAGTAATTAGAGATTTGGTTAAGTATATCCGCAGCATCTCTCTTTCCCTCGGAACGTAACTTCAATCTATGTAAGTTCTTCTGTACTATGTTGTTCTAATAAATCCTGGAGTTTTCTTCTTTTTGTTTTAAGACTTGATTCTTGGAAGTCTCTTAAAGGACGACCCCTACTAGTAGCGGGAGTTATTGGTTGTTGGGTGCCTGTATTTAAATCTAATTCTTCGAAAACAACGCCTTCGTCTAACTAGTTGGAATATTCATTTAAAAAGCGACTTGATGTTCGATTGCATTTTTGCCACTTTTCTTTTGTTCGTTTGCAAAAATTGTTAACTTTCTTCATAATAGCGCCTTTCACATTTTCGACATCTTTGACATGTAATGCTGATACAACACAATTTAACACTGCCAAACTTTTTGTATTAACATCACATTCTGAGTGCTACGCATGAAACATCACTCTTCGGGATATCCTGCACCCCGTTACTAAAAATGAAATAAACCTTAAACGGGCAAGAACGGGCATATACATATTTGTATTATTTTCTAATAATAGCTCTTCAAAATTATGCCACACGCAAGGCCGGTATTGCCGACTTGTAGAACTTAGTAAAATAGTTTTTTTTTTGCTGAAAATTCTCTATCTTGTTTCAACGAGTTATGTAACACATTAGCACTAAATATATGAAGTGAAAAGAGAGTGCATACCTTGGTCTACAACCTCCATTGTGCAGAATTTTAAAAGAAAATATAAAACTAGAAACATATACGATCAAACATGTTCGTTTTAAATGTATTGTGATTTACAATTACTGACACCTGCCGTATGTCACTTCGACGTTCAGCTGTTTGTGTTACATTACAAGAAACAAGTGTGTTTTGGTTACTTTCATGGATTTACCTATCTCTAGAAATAAAAAGTCACCCATTTTCTGAGAACGAATTTTCTGATTTTTGACCCGCTAGATTCACACAATCGACCACTGTGCGCCGGGCCGGTTCATCGGCGGCCGATTCATCGCCGTCCGATTCATCGTCAAAAGTATGTTTTCAAAATACAATTAAAAGGGGAGCCTAGTTAAATAACAAAGAGTTTTAGAAATCGTTTTTTATTAACGCATACAAGACAAACATGCTTAGTACATACGTAGCACATAATTATCAATTTTAAATGACAAAAATGTAAAATGTAAATGTAATGTATGTGTATATGTATGTAATAAACGATTTCTAAAAGTATTTGTTATTTAACTGTTAACTTAAGAGTTGGTATACTTGATAAATGATTTTTTTCACTACTAACCTGAGAAGTCGCCATTACTTACTCCTTTTCTCTAATGAGAAGTTATATTTCTCAAGGCAGGTAAATAATGATAATGAAAAGTTACCTAGGCAAATAATAAAATAAACATTCTATAAATCAGATGTTCTTGGTTTTGTTTTTTAATTTGTCAACTACAGTTTCAGGCTACTAAATATTTAAACAATCATGTGGAAATGGTAAATTGCAAAAATATAATGAATAACATTTCTAGTAGTGAAAAAAATAGTATACAGACCACGGTAAAGAAGAGTTCTCTCAACCTCGCAACTTATTTCCCTTGCTGCTTCGCAATGCTCAGTTGAGGAAACTGTATTCTCTACCTTGGCGTATAATGTACTGTAATGGTTTCATGGGTTGGCTTTGATTTAATGTTTTATGTTTCCTTAGATATATTATTATAAAAATAAACAAGTTTTCAATTTGTATTTAAAATAATAAACATCGTTCTCCAAAGATCTTACATTTATATACCTATTTAAATAATAAATATTAGTAACATCCGTTACATTTGGTGACCCCTCCGACTGATTTGGACAAGAAAAATGATAAAAAATTAATGATGTATTGATATGGTTTTTTAAATGGTACTAATGGTTTTGCTACTGCTATTGACTATAACTGGATATTATCAAAGATAAGTGTTTGCTGCTAATTTATCAATTTTAGTTTGAAACACTCTCAATTTATAATATACACTCCTTGAATGCTATTTTTTTAAAATTCATTTAATATTGGACTCAAACGTCAAACGTCAAATATGACATAAATCAATTTCAAAATTATATAAATAATAAATATTAAATAAAATATCGATTTCAACGGGAAATATCAAGATTTATTCGCTTTATACGTATTTCGGCATCATTGTGCCATTGTCAAAAGCTATTATAAAATATTATAACAAATGCAAAATATAGTAACTCCTTGATTCTATTATTTTAACACTGCGTGAAGCAGCTGGCCCCAGTCAACCCGTCGGAGGTCAGTCGCTTATCAGTGTTTTAAAAAGATATTTATTCCAAAATCTTCAGTAAAGGAGAATCTAAGAGATCAATTTGCTCATTCATTAAAGGTATGTTGTTTTTTGTGTGTTTATAAATTTCAAAAGCTTCTAAAATGTTTAATTTATTTTTGTTATCAGAAAAGTGTAAAAATTTAATTGTATTATTAGATGTTAATGTGTGATTTTGTTCTAACAAATGTTTAGCAAAATTTGATTTTTGTGCATGTTTATATTTGTAACAACGGATATGTTCTTTTTGCCTAATACTAAAATTTCTAATTGTTTGACCTATATATACTGAATCACAATGTGAACAATTTAATTTATAAATACCTGATTTTAGCAAATCATTAATTTTGTCTTTAGCATTGAAAAGAGAGTATAGAATATTTTTATTTGTTTTAAAAATGACTTTATATTTATTTGTGTTATTTATAATTTTAGCAATCTTTTCTGAAATTTTACCAAAATATGGAATTGAAACGTATTTTAATGTTTTATCAGTGTTATTAATGGAATAAACTTTTTGAATAGCTAATTTATAATTTTTCTTTTTAATTAAAGTGTCAATAAGTGTAGTGTTATAACCATTGCTATATGCAATTTGTTTAATAATTGAAATTTCTCTATTAAAATTATTTTTATCTAAAGGAATTGTTAGAGCTCTGTGTACTAAAGATTGATATGCTGCTAATTTATGTGTATTATGATGACAAGAGTTATGTGGTATGGTAATATCAGTTTGTGTAGGTTTCCTATAAATTGAGTATTCGAGTATGTTTTCTGAATTAATTTTTATGTTTAAGTCTAAAAAGTTAATAGATCTGTTTTGTTCAATTTCTAGTGTAAATTTAATTTTTTGGTGTAAAGTATTAATAAAAATTAAAAAGTCGTCAATGTATTCGAAAGAACTATCAAAACATGCCAAATTAAAACATTAAAATACGTTTCAATTCCATATTTTGGTAAAATTTCAGAAAAGATTGCTAAAATTATAAATAACACAAATAAATATAAAGTCATTTTTAAAACAAATAAAAATATTCTATACTCTCTTTTCAATGCTAAAGACAAAATTAATGATTTGCTAAAATCAGGTATTTATAAATTAAATTGTTCACATTGTGATTCAGTATATATAGGTCAAACAATTAGAAATTTTAGTATTAGGCAAAAAGAACATATCCGTTGTTACAAATATAAACATGCACATAAATCAAATTTTGCTAAACATTTGTTAGAACAAAATCACACATTAACATCTAATAATACAATTAAATTTTTACACTTTTCTGATAACAAAAATAAATTAAACATTTTAGAAGCTTTTGAAATTTATAAACACACAAAAAACAACATACCTTTAATGAATGAGCAAATTGATCTCTTAGATTCTCCTTTACTGAAGATTTTGGAATAAATATCTTTTTAAAACACTGATAAGCGACTGACCTCCGACGGGTTGACTGGGGCCAGCTGCTTCACGCAGTGTTAAAATAATAGAATCAAGGAGATACTATATTTTGCATTTGTTATAATATTTTATAATAGCTTTTGACAATGGCACAATGATGCCGAAATACGTATAAAGCGAATAAATCTTGATATTTCCCGTTGAAATCGATATTTTATTTAATATTTATTATTTATATAATCATGGATTTCAACAAAGTGACGCTTGAGAATGTCAATAAATTTCAAAATTAATTACAAACATTTTATTTTTAATTTTGGTTGGTGCGAAATGAATTTTTTGGGGATAAAGTCAGTAAATAATATGGAAAGGGTTATGGGATGGATTTGGATTTAATTTATGGTACGATTGGGGCAGATGATAGTGGTTTTTTGTTTGAAATAATGTTTTTTATTTGTTTTGGGATGATTGGGGCGATATTTTTTTTTACTTTTTATAATTACACATTTCAACATAACTAATACACATCTACATCTCTTTCTTAATTAATTGTGTAAATCGAACAGATAATTCCTCAGTTTTTGATAATCAATTTATGCAATTTGACTCTTAACCGGAATTTATCTTAATTAGTCCAACTTCACAATCTACCTTACAAACTTCTTATGCTTACTTATAATTCACTCAATCATGCAAATACAACATTCATCTCCATTAAATATTAACAAATACAAATACAACACTCCCATCCATTAAATATTAATTTTCTCTTCACCAGATGGTTCCTCATAATGATAATCAAATTTGTGCAATTTGACTCTAAACTGGAATTCATCTTGGTTTAACAATCTACTTACAAACTTTTAATCTAAACTCACTCATTTTCACTTCTAATACAAATACACTAATACACACAATTAACAATTTTTGTTTCTAATTTTTTTTTGAGTTTTTTTCAGTTTTGTATATTTTTGTATCCACTATCGTCATAGACCGCTGTTCGATTCCTCTTTATAACACAAATACTTGTCTTCTTCGTCAGGAATATCCATCCTACGTGTTTTTGGTACGCACAATTTGTGAAAAGTTTTAGCACATTCATCCCAACGGTGTTCATATTTTGATCTTATCTTCAAACAAACATGGCAGGTTTTTTCTATTTTTTTTGCCCATCGTCTTTTTACATTATATTGTTTAGTCGATTCTACTCCTTCGTCTTGCCCCTTTGTTCCTTTTTTTCGGGTTTCTTGTTCCTGTAGGTATATCGTTTTTTGTTTGTTTATAAATTTCAAAAGCTTCCAAAATATTTAATTTATTTTGGTTATCAGAAAAGTGTAAAACTTTAATTGTATTATTAGATGTCAGTGTGTGATTTTTTTCTAATAAATGTTTAGCGTAATTTGATTTATATGTATGATTATATTTGTAACAACGGATATGTTCTTTTTCCTAATACTGAAGTATATAGGCAAACAATTAGAAATTTCAGTATTAGGCGAAAAGAACATATCTGTTGTTACAAATATAAACGTACACATAAATAAAGTTACGCTAAACATTTATTAGAACAAATTAAATTTGTACACTTTTCTGATAACAAAAATAAATTAAATAGTTTGGAAGCTTTTGAAAATTTATAACAAATAAAAAACAGTATACTTTTAATAAATAAGTTAGATGGAACAAAACGTTATTGCAAACTTACATTGACATTATAATAATACACTACACTAAAAGATATTTTGTTTACTATAATATTACGTAATTAATTATCGAATTTAATTTTATTCTGTTTTAAAATTAACAAGGTTTCGAAAGTTTCGCCATGTAATCTGTTTTTACGAGGGGTTACAATTTGCCCACCCGTACTATAATAGATATTCTTTCGACTGGGGCAGAAGAAGGTAGTATACAATTAAATTTAAATAAAATTTCCTTAATTGCCGGATACTTTATTTAAATGATTATAACTGTTATCGGGATTTTCAAAATAATTTGTACACTGCATAGAAGTTGATGTTAGTACCTGCGCATTATTTATATTCAAAAAATCAAATAATTCCTCATGATAGAAATTTTCTTTTTCTGAATTTACGTGACCTCCTCCTGTTTTATTAATCATTATCATCTTTTTCTTGAGATCCTTTTAATGCAGTTTTACTGAATTGAAAATCATCTTTAAACGGAGTAATTTCTAACCATCTTAATTTAAATTTTGGATTGGAAATTGTTGCCAACAAGTATGGTCGACTGTCAGAGCTTTTTATATCCATTATATTAGCAAACCGTTTTTGAAAACCATTTAGTAAACATTCTTTTAATTTTGAACGGAATTGTAATTCCATCATAGCTTCTAAAGATTTTTTAATTTGAAAAAGTATTTGTAAAACGGCCCCTAAGTGGTAAGTTTTTTCATTTTGTAGAATGTCTATTGCAACGGCTATAGGTTTTGTAACAAATATATGTTCTTTTAAAAAAAGAAAATCTGTTGCCAGAACCCCGTCTAATTTTAATACCTTACAAATTTCTTTAATTTTGATTCAATGCTAGTTAGCTTTATACATGCATCATGCATGGAATTCCGAGTTGGACAAGGAAATGATTACTAATTAATCTTCTCAATGCCTTTTTAAGGAGGTTGCAGGCAATATTGCTCTTGCCGTGGAAGGCGAAGGCTGCGTTTCAACCTGTAATTCTCCAGCGTTAGGAACTGCAGTTTCTTCATCCCGTTTCGATTGTTGTACCTCTACAACACAGAAAATTACATCAATTACATTGATTATTAAATATAAATTGCTTAGGTACTATTTCGCGATTCTCATGTTTATAAATAAATGTTATCATCTTACCGTTACTATTATTTACTCCGAATTCTGGTACGTATTTAATCCCATCAATGGTAATTGTACCTATGATGTCCCACAAAATATTGTCAATATATATGTCAATGTATGTCAATATATGCTCAATAAGTCGTGCCCTTTTGTGGACGCTTGACTTCCAATTGTTATTTCTCACCTTTTCTTTTACAATTATTTGCCCTACTGACATTCTCATCTCCGGTTCTAGACTATCATCCAGGGTACTGATTTTCTTCAGTTCGTCCTCAAATTCCACTTCTGGTCGAGTGTCCCCTGTTTGAGAATTGCCTTTCTCTGCATTCTTCTTTCTTCTTAAAACTGTCGATTATCACATTGAGTCGCATTTCGACATACTTTTAAGTTTTTTATCAAGTCTGTCGATATCTGCTTCCACATTTTTTTTTCTATTTAAATTTTTTCATCGGCCCTACTTGTGCAATGTACCTTTCGTACGTATCCAAGAGATACCGAGTCTCTTCAACTCGCCATTCATTAGCTACAATAAAACTATTGAATTAATGTATTTCACTGAATATGTACAAACGGTGAGTAAATTTTCAATATATATTTCCTCTCCTCTTCCTGCTCTCCAACTTCGAGCTTTTCGGGCGACAGAATATTGGCAGTAGTTAACTGCTCCCGTTTCGAAAACATGCTCTGTCTTGTTATGCCTTTAAAAATATTGTATTATACAAACAATGCATTATGATTAAAAATACTAATGACCGTTTCGTTCAATAACAATGCACTGAATGCCTTCCTCGGTCTCTACCAAGTTCCCTTCTTCATCTATTACAAAGTGTTCAAATTGCACTGGCTCACCATTAATTTTTAAAAATGTTGTTCTTGGTACTGCAACGGAAGTTACAATAATAATTAAATAAATATAAATTAAAGAGGTATTTTGTAGAGCAGTATTAAAAAATATGTTTATTGTTTTTAAATACAAAATAGAACTGATTATAAAATAAATATTCGTTACATCCCAACCCAAAACATTAAATCAAAGCCAACCCATGAAACCATTATACTACCCCCCCCCCCTCCAAAAGAGAAAAGAAAAAAAATCTTTGTATGATATAAATGTCCAATTAGCAGGATTAATCTTAATAGTTTTTCCTCCTATTAAGTTACTTCTAATTTTTTCCATCAATTTATATTCATTATAGCCTGTTAAAAATATACCAGGTTTTGTCCTTTTTATAAGTTGTGGTTTTGATTCTCTTCCTTCAATTTTACAGAATTCATTTAATGATTTTCATTTGAAAGAAGGGTATTGAGACATGTAGTTTGATCTGATACAGATGGGACAGTATTACTGCAAAGCCATATTCCTTTCTTGTCAACACAATCTCCCTCACCTAACTTAATTGTTTTGAATGAGGTCTTATGTTTTACTATGAAAACTGTTGTGGGAAGAGAGAATCTAAGACTTTCTCCAGTTATTGTGTTCCAACCTAGATTCTGTATTTTCAATATAGAAGCTATATCTTCTGATGATATCATAGGGACAATTAATAATCATGATAATGAATTCCTATAAGCATGAAACATAACAGGCACAACTTGTATTGTTTTATATGCTAATATTAATTCTCTAACATATATTGAATATTTCAATGTATCATGTTTCTTCATTATTTGTTGTAATTCAATTGGTCCCAAGATTTCATCTGTAAGATCACCTCTAAATATGGCATGCAACATTCTCTCATGTCTATTTCTAAGGTTTGAGAGATGGGCTGAAGCAGTCAGCTTGTCTTGTAGATCTTCTATTGCACACTTTAAAATATCTATACTTTCTAATATAGATGCTTCTACAGATGCTAACTTCAATACTAAATCGTGAGTTAAATGTGCAAGTCTTTCTTGGTCTATCAACATGATGTTTATTTTGTCTTCTATTTTGTCTTGATTTTCTTGTAATTCTGTTATTGGATCTTTGACTTCTGACTGAGATATAGTGTTATATGTAGATAATCCCAAAGCTGCTAATCCCAATCCAGCTGCTATAAATGGTAAAAATCTCTTCCCTATAGAATGATTAGATATATTAGACATTTTAGAATCAGACTTTTGTGATATCACCTTATCTCCAAGATCACTATAATTTATACAATATCCAGGGATTAGATCACAAATATTATCATTATATACATGATCATCACTTGAGAAAAATATTTCAAATTTCTTTAAAAAATCTAGATTCTCTTTTTCTAACTCAACATACCAAGATGATGTTCCTGATTCACATTGTTTCTGTATTCCTGTAAGTGACCTTCAGGACCAGGAAATGCTATATCTAATTTAATCACTTCATAACTTGTAGGATGAGCAGCAAGATCGTCAACCCAGGTTATGTGGGATATAATTGATTCCTAAAGAGGTATTAAGGATTGCGAAAATCACATATAATGTCAGTATATGATACCCCATAATTATTACAAACTGTATTTATCTATTTTAATGTATTTATTCTTTTATCACAAACTCAATATAACTCAGTTATAATAAAAAACAAAAATCTTTTCAGACAATAGTTTTGTATTATTTCAGAAAGAATGCAATTGCAGGTACAAAGTTTTGTTATTGACACCCCAGAAGTAATCTGAACCTTCCTGGTAAAACGCATTTCCCTCCAAATTAAAGTTACCTGGCTGCCAGATGTATATTTTGAAATTGCATGCGAAAATATTGTTCCTGCGATGAATATCACGTGATGGGTCAGTTTAAGGTTTCCCAGACAAATTTAAATCTGGTGTAGTGTGATCACATGACCACCCAATGTGAGTGTACATCTAACCAGTGCATATCTAACCGATGCGAGTGTACACGAAGGCTGCGCATTTTAGTTCCCAGCTGAATTCGTCTTTGAAAATTTGCTCATAAGTTTATATTTAGAAACCGAAAAAAAGCCACACTTGAAGTTTAAAATTTTAGATGTTTATTAGATATTAGATATTTTTTATAATTGAATATATACAGTGAGCGTACAGTTTGGAACAAATTCGGTAAAACATTTTCGTGAAAAATCCTCGGATCTGTGAATTTTGTTTATGTCATTTTTTATCGTCAAATGAAATTTTTTGATCGTGTTTTATCTCAAAACACTTGAATTACCTTTTAATTTTCCGCGTTCTGCACTTTGTTGCTTAGTAAGTCGTGTTAGGCCAATTTTCGTTTTTTTTCTTGTGCTTCAATAATTATTGAATGTGGGTGTCTAATTTTCATCTCCCGTGGTCGTGGTATCCGTGGATCTAATAATTCTGGCAGCATGCAGTCGTAGTAAAAGTTTCTTAATTTCTGAACCATACATTCTACCCAAAATTTTGTATCACGTTCTATTGTAACTATTTGCAAAACCACGTCAGTGAAAAGAACTAAATCGCAATATAACGTATTTGCAATATGCAGTTGTCCCTGAATTTCAAACAAATAATCATGTTTTCTTTTTAATGTCCAGTTCCGGTCGATGTAAGACACACACAACTTCTTCTTAGGGTGTTTTAACACTGCATCTTTTATGGGTTGATAACGACAACAAAAATGCACTTTACTTCAATGCTTCCACCATCTTCAAGCATTCCGTCCGGAGATGCAACCAAAAAGGGATACTCCTCAGAAATAAATAAGCCGCATTTTTTTTTTCGTTAGATTTTCATACACTTTTATCGCCTTTTCTTCATTGGTTCGCCCGTATACTATTGGAGGTATGCAAAGTTCTTTGCTACAGTGCCTTCATTAATGATTGATACCCACGTGACCACAAAATATAGGCAACCCAACTTTCACAGTTGGCAAATCTTTATCTAATAATTCCCTAACTGATTGTATGTACGTAAATTGACAGTAACTTTAGTAACTTTAGTTACTTATTAGTTACAACGAGTACCAATCCTACCTGACTTCAACATTTAAATCTGAAACTCCCAAGGACACCACGGATCTAAGGTCACGTGGGTATCAATCATTAATAAAGGCACTGTACTATTATACAATAGATCTCTTACAGTGGAATGACATGACGTGGTATCTCAACGTTTGCAAACCTTTCCAAAATTGGAAGCAGTTAGACGATTGCGTCTTGCAGCTTTACATGCCAAGTTTTAGTGTTCACCTCTTGTTTTCTCTTCTATATTTTTTCTTTCTGGAATTTCTTTTTGAATTTTTTTTTTAATTCGGATTTCTTGTTCTGATATTCTTCCGTTTCCATATCCGGTTTTGCAGCATCTGGTTCATATTCCATATCTATTCCTCCTGTAGCTCGATCGTTACTTACATACCTTTTTTTGGTATTTCTCCTTAACTGATTATGTTTTTGCCTTCGATTGTAAAAATCCTTGAAACATGATGGATTTCTGCTAGTGAGAACGTTGCTGTGCCAAGAGGGTCCATTATTAAAAAACAATCCGGCTCCCACACATCGTCTATAATACGAATTTCTTTTACAATTGTTTACTCTTTTACCTCTGTAATGGATGGGTAGCATTTATGACACCGGTTGTGTACAGGATCAAATTATAAACACTTTTATATTCGAATACGTTTATTACATTATTTACAAGTTTGGAAGTCGCTTTAATACTAAAAATACGTGTGTATCACACCAGTGGTGAAATGCAAGTCCTCGTAAGGGTGGTTGGTCACTATGATCGACACCGCAAAAATCTTATGTTGCTATTCCCACGCTTTTGAGGAACAACATATGGCTAACAACTTATGGGCTAGATATTTAGTTGCAGAACATAGATAAATTATATTAAGACAGTCCTCGGCACCTTTTAACAAGGGCTGAGCAAACTTAAGGTTTAGGAAAAGCGAGCGGAAAAGGAGCGGCACATTACATCTCCCCCCTTAAGATCAAAGTAAATATAATTAAAACATATCTTTGACAATGAATTTCGATGACGATGAAACAATTATTACTACAAGTTATTAATTTGCGATTTCTAATTACTGTTGCGACTCCTAAAAGAAATGGTACATTTATTTATTGATTATTATATATATAAAGATGTAAACTTATCCTACGATTATTACAATATAATAATAGATATAATTAAAAGATGAAGCATTTACAATTAACATTTACATTTTACAATTATGAGTTTGTACTTAAGCTACTGGGTTTAAAAACTACGATATTACAATACTAATATAACTAACTAATTAATAGATGAAGAATTTACAATTTACATTTACGTTTTACAATTAGTTTTTACAAGCATGTTTTAATCTGTTTGTATGTACCAGAACCCTTTTATTTGCAATTTACGGTAGAATTAATTTCTATGATTTTATAAGGACCGGAGTATTGTGGACTTAATTTTTTCGATAGATGCATTTTTGCTTGTTCATTCAATAAATATACTAATTCATTAACTTTAAATTCAACATTGTTGATTTTTTGATCGTAAATTAGTTTGTTTCTTTCTTTTGACAATACGGAATGTTCACGTGCAATTTGGTGCGATTTTTGTAATTTTAAGCTTAAATCATCTAAATAATTATCGTAAGTGTACTTAAATTCTGGCGGTTTAGTAATAGAATTAGCCAGTATACCTTGACGTCCAAAAACTAGTTCGTAAGGTGTGTATTTTGTTGAGGAGTGTACAGCTGTGTTATAGGAAAACATTGAAAAATCTAATCAGTCATCCCAATTAGTTTGTTTATCATTAATATAGTGTCTAAGATAATCAGCTAAAGTAGCATGACTTCTTTCTAAGGATCCGTTTGTTTGAGATCTGTATGCGGTGCAATTAATTTGTTTAATTTTGAACAATTTTGCAACTTAAGTAAATTTGAGGTAAAGTCTTGTCCTTGATCAGTTAAAATTGATTCCGGTATACCAAATTTACAAATAAATTGACTGACGAACGTTTGAGCGATTGTGTTTGCATCGTGTACAGGTAATGGGTAAGCCTGGGAAAATTTTGTAAGATCATCTTGTAGCGTTAGTATGTATTTATTACCATTTTCCGTAAGAGTTAGCGGTCCTAATGGCCCGAATGGTTTCGAACAGGTGGTCGTTATTTCCATTGGATTTCGATTTTTTCGTCTAACTAATTTATTTTTTTGACAAGATCACAATTTTTAATAAATTTATTTATATCTTTTTTCATTTTGGGCCATTTGTAATATTGCTTTATCCTAGCATAAGTTCTATGAAATCCTAAATGACCTGAAGCTGGATTACAATGGTTTTCTTTTAAAATTGTTTGTATGTCATTTGAACTTGGATAAATTATGATGTTGTGATAAATTTGAACTTTAATAGAGGTATTCTTAAACACATATCTGATCATTAATCTGACTTTATTCCATTTTAAATTGTCATAACCGCAACCTAATTTCGGAATGTTAATTATAGTTTGATTATTTTGTGTTAAATACTTTTTTAGTTTAACTAAGGTTATAAATAAATCTTCGTAAGACGGTTTGTCCCAAGAATTTAATTTAGTTACTAAATAATAAAAAAATAATCTGTTTCTTTTACGACTCCGATATCGTGTGGATGCAAATTTTGATATTGTAAGATTTCGTAATGATTAAATTTTTCTTTAAATTGGAGAACGATTCCTTGTGACATTTCAAGATCACCAGAAATGCAAGTTGCTAAATTACCTGCAGAGGTAAAAATAGATTCATTATGTTCGCTAACATTGCTGTTAATGATTAAATTTGTCTTTATATCTTCTAGAGATTTAGAATAACTGTCGTAATCTAGATTAGTGTTGACTGAGTGAATATTTATTCTACTAAGAGCATCTGCTCCTGAATTTAAGACACCAGGTTTGTAAAAGATTTCATATTCGTATTCCTCAAGTAAGAGACGCCATCTAATTAATCTAGACTCTGAATCTTTTATGTTAAATAACCAGGTAAGAGGACGATGATCCGTGTAAATAATGGATTTTCGCCCATAAATGTAAGGCCTAAAGTGTTTGACAGCCCATACGATTGCCAATAATTCGCGTTCGATTGTACTATAGTTAGACTCGGCACGATTAAGAGTACGGCTCGCAAATGATATAGGTAAATCACACTTTGAAGTAGTACCTTGAGAGAGCACGGCACCTATTGCAAAATTACTTGCATCGGTGGTGAGATTAAAGGTTTTTGAAAAATCAGGATATTGTAAGATAGGAGCTGAAGTCAAATGAGTTTTTAAAGTTTCAAATGCCAATTGTTGAGAATTAGTCCAGGTAAATAAAGTATTTTGAATGACTTAATTGATCTAAGATTTCTACGATATTTGGTAAAGGATAGGAATCTCCAACTGTAACATTATTCAAATTCCGATAATCAGCAACCATGCGCCATTTCTGTTTTCCAGAGGCGTCTGATTTTTTAGGAACTATCCAGACAGGTGAATTCCACGGTGAACATGATGGTTTGATAATTTCTAGATCGAGATAGCTTTTAATTTGTTTGCTAACTTCTTCTTTATGAATTTTGGGGAATCGATAGGTTTTGGAATTTATTGGAGTAGGAGTAGTTGTAACTATATCATGCATCACGGCATTTGTGTGTGTGAGAATATCCCCTTCTAAATGAAATATTTGGTTAAATTCGTGGCAGATTGGGATTAAACTTTCATATTCTTCCGCATTTAAGTGCGATGTACGTAATAGATTAGTAATTCTATCTAGACGTTCTGAACTGGAATTTTGGATTTGATTTATTGAATTTTGAATAGAAATGTCTTTTTGTTCAACATTAATTGGTTCTAAATGAATTTATAATTTATTTATTTTAACATGTTTCTCTGTGGTATTTAAAACTGTTGTGAGAGCTGTGCGATTGTTGTTAATCTTTACTACACTTGAACATAAATATACACCTTCAATTATTTTTAAATTTGGGACTACACCTATTTGCAAATCAAGATTTAGAACTTTTATTGGAACTACCGTTTCGGTTCTTGGGTTAATAATATACGAATTAGGATTTGGTAGCGGTGGCTTATCTGAATCATTATAAATATCTTGACATTTATTTTCCGCTGTAACGGGTATATTTTTTGGAAATTCTACTGGAGGATTTTTTTTGTGCATTAATGGTATGTAATTGTTATTTATAATTAAAAGGTTTCTACTGTAATCTATATGAGCATTCGTGTTTTTTAGAAAATCATTGCCAATTATTCCGTCAAATGAAATAAGAAAATCGTCTTTTACACAATGAAATATGTGAGTATGAACACAATCATTAATATTAATTTCGTTCTGAAAGTAACACAAAGTTTCTGTTGGATTAGGAGTATTGTCAATGCCTTTTAAAATTACTTTTTTATCTTCAAAACATGGTACATTACCCTTTAATTTAGAAATTTTGATTCAAGATAAATCAGCACCTGTATCTACAAGAAAAGATACTTTTTCTGTATGAGTTTGATTTGACTGAAGTATTACATATGTTGTGGTCGATAGTTGGTGGATTACAGTAATTCGGCCTGAATAATATCAGCGTTCCTCGACATGGCCGCTGTCTGAGGAATTGGGAAGTTTAAATGATCATTTTCATTATGAATAAAATGTGAAATATTTGGAGTATTATTAACAAAGGGTTGATTTCGACGACTATTATTGTATTCTCTCTTCCTACATTCTTGTATAACATGGCCTAATTTCTTACAGTAAGGTGAACTGGGGTAAATGCAATATTTAATTTGCATAGTGCATTTTAAAACATCCCTCAACATTTAATCTGCGCTTCAAAAATCTACAAAAATTCATGGGAGACGGTTAGACTATGTACTTTGTGCCAAGGAAATAAAGAATTAGTTAAATAATTTTAGTAAAAAATGTATATATTTTTTTAAAATACTCCAGTATTATTGTTTTAAAATACTCCAGTATAATTGACATTTAAGCGGAGTAGTGATACATATTCATATCTGCTATGGGGCAAATGTAAAAAGAATGTTATTCTCTACAATTTCATGTTTGAAGTTTTTATTTTCATTAGCAAATGGCAGAATTACAAACTTTTATATAAACAAACATAACCATAACTAAAAAACAATAGTGTCCTCAGACTTATACCGTCTGTCCCTGGGAAGACGGAACATAGGGATGTTACAATGGTAACTTTTTAAAATGATCCACGAGTGCTTTGAATTTCTATTTGGTGGAAGCGTCGACGTCGTTATGTCAGCTGTTTAACGCGCTTACTAATACAGATGTAATACGTGCGTGCGTTATACTAACAAACGATTCAACAATTATTTACAATACCTACGAATTGACAGCCGCGCTCTTGAAAATCAGTTAGAAATAAAATTATTAATTATTTGCTCAAATTGGTTCATGTAAATTTAGATAGTGTTTTAATTAAATTAAATGAGACTGAGTATCATTATAAAGGTAATAAATACAAAATAATTTGTTTGCAGTTGACGTTATGGTTCTAAGATCTTTTTCAGATTATGATGGATTAGATGAACAATTAAGGCTTTTTGCAAGTTACGCGTTATTAGAAACTGAAAATGAAATTACGAAAATTATACTAGTAGGTACATAAAATAATGCTGTAGACCTGTGTTAGAAAACTTTCCTTTGTGGTATGCAAGAATCCGGCTCCTTAAAAATCAAATACTTTTAATGTAACAATTATTTGATCACATTAAATTGCCGTAGAAATAAAGATTTCATATTCGTACACACTAACTGATATTCGTATTCGCTTTTTCTTTGATTTCATCTTAATACAGTCTTATGCAATTAGCATTGTATTGTAGCATGTTTCATCATAAAGCTGATTGTCGCATCAAATTCTTCGGTTCATACATCAAGATCATCCTATTAAAGTAAATTTTCACATTTCACATGTAATTTAACTGGGGTTATTGATTGTCAGCTCTAAACTGTACTTCAGTTAAGGTAGGACCCCATTTAAAAAAATTAACATGAACATAACCTTTAATTGTCTTTGGTTTTAGTAAATTGACATTTAAAACACAAACAAAAATTTGATCTGGAGACGATCATACATGATCGGCATGGAAATCGTTAACGATCGGTGAGATTCGTGTAATTGTTTCAAGACGAATGTTTCAAAGCACTCGTGGATCATTTTAAAAAATTAGCATTACAAGATCCCTATGTTCCGTCTTCCCAGGGACACACGGTATACTTATAAAAAAAAATTAAAAAAGATTAAGGCCATCAAATTTTAGTTGAAAAGTCAAGCCTGAACTCGTCGGTTTTCAGTCGGCGGGGGTAAGACTTTTAAAATATTTGAGCTGTCCACTATGTCTTCGTCATCAACAGCAGGCCAGAAAAATTGCTTCCGCTTCAATCTGAGGAATTTGATAACCCAGTTATCACCCCCTTCACTGCTTAATATTTTCCCAACAAAGTGCCTGGTGGTTTTCTTCGTGCTATATTGTACCAGAACCCATTTATTAACATCAATAACGTGACTTTCCTCCGAATCAGATTCAACAGAATCCTGCATATCCGCCAAGAACTCCTCTTCATTATCAGACTCGTTATAAATGATCTGATCCTCATCCGTTTCAGTAGCAGAACTCTCGTCCTCAATGACCGCTGGTCTCTTTTTTTGGTATGTGCCTTAGGTGCCACCGATGCTTTGCTACTTGTAATAACCTCAGCGCCTGGCGCTAGCTTTCGTTTGGAAATTTTTGGGTTACTCTGAGTTTGGCGTGCACATTGCAATAGTAACTTCTCAAAAGAAGGTTTTTCAGAAACTGTGAAAGATGCTGTTGCAGGTATACTACTGTGGCCAATAGTAGATGTAACACCATTACTGATGCTATTAATTAAATTCTGTCCATTGTCAGAGGGATACAAGGCAACTGTTTCGTTGACAGAATTAACAGGTGGGGCTTGTACGTCGGTATTATTTCTTGAATCAATTATTTCGGAACTTTGCTGATCCCATCTCTTAAGAGCTTCCTGGTCAAATTTTTCTCTAAGTACAATTTGACTGTTGAACGGAATAATACCACCTTTCTTGAAACCATTAGTGATTACAGTTGCCGGAGTCTCTTTCCAGGATTGGGCGATAAACTGGGAAAATATTTTCTTTGGCAATTTTCGAGTGATATTCTGTAGTTGCCATTTTACCAGCTTTTCATCCCACCTGGTTTTAACCGATTTAAATACTGGCAGGTCGAGCGGCTGCAGAAGATGAGTCGTGTGGGCTGGCAGCTTTAAAATAGTAATATCCTCTTTTATTGCTACTTCCACGACAGCTGGACTAACATGTGTACTGTGCCCATCATATAAAATAAGGACTGGTCTTGCATCTCCCAAGGCAGGAACGACATTCTTTTGGAAATAATTACAGAAAATTTCCGAGTCCATCCACCCCTTCTTGCTGGCGACGTAGGACATTCCAGGAAAAGCATCGTCTGCTGCTTGCCATTGGTCCCAGATGTTAAGCCCTTTAAAAATAATCAAGGGGGCGCTTTCTGGCCTGAAGCATTTGCCATTAGACACACCGTCGTGTTTTCACGGCCTGGAGTGCTGGTGATACGTGAGCACGGTATACCTCGCTTACCAACCACTTTTGTTTTTGACGGGTCTATACAAAAACTACTCTCATCCAAATTCCATATCTGGGCGGGCTTGTCTTCAAGTTTTAAATCAACGAGTGTCTTTTTCAAAAGAGCAAAATATTCGTAAATAAGAAATGGATCCGTAGCCTTTTTCCTCGCAAATTCAACAGCTTGTGGTCTTTTTATACTTAATCCGTGTCTCTTTTTAAATCCAAGGAACCAGTCTATGCCGGGAACTCCATTCGTGAACGGGGTGCGCAGTTTATTATCTGCAACGTATAGGGTAACTAGCTCAATCACCTCCTTCCGGGACAATCCAAAGCCCCATTTTTCTAGGGTAGTAATGCCATTAGCCAACTCTTCCTCTTGTTGGCGGCCTAGAGCAGTTAGTACAGATGTAGATGATTGTAGATGTAAAATTAAATATAAATTACATAAACATTAAAATTTTAAATAACATGAAGTGTTAAATAAAAACGATTACAAAAAAGAACAAGGGTTTGAGGAACCAAAGTCCTTAAATCCAGAGGATTATTGAAAAATTTAACCAACACAAAAATTGAAGCAGCACATAATCTTCAGCCATTGTCATTATGTGCTGTTTCAATTTTTGTGTTTGTTAAATTTTTCAATAATCCTCTGGATTTAAGAACTTTGCTTCCTCAAACCCTTGTTCCTTTTTGTAATCTTTTTTATTTAACATTTCATGTTATTTAAAATTTTAATTGCTATGTAATTTTTATTTAATTTTACATCTAGCATATGCAGATGCCCTTTTAAGGGCGAAAACGTTAATGCTAATTTAATTATTCAAACTTTACACCAATTAAATCTGTGGGTTCTGACTACGTGTTTTTTAAACCTTCGTTTTATTACAAAAGTAGTCAGTAATTGATTACATTTTCCAATAGTAATCACTAATTGGTACCTACAACTGGCGTAAGTACTTCACCATTCTGTTTCTTTTTTGCTTTTCGTTGTAGAATTTCCTCTCTTATCCTTATTGCTTCCAAAATATAAGAGGGGTCTACACATCGTTTATTTTTGCCTATATTATCCCTTATTATTTCGGGGGCAATACACTGCTTATAAAATTTTACTAACTCTGGAACCATTTCCTTCTCCCAGAATTCAACATCTCTGTATATTTCTTCAATGAAAAGTTCCACCTTGTCATTTACATACACAACAAAATAACACTTGGACCTTCTTGTAACATTTAGTTGGCCCTGTACCTACAAAAAACAATAGCAATATTATTAATAGATGTATACACGACCTTCTTGATTTTCGAGACTTGGCGTCTCTGACGTGTCGTGGTCGTGAATGTATACATTGCAAGACGAAATACTTAACTTACTTGATAATAATACGTATGATTTCGTTGCAATTTTACTTGTCCTACGATGTTTCGTAAATAAGTTTTTTTTTAACTGCCAGTACTTCCTCTATCGTTGAGACATCAAGCTGTGATGCGCAATAAAGAGTTTTAACTTCTATAATGGCATCTTCGCCTATAAGCCCTAAAAATAATACTTAAACATGATGAAATGATACAAAAAGCAATAAAGTGTAATAAATTACCATCAGGGGAAGCTCCTAAGAATCCATGATCTAAATCAACCCATAAGCCAGTCCTTTCAACTGACAGTTTTGTTTTCTCCTCGAACTGTGCTATAGCCACACCTTGTTTTGCTATACCTACCATACTCAGTGGCTGCAGACCAAAATTTATTTTGTGTTAGGCATGATTTAACCATATTATGGCAAGGTGTGCTAGATCTTCTTTTTACCACTTTACCAAACATTGATGCTGTCAGTCTGTGTTGCCTTTCGTTTTCAAATACTGGGTTACCGAACTGACCCACAGTTTCTTTAGCAATCCTATTTCGTTCTGCTACATCAACCTAAAAAGAATGTTTGAAAACTTGTTACACGACTTCAAAAATGGACGAACCTGTAATCGCTCCAATATTCTTTTACATTCGTCGTCAATAAATGGTTGGTCTTCATCAGGCTCTTCAGCCCTTGGTCCATAATCTTTATTCCCCACAGTAATTTTTCTTTTTTTCGAGATAGGTTTCTTAGCTATATCAGCATCAGGACAAAGTCTTTTGCGAGCTTTTCTTGCCGAGTTTTGAAGTGTTTCCCTGGAATTTGACCGGTAACTTTTTTCCATGGGCTGGAAGGCCAGTCAAACTTTCTATTATGGCGCAGGCCAGCAAGATATACTCTTCGTTCGTAAGAACCTCTCTGAACTAAGTTAAGCCGCTTGCTTTCCCATGTTGAAGCGGGCAACAATATTCATTAATCGTTCTGCTTTATTGTTATTCGCATTTGTAATCAACAAATGAGCCTTACGAATAAGCAGGTCTAGGGCACCTACAAAAAGAATAGTATTTGCAATTATCGGATTAAGTACCGAAGCTGCATGTCATTTATGAAATTTAACGAAATTAATTACCGTTTATATGGTTGTACATCGTAGTGGATTTTAAGCTGGGTATTAGATTTTGTGCCTGGTCTCCAACCGTGTTGCATATGCTTTCTCTGCAATTTGAATGGTCACCATACACATGATGTAATCCATATTGCAGATCTTTCTTCAACATATTAACATCTTGGTCCGTTTTAGCGTGTTCGTAAATTGAACATTTTGCACGTTTTCGCAAAAGGTCAATTTTAGATTTGGTCAATAGTTTTCTCCCTGGTAAACTAATTTGAGTGTCTTTTTTTAGATTGTACAAATGTTTTCCATAATTTTTTAGAGCATGATTGGTGCACTCCACCTTCTGTACATCTTTGCCATATGGAACCTTCCGCTTAATGTTGGCAAACACACTTGAATCGCCATCAGCTACAAATTTTATATATCGGACAGAATGCATGGTTTCGCTTGCACAAAATCCCTCAATAACCATATCTGTTTCCATAGCAGGTGCCGACTCACTCCAATTTTTGTAACAGATGTGTTGATTGGGTTCTGCATTTAAGTTAGCCGCTCGTGTGCAAATAGAACAAAATTTATTGCGAACTGCAACAAAAAGTAACTCTCCTGTGTGACGTCCAATGATACCAATCATTCCAGATAATGAGTTATAATTTGAACCGTACGAGCGTTTGCTCCATGATCCATCCACGTACGCCGTTATCCAGGGAGTACCATCTTCACATACATTGCCGATTTCTATGGCATGCTCACGTTCTTTGATACCTGCAGCTTCCATGCTTCTCCATAATGACATTTTCCATTCCTGTAATACAAGAATAGGTCTACATAAACTAACCAACAATCAATAGCAATCAAGTGCATGCAAATACTATCATCAGATGTTTTACACAAATAAGCACTGAAACTTACTTCCCCAAATTGATTTTCTAATTCGTAGAACATCGTTTCTGACATTGTCGCTATGTCCATAGAACTCAACAGCTCAGACAAATGTGTATGAGTACTTCCTGATGCCAGAGTGCCCCAAACTGCCCCTGTGTTTATGAGGGAAACTGGTCTATTTGGATTTTCAGTCAAACCTGTATTCTCTGGTACATACTGTGCAATTGAAGACAATAGTACTAACTAATCCTGATCTGCGAATTTCTTTTTGTATACATATATTGCTGTGATTTACACACTAACAGGCTTGTATCCAATACCTATGCTAATAATATAAAAGGTTGATAGCTACCTTAAGCTTACGTTTAGTAAATTTGTCAAACATTTTTAATTTTCTTTTTAAAATTTTTCTTTTCTATAATTCGGTTGTTCATAATTTTTATTTCGGTTTCTGAAGGCTCTTATCTCAGGATATTTGGTTCTTTGTTTGTATTTGTCTTGGTATCAGCTGTGGTTCGTTTCAATATATCAAAATGTGGGCCATATACGGTTCCGATATGCTTTCATTTGGTCGACTAAAAGTAAATGTTTATTAATGTCATAAACTTATGTAATTATGTAAAAATGGTTTAGTAGTTAAGATAATTCTTTGTCTGAATGAATTTAGCTATTTGTGCAAGGCTATGTTTTTATTTTAAGTTTTTTTATTTGTGTTTAAACGTTGGTTTGTTCAATAGGTTGTCCCAGTATTTGTTGATGTGGTTTTTAGCTATCTTCATACTTTGATACTGTTGCTTTTAGTTGGAAAAAGATTTTCGTCAAAAATCAATTCTGAAATTTGTAGGTTTGAGGTTATGTTACCAAAATTTGTAAATTATTAATTTTGGACTTTGGTAAAGTTTTTGGTGAAGTTCAAAAAAGTATGACAAAAAGTTGAGAGGAACAAGAATTTTCCAATGAATTGACTGCAAATCTTCCTTTAAAGAGGAAAATCAAGAAAATTACAAAGTTGACGGATAATTTTGTAATGTATCATATGGGACATTTTTGAAAAGCTAAAATTATGAGGAGTCCAAAAATGTACATGGTTTGGAGAAGAATGGAAGGATAAAGGCCAGAAAGGCATTTAAAATTAATAAATTATAAAACTAAAACAATTGATGTTCTAATGTTTTTACCTTAAAAATGTTCGTTGCCATGGGGAAAAACAAACTTGTTGACAGAGGTGATAAATAGGCCTCACAAAACAAAAAGGACTCACTCTGCAAAAGCTTGTTGAAAGAGCGTGTCGTTTCCTCGAGTCCAAAGGATCACAAAGTTGGAGTTTATTTACGTTTTGCAAGCATTAAAGCAGCCATTGTTGTTTATAAAGCTAGACATGGTGTTTAATATTGTCGAAAATCTTGATATAAGCTGATTATCAATTCCCGTGATAGCAGATGAATGGGGTGGATCCTTAAAAAATCTGCGTGCTGTGTTTCCGTCATTTGTAGACCCTGTGCCCTGCTTGGGTTGGTCGACCAACAAACCCATTTCATTTCTAAATCTAATGCTTATCGCGTCCTTCCTAGTTTTCAAACTCTTCTTTTCTTCGGGCGACCTAGCTTGCCATTTCTTAATTTTCAATCTATACGCTATATGAATTAAGCACTCAAAACACCTTATGTAAGCATGTAATGTTGAAAGGCCAAAAGAACAGTTCTCAGCGTCTATATTTTTATTTGCAAAAGATGCTACATTATTCGCTTCCTTAGGAGTCGCTCCACATATTAAACACCTTTGACCTGATATACCTTTTAAAGAACTGCAAACTTTCCCGTCTACCATTGTCAAAAACATTCTCTGATGTACCTCAGTGTCTCTTCCATTAATGGCTATTTTTGTTGGTTTTAAATTTTCTATTTGTATTTTAACATTACCTACTTCCGTTTTCGTGAGCTGGATTGTTTCCTTTCTTAAAATAAATTTAATCGGTCGACAGAACCGTGTAGAAGATGGCACAGGATTTTGCCATAATATTATATTTTGATCGGTATTTTTAACTTGTGCTGTGAATTGTAATGGCACAATTGATATGGCAAACAAGTCTGAATCACTTGCGCCAGTAAATTCTTCAGAAAATACTTGCTTATGTTCATTCTGGTTACTGCTTCCATCACAGCACCACTTGAATATAACTGTGAGAACTTCGCTGCCTGACAAACATTGACTTAAAACATTTTCTTGAAAAAGCGCTAATCGTTTTATTGTATGATCTAAAAGTGATTGTAATTCTATTTCTGCTGAAATTTCTGTAATTTTTATGGCTTCTTTTGGCGGATAGCAATCTACTTTTGCCTCAACAATTTTGTCATAGGACGGATAAATGTTTGCTTGTTGTTCTATAGCATGTTTCCGAATTACTTTATAACTGTGTTTTGTCATTTTTGCGATCACATATAAAGCCAAAGCTTTTTCAGGTGTATAAGGCACTGGCAACATGTTTGGTGATTTATATGATTTTTTTATTTTAGTGGCCCGTGAAGGTGACGTTTGCGTTAATTCTTGAAGCATTACAGCAGCATTTCGTTTTCCAGCATTGCGCAATGAAATTTGAGTAGCATAAGCTAGTTCATTTATTATTTTTTTTTTTAAATACACCATTCAGCGCATACATTGCAACTAGTCTATACTATCTAGCAATTTTGTTCGCGTGTTCCTTACTTAAATTTAAGTCTAGCTCTAAGTCTTAAGTCTAGGTAAGTCCTAACGTTTGATGGACGTACTCCCAGTGGCGCACTCCACATATGTTTAAAACACTTCTTTCACATGTTTTATTATCGTCTTATTCACTTACACTAGTTCGAAGGGTTTTTGTCTTTTCAACCTCCGAACAAGTCCGTTGTTGTCGAGTAGTTGTAGCACTTCGACATTTTGGTGTTCATGAAGTCTCGCTTCGTGTTTTTTCGCGAACCGTTTAATTTCCTCGCAAACTGTAGGCACTTTTAGGTCCTTGTGGATGTCTTCATTTCTGATGTACCACGGAGCGTTGACAATGCTGCGTAGTACTTTATTCTGGAAGGTTTGTATTATTTTTACATTAGTTTTCTTTGTGCATCCTCATAGTTGCACACCGTAAGTCCACACTGGTTTCAGAATTTGTTTATACAACAATAGTTTGTTATGTAGCGACAGTTCAGAATGTCTTCCTAGTAGCCACCACATTTTTCTAAATCTAATACCGAGTTCTTCGCGTTTTTTCTTGACATGCTCTTTCCACCTTAACTTAGCGTCCAGTGTCATGCCAAGGTATTTCGCTGTGTTAGTGTAGGGAATTCTTTGCTGATTGATTACAATTGGTAAGTAATCTATTCTTTTGTTGGTGAAATTTATGTGGGTAGACTTCGCCTCATTTAATTTAATCCGCCATTTATTGGTCCAGCTGGTGACGTTGTTGACGGCTGATTGTAGCTTGGTTGTTGCAATTTCAATTTCATTGCTTGTGGCTAGCAATGCGGTATCGTCAGCGAATGTAGCTGTTGTTACTCGATCACTTATAGGGATGTCACTAGTATATAACAAGTATAGCACTGGTCCAAGGACGCTTCCTTGCGGTACACCTGCAGCAATGTCTCTTAGTTCTGAGTATTCCTCGCCATATCTCACTCTGAATTGGCGGTCGGAGATATATGATTTCAAAATGTGACTCATCTGTCGAGGCAGATTTTTAGCTATTTTGTATTCGAGGCCCTCGTGCCAAACTTTATCGAAGGCTTGAGCCACATCTAGAAATATTGCTGCGCATATTTCTCTTTTCTCTAGTGTCCTTTCAATTACATCGGTAATCAGATGCACTTGGTCAATGGTCGAGTGTTTGTTCCGAAATCCGAATTGATGAGTTGGGATGAGCTGCTTTTCCTCTATGATTGGCTTGAGGCGTTTCAGTAGTAATTTCTCAAACCGTTTGGAAACGGTTGGTAACAGTGAAATTGGTCGGTATGATGTTTTTTCGCAGGGTGGTTTATCAGGTTTAGGTATCATAATAATAACTTCCGCAATTTTCCACTGCATAGGCACGTATTGTAGTCGCAGTGCTGCATTGAATAGGTGCGTAAGCTTCATTATGCCCTTTTTGGGTAGTTCCTTAAGCACTTGTCCATTTATCAGGTCGTAACCTGGCGCTTTTTTGGAACTGAGATTGTTTTGAATTTCTCTGTAGATTTCTTTTGGAGTTATAGGCTCTATGACCCTGTTCTCTGTGTTGTTTATTTCCAGTAGAATCTCATCGTCCATAGCTGGATGTGGCTGGAAAGTGTTTGCTAAGTGTTCGGCAAATATTTCTGCCTTTTCTGTATCTTTCCTTGCCCATCCACCATCTTCCTTACGAATGGGCGGATTTTGGTTTTCTGGTCGTTGTAGTCTCTTGGTGGCTTTCCAGAGAGAGTATTCGGTCTCTTTGTCATCTGTGAGTCCCCTTAGGAATTCAGTAAATGTTTCATTTTTTACAGAGCGGATCTCATCTTTTAGTTGCTGGCTTAAACGATTCAGTAGTCTTTTGTCTGCCGGTGCTCTGGTTTGTTGCCTTTCGTTTCGTGGACACAAGCTCTTTAATTTCCCTAGGGTAGTTTATGCCATGTGTTTTTCGTTTTGGCACAGGGGTATTGTCCCATGCATCTTGCTGCAGATTAGTTATAAGTAGTTCTGCTTCCGTGTCGAGTTGTTCAGTTGTTCTTAGTGGAACGTTCAATATGATACGTTCCTCCACTTCCGCTCTAAATCCGCCCCAGTCTATCCATTTGTTCGTTAGTGACGGAAGTTGTGATTTAGCAATAATTGTTTCGCTGATCGTCATTATAATTGGAGAGTGGTCTGATGACAGGTCGTAATTGTCTTCGATACTGATGTAGTTGGAGGATATTCCTTTCAGTATGAAGAAGTCAATTAGATCTGGGATCTTGTTACTGTCTGTTGGCCAATACGTTGGTTTTCCAGTAGATTGGCATACACATTTGGCTTGCTTGATCGCTTCATATAGTTGTTTTCCTTTAGTTGTAATAAGTCTAGAACCCCAGTGAGTATGTTTGGCATTGAAATCTCCCCCAATTATGAAGTGATTTCCTAACGCTTGGAAAAGCCTAATATAATCTTCTTTTTCTAATGCGTATCTGGGTGGGCAGTATATTGCAGTAACTGTATAGTCCTTGGATTTTGTAAGGATTTTTACAGCCGTTGCTTGTATTTCGCGTGTATTGTAATTGACTTCTTCATAATGTTTGACATTTTCTTTTATTATTACTGCCGATCCACCCCTTGCTGTATTGTCTGGGTGGGCAGTGTGGTATAGTTTATATCCTTTTATATTTAGGTAGCTTTCCTTAGTGAAGTGGGTTTCAGAAATCAAACAAACATCTATTTTCTGATCCCAGAGGAAAAGCTCTAATTCATGGACATGTTGGAGTAGTCCGTTCGCATTCCAGGCTACAATTCTTATACTCGACGCCATTTTTATTTCTTGTTTTTGGCTACTGCCTTATTGATGGTTTCTAACGTTGTCACTCTATTTAGGATAGATTTAATGGAGTCCTCTTGTTTATCGAGTTTTTCAAGGATTGCTTGTAAAATTTTATTAATTGCGTTTAGTCCCGATTCATTGTTCGTGAATAGTTGCGGCTGTGCTGCTTGTGCATAGGTACTGCCTGCTGACTTGCGCTGTAGTGCTGGCCCAGCCTTCGGTAGCGCAGGGAAATTCTGTAATGTTTTCTCTGGCGTTATTTCTTTCACAATAGATGTTCTTTGATAGCTTGTTTTTCTTTCTTGCAGAGTTTTATCCCTCCTTTTTTGGAGTTCTTTTGCAACTACACATCCTCGGTAATTAGCCGGATGTGCTTCTCCACAATTTGCACACTTAGCTTTTTCAAGTTTTGCTGTTCTGCAATCTTTAGTAAGATGGTGTCCTGCGCATTTTACACACCTAGCTGCTTTGTTGCAGAAGGATTGCGTATGTCCAAATGCTTGGCACTTTTTACATTGTGGGATAAGAGCAGTTTTCTTACGTAGCGGTTCGATTTTGACCTTTAGACCAGCAATTTCCGTAATCGCGAATATCTTGCTGCTATCTTCTGACTTGTCGAAGGCTAACATACAGTGAAGTCCATTTATTATGCAATATAGGCATGTTGCAAGTTAATTGGTGTACGCACTTTACCATTGGAATATAGGCAACCCATTATACAGTTAGCTAGTTTTTTTAATCTAACCATCTATGATCTAACCGAAATCAGCAACACATGAAAGTTTAACCTCAAAATAAAACATGTTCTCAGTTCAAAAAAGATTATTTAATATTGAAAATGAAACAAATAGGATCAACAGCAAGCAATTACGAGTATTATAAGTATAACAAATGTTCGAAGTGCCCACCTTGCATTTCCAAACAGAAGGCTAAACGATTGTTAATTTCGAAATTAACAGGTATGTTTCGACATTCATTAATGCAGGGGCAAGAGTGCTTAGCAGTGTATAGTGGGTTGCCTATATTCCAATGGTAAAGTGCTCACACCATTTCACTTGCAATATGCCTATATTGCATAATAAATGGACTTCACTGTATGTAACGGCAATTTTTTTATAGTGGTGATATTATCTTTCTTTTCTTTTTTAAAGATGTTGGTAACATCATTTATCTCATATCCTTTCTTTTGCAGGTCTTCTGTTATCATGGTCAGTGGACATGTGGGGTGTATTCCTCTTGCCATGACTTTTATTGGCCTATTTTGCTTGTCCTCATATGTGTAATATTCGATGCCTTTGTTTTGCAGAACTGTGATGAGACACCTGTATTGCGGTTCATCTTCTACATTAACTTTGAATACGTTGTTATTCATAGCTGTTACTTTGTAGTTAATTCCAGTTGCTTGTAGCAGGCTATGTACATCATCATATTTTTCCAAGTTTACCAAGTTTATTGGTGGTGGTGAATGGTTTTTCTTGTCCTCTAATTTTTTGTTTGGTTGTTTGGATGTTGAAGGTTGCTGTTTTTGTAGTGGGGTAGTCTCAGGTGAGGTATTAGCTTTTCGTTTTTTATTTTTTCTAGTTTTCTGAACTATCCACTCTGTTTCTTTCGCTAGCTCCTCTTCGTCGGTGTAATATTCGATTTTATTTTCAACTGCTTGTTTTTCAACGGGTTTTTTCTGCGCATTTTCGAGGCATTGTACCCGTGTCATTAGCTGGTTAATATTTTCTTGCAAGGTGTTATTGATAGCGAGGGCTTGTTGCCGTGCATTCCAAAGATTTATTTCATTTTGGGTTTTTAGCTGATTCTCTTGCAAGAGAATCTGATTTTGCTGGGACAGCATAGCCTCAGCTGGTGTTGAAGGTCGTTGTATCAAGGTTGAATTATCCATCATGCTGAATAGTGTGCAATATGGTTAATTTGTTAACTTACCGAGCGGAGTACAATCACATTCTCAGGCTTTTGTACTTCTTCGCTGGCTTATCACAATAATTAACTTTTCGAACGTACACAATCTCGTATTGAATTACACTACGGAGAGCGGCATCCAACACGTCTTTACTCTTCGAAAGGTTAGTGAAGTTATGACTGATTCATTTATGCTTGTCGATTCCACTATATGCTTAACTCTTCTACATTTTGTCTTTTTACTTGCTTCAGTAAATTCTTTTTTTGGTCTTCCCACATTAGACTGCTTATATTCAATTCCTATTTTTATTTCAGTATCTAACCACAAACTGTCATCATTTTCAAATCTATCCGAATGCCTATTGCTTTGTTTCCATTTTTGAAAGATTTTAGAAATAAATTTCCGTAATTGTGTTTTAACGTGTAAAAGGGAATTTTCCGAGAAATCATATGTGGTCAGTACATACTCCACAAAATTGTCTTTAGTAGTCAATCCATTTTTTATAAGGTTGTAAAGCTCCCTTTTAACTGAACTACGATTGGGGTTATTCATTTCTGAAAAACAATTATGAATAAAACATTATATTCATTATTTACAACAAAAATACCATTAATCCTTCTTAACAATAAAAAAATAGTGGTTGTGAGCAAGAACTAACACATAGATATCAAATTTCATTTCATTAATTTTAATGAATCCAAACTTTTCAATAATTGTACAGAGTAAAAAAGTTTGATGACCATTGTCTGTGGGTTGCCATAAATACATTGTATACGTATGCGAAATTCACATCTCCGGTGTTAACTTACTAAAAATGCGCAACTTTGCGCAAAAGTTGAATAAATATCCTGAAACTACATACATTTTGCTACAAAAACCATAAAATTTAGCGCGGGATCCTTTGGGACTTTTTTGTTGCTTCAACAAATGTAGTTTTTAACGGAAAGAATATCATAACATAGTTCTAGCCTGCAAACTGCACAAAGATATAACTTCTACGTAATATTTTTGAATGTACAAACAATATAAACATTCCAACTTACCTTTTATGGCAAACAAACACCTTTCTATTGCGTTATGGACAATCGCCAAGCGAATTTATTTTATATAAAATTTTCACGGTTAAAAAGTTAAAAATGGAACGTAATGTTTGACGTTCTGCAAATAAACTGTAATGACATATTATCGCCGTTCGATTGTTTGTGTATGGGAGTGCGATCTGATTTCTATTTGTCCCCATGCATAATTTTGTATTAACAACATTTTCATATTTTGACTTTTGTCTCGCTAGATTTGCAATTTCGGCCACTGTGTGACGGTGGCAATGACAGTATACAATTTCAGGAGGGTGAGATAGCAATTGAGGATGGTATGGTGGCAGATGCATTCTGCCAATTTTTCCAATCAGTCTTTGAATCTGACTCATTCAATTATGATGTAAAATCATTCAGTCAGGACAGTACCTTAGACATGTTGAATATTAATAGGGTCTCCAGTAATGATTATAAAATGGCAATCAAGAGGTTGAGACCAAAGAAATCGGCGGGTCCGGATCTTATACCTCCATATGTTTTAAAGGGGTGTGCAGAGTGGCTTGAGTTACCGCTGCTGCATTTATACAACTTAGCTTTGAGTTCGGCAACATTCCCGAATGTATGGAAGGAGTCGGTAGTAATACCTCTGCATAAAAATGGCTGTAAATCAGATATTTCTAACTATCGACCGATTTCTTTGATATCCGCCCCAGCTAAAGTTTTTGAACATATTATTCACAACAAAGTATTTCAACACGTAAAGCCTTTAATTTCTGATGTTCAGCATGGGTTTGTTCCTCAAAAATCGACAGTAACTAATTTATCCGTATTTACCAATCACATATATGAAGCACTTGAAAATAAAGTTCAGGTTGATGCAGTATATACTGATTTTAAAAAAGCTTTTGATAAGGTGAATCATAAAATCCTATTGGAAAAATTGGCCGGATGTCGACTGTCGTTTAGCTTACTAAAGTTTTTTGCTTCGTACCTAAACTCACGAAAATTTACAGTTAGATTCAATGGTAACACCTCGGGGAAGTTTGCGGCAAACTCGGGAGTCCCACAAGGGTCCAACTTAGGACCGTTGTTATTTTTAATATTTATTAATGACTTGCCCAGCGTGTTAAATACTGCTAAATCTCTTTTGTTTGCTGATGATCAAAAAATGTTTTTAAAAATTAGATCTGTCCGAGATTGCACGGAGTTGCAAAAAGATATAAACAATTTATACTATTGGAATGTTAAAAATAAGCTGCCCCTTAATATCAAAAAATGCCAAGTATTATCCTTCAGTCGTAATAAAACTCCAATACTATTTAACTATAAAATTGACGATAGTGAGCTTCATCGAATAGAAAGTGTAAAAGACCTTGGAGTAACATATGATAGCGCGTTGAATTTCAAAAAACATATTCATAGCGTCGTTGCTAATTCTTACCGAAACTTGGGTTTTCTATTTCGTCAGTCTCATGAATTTAAGAACATTTTCACTATAAAACTGCTATATAGTACGATAGTAAGACCGAAATTGGAATATGCATCGACAATCTGGTATCCAAATAATTTGGGAGAAAGTAAACAAATTGAAAAAGTTCAAAATAAATTTTTACGATTGCTATACCTATTACAAAAAGTATCAAACCTATCCTGATTATCGCTTTGTCAGGTCAGTAAGTCTTCGTCAAGAATTTGAAATCCAGAGCCTCAATACTCGTAGGAACATTGCTCTTGTACAATTTGGGTTTAAAATTTGGAATAATATCCTTTGTGATAGTTATCTTTTGTCATTGTTTAAACTGCGAGTTCCGGCGAAAAATACAAGAGTTTCGTATTCCAGCTGTTACGTATACGTTTAACATTCCTTTTTTAGTAATGCTTAGACTCTTGAATGAATTAGTACTATTAACTGAAATTGACCTAAGCATGAAGTATAAACTCTTTCTACAACAAATTTTTAATTACTACGGTTACGATTAAAGGCATTGTTCTTGACCCATGTTCCTCTGTAATGCTGGGCATGCATTTAGTAGATGATATCTATATTGTTACAGTATCATTGTTTTAATACTTAATGTTACTTGCTGCACTATACTATGTATTTATTTGTATTCAGGGATTCATGTAAAAAGGTCATACGACCTGTTTGTTTCCCAAATAAATAAATAAATATTGGGTTTAATGTATGTTAAAAGAATTTCTATTTCATCACATAAATCTACAGCATTTATATCGGATTCTTTTTGTTCAATATCTGATAACTGAATCTGTAAATCCATACAATATTTCATTTTTGTGTCTCGACTCATTGTCGATAATGAATAAATGTTATTTAAAAATTGAAAAGTCATTATGTATGGCCAGATGTGTCCTAACTTTATTGAAAAATTCGATTAGACTAACTGTATTTTGTTTTAGTTTAGTTAAGTCTACTAAAAGATTTCAGTTGGATCTTTGATCTCTAAAGTTTTGAACAAGGGCACTTTTTAATTAATAATTAATTTATTTAATAATAATAATAAACTTTCAAAGCTTGACCTTTCAATTTGTTTCTGACTGAGGATATTGTTAACTTATTTATATAGTCGTTAGGAGTTTGTGTGCAAAATTGGGTGGCAATGACTTCAACTGCTCTAATAAATTCTGATAAGGTGGCTGGATTGCCGTTATAAGTGGGTTAAGTGGGTATCTCGTTCAAAAGAGAAATGCTGAAACCAGCAGGAAATAGGGTTTCTGCCATGGTTTGATTATTGATCGATTGATTTGTCAAAAATAATAGTTGAGGTGGTTGTGAAACATTTGTAGTACGTGGTGATCTGGATCGGTTTCTTGGCGTTAATTGTTTTAGAATTATGCAGATTCACTAGTTATTTTTAAGTGTTTCAATTTTTTACGTTAAGGGTCTGAATCAAGGTTCCTACGCAAAAGAGATAAGTCATACAGCGGATATTAAGTAGTCATAAGAACTGCCGTAAAACGGGGCTACTTTGTGCAGCTTTTGAGGTATTTTTAATCCTGGGCAGTATATTTATAATCGGATCGACTTGAAAAAAATCAAGAGTAGCAATACAGGTCATACCGATAACCTGCCATAAAATGTTTTTTTTGCGATAAACCGTTTTCGAAAAAAATTTTTACAAAGTGAGTGCCAAAGTAGTGTTTAGGGTTACATTCGCATCCAATCAGAAAATAACCCATCGTGGGGTTACTTTTGCACCAATTTAACGTTTTTTTTTTAACTTTTAACTAAAAGATTCTATATTTGTGATTAAAATATAATCATTCTCTATAAAAAATAACATCATCATATTGTTTTTAGAGAACTACAAAAAATAGCATATGTTTGTACCATTCTTAAGGCAGAAAATTCATATTCTTATCAATATAAAATATCAGACTCTTTAAACATTAAAATTAATATAAATAAACATCAAAATAAACTTTAAACAAACTCAAAAATAATATTCTTAATATTTGGCACTGTAAAACGACATTCTTGGTAACAAATAAAGATGCACCCACCCGCCCGCGCCTTGCCAAAATGAATATTAATAATCATGTTCACATTCCTCACAAGTATAAAATTTGTTTTTGGATTCTCTGTTACAAACACCGCAGATCCACGTAGAACAACCAATGCATTGAATCCAGTCTGGTCTAATGTAATCAGACCAGTCGACAGCACAAATTCCACATTCGTTTCCATTTTGCGTTAATGCCGAAACGAATTTTTTAAAATGAAATAAAACTATGGTCAAATAACATAGGAGTTCAGAATGAAATTATAATTTATTTAAGATGTTAATGCTACAAAGACAATTCTAAGACTGAATACATTTATAGTGAATCCTATAAAGTAAACTATTATCTAAACCAAACCCAGACGACTGTGTCATCTCCTTCTCAGGTTGCACATACACATTTAATAATTATATTAATATTAATACACTACTTTGCTCAAAAATGGCTTTATCAGAAGCCCCACCTCCGTAACAAGTAGATACAAAGTCAATAACCTAGCAAGAGATAAACCAGTCATAAATTTAAGAGTATTCCTACCCTTGTAGTGTGAATACGTTTTACGGCAACATCTACATTTTGGTTTCTGTATTGGAATTTCTGTACAATCTACATTTAGTCGAACGCTCTTGAACTCTCTGAAACAATTGGGCGTGTTCAATCGGCACTCATCTATTGATGGCCACACAATACATGGCCCTAAACAGCACCTATGCATTGAACATATTCATCGAATAGTATTCTGCCTTGAAGAAATTTGAAATAGAACCAACAACACTTTAAATTTTACAGCCAATTTCACCTTCATAAATACTAAAATTATTCTGTCTTCAATACAAAGTTTCTGAGTTCTACAGTCTGGTAACAACTCTGTTACCAGTGAGGTTATTGTCTTTAGCAAATCAAAGTTTGAAATGCCAGTTAAAGAATTTAAATGATTATCACATGAAATAGATACATATGAATGAAATATCGCTCCACTGGTAACTTGGATTCCTTTATCTATTTTACTAGTAATAACATTTTTGGCACCCGGGGTTTAAACTGCAAATGAATTAGCATGTCAATAGCATTTCTTTCATCTTCATTTAAGTCGTTAATTGTTGTAGCAATTCTTGTGTGTCGTGTTCTATTGGGTTGTCGAGATAAGGTAGAAAAGGTGTGGAATTATCTTGATCTTTCAGTAAGTTTCTTTTATTGAGGCGTTGTTATCTTTTACCTGTACTAGGTTTCCCTGCAAATGGCTGCTTTGGTAATTTCTTTGAAGGAACAGCATTTTTCTTGAGGGTGGTTTTTCTTCGTAAAATGTTTTGCACAAACTCGCATGTAGTTCGTAGCAGGTTTCCCCATATTCAGGACAAGTTCCCAAGCTTTTCTTCGGTCAACCTTCTCTTTTACCCCGAATGCACTTTCCAAATATACAAATTCACTGCCCTTTAGCGGAAACAAATGAAAACTTATCTTATTTTCCTTCATTCGTTAGTATGACATCCAAACACGCAACAATTTGTTTTATCAACACTTTTCTTGGAAGCCATAATTATTTAACAGTAAACAACAATAAACAAGAATAAATAACAATAAACAACAAACAACAAAATAACACGTTGGATACAAAATCACGGTAAAATATATAAAACAGGGGGCCACCCGAGACAACACGAATAAAACCTTTGAAGAGTATGACTTGTAAAGTTTCACAAAGCGATCACCAGGTAACGTATTCTTATTTGGAATCGCCAATTCGTTACCCGACAAGACCCGAAGCAACGAATTACCGAACCGTCTGTTCGAAACACTGTTACCAACCTTGTGGCATGGCATTATGGCACTTTCAGTGTAAAATTGGGGTATATTTAATATTAAATTAATATTATAATTATTGTACATTTTCAAAATACTTGTAACAAATTTTAACCGCGGGTAGGATCTTGGAATGTTTATTATAAGTAGTAGGTACTATACAAGGTGTTTCTAAAATGATGCACGAAACTTTACAGAGGATTCCTACAGTTCAAAATAGTAGTATCTAATAGTAGTTTAGATAGATAGATAGATATTTATTCAAATTCAAATACCAGTGGCGTTGAACATAACGAACATAATGTATAAATACATATTAAAAATACAGTATAAAATAAAATGTTACCAATAGAGATATAAAATACAAAAAAATTCAAGACGCAACAAATAAATATACATGCAATAACAAATATAAATGTATAATAACAAATACAAGTACCGAATATAAAAAAATTATAATAATAATTATCAAACAAACAAACAAACAAAACTTTACATACTACTATCAACAAAATATTCCTGCAGCGTATAGTAAGCTTTGCTAAGTAAGAGCGATCGTAAGGTATTCCTAAATCTTTTGAGATTTGTAATATTCTTTATATTGTTGGGCAAGCTATTGTAAATTTTTTTACCATTGTAAAATATTGAGTTTTTTATCAAATGTGATTTTGGCCTCGGTAAATAGATATTAGATTCGTCAGACCTAGTGTTAAGCAGAGTAGGGTGTTCTGAAGATAAAGTATTTTTATGTTTTAAAATTAAACAAGATACTTCCAACACATAAAGACAAGTAACTGTAAGAATATCATATTTTATAAAAAGTGGTTTACACGAGTCCCTTGACCCTGCACCACACATGTATCTGACTGCTCTCTTCTGCATAACAAAAATAGAGTTGATACTCTCCTGTGATACAGAACCCCAAAATGCGATACCATACCTTAGGTGTGATTCAATAATAGCGAAGTAAGCAAGACGGGTAGAGATATAGCCCAATTCGTGAGAAATGGTACGAATTGCGTAACAATTTTTCGACAATTTTTCCAAAAGTTTATTTATTTGATTTGTCCATTTTAATTTGTTGTCGATCAATAAACCTAAAAATTTAACAGTGTTTGTTTGAGTTATGAAAGAATTGTCGAATTTAATTTCATTGATTTTTCCGTTGAACGTTAAAATATTTGTTTTCCCTGCATTTAAACATAAGTGATTACAGTCAAACCATTTTTTTACTTTGATCATATCTCTATGTATAATATTATTCAAAATATTAGACTGGCTGCTTGACCAAAGAATGCAAGTATCATCAGCAAAAATTGTAAAATTGCCATTGATTTTGAGCTGAAATATATCGTTAATATAAATAAGAAACAAAATCGGTCCTAGGACCGATCCTTGCGGTACACCACGCGTAACAGCCGAGGGAGCCGATAATTCTCCTGAAATTTTTACTAGTTGTGTTCTATTATGAAGATATGATTTAAACCAGTCAAAAGGTACGCCACGAAAACCATATAATTCTAACTTTTGAAGTAACAAGGTGTGATTAACACAATCAAAGGCCTTAGAGATATCGCAGAACATTACTGAAACTATTCGCTTATTATTAACATTATAATAAATGTCATGTAGGAGGTTAAACGCGGCATCATTTGTATTTCTATTATTTTGGAAACCGAACTGAAATTTGTGTATAATTTTGAATTTATCCAAGTAGGCAAGAAGTCTAGTTTTCACAATTTTTTCTATGATTTTTGCAAAAGTACACAGAAGAGCTATGGGTCTGTAATTAGATGGATCTTGTGGGTCCCCACCTTTATGGATGGGAACAACTAGTGCCGTTTTTAGTATGGACGGAAAGTGTCCTAACGTAAACGATTCATTAATTAGATGCAAAAGAATTTCAAGTACCGAATTAGGTAAAAACTGCAAAATTTTACCAGATATACCATCAGATCCTGAGGAATATTTGTTTTTTATTTTTTGTATGGTATCCTTAAGCTCTGTTAATGTAGCCGGGAATAGATAGAAACTTGCATTGGGAAAATTAGGTAAAAATTTGTCTGAAGGGATTGGATAAACATTATCTACGTGAATCTTTGAACTGAGAAACTGAGCAACAGAACAGAAATGTGAATTTAACTGGTCTGGCTGCAGTTCAATTTTTACGTCATGTTTTTTATTACGATTTCTTAAATTATTGACAATTGACCAAGTTTCCTTCGTTTTATTCGAAGCCTTTGCTAATCTACATTCATAATAGCTGCTTTTAGCTAACTTAATTATATTCCGGTATATAGATTTATATTTATTGTAGTATTGTACAAAATAGTCACTGTTAATAAATTTACGGACGTATCGTAGAAAACGGAAATATTTAGCCGAGGTCCTGATTCCAATAGTGGTCCATACTTTCGACCTCCTCGGTTTGATTGCTTTCAGAGGAAAAGACTGTTCAGCGAGTTCCTGAATTTTTTTACTAAATAATGAAAATTTATTATCGTATGAGTTGTCGTTATTAACACACTCATACCAATTTACTTTGATGCAGTTATCCGTGAATTTATTTACATTTCTTTTTGAAAATATTCTGCCATAATTTAATTTTTTATTTTCGATAATATTACTATGATTTAGTTTTATTGGTACGGATATATTAGTTAAGACAGCTTGATGATCTGCTATTCCATTTAATACTGACGTCGTTACTAAATTTATATCAAAATTTGTACATACGTAATCAAGAAGAGTAGCCGACTCCGTATTTATTCGTGTGTCAGCATCTACATGCATGTGCAACCCAAATGAGTTAAGCAAGTTCACTATACGCTGTTTTGCGTTTGAGTTGCTATTAAAATTTATGTTAAAATCACCTGCTATCAATAATTTACATTTTTTAGGGAGAAGGTCCAGCAATGAATACAAATTATTTATAAAAACGTTTAGATGACATAATATATGAGAAGGCGATCTATATAAACAAACAAGATACAGATTAATATCGTTTCTAAATACTACAGAAAATTCAAAGCGCTTTTCAACAATTAAAAAATCAAATTGATGAATACTTTTATAAAGATAATCATTTTTTAACAATATCAGTGTGCCACCATGTGAACTATGAGCACGGCAAAATTTGGTTAAAATTGTATAATTAGGCAAGTAAATATCTTCATCTGGGTGCAACCAGTGTTCAGTTATAAGCCCAATGTCCGGATTATTTAAATTTTGAAGAAATAAATAAAGTTGGTCTATTTTAGATCTTATTGATTGAATGTTTATTAACAGAACACTTAAACTTACTTCTAACTGGGGAACTAAGGTCACTCTTTTTTGCCTTTTATCTTCTTTTTTTTCTTTTTTTTCTTCTTCTTTTTCTTTTTCTTCTTTACTAAAAAAGCATCTGGGCCCGCCCTACTGTTATCACACGGCTGGGTGTGATCCTGTATTTTTAAGACCGGAGTTTCTTTTTGTATTCTCTGTTCCTTTGGTAGGAAGTTAATTTGTATTAAGTTGTTATGATTGATAAAATTCGGATTTGGTTCAAAATCAGTTATATGCTGATATAGTCGACGTTCAGAAACAGATAAGAAGTTTGTAACGATAGAGCACAATATCAGTTTACCACGTTTATTCAAGTGGATACCTTGTTTATTTACATGTCCTTCTCCTAAAAATTTATTAACATCAACAAAATGCGTCTTTACCGGAGACTTATTTATTTCTCGAGCGAGGGTGCAATTATAATTGTAAATTAAATTATTCAGGACGTGGCTACGGTAAATATAAGGTACACTTAGTATTAAAACGTTAGTTTTTTCACCTAAATTCATACACTTTTCTAAAACCTGCTTGTCAAGCTTTTTTCCTTTTATAATGTCGTTTATTCCGGCGATGATAATAACAAAATCGTTTACACTAAAATGTGACACAAGTTTATCAATATCATGCACAACATATTCGAATGTTGCATTAGGTTTGAATAATGATTGAACCTTATATTTATCACAGTTTAATTTTGAGTTTATAAGTTTGGATAGTAGTCTCCCGTGACTGTCTGCCAGGATTAACACTTTTGAGTCACTCTCTTTAAGATCTCTATGTTTATTATTATTATTATTTTTAATATTTGCAACGACCGAATTTTTAATCACTTCTCTATTTTCTTGATTTTTAGACGTAAACACCGAATTTGGAAGCGATTGATTCGGTGGATGAGTGATGGTCCTCTTAGATCCATTATCTGGTGTTTGTAGAACTTTTTTTTCCTTTTTTTTATTTGCAACCCTTACTTTTTCTCTTAAAATTCTGTTATGACTCATTAAACTCGAAATAACACTACGCATGTTATTAATCATTTTTGTTAAATGATTTAAATTTTGATAATGGTAGTAAACCCATTTTTTATGCTTCTTACGCTCATGTATTCCAGGACTGCCGTCCTTATCATTCACAATGTCATTTCCACTTTCATGGTCACTTTCACTTTCGTTGTTAAAGGATTTATTGCTAAGTATGTCAGTGTCGTTATTTTTACAGTCATCTAGGACATAACTGGAGTTTAGATTTGATTTTAATTTTTTTATCAAATCGCACTTTTTCCCCGACGAGCTAATTCCTCGCTTGGCAAGTTGTATCTTCAAATCCTTTACTTTCAGATTTTGAATTTTTTCCCTTGCAGGCATTTCTTAATTTTTCTATCCTTTTTAAAATACTAAGAAATTACAATGAAGAAAATTTAGAAAAATTTCAATTTTAGAAGAATTAATACTATGTCCGTAAACTCCTTGTTTTCGAGCTATGACTTCTTTTCTACAACAGTGGAGAAAAGACAATTTACACATTTTGACCGTAGTTGTTCATTCCGTTAATAATTTCATCTTGTTTAGTATGGTAGTGTTGTTCAGATTATTGTGTTTATTGTTGTCATGAATTGTTTAGGGCTGTAAAAATAAAAATATGTAGAATCAGGTATTTTATCATTGAAAGTTATGTTTTTAAGAAAGTAAATGTTTAAAAGGAGAATTGCAAGATAGTTTTTGGATAAGAAGAAAGAGTATGCAAAGGAGAACAAAGTTATATATATAAAGACAATTGGCAGAAAAATTGTTTTTAAGTTACAATTTGGATACCAAATTAAAGGGAAAAATTCTAGGAATTCAAAGATTTTATTAGTTTTGAAATATTTTGACGCGCCAAAAAAATATAATTAAAGGTTTGACATTTGATATAAATTTGACGTTCAATTCTTAATTAACAAATTCCGAGAAGAAAGGGAAAATTGTTGACAGTGTCCATTGCGACGATACCGAGGTATTAGGGTGACCCGTGCCTCGATGGCCATAGCCTTGGACAATTTTATGTCAAAAGTGCCTTATACATTTTGGTTCAAAACTCAATAGTGAAGGAGTTATGAGCAATATGTTTAACAGTGTAAAATAAAGTAAAGAGCATGTTGAATAAAGTAATGTAATTTTTAATGAATTAGGAATTTTTTTATTAGTACTAAGACAAAGTTAATTAAAGTTTTGGTTCAAAATGTACCCTCCCTGCCACACAACACATTCTTGCTCTTCTAATAATCACAGGGGAACACAATTTTTGCTGACTTAGATCTGATACTTGTTTTTAACTAATTTTGGGGTGCTAATTTCAAAAATAATAACAGTTTTTGCCTATCACACCAAGTTTTTGTTCTACAACATATCGTCGTTTTTAGTCAATTTTTATGCTTTTATCGTTTAATTTCATATACCAATGCTATAATAACTTAATTGATAAAAAATTGGGGAACAATAGGACTAATTAAGTTAAAAATATTCATAAAATTTTATTAATAGTGTCATATAAAGGAAATAATACAATTTACATAACTTTTTGTTGCCCGAAGTGAGCAAATCAAATAATTTTAATTTTTAAGGAATAAATTTTCGTTTGTAGGATTTTCTGGAGTGCACCATTCCCAAGCAATCTCTTTTAATGTTCCAACAGTAGTCAGCCATCATGTGCGTATCCTACCTTCCTTGGTATCGCCTCTCCATATCTTTTAAATCTTGGTGGAAACGTTCACCCTGCTCATCACTTACATCTCCTAGATTCTCGGGAAATTTGTCAAGATGACTGTATAAAAAATGAACCTTAATGCTCATGTTGCAACCCAGACGATGAAAATTCTCTATAAATCTTTGAACAACTTCAACATAATTGTCTGCTTTTTTATTTCCTAGGAAATTTTTGATAAGTGCCACGAAATAATTCCATGTATTTTTTTCCACCTCATTCATGGAACGTAAAAAATTTGAATCGTTGACTAATTTTCTAATTTGTGGCCCATCAAAAATGCCAACTTTTAGTTTTTCAATGCTCAGTTTGGGAAATTCATCGCATATGTATTTAAAACATTGACCATCTAATTTTAAAACTCTAACAAACTGCTTCATTAGACCCAGTTTTATGTGAAGAGGAGGAAATATGATCTTTGAACGCTCTACTAAAGGTTGGTGTATTACATTTGGGTCCCCAACATTTATACCACTTCTTGCCGGCCAGTCTTTCTGAATCCAATGCTTGTCCCTGGCTCTGCTGTCCCATAAACACAAGAAACATGCCATGCCCCCTTGCTGACCAAGTAAGTAGTTGACCATTTTAAGATCCACGCAGATGATCCACTTATGATCTTCATACTTAATTAGTTCTATCACCTTTTTAATTGTATCGTAGTCTTCTCTGAGAAGTACTGAATGCCCAATTGGAATTGAACCGTATTTATTTCCATTATGGAGCAAAACGCACTTCAAGCTCCTCTTCGAACTGTCCAAAAACAATCGCCACTCACTTGGGTCATATACTGTCACATCCATAAAATTTAATAAGCCTGGCACATCATGGCAGTAAACTAAATCACTGTCCACTTTAAAATATTGTAAAAATTCTGTTTCTCTGGTACGATAGATTGTAACTTTAGTACCTGGCTCGAGCAAATTTTTTTCGTTAAGCCTGGAAGCTAACAATTCTGATGCTTTTTTTGAAAGATTTAAATCTCTTACTAAATCATTTAATTCGACCTGGTTAAATCTATGAGGTGTAAATTGTGTAGAAGAACCGCATTCAAAATCCATATCAGCATCCTGTTCGTCAATTTCATCTGCGAAACCTCCCGCGTCCTCAAGTAATGGAGATTCCTTAAACACTGCACAGGCACTTCTTCAGAATGGGGTAATGGGCGTATTGCTGATTCTAGGTTTGGGTATGTTATTTTTTGTCTCGTTTTTTTGTTGTAGCCACTAGTTTTTGAACCCTTTTTGGCCCAAGATGTTTTTTTCTGTGTCAGATACTTCTTTTTCGGATTTTTGATATTAGTACAATAGTAAAAGTAACAATCTGCAAAAATATATTCATTTTATTTTCAAACTTTTTCAAAAACATGTGGTGCCATAGTGGGACTACAAGTACACAAACGAACAATAATTATAATAATCATTTGGTATGAAATGATAAAAAACAGTTGGATTGATTGGTCAAACATAGGCCAACTTTACAAGTACTACAGTGCCACCTTGAACGGTGTGGTTTTGCACGGGTACTGGAATGCCATAGATGGGCACACTTGTCTAATCGCTTTTCAATGGGTACATTTACTTTGAATCTATTTGGTTGTTTTTCAGTACTGTATCTATTTTTCTTCGGAGCTCCAGGACCCGTTCCAATGAGCCCACATACCACTGCCAATCTAAAATCTTTTAAATTTACATTCCGAACATCAAGAACTCGATTCGAATAAATTATGAAAGCATTTACAACGGTCAAATCCATGAAATGCCAAAACAACCGATGCCACCAAGGTTGGTAAAGTATAGTATATAAGTAAGTGTAGAGGTTGCCTGGACTCCGAGTCGCTTCGATATCACTGCAAGCACGTGACTCGCGTGACGTATCGGGAGACCCACAGTTGGGTATCCCGCGCAGTTTGTATAGATACAATGCGGCTGCGGCTAATTGTAATACACTTTTTTGTAGCGAAAAGTTATGTAGACACCACAGAAATTATATTTGCAAGTTATACATAGAACAGAACACAATAAAGTTTAAGTAGTACAATAATCTAATAACAAGTGACCTGACAGATACCTATTTATATAATTATATAAAAATTATGTAAAGAATAAACTAAAAATCCAAATACTTTCACTTTCTTAGGTTACAATTTTCTTCATTTTCTTTTGTTTTGATTATGCTGATCATCATTTTCTTGAATTGTCCTTTTTAAACATTTTTTATTTAGCTTTTCTTCCTGTTTTTTTGTATTTAAATAATTTATTTTAATAAATAATCGTTGTCGAATGAAGGTTCTAAGTAGCACTTCATCATTCATTTGCAGTTTCGATATAATCTTGTTACACATTTATGGCTATTATGTTTTTCTTTTTTATTACTGCTTTTTGAAGTTTAACATACTTTTCTAACAGTTTTATTTTATTCTTCCATTCCGCCGATGTTTCAATTAAACCTCCGAATGACAGATGTTTCATCCAGTTTGGGAAATTTATATCACGGTTTTTGTATGTATGATTTCCTAGTTCTGGATGCGTGGTTCTTAATTTTTTTGCAATCCATCCAGCTAAATAACCTAAACCATCGTCTTCAGTTGATACTGTAGCATCTGATTTACTTACAGTGGCATCAGACGAGTGTGAAAAATCATTGTCGCTATCATTACTTAAGGAATTTTCATCAGTATTAAATTTTTGTTTCTGCGAGGGTACATTAAGCCCTGTTCGGCAAATAACTTTCCCTACTGCATATTCTTCGTTACCTCTGTCCGTGGTGTTTGATGAGGCAGCTTCTATGTTCGAAGATTTTCCGAGTATTACCATACGAAGCCTGTACAATGCGTTTAGAGGTGTCGGATGATCATTTAGCCCCCCTCTTATACGAAGTTGGGAAAATAGATTTTCTAATGAATCCTGGTTAAGCTTGTGCGTTAATATGTACGCAATTTCAAAGTCTTTTTGTAAATTTTAAAGAAGTTATTGAAATTAAAATGTCTTTTTGAAAAACCTGTAACGATCTTTTATTTAAACAAATCGTGTTTACCACGAGGTCATACATTTTGTCTAATATTTCATTTTGAACATCAAGATGTTTTCCATATGCGCATTTACTTACAATCGAGGAAACTGGAACATAAGAATTCATTAAGTCAAACCACGAATTTACCACAGAAATAAAATTTGATGTTGATAGGGCCAGTTTCTCATTGTTACCAGGTAAGTAATACGATATAGCACTTGCTGTCGTGTGGGAAAGTAATTGTGCAGCTAAAGATACTTTTTGCCTTTGATATCCCTATCCCTCACATAGCAAATGTGTCTACGTTAATTTGTGGCAGACACTTACTTCGGTGTTATTCATTTCAAAAAGACTAACCAAAGGTTCTTTATTTACTATTTTTCCGTCTTTCAGTTTAAAACCCGTATCGAGCAGCCAGTTCCTTGTAAGTTTTAACAAGTGTGGCGCGTCAGCAAAAAAGTATATATTTTTTCCAGTAACTGGGTGTTTTATGCATGTGTTGTTTATATTCAACGATTTCCATAATCCTATGTTGCCTCCTCCACAGTCACTTACGCAGGCAACAACTGTAAACCCCGAGGAATGTAAATTTGTAATGACGTTGTTCAAGATATCGGCATTCATTTTTACATCAAAATACACGTATACTGGCCGTTTCCATTTCCCGAATAAAGTCCTAACCATGACAACCTGCATTTGCGAATGTTGTCCAAGAATTTCGTCATACTGCCGGTCATATTCATAGATCTCACACACCTTCATTTCATCAAATTGTATAACTACAACCTTTTCCTGCTTATTCATACACGTTCCTGCTATCTCCAGTAATTTTATTACATGAGTTAATCATCCTTGGCGCATATCAATTTTATTAGCCCATTGTTGTAAGGTTGAAATACCTGGTAATGGGTAACGCAATTTTTGTCTTAAATATATTTACGCACGTTTACTGTAGTACCTCAATGTAAATGCTTTTGAAATATCTTCATCTTTCCAGTTGACCTTTTTTTTCTTTCGCATCAAAATATCCACTTGACATGGGCTAAAGTATCCTAATAATATTCGTTTTGTTTCGCTTTCTATTTTTACTTTCCGCGCGTTTTGTTGTTTTCTTTTCTCGCATTTTATGTCTATTTTCATATTATCTATATCAGATTTGTAGGTAGTTACTACTGTGTTTAAACTAGAGATTTCTTGTCTGAATACTTTGTTTTCATTTGCTAATGTAGCGTTACTTACTTCTAGTTCTTTAATTTTATTTTTTAAAGCTTCGATTTCAGGTTGAGGGTAAACATTATTATTGCTATTAACATTAGTTGAACTGTCTTCCACTATCTCTTCTAGTAAAATATTTGTTTTGCCAGCGATAATTGCAGTAACTTCTGCAACATATTTTTTCCCCTCCCTTTTCCCAGATCTTCCTGAACGTTGCCATTTAATTTGTGTGGCTTTCTCATCATTTTGATTTCCTAAATAAAGCGTTGGAATGGCATCCACTTTTAATCCTTTTTTTTTGCGAGAGTGCCCATAAATTCCGCTTGAAAATCCCTCTCATAGTCATCCTCACAAAAATGTATTGAGCAAATCCTGCACGAATCGGGATTCCATTCTCCATCACGTTTACATTTCCAAATCCACTGCTTTCTAACATCATCATTTGTTGGAAATTTATGGTACATGATGGGTTTATTTGCACCCTTTGTGTTTACTAAGCTATTATTGCATGTGGCAACTGTACATCGCATATCGGGCATCTATAAATATTAATAATTATAAGATGCTGTGAATGTACCTGTAGCATTAATACAAGTTAAAACTTGCCTTTCCTTAATAATTTTAATGTCACAACCTTTGTAATCGATGGGGGTGTTAATAAACACAGTTTATATAATACGTTTAACTTGAAAACGAAACTCAAACCATCACTGCTACATAAAACTTAATATTTATAGCGTTTTAACAACCTCGAATTAAACCATTATGAACTACGGTGTATGTAGCTGCATAAGTGCTGTTGCAGGTCGCCCACAACGTCACCATTCAATTCTGCCCCGCGCTAACCCCCTTGCCCGGTACAGAAAAAGCCCTGATCCAGGCAACCTTTACCCATATACTTTACCAACCTTGCGATGCCACCACTTGCGAGATTTCCTATTTATTTTATACAGAGAAACGTACATGTCAGATTTATCAACGTAGCCCATGTGCTGATTATAATCTTTCACTAACTGTAAACAGGATCTTTGGTACCATCTTTTTTCGTTCTTTGCACTACTTGCATGTCAGTTGGATCATGAAAATTACTTAGAAATAAAACATCTATCCATTTTAGGTACAAAAGTCCGTCAGTACTAATTCGCCAGTCACTGTCTCCTTTTCTCATTTGTTTATCTGGTAAAAGATTCTTTGGTTCACCTTTGCGTTTTTTTGGAATAGTTCCACAAGAATAAATCTTATCTCCCAAAAGATCTTTCTGTAATTGTACCCCATTGAAAAAATTATCTATATAAACTCTATGGTGTTTCCCCACTAGTGCTCTAGTCAAATCTTTGACAACCCTGGCTCCTAAATTGTGCTCAACTTTATCGGCTTTTCCGGTATACACTTGAAACTCTGAAACAAATCCAGACTGATCTCCACGAACCCAAATTTTATAACCACGTTTTACAGGTTTTTTCGGCATGTACTGTTTGAAGCTAACTCTGCCTTTGAATTTCACCATAGACTCATCCACACTTTGGTTTTCGCCGGGCTTATAGCATTCCAAAAATTGTTTTGATAATGTATCAATCATTGGTCTAATTTTATAAAGCTTTTCAAAGCCATCTTCACCTTTCTTAGGTTGTAACAAGTTATTATTTAGGTGAACGTTTCCTAACAGCCAAGTAAAACGGTTGCGAGACATAGAAGAAGATAATTATAAGTTGTGGTAATAAAGCAGCCAATACCACAACTTATAATTATTAAATTCAACAGCCGTTTTTTCATGAAGTTTATACTTCATTTACTTAATAGAAGAAGATATAAATGGGTCCCTCATCTCAACTTTCGACGACCAGTAGTCCTTGTAACTTGGCTTCTTACTTAGACCCATCATAATATTGATGCCGAAAAAGCATTTCATTTCAGTTTCAGTTGTAGGAATAAACCGGTCACCATGTTCTTGTGTGGCATATAGATTTGTTTCAAAGACTATAGTTTTCAATAACTGCTCTGTAAAAAGATAATAAAATATATCTGTGGGAGATTCAAGTTCATCTGGAACATTAGGCCCGCGATCTCCTTCCGTGAATGGTTGTGGTTGAGTAGTATATCGTTGATTTTTTGTCCACAAGGTACTTCTTTTTCTAAAAGATGCTAGATGAAGATCATCCTCACTTTCTCATTCTGAAGCAGGTTCGGGTTTATCTAAATAAAAAATAATCCACATTTTCTAGGGAAACAAATAATGCTATTTGACGTACCACTTCTTCTTCTTCAACTCCTACAGTTGGGTTCATATCTGTATCATCTTGATCATCAAAGTCTATTTCATCTTCAGATGGTGCCTCTGATGTAATCGACCCTGTATCAGATGGAATTTCATCCAACAGGGCATATACATCATTGGACGTCATTTTTTGAAGATCAAATACATTTCTCTTACCTAAAATTTTGCAAAGGTAAATCTTCTTTCCGCCCTTGTGGAATTTTTGAACAACAATACAATGCTTAGAAATATTAATTTGGGAACTAGTTATGTTTCCATAGTAAAGAACCAATATTTATTTAATACATTATTACAATAAACTTACCAGCCATTGCAACAGTTTGAACACTAGTAGTGCACAAAACTATAGATTCGTTGTGAGGTTATGACAGCTGCAAAACTAATAACAAAATAAACAAAATGATGCAGCTAAGCTAATAACAGCGGCGCGATTAAGTTTTCCCCTAACAGAGGGCAACCCGTATACCAGATTTGGCGCGTGTGGTTCCATGCAGCGCTTACTGAGCCGCTTCAGAAATTTATTTAAAATGTGGTTTCACAGTAGTACCACAAGGGCCCAAAGGGTTTTAAACAGAAATAACAATCATCTGCGTGATTTTTAGGCTCTCGCCATATCATTGGAATGCCAAATGCCAGTTTTTCTCGCTTTCCTTTGCTCCACTGACGTAAATTTTCAAGACAAGGTTTACATACTTTATGCGGAGCCCAAGACTTGTCTTGGTCTCCAAGTCGCAGTTTAAAGTATGCGAAGTACACCTGCTTTACAAAATCGCTAATATTCATCCTCTGACTAGGCACAGTGAAACTTCCACATATATAACAAAATGTATCTGGCGAATTCAAACAGTTTCTCCTAGTAGCCATTTCACTTGCACACGCTTGTATATTCAACAAACTAACTTACAGTAAACACGTCTGAAACTTTTAATTGTAAAACAACAACTGACCATTTAAGGGGTGCTAGGATCATGCTACTTACCTGGCAATGCACCCCCGCAGTTGTAAAAAGGTAGTCGGCCGCTACATGCAAGTGAGGCCGTAATACGAAACATATTGAACAATAAGATTCGAGTTAAAATTAAAATAGACGCATACTGAAACGTGAATAAGTGAAAAACATCAAAATGCGATAGAACAAAAACTTGACGTGATAGGCAAAAACTGTAACTTCATTTTTGTAATTAGCACCCCAAAATTAGAAGAAGGCAAAAAGAAGGCAAGTCTCTAAAATTAAATAAAAAGTAGCGTTATTGTATTATTGGCATCCTTATGACCTGTGTTTATTACAGACGAGAGGCGAAACATATAAATATAGGTTTGAGAGATACCAGTGATCCCTTTCAATTGCCTGAAGAAACATTTCGAAAGTATTACAGGTTAAGCCGGGAAGCTGCTTTTGAACTATTTACCGTAATTGAACTATTTATGGGAGTTGCACGAAGGAATACAAAAATACCAAAAGTGGTGAGAGTATGTAAAATAATTTGCTCAATTTCTTTTATAATGAGCTAAAAAATATTACATTACATTTTCAGTTTGTAACTGCTTTGCATTTTTTTGCACACGGCAGTTATCAAAAACCAGTAGGGAAAGATCACCACTGTGGGTTAGCGCAAGCCTCAGTTAGCCGATGCTTAAAAGAAGCCGTTGTCATAATAAATGAACGGGTTCTCCAAAGGCACATTCACTTTCCAAGTAACTTATAGGAAATTGTTCCAAGTTAAAGCAGAGTTGGTATTTCTAACTTTTGAAATAATGCAGATATTTACAGTAATACTTTTTTCAGTTTTTTTTGAAAAATTCAATTTCTCGGGCATTGTAGGAATTATAGACTGCACCCACATTGCAATTACACCACCACCATCAAATGATCCTCTACAGCCGGCTCGTGTTTTTATGAACCGAAAAGGCTATTATAGCTTAAATTGCCAAATAGTAATATTAGGTCCAAGCATTTTTGCAATTACATATTATAATATAAATTTATGTATAGATTTGCGAATCCAATTTAAAAATTTTAGCAATTAATGCCAGATATCCAGGTTCTGTCTATGACTCGGCTATCTGGATGGTTAGCAATATTAACACTTTCCTGCGACAAAATTATGCTAACAATCAGGATAAAACAACTTGGTTGTTGGGGGATTCGGGGTATCCATTACAACCTTTTTTATTAACGCCTATAGTGGGAGCCGATGTGAATACCCCAAATGGAGTATTAAAGGCATCTTTTCGATGCCTGCACAAAGATAGAGTGCTGCATTATAGCCAATTGTAGCTGCCAAAATTACTTACGCTTGTGCAGCTTTATATAACATAATGCGCACGAGATATATAGGGGACCCCAATATTCATATTGAATATGGTATTAGCAACAAAACCGATTCTAATTTTGTGATAATTGCACATTTTATTTGTAGAAGATGAAATCAATGAGGGAAGACAACTCGAGCAACAAGAGCTCCTAGTTGAAGGGCGGGTAATTAGAAATAACTTGATAGCAAATATATTCGCTTAAATAAACCAATAAATATTTTATTTTAACTGTCTTCCATTAATGCATTTATATTACAACTAGGATATTTTAATTTTAATTTCAAAATTTCTAATTTAACTAACTTACTTAAATTATTGTCTATATTAGATAAAATATTGACGGTGTTATTGTCCTTTGTTTGCTGTAATAAAGTCTTTAAAAGAAGTATATAAAGTGTTATTTTTTCTTTTATTTTGAGCACTTTCTACTTTACTTGAAGTGTTGGGTAATTCCAAGGTAATCTGTTGATTGTCCATCTGCATTGGTTCTGTAAATAATATAAAGCAACATGAATAGCTACATATATTCAAATATGTTTTGTGTATGTACTTTCAAAGAAGTATTAAAAGAAACATTTAAATTAAGGTACTTTATAATCTTTTGAAGAATGCACTATTAATATGGGCAGGGTGCAGTTCGTTCCCGTATGTACTAATGACAACCGAATCCGTAGCCCTATTCGTTCCCAAGTATCTTAAGCGTTACGAAATACTTCTTGAACTCCTAGGTGGATTGCTACTTCAAAGTCAGCGGGGACCGTTGCTGGGGAGTAGTTGAATCCGTGTTTAATACACTCTTGTTTTAAATGTGTAAAGGCAGTTTTGTAAGTATGCGCCGTTTTATTGGGCAACAAGAAAAATACCAATGGCACATAGTGATTGTTTTTAATACCATGTATCGTAAATAGTTGCAAAAAAAATTTAGGGGCATATTCAAAAGTTCCATCGACAAACAAAGATGATATGTTTGTAAATATAAATTTGATATTGGTTGCGCAGGAAAACATAATAATATGGACTAATTGTTTTAAATAATCACATTAACCATTAACGATTGTAAAGATAAGATTGTTAAGATACTTGGGAACGAATTGGGTTGTCATTAGCAGTATAAAGATACACATGGGAACGAACTGGTCTCTGCCCATTAATATGTATGAGGATTTTCCTGGGTAGAAGAATTACTCTTAGAATTTAACAATGCATAACATTCATGGGAAGTCCTATTTCTGCGTAGGCGGATAAAAACGCCGTAGAAAAAAACGCCGCGGAAAAGAAAAGCCTGGAAAAAAACGCCGCGGAAAAAACCGCCGCAGGAAAAATCCGCCGGGGAAAAAAACGCCGCGGAAAGAAAAGCCTGCAAAAAACGCCGGTGAAGCAAGTCCAGCCCAGTTATAAAATATTATAAATATAAAAAATTGCCATTTTGTACGTTTTAACAACATAATAGGCTACCAAATAATTACAACCAATAATTAATTACTTATTACTTTATTAAATAGTTTATTTTGTTACAAGATTAGATGATGGTTTGAAATAATTAAAATCTGATGGGGAAATTACAAATATTGGCAATAGCATATAATATAAATAGTTACTGCAATAAAATTATTGCGGTCTGAACCTGATAGTATGACCAACAGCTCTCAGAAAGTCTTCTAAATTGCACTCGCCGTTTTCCCTTTGCTGGCAAAGATCTCGTAAACGCACCTGTGCCACTTAGAACACGCTCCGCTTTTTCTTACTCTGGGTTATGCCTATGCGATGTTGCTCGACCTTTGTAGTATCTACAACCACTTCCTGCCGAATCTTGGTTATTAACGTCCAAATGCTAGGATGTTTATGTCCAACCAAAACAGAAAATCGATTATTCCAACCCTAAGTAGTATTATTTGTTCGATCAGCCCCGTCTAAGGTGGCTCGATTCACATTCCACAATTCTGGCCGAAACAGCGGTGGCACATTTCTCATTCTGATTGGTCCTCCTTCTCTGGGTTGCACCCCTACGCGCCTAAACGTTCCAGTTACATAGGTACTGTCAAAATAATTCAACAGGTCTTCACCTCCGGTTAAAGTTCAAAAGAAAAAGCACGTAGTCTGACCCACGAGGTAAATAAAACAATCAAAAATTGAAAATGATATAATAATAATAATGAAGATCGTTTCGTCCTAATTAGGACATCATCAGATTCTATAAAGAAACACAAGTAAACCAAATGGTACAAAGGAAAAGTAAAAAACTTACCAAATAGTTAAATAAAGTTAAGTTAACAATAAATTGTAAAATTATACAGGTTTACATGTTGATGAAGTAATAAAGTTTAAAAAATAAAATAAAAAGATTATGAATAAACAAGAGCTGTTTTCTAGCGACGAACCGTATTTATACACATATTTAAACCCGGTTGAACGACTACGTCATCATTTGAGAAAGACGCTTGAATGCAGTGCTTTAAACTCTAGTTTGTGGGCGTGGTTTAGTTTAAAAATTGTCAACACAACATAACCTACAAATCAAAGTTTTGGTGTGTTTATATTCTGATAAAACAATGAATGCTGAGTGTATAATTTTGGCACAAGCAATAAATAATTATGCCGATAATAATTTTCAATCACTTATGCAATGGATAAGAAATATAAATGACGAAGAATATAATTTGTTATACTTATCCTTATTGCCAACTACCCTATCACATTTTCGAATTGGGGGATATTGTGAAGAATGGTTACCTTCGTACCTAGAATGCGATTTATTCCAGTTATTTAGAATGCCAAGGAATTCGTTTTACAAACTGTTGGAGGAAATAGACTGTCCAGAAATGAACAAAGATTTTGTTGGAGGAGAAGTACCGATTTCAGGTGAAAAAATGCTAATGATGACTTTATGGTGGCTAGGCAAAGGTGAAGTCTTATTATCAGTCTCGGATAAATTTAATGTATGCTTATCAGCTGTATACAGAAAATTTAGAACGTGTTCTAATCAAACTAGTAGCCTTAAGAAATAAGTATATTGCATGGCCCAATATAGCAGTGAGCTGGTTGCAATAGAAAGAGACTTCCAAGAAAGAGTTGGTTTTCCAGGTTTGCTATTAAATTTTTTATAAATAGTTGCAATCGTTAGGTATTGTTTAATGCCTTTCAGGTGTGGTTGGAGCCATAGATGTATGTAACATACCATTTAAGGCACCTGCTGAACAGCAGGAAAGTTATATCGATAGGAAGCTGAGACACTCAATAAAATTACAAGGCATATGCATAAGAAGTAGAGTTTTTACTAATATTATGGGAGGATTTCCGGGCTCTGTGCATGATAGTAGAGTAAAATAATCACCTCTCTTGTTTCCGTTTCTTAATAATTCATTTTAGGTGCTTCAAAATTGTACCATATTTCGGGAAATGGAACACAATATAAATGCTGCAAAATACTTTCCTTTGCCAGAATATCATTTAGTAGGAGATTCTGCTTATCCACTCCTGAACTGGTTAATGACCCCTTACAGGTAATTTTGGTATCTGTTAAGTGTCAATTTTATTTGTAATAAATAAATAAACAAATAATTTTATTGTAGGGATAATGGTAATTTAACAGGAAGACAAATCCGTTACAATACTGCCCATAGTAAAACAAGAATTGTGATTGAACATACATTTGGTTTGATAAAATCTAGATGGCGCATTTTGAAATACATTAATGTAAATAGTATTATCAAAGCAGTGAACATTATTGTTGCATGTTGTACCTTACATAATTACTGTTACGTTAACAACGGTATTTGGGATGAGTATTATGTTGTAGAAGATGAAGAAAATGGACAAAATTTACATAATGATTAATGATGAACCAGAAAATAAACGTAATCTAATACACGCCTGTTTTAATTGTTAAGGGCATACCTAGAAAAAACACTATTGGATTTTTTGTTTTTATTACACTAAAAATGTATTATTATGATTAATTAAACTTACATTTACAAACAAATGAATTAAAATTTTCAACAAGTGTTACAACTGTAATTGCACTAAAAATCTATTTATAATATTATAGTACTATAATTAAAATTAAATTAAAACAAAAAATGAATTAAAATTTTTAACAAGGGTTAAAACTGTAATTCATTTTTTGTTTTAATTGCACTAAAAATGTATTATTATGATTAATTTAATATAATAATAATAATTTACAAACCAATGAATTAAAATTTTCAATGAGGGTTGACTATGAAATATAATTATTATAAGTGTTTTTATTTATAGGTATGGCTGAAGTAAAGATACTCAAATTATATTCCATGGCCAACCTTTATTGAAAATTGTTGATTATATTATGTAAATTATTAATCACTATCACTATCCCTGTACCTTTTCCTTTTTTTCTTCTTTTGCTTGTTCATACTTGCAATTAGTGCCATCATTTGATCATGTCTTTGGTTGTTCTGTTCACGCACCATTTCAACCATACTTTTAAATTCATTTTTGCGCGTTTCCATATTCTCTTTATGGATCTTTTCTAAAGTTCATACCACCGACTGTTTTGGTGGTCGGACAGTGCTACGAACACTGGCAAAACGGCTTGCCTGAGAGGCAGGCTTAGAAGTGGATGGCGTAGAATGCTGCTGAATATATCCAGTCACCTCCCGTGGGGAACCACTTCCACTACCTGCATCACAATTTGATCCAGCTGTACTGCTAGTACTCTCACCACTATTCTCTGCAGTGTCTATAACCAATAATGGATTAACTTTATGTTTGTCCCCCAAAATGTTATCCATCTCCTCAAAATAGGGAGGATAAGTAATTTTTCCTTCCCCGGTTAGCTTTCGCTTCTGAATGATCTTTAAATAGGTGGCCGTCATATTGGCAAACTTCTGCCGTAACCTTTCCCGACCATCTACACCTTCACCAACAAAAAAACCCATCTCGTTCATCTTTTCTACTATTTTTAACCAAGTCGAGTTTTTAGAAGTTTTTTTGTCGGCAAATTCCCTATCGAATTGCTTTCGCAAATCCAAGAAGGTTAGCGTAGCGTCATGATCATGTTGGGTTGCTTTTTTTGTTTTCCACAAAATTCATTCTGTGGGACGTACTCTACCAGTATTTTCAGGCATAGCATGTGAGCTACCACACGAGCTGGTGGAAGCAATGCTACTTTGGGAATTGTCTGCCTTTTTGTTTACTCCCAATTGTCGCTGTATCAGTGTTACATATTCGCTTGCCGCCTGAGGATCTGAAATAAATAATGTTTCTATTATTGTTAGATTTTTTACAGTGCCAAGTATGTTTTGTTTACAAAAATATTAAAATGTGTATTTGAGGTTACCTTTCAATGTTTCTGCAGTTTGCGCATTAACTAGTATTTTAAATTCTTCTAACTCCACTTCTATCATCCCATTCTCCATTGTTGTGGTCTTCTTTTCGGCACAGAACACAGAACTTATAATTTTATTTCTTTTGAGAGTATTAGGTACAAAACTTTATTCAAACCGCTAAAATATTTATGATGTTAGTGCGCAGGTCACTGGTGCAAATACAAGCAACCACTACGGTTTAAAACTATTTCAACCGGTTACGTGTGTGACGTCACCATTACATCGCTAGAATGACATGTTTTAAATACATTTGAAAACGGTTTAAACCGTTTCATCGCTAGAAAACAGCTCAGGTCTTGCACATTATGGACGTCCATTATGTCACCCTTTGTTTTCAATAGTGGCGGGAGACAGTGCCTTCCGATCGGGTTGCTCTCTCTGCAGCGCCTTAAGAGTCGTTTTACACGCCAGAGAATTATTCCGAAAATTACTCCCAAAATTTTGGTAAAAATTTATGTCAGAATTCTTTTACAGCTTTACACCTAACATAAAATTTGCGATAAATTATACTATTGCGCATGCTCATTTACTATTATTTGACAAGTAGGTAAAGAGAATACCTGTAAATATTCAAAAATTCAACTCGAAGTAACCTCACTTTTTACATGCTTTTTATGTGCTTTTTATAAAACCGGGTGACCAGTCGTAACACTTTTTTTTGTTAAAATGAAGATTGTAGCAAATGGTATGTCGCGACAAAATAAAATAGTTGTTGGAGTTGTCGCTGCCGTTAGTGTGTTATCTTTGTACATCGCACGAAGAATTCGGGCTAAAAGAAACCGTTTACATTGGACAAAACCATGGTTAAAGCGAAGAATTGAGGGCAGAGGAGTTCTCAATTTAGTAGACGAGTTGCGGGTCGAAGATAAAAACGCCTACAAAAATGATTTAAGAATGGACGAAGAAAAGTTTGCGCTTTTGTTAAATTTAATTGAACAGGACATAGTGAAACAAGACACTTTCATGCGTAGTGCTATTAGTGCTAAGCATAGGTAGGTATTTGTGTTTATGCTTTTCTGTTCCACATTTCTGATTTCATCTTTGTTAATTTTAAGGCTAGATGTTGGGTTGGTAGTTTTTATATATTCTGTTTCGGTTTACTGCCGTCTAGTTTAATGTTGGTAACAATGTAGTACTAGATATGTAACTATTAATAAAAGTTAAGCGGTCTTCTCGTGCTGACTATTGAAGCGCATTGAAGCGTAAGCATGCTCTTATTATTTCTGTACCATCTAATAGGTTATGGGCCCAGAAACGCATGGAATAATAAGTAATTGTTGATGTAAAGTGTATTAAGTAAATATTTTTGATCAAAAAGGAAAGAACCATAAAAACGTGTTTTATATTAAAATTAAACACGATGGCAACTGCATCCGGATCAATTCCAAGTCTCGAGTCTAAGTTGGTTGGCATGGGCAATTATAGCACCTGGAAATTCATGATGAAGATGACTCTGATAGGTATGGATCTTTGGAATTGTGTGGAACGGGAGGTGCAGGTTGCAGGTGAAGAAGAAGTGCCTTTGGACAGCAAAAAGGATCAAAAAGCTGTTGCAACGATTTGTTTAAACGTGAAACCACATTGTCACGTGCATGTGTTGTCTGCAAAAACAGCACAGGAAGCATGGAAAAATCTCAGCAAAGCGTACGAAGACGAAGGTCTTACTAGGCGGCTAAGGGCCGGTTTTACAATACAAGTATAAATTATACCCCCGACAATTGTCATGGTTACAATTGTTAAAAGAATTGTAACCATGGCAACTGTCGGAGGTATAGCTTATTCCAGGTATATACAAGTATTGTAAAACCGGGCCTTAGTCTGCTAAAGAATTTGTTGCGAATAGAATTACAAAATTTCCAAATCATGGAAGACTACGTTACAGAGGCATTATCACTGGCACAAAAGTTGGCAGATATTAGCAGTCCAGTTGACGATGAGTTTATTGGTGTGGTTATGCTAGCTGGTTTACCTAATCGGTATGACCCAATGATAATGGCTTTAGAAGGGTCTGGTGTAAAAATTAGCAGCGATTTAGTAAAGAATAAATTATTCCAAGAAGATAGTAAACGAGAAGCAGACAAGACTAGGTATGATGGGGATGCAGCCTTCGTAATCAACTCAAAATGGAATAAAACAGGTAGTACTACAGCTGGAAGTAAACCTAAAAGGGGGCTACGATGTTACACTTGTAATGAAGTGGGTCACAAAAAGTTCTTTTGTCCAAGCAAGAAGCAAAATAAGAATCTGAACATCGAAAAAAAGGGTGATCGAACCTTGTTAACAGCGTTCAGTGCAACGGTGAGTGATGATGCATGGGTTGTGGACTCAGGTGCCACGATGCACATGACAAAGCGTTGTGATTGGTTTCAAGATTACGATGAAAATTTGACCAGAGAAATCACAGTAGCAAATGGTGAAAAGCTATATAGTAGTGGAATTGGTAATGCGGTTGTAAAATTAAAAGCAAACCATGATTTGAAAATGATAGCAGGAGTCACACATGTGCCCGATTTAAGCATAAATTTACTATCGGTTAGTAGTATGGTAAATAAAGGCCTTGTTGTTGCATTCTCGGAAGTGGGTTGTGAAATGTCCGCAAGATTAGTGGTGAAGTGATAGCTACCGCAAGTAATGTAGGTGGAATATACATGCTGGATGTGGAGCAAGAAAAGGCCAATGTTGCAGTTGACAGTCTCGATTCACAAGAACTGTGGCACAGAAGGCTGGGGCACCTCAATGAAAGGAGCATGAAGCTACTACAAACAGGTATGGCTAATGGAATTAATATTAAATTTAGTAATGCTTGCAGAAAACCCTGTATTCCTTGTATCGAAGGAAAGCAATCGAGAAATCCATTCAATAAATCTGGAACAAAAAGGGCAGAATTTAAATTGGAACTCATTCATTCCGATCTGTGTGGACCAATGAGTGAGACGTCATGGAATGGGGCCCGTTACATGTTGACGTTCATAGATGACAAGACTAGAAAAACTTTTGTATATTTTCTCCAGTCAAAAGATGAAGTTCAAAGTAATTGATTGACATTCTCAAGCGTCACTGTTTGTAGAATTTAAGATGCTTGTAGAAAACGAAACCGGCATGAAAATCAAAATGTTACGAACTGATAATGGCATGGAGTATGTAAACGGTGAAATGAGAACGGTTTTAGTGGCAAATGGCATCAATTAACGGTACCACATACACCAGAACAAAATGGTGTAGCGGAGAGGGCAAATAGAACAATAATTATTGAAAAGGTCCGGTGCATGTTGCAGGATTCCAAATTAAGTAAAAAATATTGGGCAGAAGCGGTAAACACTGCAGTTTATCTCAAAAACCGTTCTCCTACCAAAGCCGTGATGAATTTGACTCCGGAAGAGGCTTGGACTGGTCGAAAAGTAGATCTTTGCCATCTAAAATTGTTTGGGTGCATAGCTTTTGTACATGTACCGAAGCATGAGCGCAAAAAGCTGGATGCTAAATCCAAAGAGTACATATTTGTTGGCTATTGCGAAAATACCAAAGGCTACAGGATGATTGATCCCCAGAATCCCAAAAAGATTAAACGAGCAAGGGATGTAATATTTATTGAGAAATTTAACAGTGTGCAAATTGGTGAAAAAATTCAAATTGAGGAAGTAATTAATAAAGGAAGCTTAATTTCACAACAAGAAATAATTTTAGAAACGGAATCTGAACCGCAACAAGAAATAATTTTAGAAACGGAAGCTGAACCGCAACAAGAAATAATTTTAGAAATGGAAGCTGAACCTCAACAAGAAATAATTTCAGAAGTCGAAGCTGAACAAGAAATTGAAGAAAACGTTGAAAGCAACGAGGAAATAGTGGATTCGGATTATGTAGTTTCAGAGAACTCGTCAGATGAAACTGAAGATCAGCCGCTAGTAGCAGATGGGTCGAGATATCCTATGCGGGAACGAAAACCGAAGGAGTATCCTGAATACGTTACTTATCAAGTAATGGCAGACAGTGAGGAAGAGAGTGAACCAACAACTGTTGCTGAAGCTCTATCCAGACATGATAAACAGCTGTGGAAAAATGCCATGAAAGAAGAAGTAGCTGCTTTACAAGAAAACGAAGCATGGGTGCTGGTTGAGCGACCGAAAAACCAGAAGGTTGTCAAGAATAAATGGGTTTTTAAAGTTAAACGTGGGCCAGATGGAAACATAGATAGGTATAAAGCCAGGTTAGTAGCCAAGGGCTTCACCCAGCAGTATGGAATTGATTATGACGAAACGTTTTCACCTGTCGTCAGACACTCGTCAATTAGGTTGCTATTGGCATTGGCTGCAGAATTAGATTTAGATATTGAACATTTAGATGTCACAACTGCTTTTCTCAATGGCGAACTAGAGGAAGAAGTATTTATGGAACAACCAGAGGGTTTCGTAGAAGATAATCAGTTAAACAAAGTATGTTTGCTCAAGAAAGCTTTATATGGATTAAAGCAGGCCTCCAGGACATGGAATAAAAAGCTTTATACATCGTTTACTGAAGTGGGGTATAAGAACTGTGACAACGAACCCTGTGTGTATGTGAAAAGTAATAATAATAGTTTATTGACATTCTCAAGCGTCACTTTGTTGAAATCCATGATTATATAAATAATAAATATTAAATAAAATATCGATTTCAACGGGAAATATCAAGATTTATTCGCTTTTACGTATTTCGGCATCATTGTGCCATTGTCAAAAGCTATTATAAAATATTATAACAAATGCAAAAATATAGTAACTCCTTGATTCTATTATTTTAACACTGCGTGAAGCAGCTGGCCCCAGTCAACCCGTCGGAGGTCAGTCGCTTATCAGTGTTTTAAAAAGATATTTATTCCAAAATCTTCAGTAAAGGAGAATCTAAGAGCTCAATTTGCTCATTCATTAAAGGTACGTTGTTTTTTGTGTGTTTATAAATTTCAAAAGCTTTCAAAATATTTAATTTATTTTTGTTATCAGAAAAGTGTAAAAATTTAATTGTATTATTTGATGTTAATGTGTGATTTTGTTCTAACAAATGTTTAGCAAAATTTGATTTATGTGCATGTTTATATTTGTAACAACGGATATGTTCTTTTTGCCTAATACTAAAATTTCTAATTGTTTGACCTATATATACTGAATCACAATGTGAACAATTTAATTTATAGATACCTGATTTTAGCAAATCATTAATTTTGTCTTTAGCATTGAAAAGAGGGTATAGAATATTTTTATTTGTTTTAAAAATGACTTTATATTTATTTGTGTTATTTATAATTTTAGCAATCTTTTCTGAAATTTTACCAAAATATGGAATTTTTTTAATAATACTGACATAAATTTCAGTCAAAATTCATTCCTAACACCTGGTTGGGTCTTCAACAACCCCCAAAGCTTCAAGTTCCCTTGTGTGTTTTTTTTTTTTATATATATATATACCTAGGAATTTTTTGTTTTTTTGAAAAATTTCACTAAAATTTTGAAGAGACGCTGCTCTCTAGTTAAACTGGGTCGTCACGAAAATTACGAAAAACAGAATAATGGCAATTATATTGTTTTTGATGAAGTTTTGGCCTTCTATAGGGCGTAATAATAATCTCCGACGATTTTTTTTCTCTTACTGCTAGCTCTACATACGGTGCTCTTTCTGCATGTCCCATGTTGTTCCAGAGGACTGAACCTGCTACGGCTGACTCTGCAGCGTTTAGATTAACGTGGCCGGGAAGTTGCCTAAATGTTTTGAGGAAATTCAAAAAAGGATTAACTGAAGCCATAATTTATAGCCGAAATACGTATAAAGCGAATAAATCTTGTTATTTCCCGTTGAAATCGATATTTTATTTAATATTTATTATTTATATAATCATGGATTTCAACAAAGTGACGCTTGAGAATGTCAATAAATTAATGACATCTTCGTTGGAAGATCAAGCAAAATTATATAAGAAAATAATGGTAAAACATGCGATGGCTTCACAAAATGTATGGTTTAACCAAGAATGCATTAAGAAGAAAATTATTCCAAAATATATCAATATTAAGACCAACACAAAGAACAGTATTACTGAGAAGATAATCAGAAATGCGAAAACTAGATGGTTGAAAGAAGAATCTAAAAGATGGTTCAGAATCAGAGACAATTTGCACATTTACTTAAAGGTACTATACACAGAACTAGTTAACAAATTACATAACATTGAATTTGACATTTTTGATAATGACATTAGAGAATTAGTTAGTAAAATTAAATTTAAAAAATATAATACACAAACAGATAAAATTTCTAGATTAGAACGAGAACAAAAATCTATTGAACCTAAAAAACCTAATAAAATTATAAATTTTCATCCTCGTGTACTAAATTTATCTAACGTAATATTTAATGACAAAGAAATGACGTTTCTAAATAAAGGTTTTAAATTTTCGACTTTTCCAAAATTAGATAATAATATAAAAGAAATTTTAGCAGTTAATTCTGAAAATATTATAAAAGAGAGGCATTTAAATTATGCAAAGTCTCAAATTTCTAATTTATTAAAAAGAATTTCGATAAACGATAAATTTAGATATAATACAAATAATAATATTTCATTAATTAAATCAATTAAGGAAAAAGTTAGAGTAAATAATTTAATTTCTGTTAGGGCAGATAAGGGAAACACTTTAGTATTTTTACCTAAAAATGATTATTTAGAAAAAGTCAATGATTTTATAACAGATTCTAATCTAGAAATTTTAAATAGAGATCCAACAAATAAATACCAAAACCAAATAAAACAAACAATTAAAAATTGTGAAATTACTTTAACACCATACGAGAAACATAACATAATATATCCATATCCACAACCACCAAAATTATACGGTTTAGTTAAAATACATAAACCTAACATTCCTATTAGACCTGTAGTTTCATATATACATGCACCAAACCACATGCTAGCTAAAACATTAAATAATATAATTAATAATTTAGGATACACTCCATAATATTCAGTTAAAAACACTTCTGAATTAATTAATAAATTAAGTAACATTAATTTACCACCACTATGTAAAATAGTTAGTTTTGATGTTACGAGTATGTTTTCACAAATACCCCCACAGGAATGTATTCCTTTATTAGAAAATGTTTTAGTTAACAATAACATTGAATTAACAAAAAGGATAGAGTTGATTCAATTATTTGAACTTTGTATTAATCAAAATTATTTTATTTTTAATGATAAAATTTATTTTCAGAAAGATGGGTTACCAATGGATAGTCCCATTTCACCACTATTGGCTAATATTTTTATGGAAAATATAGAAGATCAAATATTTGAATCAAATCTATCAAATAAAATTGTATTTTGGATTCGTTATGTTGACGATATTTTGGCATGTTTTGATAGTTCTTTCGAATACATTGACGACTTTTTAATTTTTATTAATACTTTACACCAAAAAATTAAATTTACACTAGAAATTGAACAAAACAGATCTATTAACTTTTTAGACTTAAACATAAAAATTAATTCAGAAAACATACTCGAATACTCAATTTATAGGAAACCTACACAAACTGATATTACCATACCACATAACTCTTGTCATCATAATACACATAAATTAGCAGCATATCAATCTTTAGTACACAGAGCTCTAACAATTCCTTTAGATAAAAATAATTTTAATAGAGAAATTTCCATTATTAAACAAATTGCATATAGCAATGGTTATAACACTACACTTATTGACACTTTAATTAAAAAGAAAAATTATAAATTAGCTATTAAAAAAGTTTATTCCATTAATAACACTGATAAAACATTAAAATACGTTTCAATTCCATATTTTGGTAAAATTTCAGAAAAGATTGCTAAAATTATAAATAACACAAATAAATATAAAGTCATTTTTAAAACAAATAAAAATATTCTATACTCTCTTTTCAATGCTAAAGACAAAATTAATGATTTGCTAAAATCAGGTATTTATAAATTAAATTGTTCACATTGTGATTCAGTATATATAGGTCAAACAATTAGAAATTTTAGTATTAGGCAAAAAGAACATATCCGTTGTTACAAATATAAACATGCACATAAATCAAATTTTGCTAAACATTTGTTAGAACAAAATCACACATTAACATCTAATAATACAATTAAATTTTTACACTTTTCTGATAACAAAAATAAATTAAACATTTTAGAAGCTTTTGAAATTTATAAACACACAAAAAACAACATACCTTTAATGAATGAGCAAATTGATCTCTTAGATTCTCATTTACTGAAGATTTTGGAATAAATATCTTTTTAAAACACTGATAAGCGACTGACCTCCGACGGGTTGACTGGGGCCAGCTGCTTCACGCAGTGTTAAAATAATAGAATCAAGGAGTTACTATATTTTGCATTTGTTATAATATTTTATATAGCTTTTGACAATGGCACAATGATGCCGAAATACGTATAAAGCAAATAAATCTTGTTATTTCCCGTTGAAATCGATATTTTACTTAATATTTATTATTTATATAATCATGGATTTCAACAAAGTGACGCTTGAGAATGTCAATAAACTAAACTAGTGTAAAAGTAATTGCTATAATAAAACTGTCTGAAACAAAAAGACACTGTAACAAAGACTTATCGAGGTTTAATACTTCAATTCTTACCAATACAATCCAAAAAAATTTCTAAGGCATTAACGAACTAAACTAGTGTAAAAGTAATTGCTATAATAAAACTGTCTGAAACAAAAAGGCACTGTAACAAAGAAGTATGGAGGTTTAACACTTCAATTCTTACCAATAAAATCCAAAAAAACTTCAAAGGCACAGACAAACTACAAAAACCGTTAAACCACGTTGTGAAACACAAAGTACAAATATTAGAGGTTATGAAACTTTAGTTTGATGAACCTTGAACTACTGCGCATTTTCTCGCGCACTTTACCACCAAATTTACAGAAAATATAGAACCAGTCCTATATTTTTATGCTCATAATTTTCGCAATAATTTTGCGAGTAAAATTACTGTATTACACGTCAGAGAAAAATTTGGGAGTAATTTTCGGAATAATTCTCTGGCGTGTAAAACGACTCTTGGAGTATAGAGTGGGGAAGAGGTAGCAAAGATGGAGTTTATAGGCAAGGGGAATATGAAGCCACTAAATGGAAGGGGAAAACCTGCAGTGCTGTTAGACAGCCCGCAGAACACGAACACTTTCCGAAGTTTGCATTCAAATATAGTATTAGAAAATGATAATATTCTTAATAAAATATAAAATATTCTAAAATTAATTGGAAACACAATATCTGTATAATAGCCAATATATTTACTTATAGCTAATACAATAATGGTATAATAAAATATGGTATATTATTTGTAAAATAAAGAAGAACTGTAGAGTTTAATCTCCAGTAAATTGAACCAATTTATTGAAATATTGGGGTTTTGTGTCGCTGTGATCTACTGTGTGTTTTGCAATATATCGAAGACGAATATAAAAGTATTTTTCTGCTATTGCTCTAATTAGCTGAACAATGTGATTTTCAGTGGCACTATGGTCGTATATGTGTTTCTGCAGCGATGAAAAAACTGGCAGATGGAGATAATAGTGTAAGACATTGCGTACTAATACTAAAGTAGAAAACTTTTTTAATAATTTGTTTCCACCACTTTCTGCCATTGAACAATGTGCTGAGAAGCAGCAGCCTTTAACTTTATAGCCATTAAAGCTTCGGACACAAAACCTGGCTCTGCATCAACAGACTTGTACCACCTTGAAATAGTCTTGGGATACCGTAGACAAGTATCAAATTGTGATCTTACATATTCATATGCAGCTGGACTATAATAGTGGAGTGTAAGAGCAAATGTGCGCTGCTCTGGGGTATATTTTTCAGCAATAGGGTCCTTGCATTAAATGTAAATTTGGTTAAATTACTAGTAATACACATTATGTGCTATAGTCATACTTGTGTGTATTTTTTATGTATTAAAAAAGTCGGTCTAGATAGGGAAATTATTGAAATGAAAATGCTTATTAATTCAAATTTTCAATTACATTTGGAAACGGATCAGCGCAAGCGTGTCGCCGTGACGTCACTAAACATGCTTAAAATGAACTTAACCCCTCTTAACTTAAGAATTCCTATGTTTCATACACGTTTCATCCTTAAACCATTGTTGTTGTGTGTAATAAGTTTGTTTATAATGGCGAAAGTATCTACAAGATATTTTGCCAAGGCCAATCAGATAATTTACCAAAGATTGATTCGTTTATGGTAGCCGAATTTTTAAGAAATAGTGATTGTTTTTCTGCCAGCGAGGTTCGTGGGGTGAAAGCAGCTAGGTAAGTAATTAATATGAACAAATATATAGATTTCTCTTTTGATAGTAGGATCAATGATTGTAATTTTCGAGTTATGTATGTACCTAAGTTGTGTAGGTTTAAATATAAACTCCAATGAAATTTATACTGAATCTAATGCACGTTTTTAGTGCTGGTCGTGAAAGTTATGGGGATTCTGCAATAAGGGTACGTTGAAGTCCAAAGAAAAGAAAATATTTGCACTGTGAAATGCAGAATTATGTCCGGAGCACCGCGTCACATCGAAAAGTTATATCTACCGTGTTTTTAGAAGTCGATGAGAAGGAAGCCAAGGTATTGCAAGTGCAATGTATAGACTGTGCGGCTGCAGCAGGTAATATGAACAACCTACACTTTCAAATATCTACTACACACACTATTTTAAATATAAATTCACATAATAATATATAACAAATTTTTACAGGTGGATGTAAACATGCTATAGCATTTTTAATGAGGACTCACCGTCGCAGCGAGGAACCTGCCCCTACAGAAGTTATATGTTATTGGAAAAAATCCAAATTATCCAAAGTTCCCATATAGTGAACTCCTATTTAATGATTTTCTTATAATAATGATTTTGCCAGAATCTTGACCTTGGGGCTAAATTGCATGTAAAATTACCTCTAAACTATGATCTTAAAATTCCATATAGTGATATTTATCTAACAAAATTTTACCTAATTACTCAGAAATGTAGATAGAAGCTTAAGCAGATTATCTTAAAACTATTGGGGCTTTTACCCAATTACTGTAAAGATACATTTCTGTACTATTTCTTAGAAGTTGTTAGTAAGTACTAACTTTGTATTGCATTAAATAGTATGTTTCTCCACGCACTTCTCCGCTTTTCGTCCAGTGGAACTTGAATAAACAATTTCTCTGGGTTATTTATGCTCGTGTTATTACACCCTGGTGTAATACACCATTTACGTGAAGTTTTCTTCTTTTCCATTTTAAACTATCCTTTCTCAATAACAAAGCACCACAAGTAACAGAAATAAACGCAATGAAACGTTAAACAGCCTTAATCCTTGTCTGTGTCATGACGTCACGCGTCGCGCGCATGCTCAGATGTGTTTTTGTGGCTGCTAATATTATTTAAACTTATATTGTTAATATCTATATTATTAATAATTATTACCTTGAAATATTTACTACTAGGTCATTCTTTAGGTCCGGACGTGACGGGATATCAAGAACGACTTATCCTCTGCTCCGGGAGCAGAGGATGCGTGACTTTTATTTTAGGGGGAAATGACTTTGAAAAGCGGGCAGCCGATTGGCTGACTGGTTTACAAGGGGTGGATACTCGTGGTTTTGAGGCCAGGGGTAACTTAATATTATGTTTATAAACAAAGTTACCTGTAGAAATCCTGGAACTGACAATGTATTTCAGCATTCCATCACGTTTAAATGGGAAGTGGCAAGGTTAACATGCAGTCATCAGACGAAATGCAAGGGGTAGCCTGTAACATGGACTGAGCCACATTCTTACAGGGTGACGTGTTTTACTGGCCCCAAGGGATATAACAATATGCAAGTGTTTTATCCAAGAATTTTTCTTCAAAATGTATGGAACACACGCTACTTGAACTGGTAGGAACCCATTGTTCACGTCTAATCATTTTTATCCACTCAGCTCGCCGTATTAATTCTTGAGGAAATCTGATAAGTAACGTAAATTACAAGTACTTCCTATCTCGATACCTTTTATTTTCGATATACCTACGATTACTAGCCATTTGCGCCGTAGCCACTTGCGCCGACTCATTAAATCTTTAGGTAAAGGTAGCCATTTGCGCCGAAGTATCTTAATCCCACTGCAATGTAATAAACAATCATTAAGCAGTATCTGGACTAACAAGGTGTAGTAACTTAATATGAAAGCAAACCATTAATGCCTCAATTTGCTATTTAGCTGCGGAAATTACCAATACCTGCAGAACCAATAAAAAAAAGAAAAATACAAATAAAATATTCAGTACAGTTTTATAGACTATTTATTTATGCTACAAATAAGAATAAAAATACAAAGACTATATACTAATGCATACTAACAATACTACGATTCACTGAAAATTTATTGAAGTTTTTGTATATGAGCCAAAACATTCAAACAGTGTTTTAAATCGATTTCACCTTCACTAAACTTGTCTAAAACGTTCTTTATTCTCTTATCCACTTCTATATATGTTTTCTTTCTGCGCTTAGTTGCTACCCCTAATTCTATCCTTAAGTACATTCCAGCATAGTATAGCGAGTCGTCTTTTAATGTTTTAATTAATTCTAGAACATTCGGATTGCATTTACTTATCATTTTATTCAATCGTGAATGCCACCCTTCAGCGGCGTTGGTGGTTCGGTGTCGCTGGCCATAGCAATTCCAAATTCTGCCAAAATGACTATTGTCTAACCATTTTTCGACAAAATAATCGTTGAATAGTTGTATTTGTGGCTCCTCCGGCGATGACTCCATAATCTCCAGCCAATCGTCGTCAATATTTTCTGGAGGTATATAAGCCAAAGCCGCACACATTTTCACATGTTGTCGGATATCCTCACGGTTTTTATACATCTCGACAAATCCTAAATGTTGAACCTTACGCCACAAACACTGACCGAAATGAAAGTTGCAACCAGAAACTACGGTTTCTTTGAATACTTCGCGCAACGCTTGTAGAACGGCACTTTCAAAGTCAATTTTAATTAGTTTCGGTAACCAAAAGGGCACCTTTTCTTTAATGATAGTAAACAACCGAACGTATGTTTCTAGTTTTTTATTTGGCAATAAAGCGTACACCAACGGAAAAACACAAGTTGATTCGGGAGTACTGCCTACATCAGTATGGATCGTATATAGCTGCTGAAACTGTTTTGGGCAGCTCTTGAAGGTCCCATCCATGAAAAGGTGTTTACTGTTACCAATAAGTCCTCTAGCAGTTGAACTGGCAAATACAAGAATTCGTTCCTTGTCGCCGTCATCTATCCATAAGAAATCTTGTATGAGATTCTGAGGCAACTGAATGTCTTCTCTGCTTCCTGGTATAATGGAAACTCCAAGTGATTTTCGTCTATTTCGATATAATGACGATGAAATCGAAGAAAATTGAGGAACACTCGTTACGAAATAATAAGATTTATTCGCTTTATATGATGCCGAAATACGTATAAAGCGAATAAATCTTATTATTTCCCGTTGAAATCGATATTTTATTTAATATTTATTATTTATATAATCATGGATTTCAACAAAGTGACGCTTGAGAATGTCAATAAATTAATGACATCTTCGTTGGAAGATCAAGCAAAATTATATAAGAAAATAATGGTAAAACATGCGATGGCTTCACAAAATGTATGGTTTAACCAAGAATGCATTAAGAAGAAAATTATTCCAAAATATATCAATATTAAGACCAACACAAAGAACAGTATTACTGAGAAGATAATCAGAAATGCGAAAACTAGATGGTTGAAAGAAGAATCTAAAAGATGGTTCAGAATCAGAGACAATTTGCACATTTACTTAAAGGTACTATACACAGAACTAGTTAACAAATTACATAACATTGAATTTGACATTTTTGATAATGACATTAGAGAATTAGTTAGTAAAATTAAATTTAAAAAATATAATACACAAACAGATAAAATTTCTAGATTAGAACGAGAACAAAAATCTATTGAACCTAAAAAACCTAATAAAATTATAAATTTTCATCCTCGTGTACTAAATTTATCTAACGTAATATTTAATGACAAAGAAATGACGTTTCTAAATAAAGGTTTTAAATTTTCGACTTTTCCAAAATTAGATAATAATATAAAAGAAATTTTAGCAGTTAATTCTGAAAATATTATAAAAGAGAGGCATTTAAATTATGCAAAGTCTCAAATTTCTAATTTATTAAAAAGAATTTCGATAAACGATAAATTTAGATATAATACAAATAATAATATTTCATTAATTAAATCAATTAAGGAAAAAGTTAGAGTAAATAATTTAATTTCTGTTAGGGCAGATAAGGGAAACACTTTAGTATTTTTACCTAAAAATGATTATTTAGAAAAAGTCAATGATTTTATAACAGATTCTAATCTAGAAATTTTAAATAGAGATCCAACAAATAAATACCAAAACCAAATAAAACAAACAATTAAAAATTGTGAAATTACTTTAACACCATACGAGAAACATAACATAATATATCCATATCCACAACCACCAAAATTATACGGTTTAGTTAAAATACATAAACCTAACATTCCTATTAGACCTGTAGTTTCATATATACATGCACCAAACCACATGCTAGCTAAAACATTAAATAATATAATTAATAATTTAGGATACACTCCATAATATTCAGTTAAAAACACTTCTGAATTAATTAATAAATTAAGTAACATTAATTTACCACCACTATGTAAAATAGTTAGTTTTGATGTTACGAGTATGTTTTCACAAATACCCCCACAGGAATGTATTCCTTTATTAGAAAATGTTTTAGTTAACAATAACATTGAATTAACAAAAAGGATAGAGTTGATTCAATTATTTGAACTTTGTATTAATCAAAATTATTTTATTTTTAATGATAAAATTTATTTTCAGAAAGATGGGTTACCAATGGATAGTCCCATTTCACCACTATTGGCTAATATTTTTATGGAAAATATAGAAGATCAAATATTTGAATCAAATCTATCAAATAAAATTGTATTTTGGATTCGTTATGTTGACGATATTTTGGCATGTTTTGATAGTTCTTTCGAATACATTGACGACTTTTTAATTTTTATTAATACTTTACACCAAAAAATTAAATTTACACTAGAAATTGAACAAAACAGATCTATTAACTTTTTAGACTTAAACATAAAAATTAATTCAGAAAACATACTCGAATACTCAATTTATAGGAAACCTACACAAACTGATATTACCATACCACATAACTCTTGTCATCATAATACACATAAATTAGCAGCATATCAATCTTTAGTACACAGAGCTCTAACAATTCCTTTAGATAAAAATAATTTTAATAGAGAAATTTCCATTATTAAACAAATTGCATATAGCAATGGTTATAACACTACACTTATTGACACTTTAATTAAAAAGAAAAATTATAAATTAGCTATTAAAAAAGTTTATTCCATTAATAACACTGATAAAACATTAAAATACGTTTCAATTCCATATTTTGGTAAAATTTCAGAAAAGATTGCTAAAATTATAAATAACACAAATAAATATAAAGTCATTTTTAAAACAAATAAAAATATTCTATACTCTCTTTTCAATGCTAAAGACAAAATTAATGATTTGCTAAAATCAGGTATTTATAAATTAAATTGTTCACATTGTGATTCAGTATATATAGGTCAAACAATTAGAAATTTTAGTATTAGGCAAAAAGAACATATCCGTTGTTACAAATATAAACATGCACATAAATCAAATTTTGCTAAACATTTGTTAGAACAAAATCACACATTAACATCTAATAATACAATTAAATTTTTACACTTTTCTGATAACAAAAATAAATTAAACATTTTAGAAGCTTTTGAAATTTATAAACACACAAAAAACAACATACCTTTAATGAATGAGCAAATTGATCTCTTAGATTCTCATTTACTGAAGATTTTGGAATAAATATCTTTTTAAAACACTGATAAGCGACTGACCTCCGACGGGTTGACTGGGGCCAGCTGCTTCACGCAGTGTTAAAATAATAGAATCAAGGAGTTACTATATTTTGCATTTGTTATAATATTTTATATAGCTTTTGACAATGGCACAATGATGCCGAAATACGTATAAAGCAAATAAATCTTGTTATTTCCCGTTGAAATCGATATTTTACTTAATATTTATTATTTATATAATCATGGATTTCAACAAAGTGACGCTTGAGAATGTCAATAAACTAAACTAGTGTAAAAGTAATTGCTATAATAAAACTGTCTGAAACAAAAAGACACTGTAACAAAGACTTATCGAGGTTTAATACTTCAATTCTTACCAATACAATCCAAAAAAATTTCTAAGGCATTAACGAACTAAACTAGTGTAAAAGTAATTGCTATAATAAAACTGTCTGAAACAAAAAGGCACTGTAACAAAGAAGTATGGAGGTTTAACACTTCAATTCTTACCAATAAAATCCAAAAAAACTTCAAAGGCACAGACAAACTACAAAAACCGTTAAACCACGTTGTGAAACACAAAGTACAAATATTAGAGGTTATGAAACTTTAGTTTGATGAACCTTGAACTACTGCGCATTTTCTCGCGCACTTTACCACCAAATTTACAGAAAATATAGAACCAGTCCTATATTTTTATGCTCATAATTTTCGCAATAATTTTGCGAGTAAAATTACTGTATTACACGTCAGAGAAAAATTTGGGAGTAATTTTCGGAATAATTCTCTGGCGTGTAAAACGACTCTTGGAGTATAGAGTGGGGAAGAGGTAGCAAAGATGGAGTTTATAGGCAAGGGGAATATGAAGCCACTAAATGGAAGGGGAAAACCTGCAGTGCTGTTAGACAGCCCGCAGAACACGAACACTTTCCGAAGTTTGCATTCAAATATAGTATTAGAAAATGATAATATTCTTAATAAAATATAAAATATTCTAAAATTAATTGGAAACACAATATCTGTATAATAGCCAATATATTTACTTATAGCTAATACAATAATGGTATAATAAAATATGGTATATTATTTGTAAAATAAAGAAGAACTGTAGAGTTTAATCTCCAGTAAATTGAACCAATTTATTGAAATATTGGGGTTTTGTGTCGCTGTGATCTACTGTGTGTTTTGCAATATATCGAAGACGAATATAAAAGTATTTTTCTGCTATTGCTCTAATTAGCTGAACAATGTGATTTTCAGTGGCACTATGGTCGTATATGTGTTTCTGCAGCGATGAAAAAACTGGCAGATGGAGATAATAGTGTAAGACATTGCGTACTAATACTAAAGTAGAAAACTTTTTTAATAATTTGTTTCCACCACTTTCTGCCATTGAACAATGTGCTGAGAAGCAGCAGCCTTTAACTTTATAGCCATTAAAGCTTCGGACACAAAACCTGGCTCTGCATCAACAGACTTGTACCACCTTGAAATAGTCTTGGGATACCGTAGACAAGTATCAAATTGTGATCTTACATATTCATATGCAGCTGGACTATAATAGTGGAGTGTAAGAGCAAATGTGCGCTGCTCTGGGGTATATTTTTCAGCAATAGGGTCCTTGCATTAAATGTAAATTTGGTTAAATTACTAGTAATACACATTATGTGCTATAGTCATACTTGTGTGTATTTTTTATGTATTAAAAAAGTCGGTCTAGATAGGGAAATTATTGAAATGAAAATGCTTATTAATTCAAATTTTCAATTACATTTGGAAACGGATCAGCGCAAGCGTGTCGCCGTGACGTCACTAAACATGCTTAAAATGAACTTAACCCCTCTTAACTTAAGAATTCCTATGTTTCATACACGTTTCATCCTTAAACCATTGTTGTTGTGTGTAATAAGTTTGTTTATAATGGCGAAAGTATCTACAAGATATTTTGCCAAGGCCAATCAGATAATTTACCAAAGATTGATTCGTTTATGGTAGCCGAATTTTTAAGAAATAGTGATTGTTTTTCTGCCAGCGAGGTTCGTGGGGTGAAAGCAGCTAGGTAAGTAATTAATATGAACAAATATATAGATTTCTCTTTTGATAGTAGGATCAATGATTGTAATTTTCGAGTTATGTATGTACCTAAGTTGTGTAGGTTTAAATATAAACTCCAATGAAATTTATACTGAATCTAATGCACGTTTTTAGTGCTGGTCGTGAAAGTTATGGGGATTCTGCAATAAGGGTACGTTGAAGTCCAAAGAAAAGAAAATATTTGCACTGTGAAATGCAGAATTATGTCCGGAGCACCGCGTCACATCGAAAAGTTATATCTACCGTGTTTTTAGAAGTCGATGAGAAGGAAGCCAAGGTATTGCAAGTGCAATGTATAGACTGTGCGGCTGCAGCAGGTAATATGAACAACCTACACTTTCAAATATCTACTACACACACTATTTTAAATATAAATTCACATAATAATATATAACAAATTTTTACAGGTGGATGTAAACATGCTATAGCATTTTTAATGAGGACTCACCGTCGCAGCGAGGAACCTGCCCCTACAGAAGTTATATGTTATTGGAAAAAATCCAAATTATCCAAAGTTCCCATATAGTGAACTCCTATTTAATGATTTTCTTATAATAATGATTTTGCCAGAATCTTGACCTTGGGGCTAAATTGCATGTAAAATTACCTCTAAACTATGATCTTAAAATTCCATATAGTGATATTTATCTAACAAAATTTTACCTAATTACTCAGAAATGTAGATAGAAGCTTAAGCAGATTATCTTAAAACTATTGGGGCTTTTACCCAATTACTGTAAAGATACATTTCTGTACTATTTCTTAGAAGTTGTTAGTAAGTACTAACTTTGTATTGCATTAAATAGTATGTTTCTCCACGCACTTCTCCGCTTTTCGTCCAGTGGAACTTGAATAAACAATTTCTCTGGGTTATTTATGCTCGTGTTATTACACCCTGGTGTAATACACCATTTACGTGAAGTTTTCTTCTTTTCCATTTTAAACTATCCTTTCTCAATAACAAAGCACCACAAGTAACAGAAATAAACGCAATGAAACGTTAAACAGCCTTAATCCTTGTCTGTGTCATGACGTCACGCGTCGCGCGCATGCTCAGATGTGTTTTTGTGGCTGCTAATATTATTTAAACTTATATTGTTAATATCTATATTATTAATAATTATTACCTTGAAATATTTACTACTAGGTCATTCTTTAGGTCCGGACGTGACGGGATATCAAGAACGACTTATCCTCTGCTCCGGGAGCAGAGGATGCGTGACTTTTATTTTAGGGGGAAATGACTTTGAAAAGCGGGCAGCCGATTGGCTGACTGGTTTACAAGGGGTGGATACTCGTGGTTTTGAGGCCAGGGGTAACTTAATATTATGTTTATAAACAAAGTTACCTGTAGAAATCCTGGAACTGACAATGTATTTCAGCATTCCATCACGTTTAAATGGGAAGTGGCAAGGTTAACATGCAGTCATCAGACGAAATGCAAGGGGTAGCCTGTAACATGGACTGAGCCACATTCTTACAGGGTGACGTGTTTTACTGGCCCCAAGGGATATAACAATATGCAAGTGTTTTATCCAAGAATTTTTCTTCAAAATGTATGGAACACACGCTACTTGAACTGGTAGGAACCCATTGTTCACGTCTAATCATTTTTATCCACTCAGCTCGCCGTATTAATTCTTGAGGAAATCTGATAAGTAACGTAAATTACAAGTACTTCCTATCTCGATACCTTTTATTTTCGATATACCTACGATTACTAGCCATTTGCGCCGTAGCCACTTGCGCCGACTCATTAAATCTTTAGGTAAAGGTAGCCATTTGCGCCGAAGTATCTTAATCCCACTGCAATGTAATAAACAATCATTAAGCAGTATCTGGACTAACAAGGTGTAGTAACTTAATATGAAAGCAAACCATTAATGCCTCAATTTGCTATTTAGCTGCGGAAATTACCAATACCTGCAGAACCAATAAAAAAAAGAAAAATACAAATAAAATATTCAGTACAGTTTTATAGACTATTTATTTATGCTACAAATAAGAATAAAAATACAAAGACTATATACTAATGCATACTAACAATACTACGATTCACTGAAAATTTATTGAAGTTTTTGTATATGAGCCAAAACATTCAAACAGTGTTTTAAATCGATTTCACCTTCACTAAACTTGTCTAAAACGTTCTTTATTCTCTTATCCACTTCTATATATGTTTTCTTTCTGCGCTTAGTTGCTACCCCTAATTCTATCCTTAAGTACATTCCAGCATAGTATAGCGAGTCGTCTTTTAATGTTTTAATTAATTCTAGAACATTCGGATTGCATTTACTTATCATTTTATTCAATCGTGAATGCCACCCTTCAGCGGCGTTGGTGGTTCGGTGTCGCTGGCCATAGCAATTCCAAATTCTGCCAAAATGACTATTGTCTAACCATTTTTCGACAAAATAATCGTTGAATAGTTGTATTTGTGGCTCCTCCGGCGATGACTCCATAATCTCCAGCCAATCGTCGTCAATATTTTCTGGAGGTATATAAGCCAAAGCCGCACACATTTTCACATGTTGTCGGATATCCTCACGGTTTTTATACATCTCGACAAATCCTAAATGTTGAACCTTACGCCACAAACACTGACCGAAATGAAAGTTGCAACCAGAAACTACGGTTTCTTTGAATACTTCGCGCAACGCTTGTAGAACGGCACTTTCAAAGTCAATTTTAATTAGTTTCGGTAACCAAAAGGGCACCTTTTCTTTAATGATAGTAAACAACCGAACGTATGTTTCTAGTTTTTTATTTGGCAATAAAGCGTACACCAACGGAAAAACACAAGTTGATTCGGGAGTACTGCCTACATCAGTATGGATCGTATATAGCTGCTGAAACTGTTTTGGGCAGCTCTTGAAGGTCCCATCCATGAAAAGGTGTTTACTGTTACCAATAAGTCCTCTAGCAGTTGAACTGGCAAATACAAGAATTCGTTCCTTGTCGCCGTCATCTATCCATAAGAAATCTTGTATGAGATTCTGAGGCAACTGAATGTCTTCTCTGCTTCCTGGTATAATGGAAACTCCAAGTGATTTTCGTCTATTTCGATATAATGACGATGAAATCGAAGAAAATTGAGGAACACTCGTTACGAAATAATAAGATTTATTCGCTTTATATGATGCCGAAATACGTATAAAGCGAATAAATCTTATTATTTCCCGTTGAAATCGATATTTTATTTAATATTTATTATTTATATACCCTTTATTCATTACTTTCGTCATTTCTTCTTGGTATATCTTGGTAGCAGGAGTTAGCTCTTCTCTGGCCCTCTTCTTGCACTTAAAAATCTGTATTTGGACTTCCATTTTTGCGACGTCTAGAATACAGCTGTGACACAGCTGTTGGCAAACTTCCTTCGTTTCCGACTCCATTGTCAAAGATCCTTTGCACTTTAAACTTTTTTCGTGGATACAAGTCCAAACCGTGGTACTTTTGTTTCTTCTTTTGACACGATACTTGTGGCCCTCGTGCAACAATGAAAGTTTACCTTTAGATGTTTCGATAAACTCCATGTTATATTATGTTGTATTGCTCGTGAACAAAATACAAAAGTAATCATCATTTTAAAATGTTGTTAATTTATAGCAAATCTAAGGAGAACTTCCTTGCAGGCTATTGGTTAAACAAGAAGGAATTTTAAGGTAGTTTAAAAGATACCTACTAATATTATTGTTATTTACTTAATACTCCAATCGATTATTTTAAGTTACTAAAATCTCCCCCTAATGGTGTGCCTTAAGATACGTATATTGCATTCGGCGCAAATGGCAACTTTTACCTGAAACAAACATTTAAGCGGCGCAAATGGCTAGATTTAATGAGTCGGCGCAAGTGGCTACGGCGCAAATGGCAAGACACCATACCTACTGCCTACAGAGAGGACATCCTAGTAAGGGCCTCTCTTGTAAAATGGTTATTAAAAATATACATATTATAATCTTACAAAGGATATCCCGTCTCCCGCGAGACACTGTATTACTAGGCTACAATCAAGATAATAATAATTTCAACTTACTTATGAAATGAAATCTTTTCTCCTGGATTTGCTTCTATACCTAACTGAACTTTAGTCTTTTGGGTTGTTCGGTTTGTACACCCATAAACACAACACCCAACCATATTGTAAAATTAGAAACTAAAAATCACTATAAACAACTATAAATAAGCACATAAAAAACAACAAACCAAACTTGAAACCAAACGCCATTTATAAAAAACCGAATACACGTGGTTTAAACACACTACTGTCAATGGCCAATATGCCAATGTTATGTTGTACTTCTGCAGGTTGCCTAACTTCAGGGGTTAGTTAAAACTGGATTCACCTAAATCGCACTATGCTACCTCTTCCCCACTCTATACTCTAAGTGCAGCGCAGTCGTAATACTGCTGAGTGGGTTGCCACGCACATCCGTCTTAGCGCATCGGACCTTGGCCGGCGTCCGTAACCGCCGATTGCATTCATGTCTTCGAAACCCGTGCTGTTTATATAAATTATATAAATGTAAATAATATCAAGAACTGTTTCGAATCATAAATTACTTCAAAGGTTTTAACTCTCCAGTTATTTATTCACCCCTTATTTCGAACTCTGGTCAACTCAAGAGCTACCCTACTGCACAAATAAATACTATACGTCAAGGGGGAACGTTACAAACTTTGTTCATTTTATGAAAACGACAACAGTAATAGTTTGCTGAGGAATACTCTGTCAAACCAAGAATTATATGTAGTCCTAGATTATCTCCCACTATAAAGCCGAGTTTAAAATATATAATTTCTGCCTTTCCACCAACTACAACTGATTTCTTGTAAAAATTTTACTCCAATGTCAATTCTTTAAACACTGCTTCATTTACTAAAGGGGGCAAATCTTTTTCAGTATAGTGAGGGGGTTTACATTGTTTTACAATATTAAACTGGTATTTAAATTTATTTTTATGTCGTATTATACCGGGTGTTAACCACCAAACCTGACCATAGGACCTATGCAGTATGTATGTTTCAAAAAAAAATATGAGTTGCCTTGAAATAGTTTTTGCAAAATTTATGTCGCCTACTTTATTAATTCCTGCTAAACAGCAGATAAATTTAATTATCATTAGTAAAATGGTGAAGTTATTATAAACATTTTTATTAACAAAATAATCGAAAACAAACTACGTCAAAAATAAACACAGTACTAGTTAGGTATTTACAACAAATGTTCGAATAATCCTCCATTCTGGTTTAAGCAATATCCCAACCGATGATAAAAACCCGTTGTAACATTCGCGAGTTGCCTTTCGGTTATATTTTTGCATTTCACAATGATGGCCTCCCTTAGAGAATCAATATTGGGGTGTCGTTGTCTGTAAATTTTGTTTTTAAGATAGGGCCACAAAAAGAAGTCACATAGTGCAAGATCAGGAGTACTTGCTGCCCAATTTAGTGTACCACCACGACCAATCCATCGATTTGGAAATGTTTCGTTTAAGTGAGCTCTCACATTTACACCAAAATGCGCAGGACAGCCGTCGTGCTGGTACCAAACCTGCTGATCTTCATGTGCAACTTCATCAAGTGCAGGGCCTATCTCATTTATCAAAAGATCTAAATATGTTTGTGAATTTAAATTTCCTGCTGTCTCAAACGGCCCAATTATTTGATTATTATAAATACCAGCCCAAATATTAATTTTATGAGGGCATTGAGTTCTTGTAGATAAATTTATTCGCGGATTCTCTTGAGACAAATATCGAGTGTTCTGGGTGTTTGGCTCATTATTTAATGTGAATGAATGTACATTCATCAGTGAAACAAATAGAAGACAGAAAATATCTGTCTTGGTTTGCCCTTTCCTACATTTCTTCGCAAAAAGTAATTCTACTTTCTAGGTCTACATCAAATATTTCCTGATGGCATTGAAGTTTGTATGGATGATAATTGTGTTTATGTAGAATTTTCCATACCGCTGTGGCGGTTACATTGCAGGCTTCCGCAATACTCTTTGTACTACTCATAGGAACCACGATAATCATTCCTAAAACCATTTCTTCCAAAGCATTATCAAAGTATCTTTTATTGCCTCCTCTGGAATTTGTTGCAACAGTACCAGTTTCCTTAAATTTTCTAACGTAATTATGTATTGTGGATTTCGACGGTATAGGTCGGTTATTGAATTTTACAGCAAATAAATCTCTCCCTCTTCTTAAACTATTTCCAGCGTAAAAGGTTTGAACCATGAACACCCTTTCTTCAATTGATTAGTTCATTTTATAACAGGACTTACAGAACGACTTATAACGCAATTTCATTAAAAAATAAGCTATAAACATGCCTTTAAACACAAACATTTCAAGGCAATTCATATTTTTTTTGAAACATGCATACTGATGCATAGGTGCTATGGCCAGGTTTGGTGATTAACACTCGGTATGTTTTCTGAATGAATGTATTGAAGAGAAACTACGAAAACATTTTGGTTGGATGCAACGATAAATATCATTGTTTTTTAAACTGTGGTTATTTCCTAAGTGAAAAATTAATGCTTTTACATTACTAACTTTTTTTTGAACAACTGAAACAAAGAATCATGTTGATAAGTGCTGAGAATACAGCAAATTACTTACATCAATGGTAACATTAAGTAATAATTCCCCGCGATGATGATATTATGTATAAAAAAAGAAAATATTTCTGGCGATTTTGATGTTCTAATGTATTCTCCATATTTTTTTAATATCGGAAACTAAAATCGAAACAGCAACATAGTTTTGAGTGAAACTGTTCTCAAGTCCATAAATGCCCCGTTCCACGTAGGTCCATACGTTTCTGGCCGATATTCTACATTCAACGCGTGGTAGATTTTGAAACATAGATCCACTATTTTAACGGGAGTTTCCACTTTATAAAATATGTTGTTTACATTGACATAAGAAGTTTCAATAGCATGTAATGGACCAACAATTAGTAGGAGGGGCTGTGTAGTGTTTCCATACGACTGATATTTGTTCTGTCGTAAAATTATTTGTATTTCCAGATCAGCTGCGTCCTATCAAGATTTTATAATTTATTCATAAGTTTAATTTTTAAGACAAATTAGCGTACTTACCTTGACATGTAAAATGAAACCCCGGCGTATTTCTATTCTAGATGGTTCCCATTTGTTAGTTTTTTTACACTTAAGATTTACGGATACCAGCTAGCCATTTCCATGCTGTACCAAGAAAATCAAGTGATCGATTTGATTTTGATTGACCATGATTGATTAAATCAGTAAGAACTGAAAAGTGTTTTTTAATAATTGGTCTTTTATGAGTATATTGAGCTAGGCTGCATTCGCAAGGTTTCTTAATTGGGTTATGAAAGGAAAATGTATAAAGAATTCGCAATTGTGATTCTAATTCAACAAAATTTTGATATTCCTTTTCTAAAGATGAAAGATCAAGAGAAATTATTAAATTCCAATTGAATCTGAGATGCTATATGTTCCCTTTCCTAAGTAAACTAAAGCAGAACCATTGGTAATGGAATCAATTTGAATTCCATCTCAAAAAGTGGTTGTAGATAAAGGTAAACTTTGGGTTTTTTTTTACCTTTAACCCCAATGGTAATGGGTTGGATGACATATCTATCACAAAATAAAAGGAATGTTAATCTGTAAAAGACTTAAGACGATGGTCAGCAGATACCATTCAAACCACTACAACCTGATTTTACCAAAGACCGGATGTATGTTCTACCTTATCACACCCTTTTCTCTGGAACCGGCATTCATTTTCTCAATGAGGGAAACGCTATTTCTCGAGATGACTATTCTCAAGGATATTGTTTATTGGCGTTTGATCTAACACCCGACTTGTCGGCCAACATGAATACTCACTGGAATTTGATTAAAAACGGATTTCTGCAAATGGAAGTTGCATTTGATGACGCACTAATGCACTATCATCAACAGTGAATTGCTTGGTATATGCGGAGTTTGATAACGTTATTGAGATTGATAAACATAGAAAGTAGTGGTGGACTTCAGCAGTTAAAAAGATCACAAGAGCAAGACTGTAAAAAATTTAGTTGTGCTCTAATCGTCAAGCTAGAATGTCGGTGTTTGTGGATTTGCAAGGGTTTTGCGTGGATGCTAGAATATTTGTTCCTAAAGTGATCGGGATAATATCTTTAGACGGATATAAAGCGGGGCAGTTTCTTTTTAAATCGCCACAAAATGTGATCCTTCTTAATCGTGAAAAACTCTACCGTGAGAGACATTGTCATGGAATTTTATGGAGCAGCGGGAATATAAATTTTGAAGACTTTGAATCAACGTTGATGCAGGCTTTAAAAGGTTTCGAAACGATCTACGTTAAAGGCAGCGAAAAGAAAAAAAGGCTGAGCTTTCTCGAAAAAACCATAATTAATTTAGGCGGGTGTGTTTGTCCTTCGCTGACACTTTTAAGGAAAAGGGTGGTAGCCGTGCAATGTTTACACCACATCATTGAAAACCCAGTTTGTGCTTTTGAAAATGCTTTGATATTATAGGATTGGTTTAAACAGAACAATGAACACTTTAGAGATACGCAAAGCATTGCATTGCAATACAGACTCCGTGGAGTATGTATTTCCGAGATGTATTTGCATCTGATCAATTACCCAAACGTATATCTCGGCCTTGCGCTATTATTGCAAACACGGACTCTTCTCGAGAACCAGGACAACATTGGTGTGCATTCTACATTAGCAGGGAAGGATACGGCAAATATTTTGATCCTTACGGAAGACCACCAACAGGATATCACTTAAATTTTATACAAAACAACTCAAAATCCTGTCGTTACAACCCCAAAATCTTTTAGAGTTTTACTTCATTTGTTTGTGGTTATTACGTATTTAAATTTAAAATTGAATAATGTTTCCACCCTAGCATTTTTAAATATGTCTAATGATAATTTAATTAATAACGATAGCTGTATGCGATTACTGTACAATTGTTATTTTGAAAAAATAGATTTATTAACCGTATCACTTAATTTGTTTAATATAGCACAAACAATTTAATGTATAATGCAAATTAATATTATTAATAAAATAAAATAATCAAAAATATCATGATTTGTTTATTTATTTATTTACAACTGGTTATGGGTACATGTTGGTTAGTTCCTAAATTAATTAATTAAAAAAAAAGGTTGTGACCAATATGGAGAATATTCTTTTTATTACAAACATAAATGCATCTATATTCTATTTTTACAAAACATAAAATTAATTATTATTCGATAAAGCCATAAGGTATAGCACAAACAATTTAATGTCTAACGCAAAATAATATTATTAATAAAATAAAATTATTAAAGATAGCATGATTTATTTACAACTGGTTATGGGTACATATTGGGTTAGTTCTTAAATTAATTATTTTAAAATGGTTTTGACCAATATGGGGAATATTCTTTTTATTACCAACATAAATTCATCTATATTCTATTTTTTACGAAATACAGGGTGTTTCTTAAATCGCGGACACGGAGCACAGTACGACTTTCCCCTCCAGATACTGATTGGAAAAATATAATACAATAATGCCCGTTCTTCGCTAGTTTCAGAGTTATTCTCAGTCAAAGATTGAGATTCAATTCCTTTATGCTTTGGAAAAATGGGTAAATTTTAACCGTTCCGCATTGTTCATCAATCAAATATTAAATCTTAATAAATTTGGAATTTTTTATACGTTGTATTCCTTTCTCCGAAGACATTCTTTCTGATAAATATCTGTTGTTAATTTTTTTTTCAATATGTTGCAACAGTGCATTGTAGCTATGAGGTTATTACCTAGGAAACTTGTTCATACTGCCTTATTAAAACACCAAACGTTTAAAACAAAGTCCATGCAAGCATGCGCAATGTTGTCAAATTTAAAATTTTTAAAATGCGAATAACTCGGAAACTAAATACATTAGGACAAAATCGCTTATACTTTTTCAACTCAGTTTTAAGATGAGAATCGCGTAGTGCTCTCCGTGTCCGCCATTTAAGAAACACCCTGTATACAATTAATTATTATTCAATAAAGCCATAAGAGAGGGTGTCATCTCATAACTATTAGCAATTCTTCTGCGTTTGTTATAATTAACTCTATAAGCCTTACGTTCAGATCTCGATATGACTTCATATGCCGAAGTTCTGACTATTTTTCGATCAGAATTAACATAAACTGTTGTGTTGGGGTTATCATCATCATCATTACAAATCATTTCCTTCATCGTTTCAAAGTTTATTATTCGCGAATTTTGGAAATTTAGTGTGATGCCTTTCACCTTACAAACTTGTATATCACAATTTTTATCGGTTGAGTGAACGTTAAAACTGCAATTTTTAGGCCCCCCACTTACAAATTCACTTATATCGCTACCAACCCCATACTGTTCTAATTCGTCTGTCATCTGACCGAGAAATTCCCCTGTATCAGGTTTCCATTCCCCGTCTTTATGTATAAATATTATACTGTCTGTATCAAAGTATAAAACACGGCTTCCTAATTTTTCAAGATAACTATAATGTTCTAGCCTGGCATGTGCAGTTGTGTATGTTGCTATGACAACGTTTACATTACTCAGAGGTTTGACATCGTCTTCTGGTCGTGCCCAATTTACTATGAGAACATCATCGTCTATCGGTGTCATAGAATGGACTTCTACTGAGGGGTCGGTTAACAACTTAAAAAAGTCCCGGGGGTTTGTAATAACCGATGACTGTAATAAATTTTCCCGCTGACCAAATTTACCCCAAAAACTATTTAGCATTAGCTTTGCAAGGTATCGCAAACCTGGATTTTTGGATATATTTTCAGGGGTTAGTGCTATACCCTCCCTCGATAAATATTCGCGAATATAATTTTGCTTGCTTACATCATCTACACATGAAGCAGGCCACCCCGAGTATTCCTGTTTCATTTTTAGAAAATTATCTTCATACCCAGAAAACAATACGCCCATTTTCGTATTTTTATCATGCTGTTCAATCTTGTACTCCCAAATTTCATGAAATTCGCGAATTTTATAGTTTAATGACAATGCCTTCCTTAACTCATCTGCTACATAAGTGCCTACAAAGCAATGCTCCTCATGGGTGTGCGTACAGACCCTTTGATTTAAATTTTCTCCGCATGTACGACACAATATAAAAACCAGCTTTTTATGCATTTTACACGGTAATACCGGGTGATACAAATCAATGGGCGGCAGCACTGAGCATTTAATTAAACCCTCTGTAGTGTCTATCGGTAGCCTGGGGCAAGCTTCATGACCTATGTGAATTGTAGGGTGACCAACCGGATTTTTACAATACTTATCAACAAAAGGGTATAGAGAACAAACATTAAAATAACATATTTTCTCGCCATATCGTGATTTATAATATAATTTAACCGCGTTAGTGCGACCACCAAAAAACCATCCCGAGGATCCAATGGTGTATGTTTTAAAATGCCGTGGTTGTTAACATAATCCCTGGCTACATTGTTGGTTTTCAAATAATTTTTAAAAGAACATTCACTCATCTGAATTAGATCGTACCCATAGCTCCTAATACGAGAAGCACGAGCCTCTGTCCGCTCTCTACGTAAAAACATTGCATCTGTTTTATTTTCATTAAAATCTTCTGTCTGATTTGGAAAACAGGCCTCACAGCCATGCCAGTAGCACCCCAAAAATTCATAAACTGTATTATTTTCACGGCAAAACTCATCTACTAAAATCCCCTCTGGTAGTCTAAATTAACGCGCTTTTCCACTATGTTGGATAGATAATGCAGCATTGTGTGACCGCAAGTTATCGAGATAATTTTTGTACCTGTTGAAATTAATTTCGAGTTCCACCTATCCCTATTTTTAATAATTTCTTGATAAAACACCCGTCATACCCCTTCATATTATGAGCCAGTGCAGTTACTCTAAATTTCAGACCAAGTCGAGCTACATACCCATAGAAGACGTTACAGGAGTTTCCCGAAAAATGTTGAGACACCTACCACAGATTTCGCAATTTTGATTAACATCTTCGTTTTCAATGCAATTAGGACAGACATGAGCGGCGACGCATAAATTAGGCTCATGAAAAAAAGTGTTTAATTTACCTGAAACAGGCTTTTCCTGGCGACACTCGAAGTCATAGAATATGAATAACTTTACTATTTTTGGACTTTACTTCGTTAATGTTTTTACCCATATAACAAACATGTCTTATTGGTTGTTGTTTGTGACAAACGGTACAAAATTTAAAACCACACTTGTGAGCAGATTTTTTATCGACCCAAATACTGAGAAGACATGTGGGACATCTATATAATTTTTCACAGATTCTACTTCTTTTATGACTGTCGAAACAGTCTCTACCATAAAAATCGCGGTTGCAAATCTGACACGTTATTGCTTCAAGCATTGACATACAGGGGGGCATTGCGTGGCATGCAGGGCACGTGTACAACAACGTCGATGATTATTTTTATCATTAAACCTGATTTTACACAACTCACAGTAATAACAGTCATGAGAATAATCAAAAATTTGTTTTTTTAATAAAAGTTTGAAAAAATTGCAAATATCTGTTTTTAATTTATAGACAAGAAGTCAAAGAATAGTAAGAAGGTTAACACGTATGCGTAATTTCTATAAATTCGAATATATCCTAAAAATTTAAATTTTTTTGAAAATGGGCCAACTGATACGGGACAGGGTTCGTAAATATAATTAAATTGCAAATAATAGTAAAAGAAACGGAAACGATGCCACTGTATTGGTGAAACAATATTGTTATAATTTATTATTAAATATATACTCTGTAGTTCTTCAACGTTTTCGTTTCTTTTACTCTAACTTGTTAAATAGATCTTCATGCAGTAAAACTAACCTCCATTCAAATATAATTCTATTTTTGAATCACAAAACAATCAACAAACAAACAATATACCGGAACAACACATAAAAAAAGAACTTAATTATAATAAAATAAATCATACCACCTCACAATATTGTAGGTGTAAAGTGTTGGTGAAAATACATTATGAGCTAACAAGAATAAGCCTGTAAAAAAAGGAATGGATATGAATATATATTAAAGATGAATATGGGGTTGAAGTCCTAACATTATGTATGATTTGATTAGTTGTTACAAAAAATTTTAAATTACTTTTCACATTTCTGGGAGTGAAGACCGGATTTGATTTGATGCAAAATGCATAATACCACTTATTTATTTTGTAACAGTTTAACTTCATCCTTTGGTTTTTACTTTTAATTAACGTCAAATAATTACAATTGGTGCAATTCCTGCGAAAACGGAAGGATACTGTAAACAATATCGTACAAAATCGGTACAACTGCACAATCTTAATTAATGAGATTAGAGAGAATTTCGACATTCAAGTCAGGGAAATTACTAGATGAAAGAGTAAATTTTGGAAAATAATTTTTTTACGATGAAGAAGGCACTGTTTGTAACAACTATTCACACATTAATTCGTAAAAAAATTTCTAAAATTTACCTTTTTGCACGATCGGTCTTTTTTGTTAACTTACTAGATTCGATGCCAGAACAGTAAGCTGCATTTACTGGTTGCTAGGTGTAACAAAACAGTAAGTAATTCACTTACCGTTCTAGAACAGTAAGTAGTATAATTCATTGTATTGTAGACATGATAACTATGGTTACCGTGGTTGTCCAGTCAATTTATAAAAAAATTAGGTTATATAGGTACTTTTATAATTTTTTGAAATATAACTATTAAATCAATTATTTTTATTGCGATCGTGCAAAAAACGTTATAAGCATGTCGAACGTTAAGGGTTACCGGTCTCCGACAATAATTGGGGTCGTCGCTGCGCTCCTCCCCAAACAATTGTCGTCGACCGGTAAACATCCCTTACCGTTCTTAATACTTAATATACTATTTCATCTATTAATTAATCAGGTCTCTTCATCGCTAAATTTCAATAAAATTTTATCAGAAAAAAATATCGTGTTAAACGGCTTTTAAATACAGGCAAATTCCGTCAGTCAATAATGTATAATCACCCCACTGCCCGTACCCAGATAAACTTCAACTTTGTTCCACCTTCTTTCGGTCAAACCCATATACCCCAATTTCCTTCTTGAGGTCGGAGATAAGTACCCCATCCGTATATTGAGGCTTTTAAGTCCTTCAAGGTTTCTGATTTGTTCTTCTGCGTTTCTGAGTCGATTTTCTATTGTTAATTAACTAAACCCCTTATATAATAAAAACCAGACTGCTCAAGGCTATTCCACTTTCGCCGAAGGCGAAAGTCGTCAACCCCCCAGCCCATGGGGTGGCGCGAGCAATTGAGCTACCGGGCCTCGAACCCGGGATTTTTGACGTTTTTTTCGCGCGGAAATCGGGGCAGCTCGGCAGTGATCGGAACGCGATTCCGGTGGAGGGAGCGGCTAGAGACCCCGCAAATAAAACTATACAGGGTGATCATTTGAAAACGATCCACCCCCAATATCTCGGTGCACAAAGCTTTATAAAGAAATCGCCGAGACACGTCAACAATATTAATGAGGGGGACATATTTTTACATAACAGTTACATATCAGGTTTTATCCCCCCACCCTCCAGAGCCTCCTCCTCAAAAATTGTAAATGGCAAGGGGGGTTATGTGATACCTCATTTGAAACGCCTTTGGATTACCTACATTTTGACGTTTTGCTTTTTAAAATCGGTTGATTCGTTTTTAAGATATTAAGGGAAAAGTGTTTAAGTTTATTAAAACAAAAGGGAGCTTTTAAAACGTATAGCAGGCTGTTGTCATAATGCATTACTGGTTGTTTTTATTGTCACTACTTGTCAAAGTGTTTGGCAATAATAATTGTTGATGTTCGTTTAAATTAACATCCCTAGATTTTTTTCTTTGGGGACATTTAAAGTCAACCATTTACAAAAGTCAGCCAGAAAATATTCTATGGCCAGATCTACGGCAAAGAATAAATCACGAATGGAGGTCTATTCCACGAGAGGTATTTCAGAATATTAGATTAGGATTTGAACAGAGACTCTATCAGTGTTTAGCCGAAAATGGAGGACAGTTTGGACAGTTACGTTAAAATTTAATTGTTTCTGCACGGCCTGTGCTATTTTGTCTAATTATTATATTAAATGTCTGAAAAACAAATAATTTTATCGATTTTAATTTAAACGAACAACAATAATTACTATTGCCAAACACTTTGACAAGTAGTGACAATAAAAACATCCAGTAATGCATTATGACAACAGTCTGCTATGCGTTTTAAAAGCTCCCTTTTGTTTTAATAAACTTAAACACTTTTCCTTTAATATCTCAAAAACGAATCAACCGATTTTAAAAAGCAAAACGTCAAAATGTAGGTTATCCAAAGGCCTTTCAAATGAGGTATCACATAACCCCCCTTGCCATTTAAAATTTTTGAGGTGGAGGCTCTGGAGGGTGGGGGGATAAAACGTGTTATGTAACTTTTATGTAAAAATATGTCCCCCTCATTAATATTGTTGACGTGTCTCGGCGATTTCTTTAGAAAGCTTTGTGCACCGAGATATTGGGGGTGGATCGTTTTCAAATGATCACCCTGTATGAACAACACTATTATATACCAACCTTTCAAAATACTCAACCAAAACTGTATTGCACGTTCCAATAAAATAATTTCCTAAATCGACAACAAACACTGAATCTTTTGCCTGCTGTTTAATGAATTCATTCAATGAATTCAAAACAAACCAGTGAGTCTTATTATTTGCTATTAACGGTACTGGTGGAACCGTGAGTAAAACTACCTTATTGCATCTTCTTTTCAGCTCGTTTACAAGTTCCCCATAAACCCTTTTCAATACTGGTGCGACATAGACATTCTAAAAGTAATTATTTTTATTTATATTATTAATAATGACTAATAAAAAATACATATTTACAAATAATACATACAGACTTGAGATCATTGGTTCCTATTAGCAGAATAACCCTGGTTCCAAGTGGATAAACTTGCTGAACAATCTTATCTAACAAACCAGAAATCGTTTCTCCACTGGTACAATATCCAATGCACCGCTGATGAACTTCTGTTAAAAATATAATCATATAAATTATCCTAATAAAATATATTATACAAAATAATAATAATTCTATACTTGTAGTATAGTACCACCCACCTTTTTCATAACCTAAAAGCTGCATAGAAAATCTCAAAAGCTGACTATCTCCTAGCAACTGATAACCTTTATACATTGGCAACTAAATCAAGCAAATTTTTATTAATTTTTGTAAATTATTTATTTATTAAAGTATACTTACTATTGCTGTCATGATTTTAACGGAAATATAATATAAAAAACATTAAAAACATTAAACAACTGCCAACTTCACTTTACTACTATCCATTCCTCGTAGAACAACTTAACGTATTTATTACAATAAACATGTTTCGAATGTCACCAGAGGCGCTGCTGTATAGGGCATTCAGTGAACATAGTCCGGTAAAGGATTATAACAAAAAAGTTAGAGCAGACGTATCGACACCCGTTCTATCTTCTTTCAACACGCGCGTTTCACTTGTAAACTTCGTCAACGTACCGTATTCAGTCGTGTTCATACTTTTATCTCTGTTTACAGCGTTCGTTCGAAGAAAGACGGAGACATACCTCGAGTCTAAGCTTTCATCAGCGCAGTAAGAGCGCTAGTTAAATCCACCAAAGTTACCTAATGTTTTTACCTACCTTAAATTTATTAACTGCACAAGTGTTATGAAACAACTCTTTTACCGTGGTGCAATGAAGGACTGTCCATATCTTTAACAGCGCGAGGGTCATTTCTATGCTTGGGTTTTAAAGCGGTCTGTTAATCCTTTATCGGACTATGTTCATTGAATGCCCTATAACAGGATAATTATACTTTAATTTCAATTTAATTATTTCTAGGTACATGTTTCAACATTTGCAGGTTTATACACATTTTCAATTACACATTTAACAAAAATTAACAACTTTGACTAAAATTTTATGTAAGCAACAACAACTAATCAAGATCAGAACCACCAGCGGAGACTAGACAAAATTAGTGGTCTTCTATGAAACCACAGTCTACATCTTCGCTTCGTGTTTCACCTGCATCGTTCGTAAACTGTCGCAACAAATTCACAAGACTCATTTCATTTTGAACACCTTACGAGTAAGTAAATCATTTTTTATAATAAATTAATAGAAACAAATTAAACTCCCTAATGATTGAATGAAATTGTCCAAGAAAACACCTGTCATTACTTTTTTAAGAAAAATTACAAACGTTCTTTCAGTTTAAAAGTATTATTTAAAATTTTACTTAACGACCATTCCATAAGTAATAACTGCAGGTAAAAGCTGAAGTCAGACTTGTAATAATGTTATAATGATCACCCTCCATAAATAAGTTTATTACGACTCTCGTTCTTTCTCGAGGACCTTCGAAGTATGTTGTACGACCTAACCGACAGTTATAAACAACGATTGTATTTGCTGGTAAATATTCCTGAAATTTTTGAATGTGTTCGTAGGTACCACCGGCGCGCGGCGCTTAAATCAACGTTACAATCAATGCAGAGCTGCATAGCTCTGTCGTTTAAAACAGGTAAACCTATCTTCATCAAGTCAAAATCAGGACTTTTAGATTTAAAAGCAATTGCTAAAACTATACTAGCTGCCAAACACAAATTATTCTGACTGGGGACCACTAATATACCCATTTTCTTATCGCAGAACATTTCAAAACTCACCCCTCTTAATGCTGTACGACAGTGGCGTGCGGTGAGATTTAATGGAAGGGAAGCAGTGTTAAACTTCGTCATATTTCGCTAATAAAGAAGTTTGATCCATGAAATTCCCCTTATTTGTTGGAAGTACTAGATTCGTCATGATCTCTAAAACCGTGTTCATCAATAAACCTTTTCAACACTAATCGATTCTTTCAATGCGTGACTTTCCAAATATTTTTTCTTTCATTATCGTTGCAAGTGAATACGAAATATTGTATGTCTCTTTATTACTTTATGCACACATTATTTAAATCTAAAAATCCACTTTTATTCCAAACTCCGTTTTCTTTTGTAAAAAGTAGACAAGGCCAACACAAAAATTTTACAGAGACTATCACACCCCGTCAACCACTCATTTTGTTCATACATATTCGGGTTAAAATATCTAGTACACTTTGAATGTTACATTTTTTAAACATTTTCTCTCCCTTTTTGAATTATCTGTAATTTTTTTTCGAAACTGTATGTAGCAAACCATTTTTGAGTACAGTACACATACCTACCACAAATACACGAATCTGCTACAGCCGTTTAAATTCCGTCTTAGGCAACTCCGATATTTGCGTATATGGCGGTCTATTCCCGCGGATCAAAAAACGTTCCACGCGACGATCGCTCGCAGAAGCTGAATTTCTCTTGCGAGTGCTTATGCTATAGAAACGAGGCTTACATTAATAGCAAAGTCAGTCGATTATTAATAGAAATAGCCCAGTAAATCTAGACAAAAATAAGCTTAAACCCGGACAAAATTAGTAGTAAGCTACAAATTGCAGAATCTCTTCCTCTTATTGTTCTTTACATCCTGTAAAAACCCACCGACCCTACGGAGGTGGGAACCACCCCAAAACCACCCCCAATGTGCACTTTTACGGTTTTTATTGTTTTTCTCCCAAACCATAGCTAATATCAAAAAATTGCAAGAGGATTTCTTGTAGCTTATAAAATTTGCAATCGATTGGTGTATATTAATATATAAATTAATTATATTTGTAGGGTTACACATCGCTACAAAGTATAAACTATTTATTTAAGTTTAAATCCACTCTTCAAAAAATGATAACGCGTATATTTAATGTTGCGGTATATCTAATTCCAATATGTACGTACTTATTTAGTTTTGTTTATACAGGGTGTTTCCTAAGTACGTGTAGAAAATGCAGGGGGTGATTCCTGGGCGAAAATTAAGGTTACTTTTTCGTATAAACTTGTATCCTAATATTGTTACATTTGGGTCATTTCAAAATAATTTCGTATTTGTTAAATTATAATTGTTATTCAAATCGCAATTGGAATGTTATGCTTTATAATAACATTGGTCTAATTGTCCTAGATTTGAATAGAGTTGCAATGATTAATTGCTGCAATCCTTGTTGTTAGCTAGTCTACCTATTTTCAAAGTGCTGATAAAGAGGATTGCAGGAAAAGAACGAGTGGGGCATTATAAAAGGTTTAGTTCTTTAGTTAGAGAGGGTTAGTCTTAGTTCTAATTAGTCAGAGTTCTAATTAGTGCTAGTTAGAGTCAGAGTCTTCGCTCCAGGAGTCTTAGTGCTAGATCGAGTCAAGTAGTCAGAGCCGAAAATGCTGAGTCTCATTAATCTGGTCTTAGGGTAAGATAAGTAGTTTTAATTTTATAATGCTAAGTTCGTTTAGTTTATTTCATCTTAATAAAATTAGTTGTTAGAGTAATAGTCGTTTTGTGTTCTCATCCATAATCCCGATGGCTGGTGATTCCCTAATTTATATTAGGGACTCGCTGGCGTTACGCACCCGTTCCCCCAGGACGTAACAATATGCGTAACTCTTCAGGGAAGCTTATTAGGATACAAGTTTATACGAAAAAGTAGCCTTAATTTTCACCCAGGAATCACCTCCTGCATTTTCTATACGTACTTAGGAAACACCCTGTATATCACTATGATTTGGTACTGCTACCAAATATTTGATCTGAAGAAAATTCAAAGCTTGAATCATCAAACAACACGAAATGTCTGATATTTGAAAGTAATATTTAAAAGGTAGAAATAAGTTAATCGCAAGTTAGAAATAAGTAGAAATAAGTTAATAAGTTTTGGGGTGGTTCCCACCTCCGTAGGGTCGGTGGGTTTTTACAGGATGTAAAGAACAATAAGAGGAAGAGATTCTGCAATTTGTAGCTTACTACTAATTTTGTCCGGGTTAAAGTCTAATTTCACTGGGCAAATAGTGTCTGTAGTTCTTAAAAAAATTGCAAATGCGTTCGTATTTCAATATAAATATTAAATATAATATTATATTAAATAATTTCGTTACTTTATATTCTTTCGAAAAATAGTTTATTTTCTATCAATTTATAGGGAAGCAGTGCTTCCCTTGCTTCCATGGACCGCACGCCACTGCTGTACGACCATAACCTTACGGGTAAGGTTACTTTAGCTACTTCCAGAGTCATGAATTCTTGCGAAAAAAAGGTGGCAGTGCTCTGGAGGATTTTTTCAATAACCGATAGTATAGTATTGGTGCTAAGCTGATTCACTCTTCTAAATGAAATCCCCATTGGCTTTCCCGGGAAATTGCTGCTTTTTAATACCAGCCCTACACGATCAGATGCTGTAGCGTCTTGTAGTATATAATTACGTAGGTAGCTCATCAAATGCTGCCTGTAAATAAATATTATTAGTAACACACACGTTAAAGAACACGTCTCTATTAAGTTTTTCAGAGGTATTTCAGTTTGTTAATTATCATATTCCTATTCCTATTAATTTAGCTAAGGGAAATGTATTTATCGTCTGCCTAATATTTCGAAACTCCTAAAATCAATAAAATACGTTTGGCAGTTACTTGAGGGCAGACAAAGTATCTGGTGATTTATTTTAAGTATTTTTTTACATACCTCTAGCCATACTATGGGGTTATCCGTGTCGGCAACAGGTTTGAAGGTGTATGTAAGATTTCGGGCAGATGTGTTAAATTTTTTAATCTCCTTTGATGATTCTCCCTCTAATACCAGATAGTTGAACTGGTTTTCTGTACCCCGCAGATTTGCTAATTGATGACTAAAGACCGGATTTTTTGCTTTAAAAAATTGTAAAATCTTGCAATGAAAAAGAGACATTTTGCAAAATTTTGTATTTAAAAAAACACACGTTTATAAAAGTAATTTTTATTCATTTACAAAAATGTTGGAGTTATAATTAACAATGCATGCATGCATTTAAGATGATCTACAGTAAAATTATGACGTCTATTAGTCAACAAATGTTTATATGTTGAAAAACTTCTTTCAATGTCAGTGCTGGTAAGTGGAGCAAACGTATAAGCAGCTAATACATTTGAATTTTTTATTACATCATCTATGTCACTTGAAAGCAAACCATTAACAACTGCTTCATTTATTAATTTCAATTTAGCGTATCCTGTGTTTTTTCTAAACACTGTTCTTGTTTTTGCTTTTAAAATGGCACCTCTTTCGCCAGGAATTCTATCTATTGCTTTCACTACATCTTCTATAATCTCTACCTGATCATTTAATGATAAGCCCCTTTTTTCTAATTTTTTGATAGTATCAACAAGTGTGACTTCAGGAACGCCAAATCCAAAGGAATATTTTTGGCTTCCGTTAAAAGTTGCTTCATCTGAAATGTTACATACACAAACTTTAGTCCTCATTTTAAATTAGGGCTTTGTTTAGAAAACAAAAACCTAAACACGTGTAATTGTTTACCTTTCCTACATGTACAGAATCGTTTTCTAACGTCTCGATCACTTCTGAAAACTTTTCAAAGTTCACTGCAAAAAAATTTGCTGCTGCTAACCAAGTACCCCATCTCGTGATTATAACATCTGGTGGAAGAGGACACCCCATGATGTCTTTATATATTTGAGTCCTTGCGGCAGCTTTCAAAAACACCTTCCGGGCACAGCTAATTAACGTGTTAAGGCTTGTGTTTAGTGCCATCACCGATTCACGATATACAGCAGAAAACTGCGAAATTGGTTCTTAAATTACTTATACCCCACAGCAGATGAAAAGAAAAATTTGTCATTTTAGTATAGACTAATATGCAATAATTCGCGGTAAAGAGCCAAAAATTTTTTTGCGGTCAAAGTTTAGATGTTATCGCGTTTATGAATAATTTCTAATTAATCGCTTAACAGCCTTTCAAGATAAATTTTAAATATTTTCTTTCTTTAGCGCAATAATATCAATTATTATCAACATGTTTTGATATCGACCCGTATTACAAATTATAATGCAAGCCGATAATTTGAGAACGGAAATAAAATGAGAATAAAAATTTTCGCGTTTATTAAACTAACTCTGCAGCCCACCGTACAAGGGACGACCCTTCTATAAGGCCGTAAGCGGATTATAATGAGTACGGTGTTGTAGAAATGTAGAAATGAAGTACACAAAAGTATCTTTACCAAAACATTCATACTTACATATATTTTCCCTACTGCGAGATTTATTGTATCTGTGTATAGCTATAGTAAATACATTCGAAGGGTGTCTTTGACTTGGGTTTTTTATTACTTTCCCATACCACCACTGGTACCTATATGGGAAGTATTAATTGATATCATGAAAATTTTCGAAATCGCTATTTTTGCGGAAATACGTGTTTTGGACCCCCAGGAACCCAAAAAAGTGGTCTAGAAAAATGTCTGCTGTGGGTGTGTATGTACGTATGTATGTGACGCCTCTAACGCAAAAACTAGTGCACCGATTTTGATGAAATTTGAAATGAAGGGGTATATCGAAAATTCATCGACAAAATAAGCTTTTCAAAAAAATCCGAAACCGGAAGCGGAAGTTAGACATGTCTTTATGGTAGCATTTTTTTCAGAAGTGAAAATCTGAGTAGGGAATATGAAAGAAGACCATAATTCAAGGGAAAAGTTTTTGGCGGACTCTCTAACTTCAAAATGGCGGTCGCTATGAATTTTTCAAAATTTCGACTTTAACGCCCCATAACTCAAAAACAAGTTATCTGATCAGGTTTCGCAACAATTTGTTTGATAGCCCATTGGCGGTACTACACCACGAAAACAAATTATTTACTAAATCCAAAAACGGTCGCAACGGCGCTCTTCCAAAAATTTTGAAATTTTTGAAAAATTATTACAAAAAGCTGGTCTAACGATTTTTTTTAAATTTTCTATACTTATGGAGACAGCTTGGTATTAGCTAGGTTTTTGTTTTTTGATGAACGACAGAATTCCACTGTCGCGCCCTCTACGAAGTTTTGAAAATCGAAAATTGATGCTCCTAATATAGCACCTATGCACCTTTATTAGTCAAAATATAAAAGAAGTTTAAATAACGGATCGTCGGTCGGTAGCGATCGTCCGTCTTCGCCAGCTGTAATTTCTAGCCGGTAGCTACAGATAGATGGGTGTCTTTCTTCTGTTCATATCGAATCTGTATATTCTCGTTTTTCTCGTTAGGCATTCAAATGCTTATCAGGGTCTGCCTCGCTAACTATACTGTTGAATACCAAAAACGAAACGTTTATTGTTAGTATGGGAAAGTCCAGGGGAGGTTTGCACCTCCACTTTTTATTGATCTCACGTTACACAACATAATACAAAAAAAATTATACTAATTAATATACAATTATTTACACTTTATGTTAAAAATATCTCCCTAATGTGCATTTTTCTTGCTTGTCAAGAGTCTGTTATATCTGGAAGCAATGCATTGAAATAAAATTGTTGCAATTTTGGCAGCATTTGGGATTCCCAGAATAAAATATATCTCTACGTATAACTTCCACTGATATACCCTTAGGTGTCCAAACCACAAAATAACAAATTTCCTTCTTACAAATATTTAACTGTCCTTGAACTTGAAACATATATTGATCCTGATTTTTTAGTTGCAGCTTTCCATTGATAAGTTCACAAAATTATTTTTTTTTTTATTTAGAACGCCTTCGGGAGTAAAAGCTTGAGCAGTGTATGGACACTGACCACAAAGTTAAAATCAGAATAATCAAACATTAGAATAATTGACTACAAAGATACTTTGTAATATTCCGCTGCGTTAGTAAATTAGATGCCTGTCTCTCTTCTATACGTATCGAACCCGTATAGTATGGTGTTTCTCGCTACGCATTCAAGTGATTTCCAATGCTGCCTCGCGAACTACTGTTGAATACCAAAACCGAAATGTTTATTTTTAGTATGGGAAAGTCTAGGGGAGGTGCGCACCTCCACTTTTTAATTCTACATTTAATTTATTATATATTATAAGCGCTTTAAAAAATTCACAGATTTCGCAATCCTTGCAACCATCGGAGGCATTGGAAATGATAACACTGACTATTACCATGGAAATACAGAATTAGACGTACAACCCTCGGGCTAAAGCCCTCGGGTTGTAGTTGTACACCATCGGCCTCGGCTGGACAGGAGCACGGCGCACACGCCAATTTGTATGCCCACCGTGCTATGCTGTCGGCCCGGACCGGCCAGCTAGCGGCGAAACCCGATCGCGACACTTTTGTCTTCTTTGGCCTTGAGTAAAAACTCGTAACTTGGCCCCATATACGAACATAAACATTTCCAATGTTAAAAGATTGAATTTTGATATTGGGCTGTATTTCTATGATCTAGCATACAATTATTTTTATTCCTAGTACCATAATAATTCTGACTAAATATCTTTATTTTCTTATTCAAATACTCTAGCATAAGCCTTGACTTAATTTTCAAATATCAGTGCTTTCATTTCTAACAAATCTTCAACTTTCATCCATTCTAATTGATTTAACATATGATCTTGAATTATCGTATGTATATCTATTTCTTTTTGATATTACTTTGTTTAGCTTGCAACTGGAAATAAAGATAAAGTACCTTAACAAAATATTTATCTATAATCCTTCAAGGGTCAGATAATAATCTTATTTTAGCCAGGTTGAAATTGTTAAACTGGTTGTCTATTTTACAGCAGTTCTTAAAATCACTAGATTTGGTTCTAAGCGAAATATTTTGTCACTAGACATAACATTCGGAAATATTTCACGGAACTTTTCGCAGATGCGGTTAAACCATGGGCCACACATGTTATGTGGATCATAGACTTAAAAATGCAATTTCAGGTCGCTTCCTAAGTAAACATTACCATTAGGTACATTGACACTGACACTGACACTGACACTGACGGTATGTAATGTCCGTTAACATGCGCATGTATAGTAAACAACTGTTTAAAATATTTTGTGCAGTATTGAAAAGTACCGTCCATATAAATTTGTTCAACACTACATAAAACTTGCAAATTTTTAGCACAGGAGAACACCACAATATTGTCGCTGTTATGCAGCAAAAAAGTTTCACCACGATTAGTGAAAATATTCATTTTATCGAGAGCTTCATGGACCTGTAACAATGATAAAAAAATTCATTAACATTGAATTAATAAAATAAAAGAGTTTACAGAATTAATAGGAATGTGACAAAAATTTGGTAAACAAATACTCTGTAACCAATATAATCGATATCTATAACATGAATATTTTTGACTCGTCCTAACCCAATTTATATGAATTTTCTTACCTCTTCATGACATTTTGGTAATCTTGAAGGAAAAATCTTCCTTCTCGAGTTGTAAATATTTCTTTTTACACATCGTAGGTCGCTGGTTTGAAGTTCTTCCTGCTCTTCCGTTGGGATTTTCATTAAGATGTTGTGACAAACTTTGCTAGGTCTATCCGAAATATCCTCCACCGCTTTTCTTTTTGCTGCACTGCTTAACCTTTGACGTTGAAATTTTTGCAAATCTTGAGGGTGGTTGTGGTTAATGTCCTCTCTACTTATAATTCTGTCGCAACCGGAACCGAAGATATAAATTTTTGAATTACACTTTCTTGTAACACAGCGCCATTTTTGCTCGCCCGAACTTAATGCACCCTCTTCGTAAAATTTAAAATTATTGTAGACTAACAGTACTCTACCGCGTTCACTTACAGTTTCGGTCAGCTTTTCAGAAGTTTCCATTGTTAATAAACTTGTGAAGACAACTTACTGATAGCAATTTATTAGAGCCACAGCCTTTTATATTTTCAAAAATGTGCCTAGACCATTCCCAAAATAGGAGATCTCCAATCACAAAGAGTATTTGAAATTGCACCCTAACGACCTCCTACTAACTTAAGATACCTGCATTACTCTTAGGCACCCCTACTTAACGACACTATCATTAACTTAAGATACCAGTGCAGTTTACAAACAGATTATAAAACATTTCCAGAGGACCGGTGCAATTTACATATGCAGATTATCATTAAGAGGAATTATCAGTGCAGTTTACAATCGCCCCTAGCATGAGGAAGTCGGTGTGAAAGGGTGTCAAGTAGTCTGATTTTCTCGGAAGTCATAGCCCGCATTCCTGCAATATCTTGACCGCTGAAAAATGTTTTTGTTTTCACTATGTTTAAATCTTTTTTCTAGAATGTTATCTTTTTTATATAGATAATTCGCTCAATTTGCTTTTTTTTGCGAAATACTCGTAATTTGCCGTTTTTTGCAAAATAGTCGAATTTTGCATTATTTTGCACTAAAATTTGGATGCTGGTATCCACTGCTTACAGTTTATACCGTCCCCAATTTTAGTATTCGTATCAATTTACAAAACGAACTTACTACTGCAAGCAATTCCGGTCTTTATTGATGACTATTATTCTGTAAAAATATTTAATATTTGAAATCAAGCAGTAAATCAAATTAAAACTATATTAGGACTATTAAAACACAATCACACTTACATTGTTTGAGGTGCATCTACAGAAGCTGAATGGGCAGTTGAACGTTGATAATGGGCGTTTGAACTAACCTATAGAATATAAATAATCAATATTAATAAATTATTTTAAAACTAAATAAATAAATATTAATATTGGAATCACTCTTACAATATTTGATGTTGATGGAACTTGATGTTCCTGGTGTATAATTCTGTAAAATGTTATAGATAAAATCATCACTCAGTTAAAATAATAATATAAAAACCTACGTCAGTTAAACGTGAACCCTGGCCTATCTGGTTAACTCTAAATTGTTTTAAATTTTGTAGTGGTCGCGGTGGGTGGACCTGCGGAGACTCTAGCAAGTTTAAATCGAAGTCTAATATAGCTTTTCTCTGTTAATGGAAGAGGTCTGTAATTTCGAGTGTTAGAAATAAAATAGAAAAAGTAGTAAAATAATAATAAAACTAGAATTTTATTAAAAGGTACTTACGGTCACTGGCTGTGTTTGGTTTCAGTCGGTGAACTATTTCACTAAACGTAGTGTACAGAGTCCAGTCTTCAACACTAACTTCATGATTTTCGAGCACATTCATTGAAATCGCATAGTCTGCTTTTAAAATTTCAACCGGATTCAACAACCCATATTGAAATAAATTTAAAATACCTCTAATGGACAGAGCATTGAAATCCATGATAATATTTTTAAACAAATTGTAAGAGCTGATGTAGAGGGTGCGGATGATAGTAACACTCCAAGACCGTAGCACAAGCCCCGACTATATTATACTATAGCAAAACCAGCAAACAGGGTGATTCATAACCGATAACAAGCAAAGGCTCTTAAGAAATTTGTTTTAACTTCACTTTCCCGATATTGTTTATTTTAACGAGTTATTATAGTCCTCAATAACGTCAAGGATATCACATATATATGAGGGTAAAGCCGGCCATTCGAAGCGACGATTATCTTCAAAGGGGCCTTTCTACGGCACCTGCTGGAAGTTGGGGCCACCGATCTAGCTCGGCCTCCTGGTGCTGACTTTCTTCGCAATGCCTTTCAATGTCATCTAAAAACTCCATTGCACCTTCTGGAAGTTCTGGCCAGTGATCAACCTCAACATCCGGGTGTTCATTTCGATCATGGTGCTGGTCCCCCTCTTTCTCAACCTCATGATATGCGGGGCTCCCATATGGGGAATAATTAAGGGTGTCTAAACTATTGTTGATGGAGCTATAGCTGCTAACACCAACAGAAAGATAACCTGAATCGCTAGGCATCGTGTTTATTGATATTTCTGCATCATCATCGTTATCTTCAGTATAATATTCCCCTGGTGACAGATCAATTTTTTCATCTCCCGCTTCAAAGGGCGCCGGCGATAATTCATTAAAAAAATGGCTTCCTCTTCTGCTGGAGTTGGCATGTCTTCTTCTGTAGAAGTTGTTAAATCGACAGGAGTTGGCGTATCTTCTTCTGCAGATGTTATTAAATCGATATTCTTACATGTGGTAGATTGAGATGTCAAATCAATAACATTGTCCTCTGATAAAAAAACCTTAACACAGATCCTACAGACGGGGGGCGGAACTGTTGGTCGATATCGTCATATTCACCATAAAAAATACCCTGCGCTGTTGGTGTAGGTATGGGTGAGGTACCCATACCTACATATCGAAATAATAATTGATTTGGTTACCGCAATTGTCGTAGAAAACGGCACATACACCAGGAGAACCCATCTTTATACTATAGTCTAGTTTAGTTTAGTTTAGAGTAAAAACAAAGTCACTACACCTCACAATAAAACGTTTCACCAAGAATACTGGAATACTGAGGCTGTCTTAATTTTTTCCGTCTTTTTGTATGATTTTCAAAAGATCTTCAAAGATAAGAGCGAAATGGCAACGTCAAAAGATTCGAATATGCTAACTCTGAGCTTGCAAAAGTCGTTTATACAAAGTGCATTAATATACAAAACACTTAAAATATTTTACTTTAGTTTTGTTTTTGAAACGTAATCTGTGCTTTTAGGCTTTTCCTATAAAAGACATGGTTTTTTTCTTTAGTTAAATTTGTACTAATAATAAACAGAAAAGACATGGTTTTTTCTTGGTTCGAATATAACAAGTCTGAGCTTGCAAAAAGTCGTTTTATACAGAGGGCATTAATATACAAAGCACTTAAAATATTTTTTCTCCAAACTGATTTGGCTGCACTACGATCGGCAGTCAACCAGCCATAGCACATAAAGCTTTGCTTATACTCCTAATAACATAAATAACTATTACTTTATTTTTGTTTTTGAAACGTAATTTGTGCTTTTAGGCTTTTCCCATAAAATACATGGTTTTTTTCTTTGGTTAAATTTTTACTAATAATAAACAGTTTTAAGATACATTTTGTGTATTTATCGCATGTCGGTTTTTATACAAGTCTGATTGACTGACAAGGAAAAACAATAACAATCTTGATAAGAGATTACAAGTGACAAGGGGTGACAGGTACTTAAAAAATTACAAGGTCAACAACAAGGGATTACAAGTTAATCCTATTAGTGGTGCCCTAACACTACTATTGTTCTGAAGTTTGCCTCCTCCAGAGCAACCAAGCATTTCCATAAATCGCATAAATCTAGTAAATGAAAGAAAATCTTTAGATACCATTCTTGGATCTGATTTTGATTCGGTAGTTACCTAGCATTGAATCAAGTACGTCAACGCCACCCAAATAATTATTATATTCAAAAATGCTGCGTGGGCGTATCATTCTGTGCACTTTCTCGCGGATAAAAGATCTTTTCTTTTCTCCTTTGGGTTCACTTCCTACGTAAGTCGAGAGAGTGCTAACAATTTTATTGTCAAACCATGTTACCATACTCGCTTTTCTGTTATCTATCAAAGCTCCTTTCTCTTCGATGCTTCCTCTTCCGAGCTTTTTCAACTCCGTTTTTTCGGCATTTGACATCCACGTACTCGGTTTATTTTAACTGTTCCCAGGGGAAGAATTCCCTCGTTTTCTAAATATATCATTAGTTTTACACTGGTGAACCAATAATCGAAAAATATTTTATGTCTTGGTATAGTTTCAGATAATCTTGCTACCACATTACTGATGACGCCAAAATCAAAGACACCGGTAAGCACCCTGTTGCTCTGTGCAGCAGCAAAAATGTTAAAGTCATAGCTAAATCCTGAAATTCCGCTTAAAACATAATTTTTGTAAACTCACTTGCGTGGCTTTTTGGGATTGTATTGTTTTATGCTGTAATGAGATTTTGTGGGGATTAGCTGTCCATCTACTCCTAAATGTTCTTCTCGTGGTACTAAAAGTAAACGTTGGCGGAGTTTGTCAAGAAGAGGTTGAATTTTGAATAATTTGTCATGTCCAGGTTGTTCGTAAGGAACTTGGTTCTCATTATTATTAATATGTTCGAATCTTTTTAATATAGTTAGAACATGATTAGACGATACGAAATGATTTCCCATAGGGAGAATAACGGATGGTTTCAATAGTCTTGCTCGGAGTTTGGTTCCTATATGTACCGTATCTTGTACGCAAAGAAAATTTTCAAACTTGAATTCTATTCGAAATTAGGGCATATCCTCTGGCGCAGTACAACCTAAGCCCGTGAAAATTCTCATACATTTTAATAGACGAGTATAACCATCCGATTAAAAACCTTCCACTGTAAATAATCAATACAGCACATTTAATTCTATTATTAGCGCCATTTGAAGCGCAATCATTTTACCTTTCAATTAATACCATTGCCATTCCTGTAAGTTGAATTGGCGAGCAGGAATCAACAGAAATGTTCAAAACAATGTTAAATCCCTATGTACACCTTTGAGACCGGCCACCCGGTATAATACGAATTCCAGCAAATTGTTACTTAGTAACAAAGTGAAGGACAGGTAATACATATAATTTTTTGTTGAAATTAATATTAACACATTTTGTAGCAATATCATTTGAATTGTGTATGCTATATTCACCAGCGTCGCGAATTGTGTAACATTTCAAATTTTCAGAATTCGTAGGTTTAGTATACATGTTATAATAAGAGTTATATCCTCTTAATTATTTTTACAATACTGCCTGTAGATAATTTATTTATTTATTTATTTATTTATTTATTTATTTATTTATTTATTTATTTATTTATTTATTTATTTATTTATTTATCTATTTATTTATTTATTTATTTATTTATTTATTTATTTATTTATGACCTCCAAACAGTATCATGCTACTATCAATCGTCTTTATCATTAATATTTAAAGTAATGAGAGAGTTGTCTCTTTTTAAAATGATTTTCTGATACTGCTCGTCCACCACCCCGAAGGAAAATTGGTTGGATGAACGTTTCATTTCAAGTTTATAATTTTCAATTTCTGAGACTTGGCTATAAGATGGACAATGCATTTCTTCCACCAACCTCTTGCTAATTTGTACTAAAACATTTTGACCCTTCCTAACAATGTTCTTAATTTTTCCTAGGTAATTTGAAAAGCACTAAATATATCCAGTGAACCAAATTCTTTTACATCGTCGCACAAATGTAATAATCCATGTACGTTGTACACAACGAACGAATTTGTGCAAACCTTAGAACACTGCGACACAAATTTTTGTAAATATAATTTGGCCATAGCTAACCCTTCGTCTGAAATTATAGGTGAGAGCAGAAGTCTAGACGACACATGCAATAATAAAAAATGTTCATAAACTTTTTTGCTTAAGATTCCCTTGAGTGCAAGTGGCCCGCTGCATAATAAAAATTGCCGAAATTCTGTAGCTTTCCAATCTTTGTATTCGCTCATTTTCGTGGGTGTCCTGCCAAAATCATTCGGAATATAGTTTGCAATTTTCTTCATATTATCATCAATAGCCGATAAGTTCGATTGGCCTATTTTAAAATTTCTAGGCCCTTTATCTACCCACAACGAAATTAACCTCTTCATTACACCTAAATTAAGCATGTGCATATAATCCGCTGGAAATGCACGTATCATATCTAAATGAGACAGGGAAATTATTGGTGAGATTACATGATGATGATTTACATTAATCTGTTGTCGAAATGTAGTATCGCTTCTTTTTTCAAATTCTGTTTCCAAATAAACCAGTGTTCTTTCTTGCTTTAAATATTTACCTTTCAAGGTGCATTTATCGCAGCCATAATAGCCGTTGTGGCCTTTAATACGCTTTATGTGGGCTTCTGCCGGCGCATCGCAAATAAATACGCTTCTTTTCACGTTTATGGAAAATATTTTATTTCCTACCCCTATGCCATTATTTATAATATCTTGAAATTCTTCCATAAATTCTTTCAAGAAATTTTCCAAGGGGGTCGGTTTTGAAAACCCGGAATAAATACCCACAGGAAAAGGCGGCCCGTCATTGAGGGCATAAAAGATAGGCCAAATAGAAAATCGAGAACGGCTTTTAAATGGTTGTACCCCATCGATATTGGTTTGAATGTATATATCGTCATCAGTAATAGGAACCGCCGCGTTTATAATTGTCGTAATGATGCCGTTTCTTAATCCAAAATGAACATATTCACCATTACAATTAAAAATTTCTTTCAATAAACTTATTTTCCTAGGAGTGCTAAGTAGAGTACGGGGATCTAGCGGAATGCTGGGATAATTTATCCTAATCGTAGGTACGTGAAGCAATTCCTTTAGGGCCGAATGATTGATGCGCTTTCTTATGGCCCATCCCCTTAAAAAATCCGCAAAATCGGCTTCATTTTTTTCATTTGCGTTATTGGGTGTACTATGATTATTTTCTATGTATACTTCTTGATGTTGTTGGAGTTGGTTCAGCGACGTTGATGCATGGCCTTCGTGTTTTTCTAACATGTTTATTTGAATTTCAATATCAGAACCGTCATCAAGATCACTACTGTGATATTGTGGTTTATACGATTATAAAAACACGTGTTAATATTTACAGATACGTTTTATTTAGAATGATTATACCATAGCAATTTAATACAACCTCACTATTCAACAGTTGCTGCAAGACAAGACTTGATAATTTTTACTGTTCTAACTTTGTTGCCAATTGTCATAAAAGTCACTGTTGCTACCAACCTTAATAACTAACTGTAACTACATAACAATATTCACCTCTTATAAATTTAATCTTTGCGGTGGCTTGACTTGCCTTCTTATAGCTTGCCTACTTATAGCCTCGTTTCCATTTTCCTCCACATTAGTGGTGTCGTTTTGGCTGCTAACCTCTTGTATTCGATTTTCATTTAATGGAGAATGTTCATTATTAGTTTTAGAGACTGTGGCACCAGTATCCTCCTCCTCATTTTCTCTACTTTTGAGAATCTGATCAACATGCCTCTTCCAAATTAGTTCTTCGTCCATCACGTTACACAAATAAGTTCTTTTACCCAACACTTCATCAACCACACAACTTTTTCAATGCTTTTTGTTTGGATTTCTGTAATCTCTATAAAACACCTTTTCCCCCAACTTAAAACTAATCTCCCGTTTCCCCTTATAATTTTCTATTTTCCTATCTATTTTATTATTGGTTAACAGAAGATCTAGCCTAGTTTTAACTTTATTTACAAAAATAAGTTGTGATGGAGGCATACCAGTTGTAGCGTGAACTGCATTTCGGTAGGAAAAAAGATATCGATTTACCAATGTTTCCAAACTACATCTGGCATTTCTGTCATCTTTCAGTGCTTTAATTATACCTAATTTAAACGATTTTACATTGTTTTCAGCTAAACCATTTCGATACTAGCTAGTATATTAGCGACAGGAATATGTTTATTGTCAGAAGGTAAAGCAATTAACTAGTCAACCTGAAAATACAAAAAACGAAATTAGAACTAAAGTCGCTAATATTATAACAAATGAAATTAATAAAAATAGAAATGTTAACTATCATAAACACCCTAATCTTGTTAATTTACAAAGAAAAGAAAAGCTTACAAATTTTTGTATTAAAAATACCCCTAATTTAATAATTACTAAAGCAGACAAGTGCAATAAAACTGTCATTATGGAACGTAATGATTATGAGACAAAACTTGAAACTTTAATAAATGATACCTCCACATATAAAAAAGAAAAATCTAATTTAACAAATTGTATTCAAACCAAAGTCAATAATCTTATTACTAAACTTGTTTCCGAAAAACTTATCGAGGAAAAAACTGCAAAAACTTTAAATTCTGATACGTCTCTTCCCCCAAAAATTTATGGTCTTCCAAAATTGCATAAACCTGGGACTCCTTTAAGGCCTATTATTAGTAACATCCAGGCCCCAACTGCCTCCCTTTCAAAATTTTTATCTAAAATATTAAATAATATCGTTGGTGATAATGAATTTTATGTTAAAGATTCTTGGGATTTCTATAATTATATCTCTAAAATTACCATTCCTACTAACCATATATTAGTTAGTTTCGACGTGATCTCCCTTTTCACCAATGTACCTATAGATCTTGCCCTTAATATCATTGAAAAAAAAATGGGATGAAATTTCAAAACATACCACCCTCACTGAAAGCAGATTTATTGAAGCCTTAAAGTTATGCCTAAATTCAACTTATTTTCATTATAAAGAAGATTTTTATTCCCAAATTTTTGGTACTACGATGGGTTCTTCTTTATCTTCAGCCACTGAAAATTTAGTAATGGAAGACTTAGAATTGTCAATCTTAAACAAAACTAAAATTAAAGTGGGTTTTTTCAAAAGATATGTGGATGATTGCATTGCTAGTATCCATCCTGACCAAATTAATGATTTTCTTATTTTACTTAATTCATATCACTCCAGATTAAAATTCACTTTTGAAAAAGAAATTAATGGTAAAATTAATTTCCTTGATATGACTTTACACCGATTTTCAAATAAAATTAAAACAAGTTGGTTTACCAAAGACATATGGTCCCAACGTTACACAAATTTCTATTCCAACACCCCAAAAAAGTATAAAATTAGCACTATTAACAGTCTAGTCGACAGAGCTATTAAATTATCCCATAATGATTTTCGCCATGATAATATTAAAAAAGTAAGAGCTACTCTTTTATTAAATGATTTTCCTTTATATTATATTATTAATAGATACATTAAGAAAAGGGTTCACTTTATCTATAATAATTATAAACCTAATGTTATTAAGAACAATACCATTTGTTATACTAGTTTACCTTTTATCCAATTTGTCTCACCAAAACTCAATTCTCTACTTAAAAATTACAATATCAATGTTTGTTTTAAAAATTACAATACTACCAAAAAAATGTTTACAAATTTAAAATCTCCTATTCCTAAAATACATTCTTCAAATATTGTTTATAAAATTAATTGCTTAGATTGTCCTTGTTGCTATATTGGTCAAACAAAGCAGTTTTTACATAAACGCGTAAGTAATCACGTCCTTTCTGTTAAAAATAAAAAAAACTATAACTGCTTTGTGCGACCATTGTAGCAATACTGGACACAATTTCAATTTCGATTATAATGATATTAAAATTTTAAATAAGGAACCAAACCTTAGCAATAGATTCCTTGAGATGGTCCAAATTAAAAATCATCCAAATGCTGTTAACTATAGAACTGATATTGCAAATCTAAATAAAATTTATTATAATATTTTAACATAATGTTAATTGTTCACTTTTCATATGCTTATTGTATATTATTTATTGGTCACCTTGTAACTTAATACTTTTATAGTTATTTTAGTTTTATTACTATTTTGGGTATAAAGATGTGTTTTCCAATTATTATCATTTTGTTATAATATGTCATTGAGACGATACGTTCTATTCGCCTTCTAATGTGAATTGTAAATCAAACTTAATCTTTATTTGGTAATGATGTGGTGGTGCAGGATTTTCTGCAAAATGAAAAAACTAAGTTTTTAATCTTTGTTATTATGATATTTTTATATATATTTAAACCAAATTACCATTTATTTAATTTGTAAGTATTTCATGTCACCATAACCTCTTTATGCTAATTTTTACCTTTATATTTTTAGATAATAAGTTTATGGGCTCCATAACCATTTTATTATTTTTCATGCTACGATAATGAATTAAAATTCGAAACGTCGCAAATACGTATTTTTGTTTTTTATTAATGACCAAGAAATCATATTAATTTCTATAATATAACTGCTAAATAAGAAACAAGTGCCTTCCTTTTTTTCTTATGTTTTGGCTGGAAATACGTACTATGCGTATAGGTTTCATAATAATCTTTTTGGTTGTAATATTTGCATTACATTGTTTAGAAAATAATTTAAATGACCAAAAAAATATTCATAGTATTTTAAAAATAGTATTTAGAAATTTAATTTTAATTAATTCTAAGCTTTGTAATTTTTTTTATTTAATTTATTTAATTTAAATACATTGCCCAGTCAGCCAAAGGCTGGTATGAGGGCCTGTGTAGCTTAACAATTAGATACTATTACTAGTTTATATTAATGACAATTTTGAGCTCTTTTTTTATTAATACAATTTTAATTTTGATGTGTAACACTTCACTTCACTTTTTATTTAGTTTTTCCCTTGACATATTCCTTTACCATCCAACAGAACTTTTTCATGTTCGTTTCTTTCTTCATGGCATCCGGCAGTAGATCGTAGTTTTGAATGGCATTACCCGTAATTTTTGTATGTCCTTTGTCCTCTTCGCTTCCGTTACGTATTTATCCTTTCCCCTTGTGTTGTATTGATGTATGTCCTTATTTTTTTGATATTTGAAATTGTGTTTTTGTAAGTTGTGTATTATTTTGTGAGTTAGTATTAATTCTTCCGCGTATATTAATTGTTTGATGGTTAACTTTTTTGTTATTTTGTATATATATATTCTGTTGGTGTCATGAAGTCTAGGTTAAACAATATTTTCAATGTTTTGTTCATTAGTATCTCCATGTCTGTTATTACCTTTCGTGTTCCTGAACTCCATGCTGTTGCCAGATATGTAATTTTTGGCTTAATGTAATATGGTTTGCTGTAGTTTTTAGTAGTTTTCCAGCTCTTCTTATTGCTCCCAGGAGTGGGCTTATTTCCTTTTTTATTTTTTTTGTGTGATTTCTCCATGTTAATGAGTTGTCTATAATTATTCCCAAGTACTTCACTTCCGTTACTTCTCTAATTTTATCGTTACCTATTTTTATTTCTGTTTTGATATGCTTCTTGTTTTTTTGCTTAAATACCATGTATTCTGTTTTTTTAGTATTTAGCGTTAGTTGTTTTGTTTGGAGCCATTTTGTTAGTTTATTCATGTCGTTTTTTATTATGGCTTCCATTTCTTGTAATTCTTTCCCACTGTATATTAGGACCGTGTCGTCGGCAAAGGCTATATGTGAAGCTGTTAGGTTTAGATATTGTAAGTCATGTACATACATGAGGTAGAGAATTGGTCCAAGTACGGATCCTTGAGGCAGTCCTGCTTCTATTTCAGCGTCATCACTTCTTGTTTTATTTACTTTGGTGCTTTGTAGTCTTTTTTCAAGATAGTTTTTTAGAATGCACTTTGCTTTTCCTCGTATGCCGTAAGTTTCTAATTCGTCAACCAGTATATTGTGATTTACCGTATCAAATGCCTTTTGCAGATCTAAGTATATGGTAATGACTAGGGATAGGATTTGTATGCATTTGCATGTTTTTTTTGCATGTAGTAAACATATGCAGAGTTAAAAATAAACATGTTTCGTGGTCATGTGAACCACATATGTGAATTTGAAAGTGCATATAAATGCATATTTCAGAGATTTTTATAAATGCACGCATATTTCGGCACATTCGAATGTTAATGCATATTTACGCACTTTTTCGGAGATTTCATGCATTTTATGTAAAATTTTTCAACATTTCAAAGAAATTTAAATTTCCTTTTCTGCGTTGTTTTCTTCATCAATTCTAGGAAAAGATTTAAGCTTAAATTTTAATGAAGCACTTAAGATTCTAGGTACCTCTTATAAAAAAGTATCTTAAATGGATGCTAACTAAATTTCATATTTAATAGAAAGTTCCCAAATATTTCTTGGAAAATCCCACTTAAAGTTTTTTGGAAGAAATATCAAAAATGTCGTTACCCGACGAATCCACTCTCAGGAAACATTATCTACCCCTTTTTTTTATTGTAACATTAATTTTGGTAATAAACTGAAAAGTTTATATTATTATAAAGGAAAGCTGTAGATATAACCTTTGAGCAAGGATTAAAATATACCATTATTTGACGTTTTATATCCAACGATTAATAAACGTATGATGGTATACGTTTGCCTTAGGTAGCATTAAACGTATACGAAGGCTTTGAATGTAACCTTTTACGAAAGAATAAAATAAACCGTGATAATAAAACTTTAACCAAACGCATATTCGAAAACGTTTGTATTAGCTTTAAAGTAAACGTTGAAGAATGATTCAAAATACGATTTATATCTAACGTAAGTCAACTATTTGCCAAGCCTTTATATTCCACGTATATTCGTTTATTTTAGAACGTCCGATGAACGTCGGGCAAGCGGTCACATTTATATGTGTCAAAGGTTTGAGATTAACGTTAGGCAAACGTATGTAGGTATATTCCAAATCGTTCAGAAACGATTTATTTACCGTTTCATTGGTTTGTGTGTTACCTGGGTATTTTGGATTTAAACATCTTGATCTGATTGCACGTTTCTCTTCAGTTTTCGACGATAATTCTATCACACATTGACATCTAATGATACAATTAAATTTTACACTTTTCTGATAACAAAAATAAATCAAATATTTTGGAAGCTTTTGAAATTTATAAACACACAAAAAACAGTATACCTTTAATGAATGAGCAAATTGAGTTCTTAGATTTTCGTTTACTGGCAATTTTGGAATAGAAAATATGTTTAATGGAATCAAGTAGTTGCTATATAAATTATTATTCATTTGTTATTATACATCTTATATTATGCTTTTGACAATGGCACAGTGATGCCGAAATACGTATTAAGCAAATAAATATTGTTATTTCCCGTTAAAATCGATATTTGATTAATATTTATTATTTCTATGAATAAGAAATTAATTGTTATTTAATTGTTTTCTTAAAATTTCCATTTTAATATGGTGTTCCTCGGCAGCAAAGGCTATTTCTTGGTCGTGCTTTTCTTTGAAAAACTTCATTTTTAATTGATGCTCCTCCATCAACAGTGCATCCTTCAAATTGTTCGAGTCGGTTTTTGCTTCCACCCACGATGTTATTTTATTGACTATTTTATTTTTTGGTCCTCTGCAATGATCAGTTGTGAATGGAGTTATCAGTGGTCTTGGCTTGAGTTTTCTCAGCTTGGCAGGGGTATAAGTTGACCAATCTACCACTCTCTTTTTACCGGAAGTTGTAGCAACTGTAGCACAAGAATCTAATTATAGATTAAGTACTTACATAAAGTAAACGTACCGTCTTCAACACAATCATGGCTTATTGCAACATCATCTGACTCCATGGTCGAGGTGGTTGATTTTTGAAGTAACTGTTCAGTATTGGGATTTGCAGTTTCAGCTGTAGTAATGATTAGAGTATCCACCGTTATATTGGTAGATAAATAATTATAATTATATTTATCCAGAGGTTGGGACCTCCTCCGGTACCCATCGTGTAACATTTTTCTTCGGCGAGCATTTTCTTGCTTCATTTTTTTAAATTTTTATATTTATTTTGAAGCATTGCAATGGACCTATGTGTGCTATCACATTGTGCATTCAATTCGGCTTCAACCTTAGCCCAAGCATCTTTTTTTAAATTATTAATATCAGCCCCAGTTCTTTTACACTCTATAGTTGTTTGGTATTTTTGCACAAGCATTACCAATACATTTTCTTCCGATGGGGTAATGTTTACTGCTCTTCTGTCCATGATCGAACTGTCTGACTATATAATACCTAGATATTAATTATTTATCACACACAACATTTAAAATATCTACCTACCTACTTACCAAAACTACACTCCACTTCGTGTTGAAACTAACGTAATAATAAAACGTGTTGTAATAACAGAAAAACCGCAACCAGAAAGATATAATATACTAAATCACTTATAACCCCACAGAATACAACTTATAACCTCAAAATTTACAAGCTCACAAAATAAACCACGTGAGTCGATTTTTTTTGACAAACAGCTGATAGAATCTAGGGATATTTAAAGAAAAACTGAAATTTAGGGGAATTCGTGCTGCCAATTAGTTTAACCTCTGGTTCAGCTAACCATGAACGATCTTAGCATTAAACAACAGTTTTCGGATTAACCCGTGGTCATCGGTTAAACCATGGATCACAAATCCCAGGCGTTAATTCTCGGGGTGACATCAACGTGGTGTCTCACACGCATGCACCCGTCGGACGGCGTGACATACCATTATGTCTCAGTACGTTGGTTGGTTCAGTCGAACGGCGGCGGCCTGTCTATCGGCGCATGTCACGCTATAATGCTAAATATACGTAGTATGCTTGGCAGCCGTCCGGTGGACCAATTCATGCTCTTGGGTCGGAAATTTTTCGGTCGTATTGGGATTTATAGCTAATTGAACAAAAAAGTTTATGTATGCTCAATACGTAATACGAAATGAGTTATACTTATACAAAATAAGGTATAAATTGACTGTACTGCTTCGTCTTGTCTCAATAGCGTTTCGGCAAGCAATTCCTTATATTCAGTAATTTGTAGTTTCTGCGGAACCCAATATTAGTTCCATTGCTAGTTTACGGTACCACTTTGTACCTCTTCGTAGCAATGAGAATATGCGTTTATTTGATAAGAAACATAGGCTTTTGACTTGTTCTAGCTTACTATTGCTTTCGGTTTTTCAATTTCATTCCCTCGTTGTTTGACTGTGGTTACCTCAGCATTATGTGCGGCTGTGAGCATTAGCACATCACGCTTGTCTTTCCATTTGAGGATTACTATGCCGGTACAACTTTCTTGTCCAAAAACCTCATTTCTCTTTAGTTTTTTATTTACAACCTCTGCTGTTCAACTTTGGACCGTAGCGTACCTACAAGGTGGGTGTTTCGTTGTAATAATTCAGTAGCCAACGATACACTCGTGTAGTAGTCGTCAGTGTACAGAATTCGACCACTATCTAAAAGATTTTTAACAAGGCCTATTACTACCGCAGAGGAGGCACTACCAATTCCTGGTTTATCCTTCCCGCAATAAACCCTCAAATTGTTCGTGTACCACCTTCCTTCGGTACACAGCTTGTATAATTTGATGCCAAATTTATTGCGTTTGTTTTTTATATATTGCCTAAATTTTAGGCGGCCGCAAAAGGGAACAAGCGTTTCATCTATGTAAACCTCGGGTGCTGGAGTAAGAACAGCTTGAAATCGGTCAATCAATTTGTCAACCAACGGAGTCAGCTTACGAAGTCTGTCATTTTCAAAAGTTTCATCTTCGTTAGAAATGCCACATTTTGAACAGCTCCTCAAAACGATTTCTTGGCATAACGTTCCTTACGTTATTTGCGTAGAGAAAATTTGTACTCCAGTAAGATTGTAATCTTGGAAGTTTCATTATCCCCATCCACAGCAAGATGCCAAGAAACTTCTCCAGCTCTTTGGGATTAGTAGGAACCCAAGCTTTAACATGACCTTTGAATTTTTTCTTTGCCTTCAGAACCTGTGCCGCGTAAAGGTTTGTTTGTTCAGCCATGTACTTTACAGTTTCATCTGTGATAACAAATTTGAAACAGTCATACGGGTTTTTGTTTATGTATTCATCATAAAATTTGGCCGGTATGCCTACATTATTTACAACAAAACCGAAATTTTTGAGATAGGAACCATCAACATCACGCCATACCACATTATCATCTGCCCCGTCACTATCCGAATCAGAACCTGCAATCTGGCCAATAACGTCTTCAATTGTCTGTTCCATCTGCAATGAATTCGTTGGATAGGACAATAGTATAAAATAACAACTAAAACATGAATTTAGGAAGAATGATATTATTGAGTGACAAAATCTACTTTGTCGTATTTGGAAGTTCCTTCCGTTGTTCTTTTTTAAATTGTTTATTTGCCAGTTCAACAATATATTACAATGTTATTCATGGCATTGTTAGTAGCAATAAATATGAATACTAGCTTATGAGGGTTAATAGCCCCCCTTCATATTGGTGTGCTATTTTCTTAAATAGTTAATCACTGTCAATTTCAGTTAAATACAAGTCTTGTGGCAGCTTGCGCTTTAGTCTATGGTGAAGATTTTGTCTACCTATGCTGTACTGTACCGCGCCATCGCACTCGCGTATGTTTTTGAAAAATCTGTTGGCACTCACACTGATATAATTTTGGACTGTTGATATGCCTAGTTCATAGTGTAGTTGTTCGTTACGAATATACCAAGGGGCGTTTACTGCTATTCGGAGTATTTAATTTTGCAGTCTTTGTAATTTTTGTAGATTAGATTTGGCCGTGATGCATATAGAGCTAGAGGTCTTATTAATGATTTATACATCATTATAGTACACTTAGGTTTCAGGGAAGATTTTCTGTTTATAAGGGGATACAATTGTGCAAGCCTCGCATAGCTTTGATTCAACTTTTGGTTTACGTGGAGTTTCCAGGTTAGCCGTGTGTCTGGTAGTACTCCCAGGTACTTTACTGCAGCCTCGGTGGGATTCCAGTAAATGGTATTATTGTTTATTATTACGTTAGGTGGGTTTAGAATTCTTCTGAGGGAGAATATCTTAGCTTGACATTTAGTTGGGTTTATTTGTATATTCCATCGGTTAAACCATGAGCATATTCGATATACTGCGGTCTGCAACTTCTCTATGGCTTGGGTGAGGTCAGTGTGCTGCACTAGAATTGCCGTATCGTCTGCAAAAGTAGCTAAGGTTGCCTCTATGGTTGGAATGTCTGATATATATATATATATTGAACTCCAGTGGTCCTAGCACACTGCCTTGTGACACGCCTGCTCTAATGGCTTTTGTTTCAGATATTGTGGAGTTGATGCGTACGGCAAACGTTCGATTTTCAAGAAAAGAGAAGACTATTGCTTTTAGGTAGTTGGAGAGTCTAATTTTGATTATTTTGCTTTTTAAGCCTTCCAACCAGACCTTGTCGAAGGCCTGGGCTACATCAAGGAAGACTGCCACAGTATAGCTTTTTCTTTCGAATCCCTCTTCAATTGTCTCTGAGATGCGCTGTAGCTGATGAAGAGTTGAGTCTGTCGGGGAATCCATTCTATGTGGTCGTCTAAACACACAACGTAGTCATCCTCCAGAACGGACCGTTTCGGGGTTGAATCGTCAACGCTAGGATGGATTATGTCGGTATTTTTTCCTAAAGCCGAACTGGAATGGTGGTATTATGTTAAGTGGAGTTAGCTCATTCATTAGGCGAGTGTAAATAATTTTCTCCAAGAGCTTGGAGAGCGATGTCAACAAGCTTATCGGCCTATAGTTGTTGATTTGCTTTTTGTCTTTGCCCGGCTTTGGAAAAACCAATATGTGAGCATGCTTCCAAGTTTGTGGGAAGTAACCTTGTCGGAGGCATGCATTAAATGTGGTCGAGAGATACGCTAGGGATTTTTTTGTGAGCTGTGTTAGTACGAAGTTCGTGATGAGATCATATCCAGGGGATTTTCTCTTTGGGAGATTCTCGATCATAGTTTTAAGTTCACTGGGCGAGGTGGGTGCAATCTGTTCGGTTATCATTGGTAGATTAGATTCAATATGATTAATTATGTGTACTGTGTGGGTTGGTGTACAGGTAGTTTTTGGGGTAAATACTTTTTCCAAATGAGTTGCGAAGGCTGTTGATTTCTCTTCGTCAGTAGTAAGTAATGTGCTACCTGCACTCAGCGTTGGAATTTCCTCCCGTTGTTTTAATATACGCTTAGTGGCTCTCCACATTCCCAAGTCGCCTGGCTTGAGGTCTTCAATATATTTTTTATATGTGTTGATTCTTAGCTCATCCAATTCTCGTTTTAGGCGATGTGTTAATCTTTTCAGCAGACGTTTCGTTTCAGGATTTCGGTTTCTCTGCCATTCACGTCTAGCTTGGCTTTTTCTTTTGATTAGTTCCGTTATTTTAACTGGTAAGTAATGGTGTTTCGGCTTGTATTCCTGAAGTAGAGGGCACTTGTAAATCTTCTGCTTTATCAGGGTTCCTTCATTTTTCTGGCCTTTCATTAGAGGAAGTTGGTTTAGCTGAAGGACCCACTTGTGAAGCTACCGCGTCAACGGATTTTGAAACTCGTTTTGGCATTTTATCTTCAGTGGAAGAAGAAGAACAGGTACCTCCGCCCGGTATTGGTAATTTCCGCACCAAATCCCTCTTTGTGACAACAGCACATGTATTTTCCGCAACCAACTTATTTAATGCCCTTTAATCCTACAGGTAAATTCCGCACCAACATTTAAAGATACCTACTTTAAGTTGTTTTTATTATAATTATTTATAATTTTAGTGAAAATCATTTATATAGGTACAACATAAAAATTGTAAATTTATTTAAATAATCCATACATACATAAAATTTCTTACATCAAAATACATTACAACATAAAAATTGTAAATTAGTTTAAATAATTCATACTTAATACATGCCTAATACATACATAAAATTAACATACAAGTAGGTATATACAAACAAATTAACAGAAAATTTACTTTTTTGTAGGATCGCACTTGTAAGACACACATTTTACAAAATGCAGTGTTGTAATAGACTTATTAAAAAAAGAATTTAATAACAATGTTATCGAATTTTGGCGATTTCTTACATTTCTATTATGAACTTTACATGAAATATGAAAACTTTGCATTTTTATATAAGTATCTATTTGAAATTCCTTCAGTTTTTCAACAAAAACATAAATCCTAGGATGTGCAGCATAAAATGAACCATTTAGCCTGGAGTGGAAGGACTCGCAAGCATTTGTTGTACGGGTCAAAGCTGCAGTAGCTTCTGCCCATATAAAAGGAGGAAACGTAGAGTCTTCTTGTATATATGTATCTGTTAAATAGTCTGCATAGCGGTTTACCCGATCATCGATTGGTTTTTCTTCAAATAAATCTACGAACGCGTTCCCTACTTCCTTTGCTGGTAAATAGCACAATCCGAACGTATGCCTTAACCATTTCCCAATTTCTGATACAGAGGTATACTCGGTTACCAATCCAAGGACTGAATTTTTTGAAACCAACATTGAGTTAAATGGAATCTGCATCCAACAATTTGTACTTCATTACACCACGTTTCGCAAACAGCTTCGTGTATGGCACTCTCAAAATCACAAATAACAGTCTTGGGATGTAAGTTTCAGCCGTATACGTTGTAACACTTTTCCCTCATTTCTCGAAAAAGGTTGACATACGTGGATTTCTGTTTGTTTGGCAATAGACCTAAAGCACATTTAATTTTATTATTAGCGCCATTTGAAGCACAATCATTTTACCTTTCAATTAATACCATTACCATTCCTGTAAGTTTAATTGGCGTGCAGGAATCAGCAGAAACGTTCAATACAATGTTAAATCCCTATGTACACCTTTGAGACCGGCCACCCGGTATAGGAAGATTAGCGGTGAGAGAAGCAAACACAAAAAAGGCAATGATAATGGGAAGAGATTGATCCAATTTGCTATGGAGAATAACATGAAGATAATGAGCACTTCTTTCGACCAACGAAAGTAAACATGCAATAGCGATAAAAGACGTTAGTCTGTTATTGAAATTAGAAGAGTACGAGCAGTTTATGACGAATCTCGTCTCTTTTATTCTTTTATTATTAGCGCCATTTGAAGCACAATCATTTTACCTTTCAATTAATACCATTACCATTCCTGTAAGTTGAATTGGCGAGCAGGAATCAGCAGAAACGTTCAATACAATGTTAAATCCCTATGTACACCTTTGAAACCGGCCACCCGGTATACCTAAAAACTATCATGCAAAACAGCATTTCTTTTCGGTGTGTTCATAAACGTGTAACATTTTTCTATAATACTCATACACTTTCTAATTTCATTTGTACTACTAACTCCTGTTACAGCTCTTTTTGATACGAGAATTAGAGGAATCTTTGGAAAATGTTTTTTACAACTAGAGGTTTTAAGGATGGATAATGGTGCGCCAGTGTGAATCAAAAAATTTAATTTTGTTTTGGCTGCTTTTAAATAGTATAAAAGTAGTAGTAGTAGTAGTAAGTAGGTGTAAGTTTAATATCTTTGTTAGTCTGTCGTTTTAGTACTATTTATTATCTTCCGAGAACATTTCGGTATCGATTTGGGCTAAAAAATCGAGATAGTCTTTAACTCTTTATCTACAATTTCTTATGTTTCCGGGTTGTCCAGATTCTTCTCGACTTGTTCCTGGGGTTGAACACTGGTGTCGTTTAACTCCTGATAGTAGTTTAAACGATTAGGAATTGATTTGTTTTGATAATTTTGACTGTGGGAAGTTGAGGGTTGTTGAAAAGGTGGTGGTTTATTTTGAAATGTAGTTCGGTTAGTTATTTCAGAATTTTGCGTTTTCTGAAAAATTTGTGAATAGTTGGGTTGTGAATTATTTGCAAAGTTAAAATTAATGTTTTGACCTTTCGCTTGATACCATTAATAAGATTGATTTCGAGATGGTTTTTATTAAAATTTCTTTGAACCGAATTCTTGTTAATATTTTGACTTGGATTAAAATTTTGATTTTGGGTTTTTACTTTAGAAAATGTATTTGGGATTACAGTTTTGATTTTTGAAGTGGTTTATATTTTTTTCCTCCCCTAATAGTTGTAAGGCTAAAGCTAAACTTGTTGGTTTTTGCGAACGTCGTCGGGTTCTACCCATTGGTTTGTTTAAACCGGCTAAAAATGTTCGTAAACCTATTTTCTCATAATTATTTATTAGTAGATCTCTTTGAGCTTGAGTATGTGAGTTATTTAATGATATGATATTACCAGTGCTAGAAACGAATTTTTCTATTCGCTGAATATATGTTTTATAATTTTCATCGTGTTTTTGTGTAGTTGTGGATAAATCACGGGTTAAACTTCCTAGATCTCTACGGTCCCCAAAATATTCTATTAAAACTGGTCTTATGTGTATCCAAGAAGTGAGGCTTCTGGATGAAATTACCTGTTTCGCGTTACCTGTCAATTTTGATTTTATTCCTAAACTAACAGCTAATTCTTGACCTTGAGGAATATTACCTACGGCAAAATCACAAGCTTTTATGAAATCTTGCAGCTTGGTTTGGTGACCATCATAAGTTGGAATCAGATCGGTGAGGTCTTTTAATCGACAACCTAAATTAGTTGTACTGTAAGGGAGGCTTTGAATTAATGTTTTGGGTTGGCAGGGTAACGTAATATCGGTGTATCATTTAATATCTCATTCAATAAACACATTCTAATATCTCTCCAAATATCTCTATCTATTTTATTTATTTAATAATATTAGTAACAACCGTTACATTTGGTGTTTTTTTTACTATATAAAAAGTTTTAATATCAAAAAATAATATCACATAAACAGATAAGACTAATATCACTTCTACTTAGAAATTTGAGTTCTAACTATCATGTCTATAATAACGCTGGTTGCATACAATAAGCACAAAACGTTTGGGATGTGAAAATTGTTTACTTTTCCTTTTCTTGACATAAAATAAAGTATTATGCAAGTCACTATTACAAAGGAACTCAAAACAAGGAGGAATATGTCAGCTCTGTCGTAGTTTGTATAGCTGTTTATGATGGTGGTGGATTTGCTGTCTTGAACTGATTTGTAGAGATGGTGCCTTTTTATAGAATTTCTTATATAAGACTCATGAATACAATCAGAGCAACTAACTTTTAGACCATCAGACTGGCAAATGAAGTCTCTAAGATGATCCTCGCATCTGTTTAAGAAACTACATATAAAGGGTATATCGAGCCTAGATTTTACTTGTATCAGCTCTCCGCAGGCATGGACTTCAAGGAGGGGGACCAAAGCTTTGTTTAAGCATCTTCTGTTTCTAAAGTAGGTAACAGCTGTCATCATCTACTTCTTCTTCATCAGAGGGTTGGGCTTTTGATTCTACAAAAGATTTTTTCATAGTAACAATTAAAGAGATTGTAATAATTAAAAAGAGCTTCATTTTGGTTATTTGAGAAGTCTAAGGTTACTGGTCAGATCTTTGTTGAGTTGGAGAAGAGTTTGTTATTTTGTTGTTCTGTCCGTTCTTACTGCAACAATCCAATATTCAACCACCAAATGCTAAGTCTGGGGAAACCATGAAACCATTAACCATAACCATCTTTATTTCAAATCCACTTCGGATTCACGTCGGGGTCACCAAATGTAACGGTTGTTACTAATATTATTAAATAAATAAAATAGATAGAGATATTTGGAGACATATTAGAATGCGTTTATTGATTGAGATATTAAATGATACACCGATATTACGTTACCCTGCCAACCCAAAACATTAATTCAAAGCCTCCCTTATAGTACTATGATTTGATGAATTAGTAGTCGAATTTTGAGGTGGAGTGCTAACTTGGGTAATGGGAGATGAGCTTGGTAGTAAACGTCTTACGGCGGTTTGCACCCGAGTCTGAATAATATCTGGTAACAAATTCATGACAGCATTTTGTACTTGAGCCAAAATCATGTCCGTACAGGCAGGTGCGGCAAAATGATCTTTTAAAACGTTAGGTACCTACTATACCCAATTCACTAATGCTAATATGCATAGAAGGATTTGCTCCATTTGTTCCCATTGGTGGGGTTACTTGATTACTTCATAATTAGCTTCGTTTGAGGCCATTTAAAAAAAAATGAATTTACGTAATGAGGATACCACAAGTAGTTACCTTCACAATGCGCTACTTCTTAAAGATTAGTAAACAATATAAATCTCGCGTAAGTTAACAGCACAGCAAACCACAAAACACTTTGGTTGAGAAGAGGAATTACAGAAGTTTTCTTGGTGAAGTTCTGAGATTCTTACACGATCCTTTGTTGTTGACTGGGTTACTGCTGTTACCTGCTTCCGGTTGTAAGTTTTCTTTCAGGTTGAGCTGCTGCTGTTCCTTAGAGTTGTAGGTGTTGAATAAACGACTGGTGTCGACCGGGTTCCTATAGTATCGAGGATGGGTTTGCCTTCTGGATACTTTTACAGTAACACGTTTCGAAAGCACTATTTTTTACAATTTTCTTTTCTGTAGTTGTATAGTAATAGAAACACGCACTAATTAAAGTGTAATTAATTGTTTTAATTATTTAATATTGCCTCTTGCTTACAACAATCTGTCTTGATTGTTAGTACAAAGGATTTAAGGAGTTTAAATTAAATTTCTGCCTTTTGTCTTGCTTACAACAATCTGTTGATTGTTAGTCGACAGGACTTAAAAATTTAATACAACCGTGGGTTTTTAGGACTTATCCTACCGACTACGCCAAATTTTATAACTTTTGTTTTTAAATTTTAACTTTGAATTTTATTTTGAAGTTTTTATAGTAAAGTATTAAATAAAACAATTTAATACTGTTTATCACTTTTATTTTACAAGTTTGCAGTGACTAGACTGCCTAATAATTGTTCATTACAAGCTTTTTTAACTTAGGATTATTATAGATGTCAACAGAGTAATGACCAAATATGGTAAATCAGTAATCAGTGTTGAAGTTCGTAGAAATTAGAATTAGACAACGAATTAGACAAACATTTAGGAATCGATTTGGCAGAAGTTAAAATTTCAGTTTCACAGATTCTATGTGTGTGAAGTGAATAAACTGGTTGCGAAGATACACACATTTTATAGTGAAACAAAGTTTTACACTTATCCAGTTGAATCTGGGTTATCGGTGAATACTTTTGTTTGTTATTATCGACTAAAATGTAGTTATAATTAGGTACAATATATACATACTGATCACCATCGCTAACGTACTGGCAATGGTATTAAATTATACAACAAATATGACTCCCTTAATATTAAATGAATATTATATGAATATATTTGAATGAACGAAAAAGTCAAACAAATATAGAATAACGGCTGTTATAATATTTAAATAAGAAATTATATGGAAATTAGCAGCCAATAAAACATTTCAATAAAAAGAAATTAGTATATTTGACGTTTCGCTTTTATAAAAGCTTCATCAGAAATAAAGAATTTAAATAAACAATACAAAATTAAAGTTTAGCATATTAAATGGTAAAAAACTTGTAATATTAAAAAATTATATTAAGATCATTGTTGTTGATCAAGAAAAACAAAAATAATTTGATAAAACAAAATTAAATTAAAAAATGCAATTGAAAAATTGAAAAATCATATCTCCAATAGGAGAAAACAATAAACAAGTACATATTAACTGTAGAGATTATTAAACAATTTATAAAATTACAAATTTAAGCAGCAATAAACTTGAGCACGATGTAAATGGAGGTTGGAAATGAATCATAATGAAGCTTTTATAAAAGCGAAACGTCAAATATACTAATTTCTTTTTATTGAAATGTTTTATTGGCTGCTAATTTCCATATAATTTCTTATTTAAATATTCGTAATGTAAACTAACTTATTATTGCTGAAATATACATCTAAATCTAGAACTTTTAGTATATTGTGCACTTCTGTCACTGTAGTACGTATTGAAAGTCATAAGTTCGTTATAGATAATTTTTTCGATACTATTATTAACGGTAGTTAATGAGGCTTTAACTACACTGGTTTGATACTTTACTAATTCCAAAATATCGTGCTCATTCTTATTAGACGACTATCTTTTCGTTATAGAATTTTTCATCATTTTCCTTTGATTTATGCTTACTTTGAATAATATTCTCCCTAGTTATTTGACGAACTTGCTTTAGAATTTCGCATAATTCGTTACGATAATCATCATAAGTGTATTTAGGCGACTCGCGCGGGTGCGTAAATGAAAGCGAAGCTTCTCGTCTAAATAATAATTGAAAAAGCGTAAATTTTCTACTTGAATGTTGGGTTATATTGTACGTCTGCATAGCCAAAGGAATATACCTATCCCATAAAGTTTTATCTTTGTCAACAAATCACTTGATATACTCTACTAAGGTTTTAAGGCTACGCTCCAGGGCGCCGCCGCCGTTACTCTGGGGATGATATGGAGTAGTTTTAAGTTTCTTTATTTTTAGAATTTTGCAAACTTCTGAAAATAATTGACTTAAAAAATTAGTGCCTTGATCAGTGAGGATGTATTCGGGAGTGCCGAATTGACAAACTAAGTGGTTTACGAATTTTGTGGAAATTGTAGCAGCAGTCTGATCTGGTATGGGGATTGCAAGTGAATATTTCGTTAGGTCATCCTGCATTGTAAGTACAAAAAGGTTACCGTCTTCAGACAATGGAAATGGACCTACAATATCCAAAAAATCTTTTCAAAAGCTTTGTGTGAGGTAGTGGTGATTATAAGGGGCGATTTTATATTTTTATTGCGAGACTTGTTTAACTGACAAGTTTGGCATTTTTTAACATAGAGCTCGATTTCTTTACGAATTCGGGGCCAGTTATATTTATCTTTCAAACGTTTATCATCCCTTTAGTGCCCAACCCCAGTTAAAATTAAAATTTTCTAAAATTTACTTGATTTCTACTTTTTTGGGTGTGTAACTAAGACCTCTGATTTATTTCAAATTTTTTGAGTAAATATTTAAAATTTTCAAAATTTTGGACTCAAAAGTCCCGTCAGGAATAATTTGTATAACAAAATTAAATTTTTAATATTTATTAATCTGGAAAAATACTGCATACTCTTACTGCAAACATATTTTACATAGTAAACTAAACCTAAGGAAACAAAAGTAAAAATTAAAAAAAGGTGTAATTTTACATTTCATGATATTCCATGAAGCAATTTTTCTTTTCATTGGAGCACAAGAAAACTCCGCATGTTGAACATTTACTGTGCGGTCTGGCTTGCACACACTTGGAACTGCACATTTCACATCTACCACGGACTTTTTCAGTGACTTCCACGATTCCCAAGCCTAATGTCATTTGGAACGCTGTAGTTATATTTTCTTCTCTTTGGAATGGAAGGAGTCTATGAGCCTCTTTTCTAGGTCTTATTGTTCACCATCATAAACGCCAGAGCAATTGATTGTCGATATTCAAATGTAGTCATTTCATCAAAGAGTTTGTTGTAAACTACATGAGCGTTGACAAATGCTATTTCCAGCAATCCCCAAAATAGGCGATGCCACCTTTTCCTAGACCTGCGATTTCATTCCATAAGTAGCTCGGCGTTGATCCGCTTGATCAACGCCGCCCATGTATTTCTTGTAATCGCTAACAACTGAAGGACACTTCACATCGATGTGAGTACCATCCTTTTGTATCCTTTTTACAATAGTTTCTTCTGTACTGTGAAAATTCGATGCGAAATGAACAACTCGATTGTCCATCCATTTGAAAACTCTAATATCAGTATTAGAGACCCAGTAGTAGTAGTCTCCTCGTTTCATACTTTTATCATTATTCATATCTGTGGGAAAAGCCACCTTTTTGCTTCGAATGGTTCCACAAGCCAATACATTTTTCAAGCGAAGCTTTTCCAGTAGAGTAATAGACATGAAATAATTATCTGCATAGATGATTTTGTGTTTGTCCCAATCAGGTTTTGTCAACGACAATATGACACGTTCACCCAAACCATACTCTTTGAATTTTTCCTCTATTTTCTCATTTCTACTTTGGTATATCTCAAAATCGGAAACATATGCATTCTGGTCCGCTTGACACCAAAGCTTGTAGCCTCGTTTGATGGACTTTTTGGGTTGTATACATCGCGTGCACGTGACGTCAGACCGGCGTAGGAATACATTCTCAGAGTGCTTGTAGGTAAAGCTGGCGGACTTACAACGGTTGTTTACGTGCATTACTTGAATGTTTTTTTTTGCTGTATTTGCGTTAATTTAAAAAGTTGCGATAGTTTTGTGAGAAAAATAGGTGCCAAAAAGAGTGATTACTTTAAATCTTTAGTGCCAAATGTACAGACTCGCTATTTAGAGAAATTATAGTTAATTAATAACGTTGATCCATACTCGGTAGACATGTCCCCCTGTTCCAAAGATTTTTGCGATTGAGTCGGGAGGAAACTGAAAAACGTCGGGTGTGTGTTCTACACATAAATATAAGACAAAAAAACCAAAAAGTTGTTATCCGATTTTTTGTCTTATATTTACGTGTAGAACACACACCAGACAGTTTCCTCACAGCTTTTCTACGTTTTCTTCTAGCATATCATTCTAAACTGCCTACTGATCTTTTATAACCCATATTTTGTGTGGGAATCCAGCCTGGGTTATCCTTGTCCACTAATTTTGCTAGTTTACGTATGAACGAACAAGACTTCAAAATTTGTAATTGGATATTTTACAATTAATGTTATTATTTACCTGTTAAAAAATGTTTAGAATATATCATTGATACTTCAATTTGAGTTCTGTCAACTCAGCTCTTTTTACAGCCTAAGTCCATGCTTCACGCCTTTCCTTTTTTCTGAGATCGATGCGTTTATTGTTGTCGTATACTGATGGGAATCGAAAAAAAAACACCTTGTCTCTTGCACCATTACTGCCACAATTTACAAGTTACCACCGCACAGAAATTCGGCATTTCTAAAAAATATATTGTTACCTGCAACAGTAGGTAAATGAATGAAATTTCGTGCGATTTTAAAACGTGGTTTTTATACCTTGTTACAACAGAAACAACAGGTACCTACTACCACCATCTATCCTACAATGCTGTACCCGTCCACAGTTATTAATTATTGTCCTAAAATATCCTAGATCACTTCATAATTCACAAAAACACTGCTTTACACTTGAAACGTATATGAAATAAACAGACCGCTTTACCTACAAGCAACTTGACCTTGGTTTGAGAGGTTAGGTTAGTCACGTGATGAACGCGATGTATTGCTTCAGACTACTTCTACCTTTGAAGAGTATCATACTATCGTCAATACTTGTTCGACGAGTGTTTCTGTAGCACATGCGAAATCTTCGATTCAGAGTGGTCACCAACGGTCTTATTTTATAAATTTTATCTTTGTTTTCACGCGGTATAAGGTTATTATCATTACAGTGTAAATAGCGTAAGATTTTCTCAAATCTATTTCTGGGCATACAATTTGCTACCAGTGGTAAGCCTAAATCTGGACTGCAATTCCAATAAAGTTTCCAATTTGGCAAACGGTGCTAAGACATCATAAAATTGATACCAATAAAAGCAAGCAACTGTTCTCTTTTCAGATTCAGGTTTTTATCTCGCTGGGTTGCATAGAGATTACTCTGATATACTAAATGATCAATTACTTCAAGTAAATGCACTTAAACATCAGTAGGTGACTGGCAAATACTAAATTCTTCCTCTACTGGACCTTCGGAATTATGATAATCAGGCATGTATTCATCTTTGGTCACTCTCTTCCATTTTCGTTTTGCCTCTTCAGTAACTTCTGGTTGTCTTGCCTGAAATATTTTCTGTTTCGATTTTGTGTCTTGTCGCTTACTTTTCCTAGAAATAATTGGTTCCGCACTACTTCCGTCTTCGGGATTTTCTTCTAGTTCGTTTAGTTCTTCGTTAGTTGTAGAAGATGTAGAGGGCAATAATTGCAAATCAGTCATAATCATAAACAACAGAAAAAGTTACAGTTTGTAATGGTACTTGATTATATCTATTTATGAAGAGTAGTAGTAGTAGTTTCTAATAGAAATTAAGAGTACAAAGTGAAAATTATTAAAAATAAACTCACCGCTAATTGTACTACTCTGCACTTAACGATACTTCAACAATTACTGACAAAATTTCCTAGAAACCCAGCTCCGACACCCCTACAATTATTTTTATTGAATACTTGAAGTGTACTGTGCAGTACCGTCAGCGTAAAACGGCATAAAGATATAAATATATTTTTACACAGTGAGATAAGCCGGTCGGACTCAAAAGTACCATCAGGCACCAAAAAAAGTAAATTAGTAGGTAAAGAAACGCAAGAAGATGGTATGAAACTTTTTTAAGTTTATTACCAGACTTGCAGACTTTTAATAATAAAGATCAACTTAATTTTAAAATAAATGTCATGACTATGATACAAGACATGAAATCTAATCAAAGTGAATAATTCAAAATACAATACTATTTTAACCGTTTATTATAACCGTTTTACAATTTACTGTTTGTTTTACCTAAATATTTTCCATTTTATCTCTAGCAGCAATGACAGCATCTTGGAAATCAATTGCACCTAAACCATAAAAGTAATTTGTGAAGACTTCTCTTACATGCCTTGCATAACGAGTTGATTGATTTAAGTTCCTTCGAGAAGGCATTTCGTTAACATTAGAACAAGCATTTCCTTGTTTAAAGGTTTGTTTACAAACTGGTTCTTCACAATCGACTACCCGAATCATATTGTGCAGAGTACAAGCGGTTGTTATGATTATATCTACATTTTCTGCTGCTACTGCAATAGGTGTTGTAAATACTCTAAATTTGGATGCTAAAATTCCAAAAGTGCATTCAACAATGGTGCGGGTAAAAGAAAGTCCATAATTAAATATTCTCTTTTCTCGATTTAATTGTTTGCGTGGATACGGTTTCATTATATTTTTTGTAAGCTGAAATGCTTCATCTCCAACAATAACATAGGGATCCCCCCCCCCTTCTTCAATGGGACGATCTTTAGGCAGATTTTTTTAATACACCCCCATCGCTGTTTTTCCCATATGCACCAACATCAATCATTATAAATTTATAATTGGAATCCACAAGCGACAGTAAAACAATTGAATGATATAACTTATAGTTATAATATAGACAACCACAATTTTTAGGTTTTTTAATTCAAATGTGTTTTCCATCTATCGCACCTACGCAATTTGGAAAATATTTCTTCTTTTCATACTCTTCTGCAATTTGAACCCAATCTTCTCTATTTGGAAACTTCGAACATTCCTTTTGAAGCACATCATAAAGCAACTGAAGCATAGTGTGTACTATGGTGCTTATGTGATTGGGACTGATGCGAAAACGATAACTTGCAGATGCAAATGATTCACCATTCGCAAGAAACCTGCACAAACAAATTTAAACTTAAGATATTTATTGTGCTAAATAAATATGATTCCATACCTAATAGTTACTGTAAGCCTTTCTAAAAACCCAATGCTTTCTCTGTAATTAGTTTTTCCAATACTAAATGCTGGTTTCACTTTGTTCACAAGTAGAGTGAAACATGTTTGGGACATCCTGTAATAGTTTTGGAATTTAACAGGATCTCTCCGTAATTGTGGCACCAATATGTGAAATTCCCCATTTTGTTCTCTATGTAGAAAAATTTCCTTAACCCATACCACGTGATCATCTTGTAATTTTCTCCACATAAAGTAATCGAACATAAGATCATCATCATCGGAAGATTCACTTGATAATTCCATGCTACAATAATGGCTACAATAATATTTTGATTTACATTTTTGATTAATATAATTATAATTACTTAGAAATGTGTTTTATAGTGTTAGAGGAATATACCTATTACCTACCTGACATATTTTGTGATGGTTCACTGCTTGCTAACAATGTACAATAATTTGTACATAAACAAATATGACAGTTACAACTGTTTTTGACAGATAACTCGCCGACCAATTTATAAGCACTAGTGCGACGCTACATTTTATTTTCAATCGCTCATGATCGGTGGACTTTGGTCGCGTGTGGACGGTCGTTAGTGGTCGCTTGCCTGTGAGCCGCCCGCCTAAATCCACAGAGTTCTATACGCAGGGCTCCCAAAGGAAATTTGACACATTTTTTTAGGATTTCAGGACCTTTTCTGGGGTAATTTTAGGACAATTTCAGGGCATTTTAAAATTATTAACAAGAACAACTCTATTGTACTACCACTGTAATTTAAAAAAAATAAATAAAATGTTGATAATTCTATTGTTATACATACAGTATTGTATAGTATTATAACAAGGAGTGTTCTGGCGCAGCCCCTCCCATAAGAAACACATGTAAAACGAAATATGCTGTTTTTCGGTTTTTGATACTGGGCTGGCCGTCCACAGATGGCGCTATCATTACATCACTTTTATTCTCAAGGTGCATGAAAAAATACTACTTTTTGCGTAATTAATTGTTAATTTAGCACTTTGATTCATATTTTGATTGATTGATCTAATTAATTTATATAATTTATGACTTTGATTGTCTAGATTAATTAAATTCTTGTTTAATTCGTGGAATTTAAGGAAATAAATCACGGGTTGATTGACCTGATTAATTTAATTGATATGTGTGTGTGTGTGTGATCCAATTAATTTTTATTGATCTAATTAATTTTGATTAAGCCGCAGGGTTGATTCAAGGTTACGCCTAGAAATATGAAATACAAAGCGTCTTTTTCTGCAGGACGAGACATGTTTAGCAGTTTAAAAACATGACGTCATCAACCTTGAATGAGTAAGAGTGAGATAACAGACATTTAAACAGAGAAGGAACGAGTAATTAAAATAGAAATTTTGAAGTAGGTCTTAAAGATTACATGGAAAGACCCTTGAGTGATTTGCATAGCTTAAATATCTTAAATGAATTTTTACCTAATTTCATACTTTTCGTACTTTGGTTGGTCTATGATTTTCATTGACGCATTGAATCTTTATCCTTAGACATTAGAAACTTTCTACACTTTGCTGTATTTAAATAATTCCTCGAACATATTAAGATAAATATTTATCTTTCGGAGAATTAAATCAGGAAATAAAAAACTCAATTCATAAAACATTTTATTGTAGGAAATACAAATACACTAGAATTATTATTTCTATCATATTTATCTCTAATCTAATAGTTAAATTAACAATAAATATTTTTTTCAAAAAATTAAAAATCATTTTCCTATAATATTAATTATCTTACAGATTGCCACAAAGGAAGTTGTTATCATTTACGTCACCACTGACATTTAAAATATGATTTTTATATAAAATTATAACATATGTAATATTACGACAAATACGTTCTTATATGACCTTCAATAGGATTACGACAAATAGGACATTTTGATAGACGCATTATACAAGGGGCGCATACACAAAAATGCCCACAAGGGCTTAATGTTAATGTAACTGAATTGATCAAACAAACTTTACATAGGAACTGATTTGACCCTCGATCAACTATTTCCTGGGATGCAAGATTCAATGATTTTAATTCATTTTCCTGGGATGCTGAATTCACTGATTGTAATTCATTTTCCTGAGGCGGACATTCACGCTCAGGGTAGCTGTTAGGTCTATACTCAACATAATTATCCCTCAATATGAATGAGCAATTAGGACTCCAACGTATATGATCCCCCGTAGGAGTGTCACCTACAGTCCAATCGCGTAGTGCAACTCCGCAAAATGCACATTTAACAGCATCATGCATTCCCATGTAATAGAATCCTGCTTGAGCTAAATCACGAGGCTTAATGAACTTGCAGGGCCAATTTCTAAAGGAATTAAACCTATGCGTTTCAAGTTGCATGTCCATGGCTAATGAGGTTTTATGAAGTGGAAATTCTACTTATCCACCCCCCACCACTAAGAAAAAACATAATAATTTATAAAAAAAAAATTTTATTTTTATAATATTTCATTATACAGGGTGATTCAAAAATGGCGCATAAGCTCTTCAGTACGTTGTAGGGGACGGTTATTTGAACTGTGGAAAAATCATAAAAAAAATTTAGCTGCTACATTTTTGTAGTTAACAACGAAGAAGTAAGTTGTAGATTTGGCAACACGGGTGCAGCTATGTAGTATATGAGTGGCTTTTATTTCGTTTCATTTACATAGTGAGCTTATTAAAAGTTTCAAACATCGTTGCCACATATTTTTTTCAAACAACTTGATAGGAAAATATCAATTTTGAAAGCGAATATTTCAAGATAATGAGGTGTTATGAGCATTTTATTTATTACCCACTATTAAAAATACTTAAATTATTTATATGAAATGATGAGAAGTTTCAAAATCCACATGAATTCAAAGTTGAGTTCTCAACTTAACTTCTTCATTTCTCAGCAAATTAGCGGCTAAGAATTTTTTTACTATTTTTCCTACACTTCAATTATTATTCCCAACAACGTACTGAAGAGCTTATGCGCCATTTTTGAATCACCCTGTATATAAATATGACATTTGTTATAGCGCATGAGCATACATTTAAATTATGATTAAAACATTTAGGCGGGCTAGGTTGAAGTTTGAATTGAGTTTCCTCAATAGAATGAACCTTATCACCCAGAAATTTTTTTAAGTAATTACATTTTTCAAGGCCTTTACAATATACTAGATTAACATTAGCAGTATGACGTTGTAAAATTTCAGGTAAATCGATTAGATCGGTGTATCCGTTGTCCCAATTCAATCGGTAGCTTGACGTTGTAAATCCTTGTTAAGACATTGAAAAGGAAACGGAGGTTTAAACAGATAGTGCGCCAAGCACGTTCCATTATATATTGTCAGTTCCTTAGCAGTAAATTGTGGTGTATAAAATGCTTGAATGTCGATTATGATAAACATGATTACAGGATCTGAACCAAGCCTTTGAAGGGTTCGTATTCGATGAGGGTATCATGCATAATGGCACAGTAAGCTACAGTGTCGGCAATAAAACTCTTGCTTGCTTCTATTTCAAGTTTTATCGCAAGTAAAGCATTCTGTATACTTTCATTTTGTTTAGAGCAGTTGATTACAAATACAGGACATTCTTTAAATTGTTTGAAATCTAATATCGGTTCTGATACATTTTTATTCATATATTTTTGCTGAAAAGCAATATACTCTTCATAAGCTAACATATATTTATTTTTTGAGAAATCATTATGTTGATGCTCAAACGGATATCGATTTGAATTAATGTATGCAGTAATGTCTGTAATATTAGCATGATCAAATCGGTTTGCTTCATGTTCTTTCTTATTACGTCTAGCAGTTTGAAAACCAATGAAAATCCATCTCGGTCTGCGCGCGCCTACAGTATTTTGAACTGACCAGATTACTAGATTGGAGGTCGTAGGTAATGCAGGATATTGGAACAAGCTTACTCCATGAAAACCTACTTTAATAGGTTTATGTTGATTTATATAATTATAAATATCCAATTTCGCTACGTCACTAGGAGTGATATGCGGCACTTTCCACTGAATTTTGGTTATTTTTATATCAACCTCAGTCTGTCCTGCATAACAATCTACGTCAGATTTTGAACGAATTAAAATTAATTCCTGTCGCATATTAATAATATCTCGACGGTATGATGATGCAAATCCTAGCACGTGATTTAATGGAATAATGGCGCAGAAAGTTTTCAAATCATGATCGATCTGAGTACCCGAACTGTTAGGATCCCACCCAGCACAACTCAAGCTTTTAGATTCACTAGGTGAATACTTGGGAATTCCAATTAAGGATGCAGTTATTCCTGGAGTCCGGCATGAGTCTATTATAGTTTCACCTAGTTGATATCGTATTTCTTCAAATAAGAATAATGGGGCATTTCCTGTTAATTCAAACTCCTTAGCGACATCTTTTTTTGTTAACGTTCCTTCAATATATATTTTACTATCATAAGTAGCAGTAATTAGCTCAGCCTTATCAATGATAAGACGTATTTCATCAGAATTATCAAAAGCATTTACAGTATATGGATGGTAAGTACGAGTAGAAGCGTCAACTACTAAATCAGTATAAGACACTTCGGCGAATACGTTTTTCAGGGATTGTTCTTCCTCCATGATTAATAACCTTGAGTCCTATTGATTCCAAAAAGCGTACTTCTTCAGCTGTTAACCTGCCGGTTTTCACAGGATTAATGGTTCCGGAATTGAATGTTATGGTGCTTTTATAGTAGTGATTGTTTAACCCCATGTTTGAGCTCCAAACGTATTGTAACGGCTTCAGAGCCGAAATCAATAAGGGTACCTGTTTGATCGACCAATTTCAAGGTTAAATTGTCGATAGTATGAACGTTAACAGGGAGATATATTATAGTGGAGGGTTCTTTAATGACTTAATGATCTGAACATCCAAATCCGACTCATGTACACCTGGCTCTAGTATTTGCGGGGAGAAACCTAGCATACGTCCTATATTACCGGGTTGCGTGAAGTCAATGGTAAATTCGCAGGTTATTTCACACTTTAAGGTATTATTGTTTGCTATTAACTCGAAATGCTCTTTATCGTTAGTAATTTTAGAATTAATATAATCACTTATTTCAGTTATTTCATACGAACCTGTAGGGATCGTAATTTTTTGATTATTATAGTAAAAATTATTATTACCCTCGAATATGTTTCTGATTGAATTACATCCGTAAAACCCAACCAACCCTAATTTATAATTATATTCGTGACTTAATTCTATAGGAGGGAAGTAATCTACTGATAGAACATTTCCTACACCCGTCAAGGTCAACGTCTGAGACATGATTAAAAGATAGGATACAAAACCATAATATTTATTTATTTTTGTAAAGAAATCTTAAACATAAGAATCCGCATATAGGCGTATTAAACTTCTGTTCACGTTCGTAATTATATTTAATGTTATATCCTCGAAAATACTTTAATACTTCTAGAGGAGGTCTAAGATCACCATAACTATCGTAATACATAACCTCAGAATCCCGTTTCTTCCATGCACACCAATGCGATCCCTTACCAAAACTATCATCCAAATTTATAATACCGCTTTCATTAAATTTAGGTTTAGCAGGTAGCGTATTTCTCATATACACACCTCTAAAATAGGGAACGTCTTTAGCAAATTTTATCAACTCTACATCAGTCAGGGGTCTCCGAGGCACTCTTATTGGTTTTTTGAATACGGTTTCAAATATAATGCACTTCCAGTTTTATATGGACGTAGGTATAAAGCATTACCCTTTTTACCTAGGGCTATTGACTCCATTGTTTTATTATGACGAGAGTTTTCTTCTAGTTGTTTTTTAGCATCCTTGGCACTGTTCACCGCTTTAACAATTCCCGAAGCTCCTCCTGCTAGTGCCCCTGCAGCACTGAGTCCGGCGAACAAAGTAATCAAGAATGGTAAAATTCCTCCTTGTTTTGGTACCGGAATTATTCTAGGAACTTTAACATGCTTTTTTCCACCAATCTCTTTAATTATTTGTTTAGCCGCAACTAGAGCCGTTTTGGCCACATCATTAATAGGGATATGCGGTTCCACTGTTTTAATAGCGTTCGCTATGCCTGCTAAAAATCCTCCTTTAAATGCTAGCTTCTTTTTCTTAGCTTTCTTGTTTTTCTTTTTAAGACCCATACCCATACCCATCTTCCTTTTAGCCTTCATTGTATTCGTTACAGCCCAAGCTGATATCCTTTCTCCAATGCCCGCGTCCTTAGAAATTGCCCGTTCCCAAGCACGTTCTTGTAATATTTCGTCTGCTCTGTGTCTACCTTCAATATCTTTATGCTGTGAGTAAGCTATGTCGTGGTCTTTACATGCAGCATCTAAAGGATTGATTCCTGGATCACCTCTTGCAAGCCTTTTAGCTAATTTCGTTCCAGGACCGCAATACTGGTATTGGGGTATATGAAGCTCAACGGGGAGCTTATTTATCAGAGAATTTACGAACCCTCCTCCGTCGTGTGTTATGACCATTTTGTCTGAGCGCGATAGTGATTCCACTATATATAGGGAAACCCACCCTAAAATGAATGATAAGATGAAGTTCCTTAGACAGAGAGACTCATTAAAAGTGAGCAATCATGATTTCGATCGTAAATAAAAAACATGGTTCTTTATTACCAGGATCCATAAGAGGTATTATAGCTGGTAGCTCTAACTCTGGTAAAACAAATATTATGATAAGTCTACTAGAAGAATCTCATGGATTGAAATTTGAAAATGTATACGTTTATGGAAAAAGTCTTGAGCAAGAAAAGTATAAATATTTAGAGGAGATTTTAAAACCTATTAAAGGGCTGGGGTATTATACGTACACAGGTGAAGTAATTTCTCCTAGCGAAGCAAAACCTGATTCAATAATGATATTCGATGACATTATCTGCGGTAACCAGGATTCAGTGCGTGAATATTTTTGTTTAGGTAGACATAAATCAGTAGACTGCTTCTATCTAAGTCAAACCTATTCCAAGATACCTAAACAGTTAATACGGGATAATGCTAATTTTATTATATTGTTTAAACAAGATGTATTAAATTTAAAACATGTCTATGACGATCATGTCGGAACAGATATGTCTTTCGAAGAATTCAAAGCCGTATGTGCAGAATGTTGGAAAGAAAAATATGGATTTATTGTGATAGATACTGATTCTAATATTAATATGGGTAGATATCGTAAGGGGTTCGATTGTTATATAAGCATATAATCCCTACCGAGCAGTTCAAAAGCAGTTCAAGATCGGTTCAAAGCAGTCCAAGAGCAGTTCAAGATCGGTTCAAAGCAGTTCAAAGCAGTCCAAGAGCGGTTCGAAGCGGTTCAAAGCGGTTCAAAAGCAGTTCAAGAGCGGTTCGAAGCGGTTCAAAGCGGTTCAAAAGCAGTTCAAAGCGGTTCGAAGCGGTTCAAAAGCAGTTCAAGAGCGGTTCGAAGCGGTTCAAAGCGGTTCAAAAGCAGTTCAAAGCGGTTCGAAGCGGTTCAAAAGCAGTTCAAGAGTGGTTCGAAGCGGTTCGAGAGCGGTTCGAGAGCGGTTCAAAGCGGTTCTAAGCGGTTCAAAAGCAGTTCAAGAGCGGTTCGAAGCGGTTCGAGAGCGGTTCGAGAGCGGTTCAAAGCGGTTCTAAGCGGTTCGAAGCGGTTCAAAGCAGTTCAAGATGGATGAATCAGATATAGAGTTAAAGAAAAAAATCATTCACGCCCGCAATTCGATAAAGCGCAAGTATGCTGAATTACGAAAAAGTAAATTGGCTACTAGAAGATTTATCGAAGAAACTTATAAACCCATAGTTAAACCTTTAAAAAAACTTGCCGATCCAAAGCCTCCAGAGCCTAAAGTTGAACCTAAAATTGAACCTAAGGCTGGGCCCTCCAAAATACCTATTTCAATAAGTGGAGATGATGATGTGATCTCTGATGATGAATATGATGATGATGATGACAGTCCCTTAATTGATAAGTATATTAAGATGCTTATTGATGATACAACAAATAAAATGGATACTCGGTATGGGGTTCATGCTCATGATAATGGCGGTTGGAAAATAGGTAATTCACCTATTGAATTTAATTCAGATATCATTATTATTAATGAACATGAATTTGCTGGAACTGAGGGCCTCTATGAATTAATATTTATGAAAACCCCTAAAGATTATACTAGCGATGACTTGGATCAGTATAAAAAAATACTAATGCTAACCAGCGCGCATAAGAAAGGGTATGATCCCGCAAGGCAAATTGCGGGGAATAAAAGTAATAAATATAAAAAAATTATCTCACCCATGTTTAAGATTGTTGGCAGCGGATTAACTAAACAAGTCCTACCTACTGAATATGTATACTGGGATAATCCATCGGAATTAGTTCAGCGTTTAAGGTTGCTATATGCATCAAAACTAGCTGGTAATACTGCTCATGAAAACGAAATTTTGAATATTATTGAAGAACTTCGGGAAGCTAAAATTATTGCTTAAGTATATGGGGTATCCTTAGTGAGACATCAGTATCAAAATGAGTATTGACAAGTTCGGTCGCAGCGCTGACATTTCTAAAGAGGGTCGTAGAGGTGAAACTGGATTGGGATTCAAATTAACTAATGAAGGGCATTATGATATGCAATATAAAAGATTAACAAATTTATCTGATGCCATCCATGATTCTGATTGCGTCACCAAACGAAGTACGCTCACTCTAAATGAAGATAATTTTGATGCAGGAGATAAACGCATTGCATTCCTTTCCAACCCTAAAGATCCCTACGACTCATTAACTTTAAACTATTATTTATCAACAAAGTATACTTGTGATAATAAACAGTTGAAAAATTTAGCGGATCCCATTGATGTATACGACACATCGAATAAAAATTATGTTAATTCAGCACTCAAACCTATTCAAGACAGATTAAATACTGAAGTTACCCGAATAAATAGCGAAATAAGAGTTTTACGTAATACTATAAAAAATAATAAAAAAGATTTATTTGTTAAACAGACAACCCTAGGTGGCGCTCAAGTAGCAATACAGAATAAAATAGAAGAACTTACTAGCGCTTTTCAATTGAAATTGAACCCAGCGGATACTGTGATTCAAGATCAAATCAATAGCCAATTAATTAATATACTTGGGGACTTGAACTTTCTGTATCTAAAATTAAAACTAGAAAAACCTTCGCAACAACTCCATGTCTAAAAGGGGTATCGTAAACGAGCTTCATAAACCTGCTAGAAAAAAATTTCCCAGGAAACATATAATTATTAAAGGTTTTGATGATTTATGGCAATCGGATTTAGCAGAGTTTATTCCCTATGCTAGGTATAATAAAGGATATAAATACATACTGTTTGTAATAGATTGCTATTCAAAATTTTTATGGGTTCGATCATTAAAATCAAAAAATGGTATTGAAGTTACGAAGGCCATGAAATCAATACTGGAAGAGGGTCGTGCGCCTAAATATCTTAATACCGATCAAGGAACCGAATTTTACAATCAGCATCATTCTAACTTAATGAAAAGCTATGGGATACATCACTACAGCACATACTCTCGCATTAAGGCTGCGATAGTAGAGCGGGTTATTCGTACCATCAAAAATGCTCTTTATAAAGAATTTAGTTTCCGTTCGCAATACAAGTGGATTGATATTATTCAGGATGTAATTAAAAAATATAATCATCACCAACATCATACTATAGGAATGAAGCCTGCTGATGTAACTCCTAATACTAAACTAAGTGTATACGATCAAATCAAAATGATGGGCAAACAAAGATTTAGTGTAGGATATTATGTTAGAATTTCCAAGTTTAAAACCGTTTTTGCTAAAGGCTACACCCCCAACTGAAGTGCTGAAGTATTTAAGATCATTAAAGTTATAGTCGGTACTCCTGTAACTTACCTGCTTGAAGATTTTAAAGGACAACCTATATCAGGACAGTTTTATCCTGAAGAACTGCAGAAAACTAAGTATCCTGATGTTTATCTTGTTGAAAAAGTATTGCGAAAGCGAGGTGATCAACTGTACGTTCGCTGGTTAGGATACGATAAATCTCATGATCAATGGATACCCAAGAGCTCAATAGAAAAAAATTAATTATATTTTTACCTGTAATTAAGATTTTTTAAATAAAAAAATAACAAATTTATGATCATATATTTTTTAATTCATTATAGAATAATGCCCCCACGGCAAAGTATCTGTACAATTAGGTATAATATATCGCTTATTATCTAAAGGACTTAATGCTACCTTATTCTGCGTTATAGTATATAAATTATGATGAATTGCCCTAATACTATTTTGCTTAACTAACATTTCTTGTCCAGTAAACAAACATTTCATATAGTCATTAAAAGTAACACTCTGTTTCACTACATATCCTTTAACACCCTTGGCTTTTTTAACAGAATCCATTCCTTCAACTCGAATACTATACATTTTAGATCTCAGCCCAATGAATTCAGTCATAACTTTACCATTATTTTCATCCTTCATAAGGCCGGGAATTTTTTTATTTACAAGGGGGATTCCATAGGGATTATCTAATTCATAATCACTGGTATCGAATCTATTAATATCATCTTTAATACACTCATAAATGTTATCACACCTCACTTCATAAATTAAACTGTCTGTATCGGTATACATCACTTTACACTGATCATTAAATTTAGGCATCATATAGTCATAATGAAAATCGTATAACTTAGTTTTTGAAATATCTAACACACTCATTCCTATATACACAGGTTTGTTCATTTTCACTTCAAGTTTATTTAGTTCAATCAACACTAAATCTTCGTCAAGAATGACTCTGCTATGAAAATTCGGTTTGGCCACCATGATCTTCGCGCTGTATCGCCCATCCCACTTACAAACTAGTTTAACGATTTTTCTTTTTCGTACGTCCTCCACTGAAAATTAAAAAATTGTAAAATTAAAAAATTATACTCTAGAAAAAGAGGACCTACATACTTGTCTTTCCAAAACAGCTGTTGTTCATTAGTTTGTAGAAGTTCTTTTCAAATTCATTGGAAGCCCTTTGACGCATCTGGGTGTTTAGTTCGATGTACCCCCTCATCCACGCAGATTGCTTAAACTCTAGAACTCTATGTATTTTAGTCAGCTTTAATCCATATTTAAGAGCTTGTTTTAAAGCTCTATAATGAATGATATAGCGTTCCTTATTATAGAGAGTGGTCAGCAATTTTTTCTGCTTAGATCCTGGGGGAGCCATATGCTGGGGGCATAAAGGTAAATCTTTGTGGATATTATGCAGGGCTTCAGGGTATTCCAAGTCCACTTCTAACATATACCCTACTTCAGCATCATCCGGTACTTTAGTAACGTCAAGGTCTTTACTCCATTTGAATCCTCCGTATGGAAGACATTCAGACATGGCCCATCCATATAAATTATTTACATCATAATATTGCAGATATGACGTTGCTACATTGGGGTTATAATCATCCATGAATCTGTTATTTGCTTTACAATACCGGTTACTGCATTGACTAACCCCTCCTCTGATACCCCTTTCTATGAACAACATCATATCTATATTAGTTATTAGTTCTAGCTCGATCTTAGTGAATTTTAGCATGGCGTCCCAGGTCAGTCCAGGTGATGATACATAGTGGGCAGCATCAAGTCCATATGAATTGAAACAAGTCTTCCTAAAATTTTCAAATATATCTGCAAGTAATAAAACATCAGTTTTCATATACAAGTCTGAATATTCCCCTAAAGTGGTGCACTCAAATGTATTCCAAACTTGTCGGGCATGCTCATAATCCTTTTGGAGTTGTTCCTCCCTTGCTTCAATTATTTTCTTCCGTTCATCGACGTCCAATTCATCTAATACCGCCATTGATATTTTATTTTCAAAGTGATGCTTTTCAGGAAATTTTGTTTCTTCAAGTTTCTCCCAGGAGGTTAGATAATCATAAGGAAGTATTCCTTTTCTAGTCAACAATTTAAATTTTTCGTCATCCAAATTTGAAAACTCTTTTTTAACAATTGGCAGCTCGGGTAAGAATGCTGCTAATGTATCCAGGCTATGCGGTAGAAACCGGAATGAATCGGTAAATCTCAATTTAATATCACTGCCCTTTACACTTTTCGTAAATGAAATGTATGTTTCTTTATTGCTAGGTAACAATGTAATTCCGCCCTCTATTTCGCGCGCTAAATCTTTTATAATAAAGTTAGCATCATACCCACTTAAATTATGAAAAACAACAGGTATAGTAATTTTATCTTTAAAATTTAAGTTACATGAATTATGTGCGGCGCCCCGGAAGTCTGATAATATGTGGTCGTGATCTCTGACGCGGATATCACCATCATTAAAGGGCTTCTCGCATATATGACACTCAGTAGCGTTTTGGAAATTTTGTTCTTGTTCAGGAGTAATAGTCATAGGCATCTGGTTCCAAAATACCGGTTCAACATCTTCAATAATTTGTTTCAACTCACCAATAAACCATTTTCTACAATCTTCACCTCTATAACTGCGATAATAGGATATAGAATCGTCGTATGAACACTTTAAATAATACCCCACGCTGTACGCTTCATGCTCTTGATATATTACTGTTTTCTTACCGGAAGGTTTATTTACAGGTTTAAGCAAACTCTCGAAATCGGCATACACTATGAATGGTACTGAAATTTGCTTCTCAATATTTTTAAATTTAAGTATTTTGTCTTCTTCCGTAAAGGGGAGCGTCACTCTACATTCATTAATTTCTTTACAATCCAATTCATGTTTTCTAAGGTACTCATCATTATAGAAACACTGAAGACATCTGTCGCAAACTCGAAGCCTATGTTTTTTATTCAGTTGTCTGCTAATAAGCCTACCAAGATTTTTGATCCAACAGAAATGATAATTGATTTTTTCGGTTTTATCATTCTCATCATAAATGTCTTGAATCATTAATAAATTAACATGACGGTCTAGTTTGTTTTTTGTCACATAAACAGGCTGTACTTTAAAATTAGTCATTTTTCTTTCAAGTATATACACATTCACTGATATATTATTTTGTTTTTCAAATTTTTTAACCTGATTTAGGTTCATGGGGAAGTTGATTCCATCCAAATTTAATACTGTTGAAGGTTCCGGATATTTTTGAACTCGTTGAGGATCTTTATCAGCGGGATATAAAGCGGAAACTATTGCCCAAGCAAAGCATGCCTGATCAGTATTCTTAACGTTAATTACCGCTTTCTTTTTCTGTATTTGTTCAGGCAAGGGAATGTAAGAAGAACCTCGAAGCGGTTCGTACCTGTTAATATTAACCATCAAGTTAATTATTGAATTTAGAGCCCACCCACTATCACGTTCTTGAAACTCTTCAAGCTGCACTATTATTGTATCTTGAACGTATTCTTGCCACCATTCTTTGATATCGGTGGTCTGCATAATAACTTCATTACGCGTAGTAAAATGTTTTATTTCATGAATCACTTCATCACCCACATTTTTCATAAATTCACTACAAAAATCCACATTCACTTTTATAGTAGGATGTTCTTTTAACGCATTTTTAATTCTTGTTGTAAATAATGTTCCGGCATCTTCGAGAAAGGTTAATGGATCAACATGTTTCAAATTAATAATTGCTCCTGTTCTCAATCGTCCTTTGAATGCAGAATTAACTTCTTCCCATCTCAAACGATCGCTTCTACGATCTTTTACATTACCTCCGCCCTGATGTCTCCGCGCCTTCATCATTGTTCGATATGTTTTCATTATGCCCATATTCGACTCTAAATTTTTCTTAGTTCCCACGCTGAATACACCTTTTTTAATCGCATTATTTAATAAACGAATATTTTTACCGCACTGTTTAATCCAATTTTCTAATTGTTGAGGATTGTTAGTAATCTCAACCATCGCTTGACGTATGACGTCAGTCATGCTGTTAGAAGTTGCAACAATATCAGCCATGATGTCTGGTAAAGATGACACTGGTATCCGTACCCATTACAATAGCTTTTTATATAATTCTCCCTACCCTTACTCATTGAAGGTTCGAAGATGACGTCATGTATTTTAAACTGTTAAAACATGTTTCGACCTGCAGAAAAAGACGTTTTGTATTTCATATTTCTAAAGGGAGCGTAACCTTGAATCAACCCCGCAATTAATATTACAGGAAAATGAATTTAATTTTTTGAAAAAAATATTTATTGTTAATTTAACTATTAGATTAGAGATAAATATGATAGAAATAATAATTCTAGTGTATTTGTATTTCCTATAATAAAATGTTTTATGAATTGAGTTTTTTATTTCCTGATTTAATTCTCCTAAAGATAAATATTCATCTTAATATGTTCGAGGAATTATTTAAATACAGCAAAGTGTAGAAAGTTTCTAATGTCTAAGGATAAAGATTCAATGCGTCAATTAAACTCACAGGCCAACCAAAGTACGAAAAGTATGAAATTAGGTAAAAATTCCTTTAAGATATTTAAGCTATGCAAATCACTCAAGGGTCTTTCCATGTAATCTTTAAGGGGGCTTTGGAGAGCTTGGGAATTCTTAAGCAGCCCCTCCAATATAGACTACCCCAAATGCATCACCTGTATATCATGTTGCAGAATTTCACTGGTCTTTAAAGATACCGATAATGACGACTGGGTTTTCTTGAGATTATGCATGGTGAAAGCGTTGTCAGAATACCCCTAAAATATGTCGCAAACAAGAGGATTATTTTTGTTCACTTATTGTGGTTGCATTTTAGAGTTTGTAGATATGTATTGGGTATTTTATTCTGGTAACTGATTTTCTCATGATGCGGATGGTAATGATAATAATAGCTGATACCTATACAAATTAATATTTTTTAGAAGAAAATATTCATACACAAATGGAAGCAAAATAATATAAGAATGATCAATTTATTTTCATTTAGTATGGCTATGAACGAACAAAATTATCATATAATATAGTAGAATATTAAATTGAAATACAAAATTTTGTATTTAAATTTAATATTCTAGTGTATCTAATACAAATCTAATGATCCAATTTTAAAGGCTTCAATTTGTTCTTTTGTAGCCATACTACAATACAGATTTTTTTCTCTACAAACACCTATATTGCAATGATGCCCTATGTTGTGTTATTAAATTCTCGTTAGTGGAATAATAATCCAAGGAAAAAAAATCACGGAGAAAAATCCACAACGAAAAATCCATGGAAAAAAATCCAAAAACCATTTCTTTACTTTTTTATTTAGACAACTACGATTAAAATAAAAAGTAGTGTATCCACTATTCAAATTAGAAATTAAGATAAGAAAAACAGTATTAGACAAACTTTATTTGTGTTCTCTAGCTTAATTTCTACTCTGAATTACAATAGATAGTACACTACTTTTAATTTTAATCATAGTTGTCTAAATAAAAAAGTAGAGAAATGGATTTTGGATTTTATTTCCCTGGATTTTTTTCTTATGGACTTTTGTTCCATGGATCTTTTTTGTGGATTTTTTCACGAGTAAATAGGTACTAATACAGAAGACTACTTTTCGCTTTATTATTCTATAAATATTGACTAGAATTCAGAGAAGTAACTTCTACCCTATCAAGATTTCAGAATTCTTAATGGATTTTGAAAAATGTTTATTGAAAGTTCTAATTAAGTTATTGATAATTTCGAGCGTTCCTTTGTTAAAATCCATAATTATAGAAATAATAAATATTAAAGATTTATTTGCTTTATACGTATTTTGACATCAATTGCTATATAAATAATTACGCATTTGTTATTAAATATCTTATATGCTTTTGACAATGGCAGAATGGCACATTGATGCCGAAATAAAGTAAATAAACCTTATTATTTCTCATTAAAATCGATATTTTATTTAATATTTATTATTTCTATCTAATTAAGTTGCTTTTTATTATTTTTTCTAATTCGGTATCGAAAATTCTTACTTATCAACATTCATTTCAGTTAGGAAAAGTACTGTTTTTCCTAACTTGTATATAATAGTATATTATATTATTAGGAGTAGAAAGAGTTGTTTTTGTGTTGAGCTCATATTGCGGCCGAGGGGCACGCGCCGAGGCTGTGCAAGTGAGCGAAACACAAATGAGACGTTCTACTCCGAATAATATATACTATTTTTTCTTCAAGTGTACAAATATTCTGTTGCTGTAAATAAATATTTCCTAAAAAGTCATTTCGACAGGACAACGCTCTCCCTTGTATCAACTTTGGGGGCGGAGCTATGGGCAAAATACTGCCGTTGCCATGGATACGTAAACACATTATTGTACTAGTAACATTATTTTCATTTTTTGACTACTAACAAAATGACTTCCTTCTACATAACCAGTTTTGTACAACAATACGGATATTATGATACGCTTGAAGAAAAACATTTTTTAAGTTAGGAAAAGTAAGAATTTTCGGTTTCAGACGTTTTGATTTTTTCGTTTTAGACGTTTTTTTGTTCCGTTTTTGACGTTTTCATTTTTTCGTTTTAGACGATTTTTTTGTCTCGGCCTTTCAGAAAATAAAATTATTATACCGAATTAGAAAAAATTACGTGTGCAATTCGTTAGGAAAATCAGATTTTTCCGTTCAAACGTCTAAAACGGAAAAATCTTACTTTTCCTAACTTAGTACACAAATAACTATTATTATTTGTTTTGCTCACCAATTAACATTCTTCCAAATATATGAAAAATATGAATCTCATTAAAATAAGATTATTAGATTGCAAAAGACGCCTTATCTATCTCCTAAAGTTCCTTGCTCAATTCGGCCCTACACTTAAAGGTAAAAATTAAGTTACACAGTTAGTAGTTGACCTACGTCTAATTACAATAATCAGGCTATATAAGGAGAACATTTTGTTCAAATTTTACCATTTCCATATTTGGTTTCGTTCGTGATTGTCGAGGTGGGTGATTGTGACATTACTGATATTAGTGATTATCTACCTTTGTTTCGCCAAAACCAATTCACGATGGCAAAAGGAGGATATAGATTATCTCGGCCAAGAAAAAGTAAAACTCTTATAATGAAAACACTGCGTGCGAAGTAAGTACTAATTAACGACTATAATATTTACATAATATCTAATTATACTTCTGATGTGTGTCCAACCTGTAAATTTATTACAAAATATAATAATACAATTCTCGATAGGAAATGGAAAGTACTTGCACATTTAGAAACCGTACCAAAAAGTATACTCGTTGGTGATGAAGATACCATGTCAGTTGGAACTTCCGATGCTGCCAATACAATGTCAGTCTCCTGCGATTCTGAAGTAGAAATTGATTCGCTGCATTCTGAAATTGCTTTTCCCGATGAGGAACATTCAGGTAATGCAAATAATAATAGAACTAGTGATACTGATGACGATGTTTCAGGTGAATTGTTGAACGACAGCGCCGATAGTTTAGCAGTAGATACTTCACCTAACAGCGATAACGATAGCGAATCCGATTCGGATTCAATCTCTAATGAAAATATTGAGATTAGCGAAAATAATACTGATGATGAAGAACTGCTCTGCGAAACAGACGTAATGGCTGATACGCCGTTTGAACTTAGCGGCCGCCGATTTGTGAATATTTCGTATTTTTTAAATCAGCTTAAATCTTTGAAGCACGAAGGTACTTACAGTAAGCAAAATATTCAATGTTTGTTTATTCTTCAAAGTGTGATTATTTTCTAGGGTTTGACTGTGGTTTCTTTGATATGGATCTGATCTCTGAAAAAATTGAAGGCCTGGCCAGTGTTTTATCATTCAAATGCACAGTTTGTAACATTACACAAGCTGTAAGGACTGAAGATCCAAATCAAACAATTAATTCGAACATGTCAGCTGTTTTAGGAACCATAGCGACCGGAATAGGGTACAGTCAGCTATCAGAACTATTTGCAGCCCTGGACATCCCCAATATGTCAACCAAAACATATTCAAAATTTCATGATGATTTATCCTCTGTCATCAGTCATGAAAATGAACAGCAAATGAAAGCTGCTGGCGAAGAAGAGGCGAAATTTGCTATAAGTGCAGGAGATGTCAATCAAGACGGTGTCCCTATAATATCTGTAATAGTTGACGGGGCATGGAGCAAGCGTTCTTATAGAACAAATTACAATGCACTATCTGGAGTTGTGAGTATTGTACATTATATTCTTTGGAAATACGTAAGTTCATCTTATTTCCGCTTTATTTCTACAGGCTTGCATTATCGGCGCTCGAACTAAGAAACTACTATATCTAGGTGTCCGAAATAAATACTGCCACGTGTGTGCACGGGAAAACGGTGATCCCAAAACTCACAACTGCCACAAAAACTGGACCAGAAGTTCTACGGCTATGGAGGCTGATATTATTGTAGAAGGTTTTTCAAAGTCGATTGAAATGCGTAATCTAATTTATGGCAGAGTGATTGGTGACGGCGACAGCAGTGTCTATAGGAAGCTGACCGAAGTAGCACCTTATGGACCAACTTTTATCATAGAGAAGATTGAATGTCGCAATCACCTGCTGCGAAATTACATAAATAAAATTTCCGACATTTCAAGAGATTCTAAATTACCCAAAATTTTGCGAAACAAGGTCACAAACAGCGATACTTTGGGAAGATTTAGAAATGCTGTTACAAAAGCCATTGAGTACAGACAGCAAGAAAGGGGAACATGGTCCGTCAAAGTATGCTTGCTACGGAAGGATATAATTAATGGACCAAAACACATATTCGGCGATCATTCTGCATGTGCCGACTACTTTTGTAAAAAAGATAAATCAGAAGTAAGAAGCTGACTTATTTATTTCTAATTATTTCTTAATTCACTGCTGTAAATATCTTAATTTTTAATTTAAATCCCTTTTAGGAAAATTTGGTTACTGATTTAGAAGTAAGCGGTGTATTCGACATACTAAAAAACCTAAACAACCGGCTTTCACAGAATGCTGCAAGTTTATTGCATGATGTGGACACGAATGCCGCCGAATCGTATAATTCCATTGTTGCAAAGTTCGTCGGTGGTAAACGGATCAACTTTTCGTTAAAAGGTGCATATGAAATTAGGTGCAAAGCTGCCGCAATTTCATACAACACCAACGGAAATTTTATATATAATGTAATGGAACGATTAGACCCAAGCGACACTCCTACTAGATTCCATCTTAAAAAATTCAGCGAACGGAGAATGAAAGCGAGAGAAGTTCGTAGGAACGGTATTTTTGATTCAATTATTATATGCGTCCTAGAAATACTATAACATATCTTACTGCAGGAAAATCAGCAAAGGGCAAAAGTTTCGCGACCACCGACGAGCATTATGGCGTGGAAGCTGGCAATGTTGTTTTAGACATGGAACCCGATTTGTATGCAACAAAATCTGCGGAATTTCTGCTTTCATTGGAGCAAGCAGACAAAGAAAATATATTCCAGGAAACAATGTTGCAATCAAACAGTGGAATTTGGTTAAGTGAGAGAAAAAAAAGAATCACAGCGTCGTCATTTGGAAAGATTTGCAAATTAAGAAAAAGCACGTCCACGGCGAAAACAGTTTCCACGCTATTATATTCAACGTTTACGGGCACTAGCGCCACCAGATTCGGCTTGGAAAGCGAAGAAACCGCGATTTCCTTGTTTCAGGAACAATTAGGAAAAATAGTAGAACGTGGTGGTCTACTGATCGACGATGAATATCCTTATATGGCATGTTCCCCTGATGGATTAGTGGACGGTAATGCCATTATTGAAATAAAGAGTTCGGAAAAAAGCGGAGAATTGTCTCCTGTGGAAGCCGTGCTACAAAAAAAAATTGATTACTGTGAAGTAGACAATAATGTATTGAAGCTGAAACGTAATCATAATTACTATTACCAAATCCAGGGCTTGCTTCACATCACAAAGAGGAGCTTATGTTATTTTTTAATTTACACGAAAGGAGGACTACACATAGAAGAGATTAAGAGGTAATATATTTATAGCAACTTTCAACTGCTAACAATTTTTTTCTATGTGAATTGCTTTAAAAATGTCGTTACTAATTTCAGAGACGATACTTTTTGGAAACAGAAAATGGAGAAGAGATTGTGCGAGTTTTTCATGCACTCTTTCTTACCAGAACTTGTAGATTCGCGAAGATGTCGTCAGCAGATGATACGAGAGGTTTATTTGCAATAATCTACGTTTGTCCTTTTTTTATTTTATTTATTACATACTAATATTTAAGTATTGCAATAATCGAAGTATATACTATTATTATATTAATTATTATTATTTTATTATTATTATTTTTTAATTATATCATTAATTTATTATTATTATATTAAATTAATTTATAATAATTATTATTTTTAATTATATTATTAATAAAATATTATTATATTAAATTAATTTATATCATTTATTATTTTCAATTATATTATTATATTATTAATAAAATATTATTATATTAAATTAATTTGTTATTAATTTTTTTCAATTTGCGGCCGTTAGCCTCTGGTACTTCCATAAAACTTTCAATACTATTAATACTGAAATAAGTTGCGAAACATCACTTTCAAAACCAGATGGGATTAACTGATAAAAGGTGAATGCATAAACGCAGGTAAACGGCATTAGTCATGCATTAGTAAGTGGGTTGCCTAACTTTCTTCATTCAGCTGTTACGTAGGGTCAGAAAACGTCTTCAAACATATTGCTTTGACAAAGATTTTTCAAAAATGGGTGTAGTTGAAATCGTTTTCTACATATTATTCTATTCTAACCAACTAAATAAACGCACGTACAGAGCCGTTTTTTTCGATAAGTCAAAATTTAGCCTTATTTTTCAATAATAAAAAATACCTAAATTGACCTCTATAAATTATATGGAATCGTTTTTCAAAAAACTAGCTCTGTACAAGCAATTCTATGCCGTCCAAAGGTATAATAAACTAGCGATCTGCTTTTAAAAATGTTTTTTGGAAACGTAATCTTTGACAAAAGATTTCGTGTTTTCGCTAACTTTTACGTTGCATGGCATATTGCCTAACCCCTCTCCAAAGCCCCCTTAAGACCTACTTCAAAATTTCTATTTTAAATACTATTTCCATCTCTGTTTAAATGTCTGTTATCTCACTCTTACTCATTGAAGGTTGATGACGTCATGTTTTTAAACTATTAAACATGTCTCGTCCTGCAGAAAAAGACGGTTTGTATTTCATATTTCTAGGCGTAACCTTGAATCAACCCCGCAGCTCGATCAAAATTAATTAGATCAATAAAAATTAATTATATCACACACACACGCATATCAATTAAATTAATCAGGTCAATCAACCCGTGAATTAATTCCTTAAATTCCACGAATTAAACAAGAATTTAATTAATCTAGACAATCAAAGTCATAAATTATATAAATTAATTAGATCAATCAATCAAAATATGAATCAAAGTGCTAAATTAACAATTAATTACGCAAAAAGTAGTATTTTTTCATGCACCTTGAGAATAAAAGTGATGTAATGATAGCGCCATCTGTGGACGGCCAGCCCAGTATCAAAAACCGAAAAACAGCATATTTCGTTTTACATGTGTTTCTTATGGGAGGGGCTGCGCCAGAACACTCCTTGTTATAATACTTTGTATATAACATAAACTTGTAAAAGTAATAATAGGTATAGTATATTATGTGCATACTTTATTGTTTTTTGTTTAAGTATTTTTTTTTCCTCACGTAGCTCGTCAATTTTTTTCTTTTTTTGGTTGCTTCTCTCTAATAGTAGAGGAATCGGGCATACTTTTTTTGAGTTTCGCTGGACATGAAAGGTAAAAATGTCTAGACTGTTTCAAATGGTAGCATATGGGTCCGTTATAAACCCCATGTAGGGGAAGTGGTGCTGAGATGGCATACTTTTTTTCAATAAACAATATACTTATTTATCAATAAATCAAATACTATTTAAACAGTTACAGTGCAGCATAACTGAACCTTTAAACTATCAAGAAAAAAATAAAATAGAATGCTAGATAATAGACTAAATACTTATTTATATGGTTTAAAAATTTATTGTGAAAAACCATCTTACCCGTACGTATAGATAAGATGGCATACATAATATATACAGAGTGATGATAAAGTATCGCACAAAAGTCATATTCTGGTTATTTAATGGTTTAGCGGAAAATCCTGAGACCCGTGGATTTTTGTTTTTAAATTGCCATTCAGACATATAATTTTCAACCCAGTGGCGGTTTTCAAGAACAGGCAGGTTAGGCCCGGCCTACCCTAAAATTATTTGTTGTATTTTTAAAATATTTTTTGTAATCTATTTATTTATAATTATACACAATTATTATTTATTTTGTTATTTTTGAGTCTGTTTTCATTAAAATTACAATACAGCAGCAAAAATTTAGCGTGTCGTGCATCTTATTAAATTTTTTCTCCAGCATAGGCACCGGCCGACCTTGCTTGCATAAATGCACAGTACCGAGCACTGTACTAATCCTATGACTCACTAAACTACTCCGATCTTACGTAGGTGGTAGGCCCGTGCCTGATCTCTATCCGGCAGTTGATTTTCTCGAGTTGGTTGAATTTTCTCGAGTTGGTGCGTTGCTTGCTGCACAAAAATGAGTTCCCTTGTTGATTGTACAATTTCTTCCTCTAATGATTGTTGCGATATTATTGTTTCTTTGTTGGAAGTGCCATTATCAAGAAGAACATAAGTTGAAAGACGGAATATTATTATGAGTAACCAACCCACTCCAAAATTATCTCTAGAACAACGAGACAAGCAAAAAATGCGAAATTTCAATTTTTCGTGGTATAACATACACAAGTGGTTGTGTGGTAGTGTAAATAAAAATAGACTATTTTGTTGGCCGTGTTTGTTGCTATCTAATAAGAAAAGTGTGTGGACTTGTGAGGGTTACGCTGATTTAAAAAACATTTCTGCGTCTTTGAAGAAGCACTCTTCTAGCAAAGAACATTTAAATAATTTTCTTTCCTACAAAGAATCAAAGAGGCAAACCTTTTCTGTCTATGATATGGCAAATGAACACGTAAAAATGTCAAAAATTAGATATAATGCTGATGTTAAAATAAATAGGGAAATTTTGAAAAAAATAATTGACGTAACTTGTACTTTAGCAAAACAGGAGCTTGCATTCCGTGGACACGATGAAACAAAAGATTCACTAAACCCTGGAAATTTTAGAGCACTGTGGGACTTAATATTAAATTGCAATCAAGAATTAAAAGAGCACTGGCAAAAAAAAAGTTATTTTCAGGGAGTCTCTAAAACGATACAAAATGAACTTATAGAGTGCATAAAGGAAGAAATTAGTTATTTCATTGAAAACGCCATAAACGAAGCACCATTTTTTGCTTGCCTTGTCGATGAAACAGCTGATATCACAGAAAAACCACAGTGTTCGATAGTTGCAAGACTCGTGGATAAAGAAGGTGTAGTGCAAGAATATTTTTTAGGGTTTTTCGACTTGGCTAAAGACAGAAATGCCGTCGCGTTGCGCGATCTGTTATTTAGCGTTCTCGGAAAATTTGATATAAAAAATAAATTAATCGCGCAAACGTACGACGGAGCTAGTGTTATGGCGGGACAGCTTAACGGACTACAAAAATTGGTGAAGGAATCTGCACCACAAGCCTTGTTTACCCATTGCTTCGCTCATCACCTGAATTTAGTATTACAACAAAGCTGTTCTAATATCACAAGCGTCAAAATTTTCTTTTCTACACTTCAAGGCATTCCTGCTTTTTTCCATCATTCATCAAAGCGGTCCTATTTCTTGAACAAAATTGTCGGGAAGCGAATTCCAACAAATAGCGAAGTTAGGTGGAATTCTAACGCAAAAATTATTGCCGCTGTCGTAACTGAACGAAAAAAATTAATAGAAGTGTTCGAAGAAATTATGAATTGTCCAGAATCAAACTCGAAATCTGTAAGGCAAGCAGACGGTTATAAACGTAAACTTCAAGAACTGGAATTCGTGTTCTATTTGATATTTTTCAACGAAATATTTCAAGAAACAGAAATTCTATATAATGTACTGCAAAAGAAAGGTAATGACGTGCAATTTTGTGTCAGTGCTGTATCTCATTGCATTACAGTCTTGAAGGGTCGGAGAAACGACATAACATTTTCCAAATTAATAAACGATGCTGTGTTAGCCACAAAGTCTCAACCAACATTAAACCGAAACGAACTACTGCAGACACAGGGAAACCTTGATAATTCGGGGGCAGTTACTTCTAAATATAAAAAAAATTTTTTTGAAATTTTAGATAATGTTACCATTCAGTTAGAGCAACGTTTTTCTGATTACGATAAACTCAGATTTTTACAGTTAGGTGATACGAAACAGTTCGTAAAATATAGCGAAACATTCCCTCAAAGTTCATTAGATTCTTTAATGGACATATATAAAGCGTTTTTTGATAAAACGGTGTTAAAAGCTGAATTGGAGACAATATTTTCTCCAGTTCATAAGGACAATTTCCACGAGAAAAACTTGATAGCATTGGTTAAAAAGATGAAAGACAATGAAACCAATGAAATACTCCCCGAATGCTACAAATTATTTTCTCTCATATGTACAATTCCAGCAACCAGCGCCTCAGTAGAAAGGACCTTTTCGTGTCTAAAGCGCATAAAAACCTATTTACGAAATACAATGTCACAAGATCGACTATCTTCACTTGGACTGTTGTCGATAGAAAAAGGAATTCTCGACAAATTATCGAAAAACGGCACATTTCACGACGACGTCATAGACAGATTTGCGAAAATCAAGGAGAGAAGAATTAACTTGCTTTATAAATGACTTATCATATTCATAATGATGTACTCTAATCATAATCCAATATAATATAATTATAATATATAACACTCTTAATGGCTTTTATTTGATGTATATTTATGACTTTCAAAAAATGCTGTTTTCCGTACCACGCTGCTGGCCTACCCAATAATTTACCTCACGAGCCGCCACTGTTTCAACCCCCCACGCCTCAACCCCTAAGTGCTAGCAACTCCAACTTTAAAAATTTAAATAGAAAGATACCCTTTGTGATACCTCTTTGTATAGGTCTTTTTATTCTTAATATAACTAAAAAAAGTTTTTCAAAATCGATTGATAAATAACGGAGATATTTAACAAAATGTAATCAATGTAAAAAATGGGGTTGACATTCAACAAAAAATTATGACGTCACAGCGTAGAAATAATGGCACAAATCCTGAGACCCGTCAATTTTTGTTTTTAAATTGGCATTTAGGCAGGTAATTTTAATCCCCCCACCCCTCAGCCCCTAAGTGATAGCAACCCCAACTTTAAAAATTTTAATGGAGAGATACCCTTTGTGATACCTCTTTTGATAGGTCTTTTTATTCTTAATATAACAAAAAAAAGTTTTTCAAAATCGGTTGAAAAATAACAGAGATATTTAACAAAATGTAATCAATGTAAATAATGGGGTTGACATTTAAAAAAAAATTATGACGTCACAGCGTAGAAATAATGGGCGATCAAAACCACACTTTTAGGTCAGGAAGTGCCCTTTTTAATGTTACTATTTACGGCGTGTTTGAGCCGTTTCTTGTCGAATATTGACATTTCCATTTGATTACATTTTGTTAAATATCTACGTTATTTATCAACCGATTTTGAAAAACTTTTTTTGCTTATATTAAGAATAAAAAGACCTATCAAAAGAGGTATCACAAAGGGTATCTTTCTATTTAAAATTTTAAAGTTGGGGTTGCTAGCACTTAGGGGTTGAGGGGTGGGGGGTTGAAAATTATATGTCTAAATGGAGATTTAAAAACAAAAATCGACGGGTCTCAGGATTTTCCGCAAAAACATTAAATAACCAAAATATGATTTTTGTGCGATACTTTATCATCACTCTGTATAATAATAATAATAATAATAATAATAACTTTATTATTGAAAAGACAAAGAAAAAAATATATAGCAACAGTGTAGAAGCTTAAGTATAAATAATTTACAATAATAAAGTAGGAAAATCGAAGAACTCGCCATTCCAATCACTATGCGTAAATACTATTAGATTGATTTTGAACCACTTAAACTGCGTATAGCAGTTTGTATGTGGTTTTTATTGTACCTATTGGATTTTTCAGTTGAGTTGAGTTGCAGTATAACTTGTAAATTAAGGTAAAAAAAGGAAAAGATTTGATAGAATTACGGTCATGTAAAAAGAAAAAGAAAAAGCAAAAGTAATAATCTAATAAAATTATTCACATTGAACTGAAGCTAAGAGCCATTGTTTAATAATGGTTTTTAAATTGCTTGGGGTTACGTTTTTTTCTTCGTTTGTAATAAAATTTTGAAACTTATTATACACTTTTGGGGCAAAATACATATACGAACATTGTCCTATATTTTTGTTCATTCTTGCCACAGTTGCCTCCTGTTGGCTATTGCTACGTGTATTATGTGCATGTTGTACAAGAGTAATTAAGTTTGGATTTTTATATAGGTATTTAAGAATATTAAATGCATACAAATTCTTGACAGACAGGATTTTAGATTCATCAAAAAGTAATTTGGAAGGGTAAACCATGGGTTTTTTCAGCAATATTTTAAGTACAGTTTTTTGGGCTACAAGAAGACAGCTAATATGACTATTGGAGGTACCACCCCAGGATAAAATGCCATAGCTCATAAGAGATTCGACTAGCGCATAATAAAAATTAAACAAAGTTTTGGTTGGCATAATTTCTCGGAGTTTTTTGAAGATGTAAAAAGTTTTCCTGATTTTCTTTGTCAGATTGCAAATATGCATATCCCACCTTAAAAACCGGTCCATTATGACACCTAGGTACTTGGCTGAAGTTGTGGAATTAATAGTTCTGCATTGACAGGGGTTAATACGAGTACAAGTTGTGTTGTGGATTTGTATTTCTGTTAAATCATATTTTGTATTTGAATAAATGCTGAAACATATAAAATTTGTTTTTTCAAGATTAAGTGTCAGTTTATTTGCGTCTAGCCAAACCTTTATTTTGGCCATGTCCTGTTCAGCCCGTATTTTCATTTCGAACCACGAGGTGCTTTCAAGGTACAGCACCGTGTCGTCAGCGTATGATATTAATTTACCATTTAATTTCAGAGATAATAAATCGTTTATATAAATCAAAAATAGAATTTGACCTAGTACTGTTCCCTGAGGCACCCCGTAGCCTACAACTGTTTCATGACTTTTTGCATTATTCATTTGGACCGATTGCGTTCTTTCTGTTAAGTATGATTTAAATAATTTAAGCGCATGACCTCTAATTCCAATTATTTCTAACTTCGTTATCAGTGTCTCATGATTAACTGTATCGAAGGCTTTTTTTAAGTCTAAAAAGATCGATACGCATGGTTTCGAATTATCAAGAGATGAATATATATTTCTAGTTAGAAGTGCTAGGGCGTCATTTGTGCTTTTATTTTCAGTAAATCCAAATTGTTGAGGTGATAATACTTTGTTGCTAACCAAGAATGAAAGTAATCTAGTTTTTATTAATTTTTCTAGTATTTTTGCAAAATTAGAGATCAGAGAAATTGGGCGATAATTATTTGGGTTATCAGATGTTCCTGATTTAAAAATGGGAGTCACCACAGATTTTTTTAAACACTTTGGGAAGTAGCTTTGAGTGAAACATTCATTAAAAATATGACATAGTGGTATGGAAATATTTTTTGCTGTCTCTTTTAATAATTCGGAGTATATCGTATTCCATCATAGCCAGGTGCTTTTTTGTTTTTTAGCCTAGCAATTTGTTTTATTATTTCAGCAGGAGTGATTGGGGTGATAAAAAAGCTATTCGTCACACGCTTAACATTGGCCAACATTGCATTTTGTTCATGGATATCCACTTGTATTTTGTTAGCAAGATCTTGCCCAATGTTTGTAAAAAAGTTATTCATAGTATCTGGCGATATATCGGAAGCAGTTATAGTTTTTTGTTTTAAGTCATTATTGAGAGACTTTTTGGCTATATTCCACATTTTTTTGCAATCGTTGCCTGCTTCTGCAATTTTCTTAGAAAAGTATGAATTTTTAAGTTGTTTTATAAGGTGCGGTATTTGTTGCTGGTATAGTAGATACGTATCTTGTATGTCTCTGTTTTCGGGAGCTAATATTGTTTCTTTATATAAGCGGTCTCTTATTTGTATAGAATTAATTACCCCTTGTGTAATCCACGGTTTTCGTTTGCAGTTTTTTTTTGTGTTAATTTTTCTTATTACGGTAGCATTTGTTATTTCTTTTTTTAACACCTTTATGAAAGTTTCATACATTTCGTCAATACTACTATTATTAGAGGAAGATAGAAGGTCGTTCCAGTTTACATTTTCTAAATTTTTATTTATTTTGTTATAGTTAATAATCTTATGTACTATTTTTTCATTTTTCGTAGAATGTTTTAGATTCTCTTTTAGATTGATTTGTAAGAAAATGGGACAATGATCGGTTATTTTAGATAGGAAAATAAGCGGAAAAATAAAATTTTTATTTATTTTAGTCTTTATAAAAACGTGGTCGATACACGATTTAATAGTTGAGATTCTTGTGGGACTGTTTATGTATGATACAAAACCTTGCCTACTCATTAGGTTTAAATAATTTTGCGTGTCCACAACCGTATCATCAAGAATATCAATGTTTATATCACCTGTAATAATGTCGTTACATTTTGTACAATATTGCTTCATATACTGTTCAAGATGTTCTAAAAAAAGACTAGTAGTATAGGACGGTAATTTATATAGGCATGTTACAGCAAAAGTATTATTATTTTTGTCCAACGTAACCCCCAAAAAAATTAAAGTGACCATATTCTATAATATTGACTGTATATTTAAGTGAATTTTTAATTAGTATTAAAACACCATCGTTTTGATTAATTTTGCTAGAATTATAATATGTATTATAGCCAGGGTACGTAAAACACTCAATATTTTCAATCCACCACGTTTCCGATAGTACAATTAAATCAAATTTATTTTCAAACTCATTTGAATATAAATCTAGTTCGTCAAAATTTTCCCGTACACTCCGAATATTTAAATGTATAAGTTTAAAATTGCTCTTGGTGCTGAGAGCTTTAATTTTTTTGTTGCTATCTTGTATATTATCAATAACTTCAGTAATAATTGTTTCGTTATCCAAAAGTTCATCCAGGTTTTGTATATCCATAGAATCAAAAAATTAGGCAATAGTTTTAATTATTATTCGGACTGTAAAACAGAAAATGGACGACTTACCCATAAAACATTTCTATGATTACACAAACTTTAATTGGATGTCTTCTAGCTTCTTTATTACAATAACCTCGGACTCAGGTGTCTTTCTTGCCAGTACTTTACCATTTTTCCACCACACATATTTGTAGTTAACCTCCTTAGCCTTTTCTTTGGTTTTCATTAATAAATATTTATTCTGGGTTGTTAGGTGCTCGTTGATAAATATTTTTGTACCAATTTGTGTATTTTGCAAGATATTTTTAACAATTACTAATGATCTCTTGCTGACTAACATATTCCTTTTAGTTCTGTTGCAGAATTGAGCCACAATTGCAGAAGGTGTAGTTTTCTTGATCTTCGGAAGGCGATGGGCAACATCAATATCTGCTTCAGTAATTTCCAGTTGCAGTTCGCGTGCTATTTTTACGACAATGCTTTTACAGTCTTCGCCTTGGAACTCTTGCACGCCACAAATTTCTACATTCCTATTTCTCGAATATTGCTCAAGATCAATTAAACGTTCATTTAAATTAATTATGGTTGCCGCCTGTTCCTTTGTAGTATTTGTTAGGCGTATGATATCCTTGTTTGCAGTTTTTAATTTATCTTTTTGAGTATTTACAGTTTCAATTAGCGTATCATACTTTCCGTCAAGGAAAGACAATGATTTGTTTATATTCTGTATATCATTGTTTATAGTATTTTGGTTGGATTCAATAATAGTTAGTTTTTTATTCATATCGACGAGCATGTTTTTAATTTGAGCTAAGTCTCCTTCATTTTCAGTACTGCAGTTAGATTCAGTATTTACACTATTACTTCTACCTCTAGTTACGCTTATGCAATCTATACATTTCCAGACAGTTTTGTTTTTATTTACACGTTTATAGCTTTGTTCGGTTACCAAACATTCAAAGTGGTAATAGTTTTTGCAGTCTGCGCATTTTGCCTTTTCATTGTCTTTTATCAAAAACGAACATTTTTTACAGGTTTGCTCCATAATTTAATTTAATAAAGCGACACAATAACCGCACAAGGTGTTCGGTGTGATACCCGTTTTATCTGTTTTTATTCCGTTCTTGTGTTACTTGCGAGGTTATGGTTCTCACAGAATTCTAAAATTTTAAGCAAATATTCTTATAACTATTTATCGTAAACACTGACCAAAACACAAATATCACTATATTACGTATTTTCATTAGTTTGATTTATAGCGTAATTTTCACAAATATCCTATGCCGAAGAACCACTTTAAAATTATAATTTTAGCGGAGTGAAAATCTCACGTTGTACTCAACTCAACGACATACAATACAAATATAAGAAGGCATACATAATATATATAAGATGGCATACTACCTACCTACTTACAAATATCGCAAATAAACCTTTTTGCGCGTTTTGTTAAACCAGCACACTCAGAGTGAGCCCATTTACCACAAGTTTCACATTTCAACCATAGTTCTTTACCTCGAGAACGAGAAAACAGTTCATTACAATAAATGCATGCAGAGTCTTCCTCACCATCAGTTTCGACTTGGTCAAAATCTGTTTTGTCTTCCTCAACTGTTTTCAATTTTCTTTTAGCTGCATTTGCCGCTTTTCTTAAAAGTTTTTCATTTTTTTCGGCAACTTTGCTTTTCCTTTTGATATTTCCGGAGTAGTATTAAGAATTCCTTAAATTCCTTTATTTCTACTCTTCCTTGATTTTGTAGGAGCAGGAGCCACTGGTAAGGGAGTAATATCTGCCACAGTAGGTTGCGGGGGAAGGAGTTGTGCACCATTTAAATTGGCCTGTTGGGGTTGAGAACCATGATCTGCCACAGTAGGTTGCGGAGGAAGGAGTTGTTCATCATTTAAAGTGAACTGTTGGGGTTGAGAAGCATGGCATGTTGGTGAAGGATCATCTTGTATGGGAGTAACGTCCTGCGTGGCTTGTTGAACGGTTTCTGCTAGGGGAATATCGGTAACTTCTGAAGGGGCAAACATCCAGTCCTCAAAAACATCTGCGTTGAACGGATGAATTCCTGTAGCAGAAAACCCCCGTTCTGCATTGCTAATTGTTGCAGCCTTTAAATAAGCCTCCTTAAAAAGACCAGCAATTTGGTAATGAGTCACAGTTCGCCCCGGATGAGCTTTCAGCCAAACAGTTAATGCTTGATTATAATACGTGGTTAATGGACCATAGAAAGAAATATCTAAAGGTTGTACCCTGTGGCTACAGTGCGGTGGGAAGCAAAACATAATTACCCCATTATCCTTAGCATACTCTAATGCCTGCAAACCCTTATGACTGGCATGTCCATCAAGTAGAAAGAGCAATTTTTCATCTTTAGACGGTTTTGTAAAACGTACAAAATGTTTTAGCCATTTTAAGAATACTTCCGTATTCATCCATCCATTTTCTTGGGCGAAAGCCACAGATTCAGTTGGAGCATTATCCATCAGCTCATTCTTCATATTCTTTCGCGGGAAAATTAGGGCTGGTGGGATATAAGATCCGATTGCGTTCATGCTACAAACAACTGTAAAATGTTGACCCCTTTCGGCGCTAGTCAAAATCCCCACCTGTTTACGGCCCTTTGTTGCATAAATTCTGACATTTTTTGACGGAACTGTTGAAAATCCCGACTCGTCCATGTTCCATATTCTATGAGGAGCAAAATTGTTTTGCTCCATTACAGTTTCCAGCAATTTAAAATATTTTGAAATTTGTTGTTTATTAAAAGACCGAGCCCTCGCAGATGATGTTCCTTCTGGAGTTCTTAGTGATATCGAAGGATTGCGTTTTACAAATCCCCTTAACCATTCCCGCCCCGCCATTTGTTTAACTTTCGAAAAGTGGTGTGGTAATTTTTTTGCTTCTGCTATTTGGTACGCTAATTTTCGAACATCAGTACTCGACATGCCAAAGAATCGTATTTCTAAATTTTTAAATGTGTAACTATTTCTTCTTCTAACTGTGAATTGAAAGTTACTTTTCTTCCTCTCATATATCCTTTCTTGTTCCCTATTTCACCGCGTGCACGACGTCTTAAAGTGGTAAATGGCACATTAAATGTTTTTGAGGCTAGAAGCCCATCCTATTTGCTTTGACGGCATCAATAGCTTGCTGCATGCTCTGCTCGTCCCATGATTGGCGAGTAGATTTTCTGGTATATATTTTACCCATTTCTGAAATTATTAAAAATATAACGTAGGTTTTATCATGAAGTTGTTGTAAGGGTGAGATGGCATACCATGCCATCTTATCGCACATCTATGTATGCCGTCTTAGCACCACCCTACAGTGGCAACTATGTTTAGGTTTTACTCATGCTAACGATGGTACACGGAATTCAAAACATCCTTGTAATTGTAGGTTAAGCACATGCAAATGTGTCACAAGTGAAATATTTAAGAAATAGTGTAAGTTCTTAAAATGGCATGCGAATATAAAATGCTCAAAAATAACTTTTCACTTACCTTTTTTAATAAAACACGTGTAATTTTGTAACACTGAAATCAGCACATTTCTACACAACCATGATGCACGAACGTGACGTTGGCACAACTGTGAAGCTATAAATTCCCGCCAATTTTAAACGGTTTGCTTGAAATAAGAACTATGCCATCTTATCTGGTATGCCCTCTCAGCACAACTTCCCCTAATTGTCAAGCTGGCATAGGGGTGCGTTCACCCCCTACGAGGGGGAAACCAAAATTTTTCAAAATTTTGACTGCGGATTTCAATAGAGAAAAATATAAGATTTTCATAAATGTTTGAGTTATGAAAATATTCCTATTAGTTTAGAAGTTATAACAGTTTTCCTGATTTGTATTACATGGGCTTATATGAAAAGAGTCATTCTTTTAATGCTTGTATTAAGGAATATTTTTTGCGTCAATTTTATTTTCACATATAATTTAATTGAGGCTAAAGTAGCGACATAAACCGAAAATATGAAAGGACAAATGCTTTTAGAAATTTTGTTGTGTTTAATATGCCGTTTCGTTTAATTCGATTGGATAAAAATTAACGTAGATAATGAATTATTTGTAAAGTACGGAGTAGGCCCTGTTTGACGCCCGCTACTTACGTCGCACTGCACTCGCCCCGCAACGGTCTATCGTTTTAAGAGCTCAGTGTATTGCGCGGCTGTAACTCCTTAGATTAAAACAAATACTGCAACTCTTGCAAAAAGGTGTTAAAAAATATTTGTTAGAAATATTACATTCTATGGGACATAAAAATCAAATTAATTAACTAATCATCATCTCTGTCTTCTTCTTCTTCTTCTACTTCTTGGAGATATGCATTTTCTGTGTAGTCATTTCTGCAACTGCTAGTGGCCATACAGAAGCAGCTACTAAGTACTACGACATGAAATTTTGTTGATTTTTCAAGTGCATCTTATGGTAGCACAATCTAAAAATTGAACGAAATTGTATGAATAAATTTGTTATAATAATGATCAATTTATAGTTACCTGTTTTACAAGAACAAAACGACAATTCCGCCTTTAAAGGTGGTATAGGATTCTGTGTCATAAAAATTGGTTTGATATCACCATTAAGGTTCTGCCAGGTTAGTCACTAGTGCGTTTTTCCATCTGATGGTCTGGTATAACGCACGCCGACAATGTTGTTTTAAGGCGTTGTGTGTAGGGGGAAGCTTATCTAATGTCGATTTTGTAGCCATGATAGCCCTCAATTCGTTTATGTTTTCATAATTAAAATTTTGGATGTAAAGGTAAATTGCAAATCGCTCCATTTTTCTAAAATCTGCATCGCTTAGCTTGTCCATACTGTCAATGTTAAGTAAAGCATATTTTTTTTCGAATACTATCCATGCTTTCTTTTTTCCGATACCAACAAATTGACTTGTATCACTTCCCGTAAACGCGTGGAATGCTAGGAGAGCTGTTTTCATTTTTAATTCTAAATTAATAGATTTAATATCGATAAAAATAGTTTTTGAGGTTTTCATTAATACATGCTCGGTTAAATCATCGATGAAATAGACAAGAAGAACTAACGCATCTGTGTCCTTACATTGCACAACACATTTTTTAAATCCATTTTCCTTTGCAGACAAGATGTGTAGCAACATCCTGGTATCTGCTTCTTTTTGCGATGATTGTAGTAATGTAGTACCTACCTATGTGAGGTAATTTTAGTGAAAACACTGTCCTAAAGTCGAAAATATCTTCAAAGCCACCAGAAATTACCAAATTTAAATTTTTACTCTTGGCAATATTTATAATGTAATTAGATAAAATTAAATAAGAATTAACTCCTAGTCGATCCCATGAATTATTTAATACAGATTAAAAGTAAAAAAGTTGTAGTGCTACATGTTTCGAACTAAATGTTCATCATCAGGATAAATAATTTGTCAGATCTCGTTTATTTTCCCAGGAGTGTATAAAATTAACCCATTGTACGGGTAATGGCACGTTGTCATGGTCAATAATTTTCGATAATTTTTCTAATAGAAATAGTTGCATTTTTCCGTTTGGTTCTCGTACAATTTTTTATGGAATCATCCTTGTAATGATCGAATACCAGATCAACCCTTGAATATATATCAAAGTTACTAATAATAATAAGCCACTCAACAACTTAAGGAGTTACAGCCGCGCAATGCACATGAGCTCTTAAAACGATAGACCGTTGCGGGGCGAGTGCAGTGCGACGGCGACGTAAGTAGCGGGCGTCAAACAGGGCCTACTCCGTACTTTACAAATAATTCATTATCTACGTTAATTTTTATCCAATCGAATTAAACGAAACGGCATATTAAACACAACAAAATTTCTAAAAGCATTTGTCCTTTCATATTTTCGGTTTATGTCGCTACTTTAGCCTCAATTAAATTATATGTGAAAATAAAATTGACGCAAAAAATATTCCTTAATACAAGTGTAGGGGTTTGCGTACTCTTATTGGTGATATTGAATTAATCTGACTCCAATTGATTATCAAATATGTTTATTATATCAGAACAACTTATATACAACAGTTAAATAAAATCTTGTAAAGTGGGTAAAGATACTCTGTATTAATATTGTTAAAGAAAACTTTAATACATGTGAGGGAAATAATCCCAACAATGATGAAATTGTGATAGGTCTTCAGGTACTTCAATTTCTTGAGATCTTCGGTAATTGGGTCTAACAATGAATCTTCGAGGGTCCAAGTTGGATAAGATAAATGGAGAAATTCTAATGTAGCTGGTTGAATAAGTCTGCTTGACTGGTGATGGATGAAGTGGTGAAACTGATGTTGGAATCCTAGTATGATGTAGAATCGCTCGTAACGTGCTACGCTGTCTACTAGATTTGCTTGTTGCAGTTCATTTCTTCATAACATCCAGAAGGCTTAAATAAATGTATTATTATGGGAAGACCTGAGGAAACCTCTAGGTTATGTTGAGAGTAGTTAGGTGAGTTCACTCCAACTAAACTCTGAATGTTTTTCCAATTTGCTCCGCTTTATACCGTGTGTCCCTGGGAAGACGGAACATAGGGATCTTGTAATGCTAATTTTTTAAAATGATCCACGAGTGCTTTGAAGCATTCGTCTTGAAACAATTACACGAATCTCACCGATCGTTAACGATTTCCATGCCGATCATGTATGATCGTCTCCAGATCAAATGTTTGTTTGTGTTTTAAATGTCAATTTACTAAAACCAAAGACAATTAAAGGTTATGTTCATGTTAATTTTTTTAAATGGGGTCCTACCTTAACTGAAGGACAGTTTAGAGCTGACAATCAATAACCCCAGTTAAATTACATGTGAAATGTGAAAATTTACTTTAATAGGATGATCTTGATGTATGAACCGAAGAATTTGATGCGACAATCAGCTTTATGATGAAACATGCTACAATACAATGCTAATTGCATAAGACTGTATTAAGATGAAATCAAAGAAAAAGCGAATATGAATATCAGTTAGTGTGTACGAATATGAAATCTTTATTTCTACGGCAATTTAATGTGATCAAATAATTGTTACATTAAAAGTATTTGATTTTTAAAGCCGGATTCTTGCATACCACAAAGGAAAGTTTTCTAACACAGGTCTACAGCATTATTTTATGTACCTACTAGTATAATTTTCGTAATTTCATTTTCAGTTTCTAATAATGCGTAACTTGCAAAAAGCCTTAATTGTTCATCTAATCCATCATAATCTGAAAAAGATCTTAGAACCATAACGTCAACTGCAAACAAATTATTTTGTATTTATTACCTTTATAATGATACTCAGTCTCATTTAATTTAATTAAAACACTATCTAAATTTAGATGAACCAATTTGAGCAAATAATTAATAATTTTATTTCTAACTGATTTTCAAGAGCGCGGCTGTCAATTCGTAGGTATTGTAAATAATTGTTGATTCGTTTGTTAGTATAACGCACGCACGTATTACATCTGTATTAGTAAGCGCGTTAAACAGCTGATATAACGACGTCGACTCTTCCACCAAATAGAAATTCAAAGCACTCGTGGATCATTTTAAAAAATTACCATTGTAACATCCCTATGTTCCGTCTTCCCAGGGACACACGGTATACAAAACCCAGACAACCAAAATTCTTTCATTGGTTGGTCCAAATTGATTTTCACCAATCACATTGCTGAAAATCTGTGTGGGAGGAGTCTATTTGTACAACGACTGAGCTTGATTGCATTTCATAGCGACACTTGCATTGCAATACAAACACTATGTTTCTATGCAGGTCAGCAGTTTGGTTTCCAAGGTAACTCCAAACAAATATTACCCTGGCATCGGACTGAAGCCCCGATACAAGCATTAAAAGAATGACTCTTTTCATATAAGCCCATGTAATACAAATCAGGAAAACTGTTATAACTTCTCAACTAATAGAAATATTTTCATAACTCAAACATTTATGAAAATCTTATATTTTTCTCTATTGAAATCCGCATAGTCAAAATTTTGAAAAATTTTGGTTTCCCCCTCGTAGTGGGTGAACGCACCCCTTGCCAGCTTGACGAATACATGGGGTTTATAACGGACCCATATGCTACCATTTGAAACAGTCTAGACATGTTTACCTTTCATGTCCAGCGAAAATCATTTCTAAGCGACTGGTACGTTCCTGATTCCTCTACCATAAGGCCCATTTGTCACTATGCACGATTTTGTACATTTTTTGTAATACATTTTTTGTACAGAAAACTACAATTTCTTGTACATTTTATGATTTTGGCTGTTTACAACAGTCCTATTTTCACTGCAAAATATTGCACATGGGCATGCGCAATTACTTCGTAAATTTGCTCAATGTAGAATTATTACACATGTTGGTATTGGTAGCCATGTAATATGGTGGTATTCCTGTGGCGGGAATTCGTGCGGTAACTTTAAATTCTAAATATTCTGTAGCAGTACCTATCCATGGTAATTATGTCAGAGAGTGATAGTGAACTGGAAAATGCAGCGGCGTCTGTTTTAATTGCTGGCGCAGCATTGATTATTAATAGACACCGTAAAAAAAGAAAAATCCGAAGCAAAACCCTCAAGTGGTTACGCCGAAGGGAAGAAAATACGGGTATCCTGCATATGCTTAATAGCGAACTGTTAATCGAAGATCCATACTCGTATCGTAATTATTTACGAATGAATAATGACAGTTGAAAGTGATATATCTAAAACGGACACTTTCATGCGTGATGCAATTCCAGCACGAAGCAAGTAAGAGCAACATTTAAATTAAATACGTATTCTATTGGTGCTTCAAAGTAATATTAATTAGGTGTAAAAACAATCTTATTGCAGACTTGAAATTACATTGCGCTTTTTGGCAACTGGGGAATCATATCGTTCATTGATGTATGCTACTAGAGTACATGAAAGCACCATATCTAGATTTGTCCCAGCAGTTTGTCAAGCAATATATAATAACCTGAAAGGCACACATATGAAGGTAAAGTTAGTTACAAAATCACATATGTGAATACTAAAGTTTCATGTTTCAGACACCAACAACTGAAAATGAATGGGAATTGATCGCAGAAGAATTTTATATTAAATGGGATTTCCCAAACTGTTTAGGGGCCCTTGATGGTCGACACATAAAATTCAAAACACCACACTCTAGTGGCTCATACTTTTTTAATTACAAGGGCAGCCATAGCATTGTTTTGTTAGCTCTAGTCGATGCCAATTATCGATTTCTATATGTCAATGTCGGTACAAATGGGAGGATCAGTGATTGTGGAGTTTATAGGGAAAGTTTTTTATCTAAAGCCGTAGCAAGAAACTTCCTTAATTTTCCAGCTTCAAAAGCTTTACCAGGGGCTGTATTCCTCGAAACCACTCGACATTTTGTCGTGCTCGACAAAAAAAATTGAACCAATCCGAAGGCTATTTTCCTGACAATTGAGCGTATGTCATACCACAAAAAATAGTTTGACTGGTTCATTTTTTTTGTCGTGTGCGAGAAAATGTCGAGTGATTTCGAGAATACAGCCCCTGGTCGTACTTTGAAAGTACCATACGTTATAATTGCAGATGATGCTTTCCCTCTCTGTGAAAGAATATTAAAACCATATTCATCACGTGATTTAACTTAATTTTTTAACACTACAGGTGGAAGAGAATGGCAAGAAGCTCAAGTTGCTCTAAATAACTTGTAACTAACAATTTTTGGAATTATGCATTAAAATGTTTAAAAAATAAACTTACTTTCATGTGTGTAAAAACTTTTATTACTATAATAATAAATTAACCATTATAATTCCTATTATTTTTGGACTTCCTTATTCCTTCATACAAAAGTTTGACTATGTCTTCTTCTACTTCATCGGCAACATGGTCAGTCATTTGGCACATCTTTATAGCGGTGTACCTTGTTTCAGGGACTTGCTTCTTGGATTGCTGCCTTTGAACAATGGCATTTGACAGCCTGTTCATTGCCCCACTCATTTCTTCAATCCCAGTTTCCTCTCCTTTTTTAGATTTTCTCCCTGAGTTGTGGGAATAGGGAGTGCTACGAGGTGTGGATGTTTTTGTAACCAACTTCAAAGTATTATCCTCTTGGATCTCGTACTCCATTATTTCATTACCCTAGAATTTTAGGATATTCTCATGGAATTTAACTTAAATAATTATAAACAATAGCTGCTGTTCGTTATCCACATCTACTAACTCATCTTGTTGGCTGTTACTGGCCGTTTCTTCGGTGGTATCCTGGCTATCTCCATCAACAGACTCATTATCTACATTCTGATGAATTGAAATAATAGTTATTTACATATTAAGGGCATAATTAGGAGATTATGGTATAAGGGAATGTTTTGGGAACATATTTTGAAGAATTTCACTCTGAATACATATATTTAAAAATATACAGGGGGTTTCATTTAAAATAACAAAGTTTAGTATCGCTGCTAAGATCTATTTAGGCTCCGAGAATGTTCTAACTACATCAAAACGTACTATTTAACCCAGATATGCCTGAAGATATTTTTAATTAATTTTTAATTTTTTTTTTCTATCAGTTTACTAATTGTGCATGTAAAGCCTAGAAAAAAATAATAAAAAAATTTTTTTGATAACACAAATATGAAAAACCAGGTGTCCTTTTAGAAGGTCAGTAGGCATATACCCTTATTTTATATAATAGTAGTTGAAATCAATTTCGTGTTACGTTATTGTATGTCTAGCAACAATATAATATTGTTAATAATAGCAATTATTGTAGAAGAACGTAATTATCTTTATTGAAAGAAATTAAAGAATTAATTAACTAGTAATTAAAATAATTAAAAAAAATTATAAACAATATTACAAAAAAACTAATCATTAGTATTAGCATAAATACAGAAAAAACATTCTTAGTTAAAAATATTGCAAATGAACTCTTATTATGTATTAATTATTAGAACGCGTGTGATATAGGATAAAACACTGTACATGAAGAGCAACTTGACACTTTGCACAAATCGTTGAAACCTTCTTGTGGCAATGTCGGCAACGAGTTTGTTTTGGTTGAACTGTAATTAAGTGATCTAATCTGTCGTATCTGGAGTCAACGTTTTCCAATTGCGAGGGTTTTCCCATTCTGGTTATAGTTATATCTTTTCTATTTTCTGCAACAAGAGCCAAGACAATCCTCCTTTTGAATGCCAGGTGCCAATTTCCCATTTTGTGTTCTTTTATGTAAAAGCCATGCATTTTGCACAGATAAGTCCAACATATGTGAAATTAGTGGGAAGTACCACTTCTTTCCTCTAACATTCGTTCGATATAGGCTAATGTTCTGGTCGCTACGATCAACCCCTCCCATATACTTATTATACAGATTTATATTATGTGGTTGGTCAATCATGATCCTTTTTTTGTCTGAACGTGAATACCTCGATACCTGATGAACTGGTAAAGCATTTGTACTGTTAGACGCAATGTTAACAATATTGTTGTCATTCCAAATTGTTACTATAATAGATTTATTGTTAGTTGTTCGATAATCATATGCACCCCTCTTTTCCTTTCTGAAAATTTTCTTTACGGGCAATGGACATTTTGCTCTTCGATTTTCTCGTATGGTGCCTGTAGCTTTGATATTTCTGCTGCTTAGTTCTTCAAGTAGATGAACTGTCGTGAAGAAATTATCAAAGTATAGATGATAACGAGCGTCTGCTTTCAACATCAAAGTATCGGCATATGTCAAATAACAGATGGTCCAAGTCCAAAGGAAGAATATTGTGCCATTACAGATTTTGCCCCCTGGTATGGCTCGAAAAAATTTACGTAGCCATAGCTAGTAGCACCAACCCATAATTTGTAACCGTACCGTACAGGTTTGCCCTTTATAAATTGTTTACCTGGGTGTCTTCCGAAATATGAAACCATAGCCTCATCAATACTATGATGCTCTACCATGATACTAACATTTTTAAGATATGTCAAAGAGCAGTTTCATTTTCGTTCATAGCGCGCATGACGTCACCCCGTGACAGCTACCTGTTCGGTGTTCTACCCAACCATGCCATTCTGCTGGTGCACGGGATAATATATTACATGCAGATTGCGGTGTTATAGCTACTGTTTTTTTATTGTAAGCTATTATGTATAAATAATTGTTACAGAATTAATGATCACATTCTATAGAAACAAAAGTAAATATTCAAGAAGGTATCCAAAACCTAGATAAGATCTATTTAATAAAAGGCGGTATTTATTTATTGAATGATGAACAAGTTAGATTTCAAAAAATATATTATTTAATTTACAACTTTTAACATTTTTGTCTTTCCTATTTTGGACTGTTCTAATAAGTCTTTGTTTAAAATTCTCATTTTAAAATACATTTTGCAACGAAAGAAAAGATGTTTTGCCTCATCCGAAGTATCAACAAACTTAGCCAGATCCATTAATTGTGCAATATATCGCTTGCAAATTGTAAGTGAAGCATTATTGAATTTTTTGAATATATTATCCAGTTCGGTAATTGACTCCATGAATTCAGCAGTGGGCTTATAAAGCCCGCCTTCGGATAAATGAGTAACGCCAGGTAACGCACGGAAGTGAATCTTGCGTAATTTTTGTCTGTTTGATATCCTAACTTCTTGTCTTTCAGTTTAAATGCAATATATCCGGCTAAATTTTCGAGTCCATCCCATTCAAGTTTACTTAAGTCGTCTTTATGTTGGTCTACTACTGTACTTTCAAAATTAAAATTTCGCTACAACCGAAAAACACAAGATGAATGTACTGTTTGCATACTCTTATCATGTTGCAGCAGCATGGGTGTCTCTGGGTGACGTCACATCGGAAGAAAGAGATGGAGCGATACATGCGCATTGACATATTGTCACGAAGTTCCTAAATAATTATTAAGATAATAATAATAACCAATGTAATTCCTTCAGTAAAATCAATACTTGTCCAACATGCAAGTATCACGCGCCAAGCATGCTAGTATCACATGTCAGGGTTACATTCTATTTGCATAAGATGTTGCAATACTGATGCGTCAGCGTATCAGGTTTCATGAGAAATCTAGATGATGCACGTGTGTCCCGAAGTCATGCCCAAATATGGATACATGACCTAAATGGAAACACGGGAATTAGTATAAAAGCACAACATTTCTACATTCAGTTCAGTGTAACTTCCACTCAGCAACCAGCCAGCATCTAGACTCTTCGACCCAGCTCTACTACCAAGTCTAAATGGTTGGGTCCTTGATGGACCCTTGGGCCTTCGTATAACTACAGCAAGACCAGCCTGACCGGTGTCAACTTCAAACAGAACTTAGAAAACTACAGAACAAAGAACAACCCTTCAACGAACCATGGCTCACTTGGCGCTACTAGCTGTTTTTATGTAAGCTCACCTTGATGGTGCACATTTGCTAACTTTGTAACTTTATTTAAATATAATTATGTTAAAACTATTGACTTGTTTAAATCCAGACTAGTCACAATTTACAACGTGACATTTGGTGGAGTTGCCGTTTATCATTTTGAAATATTATTCTAAGTTGTATTAAATATTTCAAAATGGGCTTTAAGTCCCTGTACGATGTCTGGATCTGAACATGTCAAACATAAATCAAGTAGGAAACCCTTTGTACTTAAAAAGAAAATTGAATCTGATCAATCAACTTCAACAGCTCTTCCAGAGCATATAGCAAATTTTAAACCAAAATATACTAGTTCAGAGGTATTTAATAAGTCTAATTCATTTTTTGAATATGAAGATACACTTAAATCTCCCCCAACTCAAGTTTTTCGATCACGGGTTATGACTTTAAGATCACCGCCGGTTACGAGGTCTAAGAATTTAGAATTACAAAATACAGATAAACACAAAGAAAGATCTTTGTCAAACGTAGTTGCTTCTGATCAGCAACATATTATTGATTTAGTATCAACACCAGAAACAGTCTTTGGAAATTCCTCAGGGTCTAATTCACCAGAGAACGAAACTCAAGTTCCAAATTTTATAGAACCGGTAATATTAAATAAAAATTTATTTAGAACAGTTGGAAATAATATTGCAACAATGGCAAATGTAACAATTTCCGATGCGTTTGTAACACCAGCAACCCCTACTTTACCAAAATTTATAAGTCCTGAAACTTACAACCCAGTTAAGGATAAAAATCCAGCAAAATTTTTAAAAACTTATGAAAGGGCTGCTGCTGTAAATTCTTGGGCAGACGCAAATAAGATTTGTTTTTTTGGGTCTTTTTTGATGGGACCTGCAGCAATTTGGTATGAAAAATTTATAGCCGATCCCGCTCATAGAAATTTCAAATGGGAAGACGTCGAAACTTCCTTTTTAAAAGGATATGCCGGAGCCGCTGTTAATCGCGAAACTAAATTTAAATTGCGTTCACGTAAACAAGGGGAATTTGAAGACATTAACAGTTTCTTTTATGAAATCTTAGATGTGTGTTATAATTTAGATGAAAACATACCAGAATCGGAAATAATTGATTATTTCGAATGCGGCTTACATCCCTCATACCAGTATCAATTTTCGGTATTAGCCGAGGATAATATGAACTTGGAAAAGCTCAAACGGTTAGTACTTAAAATAAGTGATGCTAAAAAACGCGAGAGCTTGGCTAAGCTCGAAAAATCGGAAACTCCCGTTTTAAATATTAATGCTACAAGCAGTACCGGAACTTTTAATAAAACAACTAGTTACAATCAAGGTAATCAACGCAACAGCAATAATTATCGAAGAGGACAATTTAATAACTATCGGTCAACACGTACTTCAGACGGGCGACCAATCTGTTTTTATTGTAATAAACCAGGACATACTATCAGTGTATGCATGATAAGACAAAATAATTCGACATATACCAATTCGCGACAAAGTCAACCAACACGTTACACATCGAATACAAATACGTGGGGTAGAGCAACTAACCGTAACAAGTACGTTCCACCTAATCCTTCGGGAAACGGAACAGGACAGCGCAAGCACTGAGCCTACCAGCTGTCCTATATACTAATCAAAGGCTCCCTGATTTTCATAATAAGTTACAAGTTTTATTGATAGTAGGGTATATTGATAACAAGGAAGTAGAAATTATAATAGATACAGGTGCTGTAGAAAACGTAATAACTCAAAATTTTGTACATACAGTATTACAGCCTAGTCCTATTTCATTTTTATCAACGGTTGATAATCATAAATTGTCAATCTTAGGATCATCATTGGTAAATTTAACGATTCAAAATTGGCAAACAACAATTTCGGCATTAGTAATTGAATCTTCACCTAGACCATTGATCCTCGGAATGAAATTTTTGCTAGAACATAAAAGTATAATTAATTTTCAAAATCACACTATAACATTAAAAAATACTTCAGTACAACCAATTACAATTCAAATGCATAAAACAAATATCAGGGACCTTTGGACAAATTCTTCAAATTTATTTTATAAATCTAGAAATTTTTTAGACGAGATTGAGGCACCATATGAAGAAAAAGTTAAGGGAAAATTACGCTTAATCAATGACATAGAAATTCTACCGAACACAGTGAGCACTTTAGACTTACAATTAGAAAATATTGACAATTTGTCATATAATCCCTATAAAATATGTTTACAAGAAATTCTCTTGTCTAAACATAAATTAGTTGCGACTAATATTGATCAGATCAATGAGATGGATTGGAAGATTACAGTGCAATCCAACAATTTAAATAAAATACGTTTACTGGCAGGAACTACATTAGCATATCTTGAAATGCTTGAGGATTTGAATTTAGTAGCAACTCTTGATGTTTGTGAAAACCCTAACCAAGGCAATGACAACATAAATCCTGCGTTAACAACGACTCAACGAGAACAATTACAAGAATTAATAAATAAATATCAGGATATTTTTGCAACTAACTTCTCAGAAATGGGATCAACTAATTTAGTAGAACATGAAATAATAGTTGAAAACTTTGAACCAATTAAATCAAAACCATACAGAGTGTCCCATAAAGAGAGACAAATTATTCAGGATCAAATAAACGAAATGCTTAAATATAACATAATTAGAGAATCACAAAGTGGATGGGCATCTCCAATAGTCCTAGTCAAAAAGAAAGATAATTCTATTAGATTTTGTATCGATTACCGAAAATTAAACGGGGTCACGAAAAAATTTAGTTATCCCCTACCCGTCATAGACGACATTATCAGTTATTTAGGATCTAATCATTATTTTTCATCTCTAGATATGTTTAGTGGATACTTCCAAATTAATGTAAAAGAAAGCGATAAGGAAAAAACTGCTTTTATTTCACCAGATGGATTATATGAATTTAATGTAATGAGTTTTGGCTTAACAAATGCGCCTAGGACATTTCAAAACATGGCAGATAAAGTTTTTGCAGATTTAAAATTTAAAGAATTACTAATATACCTGGACGACATTATAATTTTTTCAAAAACATTTGATGAACATTTAGTTCGTTTACAACATGCTTTCGATAAATTACGGTATTATAAATTATCATTAAAGCCTAGTAAATGCAGTTATGCACAAACAGAATTAACTATCTTAGGTCATACAGTTAATGAAAAAGGGATTTTACCAGACGATACTAAAATAGCAGCTATAACAAAATTTCCCACACCAACAACAGCTAAAAAAGTACAATCATTCCTAGGAATGTGTAATTATTATAGAAAACACATAGAGAATTATGCAAGAATAGCTAAACCACTGTATGAAATTACTAAACCATCAGTTAAATTTGCCTGGGAAGAAATACAACAAAACGCATTTGATACGCTGAAGGATAAATTAACAACTGCACCAATCCTACATCATTTTAATCCGGAAGCTGAAACAGAATTACGGATAGACGCAAGTCGTGAAGGAATCGGATCCATATTGCTACAAAAATTTAATAACGAATTTTTTCCAATTGCATTCATTTCAAGAAGCCTAACCAAAGCTTTTTTTTTTTTTTTATTCTGACAATGTACATTAAATTTACAATCTACATCTTACGAGTATTAAGTAAATATGTTGACCTTAATTATACATGTAAGGGAGACATCCATCGACGCCCCGCCTTATATACCACTATTTTTGTTTGCTAGTGCTGCAGTAAGTCTCTTGGCCAACATCTGTTTAGCCTTCTTGTTGGTGGGTCTCCATTTAGTAGTTGCTCCACTAGATCATTTTCATGACCAGCGAGCCTTGCGTGATAATTTTCAGCTACTTTCTGGATTTCTTCCGTGACGAATCGTATGTTTAGGTCTTCATGTAACATTTTATTTGTGATGTACCACGGTGCGTCCACTAACGTTCTGAGCACTTTGGATTGGAAAGTTTGGATAGTTTTAATTCTGGTTGGTTTGGCGCACCCCCATAGCTGTATTCCATACGACCATATCGGTTTAAGCATGGTCTTGTAAAGCAGTATTTTGTTATTTGTTGATAGTTTTGATTTGCGTCCTAGGAGCCAGTACATTTGTTTAAATTTGATGTTGAGTTGCGAGCGTTTCATTTGTATATGTTTATGCCATGTTAATCGTCGGTCTAAGTGAAGTCCAAGGTATTTTGCTTCAGTTTTTACGGGCACTGGGGAGTTGTCTATTGTTACTGGTGGGCAAGTAGCAATTCTGTTTGTGAAGGTCACTTGCACTGATTTCGACTGGTTCACTTTGATTCGCCATTTTTTATACCATTTGGTGATAAGATCTAGGTGGTTTTGGATGTTATCTGACGCTATCTGTGGATTTTCATTTGTAGAGAGAATTGCTGCATCATCCGCAAACGTAGCTATTAAGGTATTTTCCGTTTCTGGTATATCCTTTGTGTACAACAGGTACAGGAAGGGACCCAGTACACTCCCTTGGGGGACGCCAGACTTTATAGCACAGTAACCCGAATGAGCATCGTTATGTCTGATTGTGAAGTTTCTGTCGGAAAGATAGGATTTGAGAAGGAGATAATAGTTGCTAGTTAAGGAATTTTTGATTATGAAAAGTAATCCTGTGTGCCAAACCTTATCAAATGCTTGCGATACATCGATAAATACTGCATTACAGTATTTCTTTTCTTCTAGGCTCTTATTAATGGTGTTTACTATTCTATTTGCTTGTTGGATCGTCGATAGATTTTCTCGGAATCCAAACTGGTGTTGAGGTAATATGGTCGCTAGTTCGAAGTCTTTCCGGATTCTTTGTAGTAGGAGCTTTTCAAACACTTTACCTGGTATGGGTAGTAAGCTGATGGGTCTATATGAAGTTCTTTCCTGTGGAGGCTTACCAGGTTTTGGTATCATGATTATATTTGCGTACTTCCATAGTATAGGGTAATATGTAAGGCTTAGCATACGGTTATATATCACTGTCAAGAAGACAATTGCTTTCCGAGGTAGGTTTTTTAATATTTGTCCATTTATTAGGTCGTAACCCGTCGCTTTGACTATTTTGAGTTTATTTATTTCTGCCTTAACTTCCTTTGGAGAGAAAGGTTGTATAGGTGGTGTCATTTGGCATGGTATATTCAGGAAATCTTCAGCCTCGGTATTTTCGTAACCTGGTTCAGCTTCAAATGGTTGAAAAACTTCAGATAGATAGTCTGCGAAAACATCTGCCTTTTCTTCGTTAGAACGAGCCCATTCACCGTTTGGTTTTCTGATTGGTGGGACTGTTACCTGAGGTCTTTTGAATTTTTTGGTTGCCCTCCAAATCGAATTATCGTTAACAGATAGGTTGCTAAGATATCTTTCAAATGAAGAATTTTGGCTTTCTTTTAATGCTGTCTTTAGCTGTCTGGTTAGTCTGTTGTAGTAGTGCTGGTCAGCAACATTCCTTGATTGCTGCCAAATTCTTCTGGCTCGGCGTTTTTCGCTTATGAGTTGTCTAATATAAAGCGGTATATTGTCGGTGGTGTTTATTTCTTGATCACTCGTCGGTGTTGACTTCCACGCTGCCTCTTGGATTATCTGTGTAAAATATTGTACTGCTGCGTCTAACTCTTCTTTTTGTTTCAGTCGTATGTTAAGGTTTATATTTTCTTCGATATATTGTCGAAATTCATCCCAGTTAGTGTTTTTTGAGGTTAGTTTCTGATATGTAGGTCGGTTTATTTTAGTAGAACTTACAGTTATAATAATTGGCGAATGATCCGACGACAGGTCATAATTGGATTCGACTATACAGTTGTTTGTTGGTATGCCGCATGTCACGAAGAAATCAAGAAGGTCGGGGATTTTCCTTAGATCCGTTGGCCAGTAAGTCGGTTTTCCAGTTGTGAGGCAGCTATAGTTTTTGTCTGTTATGGCTCTAAATAGGTTTCGACCTTTTGTGGTGGTCAGCCTGGAGCCCCAGTGGGTGTGTTTGGAGTTCCAGTCACCACCTGCTATAAATCTGTTGCCTAGGGTTTGGAAGAAGGTTTTGTAGTCTTCGGTAGGGATTGTATGTCTCGGTGGACAGTAGATAGCACTTACATTAAAGTGCCACGGTAAGGCATTCACTTGAATACTGGCTGCTTGAATTTCAGGAGTTTGGTATTTGGGTAGTTCGTGGTGGCGTATAGAGTTTTTGATTATAACTGTTGCTCCCCCATGTGCGGTGTCGTCAGGGTGGGTTGTGTTGTAAATTGAATATAGTGGTATTTTAAACACAGTTCGATTGGTAAAGTGTGACTCTGATATGAGTAGGATGTCAATTTTATTTATGTTTAAAAAGTTTATTATTTCTTGCTTATGGTTAAGCAAGCCGTTGGCGTTCCAAGTAGCAATTCTAATTATGTTGGCCATTATGGATTTCTTTTGTTTATGACAGTTGTTAGTAGATTTAGTATCATGCTGTTTTGACTTATTAATTGAGAGAACATGTTTTTAAATTCGTTGAGGAACATTGATAATTGCTCTCCTAGATTTGTCGTCTGCATCTGTTCAGTTTCAGTTTGGTGGTTTCTCTCAGATAGTACCTCTGCATGGGTTCTTCTTTGGTTCTGGAAGGGGACGTTTTGGTGCGAATGAATATTAGGATAGATATTTGAAGTAGAAGGATTTGGTAATTGTATTTGTGGCTGGCTGGTTGGTTGGTTTCGAAAATTGTAATGTCTGGCATTCTTATTTTTTCCTTCTACTATGTCCTTGTAGACAGTACAGCCTTTGTAGTTTGCCGGGTGGGCACCTTCGCATAAGACGCATTTTGCTGGAGTGTCTTTTGGTTTTTTACAAGTTTTTGTATCATGTTGTCTACCACACTTGACACAGCTGTATGGTTTGGTACAATACGCCTTAGAATGTCCATATGTTTGGCACCTTGTGCATTGGATTATTTCTCGATTTTTTCTAGGGGGTTCTACAGTTATTTTGGTGTGGTATATGTATTTTTGTTCGTATATTTTTTTGTTGTTTTCTTGAGGCTCCAGGTCAACGAAAAACATTGACAAGGGTTCTTTTGTTTTCCAGCTTCTAACATTCATTATATTTCGAATTTTATGGCCTTCTTTTTCTAGCTCCTCTTTTATTTCTTCTATTGGTACAGAGTAGTGCAGGTTTTTAATGACGACTCTGTATGCCTTGTCTTCTTTAACTTGGTATGTATGATGGATGATTTTGGCTGATCGTAGGTGTTGAACTAGTTTCCTGTAGGTATCGACTGTATGAGCGTTAATTTTAATTGTTTGATTCGCTAGAGCTTTCGTGTGGTACGTTTCTATTTCGGTTACTCCGGTTAGGTTGGCGATCATGGCTTGATAGTTTGTCACACCGTATATAAATATAGGAGGAGGTTTGGGAGTTATCGGTTGAGTATTGCTTTCATTAGTTTGATTCGGTTCAGAGTTATTATTGCGGGCTAATATTTCGAATTTATTTTGTATCTGGGTATGTTGTATGTTATGTGGTTTGGGATTGATATGGCTTTCCCTTTTTCTCTTCTTTACGACTTGCCAGTCGTGTTGACTTTCTTCCATGCAATCCAACAATTTAAATAAAATACGTTTACTGGCAGGAACTACATTAGCATATCTTGAAATGCTTGAGGATTTGAATTTAGTAGCAACTCTTGATGTTTGTGAAAACCCTAACCAAGGCAATGACAACATAAATCCTGCGTTAACAACGACTCAACGAGAACAATTACAAGAATTAATAAATAAATATCAGGATATTTTTGCAACTAACTTCTCAGAAATGGGATCAACTAATTTAGTAGAACATGAAATAATAGTTGAAAACTTTGAACCAATTAAATCAAAACCATACAGAGTGTCCCATAAAGAGAGACAAATTATTCAGGATCAAATAAACGAAATGCTTAAATATAACATAATTAGAGAATCACAAAGTGGATGGGCATCTCCAATAGTCCTAGTCAAAAAGAAAGATAATTCTATTAGATTTTGTATCGATTACCGAAAATTAAACGGGGTCACGAAAAAATTTAGTTATCCCCTACCCGTCATAGACGACATTATCAGTTATTTAGGATCTAATCATTATTTTTCATCTCTAGATATGTTTAGTGGATACTTCCAAATTAATGTAAAAGAAAGCGATAAGGAAAAAACTGCTTTTATTTCACCAGATGGATTATATGAATTTAATGTAATGAGTTTTGGCTTAACAAATGCGCCTAGGACATTTCAAAACATGGCAGATAAAGTTTTTGCAGATTTAAAATTTAAAGAATTACTAATATACCTGGACGACATTATAATTTTTTCAAAAACATTTGATGAACATTTAGTTCGTTTACAACATGCTTTCGATAAATTACGGTATTATAAATTATCATTAAAGCCTAGTAAATGCAGTTATGCACAAACAGAATTAACTATCTTAGGTCATACAGTTAATGAAAAAGGGATTTTACCAGACGATACTAAAATAGCAGCTATAACAAAATTTCCCACACCAACAACAGCTAAAAAAGTACAATCATTCCTAGGAATGTGTAATTATTATAGAAAACACATAGAGAATTATGCAAGAATAGCTAAACCACTGTATGAAATTACTAAACCATCAGTTAAATTTGCCTGGGAAGAAATACAACAAAACGCATTTGATACGCTGAAGGATAAATTAACAACTGCACCAATCCTACATCATTTTAATCCGGAAGCTGAAACAGAATTACGGATAGACGCAAGTCGTGAAGGAATCGGATCCATATTGCTACAAAAATTTAATAACGAATTTTTTCCAATTGCATTCATTTCAAGAAGCCTAACCAAAGCTGAAAAAAATTATTCCATTTCCGAATTAGAGGCACTAACAGCTATTTGGAGTTTAACTTACCTACGACCTTATGTCTACGGTAAACACATAACCATTGTTACAGACCATCATGCACTTTGTTGGTTACGGAGCGCTAAAGGTATAAGTGGACGTCTCGTACGTTGGTCCATACGACTTCAAGATTTTAATTATACAATTAAACATAAACGTGGAGTCTTGAACAAGGATGTTGACGCTTTGTCTCGTAATCCTTGTCAATTCGCGACTGAATTTGATGAGATTCAAGCGGAGTATGTTCCAACTTTTGTCACAATACCAGATGATATCGGTAACCTACAACGTCAAGATAATAAATTAAATAAACTTTTCACAGCATTAGAAAATATAAATGATACAACATTAACAATTAGCGAACGTAGACGAGCTAAGTCATTTACATTAATAAATAATGTCCTCTACAAGAAAAATCCTAGCTCAGAAGGTTCTCAGTATCTATTATTAGTACCAAATACTCTTAAATTCGAAATTTTATACAATAATCATGATGCTCCAATGGCAGGACATTTAGGTATTACTAAAACATACCATAAAATAAAAATGAATTATTATTGGGATGGTCTCTTGAAAGATGTAAAGAAATATGTTTCGGGATGTCAATCTTGTCAAGCAAGAAAAGGGAGTACACAAAAAACCCCTGGTCAGTTACAACCAATTTCCATTGGTGTTCCATTTGAAAAAATAGGAATTGACCTGGTAGGTCCACTTCGTAAGAGTCAAAGAGGCAAAACAACAATAGTTGTAGCGACGGATTATGCAACGCGTTATTGTGAAACAAGGGCTTTACCTAGCGGTAAAAGTGAACCAGTAGCACAATTTTTATTAGAACAAATTATTTGCAGACATGGGAGTCCAAAATATATAATTTCAGATCGCGGAAAGGTATTTCAATCCCAACTAGTAACCGAATTACTAAGAATTATGGGTATCGACAGCAGATTCACAACAGCGTATCATCCAGCCTGTAACGGGTTAGTTGAACGAACCAATCACACAATCGTGGATATGCTTAGTGTTTACACAAACACGAAACAAACTGATTGGGACCACCATCTCGTCCATGTTACATGGGCTTACAATGTATCTCGTCAAGAGACAACTAAACTATCCCCATTTATGTTAGTTTATGGTAGACAACCTCGGTTACCAACAGATGTTCAATTAAATATTCCTGTTGAATCTAACAATGTTATAGAATCACGCGACCGTGCATTATTCGCTAGAAATTTAGCAGTTCAAAATATTAGAAGTCAACAAGAAAAAGATAAAAGTCGTTACGACTCAAAACACAGATTAACTAATTTTGAAATTAACCAGAAAGTGAAAGTCTTTACACCTGTACGAAAGGTGGGTAAAAGTGAAAAACTTTTATTACGATGGTTTGGACCATATTACATTGTAAAACAATTATCTGAAGTTGATTATTTAATTAAAAAAGGTAAAGCATCAAATGCTAAACAAGAAGTTGTTCATATTTCAAGAATTTTACCTTATAACGACAGCTGGTTTCCTCCAGCAGATGATGATACGTCCTCTAACAGTGACAATACAGATGATTCGATTAATGACAATAATCCGAATGGACCCTCGGATGAATTAGAGGAGAGCTTAAATTTTGAATAAGCTCTAAAAAATAAAAATGTGATTAATACAATGCAAGGTATCAAGTAGTTTGTTAGAAAAGAAAAAAATATATGTCATTAGCCTCAAAGAGAGAAAATTTTAGTTATCACGTGTCTGTTAGCTTCTCTAGTGATAACGGGCCACTTTATTCCAAGTTATACTAATAAATGATTATATGACATCTTAATAATGTCATGAACAAAGGTTAGCTTCGCCGGACTCAGGAAATTAATTCTCATTTAACTGAAATTTTTTTTCACTTACTTTAGAATTAAAAGGGCCTTTCCTGCAGCATTAATTTTAGAGAAATGGATTTTTCTCAGTATATGAGTTCTGTCAAATTGATTATAGAGGCATAATCAAGTTTTTGGCAAAGAGGTTGTCCGAAATCCTATATAGGTAGGTAATACTTCCGTTTATTGATAACATATGTCAGAGACAATGTTAAACCCCTGTTTTCGCCGGGAAGTATACTTCAATTTTTTGAGACACCTAGTCTTTTGTTTACTTTGTTAAAATTACTGTCCTCCAGTATTGGAAAGTTTTCTGGGGCGCGCCAAGAAAATTAAGGAGTAGTTTTAAGAATTTAAAATAAGAGGAAATCTAACGACATTTGAGTTTATTTAAAGTCGCGCATATGTGAATTAGGGGTAAATGAGAAGCTGAAACTTCCTAATTGAAAGGAATGTTTAAGTCGTTAGATAGCTAACCGCCTTTTTAATTCAAATAAAAATAGGGAGAGAAATTGATTAAGTAATAATATTTTAATATACAGCCAAGTATAATTATGAATTAAAAAGAATAATTTTGTACGCTAAAGTACGATGGATAAAAAGATAAGAGACAAACTTGGAACGTTGCAGAATATACAAACTGCAACATTTATATTGCAAGCCTAATGATCAGACCATAATGCATAAAAGGCTATGTGTTTATACTAAAACGCTTATGAAAGTAGGCCACAAGACGCCACAAGACGTCACAGGAGCACCTGCAGGAAGTGCAATTGATAACAGTTATTAATAACTTACTTACAAGAGATACATTCAAGTCTCATGGGTAAAAGCTCATCTAGACTAGCAGAATCTGTTGAAGGTTAAATCCTCATCTTTCGAAATAACATTTAATGTCAATGTTAATAAAATAGTGGCAATTATCTAAAACATATAATAAGAAATTAACTATAAGAATTTTAACAATTTCCTATTTTAATTGTTACAGAGCTCAAGCTGTAGCACAACTTGCGGAATATAACGTAACACAATTTAAATACAATCCTGGATTACACTACGAAAAATCTGGGCAAATTCAATTATTTAACAATGAAGTGACCATTGTTGTTTATGCTAGCATGAAAAATTATCATGATAAATTTGAATACTTAGAAAAGTACTTCAGTAAAATTACACATATATGTTCTCTTGAAAGTACAAGAGAAAAACGAGTTTTTAACACGTCTAAATTATTAGACAGTGTCAGAATGTGCGATGATTTTGTTGAAACAGCCACCACTGGTCTTACAAGAATTCGATTTGAACAAAATAATTTAGAAGAATTGGTAGGATTTGTACAAGAAAGAACAAAACGAAGTCCTTTTGATGGTGGTGGATCACTTTTAAAAATGCTATTTGGTACATTAGATAATAGTGATGGTGAATTTTATAGTCAAAAAATCTCAGAATTTGAAGAACAAGGAAAAAATTTGGCCAAAATAATAAGTGAACAGACTATTCTAATAAAATCAGCAATTTCAACTCTTAATGCAACCACAGCTGACTTATACTTTAATCAGGAATTATTAGCCAAAAAACTACAAAATACAGAAGATCATATTTATAATGTGACTAGATCAATTTATTTCTTTGAGTTCAAAAATATTTTAAGTGAACACATTCAATTATTTTCTTTGTTATTTCATGAATACAAATTTGAAGTTAAAACTTTACTTGAAGCAGTCCTGTTCGCTTCACAAGGAACATTACACCCTGCAATTTTGCCTCCCCAGAAATTTATAAATGAACTTCAAGAACTGTCACATTTAATACCAAAAAATTTGGAATTCCCTGTTGCTCCTATTTCGGGTAACGCACATATTTTGCAAAAGTTAATTAAATTAACAGTTTATTTTCAAAATTCCAACCTAGTTTATACCATAAAAATTCCTTTATCAAATAGAATTCGGTATGAATTATTTAAACTTTCTGCATTACCAGTTAACCTAGCTGGCAATAAATACATTTTTATTCAACCATCTGCAAACTATGTGGCAATAACCCTTGACAGACGTCAATTTTTTACGTTATCAAGCATAGAATTTAAAGATTGCAAAAAATTTAGAACACAAAAATATCTTTGTGAACAAAAGCAACCATTATTACTATCCTCTCAAAGTGAACTTTGCGAAATTTTATTATTTAAAGGGCCAAAGCAAATACCAAACACCTGTGATCAACGTATCACAGAGTTATCACAACCACTTTGGTCACAAATGTCAGTCATAAATGGCTGGATATTCGTAATACCTGATTATGAAGTTCTAACGATTGTTTGTGGTGATTCTTTTTCTAAAGACATAACGTTAAAAGGAATTGGCGAAATTATATTATCGTCACGGTGTTCAGGTCATACCAAAAATGTAATTTTATTACCTCATAATGATTTATTGAGCAAAGAGCTTACGATAGACTATGTTCCACCTATTAACTTGACTCTTGACCACTCTGTTTTTACAAATTTTCAAAATGTTATACCACACATGAATCTCAGTTTAAATTATCGCTCAATACCAAAAAACTTGGACGATTTAAGCCTTCTAAGTGATAGATTTGAAGAAATAAACGAATTAGCAACAAAAATTATTAATAAAAAATCAATAAACTTCAATACAGAACGTTTTTCAAACATGAAATATTTTCTATTAAGTTTAATTATTTTAACAGTTCCCTACATCTTCCTTAGAATTTTAAAAAAATACGTAAAAAGCAGACAAATAGGAAGAGACCGTGTTAATTTACAAGAATTTGCTAGAAATTTTGAAATGATTGAAAGGGGAAGACCTATTCAAAATACCCCTGACGTACGCAGACATAGTTTGTTATAAACGAAATTATATTGTACAAAGCGTTTAATGCTGAATTGTAGATATAAGACTACTTAATGTTATTTGAGTTTTAAAGTTTTGCACAATTCCCTAAAAATGGAATTGATCGTAATCATCGATTTAAAAGGAATGATTTTAAAGCTCAAACCTCATATATTTATGTTTCAAATAATAATTATTCATTGCTTTACGAAAATGTAATCACACAAATCTTCAGAACCAAAGAAACATTATAATTTTCTTCAGGTCTGAACTTTTGTAACGAGTCTTTAACTAGTCAAAATATTAGCTAGTTAAAAAATATAATTTATATAAAGGACAATTTATGTAAGAAACACACTACAATACAAAGGTGTGGTTTTTATAATTTCAAAATTACCTCTTTTATCACAATTTGAAGTTTGCTTCTCTTTGTTATGAAAGAATGATTTAATTTCTTTAAGATTGTCAGTGGAAATTTCTACTTACCGTAATTATTAAGCTTATAATAGAGCACTAGAACACTTCACACGCACAGGTTTCAGCTACTGAATAGCTGCCTGTGCACAAAAAACTGTTCTCTAATTGAAACTGCATCGAAGGTCATGTGCTAAGGAAGACTATACACGTTTATGGAAGTATGAATATCTTCAAGCATTACCTTACAACCAACACTATTTCACTTTTTGCTTTTAATGATTTTTTTTGCTTATCCTGAAAATATGGGAAAAATACTGAAAAATAATAACGCAATGTGGTATCTTTTCATGTATTTGAAAGTATTTATTTTTAAGTTTTAATGTATTTTATAGAAATAATTTTTTTTTTTCTTCTTCAACTACCCCCCCTCCAAATCAGCCAGGATCTCTCCTATGATGTCGTCCGGTAATAAGGCCGCAGCTGGAGCTCCTGCTTGGGGCGCCTGGGGTGCCGGGGGGTCCTGATGTTGCTCGGGGATCACGTCTCCTGGCAGGTCCACGTCATCGGGGTAAGGATAGAATAACTCTATCCTCGTGAACCCTACCCCGATGTCATGGACTGCGACGGTAACAAAGTCACTGGGAATATTTATTCCAAATGTTTGGAAACGATTTTGTCGTCCTATTAAATAAATCCGTCCGTGTCCGAGTTCGGTTTCGACGGAGGAGATGATGATGGTGAGAGGGTAACCCTCTCTCACCATCACCTCCTGCAGGCGAGCACCTTCGAATAATTCTGAAAGACAAAGAAAAATGTGTTACTTTCCTATTTTGCCATCAGGTTCTGCATAAACCAATAAATTGCATTATTAATGAAAAAAAAAGAGAAATATATATCTAGATAAACCAAATAAAATTATTATTTTCAAAATCTTTACTTACGGACAGCCGGAAGCATATTTGGGTCGATCATCGACGAGGTGTACATCAGCACTTGCACGCTATCTAAGTTCATTTTCCTTTAATTTTTATTTCGAGATTAAAACAAAGTTCAATTACAAATGACTTCTTCAGGAGACATCAATTGGTTTTATATAATAAATTTGCAAATTCAGCAAAAGATAAAAAGTCCCTCCTACACATACGAAAAGAGCAGTACCATTTTCTCAATTTTCAATGATTATTTGACTCATAATGATAAAATTCAATGTCTAATTGGTTGAAAAGCGAATGTTTGATTTTCTTGAAAATTATAACTAATTTTAAACTAACAGTTAGTTAAAGAATTATTAAGTTTACTTACTTTTTCAAATATTTTAAATATTAAATGTATACGACGCCACCTACACATCACTTAACGAACTTAAGTTTTAGCGTATACGATAGCAATTAGACAGCTACATATTTTTAACAGTATACTATACTTACTTGCAATTACGACCTCTGTTGGCACTTGTAGAGCTTTGATTAGCTTATCACAATCACTATGGAATGTACCATGTCAGCTACTTATACACGGTGACCAATAGTTGTAATGTACAGTATGTATACAAAATATTAGTAGCATTATAGCTTATGAATCGTTGCATATAACCTTTATAATAACATATTTTATTGAAACAATTACTTTTGTGTTATATAATGACTGTATAATACTGTATTTTATGCTTATATAAGTTATATATTCAATGTTTCTGCTGTACTACTATCGTAACTTGTAGTAGTACATACACCATGTTCATTTAAAACTTTAATTATTGTAATATTTTTGTCAATGTGTCCATTAAGAGTGAGTGTCACAGATCTTGTTAGATCACTTCGTGACGTATGACTCTTTCCTTAAGCGATCATGCTTCTCGCTTGATTTCAAGGGGGAGAAATGTCACGAAGTTCCTAAATAATTATTAAGATAATAATAATAACCAATGTAATTCCTTCAGTAAAATCAATACTTGTCCAACATGCAAGTATCACGCGCCAAGCATGCTAGTATCACATGTCAGGGTTACATTCTATTTGCATAAGATGTTGCAATACTGATGCGTCAGCGTATCAGGTTTCATGAGAAATCTAGATGATGCACGTGTGTCCCGAAGTCATGCCCAAATATGGATACATGACCTAAATGGAAACACGGGAATTAGTATAAAAGCACAACATTTCTACATTCAGTTCAGTGTAACTTCCACTCAGCAACCAGCCAGCATCTAGACTCTTCGACCCAGCTCTACTACCAAGTCTAAATGGTTGGGTCCTTGATGGACCCTTGGGCCTTCGTATAACTACAGCAAGACCAGCCTGACCGGTGTCAACTTCAAACAGAACTTAGAAAACTACAGAACAAAGAACAACCCTTCAACGAACCATGGCTCACTTGGCGCTACTAGCTGTTTTTATGTAAGCTCACCTTGATGGTGCACATTTGCTAACTTTGTAACTTTATTTAAATATAATTATGTTAAAACTATTGACTTGTTTAAATCCAGACTAGTCACAATTTACAACGTGACAATATCTTAAAAATGTTAGTATCATGATGCTCTACATGTGGAGCGTTTTCCATACAACGTTGATTTATTTTATCAAAGAGAGGTCTAACTTTAGCAAATCTATCTGACTTGTCCAGAAGGTTATTGTCACAACAATGAAGGTTGGTCATAATGTGCTCAAATCTATCACGACTAAGGGATTCTGCGACCAGTTTATTATATGTATCATCAGATCTCTCCCAATACATACGTCGTCTGCTAACTGACGAGTATCCACTTAGCAGTAAGATTGCAAAAAAGCATTTCATTTCGTCATTTCTTATATCGGCTTTCCTATTTCTCCTCAAAGCATACAAGTTGGTGTTAGTAACAAATAGATCAATTATTTCTATATCGAAAAATAATGAAAACAGCTCTAATGGTGTATTGTTGTTCGAAACATTATTCATATTAGACCACGAATCATTTTCCGGTTGTAACTGATCATTTGTCCATTTATAATTCTTTAATTTATTATTTTGCAAAAGCCTTTTCCTTTTTGGATGTAGTGCCAGAGGTATGTTATCATCATCATCCCATTCACTTTCGGATTCACTACTTACGTTCGGAATGATTTCTATAGCATCGTAATCTACTAGCTCTGCTTCTGCTAATAACTGCGAAGCTGGCAAGTTGTTAACAGAGACTTCGTCCTCATTTCCCGAATCTTCGTCAGTAAGGTCTTCATTCGCATTTGTAGGTGGCATAATTGCTATATTAATCTCTTCCGTATTTTGAAGATCAACACTGTCATCTTCAATATAAGACAGTAACTCTGCAAGAGTAAGGCCCCTGGAAAAATTACGTTACATAATAAAAGGACACGCTATATGCCTACTGTCCTTTTAAAAGGACATGCATCTTTAGAGGGGCCCAAATATAACAATTTCAAAAAATGTGCGGCTATGTAAGTAAAATGTAATTATATAAAGCATTTTCAATATAAAATAATAAGAAGCATCCTTAAATTTAAGCACAATTAAAATTAACTCACCCTGCTAACCGTAAATCCACAGGATAAGACATTTTTCAATTCCATACAAAATGTTATAATTCCACAAACGCAAACTCAACTTAAAATCAGCCGGCTCTTGAAGTTTTCTGTTGCAACAGGTATTTCAAGCAGCAATACTGGTATTACCATCTCTGGTTCACTAATAGAACTACTTTGGCAAACAACTATATAGAACCCTGTAATGTGTCCTTATAGAAGGATAGTAGGCATATCTGGGTTAATGACCCAATGAGCAACACGATCTCATTTAAGAGCTAGGGGCGGATTATCATCCACCTTGTATACTTACACAACTATCAATAGAGGGTCGAGGCATTTGGTGTTCCAGAACGAAGAATATTTTTTCATAGTACCACAGTGTGGGTGTATACAACTGTACTCCAAACCGTTGCTAAATAAGCGTATTTAGGCTTTATGTAGCTGTTATATACAGGGTGTCCGGAAACAACGTTCCGTAACTTCGGGAGATGATTCTATATCCAAAAATATGAAGAAAAGTTCTCATGAACAGGGGTCCGGAAAAGCTTTCTAACGGAGCTACGGCTCTTTGAAGACGGGCCTCAAAATGTGTTGTTTTATTAATTAGTTAATCAATACACCCTACCCGTTACGCACGCCCCTGGCTTTTTTTTCTATTTTTAACATTACCAAACTATTTCCCGTACCAAATATACCCTGGGTACCAAATTTTATCAATCTCGTTTCAGTATTGATTAACTAATTAATAAAACAACACATTTTGAGGCCCCTCTTCAAAGAGCCGTAGCTCCGTTAGAAAGCTTTTCCGGACCCCTGTTCATTAGAACTTTTCTTCATATTTTTGGATGTAGAATCATCTCCCGAAGTTACGGAACGTTGTTTCCGGACACCCTGTATATGGTTTGCTGTCGTTTCTGTTAGTGTTCCAGCTCTTCTAATTGCTCCCAGGAGCGGTATTATTTCTTTTTTTATTTTTTTTGTGTGATTACTCCAGGTTAGTCCGTTGTCTATTATTAATCCCAGGTATTTCACTTCCTTCACTTCTCTAATTTCTTCATTTCCTACTTTTATTTTCATCCTTATATCCTTCTTGTTCTTTTGTTTGAAAATCATGTACTCTGTTTTCTTGACATTCAGCTTCAGTTTTTTTCTTGAAGCCATGCTTCTAACTTATTCATGTCACTATTTATGGTGTTTTCAATTTCCTTTATGTGGTTCCCATTGTAAATTAAGACAGTGTCGTCAGCAAACGCTATGTGTGAAGCCGCCAGTTGTAGGTATTGTAAGTCATGCACATACTTAAGATACAGTATTGGATCCAATACATTTCAGCCCCTTCACTTCTCGTATTGTTTACTTTGGTTTTCTGCATCCTTCCACTTAAGTATCCCATATATTTCCAATTCATCCATTAGTATTTTGTGGTTCACTGTGTCGAACGCCTTTTGTAAGTCTAGATATATCGTTATGACATACTGTCCCTGATCAAGCTTATCGTTGATTTTATTTACTAGTGCTGTTACAGCTGCTTGTGTGTTACTTTTTTGTTGAAAACCATATTGGTTTTCGTCAAATTTTTCCGTTGTCTGAATGAAATTTACTATTCTCCTTTTTAGTACTTTTTCAAAAAATTTTGACAATATGCTTAGCAGTGATATAGGTCGATAGTTACCTGTTTCGGTTTTCACACCTGTTTTGTGTATTGGTGTTACCACTGATTTCAAACATTCTGGAAATATTCCATTTAGTATATTTTTATTTATCAGCTCTGCAAGCTTAGAAGAGATGCAGTCTTTCAACTCTTTTATGTCTCTAGGTGTGATTACATCTGGCCCTGGAGCTGCTTGTTGTTTTACCTCTCCAATTATCTCCTTTATTTCTTCTTCATTTGTTGGGTAGAGATACATATTTTTTGTGCTTTGTTGTTTTTTTACTTGGCTTGTGCTTGCTGCCTGCTGATTTTCTGCTAACTTACTTCCCACTTCTATAAAGTGTTTGTTTAATGCATTTGCTATTTCTTTCGGCTGTTTATAGTTTTCTCCGTTGTATTCAATTTCTTCAATTTCATTATTTTTATTTCCTTTTTTATTTCTGCTTAATTGATTGTTTATTATCTTCCACATCTTTCTGGCATTATTTCCTGCGTTCCTGAGTTGTATATTGTAATGTTCTTCCTTCCTTTCTTTACCTGCTTTCGTTGTTTTGTTTCTTAGGCTTTTGTAGGCGTTTTCTTTTTGTTTATCGGTTGAGTTCTCTTTCATTTTTTTGTAAGCGATGTTTTTTTGTTTTATTCTTTTTATTAACTCTGCATTTATCCATTTGTTTTGCCGATTTCTAACTTTTTTCCTTTTTGTAGCATTTTTCTTTTCTATTTGTATTATTTCTATTAGAGATTCAAAGTTGTCTATTGTGCTTATTGTCTGACTAATATTCCTTCTAACTTTTTCATAATTGACTTTTATAATTTCGCTAGTTTTCATTGCTCTTTTTTCCATGTGTATTCTCTTTATTTGGATTTTTATTAGCTTATGATCAGAGATGTCATTTTCTTCCATATTTAAGTGCATCCACTGTTTTTAAGATTGTAATTTGTAATGACATGATCTATGATTGTTGAAGTTAGCCCATCTTTACTAACCCTAGTCGCCTGTTCTTCATTTATGCTGTTTACCAACACACTACCGGCTGCTTCTATTATCATCTTGTAGTGTTCTACTTCAGGTGTTTCTGTTAGTAGGTTTAGATTCAGATCTCCTACCACAAGAGTATTTTTTTCTTCTAATATATTTTCAATGTATGTGAAGAAATCTTCTATGTTATTTCTTGGGGGTCTGTAAACTACTGTTATTCTAATTTTTGGTCTTATAGATGTAATATCTATTGTTATTCTATTACAGTCGTACTTTGTTTCCATTATTGATTCTGTATATTTAATACCTTCTCGAACAAAAATGGCCACACCTCCCCCTCTATCCTCATCCCTACATTCATAAATTCCTTTAAAGTTGTTGTTTTTGATATATTGCACCTCATCACTGTACAGCCAAGTTTCTGTTATTAGTATGATTTCTATCTCGTTATTTAATTCCAGTATTGTTTCTAAATTATTTAATTTATTTCTTAGGCTACGTGCGTTTAAATATAATATGTTTAGATTATTTAAACTTTCCTGAAAAATATCACTACGTTCCTCCATTTTTTTACTTCTCCCTCTACTACCTCTACATTATCAATATCCCCTTTGTGTATGCTACTTTCTATTATTCTACCTATACTATTATTATTTGCTAAACTAATTGGTACTCCATGCATTTCTATATTACTAGCATTTTTACCTTTACTGTTTCTTACATTTATGTCACTTCTAGAGTTTGCTTTCCGAGATATTGCACTGTTGTCATTTACATTTGCACTTGCTTTCATTTCACTGTGAATTGCACTTTTTTCACTTATTATATAAATAATTTCTTCTTTATTTTGTGTCTTCTCTATGGTTGTGCTTTTTTCTGCTATCGTAGTGATTTTCACTGTTGACCCGTGGTCGCTATGTTTCATAATTTATTCTCTTTTTTTCCTCTCCTATCGCCTTTTTGTAGGCCATGCAGTGTTTACTCCATACGCAATGATTTGTGTCGTGCCAAGTGTTCTTCTTTATATTTTCCGTTATACAGTTTGAGCAATTATAATATTCTGATTGACAGTATTCTTGGGTATGGTTTCCGGCACAGAAGGGGCATGTTAGGTTGCTTCGACAGTCTTTGTAATAGTGGCCATATTTCCAGCAGTTGTAGCACTGTTTAATATTGATATGTTCCCTGTACTCACATTTTTTGTAGCCTATTTTTGGTTTGTCCTTCCTTATAATTTCATTGAAAGTGTTTGGTCCTACCTCAATTATCATGTTGAAGTTAAATTTGTCTGTTTCCATTTTATTTATAACGGTATTACCCTCTTTTTCTGCCCATTCAATATGATTTTGATTCATTATTTTGTTTATTAGGTTCTCGTTATTATTGTCCTTGCTTATGGAAATTATCTTTATTTTTGGTCTTCTCTTCAATGGCTCTTTGACAGTATACTCTCTTCCTAATTTTTCTTGAATATTTTTTAATATGCTTTCTTCTTGATTTTCCCTTTCTTCTTCACAGTTTATGATTACTCCTCCAGTTTTTTATGTGGTTTTTTATATTCAGTTTTTTGTCTTCATTTGGTTGTTTAAGTTCAACTACCAAGGTAATCACTTTTTGTTTTTTTGTTATATTACTGTATAGTTTGGCTTCTTTGTTTTCTTTGTTTTGCATTTCTTTGGAATTTGGATTATTTCGTTTTTGTTCCTGGCTGGCTGCTACTTCCCCAGGTTCGTCTTTTTCCCCCTCTTTCTCTGTATTTATTTTGCGTTTTAGATCCGTGTTTGTTTTTTCTCCTTGTTTATTATCAATGATTTGTCTTATTTTTCTTTGGTTATTTTCTATTTCCTGGAGTTTTCTTTCACTTTCGTGGTCGGCTTTTGTTATAATTTTTCTCATCTTTTCGATTTCATTATTTTGTTTGTCTAACTGGTTGTTACCCTGAAAGGAATAAGGAACCAAAAAAAAAAAAAATAAAAAAAATAAGTAAATAAATACGTTAATAACGCCTGTCCCTGAAAGTGATTGTCTAGGGTAACAGCAGAAGTTACCGCGACTATGCTTCTGCGAGAGGGGGTGGGTATAAAAGAAAATGGGCGCCAGAGTCCAATAAAACGGTCCCGAAAAATACTTGGCTAAACGGACTCGATAAAGCCAGGGTAAACAAACCACCTGCAGGGATAAGGAAATAACTGTATATAAAAAAAAACAAATACTCATTCAAGTATGACTCGAATTACTATATAATTAATGCAATTACCAAACTTGTATATATATATATATATATACAGGGTGATTCAAAAATGGCGCATAAGCTCTTCAGTACGTTGTTGGGAATAATAATTGAAGTGTAGGAAAAATAGTAAAAAAATTCTTAGCCGCTAATTTGCTGAGAAATGAAGAAGTTAAGTTGAGAACTCAATTTTGAATTCATGTGGATTTTGAAACTTCTCATCATTTCATATAAATAATTTAAGTATTTTTAATAGTGGGTAATAAATAAAATGCTCATAACACCTCATTATCCTGAAATATTAGCTTTCAAAATTGATATTTTCCTATCAAGTTGTTTTAAAAAAATATGTGGCAACGATGTTTGAAACTTTTAATAAGCTCACTATGTAAATGAAACGAAATAAAAGCCACTCATATACTACATAGCTGCACCCGTGTTGCCAAATCTACAACTTACTTCTTCGTTGTTAACTACAAAAATGTAGCAGCTAAATTTTTTTTATGATTTTTCCACAGTTCAAATAACCGTCCCCTACAACGTACTGAAGAGCTTATGCGCCATTTTTGAATCACCCTGTATATGTAGCAATGTACATTAACAACCCAAAACAAGGTAATACTAATACAAATGTAAATAAAAAGGTTAATTAAACATTCAAATAAATCTGAAATGTACTAATGTACCGTACAACGCTATTCTGAAGCGGAGTATACGTAGCGGCTTAATGGGAGAGACAGTTGAGCGATTCTCAACAAATAAACTAATTATTTCTAAAGTTATGAACGTGCTCAAACACAAACTTGCGGTAAAGATAACCTGGATAAAATTGAAATAAAACAAAATCACGGGAGTCGCGTTGGTTATTCGTTGAAAGTACTTTCTGGCGAGATAATCCAACAAATGGTCCGCAATAATAATCACAAGTCGCATAAAATTATAGAAATAAATATAACCTGCAAAATTCCGCAAAGAGGGTTAAAGCGAGGTCCATAAAACCAAATAATAATGAACGCAAAATGGCAAAAGAAATGCAAAACTGTATCTGCCACCTTACAATCAAAATAAATATAATAAATACCAAATTAATAGGTAAGTACAATACAAAATCAAAATAGATTATTTAATTAAACCAAAATTGACCTTAAACTTCTTTAGGTAGGGTCAAAGACCGTAATAGAACAATAGATTTGCTACTTATGTTCCATCAAGCACAAAAGGTGCTTACACACAAAATTACTACTTATGTCCAATCAAGCACAAAAGGTGCTTCCACACAAAATCACTACACCTAAGGTGTGCAAAAGGAAAGAAAAATGATCAGGTAAATATAATACTACCCGTATAAGTAACACTTAGATATAACGGAACTGACTAAACTTTAAATTATAGGAATAATAAATTGGTTGGTTCCGACCTTATTCCTTCCCAGTTCGGGACCTCAATTAAGGATCGATGAGGACTCGCAGATGGTAAACTATTCGGTCCGAGAGATTTCCTTATGAGGTGTCGAGAGTTGCAGAATGAATCGAAGAGGTGATGATCCAATTTTCTTCAGGACAACAGGAACGAACCGTCTGTAGATACCAACCGGAAGCTAGTATATCTACGTAACGTTGAGTTTGCAGTGCAACCCAAAAGTAAATGGTAAGTCGATAAGACTATAAACGTAAAATGTAAAACGTAGAAAGTAAAACGTAAAGTAGAATGTATAAGTAGAAGCCTGAAAAACAATGAAACGTCTAAATTTACAGAAACTAAACTGAAGGGTAGAAACGTACCTCAAGATGATGGGCGGCTTAAAGAAGCTGGTTATTCAAACCTTCAAAATCCTAAAATCACTTTAGCTGGTGAATATATTAACACCAAGCCGATACACAAAATCGAAATAATAATTCACCAATTGAGGGATGACGAAGATAACAGCCGATTAGCTTTTTCAAAAAGAAATAATGTTTCGACAACCTCACGGTATGACAACCAGGAAACTAATGGCTACCCAACAGGAAGAGGAAAATGAATAAGATAAAAAGGATCCCAAATGCACATGACAGGAAGTCTGAAGATGGGGTAAAAACTTTGAAAATATCCAAGGATGAGCAAAATAAGAACAGAAAGTATGCAGCCAAATAAGCATGAAAATCAAACAACTCACGAAAGCCTAACTTCATACAGAACGGAGACCAACCAACGACTAAAGGAGAACAAAACCAAAGTCTAAAAATAAAGAAAAGGGAAAAAGGGAAAATAACCTGTAACATGGTTGCATATCTGGTTCAATATTAGAAAAATATCTTGCATACTTCCTTCTTTCTTTTTTAATATGCTCTTAACTGCATTATTCTCTTCAACATTGAATGGCAATGTCGTATTTGTGTTGGTTATAGTATTTGGCTTATTGGTATTTTTTGTTTGGTCTACTGTAATCTGGGCCTCTGCTTATTTAACTGCACTTTCTCCTTCACTAGTATTTGGTCTATTGGTATTATTTGTTTGGTCTACTGTAATCTGTACCTCTACATGGGTAACTGTACTTTCTCTTTCACTGTAATCATAACCTCTACATTCCTTACATATCCATAAGTGTTCTTTCCCTTCTTTCCGTAGCTTTTCATGTCCTTCTACATTTATTCCTGCACATTTAATGTGGTACCAGCACTTTTTTTTACTGAATTACACTGTATCTTGTCTTCATATTTTGTAACTTTTCCCGAGCATTTTGAGCAACACAATCTACTGCCCGCCATCTTTTTTCAGGATTTGTGTTCATAAATCTTAAAATTTTTTCTTTCAAGGAGTTACGTTTACAAAACATATACACAATAAAACTTATAACTAATAACATGATTACAATACTAATTATAATTGAGATTATTGGGAATGTATGGTTATCTATCTAGCTAATAGGGTTAAGCATATTTTGCTGTCCTTCTAATTGTAATTGATCAGCGATTAACTTTTGCGTGTTGATAGGTACTAAGTCTAATTTAGATACATTGATATGTGATATTACATTAAAATTTAATTTATCAATATTGGTTATTTTTAAATCAACAGTTTTGGTGGAGGCCGTTTTTACATAGAATAGCATAGTATTATGGTTTATTATCGCTGTACAATCAGGTGTTAGATGTATAATGTTTGAATAAATTAGATCCTTTCTGTAATTTTGGTCTGGACATTTAATATCTATTGTTATTTTGAAAGGCGTGGTTATCAACCATGTAGATGTGTCGATTTGAGATATGTTAACGTCCGGTAATTCAAACAAATATGGTTTGCAAGATTGGTTAGGATTGAAAGATAGTAACTGGGTTTCACACAGTTTGCTGTTTGGGATTTTGAAATGATTCTTTTGATAGCAAAAGTAGGCGTTTAAATTTACTAATTTACAATGATATATGCCAACAGGTATGGATTCTATAGTATTAAATAGTAGGGTGTTATATGTAGGAATAATCATCCTATATTGATTTTCTATATGGTGTATTGGGAATGGTATTAATAGTGTTAACTGGTAATATTGATCTTTATGGATCAGAGGGATCTCAAAAATGAAAGTAATTTTCTTATTTACTTGATATGGTTTAGAAATTATAATTATAATTCTCCTAAGTATTTTGATACCTGATTTAAATTAAATATTAAGTCGTTATTATCTAGAAGTGACATGTGCATTTGCTGGTTTTGGGCGAATGTTAGAGCATTTTCTAATTCGGTCCAAACATTGATAAATAATTGTAGGGAAAATATTGCTTCATTTAGTACACTCCTAATTGAGCGGGTAGCTACAGTTCGTTGTAGATCTTCATTTTGAAATATAATTTTCTTTAAATTTGAATTCAATATGTCTTGATTTTTCTGTAGATTTCGAATAGTATCGAGGGTATTGTTTATTATGTGTGCTTGTTCAAGAAGAACTTTATTATGAATATCGTTATTATTTTGTAATTTTAAAATAGCTTTTTCGTATCGTTCACCATCGGATGCATCTAAGTTGCCAGTTAAAAATTTGAAAATAGTACCTAAACCGTCTACTAGTCCGCGTTTAGATCTTGGGGAAATTTCGGGAAAAATTTGCTTGATTAATCGATCTGCTTGTTCGATATATTGGTGTATAATGAATAGGTTATTGTTATGGGATAGTAAAATGTCGTTATGGTCTTTTGAATTTTCTAAAATTCGAATTGTAATAATAATAATAATAATAATAATGGTTTATTTGAAATGTAATGTTACAAATTTATGTTGTATTATAAGATAACAGTGATTACAACAGCAGCTTATCTACTATTAACATCTCAAAATAAACAGGTGATAGGGAGTAGCTCACAGGAAGCAGAGCTTGTGAGTGAGCAGAAAGAGAGAGAAAGGGTTATTTAAGGTATATTTACTTAAGCATAAGGTTATAAATTAAGTGATAAACTTAATATTATTGCACTCTGTATTGCGGGGAGGGAGAGTGATTTAAGGGTTAGTTACTTAAACGCTATACTATTACTATGTTTTGTTTTGGTTTGCTATCAGACTTATTGTTATTTACTTATTACTACTAATTTATGTTGTACTAATACTAATATTATAGCTGCGTTCGGCTATTCGTCACAGAGTTGGAGTAGAACAAGAGTGAAATTTTAGTCACGTGATTGCGGAGTTAAATGAGTTAGTAATTTCCGAACGCGTCGCCAGAGTGACAATTTAAGTGTCAAGTGTTAAACAGAACATAACCACAACTAACGTAACAACATAGGATGTATCATGTACGTGCAATTTGTGTTTATGCAAAAGAAGTTTTGTTTAACGATTCTTCAGAAGAAGAAGATAATGTTATTGTTGAAAAAGTTGATAGGTACGCAGAAGTGACGGTTCTTAATATGACTGACCACCAATTTAAAAGTCACTTTCGAATGAATCCAACTACTTTTGAAGCTCTTCTTCGTAAAATGGCAGTTTTTGTAGAAAATAATGGAAATAAGGTTGGTTTCCCTCATATGGCTGTTGAAAAAGAATTGATGATAACTTTGTGGTATCTTGGAAATTTAGAGAGTTTTAGGTGAGATATTAAGACACTGAGTTTAATCATACACATTTTAATGGTGCAATTAATAATTATATAATATCAGGTCAGTTGCAGATCGATTTGGTGTTACCAAGTCAACTGCATGGGATGTTTTATGCAGAACTTGCAAAGTGCTCTTAAATGTGAATCAACGCTTCAAAGTAATCAATTGGCCAGACAGACAAAGACAAACAGTTATTTCCAACCAGTTTGCTGGAAATGGTTTTAATGGTAATATAATTTAAGAATGTATTGAACCAGTTTGTGCACCTATATGAAATAGTTTATTCTTATAGGTATTATCGGATGTATTGATGGGTCCCATATTTAAATTTTACGCCCAAAACATAACCCTAATTCCTACGTCAACCGGAAAAATTTTCATTCCATTCTTTTGCAAGGTGTATGTGATCATGAAATGCTATTCACTGATGTATACACAGGTGAAGCAGGTTCTCTACATGACTATACATTGTACAGGAGATCCGAGCTGTATCAACGTATTCATAACAATTCTATCCGGTTTTTTGATGATAACCATTTAATTGGTGACTTAGCATACAAACTTGATACAACATTAATGGTGGGTTTTAAAAATAATGGTTATCTAACTCGTAGACAGCATAATTTCAACATTGTATTAAGTAAAGCACGTGTAAAAATTGAAAATGCTTTTGCATTATTGAAGGGCAGGTTCAGAAGACTAAAGTTCGTGGAAACCGTCAGAATGGACTTAATTGTATTACTTATAGTTTCGGCTTGCATATTGCATAATGCATGTATTATGGAGGGAGATCACCTAGATGATTTAATTAACGTGAATGAAGAAATACGACTGGAAAACATCAATAACCCATATAATTATCGCGAGATAGATGAAGACGAACCTGGTAATGATGCAATCAGAAAAAGGGAGGGAATTTTGAATAATTTACCATTTATTTTAAGAGATAGGAATTAAGACCACAAACTGAACTTGTTTTGTTTTACAAAATATATTTATTAGATTAACAGTAGCGTTTTACTTTAAATTAACGTTTTGATACTCCCAATAAAACAAAAAATAATTCTAGGAATATAATATTTAAACAAACATCTGCTTCTAAGGAGAAAAGTAAAAAATACAAAACATTTACATTTTTTCCACCATTCTTTCAAATAAGTCATTAAAGCGATCCATTCTCTGCATCTTTTCTTTATGACGAATATCTGATTGATTGATCTTTAACTTGCGCTTTCTAGAAAAACTGCTCTCTTCTTTTTCATTATTTGGGTTGCATCCACCGCCAGACGATGTGGAAGCTTCTGAATCTGCGAATTTCACATGTACCTATTATATTCCATACAAAAAAGAAATTAGCATAATTACCACCAGGATTCACATGTAATCCAGCTATACTGCTACATACTGCAACAGGTGTGATTTCAGGCTTTTTAAACATTATGTCATGAATGTTGTCAAAGTATTCCCAATATCTCTTACGCTGACCTGAAGTGCTGTTATGTGCAAGGCACGACTTATATGTTCTCTTTAGAGCCTTCCATTTTGTCTCGCACTCTTTTGCCGAAATGTTTTTATTTGCAGATTTGCATCTTTCTGCAATCTTTTTCCATACATTTTTTTTTATGGACGTGGAAAATTCGTGGTCATATTTTTTTACTAAATCAATTAAAAAAAGTGTGTTTTCTTTGGTCCACATTTTCTGATCGGAATTAATTGCATTTGTGTCCTTTTCATTATCGTTATTACTATTGCACTGTGCATCAATGTCTAAGTGGAATTCATTAATTATTTCATCAGATAGAGGAACAAAGTAGCACTCTTGATCTGAAAGAAAGATAGTCTTGACAAATCTAGAAAATAACTTGGAATATACCTATAGTTACTTTAAACCTGTGATTTATTAAACTAGTGATAGTGGTAGTACCTACTTACCCAAAATATTTTGAATTAAAATTTTACCCTCTTGAACAACCACGCCTGAATTTTCATCCACTATCAGGGCATGAGTTGCAGCAGTAATGGGCGCCATTGTTTCAACAGTTTGCATCGTATATAAGTATCTAAGCTATGGTTTGCATTTGCAGATTTAATCTGGATTTAACAGTTTTAACCATTGGTTTTGACAGTTGGTTTAACTATAACCTCACTTATCTGGCACTTGCTTAGAAAAAACTTGGGAAAACCGGACAAACCCTTTAATGCGCAAGTTCACTCCGTGCATTCACCACATTTAGCTAGGGTTTTTAGAGTCAACTCTTTTTGCTCTCAACGAGAATAAACGAACGTCAAAACACGTACTCCACTTACTCTGGGGGAGATAATCGAACGGTTAAAGAGCAGTTAGAGTGAAAAGTGCAAAAGGGATAGAATAGCCGAACGCAGCTTATGTAGGCATGTTATGTTACAGTAGTTTGTTAGTTATTTCGTGGATTAGTGACCTGTTTTGATTTATCCATTTCTTTACCTTCTTTTTAAATATTTGAGATCTTATGTGTTCTCTTATCTCAGGAGGTAAGAGATTGTAGAAGCGAGGACCTAGAAACCTGACAGACTTTGTTCCCGCCGTTTTCTTTGCTCTGGATGTTTCTAGATTATCTCTAGCTTTTAGTCTAGTATCATATTGGTGGTGTATACGTTTTGATTGGTTTATATGTTTATGTTGATGGTTCACTATGCTGTAGAAATATATTTGTTGAATGTTTAATATTGCAGCTTCGTTATATAGGCGTTATATATTGCGTGGGGTAAAGGCTTGGTCTGTTAAATATGATTTTTAGAAAACGTTTTTGTAATACTTCTATCTTTTTTATGTGGTTGTTTGCGGGTGATCCCCAGGCTATTATACCATATCTGAGTAGAGATTCCACAAGAGCATAGTAGACAGTTTTAAGGTGTGTAACGGTTAGTACTTTTCTCAGTATTTTGAATTTGTATATTATACCTCTTAGTTTTTTGGTTAGTGAATCAATCTGTTCAGTCCATCTGAGGTGGCAGTCCAAGTGTATTCCTAGGTATTTGATGTTTTTCACTGATGATATTGTTAGCCTGTTATTATTGGTTGCTAAATGGAGTTCTTGATATTTTGGAAGGTTGTTTTTTTTGCACGTGAACGGTATGAATTTGGTTTTATCTATATTGATTGTCAGGAGTTTGTGGTCGAACCAGGTTTTTATGCCCATCATGTCAATTTCGGCTTTTTGTTTTAGTTGCGGCCAGGAGATATCCTTGTAAAGAATTGCTGTGTCATCTGCGAAAGTTATAATTTTGCCTTGTGTGGGGATTTTTAGTAGGCCATTTATGTATAGGTTAAACAGTACTGGTCCTAGCACCGTTCCTTGAGGGACGCCGCATTCAACTGTTCTTTGCATACTTACTGAATCCCCAATTTTTACAGATTGTGGCCGATTTTCCAGGTAAGATTTTAATAGTTTGTGTGCTGTTCCTCTGAAACCCATGTGTTATCTAGGTTAGATTTTAATAGATAGTAATTGTCGATTAGAGGGGAATAGTCCGTTGTCTTGATAAGGGTCCATTCACTATCTTTAATACGGGCGTCTCCAAGTACAAGGGGGTAAAGTCCGGGGTTGTCTGTGATTTTGGTTATAGTCACTTCACTTGCGATCAGGGAGAAGTACCAGCAGAGGATGATTGATATATTCTTTGGTTCTGAAACAGCCATTATTCATTGCAATGTCGTTCTAAAGTTCTTTTGGTGTCGATATGTTCTAATAGGTATTTATCATGTTCAAGAATTTTTATGATTTTAAAGGGTCCTGTAAACTTAGAAGCTTTCTTATTTCTTTGACTGTTTGTTATGAATACTTTTTGGTTTAACTCAAAAGTAACTGGGGTTTTGTGAGCATTGATTTTTAAATTTCGTTGTTCTTTTGTTTTATCTTGTTTTTCTTTTAATTCCTTATAAAATTGGTTCATACGCATTTTATGGTCGTTTGTATATGTATCATAGAATCTGTCGTTACACAGGTCGTAAGGGTTCAAGTTATCGGTGTGTCCAAATACAATTTCAAAGGGTGTGAATTTAAGGTTTGAATGTATGGAATTGTTATAGGCCAGGATGCAATAATCCATTCGATTTTCTTCAGGTGTTTCTGTCAGTAATCGATAATGTTCGATTAGGGTGGAGTGAACACGCTCGATTAATGAATTTGATTGGTGGTGTGTAGGTGTAGTCAGATGTAGCTTAATTTTGTGTAATTTTAAGAAATTCTTAAATGAATAATTGTCGAATTCATTATCTGCAATTATGGTTTTAGGTACGGCATAACTTGAAATGAATTTAAATAAAGCATTTGTTGTATCTATGCTGTTGTTAGATTGCAAGAGATAAGCTTGCGTGAATCTGCTAAATGAATCAATAATTGTTAGGTATTTTACTTTGTTTATTTGAAATATGTCTAAATGTAAACATTCGAAAGGTTTGTTGTAAGTGTGAGTAAGTTGAAATGGTAGGTAATTTGGACTTCGATTGTATTTTTCTAATTTACAAGTATCACAAGTATTTATGAAATCATTTATGTCTTTGTCCATATTTTTCCAGCAGTAAGTCCGTTTGAGGTGTTCTATCGTTTCCTTGATTCCTCTATGGTTGTTTCTTCCTAAGTGGTAGTTAGATATGTATTGTTTTCGGTCATCTGGGTTACTGATGTAAATAACTTGTTTGGTACATTTATGAAATTTTGGGGAATTTTCGTTAGTGACGTCAAGTATGAATTTGCAAAATTGTTCGAAAAGATCGTCATTTTGAAAAACGCAATAATAATGTTTTTTAGGTTCACAATATTCTAGAAGTAATTTGGTAAATACTTCGATTCGATTTTGAGGATTTGAAAAAACAGAATTGTGGGTTATAACCATCAAATGTTGAAATTTGTATTTTTTTTGGTAAAACTGCATTTAAAAATTCGATTTGATTTTTATGGTGTTGAAGGGGTTTTTCTGATATGTCAATAACAGGGGTGGAAGATTGTTGAGTGTGTACAGTGTTTACAAGGGATTCATTATCGTCGTCGATGTTGATTTGTTCGTCATTGTCAATTGGTACTATGTTTTCAGAATTTGAGGATGGTTCAATTTCAGGTAATGTCACTATTGGAATAGTGAATTCGTCAAAGTTTGGTGTGTCAGGTCTTTGTGGAATGATACTGATTTGGTCAACCCTACCTTTGACAAAGCCCCATAAAAATAAATCGGGGGAAGTCAGATCGGGAGATCGGGGCGGCCAAAAACATAAGGCTCCTCTTCCACGTCCAATCACCGTCCCTCATATTCTGTATTTAAATACTCAACAACATCACGGTGGTTATGAGGCGGAGCGCCGTCATGTTGAAATACGAGGTTTCTTGTAATAGCTAGAGGAAGCTCGTCAAGAAATTCTGTTAAATTATTTTGTAAAAATTCCAGGTATCTGGCACCATTTAAATACTCTTCAAAAAAGTAAGGCCCTAGAACATAATTTCCAACTATTCCGCCCCATACATTCACAGTCCATCTTCTTTGATGGTCAACCTGCCGTACCCAATTCGGATTATTAATGCACCAGTAGTGCATATTATGCCGATTGACATTGGAATCGTTTCTAAATGATGCTTCATCCGAAAATAAAATTCTTGGATAGATGTTATTATCTTGCATAAACGTACAAAAATCTACCCGATTTTGGAAATCATTGCCATGCAATTCCTGTTGGAGAATCATTTTAAAGGGATGAAACTTTAACGTCTTCAAAATCCTAACTACCATCGTTTGACTTATTTCTAAACGATCTCCAATTGCTCTAGTGCTGGTATGGGGATTTTCAGTTACCTGTCCAACCACAGCATTTTGTAAATCTGCATTTCGTATACGGGCATTTCTTACACGTGGTAAAGTATTGACGCTACCCGTGTCTTCAAAACGTTGTATCACTCTTCTTACATTTTTTAATGAAAATATATTTCTTCTTTCTGGGAAACGGTCAGCTACTGCTCGCACTGTCGCTCTTAATACTCTCCTGCATTCGTCGTATGTGAAAATGATATTTATTTTCTCTTGCTGTGTAAACAACATTTTATAATATTTTTAACTTTGATGCTTGAAGAAAAACTTAACCACCAATTTTAATTTCATCTGACAACTGTCAATTTTGTTTTTAATGAGTTTTGAATTTTTTCCGAAAGATGGCGCTTGCATCGTATGTCGCGAATGAAGTCCGGTCACTCAGGATGTTTTGTTTTTTGAATTTACGCATAAAAATTCACCATGTGATTAAGTACTTAAATTAATAATTTGTAATTCAAATTATTATAAAATTTTAATTGCTTATAATAGTAATAACACTATAAACATATAACGCAGCACCTCCTAATTAAATATTACAGCCAAAATAGGGAAACAGGTAAAAAAAATATTCCGCTGTTTAGTTTTTTCTAAATACATTTCTTCGTAGTAAACTAAGGTGACCAACTATTAGAAATGAAAAACCAGTAGTACATTTTTAAAAAAATATCTATTTGATTACATATGCTTCCCGAAAGTAACGGATAAATTCAATAAAACCGTTGAGAAAATATATATATAATATATATATATATCCCCATTTCTTAAATAAGCGAGATATTTAGGGTGTCCCCTTTTAAATAACTCACCCTGTAGTTGTGGGGTGAATTTGAATGCGACTAAGATAGTCTGCAACTTTGTTTAATTTTCCAGGCAAGTATTCTATAGTGAAATTATACTCTTCGAGTTTTATACTCCATCTAGTAAGTTTCGAATTGGGTTCCTTAATGTTTCTTAACCAAATGAGGGGTCGATGATCAGTAAAAATTTTGAATTTTACTCCGTATAAGTACGGCCTAAAGTGTTTACAAGCCCACACTATGGCTAGTAATTCTCTTTCTATAGTTGGATAATTTATTTCGGATTGATTAAGCGTTCGCGACGCGTAGCTAATTGGTTTCCCTGCTTGTGATAATACAGCGCCAATAGCGTATTTCGAAGCGTCTGTTGTGAGTTCGAATGGTTTTTCGAAATCTGGATAAGATAAAACGGGGTCATTCATTAGAATGGTTTTTAAATGTTCAAAGTTTTGAATAAAGGTTTGATCATGCACAATTTTACTGTCCTTTTTTAAACATGAAGTTAGAAATTTTGTGATTTTGGCGTAATCCTTTATAAATTTGCGGTAATAGCCAAACATTCCAAGGAATGATTTAATTTCAGTACGAGTTTTTGGAAGAGGAAATTTACTAATTGTTTGAATTTTATCAGGATTTGGTCTTATTCCTTCTTTACTTAAAATGTGTCCTAAATATGGTACAGATGTTTTTAAAAATTCGGATTTATCTAATTGCACTTTTAAATTATATCGTCTACAGCGTTCGAAGACGTTCTTGAGTTTTAGAATATGTTCTTGTAATGATACAGAATACACAATGATATCATCAAGGTTAACCATACATTGGGTCTGTGTTAAACCAAGTAATGCCTGATTAATAAGGCGTTGAAATGAAGCGGGGGCATTCTTTAATCCGAAGGGCATTCTCTTGAATTGAAAATGGCCTTCTTCAGTAGAAAAAGCTGTTTTCTCCCTATCATTTTTGTCTATTTTGATCTGGTGGAAACCAGAGGCTAAGTCTAAAGTAGTGAAGTATTCGGCTCGTCCTAAATTGTCTAGTACTTGTTCTATATTCGGAAGGGGGTATTTGTCTTCGATCGTATTCTCATTTAACTTTCGATAGTCAATGACTATCCGCCATTTTTGTTTGCCTGAGTTATCTTGTTTTTTTGGCAGGATCCAAATCGGGGCATTATACGGGCTTTCGGAATGTTCAATGATACCTTCTTGCAACATTTGTTGTTTTACCTCGTCGCGATGTACATGGGGGTACCGATAGTTTTTGGTATAAATTGGAATGTCATTTTTTGTGCGAATGTGATGTTTCACTAAGTTCGTATACGTTAGGGGTATTTCAGGGGAGTAGAATATATCTTTGAATTCGTAACAAAGGGATTTTAGTTTGTTCTCTTCTTCGGAATTTAAATGTTCGGTTTTGATATTTTTTAAATTATCATTTAAAATTTTACTTTTAGATGTAGAATTTAAGGTTACATTATTAATTTCAACATTGTTGATTTCAAAATCTTCTAAAACTAGGGGATGGTATATCTGAAAGTTTTGAGGTTCTTCAGATGTGTTGATTACGGTGGTGTAAAAATAGTGATTATGTGCTTTGACTAATGCTCTAGGTGTAAAGCAGTTGTCATTGAATTTAATTTTATCGCAAATACGTGTACCATTGGTACTTGTTGTTGGTAATTTGACTTGAATTTCTGATCTAGGTGGTATAAATAAATGTTTTATAGGTTCTGATTGGGATTTTAATTTAGTAAAATTGCACTCGTTTCTTCGCTGCATTTCTTGTTTTAATTTTGATTGATTATAGAAAAAGGGCACGACAGTACTTTCTGTCTGTATATGCATCCAACGAAAGTCGATGTTTGCATTAATTTGAGCAAATAAATCTGATCCAATTAATACGATATAATTGGGGCTAAAATCGTACATGTAGCATACATGAGTTCCAGACTCGTTAAATAAAGAATTTATGGGTATATCAGCAACTTGATCATGGAAAGTGGTACCATGAGATGTTGTGATTTGAAATTGATAATTTAAAATAGAATTTGGAAAGTTTTTCTTAACAAAATTAGGGGATATAATTGTTTTACTACTGCCGGTATCTAAGAGAATTTTATCTTGGGTTCCAGGGATAATTAAATAAGGTAAATTCGATTTTATTGTAGTGAGATTGAAATTTTCGACGTTTTCTGAGGCTAGTTGGTAAAATTTTCAGCTGCTTCGTTATCGTAATCAATTTCTTGATCAACTTGATCTTGTTCTTCGGGAATGTTATCGTAACAATAATTTTGAGAAGGATACTCAGGTTCTGGGTTATATTCGGAAAATTCAGGATAATTTTCGAGGTCTGAATTATCATTATGGTGGAATAATTCTTCGGCATGGAAATTCCTGGGTTGATTGGATTGTTTAATAAATGGAACATTATTAAAGTTGTTAGGTTTTTTAAAATTTGGGTTAGGTGTTTGTGCGGAAAGGGGTCTCTTATTGGCTGATCCAATTTGCATTGGTTCATCTGGTGTGCTATTTCTATAGCCGTGTTGGGGTGCAAATACATTTCGGTTCCCGAAACCTTGATTTGAGAATCGAGAAGGTGGAGTATTGGGGTTTAACCTCATTGTAGGGTTTTGATTTCGTATGAATGTAGTATTATTAGGAGGAAAGTTTCGTTGCACAGGAGGAAAATTACTCCTGTAATGTTGGAATGGCGTTTTTTGATAATTGTAATGTGGAGTAGTTAAATTTGGTAAGTTATATCTTGAGTTGCTAGGGTTTTGATTCTGAATTGGAATATTAAGATGACTTTTATATGAATTTTTGCGAATACCTAATATCGATTTCATCTCGAATGATTGATATCGCACTTTCTAAATTATCGGGATTTCTGCTCCGTAAAAGTGAACCGAAGGGTTCGTTCAAGCCGCTAACAAAGGATCTTAAGGCTAATTGTTTGGTATTTTCTAATTTATAATCTTTTACAGGTTGGGTTTCGTTACCTATGGAAATTTTTGAATTAAAAGTAGCCAGAAGAGTTCTAATGCGATTATAGAATTCGATCGGGCTTTCTTTTGAATTTTGTCTAGCTTTTGCTAAGTCAACCGTAAGGTTCAACTCTGACCTTTGATCTCCAAAATTGTTGATTAGTACATTTTTTAAATCGGTCCAGGTTCGAAATTCGTAACCTGCTACAACTTCTAGTGCGTTGCCTTTTAACTTATTACAAACAGAGGATAATAAGAATTTGTTACTATAAACATCTGGTTGTGCTGGGATTAAAAATTGGGTCAATATTACTTCGCAAGCTCTAATGAACTCCGAAAGGGTGCTGCTGTTGACAAACAGAGGATAATAAGAATTTGTTACTATAAGCATCTGGTTGTGCTGGGATTAAAAATTGGGTCAATATTACTTCGCAAGCTCTAATGAACTCCGAAAGGGTGCTGCTGTTGCCATCATAATTGGGTATTTCGGATAGCATGGCTATCTGGAATCCTACTGGGAATAGATTTGCCATGTTGAATGTTGTTTCACTAATTTCGTTGTTTAAAATTGATCGAGGTGCAATACTATTGGTTTAGATCTATCTCGGTTATTCATATGCACTAGTACACAATTATTATTATTACTTTCTGATTATTTTAAGTGGAAATGCTGTTTTTATGTTAGTAAACAGTCTAATAGGGCTTTAAATCAAATCTTAAATCTATGTTACTGGTTTATATTTATTAAATTAGTTTTAAAAACGTTGAAGAATAAAAATAATGCTTACTGCATAGTAGAATAAGTTGATGATGAATGCTGAAGATTCGATCTGGGTGATCTCGATGGTCAGGAAGTCGTCAATCAAAAAGTTCTAATAAACATATGGCCTAAAACGCACCCCTAGGGAGTTACAGGCCCTTAAAGGGATTCAGATGAAATTGGTTTTTTTCTATTGTTTGAAAAACGGTAACAGACAAATAGACAAAATTATGGGAATTTACTTAGTTTTTCATTCTGAATAAGACGTGCTAGTACATTTTTGATTTTTAAACTCATGGGCGTCCCTTTTGTAGTGTATTGAGCGAGATATAGAGTAAGGTTGGTAGTACGGAACTGGGCGTTCTGATGAATTAATAGAGTAGTTTAAGAATGTGTTATTTGAATAAAATATTATCCTAAAGTGTTGAGTTTGTTCTTATTAACTTATACAACAAGTGGCGACGAGGATGGGATACTAAGTGTTAATGGGGAATACTAGAAATACAGGATAAGAGGTCAAGTCCAAAAAAAAAAAAAAAACTGATAACGTGTAAAGAAATTATTGAGGTTAGAAATATCATAGTCCTACTAGTCAAAGTAAATCGAGTATAAAATAATAGAAAATTTATAACGAATCAACCAATGCAATAAAAGTGTGGTCGTGAAAAATAAATTCTAAAAATGGCTATAATAGGTTCAATTGAACAGTTAGACTTAGAGAAAGCAGATATCGAGTGTTATCTCGAACGTATGGATCATCTGTTCAAATGTAATAAAGTAGTTGAGTAGGAAAAAGTCGACTTATTCATTACCTTGATGGGAAGTGAAGCATACAAGCTGCTCAGAACTAGTGTCAAGCCCGAGACAGTGGATCAAAAGTCATACAAGGAGCTAAAACAGATATTAAAGTCGAGACTTGCACCAAAAAGGTCTGTAATTATAGAAACTTATAAATTTTATAAAATAAGTCAAGAGGCGATGTCCATCTCAGAGTACATTGGAAAGTTTAAAGAACAAGCTAGTCTGTGTGAGTTTGCAGAATTCCTAGAACGAGCCTTGAGGGATAAATTTGTCTGTGGTCTCTCAAACAAAAGAATTCAGGATCGGTTATTAACTGAAAAGGATTTAAAATTCTCTAAGGCTTGTGAAATCGCATTAGCTCAGGAAATGCTAGAAGCGGAAAGTCTGGAACTGCAGCAGTCCTCACATACGGTAGTAAACAGAATCAAGAGAACCGTCAAAAACTTACGAGCAAACAACCACGGAAGGAAAATGAAGTAGACCGGGAAAACACACGAAGTAATCAGAGAAACAAATGGTACCAAAATAAATGTTACCGTTGTGGAAGAAATCATAACCCAAACTACTGCCCAGCTAAGGAATGGAAATGTTTCGTGTGTCAGAGAAGGGGTCCTACTTCCTCCAGGTGTCAGTCAAAGGCAAGAAGTGTTAATGCAGTCGACGTTGAAGAGTCAGAAGAAGAAGAGGTCCAGTTTTATCTGAACAATATTGTTGAAATAAAAGTTGTGAGTGAAGCCGTAAACAGCATAAATGCAGACCCAGTCGTTTCAGAAGTAGTAATTGAAGAAAAGAAGATCAAGATGGAAGTAGATTCGGGTGCTAGACTAAGTTTGATGTCAGAAATGGATTTTTATGAACACTTTAGCAATAAATTAGAATTACAGCCATGTAGTAGACGGCTTAAAACTATATCAGGTATGGGACGTACTAGGAGAGGTTAATGTCAAGGTAAGGGTTGGGAGCAAAACTCATAAATTACCCTTAGTTATTGTAAAGTCAATTGAATGTTTTTTGCCCTTATTAGGTCGGGCTTGGTTAGACGAGATGCACCCTTGTTGGAGGTTATCCTTAACTAATTATACCAGTCCTAACCTGGAAATTCCTACACGTATTGCAGCAGTGAGAATGGACGAAGATAAGGTAGTAGCCGAATTAAGGAAGAAATTCAATAAGGTATTTTCAGCAGATAGAAGTCAAGCCATCGAAGGATTTTCAGCTAATCTAGTCCTCAAGGAAAATCCTAATTTTGTGTTCCATAAACCATACCAAGTACCATATGCAATAAAGGAAAAGGTCACAGGAGAACTCAAGAAGATGGAGGAAGAACATAGCAGCAGAGACACAGAAAGATAGTAATTTAAGTAAAGTAACAGAACTATCTAGGTACGGATGGCCACAAAAGCTAGAAGATGTAAACTTGAAACCGTATATTCAAAGAAGATCTGAGATTAGTATTGAAGAAGATTGTTTAACATGGGGAAGTAGAGTGATCATACCCCACAGTCTGCGTAGCGAGGTACTAGACATGCTTCATGATCAGCACCCTGGCATAGTCAGGACCAAGTTGATTGCAAGAGGTGCAGTATGGTGGCCCAATATAAACAATGATATCGAGGAAAAAGTAGGCGAGTGTGAAGCTTGCCAAGTATTTGCAGCAAAAGGTAACCAGGTGAATTTAACAACATGGACGTCATCTACCAGGAATTGGAAACGAGTGCACATCGACTTCTGCAGTTTTAACCAAATTACATTCTTAATTGTATTCGATACAACAACGAAATGGCTCGACGTCTTTACAATGAAAAAAGGAACTGAAGCAGGTAAAACAATAGAAAAGTTAAGAGAAGTGTTCGCACGGTTTGGACTCCCAGAAGTATTAGTTGCAGATAACGGACCGCCATTTAATAGTACAGAGTTACAAACGTTTTGTATGTCTAATGGTATAAAATTGACTAATACACCACCATATCATCCACCAAGTAATGGCAGTGCCGAAAGAGCTGTGGGAACAGTAAAATCGGCACTAAAGAAATTAATTTATGAAACAAATAACGGCAATATAGAACACAAGTTGCAAAATTTTTTATTTGCGTATCGGAACACGCCTTCAGTAGCTACTCAAAAGCCTCCAAGTGAATTGTTATTACGTCAGGCCCCACGTACAAAGATAAGTATGTTAAAACCCCAATTTGCACAGGGAAGTACAGAAGTTAAAACACAAGAAAAAAAAGTCGAAAAGAAACCAAGGACATTTTTTACAGAAAGGGAAAATGTCTTGATATACTTGGACAAGGAAAAGAAATGGATTCCAGGTAAAGTAGTGAAGGTCATTAGTTACGTCACATATTTGGTTTGGGTAAATGGGTACATTAAATTGGTACATGCTGATAACTTAAAACACTCAAACCTAAGAATTGATGAGAAATTAGTACAAGAGCGATATCCGTATGTATTTAATAAGGAGCCCAGTGAGGGTGAACATTCAATGCAAGAGTCGCAAAGAAGAAATGACCTACAAGAACCAAACGCTGCAGATCTGGATGAAGAAATACCCGTACAAGTGTTAGATCCCAAACCCTGCTCTCCTATAATTTGTAATCCATCTCCTCCTAGTATTCGAAAATCCAATCGAATGAGAAAGCCTCCACAAAGATTGAATCTATAATTAGCGAATCAAAATTCAGGGGGAAGTAGTGTAGTGTATTGAGCGAGATATAGAGTAAGGTTGGTAGTACGGAAATGGGCGTTCTGATGAATTAATAGAGTAGTTTAAGAATGTGTTATTTGAATAAAATATTATCCTAAAGTGTTGAGTTTGTTCTTATTAACTTATACAACACCTTTCAGGGGGAGGCAAGGATTTTTCACCCTGTAACTAGGGGTGCGTTTTAGGCCATATGTTTATTAGAACTTTTTGCCTTATTTTGATGAGTAGGTACTACACGCTGTAGAAGTTTGGAACCCTATTTTAGAAACACCCTGTATAATATAGGGATGTACACTAAATCATCTAAATTCAACTATTCCGTTCTAGAATAATTATGTTTTGTACTTTCTTTTCTTTTTGAAATTTTCTTATAGCCATAAACGCCTTGCAAACTTTGTCGCGCAAGAGAGGGTAGAAAAACGTATCCAGTCGGAGAATAGTGGCGCTAAATGTCATCCACCATACGGTAAGGATAAAATTAGTAAAATACTATAGGACCAACCTTGTAGAAAATAAAATTTTCTATAAGAAACTCCCTAAAAGTAAATGTGTAACTTTAATAATTTGGGTTTGAGAACCGTTTGAAGTTAGCATAAACCAGCAATTCCGGTTTAAAATTGCAACGCAGGGAAAACGGCGCACATACTTTTAAATTATACCACTTTTAGCAATCAATTTTTTTAGTTTAATTCCCTAAAATTATTGATATGCAATTGTTTTCTCCTCTGGGGTAATAATTATACTATAACTGGGGATAGTTTGATGGAAGCGACTACCCTTTTTTATCGTGTAGGTACTATACAGGATATTCACGATTGGGGATTTTGAAAAAGCATAGCCATAGGAGACTTGGAGTTGTTAAATTAGAAAATATTAGTTGCGTAATTCTATGCCCAAGTGAAAAAAAGTCGAAGATATCTCTAGAGTTTTAATTGCTAGTTGGAAGCCTGTAACATATAATTAATGTGAAATCCAAGCGAAGAAAACGTTTTTAATACCAGCGTGTTCAAAACAAAGATGTTTATACGATCTCGAATATGTTGGCATCGACATTGCAACTATTTTTTGCTTAATATAATGTGTTGACTCAGAGAAGCTTGGAAAGTCCTGGAGGATTTCTATTCGGTTTTGTTGTGATCAGTAATTCCTATTATTACAAAATACAATTAATTGTTAATCTATGGCGCCACGATTTTTTTGCTTCTTTCGTTGGCGAAATTAAAAACATGTCGCAGATCAGATTTGTTACCAAAAAAACGATAACTCGTGTCCTATGCTAATGTTTTCCGAGTTCTTTCTATGATTTTTATGCATAATATACACATGAATACGTAAATTTTTTTCGAAAAATCGTGACGGTCAAGGTGAAGACCGACAAAGGTTACTGCGAAATTCGGAACTGCAGTTGTGCGATGAAATTTGTACTATACCAGATTTAATTGCGGAATGTAAACAAGAGGTAAAACATTTTCATTCAAATCCCCTCAGGCTAGGCCAACCGGCTCGTTTTATTACTCTCGCGGTTATTACCTTTTTATTATTATTAACGACTGTACTGTAATGTGCCGCTCCTTTTTCCGCTCCTTTTCCTAAACCTTAAGTTTGCTTCGCCCTTGTTAAAAGGTGCCGAAGACTGTCCTAATATAATTTATCTATGTTCTGTAACTAAATATCTAGTCCATAAGTTGTTAGCCATATGTTGTTCCTCAAAAGCGTGGGAATACCAACATAAGATTTTCGCGGTGTCGGTCAAAGTGACCAACCACCCTCACAAAGACTTGCATTTCACCACTGGTGTGATACACACGTGTTTTCAGTATTAAAGCGACTTCCAAACTTGTAAATAATGTAATAAACGTATTCCAATATAAAAGTGTTTATAATTTGATCCTCTACACAACCGGTGTCATAAATGCTATCCATCCATTACAAATTGGTGTCAGAAGTGAAGGATCCCGAAATCTAAAATCTAAATCGAATTCAACAAAATCTAAATCAACTCTAATTCAACAAAGAACTGAAGGATCCCGAAATCTAAATCTAATTCATCGAAATCAACAAAAATCTAAATCTACATCATCTAAATCAAGAAAAATCAACTCTAAATCTACAAAGAAATCAACAAAATCAAAATCTAATTCATCAAAATCAACAAATCAACTCTAAATCTACAAAGAAATCAACAGTTAGTGTAGTGCGTGTCTAAATCAATCTTAAATCTGAAGTGCCTCATCAACCTTAAATCTATTCAAAGTTATAAAAGTATAAAGAAATCATCTGCTGCAGTACCGACAACACACGTATGTAAGTTAATTTTAAGACTCATCTCATTTGTAATTAAGTATTCGTTTGGAACATAATTTATGAAAATCATAAATAATACATCCACCATGGCTAGTATTACTATAGATCTTGCTGAAAAAATGTTAATAAAACTTGATGGTAATAAATCAAAATTACATGAATTTATAGATAATTGTGATCAAGCTCTTTCATTAGTTAGCGAACCAAACAAAGCTATTCTTTTTACCATAATTCAAACTAAAATCACAGATAACGCTAGGGCATTGATAAGGAATAGAAACTTTGATAACTGGAAATCTTTAAAATCTCATTTAATAAGTATATTTTCCGAACAAAGAACCGTAAGTCAATTGCAATTAGAACTCAGTTCATGTAGACAAAATTTTAATGAAGACGTGCTATCTTATTCATCCAGAGTAGAAAATTGCTACGTTAAGTTAATAAATTCTTTATCAACCACCTTGTCTGCAGAATCCAAAGAAGCATGTGGAAATCTTTTGAAAAATCAAGCCTTAAATGTATTGATTAGCGGTCTGAACACAGAATTAAAATTGTTAGTAAAATCTCAAAAACCCGAGTCGTTGGAAGCAGCCATCTCTCTAGCTTTAGGAGAAGAGCAAGAGTTAAAATCAAAATTTGAAACCATTAAATACCAAAACATAAATGGTCGAAATCCTACTGTCAAATATTGTATAATATGCAAAAAAACAAATCATACAGATGAATTATGTCGCTTTAAGCAATTTTCTAACCATCATAATTTACAAAATAACAGAATTCCGCAATTCAGACAAGAGCCAAGGCCTGTACGTCATTTTTATAATTCAAATTATGAACCACCTATCCAAAACTTTAGGCAAAATCAAACTAACGCGCAAACTTCTAATCCAACTTAAACTCTTAACCAAAATACGAACAAATCCTATCAAAAAAGTTGCAATTACTGTAAGAAATTAGGCCATGTTATACAAGAATGTAGGAAGAGAGAATTCAATAATAGTCGTCGAAATCAACCCTTTGCTAATAATACTCCAAATATTTCACATTTTATTCATAATGATCATTTAAACTTCCCAATTCCTCAGACAGCGGCCATGTCGAGGAACGCCGATATTATTCAGGCCCGAATTACTGTAATCCACCAACTATCGACCACAACATATGTAATACTTCAGTCAAATCAAACTCATAAAGAAAAAGTATCTTTTCTTTTAGATACAGGTGCTGATTTATCTTTAATCAAAATTTCTAAATTAAAGGGTAATGTACCATGTTTTGAAGATACTAGTCATATATCAAAAAGCAAATGTTTTGCTTTTTTTATGCAATCTTCTCCAGTTTTTGTTAATTACCTACATTGTTTTTACGCTGTTGTATTACACAACACATACAATTTTAATCACATTTCGATTAATAGATTGAAATTTTGTGTGGTTGTATGTTTCAAAACTATTTACCTGTAGATTTTTACAGTTCATTCACACGCGAACTGTGACCGTTTAAGAATTCTTACTTTCGTTACGAAAAAAATGATAACATTCCATATAAAACCCAATGCAAAACAAATATCACAACGATAATTTTGATCCCTGTGGTCCTCCAACCTGGTCGTTCTTCTGGTTCAGCCAAATTTGGAGGACCACGCTGTCCCTGACGTCTTTCATTTGAAAACCAATTTTCAATTTGTTTCAGCCGCAGATTAGTTTGCTGCTCTAAATTGGCTTTCTCTGCCCTGGTGGGGTATGGATTTTCGGCGTGCTCCTGTAGCCATCTTCTTAATACTGCCACAGCCTCTTGGGGATGCCTGGGCCTGTTTTGGCGGCGGACAAGGACAGCGTCTGAAACAATCCTTAAAAATTTAAAAAATGTCATTAAATATGACAGATATATTATTTTTAACAGGTAAGTCAATTTAAATAAATCAAATTTATGTCAGACCTCCATGTCTTCTCATTCCGTTCGATATAGGTATATATAGATAGATAAAATAGGTATAATATATATAATATAACAAATTGTAAAAATAATCAGTTAGGTATAATCAGTATAGTCAATTTTTTAAATATTATTAATTATTCACGACGTTCTTTAATTATTATATGCCAAAGAAACAAGTGAATATAAAGGGCCACGGCAATAAATCGTGGTTCAATGACCACATACTAAGTGCAATTAAACAAAGGGATCTACGTCATAAGAAATTCTTAATAACATTAAATATACAAGACTGGCAATTGTACAAAATCCAGAGGAATCGGGTAGTAGATTTAATTAGGAGAGAAAAAAAAACTGTATTATGAGAGAAAAGTTGATAATTGTAAAAATGATTCTGTGCTAATGTGGAAAACGCTAAAGAAAATTATTTCCAAGGCGGATACAGAAAGGTTTAGTGAGATCAGGTTCGAACACAATACAATATCGAATATAAGGGAAATAGTCCAGGAATTTAATAAATATTACATAGAAAGTATTATCGGGGCTTCAGTCCGATGCCAGGGTAACATTTATATCAAGATACCTTGGAAATCAAACTGCTTACCTGCATAGGAACGTAGTGTTTGTATTGCAATGCAAGTGTCACTATGAAGTGCAGTCGAGCTCAGTCGTTGTACAAAATGACTCCTCCCACACAGATTTTCAGCAATGTGATTGGTGAAAATCAATTTGGACCAACCAATGAAATAATTTTGGTTGTTTGGATTTAGTATAAAAGGGGAGCAAATTGGAAAATCATTCAGAGTTTAGTTGGAGTGAACCACCTAGCTACTCTCAACATAACCTAGAGGTTTCCTCAGGTCTTACCATAATAATACATTTATTCAAGCCTTCTGGATGTTATGAAGAAATGAACTGCAACAAGCACGATTCTACATCATACTAGAATTCCAACATCAGTTTCACCACTTCATCCATATCCAGTCAAGCAGACTTCTTCAACTTTACCTTCAGTTGTCAACAATCAAGAATCTGTTATTTTATCCAAGGAAGATCCTTTAGAAATTCCCCATTCTGTTGGTTACCATCTTGAACCTCTCAAGACATCTTCAACCAGCTACATTGGAATTTCTCCATTCTTCTTATCTAACTTGGACCCTCGAAGATTTATTGTTAGATCCAACTACCGAAGATCTCAAGAAGTTGAAGTACCTGAAGACCTATCACAATTTCGTAATTGTTGGGATTATTTCCCTCACATGTATTAAAGTTTTCTTTAACAATATTAATAAAGGGTATCTTTACCCACTTTACAAGAATTTAATTTAACTGTTGTATATAAGTTGTTCTGATATAATAAACATATTTGATAATCAATTGGAGTCAGATTAATTCAATATCACAAATAAGAGTACGCAAACCGCTACAGTATTAATACTATAGTTAAGTCAATTAATCAAGCAGCATTAACAACTAATGAAATATCATGCATGGAATGTTTCACTGATTTTAAAATATGAATCTAGAAGAGTTAAATGAAATACTTTTTTCAATGAATAATAAAAATAGTCCCGATGAAATCCACATGCACACAATAAAGGCATATTTTTCTGAATTGGCAGATATATTAATAAATTTGGTAAATAGTTCATTAGAGATGGGCATCATACCAAATGCATTGAAAGTCTCAACTATTCTACCTATAAAGAAAGTAAGAAACACAATTAAAGCAGAGGAATTTAGACCAATAAACATGCTACCAGCATTTGAAAAAATATTGGAAAGAGTAGTGTATCTACAATTAGTAAAATATATTAATGAAAACGGGATATTGACAAAATAATAATAATAATAATAAATCGTCTTTATTATCTCTCAAAAAATAAAAAAAGAAAAAAATAGAAAAAAAACAAAGTACATATTATTATAATTATATAAATGAGAGACATCCCAAGGCGGAGTTCAGCTTACCTTTCGGTTTGCTGTTCTACCACTCAAACCTTGCAAAAAATAGAAAATTAGTATAAATAAAAATAATGATAATAATAATAAAAATAAATATTATTAGAGCCTCATTGCTATATGTAGCATTTACAACAAGACGTGTAGTACCAGTCTGCAAATATTTCAGTTCCTGTTTAGTAAGTATTTATGAAACTTGAACTTAAATTGATTCAAGGGTAAGCTTTTGAATGAGATGTTTATGTTGTTGTAAATTTTAGTTACTTGATAAGAAAAACAACGCTTGAAGAATTCTGTTTTATGCAGTGGCGGAGTTAGCGTACCCTTGAATCGAACGTTTAAATTATGAACATCTGTACGAAATTGAATTTTATTATAAAGATAAGGTGGTGATTGAAAAATGATAATTTTATGAAACAAACAAGCAGAATGGAGCAATCTCCTATTACACATATTAAGCCAATTTAATTCGGCGAGTTTATAAGAAATGTGTTGGTACTTGCGAATGCCAAATATCAGTCTCATGCAGGAGTTTTGCATTTTTTGAATTTTTTGAGCATTGGATGTGTCAATAAATGGTCCATATATACGAGCCCAGTCACACATGAATTGGACCAAAATGTTTTTCAAACTTATAAATTAATCTATAGTATGTCCAAAAGTTGAGCGATAAGATAAACCGCGTAAACATTTTGACAAACTATGTACTTACCTAATATTTCTTAAACTTTACATATTATTACTAGATTCATTGAACAACTACAATCAGAAATATATTGGTGGTTTTGAAAACATCCCCTTATCCCCTATTTGGGCATGAAAGAACAAATTGATGCGCATTAGAATAATAAAGTAAGTAATTAGAATTTTAAAGTAAAAATATATATACCTACGAGCTAGTTGTATAACTTAAAAGCATCAATTTGTTCTTTTATGCCCAAAAAGGGGATAAGGGGATGTTTTCAAAACCACCAATTTATTTCTGATTGTAGTGTTCAATGAATCTAGTAATAATATATAAAGTTTTAAGAAATATTAGGTAAGTACATAGTTTGTCAGAATGTTTACGCGGTTTATCTTATTGCTCAACTTTTGGACATACTATATATTAAATTATAAGTTTGAAAAACATTTTGGTCCAATACATGTGCGACTGGGCTCGTACTATCACAGTAGTTAAAGTGAGATAGCACTAAGGAGTTACATAAAAGCTTTTTTGTGTTTATATTTAAGAGCTGCCTGCTTGAGTAGACCGTTTTTAGCGCATTGTAGGCTTTTTGTGTACATTTATTTACATGGAAATTAAATTTTAAGTCCTCGTCAATTATAAGTCCAAGATTTTTAGCAAACTTGCTGAGCTTCATTGTCTCGGAATTGATAGAAATTGAGAAGTGGTTCTCAATAAATTCTTCTTTTAGTTTTTTGGGACCAAAAAGTAATATTTCTGTCTTTGAAGGGTTAATCGTAAGACTATGTTTATTAGAGTAGTCAATCAGGTTTCGTAAATCTTGATTAAAATTTAACATTGCTTGTTCAAAATCGTGTTTAGAAAATGAAATGTATATTTGAGTGTCGTCAGCGTAGAAGTGGTGTTTTGAGTATTTAATTGAACTATTTAGATTGAAGGTATAAATGCAATAGAGCAGCGGCCCCAAAATAGACCCCTGAGGAATCCCCGACGATCCAAAAACTTCGATAGTTTATCATCAATTTTTACAGCTTGTTTTCTGTTTTCCAAGTAACTTTTAAAAAAATTACAAGATACTGCATCTAAGCCAATATGGTTTAAAATAGATAGTAACAAGTTATGATTTATGGTATCGAATGCCTTGGAGTAGTCTATGAGTGCTAGTAAGGTTAATTTATTTTCATCAGTACCTATGACTATGTCATCAATAATACAAGTTAAAGCAGTCTCACAACTATGACCTTTTTTAAATCCCGATTGGGTTTGTGGAATTATATTATTATGGAATCAAAAACTACGCAATTGTTTGTCAACTATTTTTTCAATAATTTTGGAGACAGTTGGTAAAATACTAACTGGACGCAGGGACTTATACTCCGATGGGTTATTTACTTTTGGAATTGGTTTTATAACAGCACTTTTCCAGGGATATGGAAATTTTCCCTCAATTAGGCAACTGTTAACAATATTAGTTAAATGGGGTAATATAGTGGGACAAGACATTTTTAAAATCTCACTGTTAATTAAGTCAATACCTTCTGCCTTTGATGTGAGTGATCTTATGATGTTATAAATTTCTTGTTGATCCGTTAATATAAACGAAAATTCCGAATCAGTACATTTCTCAGCGTTATTATAAAACCAAATCATTTCATCCACATCTTTTATCAGGGTAAGATTACTATTAATAAAATAATTATTGATTGCGTTTACATTTTTAAGCTGTTCGGGTATATCTACAAGCTTTTTGTTACCAAGAATGTTTGTGGTTCTCAAGACGCTCCACAAATTTCTTGACGAACCCTCAATTTTTTGTTTTATATACGCCTTCTTTTCATCCCTAATAGCTTTAGTTACTAAATTGCGTAAATGTTGATAATATATTCTGTCCCCGTCCAGTTTTGTACTTTTATACTTGTTATAGGCCTTATTACGAAGGGATTGCATTAATTTAATAGTATCTGTTAACCAGGGTGCAGGTGGTCTAGTGATACGCCTATTAATATAAGGAGCGTGCAGATTGATCGAATCTACAATGCAATTTGTAAAGATCTCAACTTTTTGGTTAATATCGTGAGTATAAAAAATGTCATCGAGTACAGTGGATCGGGGTTTAGAGAAGGGTTTAGCTGCTATCTCTAAGTTACACAAGTAAAAAAAATATTGCGGTTCTACAGAAATGCGGTTTAGATTTAGTACCGTTTAAGGTCACATATCTATCGTAAATAGATGTAATAGCATAACCTTTTCCTTTCTGAAAACCAGTGTGCAATTCGTCTATTATTGTCTTCAAAGCAGCTTTGTCATCTTCTAGTTCTTCTTTACTTTTCAAGTCACGCACAACAGAAACTGAACACTTGCAGAAGCATTCGTATGTTAAACAATTTGCATGATATTTAATTTCTGTGTCAGTTAAGTCATTTGGACCTATTCTTTTAAGGACATCTGAATTTCTAGTGGAAATTTTTTTAATTTTCATTTCTATGTTAGTCGTCATGACTTATGACAGTTTTTTTCGAATCCGAACGTTTTTGGCAGATTACACAGATTATACATCGAAAACTCCTTTCCGAAGTTTTCTATCTGCCACAGGCGCTGGTAACTCAATTCCTGCTTCTCTATATTCCTGTAAACGTAAGCACCTTTTCTGTAGAACCGCAATATTTTTTTTACTTGTGTAACTTAGATAACAACTTTTGTGCCAAAATACCTGGTGAAAATTCTTTTGTATTTTTACAGTAGTAATCGTATTTTGTATGGAAGTGTCTTTTGTTTTTGTTATATTTTCTCTTATTATACATGATTTCACTAAAGTTTCAAAAGTTTTTTGAGTTGAATGTAAATAAGCACCAGTTTCTTGACAAATTGTGCACTTATGTCCTAATTTTACATTAAATTTCAGCTTCGATTCAAGTTCACTTTCAGAGCTCGTACTGCTAGTATCTACACACTTCATGACTGTTACCAAATTGTAAATTTATTATTCTGAAATTTCAAAACTATAGGACAAGAATCAGCGGCGTAACTAGAAAATTTGGACCAAGACGCAAAATTTTATAAATGGCCCCTATCTTTATAGCAAAAATAGTAATACATGTATACATATGGTATACGAAAAAAAAAACACAAATTAAGTTGAAAACACTTTTTCAAATTTACTAAGAAAAAACTAGGAACTAAGAACTAAATTATTACAAAAACTGTTTTCTTCTAGATTTCGTCGCTGCAAAGTTACTTATTAAATTTTTTAAATCCATTTTCTTAGCCTCACTGCTTCAACCGCGATTGTCCCATACTATTTCTTCTATAGTCTTTTATTAATTTTAACTTGCTAAATGATCTTTCTACAGAAGCAACTGTTACAGGGAGTGTGAAGAACAACATAAAAACAGAAAATACATCCGATATATCAGTTTCTAAGCAATTATATTTGGTCATTACTAAGTTAGCAAACTCTTTTACACTTCGCAGTTCTTTTAACTCGTCTTTTAAAAGCGAATGAACATGAATAAATTGCAATGGATATTGTTCACTTAAAAAAGTAGAATACTTCTTTTGTAATTTTTCACATTCTTTTAAAATGTCTTTGTGGATCCAGAAATCCAAAATAATTTCTTAATTTTTCCATGCTTTTAAATCTTTCATGTAATTGATATGAAACAGTATCTATGACAACATTAAATAGTCCAATTCTAAACATATCTTCTGCTGAAGGAAAGTGATAATTTTTCGCTAATTCATCAAAATGCCGTTTCACTTTAGGCTGTCGTTTTTCCTGAAACTCAGGGGCAACATTCCAAGTTCTTGCAATTTCTGAAGCTTCACCTTTTATTTCAATAAATTTAGATCTAATTACTGAGACTTTACTATAAGCCTGATTTAAAACAGTTTTGGCTTCATCTAAATCTACATTTTTCTTTTGTAGAACTATTGAAGCAAAATTAATTTCTGTTAGAATTTTATGCAAAAAGACGCACATAATAATAAACTCAAATTTTTCCATTTTATCTTTTATGTTTTGAGCTTCATCACAAATTCCTTTTCCTGCTGTCAATATCAAGTGTGTTAAAGATTTTATAATATCTAAATAACGTAGTTTAACAGCCAGTAGAGAAGTCAATCTTCCAGACCATCGAGTGGGATTTAGTTTTTTTAAAGTTACATTTGATTCGCCTGTGAACTTTGAAAGCAAATCCCATCTATTAATAGAATTTCCAAAAAATGAATATATTTCTTGGAGTGTAACGAAAAATGCGGACACATCTTTATTTTTCTCTATTGCATCTTTTACAACAAGATTTAAATTATGGCTGGCACAATGAACGTACTCTGCATTTTGTTGAATGTTCTTAATTTTTTGTTGCAAACCATTATAAATACCACTCATTACATTTGCTCCGTCGTATCCTTGACCAATACATTTTTCAATTGGTATCTTCATGTCGCGTAGTATAGATAAAATTTTATTTTTCATTCCCTCTGCGGTAAGATCTGTTTGATTAAAAAATCCCAAAAAAGTTTCTTTAATTTCAAACCCCTGAGATTCTAATCGATCATTTCTTTGAATATGCACATGTCTAATCATTACACTTAATTGGTCCTTTTTCATTATATCTTGGGTAGTATCCAATAAAAGCGAATAACATAAACTACTGTTAATTTCACTTATTAAATTTTCTCTAAGATTTTCCCCTGCACATTGAATTAGTTCGTTTTGAATTTTGGGACTTAAGTATCTAACTGATCCATTTGGCATGTCGATTACTTGTTTTAAAATATTGTCATATTTAGCTAATAATTCAACTTCTGCTATAAAATTGCCGTTATAATCATTTCCGATATTTTCTGAATGTCCACGAAATGAAGTACTATTTCTTGCTAACTTTAAAGTGATATCAAACAAACGCTTTAGAACCTTTCTCCAAAAGGTCTCATTTTGACGAATACGCTCCTCTGAGCATTCGTCTATTGTCTTATTTTCTTGCCAAATTTTATGTACTGACAACGCTTCAATATGATGCTTTGTAAGAGAATGAGTTTTCAACTTATTGGAAAAACTTTGCCAATCACGCATACCAGTACACCATTGATTTTTTTGGGCGGAAAATAACCAACATGGTTTACAGTAAGCTGCATCCAGAATTTTCGAATATTGTAACCAAGATCGAGGAACTGGACCGTATTTAGTAACGCATGTAAAAAATTTTGCAGAGAAGCAACGATTATTCTGCGTCGGATCTCTGGGAAATGGTCCTTGTGGTTTTTTTATTGTACCCTCTACGTCTACGTCCACTAAAAACCGTCTAAGTTTATCTGTTAAATTTATGTTATTTTGTACATAATAACCCAAATCTGTATTTCTAAATTTGATTTTTATGGTGTTGAAGGGGTTTTTCTGATATGTCAATAACAGGGGTGGAAGATTGCTGAGTGTGTACAGTGTTTACAAGGGACTCAGTATCGTCGTCGACGTTGATTTGTTCGTCCTTGTCAATTTGTACTATGTTTTCAGAGTTTGAGGATGGTTCAATTTCAGGTAATGTCACTATTGGAATGGCGAATTCGTCAAAGTCTGGTGTGTCAGGTCTTTGTGGAATGATACTGATTTGGTCAAAATCGGGTTCAGGTGTTCTAAGTGGTTCTATAGTTGTGGGGTGAATTTGAATGCGACTAAGATAGTCTGCAACTTTGTTTAATTTTCCAGGCAAGTATTCTATAGAGAAATTATACTCTTCGAGTTTTATACTCCATCTAGTAAGTTTCGAATTGGGTTCCTTAATGTTTCTTAACCAAATGAGGGGTCGATGATCAGTAAAAATTTTGAATTTTACTCCGTATAAGTACGGCCTAAAGTGTTTACAAGCCCACACTATGGCTAGTAATTCTCTTTCTATAGTTGGATAATTTATTTCGGATTGATTAAGCGTTCGCGACGCGTAGCTAATTGGTTTCCCTGCTTGTGATAATACAGCGCCAATAGCGTATTTCGAAGCGTCTGTTGTGAGTTCGAATGGTTTTTCAAAATCTGGATAAGATAAAACGGGGTCATTCATTAGAATGGTTTTTAAATGTTCAAAGTTTTGAATAAAGGTTTGATCATGCACAATTTTACTGTCCTTTTTTAAACATGAAGTTAGAAATTTTGTGATTTTGGCGTAATCCTTTATAAATTTGCGGTAATAGCCAAACATTCCAAGGAATGATTTAATTTCAGTACGAGTTTTTGGAAGAGGAAATTTACTAATCGTTTGAATTTTATCAGGATTTGGTCTTATTCCTTCTTTACTTAAAATGTGTCCTAAATATGGTACAGATGTTTTTAAAAATTCGGATTTATCTAATTGCACTTTTAAATTATATCGTCTACAGCGTTCGAAGACGTTCTTGAGTTTTAGAATATGTTCTTGTAATGATACAGAATACACAATGATATCATCAAGGTTAACCATACATTGGGTCTGTGTTAAACCAAGTAATGCCTGATTAATAAGGCGTTGAAATGAAGCGGGGGCATTCTTTAATCCGAAGGGCATTCTCTTGAATTGAAAATGGCCTTCTTCAGTAGAAAAAGCTGTTTTCTCCCTATCATTTTTGTCTATTTTGATCTGGTGGAAACCAGAGGCTAAATCTAAAGTAGTGAAGTATACGGCTCGTCCTAAATTGTCTAATACTTGTTCTATATTCGGAAGGGGGTATTTGTCTTCGATCGTGTTCTCATTTAACTTTCGATAGTCAATGACTATCCGCCATTTTTGTTTGCCTGAGTTATCTTGTTTTTTGGCACGATCCAAATCGGGGCATTATACGGGCTTTTCTTTTCAATGATACCTTCTTGCAACATTTTTGACATTTGCTGTTTTACCTCGTCGCGATGTACATGGGGGCATGGCGTAAATATTGGATGGTGTGGGCATATAGTATCGCAAGTTAGTGGAGTACGCGCATGACGTCACAGTCGAGCTCGAGCCAGCATATCTCGAGCTGTTCGCAGTTCTCCAAACCAAAATTACTTGATGATTTCCACCAGAAAAATATTTAGATGTCATTCAAAACTGACTTACAAAATTAAAATTAATATATAATCACGTGATTTACTTACTGAAATAATACTCCAAAGTAAATATGAAAATATTAATTAAAAAAGATATTTAGATACATTATTGCAATATACCCTAAAAAATAATACACTTCAATAATTATTTTAAAAAATATATTTGAATGAACGAAAAAGTCAAACAAATATAGAATAACGGCTGTTATAATTGTTTAAATTGGAAATTATATGGAAATTAGCAGCCAATAAAACATAAATCAGGAAAAAAAGAAACACATAAATTTCAATAAAAAAAAATTGTATATTTTGACGTTTCGCTTTTATAAAAGCTTCATCAGAAATAACGAATTTAAATAAACAATATAAAATTAAAGCTTAGCATATTTAATGGTAAAAAATTTCAATTTTGTATCTTACAGATCTTAATATAATTTTTAATATTACATTTTTTTGTGGGTATAGCATCAGGTTTAATGTTTCGCCTTCTCTTTGGCGAATAATTTAACATTTCCTGCTGCTTTGTATTTTGGAAGCAAGTATGGTTCAAAATGTACTGAACATATTGTTGCTAAAAAAGTAGATCAGATCGCATAATATATAAATTTATATACGGAAACGGACAATATTACCATTTTTAAAGTTTACTTTATCATCCCGCTTAGAATTATTTAACCAAATGCTCGACAATGATTGATCTTTTGAAAATGTGAAAAATCTAATTCCTGTTGTGTTCCTGTTACTATTGGAACAACCCGCGACTGCACAATACGGCATTGTAAAAACTGCAACCTGAACTAAGTTGTCAGTCCAAAACCTAGGTACCTACCTAAGTACCTTTACTGAATTATGAATTAGTGTGGTGCATTGCATTAGTCATTGTATGATGCAAATGCGCTCGCACGTGCTCGACTGCTACGTCACACGGGCACCGCCTACTTGCGCAAAGCCGGCTATGCCCACACCATCCAATATTTACGCCATGCATGGGGGTACCGATAGTTTTTGGTATAAATTGGAATGTCATTTTTTGTGCGAATGTGATGTTTTACCAAGTTCGTATACGTTAGGGGTATTTCAGGGGAGTAGAATATATCTTTGAATTCGTAACAAAGGGATTTTAATTTGTTCTCTTCTTCGGAATTTAAATGTTCGGTTTTGATATTTTTTAAATTATCATTTAAAATTTTATTTTTAAGATGTAGAATTTAAGTTTACATTATTAATTTCAACATTGTTGATTTCAAAATCTTCTAAAACTAGGGGATGGTATATCTGAAAATTTTGCGGTTCTTCAGATGTGTTGATCACGGTGGTGTAAAAATAGTTATTATGTGCTTTAACTAATGCTCTAGGTGTAAAGCAGTTGTCATTGAATTTAATTTTATCGCAAATACGTGTAGCATTGGTACTTGTTGTTGGTAATTTGACTTGAATTTCTGATCTAGGTGGTATAAATAAACGTTTTATAGGTTCTGATTGGGATTTTAATTTAGTAAAATTGCACTCGTTTCTTCGCTGCATTTCTTGTTTCAATTTTGATTGATTATAGAAAAAGGGCACCACAGTACTTTCTGTCTGCATATGCATCCAACGAAAGTCGATGTTTGCATTAATTTGAGCAAATAAATCTGATCCAATTAATCCGATATAATTGGGGCTAAAATCGTACATGTAGCATACATGAGTTCCAGACTCGTTAAATAAATAATTTATGGGTATATCAGCAACTTGATCATGGAAAGTGGTACCATGAGATGTTGTGATTTGAAATTGATAATTTAAAATAGAATTTGGAAAGTTTTTCTTAACAAAATTAGGGGATATAATTGTTTTACTACTGCCGGTATCTAAGAGAATTTTATCTTGGGTTCCAGGGATAATTAAATAAGGTAAATTTGATTTTATTGTAGTGAGATTGAAATTTTCGACGTTTTCCGAGGCTAGTTGGTAAAATTTCCAGCTGCTTCGTTATCGTAATCAATTTCTTGATCAACTTGATCTTGTTCTTCGGGAATGTTATCGTAACAATAATTTTGAGGAGAATACTCAGGTTCTGGGTTATATTCGGAAAATTCAGGATAATTTTCGAAGCTGAATTATCATTATGGTGGAATAATTCTTCGGCATGGAAATTCCTGGGTTGATTGGATTGTTTAATAAATGGAACATTATTAAAGTAATTAGGTTTTTTTAAATTTGGGTTAGGTATTTGTGCGGAAAGGGGTCTCTTATTGGCTGATCCAATTTGCATTGGTTCACCTGGTGTGCTATTTCTATAGCCGTGTTGGGGTGCAAATACATTTCGGTTCCCGAAACCTTGATTTGGGAATCGAGAAGGTGGAGTATTGGGGTTTAACCTCATTGTAGGGATTTGATTTCGTATGAATGTATTATTAGGAGGAAAGTTTCGTTGTACAGGAAGAAAATTACTTCTATAATGTTGGAATGGCGTTTTTTGATTATTGTAATGTGGAGTAGGTAAATTTGGTAAGTTATATCTTGAGTTGCTAGGGTTTTGATTCTGAATCGGAATATTAAGATGACTTTTATATGAATTTTGCGAATACCTAATATCGATTTCATCTCGAATGATTGATATCGCACTTTCTAAATTATCGGGATTTCTGCTCCGTAAAAGCGAACCGAAGGGTTCGTTCAAGCCGCTAACAAAGGATCTTGGGGCTAATTGTTTAGTATTTTCTAATTTATAATCTTTTACAGGTTGGGTTTCGTTACCTATGGAAATTTTTGAATTAAAAGTCGCCAGAAGAGTTCTAATGCGATTATAGAATTCGATCGGGCTTTCTTTTGAATTTTGTCTAGCTTTTGCTAAGTCAACCGTAAGGTTCAACTCTGACCTTTGATCTCCAAAATTGTTGATTAGTACATTTTTTAAATCGGTCCAGGTTCGAAATTCGTAACCTGCTACAACTTCTAGTGCGTTGCCTTTTAACTTATTACAAACAGAGGATAATAAGAATTTGTTACTATAAGCATCTGGTTGTGCTGGGATTAAAAATTGGGTCAATATTACTTCGCAAGCTCTAATGAACTCCGAAAGGGTGCTGCTGTTGCCATCATAATTGGGTATTTCGGATAGCATGGCTATCTGGAATCCTACTGGGGATAGATTTGCCATGTTGAATGTTGTTTCACTAATTTCGTTGTTTAAAATTGATCGAGGTGCAATACTATTGGGTGATCTAGATCTAGATCTATCCCGGTTATTCATATGCACTATTACACAATTATTATTATTACTTTCTGATTATTTTAAGTGGAAATGCTGTTTTTATGTTTGTAAACAGTCTAATAGGGCTTTAAATTAAATCTTAAATCTATGTTACTGGTTTATATTTATTAAATTGGTATTAAAAACGTTAAATAATGAAAATAATGCTTACTGCATAGTAGAATAAATTGATGTTGAATACTGAAGATTCGATCTGGGTGATCTCAATGATCAGGAAGTCGTCAATCGACCAAAGTGTCTCCAATAGACTGGGTATTTTTCGGGAACCAGCGGTGCTTGCTTCGGCGATGCTTGTCCTAAGCGTATATGCTTTGCTGATACTCGATGAATTGGTTGGTACCTCACGAAAGTTGAAGTTCTTGAATAATTTTTTTTTTTTTTTTGGATCACTGAGCAAAACGTTGAAACGTACGAAAATACAACGGATTTTAAACGCGATTTTCTCTCAGTATCCTACCGACTGCGCCAGTTTTGTATTAAAATTCGTTCGGACCTTTTTTAAAAAGTACTTTATTTGATTTACAAAGTGAAAATGAACAAAAACTTTGGAGCTTAATATACGACGGAGTATGAATTAAGACTAAAACTAAAAACAAGCATTTGCATAAACTGAATTCATATAAGCTTATCTAATCGTTTCTACAGGAAGCTGCTATCTGAATAATATGATGCCTCAGGTGCATCTAATCACATAACTCGCACACCAAACGTGTTACCATTTTGGTTATGTAAGGTATCATAAGCTAGCAGATCGATTACGCGACCTGGCGTGAAAAGCTAGTTCTATAAGGGATGATTAAGTTAGGGTTGCTTTTGAATTAATCGACTGCAATGATAACTGCACTACGGATTGTTATTCAATAGTTTATTAACAAACAAAGCACTTAGATAATGGGAATAATACTAATACAGATTAATAGTTGATATTCTGAAAAAACGTGACTAAACGCGAACCGACCATTGTCAGTGCTCAAACGGAAGTGACTCTGCAGGGGGCAGTATTACCAACAACGGTCGGTATTGCCAACCATGGACGGTTTGGTTTTGGCGCGATACTACAGTTCTCATTTCAGAACACATTTACTGTTATCACATCAGGCTTATGTAATATATCCGCCCACCAAACCTCTTATAACCATTTTGAATTGGAAAGCAGTACTAGTTAGCAGATCAATTACGTGACCTGGCGTGAAAAGCTACTTCTCATTTTTTTAGAACACATTTACTGTTATCACACCGGACGTTCCGTTCTCTTTGAAAATTTTAGAAAATGAAAGCAGTACAATTTTTTGTAAGGCCACACTGTCTTTAAGAACGCGTTCATATAGCGTTAATTTAAAGGCCCGGTGTCACACGTTGCTTCAATTTATTTTTAAAAGTGAATGTATTTTTGTTTGTACATATTCATCTGAACTTGTGTTAAGGCCGCTACAGACGCTCCGTCTTACCTTAATACTTGCCTGCACAGTTCTAAGTCTCAAGGTAAGACGATACGTGTGGATAGCAAGTCTTAAGACTCTTCGTGCGTGTACAGTTCAGTGGTGCGGCTCGAAGGAATTCAGGGTTTGCTTGAAATTTTGAGCGCGAGCCTATAGGTCTACGAGCAAAACGGAACGTGTGGACGAACGAAAGTCTTCAGTTCTAGCCAAGACAATGGGACGTTAGTTTCGTTTTCCGTTTTTGCATTAATAATAGCAGTTTTGAGGTTATTCTAGAGAATTTATATCACTATACAGACAATATACATGTTTATGGAAAATCAAGTCTGCAGAATTGTTCCAGTCTTCGAGTTTTAACCTTATTTCATTTAACAAATTTATGTGCGAGAGTCGAGCCCTCTTTAAAAGCCACGATTTTGCCGATTTTGATCTAGGTTTACTTTTCTTTCTTAAAGCTAAGGCTAAAGAAATCGCTACTAAAAGATCGTCACTGTGATTATTTGACATGATCCCACTACCACGGAGCTTCGCAGATCGGCTCAATACTCGAGTGCAATACGAAATCTTCATCTTTTTAATAGAAGTTGGATCGACATGGTAAGAAGACAGTTTTGGCATCAACTTCAAGTTACCTTCAGGGTCATCTATACGAAATGCGTTGTAAATGTGTTCGCATGTTGCACGCACATGTTTGCTGTTCATTTCAAAATAGACATCACCAGTAAGCATATTATTTCTGATTCCTTTTATCAGGTGGGGAGGATCAAATAGGGGTACTATCCTTTGATCATCCACTTCAAAAATAAATTCTTCCAAACGATCTTTATCTTCCCCAAGGTAATTGACACGAGTGTCTTGAACTAAAATTGTGATAGCTGAGGAATTATTAGCACCTTGGTCACAAATAGTTGTAATGATTTGCAAACCAGCAGCACTTGTGGCTCTTATAATTATTTTTAGTATATGCACAATATCTTGAGATTTTGTGGCACCACTGACAAAATTGAAATAGATGGGTTGTTTCCAATTTTTGTTAATTCCACGTAGCATAAACACCTGTAAATATATGAGCTTTAATTGTATAGGAAATGATCCGGTTCAGAATGGGGTTGCAGCTTTAAGTCAAATTCAGAAAACTATTCTATAAGGTCAATTGAATCCAAATATTTACCTGAACATGATTTGCAATGTTGTTTGTCCTTCGGTAACCGTAATCTTCAAACCCATCAACAACATCTTCTACTTGGTTCCATATCAAATTAGGGGCAAGGCTCATTTCATCAAATAACAATACACAATATTTATCCAGCCGACTTTTGAAAGTTTGTGCTTCTGCCTTCATTACATCTAATACGTACTGATTTAATCCTGGTCGTATTGGAATCCGATTCAGTAAACGTGTGATTGCTTTCTTGCTTGGCCATGCAAATAATTTTGATAGCAGTTTCTACCCTCTTCCAGATTGTTTGCTCAAGGCAAGAGCAAGAATTTTATCATTTAAAGAAAAACGGCGCCCTCTACTTTTTTTGCTACAATTCTCCAATTGTGATTTTAAAAAACGAGTTCTTATGCCATCCAAAGTATATGTTACCGTGGTAAACATTTCAGATTTACTACATGTCTCAGGTTCTTTGTACCGGAGACGACTTTTGACATGTACTGCATTCCTACGCCTTTCAGTTGTAAGTTGCTTATATAAACGTTTGGCTTTTGGAGTCAATTCTTGTTGACTGGACACATTCACGCTGGCTAAGATATTTTCTGTAAAAGTTTATTATATTAGTCATCGTACATATTATACAGGATGTTAAATAAAATATGTTACAAACTTTAATGGCATATAGTACTAGCAATTATAAGACAAAAAGTTCCTGTATCCATATTAGCTTTTGTAAATTAAAGCTTAAAAACAAAATGAAACACCAATATCACTCACAATAATTTGTAATTAAACCAATAACAATTAAGCGACCGCTCAGAGTCTTATGTTTTTTGCAAGCAAGTGTATAGAATCACCATTTGGACACGTAATTGCGGTTACCTACTACATAACGTTTGGAGGCCGTATGACGCTAACACGGCCAGCCTCACATTGGGACGATCTCGGCCCAAAATTTTGACTCGGGTTTTTCCTGACTCTCATTTGATGTACGCTGAGGAAGTTTTGCAGGGGAATCCAACATCTGGCAAATAAACATTACAAATCAGAACATTACAGTCTACGAATTCATCGGGTTTCAAGCTTTTGAGTGCATAAAGAAAACAGTATTTGGAATATGCATCCACTGCCACAAAGACATGAGTAAATCCGTCTTCGGTTCGTGGTCCAAAACGGTCAATATGATTGGTATTGAAGGCAAATGCTACTTTCGGAATTAAGTGTAGATCGAAAGAGGTTGTTGTAAGTGTTCTTTCTCGGGTGAGGCAGGTTAAACACGGAGTAATGTACTTTTTTTACTAATTGACGCATTCTTGGATACCAAAAGTGAGAACTTAAACTCAGAATTGTTTTATCTAGTCCAATATGAGCTTGTCCGTCATGATATTCTTTTAGCAACGCATAACGTACATTTTTTTGGTACAAAGAATTGAGTGACTTTGTCAGATTTTATTTCACTCAAATGACCCAATGTACTGCCTGTTAAACAAAATTGCTTTTTAGCCAATTTTTCTTGCAATTTTGATATGCTGCAAACAATAACCTCGACCGTTAAACAAGCAGTTAAAGAAGAAAACAAAATCGTTGTAGATAAACTGGATTCCTTCCAGAAATCTTTGGAATTATTTAATAACCAACTAGAAGATCTGCAAAAAATTATTGCGGAAAAAGATATAAAGTTGAATGACTGCGTTAACAAAATTGAAGCATTGGAAACCGAGAATACCAAAAGTGAGAACTTAAACTCAGAATTGTTTTATCTAGTCCAATATGAGCTTGTCCGTCATGATATTCTTTTAGCAACGCATAACGTACATTTTTTTGGTACAAAGAATTGAGTGACTTTGTCAGATTTTATTTCACTCAAATGACCCAATGTACTGCCTGTTAAACAAAATTGCTTTTTAGCCAATTTTTCTTGCAATTTTGATATGCTGCAAACAATAACCTCGACCGTTAAACAAGCAGCTAAAGAAGAAAACAAAATCGTTGTAGATAAACTGGATTCCTTCCAGAAATCTTTGGAATTCTTTAATAACCAACTAGAAGATCTGCAAAAAATTATTGCGGAAAAAGATATAAAGTTGAATGACTGCGTTAACAAAATTGAAGCATTGGAAACCGAGAATACTACTTTAAAAAAATTGAACTCCGAATTTGGACTTAGGGTCATCCATCTTGAACAATACAGCCGCTTGAATTGTGTTGAGATACATGGCATTCCAGAACCGAAGGATGAAAATATCTTGGCTACCGTAAACTCGGTGGGACGTGCGCTTAACTTCGAAATCAAGAAAGAAATGATTAATGCCTGTCACAGACTAAAATCAAACCCAAACCGCCCACAGGATCCCAGAAGCATTATTCTGAACTTCGTCAGGCGAATGGATAAAGAAGATCTACTTAAGGCTAAGAAAGTCAAACGTGAGCTCTCTACAAAAGATCTAGGTTTGCCAGTTAGTCCACCAAGACCTATATATGTCAACGAATCACTATCGCCAGATAATAGGAAGCTGTTTGGTCATTGTCGTGAATACAAAAAATCTCATAACATCAAGGATGGTAAAGTTCTGATGCGTAAAAAAGAAAACAGTCGTGCATATGTAATCAAATCAATTACTGATCTGCCTGATGTCCACTAGTGATCACACCCACGATGTTAAAATATTGTATCAAAATGTAAGAGGATTAAATACTAAATGTAATATTTTTAAGGTTAATTTAATTGCATCGGCTTCAGAGTACGATATTATTGCTTTGACTGAAACAGGGCTAAGCCCCCTCGTTATTAATAGTGAATTATTTACTGATGATTATACAATTTTTCATAAAGACCGGAAAAGCATATGTGGAAAAACTAAGGGGGCGGAGTCCTGATCGCGGTCAATAATAAGTATAAATGTGTTAGAATGTCAAATTTCGAAACAAATGGGGAAAATGTATGGATGAAGGTATGTATAGGTAATTCTGTAATTTACTTTTGTTGTGTCTATTTTCCACCAGACTCACTGTCTGATGAATATAGTTTATTGTTTGAATCTTTCGATGTAAACTTCTTAGGGTCGAATAAAGATTTGTATGTTTTAGGTGATTTTAATCTATTTAGTACTAGCGTAAGAACGCGAATCGAACATGAACAGTTCATGGATCTCCATGGTCTGACCCAATTTAATGAAGTTCAGAATATTAACGGTCGTACTCTCGATTTAGTCCTGGCTAGGCAGCGTGTGAGTGTACATAGATATGATTCACCATTAGTTCCGGAGGATCTTCACACCCTACTTTGTTGTGCGAAATAGAGTATAGGAACTGTAATGGGTATGTGCACAGTAATTTTTGTGGTGAGCAATACAATTTTAAAAAAGCCGATTTTGTTCGTCTATATAATGAATTAAGTAATGTAAAATGGAATCTTGATGGAGTGATGGACGTAGAGACGGCTATAGAAATTTTCTATAGCCAGCTCTATAATATATTAGACCGTTGTGTACCTAAAGTTTCGTATAAAATACGGTTATATCCGGTGTGGTTTACTCCTGACATAATAAAAGCTTTAAAAAGGAAGGAACGTTATAGGAAATCCTTAAAATGAGAATATTTATGTTAGGCAACAATTCAATTACATAAGAGCTGAAATTAAATCTAAAGTAAAAGTAGCATATCGAGATTATGTAGATAGCATTGAAAATGTCATTGATAGAGACCCTAACTCCTTTTGGTCATTTTTAAAAACAGTTAAGAAGAACAATTCCGTGCAGAACGTGATGACATACAACAACAATGTCCTTGAAAATAACTTAGATATTGCCAATGCCTTTGCGGAACATTTTCTGTCGGTATTCCTGCAAACTCCGTCGAGTTACAATGTCACCTTTGATGAGATAATTTCCTTGCCACCGGTAAATCTAAAGATTGAATTCTTTACTGATGCAGATATACTAGAGGCCATCAAATCTCTAGCCCAAAAGCGTTCTGTTGGACCTGATATGATACCACCCTACATATATAAAGCTTGCTTAGAGTTTTTTGTATATCCTCTTAGTGTTATTTTTAATGCCATTTTACAAACTAGCCACTTTCCCTCTGAGTGGAAAATCACAAAAGTGTGTCCAGTACCTAAAGATGGAAACAAAACAGAATGTAGTAACTTTAGACCAGTGGCCCTACTATCGGTTCCTGGCAAGCTCTTTGAGAGTATACTGTACAAGTACCTTCTGGCCCAGGTAAAGCCCTATATCTCTTCATTTCAGCATGGTTTCTTATCGGGAAGATCAACCTTGACAAATCATTTGTGCTTTACTCAGAGTATTACCGAAGCCATGAATTGCGGGGGTAACTTGGATGTAATTTTTACGGACTTTGCCAAGGCTTTTGATCGAGTTCATCATGATACTTTACTAAATAAACTTCATGTTTTTGCACTTTCAAGGGAATTATTACTGTTGTTTGCTTCTTATTTATCAGGCAGGAAACAATACGTTGTCTATAATGGATGTAGGTCGTCAATGTATCATGCTCCGTCGGGAGTACCACAAGGGTCTAACCTAGGACCATTAATATTTTTGGTTTTAATAAACGATCTGCCGGGGTGCGTGAAATATTCTGATTGTCAAATATTTGCCGATGATTTTAAGTTATACAAACCTATCTTTAAAATTCAAGATTGTTTTGAACTGCAAGAGGATCTGGATCGGGTAGTAGATTGGTCCCAAAAAAATCATCTTGAATTCAATATAAAGAAGTGCACCTGCATGACATACTCTCGAAAACAAGCACCGATTATCTTTGACTACAGAATGAATAAAGATAAGTTGCTAAGAGTTAAAATTATTAAAGATCTCGGAATTCTGTTGGACGATAAGCTGACTTTCAATGAGCAGGTGCTGAACTGTGTCAAAGGATCCTATCGAATGTTAGGTTTTATAATCCGAAACTCTGCGGGCTTCACTAAATTAACGTCGTTCTTATACTTATATAATGCTTATGTCAGAAGTAAACTGGAATATGGAGCGATTATATGGTCGCCTTACTACGAGTTCTACAAAAATGAAGTGGAAAAAGTTCAAAAACAATTTCTTAGATTTATTTTCTATAAGAAGCACGGCTATTATCCGTTTGCTAGACCCTATACTCTATTACTACACGAGTTTAATTGCCAGAGCTTAGAAAATAGACGTGTTATTAATTCTGCTGTTTGTTTGTATAAAATTGTTAATTATAAAATTGATTGTTCCTATATTTTACAACATTTAATGTTCACTGTACCTATCTACAACCACAGATATTTTCCTATGTTCACTGTACCCCAATTTCAAAGAAATTACTATCGTAACTCGCCACTAGTCAGGCTAATGGAGATAATGTACCGCTATAATCGTGTTGACTTGTTCCAGCCGAATATAAAGAAATTTAAGAGTCAGATTGTGGAAATCATGTTCCATGAATAAATGTAGCTATCTTTCTTTAGTTTGTTAGATATTTTGCTTCACTAATAATAATTACTATTATTATTATTATTATTATTATTATTATTGAGATAAAATTCTAAAGAATGTTATGTAAGGTTAAGGTTGTCCTTTTTTTCTGTTTTTTTTTAATTACTACTTTACTGGTATTAGCTTGCATGTTTGTTACTGTTTGTACATTATATTTGTAGCTTGTTATTGGGCGCTGAGCCTGTTAGCTGCTGAAATAAATAAATAAATAAATAAATCTTAAAGCTTGATTAATGAAAACCGTACGAGACAAATCAATGTCAGCAGGTTTTGGAGGGTTACGACTCAAGTAATCAACATAACCCATTTGATTTCCGGCTATATGTTCAATGACAAAATTAAAATCATTAAGGTAAACCCACCAACGACTTACACGAGGAATTAAATCACGTTTATGTTGCGAGCTTTTAAGAGAATTGCTGTCTGTTACCTACGAAGTAATGTCTAAATTGCTTTAAAGCATACACTACGGTTAATGTCTCGAGCTCATATGAATGATGCCTTACTAAAATACGCTACAACGCTGGTTTAAGACCATCATGAATTTGATTATTGTTCCTGTAAAAAGCTACATTATTTTTTTGTTTTATTTTTGTATTTTTTTATTAATGGAAAACCTGTAATTTCGTAATGTCAAAACATATTGACCTACTTATGTTCATCAATACGTCTTTTCTTAAAGCATTTATATCAACAGTATGACCCTTTTTCTTACAAAAATCGCAACTTACCGTAACATATCTAGAAGATGAAGGAGCTTCAGATGTTTCAGCTCTCTCACGTTCTAAACTTCGTGTAGGACACGCTGATTTCCGGTGACCTAATTGACCACACCCAAAACATTTAATGAAATCAGTTTTGGGGGAGGGACATAATTATATTACTAGACTGATTATCTCGCCGATTTAAATTTGGTTTAGACTGTATACGCGATAATTTCGCTATTAAAGAGCTAACAGACAAATGGCCTACTTGTGTTACTTCTGCTTGGAAAGAAACATCTTTTATCCCAAAACAAATTAAACTTACAAGTTGTTCTTGCGTAAAGTGAACACGTAATGCGTTTAGTTTTTGTAACTTTATACGAGCATAAAACCCGTATGTTGGACATGAATCAGAATTATATGTTATTGCATCATACATTGACTTGCCAAAATTTGCACTACCGACAAAAGTTTCATACAAATATCTTTTTGAATTATCCCAAGAACTGCGGTCTGCGGGGTTCCAACAAGCAAACCACTCACCTGCCTCCTTCAAAACAACCGGATATTCTAGACATTATGTTGCCATCATTCCAGCCCAAATCTGCTATCATCTTGCTGTGACCAGGGACAAATTTCGGCAAATTTACAGGATCTCCCAAAGACGCACCAGGTCTGGAATCCACTCCTATCTAAAAACCCACGAAGCAACGTTTCTAACGTAGACGCGACAGTTTCGTTTTCCGTAGTCATTTCGAACACTGTTAATTTAATACAGTAAAACAAATATTCCACCGAGAAAGAACGGCACTTTGAGTATATCCCACTTCTGATATTAGCTTTTGTAAATTAAAGCTTAAAAACAAAATGAAACACCAATATCACTCACAATATAATATAATTTATTATCATCACCAATAAAACGCAACTTGGTTGGTGTTCAAACATCACCAATACTAACAGATATCTATCACAGTTTAGCTCCCTCATGTTCAAGAAAATCTGATCTAGATCATACAGAAGAAAAGGATATAAGTGATTCAAGTACATCAAGTGTCGAGGCATATGATTCTTCGTCAAATTCGTCAGTACACGAGCATGAAAATATAGTAAATGCAGAATCATTAAAAGTACTGTGTTCGAAAACAGCACTAGTACTTCTAATTTAAAAAAATCCAAAACTATACAGCGTGTCCCAAATAGAGTAGTATTGCATGGCTATCTTTCTTATTAATAAAGATACAGATTCGGTTAAATGGGCAATGTTGTGCAATTTTTCATGCTGGTTTAGATGCTGCTTAGAAAGATCAAACATTCCGAAACCTTCAAAAGATATCCGTAAAAAACCACAAAATCCATTTTTCGAAAGAGTGGATTATTTCGCTTGTTATAAAAGTTACAGAAAATTGTATATAAAAGTTACTTGATTCATTAAGATAAACAAAAATATGTTTACAAAAAAAAAATCACAAAGGCCGGTTTCGAGATATTGATAGCAACTTTCTTATTTTAAATGGACGCCATCTTGGATTTTCAAATGAATAAATTGCATTTTTTTTCTGCATTCAACGATGTATAACAATCTATGTTAAAAATAAAAAATAACGGCATACCTACGTAATAGTTTTTGTATTAAATAAAGTAAGCCATGAAAATAAGTGAATTTTAACAAAAAAATTTCGAACAAAATGTATTTACAGTTATTAGCGATATTTACAATAAATGTTAAATCTACAATAGCTAATTTTAATCACAGTAAATGTTCAAAATGTTGGCCATTGTTAGCCAAACATAACTGGCATCTGTTTAAAATACTTGCAGTTACTTTATGTGATGTATGGCGATTAATACTATTTAACGCTTCTTGTACAGATTGTTCCAATTCGTTAACATTGTTGTAATTAAAATTACTACCATACACTTCACTTGTTTTCATGGCTTACTTTATTTAATACAAAAACTATTAAGTATGTCGTTATTTTTTATATTAAACATAGATTGTTATACATCGTTGAATACAGAAAAAAAATGCAATTTTTTCATTTGAAAATCCAAGATGGCGCCCATTTAAAATAAGAAAGTTGCTATCAATATCTCGAAAACGGCCTTTGCGATATTTTTTTTGTAAAGATATTTTTGTTTATCTTAATGAATCAAGTAACTTTTGTATAAAAAAAATTTCTGTAACTTGTATAATAAGCAAAATAATCGACTTTTTCGATAAATGAATATTTTGTTTTTTTGCGGATATCTTTTAAAGGGTTCGGAATGTTTGATCTTTCTAAGCAACCTCTAAACCAGCATAAAAAACTGCACAACATTGCCCATTTAACCGAATCCGTATCTTTATTAATAAGAAAGATAGCCATGCAATACTACTCTATTTGGGACACACTGTATATCGGTGTACCCGACCATAGTTTTTTTATTTTGAATATATTAAGTGTCAATTCTGGGGTAAAAATGGAAAACATTTATTTAATTTTGAAAAAACTGAAATGTGCCTCTCCATTTTCAATTGTTGGTGATGAGTTTGGTATGACAGAAAGAAATGCAGCAAAAGTGTTGAAAAATTCTTACCCATTTAGCTTCGTACGGAAAAGAACTTATTTTATGGCCAGCTAGGGAAACGATCCAAAATAATTTACCAATCCCTTTTAAAGCAAGATATTGTAAAGTTGAATCGATAATAGATTGTTTTGAAATCGAAATTGAAAAATCGAGCAACCCGACCTTCCAGGCTTTAACGTGGTCCGAGTACAAAAAGTGTAATACACTGAAATATCTCGTTTCTTCAATACCTGATGGTATTATAAATAAAAGCAGGGATTTTATGCAAATGCATGTTCTAAAATATTGATATGCCAACATAATGCTTTCGTATGTATCCGTATCTGATGAAATCCAATTAAATGACACCAATTTCATTTTGCATATATTGCATATTTCGGCATCTTTGAGCATATATTTATGTTAATTGCATATTTGGTCATATTTATGCAATTTAAATTTTAAAAAACTAAAATGTTATTAAAAAAAATTTTTTTTTGCTATCTACCTCATGGAAAAAAATGTTTACCACTTTTTGTCCAGGTTGTACTTTCCAGGAATTTTATTAAGATTATAGTAATTATTTATGTTTAGCATGCTGGTGTAGTTACGTTTAACAAAACAGAAAATTCCAGCTTAAAATCAGGTACTTAAGGACTGGGAATCTTTCTAAGAATAGTGAAGGGTTATTTTAAATTGTCATCAAAGAAAATCCGAAATTTTAGAAAGTACATTCATTCCTTCATTCTTACTTTAGAGTAAACCAGTGGCAGACAAATCGTTGTGAAGAACTAGTTTTTTTGCGCTTTATTTCTGCAGTTTTTAAAGTGAAATCGTAATTATGTATAATTAAGTGAGTAATTAATTAATTAGTTTATAGTTTTAATAGTAGTAGTTCAATAGGATAATTTTATTTATAGCTTTTGATTTTCTTATATCAATACTAATTATTTTAAATATAGAGGAATTTTGATTAAATTTTTAAACCTTTAATTCATAATAATTAAAAAAACATTGTATATAATAGTGCATATTTTATAAAAAGTACAGCATATTTTAGGTATTTTCAGTGCATATATATGCGCATATTTTAATAGTTTCTCGTGCATATACATATATCCGTGCTTTAAATTTATAAATTATGTGTCTCCTGGTTATGGAAGGCGTGTAGCCGATTCGGTGTTATTTGAAGACTGTGGGTATCTAGACTTACTACGTCCAGGTTCATGGGTGATAGCTGACCGTGGGTTTAATCACATTCAGAAATTAATACAAGAAAAAGGTTGCGTCTTAGTGCGTCCACCAAGTGTGTCGGCTGCCGAAAAGTCTTCAAAAACAGACGTTAAACTGAGTAAGCAAATTGCAAGTTTGCGGATTCATATTGAAAGGGTGATGCGTAGAATTAGGGAGTTCAATTACTTAGCACCTAATTCTTGCATAAAATTTAATATCTGTTACAGATTATGCTGTAGTTTTAATATGTGCACTTGTTAATATGCAAAGTGCTATAATATTAGGCAAATAAAATATATTATTTAATTATTTAATGTTATACCTATGCGAAAATATAGTGTGATAGTTATTATCTAGGTATACATTTTTTTTAAAACGAGGGTCGTAAAAATAAACAATATTGTCATAGTACTTTACATCACGCTTCACGGTATTCATATAGCTAAAATGTACGGTTGATTAAGATTTCGTAAATTTTAACCGTGTGGTGTAAATTTTGAAGATTTAGGCTGGACTCGGACAGAAACGGATAGTCGGTCGGTAGCGCTTGTAAGCCTTCCCAAGCTGTAATTTCAAGCCGGTTACTACACATAAATTCGTGTCTTTTTTTCTGTACATATCGAACCCGTAGTCTCGTTTTTCTTGCTACTCATTCAAATAATTTCCAGAATCAGCCTCACGAACTATACTGTTGAATACCAAACACGAAATGTTTATTTTTAGTATGGGAAAGTCCAGGGGAGGTTTGCAACTCCACTTTTTGTTTTTTAAAATTTTTAATTTTAGAAATAAAATTCACGAAGAATGCCGCGCCTAGTTGCTATTGAATAGGCAACCAATTGTGCTTCCTCATAGCACACTGTCACCGTTTCCTCCAATGCAAAAATAAGAGCACGTCAAAGATGACTTTATCATAAATTAGATTAAAATTAAGTTTTTTCTTAAGTTAGAATGCATCTCCAATGACATTTCACCCTTTCCATTAAATTGCTAAATTGCAAATTTGACAGATGTAAGCAACATGTCAGGTATACACAAACAAAAATTATAAATTTTAATATAAAGTTTTACAGTTACTTTGGATATCTGTAAGTTGGGTTGTCTATCAGTAGCTTAAAGGGGCGGCATCTTTCGTTAATCGCCCTGTATAATGGAAATGATCAGATAAATAATATCTAACATGTATAATATGCACTTAACAGATTTTTTTTATTACAGATGAATTGGAGGATGCTTACTCTTGAATTTATTATATGTTTATACCAAATTATTAGTTCTTTAATTATCTTCATCTTGTACTTTTGGGCACAATAAGATATTTTCCCACAATGTCTGCATTTTCACTGGGCTGTAGGTACCTGTTCCACAACCTTAAAATAGTTATTATAATAATATTGTAGTACCTAAATGAGTTCTACTTATGAATAAAGCCAATAAATAACGCTAGGCTTAATCGTTTTATTTATATAAAATAACAAATTAACACTGAATTACAAACATACAAGTATAGAGCAAATGCGCGTGTTGACTTTTAGACCGTTCAAAGCAAACTGTCAAACTGCAGCCGGATGCCATGGAAATTCCCAGATTTAAACTTTTATGTCCCCCTTTTATGTAATTACTACTACATTGGTGACCCGCGACTTTAGAAAAAAAGTGAATACATCGACCGCGTGCTTTCTATTCAGTGTCGCGTGTTTTGTCAAGGGTGAAAATGACAGACGAAGGCAATGATGGAGAGACAACTTTTCAAGCCAGCGAGATCCGACAAGTCAAGCTGCCTCCTTTCTGGCAGGCCAACCCTACGTTGTGGTTTGCACAAGTGGATGCGCAATTTTTCACGTACGGTACTCGAGCAGATAACGTAAAATATTTCACAGTAATTGGAACGCTGGAAGCGAGCGTACTACAACAAATTTCAGACATAGTAGAAGCTCCGCCGGAAAAAAATAAATACGACAGCTTAAAGAAAGCACTAATAGCTCGATTTACACAAGCGTCTTGAAAACTCTGTGGATGCAAAGCCTGCCCAGAAGAATACAAATAGTATTATCGGCCAGCAAGCAGGACAAGCTAGAAGACGTGGCAGAAATGGCCGACAAGATGGTAGAAATCGGCCTCCATGGAAGCATCGCAGACGTAAGTGGCAACCCGACGGAGACGCCTTACGAAAACCCGACGCACTCCGACCTCAGTAGAGTAATTGCATCCCTACAGAAGCAAGTCATGGTCCTAACCGACACGGTAGAAAAACTTTCCCTGGGAAGAAATCAACAAGTTAGGTCAAGGTCCCGATCACGCAGCCGCAGCGCAAGAGACACCACCAACTGCTATTTTCACCGCAATATTAAGAAGTTACGATACAAATCTACATTGTACATGAGTTTAATGGTGATGATAGTTTACTTCGTCAGTTTCCTCATTAGGGACTGCCACATTTCCTTAAATACAAAGTATAGACTTCGGGAAAACCACTGTTCGGTGTAAGCAATTCCTCCAACCAAACTCATGCATGTGTCACCTAAAGAGAGTCCTTGACGTGCCAAATTGCTGACGAAGCATCGAAATAATAATTAACTCACGAATTCTGGACATACAGAAAACAGTGATATTCTTACTGTAAAACTGATAGTTATTTATTATACACCTAACCAGTTACAACATTTTACTTACTACAAGCATAAATGCACTGGAAAAATAAATCATGCCTAAAATATCGTCTGGATGATGGCAGTCAGTGTGCCTGCGGTCCTATCTGGTACTTGGACCAAGAAGCACTGTCCAGTCCCACGTTCAACACCACCGAACAACCAATGGCCCTGCCGCCACTGTCCTCTGGAAGAACTTGATTTCGTAGATTTCCACGGTCTTGGCAGACCCATTTTCGCCGAACTCAGTTGAGTGATTAAGTAGGTCTTCTTGATATCCATCTCTAGCTCTATAAAACGAGCACCAATCCAGGATGGTGGTCTTGCCTCATCGGAGATGTTTTGTTGGGAGAAGTTCTTCGACCAACCCTATATTATTTTGACGATCTGCTTGATGGACAGGTGGCTTATGCACGCGGCACGGCCATACGCAAAGGTAACTGGTCTAAAATGAGTTTCAAAGCTGTTCAAAATTCTAAGTCCGAAATGTCGACATGTGCGCAGCCGCATCATCATACCATGATCATGCGCGATTAACAGGATCCGAACCTCGCGATTAAGTCGTACGTGGTCCGGTTGTGCTCGAGTTCCGGTAAAATCATAAAATTTGTTTCAATGCTTTTACCTGCGATTTTTACCGACACTTGAGTGGTAAGCACGTCTTCTTGACGAACGACACCATCTGCGTATGCAAGGGATACATGCGCTGGCTGAAATGGATAATTTTCCGATTTTAAATAATCGTAGGGGAGGACGGTGAGGGTCCGGACATTTTTTACAATTTTATTTATTGACTGAAACTGAATGTGCCAAAGTAAAAGATTTTCATACTCATGACATCTTAGTATTATACCTTACATAGTTACGCTTAATATTGTTGTAGCACTTATTGTTTACAAAAAAATACCACCTCACATTTTGAACAATGTGATTCGTCCGAACCCTCTGGTGAGGGTTTCGACATTATGTAAAAGAAAAAAAAACATGATTTTGACTTTTATTTTGTTAAGAAAGTGGGGAAATGAACATACCATGTAGAAATTGTAATATTATTATAGTAGGCTATAGTCAGCTAAGTCAATATTAAAATATAACATATCTAAGAAGCGGGTACGAGTGTCCTTAAGAGGTTGTGGAAGCTGCATTACAATATCATTGAAAGAAACAAATGCTTCTGTTTCAGTGGACAAGGAAAAACGATTGGAAACTATTTGTTTTTTTTTAAATGTTACTTCTAATTTTTTATCGACTCTAGCTGCATAATGTCTTGCCCTTTTTTTGCCATAAACTTTAACAATTATGTAACCTCCTAATGGAACATTGTTTATGTCTTTTTCTTCTTCAGATTCTTCTGCTTCCCATTCTGATGACTCATCCTTGCATAATGTTTGTTCTGGCTGCCCATGCGATGATTCTTCATCAAACAGTTTCTTTTTTGCTTTCTCGCTGGCTTGTTTGTTGAGTCTTTTCATGTTTCTGTTGGCTATCTCTTCCTTTTCAGGTGTATCAGTAGCAATAATAGATTTCCGCTTGGGTGGTCCTCGATTTGTTTTCTTTAGTGGTGGTGCTTTAGGGTATGGTCGAAGTACCTCTGGAGAAACATAATCAACCCTATTTTGATTTACTTCACTGTGTCTTTGTTTTGGTACAGCTGTAATGCTGTTGCTTGTAATGCAGATGTGGAAGCTATGGGTTCGGCATTTTCGATTACATTTGTGGCTGCAATAGGCCTGTCTGTTACATAAGACGAAAGGAAATCTTCATCTCTGAAAATATTCTTGTCAAATGGGAAAATTCCACTGCATTTGAACCCCGATTTAATATTTGCTGGAGTAGCAGCCCGGTCCCAAGCTGTGTGGCAAATGGCAGGGAGATCGTATATTGTAAGTGTTTGTCCAGGATGGCGTAACATCCACGAGTCAGCACCTTGGTTAAAGAATGTCTTAAATGGACCAAAGACTGTCCTGTCCAATGGTTGCAGTTTATTAGATGTATGGGGAGGTAGGGTGAGAACAACAATCCCATTATTTTTACAATAATCTAGTTCTTCAATAGATAAGTGCGTTTCATGGTTGTCCATGATTAACAGCACTTTTTTTCTGGAGTACAACGCGTATTCTTTACAAAATGTTCCAACACCTTCACAAAATTTTCTGTAGTCATCCATCCTGTCTTGTGTGTTAGACCTAAAGGACCATCCTCAGGAACACTTGCATCATACGTTTGGCATCAAATCTTTGCCTTGGAAAAATCCAGACAGGAGGGAGCACAATTCCGCTGGCTCCCACTATTCCCACCTGCGTGACTAGTTCTCCACGTTCTCGGGAAGTAACTTGGCCCACCTGATGCTGACCTTTCTTACTAACCACTTTTTGGACCCGTTGTACGGTGGTGACGCCAGTTTCGTCTAAATTAAATATATGGGCTGCTTCAAATGAATGTCTCTGCATAACTTCCTCCAATTTAGCTTGAAATGTTTCTACGTTTGTTCTATTGAAACTCGTAATCCTGGCAAGACTAGCTGCCTCTGGTGTTTTGATTGCCAACTTCGCTGATTTCGCTCTAGGAATCCAGTAAACCAGTCTGGCCCTGCAGTTTTTTTGGCTTCCCATGAATTTGGTACAACTGAATTTTTTTTTGCATAATCATACGCTAAACGTTTTGTTGCTTGTGGAGTCAATCCGTGGAACATAGCGGAACATTTTATTAAATAATGTCCCGGTGCTCCTTCCATGTCAGTGGATAATACTTGGCAAGTATTATACTTAGGTGTAAATGAGACATGATCAATTCCCAATAATCTGACCTTTTTTACGTAGTCACACAGAGAAGATTTTGAAACTTTGTGTTCTATAGCACTCCTACGTATACTGTACTTTCCAGACATTACATCCATGACAACTAATTTCATACTTTCGGCTGGAAATGTTCTACCAGTTAATCTTTTGTATTTTCTACCCATCTTCAGCTGTGAAAAAAATATTTGATGTTAGACATAAATATTTACAGTGAGCGTTCGGACAGCGGTGAGGATTCGGACAGCGCGTCCGAACCCTCCCAAAACACTAAGCAGGACAAAATATTGCTGTATCTAAAAACTACTGCTCCAGCTGGTAAAAATACTTCACAAAAAGTAAGGCAACTCTGTTCTGTATTGCCACAAATAGCAAGAATTCCAGATCAAAAGTGTAAATCTGATACCAGTCAACAATAATGCACCTAAATATTACATCAGAATATGCTGAAATATATTTAAAAAAATCTTACCAGATTGTAAACAAACATTAACGGCTAAAAGTGAGGTTACAGTAGTTGTTAAGCATTTTTCAACAGTTCCGCACTAAAACTGATGCCACCAATATCACTAGGCGCGAAATTTGAACGTGTCCGGAGCCTCACATTGTACGGACCCTCACCGTCCTCCCTACATACGACGACCCGCTATGCTGGCTTGAGCCCCAGAGTCAGCATACGCTATTCCCGTCCGTTCCAATATTCCAATTTGTAATAGCGGCCTTGGGTGGTCACTTGCGCTATTAACGGCGTCAATTACCGTAGCATAATTTAATGTAGTAGTGGTATGTGGTTTTGTGGACGTAGAAGCACGGCTAGTACACGTAGTATAATTAGCACGGACCACACCCGGCGCACCACAGCCGTAACACTTTACTGGAGCGGTTTCATTTGGCGGGGATACACGCGTTGTTTGTTTGTTTGACTTTTTGGCGCTTATCTCACAATCTTCTATTGCATGTCCAAAATTTCTACCGTAGTTGCATCTAAGACGACTTTTCTAAGGTTTGGTTTCGTCTTGCTTTTGTGTTTTTGGAACCTGAGTTATCTTCACTTCCTGCAGTGAATTCTCAACCTCCCGAGCGAGTTTGAGAAGCTCGTCAAATGTTTTGGCGTCCTCTTGCTTTACTCGTTTTCGTATTCGGCGATGTAGCAACCCATATACCATATCTAGTTGAATCGTTTCGTTTGGACCGTTCTCGTCCTGCTCCTTTGCGAACAGGTCGCGGTATATTTGATAAGCAGGTATCTTTGGACCATACGAATTTTGGAGCGCGGCTATGGTTTCTTTCCAATCGATTACGGTTGCTTTTATACCCTGCCACCAAGTGGCTGCCGCACCGGTGAGCAACATCGTAAACCCTCGACGCGCGTTTTCATCCGACACGTTTACACATTCTTTATACGTTGTTACTGCGTCGATAAAAGCGCCAACGTCCTCATTTTTAGCACCCGCGAACCGCGACGAACATTTCACGAAACTACCACTTTGCGTAGCGGAAGATGGTTCAGGTGTTGTGCGTAATAATTGCTGTTGGAAATCGAACTGTAACTGATGGATTTGTGCCGTCATTTGTGATTGTACACCAGCGAGTAATTGTTGTAGTTGTTCCGTTGTCATCTGTAACGTCGGCGCAGGGTCTCCCATTGTTGTTGTTTCCCGAATTGGCGACAAAACACGTTTAGTTTGGGATTGCTTCGCTTTATCAAGTATTCGTTGACTACGACGACAAGATTTCGGTAACATTCGCTTTAATACAATAATAAATAACTAAACTGTGTAGGTCCAAGTTCGTTAAACCCGAAACAGAAAAACACAAATAAATGCTGAAGTAAAGTTCTCGCGAAACGTGCGGCGCACATTAAAATCCGAACAACAAAACACGTTATGCTGATATAAAAGTTCTCGCGAACGTGCAGCATAAAATAAAATCACAGTTCCTGAGGAAACCGAACAATAAACTCTGTATGCTGAAAATACAAAAGTTCTCGCGAACGTGCAGCATAAAAGTAGGACAAAGTTCTTGAAAAAACCCGAACAATAAAAAACACGATGCTGAAAATACAAAAGTTCTAGCGAACGTGCAGCATAAAAGTAAAACGAAGTTCGTGAACAAACCGAACAATACAAACACTGTATGCTGAAAATACAAAAGTTCTAGCGAACGCAGCATAAAAGTAATAACAAAGTTCGTGAACAAACCGAACAATAAACTCTGTATGCTGAAAATACAAAAGTTCTAGCGAACGCCTGCATAAAAGTAATAACAAAATTCGTGAACAAACCGAACAATAAACTCTGTATGCTGAAAATACAAAAGTTCTCGCGAACGCAGCATAAAAGTAAAACAAAGTTCTTTACTGTCTTTTCCACCGTTCACTGAAATAACCGTAAGGAAACACCTACCTTTGCACTACAAAAACCGCTGCGGTACCTTGAACAAATCCTCTGACAGGGTGACCGACGCCAGGCGGCAAAGAGAGGCTACTGGATTTGCAATGATGGTGGACTCCCTGTTCGTGCGACAAAGGGATGTTGGTGCTGCCGGGTTCTTGTACGACGTCCCGTGTACAAAATGGCCAAAACGTGACGGCGCAAATTCCGACTCGAATAATTATCGCAGTTTCACTTCACTTAATGCACTGTGGTATTTAAAAAAAAAAAAAATTTAGGCCAACCGTTGGGCTGCCAGTGTAGCGTGGAGACTCAAATAATTTATCAAATACCTCAGGGCGCCAGATTCAACCACTATTTTATTTATTAAATACATACAGAAACATTAATTATAGTCATTATAGTGAATTTAAACACACATTGACAAAAACAACACAAAGAACTTTAAAGACAAAAACAAGTAACAGGACGCTTAAGTTAGAACGGCTCGCGCACTTTTACCCTCGTTCAACCTCGTCGAACCTGCTGGACCGCCCACACTCTTCTTCGCGCTATCTTTCGGAGAGAGGGCGCAACATGTCTCGTTACACTGCGAAATTTAGAAGGAAATCGGAGGGGGTGAGAAAATCATCTAAAAAAAAAGGAAACTATAGTCTTTCCTCATTTTTTGGAAAAATTTTTGACCCCTTCAAATCTCGTCCGGATTTTCCCAGCATGTTATTTGGAGGGTGTACACGTGGAAATTATGGGACAAACTTCCCCCAGCCCTTGCCACTTAGTCGGGAAATGTTCAGGAATGGATTCTTTCTGAAACTTTTCTGATTTTTTTTGAACAGATGGGAGGGGATGGGGGATGTTTGGCACATATTTTTCAAGTCTCTAGCCTCCATATTACATTCTGGGAATTTTAGAAGGAAATCGGTGGGAGTAAGAAAATCATCCAAAAAAAAATCCTCATTTTTTGGAAAAATTTTGACCCCTTCAGATCTCGTCCGGATTTTCACAGAATGTTATTTGGAGGGTGTACACTTGGAAATTATGGGACAAACTTCCCCCAGCCCTTGCCATCCCTTACAACCTAGTCAGGATATGTTCAGGAATGGATTCTTTCTGAAACCTTTCTAATTTTTTTTTTGAACAGGTGGGAGGGGATGGGCAATGTTTGGCACATATTTTTCAAGTCTCTAGCCTCCATATTACATTCTGGGAATTTTAGAAGGAAATCGGGGGGGGGGGGTGAGAAAGTCATCCAAAAAGAAAGTCTTTCCTCATTTTTTGACCCTTCAGATCTCGTCCGGATTTTCCCAGAATGTTATTTGGAGGGTGTACACTTGGAAATTGTGGGATAAACTTCCCCCAGCCCTTGCCACCTATAGACTGGCCGGTAATGACAGATTTTGTGCAACGTTTTTTTAATGTATGCATCTTTGAAGTTATGATTATTATAGATTTTTAACATGTCCTACCCTATTATCTAAGGGTAAAAACATAGTGAAGTAGTTCAACTCGCCGCGCCGCTCGCCGCTCGCCGCGCATTCCGCCGTGCATACAGCCGCGCTTTGATACTCGCCGTTGCAAAACATACTGCAGAATTTCATCTCGGCGTTGATGACTTGCTTTTAGTCTTATTAAATCAGAGCGCTAAGAATGTTCACCGATTCAAGCAGTGATAGTTATTCACCCAGTAACGGTTTGAAATGGTGGTTGCTTTCCAAAAACGGAGTGCGAAAATGGAATGTGCATCCAGTGAATAGAGAACGCACTAAAGTTGGTTAATTCTATCATTTGTATCAGCAGCTTAAAAATTACCCCGATAGATTTTATGAATACTGACGAATGGCCCGGTCAACGTTTAATTACATTCTACAGTTCATAGAACCTAGAGTTCAAAAAGTGTACACCAACTTACATAAGCAACCAATCAGTGCCGAAGAACGATTGGTAGTAACACTCAGGTAAGAAAATAAAATATTTATTGTATTGTATTGTAATATAAAAGTAAAGTATATTGTAATAATGTCAAGTTAAATGTATGAATATTTACTAAGTGTAGCTGTCATAATCGATGTCATAATCGAATTCAGTTGGCTCGGGAATTTGCAGCACTGTATAACATTTATTTCCAGTCAAAGTGACTGTTTGTCGCTGAGGTATTGGTGCTATCGAAGATGACGTTGATGGAGTTGTATTTGACGCCCAAGTGGCCCTTTCTTCATTTCTGACCCCATAAACGCTTTCCATAAGTAATTGTTGAACTTTCATTCTAAACTGCAACTTGTCAGCAGGGGTCAACTTTTCCACGTGAGGTAATAAGGACGTAAAGAAGGCCACATCTTCATCATTTTTATCCACTGCTGACATTTCCTTTGCTTTCTTCATTTTCATTTTTTCTTTTTCTAAGTTCAACAAATCTTTTCCTATTGCTTCAATTGGAGCAGTCCCTTTTCTGTACTCTAAACCATCTTCCTTATTCACGGTGACTTGAATTGGTCTTGAAGAAGACCGAACAGTGCTTGTACTAACAGAAGAATATTCAACACTTGATGCTAGAGAACCTGGTGTAGGAGGAGATGATATATCATTATCCTCTTCGTCATTGTTAACATCCTCATCTTCAGGATCTGGTGGCACTTCGCATAAATTACCACTTGCGGGTCTTTTTTCAAAAATGTCTTTTAGAAACAGCAAGCTTTTGAAATATGGCCATTCCACAACATTTTCAGGTGGAGAGTCTCCTGATCTTGGCGGAGGTAGCTTATCAAAATGCACCTTGAACCTTGAACTGCTGCCTTAATACTTTCCACGCCTTTTTAGCTACTACACCTATAACATAAGAAACAAAGCTTATAACATAATATTATTGTTGTAACTCCGCTCGAAAAAATTGCATAAAAGATAAACAAAACAAACTCATTCAAAAGTCTCGCATTTTCTTTTCGCTTGGGGGCTACTACCATTGCGAGCATCGTGTCAGAAATCACTCACTTATTGTGGGAAATTTTGCAACCTTTGCATATGAAACCACCCACTGAAGAAAGCTTCAGAGAAATTGCGAGCACTTTTTATCAAAAATGGCGTTTTCCACACTGCCTTGGTGCGATTGATGGAAAGCAGATTCGAATCAAATGCCCAACTCGGTCAGGAACAATGTTTTACAACTATAAGCATTACTTTTCAATTGTATTGCAAGCAGTCAGCGACGCTAATTGTAAATTTATTTTCATTGAAGTTGGAGCATATGGGAAACAGAGCGATGGAGGAACTTTTCGAAACTCGCAATTTTTCAAATTAATGGAATGTCAGAAATTGAACATCCCCGCCGAGGAATCCTTTCCGAATTCCAATATTAAGGCCCTCTTTGTTTTCATAGGTGATGAAGCATACCCTTTATTGAAAAACCTGATGAAACCATACGCCAGAAACAATTTAAATGAAGAGAATGAAGTATTTAACAAGAGACTGTCTCGAGCACGTAAAACTGTTGAATGTAGTTTTGGAATTTTAACAATGAAATGGAGAATGTGCAAAGCTATTGAAACACATCCAGACACTGCCGATGCGATTATTAAAGCTGTTTGCATTCTCCATAATACTATAATTGAAAGAGAAAACATAATAAATGACATGGCGGAGGACACCACTGACAGCAGCGACAGCATACTACCTGATATTCAAGTATCTAGAAGAAACAACCGTTCGACAGTAGAGGCTGCTTCAGTGAGGAGTACATATAAAGAATATTTTCTTATGGGACCTGGGGGAGATATGTGATTTATACAGAATTCAATAAAATATGCTATATAAGGGATAAGCATAAAATAAAATAGATACTTTTATTTTCATTTAAGTTGTTCAGAATTATGTAGTAAACTGTACCATAAATAAATAAGTTTATTTTGATATCATTTTCCTACCTGTAACTCCACATGTAGCAGCAACCTTCGCCCAACACTTATCCAAAACATACCTATTGTGATGGACTTTGTGACGTTGATCCCATATATTTGAGGTTGTTGGAATATTGCGCTAATTAGTTGATCTTTGTCCATTTCTGTAAGTAGCTAACTTAATCCCTTTTCCCGCTTGTTTACTACTGTTGCATTACTGCATTATTAGCTAGACTCGCGATAAGTAAAAGTGGGGAAATGTGACCCTGAGACAACCAATCACGGACCAATTTTCAGGCAGCATCCTGCAGAAAAACAAATTATTTTGTTCGCTCAAATGCGGCGGGATGCACGTCGAGGTGCGCAGAGAGATGTTCAACTCCAATATGTTTATACACATAGGTTTCCATTAAACTGTTTCCTGGCGAGGTGCACGGCGAGTGGCGCGGCGAGTTGAACTACTTCGCTATGTTTTTACACTAGGACTGCTCGCATGCAGCGGCGTCACCAATCAAATTTGAATTTGCACTGAAAATTGATGATTTCGAACGATTAGTAAATGTATGCAAAGTGGTTTTTGTTACAATTTGAAACAAATAATCCGGCGGAAAAAAATTTGCATACGCCTCCCTCGTGTAGGAAGCCCCGAAATTATTAACTGAACATGTAAAAAAGAGGGGGTATTTAAGAATATTATTTAACGTATGCTTTTTCACAGGCTTAGTTTTGTTGTTATATGGATCACGAAAAGCTACTTTGCATACAATCGCGGCGTGCACATGCGCTGCGGTAATTTGTTAAACATGTACTTTTTTTTCTAATAACGGAACAATTATTTAACACTTAAAAATGGATTTAATATAAAATTCATATAGTATATTGTCAATATAACCATTTGCAGTTCTGGGTTGTAGTACCATTTCAAAAAACATTTTAATGTTGCAAAAATTGCAGCCATTTTTGAACAATTATTTAACGTATGCTTTTTCACAGGCTTATTTTTGTTGTTATATGGATCACGAAAAGCTACTTTGCATACAATTCCTACATATATACAAACAATTTTTAATATCAAACAACGCGGAATATTATTCTCTTTAATTTGGTACCATTACTAATTTTTTCCATAAAAATGGGGAACAGGAATTCGCATAAACGTGATATGATAGGTAAGCAATGTAAACGTCGTCGGTCGTATGTTCAGGGATATGACCATCCACGTGGTATATATGCATTCAGATTCAAATAAAATCAGATAAATCCAATCCTCAAGCAAATCTAGATAATTACCTTTGGTTACAAAAATACTGCTAACTTGAAGCAACCTACTTACTGAAATTTTACAATGAGTTTGCATCTTGCATATTATCTAAAACGAAGAAAAACAGATAAATATTTGGAATTACCAGAACAACCTCTGGGACATGCTATAGCAAGAAATAAAAGGCAGTTCGGAGAAAATTTGCAAGAAGTACAAACACTTGCTGGTAGAAAATGAAGGGCAAATCGGAGAACAAACTGAATTTGATGAAGAGGAGGTATGCGATTGCATCATAATATATCCAAATCCACAACCACCAAAATTATACGATTTAGTTAAAATACATAAACCTAACATTCCTATTAGACCTGTAGTTTCATACATACATGCACCAAACCACATGCTAGCTAAAACATTAAATAATATAATTAATAATTTAGGATACACTCCAAAATATTCAGTTAAAAACACTTCTGAATTGATTAATAAATTAAGTAACATTAGCTTACCACCACTATGTAAAATAGTTAGTTTTGATGTTACGAGTATGTTTTCACAAATACCCCCACAGGAATGTATTCCTTTATTAGAAAATGTTTTAGTTAACAATAACATTGAATTAACAAAAAGGATAGAGTTGATTCAATTATTTGAACTTTGTATTAATCAAAATTATGTCAATAAATTATTTTATTTTTAATGATAAAATTTATCTTCAGAAAGATGGGTTACCAATGGGTAGTCCCATTTCACCACTATTGGCTAATATTTTTATGGAAAATATAGAAGATCAAATATTTGAATCAAATCTATCAAATAAAATTGTATTTTGGTTTCGTTATGTTGACGATATTTTGGCATGTTTTGACAGTTCTTTCGAATACATTGAAGACTTTTTAATTTTTATTAATACTTTACACCAAAAAATTAAATTTACACTAGAAATTGAACAAAACAGATCTATTAACTTTCTAGACTTAAACATAAAAATTAATTCAGAAAACATACTCGAATACTCAATTTATAGGAAACCTACACAAACTGATATTACCATACCACATAACTCTTGTCATCATAATACACATAAATTAGCAGCATATCAATCTTTAGTACACAAAGCTCTAACAATTCCTTTAGATAAAAATACTTTTAATAGAGAAATTTCAATTATTAAACAAATTGCATATAGCAATGGATATAACACAACACTTATTGACACTTTAATTTAAAAAAAAATTATAAATTAGCTATTCAAAAAGTTTATTCCATTAATAACTCTGATAAATCACTAAAATACGTTTCAATTTCATATTTTGGTAAAATTTCAGAAAAGATTGCTAAAATTATAAATAACACAAATAAATATAAAGTCACTTTTAAAACAAATAAAAATATTCTATACTCTCATTTCAATGCTAAAGACAAAATTAATGATTTGCTAAAATCAGGTATTTATAAATTAAATTGTTCACATTGTGATTCAGTATATATAGGTCAAACAATTAGAAATTTCAGTATTAGGCAAAAAGAACATATCCGTTGTTACAAATATAAACATGCACATAAATCAAATTATGCTAAACATTTGTTAGAACAAAATCACACATTAACATCTAATAATAGATACAATTAAATGTTTACACTTTTCTGATAACAAAAATAAATTAAATATTTTGGAAGCTTTTGAAAGTTTTAAAACACACTGATAAGCGACTGACCTCCGACGGGTTGACTGGGGCCAGCTGCTTCACGCAGTGTTAATATAATAGAATCAAGGAATTACTATATAAATCTGTTTGCATTTGTTATTAAATATTTTATAAATGCTTTTGACAATGGCACATTGATGCCGAAATACCTATAAAGCAATAAATAGTTATTATTTCCCGTTAAAATCGATATTTTATTTAATATTTATATACCGTAAAACCTGACAAATTGAAATAAGAATTTATTTTGTTTTTGAGGATCATGGTGATAGTTTTTGGTGTTTTTCTTGAAACCATGAATAGTGGACTTATCTATAGTTTTACATTGTTTTCCTCAGGTATCATCATCGTCGCCGTTATCATCGCTATCGTTATCATCGCTATCGTTGTCATCGATATCGTTATCATCGTCGTCATCGCTATCGTCGTAATCATTACGATCTTCGCTGCATTCGGAATGACAACTGTCTTTATCTATAACACCTTCTGAAAATATGAGTGAAAATTAATATTAGATCCTGAAGACAATTACTAATAAAAATATTGTAGAGCATACCTTCTTCTTGTGGTTGGATGATGATGTATGTTGCTAACTTTGGCATTTCAGGGCCTTCGAACCATTTGAATTCAAGATTATCTGTTTTTACCCATCCATGGGTTTGAAAATCTAAGACTGAGGGAACTGCTAATGTAGCATTCGTCCACAAATTTGATATATACAATGTTCGCAACATGTGTTGCTCTAATTCTCGAGTACATGGGGACAGCATACAAGCATCGAATTTCAATATTTTTCGTTTGAACGTCTCCATATTGTCCACAATTGCATAGTTCGTCGTGAATAATTGTAAACGCGCTTCATCTACAGAACCGATTTTTTTCAGGCCGTTTTTACTAGTCGCATACATTTTGCATACGAAATCTTCAACTATTTTTCTTGCCTCTTGTAACGTGCTACCAGTGGCAAAAAAGTTTTGGGCGTTGGCCAACATCGCCATTTTGTGTTCCACTGGTAGTTCACGTTTTGAGCGCGGGTGGCGCTGCAAGTAGAGAAGCGGAGAACAGGATTCCCACCACCGATTCGTGCAGTCCACCAATCACAGCCCTGGCTTGGTGGGGAACCCGCATAAAACCAGCTCCCCAGGCCAGGAACAACAACTCCGTTCTCGACTTTAAAGTTAAAACTTCTAACTTTAAATCCGTTTATTCCGTTTATTTTCCGATATTTTCAAATTATCCGTTTATATTTCCGTATTATTACCTTTAAACAATTTTAATTTAATTCCGTTTTAGTTCTATAATTATTTTTGATAACTCATTGCAAATTTTATTTAACCGTGGACCAAAGAGCGTTTAAAGTTTACATCCAGGTACCAACCCCAAGTCCGAACCAGTCACCGTTCCTTTCCGAGACCACCCGCTTCGTGAAGAACTTGAGCGAAAGGTCTCATCCTTAACCTAGACCGAGCACGCCTGTGCAAACTTGGCGAGGTCTAGGTGTGTTCCCCCAGGACACAGCGCTGGTGTCCATTAGTGCTGTCCTGGTTCCCTCAACGTAAAGAAACCGTGGCCTTTTCCCCCAGGGTACAGTGCTGGTGTCCATTAGTACTACCCTGGTTTTCCCTTCCCGTTCAATTATCCCCTATAATTAAAAATTACGTTTTACCTGTATTCTTTGTTTCCGAGCCCGAATAAAGCTTGTCCCGAGTACCTGGGTGTAAAACGTTCCTTTAGTTCGTTTGTTTCAAATCTATCCGAACAAGCTTTATAGCTTTCGATTTGTTGAATCGAACAGGTTTCAGTGGCTTGTTCTTTAATCATTCCTTAAAAGAATTAATTGGAATTAATTATAGATTCAAAGAGTCGAGGACCTTGAGGTCATAAAATTCCTTTCCAATTCCCGAATTATAAATTTTACTCACCGTACATTATCCTTAACCCAAAGATCCAGACTGCCCTTCTGGCCTCTGGGTAACTTTTGAATCCTTCCATTTAATTAAAACGACCTATCGACCTTGCTTTAAATTTAATAAATAAAAGATGGAATGAAATTTCTGAATTTACTAACCTAGACCAACAAAGTTTTCTAAATGCTTCAAAACTTTGCCTTAATTCCACCTTCTTCCAATATAAGGATAATTTCTATTCACAGATTTTTGGAACAGCTATGGGTTCCTCCTTATCTTCTGTTATTGCAAATTTAGTTATGGAAGATTTGGAAATGACTATCATCAATAATTTAAATATAAATTTACCATTTTTTAAACGTTACGTTGATGACTGCATAACATGTATCCCTAAAAACCAAGTAAACTACATTTTAAACTCTTTTAATTCATACCACAGCCGTATAAAATTTATTGTCGAAATTGAAAATGACAATAAAATAAATTTCCTAGACATGACACTACATAAATTTCAAAATAAAATAATCACTAATTGGTACACAAAGGATATTTGGTCCCAACGTTATACAAATTTCCATTCTAACACCCCCACAAAATATAAAATCAGTGTAATCACAATTAACAAAATCAAAAACGCTCTTATCATTAATGATTTTCCTAGTACTTTTATAAATAAACATATTAAAAACAGGATTCACCGCATCTACAATAATTATAAGCCTACCAATAATGTTATCGAACCTATAAATTATACGGTTTTACCTTTTGTTAATAATAACTTTGCTCATAAACTAAACTCTATTCTGAGTAAATTTAAACTAAAAGTTACTTTTAAAAATATTAATACTTCTAATTATTTATTTTCGAATTTAAAAGCTATTACCCCCAAAACCAACATTTCTAGTATTGTTTATAAGATTGATTGTAATGACTGCCATGCTTGCTACATTGGACAGACAAAGCAGTACCTTCATAAACGCATTAGTAACCATGTACTCTCGGTTAAAAATAAGAAAACCGATACTGCTTTGTGTGCCCATTGTGCAAATACTGGGCACTCATTTAATTTTAATTATAATGATATTAAAATTGTTGATAAAGAAACTAATTTACAAAAAAGATTATTTTTAGAAATGATCAATATCAAACGCAATCCTAATTCTGTCAATTTCCGCACTGATATTACTAATCTAAGTAAAATCTATTTCAATATTATATAAAATATTTGTTTTGCTTTATTTGTCTCTTATATTTCTAAAGTAACTGTATACAATTTTATATTACTACAATATGTTATATTTTTGGTTTGTAACTTGGATATTTCCGGCGTGATTCCACATTTAATTTTTTCATTTAAAAAATGGCTGTAATTTAATATTGTGTCTCGTGTTTTTAATTTCCGAGCATGTAAAATTTATATTTTTCAACATCATTTTAACTTTTTAACTAAGCATGTTTAACATGCTTATTAAATTTAAAATGAAAACAATAATATCATAATCAATTTCTGCTATGTTTTAACATCTGTTTTTTCAATTATTTATCGTGATTTAATTATTATAATACATTGTAAGTTTTCTATTTCTCTGTTTATAATAATTTGTTTATATATTTTTGTATTTTTAGGTTTAACTTTATGTTTATAAAATTATGGTTTCCATAATTTTTTTTTCAATTTTGTCTTTGAAAATGGTTTTTTTACAAACCGAAACGTATTCGGTTCAAAAAAACCTGCACTGAGAGAGATCTAGTGCGACACGATTTTATAGTGAAACGTGTTGAGTGCGCACTAGTTCTGCCAGTGGAAAACGCTATTACTGTAAACTGGTGTTCGCGCTGCCAACTCTGACGAAAATCCCCAACTGCCGGCGGGAACAGCCGTAATTCAAATACAAATATTTTTACTGTTTTACATAAATTGTTTATTTTTTTATTTTATAATTACAATTTCTACTCAGAATACCTTGTACATAGTGTAAATAAATATTGTTAATCAGGTTTAAGCATCCGTTTTAATTTTAAAGCACAACTCGACCCCTGGACAACTCAGAGCTACCCGAACTACAAATTTTGCAACGTCCACCCTTATTAACCGGGGCTGAAACGTTACATGGCGCCCGAGCAGGGACTCTTGTGAAAATCCAGGAAAGGTGAGCGATGCCAGTCCGTCTATCTACCGAGAAGTCCGAACCAAGTCAACTCCAAGGGCTTCGTACAACCCCAGGACTTGAATGCCCAGCTGATGTCCGTTTATCCGTTCCGCAGTATTCCGTCACCATGTCCTGGGCTCCACCACTGCTGTGTGAGTTTGTGATACGATCGGGAGTCAGTTTCGATGGGCAAGGTGATCCAGCCGCTTTTCTAGAAGAAATCAATGGATTCATTACCTACTACCAGTTCCAGCGGGATGTATTTCTCTCCGTTTTACCGATAATCCTGCAAGGAGAAGTGTTATTGTGGTTCCGGAACAATAAAGAAAATTGGCAAACCTGGTTAGAATTCGAACAACATTTTCGAATCCGGTATATCCCGACCCGATGCCAAAGGAAAGGAGTAGTCTTCCGTCTTCAACCCCAATCCGTAGATACCGCCAATGAAAACTGAACTTCCAGGTGTGGAAATGGATCAGCCGCCACCGAAACCGCCTAGGCTCCATCCTGTCTCATCACCGCCACACTCAGTGCTGCAACTCCGACCCGTTGCCAAGGTTCCAGTACCTGTCCCGCCATAGAGGTATTTTGTCCAGGTGAGATTATTATGTTTCAGCCTTTGGAAGAACAACCCCCTGAAGGTCTAGGTCCTCTGGAATCTAAAATTGCAATCCGACCGTTACCGGAATATTTTCCTCCAGAGGAGGACAATAATTACCGATCCCCATCTACCGCCGTCAATAGCACCGATAATCCGAAGTCCCTAGTACCTACTGACACCCCGAAGACAATGGTCCTGGAGCAGGAAGAGTTCCAACAGCCGACTCCGATATCCGAGGAGCTTCTTCCTGTTGCCAGCCTTCGTCCGTTGGGAGTAGAGAGTCGATCCTTGGACACTATGGTGCAAGGGATCCAGTCCGTTCCGTTCCCGTCCCCAGCCGATCTCCCAAGTTTACCGGACCGTCCTCAGTCCGAGATACGGAGTCCAGAAGGTGTCTTGGAGATTGACAACTCCTGTGGTGAACCACTACTACGTCTGCCGAAATTACCGCCACTACCTCCCCCCGAACCGCCACCGCTACGTCCGTCTGATCCGCCTTCCCGCCCCCCAGAGTTTTTACCCCGTCCACCTGAACCACCGTCAAGACCGCCTGAACCACCACGTCCATCCGAGCCGCTATCCCGTCCATCAGAGTTGTTACCCCGTCCACCTGAGCCGCTACCAAGTCCACCAGATCCCTACCCCCGTCCGCCCGAACCGCCTGAACCGCCAGAGCCGCTACCCCGTCCACCGGAACTACCGCCACGTCTATCTGAGCCGCCACCACGTCCAGCCGAGCCGTCACCGCGTCTGCCTGAGCCACCACCCTGCCCGCCTAAGCCGCCCCGTCTTCGCCAGCTCCCGAAGCATTTTCCCTTCAGCTTCCCCGGAGGAAGAGAGATGTGTAACGTGCTACCAGTGGCACAAAAGTTTTGGGCGTTGGCCAACATCGCCATTTTGTGTTCCACTGGTAGTTCACGTTTTGAGCGCAGGTGGCGCTGCAAGTAGAGAAGCGGAGAACAGGATTCCCACCACCGATTCTTGCAGTCCACCAATCACAGCCCTGGCTTGGTGGGGAACCCGCATAAACCAGCTCCCCAGGCCAGGAACAACAACTCCGTTCTCGACTTTAAAGTTAAAACTTCTAACTTTAAATCCTATACCGTATATTTTCTAAACTTTAAAACATTCCGTTTATTTTTCCGAATTATCCGTTTATTCCGTTTATTTTCCGATATTTTCAAATTATCCGTTTATATTTCCGTATTATTACCTTTAATCAATTTTAATTTAATTCCGTTTTAGTTCTATAATTATTTTTGATAACTCATTGCAAATTTTATTTAACCGTGGACCAAAGAGCGTTTAAAGTTTACATCCAGGTACCAACCCGAAGTCCGAACCAGTCACCGTTCCTTTCCGAGACCACCGAGACAGCCTCAGCTGTCAATCTTGACGTCAACGCGCAGACAACACTTATAGCGTTTTCCACTGGCAGAACTAGTGCGCACTAAAACTGCACTTACTCGGTTTTGCGTATTCGGTTCAAAAAAACCTGCACTGAGAGAGATCTAGTGCGACACGATTTTATAGTGAAACGTGTTGCTCTCTAACTGTGCGCACTGAAAACAGCAGTGGGAATACGCAAAACCGAGTAAGTGCAGTTTTAGTGCGCACTAGTTCTGCCAGTGGAAAACGCTATTACTGTAAACTGGTGTTCGCGCTGCCAACTCTGACGAAAATCCCCAACTGCCGGCGGGAACAGCCGTAATTCAAATACAAATATTTTTACTGTTTTACATAAATTGTTTATTTTTTTATTTTATAATTACAATTTCTACTCAGAATACCTTGTACATAGTGTAAATAAATATTGTTAATCAGGTTTAAGCATCCGTTTTAATTTTAAAGCACAACTCGACCCCTGGACAACTCAGAGCTACCCGAACTACAAATTTTGCAACGTCCACCCTTATTAGCCGGGGGTGAAACGTTACACTCTTTGAATTTTTCAGGATCAGCCATATCCGTAAACGCAGTCTGGTATTTTTCATTCTGCATTAGCAGATGAAGCGGCCTATTTTTACCTTTTCCGTAGAACGATGGATTATAATCGCAACCAGTGAATGCGTGAAACGCTGGTAAAGAGGTGCAGAGTTTACGACCTAATGCATTGTACAATTCTGAAGCGTTTATGAATCTTTGGTTATTTCCTGTTCCAAATTGTAGCCAAATGTTCATCGATTGGTCAAATTTGTGCATATTTCCTAGTATAATGATCAATATATCTGTATCCGCGCAGCGGACAACAGCATTACTGAACCCATGTAGTTGACCTACGTAAAACGCAAATTTCGAGTCGGCCTCCTCATGCCCTTCGCATTTGTAATCATTCATATTTCGGAGAAAAACAATTCCATTCGACGCTGTATACCTACGAAATTAAGATAAATAAAGAAAAAATTGGCTTTCGAGTTCCTAACACTGGCTAATACCACTCAACAATCATTATAATAATACCTGTAACATTTATCAAAAGATATGTAGATTTCTTTATCCCCGACTTCATTTGCAATTTCATCATTACTCCAATGTTCCATTACAAATGAAACTAGCGCCTCTTTAAATTTAATATTTTGCGGTTCTGTTGCAAAGTTTGCTGGCCGATTCTGCTCAGGTTCTGTAAAAAACATTAAATTAAAATTGTAGTTACTATATTTTTTAAAATTGTCATTACTTGTAGTACTAATAATATGTTAAAATCTGATAGTAACCAAGAAGTTCGAAATATTTTTTGGATTTAATCAATGTTTTTGTTGGTGAAATTAATTTTAGCATTTTTATATTACTTTAATTAAATAACTAATAATTTATATATCTATACTCTTTTGGATGAATCGTACTGATGATGAGACGTCATAGTTTCCGAGATGTTGGCAACTGATGTTGAACATCCTACAAAAAAATGATTTACAACTTTTGAACGGTACCTACTGTATTTTTCATTTCTAAAACATCTATTATATCAATTTGTAATAAGTTTTTAGAAAGTTTTGTAGCAGTCTTGTGGAGCTTAAAAAAAGTTTACTTTTTGGAGATTGTAAGATATTATTACACGGGAAAAAGGGTAGCCATTCCTTTTTTCTTTTCTTGTAGTTAACATTTATACCTGTGATACAATAATCTCTGGAGAAGGTATTCCTGAAAGTATGTTCAATCTCTTTTAATGATGGACTCTTGTATGTGTCAAAAACAAGGTAAATAGCCTTTGCTGTAGGACAAGCGTTGATAATTTGACGTAGAATTTTCATTGAAAGTTGTCTAAATGTTTTGGGAATCTGTTTCATGCTGTGTAATAGAAAAAAACCATCTACTAGATACACGTCAACATTTTCTGGTATACCATGTTCGACTTGTCTTTCCAGAGCAGCTGTTAAAGCTGATTTTACTGTTTTATTGATTGTTCCATCTAGATGGCAAAGAGAAAGTGGCACTGGTGTCAAAGGATATTCTAGTATCTATAATATTAATAAGAATTGGTAAGAAATTCAAAACATTAATATTTAAGCATGTTTTTTGTATAATAAATACAGTAATCAATTGAAAATGAAGTAGAGGCCAACATAAAAATTTTATCATTTTAATCTACGGGTTCCTTTAAGTAATTAAATTAAAAGTAATTTATACTATACCTTGGCCATGTCTACTTTTGCATCCAAAGAAATTCCAAGAAGTCGACCAAACAGATCCTGTTGTAGTTTTACTTCTTGGGGTTTTCCGCCGATTTTAATTTTTTTTGATTTGATGCAGCTAGCAAAATTTAAAATACTGTTTCTCTTGATGACGTAATTTTAAAACTTTCTTCAACTTCTGAACATTTCGCTATCATTTCCATTCGTTGCTTCTGTCCAAGATGTTCAGCATTTAATAGAAAATTTGCGACTTCCACGGTGCAGCTTGTCCCGTTGAAATGTTACACAACATTTCTGGCCTCACTTGATCCCACAACGGATTCGTATGATCGTTTAAGGCAGCAATGAATGCATCTCTTTGGCTTAAACTTTTTCTAATTCGATGTGGCAGGAGATCATTCGTTACATCTTGTCTCTTCTTAAGGCCACAATCAAATAATACGTGGGAGATGATAGTGCTTCTAATCCCATGACTAATGCTCCATTTTATACGAGCCGAAATCGAATTTAGTCAGATGCATTATGCCGGTCAGACGACGAGCTGCATCAGCGTTGATAGCCTGTTCCAACGTTAGATCCAAAGGTATCCTTGAAAATGGGTTTTCCGTCCTTTTTACGCCAATGACTAAATCATTTTTTAATCCTGGATGCGTTGCGTCAATGTTCAGTGAGGCACTATGGTACCAAACTAGCCAACGAGCATAGTTCATTTGGTTGAAGGTGAAGAAAATGTTAGTTATTTTCGGCAAAACGTAACAAAGCAATTCCAAGTCGCTCATGCGCACACTCCGTTCTAGTAGTAAATAGTATTCAATGAATTGTATGTACATGCCATAAAATTGTTGCGTTTTGCCGTGTATTCCTGTTAACACTTCTTCTTTAAATTCTTTGAATTTGAGCAGGATTTCATCTACATTCTCGTTGTTCGTCAATAAATCGTGCAAGGGCTTTTTCTGTAAAGTTTGAAAATATTCCTGTACGCTTTCATCGACTTCACTGTTCTTCTTTTCCAAGAAATATTTAAATTCTTGTATTTGCAAACACAGCATACACAGAATATGCAGTCGTTTGCATCTGTTGAAATGCTTACCAGACAGAAATGTAGCAACAGACCCTGTGCCGATTAAACCTGCCTCAACTAACACATTTGTTAGACCGCAGCCATCTATAAATGAGCCAACACCCTTGAAGAAGGCCATTTGAGTATGGAAAGTACCAACATGAATAAACACATTTTAGCAAAGCTCTTTTTCGGTGCTTTTCAAAAGGAAAGCGATTTTTCCTATACCTAAATCATACGATACCTGCGCGTATGGCTCGTCGCATTCGTTTGCAATGCTTTGTGTTCGGCGGATGGTTTACAATACAACAGATGTATCTGTGGGTAACTCATTATTTATAGGAATAAGGTAGGAAACTTTTTGAGTGACACATTTGTCACGAACAACTTTTGAATTAAAACCTACCCACATAGGCGTTTCTACTCCATAAAAATGAGACATTACCCACAGTAAATCTAAGTTAATACATTTGTTTAGATCACCTGGAACGACACTGCGCAACACTGAATCATTTGGAAGAACGGTATCTGTCATCTTAATTTTTTTTGAAATATCTTGGCACCTCTTGAACTTGCCCTTGATAGCTTCTTCTTTTTTTGTTCATTGTTACCGTTGAAGACTCAGTTTCGGTATTTCTCAATGCATTTTCCGAATCTGCTGCATCTGTCATGGTTTCGTCCGTATCGTTGGCTGTTGTATGTGGTTCTTCAACAGGTTGTTCAGGTTCTATATCTTAATCCACTATACCGACCGTGTCGTTCATAGTGACTTTTCCGCTACTCGACTCAACAAACCTATCAAAATTGTCGAATACACAGACTGTATGAAGGCCCCTTTTCTGATGAACATCACTGGGACAGCACGTACCCGTATTTGTAATTGTATACGTAGCTTCTGTCTCGATATCTTGAAGCGTATCGTAACTACAAATGTGCCCGTATCTATGGACGATTTTAATAATTTTCTTGCTGCTACACAAACTTTTCAAGGCACTTCCAAGTGTTATGTGCTTTGACGGTTTTATTTCACCGTTAGTCACTGCAAAAACAACGTCTGATGAGAAAGATTGAACTAATCTAGTGGTTTTCGCACTTTTGCTTCGTCTATAATTAAACGCTGCAAGTAATGTTATGAAGAATGAAGTAAGGTGTTCTGGGAGTTTGCATTCTCCTAATATCAAATCTTCTATTGTGATGGTATTACCAAATTTGGTAGGCTGTATATTACAAATGTCTTGTCTCAGAAGTAAAGCTGCACGCTGAAGAAGATCGCGGTCTTTCATCTCGGTCATAGTGAGTACAACGCTCACGTTGTAAGGTTGGACAATTTTTGGTCGATTTGGCTGAGCTTCGAATCTAATATGTTTCTTATATTTGTTTACTAGTCGCTGTGGAATATGTCGATAGGAAAACATTGATTTATCAATGCTACGATCACCATAGGATTGTGACAGAAATTCTAAAAATAAATCTTCAATGAACTCGACAAAGCAGCTATTTCCTTTGTCTATGATATAATCTTTAACGCATAAGCATAACTTTTTCAAGTCTCTAGCCTCCATATTACATTCTGGGAAATTTAGAAGGAAATCGGAGGGGGTGAGAAAATCATCCAAAAAAAAAAGGAAAGACTATACCTACAGTGTGCCCCAAATAGAGTAGTATTGCATGGCTATCTTTCTTATTCATAAAGATACAGATTCGGTTAAATGGGCAATGTTGTGCAGTTTTTCATGCTGGTTTAGATGCTGCTTAGAAAGATCAAACATTCCGAACCCTTCAGAAGATATCCGCAAAAAACCGCAAACTCCATTTTTCGAAAAAATAGATTATTTCGCATATTATAAAAGTTACAGAAAATTGTTTTATACAAAAGTTACTTGATTCATTAAGATACACAAAACTATATGGAAATTAGCAGCCAATAAAACATAAATCAGGAAAAAAAGAAACACATAAGTTTCAATAAAAAAAAATTGTATATTTGACGTTTCGCTTTTATAAAAGCTTCATCAGAAATAAAGAATTTAAATAAACAATATAAAATTAAAGTTTAGCATATTTAATGGTAAAAAATTTCAATTTTGTTTCTTACAGGTCTTAATATAATTTTTAATATTACATTTTTTTGTGGGTATAGCATCAGGTTTAATGTTTCGCCTTCTCTTTGGCGAATAATTTAACATTTCCTGCTGCTTTGTATTTTGGAAGCAAGTAGGTTCAAAATGTACTGAACATATTGTTGCTAAAAAAGTAGATCAGATCGCATAATATATAAATTTATATACGGAAACGGACAATATTACCATTTTTAAAGTTTACTTTATCATCCCGCTTAGAATTATTTAACCAAATGCTCGACAGTGATTGATCTTTTGGAAATGTGAAAAATCTAATTCCTGTTGTGTTCCTGTTACTATTGGAACAACCCGCGACTGCACAATACGGCATTGTAAAAACTACAACCTGAACTAAGTTGTCAGTCTAAAACCTAGGTACCTAAGTACCTTTACTGAATTATGAATTAGTGTGGTGCATTGCATTAGTGCATTGTATGGTGCAAATGCGCTCGCACGTGCTCGACTGCTACGTCACACGGGCACCGCCTACTTGCGCAAAGCCGGCTATGCCCACACCATCCAATATTTACGCCATGCACAAAACTATGTTTGCAAAAAAAATATCGCGAAAGCTGTTTTCGAGATATTGATAGCAACTTTCTTATTTTAAATGGGCGCCATCTTGGATTTTCAAATGAATAAATTGCATTTTTTTTCTGCATTCAACGAAGTATAACAATCTATTGTTAGCTTTGTTTATAGAATAAAATACGTTCAATGTTAATTAGAATAAAACACGTTTATTAACATTACTATTGATAAAAGAAACGATTACAGAACTACAATATAATATTATACTTGGTAGCGTCGCTTTACCCGAACGGTTCACGTCAACCCCGCACGGAACCCGTGTTAAGACTCCCCGTCCCGACCTGGACCCTCAGCCACCCTTGCTTCTTGGGAATTTTCCGTACACTATGTTAAAAATAAAAAATAACGGCATACGTAATAGTTTTTGTATTAAATAAAGTAAGCCATGAAAACAAGTGAATTTTAACAAAAACAACTTCGAACAAAATGTATTTACAGTTATTAACGATATTTGCAATAAACGTTAAATCTACAATAGCTAATTTTAATCACATTAAATGTTCAAAATGTTGGTCATTGTTAGCCAAACATAACTGGCATCTTTGTTATTAAATCACCGATTTAATAACAGAGTGATAGCTACTAACACACCTATTAGATGGCCACCCAGGTCGGCAGACCTAACACCTCTTGACTTTTTTCTGTGGGGTACGATAAAAAATAAAGTATATGGTAGTAATTTTAATTACAACAATGTTAACGAATTGGAAGAATCTGTACAAGAAGCGTTAATAGTATTAAACGCAATACATTACGTAACGTAACTGCAAGTATTTTAAAAAGATGCCAGTTATGTTTGACTAACAATGGCCAACATTTTGAACATTTACCGTGCTTGAAATTAGCTATTGTAGATTTAACGTTTATTGTAAATATCGTTAATAACTTGGAGGGTGTACACTTGGAAATTATGCCCTTGCCATCCCTTGCCACCTAGTCGGGAAATGTTCAGGAATGTATTCTTTCTGAAATCTTTCTGAATTTTTTTTGAACAGATGGGAGGAGATGAGGGATGTTTGGCACATATTTTTCAAGTCTCTAGCCTCCATATTACATCCTGGGAAATTTAGAAGGAAATCGGAGGGGGTGAGAAAATCATCCAAAAAAAAGGAAAGACTAGTATAGTCTTTCCTCATTTTTTGGAAAAATTTTTGACCCCTTCAGATCTCGTCCGGATTTTCCCAGAATGTTATTTGGAGGGTGTACACTTGGAAATTATGGGACAAACTTCCCCCAGCCCTTGCCATACCTTGCCACCTAGTCCGGTAATGTTCAGGAATGGATTCTTTCTGAATTTTTTTTGAACAGATGGGAGGGGATGAGGGATGTTTGGCACATATTTTTCAAGTCTCTAGCCTCCATATTACATTCTGGGAATTTTAGAAGGAAATCGGAGGGGGTGAGAAAATCATCCAAAAAAAGTCTCCTCATTTTTTGGAATAATTTTTGACCCCTTCAAATCTCGTCCGGATTTTCTCAGAATGTTATTTGGAGGGTGTACACTTGAAAATTATGAGACAAACTTCCCTCACCCCTTCCCACAGCCCTAAAAATAGGGTGTAAATAATTTGTTTCAGGTCGATCCCTTGGAGTACTCGAACGATATCATCCTGGGGAAGCCGTCGCCCACTTCTTCCAGGAGGTAGCCGAAGATCGTCAGTCCTGAAGGAGAGGCGCCCCTTTTTAGGGATGCAAATATAGAAACAGTCCTTTACAGGACTAACAAAAATTTTAAAGAAAGGTTTTTCCTAAAAGAAGCTTCACGCTGAATTTTAAGTGATTATGCAATCCGGCGAAAACGCTCCTAAACGCTTGGCGCCAAGTAATTTAGAAAAAATTGAAAACGATCCCAAACGCAAATTTTGTCTGAATTTTTAAGTGATTATGCAATCCGGCGAAAACGCTCTAAACGCTTGGCGCCAAGTAATTTAGAAAAAATTGAAAACGATCCCAAACGCAAATTTTGTCTGAATTTTTAAGTGATATGCAATCCGGCGAAAACACTACGCTTGGCGCCAAGTAATTTAGAGAAAATTGAAAACGATCCCAAACGCAAATTTTGTCTGAATTTTTAAGTGATTATGCAATCAGGCGAAAACGCTCTAAACGCTTGGCGCCAAGTAATTTAAAACAAATTGAAAACGATCCCAAACGCAAATTTTGTCTGAATTTTTAAGTGATTATGCAATCCAGCGAAACGCTCCTAAACGCTTGGCGCCATGTAATTTAGGAAAAATTGAAAACGGTCCCAAACGCAAATTTTGTCTAATTGTACATATAGTCCATGTGTAGGTAAATTTGTCGGCAGCAGCAGAAAAGACACAACAAATTACAACGATTGCGATTTTATTTATTACTTTTATACACACACTTATTATTTACAACAGGGAAAAATTACAATTACAATTTACAATTTACAATTTTTAATACAGAAAATATTCTAATTAACATTACAGATAGTAACAAATGATTATTACAATAAGGTAGGAATCAGACTGCTCGATCGTCCAGGACCGACCGTTTACAGCGAACGATCGTCCGCGACCGGCCAAAAATTTAAAAATCACACTGCTCGTCCACATTCAGGCACCTGTCAAGTTAAAAATAAAGGTGAAGTGACAGAACTAGTGCTGGGAATATTTATCGATATATCGATAATATCGATATTATCGATAATATCGGTGACCGATAATTTAAAAAAAAATATCGATATATCGATATTATCGATATTATCGATATTATCGATATTATCGATATTATCGATATTATCGATATTATCGATATTATCGATATTATCTATATTATCGATATTATCGATACTATCGATATTATCGATATTATCGATACTATCGATATTATCGATATTATCGATATTATCGATATTATCGATATTATCGATATTATCGATATTACCGATATTTATCGATATTATCGATATTATCGATATTTTCTTGATTTTGGAGTAGCAGCCAATTTATGTATTAATTTAAATAAAACACGAAGTTTCATTCTTGTCACATATTGTATTTTAAAAATTTAACGTTTCGCCGTTTAGGCTTCGTCAGAATTAACGAAACATTTAAAACAAAAAACTAGCCTACAAATGGGAAAAATCCCTGCATCCTTATTTTCAATAATAACGTTGCTACTTTGGGTGGTTCGGGGTTCCCCTTATTATTTACTTTAAATCAAAAAGCACCGATTCTTACTAGTGTTAGGAATATTTATGGATATATCGATAATATCGATATTATTCATAATATCGGTCACCGATAATTAAAAAAAATATATCGATATATCGATATTATCGATAATTTAAAAAAATATATCGATATATCGATATTATCGATATATCGATAAATATCGATATTATCGATAATATCGATAATATCGATAATATCGATAATATCGATAATATCGATAATATCGATAATATCGATAATATCGATAATTATCGATAATATCGATAATATCGATAATATCGATAATATCGATAATATCGATAATTATCGATAATATCGATATATCGATAATATCGATAGAAATTTGTTATCGATAACCGATATTAAATTTTCAATATCGCCCACCACTAGACAGAACTTATTATTTAACCATAGACCCAAAGGGTCGAGATTTTCCAAATTTCTTCGAGATCTGTTGTAAGCACTTAACGAACACGCGTCGTATACCATTTTTTGCGCTACGAAAAATAAAAACCAATTTTTATAAATATAAATTAATAAAGTAACAGCTGTCAATCATTCAGAATTTTAGACATCAGATAACTTGATTACAACTTTTATTATCATCTAACAACCGTTAGATACGTTATGATTCATAACAGGTTAGCAACCAGTACCTAATCGGTAAGTTAATTTTTCCATGGTAGTTAAGCAACCGGGAAATGGCCAAAAACAGTGTAGTAGCGCAAAATAGTATATTACATACCGAGGTGGAAAGAACTTTTCACCGAGGTTTGTATACTATTTTATTTACAACCATCACAGTTTTGACTAAAAATAAATAAAACTTTTTTGACAAGCTTTGACGTTTTTGAAAAAAATAACACATCATTGTCATTGCCACTATGTTTTTTTGTCCAAATAACTATCAAATTGGCAGGTTTTCGATGTTACTCTGGTGTAAACAACTGCTACTGAAATAAATAAACGTCAGTTTAAGAAAGTATTTGGTTTAAGCAAGTTTAAGTTAAGCAAGTTTAAGTGAAATAATCCTTAGAAAATGATGTTAGATGAAGAATTCATAAACTGCACCCCTCCTGAATTAAGGAAAGCCGCGGATGTAGTGGCACAGGGCTTAGCCCGAAAAAAGTAAGCTTCGGTACCTAAAAGCCATTGCGGCATATAGGGAGTGGTGTGAAGCGAAAAAAGTAAAGAATTTGAGCTCGGAAAATGTTCTAATGGCGTATTTTGGAGAGCAAAGCAAACAAAAGAAACCATCAACCTTGTGGGCAATGTATAGCATGTTAAGAACAATGCTAGAAATTGAAGAAAAATCCGATATTTCGAAACATGGGAAACTCCTAGCCTACCTGAAACGACAAAATGTGGGTTTTAGGCCCAAGAAATCCAACATATTTTCGAGGGAGAATATAGAAGATTTTTTAAACAAGGCTCCAAACGAACTTTTGCCGATTAAGGTAAAATTTTTTTAACATTAAGGACCAAATATAATATATTCCTTTAAAGTAATAAATTTATATCCTTTAAAAAGTATTTTTGCTAAGATTGTTTTCTTATTGTTTTAGGTAGTACTAGTGGTAGGCGTTTCAGGAGCGTGTCGAACGGACGAACTAGTCAAAATGAAAATGTCAGACATAGCTATGTTGGAAGAAAAAATTTCAGTTGAAATTCCAGATTCCAAAACTCATACAAGTAGAGGATTTTTCATTACTGACCCAAGCTGGGTGAAAATTGTTCGAGACTTCATAAATCTCCGAAAAGACATAAAAATCGACAGATTTTTGGTTCAGGTCAGAGGGGGAAAGGCAAGAAGTCAATCAATAGGGCACAATTCAATAGCCAATTTTCCGAAAAAAATAGCCACCTTTCTGAAGTTAGAAAACATCGAAGGCTTTACAGGTCACGCTCTCAGAAGAACTTCCGCCACCTTATTAGCCAACAGCGGTGCAGATGTACTACAATTGAAGAGGCTGGGAGGGTGGAAATCTAGCACTGTGGCGGAAGGTTATGTAGACTGTTCAACGGAGAACAAAACTAAAACCGCCACCATGCTGTCCACTCGTTCCATGCCTTCGGTTGCTTCTTCAAGTAGCTCACAAATCTCGCCAGCCATTCAACAAGTAACATTATCAACTAAAGAGACCCCCATTGGGGACGCCGGCGCTGACCTACAAATAACCATAAAGGCCTACAATCATTCTAATATTACAATTAATTTTAATAAGTAGTTTTTTTGTATTTTAGTTCATTTTTGTTATTGTTGTTTCCTTATTTGCCATTAAATATAAAATTCACAAAAAAATTGTTTTTTTTTATTTTAAAAAATATGCTAGTTTTAGTAGTAAAAGTACAATTTTACAGTTATTTTAGGGGGCGGGAAATGAGGGTGGGAAATGAGGGCAGGAAATGAGGGCGGGAAGTAGAGGTAGGGAATGTGACACTTCCTAACCTTCAATAAAGTCAGAAATGTCAACATTACATATATGGTTGTAAATAAATATATTTTACCCGAAATCGTCAAGAAAGTCAAACTTTCACAGCTATCTTGAGGTTTGAAAGTTGATCATTACCTTCCTAGTAATGTAAAATCTTGAGCGTACTTCTATTACATGAAGCAACTGTCAATGTCAAAGTTTATAAAAAATTTCTTGGTTGTAGGTACAAATTCCACCTATACCTACTTATATGGAATGCACAATTTAGGTTGTTTCAAACTAAAATAATACTTTTCTTAAGCTATAAATTGAATTTTATTAAGAAAATTATTAAATACAATAGTATTAACTTAACTAATTAATGTGAAATATTAATATTAATAGTAGTATTCTGAACATTAGAAATATTTATGGAAGGTGGGACAGTTTTCGAGGAAGTTTTTGCTACTACAACACGACATGCAGATGCTAATCTTCATTATTATTCGAAGTTGCGGAAAAATTATGCGAAACTTCGTTTGTCTGTGACATTTCTTGATGCTGTATCCGATTAGCAATTGAAAGCTTATTACTCATCGCAGCGACATGCTTCTGCCAAACCAATAATTAGAACAATCTAAAAATTAGAAAAAATAAAAAATATAGAAATATTGCACTGGTTGGTATTTTACCTTCATCAAAATAAATTCCTTATCTGGGGAGTCAAGTAAAAATCTAAGCTTTTCTTCTTCAAAAAGGCAATTAGCCTGCAGAATTGACCAATATTCAAATTATTTTTGATCAATAAGGTTGATTTAAGCATTGAAAAGACACTCCAAAGGCTTGACGGCTTATAAATTTTAGCCTTTTCTCCAAAATACGCCAAGAGGACATCTTCTGTTTTGTTTTACCTTGCACCAGTCATAGAAAAGTTAATATGCCTTTTCGTATCTTTCCCTTGATTTAGTTGGTAACAAATCTTGTACCACAGACGCCGCAGCCTCAGTCACATTATAAGAAACGTCTTCTTCTTCGAACATGCCGAATTTACCATTTAACACCATACAAAACCGTACAAAAACCAAGAAAAATCAAAACATAAATAAATAAATTATTTTTTATTTCACCATGGATACACGAATCTGCTGTTCCTTAACATATCTGATTTTTATTTTTTAAAGGATTGTCAAAATGACATTTTCAAATTTGCGAATTTATGAATAATTTTGAAGTAATTTATACGATTTCAGGTAAAATTTTATACATAACGAGTCTTGAAAGTTATTCTACTGGACTCAGAAGCATAAAAGTACTCGGCCTTACGGCCTCGTACCCTCAACATGCTTCTTCGTCCAGTAATAGATAACTTTCAAAACTTGTTATGTAAATAACTATTATGCTGTCAGGTAAGGTGTGTTTTTTACGTTTGTTGATAGGTAACCTAAAGATTGTGCATGCGTTCGTAGGTCAAGAGCGTCCAAAATTCAAACAAATTTGAAATTCAAATCTGGACGGTCGATGCCGGCCTATGTGGTCGTTCGCTTCCGCTGAAGTCTGAGTTTAGTCATAAAAGTACATGTGTTTGAAATTTTGGTCGGTCTTGGACGATCGCTCTGGTCGTGCAGTCTGATTCCTACCTAATAGAGACACAATATAAAAACTAAAAGTCAGGTGCAAATCTTATCACAAACAAACACCAATATGCACTCAAAAACTCACCCCCAAGGTGGGTTTTCCCTATCCATTTGCACCCCTTTATACTGGCCCTACTTTCTCAAATGAAAACGTTCAAGTGTCTATCACAAACAAAGGGAGAGGGAGATATGCATGAAATTCTCATTAAAAATATAATTTGTTATTCAAGTGAGATATTTGTAGTTTACAGGGTCGAAGAGAAAAAGTGTGCAATGTTTGTTGGTGATTTCGTCGAGTATTTAGTTGACCCATTTCCTCTTTGGATGCCACGCTGGAGAAATCGTCCAGGACACCAGTATCCAAACTATCCACTACCTGGAGATCATCCTAAGGGAAAAATGGTCCATTCCAGGGCTGCAAACATAAAGCCAGTTTTTTATAAGACTAACAATAGTATTACACAAAGATTTTCCAAAGAGAAGCACAGGTTATTTTAAAGTGAAATGTGTAAATTGGTAGGTGGGGAAAAGCCTTTTTAATTCTCATTCAGACACACATCGTAATGTAAGCAATTGCATCCAAATACATGCGGGAAGAGTTGCAGGTCCTGATAAAATACAAACTATGAATATGAAGCCTAAAGACTTGGAAAATATGTGCAACTTCGGTTAAAAAAGAGAAAAATGCAAAAAAAAAAACATTTAAAAATTCAAAACTGAATACAAAAAACTTTCTTCCTATTTTAAATCAACAAACCTGACATAAGCTGATCTTAAAATGTTTATTTAACTAGTAGGAAGTAAAGTTTGAATTTAAATCCAAAACTTAATAAATAAAATCAAAAAAATCCAAAAAAAAATATAGAAAAGTTAAATTCAAAATGTGGCGCAATTTATAAATGTCCACAAACGTCATTTCCATTATATAAAAATTCCTAAAAAGTCATTCCAAAATGATTTTTTAAACAGTTCCCATTTAATAAACTTTTGACATACGATTTGCCTACCCATCAGGTGCAACAAAATTTTCCTTTTAAATACATTTAAAAAATCCGAACTAAATACAAAAATACTTCCTCCTGTTAAACATTTAAAGGTCCCGGTAATATTTGTAAAATGTTGATTATTTGAATTTGGAAGGGAATGTAACAAACATTCTAAAATTATTTTTCCCAAAAATAATATTGACTCTTTGAAGAGGGGCCTCAAAATGTGTTGTTTTATTAATTAGTTAATCAATACTGAAACGAGATTGATAAAATTTGGTACCCAGGGTATATTTGGTACGGGAAATAGTTTGGTAATGTTAAAAATAGAAAAAAAAGCCAGGGGCGTGCGTAACGGGTAGGGTGTATTGATTAACTAATTAATAAAACAACACATTTTGAGGCCCCTCTTCAAAGAGCCGTAGCTCCGTTAGAAAGCTTTTCCGGACCCCTGTTCATGAGAACTTTTCTTCATATTTTTGGATGTAGAATCATCTCCCGAAGTTACGGAACGTTGTTTCCGGACACCCTATACAACAGTTATATAAAAACCTTGTAAAGTGGGTAAAGGTACCCTTTATTAATAATGTTAAAGAAAAACTTTAATACATGTGAGGGAAATAATCACAACAATGACGAAATTCTGACAGGTCTTCAGGTGCTTCAATTTCTTGAGATCTTCGGTAATTGGATCTAACAATGAATCTTCGAGGGTCCAAGTTGGATAAGAAAAATGGAGAAATTCCAATGTAGCTAGTTGAAGATATCTTGAGAGGTTCAAGATGGTAACCAACAGAAGAGGGAATTTCTAAAGGATCTTCCTTGGACAAAATAACTGATTCTTGAGTGTTGACAACCGAAGGTAATGTTGAAGAAGTCTGCTTGACTGGTGATGGAGGAAGTGGTGAAACTGCTGTTGGAATCCTAGTATGATGTAGAATCGCTCGTAACGTGCTACGCTGTCTACTAGATTTGCTTGATGCAGTTCATTTCTTCATAACATCCAGAAAGCTTAAATAAAAGTATTATTATGGGAAGACCTGAGGAAACCTCTAGGTTATGTTGAGAGTAGTTAGGTGAGTTCACTCCAACTAAACTCTGAATGTTTTTCCAATTTGCTTCGCTTTATACCGGGTGGTGACTTGAGCGGCGCAACATAGGGATTTCAATGGAAAATTCTTAATGTTCAATTATTGGCTCCCCTAATTATTTTAGAGCAAAAGTGTGTTTAGGTTTTTTGTAGAGAAAGAAATTCCGCATCTGTTCATACTATTATTTACAATTTTCCATTTTCCGGAAGCGTAGAAATAGAAGAAATTAAAATCGTTTTTTTTTTTAAATCACTGATGCCATGGAATTATAAAATCAAACAAACGCACTGACATTTCTGTGTCATTACATTTTTTTTTTCTTTTTAAAGCAATAAAACGAGTAGGTAATAGGAACATATTTTACGCTAAACAAGGCACTTTATCATTTCTACTTTTTCTTTCGTTGAATACATTTTAAAAATAATAGATTTTAATAATCGGTTATAAACTTCAAACCGTAATGACAGATGTAAATGCGAATGTTGATTGTTTAGATAATTCCAAGGCATCACTGATTTGTTTAAAAAGACCATTTTTAATTTCTTCTATTTCTACACTTCCGGAAAATGGAAAATTATAAATCATAGTATGAACAGATGCAGAATTGTTTTCTCTACAAAAAACCTCAACACACTTTTGTTCTAAAATAATTAGGGGAGCCAATAATTAAACATTAAGAATTTACCATTGAAATCCCTATGTTGCGTTGCTCAAGTCACCACCCTGTATACAAAACTCAGATAATTAAAATTCTTTCATTGGTTGGTCCAAATTGATTTTCACCAATCACATTGCTGAAAACCTGTGTGGGAGGAGTCTATTTGTACAACGACTGAGCTAGATTGCACTTCATAGTGACACTTGCATTGCAATACAAACACTATGTTTCTATGCAGGTCAGCAGTTTGGTTTCCAAGGTATTTCCATACAAATATTACCCTGGCATCGGACTGAAGCCCCGATAGAACTATAAGTAGCGAGTTAACAAAAACATAATAATTACCTTATTCCAAAAATGGTGTCCGTTGTAACTTAAATCAGTTGAATTTTTTTTTAGAAGGATTCTTTGATGTCCATTTCTATCTCCATTTGGACCCCTATCGATCTTGGAAGGAAATCGGTAGACAGCCTGCAATCAAAGTTGAATAATTATAGGGGGATTTAACAAATGCGTAAAATTTTTAAATCTTAAATACTGAAATCTAAAGAGGGGAAAAATCCAGTAAAACCCACTGGTCGATTTTGACATCCATTTTTGAGAAAGGATCATGCTTGGGTGGGGTTGTTGAAGGGGATGTTAAAGTGTCCCTGAATATTCTTAGGTAGAGATAATCACATGTAGATGAGGGAAGAGGGAAAGGAACAAATAAAAAGTGGAGGTGCAAACCTCCCCGGGACTTTCCCATACTAAAAATAAACATTTCGTTTTTGGTATTCAACAGTAGTTCGCGAGGCAAAATTGGAAATCATTTGAATGCGTAGCTAGGAAAACGAAACTATGCGGGTTCGATATGTACAGAAGAAGACACGTATTGTAATCTGTTGTAATCACAGCTGGCGAAGCCTGACGATCTCTACCGACCGACGCACATGATTCGTTTCTGTCAGAGTCCAGCCTAAATATTTAAAATTCACGAATTTCTCATCAACCGTAAATTTTACCCATATGAATACCTTATACTATGTGATAGACAATTAAATTTTGCGTTCAATTATATAATAATATACAGGGTGTTTCATTTAAAATAACAAAGTTGCGTATTGTACTGTGGAAAGCAAACGCCCTGTATACGTGATATACATTTAGAAAAATGCAGAATTATATACTGAATAACTTTTGTATTTAAACTTTTCTCATATTTTGACTAATAAAGGCGCTATAGGAGCATCAATATCCGATTTTCAAAACCTCGTAGAGGGCGCCACAGTGAAATTCTGGCGTTCATCAAAAAACAAAAATGTAGCTAATACCAAGTTACATAAGTTTAGAAAATTTAAACAAAATCCTTAGACCAGTTTTTTTGTAATAATTTTTCAAAAATTTCAAAATTTTTGGACGAACGCCGATGCGACAGTTTTTGGATTTACTAAATAAGTTTTTTTCATGGTGTGGTACCCCCAAAGGGCTGTCAAACAAGTTGTTGCGGAACCTGATCAGATAACTGGCTTTTGAGTTATGGGGCGTTAAAGTCGAAATTTTGAAAAATTCATAGCGACCGCCATTTTGAAGTTAGAGAGTCCGGTAAAAAACTGTTTCCCTTGAATTATGCCCTTCTTTCATATCCCCTACTCAGATTTTCAAAGTTCTGCTTTTGAAAAAAATGCTTCCACAAAAGTCTAACTTCCGGTTTTGGATTTTTTTGAAAAGCTTATTTTGTCGATGAATTTTCGATATACCCCTTCATTTAAAATTTCATCAAAATCGGTTCACTAGTTTTTGCGTTAGAGGCGTTACATACACACACACACACACACACATACACACCCACAGACAGACATTTTTTCTAGACCACTTTTTTGGGTTCCTGGGGACCCAAAACACGTATTTCCGCGAAAATCTCGATTTCGAACATTTTCATGATCAGTACTTCCCCTATACCAGTGGTGGTATGGGAAAGTAAAAAGAGTAAAACCAAAAACCAACGGTAACCTAACCTATAAAATAAAGCAGCAGTGGGGTAAAGGGGTAAAGCCCCAAAAAATAAGCATCATGCAATAAGTTAAAAATATACATTACCTTCGTAATAAAAAAAATCTACTGTCATTCCCGTTGACATTCAGATTTTGGGGGTTATTCTCTAGTCCCAACCCCTTCAGATATAGGGATGCTGCATTTCCAGTAGTTCGTTGCTTGAAGTTCAATTCCAGGATTCCAATTCGAAAAACCTAGGACGAATTGTCTTCACACCATCTCGTACGTGATAGTAGCAGAAAACCCTGTAAAGTCCAAAAATGTTAATAAATAGAAATAATAACTTACACAATGTAGTAATACAGTAAAACACCCTAGTAGGGTACATAAAAATGATGTAACGCAATAATTGCAGATTCTGTAATAGAAACAGAAAGTTTAGAAACCTTTTTGGTTGTCTTAATCTTTAAAGATACTCTACAAAGAATAACAAAAATTCCTCAAGTCAAACCGGAAGATCAGTTTTAACTTTCGTGTTCAAAAACAGAATTTCACAGCTCCGTGGTTGTTATTGGTCTTTTTAACCTAAACAATTCCATTAATTTCATAAATTATCTTTACAAGATCTAAATTATGATGTAGTTGTGAGCCCCAGCTATTCGTTTGTGTAAAGGGCTCAAAATTACATCCAATTCTTTAACAATAAGTTACATAAAAAGGATATTCCAAATTTGTTTGAACCTTTTTTCCACAGCAAAAAGGATAATATAGGTACTTCTTACAGCACTTTTTGTATGTAAAAAAGTGGTCCTACATTTTCGAAAAGCCTGAAACAACATCATCAAAAAGTTTTTAGCGATACTTACAAGAGATTCACATTTTAACAACTTACCTTACCAGTAAAACAATTTACACACCCCATATGTGTATTTTTAATCTATCAACATCTTGTTTGCTTTATAAATCATGAAATTAATCGAAATTCCACCCAAAAGAACCACATTCTAAATAAAAATTTTAATTACGACAGAAACGTCAAAGTTGGCTGTGACTTAGTATACACCGCCGTGAATATAACAAAGCAAAACCTCCAAAATCAAGACGTTAATCTTTCCCAAATCGGATTTTGGAAATTTTTTAATTTATTTTAAATGTTAATAGTTACTTTTACTTGAAAAAATCATTAAAAGCAGACATTTATTTTAATTTTATTTATTATTTTACCAAAGGTATCAACTTAGACAGCTCTGTAAGTCGATAAGGAAGAGATTTCCTTTACCTATTGTGCATAAAGAATTTCACGAAATAACACAATTGGAACAATAAATTCACGATAATTCCAGTAGATGGCCCACGCAAACATTCAAAAAATTAATTATAGTGTGCGGCATATTTTTCCTGAAAATTTACAATTATAATCCTTTATACTATAGAGTTGTAGATACCTTTGGCAAACTTATTTTATAATACAAAGATGGTAGTAAAGTGAATTTTGTAATACAATGTCTGCGATATATAAAAATAACGATATTTTATTTTTTTGAGAAACATTTATTCAAATTAAACTATACCATCAGTGGCGAAGTTAACCTTTCAATGTTGGGGGGGCTCAAGCCCCAGGACCAAAGACGGCTCAAGGTAATTTTGTTGGAAATGCGAGCGAAGCGAGCAGAAGAATGCGCCGCAGGTGATTTTTTTTCAAAAGTGGGCGTGGCCAATTTTTAACGTGTTGTACGATCATCTGAGAATTTGAATGGCAAATAAAAAAATTCAAAATGTTAAACTTTTTAGATATGAAATTGCAAATTTTGCGGTTGAAAAACAATAATCGAGAAAAAAACATTTCATTATTTCCAAAATAAATTTCATTATTTCAAAAAATAAGGAGTACTATTTTTTAACGTATCACATGACTTATTATTATTAATTTATTACTAGTACTAGGAACGGAACCAGGATCACTTGTAATGAACCGTTTAAAAGCAGCCGCTTGTTTTTCGACTCCAGCAGCTATTTGTACCTTTCTTTTCCGATAAAAATTGTGTTGTGGTCTGTACATGTACTTGGTCAAGTTCATAATATTAAAGGAATGGGGCACGGGGGAGGTTGGCACAAGCTGTCTCAAAGCTAGACAAAAACGTTCATTTTGGTTTTTCGAATTATTACAACTAGGTAGTATGTTTTAATATTATTTAGAAATTCTCCATTACCATTATCACGAATATGTAAACTAATTATTGTTGCATTAAATTTAAAAAGTACTTTTTAAAAAGCAAAATAATTTTTGACTCAAGTTTGGCGCCCCCCAGGGCTGGCGCCCTGGGCGGTCGCCCAGCCCTTGAGCCGCCCCTGTCTAGGACCTTGGGAATATAAAATTTTAGGATTAAAAAACAGAATTTAATCTTCAAAATTTTAATGAAACTAATTCTAAACAAACGAATACTTATTGTTTAAAAAAATGAATAATTCCTTACTATAGTGAAAGTCAAGGTGAGTTTGCAGTGTGCAAGGTATAGGCCAATGTTATTCTTATGGGAGCTTTCAGCTTTCTGGCAGCCACCCTAATTTAGCTCAGAAGTTCTCAAAAGTTGTATTTGACTTAAAAGTTCTAGATTTGTACGTTTACAAGGATAATCTTGTTAGACAACAATGGCAGGGTTAGCTTACGACTGCTGGTAAATATTTATTTCAAAACAGTTTTCTACAGAAATATAGCATCGTCGGCTTGCATAAGACGCTACACTGCAAACTCACCTAGACTTTCACTATAGGCGCGCGTCACATGTCACTACATCACAAAAGCTTTAATTTTCGGTTTCCTAACTTCAAAAACTCGTCTATTATTTCTTGATCTTCAATATTTTTTGCCATATCATTATTAATGTTAAGTAGTGAAAGGCTACTAAATCTATCTTGAGCCATTCGACTTCGTAACCATGTTTTGATGCGTCGCATGGTTGAAAAAGATCTTTCACAAGTAGTCGATCCAATGGGCAGTATCAGTGCTATTTGAAGCAGTCTGAATGTGTTTGGGAAAGTATTTTTTGTCACAATGGATTTTAGGTTTGACAACTTATCAGTATCACCGACTTTGTCCTCGAGGCAATTTTTGACCACATGCATCTCCGCTTTGAGTGAATCTTTTTCAATATTAAATAACTCCCTGTAATGTTCTACGAAAAACTGGCTTCCTACTGGATCCATTTCTAAAAATTTATCTGTTGAAATAGCCAGCCGTTGACTGGTTTCGGAAAATCTGATTTTCATATGATTTATGATACTGTCAAGCATGCGATAATGTGCATTGATCAGCCAGAAATTCCTTATTTCATTGAAGGTTGTTCCAGAACTAGTAGGAGCATCATCGTTTTCATTCCGACCTATAGTCGACATTACAGCGTATTCACTCAAATTACTCGACATCGTCTTCTTTCTTTTGGAAGATCTTCCAGTATCTAAGTTAACCTCATTTTGTTGTGCTATTTTTTTAATATCTTGCCATAGTTCATTGAATGATGCCTCGTTTCTTTTCTTTTCCAGGGTTTTTATTGTTCCATTTATTATGTTTGTGGATGCGCCTAGTGTATTTTCCTTCCCCTGTAACTGCTTGCTCAAAATATTCACAATGGTCAAGATTTCAGTCAGCAGAACTAAATTCACTAGAAATGTGCCTGTTGTTATACTTGATAAAAGACCAATCGCCTCGACAACGTTTCTATTCGAATTTTCTTCGATTTCATTTTTTAGAGTCACAATAATTGAAGAATAATTATTTTTTACCGCTTGACAATTATTGCTCCTACAGCTCCATCTTGTGTCTGAAATTCTACTCAATTCAAGTGTTTTGATTCCCAATTCTCTTTGTACATCCATGAAGGCTTTATGGTTTGAAGGCTGGGAAAAGTGCACGAATAAAGATTCTAAGATATTGAAAAACTGTTTGACTCCCTGTATGTCACTACAAGTATCAACTACAGCCAAGTTGAGTCTATGGGCCATACAATGAATATAAATTGCTTCAGGATGTTTCTCCCTAATCTTTGCTTGCAAGCCGCCTTTCTTGCCCGACATGACACTTGCACCATCATAGGCTTGTGCAATTATTGGTATTTTTCCTAGACCGAGTTTATCAAGGAAATCTATTATCAAATTGCACAAACTTGATGAGTCACGGTGCTGGGAGCATTCTATGAATTCCAAAAACCGTTCTTCTATATCAAGTTTTTTTGTGTAACGCACACAAAATGATAATTGCTGCTCTTTGAAGCATCTCGCTTCGTCAACCATTATTGCATAGGCTCCACATTCTTTAATTTCACTAACTATTTTGGATTGTATAATGTTTCCAGCACCATTGATAATTTCGTTTTGTATATCTGAACTACTAAGATTAAAGTATTTGTTGTAAGACTGAAAAAATGTATTATTATGTCTTGAAATTAATTCACAGATTTCCTTGTAATTCCCTTTGTTTGTAGAGACATCGGATTCGTCGTGTCCCCTCAATGGTATTCCTTGTCGTGATAATGTTAGGATAATATCAGATATTATTCTGAAATAATCTCTATTTTTCTGAATTATTTCATGATATGATGAACATATTTTATCAACTACAGTTCCGTCCTTTTTAGATTGTAGAAAGAGGTAATACTTGCTGTTGTTCTTCATATGGTATTGACTTTCTGAGTGCTTCTTTAATTTTTCGCCCAGCTTTTTCCAATTTTTAAATCCATCAACTGTAAAAATCTGTTCGTAAGTTATTGTTTCACCAAAAAGTCTACAACAGTAACAGTATACTCCATCTCTCTGAATACTGTATTCCAGCCATGGATATAAGGTGAAATATTTTTCAGAAAACCCCGTCTTCTGCTGGCCAAAAGTGGTCAAGGGATATGTATCGAGTACCGGTTGTGACGGACTTGATTCTAGAGTACCTAAATCTGTTGGAACAATGATATTGGTAGTTTCTTGACGATTGATTGACTGATGGGGGAGTTCAGTCGAATTGATTGTACTAAAACTAGAAGAAGGTTGAGGTTCTGTCCAGGAGGAGGATCCTACAATAAAAAATGTCGAATAGTTTATGGGATGTTTTATTACAAAATAAGTCACCATGTATATTGAGATTTTATTTGAAAATACGGCAAATAAAAAAATCGATATATTAGTTATTTCAGAATCTCTCATGAAAAGCACGTGTTTAACTATAGTCTATTATATTTCAACAATAACATAGAGGGAATTTCTTTTACTTGTGCTATGAGGATGATGTTGTCAACTAATGTCATTGTTAGGCCTCATTCCTCTGTTCGTAAATAAATAGATATCAAATATTGGCATCAATAATACTATCTAACATTCTAATCCAACACAAAAATATACTGAGCGATAAAATCTTGGAATAAATAATAATAATAAGTACCTACCTAAATACCCTGACTAGGTAGCACATTTCGTTACAGTGTACTATTCTTATTAAAATACTAATAAACTATAAAAAGAAATGTATGCGCCTGACTTTTTTGACCTGCATTACATATGATGCTAGATGCTTCTGCTTATGTGCTTACCTTCGGACATTTTGTTTGTTGTTTCCACATTTTGGCCAGCTGGCGATGATTTTCGCTTGAAAAAGGATCTGATGTCTAAAGTAGCTTTCTTCATTTTTTTACTTCACGCATATACCGTATACAGATATGATTACTCGGTAATTTCAGTCACAACACCAACACAGGTTAGCGATTTCAGTCGATCTCCGGTGTAATGGACACAGTGGACAGTGTTTTTGCACATCACGCGTTCATTGTTCGGCATCGTTCGTTCGTTCGGCCTCTGCTAGGATGGTTGATGAACACCATGAACGTCAGGTGGCAAGTTTGAGTTTTACGGTTTTGTACTTACAATTATTTATTTTAAACTTTTGTTAGGTTGAAAAATGTTTGGTGACGTGTACAAATGATAAATAGCGCCAAAAATTTTAGGGGGGCTAATTTGAAATTTAGGGGGGCTAAGCCCCCCCAAGCCCCCCCCTAACTTCGCCACTGTATACCATACATAGATAGAAAAAACAATTCCCCAATCAGCAACCCCTGCTGGTCTCGGGAACAAAAAACAAAATGGATGTTTACAATACCCACGAAAAAGAGAGTAATCGTTTCAATTTCCATAATGTTGATTATTGCCTTTAAAGCCTTCATTGTTCCACTGGCTGTGGTTCAGGTGTAGAATTGTAGCATCCACCTGAAACATATACCATAAAAAATTATAGCTAAAACAAATCTCTAACCAACAATAAAACTTCCACATATGTTTTTTCAGTTAAAAACTTTGGTAGAAAGTATCGTCATAGACAATCAGCAGCAGAACTGATTCAAAAATCATCATTTGTAAACCAAAAATTTTTTTCTTTCGTTGAATACATTTTAAAAATAATAGATTTTAATAATCGGTTATAAACTTCAAACAGTAATGACAGATGTAAATGCGGATGTTGATTGTTCAGATAATTCCAAGGCATCAGTGATTTGTTTAAAAAGACCATTTTTAATTTCTTCTATTTCTATGCTTCCGGAAAATGGAAAATTATAAATAATAGTATGAACAGATGCAGAATTGTTTTCTCTACAAAAAACCTCAACACACTTTTGCTCTAAAATAATTAGGGAAGCCAATAATTAAACATTAAGAATTTACCATTGAAATCCCTATGTTGCGTTGCTCAAGTCACCACCCTGTATAAAAATAATGATATTTACCTTACCCAGAGTAGTCACAGCTTCCATAAAAGTCATATCAATTTCCATAACGTTGACTGTTGCCTTTAAAGCCTTCATTGTTCCACTGGATGTGGTTCAGGTGTAGAATTGTAGCATCCACCTGGAACATATACCATAAAAAATTATAGCTAGAACAAATCTCTAACCAACAATAAAACTTCCACATATGTTTTGTCAGTTAAAAACTTTGGTAGAAAGCATCATCATAGACAATCAGCAGCAGAACTGTTCAAATATCATCATTTGTAAACCAAAAATATGAAACTCATAGGGCCAACTGCACTCTTTACACTTTAACTAATAGTGTCGCTTAAATGATTAATTCCTCAAGTCAAATACAATGTGGAAAACTTGCATTGGAACTTCTGACAGACACGATGATTGCCGAATACATTTGGTGCACCAAACTACAAAATTACCATAAAGTATAATAAAAACAACAACATTTTACCTGATATGATTGTAGAAGTAGAGTTTGGATGTTTGAAATCGTTCATCGAGACACTTGCCAATTCAGCAGAGTACTCAATTACGAAGCAAATATAGGTAATACATCTGAATTAGAGGATCACCAACAATATAATTGTTACCCTGAAAAGATTATTCAGTGAAATATTGTACAGCTAGGTATTATAATTAAAGCAACAGTAATGGATTAAACATGATCTACAAAATGCAGACAAATACCAATAAATCGTTTAAAAAGAAAGTGGTATCTTTCAATTAACAACTAATGGGAAAATGGGTATGTTTTAATTATAAACAAAAGTTAGAAAGGTTAGAAATAACTGCGTATAATAATGAACCATGCTACCTAATGCCTCATGGTAAAAGGAAACCGCCATTGCAAAAAACTAATATAAAGTCTTAATATAGTAAGTAAAATCTACAACTCGTCAAAAACCATCAGAAACTTTTCTGGAAGGGAGAACGTAAGAATTTAAGCTACATACCCTTTCTTGAATATCGAATCGAGAGCATTTCGTTTTCCGTCTCGTAACTCCATAACGTCAGTACAGGGCTACGTTCCGATTTAACACCAGAGTGACGTCCGGTTGATTTGTAAGCGTTCGTATTTAACCTTCGAATATCCGAGCGTTGCGTTCATGTTTAGAGGTTAAATTGCCTGGGCGCGCAACTTTTCATCCTGGTTTTGACTGCGACGTTTTTCACACTGCACGTGGTGTTTGTTAATAGTTGATAACATTCAAACTTAGTTGCATTAATATGGCTTTTAATCCAGAAGAGTATAATCTAGTTGTTCAGGAAAATGGTAAAAGTATTTGCGACGATAATCGTGTTCTCCTACAACAAGTATCAGGTGAGTTAATTTGTAAAAGCAAAAATTGCATATAATTTCTTTTTCTTATTGGTGTAGTGGCCTGATATTTATTCATATTATTGAATTAATGTATTAAAACATGAAAATAAACAAAAATATTAAATTATAGATGGACAACTCGTGTACGTTGATTACAATACTGCAGCCCAATACTATGGTGAATTATTACCACAATCCAGTGAAGCTGTATCTGAATCAGAAAGGGAACGTGTACCATGGAGTAGAAATGATATATTGCAACTGATACATTTATACAAAAAGTATGAAAGCATGTTCAAAAGCACCACAATAAAAAATGACAAAGTTTGGCAAATGATTGCAGCCGACTTGAAATCGCATACGGCAGAACAATCCAAAAATAAGTTCAAATATTTAAAACAAAAATATATTGAAAAAAAAGATAATTTAAAGAAGACAGGTGCTCGTAATATAAATTTCGCATATTTTGAGGAATTTGAAGAACTTTTTGGTTCCGAACCCAATGTTAACCCTATAGCTACAGCTTCTTCTATGAAAGCATCAGGTAATGTTTCAGAACCTGTAAGTAAACATGAAGAAACAGAGTCTGATAATGATGTCCCAGCTCCAAAGAAGAAGAAAACTACATTCCAGAAACAACTTGCTAGCCACGAGTCGAATAACAAAGTTAAAGAGGAAGCCCGTGAAAGAAGACACCGGGAAAAAATAGAAAAACAAGACCAGGCATTAGCTGTTTTACAGTCGATCGCAGACTCTTTTAAAAGACTGGCAGAAAATAAATAAGATAAGAGTATTTAAAGTTGGGGAAAGTTGGAGGAAAAGACAGCATCGTCAAATGTCCTATTAGTTAGCTGGTAAATTATTTAATATTTTAATTTGAATTTGATAGTGGTTACTCAGAAAGGAACAGTGATGAGATCGGTTACTATAAAAATATTTTTGTAATAAAATTTACCAAACTATTAACCCTTTTAGGTAGCTGGTATCACATTCAAATTAAAATATTAAATAGTTTACTAGCTAATCAGGACATTTCAACATGCTGCATTTTGCCTTTAACTTCCCCAATTTTTCAAAAATTAAAAATGATAAAGAAAATTGCTGTTTTTTTACCTTGTCGATAGTATTGGAATCTTTTATTCCATGCTGTATTGAAAGAATGTTAGTTTTATTTTTAGAAGATTTAGTTTTTTCTAGTTTTTGTGTAAAAGTAATTTTATACGTGCAATAAAACAACACACTTCTGAAATATTATTTTACTATACTTGTAAGTTACAACACTATTATAGTAGGTAATTTTAAAAAATAAAAAAGTTGTAGTGGTTTGATTAATGCCCCTGCAAGTCCCTTACTAAAATGTTTCTTCTAGCTGCTCCTTCGTTTCGCAGTTCAACTTCTCGTTGTCCTATTTCATGTTGTATTCCATCTTCATTTCGAATAACGGGCAAACCTTCTTGAATATAGGCTTCGACTAACAAATCTGCTTGTTGTAGGCATATGTTGTGTAGTACACAACAAGCAATAATGGTTGCTGGAATTAAGTCTACCCTATTCATATCTAGATACCGTAATCTTCTAAACCTTCCAAACAACAACGCAAATGCTCTTTCTACAACTTGTCTAGTTTGAGCATGGGCAGTGTTAAACATTGTCTGTGCATTTGTTAACCTGCCTCTATCAATAAAAGGTGGAATACACCACTTATACAAAGGATATGCCTTATCTCCGATTATATATTCATTTACTTGAAAATAATTATCTTCATTATTCATAAACTCTGCATATATATCTGAATTTCTAAAAATACGTACATCGCTCACTGAACTAGGATATCCAGTAAAACAATCTATGAATTTTAATGATGGTGTGGAAATTGCCTGAAGAGTAATACCGTGAAAGCATTTGCGATTTACATAAACTTGAGGATTTTCCTTGGGAGCCTTAATTGGTACATAAGTACCATCAATTGCACCTATGACATCGTGTAACTGGGCAAATCTGCTAAATTGTTGTTTTATATGTTGCCTTTCATCTACTGTAGGCCATTTTATAACAGTCGATGCCAGTGTGTTTAAAGCTTTTATACATCGATAAAAACAGGCGAATAAAGAAGATTTTCCCATATTAAATCTATTGCCTACAGACCTAAAAAAAGGGATAATTGAAGCAATAAAAATAAATTATATATCTAATGCATGCTTACCTATAGCTGTCAGGTGTGGCCAGAAGCCATAACGCTGCCAAAAATTGCTTTTCTGGGTCAATTTGCATTTTCCCAGGTGATCCTTCAACTTTTGTAAACATTTGAGCTATTTGTGGTAATAACCATTCAAAAGCTGCACGAGTAATTCTAAAATGAGACTGAAATTCTGTGGCACTTGAATTGGTTATAGTTACTTCCAAAAAATTTATAATTCTGGAAGGATTTCGCCTTTCTCTTTGGATGCGATTTTGTAATCTTTCGAAATGTACATTTACTAATTGTTCATCACCATCATCTTCGTCGCTAGAACTGCTGCTAAGGTCCATGAAATTATTAACAAATATTGTGGTTGCTGCAAGCATCCCTGTGTATATGTCTTCATTCATTATTTTCAGACTTTCAGTTGACAATGAAAATGCGGTTATGTTTTGAGTGCAACATCTCATGTTCGTTCCTATTTTCAAGATGCAAACGTATGACGTCACAAACATTTCGCTCGCACTGGGTGAGAAAACACATTAGAAATCGGAACGTACCCCAGGGGTACGTTCAGATTTAACGCCCGGGCGTTGAATTTTTGTCCAAAGTCGTTCAGATTTTCAGCGCGTGTCACTCCAACCGCGTTCAGTTTTCTGTAGTGCGAACGTACCGAGCGAAAGTTTTTCGTCCCAGTCTCAACAGGACGATCTTCACTCGACTTGCGCAGAAACGCAAAACAACGTATTTTGATATGTGACTGTGTGCGACTGTCCGAGTTAACCTATGTTTATTTCGAAGAAAATCAACACGAAAATAATTATGGATTCGATCGATTCTACTACCCATAATTTGGTTGTAGATGAAGGCGGAAATGTTATATTAGACAACAACCGAGTATTACTCCAAAACAGATCAGGTTAGTGATTAATAACTTTACAAAGGCAGTTTTGTAAAATTTATACCTAATAGGCATTTACTGATTATTGGAATTCAAGTAGTATATTGTAATTGTCAGTATAAGACATAGATATTACATTCAATAATATTTACTTTTATTGTAGATGGTGGTTTAATTTATGTTGATTATGACAATGTTGCGCCTGCATTTGATCTCGTTGTAAAGGATAATGAAAACCCAAGTCCACCTACGGAACACGAGAGCAACATTCCTTCTCTGCAGGAAGTTGCCCAAGAAAGAAGTACATGGATTGCAAATGATATGCGTCAACTTATACATCTTTACAAATTGTATGAACATGCATTTAAAAGTACAACCACAAAAAATGATAAAGTGTGGCAAATGATCAGCAATGAATTAAAAACTCATTCGGCTGAGCAATGCAAAAACAAATTCAAATATCTAAAACAACGATATATTGCAAAACGTGATAACATGCGATCAACATCCACCGGTGAAAAGGCAAAAAGATTTGAGTTCTTTGATGAATTTGAAGATATCTTTGGCAAAAAAGATAACGTTTGTCCGAAGTACATAGCATCATCAATAAAAGGTTCTTTGTTTAACGCAAGTGCCTCAACCTCAACAAGCTGCTCCCCCTCCACAAGTACTGTCTCCTCTAGAAGTGGTACACCCACTGATAAAAACGATTCCGAAGAAAAAGACACTGAAGCAGAGGGGACGAAAAAAAGACAAATAAGTTCAATGAAACAAAAAATTTCCTTATTTGAAAAAATTGTGACAGAGAGAGAGAGCAAAATCGTGAGAGGCGTCATCAAGAAAAACTGGAGCGACAAGATGCAGCCATAGAAATATTGCAGAACATTGCAAAATCATTGAAAAATGAGTAATTCTAATATCTTATCATATTATCATTTATATAAATATTTTGTTATAAAAATATACCTACAATATTTTTCTTTCATGTAAAAAATACTAATTAAAAGTTTTATTATTTAATGTGTATACTATTTTCATGAAGTCATTAATTAGATAAGCTCTCTAGCTAACTCATCTCTTCGTTCTCCTCCATTTCCTTGTACTTGTACAACAGGCACCTCATTGCCATAATTTATGTTTTCATCTTGTACGAATTGTTGTCCTTCAGCAATAAATTCATTTACAAGTTCGTCAGTATTCGTTAAACAAATATTGTGCAGTACACAGCAAGCAATTATTGTTTTAGGAATTAAATCTAAACGATTCATGTCTAATTACCTTAGCCTTCTAAATCTTCCATACAATAGGGCAAATGCACGTTCTATTACTTGACGAGTTCTTGCATGGGCTGTATTGAATGTAACTTGTACGTTAGTCAGTCTTCCTCTATCAATGTAAGGAGGAATACACCATGAATATACAGGGTAGGCTTTATCACCTATAATGTATTCTTCTTCGGCAAAGTAATTTCGAAGATTATTTTGGACAGCTTCATGGAGATCCGAATTTCGAAATATTCTGTTGTCGCTTACTGAACTCGGATAACCAGTAAAGCAATCGGTGAACTTTAACGAAGGCCCACAAATAAAAATTTCAACATGGCGGCCGGAGTGAATGTTAATTCTGCTCCTGCTTCTTCATATTTTGCTTGCTGTAATAAAAAGAAGTGTTCTATACTCTGCTGTGTAATTTGTGGTGCTATTTTTCATAAAAGCTGCTGCGAAAGAAGAGTGTTCGTCGCCATAGATGACACAAGAATTATTTGTTGTTCTACAAAACTAACCTCCAAAGATGAAATGAACTTACCGGAGGTAAGTACTGTTGAATGGTTTTTGAAACAGTTATTACACGAACTGGCTGAAAAATGTAACATTTTTAAAGAAAACAACACTTTACTAAAAGAAAAATTAGAATATAATATCGTCCGAAGTACTGCACCTAAGGTTAATGAACCTTCGTGCTCCCCAGCTGACAAATTATATCCACCTAAAAATGTTATTACCACCAAACAGCTTGCTGAAGGTTTGAAAATGGCCAAGGTCTCTAACGTTATCAACCTAGGTGGATCATCAGTCATTATTAATCCCTATGGGAACCAATCAGCTGAAGATATTATAGAAGATATTAAGGCTGTTAGTGGAACTAAGGAAGAACCTATCGCGATTGATAAAATCAAGAAAGTTAAAAAAGGCGGAGTGGCTGTGCACTGCCCCAATGAGGATACACTGAAGGCTCTAAATGAGCGGTTGTCTCTACGATCTGAAAATAAATACAGTTTTTCGACTTCTAAAAAAATTAATCCCAAAGTTATTATCTTTAACGCCAGCAAGGATGAATTTCCAGCAGATAATGATGCCCTAGGTGAACATATTATAAGTCTCAACAAGATCGACAGGTCATCACCAAATTTCTGTTGCAGAGTAGTTCGCAAATCTGATTACAAGCAGTTTACTAGTATAATCTTGGAAGTCGATCCGGTAACACGAAATAGGATTATGGTATCTGCTAAATTATATGTTGGTTTAAGGCGCTGTAATATTGATGACTCTTTCCATGTGAAAAGATGTCACAAATGTGCTGCACTTGGTCATCTTTCAGCTGATTGTAAGAGTGAATTTCCGGTTTGTTTGAAATGTGCCAGCAGCCACTCCACAAATCTATGTACGGAGGAAACGGTCAAATGCGCAAACTGTATTCGTTTTAATAACAAAAACAAATCTGACGTTAGCCTGAAACGTGACATGTTTCACTTAGCTACTGATAAAAAGTGTCCTTGTTATACTCAGTCGCTGAATAATATAAAAAATCGAACAACGTATTCCAATGACTTATGAAATAGAAACAAACTCTCTCTATCCATTTATTATCAAAATGCTAGAGGTTTAAGAACCAAACTCAAAACATTATCTTCTGCAATTAGTGTGGCTATAAACTATGATATAATATTATTATCGGAAACGTGACTGCATAATGGTATTTATGACAATGAATTAGGTTTACAAGATTATGTGATTTTCAGATGTGATAGAAATAAATTAACTAGTGAATATAAAAGAGGTGGTGTCCTAATAGCAGTCAAAAATAATTTATCATCAAAACGAATAAAAGTAGACTGTGATAATATTGAATTGCTGTTTGTGTTGATAACTATTGGAAAAAGTTCAGTGATTATCGGAAATGTCTATCTACCTCCTAAATCTAAATTAGAATTATATGAAGCATATTGTGTTGTAATAAACAAAATAAAGTCAAACTATCAAAATAGTAAACTATTGTTCTGTGGTGACTTTAATCTTACTAAAATTAATTGGGTAAATGATGAATTAGGTGTGAGTGAAACCAAGGGTGAAATAACCCAACAAAGCAGTGTATTGGCAGAAAATGCAGCATTTTTAAATCTGTACCAGTTAAACATCTTCCAGAATGCAGAAGAAAACTTTTTAGATTTGATTCTTTCTTCTGACTCCATCCAAACTGAAGTGGTATTAGCTGAAGATATATTACTTCCAGTGGATATCCTGCATCCAGTGTTAAATTGTAAGCTCAAATTAGAAGATTCTATTTCACCTATGGAATTTGATTATCATTATTATGATTTTAACAATGCAAACTATATATTAATCAATGATTACTTATCTATGATCAATTGGGATGATATATTTGACAATCCAAATTTCGAGTATGTTGTTAACAGATTTTATTCTATTCTTTATGATGCTATTGAAATATTTGTTCCAAAAAAAAAATCTAAAAATACAAAATTTCCAAGTTGGTTTTCAGAAAATCTTAAAAATCTGACTATTCAAAAGAAAATAGCTCATAAGAAATACAAACAATCTGGGACTATTAATAATTATTTAGAATTTAGTAAATTACGAGAAAAATGTAAGAAATTAGCTATGTCATGTTTAACAGAACATAACAAAAATGTTGAAAATAATTTGTTAGTCAATCCTAAAAAGTTCTGGAAATATGTAAATGATAAGAAAAGTTCTAATGAATTACCTAATATGTTATACTTGAATAATGTCTCTTCAGATAATCCTCAAGAAATTGTTGATTTATTTGCATCACATTTTTCATCAGTATACACTGTAAGCAATCAAACTAGTCCTGAATTTATTTTTGATAAATCAGTAGATATTGAATTCGTTAATATTAATATTACAATAGTTTTAGAACATCTAGAGAACCTTAAAAATACCTTGAATATGGGCCCGGACGGCATATCCGCTTTATTCTTAAAAAAATGCAGATTTACTTTTGTAAATCCTTTATATAAACTGTTCAACTTATCCTTGAAATTGGGAGTTTTTCCAGAAATATGGAAAAAAAGTTATGTCACACCTATTTTCAAAAGTGGAGAAAAAAAGTGATATAAAAAATTACCGACCAGTTACAAAAATATCTTTGATTCCAAAAATACTACAAAAATACATCAACAATTTCTCCGATTATAAACACTATCTTAATCAATCAACAACATGGTTTTGTAAAGAACAGATCAACGATCACCAATCTTATGGTATATGAGCAAGACATAATTGAATCAATGGTAAAAAAACTACAAACTGATGCTATATACACAGATTTTTCGAAAGCATTTGACAGAGTAAATCAAGGGATTCTTGTTGCAAAACTAGAAGCGATGGGCATTCGTGGTAGTTTACTTAGCTGGATTAGAGAATTTCTTAACAATCGACAACAAGTCGTTAAAATAAAAGGCTATTTATCCAAAGTTATTGAAGTCTTCTCAGGTTGTAACGAGGCGACTAACTGATAGGCGAAAATTAAGAAGCAGATAAGTGGCTTCTGTTTTCGCCGAGGTTAGTCGTGCTCGTTTCGCTCCGAACACCCGTTGTTTATCAGTTTCCTCCCGACTCACCCTGTATAGTGTCTTTTTTCAAATGATGAGGTAACTATCACTTCCCCAAATAAAATTAAATTTGATGCAACTCCAAAGCATTTATAACAAATTGTTTTACAGTTACATAATGTGTAATACCCTGATTTCCATCATCAGCTAGAGTGTCAGGTAGAAGTTGTCTCAGTTGCTCAAGCTGCACATCAGTTAAATTAACATCACTTTCTGGAACTACAATGTGGTTATTAGTCTGTATGTCTGGTAATGGACCTAATTCACCAACACCGTCAATATTAAGGTTTTCTTGGTAAGCTATGTCTCCCATGGTTAGATTGCTGTGCAACATTCCTTGTTGCCACAACTGAATTGGTGATAGCCCTCTTGCAGTACTCAGTGGATGATAATTCCACTGTGCAACAAATTGCCGTAAACTTTGACGAACTCTTGGTAAGTACACATAGGCTAAGGCAAACAAATCAACATCATTATTTTCATCAAGAATACTATCGTTTTCCATTGAAATAAACAAATGTTTAAAATGACTCGTAACAACTCGATTTACTTCACGCCAAAGTCGCTCTATGCGTTGATTGTGAACTGATTTGCCAGCAATGAAACTGCCACGATTTAAACCCCGAGCGTGTAACATAAATCTTGCCACCAAAGTATTTTCAGTTCCTCGATCACCACGCACTCTATTAGGAAGTCCGAGATTAGAAACAGCTTTTCTAAATAAAGCCAATACACTGCTGCCTCTGTTATCCTGAAGACATTCCAGATAAATAATTCGTCGGCTATATCCATCAACACATCCATGATAGACAAATCGAAAGCATGTCAACTTATGATTAGAATCAATGTGCCTATAAGAAAATAGTTCGCAAAGGTTATTATTTTCATAATATAAAGGTTATAAATATTTACCATAAATAGTTTGCTCCTGCAACGCGGTATACTCTGCGCCGAATAGCGGTTGTTCGGCGCAAAGCTCTACCAACAGGATCTATAATATGTAACCTTTCTCTAATTCTCCAGCGTGGAATTCTAAATTGTTTTGCTCTTATTCCTCCAATCACATATACCTCTCCTGCATTTGGAGTTTCGGACCATCGGAAAATATTTTTGTTGTGAGATTTAGGTAGGTACCTATTTAAAAATATTTTCAAAGGACAGAATTAGCGCAGGCGCCTGGAAAAAAACGTTTGCAGTCCGAAGACGCAAGTTTAAACAATACCATATAGAAATATAAATATTAAATAAAATATCGATTTTAACTGGAATAACAATATTTATTTGCTATAATTAATAATTAAGCAAATAAATATTGTCATTCCAGTTAAAATCGATATTTTATTTAATATTTATATTTCTATAATTATGGATTTTAACAAAGTAACACTTGACAATGTCAATAATTTAAACAATACTGTGACAATACCCTTTACTTTTAGACATACTGAAATTTTATGTTCTCCATAGAACAAGACCGGCGTTAGAGCAATTCATTGAGGGATTACAAACATGTAATATATATAATTTAATGGTGGAATACGCAACAATTTTTAAGGACTTGATGTGTAGTGAATCTGTACCCTTGACGGCAGATGGTATGGAGAAGCTTTTTAAAGTCACTCTGAGCGAAGTCGGTAGCAATAAAAGGAAAATTGAAAATAGATTGCTCGCCTTTTGGCGTGATTATTTACAAGATTGTGAAGGTAACAATTTTTTATATTATTTGTTCTTGTTGAATTTAAGCCGACTGCATCCTTATCTGTTCCTAGCTTCATAAATAAACATTCTGTAGGTACCTACCTACTATTAAATTAAGAAATAAACGAGTTGATTTGTTAATTTTGTTTCAGAAGGAACAATAGAGACAACGTTGGAAGATGTGTTAAGTTTTATAACAGGGGCTAATAAAATTCCTCCTTTGGGGTTTGAAATTGAACCAACAATTCATTTTCTACACGATACAGATAATAACACCTTCCCTAAAGCAAACACTTGTGCACTGCAGATGTATCTTCCAACAAGCCATTCCACATATGAAGAATCCAGAGATAAAGTTGATTATGGGATACGAGAAGGAATGAACTTTGCTTTTGCATAATGTTTTGCATATTGTTTTGTTGTTTTTTGTATATACCGAGAGATCGAGACAGGTTGTCTAAAAAAAATTACCTTCCAAGTAGTTATCAATATTTCATTCTAGTGTGATATTAGCCACACCGCTGTTGACAGTTGTTCTGTGTCTTTACGTTTCTGTAACTCCCCGTTTTATTCTTGGACGCTGTTATTATATATTATATTATTATATAAAATAGTTATTTGTTTAACAAGGCAGAAAAGTAGCAGATTTACTGCCGAAGCTGTATAGCCAGCCAAGGCAGTAAATCTGCGTTTCTTCCGTGTTGAACATATAATGTTTTCTCTGATTGTTTATATTTAACATTAATTTAAGGGGATTATTTAGTAATTTCGCCACTAGCCATAGTCACTGTAGTATATCTGTAATATTTCGACTTTTTTTATTAGCATTTTTTAAGTTCAAACATGTGAGATGAAGGCCGCAGCTGTAATAATGTGCTAATAATATGTACATGTGGTGTAAGGACGTCCCCATGGTGGAAAATCTTGACATTTTTCATTATTTTAAGTAAAAAATCAGTATTTTATGTAAAAAATAAAAAGAAGTCAAATTTGACGTTTTTTGGCTTTAATTTTTTACATAAAATAATGAAAAATTTCAAGATTTTCCACCATAGGAACGTACGTACACCACATTTACATATTATTAGCGCATTACAGCTCCTTCATCTCACATGTTTGAACTTAAAAAATGCTAATAAAAAAAGTCGAAATATTACAGAAATACAGTGACTATGGCTAGTGGTGAAGTTACTAAACGATCCCCTTAAACAAAGTTTACAGTAAGTACAGTGTTTCCAATTAATTGATTTCATACCTACATGGCAGTTGGAGGATGTAATGATTCTGTAGAAAGTAGTTTTTTTTTGACAACCTTTCTCGATCTCCCAGTACATACTCGAGTGTTATACCTACGCCTTTACTTGACATTACATGTACATTATCTTATCTTGGACACCCTGTACCTATAAGTTATATTTCTTTATACTTGTCGTAATATTTTTGGTCGTTCGATCATTCCTTTTAAGTTTTATTAATTATATAATAGACCACTTGTTTTATACTTGCGTACTTTTTTTTGCGTTTATGAGTTTAGGGATGACAACTAGTATTGGTAGTAGTAGTGGTGGCTCTGGAAGCAAGACACGATAATACGACTAGCCTACATACCTTGGTGGCTCTCTAATAAACTTTTGATAAAATAGTTTGTAGTTTTAATTAATTTTCCCTGACTTGAGTATTAATTAGCAAATTCCCTGACATTTCCAGGTTTTCCATGTTTTCCAGAAAGTATACGCCCCGGAACTTCAATAGGTACACCCAGTGAGGAAAAACATTCATAACAATCGCAGTAATTGAAAAACGTGACGGGGGTGTAATATAGTATTTACAATTCTTAAAATCATCATAGTTGCAGGGTATTTACGTAGAGGTGTTTGATAGATGTCGTACATAGGTCTAGCAACACTCCAGTATTACTGTATTAGGAGGCAGAGAATCATTAACATAGGATATCAATGCGAGTGGATAGAACGAAGGAGCTTAAATCTGGACCTCTGCACGAATCTCATGAGAACACATTTAAGAAAGTAATTAATTGATAATGTGCTTCTACAAATTCCTGTTTTCGGTCATCACTAGGTCTGGATCGCCTAAATATCGGCAACCAACAATGCACCACACCCCCACTTAGTTTAGCACTTCTCCTCGTCCAGCCTCCTTATAAATGTAACCGCCCACTTATGTATTTTTTTAAAACCAAACTTTGTGTTTCGATACGTAACGTAACGAATAAGGTATAGTAACCTACAAATTGTCATTTATATTGTGATACATAGTTTTGGCCGAGACGGCGCCCCATATTATAGTGAATAAAACTATTTTTGTGGTGTTAAGTTTGATTACTTTTCTAATATATCTAACATATCAGAAGTGAGATTAGCCACGCGCTGGATATTTGGTTAATTACTAAATATTGTGATTGTGCAACATTACGCAATAATGGGTAAGCACGCTCGACGCCGGAGATCGCGCTCAAGGAGCCGGTCGCGTAGCAGACGCCGTTCGCGCACTAGCAGGACGCGCGAACGTTCATCGGTGAGTTCGGATGATAAAACAACGGAATTAAATCGTCTTAAAAGGCGATTCAGTAAATTAAAGGGACAAAGGCAAAGTGTTGGTGTGCCCAGTGTGCATGATGAAGCGTTGGTGCCTCCTTTCGACCCGCAGTCCAGTGATTTGACTATAAAAGCGTGGATTGATCGAATTGAAAATGTAGCAACGTCGCTGAACTGGTCGAGCTCCTCGATTGTAAAGATAGTCGCGAACAAATTGGGCGGGTTAGCGCGCAAGTGGTATGACAGTCAGGAATGCCTGTCTGTGGAATGGACTGAAATGAAAAACGCGTTAATCGGACAATTCAGTAAACCCCTTCCGTTTGCAAAATTACTAAAGGAAGCCGCGAATTATGAAGCTAAGCCGGAACAAGACCTCCGCGAATATTGTTTTAATAAAGTTGCGAAACTAAAGCTCCTTAAAATTTCGATTCCGGACGAATACGTTGTCGATGCAATAATCGGGGGAATACCGGATGAGAACATCGCAAGAACGGCTAGATCGTCGCGATTTAGTAATTCCACTGAACTATACTCATTCTTAAGTTCCATAGGGCACATGGTCCGCCCGACGAGACCCTCGGCATCATTGCCCGGTACTAGCAGGCAGCCGTTTCATAAACCCCTCATGTCAGACGGTGCTAATACTAAAAGGGGCGAGTATAAAAAGCCAATAAGCTGTTACAGTTGCAAAGGGCCGCATTATGCCAAAGATTGCCCAAATCAAATCGTTCAATGTTACGGGTGTAAGCGACCGGGACACATTAAAGTCAATTGCCCTTTCAAAAAACAAAAAGGTAACCATGACGTCAGTGAAGCATGCCTAGTTCCCGGCAACGACAACAATCCATACGTCATGACGGCCGATTTAAACGGCAAACACATAAAATGCTTGGTCGACACGGGCAGCTCCTGCACGCTTATCAAACATTGCCGTGCAAGTGAACTGGGATTAACAATTTCAAGTGACTCTGCGAACACCGTGTTGCGTAGCTTTACGGGAGATAGTGTGCGCAGTATAGGGACTGTGCGGGTGAATCTGCAAGTAGGACAGGCTAAAGCCGTGGTACGTGCCATAGTCCTGGATGATGCGACAATGATGCACGATTGCATAATCGGGTGTGATTTCCTGAACTTACCAAGTGTAATGCTGATAAAAATCGGTACGGAAGTGTTAATACGACAACTAAACGAATTAAAGTTAGAACCCTTGGAAGTATGTTCGACGCAAGTTACCGATTTCGTGTTTGGGAACGTCCCGGACGAATGTAAACAAAAGTGCCGGGAATTGTTGTCAGAATTTTCGGACCGTGTTTCAACCTCCCTCGCCAATTTGGGCAAAACAAACGCGGCCGAACTAGTTATCAAGTGTACAACTGACATCCCCATTACTTACCAACCATATCGTATGCCCATAACGGAAAAAGAAATATTGGGGAAAATAATAAAAGAACTGCTGCAGTATAATATTATACGCGAATCTAATTCCCCGTATGCGAGCCCGGTGCTTCTCGTAAAGAAGAAAACAGGTGATTACCAGTTGTGCGTGGACTATAGGAGATTAAACGCAATTACGGTAAAAGATAAGTACCCCCTCCCACTAATCGATGAACAGTTAGACCGGTTAGGAGGAATGAAGTATTTTATTGGACTAGACCTCGCCTCCGGATTTTATCAAGTCCCCGTTGAAAAACATTCAATAGAAAAGACCGCCTTCGTTACACCAGACTCACATTTCGAGTTCCTCAGAATGCCGTTTGGCTTAAGCAATTCGCCATCCGTTTTTCAGCGGCTGATGAATAACGTGTTAGGTCAGTTGAAAAATACAATAGCTTTCCCTTACATAGATGACATTATCATTCCGGCGGCCACAATAAGCGAGGGATTGGTAAGATTAAGGATAGTTTTAGAAGCTTTGAGGCGCCACGGCCTAACTCTCAACATTAATAAATGCACCTTCTTCCAAACTAGCATTGAATACCTAGGACGCGAAGTTAGCGCAGACGGAATCAGACCGGGCAACCGCAAGGTGCAAGCGGTATTGCAAATGCAACCACCCACGACGGTCAAGCAGGTGCGGCAATTTGTGGGATTGTCAGGGTATTTTAGGAAATTTCAAAAAGATCATGCCCGAATAATAGAACCATTAACAAGATTAACGCGAGCGGGTATAACTTGGGAATGGGGTGTGGAACAACAAAATGCCTTTGACACGGTAAAGAGAACGCTTACGACAAGACCCGTGCTAGCAATATTCGACCCTGCAAAACCAACGGAGCTCCATACTGACGCCTGTTCCGCTGGCTTAGGTGCTATTTTAACCCAGCTACATGAAAATACATGGCGTGTTGTAGCTTATTACAGTAAGCAAACCACCATCGACCAACGGAACTACCATTCGTACGAGCTAGAGACAATGGCTGTTGTGTATGCTCTCAGGCATTTTCGTGTATACTTAGTTGGATTGAAATTCGCCGTGATCACAGATTGTAATGCCTTACGCACGACATTCACGAAAAAGGACCTGATACCTCGCGTCGGAAGATGGTGGTTGGAGGTTCAGGAGTTCGAATTTGAAATACGTTATAGGCCTGGTCACAAGATGCCACACGTTGATGCACTGAGCCGCTACCCAATCGCTGAAATAGAGGTCAACCAGGTCGATATTACGGAAGGGGATTGGGTAACCACGGCCCAGATGCAAGATGAACAGCTCAATCGCATTCGAAGCATTCTAGAATCAAACCAAAGGAATAAGGAAACGCAGTTGTATTTTAACGAATACAAGTTGAAGAGCGGACGAATCTTTCGAAAAATAGGGAAGGGCGAGGAGGCCTGGGTAGTACCAAGAGCAGCCAGGTGGCAGATTTGCAGGTTGTGCCACGACGATGCGGGCCATCCAGGAATAGAAGGGACGCTGACTAGGCTAAAACAAAATTACTGGTTCGCAAAGATGAGGGGATTCGTAACAAAGTATGTACGAGCTTGCCTTAATTGCTCATATTACAAAAATTGTGCCGCGAAAAAGCAGGGAATGCTACATCCCATTGAGAAAGTCAGTATTCCCTTCCATACAATACACATAGATCACGTTGGGCCATTTCAGACCAGCAAAAATGGCAACAAATACATTCTAACCATCGTAGATGCGTTTACCAAATTCACTATTATAGAAACGGCAAAGACGGTTAAGGTGCAACCGGTAGTGCGGGCGTTGCAAAACTTAATGTGTATATTCGGCGTTCCCACGCGAATAATTAGTGACAGGGGTAGTGCGTTTACTTCAAGGGCCTTTCGGATTTTCTGCGAATCATATGGTATCAAGCACGTATTAAATGCGGTCGCCACGCCCAGGGCTAATGGGCAATGTGAACGTTATAACAAGACGATCGTGAATGCATTGACTACCAGCAGTGCAGACACCAATAGTGACAGATGGGATACCTGTGTCAAGACCGTGCAGAGTGCCCTCAATACAGCATTTAACAAAGGTATTAATACAACCCCTGCGGAGGCCCTGTTTGGTTACAAGCCCCGTCCAGCTGCCGAGGCAAGACTATTAGCAGAAATACAGGGAGAGGTTGACAGAATCGACTTGAAGGCATTGAGAAAACATGTGACCACGCACATCAGCGAGAATCAAAGGCAGCAAAAGGAAAGATACGACAAGAATAGGCGTGAGGCAGACCAATACGCAGTCGGCGATGTTGTTCTTGTTGCTATTACCAGTGAAGCCAATACGGGAGGCAGTAAGAAGTTGTTCCCGAAATTCAGAGGACCGTTTCGAGTGACTCAAGTCCTGTTCAACGATCGTTACCAGGTTGAGGATTTGCGTGAGGGCCACCGAAAGTCGTGCACAGTGGTAGCGGTCGACAAGATGAAGCGCTGGTCTCCAGTGGTGGAGTGACGAGTGGAGCAGTACACTGTTTAGGGGTAAGGTCTGGCGAAAGAAGTAGGTTTCCTCAGATGTGGGTATGAGGTAGGAAGTAGCCTTCCTCAAGGTCAGGTCTGGTGAAAAAGTAGCTTTCCTCAGATGTAGGGACGGGGGTAGGAAGTAGCCTCCCTTCGGGTGCGTTTGGAGTCAAAATGTATGTGTAGAAAGGCGCAGGGAAGGAAAGAGCCGTTTCCTTCAGGCGAGAGGGGGATCAGTAGTTTCCCTGGGACAAGGGGTCGGGGGTCGCGCAGGTACGATTTGTATTACAGTAATTTGAGGTAGCCGACCCAGGGACTGATCGGCCGTCAGGATGGTCGAGTGTAAGAATTATTGTTTAGTATAGGATTTGTTTAATGTAACATTTGCATCGCACAATGTGACTGTATGAAGTCATACTTGTAGAAGGGAAGGAGGGAAGTCAGTCCCACTCGAACCTTGTTAGAGTACGGAGCTATTGTTTATAACTTATGAATTTGTTGGAGTTATAGTGAATAAAACTATTTTTGTGGTGTTAAGTTCGATTACTTTTCTAATATATCTAACATGCGAAAACGTGTTTAAGTATATTCCACTAGTTTACTAGTGAAATGAGGCAATTGTTTCTTGTTTCACAAATTTCAAAGACTTTGTCACATTTTCTATTAGTGTCGCTTATTGTTGTTATTATCAACAAATCGTTTTCACTAAGTAGACTGTTGCCGTTTATATAATCAGTACTTAGCGTAAAAGCCGTATCTACGTAGTTACGGCGTTTATTCTACTTACTGTACTTACCTTCTTTTGCTTCTACGTACCGTATGCACTTTGAATCATTGTGGGTATATTGTTAATAAAACCAAAGAGTATTAAATGGGAAGAGAGTTAGCCTTATGGGTTTAAAAGTTTCACATCAAGTATATACCGGCCGCTAGGCTGGCCCTCAAGTGGAGGGTCTTCGGAACTAAACAAGATTTATTTACGCTGGGGAAAGTACATATTACAGATTTCGTAAGCATTTTCGAACAGTGTGAAAGCTCAGTGTTGCCATGTTGTGACAAATCGTAACAATCGTAATAACCTCCAACTATCAGCATATCCATGTCCTAAAGTCAGTGGCGCCCGTGGTGGGAATATAGGATGGTGTGCTTACGCGCATGCAGGCAAATATCCGTGACGTCAGCAACGAGACAAACGAGACGCTCTGGCGCGATTTAACATGCAGTATTTTAAGTCGGATTGCAATCATTCTCCTTTGTTTATTCCTTTATATTATTATGTTATTACATACATTTACTTCAAAATGGTGAAAATCAAAGGAATAACCAGAAAATAGCAAATTTTATAATCATTACAATAAATAGGAATGAATATACAAAGTTTTTTCAGCTTTTGGCATTCGTAAATTTGGATAACTTTTTTTGCAACTTTCGTCTGCAGTTTTCAAAACTAATTTTTCTATTTAAATGTCTTAACCGGATATATGTCCTTGTTCTAACTAAACACAGTAAAACTTCTGCGGGAAATGTGTTTGAAATTTCAGTACAGGCTAATTTAACGTTTTCTGAAACTTTATTAAAAATATTGCATTCTTTGGAAAAGAAGTTGCTGTGGAATTTTTGGAATTCAATCTCAACTAATTTGGCCAATTCCATCAACTCATCACTTGGGTACATAAGATGACCCCGTGATAAAAATTGAATCCAATCTGGGGCTCCACTCGTTTCCATTTGTTTCGTATGGGTTCCCAAATCCAAATTTGGATATTTGTCCTTGAATCGGTACGCTACATATCCAGCAATGAATTGGAGGCCCTCATTTGAAATAGTATCAGCCATTTTGCCATCACTCAATACGTTCAAAAGCTTCTGGTGATCTTGAGAAGCAGAATAATCCGGACTCTGGAATGTAAAGTCAGAAAAATCTATATTTTTAACTTCCGATGAAGGATATGTATTTTTGTCGAATTCGCTGTCTGAAAGAACGTTGTTAAAAAATTGTTGCGATATGCAGATTTCGTTGTCAATAGTATCCTGATGCACATCTTCTATTTGCAATGGGTCAAGTAGACAATGTTCGGTACTTTCTTCGGTGTTTTTATTCATTGAGAATATTGCAAGTGAGTGCTTTCCAAGAATGTACCACCGCAACCTATATTTTATATCCATGGGAGTTGGATGATCATTTGTTGCTCCCATACCACGGATATATGAAAAAAAGTTTTCCAGAATATCCTGATTTAGTCTATACGTGAAAATATACTGCAATTTATATTCACTATGTAAATATGTATACAGTTCAGTCAACGAATTGTTGCTCAGTATAATTCCTTTCTGAAATGGTATCAGAGTTTTATGTCGTCCTACTCTAATTTTGGATATTGTCTCTGACGTTTCTTTCAAGATCATCAATTGCTTGTCTAAATCGATACCAAATGCGTTCGCTCCTGGATGGGCACCGTATTTAACCTGCACGTTGAAGACATCGAACCAGTCATTTATGAGTTTTATAAATTCACTAGTTTCTTTCCAGTTCATATTTTGTAGAAAACCTCCCATACCACACCATTCTACAGTTTTCGCAACTGCATTTGACAAAAGTTGTGCTGCTGGACGAACTTTTTGGCGTTCACTTCCCCTAACATTTAAATGATAATCGTTAATTTTATGGGCAATCTTTAGATCATTGTTTGATGATGAAATCAGTTTTTGAATACAACTTTTGTCAATTACTTTGCCATTAATATGAAATTCCTGATCAACAAAATGATTTCTTACAAGTTTCAATAAATGTGGTATATCTGCAAACACAAATATTTTCTGGTTCTCAATAATAGGATGGGAAAAACAACAATTTTTATTATGACCAACATTCAATTGTGACCAAAGGGAAACATTTGTAGTACCCATATCACTAGTAATAGAAACTACGGTATAGCCAGCATGATGCAACTGAGTTATTATGTCAATTAAAATATTCTTTGTCATAGGTGTATCGAAGTTGTAAAAAATAGGTTGTTTCCATTGTGAACACAAACCTCTTATCATCACCACCTGACATGCTTTGTGTGTTCCAAGCACTTTCTGAGCTTGTTGCTCCATGCACAACTTATTGGAAATATAAATCTCATCAAAGGACAATGAACATAAACGTTCATTTTCACTTAGTGTCGCAGATTTATATTTCATAAGTTTGATAACGTCAGTCAATATCCCAGGATTAAGTTTCAGATTTAAAGACCATCTTCTTAATGTGCTCAAGGCTGGCAAAGGATAACCATTTTTCTTCAGGTATCTGTATGCCTTGGGGCTCACACTTCGTAAAGAAATTGCAGCTGCAATGTCTTCCGAAGCCCAAGACGAGTATCTTTTATCTGGATTAAGTATTCGTTTAATTTGACCTGTAGTAAAATGATTGGTTAATGCAGAGTGGTATGTTAATAATTTTGAGTCGGAAATGATTTTTTCCTTGGTCAGTTCTTCAATTTTTGATTTGGAATGTTCCACCTCTTTTTCTAACAGGAGCATTTTGATTTTCATATTTTCCATGCGTTTCATTAATTCGCTTCTGAAAATATTATAGTTTACGATACAACAATATAAATGAAATAGTAGAAATTTGTTTATGATTACGAACATAGTAACTGAACAATTCCACCTCTTTTTCTAACAGGAGCATTTTGATTTTCATATTTTCCATGCGTTTCATTAATTCGCTTCTGAAAATATTATAGTTTACGATACAACAATATAAATGAAATAGTAGAAATTTGTTTATGATTACGAACATAGTAACTGAACAATTTTGAACAGCTTGTTCAGCTCCTACTTGAGATTCTGTCTGTTCAGGACTGCTGTTATCACATGGGTTTGATAAAATATCTTCAATAATAATCTTCCGGCTTTCCAAATCATTCTTAGCTTGCATCCTTTGGGACCTTTTACTAGAACAATTACTTGAGTTTGCAGTCATGGTAGTACTGCTCCTTAAAGGAATAAATAACGTTGGAACGGCATCACACTGTAAATTTCTAAACCTCTTTGGTGGTGTTTCATTGAGAAGTCTATATTTTAAACTGGTAAAAAATCATTTGCTTTCAAAATGCTTGGAGCAAATAACAGTTAAAAATTTTAATTCAAAATAAAATTAACAGTGTAGTTGTGGTAGGTATTAATTATAAATTTACCGTTTTTCAGATTAACTTTATCTTGTCTACCACAAGCATTGACCCATTGCAATGCTAGATCTTCATTTTTAGGGAAGGTATAAAATTTTACTTCAACCGTTCCCTTCTTTCTATTTTGGTTATTGCAACCAAAAACTGAACAGTTCGGCATACTGTATAATTTAATATTATATATTAGGTAGGTATATACTTAGTTTACAAATGTCTATAGGAATAATATTTAATAATGCGATAAACCAGAACAACACAAATTTAAAATAATAAAACACGCAAAATCTATGGCTAGCGATAACACGTGCATAAAATGCGGCTTAGCACAAGTTTGTCTCGTTGCTGACGTCACTGCGCGATTATGACGAAACTGAGACGGCTGGTGAGCACACCATCCTATATTCCCACCACGGTGGCGCCTCACTGACTTTAGGTTAGTTGCAGTTTGTGTGACTTAAGTTCTAGTGTGTGCTTTGAATTTCCACTACGCGCTTTCGCGCACGCTACTATTATTAGCTAAACGCGCTAGACGGAAAAATAATATAAGCCGATATAACCTCAAAAGTTTTTGTTGACATCATTGACTGAAGACGTTTTCCTTTTACTTTTAAAGTAGGATATTTATAGGTATGTACGCATTTTAACGCATTATTCAACAGCATGAATATCGTAAGAAGTAAGACAACCCATATTAAAAATTATTAATCCTTATTATTTTCCAGAAAATAAAAAATGTTTCTCAAAAACGGAACTTAAAATTAAGGGAAGGAAGACAACTAACTAGAAGAGAGTTAATTATTGGCTACAACAAATGCTCAAAGTGTCCCCCATTTTACTGAATACACAATGCTACTCGACCTTTCATGTTTTCGAAAATGTGCTTTGTTGTTTAAATTTCATGGAATCAGTTGCAGTAATGTATTCGACTAGCATGGTTCTATGTCGAATTTGATGAGCAATACACTTTTTAAGGATGCATGTGCAGTTGCTTCTTCAAAATGTTGTGAACAGTGCTTCTAGGGACAGCTGCCCGAGCTGAAATACGACCAAGAATACGACACACTGACATGTTTGGGTTTTCTACAACAACAGTTTCGGCATTTTCAACAATGTTTGGGTCAGTGGCTGGCTTTCCGGTAGTTTTGCCTTTTGCTGCACTTCAACAACGCGATGAATATGGTACACCAAAATAGTTTCTTCCACAATTCTGTTACGAAACTGCTGCTTAAAAGTCATCGGTCAAGTAATCGACGCAGTCGCCGCCACGCGTTAGTTTTCAGAACTACCCGGTGTAGGATAAATAAAATGGCAGATATGGAGTCGCATGTTATTAATCCTACTAAAAAACGTAAAAGCAATGCTTATTGTTCAGTGCCACAGTGTGTTTCCTATTATGGTAATGATGGCGAAATATCGATGCACCGTTTCCCGCAAAATCCAAAGTTACAGCGGCAATGGAAAATAAATTTAAAAATTGGCAAACCTATTAGCAAGACTATGCTAGTTTGTAGCAAACATTTTGTCAACAACGACTTTTTTCTCTCAGGTATGTACTTATTAATTTAGTTTAGATATCCCACGAACACTTCAAATAAGGAATTACTTTATTGATATCTGTTAACACAAGTATTGTAATTTGTTTAGCCTATGGTAACATCTGCAGAAAGCGACGACTGAAGTCCAACAGTATTCCTACACAGAATCTGCCAGTTAGGAAATTTGATATTCCTGAAATCAATCAAACAAAGCGTGCGGAACGATACAAGTCCAGGGCAACTACAGGAGCAGGTACTAGTGCAAGCAGTTCTGCAATAGCCGATGATGTAGAGGAACGGGATGCTGCAAATAGAGAAGCAGGTACAAGTACACACAGTTCTGTAATAATCCATAATGTACAGGAACGGGATGCTGCAAATACATTGTTGGAGTTGGCAAATCGTGTTAAAACTGCGGAGAAAACTTATGAAGATAAAGCCGCTCAAGTGGATACTTGTTCACAAACTTTATACAACATAGCCGATATTATAAATAATAATTATCGAATGAAATTTTGTACTGGACTAGCTAATAGGGAATTATTTGAGGTGATAGTAAGCTCCGTAAAGGATTTGGCACCTCAAAATAATAAATTTTCAACAGAAAAGAAAGTGCTATTAACGTTAATGAAAATTAAATTAGATTTGACATTTAGGTTTTTAGCAATTTTATTTAACACGTCGGAATCATCTGCACGTAATTATTTTAATGTTATGTGTAAAGTGTTAGGTTTTATTTTGAAAAGCATCATTCGGTTCCCAGAGATGGAGGAAATTATGGCAAATATGCCTATTTGTTTTGCAAAATATAAAAAAACTAGAATAGTGCTAGACTGTACAGAAATAAATATTCAAAAATTTAGGTGTTTAAAGTGTCGTTTACGCACTTATTCTCATTATAAAGGTGATCACACCTGCAAATTTCTAATTGGTGTAACACCGTCTGGTATGGTAAGCTTCGTCAGCAGTGCTTATGGTGGTAGAGCATCAGACAAAGCCATATTTAATAATGAAAATATTATGCCACAATTAATTCCAGGACAAGATGCAGTAATGGTCGATAAAGGATTTTTAATTAAAGATGAATGTGAAGCAAATTTTATTGAAATTATTAGACCTCCATTTTTGGGCCGCAACAGAAAACAATTTACAAAAACTGATGCAGAACTTACAGCTTCAGTAGCTAGAGCACGGGTGCATGTTGAGCGAAGCATCCAAAGGATAAAATTTTTTAAGATAATTAAAAACAGGGTGCCTATTGTGTTGCTGCCCAACATCAACAACATAATGACCATTATATGTGCTTTGGTCAACTTATCAGAACCAATTTTAGCACCTGATAAATTTTAAATACTTTGGGGTAGTTGTTATAACGGCTGAAAACTCCTGTGACATTTAATGTGTGGATAGGGATCTCAGCTATCTTAAGAGATACGAAAATAGTTGGTTATTATATTTATTATTTATATAATCATGGATTTTAACAAAGTAACGCTTGAGAATGTTAATAAATCTAAAGTGAATACATTTTCGGAAGGAGCATACATTTGCGCACCTTTTCTCTAATTTAACCAACTTCGTATCTCCTAAGGTAGGTAAGATCCCCATGTACATCATCTTATCTTGGACACCCTGCATAGGTCCAAGGAAGCCACTAATAATTATTAAGCTCGTTTCTAATTTAGTATTGATAAGTTAATTATTAAATACAGTGTGCAGTACTGATACAATCCTATTTATAAGTTTATTATATCGGTGTATAATACCTGTATTGTATGGTCATGGCAATATTTGATGTTGACTGAATATTGCTTATAAATTTGTATCTTGAAAATCTGCATCTTAATTATCGTACATGTTTGTATGTATCGTAATGAATGTCATTAAACTACAGGTACTAGTAAGTATCTAATAAATCAATAAACTAAAGTATGGGAATTATAGAAATATAAATATCAAATAAAATATCGATTTTAACTGGAATAATAATATTTATTCCAGTTAAAATCGATATTTTATTTGATATTTATATTTCTATAAAAATGCTTACTTTTTCGTTGGAAGTAACTTGGATTTTAAAGCTGTAACATAATAAATAAAGTACACAAAATGGAGACAGGCCATTAATTCATTAAAGAAAGACTGGTCAAATGGGACCTTGCATAATATAAATGAATCGCTAAAAGAACTATAAACAAGAAAATCACAAGATTTGATACTTAGAATTCCCATCCCCAGCTGAACTTGACTGAAATATTTATGTTTTCGTTTTAGAAGTGGTTTGCCATCACTCATTACCATAAAGTCCAAGTCTTTGTCAATTAACAAGGCATCGGCGGACTTCACCTTTCCTTTTATGGGACATTTGACTTCAATGATTTTATTTATATAACCCTGTTCTATAATTAAACCATCTGGACTAAATCCCACCCAGGATATCGAAGGATTTGCAATTAACCCGCATTTGTATATTTTTAACCCTTTCTGAATTTCATAAGCTTTCAAAGCATTATCCTCTTGTGAAATTCCGTATCGAGTAGCTTCATTTCCAAAAAATTGGGAATCCATAATACTGCTAACTTTTTGTGTCCAATTAGGAGCTTTATTTTTACAATACGTAAATAATTCGTATGACCGACTCGCTGTTATCCTCTTTTTTCGCTCTACATGCCATAATGAACACTTGCTCTGTGTTGTGGTTTCAAGCGCTAACTTAACTGCCGCAACGAGCGACAATTGAACATGTTCGTCATATAACGTTTGTTCATCTTCTGGCAATTCACACATTGGTAATGTTAAAGATAAGGGGACCGTTAAATTGTTATGTAAGGCATCTTTAACAGTTGTATCTTCACAATCCAATGTGCTTGTAGTAGCTGTTGCTGTTGTATTTACCGTGAAATCATGTCTTCTTTTGTAGTGCTGCGCTGCTTCACTGTTGGGTACGACTGCAACAAGCTTAACCGACCGATTAGAAAAAGTTAAATTCTATTAAATTACCTGTTTGAGAATGAAATAACTCTAAAGAACTAAGTGTTTTAATTTCAATTTGTCGTTTCCTTCCGTTACGATTCCTGGAAAATAATCAAATGAGTACTATATATATATAAAAAATAAACCTTTCAAGCAGTTTTCAAAAAACTTATCAAAAAAACCAGGCGGTGGGTTGTATTCCGGCTGAGCAGCTTCCTGTGCACAGCAAAATTCCTTCATAGGAATGACCTCCATCGGTTGCTTTCCTGACAATTTTCCCCATGTCTGCTCGACTTCTGTGCAGGAAATATCCTGGATTTCTGGTAACCTAGATATAAATATTCCATAGTAATAGCAATACTTCCAGGCAAACGTTCAAACTTACTTGTTAACGTGTAACAACACAGCTACAATATGTTTGCACTTGCCACCAGCTCCAGCTTTACAAGTGCAAACACAGGTCCACTCTGCAACATCTATGAAAAGAACTGTTTTATAACAAGGATAAATCTGTAAATTTAAGAAACACTTACCAGAACTTAACGTTAATTCTATTTTATGCGGTTTTTCAGCTAATTTTGAAGTTTGCGAACACAAACCCACAACAACACCATTGTCTTTCTTTCCGCACAAAAGCACATGGCCTGCCTTTAACACTTCTTCTCCTTCCCGAATTGGCCTAATAGCAACCCCAATATATGCCAAAATTTGATATAAATCGATTAAACACATTGCTGTAATAACAAGTCAACCATACACAAATATTAGGGTTATCCTATACCTACCCGCCATTACTATTTTTGACAGCGCCACCTACATTTAGTTATTTCCTCGAAGTTCTCCATTTATTAAATGTCCTAATCGAAAATATGCCTGAATAATAAAAATATTTTCTTGCACTGTATACATTTTGTATTGTAGTAGGTCTTAATAAATTAATAATTTTATAATTAAAGCTATTTGAAGTGAATATTTTTTTATTGACAATTTTATTAATTAATGACAGTTCTGGATAAGGTAATACCAATCTATAAATAGTGGCACATATAAATTTACATGCAAACAAATTTCACAGGTAACTAGATGTACTTAATTTACATTTGGAATAATTAGTTTTGAGAAGTTCCTGTTCAGTAGCTACCTACTACAAATTTTTAATTTTGTCTATTAAAAACGTTCTCGTTTTCTTTACAAGTTATTTAACATTGCAAACTTGGGCGTATATTTTGAATGTCGACATAATCGTAAAATTAATTCCAATTTAAGTTTTTTTCGTTTTCCAACGGAAAAAGAAAGATGTGATGTGTAACGGAAAGCTGGCGCTAGTTTTAAGATTTATTTTATAGTTTTTGAGAAAAGTATGAGGTCACCATTTAGGGTGATGTATAATGTTATTATTATTGTTGTAGGCACGTGTAGGCATGTTTTGGTAGAACATTCCTTCTGAGAGGCGGAAGGAAATATTTAGAACAGTGTGTATTAAGCTTTGTTGAAGTAAAGATCGTTTTAATTTCATTCGTCAATATTAATTATTACACTACCTTTCAATATTATTTATTACAGTTCAGAGGTGTGGGGTAAAGATACCTGTGTGTTCTTAGTGATTGAGTGAGTGAATTGAGTGAATTACTTGAGTGTTTGCAATAACAATGGGGAAACGTTCTCCAGCGTCGCGGTTCTAGCTCCCGCGAAGATACTTCGAGATCTCGTAGTTCGAGCCCGTGCACTCCGCCAAGGAGTAAACGAAATTCTACACCATCAGCGGCGGCTCGCTCGCACTCTCCACCTGCAGAATCATCGAGCGCGCGAATTGAACGATTAGAACGTCTTGTCGAGCGGCTTACCCGTGAAAAAGGGGAAGTAAAAGTTACTGTACATAGTGAATGTATCCCGGAATTTTCACCAGAAAACGGCAACATGACGGCTAGCCAGTGGCTGAATAAAATAGAGCAATTGCGATCTGTCAATAAGTGGAATGACGTAACTACAGTATATCACATGCAGAGTCGGCTAGCAGGTATGGCCAAAAATTGGTTTCATACGCTATCAAACTACAATTATTCTTGGGCTGAATGACGTGCATTAATTAGGAAAACGTTTCCTGATACTATTGATTACGCTTCAGCGTTACGTAAAATGCTGCAGAGGCAGAAAGAGCCGCATGAAACAATTGCAAATTATTACTTTGCCAAAATGGAATTTTTGAGAATGTGCGAGATTACTGGAAAAAGGGCAGTGTCGTGCCTAATCGATGGACTTGTTGACGTTGGTATGCAAAATGGTGCACGTGCTGGAAGATACGACACCCCAGAGGCGCTCTATGAAGAGTACCTTTTCGCTTTGCAATCAAATGTGGCCACAAAGACGTCCTTTACCAACAAGTCACAACAAATCGAGCAGAAGACGGACTTGCGAAATGTATTACATGCCAAAAGGGTTGGTCCTAGGAGAGACGACGTTGTGAAGTGTTTCAATTGTGGAGAAAAGGGGCATCCTTTTGCAAAGTGCACTAAACCTCGACTGATTTGTAAACGTTGCGATCGTGTGGGAC